>CM074119.1:6790000-11790000 GCA_037177725.1 Cyamopsis tetragonoloba
TCTGTGCTTCAATATAATTACCGGGGGTAAGGGCTATAGCTTGTTTCCAATATTCAGCGGCTTGATCAAACCAAGACTCCGCAATTTCAGAATCTCCCTGTCGAATGGCCTGTTCTCCGCGGTCGGAATAGGTAAATTAAATGCACTCATATGCTCATTTTGAAAAATCATCTATAATTATTGTTTTAATGTTGATCATTCAAACAAGATTTAATGATCAATATTAGTGTTTTCATTTCTCACAATAAGCAAGTATTCTCATATGAGAAAAAATGTTAAAAAAATATTAGGTCAATTGATGTTCCTTATAATCATACAGTACTCTTAAATATAACAAAAATTTTGACAGGCAAATTATAGAATGACATGAAATAAGACTTTGCATAAAGTTCAATTATTCTTTTGCTTTTTTTTTTTTTTTGATTACTAACAATGAAATTTGAACTTATAATCTTGTACAAACTATTCAAACCCCTTTGAACACAAGTTTAATCATTCCTTTAGATCTAGTTCAATAGTCTAATATCAAAATGTGTGTATTATGGTGTAGTTATATTTAATGATATTGTTATATTTAATGACAAGAGATTAATACAATTTGCTGACCAAAACAAAAAAAAACAAAGAGAAATTAATACAATTTTATTGCTACTAATTAAGTGCTAAAATGATTTTTAAGAGTAAAACCATTTAAACACTAATTTTGAAGGAGTTTCTTGGTAAGACTTTTGAGAATTCTTGTGATTGTTGCAAAGCAAGGTCTTGTAGAAGGATTTTTATCCCAACAAAGGCAGATAAGGTCAATAATCTCTCTTAGTTGTCCATCATCATCACTTGGAAGTGCAGGCCTCAGCTTACCCTCCACAACTTCCATGGCAATCTATAATATAAAAAAATAAAAAAATTAATTGTATGAGTATCAATATAACATCTATACATTGCAAATTGTTATGTTCAGATACGAAGAACAGATCTAGAATCATGTGCACTAGTGCTAGTATGATCTCATCCGATCATGAATTGTCCTTCGCATCTTGGACACAACATAAATAGAATTTTGTATTGAGCTGATTAATTAATTATGCATTAAATTATACCAAAAAAAATTAAAAAATTGGACATAATCAAGATAAGGGCGATGATACCTTGGTGGGACCATAGTCCGTCTCAATGTAGGGGTAATTTCCGGTTAGTAGCTCATTCAGTATCACCCCAAAACTATACACATCACATTTTTCATTATAAGGTTCACATAGGATCACCTCAGGTGCCATGTACACATATGTTCCTGAACAAACATAATCATATATGTAGAAGCCACTTTTTCTCAAATTAAAAAAAAAAAATGTAAACTCTATGTTATGTGATGTGCTAAATGTATGACATAATTCTTAAACATCTCAACATGTGAGAAAAGATCCCTATGATTAATGCCTTGCCATAAATTTGTTACTTGTTAAAGACTATTGGGATTATGACCAAACAAAAACACTTTGAACCAACACACGATTGATTAGTTATAAACTTTGCTTAATTTTAACTAAAATTTAAGCATATTGTCCCTCTTACTAAGACCTTTATTTTTTATATATATTTGTTTAGTATTTTTATGAATATGGTGATTTGTTGAGTGTCATTAGTCTGTAAAATATTTTGTTGTAGTATTTAAGAAGTGAAAAAGATAGACTCATTTATATAAGTAAGTGTTACAGCGTTTAGTTACTACTCTAAAGATAAAAAGTTACTTTTATTAATATGAATACTTATTTTTGTTTTGTGCATGACTTATTTGATTTATAGTTTATAGCATTTTAATAAATCCGTGTTATGATTTTTTTTTTCTATTTTAAAAGAGATATAGTTATCTACAAAGGGTACAATAGTTAAACACAAGACAAACAATACATTTTTCTAGAGGAAAACTTCTTGCAAAGATGAAAATTGCATAACTTCAACTTTCAATGCTCAAATAGTTAAATTAGATACAACTTTCAAAGATTCAAAATATAATAATTGATGAATTTGACACCTGTAAAACGTGTTCAAAATTCAGGAATATCCAATGAATCAAAGAGATAAAGTTCAAAAAGGTTATCTAAAATGGGGTCTATATCAAGTTTATTTTGAAAATTATCAACTTCTTGGAGATAAACATTCAAGGGGTTTCAGTCTACTTAGTTCAAAATGTTTCCTTGTTGGCTAGAGTACTCTTTAACCAATGATGCTACTTATTATTTGCCTTGTTATTTACTCTCTAAAAATCCAAGTGAGTGACCCAAAGTTCCAGTGTCTTTATTAGAAAATGATTAAAAAGTTGGAGAAAGGTCAATGTGGGGAAGAATTGTGCATTTTTTAATCATATTGGATAGAGTATTTACTCACCACACAATGATGTATTAAGAGCTTGTGAAGATTTGATGAATCAATCTAAGCACATCACAAATATTATTAATATGCAAAGTTCTAATCAAATTTGCAAAAATCTACTGTGTCTCAAGAGCTCTATTGATTCAATTCATTGGCTCACATTTTAAGTTTGTACTTTTAAAGGTCATGATAATTATCAAACTATTGGCATCATAAGATGATGAACTTGCGAAAGTAGTGCATGAGAATGCTCCATATAATTCAAATTATACTTCTCATCGAATTCAAAAGGAAATATTGCATATCATGGCTAGTGAAGTAAAAAAGCTATATCCGAGAAGAAATTGAAGATCCTAAATTTTGCATAATTGTTGATAAATCACATAGGGAAAAATTACTATTGTTTCAAGGTTTGTAGATAAAAAGGTTGTATACAAGAATATTTTTTTTTGATCTTGTGCATGTTTTGGACACTACAACCATAACTCTTAAAAAGAATTGTGTTATTCTTTCTCGGTATGACCTTGATGTTTCAAATATTTGTTGCCAAGAGTATGATGGAGCTAGTAATACGAGAGGGGAGTGAAATCAATTTTAAGTATTATTTTTCAAAGATTGTCCATATGCTTATTACATACTAGGCATGTCGATTTCTACCTAGATTTGGGGATCTCCTCGTGGGAAGTGCCCCATTTGGGACGTGTGGCTGGGAAAAAAAATTTTACGGTCTCCACCGAAGACCACATTGATGCAATTTTTTATGGCCTTACTGAAGATTATGATGGTTTCTTCACAAGAAATGAGTCCAAATTAAGGCATTGTTGATGTTGATGCATCAGGAGGAGAGGCTAGAAAGGCACAAGAATCGTGAATCTTAGGTTATGCAAGCTAATCTTGCCGAGAAGCAATCCAAGAAACCTAATCCTAGTGCAAATCGTGGAAGGGGGCGAAATCACTCTCGTGGCCGTGGTAGGTGTGGTAGATCCAACAATACACAAAGTTCTGGAGGAAGATCAGGTGAGGCACAATGTCAATTATGTTGAAAGCTAGGTCACACTGTCTTCCATTTCTGGTATTGCTATGATGAGGACGTACCAGATCCAAACAGGAAGACAACTAGTGATTGATTCAGACACAACCTCTCAGGATCACATTCCTCAAGCCCTAATGACCACTACAATGTCTCAATCTTAGATGGATGACACTTGGTATCCTAATACAGATGCTACAAATCACATAACTAGTGACTTAACAAATTTAATTCACAAAGAACCTTATAATGGTAATGAGAAGGTTCTGGTTGGTAATGGTAAATGCCTCATTATTGAACATACAAGCACTTTTAAACTCAAATCACCTTCTAGTTCTTTTACTTTTACATTGAATAATATGTTACATGTCCCCGCTATTACAAAGAATTTGATTAGTGTAGCCCAGTTTGCTAAAGATAACTCTTTCTTTTTTGAGTTCTATCCTAGTATTTTCTTTGTGAAATCTCATAAAACCAAGAAAATACTCTTGCAAGGCATATTTAAAGATGGCGTGTATGCCTTTGAAGAGCTGAAGCTTGTTGATCCTAATAGTTTCAATATTGCTTATTCTTTGCATTCTTTTACTGTTTGTACTAATTTTTAGGTTTGACACTCTAGGTTAGGCCATTGTGCCCCAAAAATTGTAAAATATGTTCTTAATCTTTGTAATATACGCATTAAAATAGGTGCAACAACGTCAGTATCTGATTCGTGTTTTCTTGGGAGATCACATAAAATTTCCTTTTCTGATTCTGAGTCTGAACCTCTTTAATTGGGGTATTCTGAAATATGGAGCCATGCTTATACTAAATCAAAAGAAGGTTTTCAAGACAGAGTTACAATTTCAAAAGACGGTCAAGGTGCTTCAAAAAGATGCTGGCAAAGAGTAGTTAGCTTTTTCTAACTACCTTAGAGACAATGGCGTTGTTCACAGGTTAAGTTGCCCTTATACCCATGAACAAAATGGGTCCATTGAGAGAAAACATAGGCATCTAACCGTTGGTTGTGCAACTTTTATCATCAATAGGTTACCTACATCTGTTTTAAATATGCAATCACCTTTTGAAGTTTTATTCTTTAAGAAACTAGATTATAGTTTGATTAGAAGAAATATTAAACCTTATAATAGACACAAAATGGACTATATGCAATGTTATTAAACTTGGTTCAAACCGGTTGACCCTTGAACCGGCTAGGTGACCGGTCCGGTTGTGGCATTAGATCAGACATGTAGTTAAACCGGTCAAAATCAATCAAACCTAGCTAAACCGAACGGGTCTGAAGGGTTGGATAGTGCGGGTCACATGTCGCTGAAAATTACTTATTAATTACTATTTTGCATGCTTAAAAGTGTTAAGAAAAATTGGACCAAAGGTATTGAACACGAGATCAAACAATGGAGAGAAGCACACATTTGTCACTACGCTAATTTCGTTCATGTGATTAAAATCTCCTCAACTTATATATATTACCTTAATTTGAAACATTTTAATTGAAAAGTTCTTTTATATAATAATAATACGGTAAGAATTAGGTTATTGTCACTTTTTAGTGGTTCTCCCGAAAAAAATTAGTCAAGACCTGCCATGTTCATAAGAATCATTTTAAACGTATTGGAGAACTTGTGAACCATGTAAATCCTTTTTAGTTTCACAGACATCTTTTCACTTTAGTATAAGGATAAAATAATTGTCTCTTGAGCGCATTTAGGTTTGCTCTCTCCCATTTTGCACTCTTGTTAAATTCAGTTACTAAAGTGCATATTTTATGATAATTTGAAGGGTACTTTTGTTCTTTTTTATTCTTAAAAATCTCTATCCTTGTGTCCATTGAAGACATTTGCAAGAAATCCTTAATACCAAAAAGAAATTTTCAAAGGAAAATTCAAAACCAAAACATAGAGAAATAAAGTTTACCTGTTTCTCCAGTGAGAGCCATTTCATGGTCACTCAAGAACCGTGCGTGTCCAAAATCAGCAACTCTTACATGTAACCCATCATCAAGAAAAATGTTACTAGGCTTCAAGTCGCGGTGAAGCACTTTGGGCTTTTGCTCATGTAAATATTGTATAGCCTGGGCTATTTCCAAGGCCCGCATCATTCTCTCTCGAAAGGGGGGAAGAGGCATCATTCTCTCTCTACGCCTATTACCAGGTCCATGGAGCCAATCCTTCAGTGTGGTGCTGAGATACTCCGTGATCACCCACGCGCGTTGTGGAGGGTCGATGCACGCGCCCATAAGCTGAAGCACGAAACGGTGATGCTGACGAGATAACGTTTCAAGTTCTTGAGAGAAGTATACGACACCGTTTTCGTTTGTGGTGAAGAACTCTTCTGATAGGCATTTCACCGCTACGTCGAGTCCGCGCCATGTGGCTTTGTATATGTCTGCTGTGCTTCCCTCACCTATTTTCTCTTCCAATAGAATCTATCAATAAGTCAATAAGAAAAGTTAACATATAGTGATTTTCTTTTTATAATAAAAAATAATCCATGCATTATGTATGATAAGGATAACTCAAGAGTAATTAAATTAGATAGTGATTAAATTTGTTACTGTAATTAATATAACTGATTCTCTTTATCATTCAGTTATACGGATTAGCTTTAGTTACTCTAGTTAGATATATATAAATATCTATCTTCCTTTGCATTTCATAACAATGAACAAATAACAAATCATTTCAAATGAATATTCCACATAACATCTTCTTCTATGCTTTATCTCTCTCTGTTCTCCATGTATATTGAATACTCTTACAATGCAAAAGAATTTTAATTAAAAGAATTTCTTGAACTATCACTTCACTTCTTAAACATTATGGAGCTTTAGTTAGTCCTCGACTTTTGTCATTCGGTTTGGTTCTTGACATCATAGCATTATTGATGACTTTTATTTCAATTCATAACATATTCAAATAGGTCTATGAGTTTCATTTAAAAAATTTCAACTTGTTATGTGAGTTTTATTTACAAATTTTAGTTAGGTGAATCAAATTAAAATTTTTAAAAGAAACTCATAAATTTATGTGAATTATTTTTAAGTTTCAGAAACTAAAAGGAGACTTATTAATTGTGTTATGATGTTAGAGATTTAACTGAATGATATATGAATGACAAAGATTAGAATAAAGCTATGTAAAAATTATGGACGAAACTGAAAAATTCATACTATTCTAAAACTGAATTCATAGTTTACCCATCACATTTTTCTAGGAGTCCAAAAATGTAAACAACCACAACATTAATCCTTCCCTAAAATATGATAAAAACAGTAGATAAATCCTCACACACTTGATTACACCCCTAGCCTTTTGAGGACCTACTAGGTGATACACATCTCAAATTTTGAAAAACTCAATTGATAATTATATTGTTCTTATAATCATGTCAAATTAGCAAATGAAATAAGATGGAATGGAATTCTACGCACACTAACCTCAGACGAATCAATATACCATCCATTGGTTTTGGCTTGATCGGTGACGGCGGCGATGCAAGGGTGGTGGTGCGGCGAAGGAGTGGGAATTTGAGGGCTAGAAATGGTACTGAGGGTGTGAAAAGAGAGAGGAGATTGTTGAAATTCACCTTTGTAGTGAACAATGAGGTCCAATATTCCATTCTCTTGTGCTATTTGAAGGCAGTACCTTAAGTAGTCTTGTGTCCTTTCCATTCTTTTTCTGTACATCACTCTTAGCTCTCTCTCTTTTTGCACTTCTTTTTCCAATTTCGCCACCTACACATGTGTAAGCACTTATTTTAGGTAGAGTAAAGATATTTCTACATCCCATTTTGTAGTAGTATATAAGATGTATGAGAAAGTAGAGAAAGAAGGAAAAAAGGAAAAAAAAAGAGATATGTGATAAAAAAAGAAGATAGATATTAGGAGGGAAAAATGGTATACATGAGTGCAATTGTACTCTAGATCATTTATAGGAAAGAAGGGAAAGTTCATATTCGGTTTTGGATTCAAATGTGCCACCACAAATAATGGCCGACAAAGTAGAGCATTAATATATATGTTAGGGATGCTGGGATTGACACAATCTTATTTGGAAATAGTACCACTCCACTAATCCCAAAAACAAATGATGGTACCAATTCCAAATAAAATGATATCAATCCCAACTGTCATCTGTTATTTATGGACCCAGTGGCATCCAACTGTCATTACAATATTCAAGATGATTGCTATTTTCATTACTATTTTATATTCTATACCGCTACTCTAATTTATTAATCTAAATTAAAAAAAAAGGACATTTACATCCACACCACACCTAATTTTAATGTTGGAAATTAGTTTTCAAAAAATAATTCCAAAACCTTAACATTCAAAAAAATAAATTGCAAGGTAATGAAAATAATTAATGTTTAAAATAGTTTCAGATGATATAGATAGTAAAAGAAAAATGTTATATGTCACAAATGAAAATCTACTAGCACTACTTGCTTTGATATTATTGGACGACAGTCTAATTAAATGACTGAAAATAAATTAAAGGAGAATGAATAATGCACACTATTATTCACTCCAAAACTCATTTATAATCGATTTAGAGTATTTTTTTTTAAAAAAAAAAGAAGGAAAAAGACTGACAGGCCCAAATAATGATAACATAAAGATAGTTGTTAATAAGTTGTGAACAGAAATAGTGTGCTCATATCAATTATGTAAATTAAAAGTGGACACACCATAGTTGTGGCTGTGAAAATAACGTTATTCATGGTTTTCCATTGCAATCTTTTTCGTGTGATTTAGTATTATTCATAGTAAAAAGGGTGGTGCCAAAAGTAGTCCCTCCTCCAAGTCCCCAACGGCCCACAAGTAGACAATAAAGGCCCACCAGAAAAGCCCTCCAATAATGCTAGATAAATAAAGTTCATGGTGGTCCAAAACAAAAAGTTCATGGTGTTGACAAAAAAAAAATAAAGTTCATGGGAAAAAAAGGAAGTTCATGGTACTGACAAAAACAAAGTTCATGGTTATAGGCAATAGACAAATAGTGAGTTTACATATGTTGAATAAACAAGGCAAATTAAACAAACAAAAAAAAACAAGGCAAATTATCTTAGCATGGTAAATCTAAGATGTCAATTGGTATTGGCGAAAACAAAATTATTTGGTCACAAAATTTGAAATGATCTTTTAATAATTATAAAATAAACCAATCCAAGCTTAAAGAACACTTACTGATTTTATAAATAAACTTCAAATTTGAAATGTAATGCAAGAAATTTACCTTTACTTCCAACATGTGGTATTGTTGTTGATGCTGATTTTGTTCGAATGATGGGACGACGGTAGTGGATTCTATCGTCTTGACATTACTAAAGCCTCGACAACAACCAACCGGAGGGGGGCTAGATGGCTTCGCATTCTTCTGCGACTTAGCCCTAGAACTCGAATTGGATGATGATTGCCGAGACAAGAAGGGAGAGGCTCCCTTATGCTGAGGAGTAGTTTGAGGACTATTGTTCTTGAAATTCATCATAGTAATTTTATAATTTCATTCAAACGAGAAAAAGGAGGGAGAAATGGAAATGGAATCATGAGGGTCTTTATATATATCCTTGAACCTTTTTTTGTTGTTTAATGAAAATGAATGAAAAATATGGCTGGCAACAATTTGGACGGACTTTGAGATGAACTTGCCTTGTTGTGTTGGGTGCTTAGCTTTCATATGCCTTGTTTTCTGTCTTCAAAGGATTCAATTCCATACTACATTTCAAACTCTAGATAAACTTAACATGTTGATAGTTCGGAATTAGCAAGGACATACTTGAATCTCCACTTTTTTTATGTGTTAATTATAATTTTAACTCTTAGTACTTTATCTTATGTTAGCTTAATAGTATTTTTGATCTCTTAACTTTGTATTTGTACGAATATGATTTCTCGACTTTATTTCAAATGCTTAATTTTAGTCCTTCAAATTTACAAAATAAGTGATTTTAGCCCCTCTACTACTAATTTACATGAAAACCGTCACTAGTTTAAATAAATTCCGTAGGTAATTTAAGTAAAATTTATTGCTAATTTTAGAAAAAAACTAACTAAAGGACTAAAACGGTCTATTTTATAAATTTGAGCCACCCAAGCCGTACATTTAAAAATTAAGGACTAAATTCACATAAAATACAAAGTTAGAAGATCAAAAGAGCAATTAAACCTTTTATGTCACGTGTTTTAGTGAAAACAAAAAATTAAAATGTACATTTTGTTTTTTATACTTTTCAAATATACACTTTACTACAAAAGTAATATTTAGAGATAATTCTTTTTTAGAATTAGTGACGGTTAATACAATCGCTAAATTTACTTTTGTAGTAACATGCACATTTAAAAAGTACACAAGGACGAATACACGCTTTAATACTAAAGCATAAATGAGATAAAGTACAAAGAGACAAAATTATAGTTAACCTTTTTTTTTTAATGTAACTACGTACCTAGGATTCAATATCAAGACTACCGATTAAAATAGAATAGTAACATCTTATTTGATTCATGTGCTCAGTCGTTAGCTGAATTTTTTTTTTTTTCTTAAGGTATTTCTTATTCACAATAAAAAATAGTAATTAATTTTCTTTGTAAAACTAAGCTCGCTTGTTAGGTGGCCACAAACAAGATTTTGAGTCTCTTCCAATAGTATCCCCACTTATAAGCCGTGATTCATTCTTGAAAGTGAATTCGAATAAAGTAGTTGTTGGATACCTACAAAATATCACTACACTCTCACTAACAAAAAATCGAACTCATTCATATATAGTTAAAAGACAAGATAAATTATTACCACGTTAGACCTCATAATTAATCAGGAACAAGATTTGGTCAAGAACAAGGAATTTCAAACATTAAAAAAAACGATGATATCTAGAGCAATTTTGACATTCTGTAATATTAGTAGCTTAAATATGGCAAGGTGTTGGGCGGAGTTTACTAAAAAAACAGGTATTAATGGGGTTAAAGTACAATTAAACAAAAATTGTACTAAATCAACGTAACGAGGATAAGAATTATATTTACTAGCTTTTAGAAGTTAACGAGGGCTTAATTGGACGAATCGAACCCTCGTAACAAAATTATATTTTATTGCTATTTAAGCTTTTAGTTTTAATGATCTACTAGCATTTATGCTCGTGTGATGCCTGGATTGAGAAAAATAAGAATAATATTGGGTTTTTATGTATATTATTATAGAAGAGAAATGTATCATTTCGGTCATTAACTTTATGAGGATAAGTCAATTTATTAGTCACTGACTTCGTGAGAATAAGTCACTTTAGTCCCTTTACATTTTACAGGTCATTTTAATCCCTGAATTATATACTAAAATAGTCCTTAACTTTGTATTGTGAAGTGTTCTCTGACATTAGCTTCCCTCAAAAGTTTCATACACTTACATGTCACACATGAACATCTATTCCCTCCCTTAGACACATAGTAAGGAAGCTCCTTAGCTTTTCTAACAAACTCTTTTAATCTGTTAATAAATTCAGGTTTCAACCCTCTCCTATCTAAGTAAACTCTATCACACTTCTAACTATGATCCATATTTTGCATTAAGCACTACAATAACTTAAAAAAATTCCAACGACATAAACCCTAATATACAGACATTTTCCAAGCTATACACATGAAGATAAAAACACAAATATAGGTTCATTATATAAAAGTTAATATCTGAATGATTTTCCTTTTAAGAATGACAAAAAAGAAGATAAATGAAAAGCTAACTAACCAAATTGTTCAAAAAAATAAATAAATTTGACAACATAACCTCTAAAATATAGACATTCCAAAAAGAAAAGTCATTTAAAGATAAACCTTTACAAATTATAAAGTAAGTTAAAAGCAAACAAACAATAACTATAGAGAATTGCTCTCTAGTAACAAAAAAAAAATCACATGCACATTAACTAAACTACAAGCACACAATGAACACCTTGTTACTCAGCATTTTATTAGGTCTCACATATCCATTAACAAACAACAAACATGTGCATATATTTTTACAACACACAACAAGCATCATGGTACTCGGCATTTCATCAGGGTCTCACTTATATACTAACATACAACAAATGAATTCTTAGTGTGTAATTTCATGCACTATATTTCACACAAATATAAATTATAATGAATATACCTCATTATCCAAAAATGTATGCTCCGAGAGCTCCAAACTAAAAGATGTTATCTATATCAAATAAGAATAACGAGATATTATAAGTAACATTTAATTACTAATAGGAGAGTAATTCATTAACTTTAATATTTTGAATGATTTTTATTTTTTGTAAATAAAGGGTTACTCCATTTTGGAGGACCATTTTGCTCTACCTTTTCACCCTAACGAGGAAGAAGAAATGGGGATAGGTGTAGTATTGATGCTAAAAGAATGTTTAATAAAATTCATCCTGGAAAAGTGGTTCATAACCCTAGATGATGTGTTTGACTATCAATGTTCATAAAATGCATTACCTAGGGTTATAATTCGATATCTTAGCTTTGACTTTATACCAAACACTTTTTTAGCATCAACTAGCTTTTTCTCTATCTCTTCTTTCTCATTAGAGTAAAGAGGTAGAGCAAGAGGTCCTCAAAAATGTTTGGCATTTTTTTAATATCGTGTTATCCGTATATTAAGGATTACTTTATTTTGAGGACTCTCTTACTCTACCTCTTTACCCAAACAAGGAAGAAGAAAATGGGGGTAATTATAATGATACTGAAAGAATGTTTAATAAAACTCATACTAAGAAAATAGATCATAACGCATGGATGATGCATTTGACCAAGAATGTTCATAAAATGCATCACCCATGGGCTATAATCCAATTTCTTAGCTTTGGCTTCACCAAACACTTTTCTAGCATCAACTAACTTATACTCTATCTCTTTTTCTCATTTGAGTAAAAAGGTAGAGCAAGAGAGTCCCCAAAATAGAGTAACCCTTAATAATATACATAAAAAATCTTTCAAAATATTAAATTTCACAAGTTCCCTAATTACTATTTGGGTAAAATGCAAAAATACCCCTTTAGGTATCTTGAAATAACATTAAACCCCAAACTATGGCTAAAATAACAGTCAACTCCACTCCACCAAACGGACAGTAACTGGACCAAATATTTCATCAATATTGAAACATGGTTAATCAATCAATTTTACTTTATAGTTTTTTTTTTTCAGAAACAAATTCATCTCTGCTACCCAGCTAGTCTCCACGCTGCTCATTCTTACTGTCAGCGACGTGGCCTAAGCCTTATGCAGACCCTTCTTCTAGCGTTGGCCTTCCTAGGCTTTAACTACAGTCATTGATTTCCTCCAATGTACCATTCTTTGTTCGATTTTCAATTTCAAAGGTTACACATCACCAAGGGTCCATGACCACTACCAAGAGTTAATATGATTTTGAAAAATAAATGCTGATTATTTAGTTCCATTTTCTCAAATATAATAATTAAGATTCACAAACTTCTTCATTCTACAATCAGTAATTGTGACCCTCTGTTCCCTTTCTCACATCACCGAAACTGCAATTTTTGGCGGCACAAATGTGGCAACTCCATTTTGGTGGCAAACAGAGGGAAGTTCAAGAGCATAGATGTGAGATTGGGAACCGTAACAGTAGCGTGATGGTGGTGGTGGTGGTTTTGTCCTTTAGATGGGTAAATCAATGGTTAAGATAAACCATATTAGCCAGTATTTTTTTTTTATTGTTTTTTTACATTTCTCATAAAAGCCTTAACCATGGTTATTATTCAAGGAATGGGGTTAGTGTATGTTTGGTGAAGTGGGGTGGATTGCTATTTTGAATATAGTTTGGGGTTTATTGCTATTTTAAGATATCTCAAGGGGTATTCTTGCATTTTACCCTTACTATTTCTTAAACCCTAATTCCTTAAATAGTATATCCTAATCCCTAATTTCTAATTACTAATTCTAAAACTCTAAATCCCTAAATAGTAGTTCTTAACCTACACAAATTTATCTATTAAATTGAAAAAAATTAACAAAAAATTAACAAAACATAGTGTAATAACCCTAACCAGAGAAGATAAAGGCACGATGGTAGCGACAGTATGGTGGTTACGTTTGCAGCATGTGTGATGGAGAAAAAGAGAGGAGAGGAGGGAGAACAATGCATGAAGAGTGATAAGGTGGTGATGGTGAGAGAGATGGAGGAAAATAGAGATGTTGTGGTGCTTGGTGGTGGCGGCGGCGGAGGAACGCAACAAAGGAAGAGAGAGAAACAAAGAGAGGATGCAAGAAAGAGCGAGAACGGTGGTGTGGTAGTGGAGGTGGTCATGGTGGTTGTACGGTGGATGGCATTCATTGTGGTAAAGGGTGGAAGAGGGCTTGTTTGAGACGAAAGGAAGAAGAGAAAAAGGAGAGAGAAGAAAGGAAGAAAGGAAAAGGGAAGGAAAGCGGTTTTGGTTTTCATTTTAATTTAAGGCAAATGATATCTAGTGCCTTAAGGGCATTATTTAAGAACTTAAATGTAGTAAAAAGATATTGGAATGCGTAGTTTTTTATATTCCCGAGAGACGGAATAATGTGTTGTTGTGATTATTTTTCTACTTTTAGTAATTTTAACTAGTGCCCTTAGGACACTAGATATCAAGACCCTTAATTTAAATTTGCATCAATAGCCATAAAAAAGAAAGATACAAATAGGCTAACCTCCCAATGCAAACTCACCTTCCAATTAGGGGCTGCTAAAGCTGACGCAAAAGCAGTCACCACACATCAGAAATCCAATGCTCTTCTAGTAGTGGAAAAAGATTATTGGTAATATTTATCCTAAATAAATTAATTAATTATAAATTGAAATTTATTTTTTAAAAATAAAACTTTAAATTTTAGAACTTGCAAAAAATTGTAAGTCTAAGAAAGCTTCTCCAAGATGTAATTAATGAAGAGACGACACATTATCAAAACTTTCCACCGAATGGATTCTCAATTGTATATTATTAAGATTATATATATATAAAAAAAAAAACTTCCTCTTATCCCATTTATAAGAGAAGAAAAGTGATTTTTTTTTTTTAGTCTTATTTATAAGAGATTTAGGTAGTTTTTGGCCTCGCTTTTTTTTTGTTTTTCTTTCTCTTAGAAGTAAAAGCTAAGCTAAACAAGATTTGTGGTAAATCTCTTAAATTTAAGCTGATTTTTTTATTTTTTTCGTACAAAATGCAAAAAGCTAGCTTTTAAGCCAGAAGTTAGAAATATGAGTTTTTCAAAAAAAAAAAAATTGGCTTATTTTGTGGGCCTATCGTAATTAACATCTGAATATTCTCATTAACACTTGAAATCTTAAATATCTTTTCCTTCTCTCTTTGTAAAAAATAACAATTCATTAAAACCTAAAAAGTCTTCTTCACGTTTACGAATTATTCATTTCATTTTAATATTAATAAATTTTTTTGTTATTTAAAATTTTACATATTTAAAAAATTTTAATGTTAATTTATTATTTTGGTAAATTTATATTGTGTTTAGTTTTTTGCTAAAAAAAAATAAAAATATTGAGTTTTATCAAAGAATTATTATTTGTATTGCAACTTTCATTTAATTTATATTGTTAATTTATTTTTTATATAAAAAAAATGAGATAATTAATTATAAGTAACTTTAAAAAGTTGAAACAAAATACTTTTATCAAATAAATAGATTTTTACTCATAAGTAGCTTATAAATTTCAAAATAATGAAACTGTCAAACAACTTTCAGTTTTTTTCAAAAACTCTTATTTTCAACTTTTACTTAAAAGCCGCTTATAAATAAAAAAAATAAGGCGCGCCAAACGAAGCTTTAGTACTTTTTTTAAGTGAGACAATTATAACTTTGATTTTTCTAACATATGTAACATTACACAGGTTAAGCATCTCAAAGAAAAAAATATCATTTCCAAGCCAAAATTGTCACATTCGTTGTAACATGTATGTCTTATTTTGTGGCTTTAGTCCCTCATGAGTACCCAAAAAAAAAAATGTATATCTTATTTTAATTGCTAACCTTTTATAAATGATTGAACGTGTATATATATGGGCAAAGATTTGTACATATTATCTATAGAAATCAAATTCTGTAGTTAGCGGCGTGTGGCTATCAGGAAGATCCTGCTGGTAGCTACGGTTCATTGTTTGTAGACATATATAATTACCTACTCATCACATGAATAAATATGCAATATATATTTTATTTTTGAAATGGGGATAATGCAATATTTAAGGTTAATCACTAAATGGTTGGAATGCATAAGCGATAACCATTTTTAATTAAAAATGATCACTTACATTAAATTAGTCAACGTCTTATATATAATATTAACATATTTAATTTCTTTATTAATTAGCAGGTGGTGCATGCAACAAATTCAAGTAATGAAGGTAGTGAGTAGTTTTTTTTGTTGTTTTAGGGTTCTTTTATTATATCATGTGCAACATTGTATGGTTTATTAGGATAAGAATAAAAACTTTGTATTAAAAAGGACAAAAATTAAATATATTTAATATTATCTATACATTAAATATTCATTATTCAAAAAGTTTGATTTAACAATCGAATAACTAAGATCGTTGATAGTTAATATCACGTCGTTAAACATTTTTATCGTTAATTTGGTGGTTAATTTCATCACTGACTATTTAGAGACAGAATAAAATAAGTTTTGCGACTAATTTCCTTGATTACTAAACTTAATAGACTTTTCTAATAATAATTTTAAATTTCAATAAAATACTTGTATAATATTATAGAAAACCCTATAATATTATAGGCTTACACTAAACTAATTCAAATTTGACTTTTCTGCTGGGCTGAGTTTTTGCTAGGTGAAAGTTAATGACTAATAAACAAACTTTGTTGATGAAAATTGAAACAGCAGGTGCCTAGTACTAATAATTATGTAGAAAAGCCGGATTGAACTAATTATGTAAAACAATTTACATATACGGACTTTTGTTTATATCTATGTGTTAAAAGTCCTACATCGGTCGGCTAGTGTGGCAATCCTCGTGCTATAAACTAGCTTTTGAAATTGAGTTAGGTCCAAACACAAATTGTAAGCCTATGTTTTTTTTTTTTCCGCTGTTCAGCCAGATTATAGAGCTTGTTGTTAGTAACAATTACTACTTGCGGTGATTAATCATCGTCTTAACAACTAATTAATTGCTTACTTGTTAGTATAAATTATTTGTTTATTTCAATTTCTTTACTTTTCTCTAACAAATTATATATAACAGCATGAAACCTTGCATCCAAAATTGCATCAATGCAAAAGTTTCAATTTTTAAATTTTTTTTTCAAAAGAGCCATTTTTTATTTTGTTGTAATAAAGACAAAGGTGTAGTAACTGAATCTGCAAGTTATACTACAAATTACTAAATTCAACTGCCAGCGAAGAAGAGAATCAAAGAATTAAAGAAATAAAGAAACAGAGAAAGCAACAAAAGCATTCACTTTCTCTGTTCCCATGGGCGAAGATCTGCCTTTCCCTTTACCATCACACACCTTCGATCTCATCATCACTTACCTTGTTAGCTTGTGATTGCCATCTCGAATATTCTCTCTTTTTCCCTCTTCTTTTCTTTTCTTTTTTTTAAAAAAAAATTCTAATTTAATTTGTGAAGTACTTGACAATAATCTCAAATTTTAGTGATAATTCAAGTTAGTCCCTAAAATTGAAATCGATTATTCGTTTTAATTCTTGACATTAATTTACAATTTTTCACAAAAGTTACTATTTTATTACATAACAGAAGATATTGATTGCTTCATGTTAGATGGATGATTTGTATCGATTTCGTTCTCACTTGTCACACTAATCCAATCACACTACAAGAATGTTCTTTGTTAGTGAAGGTGGTGACCGACACCCCACTCGAACAAGAAGCTAAAATTAAAGGTCATGGAAGATCTGTCTAATCCATTCTATATTCATCTTAATGAAAATTCTTCTATGGTGCTTGTTACTCCTCTTCTCAATGAGACCAATTATTACAACTGGTCTAACACCATGATTCCTTCATGATAGTTATTTCAGTTACTCGCCTACGAGGATTTGGGACTCATCTGCAATTTTCTATTTTTGCTTAGTTTTGTTTAGTTTGCTTTATTTCCTTATTTTCCTTTTAGGTCCCTACATTGTGTATATATGCATAGTTCTCCCATCTTTGTATTTTCGAGTTCAATTTTACCAAGAACTTCCTCAATGTATTTTTCGTCTTTCTCTTTCAATCAACTATGTCTTCTTCTTCCTTAATCTGGTTTGCACCCAGTTACCTTCCTTCTCTCGTGTGCTCTGATAGTTAAAGTGGAAGGAGGTAGAATTTGATGAGGAAAATGGTTCACATGGTGGTGGATTAGGGTGATAAATAATAAGAATAAGAAAAATATTATATCCTCCTAATAAATCTTCCTGCTCGCCTAATTTTAACAATTATAATTTACCATTCATTAAACATTAAATAATTATTGTGAAAAATGTTGATTATCAAAATTAAGTGAATAAAAAAAATTAATAAAAGAATATAGCATTTCTCGGGCACACCTAATAGGTAACCGTAAAAAGTAACATCATATTTGTTCAATTTGATTTCATACAAGATATTTGATTGTTATACCATGGTCCTATAAATTTTAGACACTCTATAACTTAATGAGGTGCCACCATTCAAGATGATTAGATCTTTTTAGTAATTTTTTGGGTTAAATATATTTTTGATCCTTGAACTTTAGTGAGAATCTATTTTTATTCTTCGAACTTTAAAACATCGGTTTTCAGTCCCTGAACTTTAAAAAAGTTCACTTTTAGTTCCTCCGTACAATTTTTAGTGACGTGGCAAACTGAGAGCCCTTCATCAAGTCCACCTGTTGGCAGATCAAATTGTCACGTCATCCAACGAACTAAAAATAAACTTTTTCAAAGTTCAAGAACTAAAAACCGACGTTTTAAAGTTCAGGAACTAAAAACCGACATTTTAAAGTTTATAAACTAAGTAACTTTTTATAAAAGTTCAGGGACCAAAAACATATTTAACCCTAATTTTTTTCTAGTATCTCCCCATGAATCAACAATTGAGAGTCTATTTATTTTTGTGTGAAATAGTGCAAAAATAAATTTATTAGTAATAATTTCAAATCTTAACATAAATTTGACAAAAATAAAATATTCTGATTTCTTTCAAAAAATATTTCTATTTATAATAAAAATACAAATAAAGAGTCCATGGTAATCAAACCCCAAGATATATACTCTAAACCTCAAAAGCTAGAAAGAATTATAGCAATGGCAAATCCTGTATAGAATTAGGAAGCAAACTATCTTGTACACATTTAATTTTTCTAATTGATCAAAATCTACAATGATGCCAAACTACAATTAATATTTATGTTTGCATATCCAAACCATTTTATTCAATCACATATACTCAATTAAAGCCACTAAAAAATAAAAGTAAAATCAAAACTCAAAATGGTTCTATAATAAGTATTATTTCATGATATTCTTTTGTTGAACAGAGTACTAACATTAGTAGTCTCATACACAGGAAGCTCCTCACAATACCTCTCACTTCCAAACACAGCCAAATGATCAAGTTCAAAAAGATCCGAACTCGCACAACTTGCCACGTCATCATCATCCTCATCCTCATACTCGTTTGTCTCTTCACGGCGTTTATTAACGTTCGTCCTTATAGACAAATCCTTCAAAACTAAATCAACGTTTTTCTTCTTGTCGTAACGGTAGAACTCTCTAGAACCTTCGTCTTCACCGAGAACCACACTCACCGGGTAGAAACGCACCGTTTTGCTCAACCGTTCCGAAGACGGAGTCTTACTCAAGCAAGACCGCGAGGAAGCATAACACGCCGAAGACGGTGCTTTAACTTCCTCGTACGCCGTTTTCCTCGTTTTCTTCGCGCTCCGAGTCGCGAAGAGCGAGTTGAGGAAACTCGTGAGTCTCGCACCGGGTGAAATCGGTTGCTTCATCTTTTTAAGGTTGTTGTAAATCCTCCACTTGGATTTAATCAACGCTTCTTCCGCACTCGAATTGCGACAAAACGTTAATCCATCCAACACGCGCGTCCCCTGCTTCTCCGACACGCTCGTCCGCACGTGCTTCGGCCTCGGAGCGAGACACGAAGAAGCACGTGACTCCGTGTCGGAAAAGGACAACCCTCCGGAGCTAGAATCCGAGGAAATCGATGTGGAACTGTAAAACAGAACGTCTTGGTCGCCATCCACGTCGCGTAGATCACGTGATCTTCTGTTATTTTTTAGTTGAGCAACAACTGTATTCTCTAATTTATCGTGGAAGACTAATTCCTTCGAGGTGCAATGTGTCCGAACAACGTTGTTATCCGTCCGTTTCGGAATGGTTCTGCTCTGTTTCTTACCGGTTGTGTCTCTGTAGAACTTTGTTTCGGGGGATTTTCTCTCGCCGTCGTCGATGGAACGGTAAATTTGATCTAATAGAGTGGAAGAGAAAGAGGGGTTTAGGAATTTTTCTTCTCTGAGTGTTTTTTTCGACGCGTACATTTTTTTATTTTCTGCAAGAAAATGAAATTAAAGAAATGAAGAATGATAAAAAGAGAATGAGAGTGTGGTTAAGGAAATTGGATTGAGAATTGAAGTTGAAGAGTGTACAGGGAGAGATTGAGAGGGAGAGTTTATAAAGGTCTTGTGTGACTCGGAGCTCAACGTCGGTTAACGGTTGGTGATATTCATTCGCGCGCGTGGCGCGTGCAGGTACACGTTCGAGCAAAATGCCTTTGCCAGATTGGCATTTGCTGATGTGGCAATGAAATTGATTCGTTTGTTCTGAGATTATTACTATTGCTTTTCCTTTGATCACTCCGTTAATTCGATTTTGTAGCCGTTGATCAAGTTTGATAAGGGTCCCTCCTACACAAGAATTGATAACGGTGTTTTTCTTTTACCAAAAAGGAATTAAATAGAATTTGAACTTTTTGGTCTATTTCTATAATATTCACCGTTAAAATTTAGATTAATTTTATTTTGAAAGTTAAGTTTGTATAAAAAATGATAAAGTAAAGCACTCACAAGAAAAATGGAAAATTCTTTGAATGATAACACTTCTGACAACAAGCTTTCTACAAAAGAACATGATCAAATCTCACACAGTACTAAGAAAGTAAAGATGACAAAGATTCATGGCGATGCTGAAGTACAGATGGAGGAAGTGCCGATGGAAGAAGGCCCGAAAATCTCTTATCGTGATAAGGTGTTGGAGATGAATAACAACAAAGATGATTTCTTAGGTTATGAGAATTTTGTTCAAATGATCATGGAGGATCTATCATTTGCAGCGAAGAGTGACGAGGATAACGATGACGCTCAGCGGAAACCATTTAATTCATGTCCTAAGAGAAAAGTCATCTTTGAGGAATATGAAGCATGATGTGCTACATGGAAACAAACTCTAATGGTCAAATAACCTCCATTCCCCCAAGACATCATTCGTCGCTTTGTGGAATATGCTATGTTGAGTCACTTTCATAATAGCCCCTCTTGAAAAGATCCTCCAAATCTCGAGACTCTGATCACATGGAGTCCCCCCATAGCCGGTCTCCTAAAGCTTAATATTGATGGATCAGTCTCAGAATCCCCACTAGAAGCCACTTATGGAAGAGTTATCCGTAATGATTGTGGTAGATTTGTATATGGATTTGTTTGCAAAATTGGTAGTTGCTCGGCCATTAGAGCATAACTTTGGGGTTTACTCGAACAACTACCAATTTTGCAAACAAATCCATATACTGATTAACAAATGTGATCCATCAATCAATTGACAAGGTAAACCATTTGTTTAACTTGAAAAAACTAAGAACTTTATTTGATTTAATTTTCACTATAAATTGAATTGATATGGATGGAAGTAAAAATATTTAACTTTTCATTGACATCTGCATTGAGAATTTGAGATTTCAATTTAAGAAATTTATCCTAGGGAGTAAAGAATTTTAACAAAACAACCACTAATTGATTTAAGAATTGAAGATAGCACCTAAAGATGGAAAAAAATTCTATAGTACTCATGTAGTACATACAACATTATTATAAAAATTAATAAGTGTCTTTTATTTTGAATAAATTTAAATAATTAAAATTATATTAAGCACCTTGTGGGCTCAACATTAACTAAATATATGAAAGGGAGTATATACTAAAGATTTGTTTGTTAGAGGAGAAAATGGATAGCAAAAAATAAGAAGAAAGAAAAACACGAATAATAAGATACTTTTTATTTATTTGGAGAGAAAATAAAAGAAAAATATCTTGTTATGCGTTTTTTTTTTCTCATCATCCAAACAAAGTCTAAGAGTGCTGAAAATTTGCTCCAAAAGATGGGAAATATGCAATATAATTAAGTTGTGATTTTTCTAGAATGATGTTTCTCTAGCATAATATTAGAACTGTTAAAAAAATACCTCCTTGACTTTCCCACTTTGGCATCTCCTTGTTTTTACAAAATGACCATATTTTTCATTTTTTAACTTAGTTGCACTTGATAAAACATGTGGTAATGTGTCATTTAACCGCAATTTCTCTATAATTGTAGGCAATTTTTTTGTTTTAAGTTAAAGGAACCGTGTATAAAAGGGAAATATTTAAAAAAAAATTGAAAAATATGGTTCTTTTGCAAGGGCAAGAAAGTGCCAAAGGAGGGAAGGTCGAGGAGGTAAGCTAGATCCTAATTGGTTACTTTGCCCTATGCGAGCTGCTCCGTTCGAGTAGTGAGCTTTTTCAGTCTAGCTTAAAAAGACTCACGTTTATTCGGCCCTTTATTTTAAATATATCTAACCTGGTCCATTGTAGGTAATTGGGTTTTTCACATAACTCATTTTAAAAGTTTTAAAAAATTGCCTAACATTTCATTGAAAAATTTATTTTATTGTTATTACTTTTGTTTTTGAAAAAAAATCTCTATTTAAATAAAAAAATAATATATGATTTAAATCTTTCTCTACTTTTAACGATAGTTTTTTGGAAAAATTGTTCAAAATCTGTTTATGTTTAACTTTTCTTATTAACAAGCCCAAAAAAACTTCCTATTTAATTATCTTCTTGTTTATCAATTCTCATTTTTCTTTAACTTATGATAATTTGTCTTGTGGATGTTATAGACTAATAAATATTTTTTTTAAGCTAGCGTACACTTGATTAGTAGCATTTTTTTTTTAAAAAAAAGAAGAATTGGGTCACTAGCTCGAATCTACAGGCTTTTTGAGCCCAAACACGTTTTTTGCAGGACAGGCTAAAAAAGTTTGATTCTATTCAGGATTGAATTTTAATATATATCAAACCCATCCATTTTATCAAAATATCTAGGCTAGCCCGTTACATAATATCCTCTCGTGCAAAAATCTAACCCATTGATCAACCTCTGCCTCTTTCTTAGTCATTGCTTATTCACTGATCAATGATCGAGATTTTGTTGAATGTTTATTGAACTTAGATCTTGCTAGAGAGGATCCAAGTTCAACTATCGTCTTGTTCATTGGACTAAGTTGCACCAAAAAAATAGAGTAAATTAATAATTTAGTCCTTTTTTTTTATCAACTAGTAAAATAATATATAAATAAGGAGTACAAAGGGCACTCAACCTATATACAAAAAGATAAAAACCTATAATATAGATAAGGACACACTTAGGTTTGAGCACCATGACACAAAAAAAGGTCAATACACCTATATTTTGATTTAACTCATTCTCAATAACGCGACTTAATACAATCAACAATCTTAAAAACATACAAAGGAGCGTCATTAAATACCAAATCATTTCTTACGAATCAAACAGACCATGTTAAAGCACACCATATAACAAGAATTGGATATTCTTTCTTCTGATCTAAATCCAATGAATTAAAGGCCACAAACGAATCCACCACATAGCAAAGATAACGTTGAAGCAAGATTTTCACCAACTTGAAAGTGAATACAATAAGATGAATTAAGAATTATTTCAAATCATTGCCGTGGAAAATAAGAAGCATTGCTTTTATGAAGCCACACCCAATGATAGGTATTAGAAACAAGTGTCGATCTCGGTAGTAATATTAATCCTTCTAATTTGAGCCCTCAAAAGTCCATGAGATTTTTTTTTTTTAGGTAGACCACACGTATCTTACATAAGAGGCAATTATGTTGGACACAAGTAGAATTATCATAGGCGGCAAAGTTTTCTTTTTGAGTATTCACAGCTACATATCCAGGACTCAAACTCAAAACTAATGATTAAGCTATGACATTTAGAAAAAAAAATGATAAAATCTCAGTCGATATGTTAAAAACCCCAACATTGTGCTAATATGTATGTTACGTTAAAGGAAATATGTTGGCGTCCAGGTTTGACTCACAAAACACATCAAGGCTAGCATAAGGATAAAGTAGGTCAAACTCTTGCTTTAAGTTCTCAAAAAAGTATACATACCATTAACATATTTTTATAATAAAAAAGGTTTTCTTTTTCATAAAATATCTATCAATTTTTCTTAAATAAAATGCTCATATTATTTATATTGTAATATACACTGTTAATTTAAAAAATGTGCTCCAGATTTTCAAAACTAAAATTTACATAATGTTATCAAGATTAACAATGTCTTAATGAAAATAAAATCGATTAATTTCACTACTAATTTAAGAAAAAAAAAGGTTAAATGAAAAGTAATGCACAAAAGCTAAGTATCTAATAAGTTGATCTAGTAGCTAAAGAGTAAAGCTTTGAGTAACAGTTTTTTAGATAGAATCATTTTATATAAAAAATACACAAAAATTAAAATAAATTATTTTTTATAATTATTTATCATATAAAAATAAAAAAAATATTCTGCATTTAGTTTTTAAAATAACTTGATTAAAAGATATTTTTATTAATTATTTTAAAAGAAATTAATTTTCAATTATCGACTAAAAAATATGATCACATGAAAGATGATTTATTGTCTAAATAAGACAAGGTAGCTAGTGGGGGTGTGTTTAACCATGTCCTTACAAAATGTCTTTGACATGACGAAAACAACGCCTTCAGCCTTTCACCAATAATAACCAATAAGTCTTTGCTGCGTGTAGAAAGTGGTTGAAACCTGCCAAAACGTTATGATCAATTGAAAATTACTTCATGAGACTAATATATATCAAATATATTTAACGAATTAATTTTGTTAGCTAAACAAAAAACTATATAAATGAGACTAATCTAATGCCAAAGACGTGACTAAATGATAATTTTCTTTGTAACGTTAGTTGCTATTATTAAGACTATTAATTAATGGTTAAAATTTGTTTTAAGTCTCTATAAAATAAAAAATTATTGTTTTTAATTCTTAACATTATAAAATTTACATTGAGTGCTGATTAGGATATCGAAGTAATACCAAGTGTCAACACCACGTCAGATTTAAATAATTTTTTATTTAATATTAATATTAATTAATTATTATATAAATAATAAAAAAATCATCTTTTTCTCCAACCTTCTCCCTTTTCCGTGACTAAAACACGTTCATAATCAAGCTTCGTGTCACTCCCACGGAGCTAACTCCCTTCTTTCTTGCATAATAGTGCTACCAATCACCTCTCTTTTCTTCTTTTAGACTCATTCTTATTTTTTTGCAAATGTCCAATTGACGTTTAGAAGAATGGGATAACAATCACTCTTTTCAAAATCAATGACTATTAGATGAATCGAGCGAAGTTGCACAACAAGAAGGTATGGCTCGACTCTCTCTAAGAGGTCTTATGCAAACTCCAGATGTCATTCACCGATAAGAACTTCGATAAGGCAGTATTCCATCTTCTTATTATTATTCCTTTTTATTAGCAATGAAATCATTTATTAATATTAAATAAAAAATTATTTAGATCTCATATAACTTTGACACGTTGCACTTTGTGAACCTAATCAACACTTAACGGAAGTTTCTTAATGGCAAGGACAAAAAACAATAATTTTTCATTTTATAGAAACCAAAATGCAAAAAATAATTTTATAAGGACTAAAAACAAAAATACCCAATATTTTACCTCCATTAATTTTAGTTATTTTAAATATTTTTGATAGACACGTGAATCTACTAGTCAAATCTACTAATTGAATTTAATAATTTTTCATCGGTGTATCTAAATTTTCAAATTTAACAATAATCTCAAGCCTATTTGTTTAATTTTTGGGTTTGATCAAAAATAATTTTAATTAAAATTAAAAATATTTATTTATGTTAGATAACCTTAAATTTTAAACATCAATAATCTTAATTATTACTAATATTTATTTAATTTATATTTTTTTTTATTTCACTATAATCTAAACCAAAACATACTTAATTATATATAGAAGTAAGTAATTGCTCTCTGGCAATTATGATATGGAGAAAGTAAATTGAGAACCAATTGAGCATGTGATGTAGCTATTTAGGAAACCATATTCCCAACTGACAAATTTATTTATAGTGAAAACGTGGAATCAAATAATAATAGTGCGTGTGGATGTGATGTGATGTGCTCTATTCATATAATAAGCCAATGCACATTCATTACCTTATATCTTCATCATACCAAGCAATTCTTGCCACCTGATTAACAATGAATCATTAAGCATAGTGAGAATGATACTTCATATGTATTGGTCTCATTTTAAGATCCAAACAAACCCCACACTGCCATTAAGTCTATGACAATCAAGGATTTTGCCCCTGTAACACTCATCAGGATCACATGTCTTCAAATATTTTGTTTCCCCTATGTTTTTCCTGCCCCAAACAACGGCGGACCTACAAATAAGTAAACATAAGTCCCACTTCGGCTAGTGATATGGTCATTGTTGAGTTTATATAAGGTTATAACAACCCTTATCTTATAAGCTATTTTTGGAAGTGAGTTAGGTTCAGACACAAATTCTAAGAAGTATAATATATGTAGTAGTCAATAAAAATTTATGAATAATATTTCTTCGTGAAATGAGGGGCGTTTTAACATTAGGGTAGTATGCCTTTTTTTTTATTGTCTAAATAAATGAATTGCCACCACTAGATGTTAAGTATTTTAGAGAACTAAAATACTAACTCGTTTCAGTATAATGGAAAAACATATTATCGTCCTCAGGGAACAACTACAGAACAATTTAGTACTTACCATTGCACTATTTCTATCTCTAGAATTCTCAACTTCTCCTCTTAGACTGCTTTAGCTCCTAGTGAATGAGGCTTTTTATAGAGATCCCAAGTGGTTTATCTTTGCTCGAAATAAGATAAAATAATATCAGATAAGGTTGCAGATATTTTTCTTTTTTCTTCACCCTTATCTTCTGTGCTTTTATCTATTTACCTGCAATCCAATAATTTAGGGATCAAATCTTATCTAAATTAGTCAAGTTAAGGATAAAACTCAAATAATCAACCAACTCTCTCTCAAATTAAGATAAGTATTGAATTTACTAAATTTAGGAGAATTTAATTAAAAGATAAGCATAATATCATTTAAAATATATTCAAATTAACCACAAAATAGTTTAATAATTATCCGTCATCACTAGATTACTTAAGGCGTCTCAAATATGTTATTATGTGATATGGGTGAGTATTAGGTGGTTCCCATAAGTTATGGATCGTTAGTGATCGATCCACTCAATCATCAAATAACTCACATTATGCTTATAGAAATGGTTTAAATAAATTTTTAGTCCTTATGAAATTGGCACCTTTATATTTTAGTCCTTGCAATATTTTTTTTTCAATTCAATCCTGCTTAATTGAAAAAATTTATTATTAGTTGTACAAAATTGTACTCATTTTCTGTTTTAGTCCTTATAAAATATTTTATTTTATTTCGATCTAACTTATTATTATTATTACAATTTTTTAAGGGACCAAAATATAAAAGATTGAAATTTTGAGTGAATCAAATAAAAAGAAATAAAGTTAGAAGAGCTAAAAACAAAATTTTAAAAACTATAGAGACTAAAAACTTGTAGTTATTGTGAAAAAAAATTGTAGGGACTGAAAGTAAAAATTTTAAATTAAATTGGATAAAAAAAATTGTTACCACTAAAATAAAAGAGTGTCAATTTTGTATAAACTAAAAACTTATTTAAACCATATAAAAAAGATCATTTTATATATTACTAACTTAAATTTCTTAAATCAAATGGTTCATAATAAAAAATAGGATTTTTTTAACCTGTGAAATATTGCACAGGTTAAGAAACCATAAATAGTAATAAAATAGAGTATTAATTGTATGTCAAACTCAATCACATTAAATTTTTGTTTTTTCCAACAACTTTTTTTCTACTTATAGTTTCTTAACCTATATAATATTCCACAAATTAAAAAAACTAAAAAATATTACCATTACGTTGATCTTAAATTAGTGACTACCTAATACTCACCCGTACAATGTGCAATATATGAGTGACCCACAATGCACCCTATCTTGAAGAAAATGAAAAAGCTTGACACAGAAAGGTCCTTGATTTGGTCTCTAAATTTAGGTGCAAGCAATGTGAAGCCCAATTTGAATTGTAGGGTAGGTGTTCCAATAGTGAGGCTGGATTCCACAAACAATTAGACAATGATCTATGTACTTTCGTCTTCTGATTGCAATGGATCTTATGGGAAATTTAATATTTGGTAGGGTCAAGTGTTTGAGAATTGTGTTGTGGTCAACAAATTTAGTCAAAGATAGAGAAAATTGATGATATGCATTTTATTGGTAATAGAGAGAGAGATTTGTTTTGCAATTGAGAAATAAAGGGAAGTAGGAATTTGTGTGGCAAAAGGAAAACATTGTTGTTTCTTAGCATGAGACCCACACAAACAAACAATATCAGTTTTGTGGGTTCCTATTTGAAATTGATAAGAAATAGAGCCAAAAAGAAATTTAGAGGCTTTTCTTTTTCTTTTTGAGATATTTATCGCTAAAAACAGTGACTAGTCTCTTTTTTAAAAGAAAACTCCTACAAAATGATAATTGAGTAGACATGGAATATCACTCTAGTCCCACCAAGGGATTGTTGAGTAGTAACAAAATATTACTTTATTTCTACCAAGACAGAATCGAACCCATACACATATGATTAAAGGAGGAATTGAGCTACCACCATGATATACCTAGTGATTAGAGGCTTTATTTTTTAAAATTAATTTAGAGGTAGGCTATTTGACACGTCTATATAATTATAGTTTTTGTTTTTTTTTTTTGAAGAAGTTGAATTGATAAGCTATATATGTTGGAAAATAAATATACAGATAGGAAGAAAAAAGGTGTTGAGGTGCTGTAATTGAAAAGAATTGAAGTGTATGATCACAACATATACAAAAGTATTTGAGTAATGTAAGATTAATTAAGTGCATCCTTCGAAACATTTTTTTTTAAGAAATAGTAGCATATATTTTTAAAATTCTAAATTAAAAAAAATTATATATTATTTTTAATTAAACTTGATTCGAACAAGCATTAAGTCAATCTTAGATCGACATAAATGAATTTTCATGCATATAAGATAGTTTAATTAAGAGTTATTATTCAAGCTTCACTTCTCGACCAACAACCTAATATGTTGGGTGTTATATAAGTTCATTAGTTTACAGTAACTAAAAAGATTATTTCACCTTATTCAATCTTATATTTTTAAAACTATTTGTAGAAAAAATACATACTATTATTTTTCTTTTTGGACCACTAAAGTACATACATTATTAAACATATCCTTTTTTTTTTGGGACATAACATATCTTTCATTTTATTTTGTTTTTGACCAACACATATCCTTTATTTGCACATTATAGAGGATGTATGGTCGAGGCCCAGTTATTGGGCCCTTCATCCTAATCCATCAAATGGCCCAATGCGGCCCAATATGTGCTTAAAAACCATGATATCAAAATTAGGCATGTTTTATTTTTCAAAAAAAAATATTGGGCATGTTTTGACAAAAAAAATTTCTAAGAACATGTTTACTTAGTATTTTCATCTTGTATTTTTATTTTCTATTTTATATATATGTTTAGTTTAAAGAAGGGGAAAAAATGACTAAAAAGTAGTTTATTTGTGTTAAGTTTGCAAAGAAAGGTGGAAAGATTTTGCAAAACATTGAAAAGATATTTTAATTATTTTGGTTGTTTTTAAAGTTTTTTATACAAATCTCCAAAAACTAAAAATAAAATGAGAAAAAATGATAATTTTATATTAAAATTGAAATTACTCATAAAATCAGTAAATAAAAACAAAAAATGAAAATACAAAATAAACACATCCTAACACTATGTTTGGTTAGAGAAAAGAAGTAGAAATGAAAAAAATTGAAAAGAAAGAAGTTGAGAGGAAAGAGGCTCGAGAGAAGCAGAAGTAATTTAAAAATTGTTTGGTTAAAGTGAAATAGAAATAAAACAAGAGAGAAAAGAAGTATGAGGGTGATAAAAAAAACCTAAATTACTTTTGAAATGATAATAATTAAATAAGCATTTTCTAATATTATATAATAAATTAGGTAATAAAATAATATAAAATCATAAACATAAATTTAAATATAATATAAATTAATTAATTAAAATAAATAATGTTTGCATTTTTTAAAATAAAATTTATGATGATAATTTTACCAAATAAGAGCTAATATTATCAATAAATAACTAAGCATACTAAAATTTTAAAATTAAATGAATTTTCAGAATTAAATATAGAATTCAAATACAAGTGTTCCGCTAAAACATAAAATAATAATGATGATTGAAATAAAAAAAAACATGGAATATTTAAAAAAATATAATGAGAATTAAAATTAAAAATCGGAATTATGTCCGTCCAGACGTCATCATTTTAAACAAATGTTTGGTTCCTTCTACCATACACCACATCCCTAATGGTGTATGGTACACCACATAAAAAAATTTATACAGAATCCAACCGAAAACATTTAATATAATAATAAATTATGTATTTTATATGTATGCATACCTCTTTGATTTTTTTTTCTTTTTAAACGGACTATAACCAATTAAATAATTTCATGACTTGTGTATGGTACACCATCTTAAAATTGGTGAATGTTAAAATCCACCTATAACGGGTTAAAAAAACTTTAAAAATAACAAATATGAATAAATAAAAAGTGTACGGAATGGTACATTTAATTTAAAACCGCATGTAGTTCATATTTTCTTATTGATGTATGGTACACCACTCTAAAAATGAGATATCCTAAAATCCACCTAAACGTCCATGGGTATAGTTGTCATTCACATGACACAAAACAACTTCTCTTCTTAATCTCTCCACCTGAAGCATGATTTCAGTTTTGCATGGGGTTCACATAATTGGACAACTTCTTTTCCATTTTTTTTATAACCAAACAAAGGAAGTAGACAACTTCTACTCTATTTCTTTCCATTCTACTTCCTTTTCATGTATTTCGACCAAAACAAACATAGGGTAAGACCCTAACACAGTGTTTGATTTGATGGAGATAGGAAGGAAGGAGGTAGGAAGGAGAGAAATAACTTAAAAGTGTCCTATTTCTTCTGTTTGGAAGTGTCATAAAAAAGGAAGGAAGTGGGGAAATGAGGTGAGGCCATTTGAGAAAAAATTTGGCTATTATTAATAAATGACTCAAATGTCCCCTCTTAACATCTCATTTTAATGAAATACAAATACTTCTACATTTCTACATAAGGTAATAAGTTGTCATTTCACACTATTTTAATACTTATTTTTTCTCTTGTTTCTTTTCTATTTCACTCCAATCAAACAACTTATAATTCACTCCTATTTCTCTTTAACTTTTCTTCTCTTAACTTCGTTCTCTTCAACTTATTTTCTCTCTATTTTATCCCTTTAACCAAACATAGTGTAAGAGTTTGGTTCAAAAATCAAAATCTAAGAGCATACGTAGAGCCAAATTAATAAAAAGAACAGCTGGCTAAAAACATCAAAGAGAGAGGCGAAATAGATTGAGTCGAAATTTGTTTTCTTGATCTCTTCTTAGAGTTACTAGCATAGTATCCATGCAATGCATCATAAAATAAATTAGTTTATAATTATTATTTGATTTATAGAATTAACAATTTCTAAAACTTTTATTTACTGTCAATTATTATTTGGGGTGTTCGTAGGACAGGTTGGGACGGATTATACTCGTACCTCACTCAGCCCTAAATATAGGTTGGACCAATTATTCAGACTGGATCCTAGACCCAATAAACCCGAAGATATATTTGTGTAATTAAGACTAGGTTAAAAAGAACAAGGCCGGATTGACCTGGTTATACACCTTAATATAAATATATCATTATAATATATGATAATATTATGATTTTAGATATAACTTACGCCTATCAATAACTTGTCATAAAATTAATATTTAAAATTGACTATAGTAGTGAAGATTCCTAATTTAGAAAAATAAATAAATAAAATAAATATAGGGATATAATTCATTGTTGTAAATTTTTTTTAAAAAATGTAGTTATTGATAAAACTTTATTTAATTTCTTAATATTTGATAATTAAAAATTATATTTTTGAAACAAATATTTTGAAAATGGTGTGGTAAATAATGCTAGAAAACAATAAAATATAAAATGTTAAATTAAAAATACATAATAATATATAACATAGGAACAGGTGAGGGTAACCAGAAGGCAGGGACAGATCCAGAAATGCTGGTAGAGAGGGGCCGAAACTTAAAATGAAGATAATTAAAAATATTAAGCATATAGAAAATTTATTAATGAAAAAAAAATTGTCAAATTTTGAGAGAAAACAACACGAAACATCAAATTTAAAATTATTCTAAGAGTGTAAATTTAATATTTTGTTCTCAAGTACAAGTAAATAATAAGTTTTTAACAATATTAAAATAATAATTAAAATTATTATAAAAATTACTAAAACATAACAATAATAACTTATTGTAAAACTTAAATGTTTAAATATTATTATTTATTGACATATAATAATATAAATAGATATTCTTTATTTATTTATAACTTTTAAAATATCAAAAAGAAAAATATTTTTAATAGAATAAAGAAGAAAATAAATGCTAAAAAAAGAATTTAAAAAGGAAAAGTAAAAAACATAAGAGCATTTGTGACAAGTGCATGTAACAGGAGAAAATAAAAAATAAAACTAAGAAAAAGAGCCCATGGGAATGGAACTCAAAATCTGGGCTAAGCAACATTTATGATTTTATGTTTACAAATGCAAACTATATAATAAATAAGAGGGGGGGCCAAAGGTCTCCTTGCGGAGGATGAGATTGATACCATCTTTATTGGAAGTGGCACCATCCTTTTTATACGTAAGAATCATAAATTTATATACTAAAAATGATGGTACCACTTTCATTAGGAATGATGTTAATCCCATCCACCCTCCCTTGCCCCCTCAAAATCCGTCACTGCCAAAAAGTGAACTCGAATCTGGTCATATCCCAAGCATAGAGTGGTAAAGATGCCCCAAACCCAACCCAAACAAAAATATATCTTGTTAAATTCGACCCGAATATCTCAAGATCAGGTTGGCACGAAGAATAAGTTGAGTCATGAACATCCATTTTAATTTGATAAATAATTTATTATATAATGATAATGTGTAAATAAAATATTCATGAAACTCAATTTTAATTTGATTCCCATTCCCATATATATATATATATATATATATATATATATATATATATATATATAATGTTTAAAAAGATCAATATTAAAGATCGAATATTTTATTTTAACATTGAGAAAAATTAGAAAATTATGATATTTTATTTTTCCTACTTTTAAATGGTTCGTGGTGTGTCATAATTTAATTAGTATTGTTTAATTTGAAGTCATCATCACCCCCATAGATGACAAAACAGATCGAAAAGTAATTATAATTCAAAACCAAATTTGTCAAGTAAATAAATTTTAAGAATTATATAATTTTAAAACTTCGATTTTTTAAAAAATAGTATATTTTTTCTAGGTGAGAAAATTCATACATTAAAATTTTTATCAAATGTATATCTCTCTATATGTGATCAGTGGTTTTTATCGATCATCATACTTGACAATACTCTTTAACCTAAAATCTTTATCTCTGTGTCTTCAACTATTTATCATTTCTTCAATTTGTTATTATATCAAATATAAAACAATATCAACAAAATATGCAATAACATGAAAGGAAGTGTTACCAAAATGTTAATTAGATTTAATATGACATAATTAATTTTTTTATACAGGAAGGTTAAATTTAATGGTGAAAGGAATATTAATTTTTTAAATTACTTTATTAAATATTTTGAAAATTAATTATTTAGTAACTCATATAAATAAAAATTATATTAGAAATTACAATATAAAAATATATCTATAAAATTTAAATGCTACACTTTTTAATTAAATTTTTTTAATTATATACGAATTGGTTATCCACTACCCTTAGAGATTTCATATCATATTTATAATTATATAAAAATACTTTTTATGTTGATATAACTGTAAAATTGAGAAAATTAAAACTTATAATTTAACCTGTTTGAGTAGTCTATGTCATTGTTTAAATATTTTTATCTAATTCAAAATTCTTATCTCTGCATGTTAATAATCTCTTCAAAAAATAATTATGCTTTTAACTTATATAAGAATAATTTATTAAAAAATTTATTGTATAAGCATAATGTGTTAACAAAATTGCCATGAAACTTAATTTTCATTTAGTCCCTAGATATGACAATGTTTGGCCAAGCCATGAAAATTTGTGATGCTCACTCATTACTTTTCTTATAGTCACCCTCTATATAAAGCTTTAAACTGAATTATTAATTAGTTTAAAATAGTAAGTAATATTTGAAGATGTAAAGATAATTTGTTGATATGGTAAAGTGGATGGTGGAGAGAGAAAAAAGAAGAAGTGAAACTATGTTTCTTATGTAGGACCCAAAACCAATAGGATTTTAAGATAAATAAGTGAATTTATTTTTGTTTGACCTCGCTCTAGAAAGTGCATAATTTGTACGCTCAAAAAATTTAAGCATTTGCCCCAGTCATATAATTCAGTTGGTAAGCACATGAAAACATGCATGCGAGTATCCGAATTCAATTTGAAACTGATTTTTTTTTTTATAAATTGAAATTGATCTATTGAGTGGAATACTATTTTTTTTGGTCAAAAGTGGAATGCTATTGGAGGAAAATAATTAACCTTCTATTTTTTGGACTCCTCCTATTCTTATTGGGCCTGCGTGCCTGATCTGTTTTCATTCCCTCTTTCCTTTTCTATATATTCTTTGTACTCTCTTATTTCTATTGTGAACAATGAATAATATTTTCAGTTATTCAAAACCCTTTATGGTATTAAAGAGCCTTTAGGGTTTGCCGTTTTTTTCATGCTTCACTAGGGTTTGTCTTTTCACAATAGCCGTCGTCGATTACAGTGTCGATTTGATCGCCGCCATCACTAATGATTCACAACATCCCTCAAACCCCTTTTTTCTTCACCCTGGTGACAACCCAAGTAGTGTTGTCTCCACTCCCATCCTCGAAGGAACCCTTAACAATCAAATTTGGCTTTGTAATATGAAGAACACTTTGGTTTACAAGAACAAAGATGGCTTCGTCACCGACGCCATCCCTGAACCTGCGATCAACGATCCTCTCTATGGCGCATCGAAAAGATGCAACACCATGGTCATTTCCTAGATCACTTGCTCTGTCTCATCTCAGACAGCCTAGAGCATCGCAGTTTTTGACAAAGCAACGGAGATTTGGCAACGGAGGATTGTTTCAAACAGTTTTGGTTTTTAGTTTTTTAAAAGTGTATTATAAAATAGTTTTTAGAAATAGTTTTTAAAAAAAGTTAGAGAAGTTTTCAATATAAATTTGTATATAAGTTCAAAAATCTGAAAACTGAAAACAAAAGCAAGTTTTAGATGTTTCCACATTTTAACTTTTAAATACTAAAAAACAAAAACTGTTCTCAAAAACTGTTTTTGAAAACTTATCTACTAAATGGATTTTTTAGATTTTTAAAAACAGGAATCAAATAAGTCCTAACACTCTCACTGATATACCATAAGCACAACCATATTGGAGCTATACCACAACCTTAGGATTTCCTCACTCTACATGACACTTTTATTCTTTTTTTTCTTAGGCATCCTTGCTCAACTTTGTTTCTTTTTCTTCAACTCTTGTCATTATCATTTTATTTTTATTTTTTTAATTCATGAGAGCATCTTTATTTTTCACAAGGTATGCCTAAATTTTTTTTCAAGTAAGGAAACCCATGAGCTTTTCATTTAATTCAAACCACAATTAACACATGTGTACCTCACTTAGTATGCATACACCAAGGATCCATCTTAGTAAAGGTATGAAATAATAATAACATGATGATTCAAGGTATAAATTTTGAAAGAATCAAATCAAAACAAACAATAACTTTAAGGCTCAAAGTGAGTACCAAAAATAGGATATTCAATCAAAACAACAAGTAAGGGTTGACCTTTTGGTTCTAGCTAAATATCAAGAATCAAATCTATGCCTCTATCATTTTTAAGTTTTAACATATTAATAGAAATTTTAGAAATTCATACAAAATTAGACGAGATAAACCAAGTGAGGACTCTCAAAGTATATAACGCATTTAAGATCACATTCTCACAAGGTTCTTAGGCATACAATTCCCTTAACCAAATCAATTAATCGCCCCCTCATTCAATCATACAAATCACGCAAGAAGTCAAGAATTCAATCAAGCATTTGAAACACATCATATCATTCATTTCAAAAATCTTTTTCTAACTCTCACTCAAGACATACACTCAAATTCCTCAAGAACCTGCCCCAGGTAATTTTATTTCTAAATTTCAATCATAATTACTAATCCTAATTAAAAAGAAAAATAAAATGAGCTAAGAGTAAAAAAAAGAGCAATACAACCTGATGGTAAACAATTCCCCCCAACTTTGCTCCAACTGCATTATTAGTTCAAATCCAACTGGTCCTGTCTCCCCCTAAAAATTAGGCCTGACCCTAGGCCATCACTAACAACAATAAGGATCGTTGAGGTGTCCAACAAAAAACAACTCAGAAAATAATAGGAGGTAAAACCTCAAGTAAGAGCAATAGTTAGCAACAATGCATAACACATCAAGATTACAAGACTCAATTATAAACTCCTAAGACTCAATCCTAATAATAATTAATAAAATAATAAAAGTAATAAATATTAGGTTGCTTCCCAACAAGCGCTTCGCTTGTTTAACGTCGTTAGCTCGAAGTCCATAACTTTAAAGTTTAAGGTGGCTGGAGGCATGCAAGTGAAGAGTACTTCTTTCCATCCAATTCAAGTCCACCTCCAAAGTGCTTCAAGAATGAGCCTCCACCATTAGGCTAAGGTGGCTTAGGATTAGCAACAAACTGAGTAAAATCCCCATCTTTCATCACATCACACATCTTCACCTTAGGCTTCCCATCATCAAATGGTAGTAGAAATTCTTTGAGATGCACTTTGGGATTCTTCTTTATCTCTCCACTCTTTACATTGGTGTGAAGAGTAGGCATTAGTGTGGAAACCGACTTCCAACACACTTCTTCACAATATTCGTCCTCACTACTCTTTATAAGGATCAGAGGATGAACTGGATCATCAACTTTAAAAACTTCAACTATCACCCTCAAGTTTGCATCCTCTCATCACTATTTATTTCTTCTCAATTTCCTGATTTTCTGTATTTACAAAACTCTTTGAATTTTCAACCCCTACCTCTTTTTTCTTTTTCACTCGCTTCGTTCTCTTTTTTCTCTCCCTCATTTTCATCTCTCTCGAATTCTTCCTCCTCTATCATCAAGTTATCATCAATCCCATCTTCAATTATATCACCAATGCATGTGGTAATAGTTTTGCATTGCTCCTCGGGGATTGTCTGATTATTGCCTAAGAAGAGACCGGAGCTCAATTCCAAAATTTGCTTTTTTATCTGTGCAATGTAAGTCTCTATAATACGGAAAGAAGATTCAATACTCTTTTGACAAGCTTCACTAGATTTCTCTAAATCCAACGATGATTGTAAAAACATTTCCATGGTAGCCTAAGTTTTGTAGTTGATTCAGGCCATGTAGTGCTTTGAGGCTCTAAAGTATATTGATCTTCTTAACTAGACGATGCTTGCAAGAACTTTGTCAAAGCTTCATTAAGTTTAGAAGTATGCCTATACGAAGGAGAAAATGGAGGACTCATGCACCTAAATTCTTATTACTACTCCAACTCGAAGAAGAATTATTAGAAAAATTGGATTTAAAAGATGAGTTAGAAAAATTACCTTGCCATTGCGAATTATTCCAATATGGCATCTCAGGCTAGTGAGGTGCGGTATCTAAATACATGGTGTCTTTTTCAGAGCATTAAAACGGTGATTAGTGCAGAGAGTATAAAGAAGATGAAAATAACAAAAAATAGGTCAGTGTTAAGAAAATAGAAAAAGAAAAATGAAAAATAAAAATAAAAGATAAAAGATAAAAATAAAACTATTTACAACTCAACAATTAACCGTTCGAAAAATCCAAAATTTAATTGTGCTCCCCAACAACGGCGTCAAAAATTTGTTGATCTGGTCTTTCGGATTTAAATGTAAACTAAAAGAATCGCAGCTGCATTAGTTATCAGTAACCTTTAGAAGTGATAATACTAGATAGTTATTTTGAGTTTTTAGGGTTTTTTTTATTCAGAATTGTGCTTTCATTTTACTGTACAGATTTACTTGATTGGAACGAGTCTTTCGTGTGCCTATACACAGAAGATCTTTACCTCTTTTAATTTTTAGTACTTCAATTTCTTCGTTGGTGTTACGGTGTCATTTCGATCATATGTATATTTTGAGCTTAATTTTATATATGTTTGAGTTAAACTATTCATAATTGAAGCCTGATTCTGATTTCTTTCGCAATTTGCCTAAATCGTTACATTAAAGAAAGTAAATAAACGATATATTTACCTATAAATATATTATAGCTAGCAAGTGACATGTGTCTTCAGAATGACTTTTGGTTATTTTTTCATCCTTATGAAAATAATGGTCACACACACAAAAAACATCAATAACCTTCTATGATTAGACTTAGACATAAGATCTCTACAAAAATTTTATTGTCTTAATCGGTCAATGGCTTATTTACTTTATCGTCATGATTCATTTATTATTCTTTCAATCAATGGATTTGCCTTGTTGTTACTTATCAATCAATTGAAAAAAATATCAATCTAATAGAAAACTTTAATTGCCAAGAGCCTGTAGCACAAGTGACATGAGGAGGAGCTTTTGGAGCTCAAGGAGAGGGGTTCGGTCCCCTGTAGGGTAGATTTATGAGTAGTACAGTGCGAGGGTGTGTGTGTTTAACCGATAAAAAAAATAGAAAACTTTAACTAGAGATTTAATTCAAAAAAGAAAAAAGAACTAATATAATCCAATTAAAAAAGTTACTATTGAATAGTCTTGTTAATGTGAAAACATTTATTTTATTAGGGTTAGGGAATAGTAACCTTTATTAAAGGGAGAAAAATCTTGACCCGCTTCCATAAGACTAATAATGTCTTAGGTTCAAAAATATATTTTAAATCCAAAAAATAAATAGTTACAAAATGTTGCAATAGACAAAAATGAGAGACAAAGGCAACACACACATTATATTGTATACTTCATTTTATCATCACTAAAATAAATTTCGAGTAAGGGACTTATGTCTCCAATACAAGAGAGGGAAAGTCCTCCGACTCAAAGAGCACTTATGTAGGTACTTGCATTCGCCTCACCTAAATGGGACAAATGGGTCAGAACCTGCGACGTATACTATACAAAATCATTTCACGCTCCACTTGTCAATCCCTTTAAGTTTATATATTGTATTTAAACTATGTATTATAATAATAAGAAACAAAATCAGTTACTCATATATTTGGATTATACATCTTTTAACATAAACAATGAGTTAGAAAAAAAAATAAAAAGGATTAAAATATATGCTTGTAAATATATATTTATATATTTGAACCTCAGAAATGCGTAGGATACAATACATTCTAGGGAGGAGTCACGAGATGTATGATGGCAAAATTGATTAAGTTGATAACGGTTTCTTTTGGTGTGAGTGACAGCTTTCCAGCTTGGACGGTCAAACATAGAAATTAACTTTTATGGAAGAAATTAAATAAAGTTTTACCATATTAAGGTTTTACTAAATGGTATATGCTCATATGGAAATAATAATGGGAAAAATTAATTATAATATTATATATACTATTATAGAATGGAAAAAAATTTATTATGGAAAGTAATAAATGAAGTAGAGGGTAATAAAGGAAGAAAATTGAAAATAATGAAAGCAAGAATTCTATTATTATAGGCCACCACCATAGTACAAATTTACATCTATCCCAAACGCATAAAAACTTATGACCTAGAATCTTCTATCTAACATATCAACTTGCAAGGAAAGACTTGGGTCAACAATTAATAGAAAATATCACAAAAAATTCAAATTCACTTTTGGAAGATTTTTATATTATTACCATTCTTGTTTTTTTTAAGCCTATTTAAAGGCCTATAAATAGGCCTTGATTGTAAACCATTGGCATCCAAGAGTTAAGTAACAAATCAAGTTTAATAGAGAGTTTTCCTTCTGTTTTATCTTTTCCCTTAGCTTTTTGAGCTAGCTTTGTTGTGACTATAAGTGAAACCAATCTCAATGGCCAGCAGCAGTAGCAATAATATCGCTCCTATCAATGAAGAACTACTTGGCTCTTACTTTGCAAATCATCAAACTCGCGGAGTTGGGGATCAAAGAAGAGGAGGCCAGGGGAGGAAAAATGATGATGGAAGTATCTATAGTCTTCCTTTGGGGGAAAATGGGCAGTACATATGTTCTGAGTGCTTGACAAACTTTGAGACGTCGCAAAAGTTCTCCTCTCACACTATTGTTCACTATAGGCATGAGGCCACAGAGGTTAAAAACAAGAGACTTCTAGCCAGAATGAAGCACGGAGGACTCTGTGTCGTTTGACACATTACAGAGGGACCTACTGTTGCTCCTCCTAATTCAATTGAGGATGCAATTGAGATCGAGACAACTAGTCCCTCCGTGGGAGTGCGGAAAGAACACTGTACAAACAAGGAAAAACAGTTATGTGTTCCTAAACCTACTCCTCCACCTCCTCCTACTCCTCCTCCTCCTCCAACTTTCTTCCTCTTCTTCTTATTTTTTGTCTTCTGCGTCTTCTTGGTACTCGTCTCCTCTGCCACATCAGCACGTCCTAAATTACGAGTGTGTCACTCTTGCGGCGGTGCCTCCACATATTGCCAAGGCTCGGCGTGCCCCAAATTTCGCAAATTATGTGCCTCTTGTTTCTGCACCCCCGCATCTAGCGAATGCTCAGTGTGATCCTCTCCTTAACCCTATTATTTATTTTGATGCCTTGCCTCTTCCTTTCGTGCCTCCGCGTAATGACAATCTACTTAATAATAAACCTGTTGTTGCTCCTGCTCATCCCCTTCATCATCCGATTGATCCTCCCCCTGGATTTGAAGCTTTAGCAAATGCTCTTCCCTTGACTACTATCAACGTCAAATCCGAGCGTTATGATTAATTTGATAGGGTCTTTCGGAATTAAATGTAAACCAAATGTATCGCATCTGCATTATCAGTAACCTCCAGAAGCGATCAATACTAGATGCTTATTTTGAGTTTTTAGGGTTTTTTATTCAGACTCGTGCTTTAATTTTACTGTGCAGATTTACTTGCTTGGAACGAGTCTTTCGTGCGCCTATACAAGGAAGACTTTTACCTTTATAATTTTTAGTATTTCAATTTAATTTCTATGTTGGTGTTACAGTATCATCTCGATCATATGTATGTTTTGAGCTTAATTTCATATATGTTTGAGTTAGACTATTCATAATTGAAGCCTGATTCTGACTTCTTTTGCAATTACATTAAAGAAATTAAATAAATGATATGTTTACCTTTAAACATAATATAGCTAACAAGTGACTTGTGTCCTCGGACTCAAAGAGCACTTATGGAGGTACTTGCGTTCGCCTTACCTAAAGGTGACAAGTGGGTCGGGAACCTGCTACCTATACTATACAAAATCATTTCATGCTCCACTTGTCTAATCCCTTTAAGTTTATATATTGTATTTAAACTATGTATTATAATAATTAGAAACAAAATCAGTTACTCGTATATTTGAATTATACATCTTTTAACATAAACAATGAGTTAGAAATAAATAATAAGGATTAAAATATATGCTTGTAAATATATATATCTATATATTTGAACCTCGGAAATTCGTAGGATACGATGCATTTTAGGGAGGAGTCACGTGATACATGATGGCAAAACTGATCAAGTTGATAACTTTTTCTTTTGCTTTCTAGCTTGGACGGTCAAATATAGAAATTAATGTTTATAGAAGAAATTAAATAAAGTTTTACCATATTTAGGTTTTACTAAATGGTATATCTTCATATGGAAATAATAATGGAAAGAATTAATTATAATATTATATATAATATTATAGAATGGAAAATATTTATAATGGAAAGTAATAAAAGCAATAAAGGGTAATAAAGAAAGAAAATTGGAAATAATGAAAGCAAAAATTCTATTAATACAGGCCACCACCATAGTACAGATTTATATCTATCCCAAACACATACAAACTTTTAATCTAGAATCTTCTATCTAAAATATTAACATGCAAGAAAGGACTAGGGTCAACAATTAATAGAAAATATCACAAAAAATTATAATTCACTTTTGTAAGATTTTTATTTTATTACCATTCTTGTTATTTTTAAGCTTAATTAAAGGCCTATAAATAGGCCTTGATTGTAAGCCATTGGAATCCAGGAGTTGAGTAACAAATCAAGTTTAATATAGCGTTTAATTTCCTTCTATTTTGTCATTCCCCTTAGCTTTTTGGGCTAGCTTTGCTGTAACTGTTAGTGAAACCAATCCCAATGGTTAGCAGCCGTGAGTATTAGTATTTCAATTTAATTTCTTTGTTGATGTTACGGTCTCATCTCGATCATATGTATGTTTTGAGCTTAATTTCATATATGTTTGAGTTAGACTATTCATAATTGAAGCCTGATTTTGATTTCTTTCGCAATTACAATAAAAAAATAAATAAACGATATGTTTACCTATAAACATAATATAGCTAACAAGTGACTTATGTCTCATGAATAAATTTTGGTTATTATTTCTTCCTCATGAAAATAATGGTCACACACACACAAAAGAATCAATAACCTTCTACGACTAGCCTTAGACATAAGATCTCTACAAAGAATTTCTTGTCTTAACTGGTCAATGACTTATTTACTTTATCGTCATGATTTATTCCTTGTTCTTACAATCAATTGATTTGCCTCGTTGTTACTTATCAATCAGTTGAAAAAATACCTATCTAATAGAAAACTTTAACTAGAGATTTAATTCAAAAAAGAACTAATATAATCAAAGTAAAAAAGTTACTATTGAATAGTCTTATTAATGTGAAAACATTTATTTTATTAGGGTTAGGGAAATAACAGACCCGAAACGATTCGATATCACAATTATATTTTAGTTAAATCATATTGTATTAAATAATTTTTTTGTTAAATATATTATAGTAAGTATTATATTAATTATTAACAAATAATAAATCTAAACAACTTAATTATACTTTATTTTTTTATTTTAAACTTTCATATTCAAAATTAAAAAATAATATCATATATAATATATCCATAAAAGTATTTAGCCAAACTCTCTTATATTATCAAGATAATATTATTTTTTAAAATAAACTACATAAAATCAATATAGTACTTATAAATTATATTATGTCACAAACAATCCTACTTTAATTCTCTTTAGAATTTTGCTCTCTAATTTTTTTCATAAAATTTTCTTTGAAATTTCTCAAGCTATTCTTTTTATTATTAGTTTGCACTTTAAAATTTATCTCTCTCAAAGTTTTCATCTATTTAAATTTTAAAAGTTAAAAGTTAAGTTAGAATAAATATCACGAGTTAGGATAAACACGAAAAAATTCTTTATCCTATGATGTCCCCCCTATCCTGACTTTCCCCAAGATAACATTTGTCTAGAGAGTATGATATGATAAACTGACAGGGTAACCTTATCATATCTTGCTGACACACTAAACTACAGATAATAATAGGATATAGTAGCTTATCTTATCTTATCCAACTTATCATGTGCACAAAACAGACCTTTAGTGGCTTTTGATCAACCAAATTGAATGAATTTATGGGCTTTTGATTGTTTTTCACTTTTAACATTTCTGTATTATTTAATATAAATATAAATATGGGAACCATAAGATATCTTATAGAAAGTAGGCAAATGATATTTAGTGTTCTAAGGACACTATTTTTAATGAGCTAAATGTAGTAAAAAGGTATTAAAAATATAGTTTCTTTTTGTATTTTTGAGAGACGGAACAATGTGCACGTATAATTATTTTTTTAATTTTAGAAACCTTAACAATTGTCCTAAGGGCATTATATTGTATATCAAGACCCAAGAAATTATCATTAAAATGTTTTAGAAGTTGACTTTTAAAGAGGAGGAGAGGAAGTATATTTGATAGGAAATTATTAAGAAATTAAAAGTAAAAATATTTTATTGAGATTGATAATATTTATTGTTTTCAAAGTTAAAAGAATTTTGCTATATTCTCTTATTACCTTGTATAGTTAAAGATTAAATAAAAAATTAAATACATTTTATGTCTTGAAACTATAAAAAAATTAATTCATTCTTTACTTACTATGTAAGAGAATTTGTTAGAATATATAGAAAAAGAACTTAGAATTATTCAAGTTAAAATTCTATTTAATACATACTCATTGTAGTATACTTAAAACTTAAAATAAAGTATATTTATTGCATTGAAAATGAATTGAATGAAATCATGACAAAATTGAATGAAATGCAAGGGTTTTTTTTTTCACTTTTAACATTTTATTAATACTTTTTGTTTTTTATAAGCCAATTTTTTAAGGGGAGGGGGAGGAGGAATTTTGCATATAGCAAGATTTGAACCCTGCACCTTCACTTGTATCTTAGTAGCACTTTTGCTAGGCTATTATCAAGAGGATACATTTTATTGTTACTTAATATTAGAGAATATGACAAAACAATAATAAAAAATTTGTCATTTATTTATATTTTAAGCAAGTCAAATATTAAATTAGTTTTAGTCATATAGTTTAGTTAGTAAACACATAAAAATATGTAGGTGTGGTATTCAAGTTCACACGAGTACATTTGGATGTATATATTTTAAAAAATCATATAATAAAGATGTATAACACTATTATAAAGCATGTTATTATAATATTTACCGTGGTTGGTATGTTTAACAAATACAAAAATTTATACATTAATAAAATATTTAAATACATCTCAAAGCTGTAAGTAAAATGGCGGCATAGAAAACCAATAAATGATTTTTAAGACTAAAATGGCGACATAAGTATATTTAGAAAACCAATCAACTTTTTTCTTGTCCTGGAAAGATTTAAAAATCACTGATTTAAATTTTTTAGTGTGCATAAGAGTATTTCTTAGCTGACTATCGAAAATTAATCTCTTCCAAACAGAGAATCACCGTATAATATGTACAACCTCTCCTAAAACAAAGTATTTTTTATACATGCAGTCATGATTCAAACCACATTATCAATAAAAAATTAAATTGGTTACGTTTTTTATATTTTGACATCTAAAATAAACTCTTCTAAATATTAAATTACTGACACAAGTATCTTTAAAGTATCAAAATGTTGGTTTTCTCAAAAACTAAAATAATGATTTTCAAATGTAAAAAAAAATGATTTTCTAATATTTAATTACAACGAAAATGAAAACACAACTAAATAAAATCCTAGTCTTTTTTTTTTGGAACAAAAATAAAATCCTAGTCCGAATATCCTAATATTCCTTTTTTTATAGGCCCTAATATGCAAGTTAAATTTAGCCTGACCCGGTAGAGTAGGCCCGATTCCTTTTTTTAAACTAAAAATAAAATATACGAAAGGCGTAAAAAGTGGTTTCCAAAAAAAAAAGGTGTAAAAAGTTTGGGGCAAACAAAAATGATACTACTCAATCTTTTTTCTTTTTTACAATAAAAACAGAGATGACATTTAATCTTTTTTTTTTTTGCCAAAAAAAAAATTTAATCCTTTTTTTGGTACATCTGAAAGTTAAATACTACCTCCGGTCTTAAATATAAGACTCTTTGAAGGAAAATTTTTTATCCTATATATAAGACCCTTTACTTAGTTCAAGAAGTAATTATTAGTTTTTTCCTTGTTTATCCTTTAATAATGAAGGGATCGTGGATATAATTAATGTATTTGTTGAAAATTTTGACTTTAAACAAGGGTAAATTTGGTATATTGTATTATTTTTTTGATAAGACAAGATATTAAATAAGATTGTTAATAATTTTCTTAATTGATGTAAATTAGTTAGAGATCCTATAAAAAGGAGCATATGTAGTAAAATATAATCTAAATCTCATAAATTATACGTATTTCTTATGATTAAGTCAACCTTAATCGATTATATTACAATGATTTTGAATATAAAAAAGTTGATTTTATACATTTTTTAATTTTATTTAAAAAGTAGATTTTTTTTCAAAAAATACTCTTATTATATTTTATCACAAGGAGACAAATATAATTATTAAAAATAACAAATAAATTAATTATTAAAACATGTTAGACATTTTCTGTTAAATTGAATAAAAATATTTAACCTATAACGTGATAGTAGTTCACTGCGTCCTTTAACTACGTGTATGAGTTTTGATCACTTGCTAGTGAGAATAAAATGACATTTTGTGGCCACTTGATAATCGCTTCCGGCAAGCTTAATTTTAAGGAGGAGATTAATCACTACTTCTAATGTGAATACCCTACATGACGTTTGTTTCAAAGTAAGTAATAATGTAATATCACTTCTGAATCACATTTTCAATAATGTTATACCCATTAATATTATTCTTGGGTACATTAAAAAAATGTTTGGTTAAAAGTTGACATCAATGAGAATATTTGTTAAAATTCAAAAAATTAGGAAAGTTACAAGATTTTTTTTCTCGGAGGAAAGTTACAAGATGAAATAGAAAATAGTTACTTAGGGACTGTTTGGTTCAGCATTTTCAGTTTTTCCTTTGTAAAATTTCAGAAAACAGGAAACACAGACTGAAAACAGGAAATAAAAACAAAAAATGAAAATACAAACCAAACAACCCCTTATATTTTCATATAAAAGTAATTTATCCAGGTATAACAAACATGGGAACATCACATTTTCATGTTAACATTTTAGGAAATGATATTGGTTACTTGAAAGTTGAAACAAACGCACCCTAAAAAGAGACAAAAATATTTGAGTCAAAATAGTTGAATTTTAATAGATGATTGGAAAAGACCAACACATTGAATGCTGATGAGAGATTTGGTTAATTAACAAAAAGGAAAATATTTAAGTTTAAACTAAGGCAAAATTACATTTTTTATCTTCTATTTTTAGGGGCTAATTCAACTCAATCATCTATTTTTTTTTTGTTTAATTTAGTCCATAATCTTGTATTATTGATTCACGTTAGTCCTTATCATTATTCATATGTTAAAAACTAACCAAAAATGACTAATGGCATTAAAAACAAAATACGTGTCACTATGTAAGTGGTCTATTAATAAAATCATAAAAATAATATATATTTTAAATAAAAAATAGATTTTTTATTAAAAAAAAAAACTATCACCTTCTTCTTTCCCATTCCCTCTATCTCTAACCTCTTCCCAACCCACCATCGAAAATCTCATATGGGCTGCACCAACTTATTTGGGTGCGAGGGATTGAGACTATCCAATTTTGAAAATCTCACCATCCCTTTATATATAAGAATCATAAATCTATATATTAAAAAAAAGAATACCACTTCTAATAGGGATTGTGCTAATCACTTCCACCCTTATTTGTCTATGTACTGAACAATGAACTTTAATTTAAAATCCATTTAAACCAAAAACTATCTAGATCTGTGATTTCCAAAATCACAAACAAATAAAAAGTCACTAACAAATTTAACCTCAATTGAATCCAGTTTCATAAACAACAAAAATAATCGCTTATTTTTATAAGTTCTTTGAGAAAACTTTTAAAAAATAAACAATTATTTCTTTTAAAAAAATTAAAGCGTTTCCAAACATGCGCTTATTATTTTAGATTATTTTTGTTTTTGATGGTATCCTTGGTGACTTGTGATCCCAAATTCTACCAAAAATTAAGCTTCAACATTACTGTTGAAGAGGAAGAGGAGATGGTGGCGGTGAGGCGGAGATCACCTAACTATGATGGGGTTGGGGTGGAAAGATTTGGGGAGAAGAAGATAATTTTATTAATTTTCTTTTTCCAAATAAACTCTACGACTAATTTATTTAGGTGCAAATATAATTTAAAAGAGTTTGATCTCTTAAATATTTTAAGATTACTTAATATAAATACTTAACAATGAAACATCTTATAAAAAACACCACTAAAATATTTAAGGAGGTGTCATATAAAATGAATGAGCAAAAATATATAGGGAAGTGATGTTGCCACTCCAAAATCATGAAAATAAAGCTTATGAATGAGTGTTATGGGAGTGACAATATCAAATTTAGGAGTGACAATATCATTTTTCAAATATATATATTTGATAAGAAGAGAAATAATATGATTAAGAAATTAAAAGTGTTAATGAATTTAGTGGCTTTTGACCAAATTGAATGAAATTAAGGACTTTTGATTATTTTTCACTTTATACATTTCAATATTATTTAATAAAAATATTTTAGAGAAATTATAAAATCTCTTATAAATAACTCGTTGGAAAGTGACTTATAGAAAGGAAAAGAGGAAATATATTTAATAGAAAGTTATTAAGAAATTAAAAATAAAAATATGTTATTTGGATTGTTAATATTTATTGTTTTGAAAATTAAAAATCTATTTAGTATACAGAGTGTGTTTGGATTAGCTGTGATTAATTGTAAAAATAAGCTGTGAAAAAGAATTGATTGTCTGAGACACAATCGTTTTTTATTTGGATATATTTGCTGTTAAAAATGACAATTAAGATAATTTTAAGTTATGAAAAACGATTTTAAATCTTTTTAAAACAATATCTAACTTTTAGCTAAAAGAAAAAAAAACGTTGTTCTTTGTTAAAAGAATAATTAAAAGCTTTTGTAAGTGCAAAATAACTATCCAACATATGTTGAAAAATAATCTTATCCAAACACAACCATACTCATTATAGTATATTTAAAACATTAAATAAAGCGTATTTATTGCATAGGAAATGAATTGAATGAAATGAGTGATTTTTGACCAAATTGAATGAAATAGAGGGTATTGATTATTTTTTATTTTTAACATTTTAATAATGTTACTTAAGACCCGTTTGGTGAAAATAATAGGATAATGATGAATATAACACACCCATACTCATTATAGTATATTTAAAGCTTTAAATAAAGTGTATTTATTGCATAGGAAATGAATTGAATGAAATGACTTACTTTTGACCAAAATGAATAAAATAAAGGGTATTGATTATTTTTTACTTTTAACATTTTAATATTGTTACTTACGACCCATTTGGTGGACATGATAAGATAATGATGAACATAACACACCCGTGCTCATTATAGTATTTGAACCCTGGAAATATATGCGTGTCAATATATATATTTATATAGTTGAACCTTACAAATGCGTAGAATACGATACATGCTAGGCAGGAGTCACTTGATGCATGATGGCAAAACTAATCAAGTTGGTAACGGTTTCTTTTTGTGTGAGTGACAGTTGTACAGTTTGCACGGTCAAACATAGAAATTAATGTTTATGAAAGAAATTAAATAAAATTTTACCATATTTTGGTATTACTAAATGGTATATGCCCATATGGAAATAATAATGGAAAGAATTAATTATAATATTATATATAATATTATAGAATTGAAAAAATTAATGGAAAGTAATAAATGCCATAGAGAATAATAAAGAAAGAAAATTGAAAATAATAAAAGCAAGAATTCAATTAATACAGGTTACCACCATGGTATAGATTCACATCTATCCCCAAAGCATACAAACTTTTGACCTAAAAGCTTCTATCTAAAATATCAACATGCAAGAACCGACTTTGGTCAACCATAAATAGAAAAAACCACAAAAAATTCAAATTCACTTTCGAAAGATTTTTATATTATTACCATTCTTGTTATTTTTAAGCCTAATTAAAGGCCTTGATTGTAAGCCATTGGCATTCAAAAGTTGAGTAACAAATCAAGTTTAATAGAGAGTTTTCCTTCTGTTTTGTCTTTCCGCTTAGCTTTTTGAGCTAGCTTTGCTGTGACTGTTAGTGAAACCAATCCCAATGGCCAGCAGCAGTAGCAACAATATCCCTCCTATCAATGAAGAACTAGTTGGCTCTTACTTTGCAAATTATCAAACTCGCGGAGTTGGGGATCAAGGAAGAGGAGGTCAGCGGAGGAAAAATGATGATGGAAGTATCCATAGTCTTCCTTTGGGTGAAAATGGGCGGTATATATGTCCTGAATGCTCGACAAACTTTGAGACCTCACAGAAATTCGCCTCTCACACTATTTTTCACTACAGGCATGAGGCCATAGAGGTTAAAAACAAGAGACTTGAAGCACGGCGGTCTATGTGTCGTTTGACACATTACGGAGGGACCCACCGTTCCTCCTCCTAATTCAATTGAGGATGCAATTGAGATCAAGAGTACTAATCCCTCCATGGGAGTGCGGAAGGAATACTTTACAAACAAGGAAAAACAGTTTTGTGTTCCCAATCCTACTCCTCCACCTCCACCACCTCCTCCAATTGTGCCCGTTTCTTCTTATTCTTCTTATTTTTCGTCTTCTTCGTATTCGTTTCCTCGGCCACATCAGCACGTCCCAAATTACGAGCGTGTCACTCTTGCGGCGGTGCCTCCACATATTTCCATGGCTCGGCGTGCCCCAAATTTCGCAAATTATGTGCCTCTTGTTTCTGCGCCCCCGCATCTAGTGAATGCTCAGTGTGATCCTCTCCTTAACCGTATTATTTATTTTGATGCTTTGCCTCTTCCTTCCGTGCATCTACGTAATGACGATCTAGTTAATGATAAACTTATTGTTTCTCCTGCTCATCCCCTTCATCATCCGATTGATCCTCCCCCTGGATTTGAAGTTTTAGCAAATGCTCTTCCCTTGACTACTATCAACGTCAAATCCGAGCGTTATGTTTAATTTAACCTGGTCTTTCGGATTTCAATGTAAACCAAAAGTCTCGTACAATACTAGATGGTTATTTTGAGTTTTTAGGGTGTTTTTATTCAGTGCTTTAATTTTAGATTTACATGCTTCGAACGAGTCTTTTGTGCGCCTATACAAGGAAAGATTTTACCTTTTTAATTTTCCGTATTGCAATTTAATTTCTTTGTTGGTGTTACGGTCTCATCTCGATCATATGTATGTTTTGAGCTTAATTTCATATATGTTTGAGTTAAACTATTCTTAATTGAAGCCTAATTCTGATTTTTTACGCAATTACATTAAAGAAAGTAAAAAAACGATATGTTTACCTATAAACATAATATAGCTAACAAGTTACTTGTGTCTCCTGAATAAATTTTGGTTATTATTTCTTCCTTATGAAAATAATGGTCACACACACAAAAAAACATCAATAACCTTTTACGACTAGGCTTAGACATAAGATTTCTACAAAGAATTTCTTGTCTTAACCGGTCAATGACTTATTTATTTTATCGTCATGATTCATTTCTTGTTCTTTCAGTCAATGGATTTGCCTTGTTGTTACTTATCAATCGATTGAAAAAATTCCTATCTAATAGAAAACTTTAACTAGTGATTTAATTCCAAAAAGTAAAAAGAACTAATATAATCCAATTAAAAAATTACTATTAAATAGTCTTATTAATGTGAAAACATTTATTTTATTAGGGTTAGGGAATAGTAACCTTTATTAAAGGGAGAAAAATCTTGACCCGCTTCACTGAGACTAATAATGTCTTAGGTTCAGAAATATATTTTAAATTCAAAAAATAAATAATTAAAAAATGTTGCAATAGACAAAAATGAGTGACAAAAACAACACAATCATTATATTGTATACTTCATTTTTCCATCACTAAAAAAAAATCGACTGAGGGACTTATGTCTCCGATACAAGAGAGGGAAAGTCCTCGAACTCAAAGAGCACTTATGGAGGTACTTGCATTCGCCTCACCTAAAGGGGACAAGTGGGTTGGAACCTGCGACCTATTCTATACAAAATCATATCATTCTCCACTTGTCCAATCCTTTTAAGTTTATATATTGTATTTAATCTTAGAAATTTGGGTTTGGGCCTAACTCAATCCCAAAAGGTAGCTCGTAGGATGAGGTTTGCCACACCCTTATAAACTCAACAACACACCCAACAACATGAGGGACCCAACAAACGAATCTAGGATAGGCTCTGATACCATCTTAGAATTTGGGTTTGGGCCTAACTCACTCCCAAAAGCTAGCTCATAGAAGGAGGATTGCCACACCCTTATAAACTCAACAGTGGCCATATCACTAGCCGATGTGGGACTTCTAACACGCCCCCTCACGCCCATAATTACAGAGCTGGAGCGTGACAAACACGGGTGGACAAACAAACGGGTGGCCCAACAATACGGGACTAACAAACACCCAATAACACACCCAACAACATGGGGGGCCCAACAAACGGATCTAGGATAGGCTCTGATACCATCTTAGAAATTTGTGTTTGGGCCTAACTCAATCCCAAAAGCTAGCTCGTAGAATGAGGTTTGCCACACCCTTATAAACTCAACAATGGTCATATCACTAGCCGATGTGGGACTTCTAACATTTAAACTATGTATTATGATAATAAGAAACAAAATCTCGTATATTCGGATTATACATCTTTTAACATAAACAATGAGTTAGAAATAAATAATAGAGGATTAAATTATATGTGTGTAAATATATATTTATATATTTGAACCCTGGAAATGCGTAGGATACGATACATGCTAGGGAGGAGTCACACACTGTATGAGAACAAAACTGATCAAGTTGGTAACGGTTTCTTTTAGTGTGAGTGACAGTTTTCAGATTGCACGATCAAACATAGAAATTAACGTTTATGGAAGAAATTAAATAAAGTTTTATCATATTTGTATTTTACTAATCCTACTCTTCCATCTCCACCTCCTCCTACTCATACTCCTCCAACTGTGTGCCGGTTTCTTCCTTTTCTTAGTATTTTTAGTCTTCCTTGTCTTCTTCATATTCATCTTGTAAGCCACACTAGCACGTCCCTAATTATGAGTGTGTTACTCTTGTGTCGGGCCTCCGCATATAGCCATGGCTTGGCGTGCCCCAAATTTTGGGAATTATGTGCCTCTTGTTTCTGTGCCCCTGCATCTAGTGAATGCTTAGTGTCATCCTGTCCTTAACCCTATTATCTGTTTTCACATTGTGCCCCTTGCTTTCATGCCTCCGTGTAATGACGATCTAGTTAATGTTGAACTTGTTGTTGCACCTTCATCATTCCCTTTATTACCATCAAAGTCAAATCCAAGCATTCTATTTAATTTGATCTGGTCTTTCGGATTTAAATGTAAACCAAACTTAACTCATTTGCATTAGTTATTGGTTCCCTCTGTTAGTGATCAATGCTAGCGGGTTATTTTGTGTTTTTAGAGTTTTTTATTCAGACTTATGCTTAAATTTTACTATGCATATTTACTTGCTTGGAACGATTCTCTCGTGCTCCTATTCAAGGAAGATTTTTACCTTTTAAATTTTTAGTACTTCAATTTCTTTGTTGGTGTAACGGTCTCATCTCCATCATATGTATCTTTAGAGCTTAATTTCATATATATTTGAGTTTGACCATTCATAATTGAAGCAAGATTCTGATTTCTTTCGCAGTTTTCCTAGATCGTTACACTAAATAAAGTAAACAAACGATATATTTACCCATAAACATAATATAGCTAACAAGTGACTTTTGTCTCCCAAATATCTTTTGGTAACTATTTCTTCCTTATTCACACATAGATACATCAATAACCTTCGGCGACTAGCCCTAGACATAAGATCTTTACAAAGAATTTCTTGTTTTGACCGGTCAATGACTTATTTACTTTACCATCATCATGACTCATTACGTGTTCTTTCAATCAATGATTTGCCTTATAATCGATTGCAAAAATAACTATCTACTTGTAAACTTTAACTGGTGATTTAATTCAAAAAAAGAACTAATTTAATCCAATAAAAAAAAGGTTTTGTTATTATTGAATAGTCTTATTAATGTGAAAACAACTTGTTGAATGAAATTTGTTTTATTAGGGTTAGAGAATAGTAACCTTTATTGAAGGAAGAAAAATCATGACTTGCTTCACTGAGACTAATAATGTCGTAGGTTTATATAGATTTTTGTTGCAATATTGAGTCAAATAAGGCCAAGACACTAATGATTTAAACGTCAAAGAAAAACGTACAATCTTTTATGAAACACATTTTTATGACATATATTTAATGGATTAACAAATCCCAATCAAATTTTAGTTCAAAGGTGGGAAAGAGAAATAGTGGAAGGGAAAATAAAACTTCTCTGTAGTGGCATTACTTGTTACAAAAGCTTTATCAAATTTTGCATTTTTGTTTAGTTTAATTTGTTATATACAAACATCAAATATTTCTAAGTTACCAAAGCATTTGAGAGATAATAGTTGCTAAATATTCTAAAGAAACTATATATAGTTTCACATCATCTTGAATGGAAACTAAAGAATTTGGCTTCTCAATAATATGTTTACAAGTGAGAAAATTTATTGTTTTTATTTGTTCATCGTATATTAACCAAAAAAATTTATCATCATAAGGTACACTCAAGGGTTTGCAACTACAAATAATATTGTTAAATTAAACTAATAACCTAATTAAGAGGGACAAAATATAGGATAAATAAACTTAAAAACTTAAATTAAAGAATTGACAAAATAAGTGAATAAGAGAAATCACATTAATTAGATTTTTACGACAGCGTAACCACATATATAGCCCATTCCATCCACAACTCAGAATTACACAACCAAAAATAAATGATAATTAAAATGTTGTATTCTATAATTCTTCAATATTTTAAGATAAACCTATTGTCACTTATTTTGTCTTTTGTCACTTCTATTCATGTATTTTAATAAGATTAAAATTAATTCTTTAATCTTATTGATTTAGAAATATTTTTTAAATTTACATTAAAAACAAGTAAATAAAGTGGCAATTGACAAAAATTATTGACAAAAGCAACACACATTATATTGTATACTTTATTTTTTCACTAGAAAAAGAAAATTACAGTTAGGGGTTTATGTCTTCAATACAAGGGAGAGAAAGTCCTCGGACTTAGAGAGCACTTATGAAGGTATTTGTATTCGCCTCACCTAAAGGGGACAAGTGCAGGTTCAAACTTGTGACCAGTTCTATACAAAAATCCTATCATGCTCCACTTGTCCAATCTCTTTAAGTCTATATATTGTATTTAAACTATGTATTATGATAATGAGAGACAAAATTAGTTATTCGTATGTTCAAATTATCCATTTTTAACATAAAAAATGAGTTAGAAATATTTAATAGAGGGTTACAATATATATATATATCAAATGACACCGGTGTAATTTACACCATCTCTTACACCGGCTAATAATTATTTGTCAAAGATGTTTTTCTTGAAATCCACCGTATGATTGAAACTATTTATCGTATATATCATGTTTACAAAATTTCACATCATTCCGAAATCGTTTAGTAGTCCATCGCAATACTTGTTAATTTCATATATTTTAAATGTATATTTTATGTTACTTTTATAGTAAGTTGATGGAGTACTAAACGATTTCGGAATGATGTGAATTTTTGTATACATAATCTATACGATAAGTAGTTTCAATCGTATGCTGGGTTTCGTGAAAAACATCTTCGACAAATAGTTATTAATCGGTGTAAGAGTTGGTGTAAGTTACACCGGTTTCATTTGATCTCTCTTCATATTGACCAAATTGAATAAAATAGAGGGTATTGATTATTTTTCACTTCTAACATTTTAATAATGTTACTTAGGACCTATTAGGTGGACATGATAGGATAATGAGAAATATGATACACTCATACTCATTATAGTATATTTAAAACTTTAAATAAAGTGTATTTATTGCATAGGAGATGAATTGAATGAAATGACTGACTTTTGACCAAATTGAATGAAATATAGGGTATTGATTATTTTTTACTTTTAACATTTTAATAATGTTGTTTAGGACCCGTTTGATGGACATGATAAGATAATGATGAATATGACACACCCATACTCATTACAGTATATTTAAAACATTAAATAAAGTGTATTTATTGCATAGAAAAAGAATTGAATGAAATGACTGACTTTTGACCAAATTGAGTGAAATAGAATGTATTGATTATTCTTTACTTTTAAAATTTTAATAATGTTACTTAGGACCCGTTTGGTGGACAATATATGATAATGATAAATATGACACACCCATACTCATTATAGTATATTTAAAACTTTAAATAAATTGTATTTATTGCATAGGAGATGAATTGAATGAAATGACTGACTTTTGACCAAATTGAATCAAATATAGGGTATTGATTATTTTTTACTTTTAAAATTTTAAATAATGTTACTTATGACTCGTTTGGTGGACATGATAGGATAATGATGAATATGACACACCCATACTCATTATAGTATATTTAAAACTTTAAATAAAGTGTCTTTATTGCATAGAAAATGAATTGAATGAAATGACTTACTTTTGACCAAATTGAATGAAATAGAGAGTATTGATTATTTTTTACTTTTAACATTTTAATAATGTTACTTAGGACCCGTTTGGTGGACATGATAGGATAATGATGAATATGAGACACCCATACTCATTATAGTATATTTAAAACTTTAAACAAAGTGTATTTATTGCATAGAAAATGAATTGACTGAAATGATTGATTTTTGGCCAAATTAAATGAAATAGAGGGTATTGTTTATTTTTTACTTTTAACAATTTAATAATGTTACTTATGACCCGTTTGTTGGACATAATATGATAAGGCATGATATGATAAAAGGGTTGGATAACAACATGATATGATAAAAGTTGAATAAATCTTAATAAACTTTTATCATATGCATGCATCTATGACATATTAGAATAGATACTACTACATTATTATTATTATTATTATTATTATTATTATTATTATTAATTTTTAGTACTATTTTTATTATTTATTTTGTTATTATTATTATTTTTATTTTAATTATTTGTATTTATATTTGTTATTATTATAATTACTATTAATATGATTTATTATTATTACTTATTATTTTTATTACTATAATAAATATTTGGGATAATTACACTAACCTCTGCTAAGGTTTATTGATATTACACTTACCTCACTCTAGTTTTCAAAATTACTTTTACCCCTGAAATTTCTACTTTCATTAGAACATAGTTAAATAAAAAAAGTAATAAATGATAAAATTAATTTTTCTTAGAAAAATAAAAAAAATGTACACAATAACACTATTAAAAAAAGTTAACATTAGGGGTTTGTGTAATGAAAGTAGAAATTTTAGGAGGGTAAATGTAATTTTGAAAATGAGAGGAGAATAAATATAACATAGACAAACCTCACCGGAGGTTAGTGTAATTATCTCTAAATATTTTTATCAATATTTATTATTTATTTTATTACTATTATTATTATTATTATTAATTTACATTATTATTTATTTTTATTATTATTATTAATATTATTAAAATTTTTATTATTATCAATACTTATAATAATAATAATTATTATTATTATTATTATTTTTATTTTTATTATTTATTTTAATTTTTTATTATAAAAATAAATGTTAATTTAAGAATATGTATTATAAGCAAGAGTAAAATAGAAAATAAAAATCCTTATCCTATCTCGCTGACCTCTAACCCAACTTCCTCCTTAGGATAACCTTTTATTTTAGAGAGTAGGATAGGATAAACCAACATGATAAGGTTACCATATCGTGCTGGCTCATCAAACCACAGATAGTAACAGGATATGATTTATATCCTATCTTGAGCTCCTTATCCTGGTCACCAAACGGGCCCTTAGAATCCGTTTGGTGGACATGATAGGATAATGATGAATATGACACACCCACGCTCATTATAATATATTTAAAACTTTAAATAAAGTGTATTTATTGCAAAGGAAATGAATTGAATGAAATGAGTGACTTTTGACCAAATTGAATAAAATAGAGGGTATTGATTATTTTTTACTTTTTACATTTTAATAATGTTACTTATGACCTGTTTGGTAGACATGATAAGATAAAGATGAATATGATAAGTGTGTTGGATAAGAACATGACATGATATGTGCTGGATAAGCTCAGACAAGTTCTTATCCTATTTAGTGTTTGATATGTTTATGAGATATCAGATAGTAGTAATAGTTATTATTATTATTATTGTATTTGTTTTTTTATTAATATTAATATTATTATTAAATGTTAATTTTAGAAAAATTATTGTAAACAAGAGTAAAATATGAAATAAAATTCTTATCATATCCTCTTAGCCTCTAACTCGATTCCTCCCTTAGCATAACTATCTGCATTAAAAGAGTAAGATAGGATAAGCTAACATGATAAGCTATTATATCTTGTTAGCTCACCAAAATAGTAATAGGATATGAAAAGTTATCCTAACTTGAGCTTCTTATCATGGTCACCAAACAGACCCATATAAAGTTAAATACTGAATTAAGTGTCAGAGGATTAGTCATTACTTTTAGTCGTATATATCTTAAATTAAATAAAGTAGTTGAATTTTCTTTAAAAGTAAAATATATTAATAACTCACTATAATTAGTTCTGATGAGAGATTTAATTAATTAATTTACAACATAGGTTAAAATTTTATCTTATAATTACGAGTTTTCCCACTCTTAGGATAAGACTACTTCCGTTCGCACTGCGTGGCTAACGCTAGTCCCTAGGAATTTTGCATAAGTAAGATTCGAATACGGGATCTCCCACCGTAGATCCTCCCTCCTATAAACTTAGCGGGGCCTTACATCTATTTTTATTTTTACAATGAGAAAAAAAAGTTTTAGAAAATTGCTTACCTTCCATTTAAAGAATCGGGTTGACGGACTCCATGGGTATTTATGAAATCCGGTTAATATAATCCAATTCAATCCGATTCAAATCCGGTAAAATAAATTGAACTGCCCCTCTATTCTGCTGCGTGTGTGTCTCTGTGTGTTCCACACTTCTTCAACACTCGCACACTTCACACTCACATCACAGAGAGAAAATAAAAAGAAAAAGAGGTCAAAGTTTGATTTTGGTTTCTTTCTCTCTCTCTCACTCTCACTCTCTCTCTCTCTCTCTCTATCTTCTTTCCCTCCATTCCGAACATGGACGCCGGTGCTCCGTACAATCCTCGTACGGTCGAAGAGGTCTTCCGAGACTTCAAGGGTCGTCGTGTTGCTCTGATTAAAGCCCTCACTACTGGTTTTTCTCTTTTCTTCTTCTTCTTTTAATTTTTCTGAAACAATTCTTCCGATTTCATTGGCTAATGTTTCGTTGTTTTTTGTGTGTTTTGCTTCCAGATGTCGAAGAGTTCTATCAGCAGTGCGATCCCGGTAACGTTTTCGTTTTGTAAATATAAATTGTTATTTTTTTTTGTTGTTATTTGCTTCGGTCTGTGTTTTTGTTTCGTGTTCTTTTTTCTGCAGCCACAATTCAACCGGATATCGAGGTGAAAATTGAAAAGTTTTTAAACGTATTGAAGTTCTTCATTGTTGTTTCATGTTGAGTGTTTGGTTGTAACCAAAAAAAAATTGTTTGATTAAATTTATTTTTGAAAAATAATTGGTTTTATCCGCGAGTTTTTGAAGAATAAGAATTGAAGTTCTTCATTGTTGTTTCATGTTGAGTGTTTGGTTGTAACCAAAAAAAAATTGTTTGATTAAATTTATTTTTGAAAAATAATTGGTTTTATCCGCGAGTTTTTGAAGAATAAGAATTGAAGTTCTTCATTGTTGTTTCATGTTGAGTGTTTGGTTGTAACCAAAAAAAATTGTTTGATTAAATTTATTTTTGAAAAACAATTGGTTTTATCTGCGAGTTTTTGAAGAATAAGAATTGAAGTTCTTCATTGTTGTTTCATGTTGAGTGTTTTGGTTGTAACCAAAAAGAATTGTTTGATTAAATTTATTTTTGAAAAATAATTGGTTTTATGTGCGAGTTTTTGAAGAATAAGAATTGAAGTTCTTCATTGTTGTTTCATGTTGAGTGTTTGGTTGTATTTGTAACCAAAAATATTTTTTTGATTAAATTTATTTTTGAAAAATAATCGGTTTTATCTGCGAGTTTTTGAAGAATAAGAATTTATTTACTTTTTCGAAAAAAAGCTATTCCCGAATATGCACTTGGAAGGCAGTAGTATTTTCAAATTTCATTCTGAAAGTTACAGAAAGTTCATTTATTATTTTACTCCTAGCCCCTTTGAAAAGAGGATACGAGAATTGTGTCCTGTGTTTTTTAGAATTTTCCATAACTAAATTATACTACAAGAATTGTGTATTCTGAAATGTGTTCAAGCCACATTGTGCAGATCTTTTGGGGTATATTTTGGGGATGGACAGGGAACACATTGGAAATAATTGAAACAAAACAAAGTGGAAGGGTGGAAGAGTATCAGTTTGCTTGTAATTTTGATGTTAAGGATTGTCCAAATTGGGGAATTTTGATAATTCTTAATTGTACAGTGTGATATATGGATTTCAATAAAAGACTATTCACCAAAAGAGCAGCCAATGATTTCTGATCTTTCCTGAGTTCACCATGTCTGTTAATTTTTCCACCATCCAATCATTTTTAACCACATTTCTATTTGTCTACTTTTGTGTGCATTTCTTTGTACTATCAAGCAGTGTTCTTTTGAAAATTGAAATATTAATAAAGAAGGAAGACTTTGAAAGTGTGGATTGCATAACTCAATTTGAAATATTAATTAAGAAGGAAGACTTTGAAAGTTTGGATTACATAACTCATTTTCCTCTTCATTATAAGAAACTCTTAAATTGAAAAACTTCTTCCTGACATCAGTCATATGATATATGCGTTTTCATGTGCTAATTGTGAGTTGAAATTCAATGCCTGTTCGTTTTAGCTTTCACTCATAGTGACATAGTTATGAAGTGAAATAAATGGCTATGATTTGTTGTGGGAGTATGACAAATCTCAAACACTATTAATTGAAGCAAATTTTTTTAGCTTTGAGCCAAATCCCGTTTGTGTTGAACAGCCAAAGCCAAAACGAACAGGCATCTAGTCAATATCTCCTTTGGATTCATTGATTTTATATTACGGTACTTCCTGCCCTGCTGCAAAAGAGTTGAAAATTTTGAATAAAAGGGGACTATTTAGGGTAGTTCACGGTTAGAAAATTTCATTCATCATTTCAGAAGGTAGATGGGTGAGATTATTGGTAATAAAGTTATTTATTTTGAATGGAATAAATTATTGAATTAAAACTTGAGCTGCTCAAAGAATATCCCATTGGGACATTTTCACTCGTGATAAGTCTTTGTGGTTACCTATTTTCTTCTTGGAACAAAGTTCAGACACTTTCTGTCAACTTCCATTTTTGTGTATATGATCTAGTACCAATTTTCTTATTTTTATAATACAAATTGTTGATTGTTTGTTTTTGTAACATTCATAGTTCTATGTATTGTTAACATTTTTGGTTTAGATACTTCAGTTAACTTATATGAGCTTTATGATACAGAGAAGGAAAATCTTTGTCTGTATGGATTTCCTAGTGAGCAGTGGGAAGTCAATCTGCCAGCTGAGGAGGTGCCACCTGAGCTTCCAGAGCCAGCGTTGGGAATTAACTTTGCCAGAGATGGGATGCAAGAAAAGGACTGGCTGTCTTTGGTTGCTGTGCATAGCGATGCTTGGTTACTTTCTGTTGCTTTTTATTTTGGGGCTAGGTTTGGATTTGACAAGGCTGATAGGTATGGGTGTTCTTTGTCTCTTTAACTTAATCAGTATATAGTTTTAGTTGACTTTTTTTGTTCTTAAATGATGCATATGTTTAGTTATTAAATAGCGGTGTCAGCCAATATGGCGCATTGCGGCCAATGGTCGCTGCTGGATAGCAGTAGCAGTGCGCTTTTGGTGTTGTAGCCACTATTTTGGCCCAAATAGCACTTGTTCGTGGCCATAGCGGCTGCTATAAGATGGAAAAACCCTATTCTCCTCCATTTTGAAAATTTCAAACCCAAAAAACCCTGTTCTCCTCCATTTTTGAACTCTCTGGCAACTCTTATCTGTTCCCTACCATTAGCAAGCTACACCTTTGGACCTCTCTTTCTCTTTTTCGGCATCTGTTTGTGTTCTTTATGGTAAATGTTAATAATTAATAATGCATGCTTCTGTTTTTATGACATCTTGAAACTACATCACAATAATAAATTAATAATTATCATTTCTCTTTCCTGAGCTGTGTACTGTAGATACATTCTGACTTTGGAATTGAAATTTACATTTATTAATTTAATCTCATAAATATTGTTTTATATTGATTATATTTGTAATTAGCATGCATATATAAATAATTTAAGCTGAGTATTATTCATTCAAGCGATTCAAAAATATTCTCTCACATCTCTTCCTTTTATCAAGTATCAATATTTCTTTAATTTTTAGTATTTTTCATTGTTTGATGATATATATTTATACACTATGCATCTAAAATTTTTTTAATAGCGGTCATCCTGCCATCTAGCTGCTATATCATTTTCAGGGTCAGCCACTGTATGCTGCTATTTGGAATTGATAACTGAGGTTTTAATCTGATGTAACTTAGTCTTGGGCCAACTGTTTGGATTCTTGTACATTGTGTTTCCCCTTATTTCTATATTTCTAAATTTTAAACCAAGGATGTTTTAAAAGTATTCCTGGAACGAAGTTCTTTTTTGCTGTTTTGTTTGCTCATGACATAAAATTAGTAAGCAAAATGTTACAGTGTCAGAAAGAAATGGTAAAGCCACGAAAGGGGCGTATGTCTAAACTCTAACCAATAATGGGAGTTTGCTTCTCAGTCATTCTATATTTCTATCTAATCAAATCAGGAATATACAATAATTATGGAAACCACAATCTAGGAGATTTTGGAAATTGTAATGAATGAAATCTCAGTTAATCTCAACAACTTTATGAAAAGGGCTGGATATATCTCAAGCGTCAAGGTTTTGCTGAGAGAAAACTCTGCCCATGCAATATTGAAAATATATGAAAATCACATGATAATGGCTTATATTTTGTGATCAGCTACTTAGGAGTTTGGCATAGGTGGTGAAGTACTTTTTTATTTCATCCTTTGCATTGTTGCTCATCATCTATTCTGTAATTATTATGTTTCATTTAATCGATTCTCTGGACGGGAATAGACTTTGTCTTGGAATTCAAACTTAGCAGTGCTTCAGTTTACTCTCTCATTACTTGATAGTTTTTAGTTTGTGCTCTCATGTTGGTAAACTATTTAAGCTGTAATCTTTCAGTAATATCCACTTCTCATCTTCATGCAGGAAGCGACTATTTAATATGATCAATGACCTTCCGACAATATTTGAGGTTGTCACAGGGCTGGCCAAGAAACAAGGAAAGGAGAAGTCATCTGTTTCTAATCATAGCAGTACTAAATCCAAGTCAAACTCCAAGGTACACAACCTTGAAAATCAATTTAACGAGTACCTCTGGTAGTAATAGACTAATAACTTGCAAGTTATCATGGGTTTTACAAATAAAGCAAATTAGTTTTTATGCTGAATTTTTTGCATGTTTGGGTTCCAATTAATTTTGACATTCAAGCTCTATTAAGAAGCTAACAAAAAGTGATTATTTTCCTGAAGTGAGCTAATTGCCACATTTGTTTTATGCGAGATTCAGAGCTTGTTTGATGAGTTTTTCGAGAAGTGCTTATAGTCTTTGAACTTGTCATATTAACCATAGTCTGCTCCAGCTGTTACTTGTCTGCTTTCGTGGATTACTTTTGCGTCACTGCCTCTATGGCAGCCCATTTTGTGGCCATTCACGGCTGCTACAGGGCATTTTCTTTCTCCCATTTCTGGCTTGGGAGTTCATTTTCTTGCCACTTGCTTCTATCTCTGACTAGCTTTGACCAACTTCTCTAGTGTGGGCTTTTTTTTATGGCAGCTGTGTGCTGTTTTGTTCCTTTGACTCTCCCATTATGTCAACTTTTTTTTTTCTAGTTAAAGTCTTTGTTTCTTATAGGTTCTTATAGTAACTGTTTTTTTTACCAAAGAACCTAGATATATAATAATAATTATAATAACTTAGAAAACAAAGTTACAGTTGTGAATTAATTAATTACTTTTCTGTTGTAAATTGCATTGCTTGTATATTAGCTTTGTAATCAGTAATTTACCTTTTGCATAAAATCCTTTTAGCAGAGTGTTATTCATTTAAAGTAGCACAAATTTAGTCTCTCACATCTCTTTTTAGTCTTAAGTAACAACATAGCTTTGTTTTGTGTAATTTTATTTTTAAGTTTTAACCTTTTATGTGTAATCATATATTTAATATAAACTCTTGTATTAGAATTTAGAAAACAGCTTCTTGAATAAGCTTCTTTACTTCAAAATTTATAAAAAACTACTCGAGATAGCTTCTTCACAAGTACTTGTAGCTTGACAAAAGCTTTTCTTTTCTATTAATCATAACCCCACTATTTGTAAGTGTTGAAATCAGAGAAGCTCCCATAAGCTAGAAGCTACATAATCTAAACAGGCTCTTAATGTTCTAAAGTCTATATGCTGTAAAGTAGTTAAATATGCTGCTTTCTGGATGGTAAAGATTGAACTGGATGTTATCTTAAGAAACATTTTCGTTGTCAGAAAGTCTTCAATTCATGTTGAAATCTGTTTCCTGATTGGCATTTAACTGTTTATTAATCTCTCTTTTTTTGTGGACAAACAGCGGGGTTCTGAATCTCAGGTGAAGTATTCAAAGGCGATGCAATCAAAGGACGATGAGGAAGAAGGTACTGGTCTGGAAGATGATGAGGACGAGGAGCATGGAGAGACTCTGTGCGGGGCATGTGGAGAGAGCTATGCAGCTGATGAGTTCTGGATTTGCTGCGACATCTGCGAGAAGTGGTTTCATGGAAAGTGTGTGAAGATCACCCCGGCAAGGGCCGAGCACATCAAGCAGTACAAATGTCCATCTTGCAGCAGCAACAAGAGAGCTCGACCTTGACAATGGCGGCTAGAGCCAACCGTTGACCATAATCTTGGCAATTTTATGACTGCTAATTTGTCTAGTGGGTCAGGTTTGTTAATGTTATTGTCAATTTCTGGTATCATATTGTTTCTGATGTTACATTAGGTTTATGAACAGCTGCTACCGAATTATTCAGAATTAGGATATTTATTTCATTAGCGAACTTGAATTGAATATTGTTCTGTTATGTGCTTTGTTAAATTTAGCGTTGGCTGTAACTCTATTGTGTGTGTCCATATCTTTGTGAAGTTCATGTTCCTAATCTATTGCTTTTCTGTTTCAAGTTCTGTTTGTTTTACCAACGTCCTAACCTAGTAGTTTCGTCCATGGGACTATAACTGCAACTCAGGATGTTTTCTTTGGTACAATAGCTTTAAGGTTTGAATCTATAATTGGTTCGGTTTTCAATGAAAATTTCATCCGATTCGATCTTTGCGGTTTTGTAATCTCTTATCCGATTGGTTTTATTTTTAAATGATATTCGAACCAATTTTTTGTGATTTGGATTGGATTGATTTTTCGGTTTTTGTTTTAGTTTTTCAAAATATATTTTTATTATAAAAAATAGTAAATATTAATAACAAAATGTAAATATGATGTATTTATTTAGATCAAATTTTATTGTCTAAATTTTTGTCTAATTATTTATATATAATACATATATATTTGACGAAAACTCAAATAATATCATTATTTGGAAGAAAGCTCAAATTATAAAAATAATATTTTGAGCATATCATTTAATCTTTTATGAGAAAGATAAATAATGTAGAAAAATTATAAATTTATGTTAGTATATGTAGTTTGGTTTGAGTTGGTTCGGTTTTGATATAAGAGACTGAAATTCAAACCAAACCAATAAAATTATGCGATTTTTTCGATTTTCAATGGTTATCGAGTTTTTGGATCAGTTTTTACAGTTTATAATCTTCAGTTATAAAGAACCTAACCCCTAGTTGGCTTGCTGCTAAGGCTATGTTTGTATTTACATTTGAACACAATGCAACGTGAAAGCCATATTTTTTTGCTTTGATGTTTTGTGCTTAGGAATTTGGGATTTAAGATTCCAATGCACCTCAATGCAAATGCAACAACGAAACAAACTGGAATTCTTACCTTTCAACTCCCTCACAATTAAGCCCAGTTCTACTGGCTGCGTAGTTGGGGATGTTATGTATCTTAATTAACATTTAGGGATCTTATGTGTCTTAATTAATATGTTTGCAGAAAATAACAAGTTAGTGATGATGATATAGTTTGTAGGTAACTGAATTTCGTGTATAAAATTAATGTGAGATATTATATTTATTTCAATGATCTTTTGTCTCAAAATAGATATGATTTTGGTAGTTGATTGGACGATGTATAATTGGTATTGAATGAACGATATTTTTAGTGCATATTGTGCATTCTTAAATGCCAATTAGATTGAACTCTGCAATTTGTATTTTATCTGCTTGATAGATTGTGTTGGAAGAATCGATTTTGCATCAATATGATTTTATATAATTAATTTTATGTGAAATTAATTTTTAAATAACATCATTTATGTTTAGAAATATTCTTTTTAATATTTACTGCCCACCATGTATTGTGGACTCACAACTCTTTATTTTTATCATTCTTTTATTATTGAAGGGAATATGTATTACATGAATACTAAAAATTTACTCCCAAAATTTGAAATGCAAGATAAGGTTAAAAGATTGTGTGTCAATTGATCACACAGAGATATTGTACTTATAATAGTGTACAATGATTATAAAATCAATTTGTAATTAATTAATTACAATAATGTCTAAATAAACTATGAATCTAGACAATTACATATCTAGATAATTATGTATATAGACACTTATGTAACATTTCCCCTCAAGTTGAAGCATATATGTCATATATATCAAGTTTGTTACAAATATAATCAATCCTAGTATATGTAAGCTAACGGATCATTAGAATTAATAGTATGTTGAGATTTCTTCATAAATCAATTTCTCTATGACAGAATAACAAGTGATTTTCGCATTACCTCTGCTTGCATATAATAACCCACGCCCTAGAGCACATTTGATGTATCAAAGAATACAAATGCAGCATTCCAATGATTGTCACTAGAGGCATTTAGAAACTAGCTAATGTCAGCTTCGATGATAGTGAGATAATTATATAAATTGAGTTAGAAATTTTAAAGTGAATAATATATCATTTTCTAAAAGTTGCAAATAATTTAGGTAATTTAAAAATACCCTATTAATTTTTATTTCAAAGATGACCCTATTATTCAAGTGATCTCTGAATTGAGTTAGAATCTTCAAAGTGAATAATACATTATTTTCAGACAGCATCAAATAATATAGGTAATTTAAAACACCTAACTCATTTTTATTTCGAAAAATACCATATTATTCAAGTGTATATTATAAATCTCTAAAAAAAAGTATTCCAATTTTAAAAATATAAAAAATTATGTAAATTGAGTTAGAAGTTTCAAAATGAGTAATACATTATTTTCAAAAAGATTTAAATGAGTTAGCTAATTTATAAACTAGATATTCATTTTTATTTCGAAAAACACCCTATTCTTAAAATGTATTGTACACTATCTTTTTAAAAACTATTGTTTTTTTAAAAATATAAAGAAAATATGTAAATTGAGTTAGAATATTCAAAGTGAATAATACAATGTATTCAGAAAACTTCAAATAATTAAGAGGATTTATAAATTTCTTTTTTTTTTATTTTGAAAAACACCATATTTCTTAAGGGCATAGTATATGATCTCTAAAAAAATTGTTACAATTTTCAACATATGAAAAAAAAATGTAAATTGTACTAGAAATCTCAAAGTGAATAATTTTTTTTTTCTTCTTAAAGCTTCAAACAATTTAGATAATTTAAAAATTACTTTTTTATTTTTATTCGAAAAACACCATATTCTTCAAATGTGTAGTACATGATCTCTAAAAAATTATTACAATTTTAAAAATATAAAAAATTTACGAATTGAGCTAAAAACTTCAAAGTGAATACGACATTGTTTTCGAAAAACTTCTAATAATTTAAGTATATTAAAAATTATGTCAAAAAACTTCTAATAATTTAAAAAATATAAAAATATGAAAATTGAGTTTGAAATTTCTGTGCAAGTCAAAAACTTATGTAAACTATTCTTATATAAGGATTTTTTTAAAAAATCATAAGTAGAAATAAAACACAGTATTAATTGAATGTTAAACTCAATCACATTAAAATTTTGTTTTTTCCAACAACTTTTTTCTACTTATAGTTTTTTAACCTATGCAAGCACAGATTAGGAAAAGAAAAAAGATTTTCGTACTCACGTTTTTCATACTCACTTTATACTCATGGTTACGTACGTTAAAATATTTGGTTACGCATGAAAAAGTTTTTCATACTCACTTTATACTCATGATTACATACGTTAAAATATTTGGTTACGCACGAAAAAGTTTTGCTAAACTTTTATTTTTATGTTATAACTACATATTTGTACACGTGTAACCACTAAATTCGAAAAAACACTGTAACTAAAAAAATAACTAATGTAACCACTTTTTTCGGTCACCCAAGAGTATTTAGCCTTGCAAGGTGGTCCTTGCTGATTCACACGGGATTCCACGTGCCCCATGCTACTCGGGTCAGAGCATAAGCTAGTGATGCTTTCGGCTACTGGTCTCTCGCCATCTAGGGTGAACATATATAACCAATGAGTACAGAAAACTGTAAATATAAAAATTAAGACTCTTAAAAAAATCCTTCCTATATATTTAAAAACTTAAATGAATCTACACACAACTCAAAAACATATGTAAACTATTATTATAAACATGAGAAAAGACTAAAGCCTCAAGCAGAACGTTCTGGAAGAGAGGTGAAAAATCAGAAGCCCAACGCAACAGAAGTTACTGGAAATTTCGAATCATACTTTCTGTTTCTCCAGAAACTTCCATTTTCTTTCTCGAACAATTCCCATCCCCTTATAAATAACCAAATCCACCATTTCAAAAACTCAACGAAACAACAAATTCGAACAAAAACAGAGAAATTCTTCAGAAACTTCCACAATGGATTTCAGATTAACGGGCTGGGATCCAGTGTTCCACACTCTGCGCCACATCATGGACCTCCCGGACGAGAAATCCCACAACGCTCCGACGAGAACGTACGTCCGCGACGCGAAAGCGATGGCGGCGACGCCGGCGGACATCAAGGAAAACCCTAATTCGTACGAGTTCGTGATCGACATGCCGGGGTTAAAATCAGGGGAGATTAAGGTTCAGGTGGAAGAGGAGAACGTGGTTGTGATAAGTGGAGAGAGAAAGAGAGAAGAGGAGAGAGAAGGGGCGAAGTATTTGAGGATGGAACGAAGGGTTGGGAAATTTATGAGGAGATTTGTTCTTCCTGAGAATGCGAATGTTGAGAAGATTTCTGCTGTGTGTCAAGATGGGGTTTTGAATGTGACGGTTGAGAAATTGCCTCCTCCTGAAGCTAAGAAACCAAAGATTGTTGAGGTTAAGGTTGCTTGAGAAGTTTAATTTCAAGATAATTGGAGTGTTTGAATAAATTAATTTTAATTAATGAGAGAATGTTAGTTATGTAATGTAACAGACTCTGTTTCTGCGATTTAGGGTTGTTCGTTTTTAGTTTCTGGTTTGGTGATGTTATGTAATTAATTAATTGTAAAACAAAATATTATGAGTAAACTCCTTGGTCATAATGAAAACCTCCTAGTTTTTTTAATTTTCGTACATCGATGAAGATTTTTCTAATTCTTTTTTGAGTTCATAGGAAAGTAGTACAGTTGGGATTTAATTTCGTATTCATATACATATGTCCTTATGCATTCACCAACTCAGCTCCATGACTGTGAGTGATTTTTCTAATTCTAATAAGGTTAATAAGTTTTTTAGTAGCATTGTTTAACAAGATTCTATATTTAATTAGGATAATAATTAATACTTTACTACTCATTAAATAAAAGAGTTTTTTTAACCTGTGCAATAATGCACAAGTTAAGAAACTATAAAAGGAAAATAAACACAGTATTTATTGTGTGTTATACTCCCTTCGTTCCTATTTAACTGTTCGGAAAAAAAAAATAACATATATTAAGAAATGTAATAATTATTATAGTTTTTCTTAAAATAAATTTTGGAACTCACCGTAATACCATTTATCTCTTATTGTTTGATTGGTTGAATAGTGGGGTATTGATTAGTTTCTAATTAAACATAAGGATAAATTAATAAAAGTATAATTAATGTTAATTGAAAATATGAGTGGACAAATAAATAAAAACAAAGATTTTTTTTCTTTCCGAACAATTAAATAAGAATAGAGAGAATATATGATATCATTAAAATTTTGATTTTTTCTATACAAACATTTCACATTCAATTTTTTAACCTATGCAATGTTGCAAAGGTTAAAAAAATCTTAAATAAAATAGAGGGATAAATGATAATATAAAAAAGAATTTAATAAAAATTAAAGGAAATTTCTGATGATATTTTGCTTGGCAAGAGAGTATGATGTCAACTTCCATTATCTATATATACTAATAAGTTAATTTGAAACATCAGAAAAGACCACCACTGTCAAGCGTCTTACATTTCTTTGTCCACAAAATGAAAGGCCCCGGAAGATACCTACGATTCTACGAACTTCCCTAGCAACTGTTTCAGGTTACATAATTTGTGGGTATGTGATTTTTTTTTTTTAGGAAAATGATAAATAGTATCTTAAGGACACTACTTAAGATTATAAAAATAGTAATATTTTATTAAAAAGAGTAAATTTTGATGTTTTGAAACTTGAAAACTATTTAATAAATTCTGTTTATAGTAATTTCAATCATTTAAAAAAATATATTTATGACACCTTAACAAATGTTCTAAAGGCACTGTTTAGCATAACTTTTTTTTTATTAATAAATTAGTAAATACACATATTTTAAATTACACTGTAATCATTTACATCATAAACTATACATTTTTTAGAATCCATATATTAGTGTATGTGATTTTTTATCTTATTTTTATTAAACAAATTCTTAAAAGAAGTTGTAAGTGGGTACGAAAAATTAGGTTTGTGGTGTGTGAATTTGGTAGTTGATTTTGGATTTTTATTAAAGAGTATCGATTTGCACGTGTACCTCCAAGTTTGTACCACTCACGTACTATTAGTTAAATACAAATAATAATAATAATAAAAAAAAAAAATTAATACATGAATTGATTAATTGTTATATAATAATTTAACTACATTTTCTCTCCTTTTATCAACGTATAACCACACTTTTAACCACAAACAATCACATATAAGAATATTGTTAAAAGTAAAAAAAAATGTAATTAAATTATTTACGAAAAAATTAATTAATTTATATATTAATTTAATCATAAGAGCGGTTGTAAATAAATAATTAAATGAATAATACGTTATAATAATAATATGAAAATACTTTTTATTTATTAAACCTTTTTAAAGTTTAACACGGTAGATAATTGAATTATTTAAATATGTTAATAGAATTTAAATCTAATTGTACACATAAAAATAATTTTTCTTCTAAAAAGCAAATTTCATTTAGATAATCTCGACATTACAGAAGAATTAGGTTTGTTGGCTGTAAAACATATAATACCATTAGAATAAAAAAGAAAAGAAACTGATGGAAGTCACACAGTACATGGATTTAAAAATCAGAATTTCACTTCTACTGATTTCTTTAATTATTGTTAAATCATCTTTTGGTATGGATAGAGCAGTGGATGCTTAATTAATCTTTAATTAATCCATTAACTTTTGGATGGCACACCACAGATAGTCTAGAAGCTAGACCACCCTCCACTTGTGAAAAAATAAATAAAAAATAAAGATTAAAGATAAATTAAGTCATTTTTTTTTCTGGTAACTCAGATGAAAGCAGTGACTTTCTTGTGGTTCGGAGAAGCTTGTATCAGACACCAGACTTTTGACTTGCATTCCCTTTTTCCTTTATTTTTAGTAATTAAAACATTAAAACTGTGAAAGAGGATCTTTACGATCCAAGAATTAAAGCGATATGACATTCTTTTTAAAAAATGTCTTTAGTAAGAGTTGAACTAGAGATTTTTTATGGGGCATCTATATACGTATTTTTAAATTATGTAGACCTAACACGTTTCAATTAGGCTGAAACCATTATTAATCTAATTTTTAAATAAACATTAAGAGTATCTTTCAATTAATAACTAAAAAATAATCCTTTTAAAATATAGCAATTATTAAAATAAATTTCTCTTTGAATAAAAGGATTTTTTATAAGCACAATTAAAATTCAAACTCATATCAATATATTTAATCATGTACAAGACTTATCATTCTCAAAAAACACTAATTAACATATATCTCTTGAGAACTTGAAAGTCTTCCCCAAGTCATCTATCCTTCATATGACCCACTCTCACTTTGTCCCTCACTCCACCATTCATAGATATTTTTGACAAAGACTAAACTAGTGCCTTAACAATATTAGATAAAGAAATAAACTTCAAATAAATGGTCTTAAAAAATAGGAGACATTTAATTTTGATTATTTTTAAAAAATATCTTTGAATTTTGTCGTTGAGCTTTAATAAGTAAGTGGTTTTAGTCCTTAAAGTAAAATAATAAATTTTTTTAAATTCTTTCTGAATATATTTAATACTATCTTAAAAATATATGAAAATAGATAAATAAAATTATGTTTTCCTCCAACCAAATAAAAATAAATGGAGAGAGTAGCTTAATCAAATAGGTCTTTAAGACTCTACTTATTTTTACAACTCTTAATACTTATGAAGCACCGACTCCGACACGGACAACGCGACACAGTTAATGTCCAAAATATAAGACACCAAAACACTGCTTATATAAATATTAAAAAAATTAAATATAAAAATTATATAAAACACGATAAAAATAAATTATAAGTCAATAAACAAGATATTTATATTTATTTTGTAAAATTAATTGTTGAATTTTTACAATTCAACTTGATAATAAAATGAGTCTTATAAAAAAATATCGTGATACGTCGTCATAATGTAAATGTTGTGCCTTTCCTACTATTTAAACTCCACATTTTGCCTAACCTCTATCATAATGCCTCACAAGAAAAGAAAAATTAAGTCTTATCACAAAAAAAAAAGTCTTAATTTAAGATATATTACAATTTTCTTAACCTTCGTCATTAAAAGACAGTCTCTACAAAATTAAGAAAAATATCTTAGAAGAGTCGAGCTACACACAGGTGTCGACTCAAAGTGTCGAACAAATAAAAAAAATATTTATTTATTGGACACTGCTAGAGAGGTGTCGGACATGTGTTGGACAAGTGACGGTATCGGACGCATATCGGACACAGCGACACAATAATTAAGAGATGTGTAACTTAATACTAGTTTAAGTGATATATGATTAATTTTTTAATACGGTCTCAAATTCAAGTTTCCTTTAAAAATAAAAATCAAGTTTTATACCTAGATTAAAAAAAGCAAAAAACAGACCCATCATTATCAAGAACCATATTGTTTTTTCACTTAAATTGCATTCTTCATCCTAATTCCTAATTACCTTTGAAACTTCCTATCATTGTTGTAGAGTTCATAGGAAGGTCACTAAGAAGCCGCCACACACTAAACTCACCAATACCTTTCTATATTTCAATTCTTATATATTGTGTAATCCTCTGTTTTTATATCAAAAATCTAATTCTACCAAAAACATAAAATCAGTTGTGCCAAAAATGGGAGATAGATTTATTAATCCACCACCACAAGATTCATCACCTGATAGTGATTTTACCACCGAAGAGTGTCCTTTTGAGTTCTCTGATTTCTTGAAATTTGATGATGATCATCATCATCAATGGCTACACAATGAAACAGAGTCATCATTTGTTTCAGAAAACCAGTTTTTTTATCAAGCAAACCAGGAAGGTGGTAGCCACTTTCAGGGGTCTTCTATCAGTAAGCAGTATAGTATTTTAGTTAGAATGAATCACTAAGCTGCATGTTATTATGGTTCTCGACTTTATCGAAATACATTTTTAGTCCCTGATTTTATAAAACGTCAAATTTTGAAATTTAGGTACTCTCGTTAAGAACTCACTAGCAAATTAAATAATAATAAAAAAGGGTAAATTGCAATGATCCCCTTGAGGTTTGAGGAAATTGCATTCCACCCCAAACTTCACCAAAATTAGCACTCTACTCAATTTTTTTAACCGTTGACGGTTGATTGCTGACCTAACTAACGTTTCTGTCGTTCCCATCTGTCACACGCAAACTAGTGAGGCAAAAACGTTAGTTAACTGCTATACTGCTAACATTTCTGTCATGTCAGTTTGTCACATATACAAGTTCTGGACCCTCCATTAACATTAAAGATTATTTTTAATACTTATGTAATAGATTGACGAAACAAAAATGCTAGTTAACTTACTAAAATAGAATGGAGTACTAATTTTGATGAAATTTAGAGTGGAGTACAATTTCCCCAAATCTAAAGAGGTTATTGCAATTTACCCTAAAAAAATATATACAATGATGTTGTTAGAGTTATTTTGATGTTTGTATGAAGTTATGGTTAATCGTGAAAATTGACAATGTGCAAGCACAAGAAATGCTCCCAATGAATATCCTAGCTTTGACTTGTATAGGTCTTCTTTCATTTATAGTCAATTTTATTTTTCTTTTGTTGATAATTTCATTTATAATTATTGGTTATGTGTGTTAGGAGATATTAGTAATAGTGGACACGAGAAGAAGGAAGGTAGTAGAGGCAGAGTTGCATTCAGAACAAAGTCAGAAATTGAAATACTTGATGATGGGTACAGATGGAGAAAATATGGAAAGAAAATGGTCAAAGACAGCCCTAATCCAAGGTATATTATATATGTCTATGATACAAATTAGTTTTCCAACAAAAGTTTATATATATGATTAATTTCATGCCACTAGATCTAAGAAAGCAATTTATATGTGAACCATGTGTTTATTTTACTCGGCTTAAGGTAAAATTATTTTCACTTAAAACAAAAAATTATTAATTTCATTAAATGTGATTGATGCATGTATCTAAATATGTTATTAGAACATGAGTCACGAAAAGCATGAATAGCTTTTGATTCATAGGAAAGTAATACAACCGGGATTCGAACCCCGTACTCACACATGCATGTCCTCATGCACTCACCAACTGAGCTACATGACTGGGACAAAGCATGAATAGTTTAACACATCAAATAGGTTAAGAAATCAAATTTCATGAAAAAAAAAAAAAATAGGTTAGGAAACACAAACAAGAACTTGTACATTTTGACGATGAATATGTTTGATTCAATTCATTCTTAAAAAAACTTCACTCGTTTCTTATTTCTTTTATTAAATTTTTTTTTCTCATTTTGTAGATTTTCAGTGTGTTTTTGAAACTTTTTAAAATAATAGCTAGAAACTTGATGAGTAATTCACTTTTATTTCTTTTTATGATAATAATACCTCAGAATTTGTGACATACTTTTCACTAATAGTGTCTTAATGCAGAAATTACTATAAGTGTTCAGTGGAAGGATGCCATGTGAAAAAGAGAGTTGAGAGAGATAGGGATGATTCAAGGTATGTGATAACAACTTATGAAGGCTCGCACACTCACCCAAGCTCTGGTTAGAGTCAAATACCAATGAAGAAACTCACGAAAGTTGGATCTAGAGGTGAAAAGTTTAAGTAATTTACATGAGATCTTAAATTAATCATGAAGAATGTTTTGGTAGTACAACATTTTGTTAGTCATAGCTAGTAGTACTTTTTTTTAGCACATGTTCTCTTACTTAGTTTTATAAAGCACTCAATGTCAAGAGTTGCTAACTACTCATGTACAATTGACCTTTGACTTTGAGGGTTACAAAGCTTCTTGTATATCTCAAATTCTCTACCACAAAACTTTTTGCATGTATCATGTTTCTTGTGGCATTTAAGATAGAAAAGTCGAAAAGTTGTTCATGCATGATGAACCAGCAATATTGACCGTTGGATTGTTAGTTTATCTGTCACATTGTTATTTTAATCCATCGATCAATATTGAGCTGATTCATTATGTATCATATAACTACATAATATAGCAACAGAACAGTGCTACCATTAAAAACCTACAAACTAACTGTAATGGGATGGGACCCCAAAAAGCCATGTTGGGAAATAGAGTCAGAAACTTGTTTCCACTCACTAAGGATGAACAAACAAGACTTTTCAATTCAAATTTCAAAGAAAGCAACTCTTAACTAGTATGAACAAAAATTGACCAAAAATAAAAAATAAAACTAGTATGAACAGGATTATGCTAAAATCGAGTCAGCTTTTGGAATAAACTGTCTCCTACCTACCCACCTCAATATCTGCTCATGTTCTTGCTTATACCTCTATCAAGTATTGGTAGTGGTAATCAACCATTCAGCTTCAGGGTGGTTCAGAATTTTATTTATTATTTATCTTCTTTTTTTTAAACAAAGAAACAAATTGGCCTTGTAAAAAACAAAGCCCCAATAACTTACACATTATAAGTTACATTTTATTAATTACAGGCAGTTATTAGATGCATATCAAAGCAAACAGTACAGCAAACTCTATATAGTACATACATGATAATTCTTGTCTAATCCTTTATTTTGAGTAAACGCATCGTGATACATCCTCAAAATCTCAAGGGTGATTGAAAAGAATGCCAGAAAATTTGGTACTCCAAGTTAAAAATTTGGGCTAGTTGACTCACTCTCACTTTTTACATAAAAGAAAAGGGCGTGACCCAGTGCCGAAAGGTTCTTCGCTTAGCTAAGGTATAGGGGAGGGTCATGGTATGTAGCCTTACCGTTGCTCGTACATAAAGATTGTTTCTAAATTCGAAGCAATGATCAACCGGTCATGAAGAGGAGCTGTTTTTGTCTGAAGGCCTACTCTCACCTAACTTTCTACATAATGTACTAGGATAACTATCTACATGGAGAAAATAATAAATCTGATGAAATTGCATGCAAAAATGATGTGATAGTTCAATTTGGAAAGATGATATCAGGGTTACGAATGTGTAGATATTCATCTACCGGTATTTTACCAGAATTAGTCGCCGTGTTGTTCTTAGCATAAGAAATACTCCATAGGATATCCTCATTCAGCAACTTCTTGGTAAACAGAGGGAATGATCTAACAATTGCTTTTGACTTTGAAGATGAAGTTTTTCCTGTACTAGCCATTCCACTTGCCAGCAACCAACGGAGCCCGGACTGTTGTTGAGCTGTAGTACCCCAAAGTTGCTGGCTTCCGGCTTTGTTAAGAACACCGGCAAGATGAATCTCGTTGATTTTAAATCTAAACTGAGGGACTTCATCATTGTCATCAATATTTGCATTCTCCTTACTCTTGCTATCCTCATTCTCCATTTCATTTTCTAGCATCTTAAGAAAATAGTTGTGGTCTTGTGTTTCATGTATGTGAACTCTTTCCACCTGTGTTAAGACCAGCATTGGAACGCCAACTGGTTCATAATTCCGAAGGGAATCTCTAAGCTGAATCGTGAAGGCCAACGTTAGGTGGTTCCCCAAGAGTCCATGTGGTTTTGCCATGTCCATGGCATTTTGCAACCCTTCATTTAATTCTGTGATTTTACAATGGTGTGCATTCAGGATCTTCGAAATCTGCTCTAGATTCTGATCTTCAATGATGCCAGAATCCAATCTCAACCACTTGTCTAGTGTTATTGTCAGACCCATGAATAGATCATCATTATTACCAAGTTCTCCACCATCTTGTTTTGATTCGGCAACTCTGTCTGAAGTGGGAAACCCTCCCTGATTGGCTCTTCTGCCTCCAAAGGCAGGAATCTTTGCATATTGGGGATGAATGTATGATGGTGCCTTGTCGTTCGACATGCCAGACTGTATTCTCAACCCTTCTATCAAAAGAGCTTCAATCTTATTAATACTCATAGGAGCTATAGATTCAAGAGATGCAGAGTCCAAACCCATGCCTTCATCTGTTAAGTAATCACATTGAAATTCTTCAAACAAATCATGCTGCCTTGATCCCTGCCTGAAACAAAATAAAAAAAGGAAATCTGAAAACACAATCAACTAGTCCCTCCATTTGCAAATATACGCAAAAAGTGACTAACTAGCGCTAATTAAGAATGTTAGATAATCTCATTTACTTTTTTATATTTCATCTGAAAATTGAATTCATTCTGTAAAATTTCCTTCAAGATTTTGATTGCAACATAATACTCTTTCCATTTTAAAAGTCAAGAGGTTCACTAAATATGAAAAGCATTTTTTTGGAATTAAAATTAAAAGCACTTTAGGAATGATCAAATTTAACAGGGTGAAGTTAGTTAAGATTTGTTTATATTTAGAAACACCACACTTGAGTTCAAATTTGTTTATATTCAAAAAATGAGGGACTACTTCACATGACATGAGAAAGGTAAAAACACAATATATTTCACAAAGACACTTGCTTACCTTCCCGAAGCAACTCTGTTTTTTCTGGCATCCCATACAATATGCTTAATGGATTTTCCAGTGATATCTTGCAAAGGCATTAATTTATAGATATCACCACACAGATCTTCAACTCCAGCAGATGCCAAAAGCAGCAGTATCTCCAATATATCATTACCCATTTTTGCAGGTAGAACAACTGGATTAGATGCCTGAGTGATGAGGCTTCCACAATTTTTAGCATTTCTAAAGAGGGAAGGATTCATGGACCTCAAAAAGCCCCCATCCATAGTTTGAACAAATGAACCAAACCCTTGTCCAATTGAAGGTAACATGCATGCTTCTTCATTGGATAGTTCAATTGGACTTCCAAATCCACCGGACCAAGTTTCCGGAGAATTTTCGAAGTCCCTCTCATTCAAACCCCATTGTTGCATCAACGAGTCAGTCTCCAAATCTTCCAGAAGTTTGGCCCTCCTTCTCTGTATTAATGAATGATTCACACTTGTATCCTCTGCTTCAGCAGCTTGAATTAACAAAGACAAATCGGAATCCACCGCGAAATCGCCATAGCCATTTTCAAATGTGTCTGTCCCCAATTCATTTTCATCTGCATCAAAATCAAAAGCGAAGTTACCTGAAGCTAGAGTCTCCTTTTCAAACTGTCTTAAAAGCTGTTCTCTGGGAGACTGGGGATCACCATCACAACTCGAACGAAATGAACCACTCTCCATGGCCAGCATTTTTAAGAAATCATTTGCAACAGATTCAGTGATATCATCCAAGCTATGTGACTTTTTCCCCAATTTATCTGCTTTATAATTTGATTTGACACTGAGGTAATTTTCTAGGCCATGAAACTCTGATGCTGCATCCGCAAAACTAGTGCATACATCATCCGCTGAATCAAATATTGTGTTCTTTTCAACAACATTGTCATCATCCTTTATAATATCATCTACATTAATGATTTCAACTGTTGGAAAATTAACTGTTACACTTCCTGTCTGATCAAGTTTCAAGGACTCCCATTCCATTTTTTCTACTCCTTGGTCAACAATGACAACTTCAGTGTCATCAGACTCATGTTGATCTGATTCTGGTTTCATAAGAATATGAGATTTAAGTGTTCCCAAATGTTCTGAGTCTGCCAATGCTGAGTTATGGAAGTTCTCCTCATCAAGTTTTTGATATAGGACACTGATTGATTTCGAAAAACCCGAGCCAGATTTCAGCAACGCTTCATTGGACAACACCACGTCATCAGAATGAGAAGGAAGGATCAATCCGTTACGTATTTCACGTGGAAAGCTCCCGGGCTGCCAAATTTTTACGTCATTATTGCTAGGACTAAAATCCATGACACTGTCTACGCTGCTTGGCCTACTTGGCGTCAAATTTCCAACACCGAATTCCACGAAACCATTCCTCATTACTTGATAACTGAAACTAACATTTAGGCTAGCTCCAACCGCCTTTCCTGCCAACCGAAAACTTGTGCTCCATCTCCCAGAACTTTTATCACCCCATAACTCTTCTAGAGTTAGAGGTAAAAGCCTTGTCAAATCAACCTGATGATTTCCCATGTCATGTTCAGGTGCTCCAACAATAGAGGCATAAATCAAGAACCGCTTAGACTCATACTTGACAGAGTGACCGGCCCCTCCTCGACTACCATAAACAGCACATCCATGTGACAAAGTTTCGTCGAACTCCGCAACGCCCTGGAAAACCCTTGATGGACGCGTCTGTAAAACGTAGCTTTTCCTTTTCAAATGCACACGAAAACTAATGCCGTCAAAACTCAACGGCAGCCCCTCAATTGAGTGGACATGAAGGTGAAAGCAACAATTGAACTTCTGGTGACCAATGTGGGTCAAAGCTTTCAAGGGTTTCTTCCAATTCCATGCTGAAGACAACTTCTTGTCCTTGTGCAACAGATCTTCCCTCAGAAATGTTGGCGCTATGTTAGCTTCTGATTTGGACAAACGCGCTTTTCCGGCGGACTTGGATCGATTATGGACCGATGAAAATGAAGGCTTAGAAGGGGTAGTCTGCAAGTAAAGAGCTTTGCTTATTTCTTCAATATCATGCAGAAGTAACTGACCACTGCTCCAATCACTTCCTCCATCTCTATCAGCATTTAGGTTTCCAAACTCAAACTTGGATTTCATCATCATTTACATTCAGCATTGAAAATTGAACAACAAGAGGGGGAAAATTCAACAAACTGGATCAACTCATCACACTAGCAGAGCCACTGATCAAGCAATTTAGGGATAAATCAGTCATCTTCAAATTAAAACCATCAACACAACAGTTCAAATAAAGGGGCAAAAGGAGAAGCAACAAAAGACATCACATCGTCGTATTCATCAGCTACTCCTATAGTAGATCAAAATACAGCAAGCAAGAATTTCGCAAAAGTAAATCCACAATGTTATTCGGTGAAATTGAAGTTGCAAAAATTAACAGAGTTGTGAGATGAATTTACCAAAGCAACGAAGCAAAGAAAAGTGGAAATTGCAAAAGGAAAAGACTCACTGAATAGATGAGGAAAACGTGGAGAGAATATAGTTGATGATGATTGAGACGAGACTAGTGATTTGTAAGAAGATGAGATGGAGACGTTAAATTTGACTTCTCCTTCTTCGTTGTGCTTTGTTCATTCATCACCTGTTCCGACTCCGACGGTGGGGTTGGTAACCGCTTTTGTCATTTTCTAATAAAAAACGTCTTGCTTACTACTGCCTGACTAGACACTAGACACTAGTTAAAATTTTGATTTATCTTAAAAAGATGTATCCAATTATTTTTAAACTTTAGAGATAAAAATTGAGTGAATCTCCACTTATATCCTTGAGTTTGCAAGGTTATTTTATATATGATTTTTATCCTATGTAATTTTTTACAGGAATATCTAAGTAAAAAGGTATAGTATATATAAAAGTAATTTATTTTTTTTTTGTCTTTTTCAACAAAAAAATATTATGTTTAGACTTTTAATCCGTGCAAAATTGCACATGATAGATAAATCTTTTTATATAAGTCTTTAAGTTTGCAAGAGTAGTTTAGATAGGTTTTTGAGTTACACAGAGGTTTAGTCACAATAGTAGATTATTTATGTCCCTAAGGGAGTGTTTGGTACAAGAGTAGATTTTAGCTACTTTTTCGGTAAGTGACACCCACCTTTTAAGGTGGGAATGAAAAAACATTCCCAAAACACTTAAATCTTCTATCAAATATGAGTAACTTATGATTTTAAGTGAGTTTCTTGAGAATAAAAAAACATTCTCAATATCAAACGCCTCCTAAGATTATCAAACATTATTCACTTTGGTTCTTAAGTTTGTAAGAATTGTTCACCTTGGCCCTTGAGATTATCAAACTTCATGGACCTAAGTGAATAAGCATTTGGCAATCTCAAGAGCTAAAATGAACCTTTGTGCAACTTAATGATTCATGTAAATTACTTTTGCAAATTCAGAGACTTATGCGAATTTTCATGCAACTTAGATACCTATGTAAAATACTCTTGTGAACTCAAGGACTAAATTGGTAATTATTTTGATAAGAAAATATCATAAAAAGATGTATTGAATTATTTTTGAACTTTTAAGATTAAAAAAAATTATTTTTATAAAAAAACTCTACTTTAAATTCTTAACAAGTGTTCTAAAGGTATTTATTATCATTTTCATAAAAAAGTGGAGCTTGACTAGTGTCCTAGATTGTCATCAATTATTTATTTTAGTCTATGTATTAGAGTCAGTTTGTTTAAACTTAAAAATAATTGATTTTGAAGATAACTGAAAAAGTGATTTAATTTTTAATTGATTAAGGTAAAAATTAAGTGGTTCATATTTAGTTAAAATAAGAATAATAATTTTTTTTAATCTTTTTTCTTCTACTACAATTAATTATTTTGAGAAGCAACTCAAAGTTACTTCTCAAAATAAGCAAAAATCTGATTATTTTTTGTTTTTTATTATTTTGAGAACTACAAACAAATACACTAAAAATTTACAAAATTGCTTATTTTATCAAAAATGTGTGCTTATATTATTTTTTTTGGTACATAAAATATGTGCTTATTAACAACGTGAAATTCTTAGACTAAAGTGATTTTTTTGAAAAAAAAAAATATATGGAAAAAATTAAACTTCTAATAATAATCTCAAAAATCTATTTAAATCTTTGTTTAAAATTTTAGAGATAAATATGAACTAAAGCTAATAATGTTAATTGTAAATTAATGTGAGAGACTAAAATAATTAATCTCAAAAACTAGTTTGAAGTTACACTAATAAAAATATAGGTTTTCTGGAAAAGAATGAATTTTACAAAAGTAAGAAGTTAAGAAAAAAAAAAGAATTATTAACAAACAGACTCACTAAGTAAAAAAATATAGGTTAAATGTAATTTTTGTTTGTATCTCTTATGCGTATTTCATTTTGGTTTTATATCTTTTTTAGGTTATATTTTGGTCCAGTCCGTAACTCCTTCACCCCATTAGAAGGTAATAATTTGACTTATGATTTTTATGGGTTTGAACATAAATGATGTAATTCGACTCTATTCTTATTAGATCAATTTGGATAACGGGGTGACAGAGTTGACGAACTGGACCAAAATGAAACGTTTATAAGAGATATATGACCAAAATATAACTCAAAAAAAATATAGGACCAAAATAAAATTCACATAAGAGATACAAATGAAAATGTGCATTTTGCTAAAAATATAACAATAACTCAATAACTATTAACGATGAATTGTACATAATACAGGGGTAGGAGCATTTAGAGTATAAGCAACATTAAAAGAAGAAATGTGAGATATTTGAGCAAAATTTAACTTGCATGACTTAAACACAAAGGATCTAGTTTCTTACCCTTTGAATATGGGATTTTTTAAGCTTAGAAGAGTCCTTATAAGCCCCCAAATTAAAAGCCATACAAGAGGGTGGGGGTGAGTTAGAGACAAGATGGTAAAGAAAAACTTGAATCATCCTTGGTTCTCTAAGTTTTGGGCAAAAACCACCCTCTTTGTCTTTGAATCCCTAAGTTTTAAAATTAGTTTTCACTTGATTTTAAAAATTACTTTTAAGTGTGTGTTTGATTTTGTTTGCTTGAGGTTTTGCCTTTGCTTTGAAGTGTAAAATTTTGTATGAGTGTCCTTTATAATGGATCTTGAGTGATTTAGCCTTAAGCTAATGTAAAGTTCTTGTTTTTCACTTAAAAAAGGACAATTTATATAAAGTTAGACGTGTGATTTCTAGCGCGCATACATTTGTGTGTAGAACACGTGGAATTGACAATTTTGTCTTAGGTGAATGACTAATGATCTTACCGGAATGATTTGGTGTTTTGAATATTCACAAGATTGACTTTTAAAATTTACAATTTTTTGGTTTTATCTTTTATCCCCAAAAGGAAAAAAAATGTGAAGGAGATGCTAGAAATTAGATTTTTTGCTTCTAGGTATCCTCTCATCCTAGCTTTTTGATAGAAGACTAATCTCTCACCTACAGAGTGTAGACACACTTCTCTTCTCAACTGGTGTTCTCTAGGAGATTTACCACTAAGACAATTATTTTACAAAATTAGAAAAATTAATTTGATTGTCAAGAAATTATTTTAATTATGACTTGTAGATATTCTATCGATTATTATATAATCAATTAGAGTATTGTTTTTTCAACGGCATGGAGCAGACAATTAGAGAGATTATCCTTTTTGAAATATAAAGAACACCGAAATAAATGTGTTCTTTTTCAATAAAGTTTATTGTATTGATGTGTTCAATATTTGAATATTTATTTTATTTATGCTAAAGGATAAAAATAATCTTTTTATGCTTTTCTTTATGTGATAATCAGGTGATTTTATCAATAAAACATAGGCCTAAATGCAAATACTAAACACTAAAAGAGACAAAAATATATAGGGTAAATCGTATTAATTCTCCTTGAGGTATCATAAAATTGGGATTCAAATATAGTTTATGTTCTATAGAATGTCATTACGTCTTTAAAAATATTCACTACAATTTTATTGTTTAATTTTTTAATAGAATTTTTTAATGACGTGACGACATTCTATTCGTAAGACATGAATGGAAACATAATTTGGGGACACCTAATTTGTAATATGGATCCTCTCTGGAGCTGAATGGTCCTGTAGTTGAAAAAAAAAGAGGACTAGATCGCATGCAGTCTAGTTATTTTTAGTGTTAGTTGAGATTTTTGTTTGGTGTGCCACAAAATAACTGGACCGCATGCAGTCTAGTGCTTTTTCCAACTGCTACACTATCCAGCGTTGGAGAGGATCCGAATCCCCCAATTTGAGTCCCAAAATTGCACTTCCCCCTTAAATATGAAAGAAATTGCACTCCACTCCTTTTGCCTTAACGGATACAAATGGAACAGAATATTCAGTATAATTTTTAACTTTAGTTAACCCATTTTTCTTTTTAAATTTTTTTTAATAACCCTTTAAATTTTTGTTAATTGGGAAAGAGTTGGGTTCGATAGTTTACAGGGTAGTTTACTAGGGAATCAATAAATTTAGATGCTTTAAGTTGAACCCATGAAGAAAATCAACATAATCTAAAAGCTTGATTTCTCTACTACAATAGCAAGTTTCATGAATGAGGGTGGAATGCAACGAGAAACTCTAGATCTCATTCATGGAAGCCAGTGAAAAATTTAAACAATGTGACACAAGCCACGTGAAATTAAGAATGGAACTTTTAAAGAATAGAGAAATTTGTGATTTTGTACCATACATGGCTAATAAAATCAAATCTTGAAGATTAAATGTGAAGCGTGAGAGGGAAAAGAAAAGAGAAAATGAAAATGCATAATAAATGGTGGTGAATAATTAACATTTGAAATCGGCATTTTGACTTTTTTGGATAAAAATTAAAGGATAAAGAAATTTTTCCCACGGTAAAATTGGGCAATGAAAAGCTGTGAGTTGTTTCTTTAGTTGTTAATAAAAAAAAAATAATGATCCACCATCATGAAATTGAGAAATAAACAAAAATATACAAAGAAGAAATAGCTGATTTTCACTTCTTCTCCTTTGTTTGTGGAGAATATTCAAAATACTATCAAATAAGTGCACTTTTAAATAATGAAAGTAATGGAGAAATTTTTCTATTAGATAAAGATGTCTACACACCGATGCATTTCTTCACCAAGTTCAAGCCTTCTTCCTTTGGTTAAGAAAAAAGATTTCCGTACTGACGTGTTTTGTACTCACTTTGTACTCATGATTACATATATTATAATATCTGGTTACACATGTAAAAGTTTTGTTGAATTTTTATTTTTACGTTGTAATCACATATTTCTACACGTGTAACCACCAAATCCGAAAAAACACCGTAACAAAAAAATAACTAATGTAACCACTTTTTTCAACGTACGTAACCAATTGAGTACAACAAATTGTGAGTACAAAATCAGGACTTCTTGGTTAATCCCTTCTAGTGAAGTTTAGCAATAGTAACTAGTGTTGAGCTATTTTTTTTCTTCCATAAAATAGTGAACCACATGGTTAACATGTGATGGGATGGGATTATTATTTGATATGGTATGTCGGGTTGGTTCAAAATAAAGAAGTTGAGAGGAGAGAAGTTGAAGAGAAATATAAATGATTTAAAATATGTTTGGTTGAATAGAAATAGGGAGTAAATGATAAAGAAAAATAGTATGACAATAGTGTGAAATGATTAAATCACCCTTGAATAAAATATTTAATAATGAAAAAAACTAAAATTAATTGTAGGTTGGAAGGTTATTTTTGAAAAATAAAAAATTCTGTCCCAATTCTAGCACGGGGCTCACCTTCAAAGGGGAGAAGTTTCTTTTGGTGGCACTCAGCAAAAAACTTATTTTCTCTTTATTACTATTGACACGCACTAAATCGGAGAAGTGAGTTATTTCTGCTCTATCTTTCTCTTTTATTTCTTTTTTCGACATTTTTACTGTTTCAAATAGGCCGTTAATAAAAAAGGAGTAAAGTACAATCTTTTGGGTAATTTAGGAGAGAGTGCAAATTTTGAATACCTCAAGGAGGTTAATGCATTTTACAAATAACAAAAAAATAAAATTATTGTCAATTGCATGACTACCTGTCTTTTTTACCTTAAGGCCAAAGGCCAATAAATTAACTCATAACATGCCAAGATGTAAGAATAGGCAAGCCAAAATCTTATGGCTTGATAAGAAATTCATAGCATATAATATGAGACACTAAATTAGAAGATTAATGCATTCAATTTTAATCAAAGGACAATAGAAACGTGATATTAAGAAAAAAAAATCAAGTATGTAGGGCAAAAAGGCAAGCTATTGAAATATAAAAAGTGTTGTTTAAGGTCAATAAAAGAAATTAAGAAATTCTAATTAAGAAGCTAGTAATAGTCTTAATAACACAATTGTCATCAAATAGTAGTAACTTATATAGAGTTCAAGAGTGATGCATGTGTATGTGAGGAAGCTAAGTTGTATTTGATAGTTGTCACTACATGCATGCATACCAATAATTAAACTTGATAGATATTTATTGAAACATGTTATACAAAATACGTTATTTGGATATTTCAATCAATTCAGGGGCAAGAAAGGTAGTTAATTAGTTATTAATTGTTATTGGAAGTTATTACCGGTTAATAATTAGTTATAAATATTTAATATGATGCATGATGGTGCATTTTTCTATGATCTCATGCATTCATGAGATGTATTACAAAAATTTCTTAATGCAAAAATGCACTTCTAGTCTTGAGACTTTAATTGGTGAGAGAACTTATTAAGTTTTGGAGTCTTAAGCATGAGTACACACTTGGTTTAATAGAATATGATCGAGTCGAAGTTGTCTAAGATACAATACACAAACCCTCAAGTCCCATAGCTTTATATGGTCGACTTGAGGTCGAACAATGTGTGATACACAAGCCCCCAAAGTGTCAAGGCTTATTATTAGACAAGAGAACTTTGGAAATATTGCTGAGTTGGAGTAGTTTAAATTTGATAAAAAAAATTATAATATCTTCTCAAAAATCACACTAAAATAATTAATTGGTAAACATTCATCCTACTTAATTTCTTTTGTATCTTGGTTAGTTTTTAGTTTTTTTTTTTTTTATAAAATCATGTTGTCCTTTTTCTCTTATTCTCATCCTTAAGTAGTGATAATTGTGAGATAGGAAATCATTTAAGAATTACTCCTTTTTTCTTATGCTAATAAATTTGTTGCTTTGTGTGCAAAGTCCAAGTGAAAGAGATGGGACTTGAATTTCCTATGGTCAATAATAGCTAAAGTCACAACAATTACTAGATATGAGGCGTCCGATTAAGTTCACTGACTTAGATTCCAAGAATGAAAAGCATGGGTACTTTCCATTAATTACACACTCTCACATAACTTTTCTATAGATCCTCTCATGTAACGGAATTACGGGATACAATTTAAATTTTAAAATAATTTATTTTATATGTAAATAAAATAAAAGCATAAATTGACGTTGAATCTCACCTTGACCTCCTCTAGTTCTTTCTTAGACTGGAGAGGATCAAGATTGGATATATCTGAGTTAAAATCCTTGAGAATAATATTTCTTAGAGTAAAAAATTTCTTACAACTTGCCCTTTCTTTTCCTAAATTTTTTGTTTTGAGTTCATAAATCTATTTAACAAAAGTTAAACTACACACTCCATGTGTGATCAATTATATGTTTGCATGCTGAAATGGTAAATTTATTTTAACATATGAACTGAAAAAAGATACTTATATCGATCTCTCTTAAGGTTTATACATATTATATTTACTCCCTCTTAATTTTTGAATTTACACAAATGTTTGAAATTTCATTATACTTATCTCATTGGGATATTACACTAAGTTCCCTGAAATTTGAAAATCATTACACTTACCCCTCATCTTGAGGTGAGTAAGTGTAATTTTAAAAACTATGAGATAAGTGTAATAAGCACAAACTTCAAATAAAATTTGTGTAATTACCCAACTAAAAATATCTTTTACATTTTTAAATTACAGCTGATGTAATTCAGTTTAATTTTCAGGGTGTGTTTAAAAATACAAATTAATTAAACATTTATAAAATAAGCTTTTATTAAAAACAAGTTTATTTATAAATAAATTTATTAAACTTAATTAAATAAACTAAAAGTAACTTATTATGATAAATTGTTATTCTTAAAAGTTTATGAAAATAAATTTAAAATAATTTATAAAGATTTATTATTTTTTTTGATAAATAACGCATAAACTCTTTCTTAAGTAGCAGAAACACACTTTCCTAAATAAAACTAAAAAAAATAGAAATAAAACTAAAAAAGTGGATAATAATTATAATTAAATATTCAGATGTGCTCATTATGCACTGAGACTGAGAGAGAATGAACTACTGTGGAGAATGAAGCACTGCAGGAGCAAGTAATAACAAAAAAATGCAGAGAGGCAGAGTTATTACAGAGCATGCCACGAAGCATGATTCCTTTAAAAGCACACAAAAGAAATGAAAAAAATGTTGGTTGGATGAATAGATGAGTGGAAATGCTTTAATATGCTCTTCAGGATTTGACATCTGTCCACTCTCTTCCTTCTCTCTTACTACACTCACCCAACACTTTTTTCAATAGTAATAACCATTTATCATTTATGATTGGGTAACCTTTTAAATTTAAATTGGTCTCTAAGATTATACGTGTCAAACAGATTATTCTATGTGATTATGAAAATTTTAAATTAGTCTATGAATTTGCAAAACGACATGCATTTTAGTCTTTTTACCTATTAAACAATTTTAAAAAACTGAGTTCAAAAGGACTAAAATGAACGATTTTTTGCAAAATCAAGGACTAATTTGAGGTTTTTATAATCTCAGGGAACAATCTGTATGACCTATAGGGTTTACTCTTTATGATTATAATGATTATAATAATTTATGATTTATGTATACTTTAATTTTGAGGTATAAAAATACAAAACAATAAAAAAGACAAAAAATAAAAATACTAATTAAAGATTATAGTGTGATAAAAAAGAAAGAAATATATTAAATAATAAAATAAGAGAAATAAATAATAATAATAATAATAGACTTATTATTTATTTTATTTAATTAATTGTTATTCAAGTGGAGAAAGATAAGTTTGGATATGCAAGCATTTTTGAATCTCCACTTATTTTTTAGGATAAGGGTCATAAGGCAAAAGCTTATGTATAAGTACTATTTCATTTTTTATTATTCACAAAATTAATTAATTTTATATCGAGTACTTATTAGATAAGTTAGTTAATTTTATTTTAAATTTAGGTACCCTAAATTATAATTTATTGTTGAGAGAAATATGTTTATTGAAAGTAATGATAGAGGTATACTACAATCTAGAGTTAGAGCCATAATTTGAACTCAGAGAAAATAGTAATTGAGAGGATAAATAAATTTGTCTATGTCCAAAAAATTATTTTTCTACTCTAATAATAAAATGGGAGGATACTAGGGAAACTAAAATAATAAAAACAAGTACAATTATTTGTTGGAGGTACTTTAACCGGCAAATTTTATCAAAAAATACTACTTTCAAAAATATTTATGAAATTGGATCTATTTTTTTTTTTTTATCAAATTGGCTCTTATTATTTTTTTTTGAATTTTTTATTTTACAAAAAATGGATAGGGACATCACGTGGAAAAGCATCATTTTTTTGGTTAAAATAATTGTTTTCGAAATTATTTTTAACATATTTAATAATAATAAATATTTAGTTATTAAATAATATTCATAATTTAAAACTATTATTATTAAAAATATTTATCAATTTCAAAAATATATTGAAAATGTGTAAATTCTTGTTGAGTTTGAAACTTTAAAGTGTAATAATTTTTATTATACTTATTAGATTTGAGCTTATTATATAATGATTTGTGGTAACTCGACGTGATCTAAACACTCAAATACCCAAAGGGGATTGGCCCATCGGAATTTCAAAAGAAGAACATTTTTTATGTCTTTTCTATTTTGAAAATATTTTTAAGCTCATTTTTTTATCTTTTTATGTCCAATTCACATGGTTAGATTTTAAATTTTAATTAATTTTTTTGGCTGCCCGTTAGTTTCTGATCGTTTAATATATTTTTCTAGTTTTACCGCAATTGATAATTATCTTACTCTTATTCATTTAATTTATATTTAATATCTATAAAAAATTAAAAAAAATTCTTTTAACATATTTTTAATTATAAGTATATTTTATTATTAAATAATTTAAAAAATATTTTTTACGTTTTTATAAAACAAAAAACCAGGTGTTGCCAAGTGTAAGCACTTCTTTTATGCGACGTAAACAATAAAAAGACTCAATTTGATAATTTTGGCGGCACCTAATTTTTTTTAATGCGACATAAACAGTAAAAAGACTCAATATGATAATTTTGGCCGTACATGATTTTTTGTTTTTTTAATGCGACGTAAATAATAAAAAGACTCAATTTTGGCAATTTTTTTTTGAAGACCCAATTTAAATTTTTTTTTAAAAGTATATTTTTTTTGAGGTGTCATTCTCACATACATCCAATTTTCCTCTAATTTTTTTGTTTATTATTATTTTATTGTTGTCCCCTCTATTTTTTTTTCTTTTTTTTTGGCCCCATGTTATCTTACTTGACACATGTCATTATAAGAATGATTCAATTTTCTTCTCAATTTTTGCTTACTTTAAGATGAAAAAAAATTAAAATTTAAAATTTTAATACCCCTTCTTGGACTCCAAGCTACATTTCATGCCATGTGTCATTCTCACATGCATCCAATTTTCCTTCAATTTTTTTGTTTATTATTATTTTATTGTTGTCCCCTCTATTTTTTTTCTTTTTTTATTGGCCTCAAGTTATCTTACTTGACACATGTCATTATAAGAATGATTCAATTTCCTTCTCAATTTTTGCTTACTTTAAGATGAAAAAAATTAAAATTTAAAATTTTAATAATAAAATTAAATTATATTATTAAACTCTTTTTCTCTAACTTCTTTTTTTTTCCATTCCACTTCCTTTCATTTTACGTTTCATTCACTATCCTTTTTAACTTCTTTTTCTCTATTTTTTATTCGTTCCTTTCTCTATTTTTACTATGCATCTTTCTTTTTCATAGAATGAGACTAACCATGTTCGCGCTGCGTGGCTGACACTGACACCCGAGAATTTGGCATAGTTGAGATTCGAACACGGGACCTCTAGCTGTGAATCGTCCCTCCTATGAACTTAGTGGGACCTTACACCACTAAGTCAACCCTTGGGATTAATTTGTTAAATTATTTATGAATAAGATAACATATACTTTTTAATACATTAACAGGTCTTGTTAAGAATGAACTTATCATTTGTTTATTTTATAATTTTTAAAGCATGTTATATGTGATTCACAAATATAGGATAAACTTTAATTAAATCTATGTACTTAATATCAAAATTTGTTTTCTTATATGTTAATTATGTAAGTTTTCATAAAGATAGTATATAAGTCATTATATAAATTTGTTACTTGCATTTATTTTACTTTTTGCAAGTGTGTTATCATGTTTTAATAATATTAAAAGTCTAATTATTGTGCAGCAAGAGTCTCATAATAAACTGTGGAGGTCTTTTTCATATTTAATGGTTTTGTGCAATAGTTGAGGTGTAAAAAATATTTCACTCAAGAGATTGTGTCGATAAAAAGTAATTCTTCACGGAAAAGATTGTGTCGATAAAAAGTTATAGATTAAGGTATAATTAAGGTGAATGTTTTAAATGTAATGTTTTTTAAGTTCAATTATATCTTTTATTTTAATCATTATATTGTAAAATAATTTATTAAATATTTTAATAATTTTAATTATGCTATTGTATATTTATTACAAGACATTAACACACACTCACAAACGCGTAATCGAAGACCTGTGCGAACGCACGGGTCACGTGCTAGTACTATAAGAAAAGAAACCCCTTTTTTGACCCACACACAATCATTATGACACATGTCATGCTTACATGCTTCCACTTTCCCTCTACTTTTTGGATGATATTTTTTTGTTTGGATGTGCATTACTCTTTTTTTTTTTTATTTTTCAAGTATTTGAAGTATATTTATTATTCTTTTGTTTTTTACCCATTATTTATACTTATTTTTTTTTAATTTTGAAATTGAAAACCTAAAATCATTATCTCTCTCCATTCATAATTAATCAAATTTGTAATATTAAATTTGTCTTTAATTTATTTTACTATTTTATAAAATAATTAATCAAATTTATAATATAAACTGTATTTTTTTCTTGAGATTTTTTATTTTATTTGTTAATGATAATATATTAAAACTTAAAATACATTGATGATAATAATCAACCCAAAAATTAAATCATTCTTACAAAATAAGTTACAAATAAATTAAATTATTTTATCATAAAAAATAACTTCAATTATTTTGATTTTTTTAATTAAATCATAATAAGGTTTTTATTATTTAGTGTATCTGTTTGACATTGCTATGAGGGTAACCATTAACCAAGTTTTTTTTTTAACATCGAATATTAAAATTTAAAATATGATAATAAGTAATTCATTTATTTTATGTTTAACTATATTTATGTATAATTATATTGTTTTAAATTTTATTTTTATTAAATGAGTTAGAACATAAATTATTTAATAAAATAGAATAATACATAGATCATTCTTTTTTCAATTTAGTTTATAAGTGACAATTGATAATTAATTATAATTTATTGTGACTCTTTATAATTTTACAAACATTTATTATAAACACAATTATAAACGTGTAAACAGACACCTGTGCAAACGCATGGGCCAGTCTAGTTTACTCTAAAAGTTTTTGTACCAAAAAATATACAGTAATAAATTATCTTTTCAATAAATAAATCAATATCAATAAATAAAAAATAAAATTGGGGTCGTTTTCCTCTTCCTTCAATCCTCCCGTTCTTGCGCTTCGAATTCTTAACACCCACTCACCCACCCACACCACACCCAGGTATCTCTATATCTCTAATTTTTTTATTTATATAAAAGGGAATATTATCAAGTAATTAAACATAGCTGAGCTGTTATTATTTAATTATTATTATTTAATGAGTCTAGATTAAGGAAAAAGAAACACTCATGTCTTGTTTTTTTGTTGTTAATGATGCTTTGTTCCTTTTTCTCAATCCATGGATTTCAGGTGTCAAAGTGAGAAGAAGAAAGAAATAAGAGAGAGAAAAGAGTGTGTGAAGTGAAGAAATCAGACCTTACACCGTTGAGAAAAATTAGGTAGCGACCCTTTTCTTCTTAAACCTTCTTTCATTCATTGATTTTGTATTTGTAGTAATAATTATAATTATTACTAGAGGGAGCTCGCGCTTGTGATGCTTTCCCTCAGATCCAGGAAACTCGTGGTGTTATGTGGAAAAAAAAAGGGTGTTATCTTTTTAGGGTTTCCTTGTGATTCTTGAGACTTTGCCCCTTTTCTGGGGTTCTTTCTCATGACCCTTTTTCTTCTTTCTTGTGTTTAGAGATAAGGGGTGTGTGGTTTTTCTCTTTTTTCCAAAATTTGTTTCTTTTTAACTGGTGGGATTTAATTTTCTTTAGTGCAATCTGTTTTTGTGCAGATAAAGTTCGTTTTTTTTTTTGGTTTTTCAGGCTGTTTCTGGCTCACTAGAGCTGACAAAGGTAGATAGAGGAGAGTTCAGAGAAGAACTTGGTAATGCTTGAAAAAGGGGCGTGCGTGGCTTAGAAATTTATGGTTGAAAATTCCAGAAATGGAAGTTTGGATCCATTATTGTTGACCAGATCTGACTACCCCATTTCACGTTTCACTCCCTTTTAGCTAAGTTCAATCCTTGAATCCCTGAATTTGCTTCTTCTCTTGCCTTATAGGGTTCCTTAGGGATGGAAAATGCCACCCTTCACATTCTGAGATCCTTTTCAATCAGAGAATCAGTTGATCAATTAGTTGAAATATGAAAGGTATTGTGACTACAAAGGGGTGGGAGGGTAACTTTTTGTCCTACCTAGATAGGGATTTCGATGGAGGAGATGTCGTTTGTTGTTGTGTCGCCATTAAGAGTAGGTAATTCAGTCTGTGATAACCCAAATATAGTTACTCACATGGATGTATCTAGATTTAAGCTGATGGCAGATGCTGGGTTGTTATCTAATTCTGTAACCGAGGTTTCGACTGAGACGGTTTTAGGTACTGATGATGGTCATAATGGTGGCAATTTCGAGGTTGAAGTTGGTATCGCAGAAGCCACACCACCAAATCAGGACAGGGAGGGGGAAAGTCCTCTGGATATGATTTCTGAAGATAGAAGCACTTTGATTGCCGGTGGTGAATCGTTAACACCGGAAATTGATGACGATGATTCACTGTCGTTGGAAGGTGACCAGGTTGTTGATAGTTCATGTTCTCTTTCAGCAGTTAGTGAGAATAGTAGTGTATGTGGGGAGGAGCACATTGGTTTTGACGCAACTCCTGATGTTGGGACACCGTGTTCCATAGACATCGAGAAGAGTATCTGTGCTGTGAATCTTGTTACTCGGGCTGCCGATTTTGGGGAGTCGAATGTTGACGCAGATATTGTGAGTGAACCGCTAGCTGTGGCTGTGAGCCTTGAAGAAGAGACGGGAGTTGGATCTGGCGCCAATCCTTCTACGGCTGTGAAGGGGGTAAGTGGAACAGTTGCTCGAAGTGTTTTTGAGTTGGATTATGCCCCGCTTTGGGGATTCATATCTTTGTGTGGAAGGAGACCTGAGATGGAAGATGCATTTGCAACTGTACCTCGGTTTCTGAAAATTCCTATTCAAATGCTAATCGGTGATCGCGTGATTGATGGAATGAACAAGTGTTTTAATCAGCAGACAACCCATTTCTTTGGAGTCTATGATGGCCACGGTGGCTCTCAGGTAATGTTTAATTTTATTCTTTATTATCATTCTTAAGATTTTAAGTCTCACATCATCGGCTAGGAACATGGCTGTAATAGATTACATAAAGGCTAAGCCGTCCTCCTCCCATGAGCTAGAATTTAAGAATCATGAATGTTATGTCTAATCATTTTTGTTTTTTCTGTGTTACCATTCACATAGAGCTTGGTTTCCTCATTCAGGTGGCTAAGTATTGTCGTGAGCGAATCCATTTGGCCTTGGCGGAGGAAATAGAGTTTGTCAAGGAAAGTCTAATAAGTGGAAGCATCAGTGACGGTTGTCAAGATCAGTGGAAAAAAGCTTTCACCAGTTGTTTCTTAAAGGTTGATGCTGAAGTTGGAGGTAAAGCTAATAATGAACCTGTGGCGCCAGAAACTGTAGGCTCCACTGCTGTTGTCGCTGTTATCTGTTCATCTCATATCATAGTTGCGAATTGTGGCGATTCAAGAGCGGTTCTATGTCGTGGCAAAGAACCTATGGCATTATCAGTGGACCATAAAGTAAGCTTCTTGATACGGTTTTGGATCTCCTTGAAAATTTTAAAATTTTAACTGGTATTTTTTGGTTCTTTACATTAGCCAAACCGAGATGATGAATATGCAAGAATTGAGGCAGCCGGAGGAAAGGTGATACAATGGAATGGCCATCGTGTATTTGGTGTTCTTGCAATGTCAAGGTCAATTGGTATGTACTTAATCATAAATTTTACTTTATTTGGGTTGCCACTCTTACGTAGAAGTTTGAGTTTCATGGAAGTCTTTTAGTGAAAGTGACTAGTTGTAACTGTTATCTTTACCAATGTAAAAGAAGATGCTAGCGTGTTCCTGATGTACTCTAATCTTAAATGGATTCGATTCGCTTGAAATGTATAAATGTCTAGTCTAACAGTAATACTGAAAACTTAAAACTGATCTTAGATACTTATCAAAATATGTGGTAGGAAGATTACATACTTGTTTTTAGTATCATGGCAGAATTTTGGGTTTTTTCCTTTTAAATCATTTGAGATTTTGTTCAGATTTTACATACTTATCAAAAAATGAATGGTTGGAAGATTACTTACTTTTTTTAGTATCTCAGCAGGATTTTGAGTTTTTCCCTTTAAATCATTTGAGATTTTGTTTGGATTTTACATAAACAAATGAATGGTAAGAAGATTACTTACTTTTTTTAGTATCATAGCAGGATCATGAGTTTTTCCCTTTAAATCATTTGAGATTTTTTTTTCCAATTAGGAGATTGAAGGGGATGAAATGGGAAAGCAATAAAAGAGAATAATTCCCCTATTTGTACTTTAGATTTATAAATTTATGGGGTGGATGTGTACGTGAGGGGAACTGATTCCCCTGAAAATTTACTTTTTGCTACCCCTGAATGGGAATAACAAGTGGGAATATTTTTGCTTTTGTTTTACATCTTTCTTTAGCAATTTCACCTCATAAATTGTGTTATGCTTTCCTAGTTCCTAGTATCACTAAAGATAGCCTATATTGCGTTCTGTATACAATATTTATTGAAGGTGTGTCTTGTGGAATCTAACTACAAATCAATGAGATATAAGCTCTTCTACACTTTTTTTTTTTTTTTTTTTTTTTTCAGAATACTGTTTGTTAGGTTTTGTTCACTTAAACTCAAAGATGACTTTAGAGAGCCACTAAATTCAATAATTTGCATTTAGATGTCTGATTGACCTATTTTTTTTGTATATTAGTATTGATGCAGTAGCAGAAAAACTGTTGTGTCTGGTAAGAGAATATGATTATTCTGCTTCTTCAGTCATGATATCTGGTAGAAAATATACCAGAAAAGGCAATTTATTTTTTTCTCACTTCTCTGGCCAAAGGTTGATATTGGCCTTTTTTTGGTTTACAAAATTTTAGGGCAAGGGGATGATGCACCAATTCGAGGTCTCGGGGCTGAAAATGTAATTAAAGAGGACTTGTATTTTTTCAGTTAATATTGGCAATTTTGGAGTAGGAGCTCAGTGTGTTCTGTTTTCATGCTGTATCTGTCTATTAAACTGGGAACTAAGCATAAGGAAAACACTTGTTATGTGTATCTAGTGAAAAAACACATAGAACGATTGGTCTTTTTCCTTTGTAATCACTGTTTATAAAAAAGTTGATTGTTTTGAAAAATGGAAAGTTTGTGTAATGTTTTTTTAGTACAATGAAAGCAAATGAGGTTTTGAACCCTAGATCTCATATAAATTACCCAAACCCTCACCACTAGGTCAGCCCTAGTGGTTTGAAAACTTTGTTTAATGTCAAAGCTTTACAGAATTTGAATTTCTCTTTATCATTGCCATTCTCTTTCTTCCAGTGGTTTCGGCATTGATTGCCATATGGAAACTTTTGATGTCTATGTAACACTCCAAAGCTCTAAATATGCTCAAATTTAATTTTTATATTTGAATGGATGATGCTGGAAATTGGCATAATTTTTGTTTGTTGTGCAATTTCTTTTTCTCAATGAAGACCAGCTTTCTTGTTTATGTAGCTGAGAGAATCTGCAATAATTAACCTGTTGTTTATTCAGCTGAAGCAATTTCTGCTTTGTCACTTTCAGGTGATAGATATTTAAAGCCGTGGATTATTCCAGAACCAGAAGTTACGTTTGTTCCTCGCGCAAAAGATGACGAGTGTCTCATTCTTGCGAGTGATGGTCTGTGGGATGTAATGACAAACGAAGAGGTATGCGACCTAGCCCGCAGACGAATACTTCTCTGGCACAAGAAAAATGGAGTCGAACTGCCCTCAGAAAGGGGAGAAGGAATCGATCCTGCCGCACAAGCGGCAGCAGAGTACCTATCGAACCGTGCTCTTCAAAAAGGAAGCAAAGACAACATCACAGTGATTGTGGTTGATTTGAAACCTCAAAGAAAATACAAGAGCAAGACATGACATGACGATTGCGACTGCGATCTTTCGACGATCGTTGTATGATAGGAAAAGCTTAATATAATCCGATATAGTTTTTTTTTGCCCTTTAATTTTTCAGCAGGGCATCTTATGATCTTATTATCTGTCTCCATTGGCTCAACAAGATTAGCAACTCTGTACTATAAAATACACCCACCTTCCTTAGAACTCAACTAATTAAAGATCACTTTGTTGCATTGGAGCTATGTAAATTTTAGCTACTTGTGATAGGAATTGGAGACTAGTTCCATGACCATATTGTATTCATTATTATTATTATTATGCCTCCGAGTGCAAAGGCTCTGTGAGGCATTTACTTAATATTATTTTAGCCTGTGTGTTTATAAATATGGTCTTTAATCGAGCACATTGACGTCTTGTGGTCTATTTAGTCTATCTCACTTGTGACATAAGGCTTTTGTTGTTGTTTATGAAGAAGTCGTGGCTAATTGGCAACAATGGCTTCCCTTTTGGTACGATTCACATGTATCTTTCGTAAGAGGTCATCTTGCTCAAACGAGTATCACCGTAAATTTATTTTGGTGTAAGACTGCATGTATTTTTTACGAGAGAGAATTTTATAAAAGCTGAGTAGAATCACATGTTTATGTTCTATGATAGACAATTTTGCTCGAGATATAGGACAAAAGGTTTCTTTGTCATGATATTTGTGTCCGTGGTGGAATAGTATCAATGGCCATGATGCAAGTCTAGTGGTTTCACTGCTTGATGGTGGGGGACAATGAAAGACAAGGGTGTTAACAAGAATTCCAGATCCTTTATTCTTTTTTTTCTTTGAGGACTTTTAATGGTGTACCTGTGCATATTGTGGTATTCCACTTAATTTTGAAAGTGAAGACTAGATATAAATATAAATTTGGCTTGTCTATTAATTTGTGCACCTTGATGCATTATTGTTGAAATATTTAATTCCTCCTAGCTATTGATATTTTCCTTTTATGTGTGTTGAAATTTGATGAAGTTTTCAATTTGTTGGGTATACCAATATTAAATAAGGTTTTAGTGCAGAAAATTGCTAGCGTGTGATTAAAATTGAAGAGTAGGCGCTATCCACCTTTCTGAAATAATTAAGAGGAGAGAAAATTCTCTTTTTTCTCTAAACAAAAGAGAATCTATATTAGGGGACGGTGGTTTTTTTGACATTCCCTCTGAATAAAGAATAAATTTATTTTTTTATGACATTTCATTTATTTGGACATTTCCTTTAAATAAAAAATAAATTTATTTTTTCATGATATTCCACTCAACAGTTGACACGTGGTTAAGGGCTGCTATTTTGCTTACCACCCCCTTTTATTGGTTTACTATTGGTTTACTATACGCTGTTATTTTTTTTTTCAATTTTGCCTTTCGCTCGGTGATTAACCCCCGTTTTTGAACTTAAAAACATGTATCTGCGCACCATATTAACATATAGGGATTCATCCCCGTTTCAAACAGATATTAATCCCTATTTTTATGATTCTCGCATAGAAATTAATCCCGGTATGAAAATACAGTATTGGAATTAAGTTGAAAAACAAGTATTAATCCCTGAGAGAATAAATTTTAAGTTGAAAAAAAGGTATTAATCCCCGTATTTCAATTAAAATTTATTCGCTCGGAGATTAATCTCCGTATTTCAATTAAAATTTATTCGCTCGGGGATTAATACCTTTTTTTCAACTTAAAATTTATTCTCTCAGGGATTAATACCTGTTTTTCAACTTAATTCCAACACTGTATTTTCATACCGGGATTAATTTCTATGCGAGAATCATAAAAATAGGGATTAATATCTGTTTGGCTCGAACCTGAATTTAAAAACCTAATTTTACCAAATTTCCAAACACATAAACCCCAACCTCAAAACTTTCACACACTCAATACTCCATATCTAACTAAACCCAAAATCACCAACATTGTTTTCTATCATTAATACAGTTGAGATCACTTGTGTGGAGTTGAAGTTCTCTATTATTGGTAAGTTATGTTATTGTTGTTGGGTTGCTTTTTCTTCTCTCATTCGTCATTCATGCTCTAGAAATGATGAAAGGCAGGAAAACAGAAATTTTATATGTTGAATGGTTGATAATGTATGTTATGAGAATCTACCGACGTTATTGTATACTTTATTCATGGATAACATGATCCCCTCTGATTAATGGGTCGAGCAATTAATTGCAGTAGAAAATGATGATAATTCAATGGCCATTGACGGTGATCTTGTGATGGATCACCTTCCGGCTTCAGACCAAATGGATGATTATTGTGAAACATTTACTACTGAACATGTAATTGGCATTGAAGATTTTCTTATTAACCACTGTAATTTGGTTGTCATATGTTTTACATGATGTTGTTTCTTCTATTGTATAGATTTTTTCAACTAGAGAGGATATGATTGAGTGGGCTAGAGAAACAGGAAAAAATGCTGGAGTTGTGGTTGTTATATAGGTCAGACATGGGTGCCGCTGGAGGGAACCGAAAGACATTTGTCACATTGGGGTGTGAAAGGAGTGGGACTTAAAAACCCAACAAAAAGGGGAGGAAAACAAATTGGACAGGAACAAAAAAGTGTGAGTGCCCTTTCAGACTTAGAGGAAGACCTATTCTAAATGATGGGCGATGGAGGCTTAGTGTTGTCAATGGGTATCACAACCATGGAAGATCCGAGGTAATGGTTGGACATCCTTATCCAAGTCTTCTAAAACCCAATCAGAAGTTAGTAGTTGTAGACATGACCAAGAATCAAGTCAAACCAGGACCTATATTGCTTGCAATAAAGAAGCATGATCTAGAAAATGTGAGTATCATAGAGATAATATACAATGAGCGGTATGCATATAAGAAATCTATTAGGTATCCGCGGACAGAAATACAACACCTTATGAAGATGTTGGAAGACCAGAACTATACATACTTCCAACGAATAGATGAAATGACTAATGTACTGAGAGACATCTTCTGGGAACATCCTGTTTCTGTTAAGTTGTTCCACACCTTCCCAATTGTGGTTGTCATTGACTCGACCTACAAAACCAACAGGTACCGATTGCCTTTGCTTGAAATGATTGGTGTAACTTCTACAGATCTTACGTACTCCATTGCATTTTCCTATTTGGAGTCTAAACGGGCATATAAATTTGTGTGGGTTCTAGAGTGTTTGAGAAGTTTGATTGCTACTGATGATGGAGTCCCTCAAGTGATTGTGACTAATAGAGATTTGACATTGTTAAATGTGTTGAAGGAGATTTTTTCGATGTCAACACAGTTGTTATGTCAATTTCTTATAAATAAGAATGTCAAAGCCAAATGCAATGTGTTGGTAAATAAGAAAGATATATGGGAAACAATAATGAATGAGTGGAAATTCCTAGTGGATTCACCAACATTGGAAGACTATGAATCCCGTCTTAAAAACTTTCAAGTTGTCTGTAAAGGCTTTCAGAAGTTTGTTGACTATTTGTCAAACACTTGGTTGAATCCCCACAAAAAGAAATTCGTGGCAGCAAAAGTAGACACAGTTATGCATCTTGGTAACACTACAACGAACATGTATGAGTTATTTTGATATGAATTACGTCTAAAAGGATTTGTTGAGTTGGTTTAGGTTTAATTTGGTAATATTTTAGCTTAATGACACAGGGTTGAAGGGCTCATGCAAAACTAAAGAGGATGCTGCGAGATAGTGTGGGTGACTTTTGCAAGGGATGTTATGAACAATCTTCTCAATTTGAAACATAATTGGATTCGATCTTCATTTTAGCAAAGCATTATTGTAAAGAAGAACATGTTTAATATCAAATACTATCAGAAGCTACCGGGACTTGTATAGATATTTCCGCTCCTTAATTGTTGTATTATGTACTTATATTAAAGTTGTTATTGTATTTGTCAAATGTACTTGTATCGAAGTTATTGTTGTATTTATCAATGTTTTTACGTGCATGCAACCATAGTATATAAACATCAAGTCAATACTAATATAAAATCAGCAACGTCATAATATCAATACTAATATAGGAACGTCATGAAATAAATACTAATATATAAATATTATGTCATAAAAGTCATGAATTAATAAAAATCAAGCATTATCGTCGTTCGTCCTCCTCCTGTAGGTATCATGAGCTGGAAACTATGATTATATCCCTTTGGTCATCCGTTCGAACCACGGAAGGTCCTCAAATTCTAGAATAAAGGTAAATTTATTCGCACGGGGATATGTCACTTAAGGGGGTGGCTAAGCTCTTAGAACACCGCCGGAATGGTTGTTAAGTTTCTAATTTAATTTATACAATTTTTTACATTTTAAGAATTGCAACATTTGTTTATAGAAATTGTGTACTATACACTTGAAAAATATGGTGTGTTTTACTTTAAAAATGAAAACGCATATTATAAATTTATTAAATTATTTATTTTTTTTAAAACAATGTATTGTTCACCATGAAGTTTCTAGCTGATTTTACACAATTTTTTATATTTTTAAAATTACAACATTTGTTTCTAGAAATCGTGTACTATACACTTGAAAAAAGGGGATTTTTTACATTAAAAATGAAAATGTATATTTTAAATTTATTAAATTATTTGATTTTTTTAAAACAATGTATTGTTCACCATGAAGTTTCTAGCTTAATTTACATAATTTTTTATATTTTTAAAATTGCAACATTTGTTTCTAGAAATCGTGTACAATAGGATGTTTTTTAATTTAAATATGAAAATGTGTTTTTAAAATTTATCAAATTATTTGATTTTTTTTTAAAAATAACATGTTGTTCAACATGAAGTTGCTAGATTAGTTTACATAGTTTTTCAAATTTTTAAAATTATAATTTTTTTTTCAAGAAATCACGTACTATACACTTGAAAAATAGGGTGTTTCTTACTCTATACTTGAAAACGCATATTTTAAATTTATTCATTATTTGATTATTTTGAAAATAATGTATTATTCACCATGAAATTTCTAGCTTAATTTACACAATTTTTATATTTTTAAAATTGCAACATTTGTTTCTAGAAATCATGTACTATACAATTAAAAAAAAGGCTGTTTTTTACTTTAAAAATGAAAATACATATTTTAAATTTATTAAATTACTTAATGTTTTTTTTAAAATAATGTATTTTTCACCATAAAGTTTCTAGCTTCATTTACACAATTTTTTATATTTTTAAATTGCAACATTTGTTTCTATAAATTGTGTAATATAACTTGAAAAATAAGGTATTTTTTAATTTAAATATGAAAATGTGTTTTTTAAATTTATCGAAGTATTTGATTTTTTTAAAATAATGTGTTGTTCAACATGAAGTTGCTAGATTAATTTACATAGTTTTTAAAATTTTTTAAATTACAAATTTTCTTCTAGAAATCGTGTACCACTTAAAAATAGGTTGTTTTTTACTCTAAAAATGAAAATGAATATTTTAAATTTATTAATTATTTAATTATTTTGAAAATAATGTATTGTTCTCCATGAAGTTTCTAGCTTCATTTACACAATTTTTTATATTTTTAAAATTGCAACATTTGTTTCTAGAAATTGTGTAATATACACTTGAAAAATATGATGTTTTTTAATTTAAATATGAAAATATGTTTTTTAAATTTATCAAATTATTTGAATTTTTTTTTAAATAATGTGTTCTTCTAGAAATCGTGTACCACTTAAAAAATAGGGTATTTTTTACTCTAAAAATGGAAATGCATATTTTGAAAACAATGTATTGTTCACCATGAAGTTTCTAGCTTAATTTACAATTATTTATTTATAAAATTGTAACATTTTCTTCTAGAAATCTTGTAATATACACTTGAAAAATAGGGTCTTTTATAATTTAAATATGAAAATGTGTTTTTTATATTTATCAAATTGTTTGATTTTTTTTAATTTTTTTAAAAATAATGTGTTGTTCAACATGAAGTGCTAGATTAATTTACATAGTTTTTCAAATTTTTAAAATTATAATTTTTTTCTAGAAATCGTGTACTATACACTTGAAAAATAGGATTTTTTACTCTACAAATGAAAACACATATTTTTAATTTATTAATTATTTTATTTTTTTGAAAACAATGTATTGTTCACAATGAAGTTTCTAGCTTAATTTACACAATTTTTATATTTTTAAAATTACAACATTTATTTTTGATAAGCAAGACATATTATTAATAGAGAGAGTATAGGGGGTACTCTAACCCATTAACAAGGCATTACAATTGTTTAATGCATAACAAATATCGTTATACCAATTGACACAATAGAAACTATTTGATTTCAATCATGACACCATCCATTTCCAAGACTGAAACTTAATGACCTCCATTAATTGTTGAGCATCAGCCACTCCATTTTTGAAAATAAAAGAGTTTCTCATCAACCGAATACTCCAAACTACTGACAACCGAATCAAAACCGCAATCCGCCATTGGCGTTTTCCTCCCAAAAAACCAATCATGGACAGTACCATCTCCTTCCATCCTCTTGGTAAACACCCTTCAAATCCTAGCCACTTCCACACTAAATACCAGCAATTGGATACAACACAACAACGCATAAATAGGTGCATAATATCTTCATGGTATAAATTACATAAAGGACACAAATCATTAACTATGACCATACCTCTTTGAACCAACACCATACGCACAGGCAAAGCTTTCATCAATAATTGCCATGCAAATACAGAGATCTTTTTAGGAGCCTTAGCTTTCCATAAACGCTGAAAAGCCAAAACACGATCTGGTGGTAAATCCGAAGCTGCAGCATAATAATTGTACAGATACAAATACACAGACTTGACAGAGAACACCTTTTCCGAATCACACTTCCGTAGTCGCATATCCCCCCAATGCTATCTCACCTGTATAGCCCCCATACTCTCCTCAATTTCGCGAATAAGATCTTCCAACCATTGAAATAAATAGCACCTACACCAATCAATTTTCCACCTCCACACACCATCTTCAAAAACACCATTTTGCTTAATCGTGACATTTTTATTTACTGCCAGAGAGAACAAGCCCGGGAAAGCTTCAGCCAACGGTAAATCTCTTACCCAGTGATCCAACCAAAAATTAACAGTACTCCCATCGCCAATGACAATAGAAATATTATTCAAAAGCCATCTTCCTGCTTGATGACAAACTAAAATGAGATCATTCCACCAATCAGAGGTCGTATTCACTATCCTCATTTCACGTAAAATAGAAGAGAAATCTCCATAACGTGCTTCAATGACCCTTACCCATAGAGAACTTGGATATTTCAAACCCCTCCATACCCATTTACCCAATAAATTAATATTGAATAATTCAATGTTTTTAACACCCAAGCCACCCTCTTTAACAGGTTTTGCAAACTTGTTCCCACTTAACCCAACAAATTTTAGAGTCCTGTTGCACCCCACTCCATAAAAATCTACGTTAAATTTTGATCACCTCTTTAAAAACAGAAGGTGGCATTTTCCAAAAGGAAAGAAAATGCAGAGGTAAGCTATTTAAAACAACATTTAGCAAAGTAACTCTACCTCCAATAGAAATGTAACGATGTTTCTATGAAGTAAGTTTTTTCCGTAATGCATCCAATAAAGGATTTTAAGCAGCCTTACGTCTGGGCTTAGCACCAACCAACAAGCCAAGATAATGGAATGGCACAGAACCAAGTTTACAATGAAGAAAAGAGGCAGCCAACAACATAAAATCTTCAATAATATTAAAACCCATAAAACTGCTCTTATAGAAATTTACCTTAAGGTCGGATATTAATTCAAAGCATCTTAGGACCGACTTTACTGCCCATAAGTTCCTCTCAATGGCTTCACCAATAATTAGCGTATCATCGGCGAATTGTAACATTGATATTTTAGGTCAATTCTCCACCTGAATCCCTTGAAAAAGCCTTTTTCAACAGCACCCCGTATCATACCCCCAACCCTTCAACAGCCACAAGAAAGAGAAATGACGATAGTGGATTCCCTTGCTTTAAACCTTTGCCAATAGGTACCTCTGAAGTCGGACTACCATTGACTAGAACAGACAAATGGTTGTGCTTAATGATAGAAAAGTGTTTTTTTAAATTTATCAAATTATTTGATTTTTTTTAAAAAATAATGTGTTGTTCAACATAAAGTTCCTAGATTAATTTACAAAGTTTTAAAAATTTTTAATCTTTTTTTTCTAGAAATCGTGTACTGTACACTTAAAAAATAGGGTATTTTTTACTCTGAAAATGAAAATGTATATTTTAAATATATTAATTATTTTATTTTTTTAAAAATAATGTATTTTTCACCATGAAGTTTCTAGCTTAATTTACACAATTTTTTTTATATTTTTAAAATTGTAACATTTGTTTCTAGAAATCGTGTACTATACACTTGAAAAATTAGGTATTTTATAACTTAAATATGAAAATGTGTTTTGTATATTTATAACGTTATTTGATTTTTTTTAAAAAATAATGTGTTGTTCACAATGAAAGTTCTAGATTAATTTACATAATTTTTATATTATTAAAATTGCAAATTTGTTTCTTGAAATCTTGTCCTATACCCTTGAAAAATAGGGTGTTTTTTACTTTAAAAATAAAAGCGCATATTTTAAATTTATTAATTATTTGATTTTTTTGAAAATAATGTATTGTTCACCATAAAGTTTATAGCTTAATTTACACAATTTTTAATATTTTTTAAAATTGAAATATTTGTTTCAAGAAATCGTGTACTATACACTTAAAAAAAATGATATTTTTACTTTAAAAATGAAAATTCATATTTTAAATTTATTAAATTATTTTTTAAAACAATGTATTCTTCACTATAAATTTTCTAGGTTAATTTACACAATTTTGATATTTTTAAAATTGTAACATTTATTTCTAGAAATCGTGTACTACACTTGAAAAATAGGGTGTTTTTAAACTTAAATCTGAAAATGTGTTTTTTATATTTATAGAATTGTTTAAATTTTTTAAAAAAATAACGTGTTGTTCACAATGAAAGTTGTAGATTAATTTACATAATTTTTTATATTATTAAAATTACAAAATTTCTTGTAGAAATCGTGTAATATACACTTGAAAAATATGGTTTATTTACTCTAAAATTGAAAGCGCATATTTTACATTTATTAAATTATTTGATGTTCTTGAAAACAATGTATTGTTCACCATGAAGTTTCTAGCTTAATTTACACAATTTTTTATATTTTAAAAAATGCAATATTTGTTTCTAGAAATCGTATAGAATAAACTTGGAAAATAGGGCCTTTTTTAATTTAAATAAGAAAATGTGATTTTTAAATTTATCAAATTATTTGATTTTTTTAAAACAATGCATTGTTCACCATGAAGTTTCTAGCTGAATTTACAAAATTTTATATATTTTTAAAATTGCAACGTTTATCTCTAGAAATCGTGTACTATACACTGGAAAATAGGGTTGTTTTTACTCCAAAAATGAAAACGCATATTTTAAATTTATTAATTATTTGATTTTTTTAAAACAATGCATTGTTCACCATGAAGTTTCTAGCTGAATTTACAAAATTTTATATATTTTTAAAATTGCAACGTTTATCTCTAGAAATCGTGTACTATACACTTGAAAAATAGGGTGTTTTTTAGTTTAAATATGAAAATGTGTTTTTTAAATTTATCAAATTATTTGATTTTTTTAAAATAATTTGTTGTTAAGCATGAAGGTTCTAGATTAAGATACATAGTTTTTCAAATTTTTAAGATTATCAAATTTTTTTAGAAATTACTATACACTTAAAAAATAGGGTGTTTTTTACTCTAAAAATGACAACGCATATTTTAAATTTATTAAATTATTTGATTTTTTTTAAAACATTGTATTGTTCACCATGAAGTTTCTAGCTTAATTTATACAATTTTTTATATTTTTAAAATTGCAACATTTATTTCTAGAAATCGTGTAATATACACTTGAAAAATAGGGTGTTTTTTAATTTAAATATGAAAATATGTTTCTTAAATTTATCAAATTATTTGAATTTTTTAAAAATAATATGTTGTTCAACATGAAGTTGCTAGATTAATTTACATAGTTTTAAAAAAAATTAAATTACAAAATTTTTTCTAGAAATCGTGTACTATACATTTGAAAAATATGGTGTATTTTACTCTAAAAATGAAAACGAATATTTTTAATTTGTTATTTATATGATTATTTTGAAAATAAAGTATTGTTCACCAAAAAGTTTCTAACTTAATTTACACAATTTTTTATATTTTTAAAATTGCAATATTTATTTCTAGAAATCGTATGATATACACTTAAAAAAATGGTGTTTTTTACTTTAAAAATGAAAATGCATATTTTTGAATTTTTAATTATTTTATTTTTTTTAAAAACAATGTATTATTCACCATGAAGTTTCTAGCCTAATTTACACATTTTTTTATATTTTGAAAATTGCAACATTTGTTTCTACAAATCGTGTACCATACACTTGAAAAATATGATGTTTTTTAATTTAAATATGAAAATATGTTTTATAAATTTATCAAATTATTTGATATTTTTTAAAAATATTGTGTTGTTCAACATGAAGTTGCTAGATTAATTTACATAGTTTTTCAAATTTTTAAAATTATTTTTTTTTCTAGAAATCGTGTACTATACACTTGAAAAAAAGATGTTTTTTATTTTAAAAATGAATGTAACATCCCTAAAATTCTATTCCTCTATAAGTTAAAATAAGGGAAATTGCCAACTAGTCCCTAGGGGTTATTTTTATAGAGAAAAGGAAGGCAAGGGACTAAATTATAAATTAGAGAAGTTGAGAAGAGGGACTATGTAACATCCCAAATTTCTAATCTCCTAGAGTAAATTATTTAAATTTGCAGTTTTTTTTTGAGGGGCTATTTTAGAAAAGATAAGAAGTTTAGGGAATTAAAATGAATTATAAAGCATATATGATTAGGGGAAAAGGACTAGGTTGTGATACAAATACCACTAGAGATTTAAAATGTAGCAAGGTAGACTTAGGAGATTAAAATATAAAATTAGAAAGTTGTAATTAAGTCCTTGTGGTTTTTATTTATTTAAATTAAGTTAATTTAGAATTTTATTAAATTTTATAAAGACAATGTCTTAAGTACAATTTTTAATAAATTAAGTTAAAGACCATGTCTATAGCCCTTTGGTCGTGGGTTCGAACCATAGAAGGTCCCCAAATCCTGAAATAAAGATAGATTTATTCGTAGGGGGATAGACCACTTAAACGGGGTGGCTAAACTCTTTAGAACACTTCCGGGGATGGTGGATAGCGTCCTGCCCGGGGTGTTATATTGAATGCTAAGTGACGGTTTAGTGTTGCAGGTGCAAGCAGGTTTTGGAGCAAGAGCCAACTTCAAACTTTCTTAGGTGAATCTATATGATACGTTTAGAAATGTATAGTGTTAAGTTGTATAGGAAATAACATGTAAAATTAAATTGTATACGTGTCAACGTAAATACATTTATACTTCTGAGGGTAAAAAAAACAAGCTTAAAGATTTAGGTTGTTACAATGAAAATGTAAATTTTAAATTTATTAAATTATTTTAATTTTTTAAAAACAATGTACGGTTCACCAAGAAGTTTCAAGCTTAATTTATACAATTTTTTATATTTTTAAAATTGCAACATTTGTTTCTAGAAATCGTGTGCATATACACTTAAAAAAAGGGTATTTTTTACTTTAAAAATGAAAATGCATATTTTAAATTTATTAAATTATTTGATTTTTTTGAAAATAATGTATTGTTCACCATGAAGTTTAGAGCTTAATTTACACAATTTTTTATATTTTTAAAATTGCAACATTTATTTCTAGGAAACATGTAATATACATTTGAAAAATAGAGTCTTTTTTAATTTAAATATGAAAATGTATTTTTTAAATTTATCAAAATATTTCATTTTTTTAAAAATAATGTGTTGTTCAACATGAAGTTGCTAGATTAGTTTACATAGTTTTTAAAAATTTTAAAATTACAAAAAAAATTTTAGAAACCATGTATTATACATTGCAAAATAAGGTGTTTTATACTCTAAAAATGAAAACACATATTTTAAACTTATTAATTTTTTGATTATTTTGAAAACAATGTATTATTCACCATGAAATTTCTAACTTAATTTACATAATTTTGTATATTTTTAAAAATGCAACATTTGTTTGTAGAAATCGTGTACTATACACTTAAAAAAAAAGGGTATTTTTTTAGTTTAAAAATGAAAACTCATATTTTAAATTTATTAATTCTTTTTTAAAACAATGTATTGATCACCATGAAGTTTCTAGCATAATTTACACAATTGTTTTATATTTTTAAAATTGTAACATTTCTTTCTAGTAATCGTGTAATATAAACTTGAAAAATATGGTCTTTTTTTATTTAAATATGAAATTGTGTTTGTTAAATTTATCAAATTATTTGATTTTTTTAAAATAATGTGTTGTTCAACATGAAGTTGCTAGATTAATTTACAAAGTTTTTCAAATTTTTAAACTTACAAAATCTTTTCTAGAAATTGTGCATTATACAATTGAAAAATAGGGTGTTTCTTACTCTAAAAATGAAGACGCATATTTTAAATTTCTTAATTATTTGATTATTTTGAAAATGATGTATTGTTGACCATGAAGTTTCTATATCAATTTACTCAAATTTTTATATTTTTATAATTGTAACATTTCTTTCTAAAAATCATGTACTATTAAAAAAGGGTATTTTTTGCTTTAAAAAAAATTCATATTTTAAATTTATAATTTTTTTTGAAAATAATGTATTGTTTAACATGAAGTTTTTAGCATAATATTTACACAATTTTTTATATTTTAAAAATTGCAACATTTCTTTCAAGAAATCGTGTACTATACACTTTGATAATAGAGTTTTTTATAACTTAAATATGAAAATGTGTTTTTTATATTTATAACTTTATTTTATTTTTTTTAAAAAATAATGTGTTGTTCATCATGAAAGTTTCAGATTAATTTATTTATTCTTTTAAGTTATTAAAATTACAAAAAAAATTCAAGAAATCATGTACTATACACTTAAAAAATATGGTGTTTTTTATTCTAAATTTCAAAACGCGTATTTTAAAATTTTAAAATTATTTGATTTTTTTAAAACAATGTATTGTTCACCATGAAGTTTCTAGTTTAGTTTATACAATGTTTTTATATTTTAAAAATTGCAACATTTTTTCTAGAAATCGTGTAATATACACTTGAAAAATAAGGTGTTTTCTAATTTATATATGAAAATATGTTTTTTTAATTTATCAAATTATTTGATTTTTTTTTAAAAATAATGTGCTGTTCAACATGAAGTTGCCAGATTAATTTACATAGTTTTTAAAAAATTTTAAATTACAAATTATTTTCTAGAAATCGTGTACTATACACTTGAAAAATATGGTGTTTTTTACTCTAAAAATGAAAAAGGATATTTTAAATTTTTTAATTTTTTTCGTTCACAATGAAATTTTTAGCTTAATTTACACAATGTTTTATATTTTTAAAATTTCAACATTTGTTTCTAGAAATCGTGTACTATTCACTTGAAAAATAAGGTGTGTTTTACTATAAAATTGAAAACACATATTTTAAATTTATTAATTTTTTAAAAAAATGTATTGTTCACCATGAAGTTTCTAACTTAATTTACACAATTTTTTATACTTTTAAAATAGCAACATTTCTTTCTAGTAATCCTGTAATATACACTTGAAAAATATGGTCTTTTTAAATTTAAATATTAAAATGTGTTTGTTAAATTTAACAAGTTATTTGATTCGTTTTAAAATAATGTTTTATTCAACATGAAGTTGCTTGATTAATTTACATAGTTTTTCAGATTTATAAAATTACAAAATCTTTTCGAGAAATTGTGTACTATACACTTGAAAAATAGAGTGTTTCTTACTTTAAACATGGAAACCCATATTTTAAATTTCTTAATTATTTGATTATTTTGAAAAAAATGTATTGTTCACCCTAAAGTTTCTAGATTAATTTACACAACTTTTTTATTTTTATAATTGCAACATTTGTTTCCAAATATCGTGTACTATGCATTAAAAAAAGGGTATTTTTTACTTTAAAAATAAAAATTGATATTTTAAATTTATTCACTTTTTTTTTGAAAACAATTTATTGTTCAACATGAAGTTTCTACCTTAATTTACATGATTTTTAAAATTTTAAAAATTGCAATATTTCTTTCTAGAAATCGTGTACTATACACTTGAAAAATAGAGTGTTTTTTAACTTAAATATGAAAATGTGTTTTTTATATTTATAACATTATTTTATTTTTAAGAAAATAATGAGTTTTTCAACATGAAAGTTCTAGATTAATTTACATAATTTTTTAAATTATTAAAATTACATACACTTGAAAAATATGGTGTGTTTTACTCTAAAATTGAAAACGAGGATTTTAAGTATATTAAATTATTTGATTATTTTTAAAACAATGTATTGTTCACCACGAAGTTTCTAGCTTCATTTGCACAATTTTTTATACTCTAAAAATTGCAACATTTCTGTGTAGAAATCGTGTATTATACACTTGAAAAATAGAGTGTTTTTTAACTTAAATATGAAAATGTGTTTTTTATGTTTATAAATTTATTTTATTTTTTAAAAAATAATGTGTTGTTGACCATGAAAGTTCTAGATTAATTTACGTAATTTTTTATTTTATTAAAATTACAAAAAAATTTCTAGAAATCATGTACTATACACTTGAAAAATATGGTGTTTTTTACTCAAAAATTGAAAATGCATATTTTAAATTTATTAAATTATTTGATATTTTGAAAACAATGTATTGTTCACCGAGAAGTTTCTAGCTTAATTTACAAAAAAAATTTATATTTTTAAAATTGCATCATTTCTTTCAAGTAATCGTGTAATATACACTTGAAAAATATGATCTTTTTTAATTTAAATTTGAAAATATATTTGTTAAATTTATCAAATTATTTGATTTTTTTTAAAAATGTGTTGTTCAACATGAAGTTGCTAGATTAATGTACATAGTTTTTCAAATTTTAAAACAATGTATTGTTCACCATGAAGATTCTAGATTAATTTACCCAATTTTTAATATATTTATAACTGCAACATTTGTTTTAGATATCGTGTACAATACATTTTTAAAAAAAGGTATTTTTTAATTTATAAATAAAAATTCATATTTTAAATTTAGTATATTTTTTTGGAAAACAATGTATTGTTGAACATGAAGTTTATAGCTTAATTTAAACAATTTTTTATATTTTAAAAATTGTAACATTTTTTTCTAGAAATCGTGTACTATACACATGAAAAATATGTTTTTTAACTTAAATATGAAAATGTGTTATTTATTTTTATAACATTATTTTATTTTTTAAAAAAAATAATGTGTTTTTCACCATGAAAGTTTTAGGTTAATTTACATAACTTTTTCGGTTATTAAAACTAATTTTGTTTTAAGAAATCGTGTACTATACAGTTGAAAAATAATGTGTTTTATACTCTAAAATTGAAATTGCGTATTTTAAATTATGTGATTCTTTTTAAAATAATGTATTGTTTAGCATGAAGTTTTTAGCTTAATTTACACAATTTTTTATGTTTTAAAAATTGCAACATTTGTTTCTAGAAATCATGTACTATACACTTGAAAAATATGTTATTTTTAACTCTGAAATTGAACACGCGTATTTTAAATTTATTAAATTGTTTGATTTTTTTAAAACAATGTATTGTTCACCATGAAGTTCTAGAAATCGTGTATAATTCACTTGAAAAATAAGGTGTTTTTTACTTTAAAAATGAAAACGCATATTTTAAATTCAATAAGTTATTTTATTTTTTTAAAAACTATGTATTGTTCAGCATGAAGTTTTTAGCTTAATTTACACAATTTTTTATATTTTTAAAATTACAACATTTGTTTCTAGAAATCGTATATTATTCACTTGAAAAATCAGGTGTTTTTTACTTTAAAAATGAAAACGCAAATTTTAAATTTATTAATTTTTTTTAAAACAATGTATTGTTCACCAAGAAGTTTCTAGCTTGATTTACACAATTTTTTTTTGTATTTTTAAAATTGAAACATTTATTTCTAGTAATCGTGTAATATACACTTGAAAAATAGGATTTTTTTAATTTAAATCTGAAAATGTTTTTGTTAAATTTATCAAATTATTTGATTTTTTAAAAATAGAATGTTTTTCAACATGAAGTTGCTAGATTAATTTACATAGTTTTTCAAAATTTTAAAAATAGAAAATCTATTCTAGAAATCGTGTACTATACACTTGAAAAATATGGTGTTTCTTACCCTAAAAATGAAAACGCAAATTTTAAATTTCTTAATTATATGATTATTTTGGAAAAAATTTATTGTTCACCATGATGTTTCTATATTAATTTAAACAATTTTTTATATTTTCAAAATTGCAACATTTGTTTCCAGATATCGTGTACTATATATTTCAAAAAAGGGTATTTTTCACTTTAAAATAAAAATTCATAATTAATTTTTTTTTAAAACAATGAATTGTTCAACATGAAATTTATAGCTTAATTTACACAATTTTTTATATATTAAAAATTTCAACACTTCTTTCTAAAAATTGTGTACTCACTTGAAAAATAGAGTGTTTTTTAACTTAATTATGAAAATGTGTTTTTTTATATTTATAACATTATTTTTTTAAAAAAAAATGTGTTGTTCACCATGAAAGTTTTAGATTAATTTAAATAATTTTTGAAGTTATTAAAATTACAAAATGATTCTAGAAATCGTGTACTGTACACTTGAAAAATATGGTGTTTTTTACTCTAAAATTGATAACGAATATTTTAAATTTATTAAATTATTTGATTTTTTTAAAACAATGTATTGTTCACTATGAAGTTTCTAGCTTAATTTACATGATTTTTTATATTTTAAAACTTTCAACATTTCTTTCTAGAAATCATGTACTATACACTTGAAAATAGAGTGTTTTTTATCTAAAATATGAAAATGTGTTTTTTATATTTATAACATTATTTTATTCTTTAATAAAAAATGTGTTGTTCACCATGAAAGTTCTAGATTAATACACTTGAAAGTTTCTAGAAATCGTGTATTATACACTTGAAAAATATGGTGTTTTTTACTTTAAAATTGAAAAGCATATTTTAAATTTACTAAATTATTTGATTTTTTAAAATAATGTATTGTTCATCATAAAGTTTCTATCTTAATTTACACAATTTTTTTATATTTTAAAAATTACAACATTTGTTTCTAGAAATCGTGTACTATACACTTGAAAAATAGAGTGTTTTTAACTTAAATATGAAAATGTATTTTTTATATTTATAACATTATTTTTTTTTTAAAAAAATAATGTGTTGTTCACCATGAAAGTTCCAGATTAATTTAATTTTTTTAAGTTATTAAAATTACAAAAAAATTTCTACAAATCGTGTACCATACACTTGAAAAATATGGTGCTTTTTACTCTAAAATTTATAACGTGTATGTTAAATTTATTAAAATATTTGATTTTTTAAGAAACAATTTAATTTTCACCATGAAGTTTTTAGCTTAGTTTTCTCATTTGTTTATATTTTTAAGATTGCAATATTTGTTTGTAGAAATCGTGTACGATTCACTTGAAAAAAAAGTGTTTTTTACTTTAAAAATAAAAACGCATATTTTAAATTTATTAAATTATTTTATTTTTTTTAACAAAATGTATTGTTCACCATGAAGTTTCTAGCTTAAAATTCACAATTTTTTATATTATTAAAAATTGCAACATTTGTTTCTAGAAATCGTGTACTGTTCACTTTAAAAATAAGGTATTTTTTCCTTAAAAAATTAAAACGAATATTTTGAATTTATTAATTTTTCTAAAACAATGTTTTTTTTACCATGAATTTTCTAGATTAATTTACAATTTTTTTATATTTTTAAAATTGCAACATTTCTTTCTAGTAATCGTGTAATATACACCTGAAAAATAGGGTCTTTTTTAATTTAAATATGAAAATATATTTGTTAAATTTATCAAATTATTTGAGTTTATTTTAAAATAGAATCTTTTTCAACATGAAGTTGCTAGATTAATTTACATAGTTTTTGAAATTTTCAAAATTACAAAATTTTTTCTCGAAATCGTGTACTATGCACTTGAAAAATAGGGTGTTTCTTACTCTAAAAATGAAAACGTATATTTTAAATTTCTTAATTATATGATTATTTTGAAAACAATGTATTGATCTCCATGAAGTTTCTAGATTAATTTACACAATTTTTTTATATTTTTATAATTGTAACATTTGTTTAAAACAATGTTTTTTATATTTTTATATTTTTTTATATTTTATATTTTTCCTTTAAAAATTAAAACGAATATTTTGAATTTATTAATTTTTTTAAAACAATGTTTTTTTTACCTTGAATTTTCTAGATTAATTTACAATTTTTTTATATTTTTAAAATTGCAACATTTCTTTCTAGTAATCGTGTAATATACACCTGAAAAATAGGGTCTTTTTTAATTTAAATATGAAAATATATTTGTTAAATTTATCAAATTATTTGAGTTTTTTTTAAAATAGAATCTTTTTCAACATGAAGTTGCTAGATTAATTACATAGTTTTTGAAATTTTCAAAATTACAAAATCTTTTCTCGAAATCGTGTACTATGCACTTGAAAAATAGGGTGTTTCTTACTCTAAAAATGAAAACGTATATTTTAAATTTCTTAATTATATGATTATTTTGAAAACAATGTATTGATCTCCATGAAGTTTCTAGATTAATTTACACAATTTTTTTATATTTTTATAATTGTAACATTTGTTTAAAACAATGTTTTTTATATTTTTTATATTTTTATATTTTTCCTTTAAAAATTAAAACGAATATTTTGAATTTATTAATTTTTTTAAAACAATGGTTTTTTTACCCTGAATTTTCTAGATTAATTTACAATTTTTTTATATTTTTAAAATTGCAACATTTCTTTCTAGTAATCGTTTAATATACACCTGAAAAATAGTGCCTTTTTTAATTTAAATATGAAAATGTATTTGTTAAATTTATCAAATTATTTGAGTTTTTTTTAAAATAGAATCTTTTTCAACATTAAGTTGCTAGATTAATTTACATAGTTTTTGAAATTTTCAAAATTACAAAATCTTTTCTCGAAATCGTGTACTATGCACTTGAAAAATAGTAGGGTGTTTCTTACTCTAAAAATGAAAACGTATATTTTAAATTTCTTAATTATATGATTATTTTGAAAACAATGTATTGATCTCCATGAAGTTTCTACATTAATTTACACAATTTTTTTATATTTTTATAATTGTAACATTTGTTTCGAGATATCGTGTACTGTACATTTTTAAAAAAAGGGTATTTTTTACTTTAAAAATAAAAATTCATATTTTAAATTTTTTAATTTTTTTTTGAAAACAACATATTTTTAACATGAAGTTTCTAACTTAATATATACAATTTTTTATTTTTTAAAATTTCAACATTTCTTTATAGAAATCGTTTACTATACACTTTAAAATAGAGTGTTTTTTAACTTAAATATGAAAATGTGTTTTTTATATTTATAACATTATTTTTTTAAAAAAAATGAGTTGTTCACCATGAAAGTTCTAGATTAATTTAAATAAATTTCTAAGTTATTAAAATTACAAAAACAATTCTAGAAATCATGTACTATACACTTGAAAAATATAGTGTTTTTTGCTCTAAAATTGATAACGCGTATTTTAAATTTATTAAATTTTTTTATTTTTTAAAAAAATAGTGTATTGTTCACCATGAAGTTTCTAGCTTAATTTACTCAATTGTTTATATTTTAAAAATTGCAACATTTATTTCTAGAAATCGTGTACGATTCTCTTGAAAAATAAGGTGATTTTTTCTTTAAAAATGAAAATGCATATTTTAAATTTATTAAATTATTTTATTTTTTTAACACAATGTATTGTTCACCATGAAGTTTCTAGCTTAATTTACACAATTTTTTATATTTTTTAAATTTCAACATTTCTTTCTAGAAATCGTATACTATACACTTGAAAAATAGGGTGTTTATTACTCTAAACATGAAAACGCATATTTTAAATTTCTTAATTATATGATTATTTTGAAAACAAAGTATTGTTCGCCCTGAAGTTTCTAGATTAATTTACACAATTTTTTATATTTTTATAATTGTAACATTTGTTTTCAGATATCGTGTATCCATTTTAAAAATGGGATATTTTTTTCTTTAAAAATAAAAATTCATATTTTAAATTTATTAATTTTTTTTAAAACAATGTATTGTTCAACATGAAGTTTCTAGCTTATTTTACACAATTTTTTATATTTTCAAAATTTCAACATTTTTTTCTAGAAATCGTGTACTATACACTTGAAAAATAGAGTGTTTTTTAACTTAAATATGAAAATGTGTTTTTTATATTTATAACATTATTTTATTTTTAAAAAAAATTATGTGTTGTTTACCATGAAAGTTCCAAATTAATTTAAATAATTTTTTAAGTTATTAAAATTACAAAAATATTCTAAAAATCGTGTAGGATACACTTCAAGGATATGGTGTTTTTTACTCTAAAATTGAAAATGTGTTTTTTAAAAATACTAAATTATTTGATTTTTTTAAAACAACGTATTATTTACCATGGAGTTTCTAGTTTAATTTACATAATTTGTTATATTTTAAAAATTAAAACATTTGTTTCTAGAAATCGTGTACTATAATCTTGAAAAATATTAATATCTCCAAAAATTACATTTTAGTCCATAAGGATTTCATTGGCAATTAAAGAATTTAGGAGGAATTTGAGTTCAATTTTTAAAGAATTTCCCCACACCACTTTGAGATCACCCACACACAATAATTCACTGTCTCTCTCTTCCCATTTCCCTTCAATCTCATGCCACCTCTCACTCTCCCAACTCTCACTCTTTTACTTTCCTCACTCTTCATTACAATTCATTCATTTCATAAGTCACCAAGGGAAGAAGGCAGCCTCACTTCCGTCTCCCTCTCATCATCAATCAGCCACCACCACCACCTTTATATTTCTTTTGGGTCTCTTAACTCTCCAAAGGTTGTTCCTCACCATCAAAGTTCCAAGAGATGCATGTAAGTCTTCCCACTCCTTTCTTCCTCTCCTCTCATGGCTCCTTCACTATAAGCCACTAATTTTTGCTAGCTAATGTTCCTAATGGGTAAAATGGTGATGCATGTGGCTTCAAGCAACTCAAGTGGATCATATGGAACACATGCATGTAGGAATTTCAGATTTTTGAGTGATTGGGTTGCTCTTGGAGTTGAAGCAGCAGCTTGGCTCTCTGTTCCCATAAATTCCGTGCTCCCTCTCAGGTAAGTGGTGAATGACTCTTTGATTTAAGCTAGAAAAATTTGTGATAGGAAGCGTGTTGGTCTAAATAGTAATAGAAATCCCTGGTTCTGTTTTGATCTGTTCCAAATCTGTGAGTTTGCATGTAAAATTAGGGTTTGTAGATGACCGAAATTGCGTTGTAGGAAATCTTGTTATCTTTCAAATGAATTTGATTTCACTCTATTTGGGTACCTACATCGAAAGTTATGGCCCAAACACTGAGACGGTGTCAATGTTTATGGGCTAGGTTTGTCTAAATGTACCTTTCTGTTCGAGGAACCATTTTAACAATTAAAATTTTAGAACTAGATTTTGATGTCTTCATAAAAGTTGTAGTAAATCCTCTTATCTTCAATATTCTTCTGACTTCATGTGAATCCATGGTCCATAGCTCAAGATATGTCCTGATTACCGAAGTAGTAACAATTTCAGGTCCATAATTTGTAGTTCATATTTATTTGTAATTTTAACCTCCTAAACTTTTGATTTTGCCTTTGAGTCCTTCATAAAAATTATACATAATTTTATTGTCTTCGAAATGAAACTAGTTTCATGTCAATTCAGTAACCACATCCCAATTTATTGTCAAAAGAATGAAGTAGGTTCACAAATTTAGCTTCTGTCATGTAGTCAACTTACAACTAGAAATTCACCCTTTAGATGTTGGATTTGGAACATTACTCCTTCATATGAATTGTAAATAAATGTGTTAGATTTCATCTCTAATTAGTTTCACCAACATATTGTATCTGAAACTCCAGATATGGTGAGTTGATGAAGATATGTCAGGATTTGAAGCATGGAATTTCAAGTTGAGGCAACCCATTCCAAATCCCAAATTAGACCCTTAGAGGGTAGATTATACATGTGGCTAGGATATTGCAACTTGATTTGTTAGATTGTATTATAATGGGTTAAATGTTAATGTTAGTATGTTTGAAAATCTTATAAATGTTGTGCCTTGCTTGTGTGGTATGATGTGAATGCATGTTGAATCCTTGTTTGGAAATGAACTTGGGTGGTTTGGTTGAGATGTGTATGAGAATCATGGATGCATTATCTCTTGTAATTTGGAATCTTGGAATAGGTATGATGATGTGTGAATGTTAAGTTGTTTCAAATTGTGTTGAAATATGGTCTTGAATTGGGATGTAATTGATTTGAAATTTTGATGAAAATGTGAGTTTTCTGCAGTAACTTGGGTGTGAATTTCGAACAATTGTTCATAAGATTTTGCCATTTTGATCTTCACAATAGTTGTATATAATCCTCTTAGTTTTCAAATGCTTTTGGTTTCACTCCATTTGGAGGTTTACAACTCTAGTTATGGCCAAATTACTGAGATAGAGTTTGTATTGAAATATATGTTTTGTCAAGTGTACATCCCTGTTAAAGATGGTTGTTTTTGACAAATAAATTTTTATAACTGGGTTTTTTCGTCTTCACAAGGGTTGTAGATAATCATCTTAGCTTTCAAATTATTTTTGTTTTCACTCAATTTGGAGGTCTACAATTCAAGTTATGGCCAAAATACCAACAGAGTGCGTTGCTGAGGAAAATGGTTCTATGCTGAATTCGCGGCATCGAAAATTTTCGCTGCAGCAAATTTTTAGCTGAACTTTCTGTGTCAATTTCGCGGTGGCGAGATTTTTAGGGCGGCAAAAATGACCCAGAACAGGACCCTTTGTTTTCACTTCCAAAAGTTAATATACCCTTCAAGTAGCTTATTTCTAGGGTAATAATGATTAAATTAAGTTATAATGTCTTGAAAAACCATAAAAAGGATCATGAAAATGTATTGATGAATGTTGAATGAAAATGCATGATAACTTGTAAAATGAAATTAAATGATTATGATAAGTATAATGTTATGACATGGATGACAAGTGCTTTAATTAATGATTAATGAAATTGTAATGTCGTCAATGATGAATGTTGAATGTAAATGATATGAGTTGAATGTGAAATGCATGATAATATTTGATGTGAAATGAAAATGAAATTTAAAGACAAGTTTAAGCTTTCCCCCTTCAACGGATGTTGAGTAAGTGGGTTGAGTTCCACCGGTTACACATCGGGTAAGCGGACAAGCATGAAAAGATTGAGAATGTAGGGTCTTCTAATGAACGGGGTAAGATGACCTGAACTAGTAGGGTTGCCTGGTGATCGGGAAGATGGCCCGAAAGAAAGGACTATCCCAATGAACGGGTCAAACTCATAGGCTATTCCCAATGAACGGGGTCAAGATAGCCCGTCAACCAGTTTGATCACGGTAGGGACGCTTTTCGTGGTCCTAGTTTTGAGCTCAACCTCGCGTTACTGCCACGCGCTAGGGGAAGTCTAATGCACGAGGCTTCCATAAATGATTCAAGAATAGAAAAGAAATCAAGTATGCTAATAAAAGACCATGGCATGCATACATTCTTATTTCTCATAGCATGCATTATGTATGTGGTTATTGCATGAATTGTGTGATAGGAATTAAATGGGGTGTTTTCCAGTTAGACTGGTTGCGATATGGTATAAAAATATTTTCAAAATGTCGAGGGTTACTCAGTTATATGTTTACATATAACTAATGGTTACCATATCGCAAGTATCAGAAGATTGTGAAGCGAAAGCCACAGATGGGATGAACTCTGGGCTTTTCTGAGGTATAGCCACGCATGGTGAACCTAAGTCTCAAGTTCATATATTAATTTGTTCAGCTGTATAGGAATCCATATAAATTGAAAGGGTTGTAATTATTATTATTATTATTAATTGTTGCAAAAATGTGAGCCCCCATCACTGATGAGTACTCTCGGGGTTCCAAATCTTGAAAAGATATTCTTTTTCAAGAAAGTTACCACCGTTTTTGCATCTGCTCTCGCACAGGGAATTGCTTCAACCTATTTTGAAACATATTCCACTCCCACTAATATATATTCATTGTTGAAAGAGGGTGAAAATGGACCAACAAAATCAATTCCCCAGCAATCAAAAACCTCTACCTCCTGCATAACTGTCAGAGGCATCTCATTCCTTCTTGTCACTCCTCCGGTTCTTTGGCACTTATCACACTGCTTCACATAAATGTGAGCATTTTTGAAGATTGTCGGCCAATAGAAACCGGATTGCAATACTTTGGCTGCAGTGCGTTCCCCATTAAAATGTCCCCCATAGGGTGAATTGTGACAATGCCACAATATGCTTTTAGATTCTCCACGGGAAACACACCGTCTCAAAAGACCATCTCCTCTAATTTTAAATAGGTAAGGATCATCCCAAACGAAGTAAGAAGAGTCCTTTAAGAACTTCTTTTTTTGTTGCCAAGAAAATCCATCCAAAATGATTCCTGCTACTTTAAAATTTGCCATATCAGCAAACCATGGCCTTTCTTGAATGAGCAGCAATCGTTCATCCGGGAACTCCTCGACAATCGCTTCTGTTTCGCTGGTCCCCTCTGTGTTATGAAGTTGGGAAAGATGATCAGCCACAAAATTTTCACATCCCTTTTTATCCTTGATGACTAAATTGAATTCTTGCAGCAAGAGAATCCAACGAAGCAATCTTGGCTTCAACTCTTTCTTAGTCACCAAGTATTTTATGGCCGCGTGGTCAGTGTAGACAATCACTCTCGACCCTATAAGATAAGATCTAAATTTTTCCAACCCATATACAATTGCCAGTAATTCTTTTTCTGTAGTTGCATAGTTTACCTGTGCATCATTAAGTACTCTACTAGCGTAATGTATTGGATGAAGAATTTTGTCTTTTCTTTGGCCTAGTACGGCACCCACAGCATAGTCACTTGCATCACAGTTAAGCTCAAAGTCCAAAGACCAATTTGGAGCAACTATGATTGGGGCTATAATCAGTTTTTCCTTCAGTCTCTCAAATGCCTCCAAGCACTTAGCATCAAAATTGAAGTCCACATCTTTAACCAAAAGATTACTAAGTGGCTTGGCAATCTTGGAGAAGTCTTTAATAAATCTCCGGTAAAAACCGGCATGTCCTAGAAAACTCCTGATTCCTTTAACATTCACAGGTGGTGGAAGTTTTTCAATAACTTCCACTTTTGCTTTGTCAACCTCGATCCCTCTAGACGAGATCTTATGACCAAGCACCACCCCTTCCTCTACCATGAAATGACACTTCTCCTAGTTAAGTACTAGATTTGTTTGAACACATCTTTCTAGCACAATATTCAGATTGTTCAAACATTCTTCAAAACTTTTCCCAAAGACAGAAAAGTCATCCATAAAAACCTCGATACATTTCTTAACCAAATCCGAAAAAATGGCTAGCATGCATCTTTGAAAGGTTGCAGGCGCGTTACACAGTCCAAACGGCATACGCTTATAAGCAAATACCCCAAATGGACATGTGAAGGCTGTCTTTTCCTGATCTTCTGGATTCACCAAAATTTGGTTATACCCAGAATATCCATCCAAGAAATAGTAATATGTCTGACCAGCCAGTCTCTAAGCATTTGGTCCATAAAAGGCAAGGGAAAATGATCTTTCCTTGTGGCTTGATTTAATCTTCTATAATCAATACACATTCACCACCCAGTCACTATCCTTGTAGGGATTAGTTCATTTTTCTCATTCTCAATGACCGTCATCCCCCCTTTCTTCGGAACCACTTGAACTGGACTTACCCACTCGCTATCGGAGATGGGATAAATCATACCTGCTTCAAGTAACTTGAGGACTTCTTTCCTCACTACTTCTTTCATTGTCGGATTCAATCGCCTTTGAGGCTGGGCAACAGGTTTAAAATCCTCTTCCATATGTATCTTGTGGATACAGAAAGAAGGATTTATTCCTTTGAGATCTTTCAGTGCCCATCCTATCGCCCCTTCATTGGCTTTCAAAACCTCCAAGAGTTGTGCCTCTTGGTCAGAAGATAGTGAACTGTTAATGATCACTGACTTGCCTCCCCCTTCATCTAAAAATGCATATTTCAGATGGGACGGCAACACTTTCAGTTCTAGCTTATTTTTCTCCAACTTTTCCTCCTTGGATAAGTCTTTCGGGACAAATGTTATCATGGGGTCCTCTTTCAGAGTATCTAGATCCCTCAAACATTTTTCAATTTCTACTTCCTCCAAGTCATATAAATTTGCATGAGACTGCACTAGAGCTTTTTTTAAAGGGCTAGCACTGTACATTTCTTGCTTCCCTAATAGAAATACATCTTCCATGATATCCACCCTAAAGGCTGACTGTTTTTCCTTTAATGTTTCATGGCTTCCAACACATCAAGTTTTACCTCATCATCCTCAACTCGTACCTTGAGTTGCCCATTATCCACGTTAATCTTGCCGTTTTCATGAAAGGTCGTCCTAGAATTAAAGGCACCTCCAAATCTTCCTCTATATCCATAATGACAAAGTCAACCGGAAAGACAAATTTATGAACCTTCACTAGAACATCCTCCGCTACTCCATACGGGAATTTTAATGACATATCTGCCAGTTGGAGGGTCATTCTAGTGGGTTTCACTTCCAGATCACCGATCCATTTTAACATGGACAACGGCATGAGGTTGATGCTTGCACCAAGATCCAATAATGCCTTCCCCACGGGAAGAGCACCAATAGTAACAGGGATAGTAAAACTACCCGAATCTTTGGTCTTATGAGGCAAGGACTTTTGAATGATGGCACTACACCCGACTTCTAGTTCCACAATTTCATCTTTGAACTTTCTCTTTTTCGTCAACAAGTCCTTCATGAACTTGGCATATGTGGGCATTTCCTCCATAGCTTCCATAAATGGTACATTTATTTGAAGTCGTTTGAAAATGTCTAGAAACCTAGCATATTGCCTTTCCTTTGTTTTCTTCGATGGATGAACAGGATAAGGAACCTCCTTCACCTGAGGTACTCCATCCATCTTTTCTTTAAACTCAACCTTCTTTTTGATTTTTTGATTTTTTTTCTTTTTCAATATTTACATTATTTTTCTCCTCACTTCTTTCACTTCCACATTCCTTCTCTACCTCCTCTATGGCAACCTTTTCAATTCTTCCTTCCACCTCCCCGGGTTCATGCAAATGATCCCCTATTCCTTTACCAATCTCCTTACCACTCCTTGTGACAATGGACTTGCATTGCTCTTTAGGGTTCATGGTGGTATTAGCGGAGAATGGAGTAGTGGTAAGCTCTGCCAATTGTTTAGAGATTTGACGCACTTGCGTTTCAAGATTCCGGATAGACGTCTCGGTGTTTTTCTGAAAAGCTTCATTACTTTGGTGGTTAGCCAATGAAGCTTGGATAAATTTATCCAAGGTGTCTTCCAATTTGATGGTCCTCTCTACCAATGGAACAAATGGCGGCCTATTAGATGAACTTGTTGAATTTTTCTAGTTCATTTTCCTTGAGGATTCTTCCACCCTTGCATTCCCGCATTGGAAACATTAGACTTAAAGGGTGAAGAAAAGAAATTTCCTCGTGAATGATTATTTACAAAATTCAACTCCTCATCTTTTTTGCTAGAAGCATGCGGACATTGAGTGTATGAATGAGATTCACCACACAATTCACATGATCCTATTTGAGCTTGTTGGTTCACTACTTGAACTTGCTGCGGCTTTGGCACCAATTGTGTAATAGCTTGACTCAAGAGCTCAATTTGCTGAGTCATAAGGTTATTCTGTACCAAAATAGCATCAGAAGAATTTAATTCCAAGACACCCTTGTGCTTTGAGACTTGGCTTCTGGGTTGATGCCCAGCTCTATCACTTGCTGCCATAGAAGTGATAATTTCCATTGCAGTAGGTATATCAATGGTTTTCAATGACCGTCCAGCAGTTGCAGTGAGATGGATTGTCCATTGATGGTTCAATCCTGCACAAAATATATTAAGCTTCGTAACATCGGTCAACCCATGATTTGGGCATTTTCTCAACAACCGTTGATACCTTTCCCAAGCCTCGTGGAATGCTTCATCTTGCCCTTGCTTAAAAGCAGATATTTCAGATTGCACTTGGATTATTTTAGAAGGAGGAAAGAACCTTGTTAAGAAGGCTTCTTCAACCTCACTCCATATGTTCAAACTTTGACTCGGAAGAGTCTTGAACCATTCCTTAGCATCTCCAATAAGTGCTAAATGAAATAATTTCATATAGGCATCTTCAGCACTTGCTTCATCCAAGCCCATAGTCGCTACAAGATCATAAAAGGTCTCCAAGAAATTATGCGGATCCTTATGATCTTTCCCCGTAAACTGATTAGTCAAAATGAGATTATACCAATATGACTTAATCTCCATTTGCTGAGCAGTAGGGGACAAGACAATAGCGGACCGATTTCTTGGGCCTTGCGGAATCACATAGTCACCAAGGACTACAACCCTCGTCGGATTAGGACCTTCTGCAGCCATATCAAAAGTAACAGAATGTGTAGAGTTACTAGAGAAATCTGAGGAACTCTCTCCCTCCTTTTGTTCACGGTATTTAATTGCAGACTGTCGTCTAGCAAATGCCTCGATTTCGTCAATATACACTAACGTTTCTCTTTGACTTTTGCTGCGAGTAAGAATACAACAAAACTGGAACAATGGTGAGAGTTAGGTACAAAAATACAATACTTACAAAAAGAATACTATTCACAGTCTTTACAAATCAACTCAAAACTTAAAAGAAATAAACAACCGTGCTCCCCGGCAACGGTGCCAAAAATTTTGTTAACCTTTTAATGGTGTGGAAATGGTTAACTCGTTTTAGTATAGTGACTATACGTGTATCGTCCACAGGGAGCACTTGGATTCATTCGATTAAGAATTAAGTTGACAGATTATTCAAAAACATATCAAGTTGTGAATGGAAAATAAAATAAACACTAGATAAAGAGATAAATAAATAAGATAACTATTCACCTGGGATTGAGTTTCATTACTTAACCTTGTTTCTTTTAATTTTAGTTAAGTATTATAAGAAAAGATGCATACTCAATATCACAAGTGCAAATCCCTTTGTCACTTGATTCTAAGACACTAGTTTCTAGAGCCCAATCCCTTGGCACTTTAGGAACTAAGTCTTGCATTAAGCAGAGTATAAAGCAATCATAAACACTTCCATCTATCCCTAGACTAGAAAGTTTTATGAGATTTTTTCTCCAAATCCGTTTATAAACCAGTTTCCCAACTGCGCAGATAAACTAACACATGGTAAAAGGTGATCAAACTTAAACCAAGAAAAGAACAACAAAAGAAGAACTCCAATTCATATATAATATAAACTAACAATTGAAAGAAACAAGAGACGAAGTAATTACATTCAATCCTGGTAGAAAGCTTAGCCTAGCAAGGCCATGAACTTCAAGAACTAAACCTAGAAGTATTAGAACTCTGACTAAAGCCTATACTTTGTGGTTTATTTCTATATAATTCAATCCCCTCTAACTTCTGAAAGGCTGTATTTATAGGTGTTTTGGGCAAGGGTCTGGCGCTCCAGCGCCAGCCTGACACGTGCTGGTTAATGAACTTAATTGCCTGGTTAATGCGTCTGGCGCTCGAGCCCTGGTGTGGCGCTTAAGCGCCAGGCTCATAACTGTGGCAAAGAGGATCCAATGCTCAACGTATTTTGGCGCTTGAGCCCTGGTGTGGCGCTCGAGCGCCAGAGCATGTACACTGGCAAAAAGGATCCTATGTTCCTCAGCTTCCAACGCTCGAGCCTTGGTATGGCGCTCGAGCGCTGGCCTCTTTTATGCTCCAGCAACTTGATTTTCTTATTTTTCTTCCAAAAACACCTGAAAATACATTTCAAAAGTTAGAAAATTTATTATTACCACTTATTTACTCTTAAACTCACAAAGTAAAGATTAAGGGTGAAATTATGTATAAAACATGTAATTTCTAGAGAAGATAAGTGCAAATTCTTTATTATAAAAACACACTTATTTGCACTTATCAATTATCATATGCCCTATCAAAACACATAAGTCCATAGGGAAAGATAATAAGTTTAAATATCTAATACATGCCAGAGAAATATGTCCAATAACGGTTGCCAAGGAGCGTGCTACGGGGAAGGATTGGCTACCCCAAAATACATATCAAAATATCCAAAATACTACATGGCTAAGGGAATAGGTCTTCAAGCACTAAAGTCTTCATCTTCCGAGTCTACTACAATATGGTAACCGTCAGCTATATGTAAACATATAACTAAGTAACCCCCGGCATTTTGAAAATACTTTTATACCATATTACAACCAAACTAACTGGAAAAACACCCCATTTTATTCCTATCACACACAATCAATCAAATGCAACAACTTCACACTCAATGCATGTAATGACAAGTATAAATGTGTGCATGCCATGATCTTTCATTACCATACTTAATTCATTTCTCTTCTTTAGTCTTTTACGGAAGCCTCGTGCACAAGACTCCTCCTTAGGCGCATGGCAGTAACGCGCGCTTGAGCTCAATCATGGGACCACGGCAAGCGTCCCTACCGTGATCAACTGCCAGGCTATCTTACCCCAATCACTGGGATAGCCCAGGACTATCTTACCCCATTCATCGGGATAGTCCTTTCTTTCGGGCCATCTTCACGGTCACTGGGCAACCCTACTAGTTCATGCCATCTTACCCCATTCATTGGGAGACCCTACATTATCAATCTTTTCACGCTTGTCCGCTTGCCCGGTGTGTAACCGTGGGAATCAACCCGCTTACTCAACATCATGTTGATTGGGGAAGCTTAAACTTGTCTTTAGGTTTCATATTCAATTCACATCAAATAATATCATGCATTCAACATTCATCATTCATCATTCCTCATTTGTCATTTGTCATGTGGCAATTTCACAATTCAAAATCAAAGAACTTGCCATACTATTTCCTTACCTTAAGGCATGTCACTAAGTCATATAAGCTTATTTGCATTGGTTTTAATCCTAGAAATAGGTTAATTGAGGGTGCTTTGTCCTTTGGAGGTGGGAAGTCAGGTCCTTGTTCAGGTTCAAATTCGCGGCCGCGAGAAAATTTGCTACTGCAAATTTGACACAAAACATCATAGGCCAGATTCGCTACCGCGAATTTGGCACAGAAACTTCCCGGTCAGATTCGCTGTCGTGAATGAAACTCGCCATCGCGAATTTTATACAAAAAAACCCATATGCTCATTGATCAGATTCGCGGCCGTGAATTTGATACAGAATCCACCTACCCTGTTCCACGAAAATCATCCAATTTTCCATCCAAAAACCATTCTACACCTAAACACACCTCATTTAACTCATTTCCAGGGTAAATAACACAATTTCATCATCAAATCAAGGTTTCAAATCAATAATTTCCTCCAATTTCACATATTGCCATACATTCCTCTAATACTTCCAAATCAAACCACATGCATAAACCAAAACATCAATCACCTTAATATGCACAAGAACAACTTACTTTAGCATACATTTCTCAATCTCAAAGATCAACCACGTGCATCAAATCAATTCATTTAATTTACAAGTTTCAACATACAACTCATCATATCTCAAAATCAAGACACAAGTGTCAAAACCCAAATCACCTATCACAATAAATCTAAGGCTACTTCCATCACATTTTCCAGACTAGGGCAAGACCACACCTCCTACAAATTTCTATTCTCTAATTAGTCTAAGTTGGGGTATAGTGGGGTTACCTTTCCAACTTGAATTTCCAAAATTCCTATCTTCTCCAAATGCACCCAAGACCCTAGCTTCACCCAAGTGACTTGAAAATCCCTAATATTCACAAATGCAAGCTATTAGCATCCATTGGGACTTGTTTACAAGCTTGCATGTTAGAATTTAGGATTGGGAAACCCTTTGTCCCAAAAATGGGGACTTGACCAAAAATGGAGAAGTGGGTTTGCATGTCTTACCTATGTGCTTCAATGGCTTCTCCAAGCTCACAAATTCCTTCTCCAAGCTCCAATGGTGAAGAATCAATGAAGGAGAGGCTTGATTTTTCTTGGGCTTGGGCAACCCTAGGAGAGCAAAGCTAAGAGAAAGAAGATCAGTTTAAGTGTGAGGGAGAAGAGTGAGAAGGCGTGGGAGGGAAAGGAGAGGAAGATGGGGTTTTTGTCAAATTTTGACATCTCTTAAGTTTTGCAAAGAAGCCCCTCCTTCTATCTTTTAAAATTATGCTCCCTAGTCCTTCTACTTTCACTTGTTAGAATTTCTACAAACCCTTAAATTCCTAATTTCTTCTAAGGAACCACTAATTTCCTATTATGGAATTTGTAGGACGATATACATGTACTATACATTTGAAAAATATGGTGTTTTTTACTCTAAAATTGAAAACGCGTATTTTAAATTTATTAAATTATTTGATTTTTTTAAGAGAATGTCTTGTTCACCACAAAGTTTTTAGCTTAATTTACATAATTTTTTATATTTTAAAATTTGCAACATTTGTTTCTGGAAATCGTGTACGATTCACTTGAAAAAATAGGGTCTTTTTTAATTTAAATATGAAAATGTGTTTTTTATTTTTATTAAATTATTTTATTATTTTTAACACAATCTATTGTTCACCATGAAGTTTCTAGCTTAATTTACACAATTTTTATATTTTTAAAATTGCAACATTTGTTTCTAGAAATCGTGTACTATTCACCTGAAAAATAAGGTGTTTTTTATTTTAAAAAGGAAAAAGCATATTTAAAATTTATTATTTTTTTTTGAAAACAATGTATTGTTCACCATCAAGTTTCTAGCTTCATTTACAATTTTTTTTTATGTTTTTAAAATTGCAACATTTCTTTCTAGTAAACGTGTAATATACACTTGAAAAATAGGGTCTTTTTTAATTTAAATATGAAAATGTGTTCGTTAAATTTATCAAATTATTTGATTTTTTTTTAAAATAGAATGTTGTTCAACATGAAGTTGCTAGATTAATTTACATAGTTTTTCAAATTTTTAAAATTACAAAATCTTTTCTAGAAATCGTGTACTATACACTTGAAAAATATAGTGTTTCTTACTCTAAAATTGAAAACGCATATTTTAAATTTCTTAATTATATGATTATTTTGAAAATAATGTATTGTTCGCAATGAAGATTCTATATTAATTTGCATAATTTTTTTATATTTTTATAATTGTAAATCTTTTCCGGATATCGTGTACTATACATTTAAAAAAAATGGTATTTTTTACTTTAAAAATAAAAATTCTTATTTTAAATTTATTAATTTTTTTGAAAACAATGTATTGTTCTTTCTAGCTTAATTTACACAATTCATTATATTTTAAAAATTTCAACATTTCTTTCTAGAAATTGTGTACTATATACTTAAAAAATAGAGTGTTTTTTAACTTAAATATGAAAATGTGTTTTTCATATTTATAACATTATTTTATTTTTTTAAAAAAATAATGTGTTGTTCACCATGAAAGTTCTAGATTAATTTAAATAAAATTTTAATTTATTAAAATTACAAAATTGTTTCTAGAAATCGTGTACTATACACTTAAAAAATATGGTATTTTTTAATCTAAAATTGAAAATGCGTAATTTAAATTTATTAAATTATTTTTCTTAAAACAATGTATTGTTCACCATGAAGTTTCTAGCTTAATTTACACAATTTTTTATATTTTCAAAATTGCAACATTTGTCACTTGAAAAATAGAGTGTTTTTTAACTTAAATATGAAAATATGTTTTTTATATTTATAACATTACATTTTTTTTAAAAAAAAAATAATGTGTTGTTCACCATGAAAGTTCTAGATTAATTTACATAATTTTTAAAGTTATTAAAATTACAAAATTGTTTCTAGAAATCGTGTATTATACACTTGAAAAATATGGTATTTTTTAATCTAAAATTGAAAATGCGTATTTTAAATTTATTAAATTATTTTTTGTAAAACAATGTATTGTTCTCCATGAAGTTTCTAGCTTAATTTACACAATTTTTTATATTTCCAAAATTGCAACATTTGTTTCTAGAAATCATGTACTATACACTTAAAAAATAGAGTGTTTTTAACTTAAATATGTAGATGTGTTTTTTATATTTATAATATTACATTTTTTTAAAAAAAATAATGTGTTGTTCACCATGAAAACTCTAGATTAATTTACATAATTTTTGAAGTTATTAAAATTACAAAATTATTTCTAGAAATCGTGTACTATACACTTGAAAAAGATGGTATTTTTTAATCTAAAATTGAAAATGCGATTTTAAATTTATTAAATTATTTTTTTTAAAACAATGTATTGTTCACCATGAAGTTTTTAGCTTAATTTACACAATTTTTTATATTTTCAAAATTACAACATTTGTTTCTAGAAATCATGTATTATAAACTTGAAAAATAGAGTGTTTTTTAACTAAAATATGAAAATGTGTTTTTTATATTTATAACATTACATTTTTTAAAATAATAATGTGTTGTTCACCATGCAAGTTTTAGATTAATTTACATAATTTGTGAAGTTATTAAAATTACAAAATTGTTTCTACAAATCGTGTACTATATATACACTTGAAAAATATGGTATTTTTTAATCTAAAGTTTAAAATGCGTATTTTAAATTTATTAAATTATTTTTTTTAAAATAATGTATTGTTCTCCATGAAGTTTCTAGCTTAATTTACACAATTTTTTATATTTTCAAAATTGCAACATTTGTTTCTAGAAATCATGTACTATACACTTGAAAGAGTTTTTTAACTTAAATATGAAAATGTGTTTTTTATATTTATAACATTACATTTTTTTAAAAAAATAATGTATTGTTCACCATGAAAGTTCTAGATTAATTTACATAATTTTTAAGTTATTAAAATTACAAAATTTTTCTAGAAATCGTGTACTATATACCCTTGAAAAATATGGTGTTTTTTACTCTAAAATTGGAAACATGTATCTTAAAATTTTTAACTTATTTGATTTTTTTAAAACAATGTATTGTTCACCACGAAGTTTCTAGCTTAATTTATATTGCAACATTTGTTTATTGAAATCGTGTGCTATACACTTGAAAATAGAGTCTTTCTTAACTTAAATATGAAAATATGTTTTTTATATTTATAAAATTATTTTATTTTATAAAAAAATAGTGTGTTGTTCACCATGAAAGTTCTAGATTAATTTACAGAATTTTTGAAGTTATTAAAATTACAAAAAAAAATTTCTAGAAATCATGTACTATATATATGAAAAATAAGGTGTTTTTTACTCTAAAATTTAAAACACGTTTTTTAAATTTACTAAATTATTTGATTATTTTAAAAAAAAATGTATTGTTCACCATAAAGTTTCTAGTTTAATTTACAAAAAAATTTCTATATTAAAATTTACAACATGTGTTTCTAGTGTACTATACACTTGAAAAATAGAGTGTTTTTTAACTTAAATATGAAAATGTGTTTTTTATATTTATAACATTATTTTATTTTTTAAGAAAATAATTTTTGTTCACCATGAAATTTCTAGATTAATTTACATAACTTTCTAACTTATTAAAATTAAATTTTGTTTTTCTAGAAATCATGTACTATACATTTGAAAAATATGGTGCTTTTTACTCCAAAACTGAAAACCCATATTTTAAATTTACTAAATTATTTGATTTTTTTTAAAATAATTTATTGTTCACCATAAAGTTTCTATCTTAATTTACATAATATTTTATATTTTAAAAATTGCAACATTTTTTTCTAGAAATCGTGTAATATACACTTGAAAAATAGAGTATTTTTTAACTTAAATATAAAAATGTGTTTTTTTTTTATATTTATAACATTATTTTTTTAAAAAAAATATTGTGTTGTTCACCATGAAAGTTCTAGATTAATTTAAATAATTTTTAAGTTATTAAATTTACAAAAACAAATTCTAGAAATCGTGTACTATACACGTGTAAAATAATGTGTTTTTTACTCTAAAAATGATAACGCGTATTTTAAATTTATTAAATCATTTGATTTTTTAAAACAATTTATTATTCACCATAAAGTTTCTAGCTTAATTTACACAATTTTTTATATTTTAAAAATTGCAACATTTGTTTCTAGAAATCGTGTAGTATACACTTGAAAAACAGAGTATTTTTAAACTTAAATATGAAAATGTATTTTTATATTTATAACATTTTTTTCTTATTTAAAAAAATAATGTGTTGTTCACCTTGAAAGTTCTAGATCAATTTATATAATTTTTTATATTTTTGAATTTGCAACATTTCTTTTTAGAAATCGTGTATTATACAATATAAAAATAAGATGTTTTTTTAATTTTTATATGAAAATATGTTTTTTAAATTTATCCAATGATTTGACTTTTTTAAAATAATGTGTCATTCAACATAAAGTTGCTAGATTAATTTACATAGTTTTTCAAATTTTTAAAATTACAAATTTTTTTTCTAGAAATCGTGTACTATTCTTGAAAAATAAGGTATTTTTTACTCTAAAAATGAAAACACATATTTTAAATTTATTAATTATTTGAATCTTTTGAAAACAATGTATTGTTCACCATGAAGTTTCTAGCTTAATTTACAAAAAAATTTATATTTTTAAAATTACAACATTTATTTCTAGAAATCATGTACTATACACTTAAAAAATAGGGTGTTTTTTACTTTAAAAATGAAAACGCATATTTAAGAGTTATTCAGTTATTTATTTTTTTGACAATAATGTATTGTTCACCATGAAGTTTCTAGCTGAATTTACATAATTTTTATGCTTTTAAAATTGCAACATTTGTTTCTAGAAATCGTGTACTATGCACTTGAAAATTAGGTTGTTTTTTAATTGAAATATGAAAATGTGTTTCTTAAATTTATCAAATTATTTGAATTTTATTTAAAATAAGGTGTTCGTAACCATCAAGTTGCTAGATTAATTTACATAGTTTTTCAAATTTTTAAAATTATAATTTTTTTCTAGAAATCATGTATTATTCTTGAAAAATATGGTGTTTTTTACTCTAAAAGTGAAAACGCATATTTGAAATTTATTAATTATTTGATTTTTTTAAAACAATTTATTGTTCACCATGAAGTTTCTAGCTTAATTTACACTACTTTTATAATTTTAAAATTAAAATATTTTCTTCTAGAAATCGTGTACTATACACTTGAAAATTAGGGTGTTTTTTACTTTAAAAATAAAAATGCATATTTAAAAGGTATTCACTTATTTGATTTTTTTGAAAATAATGTATTGTTCACTATGAAGTTTCTAGCTGAATTTAAACAATTTTTTAGATTTTTGAAATTGCAACATGTTTTTAGAAATCGTGTACTATACACTTGAAATATATGGTGTTTTTTTACTTTAAAAATGAAAACATATATTTTAAATTATTTGATTTTTTTAAAACAATGTGTTGTTCATCATGAAGTTTCTAGCTGAATTTACACAATTTTTATAATTTTATAATTGCAACATTTTTTTCCAAAAACCCTGTACTATACACTCGAAATATATAGTGTTTTATAATTTAAATATGAAAATGTGTTTTTAAAATTTATCAAATTATTTTATTTTTTAAAAATTAATGTGTTGTTCAACATGAAGTTGCTACATTAATTTCCATAGTTTTTAAAAAAATTTAAATTAATTTTTTTTTTAGAAATCGTGTACTGCCACTTGAAAAATAGGATAATTTTTACTAAAATGCATGTTTTAAATTTATTAATTATTTGATTTTTTAAAACAATGTATTGTTCACCATGAAGTTCTAGCTTAATTTACTCAATTTTTTATATTTTAAAAATTGCAACATTTGTTTCTAGAAATCGTGTACGATTCACTTGAAAAATAAGGTGTTTTTTACTTTAAAATTGAAAATGCATATTTTAAATTTATTAAATTATTTTATTTTTTTTAAAACAATATATTGTTCACAATGAAGTTTCTAGCTTAATTTACACAATTTTTTGTATTTTTAAAATTTACACTTTGGTGAACTTTTGAATTAACGGTGCTCATGTTGTGAATGATGTTGGAATCAAGCTAAAACAAAGGAATTCACGTATTTACTGCAACTTATAACCTTTGAATTTTAATGTCCAAATTTTTATGGTGAATCCTTAGTGTGTTAGGCATGTCCGGTAAAATTTTCATGATTTTTGGGCAAGTATTTGGCTGGATAAAACTTTTACAATGAGATATGTCCTGTTTCACAATTTCTGGGTTGGATCCATTTAACCTGAATGTTAATGCTTAATTTGAGTTCAATATATGATGGAGTTTGATTTTATGTTCTTCAACAAAGTTTTAGGAAATTATGTTATATTTCCAATGTACTTGTTTCACTTAATTTCAATTATTCTAGCTCTAGTTATTAGAAAATTATCCAGGTAGTATTCAGCTGAGATACCGAAACAAAACAGCTGGATTCAGCCGGGCATAACTAGCTTTAGGAAATTCCGTTTTAGGTGAAACTTGTGGCTATGGAAAGGTGATCAAGTGCATTTTATTATTGTGTAGTTTCATGATTTTTGAATGAGTAGATTTGATTCAAATTTTAAAACAGTTCAATATATTTCTACTGAAATTCTGTTTTAGAATCCTATACTTGGATAACTCAATTGGTGGATTGAAAACTGGATTGAATCAATGTGAAATTGATAATTAAACTTGTTGAAATAGTGTTATGATCATGCCGATGTATTGAATGCTGAAGCGTTTGATGAATTGAGTAATATTGATGTGTAAAATGAGAAAAAGCATGCCAAAGTGTAAAAGAGTGTGAAATGCCAAATTGGTTTGGAAAAACATGTACAAATCATGTATATCCATTTGAAAATGGATAAGAGAGTATGCTAAAGATGTTAGCATGTGATGATTTTGTCATGTTAGTATATTCTGTATTGAATGGAATTGTTATGAATAAATAACCTAGTGTAACGGAGGGGGTCATGGCCGAAGAGTCTGGTCGAATGTTACATAGAACGGCAGAAAAGACATCAAACTCTAGATGGGGACGCTTGTCCATGGTGTAGTGAGCTCATAGATAGTGCATGTGATGCATGCACAAGGAGTTTCTCCAGTGCACTGAGTTTCCAATATAAAAGATATGAAAACAATAAAACATGAATGATTAATATAAATCATGATATTGAGAATTGTGATGAGTGTGGTTGTGAAATGCTTGACACATCATGTTTGTTATAGATTCTGTAAATTGTAAAATGATTGAGTTCAAGATGAATCACATGATGAGTGAGATTATGTGATTGTACTTGAAACGTGTCGTTTTAAATTATAATGATTGATGTGCCTGTTGACTAATTGGGAATTTTCCAATTAGTATTGGCTGCAACACTAGGTGTAAAGTTTTATAAACCGGAGGTTACTCGGTTATATGATCTCATATAACTGACGGTTTAGTGTTGCAGGTATTAATAGGTTTTGGAGCAAGAGCCCGCCATAGGCAATGCTTTAAACTTTCTTAGGTGAACCTATATGTTACGTTCAGAAATATATAGTGTTCATTTGTATAGGAATTAACGTGTAAAATTAAATTGTATACGTGTCAATGTAAATATATACTTCCGTGGGTAAAAAAAAAGCCTTAAAAATTTAGGTTGTTACATTTTTCACTCTAAAAATGAAAATGCATATTTCAAATTTATTATTATTTTATTTTTTTAAACCAATATATTGTTCACCATGATATTTCTAGCTTAATTTACATAATTTTTATATTTTTATAATTGCAATATTTTTTTCTAGGAATCGTGTATTATACACTTGAAAAATAGAGTGTTTTTTACATTAAAAATAAAATCACATATTTAAAAGTTATAAAATTATTCAATTTTTTTTAAAACTATGTATTGTTCACCTTAAAGTTTCTTGCTAAATTTACAGAATTTTTTATATTTTTGAAATTGCAACATTTGTTTCTAGAAATCGTGTACTATACATTTGAAAAATAGGGTGTTTTTAATTTAAATATGAAAATGTTTTTTAAATTTATCAAATTATTTGATTTTTTTTAAATAATGTGTTGTTCAACATGAAATTGCTAGATTAATTTACATAGTTTTCAAATTATTAAAATTATAAATTTTTTTCTAGAAATCGTGTACCATACACTTGAAAAAATAAGGTGATTTTTACCCTAAAAAAGAAAATGCATATTTTAAATTTATTAGTTATTTTATTTTTTTGAAAACAATGTATTGTTCACTAAGAAATTTCTAGCTTAAATTACACATTTTTTTATATTTTTAAAATTACAACATTTGTTTCTAGAAACTGTGTATTATACACTTGAAAAATAGGGTGTTTTTTAATTTTAATATGAAAATGTGTTTTTTAAATTTATCAAAAAATTTTATTTTTTTAAAATAATGTGTCGTTCAACTTGAAGTTGCTAGAATAATTTTCATAGTTTTCATATTTTTAAAATTACAAATTTCTTTCTAGAAATCGTGTACTATACACTTGAAAAATATAGTGTTTTTTAATTTAAATATGAAAATGTGTTTTTTAAATTTATCAAATTATTTTATTTTTTTTCAAAATAATGTGTTGTTCTTTCTAGATTAATTTACATAGTTTTTAAAAATTTTAAAATTACAATTTTTTTTTCTAGAAATTGTGTACTATACAGCACTGTACAAGTTTTATGAGGCACAACACAACTTTTTATGTTGTGTATCGTTTGATACTCAATGCACATAACAAAAAGCACAACATAAATTTTACAATAATATCCTTCATGTTATATCATTAATTTTTCTTAAAATTTTCTAAGAAAATAATATTTTGATATTTTATAATTTTTTTATTATTTATTATAAAATTAAGATTTCATGATTTAATAAATTACTACATAATATATTTTATGTAATATAATAATTATATTATATATAAAAAAATTATTATTAAAAAATATTTTTGACTCTTTATTTTTTAATATTTATATTTACCGTTAAAATTTATTTTATTATTAATACATTATTTTAATTATATATATATAAATGACAAAAAAATAACGTAAACATTGATTTAAAAAAAAATACAACATAAACTACCTCGTAAGTGGAGAAAATGGGGAAGGTAGTTACAGTACTGAATAAAAATACAAGGTTAATTATGTCTTTTCTTAACCTGTGCATGGAACAAGAAAGTTGTCCCTTGGTTTAGTGAGGTACAAAACTGTCCTGTGACTCAAATTTTGTGCTGTTATTTGACAGCTTTTTGAATCAAACACAGTCTTATCCTGTGTTGTACCTTAAAAATTGACAAATCAAACGGACCCGATGTTTTTTACTCTAAAAATAAAAATGTATATTTTAAATTTTTTATTTTTATATTTTTTTGAAAACAACGTAGTGTTGACCTTGAAGTTTGTCACAGCATTTACAAAAAATTTTATATTTTTGAAATTGCAACATTTGTTTTTTAATTTAAAATGATTTTTTTTTAAATTTATCAAATTATTTGATTTTTATAAAAAGAATGTATTGTTCAACATGAAGTTGCTAGATTAATTTACATAGTTTTTCAACTTTTTAAAATTACAATAATTTTTTCCTAGAAATAGTGTACCATACACTTGAAAAATATGGTGTTTTTTACTCTAAAAATAAAAATGCATATTTCAAATTTATTATTTATTTATTTTTTTAAACCAATCTATTGTTCACCATGATGTTTCTAGCTTAATTTACACAATTTTTATATTTTTATAATTGCAACATTTGTTTCTAGGAATCGTCTATTATACACTTGAAAAATAGAGTATTTTTTACATTAAAAATAAAATCACATATTTAAAAGTTATTAAATTATTTGATTTTTTTTAAAACAATGTATTGTTCAATATTAAGTTTCTAGCTGAATTTACACAATTTTTTATATTTTTGAAATTGCAACATTTGTTTCTAGAATCGTCTAGTATACAGTTGAAAAATAGAGTATTTTTTAATTTAAAAATAAAATCACATATTTAAAAGTTATTAAATTATTTGATTTTTTTGAAAATAATATATTGTTCACCATGAAGTTTCTAGCTGAATTTACACAATTTTTTATATTTTTGAAATTGCAACATTTATTTTTAGAAATCGTGTACTATACACTGGCAAAATAGGGTGTCTTTATTTTAATATGAAAATTTGTTTTTCAATTTTCTCAAATTATTCTATTTTATTTAAAATAATGTGTTGTTCAACATGAAGTTGTTAGATTCCAAATTTCGGAGGGGGTTCCAATTCATATCCGAGCGTTGGTGCACTTCCCTCTGTTCCCGGGCTTTGACGTAAGGCCTGTAGACCGAGCCTCGTATCCCTGACTTCAGAGTCTTAGGGTCTTCTTTCTTCTCCCTAATTCGCTGTGAGAACGAATCTTAACCCTTGCTTGGTCTTCTTCTTCCTCCTGACTCTCACTTGGAAGCAAGAGATGAAGACGTAAGCCTTCCTTATGATCTAATAAAATGTATTTTAGATAAAACTTAGTTATGTTTTCTATTGGACTCCTTTTGTTCTTCAAAGCCCATTCTGTATTTTTTTGTCTTTCAGGCCCAAATAGCTCTTTGGCCTTTTTTGTATAAAACCATCTGTTTACATTCAATAAAATTCATTCAGTTCTTTCACTCTCATTCCATCATGGTATCATCGAGCCCTAGAGGTTTCTTTCCATCTTCCGCCGCCATCAACCCTCTCTGCTAGGGTTTTTCTTTTCAAGTGTCGTTTGCAACCTTAACGTGGTTCTTCCGTCGCCCTTTCATCCTCTCCCTTCGTTCTCACCCTTCTCTCTGCCATGGCTGACCCACAACCCGTCGATCCCACTCAAAACCCTTCCTCTCCCTACTACCTACATCCCAATGAGAACCCTAACTCCACCATTTCGACCCCCATCCTCGATGGCTCCAGCAGTTACTTACTCTGGGCTAGAAATCTTCGTCGCGCTCTCATTTGTAAGAACAAATTAGGGTTTATTTCAGGCTCGTTGCAGAAACCCAAGCCTGGTGATTCCTTGCACGATGCGTGGGTTCGGTGTGATTCCATGGTTATTTCATGGATCACGAAGGTTCTTTCTCCGCTGATTGCACGAAGTGTTTCTTTTCTTGATTCTTCTCACATGCTTTGGAAAGAACTCCAAGATCGCTACTCCAAAGGAGAGTACTTCCGTTATTATGATCTGTTGCAAGCCGTTCACTCTCTGAAACAAGGGGAACAATCAGTTTCGGACTATTTCTTGCATCTGCAAACCCTAGGCAAGAGTTGGAGGCTCTTCTCCCTGTTCACCAGTGCATCTGTGCTGTTCTCTGTACTTGCGATTTGGCAAAGGGAGTCTCTAAATCACATGATAACAAATACGTTATTTGTTTTTTGAAGGGTTTGACTGATACATATGATTCTGTTCGCAGGCAAATCTTACATTCTGACCCTTTGCCACCCATAGCTTCTGTTTTTGCGTAGATACAGCAACAAGAAAGGCAAGAATCTGATAATCCCTTCATTGACAGTAAGCCTCAACCAACTATCTTAGCAAATTCCTGGAAAGGTCAGTCCTCCAAAGGTTTTGGTCAAGCTAAAGGTAAAACTCATTCCTCTTCCCGTGGTCCCTCAATGAAAGGGAAGATATGTGAATTTTGCCAACGAGAAAATCACACCGTTGATGTCTGCTACTTTAAAAATGGGTTCCCTGATACTTTCAAGTTCAAACCTAGGAAACCCACGTCTACGGTGAGTAATTTTGTATCTGCTGATAATGGTAATGATTCTTCAGCTACCAAATCCTTAAACATTTCTAAAGAAGACTATGATATGCTACTTGATATGCTCCGCAAGGCTAAACCCTCGCATTCTGAACCTAGTATCAACCAATTATCACACACTTCTCACATAAACACTTCTGATGCACACAATAACACCACAGGTATTAACTTGAATTTACATACTTGGATTGTTGATTCTGGTGCTACTGATCATATCTGTAATTCTATCAACTTCTTTACTAGTTATCATGTTATACCTACTATCAAAATTAATCTTCCTAATGGTGACACCACTACTGCTAAATTTTGTGGTCGTGTGGAGTTCTTGGTTCTGGATGAAGTTCTTTTAATTCCTGATTTTAAGTTTAATATCCTGGCTGTTCAAAAGACTGCCGACTATTTGAATGTTACTTTTACTATTGATAAATCTAAATGTTTGATTCAGGAGAAGGCTACCCAGGGACGATTGGGCTTGCTAAAGCTCACAACCGTCTATACATCCTTCAAGATTTACATTCTGCTTATCATAACAATGCTGCTCCTGTTATTTCTGCTTCTGTTGACAGTAACACTTGGCACACACGTTTGGGTCACACATTTGATTCTGTTTTACGCAACATTTCTGTGAATTTTCCTTTTGTGAAATATGTTCCCACGTCTGCTTGTGATTCATGTCACTTCGGTAAACAACATAAATTGCCCTTTCCACATGAAAACAACATATCTGATTCTGTTTTTACTTTACTTCACATGGATATATGGGGTCCTATAAATGTTTCATGCATTCACTCTCATAAATATTTTTAACCATTGTGGATGATCACTCACATCATACTTGGATACACTTGATGAAACACAAACCTGAAACACGCATGCATATTAAGCATTTTGTTTCTTATGTTAAAAACCAATTTGGTTGTACTGTTAAAGCCATTCGCAGTGATAATGGTCTTGAATTCCTCATGCCTGATTTTTTTGCTGAACATGGTATTGTGCACCAGACCTCTTGTGTCGAAACCCCTCAACAGAACAGTGCTGTTGAGCGGAAACATCGACACATCTTAAATACTACTCGCTGCCTGCTTTTTCACTCCAATATTCCTAAAAACTATTGGTGTTTTGCTGCCACCCATGTTGTTCATTTAATCAACCGCCTTCCCAGCCCCGTTTTGGAAATTTTCTCTCCTTTTGAAAAGCTTTTTAAAGAACCTCCTACCCTTTTAAACCTGAAAGTGTTTGGTTGTCTTTGCTTTAATAGTTCTCTATCTCAAGATCGAAAAAACTTGACTCTCATGCTCATAAATCTGTTTTCTTGGGTTTTAAATCTGGAACTAAAGGTTTTATTGTTTTGGATGTCAAAACTCGTAGCATTTCCATCTCTAGGAATGTGGTTTTCTATGAAAATATTTTCCCTTTTAAGTCAGCCCAACATGACAGTGTTGTGTATGATGTTTTTCTTTCTGAAACCAACCCTCTCTGTTTTGATGACCCCCCAGCCATGGAGCAACATGCTCCTACAGTGAACTCCCAACCTCATCTGGTTGAGGAGACATCACCTGTTCCGATTTCTACTTCCCCTTTGCCTTTGCAGGACTCTATACAACATACTGGAATTCCAACAGTTGTTCCTAATCCCATCCATGACGATCATATTGAAGACAATTCAGGTGATAACCTTCCTAAACCTATCTTGCGTAAGTCTGCTCGTATTAGATCTGCTCCTAGCCATCTTTTGGATTACCACTGCAACCTAATAGAAGGTAACACTATCCAGAATTGTAAAACTGTCGGGTATCCCATTTCTTCCTACCTTAGCTATGCCAATCTGTCAAAATCTTTTGCTTGTTTTAGTTTGCAAATTAGTACTCATACTGAATCAAAGTCTTTCAAATCCGCTTGTAAACACCCTCATTGGGTACAGGCAATGAATGATGAACTTCATGCTTTAGCTGTTAATAAAACTTGGACTCTTATGCATTTACCTAAAGGAAAAAAACCTATTGGATCTAAATGGGTTTATAAAATTAAATATAAATCTAATGGTGATATTGAGAGATACAAGGCTCGCCTTGTTGCCAAGGGATACAAACAACTTGAGGGCATTGATTACTTTGATACCTTTGCCCCGGTTGCTAAACTAACTAGTTTTTGCATTCTTTTATCTGTGGCTACCATTAAAAATTGGGAACTTCATCAACTTGACATAAATAATGCCTTTTTGCATGGAGACTTACATGAAGATGTTTATATGTCTATTCCTGATGGTCTTACTGTTTCTGATCCCTCTCTTGTTTGCAAACTAAATAAATCTCTATATGGTTTAAAACAGGCTAGCAGAATGTGGTATGCTAAACTGTCATCCTTTTTAATTTCTCTTGGTTACATTCAATCTCAACATGATCATTCCTTATTTACGAAATATGGCATTAAATCCATTACTGTTATACTTGTCTATGTGGATGATCTGATTGTTGCTGGAAATGATAGTGATGAGATTAAATCTGTTAAATGCCTCTTGGACAGTAAATTCAAAATAAAAAAACTTGGGCTCCTTAAAATATTTTCTTGGGCTTGAAATTGCTAGATCTCATATAGGAATCTCAATTTCCCAAAGAAAATATGCGTTAGAACTTATAGAGTCTGCTGGCCTTCTTGCAGGTAAACCAGCCCCTACCCCAATGGTGAAAGGGATTCTCAAAGAGGCCTTGACTGATGATCCATATGAAGATGTTGCAGGCTATAGAAGAATCATTGGGAGACTGCTCTACTTGACCACCACCAGACCTGACATTCAGTATGTCGTACAGCAACTCAGCCAGTATCTCCACAAACCAAAGAAGAAACATTATTTTGCTGCTATTAGAATCCTTTGGTATCTGAAAAACAATCCTGGACAAGGCATTTTTTACCCTTCTAATTCTGTTTTAAATCTGACTGCCTATAGCGACTCTGATTGGGCTTCCTGTAAAGAAACTCGTCGCTCTGTTACTGGTTTTTGCATTTTTCTAGGTAGTTCCTTAATTTCCTGGAAATATAAAAAACAACGGACAGTGTCTCGCTCATCTTCTGAGGCAGAATACCGTGCCCTTGTTTCCACGACTTGCGAACTTCAATGGATAACCAATCTGTTAAAAGACCTTCGCATCCTTCTTCCCAAACCTGCTGCTCTCTTCTGCGATGACAATTCTGCCCTTCACATTGCCAGAAATGCAGTTTTTCACGAAAGGGCCAAGCATTTAGAAATTGACTGTCATGTTGTAAGACAGAAATTATAGCGTGGTTTGATTTCTCTTCATTCTCTTTCAACCAAGGAGCAACTTGCCGACATTTTTACTAAGGCCCTTGAACCCATTCCCTTCAACGCCAACCTCTCCAAACTGGGAGTTCACAATATCTACTCCACAATTTGCGAAGGGGTAATAAAATGTATTTTAGATAAAACTTAGTTATGTTTTCTATTGGGCTCCTTCTGTTCTTCAAAGCCCATTCTGTATTTTTTGTCTTTCAGGCCCAAATAGCTCTTTGGCCTTTTTTGTATAAAACCATCTGTTTACATTCAATAAAATTCATTCAGTTCTTTCACCCTCATTCAATCATGATCGATCACCCTTTCTTTCCTTGTAGTTGGAGTTGGGCAAGATTTCACTTGTAAATAGATTGACTTTATGGATTTAAATTAGGTGTTCCCAAATCATGTACCCAATCATGTCCCACCAATATAATATTGTCACGTCATTAAAATATTTCCTTTAATTTTAATCTTTAATTTCTTAATAAATTTTTTTAATGATGTGACAATATTCTATTGGTGAAACATGATTGTGAACATAATTTTGGGGACACATGATTTGAATCATAACTTTAGATGCGAGATACGGCTCATAACCACGGCTTGTGAACAGCTTGATTCCTGCTTTCCCGGCTACCGTACAGATCCAAAGACAACTCACTCCTGCTCAAAAATCACACAATAAGCCAAGGCAAGGCGGCCAGTTCTAATTTAATCAAAATATTTCAAAACAAATTCTCATCTCAGGAAGACGGATCGAACTATTACAAATAGATTGGTGTAGGCTCTAAGCCAAGCCTATCTCGTGTGCTATAAAATACAAAACATACTTTCCCAAGCCTTTCTCAAGCTATTTCAAATTTTTAAAATTACAAAAAAAAAATTTAGAAATCGTATACTGTACACTTAAAAAATAGGGTGTTTTTTAATTCAAATATGAAAATGTGTTTTTTAAATTTATAAAATTATTTAATTTTTTTAAAATATTATGTTATTTAACATGAATTTTCTAGATTAATTAATAAAGTTTTTCAAATTTTAAAATTATCAATTTTTTTTTAGAAATCGTGTACTATACACTATAAAAATAGGGTATTTTTTACTCTAAAACTAAAACGCAAAATTTAAATTTATTAATTATTTGATTCTTTTGGAAACAATGTATTGTTAACCTTGAAGTTTATAACTTAATTTACGCAATTTTTTATATTTTTAAAATTGTAAAATTTGTTTTTAGAAATCGTGTACTATACATTTGAAAAATAGGGTATTTTTACTTTAAAAATGAAAATGCATATTTAAAAGTTATTAAATTATTTGATTTTTTTCGAAAAATATGTATTGTTCATCATGAAGTTCCTAGCTGAATTTACACAATTTTTTTATATTTTTGAAATTGCAACATTTGATTGTAGAAATCGTGTACTATACACGGGCAAAATAGGGTGTTTTTTTATTTTAATATGAAAATTTGTTATTCAAATTTATCAAATTATTCTATTTTATTTAAAATAATGTGTTGTTCAACATGAAGTTGCTAGATTAATTTACATAGTTTTTCAAATTTTTAAAATTACAAATTTTTTCCTAGAAATCGTATACTATACACTCGAAAAATACGGTGTTTTTTAATTCAAATATGAAAATGTGTTTTTTTAAATTTATCAAATTATTTGATTTTTTTTTAAATATTATGTTGTTTAACATGAATTTGCTAGATTAATTAACAAAGTTTTTAAAATTTTAAAATTACCAAATTTTTTCTAATCGTGTACTATACACTATAAAAATATGATATTTTTTACTCTAAAAATAAAAACAAAAAAATTAAATGTATTAATTATTTGATTTTTTTGGAAAGAATGTACCATTAACCTTGAAGTTTATAGCTTAATTTACGCAATGTTTTATATTTTTAAAATTGCTAAATTTGTTTATGGAAATCGTGTACTATACACTTGAAAAATAGGGTATTTTTTACTTTATAAATGAAAATTCATATTTAAAAGTTATTAAATTATTTATTTTTTCGAAAAATATGTATTGTTCACCATGAAGTTTCTAGCTGAATTTACACAATTTTTTATATTTTTGAAATTGCTACATTTGTTTATAGAAATCGTATACTATATACTTGAAAAATAGGGTATTTTTTAATTTTAATATGAAAATGTTTTTTAAAAAATTTATGAAATTATTTGATTTTAGGATAAATTACACTGACCTCCCTTGAACGTTTGAAATATTATATTGTTCTCATGTATATTTCCAAACATAACACAGACCTCTCATGAAGTTTGTTTATGTTACATTGACACCCCTTCGCGTTAACATATAGTTAAATTTTTAACAAACATGTGATTTGCACATGGCCTCATAGTTATGAAAAGACAATTTCACCCTTAATTGGGAAAGTTACACTAAATCAAACAAGTATTCGGGCTTTCACTTAAAAAATAAGCGATTGAGGCTTAAAAATAAAAAATATTTAATTAGTAAAGCATACCGAAAATTTCAAAAGATCACTTAGAAAAATGCCTCTTTGACAAGGTGAAGATAAAGTGGTCCCAAATAAGAAATCTTAAGTGGTGAAGATGAAGAAAATCGAAGAAGAGTTTGGGAAGGTCGCAGGGTTGAGGAAGTGCTTTGAAGGTCGTAGGGTTGAAAATGGGTCACCAGCTTCAAAAACAGTGGCGAGGTAGCGGCTTGAAGAATAGAGGCAAGGTTGAAGAGGTCGCGAGTTAAAGAAGGGGCGCAAGGTTGCAAGGGTTTCACACCAGACTGAGAAGGTTCGAGATAAGGTGGAGAGTGTTCTCTTTTTTAATAAAGGATAAAATCGTAATTTCATAAATGAGATTTACAAATGTTAACGTCGCTATCATTTAAGGGAGGGCTGTGTATTTTTGAAAACATGTATGAGAGGTCTGTGTTATGTTTAGAAACATGCAGGGGGACAGTGTAATACTCCAAAAGTTCAAGGGAGGTAGGTGTAATTTACCCTATAATATATATATTAAGAAGTTTTAATCTATTGGTCGATTTTGTAAGAAAATTATTAATTAAAGAGTTATTCGCAGTGTAAGAATTGGCGTAATATACACTGGTGTGAGTTAATCCCTCCCCTATATAGGCATATATATATATATAAACAATGAAATTCACCAATTCAATCGTTTAACTGAAAGCTTATATGATGTAGATCAACCATATTAAAATTCATACAATTTGAAAACTATTTGATACATTATAAGAATGTTTTGTTCGAACGTCTACTACATTATTTAAAATATAAGTAAATTTTTTTGCTAAATTATATACCTACAAATTTAAAATTGTATGAATTTTTGCATGGTTGATTTATATTATATAAACTTTCAATTAAACGGTTGGATCGGTAAAATTCATTGTTAATAAAAAGTAATGCACAGTGTTATTTGAACCCCATGAGAAAATCTACTATTCATAAGGTGAATTTACATTTTGGCATTCCTCCATCAAGTTAATTATGTCATTGTCATCACGTCTCTATCTTTTCATGTTATCTCAACTTCTTTTACATGATCATGTTTTTTGATGTACAATAACCATACAAAAAAACCTACGAAATCATAAATGAAGAAAAAGTCAATCAAATAATGTCATGATAAATTAAGTTAATTAATCTATTCGTGATTATGTGTTTGTCCATTGTTCTTTTTCATACAAGTATACAACCTAGGGAGTTGAAAATACTATTTTAGTAAAATCACGTAGTTAGTAGGATATATTCGTAGTACATCTCATGGTTATAGTATTTTAAGGTAAACAATGTATTCTTCAATCTACAAGAAAAAAATCATGTACTATAAATTTGAATAATAATACTTTGATTTAAAAATCAAAACGTCTTTTTCAATTACTTAAATTATTTGAAGTGTGTTGAAAATAATGTATTATATACTTGAAGTTTCTATGTCAATTTACAAAAATTTTTATATTTTTAAATTGCAAAAAAAAATTAATATTTATTTTAAACAACGTATTCTTTAATCTACAAGAAAATATCATGTACTATACACTTGAAGAATATGAAGTTTTGATTTAAAAATCAAAGCGAACTTTTTAAATTACTTCAATTATCTAAAGTTCTTTTGATAACAATGTACTATACACTTAAAGTTTCTAGGTCAATTTACATAATTTTATATTTTTTAAATTGCAGCAATTTTTTTAGCACATATTTTTCAAACAACTTATTCTTCAATCTAAAAGAAAAAAAAATAGGTACTACACTCGAAGAATATGATGTTTTAATTTAAAAATCAAAGCGTATTTTTAAATTTTTAGAAATATTTTGAAAAACAATATAGTATAAACTTGTACATTTTTTTTACAATGTATTCTTCAATCTAAAAAAAAAATCATTTATTATACACTTGAAGAATACGGTGTTTTGATTTAAAAATGAAAGCATCTTTTTTAAATTACTTAAATTATTTAAAGTTATTTGAAAATAATGTACTATATATACACTTGAAGATTCTAGGTCAATTTGCATATTTTTTATCATTTTTAATTACGACAAATTTTTTGAACATTTTTTTAAACAATGTATTCTTCCATCTACAAGAAACAAAAAATCATATACTATACACTTAAATATTACGATATTTTAATTTAAAAATCAATCTGTATTCTTTTAATACTTAAATTATTTGAATTTTTTAAAACAATATATTACTAACTATGATTTTTCTACCTCAATTTACATTATTTATTATATTTTAAACATTTTAACAATTTTTTTAGAGATCGCGTACTATACACTTCAACAATAAAGTGTTTTTCAAAATAAAAATGAAAACGCATTTTTTAAATTATTTAAATTATTTGATTTTTTTTAAAAAAATAATATATTATTCACTTTGAAGTTTCTAGAATAATTTACATAAGTATTTCTATTTTTAAAATTGAAACAACTTTTTAAGAGATTGTGTGCTTTACACATGAAGAGTGGGGTGTTTTACGAAATAAAAGTTAAAATGAATATTTTAAACTATTTTAATTATTTGAATTTTTTAAAAAAAATGTATTATTATACACTTTGAAGTACTAACTCAATTTATATAATTTTTTATATTTTTAAAATTGCAACAACTTTTTAGGAGATCGTGTACTATAAATTTGAAGTATAGAGTGTTTTTCGAGATAAAAATGGAAGCACGTTTTTAAATTACTTAAATTATTTAAAGTTTTTTTAAAAATAATATATTATTCACTTTCAAGTATCTAACTCAACTCATATAGTTTTTATATTTTTAAAATTACAACAACTTTTTAAGAGATCGTTTACTAGAAACTTGAAGAATAGGGTGTTTTCTGAAATAAAAATGAAAATTTATTTTTTAAATTACTTAAATTATTTGAAGTTTTTTTAAAACAAAGTATTATTCACTTTGAAGTTTCTAGCTCAATTTACATAATTCTTATGAAATTGTAATGACTTTTTAAGAGATCATGTATTATACACATGAAGAATAGGGTGTTTTCGAAGATAAAAATGAAAACGCATCTTTTAAATTAATTTCATTATTTGAGGTTTTTTAAAACAATATATTAAGCACTTTAAAGTTTCTAGCTCAATTTATATTTTTTATATTTTTAAAATTATAACAACTTTTTAATAGATTATGTACTATACACTTGAAGTATAGGGTGTTTTTCAAAATAAAAAAGTAAAATCATTTTTGAAATCAATTAAGTTATTTTAAGTTTTTTAAAAATATAATGTATTATTCACTTTGAATTTTGTAGCTCAATTTACTTAATTCTTATATTCTTAAAATTGCAATAACTTTTTAAAAGATTATGTACTATACGGTTGAATAATATAGGGTGTCTTTCGAGATAAAAATGAAAACACGTGCTTTAAATTAATAACATTATTTGAGGTTTTTCTAAAACAATGTATTATTCACTTTGAAATTTCTATCTTAATTTACAAAAAATTTTATATTTTTAAAATTTCAACAACTTTTTAATAGATTTTGTACTATACACTTGAAGAATGAAATGTTTTTCAAAATAAATATTAAAGCACATTTTTGAAAATAGTTAAATTATTTGGATTTTTTTTTTGAGTAAAATATCAATTTGGTCTTTCAAAGATTCTCTTATCACCAATTTTGTCCCTTAAAGATTTTTGTCACCGAATTAGTCCCTCAAAGATTTAAAAAAGGCATTATTCACTTTGAAGTTTCTAGCTCAATTCACATAATTTTTATATTTTAAAAATTTCAACAACTTTGTAATAGATCGTGTACTATACATTTTAAGAATAGAGTGTTTTTCGAAATTAAAATAAAAATTTGTTTTTTAAATTACTTAAATTATTTGGAGTTTTTCTGAAAATAATGTACTATTCACCTTGAAGCTTCAAGCTCAAATCACATAGGTTTTTTTGAAATTACCTAAATTATTAGAAACTTTTCTAAAATAATTTATTATTCACTTTTAAGTTTCTAGCATAATTTACATCCGTTTTTAAAATTTTAAAATTACAACAATTTTTTTTTGAGTTCATGTAATACACTTGAAGAAATTGGTGTTTTTTGAATTAAAATTGAAAACATGTTTTTAAAATTACTTAAATTAATAGAACTTTTTTCGGAAATAATGTACTATTCACTTTGAAGCTTCTAGCTCAATATACATAATTTATATTTTTAATATTGCAATAGTTTTTTACACACAACGTACTGCGCAATTGAAGAATAAGGTGTTTTTAGAATTAAAAGTGAAAACACATTTATTAGATTACCTAAATTATTACTTTTTTAAAACAACGTATTATTCACTTTGAAATTTCTAACTCAATTTAAATAATTTTTATATTTTTAAAATTGCAACAATTTTTTAAGCGATAGTGTACTATATACTTGAAAAATATGATGTTTTTTGAAATAAAAATGAAAATTAGTTTTTTTAAATTACCTAAATTATTTGAAATATTTGAAATCAATGTATTATTCACTTTTAAGCTTCTAGCTGAATTTACATAATTTTTTTTTTCAAAATTAACAGTTTTTTTAGAGATATGTACTATACACTTGAAAAAAAGTGTTTCTCGAATTAAAAATGAACAGGCATTTATAAATTACCTAAATTATTTGAAGCTTTGTAGAAATAATGTAATATTCAGTTTGAAGTTTTTGGGTCAATTTACATAATTTTTAAAATTTTAAAATTGCAATAGTTTTTTTTTTAGAAATCGGGTATTATCTCTTGAAGAATATGATGTTTCTTAAATAAATACTTAAATATTGTTTTTAAGACAGCTAAATTATTAGAAGCTTTTTGATTTTTTTTATTTAGTTTCAAGTTTCTAGCTCAATTAAAATATTTTTTATATTTTTAAAATTGCAACAGTTTTTAAGAGATGTGTACACATGAAGAGTCTGGTATTTGTCGAATTAAAAAGTAAAACAAGAATTAAAATTAACTAAGTTATTTGAAGCTTTTCTGAAAACAATGTATTATTAACTTTTGAAATAAAGAGTAAAACAAGATTTAATATTTTTAAAATTGCAACATTTTTTTAGAGAAAAAATCTATGCACTTGAAGAATATGGTCTTTTTCAAAATAAAAATGAATTCTTGAATTTTAAATTACCTAAATTACTAGAACCTTTTTGAAAACAATTTCTTATTCACTTTGATGCTTTTAGATCAATTTACATAATTTTAATATTTTTAAAATTATAATAGTTTTATAGAGATTGTCTACACTTGAAAAATATGGTTTTTTTCTAAATAAAAATGAATAGGATGTATTTAAATTACATAAATTATTTGAAGCTTTATTAAAACAACGTCTTATTGTTTTTGAAGTTTCTAACTCAATTTACATAATTTTTTATATCTTTTAAATTGCAACCGTTTTTTTAGATCGTGAACACTTGTAGAAGTTGTTTTTCGAAATAAAAAATAAAACACGATTTTAAAATCACCTAAATTATTTGAAGCTTTCTGAAAACCATATATTATTCACTTTGAAGTTTTTAACTTAATTTACTTAACTTTTTAATATTTTTAAAATTGCAACGTTGTTTAAGAGATAGTGTATTATATACACTTGAAAAATAAGGTGTTTTTCGAAATAAAAATGAATGAGATATTTTTAAATTCCCTAAATTATTTGAAGCTTTCTTAAAATAAATTATTATTCACTTCGAAGATTCAAACTTAATTTACATAATTTTTATATTTTTAAAATTGCAACGCTTTTTTTTAGAGATCATGTACTATATACACTTGAAGAATATGATATTTTTCGAAATAAAAATGACAACGTGATTTTTAAATTACCTAAATTACGTGAAACTTTTTTAAAGAAATGTCATATTCACTTTGAAGTTTTGCAGCTCATTTTACATAATGATTTATATTTTTAAATTTATAACAGATTTTTTAGAGATCGTGTACTATAATGCTTGAAGAATATTGTGTTTTTCAAAATAAAAACGAATTGTGAACTTTTAAATTCCCTAAATTATTTGAAGCTTTTTGAAAATACTATATTATTCATTTTGAAGATTCAAGTTCAATTTACAAAATTTTATATTTTTCAAATTGCAATAGTTATTTTAGATATCTTATACTATACACATAAAGAATATGCATGGTGTTTTTCGAAATAAAAATAAAAAACATGATTTTTAAATTACCCTAATTGTTTGAAGCTTTCTAAAAATAATATATAATTTATTTTGGAGTTTCTGACTCAACTTACATAATTTTAAAAAATTTTAAAATTGCAACATTTTTTCAAAGATCAAGTACTATAAACTTAAGCAATACGGTATTTTTCGAAATAAAAATCAATAGGATGTTTTTAGACTATCTAAATTATTTGAATCTTTGCAAAAATTATGTATTATTCAATTGGAAGTTTCTAACTAAATTTACATAATTTTATATTTTTAAATTTGCAACAATTTTTTCAATAGATCGTGTATTATATACACTTGACGAATATGATGCTTTTCGAAATAAATACGAAAACATGATTTTTAAATTACATAAATTATTTGAAGCTTTTTGAAAGCAATGTCTTATTCACTTTGAAATTTTTAACTCAATTTACATAATTTTTTATATTTTTAAAAATGAAACAATTTTTTAGATAAGAGATCGTGTACTATACACTTAAAATATGGTGTTTTTCGAAATTAAAATGAATTAGGTGTTTTTAAATTACGTAAATTATTTGAAGCTATATGAAAATAATATATTATTCACTTTGAAGATCCTCACTCAATTTACATAATCTTTTATATTTTTAATATTGCAACTTTTTTTTTCGTGATCGTGTAATATACACTTGAATAATATGGTATTTTTCAAAATAAAAATGAAAACATAATTTTTAAATTACTTAAATTATTTGAACCTTTTTTTAAAAGTCTTATTCGCATTGATGTTTCTAGCTCAATTTACATAGTTTTTTATATTTTTAAAATTGTAACACACTTTTAGAGATCGTGTACAATACATTTGAAGAATATGATGTTTTTAAATTACCTAAAATATTTAAAGCTTTCTAAAAACCATGCATTATTCATCAAGAACTGTCTAACTCAATTTATATAATTTTTCATTTTTTTAAAGTTGCAATACTTTTTATATAGATCGTGTACTATATACAGTTAAAAAATATAGTGTTTTTCGAAATAAAAATGAATAGGGTATTTTTAGATTACCTAAATTATTTGTAGCTCTTTGTAAATAATATATTATTTTCTTTGAAATTTCTAGATCAATTTACATAATGTTTTAAATTATTAAAATTGCAATAGTTTTCTTGAAATCATGTATTATCACTTCAAGAATATGATGTTTTTCGAATAAAATAAAAACACAATTTTTAATATATCTAAATTATTAAATATTTTTGAAAGCAATGCTTTATTCACTTGAAGTTTTGTACCTCAATTTACAAATTTTTTAATAATATTAAAATTACAACAAGTTTTTAGAGATTGTATATTATAACACTCGAAGAATATTGTGTTTTTCGAAGAATAAAAGAATAGGGTGTTTTTAAACTACTGAAGCTTTTTTAAAACAATTTATAATTCACTTTGGATTTTCAAACTCTATTTGCATAATTTTTTATATTTTTAAACTTGCAACAGTTTTTTTAGAGGTCGTGTACTATCACTAAAAAAATATGGTGTTTTTGAAATTAAAGTAAAAACTCAATTTTTAAATTACCTAACTTATTTGAAGCTTTATGAAAACAATACATTATTCACTTTGAAGTTTTTGAATCAATTTACATAATTTTAATATTTTTATAATTGCAACACTTTTTTTAGAGATCGTGTAGTATACACTTTAAGAATATGGTAATTTTCAAATTAAAAAAGAATACAGTGTTTTTAAATTATCTAAACTTTTTGAAGCTTTCTAAAAATAATGTATTGTTCACTTTGAATTTTCAAACTCAATTTACATAACTTTTTATATTATTTATAATGCAACAGTTCTTTTAGAGATAGTGTATTATACATTTGAAGAATATGGTATTTTCCAAGATAAAAATAAAAACGCAATTTAAAAAAAAATTATTTGAACCTTTTGGAAAATGATGTCATAATCACTTTGAAGTTTCTAAATAAATTTACATAATTTTTTATATTTTTAAAATTGTAACAATTTTTTTTAGAAATCGTGTATTATCACTTAAAGAATATATTTTTTAAATAATAAAATGCGTTTTTTAATATACCTAAATTAGCTTTTTGAAAATAATATCTTATTAATTTTTATTTTTGTAGCTCAATTTAAAAATTTTTTAATATTTTTAAATTTGCAACAACTTGAGAATATGTAGTGTACTACTTAAGAATATTGCATTTTTTGAAATATTTGTATTACCTAAAATATTTGAAGCTTTCTGAAAATAATATATTTCACTTTGAAATTTAAAGTTCAATTTACATAAGTTTTTATATTTAAAATTGCAACTGATTTTTTTTAAAGATAATGTACTATACACTTGAAAAATAGGGTGCTTTTCGAAATAATAATGAAAACATGATTTTTAAATTACCTAAATTATTTAAACTTTATTGAAAACAAGGTCTTATTCATTTTAAATATTCTAGGTAAATTAATATAATTTTTCATATTTTTAAAATAGCAATATTTTTTTAGAAACCGTGTACTATACACTTAAATAATGTGGTGTTTTTTGAAATAAAAATTGAAACACGACTTTTAAATTGCCTAAATTATTTAAAGCTTTCTAAAAACAATGTATTATTCATTTTGAGCTTTTAAACTCAACTTACTTAATTTATTATATTATTTAAATTGTAACAGTTTTTTTAGAGATCGTGTACAATACACTCGAAGACTATGATATATTTTTAAAATAAAAATGAAAAAATGATTTTTAAATTACCAAAATTATTTGAACCTTTTTGAAAACAATGTCTTGTTTACTTTGAATTTTCTAAATCAATTTAAATATTTTTTTATATTTTTAAAATTCCAACAATTTATTTAAAAAATAGTGTATTTTCACTTGAAAAATAAGATGTTTTTAAAATAAAAATGAAAACGTGATTTTTCATATACCTAAATTATTAGAAACTTTTTGAAAACAATGTATTATTTACTTTGAAGTTTTGTAGCCCAATTAACAAAATTTTTAACATTTTTAAAATTGTAACAATTATTTTATAGATAGTGTATATTATAACACTTAAGAATATTGTGTTTTTCTAAATAAAAAAAATAGGGTCTTTTTAAATTACCAAAAATGTAACATCCCACAAATTCCCAAACTAGAGATTGGTGCTCTTGAAGAGAATTTGGGAATTTAGGGGTTAAGTGGCAACTCTAACAAGTAAAAAGGGGAAGGACTAAGTAGAAAATTTCTGAAACATAGAAGGAGGGACTCATTTGCAAACTAAAGAAAATGTCAAAAATTGATAAAAAAAACTCCACCTCTCCCTCTCATTCTCCCACACCCTCTCACTCTTTCTCCCATTTCTCAAAATTTCATCTTCTTCCTCTCTTCTACTCTCCTAGGCATTATCCCCCAAGCTCAAATCATCAAGCTTTCTCCATCAACTTTGACATTGGAGCTTTGGAGAGGACATTTCCAAGCTTTGGAACACCAAAAAGGCATCAAGGTAAGACATGCATCCTCTCATTCTCTGTTTTGTGGGTTAAGCTCCATTTTGGGCAAATGGAATTTTGATCTTCAAATCCCACGTGCATTCTCCTAAATGGGTCCTAATGAGTGTGAATGACCCACATTTGTGAACCTTAGGGACCATCAAGCTCTATTTGGGAGGATTAAAGAGTTTGGGAAAACACTTGAAACAAGAAGTGCTTAGGAACTTGAAGATTTGAGGTAACCCCACTAAACCCCAAACTAGACTAATTAGGAAGTGGAAATGATATGAGGTTTGATTCTGAGCTATAATGAAATGTGTGATAGAAATAGGTTTTGACTTGTGAAATTTGAGAATTTGGGTCTTGACTGAATTTGAGTGTTTTGTGTTGCATGTTTGTGTGAATTGAAATTGCATGAGTTAATTGATTAATTGTTGATGTATGATGGATGAAATTGGTATTTGAAACCTTGCTTGGTGTTAAAATTTTTGTGTGCTTGGTCCTGAATATGAGCCATGTGAGTTTGTTAGAAAACGAGGTGAATTTTGGATGAAAATGTGAGTTTTCTGCAGTAACTTAGGTGTGAATTTCAAATACTTTTTCATAAGATGTTGCCATTATGGTCTTCACAAGAGTTGTAGAAAATCCTCTTAGATTTCAAATGCTTTTGGTTTCACTCAATTTAGAGGTCTATAACTCTAGTTGTGGCCAAATTACTGAGACAGGGTTTGTATTGAAATGTCTGCTCTGTTAAGTGTACATCCCTGTTAAAGATGGCTGTTTTTGACAATTAAATTTTTAGAACTGGATTTTTTGGTCTTCACAAGAGTTGTATATAATCCTCTTAGCTTTTAAATGCTTTTCGTTTCACTCAATTTAGAGGTCTACAACTCAAGTTATGGCCAAAATATCAACAGAGCGCGTTGTAGAAAAAATGGTTCTGTGCTGAATTCGCGACAGCGAATTTTTAGCTGTACTTTCTGTGTCATTTTCACTTCCAAAATGCCATATACCCTTCAAATAGGTTATTTCTAAGGTAATAATGATCAAAATAGATTATAATGTCTTCAAAAACCATAATAGGGATCATGAAAATGTATGATTGATTGTTGTAATGAAAATGTATGATTGATTGTTGAATGAAAATGTATGAAAACTTGTGAAACGAAATTAAACGATAAGACAAGCTTTCCCCCTTCAATGAATGTTGAGTAAGTGGGTTGAGTTCCATTGGTTACACACCGGGTAAGCGGACAAGCATGAAAAGATTGAGAATGTAGATCTCCCAATGAACGGGGTAAGATGGCCTGAACTAGTAGGGTTGCCCGGTGACCGGGAAGATGGCCCGAAAGAAAGGACTATCCCGATAAATGGGGTAAGATAGTGGGCTATCCCAGTGATTGGGGTAAGATAGCCCGGCAGTTGATCACGGTAGGGACGCTTGCCGTGATCCCATGATTGAGCTCAAGCGCGCGTTACTGCTATGCACCTAGGGAAGAGTCTTGTGCATGAGGCTTCCGTAAAAGACTAAAGAAAAGAAATGAATTAAGTATGATAATCAAAGATCATGGCATGCATACATTTATACTTGTCAACATGCATTGAGTGTGAATATGTTGCATTTGATTGATTGTGTGTGATAGGAACCAAATGAGGTGTTTTTCCAGTTAGACTGGCTGTAATATGGTATAAAAGTATTTTCAAAATGTCGGGGGTTACTCAGTTATATGTTTACATATGGCTGACGGTTACCATATTACAGGAGATTCGGAAGATGAAAAATTTAGTGCTTGAAGACCCATTCCCTTAGCCATGTAGTATTTTGAATATTTGATATGTATTTTGAGGTAGCCAACCCTTCCCTGTAGCACGCTCCTTGGCTACCGTTATTGGACATATTTCTCTAGCATGTAGTAGATATTTAAACTTATTATCTTTCCTATGGACTTATGTATTTTGATAGGGCCTATGATAGCCCCTTAGACTAAGCACTATGTAACTCATGTAGGTGAACTATCTTTGATGTATATTACTTGGCAAATGTTTTTTAAAAAAAAAAAAAACTTAGCCTTAAATTTTGTTAGGTGTTACAAAAAATATTTTAAGCTTTTTGAAAATAATATGTTATTCACTTTGAAGTTTCAAGCTCAATTTATATAATATTTAATATTTTTTAAATTGCAACAATTTTTTAGAGATCGTGTACTTTATATAATATTTAATATTTTTTAAATTGCAACAATTTTTTAGAGATCGTGTACTTGAAGAATATGATGTTTTTCGAAATAAAAATGAAAATATGATTTTTATATTACATAAATTATTTGAATCTTTTTTAAAATAATTTCTTATTCACTTTTAAGTTTCTAGCTATATTAACATAAGTTTTTTATTTTTAAATTGCCACAGTATTTTAAAGATAGTGTACTACACTTAAGAATATGGTGTTTTTTGAACTAAAAATGAAAACACGATTCGTAAATTACGTAAATTATCTGAAGCTTTCTGAAAATAATGCATTTTTGAAGTTTCTATCATAATTTACATAATTTTTTGTTTATTTTTAATTGCAACAATTGTTTTAGAGATCCTGTACTTGAAGAATAGAGTGTTTTTCAAAAAGAAAATGAATATGGTGTTTTTAAATTATCTAACTTCTTTAAAGCTTTCTAAAATTAATGTATTATTCATTTTGAAGATTCTACCCCAATTTACATAAGTTTTTATAATTTTAAAAGTGTGTCAAATTTTTAGAGATCGTGTACTCACCTGAAGAATGGAGGGTTTTTTGAAATAAAAATGTTAATGGTGTTTTTAACATACCTAAAGAATTTGAAGCTTTCCAAAAACAATGATTTATTCACTTTGAAGTTTCTTGCTCAATTAACATAATTTTTTATATTTTGATAATTACAACGGTTTTTTTAGAGATTGTGTACTATACACTTGAAGATTTGACTATTTTTCAAAATAAAAAAAATAGGGTGTTTTTAAATTAGAAAAATTATTGGATTTTTTTAAAAATAATGTATTATTCAATTTGAAGTTTCTAGCTCAATTTTTGTAATTTTTTTATTTTTAAAATTGCAACAGTTTTTTTTAGAAATCTTGTACTTTTACTTGAAAAATAGGGTGCTTTTCGAATAAAAATAAAAACTCAATTTATATATTACCTAAATTATTAGAAGTTTTTTGAAAATAATGTTTTATTTACTTTGAAGTTTCTAGCTCAATTTATAATTTTTTTATATTTTTAAAATTGTAATAATTTTTTTAGATAATATACTATACACTTGAAGAACAATGTGTTTTTCAAACAAAAAAATAAATAGGGTGTTTTTAACAAACCTAAATTATTTGAAAATTTCTCAAAATAATGTATTATTCACTTTGAAGATTCAAGTTTAATATACATATTTTTTATTATTTAAAATTATAACAATTTTTTTAGAGATAGTGTATTATACACCTGAATAATAGGGTGTTTTTTGAAAAATAAACTAATAGGGTATTTTTAAATTACCTAAATTTTTGTAAGTTTTTTTAAAACAATGTATTATTCACTTTGAAGTTTCTACCCCAATTTACATAAATTTTTATATTTTTAAAATTGTATCAGGTTTTTAAAGATAGTATATTATATACTTAAAGCATATGATATTTTTCAAAATAAAAATAAAAACGCCATCTTTAAATTATCAAATTTTTTTTTTTTAAAAAAAATATATTATTCACTTCAAAGTATCAATGCAATATACCTTCCATGGTATCCATGGTTTCAAACACCAGCTTTCATGCAATATACCTTCCATTGTTATTAGTCGACATAATATATAAAGAAAAACCATAAATTAAAATATTAATATCATACTAAAGAAAAGATAAATGAACAGAAAAAAGATAAATCAATTGAAATTTAAAATAATATTAAGATAATAATTTATTAGATAAAAAATAGTACATAAAAGTTTAAAAATAATTAATTATTTGACAAAACTTAAAAAGAATATTTTAATGTATTCAAAAACTCTAAGAATGATATGCATTAAAATTGGAGACTCAATTTTATATATATATATATATATATATATATATATATATATATATTATTTGCATTTCATTTCAATCTTATATTTTTTTTGTTAAATTTTGGTGCAGTATCTCTTATAAACGTTTCATTTTGATCCAATTCGTCGACTTCGTCACCTCCGTTAACAGAATTGACCTAAGGAGAACAGAGTCAAATTACGTCATTTATTTTCAAACCTAAATAAATCATAACATGCTCATGAACCTTAATAAGAACATAGTCAAGTTTCCTTTTAACGAGATGACGGAGTTGACGGACTGGACCAAAATGAAACATTTATAAGAGATACATAACCAAAATGTAATCCAAAAAAATATAGGACCGAAATAAAATGCGTGTAAGAAATACATGGCAAAATGGTACTTTTGGCCATATATATATATATATATATATATATAATTTTAACTAACAAAACTTAATATAATTGATAAATAGTTAAATCTATCTGTCAGATATGTTAATTACAAAAAATATCTAATGAATTATATACTAAAATAATCCCTGACTTTGTATTTTATCATTCAGTTTAGTCCCTTGCGAAATCAGTTATTTTAGTCCTGACTTTTACTATTATTAGTCATTTTAGTCCCTGACTTTCACTACATCATTCATTTTAGTCCATGACTTTCAGAGATTAAAATGAAGGATCATATAATTCAGAGATTAAAGTGACCTATAAAATATAAAGTCAAGAACTAAAGTGACTTATCCACACGGGACTAAAATTATTCTCGTAAAATTAAGGACTGAAACGGTACATCGCTTTTATTTAATTGTACACTTGGTCTTCTACATACAGAATTTTAATTTACTCCCAATATGAAAAAGAATTTCAATTTGATTCTTACCGCTTGTAGAAGTTAATAACGGCGTTATTAAGCCATGCCTTAGCAAATAGCAAACGGAATCCATTAAAATAATAATAATTAAAAATTATATTTTTTTAAAAAAAAAATAAAATCTACCCTTTTCACAGTACTCTCCATCTTGTAGGGGTGTTTGCGGTGCGAATTGATTCGATTTTGAAGAAAAAATTCGTCTAATCCAATCATTGCAATTTTATAACCTCCTCGCCCGATTGATTTTATTTCCAAATGATATCCGAACTAATCCGAACCAATCTTTTACCGTTTGGATTTGATTGGTTTTTCGATTTTTATTTTATTTTTTGAAATATGTTCTTATAAAAATAGTAAATATTGGATGAGGTTATTGTAACTATAATCTATTGTCACTCCTATTTGATTATTTTAATAATATTCAAACATTAATATTCTAATTTTATTGATTAAAAAATATATTTAAGATTTTTAAAAAATTTAAAAGGAATGACAATAGACACTTTTGTACTAGCAATACCCTTTTTCTAATAACAAAACTTAGATATGGTGCATATATTTAGGTCAATTTTTTTAAAAATTTATATATATATATATATATATATATATATATATATATAACACTCAAACAATATTTATATTTAAAGAAAAAATTAAACTATATAAATAATGTTTTAAGCATATCATTCAATCTTTAAAGAAGACCTGAATAATATAGAAAATTTATAAATATATTTTAGTATATGCGGTTTATTTTGGGTTGGTTCGATTTTGATAAGAGAAACCAAAATCCAAACCAAACCAATAAAATTATGTAGTTTTTTTTGTTTTCGATTTTTTCAATTTTTGGTTTTTTTTATTATCGATTTTTTGGATCAATTACAACGGTGTAAAATTAATTGGTTCGGTTATGAACACCCCTACCTTCTTCCTCTTTCAACGGTCTCCAACTAAAAAAGTTTTTCATATATAGATCAAATTAACAATGTATATCACGTGTACGAATCAAATGTATAATTAAACAAAAAAATATTTTATTGATAGAGATGGTATATTACTTATTTCAATGATCTTTTTACGTCAAAGAAATTAAATTGTCGGTGGAATGAAAAATATGATTGAAATATCTACACTGAAATATGAAGATGACATAATTACTGAAATATCTAAATTATTAGAAAAGCATGTCGTAGAGGATAAAGAACCGTTTATCAAGGCTTTAGTAGCAAGCAAAATTAATATTCATATTATATAAGCAAAGTTATATAAACTTCATAATTTCTCTGGCTCAAAGGGAAAAAAAAAGTAAATATATAAAATGAAAAATCTTGGATAGAGCGGAGAAAGAGAAGAGAGGAAGAAATTGTTAAAAAATAAGTATTATATAATATGACAATGCGAATTTTTAAGAGTGAGTTAAGCACAAATTCGAATTTAGAGAAATCGATTGGCACAATAAGCATAGCAGAGTGCTCTTCAGGAAAGAACATGATATCACTGTAATTGCAGTGGATTTGAAACCTCAAAGAAAATTTTTAAGAGAATTAAAATTAAAGATAAATAATCTTGAAACAACCTAGTGCAGATAAAAAAGATAATTTCTAAAATTTTCTTTGAGATTTCATATCCACCACGCTCACGTTGATGCTAGCTAATAATTTGATAGAAAAGTGAACATATAAATATAATTAATCCGATAGTTTTGGCTATTAATATATAGTTGTTGTTCATCGAACCATTTAATTTCTATGCTCAGTGGATTATGTAAGTAACCAAAAAAAGTTTCCAATTTAAAACTTAAATATCGAAACACGATAAGATAGGATAAGATCAATAAGATTGCCTTAATCTTGTCAAATTAAATCCATAACAAACTTTTTTGATTTGTAGTAGTTCTTTTAACTTATAAACGGCTTAAATAAGTGTTGTTTTTTGGGTAAATAGCTTAAATAGATAGATGTTTTTTATATATATATATAAATACGGATTTTTTACCCATGAAATGAGACTAATCTCGTTTGTGTTACGTGTCTGACGCTGACCCCCATGAATTCGGCATAGGTAGAATTCGAATACGGATTTTCCCGTTGTGGATCGTCCCTCATATGAACTTAGCAGAGCCTAATACCGCTTAAATAAATGTTTAGTTCTTGTAAAATTATTATATTTTTATTTTATTTTAGTCTTTATAAAATATTATTTTCATTTCAGTTTAACTTAATGTAAGATTTTATTTTTAATCTATATAAAATTGATACTTTTTGTTTTAGTCCCTTCAAAATATTTTATTTTATTTTGATCCAATTTAATTTAAAATTTTTATTTTTAATCCAAGATTTTAATACTTTTTTTTTAGTTTTTTTATCACATTTTTTAAGGGATCAAAATAAAAAATACTGAAATTAAATTCCAGTGAACAAAATAAAAAACAATACAAGGACTGAAGATAAATTTCTAGTAACTATAGGGATCGGACTAAAAATTTGTACTTATTATAAAAAAGTTTGTAGTGATTAAAAATAAAATTTTTGAATTGAGTTGAATCAAAATAAAAATATATTTGCCGAGAGCTTGTAGCTCAAGTGGCATGAGGAGGAGTTCTTGGAATTCAAGGAGAGGGATTCGATCCCTGATGGAATATATTTAGAAGTAGATTTAGGAATAATGTAGTGTAGAGGTATGTGTGTTTGGCAAAAATATATATATATATTTTATGCAGACTAAGAAAACAATTTTATAGGGAGTAAACTTATTTTAGCCCTTCTAAATTTATTACAAAAAACGATTTTAAGCACGTAAAACAAGAAAGGTATTAACCATGTTATCCAAAAATAGGGTGGGAGGGATTGAGACCACCCCCAATTTTAGAAATTTTATTATCCCTTTATATATAAAAATTATAAATTTATATATTAAAAATGATAGTATCACTTCCAATAAAGATGGTACTAATCCCTTCCACAAAAAAAATTGACACACAGAAAAAAGAACAGAACCAATGAATCCATCGCAAGCCTAGAATGGATTAAAAAAAAAATTGCTCCAAATACACTTCTTATTTTAATACTAATCAACAGTGAAAATCTATAAATTATTACTGGTTTGGGCTATTTGTTTTTTCTAACTATTTGGGCTGCCAAACTAAGAAATAATTAATTCTTACCAAAAACTTTCAAACATTGAATGTCTATCACTTCAAAAACCATGTTGCTGTCTTACAAAAAAACTAGCGTTACCATTGACTTCACCTTGGAAACCTACCCAGTACCCACCTTCACCCTTCATGCCACCTACCCAGTACACTCGTCACAAGTCCCTACAATGGCATCCACCAGAAGTACTTTCATTTTTGAGTAATTGTAATGGTGCGTTTGTATTAGATTTTAGTAGAATGAAAAGTGAAAATCACATAAATTAAAAAAAAAAATCAATGGTTAAGATTATTGATGCACAAAAACTAAGACGATCCAATGGAAGTAAATATTTTTAGTTTTGGTCAAAATTTGAACAAATCAAAATCCTAAACAAACATGCCCTAAATCCTCTTACTCCATGTTCTTACAAATTCTTCTACTTACTCATTAACGAATGTTTCCAATATTTTCTATGGTTTCAAGATTGAAAATGTATTTAATTTCATACCATATATAGTAATAAGAGGATAAGGCTCTGTTTGATAACACTAGCTTATAACTTATGACTTATAGCTTATAGCTTATTTCACTGAGATTATACTCCATCCGTCCTAAAATGTAAGACCTTTTAGAGATTTTTTGCTTGTCCCATTTTATAGGACCCTTTGAAAATTTTTGTGCACATTTAGTTTTTTTTACCATTATACCCTTGCTACTCAACCAACTTTGGTGAATCCAAAACACAATAAATAAAGTCATGAATTAACTAAATTCATTTTTCTTTCCTTTATAAGTAGACCTCATTGCTATCAAATTTAATCACTTTGACTTTTTATTGTGACGTACTATTTCTAAAACATGGAATAATTAATAGAGTCTTTCTAAAAATAAAAAATTAATAAAGTAAATAAATGAACAATATTAATTAAAAGAGAAAGGGTGAGGTGATAGAAAAAGTCAAAGAGATTGAAAGGGTAAATTTGGAAACTAAAGCTTTTTGTTAGACAAATTTAATACATTTAATTAAATTAATCACTTTTCTTAATTTCCACACTATTGATCTTAGGGGTCTTACATTTTGAGACAGAGGGAGTATTATTTTTTATATAACCTTAAGTAGTCTTACATGTATGTGTCATCCTAAAGCTTTGAGTCTCTCATGGTCCTAGGCAAGAGTTATCATTTGTGTAGAGCTCTCACTTCTTCCACTCTTGATGAACGATATTTATATTTTATATAATTAATCCATTCTATAATTATTATTAGGAGAAAATTTATTTCTGCATCTATTCCTCTTTTCTAAATTATTATCATTAGCTGTGTTAAATTTCGAGAAGTATCACGTATAAGTCTAAATCAAATATAATATTGTTTGTTTTGTTTTTTTATAAGAATGTATATTAGTTGAGATTTAAATTCGAATACTCGTAAAGACGAGTAGTTTTGTGCTTGATTCTATTCTTTAAGACATACTACAAATTTTAGAATTTTAAAATTAGAAAATAAAATTTGATCTACTTTGCTATAATTCTATTTAGATAATGCTACTCCCTCCATTTTATATTATAAAACTATTTTTTGACACATCCCAAGTATTTTATAACGCAAGACTTTATACAAATAAATTTTTATGTGTAGTTATTATTTTTTGTTATAATTAATTGATTTTTTAAGTGATGATAAAATACAATTAATATAATAATAAAATATAATAAGGATAGATTTGAAAGACTGTATAATTTTATTTAAAATTAATATATTATTAACTATATTATATATCACTATAACATAATTGATCTTTAGTAATATCACATTTATAAAAAAATGTTACAAATACAAAATAATAATATTTTTAAATAATTTAGCAATATTTTTTTAATAACATAATCTTTATATAATATTTGTCAAAAATATAATATTGCAAATACACAAAAATAATATTTTTAATTATTTGTTTTTTGAGTGTAAGGTTTTCTCTACGATTTGGGATCTTCTACTAGCAAGATATGGATTGGTGACAGCTTTTCAGTTTGTGGACTTGTTGGTTTGGCGAAGAATGATCGTCCCAAGTGGCAAATGGTTTGGTTTAGCACCATTTGGTCCCAAGTCCGGGGAATAATGTTTTATTGTATCTTTTGAGTACATCTCGTATTCTTTTTAATATATAGTAATATTCTTTTATAAATAAAAGTGCATTTACATGGATTCGAATTGAAGAGCTATTACTTAAAGCTTCATTTTTTTAGAGGCGGAGCTAGCTCAAAATTTTTGAGAGAGCCAAATATAAATAATTAAATAGATAAAATTTTGCAAGGCCAATTACTTTGAATGCTACTAATTTTTACTTATATTTTAAGAAATTATATATATATGTATATATTAATAATTTTTTCTCACAACGAGAGGCCGAAGCCCTCTCATTATAGCAACATAGCTCCGCCTCTATATTCTGCAACTATTGAACCAACCAATTAAATACCTTTTTATTATATATTATCCTTGACTTAAAAAAATATTTTTAATAATTTAATAATATTTTTTAACGATTTAATAATATTTTTAAATATCATTAAAAATCAATTATGTTCTAGTTTATTTTCTTAACACCTTAATTATATTAAGAGGAACATATAGTACAAAACCGACAGAATATATCCGAGAATGATGTAGTATGAATTATCAAGAGAAGAGATGTAACCCAAGTTAACTAGATGGTCCAAATTTATGTAAGTGTCGTTTGTCAAATTTAAGTAGGTGAGGCTTGGACAATACTTCCTTTAGTCTTTATTATAACGCACATTTTAGAAGGATTTTGTGATCCTTTTTATAAGGCATTACACAAATCTCATAAAGTATTTATGATTATTTTCCTTATTTGTCCCTATTAAATACTTTAACTTTATTATACCAACCACTAAACACAATATTTAAGGAAGGATAAAATTGATATATTATCCCACTTTTTAATAAAATTGATGCAACTAACTATTTTTATTGGTATACGTAATTTAGGTATTTATGCCTTATAATAAGGACAAGAGGAAGTAATATGTTTTCAAAATTAAATAAATGATCCAATCCAAGTTTGAAATTCCCATTATATTGTTCTTTAATTGCTGAACTAATATACATTAATGTGAACTGAATTCCTTTAATAACGGCGCCTTGGCCCCTGGACCAAAGAAGATTCAAAGTGAATTTATGAATAAGAATTAATTGCTTAAGTGTGTGTTTGGTAACACTAGTTTATAGTTTATTGTCAAATAGAGATATTTGGTAACAACTAGCTTATAACTTATATAAACTATAAGCTAGCTTATAAAAAGCTACTTAAGTAGCTTATAGCTTATGAAAAGTAGTTTTTAATAATTCTTTCCTATTTTATCTTCTAGTCATTTATTATGTTTACTTTATCAAATAATTTATTATATGTAATTATTACTTGTCCTTTTAAGTCATTTAACAAATATAAACTATCTAATAAACTAATTTTACCAAACACCTCTACTCAATTATAAGTCACAAGTCATAAGTTATAAGCTACAAGCTATAAGTCATAAGCTATAAGCTAATTTTTATCAATCAGAACCTAAATTATCAACACCATATACCACCAAAACTATGATTTGACTTAGATTGAAATTAATTTTGACAAAAAAAAAAAATGTTTAACAACTTTATAACAGAAGTGATTTTAAATACAAAATTTAGATTGTGAAATTTACTTTTTCATAATCAATTATAAATCATATTTACATTATAAAACCTAAGTTTTGACCATAGTATCTAAACATAATTCTCTCTTATAATCAATTTTATGATCTTAGTTTTCTAAATATAAATCAATTATCTTTCGAATCTACTTTGCTTAGAATCAATTAACACAATCAATTCCGCTCAAAATCAATTGATTTTACCAACGTTGAAGATGTTCTCAAGTCCTCCGTTTTCTTCTGTTGTCCTCTACCAAGAGTAGAATAACTGAATAAAGAGCCGATTTCTTTCTCTTGGATGTTTTAACTCTCTGCACGGTTTATCCATTCAGCATAGCAATCTTAGTAATTCATACGGTCAGGAAACACTATGAAACAAGTATAATGTGACGGGAATGTAGATGAACTAATGTCCCTAAAAGTAGGTTAATTCAGCCATGCGGATCCTTAAATTTATTTAAACTAAACTATAGTCCCTAAAAGTATAGCACTGAATGAGTAGAACTATGAAACGAATACATGCATAGTGTATATTGTATAACCATAAAAGGAAGTTGGATGACAGTACAAGGCACAATGTCAATAAGAATCTCCATGACTCACTTGACAAAAGCATAAATAGTTACTTATTATACCATTTTCTTACACTTTAATGTCAAGATTCCAATCAATAATTTATCACAGTTGAATTTATATAGTAGTACATATGAGAGCAGAGAGCTGCTCCAACAATGATTATACAGTTGGTCGTCTAAGAAGCCACAGAGGCAGAGTTCATAAAAGCAGAACAAGGAACAGTGTCATGTATACACAGCTGTGGAAATTCATGGTATCAATAGAATCCATTGAAGTAAATAAATGCTACAAAAGAATGTTCTAATTTCATTAATTAATCTCTTATTTGGCAATTTAAGTATGGAATCGGATTACAACTTACAAGTATTGATCTAAGTCTATGTAGACTATCATCAATTCATCATATATCTGTTCAAAGGGACCAATAATACATCTTATACAAATCCCCTTCAACAAATAATGATGAATGGCATCAACTATATGTAAACACGAGCAAAAGAATCATGATATCAAGTGGCAGAATATCAAACCAAACACAATCTTTCAGCTAAAGAAAGGAGGTGCCTGCCAAACCATGGTGCAAAAGATTATGAGCAATGGCATCCCTAGCCTTCATGGAGTTAACCGATCTCAACGCGACCTCCGGCACCATCTCATCATCTTGCAGATCAACCTTGAGCTCAGGATCCATTTTCTCACCCTTCAACTCACAAATATTATGCAGAACACAACACGCACCGAGAACAACCGGCAAATCCTGCAGCTTCACCTCGGTCCGCTTCTGCAAGCAACACCACCGCCCTTTCAACCTTGCGAACGCGTCCTTTGCGACCTTCTGAACCTCCCCAATCTTCTCATTGAAAGCATGCTGAGTCCAAGTAAGATTCTGCTGAGTATAAGGCACCAAAACCCAATCCATCAAAGGAAACCCTGAACTCCCAACAATCCAAACACCCTTTAATAGCCCCCCATTTGCTCTTTGAAAAAGGGCACTTTTTTCTAACACCTGATCATCAGGCATTGAACCCGGCCACCCAATACAAACATCAGTGAAAACCCCTTTTGGATCCACAACACCCTGAACAGTAATTGAATAAGAAGTTTTCTGATTCCTCTCAGTATGTCTCTTGTTAAAATATGCAGCTACACTAATCTTAGGAGCTATAATAGGAACATGTGAAGTGTACATAGACCCTACAACATTAGGGATTCCAGAAATCGATTCAAATTCACCCTTAATCTTCCTCAAATTAACCTCATCAGGCCATTGAAGATACTTAGGCATAAGAACAGTTTTAATAGCGGTACAAACCTCAAGAACAAGCTTGTGACAAGTTGAAATCCCTAATCCAAATCTTTTAGAAACAAGTCTCAGAGGATCACCTGTTGCTAACCTCCACAAACAAACCGCTACTCTTTGCCTCACCGGAATCGCATTTCTCAATGTCGTATCTTCCTTCACAATCGCCGAATTCAGTTCTTCGCATATTAGGTCAAACGTTGACTTCCCCATCCTGAACGCTTTCCTGAACTCTTCTTCAGGAAAATCATCTCTGTTACATTCATCCCACCACGCTCCGGAACGATCCTTGACCCACAGCCTCCGCTGCGGTGCACCACCGGCACCCGATTTCGCCCCCTCGGAGTTCAAACTTTCCATTTCTAACCCTTCGCACGCGGCGGTAACCGCCACCGCACGTGCCATCCCACGTGACTTCTTCCGCTTGAGATTTTCCGATTGCTGAACCTCCGAGTAGTAATCATCAAGGTGCGAGTAGTATTGAAGCATCGCCTTCGTTTTCTTCCTGTGATTCGTTTCGAAAGAGGATTTCTCTTCTTCGGAAACCTTGTTCTGGCTTTGTTCGTCAAGCTTCTCTTCTTCGTCGAGTAAAATAAGCGACGTTAAGATACCTTTTAACTCTTCCTTCTTAGTATCGTTCTTATTTCCTTCTTCATCTTCCTTTTTGTTAGTTGAACCGTTACCGTTACCGTCACCGTTACCGTCGTTTTTTCTGCGGCGTTTTCTAGAGGAGGTGTTGTTGGGGTTAACGTTAACGTTATGGTTCATTTGATCGAAGGAATTTTGAAGTAAGGTGTAGATGTAAGAGAGGGATTCAGGGTCTGCGAAAGTTGGGAGTTTCATAACAGAAACAGAGCAAAGGGAAGCTCACGATTCACGAATTTGTGAAGAGAAGGGAAAAAAAAAGGTGTATAGCAAAAAAAAAAACTGTGTTTGTTTGTTTGTTGTGTTTTGAGGTGTGGGGTTTTTGAAGGGTAGTTATATTATGTGTGGGTGTGAACAGAGGGTGTAGTGTGAACGCGGGGAATGAAAAATGAGGAAAACAATAAATGAAGAGATGCCAGCGAATTGAATATTGATGAGTTGAGTTAATTAGCGTGAATGAAGTTGTATATCATGATGGGGCTTTGGACCTTCGGTTTCTTTTTTTCTTTTTTCTTTTTTTTTTCTTTAGCATTGTTTAATTGACAGTTTGACACATCCATAGCTTGCCATAAATAAAAGAAATCTAGAAACAAAATCCAAATAAGAAAAATGCTAATTAGTGTTCATATAACATTAAGAAAAATGTTAAACAATATCCACTGGTTAAGAATACAAAAGTGAAAATGTTTATTGGAATTGATAGTGTTTATTGTTTCGGAAGTTGAAATTCTATTTAAATATTTTCAATCCCAATAAAATATTTTCACTTTTGTATTCTTAACAAGTGCCCTTAGAGCATGGTTTAGCAAGACCATTTTATTTTACCAATTTGTTTCTCCACATTCTCTATCTATTCTAATTAGAGTAAAACTATTGGTTGACACTATTATTGAAAAGTATAAAGTTATTACCTCTGATCTAAAATATAAACAAATTTGGACCACTATTTTTTTTTGTCTCAAATATAAGCAAAATTCAACCACTTTTCTTTTAATTAATGTTGTTATTCTAAAATTGGCATTGCACTAATTGAGTCTCTAATTCCAAGTTTTAAATACTGCACATTTATTTGGGTGGTTGAGAGGAGAGAGACTCTTTTTTTGAAATTTAAGAAAGGGTAATTTAGGAAATACAGTCATTTTATGAAATTCAAAAAATTAATTACAATTATTTACTTCTTAATAAGTGTGATTTGGTCTCCTTTTGCTTATATTTGAGACCGGATGTAGTATTAAATATCATAAGGGTATATAAGAAAACAAATATTTAATGCTTCACATAATTTAAAAAGTAACTTATAAGTAGGAACAGATAGAGAAGTTGTTAGCATTACCCTTCAATTAATTATTTATTCATTTCCTTAGTTTTGCATTGGTAAATGAAATGATTTATAGTTTAAGAATGTAGGGGTGGGTTCGAGTTAGGTTAGGTGGATTTTTGGCTATTTTGAAGCCTAGCCTAAACTTTTTTTTCGGATACAAATGGAAAGAAAGAAACAACAAGAAAATTACAAGATTAAATCACTACAAAGATGATCAACTATTTATGAAGGATGATATTTTCAAACTCATAATGGAGTAGAGACATGAGAACCAAACCGCGCCAAAGCATTCGCAACCATATTAAGCTCTCTCGGAATATACGTGACAGTGACTTCCCAATCCAAAGCAAGTATATCTCGCAAGGTAATAATGATATCTTTAAGCCAATGTCGGTCAATATTGGAACCATGAGTAACAAGATCAACGACATCTGTGCAATCCAACTCACAAATGTTTTTGTTGAACCCTAAATTCCACACATAGTTTAGACCAACATGTACCTAAACTAAATTGTGTGACTTGGGTTGGTTTGATTTTTGTATTTTTTATTCTTCGACTCAAACCAACACAACCCGAACTGAATTGGGTTGGGTTGGGTTGAGTTGGGTGTTTGAGTCTACCTAATTAAATAAAAAATAGAAATTTTATTTTTAAAAAAACTGTAAAATTTATAGTGACATAACATTAATTTTACCCATGTTTAGTGATTTTATTCGCTAAATTAAAATTTAATACTAATAATATAATCATACAATATAATATAGTCATAACATAAATAAAGTAATCAATTAGTCATAATATAAAAACAGAATCAAAGAGACTACTTGCCCAAATTTAAGTTTTAAGAGTAGCAACACAAGAATATAAAGAAGTTTAGTTTTACTACCAAATCATCAAGCAAGTCTTTCAAAATTAAAAACACTTTAGTAATTTGATTGTGTTTGTTTTGGAAAGAAAATCAAGAGAAGTCAAGGACTTCGACTAGAGAGAGTATAACGACATAGCAATTTAGTAATTTGATTTGCACAATTTGGATTGGGTTTGATTTATTGAGTTTCTAAAATGAAAATCCAAGAGCTAACCCAAATTGGCTTGAGTTTACTAAAAATATCCAAATCAACCCAATCACCCAACCCAACAAAAAAAAAAAACGGTTTGATTTGAATTGGGTTATTCGGTTGGTGGGTTTTCCCACCCATTACCTAACCCTACAAGAATGGGTGCTAATTAGGAAGTTAATCATGTTTGTGTGGGTTATTATTTCAGTTTATTTATAAGTATTCTTTTTTTTAAGCCGAAAATATTTATATTATGGTAGTATTAACTTTTTATATTTACAAAGACTCAGAACCCGAAATTTCATATTTAATTTGAGTGAAACAAGTATGTATCACTCACTGATAAATTGATCTTTTATTTTAATAATAGAGTCTTGTTAAACAATGTTCTTAGAGTGATTGACTGTTTTAATCCTTCATTTTATATTCATAGGGCATTTTAGTTCCTGACTTTATACTTTATAAGTCACTTTAGTCACTAATATTAAGTAACATTAACGAAATGCCTATGTGACATGCTAACTGCTTATATGGCACGTTATTTGTCACAAATGAGTTCACATAAACGACTAAACAATGTCGTTTTGCTTAATCGCTGAAGTTACATAGCATTTTGAGGTTTAAAATTGTGTTATATTGTAATCGATTTAAAGGACTAATTGAGTTACCTATTTTGAGATTAAACAAATCAATGTCATTTTATCGCTCACTTTGACACCTAAGTGTCAATTAACCTATCTGTAGACATTCAATGTGTAATGTAGACATTTTGCTAGTGTTACTTAATATCAAAGACTAAAATAATTTACAGAGTGCAAAGTCAATGATTAATTCAAATATTTTATAAAGGCAGGGACTAAAACACCCTGTAACTACAAAGCGAGAGATTAAATTAATAAATAATTTCCAAATTAACCATTCATAGATTTAAAACGTTACTAAGTTTGTCTTTTTAAAAATTAAAATACTACTAAATTAGTTATTTAAATTGTAGCAAATAAATGTCTGCAAGACTAATTTAAAAATAAAAATCCTGGTGGGACCAAACTAAGTAACAAACAAAATCTTTAAAAAATTATAACTAATATTTTTTTTTAAAAATAGTTAAAAATTAAATTAAAATTTAAATGTAAATATAAAACACCAAAATTATAATTCACCCTTTATTATTATTGAGAGTTAATTTAACATGGGTGTGTATTTTAAATTTAAGGATGGGTGCATGTGTTAGTGTGTGTTTGGTTTAGCGGTGGTAGAATTGATTTTGGATCAACGTGATTTTATAAAATTGATTTTGTGTAAAATTAATTTTAAAGTAACGTGATTTATGTTTGGAGATTTTTTTCTTAAAAGCAAGTTTAAAGTAAAAACATAATGTAAATTTTTCAACTCAACATGAAAGCAAGTCTCACCAGCCAAAATTAATTTTGGCAACCCTAAATCAATTTTGGTTTTTTCCTAACTGATAACCAAACAACTGATTTATCAACCAAAATCGATTTTAGCTCTTCAAAATTAATTTTCCTTCAACTCAACGGTTTTCCAAACACACACTTAGGCTCTGTTTGGTAAAACTAGCTTATAGCTTATAACTTATAGTTTATAGCTTGTAGCTTGTAGCTTGTAGCTTATAACTTATAGCTTGTAGCTTATGACTTGTGACTTATAATTGAGTAGATGTGTTTGGTAAAATTAGCTTATTAGGTAGCTTATATTTGTTAAATGACTTAAAAGGACATGTAATAAATTATTTGATAAAATAAACATAATAAATGACTAGAGGGTAAAATAGGAAAGAATTATTGAAAACTACTTTTTATAAGCTATAAGCTACTTGAAGTAGCTTTTCATAAGCTAGCTTATGAAAGCTAGCTTATAGCTATAAGTTAGTTGTTACCAAATACCTCTACTTGACAATAAGCTACAAGCTATAAGCTCCTAAATAAGCTATAAACTAGTGTTACCAAACACACAGTTATTCGTCGAAAAAAAGACGTTGGGAAAGAGCCTAGGAAGAGAGGGTGAATTATGAATAGAGTAAATTTTTAATTCTTCTAATTCATATTCTTAAAAATTTTTCTACTTACTCATTAAATAATATTTTCAACATTTTTTATAGTTTAAAGATTAAAAATACATTTAATTTTATACCTTATATAATAATAGAAGAATTTTTAAAAAACTTTAGCATTAGTTGAATAAATGAATAAGATAGAAATAGATTTGGAGGAAATGGTGGCAAGTGTGAACACGGTTTAAGATTGGAATTTTTTTGAGATTGGATTCGGCGGTGTCAGGTAAGGACGAAATGCACACTTGGAATTTTTCTAACTTCGTGTCCTCATTTCGCCAATAATGGAAATTTTTTTCTATCATTAGCTGGGAAGTATTCTCACACACTCATAATAAATAAATAAATAATATACATACACCTACACGCTTTCATTAAAATAGTTTTCATCGTTTATCTCAAACAATTTGTCTTATTCATTTTTTTTTTCATAACATGGATTTGTGCATTTAATTTTTTTTATAATAAAATAGTACAACTCGAAAATCGAATTTATATCCACACACGTATTCTTATAGGCTAATCAACTGGGTTACATGACTGAACTTTATTTAACTATTTTGAATATAACAATTTTTTATTATAAGCAAAATGCAAGTTACTCTTTCTAATCCTATTTATAAGGTATTACATTTAATATTTTTACAAGATATTTATTACTTTTTATGAAATATTTAATATTTTGTTTCTTTATTTCTATTAAATCATTCAACTTATTTTTATTTTTTTACTCTATCAATTCTTATTTATAAGTCACTTTTAACTAATTTATACATATTAAGAAAATTAGTTAAAATTAGTTAATGGTATTGACATTAACCAATTTTATATTGACTTCCTAAGATTATTCTTATTTAATTTGTTTTTGTTTTACCAATATTTCTCTTTCTATTTTCTATTCACTTTAATTGGAGCAAGGTTATTAATTGACATTATTATTGAAAATTGTAAAGCTACTAAATATCACAAGGGTATATGAGAAAAAAAATATGTAATGTTTCTCATATTTTAAAAAGTGACTTATAAATAGAAACACAAAATATTTCTAAAAGGTAACTTATAGGGATTCAAATCAGGTATCCCCAAATCATGTCTCAAATCGTGTCTCATCAATAGAATATCGACACGTCATTGAAAATATTTCCTTTAATTTTAATCTTTAATTTCCTAATAAATTTTTTTAATGAAATGACAATATTCTATTGGTGGGACATGATTGGGAACATGATTTGAGAACACATTACTTAAATCCAACTTATAAATAGGAATAGAAAGAGTATCTTGTAAACTTAAAATCATTAATGCACTTTTGCATTTAAAGAATAAAATTGACATATTACATAATTTTTATGATAAATAACTACGGTTAACCATTTTTGTTGATATTAATAATTCAATTAAAAATATCTTATAAATAAGACCATAAAAATAATATTCAAAACTTCACTCTTTAATTGGCTAACCCGTTGCATATATTTTGAATATGACAATTTAATCTCTCTTATATTTTATCCCAATTATAATAGAAGCGTGGGTAACATTGGTGGTATTTTCTAGCCTAGCTTACGTGATTATAGCTCTAAAGATGCTTTTATTAAATATTTTTTGGCCAATTGAGATTTCATTGCATTATGAAACTGGTTTGCTTGTCTAGCTACATCACAATTACAAAGAAAACACTAAGAAATATATTTCTAAATTTCCATAAAAGTTAGACGGTATTTTACATTTGGGTCTGGTTATGCTACTTTGAAGCTGTTTTGGAATACCAAACTTGAAGTTTCAATGTTTATATAAGATTTTACGACGTAAAGGTAAGAGAAAGTAATTAAAGGAGAAAATGAGATAAATTTATTATTGATGCAATGTGTAAAGTGATTATACACAATTAGTGTTTATATATATGAATGAAAAAAGTAAAATACTTACTAATAGCTATCATTAATAGCAAGCGGGAAGTGTTACTAACACTTATAACTTGGGATAAACAGTATGAGGCTAATAAAAGCAAAAAGAAATACAATGAAAAATGTCAAATATAATGGCTGAAAAACATACAAAAATCATGAAACATCTAGATAGAAAAGCAAAGATTATCTTCAACTTTTTACCATCCACTAGTAGTAGAGAGAATCTTCAAAGTGAGTATAAGCCATGGGTATGAAAACCCGAGAAGAATGGGTATAGATCTTGAATAAGATGAGTATAGATTTTGAGAGCAGATGGGTATGGAGACCCGAAAGGAGATGGGGGTAGATCTCAAAAGGAGATGGGTATGGAGACCCGAAAAAGATTGCATCTTCACTGAAAGTTAACAACAAACAGTTGGCGTGCTTGCAAATTTGGTTGTCACTCAGAATCAGAACTGTAGAATGAATTAACAGATTAAACTTGAATCTCTTCATTGAGGATGGAAAAACAAATACTTTGTGAGCATAATATTGAACCCACAAGACCTTTTGATATGATCAATGCTAAGAAACAAAACCACATTTTTTGAAATTTCCATCAATTAAAGGAGAACAAAACTGCAATGTTTTTTAGATCCCGAAGCAAAGCTCTAAAACTTTAAGTGTAAAGCTTCGGATTCAGAAGCCAAAAATCCCCAAAAGCGGGAAAAACGACCACGCCTAAAGAACGCTCATGGCGGCGGTGGCAGTTCTCGGAGGCTGAGATAAGAAATGAACAGAAATAGAGATTTCTTATAGTGAAAGATCGGCGAAGAGGACCAGACAAAGATGTTGCTTTGAAGCTAAGAAAGTTGAACGTGACGGTAGAGACCCAAAAATGAATGCAATGGCGAGATTATGGATTTTCGTTCTATGTCTCTAGAACCCCACCACTGCACCTTCTTGAATCTTTCTTGACTCTCCGGGAACAAGGAACTAGAAAGGAATGAAATTGCACACCAACGAGTGAAGCCAAATTTGGGGATTTAGAACCGGATTTTGGTTCACATTCTCGAGCTCTGAAGAACCAAGAATCGCAAGAAACCGCCTTTTGCTTAAGGTAGGAGATGAAAATCTGAAGCCCCGTCGAAGAACGCCGACGAATCAGATTGTGAATCCTGGTATGCAAAGCCGCAACCAAACAGAATGCTCAGAGAACGACCGTGAAGGTGGAGATCCCGCAAGAACCATTAGAATGATGGCTTTGAAGTGATAACCGGAGAACGACCGTGAAGGTGCAGTGAACACTAGCGTCCGGTTTCAACTGTTGTGAAGTCGGCAATGATAAACTGAGTGGGTTTTCTTTTTATTAGGGTTTTCTGAATGGGTTTTTAGGAGTTTTCTATCATATGCACTATTTTACATGTTACAAAATAAAGATAGAAATAAAACACAACATTAATTGCATGTCAAACACAATTATATTAAATTTTTGTTTTTTCCAACAAAAACTTTTTACTTTTAGTTTCTTAACACGTGCAATATTACACAAGTTAGAAAAGCACTTCTTTTTATTAGGGTTTTATGAATGGGTTCATCTAAGAATCTGAAATGAAGAAAGAGAAGGGTTTCATTTGGGTTTGAAGATTTTTGGGCAAAAGAAACAAAGAAGGAAAGTGAAGATTTTGGAAGAAATAAGACAAAAAGAATGGAAAGTGAAGGGAGAGAGAGAGTGAGATGCTCTCTTGTTGCAGCAGTAGAAGAGATTTCCATCAAGGAGGGTGATATCTCTCTGATACCATATTAGATTTTATGATGTAAAGGTAGGAGAAAACAATTAAAGGAGAAAATGAGAGAAATTTATTATTTATGTAATGTGTAAAGTGATTATAAAAGGAGCACGATTAGTGCTTATATACATGAAGGAAAAAGGTAAAATACCTACTAATAGCTATCTCTAATAGTTTATCCTCACAAAACTAGCTAGTTTCTAGCATCGACATAGATTTTTTTTCTTGCAAATACTCAATAATAGAGGTCGAAGTGTACATATTAGAAACCAAATATTTAATATAGAGAGAAGGAAGAGGGGATACCCTCTAAGAAAACTAGATAAGAAGACCGCAAGAATAAAAAACACTAGGCGATAAAGTTGTCAAATTTGGAAACCTACATGAACTCATACAATATCCGTAGACTCAACTCATAAACTCATAAGAGTTTACTTAATATGAAAATAATATTTAAAATATCAAATAATAAAAAAATATAGTCCATCAGCCATTATTTAACTTATTTATGCAATTACAAATCAAACATATTTGCTAAGCTTAACCTACACACAAAACCTAAGTGTCTAACATCTCATTTTCATATAATATGTTTTAAGGTTTTGCAGGAACCATTTGCAAAATCAGTATATGCATGAGAGGGTTTGATTTGCGTTTTGTATTTTCACTTAATATATACAAAATGTTTGTTCATGTGAGGCAGTCAAAACATGGTTGTTTTGACGATTTGGAGATGCATTTTTATGCAAAAGCTACATTCGTTGAATCAGATGTAAACTTGAGATTTTACGACAGTTTATGAAAGTTCATTAGACTCTACAAAAAAACAAGAGTCACTACAGGAAAAATGTAAATCGGCGACCGAATTTAGGGAGTGAAAACAGTCAGTCGCCGACGGCAACGAATTTAGGGACTCCTTAGGGATGGATTGAGTATTAAGTCGGGTGGCGATTGAATTAGCAACCCCATAAGTCGGTAGCTAGTTAATTCGTTGTGGGGCGGTCGCTAAAACGGTCACTGATTCTAAAAAAATTAATCAGAAAATAGCTTCCCACGTTTTTAGGTCGCCGCACATGCATTTTCGGTAGCCAAAAATAACTAATTGGTGACTGAATTTTTGGTCGCCGAGGTAATTTAATTTCGGTCGCCGGACTTATCTTTTATGTGCGAGTGAAGAACGAACCCTATCTCCAAATTGATGTGCCATCGACCGTTCCTCCTCCTTCCTCAACCATTTCGCTACGTGTCCTCCTCCATCAACCAAATCAACGCCCTTCGGCCTCCATTATCAACCAAATGCTGTGTCTCATCCGCTTTCTCTCACGTTTCCGGCGAAATATTCCGGTAATGGCAAATTCTCTTCTCTCTTGCACTCTTTCCATCGATTTCCTTCTTTCTTTCTCTCCGTCTTTCATCGCCCTCTTTCTCTCCCCTTACATCATGTTTCTTAGTGATTTCTCTTTAACTTGTTCTTGCATTGGTTCTGATTTAGGTATTTTTCTTAGGACTATGCTATAAGCAGTCTTGGTGGCTGGTGCTATGATTTATTTGATTTAATAAATTACATTTGTTGGCTGATAAAGAAAAAACTTGAAGTTTTACTCTTGATTTGTTAGTGATTTTGTTTTCCTAATTGATCCCCTAGGTAGAAGAAAATAGTCTAATTATGTAAAAACATCATAAATGTTCCCCTGTGAAAAAGAAAAAAAATGTAAGTAGCGCACTGTTCATTAGTGATTTCTTGATATGCAAGAGAAATACAAAAATTTCATGTCTTGGTTCTTAATTGCTTCCTCCTTTTAGCCGTCCATATTGTACTCTTAATTGTAAGATATGAGTTGAGCTTCATAGGATGGCCGGCTAAAAAACTTAAACTTTTTAAATATGATTGGTTTGAGAATTCCCCTAATGGAACAAAAGTGGACAACAATTACGGATTTGTTGAAGTAATTTACAATCAAAAAGGTACACTAGAGCATATGACCCATTCATATTTGCCCAACAAGAGGAACAAGTGTACTACACACCATACCCATTGATGCAAATGTCTTTGCCGATAGTCTTGTAGACCTTGTTGGTGATGCAGAAGAAATTGATGGGAGTCAGATCGTTGTCCCTAATGTTGTGGAAGAAAGGGAAGACGACACTTATGTCTCCTCTGTTAATGAAGACGAGACACAAAATAATGATGAAGATTCTGACTGACCGTAGGTAGTGTTTATCATTTATTGTATATGTTTATAACTTTATTTGCATATTTTATTTGTTCTTGTTAACTCACATTTATTATGTATTCTAACTTTTTCCCATTTATGTATTCAATAACATAGATGGCTGACTCATCATGAGAAGTGGGTTCTGGACGAGGTAGGGTAGTACGAGGTGGTAGGTTTTTGCGAGCTAGTAGGGCACGAGGTAGGGGATCATCTCCATCTAGTGGCACTCTTCCATCTCCCACTCCACCACAGTGGACGGGCTCGGCTTCGGCTTCCACTTCTGTTGGAGTTACGACTCCATCTGAGTTGCCACAGACAATGCTTGACACGAGAACGGTTCTTGCACCAGGATATGTGCATAATGAGTAAGTATTTACACACTTTTATATACATTAATTATTAGTTACATTTTGTTTTGGCGCCTTTTATTTATTCTAACATTTTTGTTTTGTTGCATAAATATTAGTTTTGATGTTACTCACGACCCTGCAGACCGCATAGGTGACATCATCAGGAGCAACTTCCAAGGCCCATATTCTTGCTGGAGTGAGGTGACAAAGGAGAACATAAATGAGTGGTTGGAGGCATTTAAGGTATATTAATAAGATGTTTATATGATATTTGTTTCTATCTTGTATTGGACATATGCATATTAATGTTTGGTTTAATGTTTCATTTGATTTGTAGGAGACTTATACATGGGACCCTAAACATGACTACCAGATTAGAAAGATTTTTAAACATAAGGGAGGAAAACTGTTAAAGAGCATGATGAATAAGGTGAGGACAGGTCTTCTAAGGACAGATTGGATTGCAGGTGAAATTCTAGAGCAGCTAGAGGCTAGATGGGCTACGCCTGAGTGGCAGAAGAAGAGTGATCAAGCAAAGGCAAATAGGGTGGCAGATAGTGGCTCAGCATCCTATGCTGGAGGGTCTGTCTCAGCTGCTAAGCTTCGCAAGAGATTTATAAGTATTTATCTTTAAAGTTTTGTAATTTTAGTTAATAATAAATCATCGTGTAAATAAAATTTTTCATTTGTATCTTACAGAAGGAGAAGGAGCAAAGGGAGCCAACTAGCTTCGAGATGATGGAGAAGACAAAGAAGCTGAAGGATGACAAATGGGTTTGCAAAAAAGCCGAAGACATCGCAGTAAGTATAAAAATATCTTTTATACTTGGTATTATTACCAAATATTTTTAGAATATAATTAAGAATATAATTTCACTACTAACATGTGTCATTTCACGTGTAGACCGAGTTTCAACGACGAAAACTTAAGCTGTAGGGCAATATCGGTGATGGGTCAGCCTCCGTTGCATCTGACAACGACATTTACCTAGATGTGGTGGGAGGAGTCTCCAAGAAGGGTGCTGTTTGGGGCCAAGGAGAGCTTGGCCCCCTATTTCTTAGTCAGACAAAATCCGCCTCTACTTCTCATGCTACACCACATGTGGATTCAACTGAGATCATAACTTTGCAAACACGTGTGGCTAATCTGACTGTGGAGCTAGGAGAGAACCGGGAACAAATGTTGTCATACATTCAAATGAATGACCAAAGGTTTCAACACGTTGTAGGTGAGCGGGATCAGGCTATAGTTGAGCGAGATGATGCTAGAGTTGCTTTTAGAGCTGCTACTGAAGCTGCTAGCATTGCTACCATTGCTGCAGAACGTGCCATTGCCGTCACTGCAAAATTCAGTGCTCCTTCACGTCTTCCACTTCCACCAAACCCACATGGATCGCTTGACCCAGCTAGTTTGGGATATTCGCATCCCCCACCTATTCCAGATCATGATGATGCCTACCTTAACTAGAATTAGACTATATTACCATATGGATTTATGAACACTATAATATTATTAGTTTACATTTATATTTTGTCTTATGTTTTATACTTATGGATTTATGTGTTATTGATATTTTAATGTGTAATTCTGGATTGATGGCATTAAATATTAAATATATAGTGCTTGAGAACAATTTTATGTTATCTAGGTGTTTTATAAGCGATTAAGGGAGTAAAAAAATAGACTTTTTTTTCTAGTTTTTTACATTTAGCGACCGAATTAGTCACTACTGGCGACCGACTTAGATACTAGCAACCAAACCAGAAAAAAAAGGTAATTTAGTGACCGAAATAGTGATGGAGTGAACATATTAGTGACTGAATTTTTATTTCCGGCGATCGAATTATCGGTTGCTAAGTTTAATATTATGCCATTCGATTAGTGCATTTGGTGACCGATTTTTTTAATTGGTGACGGAAAATTTCGGTCACTGTTTGGCGACCGAATTTAAAAACGGTCGCCGCAAAGTTAGTGACTAGCTTTATAGCCACCAATACGTTTCGGTCACCAATTCGGTCACCGCAACATTTAGCGACTGTTTTTCAGCTTACGGTGACCGACATTTTCGGTTACTAAATTGAATTTTTCTTGTAATGGTTTGAGAGAGTAACTTGTTTTGCCTACTAAATTTTTAAACTCCTAAGATTCCACTAATTGACTTGAGAGTTTAACGATTATATATACTAGGTGGTCTCTAGAGAAAGAGGATACTTTGGGTACTAGTATGCTTCTATTAATCATTTTTTTTGGTACATATGCTTCTATTAATCTAAACTAACACTTTGTATCAGTTCTAATAGTACATCTTTATTCTTATATTAATCGTTAATGTCATACTTTGAATAGATTTTAGACAGAGGGATTAAATTTTTACATTTGAAAAAGTTAAAAAACTAAAACAATAATTAAAAAAGTTTGAAGATTAAAATTGCGCGTAACCTAAACTAGCTTGAGGTACTAATTGTGTAATTAAACATTAATTTTTTTAATATTAGCACGTGTGTTTGGTAAAAACAGAAAAAAAAATAATATCAAACTATTTTTAAAAAAATAGAATAACTTAAAATGTCTTTAACCAAGTAAAAAAATTAAATAAAGGAATTCAACTATAGAGTAGTGACTGGTTTTAGTTAATTATTTTACTTATGCACATACATACAGTAACACACTATTTTCTTTATTTTTTAGGTCAATGTAAAATGTAAAATAAATATTTTCTTTTGTCTTGTGTGACCACTGAATCTTTGTGGGCCTGAAGCTGTGTTGCGAATAGAATATAAGGTTTGATATATGACTCCAAGCACGATAACAGAAATATTTAATTTATTACCAATTTGTTTCCAAAAAAAAACATATTTATTAGCAATTGAAGATTCAAACCTTCCCAAAAATTTGGGGAGGCAAATGTTTCAAACTTCAGCAACTTTTTGTAAATTAAAAAAAAATAATTTATCGACCAAACGCATATCTCCAGAATATACTACTCTTAAATCTATCTAGTTAGGGATCGAATCCCTCTCTTAAGCTCCAATAGCTCCTACTTTTGTAAATTAAAAATTGATGCTAGATTTACTTTTAGTTTTCAAATTTTGATGGTAGATTTTATGGTTTTCAATTTTAAAATTGACCAAATTTAAAAAATAGTAATAATTAAAAATTAAAGGCATTTATTTATGGACTTCATTCAATTTATTGGGCAGGCAGAAACGGTTTAACTTTTAGCTAGAACTAGAAAATGTGCTAGGTTATTGGTAGCACAATTCTTTTGATTGAAGGAATATAATGAACATGGGAGACTTTGACAATATTGATGCATGTTCATACACTTCAAATTATTTCCCTATATGGGTCCTATACTCATACGTTTTGATATAATTATTCAACAATATACGCTTCTTTTGACCTTTTGTCTCTTTAGACATAGTTAGAGTAACAAGTAAGCAAATGTGCTAAAAGTTACATGGTGATACCAACAACAAAGTCAGGTTTAGTTAGTAGATAATTTAGATCTTTTAAGTATGTTAACAGAGATTTTAATTTTGATTGCACGTATAGAAAAGAATTTATTAAGAGAGGTTGTATTCATTTTGATGTTCTCTCTATCTCAAAAGGGATTAGTCTTCGACTGTTGGATGATGATACTCTTAATATGAAAAAAAAAAAGGTTATTTGGTGACCAAAAGTGTATAAATATATCATATCCATGGCGAGAGGTTCCGTATTCGAATCCCACCTATGCCAAATTCCCGTGGGCTAGCGCCAGCCACGGAACCCAAACGAGATTAGTCTCATTCTAAGAGTGAAGAAACCTAGAGTGAAGAAACCCGTGATTATACCAAAAAAATTACTCTCCCCTCCAAACAAGTTTTTTTCCCAAGAACACGAGTTAATATTCTTATCCCTAAGGAAGACAAATGGTTAATCAATTCTAAATACTCTCTCCAGTCGTAAATATAAGTCACTTTTTAGATAATAATTTGGTCCTAAATACAGGCCACAAACTAATTTATAATAGATAATTTTCACTTTTACCCCTTCTATAATTTTCAAAGATTCAATTAATAATAAAGAGAAGAATATAATAAAATAAAAGAAAGAAGAAGTTATTAATTTAATTGAAACATTTATTTATGGATATAGTTGAAAAAATCTTATTTTTTAGACAAATTTAATGAGTTAACTTCTATTCCTTAATTCCGTTAATTCGGTTAAAAGTGTCTTATATTTAGGATCGAAGGGAGTACTTAAGTTGTTGGTGTATATCCCATCATATTAACTTTAAATTAACTATTTTTCATTTTTTTTAATGTCTATATAGAAATTTTTTTTCTTTTGATCGTAAAATGTGGCTGTACTTTTAGTCCCTTTATTTTCTCACCATTCATATCCTTGTTGATGTGACATGTTAAAAATAGATTTTAGGTGGATTAATATAAAAAATAAATATATATATACATGGAATAAAATGAAAAATGAATTGTGTATATAGGAACTAAAACGGATTATTAATACATATATAAGAATTAAAATGAGCAATGTCAACACTCTATATGTCTACCATTGTATGGTAAGTGAAAACTTATGTTAATCACTTCAGATGAGAATTAATGCCATCAATCGAAATATAGATGACAGAAAATAATCTAAAAAATAAACACAGAGGATAAAAAAATTTACATGTAAAAATTAAAATAAAAATAAAAGACATATAAAAACTAAATAATTAATTTTACCTTAACTTGCACTCTTACAAATTGAAATTAAAGTTTTTATGTGGAAAGATGATAGACACACACACTCTTGCAAATTGCAATTAAAGGGTTTACGTGGAAAGATGATAGACATACAAACAAAGAATCTAATTGTAAACCTAATTTGATAACATAAAAAGAGAAAACTAGAATGATTGATGAAAAACATTCTCAACAACCATCCTATATTTTGTGTGTGTAGCTTTTTAGGCTCTTGTCAGCATCTATATATTAATATATTACATAAGAATTTCCTTGATTTATCCAACAAACATGTCCCTCACTCACACTACACTACTACCAATTGGGTTAATTCACCCATCTAGTGTTATTTTTTTTTTTTATATAAGTGAACAAATATATTAAAAATGAGTATTAAAAGTACCCAAGAGTTATAAAAGTATCAAACACTAGTCTACAACACTAATTGAAAGTAGTAAGCAACAAAGTCTACTCAATTACTATATAGCCCAATGAAGCTACACACCAGATAGAGAATGAGTAGGGTGTGAATTTGATGAAGCACAAAACCAATTTCTAGAAATTATTACAACTTAAATATGAAAAAAAAATTATATTTAAAATCTAGCAAGACAAGATTGCTGCACACAAGAGTTGTATCTAGCTACTTGTGATTGATTGTTGAAGATATTTAATTTGAGTTAAATATATTTTTGGTCTCTAAACTTTTGTAAAAAAATATTTTTTAATCTTAAACTTTAAAAAAATATGTTGTTAATGCCTAAAGTTTCTAAAATATTCGATTTTGATCCTTCTATAAGTTCCATTCACTTCTGTTAATTATGTGGGTCACATGTCAATTTTTTAATAATTTAATAAGTTAAATAGCGAAATTAAAAAGAAAAAAATTGAAAAAAAAACCCAAATCTTCTTCCTTCTTCTCCTCCTTCGTTTCATCCTCTTTCTTCTTCTTTCATGCTATGTTCTTTCTTTCTTCTTCTCTTCATTCTGTTTATCCTTCCTTCTTCTTTCTTTCTTTTTTTTTCCTCTTCTTCTCTTCTTCTTTCTTCTTTCATTGGTTAGCTATGAAGTTTTTTTTTCTGTCCATTCACCACTCACCCATGTATGGTAGGCCAGCCAATTAGTCATAGGCATTTCAAATTCGTACATAATTCGTGTTTAATTTTTCGTAATAAATAACACGTCTCTTAAAAGCGTTGAATACGTGGATTATCTGACAAAGAAGTGCACAATCCTTATAATAATCAAACAACATAATATTAAAAAATTATATGGATTTAATAGGGACTTTAACTATAATAATATAAGTTTTATTTTTATTTACTTAGAAAATATAGAAAAATAATTATTTACTAAAGTAGGCATACATTGTCTTTTATTAGTCAAAGCCTCAAACTCACTTTGAGTTTTTCTGACGCATTTTTATAATTTCGTCTTTTCTCATTTGTCTTTTTTTGAATAAAATTAATTTTTTATTTAGTTTGTTCAAAATGAGTTCTAGTTCTCTAGGAAGGAGTAGTTCCCTCAGAAGCCCAACTATGAATAAACAGGAATATTATCAACATTATAGTGAAGAAGCTATATTGTGTGTTGGTAATGAACAGAAGAATCTAAGTCTAATAAACTCAGAATCAAAAAGAAAGCTGATGGCAACAGGTTACAAAACTATCCATCTAGGAGCCGTTCTTTTAGGAATCTACGGATTACATAGAGAACATATAGGAGCTAAGGTCTTAGTCACCCTAATAGATACAAGGTTTGGTGACGATCTTACAAAAGCAGTCATAGGGACAATGGAAGTCGACATGCATGAAAATCATGAATTAGTTTACATTATTCCTAAGAATTATAGAGTTTCATTATCTGATTTTTGTAATCATGTAATGATCACAGTAAAAACCAAAGGTTATGAAAGCATGACAGCTGGAGAAGCAAACTTAATTCTCATTAAAGCTGTAACGGCAGGACTAAGCAATTTTGCTGCCCCAAATTTCAAGGTCCAAACAAACCACATAGCTGAATTTCTAGGATCTAAAGGGATAAGAGCTATCCCAGGAAAGAATTTTGATCCAAATCTTCTTAATGAAGAGGAATGGACAATAACTATGCCAAAGAAGGAAATTGTGAAGGCTCTAACTAAGGTAGTATCTTGTATGAGGCGAAATAGCTTCAGCATTCGATTCTACGACTACGAGTCTCGACCTCAGATAGAATCAGATGAAGATGATGAAGAGATTGAAAGAATCTCGACAACACTGGTAATTACTACAAATCAGGATGAAGGAATATCCATGAGGAGTTTATGGAAACTCAACCATGGTATTTCCAAGAATATAGATGCGAATCAATAAGCGAGCCAGTAGACTATAGTAAACCCCCTAGATTTGATGAAGAGGATGAATTTTGTAATCCATTCTCTGAACAGCAACAAGTAGGTCTTATTTTAGAAATAGAGGATGATTATCTACCATATCCCAAGAGGAAACCTACTAAGCATGAATACTTGTTTATGGAAGGAGAAAGTAGTAACTCAGTCCCCCAAACAAGAACCACAGGACAACCCAATTTTGGGCCAGGAGCAGGAAAAACAATAGAAATCCCTCCAATAAACCAGTGGACCACTAACACAGCAACACCTATAGGAAGACCCTTAGATCTTAATCCTATAGAATTACCATCTGCAAAATCTAGAGAAGGAGTTGTACTGGTTTTACCAGTAAACATTGCAAAATGGGAAGACACCATCAGGACATGGGAATCTGCCACTATAACCCATTTAGCATCCCTACAGTTTGCAGAAAATTCTGACAAGGTTCTATACTTTGAAAACCTTTTAGGACCAACAGAAAAATTAACTTTCCAATCATGGAGAGCTGCTTACCCTGATGAGTATCAACAGTTAGTAAATCTAACCAATGATACTGTCAACCTGACTACACAAGTAAGGCAAATGATCCTTGGATATGATGAATACAGAGGACACACCTAAATGCAATATCAAGCATTACTATAGCTGGAATAACTGACGATTAATGATATGAAGGATTTTGCTTAATACGCAGCACAGTATGAGGAATTAGCAACTAAGACAGGTAGGATATACCTACAACCAGAGATTTCTGAGAAGTTTTTTAGAAAACTTCCCCCGCCTTTTGGTTCCAAAATGATAGAATTATGGAATCAAGCATATCCTAACCAAACAGTTGGGATAACACCCAGAAAAAAGTTCGTATTCGACGTACTTCAATAACTTTGTCAACAAAATGAAATCAATAGACAAGCAAAGAATTTTTCATTTTGTAAGAACATAGACGTCCCAAGAGTTTATAGAAGTCATTATCGCCCCAAAAGACCACTTAGGAGAGCGACTAACTATAAAGGAACTCCTCACAAGAATAATGTCCGTAAATTCAAAACTAAAAAGCCAGGAAACACTAAATGCAAGTGTTACATTTGCGGAGAAGCAGGACATTTTGCAAATCAATGTAGATCAGGAAGAGTCAACAGAGAACGTCTTGCGGTTTACCAAGAACTTGAGTTACCTCAAGATTGGGACATAGTGAGTGTTGATGAAGATGAGGATCCAGCAGATTCAGACATCTGTTCATATGAAGATCCTGAAGAAGAACAAGCTCGAAAAGATTTCATAAACCTTTTTGAAGACCAGTCATCCTTTATGATGATGGTAACACAGCCAGCGTGGAGAACACCATCTGTGCTCTCTAAAGAACAACAAGATTGTTCACATCAATGGCAATTTTATCTAAAACTAGATTAAATGCATAGAAAATGCTACATCTGTCATCTCTTGACTCCAGACAGTAACAATGCGCATTGTGATACATGCAATCTAACAGTATGTATCCCAGACGCTCAGCGAATCCTAAACTTATCCATCCCGATTAAACCTAAGATGGAAATTCCAAAGAACAAAACAAACCTTTCTGTTTTAGTTCAAGAACAAGCCAAGTATATACTTGACTTACAGCAACAAATACAGATTTTACAAGATAGAGTGTTTGCCCTTGAAGCAGCCTTACAAGAGCAGTAGAGCCCAAATTTCGCAAAAAACCCCGGGAAGGAGAAGATGTATCCTGAAAACATAGAACCCGTTTTGGAAGATTGTGATGACGAAATTTGTGCTTCAATACAAAGACACGTAGCTCTACAGAATAATCTCTTGAATTGTAGTGTTATAGTAACAACAGAGGGAGAAAAGAGAGTGTTACAAGCAATAATTGACACGGGAGCAAGCCGCTGTTTCATAGACACTGAAGCATTTCCTAAGAAGTGTTGGAAACAAGCAGACAAACCTATGATAGTAAATGGTCTAGGAGGATCAGAAACAACTAATCATAGATTAAGCAATGCTAAGATAATCTTCAACAAAGAAGAATATCTCATGCCCTACACTTACATTATCCCCTTAAGGATAGGAGAATTTGCAGAAAGAAAAATCCAATTAATTATTGGAATGTCTTTCATCTATAACTTCAAAGGAGGTATACAGATACAAGCAGGAATTGTAAAACTTTACAAAAAGGCTGATACAATCCAAGCATCCCCCTATGCTTCTTGTAATGTCTCAGAAGCAATAACAGAAGAATTAGAACTAGTACCCACAAGTGAGGAAATTGAGGTACTAAACAGAGAATTGTGCTTGTATGACCTAGGATCAATGACACATTTTGAACAACAAATTATGCCGGTCTTGAATAGGTTAGAACAATTACAGTATATAGGTGAAAACCCAGTAAAACACTGGCAGAAAAATAAGATCCTTTGTAAGTTAGAAATTATCAACCTAGACTTCATAATACAAGACAAGCCCATCATCCCATCACCAGAACAGCAAAAGGAGTATAGGACTCACATCCAAAACCTCCTTAACCTAGGTGTTATTAGAAAATCGAATTCTAGACATCGAACAACAACTTTTATTGTTCTATCAGGGACAGAAGTCATTGACGGAAAGGAAAGAAGGGGTAAATCAAGAATGGTTTATAATTACAAGAGACTCAATGACAACACTCATAAGGATCAATATTCTCTTCTAGGTATTGATTATTTGCTATTAAAAATCCGCGATAAAAGGGTATATTCCAAATTCGATTTAAAATCTGGATTTCATCAAGTAGCAATGGAAGAAGAGTCCATTCCTAGGACCGCATTCTTTTACCTAGAAGGACACTTTGAATGGCTTGTTATGCCATTTGGCTTAAAGAATGCACCAGCAGTATTTCAAAGAAAAATGGACAACATTTTTCACAAGCATGATGATTTCATAATAGCATACATGGATGATATCCTTGTATTTTCTGAAGACATCTCACAACACCTTAAACACCTTTCAATATTTTTTGAAATATGTGAAAAAGAAGGACTTGTTCTATCAAAAAATAAGTTAAAAATCGGTGTTACAAGAATTGAATTCTTAGGACTACAAATTGGAAATGGAAAGGTTGAACTTCAACCCCATATTGTCAAGAAAATCCTAGAGTTTGAAGAACAAAACCTTGAAACACTGAAAGGTTTACAGCAATTCTTAGGGATCTTAAATTATGCAAGAAATTATATCCCTAACTTAAGCAAACTCACTGGTAGTTTGTACAATAAATGTTCTCTACATGGTGAGAGAAGATTTAATAGTCAGGATTGGAAAATCATCAGAAAAATTAAAGATTCTATTAAGAGTCTTCCTCCTCTTGATTTCCCTCCTAAGGATAGTTATATTATTATCCAAACAGACGGATCCTTACAAGGATGGGGTGCCATCCTTAAATGGAAACCTAATAAGGATTCAAGAATATCTGAAGAAAAGATAGCCAGGTATGCATCAGGAACTTATAAAACCAATATATCCACCATTGATGCTGAGACAATGGCCTGTATATTTGCTTTCGAAAAATTCAGAATCTTTCTCTTAGATAAAAAAGAATTTACATTAAGAACTGATTGTCAAGTCATAGTAAAATTTTATCATAACATGAACACCAATAGATTTTCTAAAAACAGATGCGTAAATTTTATTGATAATGTTTGCAGAACAGGTGTTGATGTAAAAATTGAACATATTTCTGGTAAAGATAATCATGCAGCAGATTTGTTGTCTAGATTAATCCTAACCAATCCCATTTTTTAAAGATGGCAGGACAAGACAAAGGCAAGAAACCAGCCTCAGCAACTGAAGGATATCCAACGCTTCAGTTTGGTTCACAGCAACTCCCTATTTTACGTGAGGACCATCCTCAACAGTTTAAACCATTACATGGATGCCCTATTCTAAAAGAGCAGCAGGTGTTGTTAACTGCTCTTCGTCGAGCAAGTACACCAACAGCAAAATTAAATGCTCTGAATGCACTTAATTATTATTTCTCAAAAATGAGCCCCAATGATTTGGAAAAACCACAGAAAAAGGCTTATGTTCTTTTTCAAGGAGAAAAACCGGGACTCTACAGAAGCTATGGTTCTCTCATGAAAGCTATAAGAAAATCTCCAAAACTAGTCTTTAAAGGTTTCTTTTCTTTAGAAGATGTCATTAAAGAAACAGAAGATTATTTCCTAAAATCTTCAACAGAAACGCTTTCTAAACAGGAAGCAGATTTTTTCATTGAAACTTTGAAACGAGGACCAGAACAAGAGTTTGAACAAATTTCAAATCTAGTCTTGAGAAAGAATCTTGACCATGAAAGGAGAATGTGTTCCAGAATGAGAGCAGGCAGAGAAAGAGAAGTTAGACAATTCTCACAAAAAATTAGAGAATTGGAAGAAGAACTTAACAGATCGGAATATATGATCGATGCGATGCAAGAAGTTGAGACCATTCCCTTTGAAAAGTGGAGCTGGATGATGAACTTAGATTCAAAATTTAGAAGAAGTTTTCTACAAGATCTTCCTCTAGAAGTCCAACAGGACATCCTTCAAAAGGCTGAGTCTAGCTTAGATGCAGACCTCATTAGGATGCAAATGTTTCTGCAGCAAAGTAGGAAAGAAGCTCGTCTACCTATCCTCATTTTACCTTTGTTCAATACTCAGAATATTTCGACAACGAATACCCTCTACAACCCTCACCAGTGCTACTCAGGGTGACCAGTGCGGATAAAGTTGATGAAGCCATAATTTCAGAATGCTTTCATTATGGTTTTATTCATTATCTAACCTTTCGCTCAGCACCAGATTTTCTTGGTTCAAAGGCACAGAAGATTATTAATTCCTATTGTAATCAAACAGACCTAAGGCCAAGGCCCCCATATAGACTTGGAGTTTACTCATCATCTCCAAAGATGATACAAGGAAAATTTATTCCTGCACAGCATCATTTGGTTATTGGAATGTTCACAGAATTCTCAAGTATGTTCTTTACGGATTCAATTTTGTATTATCAACCAGATAATCAAGATGTTCGAGAAGAAAGAGTCTATAAAAACTTTCCTTATGATCTCGGAAATAAATTCCAACTACTTGGAGAAACATCAACAATGAAGATTTGGGCACCTCTCAAGCGACCACATCCAGATCTTAACAGCGTTTGGGATCTACTTTCAACATCTGAAGCACCTAATCTAAATGAAGAAGAAGACCTGATGGCTGAGCTGGAAGACCTCATGGAAAGCTTAGTCATCAATGACGTAAGCAATGACGTCAAACAGCACTGTCGGTAGAAGACGACAAACAACAAAGCTTTCAGATAAGGAAGGAATCCTCATCTCCTTATCTTTTTACTGTTTTCTTTCTACGTGTATGGTTTTTGTTTAAAGTTTGTACAAGTGTGGCCTTCAATCACTACTGAAAGCATCTACTTTCAGAAAAGTTGTGCCCCACTTACCTCAATTATTGTATTTTTATTTTTAGTTTCAAATCCGGATTTCAAGTCTGTATGTCTATGTTTGCCTATAAAAGGAGTGCAATGGTTAGTCTGAAAACACACCTTGTTCAGTACAAGCACTTACTTCCCTAAATAAATCCTTTCTATTTGATCCTTGCGCCTTCTATCTTCCGCTACTATCTTTATCTTGCGCTATTCTGAGTATAGGAAGTTTAGAGAAGAGAAAGGTATGAATTCATTTTCCTCTGCACTTACCTATTTTTGGTATCAAAGCAAACTTGGTATGACGAACTAAACTTATTTTTTGTTATCATAAAATCATGATATTATTAATATGATAAGTGGTTCCATATTTATTTCTTTTGAATCATTAAAACCAATTTCAAGCATTATGAGTCCTGTGTAGCCGAAGGCTAGGGAAGGCAATCTTAGTACCATGGCAAGAAGATAAGACCATGCTGGAAACGATGTTTGCACCTGATGGATAGGTAACTACAGGGTAAATAATGACTGAAAGAGGTAGACTTGATTATTTAGATTTAGAATTCCCAAAAAATATAAGAGGAGGAACTACTGATCATATTAATCTAGTATGTTTTCATGATAATAAAAAAGATTTCAAACATACGTATCATACTGCAGGAAATCAACATAACTCTTTGTCATCTGTGTTTGCTCAACTTAATTGTATTTCGGATATTTCATACACTATTTTATATAATCTGCAATCTGAAAAAGATAATAATTCTTCAGTCTTTTAAGTCTTTGCTCAACCTGTACCAAAAACAGAAAGAGAAAATCTCTGTAGTTGAATCATCTTTACAAGGCTTAGAACCTCTAAGCAGAAAAATCACTTTTTGTAAAACAACAATTAAAGAGTTAACCGACAAAGTTGATTCTTTAATATTTAAATTTGATAAGTCATATCTTTTTAAGTTGCCAACAAAGAAAGATATAGAGGATCTATTAATAAGAATAGATCAAAAACCCAGAAAGATTGAACAAGAAACTGTTTAACTAGCAAAAGAATTAGAGGAAAGAGTGCAGACTCTTGAATCTCTAATACAGTGCGTAGATATTAAAATATCTACATTCTTGGCATGACCGAACAAAATCAAGACTATCAAAGAGCACTTGATAGTACCACTCAGATTTTGTCACCAGCAGAAGGATTTATTAAAAGTTCTACAAATATTGCTATAAGTTCTATAGCAAAACAGAATAACACTATTATTGAGTTATTAATTGGGTTGCATGAAAAACTTAATTTAATAGTTGCAAAGCAACACTCTTCAGATCTTGCAGTTGCGTTTGAAGAGATAAACGCTAAACTGAAAAATCTAAAGATTGACACAGCGACTAAAAATCAAGTTATTCCTGCACAGGAAAGGGGTTATTGCAGTGTGGAAAGACCCAAAACAGAGAATTGCAGAATTCAAGAAGCAAAAGGACGAAAAGTAAAAAGACGGAAAGCAAAAAGACGAAAAACAAAAAGAAACGAAAAGCAAAAAGACGAAAAACAAAAAAAGACAAAAGGCAAAAAAAAATTTGATTATTTTTTTGGTCAAAATATCCATATTGATAGATTGTTTATTTTTTACATTATTTTAATAAATAAAATAAAAAATTATATTATTGTGGTCAAGAAGCCGATTTAATAACCATTGCATATCATCACATCTCTTGACAACCACCACTATTCGTAAATATTTTAATACAAAATAATATAATATTAAAAAATTGTAAAAATTTGACAACTATTACATACCATTAATCAAACAATATAATATTAAAATATTATATAGATTTGATGATCGTCACATCATTTGACAACCACCACTATTCATGAATATTTTAATACAAAAACATGAAAGCCAAATTAGGGGAAAGTCCATTATGCAATGTATGAACACAACCAACATATAAATTTGAAAGGGCTAAAATCGTAATTTAATCATGTGAACCGTGGTTTCATAGTTTTCAACTTCTAGTATATAGATTTTCATGAATTCTAATGTGAAGAGAGATTATTCTCTTTTAAAATAAGAAAGTAGTATAAAAAATAAACTTACCTTTTTTATGAAATCAAAAATATTAAATGCAGTTAATTTTTTTTATAAGCGTAAATTAACTATGCGTTGCTTATATATGAAGACGGAGAGGATATGCGTATGAAATCAATCTCTTTTGTGCATCGGGCTTGTACCTCGAGAAAACAAAAAGAAAATATATTTGCAGGAGAGAATTATGGTTGTAAAATCAATCTTAATTGGTAGTGGATTTAAGTAACTTAAGACTATATCACTTTGGTCTTGTAGTCGGATCTACGAGAGGTCCCAAATATTAAAATATATGAATATATTTATAAGGGATATGTCACTTAAGCGAGAGGCAAAATCTCTAGTAACACACTCCAGTGTGGTGACAGCATCCCACCTAAGATGTTACAATTCTTGCATTTATTGCAGAATCAATGCCACTATTCCCTTGCATTTAATGTCATTTTAATAAATAATACTCTCTCTTATCATAAATATAAGTCATTTCTAATATAATCACATGATTAAAGAATGGAAATTAACTAATTAATTGTCTAAAAAATAAGATTTTTTTAACTATACCTCACAATAAATGTGTTAATAAATATCTCAGTTCAATTGATAATTATTCTCTTACTTATTCCACTATCTTTTTCTCTTTTATTAATTGAATGTTTAAAAATTGTAAAAAAGATAAAAATGAAATTATCCATCATAAATTAGTTAATGACCTATTTTTAGGAACAAAAAATTCTTCTAAAAAATGACTTATATTTAAAAAAAAAAAGTACATAAAAAAATAGTTTGTAATATACTGATGATGGAGATCAAGTTTTTTAGAAGGAAAATAAATAAATAATGATCAAACGATTTGACAACCATCACACATCATTTATTATAAAAAAGTTACAAAAAAATAAATAAATAAATAATAACTAAACGATTTGACAATCATCACATATCATTTATCTTATAATATAATATTGATAATAATTTAGATACATGCATATGGTGATTCCTAACAACATCAAATGTGAAGTAAAAGGCTATGTCAGACTAAATAGCTCAAGCAATTATCACATTTTAAACAGACTTTATAAACGTCATTTTGACCCTTGCTTACATAATAAAGAATGAATTCTAAGTCTTAAATAGTATAATGACATTTTAACTTTTAATTTGATGCAAGTATATAGATTTTATTTATATATAAATATAAATAAAAGTGGCTCCATTCTTTATAACACATTAAGTATAAACAAAGTTTTAGAAAGGGAAAGGACTAGCTATTAACATGGGAAAAACAGTTCCAACGTGCAAATAATTTTAAATATCACAACAAAACAATAAATAATTTTCAAATCAGTAGTTGTTCGACCGATTAGCCCAATAGTCATAGAACTGAAATTTGAAAGTCCCTAGAAGTTAGGTTCAAACCAGGAATAAGGATCGATACATTATCAAGTCATAAATGATGGAGGCGGGAAATAGCACCATCTTAATTAAGAATGAAATAATCATTTTTCATACATTAAAATTTAAAATGATATTTTCAAACGAAATTATCAGTAAAATAATAAAAATATGAAATAACTTTTATTTTGTGGATGACACCATCTGAAAACACCACTTCACACATGTCCAAAAACGGGATAATCTCGTTATGACACCAATCCTAGCATCCATAAAAGATCCCCAAGTCTATATAATACTCGAGAATTTCCAATTACAATATTGTATATCTTATATTTCATAAATTTGTAATTTGGCCCTTGCAGTTTAAAAGATATCTAGATTCTGGGACCCTCATGCTTCCAATGTCCTAAGTACTAATGGCAGGAAAACGCAGTGTCCTTTGTAGAGTTTGATTGTTAACATTTAGCCCAAAAATATTGCTAACATAACTTTTGGTGTGTAGTTTATAATTTGATTGAACCAAAAAAAGTCAATAACTTAAATCATGAATTGATCCAAAAAAAAACTACTAAAACCGTAATTTCAAACCCAAAATCATGTTAAAAATATAACTCGACATAATCTTTTCAAATGTGGGATCAAAAAAAAAAAAAAATCTTTTCAAATGTAATATTTTTAGACAAATCTCAAACTATAATTTGAGATGATCGCAACTGAAAATCAAATATGCACTATAAAATACTTCTTTGTTTGCTCCTCCCCCCCTCAACCCAGGTCCCAGAATTCTCCAGTTCCATTCATGTTCAAAGCCTAACAAAAATCCATACATCCATGCCTTCAACTCCAAAAAAGGTAATTCAATAATAATACAATAATAATACAACATCCATCCTACCATTAAAACATAACAAAAACTAGATGTGTTAAGAGCTAAACAATTCTTCTGTTAACAAAAATACAATTCACTCAATGCAAGTCCCTTCACAAGGGCATAACGAATGAGGATATCTTAACATGTAATCTTCACTGTTTTGCTTCAACTCAAGATAAGGGAGTTAACTATAATTCACAGCATAAACTAAGACTTGCATAGTAACCCCACATCTGTTTCAACCAATATCAGAGTGTCCCTGCCTATAAAGTCCCTTAAACTCCTCTGTACAACCTTTTACCTCAGTTTCTTTGAGGGCAAGTTTCCGTGATGCATAAGGCGCTCAGTGCGAGAACGAGACGCCGGATATGTTAGCCTATATAATCAATCAGCTCTGTATATTTGGCTATTTGCAATGCCATGTTGACACGTGCAAGATCAAGTAAGGGATCTCCCAGCCCATTCTCGTTTCTGTCTCTTTTGTTTGGCTATCATCTTATTAAACTTCTCTTTACCCTTCTCCAAAAGAGGGTCATGCACAACGTAGTCATTCGGGTCCTCGTTGCGAGACATGCGGTCCTGCATATTTATAGGAATATCCAAGGCTGAATTTAAGGCTGAAGAAAAGGGGTGACTAATATTTCAAATTATAAAATCAGTGCATCTCAGCACATCTGTGCACAGATTTCAACAATTTTCTACATGGACTGAAAGTGAAAAGCCTTTTTCTTTCTGATTGTTTAATTCAAAGGACAGATTCAAAACTTATAGTGATGGATAAGACACTGCTGTTGGAAAAAAAATAAATTGATTTCACATCTTAAGTTTTGACTTTCGACAGTCCTTGAGATGGAAAGCAAAGAGAAAACTCACCTTGCCAGACTCGGGGGCAAATTTTAACGTAACACCTCTCCAGTCAGACAATTCGCCATCCTTAACATTTCCAGATTCACTAGTTGTGGGTGTCGCCTTTGCTGACAAAGCACTCTTGAATTTTTCAAGTTTTGCCAGAACCTAGATAGAGAAATACAAAACAATGTTAATCGTGAATAGTGATTGAAAGCATATTTTATCCTAAAAAGATTAGAAACGCTAACTCCACAATCTGAAAGTTTTCAGCTTTATACTTTTTAGAAATTAAAATGAATTGTACGTAACTTCAAACCCCAATAACTCAAGGGAGAGAACTGCCCAGGCCTTATTCAGATTACTTTAGGCCTATTCCTAATCGATGCGAAATCTCAACACACCCATCACGCTAAATATTGGACATCTAGTGCGTTAAGTTTATAGGACTAGGCATCTGCGAATAAATAGACTGCAATACCAAATTAGAAATGGAATATACCTAACTCAACCCCAAAGGTTAGCCAAGGGAAGAGGAATACCAAAGCCTTATAAAGACTACTTTTGTAACATTCTTAGTCGATGTGGAATGTTAACAATACCTAGTACTACAATCCTACAACCAACTGATCTCCTCTATGGAAATTGGTTTACAAGAACATCACTCCCAAACACTAGAATACAACTATGTCGATGTTTTTCTTAAGGCACAGTAATATGCTCCATCTAAAAAATGGGAAATGCCATAAAGCAGTGATTTGACACATCAACCAAGGTTCAATTAGCTTTCAGCCATTTCTTTATTCATCTAGAATCTCCAGTCAACTAGTCTTGACATGCCTCATATCATATCAGATTATCAGCAAACTATCATTTCCTTCTTGATCACTGATGGACTTAAAAGTTAGAACACAGAATCTGAATTTATTACTATAATCTGGTATTTAGATTTTAGACCAAATTTTGATACCCAGGGTTTACCCTTAACAAGGAGCCTTCTCCTTTTACAGAAAAAGAAAACAGCAATCTGACTTCCTGATCCCTCCTAAAACTGTCTTCATCCTAATACTGTCCAGTGACTACTACAGATAAAGCTATCTGTCTCGTACATACAAAATAACTACCTGTGTTGACGTAACTGCCCCTCACAGAGAATAACTGCATAAGCTTACATAACATTCCCATATATAGAAAATAACTTCCTAATATAACTACCTAATACATGATTAATACAAACATGACTCCTTAATGTAACTCCCTAATATAGAATTAACGCAAACATAACTGTCCTATCAATCACATTCTTGGACAGTCTAGATCGAAATAGCACACAATCCAGCAGAAAGAATACAAAGGAATAAGACCATGGAAGATAAAATTTATAACTTGAAAATCCATAACATACTTCATCTTCACGCCCTTGGAGTCTGCGTTTCTTCTGTTTCTGCAATTGTCTTCCTCTTTCAGCTTCATTCAATAGCTGCAAATCTGCATCTGCATTGGCTATTCGTTCAGCTCTTGCTTCAGATCCTAATCCCTTTTTCTTCAAGGACAATTTTTCCACCTTCAGTTTATCCTCATCAACATCTACAGAATTGGACCTGGCAAGTAAACATTCAACCATTCACTGGAGTTTGGACAGTGACTAAAATGTATAGTAATCATAAAAGTTCCAAAACAAGCTCATATTATATAGGATATTTAGATTTAAACTCTGTTTGGAAAATGAGTACACAACTGTTAAATCTATACTATAAGAAAATGTAAACTTCAAAGGCAGCAAGTCAACCAAGAAGGCACTTTAAAAATATTCCTTTGGCATATGCTTCTGTTTTAAAATAATAATGCTAAACATAGCAACTTTCAAATGCCAAACAGAACCAAGACACAATGACAGGCTAAAGAGGAATTATCACGTAATGCAGTAAAGCACTAGGAATCTCAAACAATTTTTACGGAAAAAATCAAAACATCACATAGATCGCTACAGGCGAAAAATCATCTCTATAGGACAAGAAGTTGTCAAATAAACACTAATATCAAAAGATGTTTCTTCATAAATTTCAAAAGTCAATTTCTCGAATAAGTTTTTCTACTTCAACATTCTTAGAAGCAAGCTCAAGTAGCATTCGGAAAAGATATGGTAGAAAGCTTATTTCAAAAGCTTACTTCTAAAATTTATATAAAAACAGCTCATGACATTAGTGTTTAAATGACAAATTTTACTTCTGTAAGCACTTTTTTGAGAAGCTCATCCAAACAGGTTCTTATTCCACGTGATGGTACTAGGGAAACAGGAAACAAGAAGAAAGTACTGGTCTGCGCATAGGTCCATGCTATAATATACTATTTATACAACCTAAATCAGTTTTCTATCATATCGTAAACCATCACCATCCAAATGTTTGTGCATTGACACTTTTGTGGCAAAGGATAAACAAATAAATTCTAAACATGGAAGGCATTACAGAATTTCAAATATTGATATTTTTACCTGCTTTTTGGCATATCACGGTCCTCTGAACTCGCCCTTCCTGCTTATGAAAATGCTAAGAGGTGAGTAACAATACAACAACTTCAAACAAGAACAATACAGCATTGGAAAGCAAGGCATTATTATGTTCAAAGGAATCAGCAGTTAGTGTTGGGAAGTTTCATGATTACAGCATTCAAGAATAAGACAAACTTCTGCTATAGATTTATAAATCAAAATACATACCAAATCCCAGTAATCATTAACTAGTTAACACAATAATGAATAAATATAACGCATCTTGGTATGTTTGGCACTTTCTTATACTTTTGTACCTACAAAATTAAGCAATTATTCTCCTAGAGTGTAGAGAAAGCAAAAAGGAATTCTATAATTTGTAATCAACATAAGAATTCCTAGCACAGAGATGGAAACTTGAGACCATGTCGTACCATAAGTCACATCTTGGGTCTATCATAAAAACCACGGAGAGACAAGATGAAGATGTAAACTATAAGATTCAAGAGGAATAAATAAAAGCCAACACATAAAGTCAGTGTAACAGGGAATCAGGGATAAGGGAAGAGAATGTTTTGTTAGATGAGTGAACATACTAGGCAAGATAGGATTAGAAATGAATGCATCAGAGAGAAAGTCCGTGTAGCACCCTTTTATAAAAAAGATGGTAGAATCTCACTTTGGGTGGTTTGGAACTTTGAGCATGTGTGAAGAAGACTTGTAGAATCCCTATTAAGGATAGTAGATCAGATGGAGGGTAGTCCAAACTATTGGTGAAACTATCAAAAAGGATTTAGAAATCAATAGTTTGTCTGTAGACATGAATTATGATAGAAAATCATGGCATCATTCAACCCATATGGCCAACCCCTCCCTAGTAAGAAAAGGCTTGGTCATAAAGATCCAAATTCAATATACCATAAGGGTTTGCAACATTGAAGTGCCTCAATTAATTGTTTGAGTAATAACATTAACGGTCTGAATGCCATTTTATGACGTACATACATCATTCTTTGATTCCCTTTGACAAGTGCTAGACCTAGATGTAACTTCTATGAATTGATTCTATTCTACCTCTCAATTCTGTTTTCAGAATGTTCACTTTTACTAATTGTTTCTTTTATCAATACTAGTGCAACAAGCATTACCCAAAGACAGAGAAGTTTGATTCCAAAATATGGAGAATTTGAAAGTGACTCATTGGCTTGTTAATTTTTCAATTTTATGACTAGGCAGTTGGAAGTGACCTAAATAACTGACAAAAGATTTCTTGTATCGGGAATATGAAGAAATAAACATGGAAGTCTAACAATTATTCTGATAGCATAAGTCACAGTAACATGATCATTGAAACTAGCAAGGGCAGAACCAGAAATGCATCAGCGGTTAAGATTTTACAAGCTACAATATAATATAATAAGGCAGACGATTTAGGTACCATTTTGCATCTTTGGCTTGGGAGGAAGATCACCCATCTCCTGACGCTTTCTGAGTATTTGCATGCGCATTTTTGCATCAAAATCTGCTTCATCATCATCACTAGAATCAAGATGAGCTAAGTTGCCGGCTTCTGAATCTTTATGGGACTCTTCTTTCTTTGTGTTAAGTGCATCCCTTACAGATAACTGCAGATTCCTTGTTGATTTGCCGCCAGATGAATTCTGCAAAATAAATACAAGCAAACTTATACAAGTGGAAATTTGATACAACATTTACATAGTTAGATTTTCATTCAAATATTAACTTTTTCACTCTTTCATGGTGGAATTATCAGAATGACAACATAATACTGGGACTCGGGGAGCTAGAAGAAAAAACCAGCTATTAATAAAATTATAAACAGATGAAGTAGTAAAAAAGGCAACTAGAGTATGCAATGTGTCAAACAAGAGTTCAGATTTCTTTTTGACGAATCAAAAGGTAAAAACAAGTTCAGCTTGAGAATCAGATAAAAATAATCAGGAAAGCTCCTATTACCAATTCATCATTGGGAGTTTCTTCTCTTAGAAGTCGTGGATCATTCAAGACATCATGACTGCTCTTAATTTTTTGCTTTACCAATGCCAATTCCTTTTCCTCTTCTTCAGCTTCTTCCCCAAATGAAAGCAAACTCAATTTTCTGCAATTTGTATTTAAAAAAAAAAGGCATTGAGTTGCTTAAGAGTAAAAATTTGCAATATAAATCCCTGCATTTGAGTTCTGAGAAGGCAGTTTTCTTAGATAGGAGCAAAAACTTACTTTATGCCTTTCCTCTTTGAATCTTTAGTTTCCCCATCAGGTGTAGCTTTAATCTCAGGTTTCTGAAGTGTTCTTGGAACAATATCTTCAAATGGATTCCATAACACCTAGAACAATTATTTTAAGAAAATACTATGGTAGTTAAATTCTCCCATCGTCGGACACGAACATTTGAGTGATGTTAAGCAAAAGCACAAGTCACAACCAACCTCCACTGACAATATCTTCGGGGGAGGATCCAAAGGCCGGTCATTCTTATCGGTTTCAACTTCAGCCAGTCTCAAGAGATTATACATTGTATCTCCCGTCACCTGAAAGAAATAGTACTGAAAACAATCAATGCATGCTTGCCAAATCACAATGAATTTGCAACAACATCATCCCATTCCCATGGTTTACCTTTCCGAAAATTGTATGCTTCCGATCAAGCCAGTCACAGCGGTCAAGCGTGATGAAAAACTGGCTTCCATTGGAATTCGGAGATCCAGCATTGGCCATTGCAACTATACCTCTATGCTTGAATTTTAAACGTGAATGAAACTCATCAGCAAAAACACCCCCATAAATGCTCTCACCTCCTACATATACAAACAAATATCTTCATAAATAAAAAATGAAAACTAAAAGAGAAAACCCTCACATTAGTCCCTGAAAGGTTTTTAGTCCCTAAAGTTTGGTGTCAGCAAGTTATCCCTTCAGTCCCTAAAGATCAGTGGGTACTGGGTACCAAAGGATAATTTGGTGGAAAACAGGGACTTTTTCCAAAAAACAAATCTTTCAGGAACTGATTCAGTGACAAAATCTTTAGAAGACTAGTATGGTGCCAATTTAAACCTTTGGGAAGGCTGCTACTCTGCGCACCACACGCTCGCTCGGAAGTTAACTTCCGGTAGTTAAAAAATCAGCAAAACGGGAGTTAACTTCCATTTTTCTGCAAGCTCAGAAATTAACTTCTGATTTGTGTGTGGTGCGCATAATGCTGGCCGTTTGGGAATTCAGTTTTTCACACCAATCTTTCATGAACTCAACTGAAGTTCCTATCTGATGTGAGTGTCTTCTCTAAAAATACACTATACAATAAGCAGTGAAAACCCAATTTACTCCCGAATTCGAACACCAATTTCATATTTGTCTCTAAACTAAATCTTTACATTTGTCCCTGAACTTACAATCAGTCCTTGGACATCAGTGTGGTCTAATATGCCTTGTAAATTGCAGGTTACTAGTGCGGCAATTTCTTTAGTATGGGGACTAATGTGAAGGTAGTGTGCAACTACCGGGACTAACTTAGCTATTGACTAAAGCAATAAGAAGAACTCTCATTAATCATCTACTCGTGAACGGAATTGAACAAAATCATAAACCTAGTATCGCCAAGTTTCAATTTTGAGCTAAAATATTGAAAGAGAGCACGGAGGTAATTAATTGAGACGGGAACGTACCAGTGCCGGTGGCGGTGGGGTCGCCGCCTTGAACGAGGAAATCCTTGATGATGCGGTGGAAGATTGTGTTGTCGTAATAGCCTTCGAGGCAAAGCTGAACGAAGTTTCTAACGGCTTTGGGAGCCTCTTTTGGCCACAGCTCAATGTCCAGAGGGCCGCGCGTCGTGTTCACCACCACTTTCCCCTTCGTCGGCGGTTCGAGAACGTACACCGTCGACATCTTCTTCTTCTACTCCGATCGCTCCACTGGAATTTTCTTCGCCACTGATTCTAAATGTGAGGGTTTTGTTTTGGATTTCAGAATGGCGACCGGAACATTATTCGAAAAATGGTTATACGACACCCCGTTTTCTTAACGGTGAAATGCACTTTTTGGTCATGTATCTATTATGTGTATTTTATTTCGATTTTATATTTTTTTGGTTACATTTTGGTCTGAATCTCTTATAAAGGTTTTATTTTGATTCCACTCGTCAATTCTGTCATCCTGTTACAAGGTAATCTAACTTCATTCTTATTAGGATTCACGTGTATGTTATAGTTTTTCTAGGTTTGACGACAAAAGCCGTAATTTGACTCTTCTTTTTAGGTCAATTCTGTTAACGGGTGTGATGGAGTTGATGGATTGAACCAAAATGAAACGTTTATAAAACATACATGACCAAAATATAACTAAAAAACGATATAGAACCGAAATGAAATGTACATAAGATACATGACCAAAAGGTGTATTTGGCTTTCTTAATTATCCAACATAACATAATAAAACACAAAAAAATTAACAAATTTAGACACCAAAATATTTTTCTAACATAATAATATAATAATAACACTTAAAGAATTATTACCTCTGGTCCTTTTTATAGGACTCTCTAACCAATTTACACGGATTAAAAAAATTACTAACAATCTTATTTAATATCTTGTCTCGTTAAAAAATAATGCAATAAACCAAATTTACCCTTCATTTATTTCTAAGAGTAGAGAAGGAAAAAACTAATAATTGCTTCTTGAATTTTATAAAGAATGTTATATATATAGGACCAAAAATTTTCCTCTAAATGGTCTTATATTTAGGACCGGAGATAATATATTCATATATTTTAATTTAATTAAAATAATTAAATTTAATATTTTTTTAAGTTAAATATACTTTTTGATCCAGTATCTCTTATATTTATTTCATATTAATCCTATATTTTTTTTTTGTTACAATCTGATTTTGTGACTCTTAGAAAATATTCAATTTCGTTAGGTGTCAGTTTCATTAGTAAATTTGACAAAATAGCGTTAACCTTTCAAATCTCATATTATTTTGAATTAATAGCCTACGTTAAATCGGGAAAAGAATACAAAAAATTAAAAATAAATAAATAAATAAATAAAACTTCTTTTCTTTCATATTCAACTTCGTCGTTTAGTGTACTTTTTTCTTTTTCATCTCCCTCACTTTCTTCTTTCTTTTCCCTCACTTTCTCTCTCTTCTCCTTCCTCTCAAGAACCATCCTCTTCTTCATCTTCTTATTAAATGTATTAACAGAATTGATGGATGGGACTAAACTGAATATTTTTTAAGAATTATAAGACCAAATTTTAAGTAAAAAAATATATAGAACCGAAATGAAATAAACATAGGAGATACAAAACCAAAAAATGTATTTTGCCTATTTTTATTTTTTAAATTATTATAATAAGATAAAAATTTATTTTAGTAAAACATTATCCAAGATATACTTGACATTATAATTCTTTTTTTTGTTCTTCTTGCTTCTTTTTTGTTTTTCTTTTACTTTTTCTATACACCCCTACATCACATAATTGAACTATATATTTATAATTTCTTTTATTTCTACATTAAGGTATTTACTCTTGCATCCTTTAAGAAATTGAATTATTTGCCGGAAAAAAATAAAAGAATTCTTAGCAATATTTGTACTAATACTTAAAAATATACTTCCTCCGGTCCTATATATAAGTTACTTCTAACCGAATCAACAAAACCAAGAAATAGTAGTTAGCTCATTAAATTTGTCTAAAAAAATAGGGATTTTTTCAATTATACCCTCAACTTAAATGTGTTAGTAAATGCTTTGGAAATTAAAATTTGTTTCTCTTTCTTATTCCACTCTCTTTCTCACTCCATTATTAATTGAATCTTTGAAAATTATAGAGGGGATAAAGGGGAAAACTTAAATTATTGAGTTAGTTAATGACTTATATTTAGGACCAAAGATTCCTTCTAGAAGGTGATCTCTATATATAGGACCGGAGCGAGTATTTTCCTAATCACTAGACTAATATATTAGATCAAATCTATTAAAATGTTAGAATGCACGTTACGCATTAAATATTAGCATCTAACAGGTTGGTCGGATGGCTGATGAGACCTACTTTGAGTAGCATGTCCTCAAGAATAATAATTACATTATTTAGTATGAGTAATTTACCCTTAAATAAATAGAAAGATAAATAGGAATGGAGGGTAAGGATAGATTTTGAGTTTGGTCAATTCAATAATCGGACCAAACAAAATTAACTCAAACATTATTTTAACCCAACTTAAATTGAACTGAACTAATAATATTACAAAGCCGATGAAATCGAAGTGGTTTGTTTCAGTTCTCAGTTTAGCCATTTTTGAATTCAGTCCAAATCAATCAAAGTAAAACATCGTCGTTTTGTTCACATATATAATTTTAAAAATGAAACCTTAATAAATATAGCCAAAAGTCCAAACCTCATCACTTCAGAAACCTAGCATTTGTCCTTCGAACACAAGGAGAGACTCTCAAACTATGCCTATTTGTTTATTTTGTTATATTTGTGTAGATGGAATCATTTAAAAAAAATAAACAAGTGATTCCAATAGTTATAAGTGATTTACTAATTTATTATAATTTTTAAAGGATTTTCAAAATAATTTCAAAATTTTAATTTCTTATTTATCAATCTGAGACCCAACCCGACCCAAAACAAACTTGGTCGAGTTAGTTTGGTAGTTTTTTTTTTTTTTTTTTTTTTTTTTTTTTTTTTTTTTACAAAACTAACCAACAAAACCCAATAAAAATTGATTGATTTAGATTTTAAAATTTCTCAAAACTGAACAAAATCAACCCGAATTCACCCCTAATAAAAGGAGTATTGTATTTATTGTTTTTCCCTTAAACAAAAAAATCACTTAACATTCAATGTAAAATTATTTATACTATTAATTTTACCTTATTAATTATACCTAGTAGGTTGCTATGATAACATGAGAAATAAAATTTTAAACTTCAACTCTCATCTTAAACACATGGATGCATTTGCCTAATAAACAAAGCTTTACATAAGTTTAAAAATTATTCTTCACCCTATTAAAAGATTTATTAATTTTTCTTTATTAACATACATTGTCTCTAAAGACTACTTTATTTTGTGATATCTTTATAGGTTAAATATGTCTTTTGTTCCTAAAATTTAACAAAAAATTAATTTTAATCACTAGATTTTAAAAAGTCATCTTTTAGTCCCTCAGCTATAAAATTTGTTCGTTTTAGATCTTTCAGATCAATTCTATCAACTTATTGCTAATATGGCAAACAGAAATTCCATGTTACCTAGCCGAGATGTCATTTTTTTTAATTTCTAAAATCATAAATTAAAAATTTAAATAATTAAAAAATAAAATTCTAAATCCAAAAAACTCCGATCTCCTAAGATTATAACCACTAATCTCTCAAAATTCTTAATTTGATAAACCCTAAGTTTTATGTTCTTTTCCCATTTCTCTATTCAATAAATCAACTTCCAAATTGGCCACACCATCCAAATCACCTCTTCTACTTGCCCAAATCATCTCTTATGTTTGCCCAAACCTAACCTAATCATCTACCATGAGTAGAACATATATTGTGCCTATAAAACATCTCTACGACGTCTGCATTTATGCAAGGTCCATTGCTTCCCAATAAAGTGGGGCGAGGCTAATCGGTTATCTATAAATCATCTTCATCACTTGATTTAGTTGTAGAGACAACCTTCTCCGGACGTGATGCATCAATATATGATGGTCACAATTATTTTTTAAGTTCATCGTATGAATAACATCAGATTCAAAATACATTCCTTCATATCCTCGTTGTATGCTTCCATGAACATACATTAACACTCTTGCCATCTCTACGTCTGCATTTATGCAAGGTCCATTGATTCCCAATAAAGTGGGGCGAGGCTAATCGGTTATCTATAAATCATCTTCTTCATCACTTGATTTGGTTGTAGAGACAACCTTCTCCGGACGTGATGCATCAATATATGATGGTTACAACTATTTTTTAAGTTCATCATATGAATAACATTAGTTTCAAAATACATTCCTTCATATCCTCGTTGTATGCTTCCATGAACATACATTAACACTCTTGCCATCTCTTCAAAAAAATTTCTAAGGATTTTCAGTATTCATTCAACTCTCCTTTGTTTGATGAATGCTCCAATGAATTGCTTTTCCTTTTATACTATTACACTAAGGATTGTGTTTGTTAATTTTTTTTCGTTTTACACCAACAAATTGCTTCTCCTTGTATGTTTCTGAAAGAGAATAAGAATCTGAATAAGAATAACAATCTGAAAAAGAATAAAAATAAGAATCTGAATAAGAATATTCAACTTTATATTTTGCATGAGTGACACTTAATCGAGAGTGTTTTTTTCCCTTCATTTTACTCAACTCTCTTTTGTTTGATGAATGTTTCAATGAATTGCTTCTCCTTTTATACTATTACATAAAGGATTGTGTTTCTTAATTTTTTTTGTTTTACACTAACAAATTGCTTCTCCTTGTATGTTTCTGAAAGAAAATAAGAATAAGAATAAAAATCTGAAAAAAGAATAAGAATAAGAATCTGAATAAGAATATTCAACTTTATATTTTGCATGAGTGACATTTAACCGAGAGTGTTTTTTTTCAGGTTTTTCCTTTTTTTTTTTACTCAACTCTCTTTTATTTGATGAATGTTTTAATGAATTGCTTCTCCTTTTATACTATTACACAAAAGATTGTGTTTCTTAATTTTTTTCGTTTTACACCAACAAATTGCTTCTCCTTGTATGTTTCTGAAAGAGAATAAGAATAACAATCTGAAAAAGAATAAGAATAAGAATATTCAACTTTATATTTTGCATGAGTGACATTTAACCGAAAGTGTTTTTTTTCAGGTTTTTCCTTTCTTTTTTACTCAACTCTCTTTTGTTTGATGAATGTTTCAATGAATTGCTTTTCCTTTTATATTACGGATTGTGTTTGTTTTTTTTGTTTTTGTTTTCAAATTCTATGTACACTAATAGCCAATTGTGTTAGCCTAATTGAATAAGAATATTCGAGACAAACAAAAATATCACAACAAAAACAAAAAACGAATAAGAATAAGAATTAGAATCCTACTAAAATAAGAATTTGAATAAGAGTATTCAGCTTTATAGATTGTATAAGTGACATTTAACAAAGTGTGAGTGCATTTTTTTATTTGTTTGGAGTTCTTCCATTATGTTCTATTCAAATTGTGGTTCTTCGGTTGGTCTCGTGTATTTGTTTTGATTTATTTTAGTCTCTTATGTTATATTTTTAGAATCACTTTGATCTCTTAGGTTATATGTTTTTATCAATTTAGTATTTTATGCTATTATGAAAAACTAAATTGGTCCCAAAAATATAATATAATAGATCAAAGTGAATTAAAATATAGTACTACATCTATAAGAAAAAAAAGAAAAAAACTATATAATAATTCAAAATATAAGCAAAACTCAACTACTCTATGTTATTTAATGCTATCGTTACTAATATACTCTTCATTTAATAAATTAGTTGAATTTTATTAGAGAGAATATTACTTTATGACAAATGCGAATACAAGCTATTTTAGTAAATAAACTTTATTTTTTTACATAAAATCAAGAAAAATAAATGCACTTAACAAACTTTTTTAATATGTGTAAGTTAGATTTTTTTTTTCTTATAATTGAGTGCGAAGGGAGTATAATTGTTAACTGTATTTTTTTAACCTCTACAATATTACATAGAATAAAAAATTAAAAGTGGAATATTTTTATTAGAAAACTAAAACTTTAATAAAAATATGTGTAACATATACTAAATGATGTCTTTTCTTTCTTTCTTTGATTTTTTAACCTATGCAAGATTACACAGGTTGAAAAAAACCCTTGTTAAATACTCCTTTCGTTTTTTTATTTGTTCTGAGAGAGAAAAATATTCTTGTTGCTATTTATCTGTCTACTTATATTTTCAATATAATATTAATTATATTTTTATCAATTCTAACTTTAGGTTTAATTGGATGTTAATCAATGCTCTACTGTCTAACAAATCAAAGTGTGAGATAAAAGATATTAAGAAGAGTTTAAAATTTATTTTAAGGAAAACAATAACAATTATTACACTCTTTAATATCTTTGATTTTCTCTCTATAAACCGTCAAACAATAATAAAGAGAGTACTTTGTCACACTACATTGTAATGTTAAAAAAAAGGAAATGAAAGCATCACATCACGTTGTTTTAAGAAAAAAGAAAAAAAGAATTTTTTTTCTTAAGAGAATAGTATAATCGAGAATTGAATCTCGTACTCATATATGCATGTCCCCATGCGCTCACCAATTAAGCTACATGACCGAAAAAAAAAGACATTGTCATGTGAGATGGTGTGTAGTATTTTGCTTTGGTTTTTTTAGTTACTAGCTTTTGACCCGTCTTCATCGTTACGCGTTTGTGAGGTTGTGCCAATATTTTATAATTTTATAATGAATATACAATAAAACATATAAATGAGTTTGATCGTATTTTAACCAAATAACATTAAAAAATTAATGACTCGGATTAGTCTTATCTTAAGAGTAGAGAAACCCGTAGTTATACCAATTTCTTTTTAACAAATCACAAAAAACAAAGTAAAAAAAATGGAAAGGAAAGAATGGAAAATAGAGAAAAAATAAAAAAAAGATAGTGAAATAAACTTGAAATGAAGGAAATTGGAGAGAGAAGAAAGAGAAAGAAAGAAGAAAAAAGAAGTAAGAGAAAAAAGTTTAATAATTAAATTTAATTTTATTATTAAAATTTTAAATTTTGAATTTTAAATTTTTTTAATCTCTAAGCAATCCAAAATACAAAAAATCTGTATGAAAAATCAAAGCTTTTAAGCTTAAATTAATATCCAAAATATAAAAAATCAAATAAAGAGAGAATAGAATAAAATAATATTAAATAAAATTTTAAAAGGAAACTGAGTTAATGTGAGCATGACACTTAGTAAAATAGGTTCCTTGTGAATCAAGAAAGGATTTCTAAGTATATGATATATTAAAAATGAAGAGAGAGGAAAGTAATCCAATTTGGAGAATTTTCACCAAACTAAACACTAGGAGCATAATATTTTGGTACTGACAAAACCTCATTCTCATTTTCTACCTTAATAATAATTCTTCTAAACTCTCCAACAATAGAAAGTTAGAAACTTTCATTCTCTCATTCACTCTCCACTCTTTCTCACATGCACCAAAGTCTTCTGATATTCAAACCCTGGAGGTAGTAGGAATTGAATCCAAGGAGAAAACCAGAGGCTAGAGAGAGAGAGAAATTGGAAAGAAGAAGAATGGCAGAAGCATCCAAGAGGTGGACGCTCTTGATTTTAATTAGTAGAGTGAAATTAAAGCTTTAGATTGAAGAATTCTCAACCAAGGTAACCATAATACTCCATATAAGAGCTCAAATTGTACATTTGATGAATGCTTTCATGTTGCATGTGGGACATTTGGGGTTAGGGTTTGACAGATATCAATTGCAACAAAATTCTTCAATTGACTCTGAAGAGATGAAATTGTGCCCTGTTTTTGCATGGAGCGTTTCTCCTTCATGACTAGGAATTTGGTTATGAAATTTAATATGGTATGAGATGCATTAGTTAAGAGTAGGCTGATGAAATTTCGTGAAAATTGACCCTATGTTCGATTTTATATGATTTTCTGAAGTTACAGTGACAGAATTTGCTCTGTCTGTGAAAAGCCCTTTAAAGGAAATTCTATAAAGGTCTAAAAAGTATGGAAAACAATGTTTTGTGTAGCTTAAATGTAGAAATTTTGGACTGGAAAGTTTGGTTGCAACTTGCAAACGAAGCTAGTTTAGATTTTATATTGTTTTTTACCTAGTTTTTTCAGCCATGACAGATTTTCAAAACTTTGTTCTGTTTTGTGTTTTGAGGCTCCAAATGTTGTATGCTTGCAATGAAAATAAATGATTGAAAAGTGCACAATAAGGTTATAATTAGAAATTATATAATATTTTTATACGATCAAGAACATTAGTTAGTTTTCATTAACCTGTCACTTAACCTTAAAGAATAGTTAAAAAGGAATGGAGGGAGATATATATTTGTTCTCTTGGATATTATTGTTTTCTGTAACTTAGTTACTGCTAGAATGCACCACAGTTTTCAACACTATTTGAGGTTATGGTTACTGGGATGTATTTCTCATTAGTGGTGATTTCAGATACTCACAGCTTATTGATCCAATCCATGAGAGACCATTAGAGTAGAAGACATTCTAGGGGGAATATGACTTAGAAGTGTAGTATGATTAGTTTTATAATTAGAATGTTTTATTAATTCCTTTTCAGAAAATACATATATAAATTTGTTGAGTGGAAAGATGCAGACTTAAGAAATTATGTTAGTTGTTATGTTTTTAGTCGGATCCAAAAACCTCCACTTCGAGTATGGTTGAGAATAGTCCAGGTCGCTCGTCAGGGCCTACGACTTAGCTTATATTTGGATTTACTATCATATAAATAATTATTTTTTTTATTAACATAAATAAATATACATGGTTGTTGGTATAGTAAAAGATAAATTTATTGGTCTTTTGGAGATCTTAATGCAAAGTAGGCTTTTAATTAGGAGTGGAAACAAGTCAGTCCTATTTCATAATTACTACGGCTTAGCCTAATCTATTTGAAAGCCTATAAACATGTAAGCTTATTGATTAGCCTATTTTGTCTCAAGTCCCCAAAAAACACCAACAAACCTATATTAAATACGCTAACAAATCACTAAATAAGTTAATAGGTCTTTTTTAAATAGGCTAATAAGCCTATGACTAGATTAAATAATAGGATGTCTAAAGTCACAAAGAGTCTCCTAAAAGTGCTCATTCATCACTTATTATTTTTGTTTGGTAAATACTTATTATGAAGTTTAATTTCTAAATGTAATCGATCATAATTGAATTTATAAATCAATCAGCATTTCTTCCTCACTTACTATCGCATTTTTTTTGGTAAATACTTATTATTAAGTTTAATTTATAAATTTAATCAATCAGAATTGAGTTTACAAATCAATCTCTAAATTCAAATTCTATTCAACCATCAATTTTAAAATTAAAATTCTCAAAAGATCCTTACTTATTAAGTTATCAGTTGTATCATCTTATTTTTAAATTCTATCATATATTTTAAAATTAAAAAATCTTAAAGAGATTCTCAATTATCAATTTACCAATTGTACCATCTTATTTTAAAATTAAAAAAATCTGAAAAACCCCTCATTTACTTAACAATGTAGGTTTTGAATTCTAATTTCAATGTTATATTATTATACTTTTTATGGTAATATTGTTATATTTATACATTAAAAATATTATTATATTTACATATTATACTATTTACAATATATATAATTTTAAAAAATTTCAATAAATGTATGTTTTGAATTCTTTAATGAAAGGTGTACATGTGTTGCACTAGAACTAATTTTCAATAAAGAATTTTAGTCTCGCATAGAACGTCTCACCAAAGACTAATACTAATAATTCTTTATTGAAAACTAGTTCTAGTGCAATTTTATTTTTAACAAATTAAAATTTATATGAGAAATGCTAGTGATTTCTGTTGTATTTCCTATTTCTTACCTATTTATTTATCCACTTATTTTTTAACGACGTGGATTTGTAATTTAGCACAGACAAAATTATCTAATAAAATCATTTTGTGGATTAAAAAAAAATGGTGGTTGGGTCAGGCTTGGTCAAAGTGTCTAAAAACTGAAAGGAAAAAGATAGAGGATGACATCGAAACATTAGCTGTGTCCGCAGGTTTGAGTCATCACTCATGAGGCAGCGCGAGGGGTTCCATTTTCCATCTTCACATCGTAAGGCGAATCCAAGAAGGATCCAAAAAATCTTCTCTTCGCCCAGAATTCCCAACCAACCTTCTCTCCTCCTTGCGGTGGAGCAGAAGGTTGTTAGACAATATCTTCACACCACAAGTGAAACTCACGAAGAATCTAACCAACTTTATCTGCTCCTCGCGGTGGTCAGAAGGTGGTAGACATAGACAATGTCTACCACCATCCATGACGGTAACATAACACCATATAATCTCACCATGGTGGCGGTAGATAAAGACAAGAATAGCGGCCACGCCTTCCGCTGGGCAACTAACAACATTGATAACCCAATCATCATTGCTGTTCATGTCAAGCAGAAAAATAATTCTCATCGTAGGTACCCTCCTTTGTATCTTTCTTCATCAATTATTATCCATTTTGATTAAAATTGTTTTCAACACAAATAGAGAAACTTACACTACAAGGCACATTTTTTCAAAGGTAAAAAATTGATTTTAGCATGGTTGTTTAGGATTCCACTTGTAGTTACACATGCATATTCCCACGCAAATTCGAAGTTGTGATGATTTATTACAAAAATCACAATTGACTACCTCCATTTTTTGTTGCCTTGTTGGAAATTAAAATTAAACAGATTTTTTTAAGCGTAACGTCATTTATGTTAGGAATAATCACGTCAATCTTCCTTGAGGTTAGCTAATAACACTTGCATCTTTCTTGATTGAAAAATTAATTCATGTTCTTGCACACATTGATACCCATTTGTTTTTTTTTTTTTTCAAAATTATGTCTCTCTTGTATTTTTATGTATAGAGGTATAGACTAATACACATGAGAGAAGGATCAAGCTTGTTATGTTTTTGATATATGATCATTTAAATTTCTTGTTGTTATGTGTAGAGGGCATGAACATTTATCCTCCTGATGAAGAAGATGTAGCCAATGTTTTCAATCCTTTACGTCAAATGTGTCATCAAAAAGTTGTAAGTAATTGATTTATTATTATTATTATTTTGAAATTATTTCATACTTATCATCATTTCTATATATATTTACTTTAACTACTTAAACTTTTAATTCACTAATTATTTTGTGTGTCAATTATTTTAATCAGTTTAAGATGAAAGAAGCAGTAATTGCTGAAAATGATGTTATCAAAGCACTTTTGGATTATGCACAGAGGAATTACATCCAAACAATCGTAATTGGTGCATCTTCCACCTCAACAAAGAATCCTTTGACAAGGTCTTTAAACATGAGAACCAGAAGCAAGTTAAGTGTTTCTACATGATCTTTCCATTTTTTTCGAGGATTTTTCTATTCTGTGCACTATTACACGGATTAAGAATTTCAAAATTAGAAAGTTTGTATAAGAAATGAGAAAGAATTAATGATATTTACGTTTACTATCCATTAAATGCGTTGCTTTTGAATAAAAACTTTCTGTTATAAAATTCTTAACCTGTGCAATATTCAAGGATAGAAAAATCCTAATAATAATTTGGTCGATTATACTTTGTTTTATATGCAGTTTAAGTATAAAAACTTTTAAAGAGTATGTTTTTGCCCCCATATACTTTTCATATGTATACTTTTTTAAAAAAGACCAACGAATAACAGTTTTTATTCAAATCAACGAGTTTTTCAAATCAGAAACCATCGCTAAATGTCACTTTGTAGTAAAGTGCACGTTCTAAAAGTAAAGTTGGCAAAACATACACTTTAAAAGTTTTTATACTAAATCGTGCATGAGGCCGAATACATGCAAATATGTAGAAACATAATCTAAAATGTTAAAATTTTCTTAATGTGTTTTTATGACTTTGATAGAAAATTTAAAAGCCCTGATGTGGGAGCAGCAATAATGAAATCAGCACCAGATTATAGCAGTGTGTATGTAATTTCAAAAGGGAAGGTAGTTGGATCTCGTCCAGCAATACGCACCATGGTGAACCTTGTTGCTCCACCAAAACAACAATTTGGACTCTCACATTCACATAGTGAATCAGAAAATGGAGTAAGGTGCCAATAAAGAATCAGACTTAATCAGAGCCTGTTTGGTTTGCATTTTCAATTCCCATTTCTAGTCTCCGTTTCTTGTTTTCTGAAATTTTACAATGGAAATGCTAGAAAAAATTTCAGAATACAAGTAACAGAATGAAAACTGAAAATGAAAATGCAAATTAAGCCGACCCTTAGTATACTTTCAAATTAAGTATGAATTTGGATTTCGGTTTAAGTAACCAAACTAACTTTCATATCCATGTGATGATTTTGTCATAATATTTGGATTACTTGATGAAAGTCATTTGATTCAATGGAAAAAAACTTCAAATTGGTTATTGAACAATAGTCAGTTTAACATAAATTTCAGTTTTGTCAACGGAAATCCAAACATTAATTGACATGTTAAGAATTCTAAGTCAGAAACTTTTTGATATAAGTTATTAAAATTTTGTATTTCCTTATTAAAATTTTACATAAAAACCCTAATAAGTAGCTCAGTCTACGCGAGCTATGGGACGTAGGCAGCAATCCCAAATATCAATTCCCTTGTTCATTCATCCGAAGGGATTTGACCTAGTAGAAACATGTTAGGTTTGCATGGTTTTAGAGTGTGTATACATGGGTACTCCCTATCTCAATTGCTGTGAAAAAACATTCATTTGAGAAGAAGGATTATCTATATCGCTCTAATTTTCGAAACTGTGACACTCTGAACTTGTAACATTCTTTTTCAAATTTTTGTTTGGATGTAATGGAAACAGGGGAAAAAGGAGCAACAATGGAAGATCATTAGAAAGATCACCTATACATGAGAGGACAAGGAGTTCTTTTGCTTTTCCATCATTGGAAAGTGTTGATCTATCAAATAATAATTTTGGTCAAAGGTCACAATTTATTAGCCGTAATGCAAGCACCGGTGAAAGTCGCTCTTCTAGGTCATCATATAAGTTTGGCTCAATGAATTCATCTAAGCAAAATTGTGATTTTAGCTTTCCACCAGATCCCCCACCCTCAGTAAGTGTCAATATGTAAAAAGAAAAACAAGGGTTTTCACTTTTCATGGCTCTTAAATTGGATTTTCTCTTTAGGGTTAATTATAATTTGGCCTCCTGCGCATTGTTTCATTTGCGGTTTAGTATCAAAACTTCTAAAGTGTGTGGTTTACTTCCCTATACTTTTCGAATGTGCAGTTTGTTACCAAATTTCACTTAGCCACACGGTTAAAATCGTCGCTAATTCGAACAAAAATTGCTGCTAAATATATATATATATATATATATATATATTTTATATATTTTGTAGTAAACTGCACATTTGAAAAGTTTATAGGAGATAAAACACACGCTCTAAATGTCTTTTTAGTAAATCGCACGTGAGGTAAAGTATAAAGATGCAAATTATAATTAACCCTTGTCTTTATTCAAGAGCTAGCTAGAACCATTATTTGGTGAAATTAATTTGGTAAAAAAAAGAAGTAAACAATCTAATTAAGGAATGCTCACTTAATTACAGGGAGATTTAGAAGCTGAGATGAAAATGTTGAGGTTCCAATTGAAGCAAACTATGGACATGTATAGCTCAGCTTGCAAAGAAGCAATTGCAGCACAAACCAAGGTGAGATGTTATTCATGCCATCACTTTCAAAATCTTCTAATTATGTCATTCATTCTCTTTATCATAAAATGGCAATGACAAGTGCTATATACTTCCCTTTTATAAACCTCTTAATAGAAAGTTGGTATTTCTTTCATAAGTTTTCTTATAATTTGATAAAGTTAATGAGATTATAAGGTATTAATGAGTTTAAATGAGTTTTTCAAAAAGTGTTTATAGGAATACATAGGGCCATAAAAGTATTACTTAATATATATCATATGTTGCTTTTACATTTATTTCAAATATCAACTTGTTAAATAAGTTTTCCTACCCACTTTTTTTTTAAAAATTGATTACAATAACTAAAATCTACATGGTAAGCAACTCTTCTCAAAGAGATCGATCTCGTGGCCTCCAAAGGCTACTTGAGCGGTTGCAATCTAGGCAAAACTGTTTACGGTTAAGGGTTTGCAGTAATTCTCTAGGTGGGCCTCTGCTAGAAACCCTAACAAGCCATCGGCGCCCAGCGCCGTAGAATTGGAGGTGGCATCTCCATCCCACCTTTTTTCTGTATCCAAAAAAAACTCAAAAAGAGTATAATTTTTTGACAGGCTAACGAGATAAATCAATGGAAACTAGAAGAGGCTCGTAAGGTTGAGGAAGTAAAGTTGTTAAAAGAAGCAGCTATTGCAATGGCAGAAAAAGAGAAGGAAAGAGCAAAAGCTGCTTTGGAAGCAGCAGAGGAAGCCATGAAGATGGCACAAATGAAAGCAAAAAGAAGATTGCATGCAGAGATGAAGGCAAAGAGAGAAGAAGAAGAAAAACAGAGAGCATTGAGTCATCAATTTTCAGCTTATAAGGATATCATGTATAGAAAATACACCATTGATGATATTGAAAATGGAACTCAAAACTTCTCACTATCAATGAGAATAGGTGAAGGTGGATATGGACCTGTTTTTAAAGGCCTTCTTGATCACACTCATGCTGCTATCAAACTCTTAAACCCTGAAGCTTCTCAAGGAAGAAAGCAGTTTCAACAAGAGGTATGGTATATAAGATAAGAATTTCAATTTCTTGTTTTCGTTTTGTTTTTAATGTTTCTAACATTTGTATAGGAAAAAATACCTGTCACTAAAAAAATTGTCATTTACTAATGCTGTTGGTATAGACTTTGTTTAACAGAATTAATCTGTTAATATGGACGTACATATAATATTTATACTGACGGATTAATATATAATTACTAACAAATAAATATGATAGTACAAAAAAGTGAGATATACTATTGATTTACAGACTCTAGTTAAGGTTTTTTAAGCGTTATACTAATAGATATATCTGTTAGACAAAGTCTATACGAACGGTAACTAATGTAACAGAAATCAAGAAAAAAGTTAATAAATGACAATTTGTTATTGGTGCATCCAGGGTTGGCCCATTAGAAGAATAACATGCATTATTGACTGTATTTTCAAGAATTGGAAAATTATCAACTTATATTCCTTTTGAAGAAAGTATATATGAATTTTTAACAAAACATTTTTTTTCTTCTTGCTTTCTAGGTTGAGGTATTATCCACCATAAGACATCCAAACATGGTCCTTCTCCTAGGTGCATGTCCAGAGTATGGATGTTTAGTGTATGAATACATGGATAATGGTAGCTTAGAAGATAGATTATTGCGAAAACAAAACAGCCCCGCCATTCCTTGGAGGAAGCGTTTCGAAATCGCCGCCGAAATCGCGACCGCCCTTCTCTTCCTCCACCAAGCAAAGCCGGAGCCGATCGTCCACCGAGACCTCAAACCGGCCAACATTCTCTTAGACCGGAACTTGGTGAGCAAAATAAGCGATGTGGGACTTGCCAGACTGGTTCCCCCTTCGGTGGCCAATTCAGTGACACAATATCACCTAACCGCGGCCGCGGGAACATTCTGTTACATTGACCCCGAGTACCAACAGTCAGGAATGTTGACAACAAAATCAGATATTTATTCGCTGGGGATAACGCTGTTGCAAATAATCACGGCGAAGCCCCCGATGGGGCTAGCTCATCATGTTAGGAGGGCAATTGAAAATGGAAATTTTGAAGAAATACTTGATCCTGTTGTCACTGATTGGCCAATTGAAGAAACTCTTGAATTTGCTAAGCTTTCATTGAAATGTGCTGAGCTTTGCAAGAAGGATAGGCCAGATCTTGCATCGGTTATTGTGCCAGAGCTAAATCGTTTGAGAGATTTTGGATATGGTATTTTACAAAATAATAATAATAATGTTAAAAATTATTATAAAGATGTTCCAAATATTCCTTTGCCTAAAAGAAGTCCAAGAATAGAGACATAAAGTTATGTATATAGGGTTTTCCATGGTTAGTAGAAGCATTTTCCCCTTTGGACTTCTTTGATTCCATGGGAGTTTCCAACAATTTTCTTGTAATGGAAGACATATACCCTTAACCAATTAGATGAGAAAGTTCAAGTGTGATGAACAACAAAAGGGAAAAATTATTGATAAACAGCATTAAACTTCAAGATATACTCCTTGGAGTACCTCTTTTTTATTATTTTAGTTTACATTTAGGGCACTAGTTTCAATCTAAGATCTCATGTTTATTACTTAAATCTCTCATTGTTATTAGCCCAATTCTAATGGCTTCTTGAGTAATTATTATGAGGCATTGTTAAATAAATTATATCTTTTGTTTCAATTTAGTTGCTTTTATCTTTTCTTTTTTAAGAAAAATACATGATATATCTATCTTATCTTTCTTTGAATAAGGTGTCCTAAATTTTTAACAAATAATAAAAATAGTCAAAATATTTAATCTTTAATAAGAGTAGATAAGAAAAAAAAATAAGTATTTCATAGAAGTGATTTTTTTTAAAAAAAAACAATTAGTTGCTACATGCACTAAAAAAATCTTATACTAACGCTGTATTATTGGTGTTGGCTTAACCACCACTTAGACTCTTACTACCTGGTGGCTATTATTGTCACATTTTCCTTTTTATTCCTTTACCACAAGTTTTAATTTTTTTTTAAAAAATTGTCTTTCGTCCGGTTTTTAAAACCCGAGTGCGCTTAGGTTTTAGAAACTGAACGAATTAATAAGTGTGTTTCGCAATACTAACTAATTATTTTTAATTATTGGGTGCACTCGGTTTTTAATTACTGGTAGACATTTTGAGGAATCTTTTTAATATTTTGCTCGGTTTTAATTACTCGGCGCACTAAATTTTTAATTACAGGTACGCATTTTGAGGGGTCCTTTTACGTATTCGCTCGGTTTTTAATTATTCAGCGTGTCCAGTTTTTAATTACTGGGCGCGTCCGATTTTTAAAAATTGTTAAATGGTTTTGCGAGTCACTGTAAAAAATTCGCTCGATTTCTAAAAACTGAATGCGTCCAATATTTAAAAACTAACTAAAGGGCAATTTTTTTAAGCAAATGATATTTAGTGTCCTAAGGGCACTATATAAGAACCCAAATGTAGTAAAAAGATATTGGAATGTGTAGCTTTTTGTATTCCCGAGAGATAAAACAATATGTTCTTATGATTATTTTTTTAATTCTAATAACCTTAACTAGTACCCTTAAGGTATTATATATTAAGACCCTTTTTTTAAACAAAATCATGTGACATAGGTAGAAATGGTGTTAAAAGTAGCGGCCTTATTAACCGAATTATCAGTTAGTATTGACGTTAAAGGTCTCTGAGCTAGATTCAAATCACGTGTCCCAAAATCATGTCCCCAATCATGTCCCACTAATAGAATATCGCCACGTCATTGAAAATATTTCCTTTAATTTTAATTTTTAATTTCTTAATAAATTTTTTAATAACGTGACAATATTCTATTAGTGAGACATAATTGGAGACATAATTTAGGGACACATGATTTGAATCCCTCTAAACTAATAGTATTATGAATTGATAATGTTAATAAATTTTTATGCTAAAAATTTATTTGTTAATAATGATATTTTTATTTGTTAATATAAATTTTGTATACTTAAATCATATCATGAGGCAAAGTAAAGTAGCAGAATTAATACTTTTCCACAGCACAAAACCACACTTTGTCATTAAGCAAGCATCAAGGAATATAAATCAAACTTTCAAAATGCACACATGGAGAAGTCAAGTATTCTTCTTAATATTGTTTCTATCTATATAATCACTAACATTTCAATTCACTAAATAAGGCATGAAAAAACATCTTCCTACATAATATTTTCATTATTCATTATGGAAAAAAATAATTGGCTTGCATGGATTACAAAGGTTGGATTCATGTTTTTGGCATTGTTTGCCATAGAAGTGACATCAGGGGAAAAAATTGAAGATGCTAATAATTCATTGTGCATTAGTGAATGTGTCACATGTCCAAAAATTTGTTCTCCACCACCTCCTTTAATAAATTCAAATTCAAATTCAAATTCAAATCATCATCCTCCTTCAACTCCTCCACTTTTAACAACACCATTAAATTCTCCACCTCCTCCTCCACTTTTAACACCATTAAATTTTCCTCCTCCTCCTCCAATTTTAATAACATCAAAACCACCACCTCCTCCGCTTTTAATATCGCTTCCTCCTCCATCTCCGCCGCTTTTAACATCGTATAATCCTCCACCATCGCCAAAGTTATTACCACCACCGGTTTTGCCAATTTTGCCTCCATTGACACCTCCATCGCGTTCTTCTAGTGCTCCTCCTCCGCCGCCTTTCAAGTCAAATAATAATCCATCGTCGTCGGGTTCGGCCGAACCCCAACCTACCGTCATCTCTACTCACCCTTATTACTATTATTATGCCTCTAGTGCTTCTTCTTTTTCCTTTCAAGTTATGCCTTGTTTTTTTTTTGCTATTGTTTCTTCATCGAGTATTATTCTTTTATGGGTAATTAGTTAAGATTTTAAATTGTAATTATAATCGCATTACATTAAATAAAGGCCAAATGTGGTATGGTGTGTAGTAATTGTAAATAACAATCACTGCTTGATGTGGTTTTAGTTACTGTAAAAACCATAAAACCTTGGCAATTAGTGATAAAAAAAAAAAATAAAAAGAAAAGCAAGAAATGTAGTTGTAGATAAAGAGTACAAAGTTGATAAAGGAATACTGAATTATTTCTTGGGGAAATATATGATGTATCATATATAATTAGCATCATATATTGTAATTTATGTACATAAATATTCAAGTTTATGGTGGATTGTTCTCTTTTTTTTTTTTTTTTTTGTTAATGTTATTATTGTGTTTGGTTTCCTATTTATAAAAACTTGTATCATAACATAATTAATCTTTAATAACATGACCTTTGTACTATATTTATAAAATGTTGCAAATACAAAAAATAATTTTTTTTAACAATTTGTTAAAATCTTTTCGCAAAATATTCTTTATATAATATTTATCAAAATTTAGCACTATTTTTTTAACGAATTTAGCAATATTTTTTAAACGTAACTAACAATAAATAATGAGAATCAAGAAATTGAATTTTTACGATTACCAGTTTATATAAATTTTGATGAGTGATTTTGAACCTTTCTTTTGCATTTTCATCGTCTCATATTAGTTTTTAAGTGACTTGATTTTGTCTTGTTAAAATTCCTTTAGAGCTATATTCTAATAACTACTTTATACATTATGTTGGGTTACTTTTCTTTTTTTTTATAAACATAATATTGTGTTTCAATTTTCCCTTGATCAATGCGTAGGGTTCCCAGGCCAGATTTATCTCATTAAGAAAAGCATATTCTTCTTTGTTTTAATAATAAAAAGATTAATTCTTTTTTTAATTCATATTCCTAAAATTCTCTTACTTACTTATTAAAATATTTAGGATTAAAAATATATTTAATTTCATATCTTATAGGATAAGTAAAAGAACTTTTATGAGGCTTTTAGCCTTACCCAATAAAAAATGTTTAAATATACAATGCCTTTTTCATTTGGCAATTAACAAAAGACAGACTTACGACTAAAAACAATCTCCTGCGTGTGCATCCTTTCCGATGAAGAAAAGACTACAAGTCGAAAACTACAGATTACTTGTTTTTTACTTATTGGTGTGGTAGCTTATGGTCGATTTGCCTTGCCCGAAAAAACTGCATTTTCAAAAACAAGCGACGACCCAATGGACATAATCTGCATTCGTTCCTGGTTTTGGATTTTCGCTACCAAATGAGTTTTTGCAACTTCTCCATCTGCTTGGTCCATGAATTTCACAATTTTTTTTACATACTTAGAGATCTTTTCTCTGGGTGTGCATAAGAATTAAGATTTGCTAATTCTAGCAACTTTGCACTTTGTATCAGTTTGGGGAGTCTTCGTATTCTATTGGTATAGTAAGTAGGTGTGGAGTTATTCACCTTCTTTTTGGTTGGGGTCTCATTTATTTTTAGTTCTGGCATGTGATTATTTTATGTGAGCTAGCTACTATTGTCTTTTTTTTTTTTTAAATATTTGAGTACTTCTAGTACTTTTTTTAATACATAATATTTAGCCTTTCAAAAAAAGATATACAATGCCCTTAGGACACTAGTTAAAAGTATTAGAAGTAGAAAAATATTTATAAATACGGTTTTTTTAACCTGTGCAATATTGCACAGGTTAAGCATCTCAAAAGAGAAGTTTTTTATAGGAAAAGACAAAATTTAATTGAGTTTTATATTTAATATAAATTTATTAGTTACGTTATTTTCTATTTTGAGATTCTTATCATGTGCAATAGTTGCACAGATTAAAAAAAAACCTTATAAATTTACATTGTTTTCTCTCTCAAAAATATAAAAATTTACGTTTTTTAATATCTTTTTATTATGCTTCTTTAATAGTATCTTATGACACTAAATATCATTTGCCATAAAAAAAGGATAGGTAGATATTGATAAAGTTAATTACTTCATATTTATATTAAATTGGAAGAGAATAAAGAAAAAGAAAATAGTCCGAATTTTGAGAAGTATACTTATTTGAAGAAGAAGTAACTATAATGCTTTATCTATAAAATTGCGAGAATAATGTATCCAACAATTTTAACAGTTACCAACAAAAAGGAAAAAGAAAAGACTTTATTAGCAATCCATCATAAAATGCTAGCTGAAGATAACTAAATGCAAGAAAAGTAATTAATTTTATTAAAATTTAATAAATAAAGAATAAATAGATTAAATTAATCTTTAATTAAAAAATATATTTAATAATTATTCGACATTAAAATAATAGAAAAATAATAAATGCAAAAAAATAATAAATGTACTTTTGCTATTATAAATGTGACAAATAATTTAGAATAAAAATTTCTCTACTAAAATAACTATTATTTTAAAATAAAAAGAATACTAATTATGAACTCAAATATAAACAACAAATATTTCTTATGTGTTGGTTCAAAATATAAGTATCTTTCTGGTTTTAACTTTTAAAGAAGCAGAGTGCTCAATGGTAGCAAAACACTTCTTTTTTGGTTCAATGAAAAAAAACAAATTTAAAACTTTTAAAAACATATATTTTTTTGGTCAAGGAACAAAAACATTTAAAACTTAGAAAACAACAACGGTGAATGGAATTAGCACCATCTCTATTGGGAGTGGCACCATCATTTTTAGTATATAAATTTATGATTCTTACATATAAAAAGGATGGTACCACTCCCAATAAAGATAGTGTTAATCCCATCCTCCAACAACAACTGTTAAGAGCAACCCAATAGAGGCCAACACTATTTACACCACACATATTTCCCCAACCACCATACATCCCTATTTTTTTTCTAAATTAGCCCTTCGCTCGGATTTTCAAAATCCGAAGGGAACAAAAAATAGCTTATGGATTTTCAAAATCCGGGAGGATCCACCGCATAATTTAATTTAAAAATTTCAGACGGATTTTGAAAATCCGCATGTTTCAACGAACGCGGTTTTTGAAAATTCGAGCGAATCGTAGTTGACACATACTTATATCATCTAAATTTTTCCTATTTGATAAACCAATTCCCATTCTCAACCTTATTGAAACCCCTAAACTATCTATCCAATTTAATCCATTCATCCCATAAGCAAGGACATTACAAGTGTTTAATATTATTTACAAGTATTTTGTGCATTCCACACATTATCAGGTGAGTTGTAATCTCCTCTCATTCTATTTTTCAATCTGTCTATCATTAAAATGATATGCACCCATGTCAGAACTCGATTTTCAAAATCTGTAGCACTCGGATTTTTAAAATATGTAGAAAACGGATTCTTAAAATCCGCTGGTTGCCCGAATTTTTAAAATCCGTTTAGATAGCAGACATTGATTAAAACTTAATTTTATTGGCTATTTAATGATTTAATGATATGTTAGTGGATTTGAAATGTCTGCAATAATTGGTACAGGTGATTATCGTATTGGATATGGATGAGAATGAGATGACTGATTATTGGCCCGATCCATATGAATATGAAGGCAATAATGACACGATGCCATGCAGCAAGGTAAGAATTTATGAACTTTTGAACGTAACTAAAAATTTTACTTACATTTATGTGTGTAAGAACATTTATGTGTGGTGCTTAATATGGGTGCTTCGGATTTTGAAAATCCGAGACTTTAGCACCAATCGGATTTTGAAAATCCGTTTACCATTTTTTGGTCTGCTCGAATTTTGAAAATCCGAGCAAAAGGCAAATTTGGAAAAAAAAATAAGGATGTGTGGTGGCTAGGAAAATATGTGTGGTGCACATAGTATAGGCCCCCAATAGGATCTATTGAGCCCAAATGCAACAACGATTATGGTGTTTTTTTTATATTGGAATTGTCACCGTTTCACTAAAAAATGACAATTATTTTTTAATTTTTGAATGGTTTCATTTGAAAAATAATTTTTGAAGGATGGTATCATTTTTTGAATATAAGAGTACTATTTTCAAATAAAACTGTCCAAAAATTTTAAAAAAATAATATCGTTCTCAAATAAAATGATGTAATCTCAACACCATTTTTTAAAGTTTAAAGGCTTAACCTAACCTTCCATTGACTGAAAGAAAGAAGCTCAACCTTCAAAAAACCTAAAATATGTAGAATATTCTTTTTATAGTAGTTGGCATTAACACCATTTTTATTAAAAAATATGTTTATTTTTTTTTCAGACCTTCAATCTGAATTGTATTTCTTAATTTTGAAATTTATATATTTTTTTTGGACAAATGAATTTTTATGATTTGAAAAAAAAAAGAATAATGAGCTTTTAACTTTTGGACTGCAAAACCCATTGGTCTCTTTCAATACTAGGTTGAAAATTTTAGGCCCAAATCTACGATGAGGTCTGGTGGCTTTGATAAAAAACATTATCGTGGGATTCCAAAAAAAAATAAAATTATCGTGTTTCAAGTCCAAAATAAATAAATTACGGTGCTATCAGAATAACAAAAAAAATCAAAAATACTAACAAAAAAAAAAGACAAACAATGGTCAAACTCTGTTCTTCATTTCAACAAATAGATCAATGATATTCCTGAAAATATTTGTACTAAAAGCTACTACAATAGTAAAACCATAAAATACTAACTACTACCATACTTTAACTTTAAGAAAGAGAGAGAAGCAATCAATTGAAAGTCTAAAATTTTACATTTAGCATACTTTTATTTACATTTTTACTATAAATAAAAATATTTTTTGTACTGTTGAGAAAAACAAAACAAACAGACATTTAGCGTGTGTTTGGGGCTGCGTTTGCAGCCCCTATAATCAAGTTTGAGGACATAAAATCAATTTTAAGTGATAAAATAGTTATTTGCTTTTGTGTTGGATTTTTGTTGAACGTGATTTTAATCCTCTAAAATCAATTTTGCCAAAAGTAAGGTAAGACTTGCTTTTGCGTTGGATTAAAAAATTTACACTGTATTTTTACTTCTAACTTGCTTTTAAGAAAAAAATTCCCAAACATAAATCACGTTACTTTAAAATCAATTTTACATCAAATCAATTATATAAAATCACGTTAATACAAAATCAATTCTATCAACGTAAAACCAAACACAATCTTAATCGTTAAAACTTATTACATGCAAACTAAAGTAGTTTTCACTTACAAGCAAAATACACTTTCAGGTTGCACTTAGGAAGCTCTCAAACAAAGTTATGTTTTGTTTGATACAATACTTTGATAATATTTTTTTTATAAGTAACGCTATATTCTCTTAAAAGTTTTTTTATTTATTCTCCTATTATCATATAAAGTATGAAATTAGGTGAACTTTCAATTTTAAAACCATAAAAAGTGTTGAAAATATTCTTTAATGAGTAAGTAGGAGGATTTATAAGAACATGAAGTAGGAGGATTAGAAATTACTCTTTTTTATAGATAAAAGTATGTTCATATGAGTTCAAATTAAGAGTTCCAGTCATGTAACTCAGTTGATGAGTGTATAAGAATATGTGTGTATAAGTATGAGAATTGATCTTTAATTGTACTATTTTTCTATGAAAAAATAAAATTAAGGAGCTATTACACAAAACTTTACTCTTTAGTTACTGGATCAATGTGTTGGATACAATACCTTGACAATATATTTATTAATAACTTCTAGAAAAGCATCAATAGGCGAAAATTTTAGAAACACAGTTAAACTCCTTTTCTTGTGTTTTCTTTTCTTTTTTTTTCCTGTGCGCAATAACTTCAAGAGTCACCAACTCATCACTGACCCAACTTTTTTATTTTATTTTATTTTATTTTATTTTTATATATATATACACATGAGGGGCTAAAGCCCCCAATTTTTTTTTTTCCTTATTATTGATAGTAGTATTTGATATGTTAGATAATAGATAATAGCATATTATTAGTCAATTAATGTTAATCCACAAATATCAAAATATAAGGAAAATTTAACACACCTGTTTGATTTAAAAATTATAAAAAGGAGGATAGAGATAGATTTTTTCAAGGCCATGCAATATGTATTAAATTTGGACTAGAGTGTTCTTAGAATGAGTTATACTCTTTTCTCACATGATCTTAAATTTAGACAATCAATTATTTATATTCAAACTCAATTATAAACTCGAAGATATAGGATTTAGTTAAAAACGTATCAAAAAGGACGATACGGAGAAGTTAAGTTGAAACTTATATTTAGACAACTTAATTTAAATATTGCATATAATAATACAACTTAATGAACTTGATTTAAAGATAAAAATAACTATTCATATAATATTATTTAATTTTATTTAATATTTTTTGAATTTATAAATAAAACCTAAACCTAACCTTAAAATTTAAAATAAACAATATTAGACATTTTCCAAATAATTCCTACCAAATTAGGTTGAGGGAGTCCCAGTCATGTAGCTCAGTTGGTGAGTGCATGGAGACATGCGTGTGTTGGTACGAGATTCAAATTCCAATTGTACTACTTTCCTATGAACAATAAAAATTAGGTTAAGAGACAAGGTTGGGTTATGAACACTCCTTGCTAAGCACAAAATACCTGAATTCTTCTACATGGGAGCTAGGCTAGAAAGTCCAACATTGAGAGCATGTATGGGAAGCTTAGAAAAAGCTTTTGCTTTGAAAAAAAAAAAAAAAGCTGATAGGGAAAGTAAAATGATGTTTGGATGATTTTTTAAAAAATGATTAAATGTTTTGATTTTTTTACTCTAACTACAAACAACCTTTTTTAAATAAGTATTTTAGAGTGTATTTGTACTAAGTGTGATTAATTGTGAAAATAAGTTGCGAAAAAAATCGATTGTATGAGACATAATCGATTTTTGTTTGGACATATTTGCTGTCAAAAGAAATTTTTAAGATAATTTCAAGATGTGAAAAGCAATTTTGAAGCTTTTTGAAATAATGTTCAATTTTTAGCTGAAAGGCAAAATCTTTTTTCTTTGTTAAAAGAATAATCAAAAGCTTTTGTAAGTGGAAAATATAACTGTCTAACATACGATTAAAAATAATCTTATCCAAACACACCATTGGAGCTTATTAAAAATTAAAAAGCTTTTAGTTTTAGCTGGCTTTTAAGGTAAGTAAGTAATTTTACTTGTGTATGATACACAACCAAAAATTACCTGCAACTAAAGGTTTCAAAAGAAGAAGAAAAAAAATACCCGGTTGCCTATCTCCTTTTTTCCTCCTTGACTCCACCCTCCGCCGCCTCTTCTCTCTCCCCACCATACCCATGTCATCACCTCCCTCTTCCTCCGCAACCATATCCAGTCTCAAGCCATCCTTGTTCTCGACTTCGTTAACGCCCAAGCCCCAACCGCCGCCGTGTATGACTCTCGGTCGGGGAGCCCCTCGCCATCCACCTTACCAAATCTACACCGCCGTGCATGACTCTCGGTCGAGGAGCTCCTCGCCATCCACCTTACCAAATCTACACTGTTGTCACTATCCACCCTTCTTCTTCTTCTTCTTACTAGATCTACACTGTTGTCACTTTCGATTTAGGGATTTCTGAATCTTGATATTTTTTTTTCATTTTTTTCACTTTCTTTTAAATTTTTTTCCTAGATTTTTGCACAATCTAGTGAAGTGAGTCTATTTTCTCCATCAGATCATGAAAAAAAGGCAATGGTCAATTTCTTTCTTTATTCTCTCTGTGTTATTCATCAATCTATACAATACACCTTTGTCTCTCTGTGCTATTCACCAAGTTATTGACAAAGGTGTTAAGTCAAGTTCACGGGTAAATGAGAAGAAGCAAATTGAAAATGTGAGGATTTGGTAGTGGATGAGTGATCAGAGAAGATGGTGGCCAGAGTTAGGGTTGTTGGTGAGATAACTGGTAGTACCGATAACCTAAAAAAATCACAACCCTTCATTATAAAACAATTAAATCTAATGGTATAAATTTACTTGTGTATGGTACTTCATTTTGATACTTACTTATCTTAAATGAAACCTTAGTTTTAATATACTTTCTTCTTTTACAATTCAAATAACTACTGTCCTGTACGGTCAGCATAGTTGGCAAGGACACATGTGTGTGAGTGTGTAATATAGAGTTTGATTCGTGGTATCGTTAAATTTTCTTGTAAACAAAAAAATTTCAAATATCTACTGAAAAAAATCAATTTTTATCTCATCCAAACATAAAAATTTATTTTCAAAATCACTTTTCAATAACATATTAAAAAAAATTAATTATATTATAATTTATCATAACAATAATCAATTATACACATAATTAATTTTCAAAAATAATTTAGCTAATCCTTATTTGTCCTTCTAGAAAAAAATTCATTGCACACAAAGAGAAAAAATGTTATAAATTATCCAACCAGCTGTTATTATACTTCCGTATATATAATCCATTAACTTGTACGCCATGGCTTCAACAATACAATCACTATTCCCATTCCAAAATTCTTGCAATGGTTCCTACTACTTCCTATTCCAATCATTAACTACTAATCCACTTTTGTCTCAGTCATGTAACTCGATCGATAATTGCATAAAACTAATATGAGTGGGTATACAGGTTCAATGTACTTTTTTATGATTAGAAACAGAAAGCCTTTCTTGGTCGGATTTTTTTATCTTTTTATTTTCTATCTAATTTTTTTAAAATTTTATCTTTTAAATCTGATAGCATAATTTTATCTTTTTTAAAACTCAGTAATAAATTTAAAATTGAAATTTACTTTTGAAAAGATAAAAAAAAAAAAACAGATTTTAAATACCAACCCTAAAAATTAAATCCCATATCTTAAACCTTAAACCACACACCGTAAATCCCAAATTGATAACACTTGCAACAAAAAGATAAATCCTTCCAGAGATAATAAGTATGATATGAAAAAAATTTAAAACAAGTGCATAGAAAAAAAAGATAAATATTAAAAAATTAAAAATGGAAAATTTAGGATTATATAAGATATTAAAAAAAATTAAAATAAATGATCTTATAATAAAGATCCGCGTGTTAGTTTACATTAATTTTCTTAAATGCTAAATAATTAGTTAAATAGCTATAATTTTATTGGTCTGACATGTTGATAAAATCTCAACCCCCAATATTTTATATAAATACGAAAACTAACCCTATACCAAAATAACTGTGAAAATAATTTGAATATGCAATTTTCAAGCATTTCAACTTGAATGACTGGGTCACAAATTCAAAGCGAGCATGCATCTTTAATTGTTTAATGAGTTGTTGGCTCATGAAAAATGAGTGAACATAGTGAAAACATGAGTATTTGATTGACAATGATAACTATTGATTGTGAAATTAATAAATCTTTATTGTGTAATTCACATAAGTTTTTATACAAAAGTCAAACTTGCTGACTCGATTGTAAACTCGTGATTTTATAAGAGTTTTAAAGAATTTGTCATAATCTAGTAGGGTCTACCAAGAAAAGAGTTTGAGATCGACTTAACTCATTTGACCTACCTAGACGCGTAAACTCACGAGATTTTACGAGTTGACACGAGAGTCTGACAAGCATAATTACAAGAGTGTATCGTAGCAATGAACCTCCAAGCTCTTCAATTTAGCAAGAAATTCAATTTAGCAAGAAATTCTCTACACAAAGCTGTGTTGAACACTTTAGACTATACAACTCTAAGGCCTACTTAGGCCCTGTAATACTCACAAGTTGAATTTCCTAACCAAAGAATGTGTGTTGCTTGACAAATCTCCAAGTCAGAATGGGTTTAAGCGTCTGGTTGAAGATGGAAGAATTTATATCTCAAATTATGTCTCATTTAATGAATGTTAATTTCCTTACTCAAGGTTGTTTGCCTCACAATCTCAAAACTCAGAAGGTTCCACTACAAGTATTAGCTTATTTATTCCCTCTAGCCATTCCAATTTACCCTCAATCACTTGCAACTATTCCACCACAGTCAATCCCTTCTCCCTTCCTTGAACATGTTATCCCCCCTTCTGTTGTACACCATCATCACAACCTGAACATTCTTTTTCTACCTAACAAGGCACTAATTTTGATCCTATCATTGTCCCATGTTGAAAGTGTGTCTAACAGCTGGATTATGTATTTAATAAATTATATTTAAGAAAACTATTTTCTTTTGTTGTTTATCTTTATCTAAAGTTTGTTTCTTGGTTGTTACAGCTTACACTTATTTTTGTTTTATCTTATTAAGTAGTTGCTAGAAATAAGCAATTTTATGTTTTTTTTGATTTGACTCTAGCTCTAATTAAATGAGTCAATGAATGAATAACCCAAAATATGTTTTCCTCTCTCTGTTGCATTTCCTTTTATTGTAAAAAACAACAACAAATCGATATCAGAGCTTTCATCTTGAGAGATCTATGAGTTGAGAGAAAACATAGTGAAAGATACATCATTTGCACCACCACCACCACCAATTTTTAATGGTGAGGAGTATGAGTTATGGGCAGCAAGGATGACTACTCTTCTCGAAGCACTAGATCTTTGGGAGAACAAGACTATGAAGTCCCTCTGCCGTCGAATGATCCTACGATGGCTCGGCTGAGGAATCACAAAGAAAGTAAGACTAGAAAGACTTAGGTTAAAGCTTGTCTTTTTTTTCTGCAGTCTCACAAATTATTTTTGCAAGAATTATGAATCTTAAGCCTACGGAGGAGATTTGGGACCATCTCAAAAATGAGTATAAAGACCGTGAAAAAACCAAACGTATGCAAGTGCTCAACTTAGTCAGAGAATTTGAGATGCTAAACATGAAGGAGACAGAAAACATTAAAGGTTATGCTAATAGGTTTCTAAGCATCTTAAACAAGATAAGACTCCTTGGTATAGGGAATTTTTCGATGAAAGAATAGTGCAGATAATACTTATTACCGTACCTGAAAAGTATGGATCCAAAATATCAACATTAGAGGAGTCCAAAGATCTCTCAAGAATTACCTTGGGAGAATTAACAAATTGAAGAAAAAAAATATGAAGGCTCCAGCAAGTGGCATGATAAGACTTTCCCACCTTGTCCACACTACAATAAGACAAACCATCCTCAGAAAAATGTCGGTGGATGCCTGATATCAAGTGCAGAAAATGCAACAGTCGGTGGCTGCACAAACCATATGAAAAATGATGCTACTCTTTTTAAAGAGCTTGATAAAACTATTGTTTCCAAAGTAAAAATTGAAAATAGTGATTTCATCTTAGTTAAGGGAAAATGGGTTGTTTCTATTGAAAGCTTAACAAATTTAAAACTTATCTCTAATGTCTTATATGGTGCTTAATTGTGGATGCAAAAGGCAGAGATGTATTTAGAGTAAAAATGATGGCTAAAAACTATGCTCTAAATCTGATGGAGGAAGAGCAGTGCAAGTAGCTTTTTCAAGTATCTGCAACAACATGACATTTCCTCCTTACTGGAGTTTTATACAGTGATTGTGTAGCATGTCAATATGGCCTGCAGATCAGAATTCAATTTCCTTAAAAAAAACATTGAGAGCAACACAAAAACTGTAACTAGTGCATTCAGATGTTAGAGAACCAATGAAAACATCATCTTTAAATGTTAATAGATATTATATTACATTTATTGGTTATTATACTAGATTTTGTTGGATTTATTTCTTAAAATAAAAATCTAAGGTTGCTAATATATTCTAGAAATATAAAAAATTGGTGGAAAATCAAAGCAATTGCAGGTTGCGAACAATAAAATCAGATAACATTCAGTACCAATTGACAGCAGTGAACGAAAGAACAGAAGAATTATCGAGATGACAAGTTCATGGGAGCAATGGAGCTGGGAGGAGACAATCGATAAAATATTTGTTTCAGGTGTATTTTTATGGTGTTCAAAAAATTAAAATATTGTCGCTCAAAGCACAAATGAGGTAGAATATATATGTGGTAGTCGCTACTGCTGTGAATCAAGCTATTTGGCTTAGGAATATACTTGAAGATTTAAATATGGAGCAAAATGAGCCAACTCAAATTTTCATTGATAATCAAGCTGCCATTTGCATTTCAAATAATCATGTTTTCATGGAAAGACTAAACATTTTTAGATCAGGTTGTTCTTTTTAAGAGAGACACAGAGAGAAGGCAATGTCAAGCTTCTTTGTTGCAGTGAGAGCTTGTAGCTCAAGTGGCATAAGGAGGAGCTCTTGAGCTCAAGGAGAGGGGTTCAATCCCCAGTGGGGTAGATTTAGGAGTGGTGTAATGTGGGGTATGTATGTTTGGACAATAAAAAAAAAGCTTCTTTGTTATAAAACTGAAGGTTAAATTGTAGATGTTTTGACAAAGACACTTCCTAGAGACCAATTTGAAGCTTTGAGAAACGGACTAGGTGTTTGTAACTGTTAAGGCAAGGAGGAGTCGTTGAAAGTGTGCCCAACAGTTGGATTACGTTTTTAATAAATTATAGGGATAATTACACCAACCTCCCCTGAGGTTTGCCCATATTACACTTACCCCCCTCCAGTTTTCAAAATTACATTTACCCCCTGAAATTTCAACTTTCATTACACAAACCCCCCTAATGTTAATTTTTTTAATGGTATTATTGTGCAAATTTTTCATTTTTCTAAGAAAAATTAATTTTACTATTTATTACTTTTTTTTATTTTACCATTTTTCTAATAAAAGTATAAATTTCAGGGGTAAAAGTAATTTTGAAAACTGGAGGGGGTATGTGTAATATCAATAAACTTCAGGGGAGGTTGATGTAATTATCCCTAAATTATATTTAGAAATTTATTATTTCTTTTGTTGTTTATCTTTATCAAGAGTTTGTTTCTTGGTTGTTACAACCTACACTTAGTTTTTGTTTTATCTTATTAATTAGTTGTTAGAAATGAGTAATATTCTGTTTTTTTGTTTTGACTCTAGCTCTGTTTAAATGAGTCAATAAATAACAGAAAATATGTTCTCCTCTCTCTGTTGCATTTCCTTTTATAGTAAGAAAACAACAACATCCCAAAACATCATTCAATACCTAATCAGTCTCTACAAACTTCTCACTCTCAGCCTATCACCACGGTTAAGCCAACATCTCCTCTTTCCACTAATTATATGCTTTCTAGATTGAAAAATAGCTAATTCCCTCTAATCAAGAGTTCAACCACAGTTAATCAAGAACTCAAGGATCTTAAATGTACTCAAGCTATGCAAGAAGAATACTTATACAACACTTGCATCCAATCAAATTTGTCTATCACGTCTTTATCACCTGGAAAACAGTGTATTGGAGTGTATTGGCTCCAAGTGGATTTTCAGACTCAAGGAAAATCCAAATGGTACTATTAATAGATACAAGACAAGATTTGTTGTGAAGGGATATCATCAAAATGTATGGGTTGAACTATATTGAAACTTTTTTTTCTATGTTCAAGCCAGTTACTCTTCGGATCATATTGCACTTACTAAGAAGTGGCCCGATGTTAATAATGTTTTTTTAATGAAATTCTACACGAGGAAGTCTACATGGAGCCGCTCCCTGAATTTATTTCTAATTCTTCACTAATATGTAACTCGTATAAGGTTATTTATGGACTAAAACAATCTCCTCGTGCTTAGTATGAACAACTACACTCTACACTCATTAGTTTTGGTTTTAGACCTTCAAAGTGTGACCTTCGCTTTTTCTTCTCACTACACCTAAGCACTATATATATATCTTAGTATATGTTAATGACATTATTGTAAGTGGTAGCACCCCTACTCTAATTCAACAAATCATTGCTATAATCTCAATGCTATATTTGTTTCACCGCCTTTATATCATTTCTAGCTATTTGTTGTAGTCTAGATTTGAGCGAATCCGGAATCATAAATTTGAGAGGTGTGTTTGTGTTTTAACGATAAAGAAGAATGTGGGGTTAGGGTTTCTAGGGTAAATAGGAAAGAAGGAGGAATAATCCAAATTGAGAGAGAATGTAATCTCCCCTCTTTCTTATGCATTACACACCTTTTTTTATATAGAAAACTAGTCCCTCCTCCTCTTGCTTGGAGGCCAATTCACTTTTATCATTATTTAGGGGTAAATTGGTAATTTTATATTAGTCTCTAAGTTAAGCAATAATAATCACGCATCAACTATAATTAATCCTTATTAACAATAATTATATGACGATTCCCAACACTATTTATACAAAAACAATATTTAAATTTTACATTTCCTAACTAAAATTTTAATTACAAATTATATAATAGTTAGCATAAAATTAAAATTATATTATTTAAGTGAGATTTATTCGTGTTAAATTTATAAAATTTACCTTATATTATTTCTTGTGTTTGTGTTATTTTATGAATTTTTACTTGAAAAATTTGTAGGAGAATATTAACATATTTTTTATAGCCAAATTCGTATTTTAGTCCCATAAGATTATTTCAAATTTTAATTTAGTCCTTTAATTTTTTTTCTTCATATTAGTAATTTATCTTTTCAATTATTATCATCATTTTGTATTAATTTTTATTGATAAATAATTAACACCTGCAATAATATTTTTTTATCCTTATCTTCTTCTTATCACATTCAGCGACTAGTTTAGACATTTTATTAATTATTATTTAATGAAATAAAATAAATAAAAAATAAGTAAATGAGTCAACATGAAAAAAAAAGTCAAACCTAAATTAAAAGTTTTCTTTGAATTAATTAAACCTCAAATACACATTAAATAATGTAACCAAAATATAAATATTTAATTAAAAATTAGAGACATATAATCCATGTTAAAAATAAAAACTAAATATTAAATTCAAAAACAAAATTAAATTTATATATATATATATATATATATATATATAATCAAATCAAGTTTATATCTATTCAATTTATATGATTTAATAGAAAATATGACTTAATTAAATTTTAATTACCTTATTTTTTGATTTAATTAAATAAAAAAACATAATGTCATATTAATTTAGATGACACCTTAAAAAACACCTTTCTAAAATTGTATTATACCTCATGAAAAGAACCACCAAATGACCGAAACATAACTTATAATTGGTACTGAAAGAAGTAATAGCTAAACATGTAATCTTCTAGTTAGTTACAGTAGCTTAGTTACTAGATCATAGAACTGAGAGTTTGTTAAGAATATATGGAGTTTTTGAGAAATTGATTTTCATGGAGTGAATCTGTTTGTTTTTTTTTTCTTTTTTTTTGTAATAAAGGAAATAAAAAAATAAAAAACAAAGAGAAAAAAAATTAAGATCTTCCTAGAACGAGAATGAATCTATTTTGTTATACTTACCCACCAGGCTAACATAGTAGATAAAGAAATTAAAAATGCATTAAAATCTTTTATAAAACTTTGATGACCATCTTCGTCGCCTAGCTTTTAAAGTGGAGTTAAGCATATTTCATAACCTAAAGGCATTCAAACACCAAAGATGACATTCATCATTACATCATTAATAATTACTTTATATTAAATAATATTTTGATAAATCCATTGTTATCAAATAATTTAAATTCTTATTTATATATTATATATACAAAGTGTCACGCGAATAAAAAAATATTAATACTTTATTATTGTACTAAAAAATTAACCCAATATATAATTTAAAAATAACAATAATTTAATTAACTTCCTATCATTGCTATTCTTTTATGAAATTTAACATGATCATATTGAACATAGTATGTACTTGTCATTTCTACTCCTAACTAAAATTATCTTTGACAACATTTATCTTCACCTACCACAACTCTTGATGAGTAACTAACTAAACTTGTTCTAATTTTTGATAAGGACTTATATAGAGACTCTGATGCACGTTGTTTAATCTTTGAGATGGAGACAGTTTTCTGTTCCCTTTGATTAATTCTTCTACAGTTTAGTTTTTTTTATTTATTTAATCAGTCAAACACGTACACCCCACGTTACACTGCTCCTAAATCAACTCTATCAAAAATCAAATTCATCTCTTTAAACTCCAAGAATTCCTCCTTATGCTACTTGAATTATAAGTTCTCGATTTTAACGGGTTTGATTTGATGCCTCTTTTAATTTCTTTTCTAGGTTTGTATAGGGTAGTTACCCTAAATAGGGACTACCGTAATCCCTCCTTATCTTTAAATTTTTTTCATCAATTCAACCGTTAGATTAAAAGTTTATATACTGTAAATTAATTATGTAAAATTTCAAATTTTTTAAAATTTGCAGGTACGTAATCTAACTACAAAGTATATATTATACGGCCAGAAGAAAAATCAGTCCGATAAAGTATCAAATAGTTTATAAACTGACTAAATTTTTATATAATTAATCTACATTATATAAACTGTCAATCCAACAATTAAATTGGTAAAATTTATTACATTTAATGGTATAAATAACAAAAAAAACTACAATAATCCTATCTTTAAATGACTACCTTGTAATCACCCTTCTTTTCTAGTTCTTTTGGGGTAGGTGTTCTCATTTAATTTCCCCCAGTTCTCTCTTCAGAGTTTTATTTTCATTTCATTTGTTATTGCTCATTGCGTAGGGATTTCAACTTAAATTATTACATTTTCTTCTCACTTTTTTAATCTTGGCAGGCCATCATCACCTAATAATAACGGTGTTTGATTTTCTTTTTTCTTTTTTTTTGTGAATTAATAACGGCTTTTGATACTGATGACAGTGATAAGTGAAAAAAATAAAATTAAAAACTTGTATATTGCATTGATGAGAGTGCAAAACATGGTTCATTTTTTATAAGGTCCACGTCACTAGTTCGAGTTTAGTAATAATACTTATTACCATGCATAATAGTTAAATTTTAAATTATTTTATTTACTTTATTATTATTATTATTATAAACATATTAATCTAACTATTAAAAATAAAAAAGTTAGTACGGTACTCCAATCCCCAATTTGAGAGAGTACCTTATCCTCATCCGGAAAATATTAGTATTCATTATAATATCTATTTACATTTCTGAAATTTAACTTTTTTATATACAATATAATGGAAGCAAATAATCTCAATGTTGACTCAGTCCTATAAGTAGAGCTGGGTATGTGAGTGACTCATTTAAGTTTGCATCATAAATGGACTTACTTTTATAAGACTCAAGATCGCTCGTAAAGTCCGCGGACATTCGCGGACATCCGCATAAACACATATTTTTTCTTTAGACAATAAAAAAACTCCTTTTTTTACAGAATTTTTTTTACCATTTTTTTTGATTTTACACTACAACTTTACTTTAAAAAAGTGCACAATAATTTTTTTTTTACTTTATAATATTTTACTTTTAAAAAAATTGCATAAAAGGGTTAGAAAACTTTCAAAAATATTAGACCCAACTTACATATTCCAGCACAAAAAAAAATTTAAAAATTTTAAGTAGATACCCGCGGAGTCCGCGGATTTTATCCATCCAACCCGTGGGTAAATTGTCAGGTCTGCCTAAACCCGCAATCTAATTGGTCCTATTTTTTTAAGCCCAAGTCCGCCCAACTCATTTACCCGTGGACCGGTCCGCGGACTCTGGTCCGTATACCCAGCTCTAGGTGTAAGATCTCACTAAGTTCATAGGAGGGACAATTCACAACAGAGGTCCTGTGTTCGAATCTCACTTATGCTAAATTTTCAGGGACCAAACTTAATATTTTACGTAAACTATCTGAATTCCCTATGACTAGGCTAGGCCTGTTGAGTCACTACAATACAATAAACTTTTAGTAATATAATTTAAAAAAATATTGCTAAATTGTTAAAAAAAATGTTATATTAATAAAAATATTGTCTTGGTGCATTTGCAATATTTTTGACAAATATAGGACCTTTTACCAATATTTAAAAAAGTATTGTCAAATTGTTTAAAATATTTCCTTTTTATACTTGCAACTTTATTTTAAAATGTAGTATAAAGGTCATGTTGCAAAACGTTAATTATGGCATATTGAGTTACCGAAATTTTATTTTTAAAATTTAAAAATAATTTCTTTTTGGCTTGGACCAAAAAACTAATTTCTGAAAATTATTTTTTGGATGAGTGAAAAAAAAATGAACTTAAAATAAAGAGGTGGTGCAAAAGCATCCACCTTGGTGTTTAATTTGGGCGGTTCCAATTCGGAGGATGAGACTAGCACCATCTTTATTGGGAGTGACACCATCTTTTTTATATATAAGAATGATAAATTTATATACTAAAAAGGATGATACCACTGCTAATAGGGATGATGCTAATCCTATCCACCTTCCAATTCCCTATATGATCAAAGTGTGGATCTCTTTCATTTGGGCCTAATCCAGGTTCTTCCAACTTATCCAAAAATAAATAAATAAATCAGAGAGTTGTTTGACAAAAAAAAAATAAAAAATTAAAAGAATAAATAAATAACTCAGAGAGTTGTTCAGCCACTGAAAATCACAACAAAAAATTCTCCTTGGCACTTGGTAGGACTAGGAAGCATGAATGTAATATTTCAAAGGTAGTATAGTCCAAAAAAACAAAACTTTCAAAGATAGATACTACATGTGAAAAATATCCCCAACCTAATATAATAATAATACCCCTCATAATTTTTTTATGAAAAAAAGAAAAGTATGAATCCTGATTTCTAACTCCCCATTTTTTAAATAAAATTTTTAGCCACCATTCAATTTGAAACTTGAAAGGGCAATGCAATTTTCAAACGCTAATAAAATGGTTACCCCTATAATTAGTTGCTTACAATCCATTTTTCCAAATGATTATTACTTTTGCGTAGTTTTGCAATATTTTCCATAAGCGATAGAAGTGGTTGTGGGTTAGATTGATAGGTTCACCCTTTCTCTTTGACCTTCTCTGCATCATCTTTTTTTTTTAAAAAAAAAAATTGCTTTCTTTCAATAGATATAATGTATCTCAAAATTGAATAGAGTTAGAGACACCCTATGGTCTTAGTAATAACAACTTGGTTTGAATTTTAAAAAAAATACTAGTGAGACGAATAAGTATATTTATACATATGTGATTAGTCTTTTATTCTCATAATAAAATAAGAGATATTTACTTAAAAAAATTATTTAAAAGCCTTTATAAAGTCCTGAGTGTTATTTTCGTCACACCTTTTTCTTAGTATTCCACACATTCTGTTTTTTTTTTCTTCCAAAATTAACCTTCATCTAGATTTTAGAATTTAGTTAAAAATGAATTTAGATCCTGATTTACAATAGCATTCGGATCCTCTTCAGTAGTAGACGGTCCAGCAGCTGGACAAAAACATTATAGCACATGCAGTTTAGTGATTTTTAAGTGTTACTTGACATTTTTATTTGGCAATTCATAAAATACTAAATTGCATGTAGTATAGTGTTTTTGTCTAGCTGCTGGACCATCCAACTCTGGAGGAAATTCAAATCTAGCCAGAATGGTGAGAATAGTAGTAGCATGTGTTGACTCAGCGCATTTAATAGCTTTGTTACGATTATTATTAAAATTCTATGAACACAAAATTCATCAACCCAAAATAAAAATAAATGTATAAATGCAATTCCGTTCTGAATAGCATTAAGTTCTATAGATTCTAGAAGTGCTTGAAGATGATCACATTAAGAATTTAAAAGAGTAGTTTCATTGTCGGCTTGCTAATGTATGATCATGACATTCTAACAACAATAGCCTAGAGGGGCTTTACCTACCAAACACTTGGAAATAATTAAGTATCATTTAGATTTAGATCTTAAAATACTTAATTAATAATCCACAAAGCACTTTTCTTTTGTCATAATAAGGCAAATGTTTGCAACATATAGCCTATTGAAAGATTAAAGACAAACTTTCATGCATGCAACGATTATCTAAGGCAACATGTATCTTCTAAAAAAATTAATTATAGTATAGCATCTAACAAGTTAGTTTAGTGACTAAAATTTTGAATAGTAATTTTTCGGTTCGAACTCTTATTAACACACTTTCTCCTGTCAAAAAAATTAATTATGGTGAAACCTATAAGATTATTATAAGTGGTGTAACTCTTTCTTCAACAATTTGAAGTTGTATACTTAGAACACAAATATAAGATTACTAGTATCGGTGGCAAAACAGATCAATCTAACCCGTTTAAGTCCACCACACAATTGGTCCATCAGAAATGGGTCGGGTAGACCAGCCCAACTTGGCTATTTGAGCTCATTTTTCCTAGTTTATCCAATTTTTTATTGGCCAGGCAGGTTGCGAGTTGACTTATTTGAGCCCACCTTGACTAAAATTTTGAATAGTAATTTTTCGGTTCGAACTCTTATGAAGATACTTTCTCCTGTAAAAAAATTAATTATGGTGAAACCCATAAGATTATTATAAGTGATGTAACTCTTTCTTCAACAATTTGAAGTTGTATACTTAGAACACAAATATAAGATTACTAGTATCGGTGGCAAAACTGATCAATCCAACCCGTTTAAGTCCATCACACAATTGGTCCATCTGAAATGGGTCGGGTAGACCAGCCCACCTTGGCTATTTGAGCTCATTTTTCCTAGTTTATCCAATTTTTTATTGGCCAGGCAGGTTGCGAGCTGACTTATTTAGTTTATCATACACAAAAAATATATATAAAAAGGTGTTTCAGTTTTCATAAAAAAAAGTGTTTTTTTTTATTGTATTTGTTTTGTTTTAGACTTTTAGTCCCTCTTTGACTAAATAAAAACATGTATTTTCATTTGAAAAAAAGGGGGTCGTTAGCTCGTGTGAGTTTTCGGGCTAAGTAGAGTGACAATTTTTAATATATTATCCAACCTACCAATTTAAAGCGGATTAGCCGGTTGGGTGTCGTGTTGGACCTGTTTCGCCATCCTTAATTACTTTTTTAGATAAAAAAACTTTATGTCAGTTGATTTATGTATTTTATGGGGTGCAATAACAAACTCTCTTCAGTATAACATAAGCAACAAAAAAAAAATTAATATACTAAAAAAGTTAATTAATCTCATTTAATTTACCCCTAATTTGAATTCAAGACTACTAATTAAAATAGAACAACTCTATAACTTATTTTACGCTATCAGTAGTATTTAGTAACAACATATTTAATAATGGAATTGTTGTTGTGTTTTTATTTAATAGGAAAGTAATAAAACCGTGGATCAAATCTTGTATCCATACACATATGTACCGATGCGTTTACCTATATAGAATTGTTGGTTTAGCACTAATAATTAATAATTAATGGAATATTATGTAAGATCACTTCAATATCCGATCTTCCCGGGAAATGTACATCAACTGCAAAACACAAAATATATGGACGGCAGAGATTCAAGATTGGGAATTTGGGATGCACACACATTTGTATGGAGGTTGGGAGGGAGAAAGTTATTTAGTGTAAAATTGAAGTCAACAAGTAGGCAAGTTCCTTGACCTATAATTAATTAAAACATATATATATATATATATATATATATATATATATATGTGACAATATCACAATAATTATTATTGGTATAATATTTAAAAGTCATAAAAATAAAATAAAAATCATTCATGCATATCGTATAAAACTCTAGCATCCACATTCAAGGTCAAGGAATCTCCTTCCAATGTAGTAGGTGAAAAATAGGTTCTATAAATTCATCATCGTTCACTTATTTTTTTTTCCCCAATAATCATTCCAAATTCTGTGGCGTGTTCCACATTTATACAAATTTCATTATAGATTATAGAAAATAATAATGAGCGGTAGTGGTGGTAAAAAGATTACATGGAAGAAGTCTATGATTTTGGTGTTAAGTTGTTACAAGATTAAATATCAAATGGAGGAAACAGAGAAGCAGAGTTTGAAGGAAGGTGGTTCATCATTCCAGAGGCTATGTCTTTCAGATATAAGCAATTCAAGTTCAAGTCAAGCAATTGAAGATATTTCAATTTCATTTGCTGGATCAAAACTTTACGCATTTACCCTTGAGGAGTTAAGAGAAGCAACACACAATTTCTCATGGAGTAACATGCTTGGTGAAGGGGGTTTTGGTCCAGTTTATAAAGGGTTTTTTGATGATAAGCTTAGGAATGGTTTGAAACCTCAAACTGTGGCTGTGAAAAGTTTGGACTTGGATGGATTGCAAGGGCATAGGGAGTGGCTGGTTAGATTTCTCAACCACCCTTTTCGGCTTATTAAGCGTCGCTAAAAAAAGAATGATTTAGTGACCGGAAAAATAAGTCATCGGTCGCTGAACATGACGTTGTTAGTCATTTCGGTCACTAATTCAGTCGCTAACATATTTGTGTCTGTTTAGGTACTAGTGAAAAAATTCCAAAAATATTTAATTTTTACTTAGAGTGATTTTGGATCACATCGAAGATGTGACTGAAGTAAGGAATTCTTACTTTTTCCAAAAGGCCGGTTAATTATAGTAAAGGTGTAAATAAATAGACCCTTTAGCGACTGAATAAACAAGTTCAGCAACCAATTTTGTTAGTCGTTAAATTAATCTTTTTTAGTGTGTTTGATTTGACGCTGAGATGAGTTAAACGTGAATCCAAAACATGATAGTCACTCTGAGTTGTGTTAAGATTCACACTTATCTCATCTCAACGTGAAACCAGATATACACTGATAATGGTTTAATTTTTCCATTTTTTTTTGTTACAACTTACAAATAAATTTAGGATTATGTATTTCCTTGAAAAAATAGTATATATACTTGTTATGATTTATGAAGAAAAATATAATGGAAGGACTAATGGAACATAATTTTTGTTTTCTAGGCAGAGATTATTTTTCTTGGACAGCTAAGGTATCCACACCTTGTTAAGTTAATTGGGTATTGCTATGAAGATGAACACAGGCTTTTGGTGTATGAATACATGGCAAGAGGTAGCTTGGAGAATCAACTATTCAGAAGTACGTTGCTTTTTTTTTTTTCTCTTCTACTTATACTCTTTCCTTTTTTCTTTCTTTCCTATAAAAATCTAGTACTAAAGAGATATATAACAAAAAATCACAAGCATTAATTTTATTTCGTAACGTATCACATTGAATGAAAACTTAACCAAACTAGCACTATTTTTTTTAGTTTTTAAATTTAATTATTTCTCTCCCTCATGCTAACAAGAATTTGGATTCTTACAATAATAAACCAATCATTAAATCTCATTCTTTTATTCTAATATACATGTAGGATACTCTGCTGCCATGCCATGGTCAACCAGGATGAAAATTGCATTAGGAGCAGCCAAGGGTTTGGCTTTTCTTCATGAAGGAGAAAAACCTGTTATATATAGGGATTTCAAAGCTTCAAACATTTTACTAGATTCGGTAAACTTGTCTCACCTTTCTATTCTCTTTGTTTGGATCTAAAGAAGAAAATGAAAAAAAAAAGAGAAAAAAATTAGAAGAAAATTAAATAAAAGGAAAGAATTCATTAAAGTCGACACAGTAATGAAGGGTGACGTAGCTTACACGAAGTTTTAGGTTCAAATTTTATTTATATTCGTTGTATATTGAAAAAAAAAATGAGAGAAAGAACATTTTTTTTTCAATTTTTCTTTTATTTTCTTTTAAATTAATCAAAAGAAATTACATCGTTATCTATATTAAAGAAATTAACTTGTTGGGATTTTTTTTGTCTTCAAAATCTAGGATTTCACAGCCAAACTCTCAGATTTTGGGCTAGCTAAGGATGGCCCAGAAGGAGAAGACACACATGTAACAACAAGGATCATGGGAACACAAGGCTATGCTGCTCCTGAGTACATCATGACAGGTATGCACTACCATATATAAAAAAGCATTTTGACCAAGTTTTTAGCATGATGGTACATTAAAAATAAAATAAAATAATAGGCATAAGGAAATTATTCCATTACAAAAGTATTTTACTAGTCAAAACAAGAACTTTTAGTAGTAGTACACAAAGTACCTACTAGAAGAGATTAATGATACAGGGTTTTAAATTGCAGACTGTGTCACGTGATGCAGTTATTACGACACAATTTTTGTAATCATCATAATCATAAAATTTAAATTATCTTCTTTTTCTTTAGAATTCAATTTTTTTTTTTAGTTAAAATCTCAATCATTCGTTATACTTTCTCACTTTCTTGAATTTTGTGCAACAATCAATCAAAGTCTAAGATTTTGTTAGACATTGATGGGATCAAAGTTTCAATGAGAGGATCCTAACTCTGCTGTGAACCTAAGTCATCTCATTGATCTCTAGCATTAAATTCTCTTTGAGAAAATCTCAATCATTCTTCATGTTCTCTCATTTTCTTAACTTTTGAGTGACAATCAATAAAAATTGATATTTTACTAAATAATGACCAGAGTGATCAAAGTCATTCTAAAGAGAATTTGGGCTTCAACCACGAACCCTACATTCTCTCTCGCTCATGTCTAGCACATGGTTCTCTCTAGCAAAAATTTTAACCATTCATCACACTCTCATTTTCTCTACTTTTGTGAAACAATTAATCAACACTTACTTAAAATCTTGCTTAATATTGACTACACCAAATTCTTATTAGATAGAATCTGCATTTCCGTCCAGAACCATATCGAGTTATAATTATAGTTTGCAATCACTTCAGATCACATTCGACAGCATTCCATTGTTACCACACCATTAATAACTTGTATGCCTTCGACCAGAGTGACAAAAATGAAAAACAAAAAAAAATCATCACAAGACATGGTCTCACTTTAATCACTAGGATATTCAAATTGAACCTAACTCAAATTCATTTTTTTTCTCATTACAAACAGGTCATCTCACAACCAAAAGTGACGTGTACAGCTACGGCGTTGTCCTACTAGAATTACTAACTGGAAGAAGGGTAGTGGACAAATCTCGATCAAACAAGGGAAAGAATTTGGTGGAATGGGCAAGACCAATGTTAAGGGATTCAAAAAAGATTCACCTTATCATAGACCGTAGATTGGAAGGGCAGTACCCTATGAAAGGAGCCATGAAAGTTGCTATGTTGGCATTCAAATGCTTGAGTCATAACCCTCATCCTAGACCCGCCATGAGTGATGTGGTTAAGGTTTTGGAGCCTCTTCAGGACTATGATGATGTTTTCTCTGGACCCTTTGTTTATGTTGCGGATAATGAAAAATAGGGACAAAGATCAAATACAGTAGCATATAGCAAAAGGGGTTTAAACATAGTAAAATACAATACAAAAACAAAAGTGGAGTGTTTTTCATGAGTATACTCAAAATTAGTATATGATATGGTAAAGTTAAGACATTTTAATTTTTGACATTTTAAAAACTTTAAATTAGTTCTTAGTTTTGTAAAATGACAGTCATTTAAGTTCTCTTGACTATTAAATAATTTTAAAAAATTTAGTAAAATATTATTAAAATGACTGTTATTTTATAAAATTATGAATTAATTTAAAATTTTCAAAATCTTAAGGACTAAAATACTTGATCTTTATAATTTCAAGAATTAATTAGAGAATTTACCTGAATTTATTGAGTAAACATTTATTTTAGTCCCGTAGACAATATGTGTCAGGTTATTTAAATTCCTGATTTTATAAAACTTTATTTTAGTCATTAATTTTAAAAAATTATTTATATTAGTCTTAGATTTTATAAATTATCATTTACATTAGTCTACAAAAGAACTAATATTTGAATGATATTTATAAAAATTCAAGATTAAATAAGAGATTTTGTAAAATTAAAGACTGAAAAAAAATGAGTAGCTAAAATGAGTGTGTAATTGTGTTTTTTTTTTTTTCATTTTGTAAAGGATATAGCTTGATCTTCACAATTGTGAAGCACGTTATACAAGTAGTTATATGTATACTTTGACTAGAAAAATAGAGAGCTTCAACAAGAATAGTGGAAATTGGGTTCTCTATGATTCGATTATGTGTACACACAACAAACACTTTAAGGATGGATTTGCACGTACGCATTTTAATTACTATTTAAAAAGAGTGTGTGAAAAAATAAATCGTTACAGTTTAAAATTTTATTACACTTATCTTTTAAAATATTATATTTAACTCATGAGATTTAAAATTTATTATATTTATTCTTTTATAGAGTTAAATGTAATTTTTAAAATTAAGAAGAAATAAGTATAACAAATATAAATCTTAGAAGATGTTAGAGTAATTATTATTATTATTTTTGTTAATTTACCTATTGTTCGTATTATCTCTACCTTAATTAAATACAAACATATTGTATAGGTTTCACTTTCTCCGCTTTTCTTTTTTTAATTTGAGTAATTTTAAGGTGAGAAAAAAAATTTGAGATCATGTGGTTATTTTATAAAAATAGAAAGTATGAGATATTTTTAAAAATAATGATTTTTTTAGAAATATCTCATACTTTATAAAAATATCCCATATATTCTATTTTTAATAAAATGACAACATAATTTCTAATTTTTTTAATCACATTTTTTTTTTCGAACTTTCTCCTCTTGCAATAATAATCTAATTCGTTTTTTAATAGCTCATTCCGTAGATAGAAGATATCTATAATTTTTGCCCATTAATTATTTGATAAATTATTGGTTAACATGATTTTGATTTGTGAGTTATAATTAATATATTAAGGGTTTGCATTTTTATTTTTTTGTTTCCATTTTCTATTTTCAGTTTGTTTCAATTTGTATTTTTAGTATTTTCAGTTTTTTTTGTAAAATTTCAAAAAACAGAAAATGAAAATGCAAACCAAACAACCCCTAATTAAGTATGCTGTTTCTGCTTATAATTGGCTTTTGATTACCCTCTCATCATCGCTTTAGTTAAACAAATTGTCCTTCAACATTGGCGTCACGCAATTGGTTTGAAAGTGCAGGCTGGGACCGATCTATTTTGGCACGAGTGCTGATTTTTTACGTTAAAAAATCTTACACCAACTTTATATTATTATTATTTTATTATTTTTTGATCTCTTTAGTATTTTTTATTTTTTAATTTATTTAAATTAAATAATAATATTATATTATGGATGTAAGAAATATGGAGACTTTTTAAATGTCAACAAAATATTATTCTTTTGACACTTATTACATACTAGCATCGAATTAAAGAATATCTGATAGTATTTAAAATAAAAAGAAAAAATAATTAACTTCTTTTTTGTTTCATAAATACATTTATCTAACTTTTTATTATACTTTTATTATTTTTATTAATTAATAAGTTATATTTCTCATAATAATTATTAAAAATTCCACTACTTAAAAATTTTATTTACTAAAAGAATAATTATGAGTTAGAATACAGTGTAAAATAATAAATAAAATAGGAATTTTTTTTTTTAAAAAAAAACCGATAAGTAATATAAGACTGAGAAAGTATGAGCTAATGGTTCATAGTTTAGCTAAAAGAAAAAGAGTTCAAAATTAGTAAAGGATAAATGGTTAGAGTCAAATATAATTAAAAATGTTAAAAAATATAAAATTTATATTTTTAAAAAGCGAATAATATGTATTTATAATTATTTTTTAATTTTAATAATTTTAACAAATATTTAAAGTATTGTTTAACAATACATTTCTTAAAAAACACTTTGTTAAGTGGAGAGTAATTGCTTCATTCTTGGAAATTACTGAGACAATGTTGGCATAATTTTATGAACCAGAAAATCGGGTCACTATTTTGTGTAAAAGATTTTTTTTTAAAAAAAAAAAAGAAAAACAAAATCCGTATCGCGAAATCATTTATTGTTCATTTGTTCTTATTTCGGATTTCAGAACCTTCATTCATTTATTGTTCTTATTTCAGAAAAACAAAATCGAAAAACCGTTTACACTTTTCTTTACTTTCACCTTTGTTTTTCCTTCTCTAGTGAATTGGAACACAAACTCAAGAGGGTGATTGGCGATCGCGAACCAGTTCTGTGTAATGGCGTCCTCCGTCGCAGTCGGCGGCGCTTTAACGGCGCACGATCGCCGGATTCTGACGGCAGTGAGCGCCGGAGCGTCGAGCCTGTCGTTAGCTGGTTCCAGCTTCATTGTACTCTGCTACCTCCTCTTCAAAGAGCTCCGCAAGTTTTCCTTCAAGCTCGTTTTCTACCTCGCCCTCTCCGTAAGCATCATTTTCTCAGTTTCTTCACTTTTCTTTTTCTTTATCAGATCTAAAACCCTGCATTCCCTCTCTATTTCAAACGTTGCATAGAGTTATTAATTTTTCACTTCTCCTCTTCGCATGATCCTCGAAACCGGCACGATTTAACGCGCTTTGAAATTTTCAATTGGAATTACCTGATGGTGGATTTCGCGCTTTGTTGTTTACTTTACTTTACTTTTTTTCTTTTTAATCTAATTGTTTATTTTTCTACTTGATATCTAGCTAATGCTTCTCATTGACGTTATTAATCAATTTGATTTTGGAACAAATGACTAGTACACTACTAAGTTGTTGGAGCTCTCTCAGTTTGGTATGCACCATGCCGAGCTTAGGTTCAAATGAACTTACTAAATTTGTAATTTAATACTAGCTAGCTCTAGAATTAGGAGCCTAATGCTCAAGAACCTTAGCTTAAGTTACACAAAGTTCATTTGGGTGCCGCTTGATTCTAGGCCGTTTTGCCTCCACTTTGGCCTAGTCCCCTGCACCAGTATTTAGACCTACTTTGTGGGAAGATAATAATTAAGAGTACTTTACCTTTTATATGGTTAAGAATATCGTTTATGTCCAGCAAGGTAATAATTACAGGAAGCTTCTTCGTGCTTGTTATTGACTTTGATTACAATGGTAAACCAAAAACTACCTTTTGTTCATGAAAACTATTAGTGTGTTAGTATATTCTTGAAGTCAAGCAACTGACTCATAATTTTGTCATTTTCCAACAGACAGTTTGATTTGTATTAGTAATGCTGTTTTACAGTTGAGAAATAGGTCCTTTGGCATTTCTGGAACCATATATGTCTGTTCCTTTGCATTAAATGATTAGCATTTGTATTGGTTTGGCCCCGTTTCCTTCTTCTGAGCCATAATGATTTTTTATCACATGTTCACTTATTGCAGGATATGCTTTGCAGTTTCTTCAGTATAATAGGGTATACCTGCTAGATCAAGGGCATTCTTCTACAAATGTATCTGTCAAAAGTTTCTCATCATATGATTGATAGATGTCTCATTTTGATACAGGGATCCATCCAAAGGTTTCTTTTGTTATGCTCAGGGCTATAGCACACATTTCTTTTGTGTGGCATCTTTCCTATGGACTACAACAATTGCTTTTACCCTTCACCGCACTGTTGTAAAACACAAAACAGACGTTGAAGATTTGGAGGCCATGTTTCACTTGTATGTATGGGGTATGCATCAATCGGTGAATCGGCTTTTAGTATTTGGATTTTAGAAATGGTCTATTCTGTAATAATCTTTATGGTTTGTAACTTCCCAATCCCATGACTTCTATTTTTAAAAGGATCTTTTAGAGAAAATTATTGGTAATGAATGGTTTCCCTTATGAACCAATCATAGGACTTCCAACTTTGGTGTAAATCCCAACAATTCCACTAATTGCGGTGCGCTCATTTGATGTAGTCTTTATGTTTGATAGGTACATCCCTGGTTATGACAGTTATGCGCTCCTTTGGCAATGACCATAGGCATTTTGGTGCGTGGTGTTGGACTCAAACAGGTCGCACGGGGAAGGCAAGTATTAGTAGAAGTACAGGCTACATATTTTTTTTCATGCAATTCCTTAAATTTTCTGTAAATTCCTTTTTTTTTCCCCCCTTCTTGTATCTTTCATTTTACATATTGTATACAATGGGTTTTCAATTCATATAAAGAGGCACCTGAGTCGTTCTCCTCCCCAGTTAACTTGAGAAATTAAGTGTAAATTGACGTCAAATGTAAAGTTACTCATTTAAGGCATGAAGTTTTGTTCCATAGCTGTACAGGGGGTACATGGCGGGGTTCTGTGATTACTTCATAAGGGTGGTTTGTTCTCCCTTTTAACTTATAGTAATAATATAACATTAAGCTTTTCAGGAGAAGTAAAAATGATACCAAGTTGGCTTATGCTTATCCCCATTCAATTATGGTGTAATATCTCAATTTCATGTTTTAGGTCAAGTCTTTGTTTTTTAATGTGTGTAATTGAAAGTAAGGTCTTGGTTTCCTATGGGAAGAGTATTTTCCATGTTACAATTATTACCATGTAAAGCAGCTAAAATAATCAGCTGAGAGAAATGAGAAATCCATGCAAGAAATGTTTACGAATTGTATACTGCGTTCTGCCTACATTTTATGTTGAGGGCCTAGGATGCTTTTTATCATGGCATTATCCAACAGTAGGTTGTGATGGTAATGAATGTTAGAAAGAACACAGACTAACAACACACCTCCCTATTTTCTGCAACTCTAGATTTTATATCTACTGCATTTGTATATATTTATCTTGTTTATCAGAATAATCTACTAATTTTTATTTTCACCCTAAAACAAGTTATTTTATCTATGCAGGCAGTTCATTTTGTAACATTTTACATGCCACTCTGGGGTGCAATTCTGTATAATGGGTTTACATACTTGCAAGTAATACGCATGCTGAATAATGCAACCCGTGTATGTATCTAATTTTTCTGATTCCTGTTGAAATGAAGAAAAATTTACTTCGATGCTTTTTGACACCTTCTTTCTTGTTTGTCCAGATGGCGGTTGGTATGTCTGGTCATGCTTATGTCTCAGATACAAGAGATAACATGAGGGTATTTTATACAGTTAGTCTCCAAGATTTGAAATATTAAGCTCCATACATGGAGATTACCACGATCCCTTCCCCCAAAAAAGAGATAAAAATAAAGAAATATAAAACACAAGATAAGCTTTTATTTGTATTTAGCTACTCTCATCTGGTCTTAAGTATTTCATATTTTACATTTTGTGAAGTGCCTTCTCTTTTTTATTGTTCAAATGCCTTATTTATCACTCTAAGCTGGGTTTCATTTGGAATTAAAGTAAATTTTCGCACAAGAAAGTTCCGTTATAATGAATTTCGGATTTCTCACATACTTTTATCAATAAAAAGAAATTTCCTTTCTTCTGCGAATTCTAATGTTGTTTAGAGATGCTCACCTGTTTGTTTTTGTTGGGATTTTCATGAGTAAATTTGTATCCACACTTCTAATTGCTTGAGATGAAACTGTTATTATCTGCTGCGTTTACATTCCCGTAGAACAGTACTTTACTATTTTTGTTTTATATTGCAGGCTCTGAATCGCTGGGGATACTATCCGCTTATTCTGATAGGATCATGGACTTTTGGCACTATTAATCGTATTCATGACTTTTTTGAACCCAGGCATAAAATATTTTGGCTTTCACTTCTCGATGTTGGAACGGCTGCTCTTATGGTATCAACAAGAAACTATACTGTTTTGAGTTTTCCATTCACTGAATGTTCTATAATTTAACTGGAATCTCATCGTTGAAATCCCACATTGACTAGAGATATGGGTCAAAGTAGTCTTTATAAGGCTTAGGCAATTCTCAGCCATTGAGCCAGTTTTTGGGATTGTTAAGTTTAGCCCAAAATTTAAGATGGTATTATAGTTTATTCTTAATCTGTTATTAGGCCATCCTTACCCAATCTCTAATCATAGGCCAACCCTATCTGCCTTCACTGCAGCCACCCTTGACCTTCATGGAGCTTCTCAAGAGCAGCCTTCATTGCTACCCTTAAATGAACTTCATGCTCCAGCTGTCCATCCTTGGCATGAGGGGGGTGGGTGTATGGAAATCCTTTGTTGACTTGGGATAGGGTCAAAGTAATCCTTTTAGGCTTGGGTGATTCTCATACCTCAAGCTAACTGTGGGGTTGAGTTTGGTTTATTCCAACTCTAAGACTCATCATGGCTGTCAATCACGCGTTGATAAATTCCTCACTTATAACTTTTGTCACTTCTACTCATATTCTAGCAACCGGTCCGGTTATAAGCTTTTTACTTTCTCGTACAATCACGATAATGACATCTTCTCTACCATTATCTACATAACAGATTAAAATGCACTATCTATTGATATTTATTTATTTACATATTTGACTTGATTACACCGAATCTTGGTACTTGTTCAAAATTATTATTGCAACATCTTTAAACCAGAAAGGTTCTAATTCTCTCAAACATCATGCGCCTTGTATACGTTAGCAAGAGTGTAATTCTGGTTTTACTGGCTTATGGATGGTATTTCATGATGCCTGGTTAGATAACCACCATCTGCCGACTGCCGCAACAAGTTAAATGTGCTTGTCTAGGTTTTGTATTGCTCTGATATAATTCCAGCATATGAAATTAGTAGTTTAATCCTTACAATTTAAACAATAAACCCAGTTGATGTGCCATTATGTGATCCATGTAGCTGACCTCGTCTAGTGGGATAAGGCTTCTTCTTGTTGTTGTTGATGTGCCAAAGTCACCAATGTTCTATGTTTTTCCAGTTTATTAATACAGAATTGATGAGCAAATATCAACAGCAACATTGTGGATTGTACTGTTATGGCATCGTGCTAACCTTTGTCACTTTGTCTATACTTATCACAGGGCCTCTTTAACTCAATTGCGTATGGCCTAAATTCTTCTGTTCGTCGGGCACTTTGCGAAAGACTGGACAAGTAAGTCCTGATTTGTACAAATTTTATGATCCCTACTTTGTTCCCATCACTTTCAAGGACGATTACTATCTTCATTGTCTATTCTGTCTTTAACTTGTGCACTTTTGTGATGTTTTATTATTTATCCAGTTTTGCCTTCTGTTGTTATCGTTGCTTCTTCGTCCTCACTTTTCTTAGCAAATTTAATTTTTGAAAAATAACCAGATTTGGTTTTATTTTTTTGGTGCCAGGTTTTGGCCTGAGAGACTATACAGATGGCTTCCAAACAATTTTAAGTACAAAAACATTCAGCAAGAAAGTGAACTAGTTTCTTTGAGAACTGAAAATCAATAGTGAATGGATATAATTGTGAACCTCCATGGCATATTTTGACAATCAAATCAACTAGTTTCGTTCAGATGTTGTTTTCATAAACAGCAGAGGATCTGCTGACAGCGGTCGTTCCAGGCAGTTTGTTGCTGTGTTGCTTCAGTTAGGCAAATGATGACATTTACATTCTGAATTTTACACTGAGGATGATCCTTCTCAATTCAATTAGAAGATGGACTAGTTCCCGTGGGTTCTCTCTTTGGAAGCTGTTATTTTTCTTCATATTGATGACCACTTGTGACTGCAGAAAGTACTTTCTTTTACCCAAAAGGCTTAACGTCTTTCCCTGTGATTCATCTTTAACAAGTCTTAACTTTTAGCGCTAGTGTATGCCCTTGTATGTATTCTTAATGCCTACAGTAGTGTGTTTTCCAAATTTTCTTAGTTTGTACAACTTTTCGAAATTTGCTAGGTTTTTGGTTCATACAATAGAAGTTCTCCAGTGAAATGACAGATTTGTTTTCCTTACCCCCCCCCCCCCCTCCCCCTCCTCCATTTATTCGTTCAACTAATTATAATAAGCAGACTTGAAGAGTGTGCATGTTTGGTTCAACTTGACTGAAATAATTGTCTACATTTTTCGGTTGTGTCATGAGAGCTTTTGAAAAATAATATGCCTCTTGAAAGCAGTGTTTCCAAACAGACCTTTGTATGATGTATCTGGAGAATAAAGCAAGGAACTTCTGAAGTTGAAGCATCTTCCGTCAACTAAGTGATGAGGATTTTAAACAAGGTGAACTTATAATTCAAAATAACTTGTGTGTTTTGTTGGGAACTTGTTAAATTGCTTTAGCCCTGATTGATGATATTTCATTGCCATCAAGAGACAAGTGAATGAAGTGATCATTTCTACAGTTCTACATATGGGAACTTCCAAACTCTTCTTAATTGAGAGGGCATTTGAGAACAGCAAGACGTGATCCTTCTGCATCTTAAGATTATCATTACTGACATTTTCCAGTTTTCGTTCGATGCATTTCTCGTTTCAGTTCCTTACTTTTGAGAACAGCATGATGAGATCCTTCCCATTTCCGTTAAACATATTTCTCATTTCAGTTCCTTGTTGCTTTTGAGAACATCAAGATTCTTCTGCATCTTAAGATGGTCATTGCTGACATTTTTTAGTATCCATTGAACACATTTCTCATTCCATTTCCTTCTTGCTTCTGAGGATAGCAAGACGAGATTTTTCTGCATCTTTAAGATTAACATTATTGACATTTTTCAGTTTCCCTTTAACACATATCTCATTTCAATTCCTTCTTGCTTTTGAAGTCAGAAAAACAAGGCGCTTCTACACATTACTGACATTTTCTATTTTCCATTAAACACATTTCCAATTCCAGTTTCTTCTTGCTTTTGAGAACACCAGGGTGAGATCATTCTGCATATTTAGATCATCATTTCTAATATATTTCAGTAGTTTCCGTTAAACACATTTCTCATTCTAGTTCCAATGCATCTCTTATCTCTTATCACAAGAATAAACATACCCATTTAGCTACACAATTCTGACATTCATTGTCCCTTTTGAAAGTTGCCTTGCCAATTCAGCTAGAGCAATAGTGCCACAACCAAGTCCTATTCCTAATTATCCTAATTAATCTCTAGAACATCGATCCCAAAATCAAAATGGCCCAAACCAACACAAAAAGAACAGAATTATTGGTTCCCATTCGTAGTACTCTGTAAAGAACATTCATTACCCAACAAATTTATACAATACAATAGAAGTGATCAAAAAGAGTTCACATAAAATACAATCACAACAGAAAATGAATTGCAATTACTAAGCGCATGCACAAGAACTGTCAACAACAAGCGCACTTGCAGTATCTTCACCGTAACTCCTGAAGAAGTAGTAACCTAGGGTGAGACCCACCACAACCGCCACAAAAACACCTCCGTTGAAGGACATAATAGCCAACATCAACAAGTAGCCGATCCCAGAGTTCACCCCGAACAAAACCGATTCCGCGAATTTCATTCCCAACTTGGCTTTATTTCCGGCCACGCTCCACCGCAGAAGAGGAGTCTGATTCTCCGGCGCCGCCGGGTAGGGCCTCCTCGCGACGGCCAAAATCTTCAGCCGGATCCGGCGGTTCTCCAGATACTGGTAGAAAGCGGAAACAACGAGGCACGCCAATAAACTCAGTAAGTAACTCGTCCACGAATCGGTCTTCCATGAATCGATTAGGATCGTCACTTTTTTGCCCCAATAAAATGTCATGTGCATCATCTTCGCTCTTCAAAAATAAAAAAAAATCTCAGAAAATGGAGTGTTTTGAAATTTTCCTCGAGATTTCAAGGGATCTGATTTTCGATTTTCCAAATACGATTAATTAAGGGTTCCTTCTATGGTACGCTAGTGTTAAAGTTTTGTATCGTACACTAATAAGTTAAAGCGCTCCAGAGCCGTTAGATATATTCAATATAATAATAAATGGTACAGATTAATCACATGCTACCTATTTGACCAGTCATGCTCTCAACATCGTGTATATTACAAATGGATCCGAACTATTTTATGTAGCGAAGCTGACATTAGTCAGTAGAGTGTGTCAGTGTAGTTAATTGATTTAAATTTAATAGATAAATAAATATTTGATATTTTAAATATTTAAAACGCTACTAAGTGTTCGTGTCTTTGGAAAAATGTTGGGTTGGACCATAATTGATTTTGAAGAGTCAAAATTAATTTTGATTGATAAATCAACGGTTTATTTTTGCGTTGAGAAAAAGTTAAAATTCATTTTGGGTTGACAAAATTGATTTTGGCTGAAATAAGGTGGGACTTGCTTTGACGTTGGGTTGAAAAATTTACACTGTATTTTTTACTCTAAACTTGCTTTTGAGAAAAAAATCTCCAAACATAAATTACGTTATTTTAAAATCAATTATACGTGAAATCAATTCTATAAAATCACGTTGATCAAAATCAATTCTACCTACACTAAACCAAACACACTAAATTAGTCCTTGAATATTTATACACGGTCAAATTAAATTTTTAAAGATTTAAAATACTATTAAATTAGTTCTTCAAAATACACCTACAAATTCTAAAGGGACTCATTTAGTGACAAAAGTCTTTTAGGGACCAAATTGGTGATGAAACAAGTTTAGAAGACTAAATTGATGTTTTACTTTTAAATTAATTTATTGGACGATAATTAAAAAATAAAATGATATTTTTATGATATCAAGAATATTAAATAAGACTCTTATTTTAATTGGTTCGTTTGAATATCGGTTCCTTCCATAATAACCGATCCAACCCAAACAAATCCCGAGATATATTAATATATGTTTTAATATTTATGATTTTTCTATACTATTTATATTCATTTTATTTTTTCTATTTTATCTCTACATATTTCACTAATTTTTAATTAATCTTCTAATGCTCACATATAAATTAGTATTACTTAGAAGTGTATTTTTCAAAATTTGATAGGTCATGTTAATATTTGTGAACTTTATTATGATAGTCCAAATTTCTTTTAAACTTAAGTGTTGTTTATTTAAACTTGGGTATTATTTAGAGTAAAAAATTTATAAAAAGTAACTAATGATTTTAATAATATAACCGAATATATTTTTAATGTATATTATTGAATGAAAGAAGTAATATAAGAGGACGATATGAAATTCAATCTCATACTTCAAAATTTGATTCCAAACCCTTTTTATTTTATTTTCTTAGTTTAACTACTCTTGATAAATATAATTCTTCATAAACCTAATCAATAATTAATTAGTACGAGATTTTTAAAAGTCCAGTGCTCTATGAAGATCAACAAACTTTTATACTGTACTAAAACAACTTGAACTTTAGTATTTACGTCTGTCCAACGAGGACAACGACATATGAGTTATACTAGTAATAACCATAACTTTAATAATAACCTTTATACCACTACAATTCGCTGTTAGGGATTAGGGTGTTGGCAGTGCAAATTGGTTCGATTCTAAGTGAAAAATTCATCTAGTCCAATTTATGTGGTTAGAAAATGTTTTCTTTCATCAGTTTAACTTAGAGATGCAATTTGAACAAGTTTCTTGTGGTTTGTATTAGAACGATTTTGTAAGTTTTTCCATTTTTTTAATTCAAAACTAGTATTCATGGTTAAAAAAAAACTCTTTTTATTTTTGGGTCGGTTTAAATTTGATTTATTTAATAAATTAATATGAACCAATCAAAATCTAAGTAAAACAAATATATCAGATCGAATGATTGTACCTGTAAAAACTGATTTAATCTAATATACTGCCAACACCCTAATTCGGTATGTCATATGTATTTTTAGGAACCCTAAAATGCTAATTAAATTTAATTACTTTTATTAATTTTTGTAATTTAATTAAAATTATTTTATAATAAGGACCATAATGAGCACATGACAGTTAAAAATTAATATTTTAATAAAAAACTTAGGAAATTTATTGATGAGTAATGACTACTCTTTCTGTTTTTTTAAAATGTCTACTTAAAAAGTACAAACATGCTGATATTTAATTATTCACTTATATTTTCAAAAAAATAATAATTGTATTTTTATTAATTTTATTTTTATGTTTAATTAGTATAGTAATTAATACTTTATTATTGATAAAATAAAATAAAGATAGATAACATGTAATATAAGAAGTTCAAAAAATATTTTGATATAAAACAATTATTATATTTTTAATTTATGTAACTCAGTTTATTAAATAGAAACAAGAACTAGTTCAAATTGAATTTTCTAGTCGAATTGCAACTGTATATCCAAATTGCAACAATGATGTGTGTTTATTTTAGCAGTGATATAATTGATTTTGGATGAACGTGATTTGATACAATTGTTTTGTGTAAAATTGATTTTAAAGTAAAGTAATTTATGTTTGGTGAGTTTTTCTTAAAAGTAAATTTAGAATAAAAATACAATATAAAATTTTCAGCTCAACATAAAAATAAGTCAGTCTCTCCTTACTTTAGCCAAAATGAATTTTAACAACCTAAAATTAATTTTAATTTTTTTTTAACTCATAACCAAATAACTAATTTATCAACTAAAATTAAACTTTACCCTTTAAAATTAATTTTACTTCAATTTAATATTTTTCTAAACACACATGATATTGTAAGTACCAGTAACTATTTAGTCCAAGCAATCATGCAATCTTGTATCGATTCCAGCGCTGATGGGACAATATGTCAAGTTTTAAAATCTATATATTTATTATTATTTTGAAGGACCAGGTAACAATTATAGAAAATTGGAGGATACTGCTTACATCCGGTCATTTTACAAATTGTGTATGTTACAATACTTCTTAACTAATGTATCATAAAATCCACCTTAATTAAGAAAGTTACCTACCCGTCATCTAAACTCTAACCAACCTATAGCCCTCGATGGTGGTTGGAAATTTGGATTTGGCAACATGCCCAAAAAGTTTCTTTTATTTACCGTTTTGCCTGTGTTTACTGGCTGCACCTTTCCAGTGTCGCGGTTCGATTACTTCAGTGATTCAAGGTTATTAATGGGATTTCACAATTGTGCTTCCCATACTTCTGCTCTTGACTTTTCCAACCACATTTTACCACTGATAGGATTTCCTTTCAATCCAGGTTGATTAAAAAATGTTTTTTTTCTTTAATTTTATTTTTTCTGTGTAATTCTGCAAAGTTAAAAATTTACATGAACTAAAATTTTCTCCCCTCACGTAGTTCCGATTAAATATATTTTTAGTTCATAAAAAATGTCATTTTTATCTTTTTATTTCAGTAAAAAAATTTGTTTCAAAATTCAAATTAATTCAAATATTTTGTTTTTTTTCCTGTTGTTAAGTTGGGGCGTTAAAGGTTGACGCGACTAATGGAGTGTCACGTCACCCAAATTATAAAATAGAAATAATAATAAAATTATCATAACAACTAAGTTATTTTTTAGTAGAATATTAGATTTTAATTAAACATTTTATAATGTTAAAAATAAAATTGAAGCTTTATTATTACTATTATTATATAAGTATTATTATTATTACAATTATAATATATATATATAGTTAGCATCAGTTGACACTAATTAGTTTTACACGAATTTTTACATCAATTAAAAATGATATGTCAATTTTTTTTTATATGAAACTACTTTATCATATAAATCATATCTACAAAATTTATATTTTAAAATAATAAAAATAACATGTCAATGGAGTATGAAACGATCTCGGATTGATGTGAAATTTTGTAAACATGATCTATATGATAAGTAGTTTCAATCAAACGGTGGGTTTTGTGAAAAAAGACTTCGACGTATCATTTCTAATTGGTGTAAAACTAATTGGTGCCAACGGATCCTAACTCATATATATATACATATAGGACATAGCTAGTGAGAACACTAAACATACGAGAATATGAGAACACTAAATCTTGACCATACAATCATGCGTTAATATATATATATATATATTATAGGGGAGGGGTCAAATGACATCGATGTAAGTTACACCAACTCTTACATCAGTAATAACTATTTTGTCGAAGATTTTTTCACGAAATTCATTGTAGGATTGAAACTACTTATCCTATGATTATGTCTACCAAATTTGACATCATTCCAAAATTGTCTAGTACTCCATTAACATACTAAATAAGTAACATAAAATATAGTTTTAAAATATATAAAATTAACCAGCATTGTGATGGAGTATACGATTTAGAATGATGTGAAATTTTGTAGACATGATCTATACGATAAGTAGTTTAAATCCTACAGTGGGTTTCGTGAAAAAAAACTTCGGCAAATAGTTATTAATCGGTGTAAGAGTTAGTGTAACTTACTCCGGTGCCATTATATCTCTCCATACACACACATATAAAAATCCTACGGTGGGTTTTGTAGACATGATCTATACAATAAGTAGTTTCAATCATACGGTGAGTTTTGTGAAAAAATCTTCAATAAATAATTATTAACCGGTATAAAAATTGATGTAAGTTACACCAGTGTCATATATATGTGTGTATGTATATGTAATTATGATTGCAAAAAGAGTATGGGTTTTGGGTTAAGGATGGGTAATGAGATTCATGAACTTGTCCTTGCATTAAAAAATTGGAAAAATATTGCGCTTGTTTGATTTCTTTTTTTGAAAATAATTTTTTGTTTTTAAAAATAGAAAATTAAAAAACGCGTTTGGCAGACGAGTTTTTAAAAACAGTTTTTGAGAACAGTTTTTGTTTTTCAGTATTTAAAAATTAAAATATGAAAATATCTAAAACTTATTTTTGTTTTCAGTTTTCAGAATTTACACACAGTATTGAAAACTCCTCTCACTTTTTCAAAAACGGTTTCTGAAGACTGTTTTATAATATAATTTTTAAAAATTAAAAACCAAAACTATTTCAAACAAGCCCATTATCTCTAGATATGTTATTTTATATGTAACATTTATTCATATTTTAAAAGGTATATTTTTCATTAAATTAGAGTCAATTATGAAGTGTCAACACATTTTCGTATCATTTGAAAATTTGTACAATCCATATATTACGATATTTTAAATCAACTGTTTAATTGACATAAATCGATGTACAAATGGAGTTAATTCGAAGTATTAATTCACATCACTTTGCATTAAGGTGTAATAATTCATAGCACAATGCATTTAATATTTTTGTAAATAAAATGAATTCGGATCCTCCATACAAAAATCCTGAGTTTAAAAAGAGTAGGTCATATTACTCTATAAAAAAGTCTTGGCAATGAGAAATAATGTGTAAAATACCTGAATTTCTTACTTTATTCGAGATAGAAACCTTGTCTTCGAATAAGGTGAAACTTGCCTATATCAATGATTATAAAATTAGGAAAGAAACATTTGAGATAATGAAAAAGAGGATATACAACGAATTTGATGAAATCACCACTCTTTGTAGGGCCGAAGCATGCACTATAATTTAAAACCCTCTTGATTCAAAAGTAGAAGTTTGGTCAAATCAAGAGAGAGCCAAGTAATTGATGGAGAGGTTTCAGAATATGAATAAGGTAAAAAAAGAATATGGCTGCTTCCAATTGATCAATGTTGCTTTATATTGTATGTGTGTCTTTTGAGGCATGACCTCTATATCTTTGATAATAAATATAAGTAAAAATAATTAAATTTCCTTTTCTAGAGACCAAGAGAAACCTTACTTCAAACTTTTGCACATACGTTCAGAGAAGCGAAAAAATCGGCGGATTGCAATCAATTCATGGCGGGTTTAGCGCAATACCTTCTTCTAGGGTTGCAATTAGTGGATGTTGCGCTGTCAAAATATGCTAGAGTTTTAAGTGAGGATGCTTTTAGTGTTTGATTTTCTCAATCAATGTATAAGTTATGAGCTTTTTGTTTGTTGGGCTTTGTAGGCCATTTCTTTTAAAAAATGATTTTCTTACAAGATTATAATTATGATTAAAACATAATTAAAAAAAAAATAGTAATTCCAATTTTATAAGAACTGAAATAGATTTTAGGTTAAATTAATATTTTCGTATCTATACTTTAGATTATTTTTGTGTTAGTCCTTCAAAGAAAAACATTTCATTTTGACCCCTACACGTATTAGTATTTATGTTTTAGTCCTTACCATTTGATTTTGATCCTTATAGTTGACAATATTTTTCAATATAATTAATCCCTAAACAAGGATGAATGTAAGGTCCTATGTCACCATAGTTTTTATCATTTAGAGACTAAAGCAAAAAAGCAATATCAAGTAGTATAAAGATCAAAACAAAAAATATTGTAAAATATAAAAATCAAAATGAATTCAACAAGATTTAGAGCACAAAAGGAATTAGTTATACTCGATAAGTAGGGATACCCATGGATATAAAAAAAAAAGTGATTTTGGGACGTTTCTTATAAATGTTTTTTATAAGTAAAATAAATATATTAATTAAAACAACACAAGTGGTGCATAAAACAAGGATTAACATAAGCAAAATGAACAGCTACACAAAGGAAATAGAAGCACAAGACATCAATTGAATAAAAGGATTCAATAGTTATTATTTCTATTTAATAATAATTGATTTTTTTTTATGTTTTTAGTTTTATTTTTATGTGTTGTCTAAGATGGACCCTTATGATTTAGGTCTACCATGGTCTTATTGATAAATAATAATATTTTAATAGAATAACATAATGTGCTATTTGCAAAAAGGTCCTATGTTTGGCATTTAGGGCATTCATATCACCCCCTTTTTTTTTCTTGCATTCAACCAGAACCCAAATATGTATTCCAAAAAAAAGACCAAAACCCATACATGATATGCAGAGTGTGATAATCTCTTTGATGACAAACAAAAATACTTTCATTTTTCATTGGTGTACAAATTTAAATTTATTTACAATAGATTGAACCCTACTCTTACACTTCCTTCTCCTTCTCCTTCTTCCACTCACACCCACACTGACTCAACAGCAAACACAAAACTCTCTTCCTCTTTTATTACTCTCCAACAACCCCAGCTCCTATTCAATTTCAAACCTTCTTTTAGAATCCCTTATTCACAAAATTGGCAAGAACAGAATAAATTGAGGAAGTTTAGAGAGAGAATTATATGAATCAGAAGAATGAAAAAAATGGTAGAATGAGAATGTGTTATTTCATAATGGGCATTTGAGACTTATACACAAACAAACGAAAGGGACTAAACAGAAAATACACAAACTCATTAACACTGATTAGTATTGCTACTAAGGACCGTTGGCACTTGTTAAAAATTGCAAGCTGGTCCTTTCACCCAATACAACTATAACATATTTTAACTACCTAAAACCTGAATTAACCACCTCACTTCAACACTCCCCTCTTAATTCTGGTTTTCAAGGTTTATGACACCTAGCTTTCTTCTGTTGACTTCAAATATTTCTCCAATCAGAGCTTTAGTGAAAATGTATGCTTCCTGAAGCTCTATTCTGCAATGTCTGAGCTCTATTTTTCCTTTTCTTATGCTCTCTCGGAAACAATAACAACCCAAAATTACTAGTCCCCTTTACATATATGAGCAATCTCTTTGCTGCAAGCATATGTGATGTCTTTGGATTTTTAATGAACTTGCTCCCCAATCCTACACCAAAACTCAAATATGGTTTGCTATGACACAAGTATCTTAAGCTTCCCACCACAAGTCATCTAATTTTGACATTTGTCTAAATTAACTGGATAGTAAGATTTGTAAGAAGATTTAGTAGAAAGATTTAGTATTTTTCTTCTATCGATAGAGTATCATGCTTGTTTGTACAAAGAGCTATTTTTAAAAATTGTGTAGATATATGTGAGACTCATTTAATAAATATTTATAATTGAAAAATTAAAAGGATTTTTTTAACTTGCGCAACTATTGCACTGGATAAAAATCTCAAAATAGAAAAAAATATAAGTGATAAATACATGTTAAATATAAAACTTAATTAATTTTGGTTTTTTCCTATGAAAAACTTTTCTTTTAAGATGCTTGTGCAATGTTGCTCATGTTAGACAAAAAGAAATTAAAAATATAAGGTACTCCTAATATATGAGACCCAATAAAATTTTGTAAGTTGCACTATTAAAAAGTGAGTTGCTTAATTTGTATATATGAAAAAAAAACGTGTTAGAAAAACCCACTTAAGTGATTTAAATAATTGTACTTAGAGCATGTTTGTTTAAACTTAAAAATAATTTATTGTTTTTATAAGTAAAGAATTAGTTATTTTTTTAAGTGATTATCATAAGAATCAGAAGCTAAGTATGTTTAGTTATAATAAGAATAATCCGATTTTCTGCTTATTTTGAGAAGCAACTTGAAACCTGTTTCTCAAAATAAATAGAAAATCTGATTAATTTCTTCTGATTATTTTCAGAATCACAAACAAACAGACTAAGAATTTTTATAAGGATTTTTTTTTATTAAAACAAGTACTTATTTTACCAAATAAGGTAAAACAAACGGGCTCTTATTGTACACTAAAAAAAATTATATATCAGTGCACAAATAAATTTATAACCCATAATTTAATATTAAAATAAAAAATTATTAGACCATGTGCAATGCAAGCAACTCAACAATTGTAGCCCATATTTTATTAATATTTGGGTAGGTCCCGTAGGTACACATTACTCTATCAAATTAAGCAACTCTATACTATAATTCAAAGTTGCTTGCTAAGCAACTCACATGAATCCCGCGCATACCCCATAAATTAACTAACTCATATTTATTATTATTAATTAAAATTTCAAATTTAATTTAATTTTTTTATATTAAATAAAAATATTCAAAACTTAACAATAAAAACTAAAATAATGATAAACAGCCCCCTGATCTTAGGTTGCTTATTTAAACAACTCTTGCCAAGTAAATAAGCTGCAATTAGATTGCCTTCTTAAAGGCAGTTGTTTAGCATTAAGCAACTCACAAAACAATTACATTGTACATGTTTTTACTTTAAATGTCATTTTGTGTATTTGAAACCATTAAATTTATCTCCTAATAAAAACTTAATTTTTGCACTATTAAGTGCCACCGGTTTTAATGGGTATCAAATATATATGCTATTATTATTATTATAAAGAGGCACTTTCAAGTTGTAGCTGTAGTGGGTCTCAAATGTACGGTTCTTTTGTGATAATTGATTGTACATGATGCCCCTATCTTGGCATTTTCTTTCCCTTAATAGCACATAATTTTTCCATGTGCCCAATCTATCACTACCAATGTACCATCTTACACTAGATATTTTTCTTCCTCAATACATTATATCCTTGTCACATGCCTCCTCAAACATAGTAATAAATAATTCAGTGGTTTTTGGCTTGAAGGGCTTCTATTTTAGTTGTCACGCCTTTCTCCTCTAAGGGTGTGTTTATCATGGTCCCAAAATCATTATAGAGACCATTAGATCGAGAGGAGAAATAATAAAATTAAAAACAAAAATGATTTACAGAGCATAAATGATGTCATATAAACGGATAATCAATAATCACCTAAATAAACGAAATTATGTTATAATAAATAATCAACTAAAAGTATACCATCCAATTGATTTGTGGATTAACACAAATCATGAAAGAAAAATAAGCGACTTTTTCTTTTCACATGGCTTACATTAGCTTCAAGTTGGCTTGTTCAATTTTCTCCTAACTTATCATTAAGATAATAAATTAATCTTTCAAATATAATAAGACTTGTCTCTTATTTAGTGTCTTTTTCGTTATTTGAATCTCGTTCTCCTACTATCTAGATCATAATATATCTTTATTTTTTTATGCCTGATATTTTTATGGTAAATAAAGTACTTTTGAAAAAAATATATTTTACCTTTAAGACACGAAATTACTACCAATAAAAATATTTTTACATTGTGTCGTAGTAAAAACTAACCGGGCCCATAATCTTTAGTCATTGCAAAAACAAAAGCATATCAAGACACTGCATGAGAGTGAGTATCCTATTACACCCTCTATTTCATATTATAAGATTATAATTAATTTGGATAATTATACTTATTAAGAGAACATATAATAAAATTAGTTAATGTATTGAATTTTTAAAATATATATATAATCTCCTTAACTTACTTTTTTCTCTTTCATGATGTATTAATTATCCTCAATAGTCCATTCGTTTCAAAATGACAATCGTTTAAGGTTATTTTACGAAAATTAAGAAATAAAATAAATGTCATAATGAGTAAAGTAATTTTACTAACATATCCATATTAATGATTGAAACACTAACTAACTCATGTTATTTCTAGTTGAGCATTAATTGTTATATAGGGGCAAAATAAAGAAAAGAGCATTTAATAATGCATTGAAAATATAAAGCGACAATCATTTTAGAAAAAATATATTTCTCTAAAACGACACTCATTATAAAATGGAGGGAGTGTCTCTTTATAAAACCTCATTAATTATAATGGACAAAAAAAATAATAATAATAAATGCTCCTACAAAATTGTACGGGGTCTTCATATTTTGAAACACTATATTAGGAATCATTACAAAACACTTCAACCATTTTCAATACAAAAGGCATATGTATGAAAGAGTGATTTCACCCAAATGGGTTTGACCTAGTGAAAGCGTACTAGGTATGTAAGGTAAGAGAATGTGTAAAGAAATACTGCACAAAGATATCCCCTGAAAAATATTTTCTTAAAGAGGAGGTTTACCCATAAAACGGATGGGATACTATATATTTAGAATGTGATTTCAGTACTAACAAAATAAAAATAAAAAACAAAATTTAGAAGGGATTGGCAAAATATAAGGCAAAACATGATTTTGTTTTTATTTTTTATTTTTCAAGTTCAGGCAAAACATATGATTTGGCTAATGAACTAGATATTTTTGCATCAAATTAAAGAATTTTTCTTAAGCTGAATTTAGCCCAACCATAACAAACAATAGCTCCAATATTACCAAAAGTGACCAATATTACCAATAGTGACATTTAGATTGAAGTCATGGAAGGAACATTTACTCCTTCAACAATCATTCATTCAATCACAAATAATGTCAAACAAACTAAAACCAACTAACAACTCAATGTCTTAAACCATAACTAATCTTGAAAACTAACCAACAACTCTGCCAATCACAACAGAACAAACAAGGCAGGACACAATTGAGATTAATTATTCAGTGATTTTCATTCTCATTATTACTATTGTTATCAGGAAATTTTCATCCTATAAACTCTAAAGTGAAAAATGAGAAAATTAAGCTATACCAAACTTAAAGGGTGTAAATATGACGAATCGCTGATACATTACAAAATGGATTATCCATAAATGAGTTTATTATCACTTAGAATGCATTCTGCAATGTATTGACGCTCTATTTTATTTGAACTCATTTATTTTAAATATAACTTTATTTTCTCATTTTACACGTTAATTCACTAATTCACCTTAAAAGAGCTAAATCCGATCAGCATCTATTCTGCATCAGTCTGTGTCGGAGTCACCGGCAAGGCGGAGAAGCAACTGTGAGATCTACCAAGAGGCCGACAAGCGAAACGGTCTTTCCTCGGAGAATCCAAAGTGCGAAACATAATCTGTTTCATGGCGAGAATGAAGTCATCATGTTTTGGAGGGGTAGAAGAGGTAAACTGATGACAGAATTTCATGTGTCGTTTCAGAGCTTCATCCATTGTGATCATATTCTTAACCTTTTCTTCCTTCACCGCCTCTGAACACAGCCCGCAAATCCAACGACCATCGTATCGCTCCCTCACGCGCGCAATGTACGTCTCCGTGCACTCCTCGGTTAACCCGCAGCAACAGCACTTCACCGATGACACCACAGCCTCTGTTGCTACCGCTGCCGCAACCTCAACACCTGATAGCGACTTCGATTCTTTCAAAATCTTCCCAGCCATCACCTAAACTTTGTTAAGAAACACACATTAAAAATTGTCAATAAGGTTTTAAATTGCGGATCCCTATGCAATATATTATAATTTTAGTGGGCATTCAAGTAGTATTAAACTATTGTTATTAAGAACGATCACATTTAACCGCATCTAAAATGACGCTACCTACCGTAACAACAATTGCAACAATCGTAATTAACCATATCTTAACAGCAATAATAACAATTTGAAACATTGATTAATAGGCCTAGCGTAAACAAAAAAAAAAAAAAAAAATTGAAATAAATTATACAAATTCTAATTTTCATTTTATGTAATATTTCCTTCAAAAATTATATTAAAAAATCTGACCCCTAACAAAGAAATTGTTTGCGACATGATGAGACATTTGGATCCTCTACCGAGGGTCTAATAGCTAGATTGACGAATCTAGACTCTTTATTCTTTTCCTTTTTTTACTCTACTAACGTGTAAAAATAAATTAACTATTTTGATATTGCTAAAACCGACCGTCCATAAATTGAGAGGATTCAAATCCTAAGATGAATTAGTTGTTTAGATGAGAAATATTACCCTGCTCAAGGAGTCGAAAGCGCGAATTGATCGAATCGATCGGATTTTGAAGATGGTAAGAAATAATCGAAGGATCTAAACTGGTGGAAATAATAATTGTGTAATATAATTTTCGAAGATGAGAATAAATTATCGCTCCTTCTCCCACTGGATCTCTTGAACTCGAACCTTCTCGCTGCCGCCCGAAAGTAAAACGCTGCTGAAAGGCGTATAGTACATATCCTAGAGCCGCCTTATCGGGCTCTCGTGATTTTTTCTGATCGAATCGAATCGAATGGAGCGCAACACCACTGCGTCTTCAGTAACGAATTCGATTCGATTGCTCTTACGAATCAAATGGATGAGCACAAAAATTTTCTGTGTTGTAAGTGACTGGGTGCTAATGCAGAGCAGAGGAGTGGAGATATATATGAAATGATGAATAGATAAAGATGCGAATCTTTGTGTTGTGATTTATTTATATAGAAAATAGAAAAGGTTAATCGAATGGAAAAGTTTCCAATGATTGGAGGGTTTTTAATTTACTGAGTTACGTAATATGATATGATAGGATCACAGGTATCTGTTTTTTATTTTTATTTTTTTTTCCGTTTGGTCCGGCTTATTTTTGATTTATTAGCGACTTTTAAGTAAAAGCTAAAAGTAAGAGCTTAAAAAAAAAACTAAAAACTGTTTGACAATTTCATTATTTAATACTTTATAAGCTATTTATGAGTAAAAGCTATTTGTTTGATAAAATATTTGTGTCAACTTTTTTAAGTTATTTATCATTAACTATCACATATATTTGATATAAAAAAATAAATTATCAATATAATTATTTTTAAAATTAAAGTTACAATAAAAAATAATTTTTTGATAAAACTCAATATTTTATTTTTTTTTAAAAAAAATAACTAAACACAATATAAATTTATCAAAATAATTATTTAACATTAAATTTTTTTTAAATATGTAAACTTTTTAAATAACAATAAAATTCATAAATATTAAAGTGAAATAAATAATCGATAACCGAGAATAAATTTTTTTGAAGGTTTTAGTAAATTGCTATTTTTACAAAGAGAGAAGGAAAAGATATTGAAGATTTCAAGTGTTAATTAGAATATTTGAGTATTAATTACGATGGGCCCACAAAATAAGCCAATTTTTTTGTCGAAAAGCTCATATTTTTAGCTTCGGGCTTAAAAGCCAGCTTTTTGCATTTTGTACATAGAAAAAAAGTTAGCTTAAATTTAAGAGGTTTGTCACAAATCTTGTTTGGTTCAGCTTTTACTTATAAGAGGAAGAGAAACTAAAAAAAAGCTAGGCCAAACACTAATTTAAATAGATTTCTGAATCTCTTGATTCGTGAAGAAATTTCTAGACATAACACTATTCTGTATAATATAACTTTTTTATTTAGTTGAAGAGAAAATTAAGAAAAATAATAATAAAGACAAAAAAAATTAATTTTTTTTCTCAATTTTTTTCTTTTCTTGTTTTTCTCTTTTCTCATTTTCTTTTTGGAACAATAGGTTAGGAATAGAAGACATTTTTTAAGAAAAAATAAATAAAAAGTGATAGAGCATTTGTGTATCAAAATTTTTAAAATTTGTTCACGTAAATCTTTGAGATTTTTTATGGTACAAAGTGTTTGACATGGGCGTTTGTTTCAAAGTTTAAAAAAATATTTTCAAGAATGTTAACTTAAAAATGTAAATTCCTATGTTTCAAGATTTAAAAAAAAAAGATTTTCGAGCATAATTTATTTTTAGGAATAATATTTCTTCTTTTTTTTTTTCAATTTCTATTTTCATGGTGAAAAGGTGGGTAAGTTAATTTTCTATGAGAACATGTATTTAACTTGTAACCACCACTTTTATTTTATTTTATTTTATTTTGATTTTTTTATTTGAAATTCATAAAGTATTCTTAATGATATTAATTTATATTAAGTATATTCTTATTAAATGCTCAAAAATACACATTTTTAAAATATACACATTATCAAAAATATGATGTCTGAGAATATTTTTTATTCTTTTTGAAATAAACGCCCTCTAAATTGTTAATGCTATGTATCTAATTAGTTGTATTTTGTTTTTGTCTTAATCTATATCATTGTATTACATTGCTCCTCTGGTACGGATTATCTTTTACTTTTTTTATTAATTAAATAATTAATAAAATAAATAATATTATATGTAATGAATTCCCAACTATAAATATCATGTAGTAAATCATATATATTTTTTTGAGAAAAAAGAAAAATAAATGATATTTTTCTTTTTCCAAGGGATACGTTCTGGGTCTATATATGATAATGTATTTAATTAAAACTTTATTAAATAACTTAGCTTTATCATTATTTTCTTCAAAGAAGTAACTTTATGATTCCTTTCTTAAAAATAACTTTATCATTACTATTATGAAAAGAAATTTACCAAATTGAAAATATTTAACACATGGATCATATCCATATAAAGTTTTAAATAAATTCGAATATTCCATAAAAATATACCCAAAGATTAAATTAATATATAATTTTTAAATATATGAAAATAAAAATATTATGGTTTTCTTTTTATTCATGGTATAGACTTTACAAAATTTGATATCAATAATCAATAAATTATTTATTTACGAGGGTTGAATTGTTAAAATTTAGGCAAAAATACAATTTTGATCCCTTAACTCTTTCTCAAGATTCACTTTGGTCTCATGACTTTTTTAAGATTTATTTTGGTCCTTTAATTTATGTTTTTGTTCAAAATGGTCCTGTCGTTACTCTCATTAATAATTTAATGGATTTTTGATGGCCCAAAATTGTTCTAAATAAATAGTTGAAATTATTCTAAATTAATTATTCAAAATAAATAGATAACATAATGTAATAGCGTTAGTCAAAAATTGGTTCAATTGTTAACAGAAGTGACGATATAGACCATTTTAGACTAAAAGTAAAAATCAAAGAACTAAAATAAATATTAAAAAAGTTACGTAACCAAAATAAATCTTAGATAAATCTTAGGTAAAAGTTAAAGTAAAGAAAGTAAATTTTTGCCTAAAATTTATAATATCATATAAATTGCACTAGTGAAAATGGATGACTTTTTTTTGTAATAGCTACTCCCTCTGTACCATTTTCTAACACTTTTAACGTTTGATTGAAAAGAAATTACTTACTGTTTACTGTTCTAGAATTTATAAAAATTGAGTGAAATTTTTATTATACCATTTGATATTGGTAGGATAAAATCCAACTAAGGCTCTGTTTGGTAAAACTAACTTATAGTTTGTAGCTTATGACTTATAGCTTATGGCTTATAGCTTGTAGCTTATAGCTTATGACTTGTGACTTATAATTGAGTAGAGGTGTTTGGTAAAATTAGCTTATTAGGTAGCTTATATTTGTTAAATGACTTAAAATGACAAGTAATAATTACATGTAATAAATTATTTGATAGGGTAAACATGTAGTAAATGACTAAAGGGTAAAATAGGAAAGAATTATTGAAAACTACTTTTCATAAGTTATAAGCTACTTGAAATAGCTTTTCATAAGCTAGCTTATAGCTTATATAAGCTATAAACTAGTTGTTACCAAACACTTCTACTTACTCATAAGCTATAAGCTCCTAAATAAGCTACAAGCTAGTTGTGTCAAACACACACTAAGAATACATAAGTGAATTGGAATTTTTTTCCTCAATATAGGACAAACTTTTTTTTAATCGGCCAAACACACACTTTCATACTACACTACTCCTAGATCTATTCGAACTTCGCTCCTTGAGTTTCAAGAGCTCCTCCTTATGCCACTTTAATTAAAAACTATCGGCTCAATATTGAACAAACTACATGTTGAATTTGTGTCTTTGGTTGATTGGAGGAGCAAACTTAAATATGTCACAACGAAGGATTGAGATTGTTTCGTAGGCATCGTTGCATATCAAATCACTCACTACAAGAATGTCACCGTTTTGCCACGAATATAACCGTGGCAAAATTATCAAATCCGTGGCAAAATTAATTTTTGCCATGGTTTAGCCACGACCGTCGAGCCGTGGCAAAAATGGGCGTCGCAAATTTTTGCCACAGAAATATCTGTGGCAAAGTTTCCACGGAAATATCCGTGGCAAATTTTCCACGAAAATACCCGTGGCAAATTTGCCACAGATATTTCCGTGGAAACTTTGCCACGGATATCTCCGTGGAAACTTTGCCACAGATATTTCCGTGACAAATTTTCCACGGATATTTCCATGGCAAATTTGTCATTTTCGTTTTTTTTTTAGTTTTGCCACAGAGTAGGCCGTGGCAAACCGTATATTTATTTATTAATTTTTTTTATAATTACAAAACTTGATATTCAAAACCTGATATATAATAATTCAAAAAAACATAATATTCCAATCAAAGCATTTCATAATAAATATTTATAACAAGTGTCCATAATAAAAAAAGTACATAAAACAACATAAATAAATACCACACAACGTAAAACATAATGTCAATACTAATACGAATACGAATACTACAACATTGTCATTAACAAAACCCGTGTTTCAATCATCTTCTTCAATATAATCTGGATGAGTACGCTGCTGCCTAGATGACTCAATGCCGGGCTGTTGGGACTGACTTGCATTTATATTTTTAATCATCTCCATCATTGAAGTCAAGTTGTTTTGCATGTCAATCTGAGACTGACGTAGTGAAATAATCTCTCTGTCACTAGCCTCCATCAGCCTCTTCTGCTCCTCGATCCGCTTATTCTGCTCCTCGTATTCCCTCTGCCACTCCTGCTTCTCCTTCTCCAACTCACCCTGGTACTCCAGTATTTTCATCAAGGTCTCACCTATCCACTAACAAACAACAAACACATGCACCAACATAACAACAAAAATACAAACCAGAACCCTGGTATTCCAGTATTTTCATCAGGGTCTCCCCTATCCACCAACAAACAACAAACACATGCACCAACATAAAAAAAAAGCATACAAACCAGCACCCTGGTACTCCAGTATTTTCATCAGGGTCTCACCTATCCACTAACAAACACCAACATAAAAAAAAAGCATACAAATCAGCACCTTGGTACTCCAGTATTTTCATCAGGGTCTCCCCTATCCACTAACAAACAACATACAATTTGCTAAGTTCAACACTAATTACAAATTAAGATAATCAGTTGGTACCTACCTCAAACTCCAAAAGCGTAAGCCCCAAGCAAAATCCAAAAGAACCACGTAACCTCTGAGCAAAAAGTGTACACAATCTGTAACAAAAACAAACCCTAATTAACTAAAATCAATTCTGACATACATTCTGACTATATCTTCCAAAAGATAGATATAATATGCATATATAATATGAATTTTTAATTTATTTACTTTCAACTTTAAATCTCATCTAATCTAATCTTTTCTTTAATTTTACATATTACCTAATTTCTCATATATATAATTTATTGTATTTAATTATTCAAAATGTTTTTTTAATAGTAAAAAGATGCAAATAAAAGACTAATAATTTTTTAATTCTGTACAAACGAACAATAAGTGTTTTTTTTAGTTCAAATAACAATTTATCTTAATTTTCTTTTAAGTTTGAAAATATATCATATTCCCATGCCCTTTCTCTTTCTTTTTCGGATGTTTATGGCATTGCTTTTAGGAAGCCCTTTCGTAGCTCCTTGCCAAATTGTTTTGTTGGGCTTTTAGCCCATTTAGTAAACAAAAAAATAATCATTTACCCTAAAATTTCATTTTATGTTTTTTTTTCTTTTCCGTTTCTCTCAAGTGTCTTTCTTACGTTATCTTTCATGTAATCAAACTAATATTTTTATTTCTATTTTTTACAATTGAGACTATTTTTATTTTCTCTCTGGTAATTGAATTCCTAATTCTATTGTGTAACTATTCATCAATTGTAACATTCTTACCTACATGACATTATGCTTATTTTCTTGATAGCCTTTTGGTTATGTTGTATTAACATATTTTTTACCCTCGGCAAATAAAATATGCTTTTTCACTTCCTAGGTCACACAACACATTTCTTTTGTTCTGTTCTTTTATTTTGAACTGAAAACAGGAAAAAAGGATAGGAAATTTACATGTGCAAATTGTGTAACTAAAATTTAGTGATGATTCATGAACCTCGTTCTGTACCTAGTCTTTCTTTTTTTCTGTCTTAAAAATTGTGAACCTTATCTGCCAATATATAATAATATCCACATGTTTGTAGACTAACATTTAATGGCATAATAATATTCAGCCTTACTAATATGGAAGGGAATCACAATAAATTAAATCTACTGATGAAGATATTGGACCAAACAAATTCAGTGTTTGGATAATACCGTGAAAGGAGCGAGGAGACGTGGACGGCGTGAGAGGAAGAGCGATGGATGGCGGTGAGAGGCGACGGTGAGAGGAGGAGAGGTAGACGGTGGCGAGAGGCGCTGTGAGAGGCTCGGTGACAGGGGAGAGATATGAGGAAGAGATGAGGGAAGAGATGAGGTGGGAAGTGGTAGTTGAGAGTGGATGAACACCGTGGATGAGGGAAGACATATGATGAAGATATAAGGAAGAGATAAGGGAATCAGCAGGAATGTATAGCAGGTACAACAACATCTTTAACACGACTAACACCGTGGCAAGATGGTCATTTTAAAAAATAATAATATAATAATTGATGCTTAAAGGGAGCCACGGTCTACGCCGTGGCAAAATTAGCCACAGTCCTAGACGTGGCAAAATAATATTCCAATTAAAAAAAATATATTTCCAATTAAAAAGATTTTTGAAAAAATAAAATAAAATAGAGTCACATAGCCACGGTATAGGCTGTGGCAAAATTAGCCACGGTCCTAGCCATGGCAAAATAATTTTTCAGTAAAAAAAAATCTATATTTCCGCTTAAAAATATTTTTGAAAAAATAAATAAATAAAATAGAGTGAATAGCCACGGTCTAGGCTGTGGCAAACTTAGCCACGGTCATAGTCGTGGCAAAATATTTTTCCAGTTAAAAATAAAATCTGTAACCCACTTAAAAAGATTTTCGAAAAAAATTAAATAAAATAAAGTCACATAGCCACGGTCTAGGCCGTGACAATATTAGCCACGGTCATAGCCGTGGCAAATTATGTTTTCATATATAAAAAAAATAAATAAAAAACTATCCTACCAAGCAAAAGCCACGGACCAGGCCGTGGTTAAATTAGCCACGGTCCTAGCCGTGGCAAAGTGTTTCCACAGTTATAAGTTAAAAAAAAAAATTGTTTCCTTCTTGTTTTACCACGGTCTTAATTGTGACTAATTTTGCCACGGTCTAAGCTGTGGCAAATTACTTGCCTTCCGTGGTTTTTTTGCCACGGATTCGAGCCGTGGAAAATATTCTGTGGCAATTTTAATGCATTCTTGTAGTGACTGTGGCTTCTTTTGTGACATTGTCATCTTCACATTTGATAGAGAAACAGAGGCGTCGTCAATGAAAATACCAAATTGATAGGATATGATAAAATCTGACCAAGAATTAGGGACGGATCTCGAGGGGGACAAAGGGGTCTTGACCCCCTTCCCCCATAGTTATAAAAACCCGATCGTATTGGCTGGTTCAACCATTTAGACTTAGAACTGTTCTGAGAATCGGTCCGAATGTTGAATTGGACTGTTTATGCAATTGAATTGGTTAGAACCGGTGCAAACCGGTCAAATCTGTCAGAACTGGACTAGGCGGGTTCCTTGGCCAAACGACAGTATGCGCTCCCTTTAATTCAAAATAATAGGCGAAATGCTTGTAGCTAGATTCAAACTGGCTCCAGCACTCTTCCTAAGGACACAAACCACTAAGGCCAAATGTACCTTTTTATTATGTATTTTTTATGTGCATTTCATTTCGGTCCTATATCTTTTTTGGGTTACATTTTGGTCCTGTATCTCTTATAAAGGTTTTATTTTGGTCAGTCTACCAACTTTGTCACCCCGTTACAAGGTAATTTGACTCTGTTCTTATTAGGGTTCATGTGTATATTATGATTTTTCTAGGTTGGAAGCTATTCTTATTAGGTGAATTTTGTTAACGTGGTGACGGAATTGACAGATTAAACCAAAATGAAACATTTATAAGAGATATAAGACTAAAATGTAACCCAAAAAAGATATAGGACCGAAATAAAATACGCATAAGAGATACATAACCAAAAGATACATTTGGCCTATTAAATATATAGCTTTTCTAATAGTTTTTAATTGTTTAACAAAATTTATTTTTTACTTTTGAGTTTTGATTAATTTTAGTTTAACTTTTTTTTTTTTGATCTACTGGAGCGGGATTACCGCAGGGGAAAGAGAATGCGAATTCTGTGGTTCGAACCCCAGACCGCTTGTTACTATTGATTCTAATTATTAATGTATAATATTGTTCATTTTAAAAACAAGTCAATAATTAGTAAAGTTATTAACTTAATTTTTTTTTATATATATATATATAAATTATTCAGTGCAGCCAGTGATCCAGTGACTCTCCGATTGAATCAATGCCTCGGCCGAGTCAACAACCAGACCGAAACTCTGCCCTCCCCACTAATATTAATTATATATATATAAATATATATATATATATATATATATATATATTACACTTTTTTATTTTGATAAAAATATATATTAATATTACACTTTGCATATGAACTTCAAGCAATATGTAGCGGAGCGGTGATGCAAAATGCATCTTACTAATTGGTTCCGTCTTTCGGTCTTTGAACCAAGAGTAATTGCATTCCAATTTTTTCTTCTATTTCATTTCTTTCTCATTTTTAAATTGTTTTAGCATTGCTTTTATTTTTTTATTCTATTAAATGTAGTTTTCCTTTTTCCATTTAAAAAAATTATATACATATAAAGAATAAATATTTATATTTTTTATACGTTAATAAATAGCAATATTTAAATATTTTGTTTCAAAAAACTAATATTTAATTTTCACAATAAATTGTTATTGTTGTATTTTAGTAATTTTTATAATATTTAATATTATTATTTTCATATTTTAGAAACTTCTTAATTGGTTGTATTTAAGAAAAAAAATTTGTAATCTTAATTATAAATTTCAAAGCAAAATATCTGATGCAAATGACGATAGATATTCTTTTTATACTTGATGTTTCGTGTTATTTTTTTCTTTTTATTTATAAATTTCCTACTTATTTAATATTTATCATTTTAAATTCCCCCCCACCCCCCAACGTATTGTTTCTGGATCCGTCTCGGCCAAGAATATAAAATAGAATTAAAGAAATAATTAGAAAAATAACGGTTGATGGTTAATTGTTGACTCTACTAATATTTTACTCACTTAATTAGTTTGTGTGAGACTAAAATTCACAAGTTCTGAATATTAGCATAATCAGCTGTTAATGCAAACCTAAAAAATCGAAAAACCAAAATAGCTACATTTTTTGCCAAATTGATAATTTGGTCTTGTAGTTTATTTTTCTGTTTTGATTTGATCCTATACATATTAAATCTCCAACTTAGTGCTGTAACTTATTTTTCTATTTCAATTTGGTCCTGTAACTATTAAATGTTTCGATTTGGTCGTGTAACTTATTTTTCTATTTCGATTTGGTCCTGTAACTTTTTGTTTTTGTTTGAATTTGGTCTCGATAGAAAGAACGGATTTGTTAGATGAAAAATAAGTTACAGGATCAAATCGAAACAGAAAAATATGTTATAGGACTAAGTTAAAACGTTTAATAGTTACAGGACCAAATCGAAACAGAAAAATAAGTTACATGACCAAATCGAAACAAAAAATTAAGTTACGGGACCAAACTATTAATTTGACCTACATTTTTTAAGCGATTTGATTCAAATTTTGGATCTTACTGTCAAAACTAAACCAACTCAAACCAAACTACTAATCATACTATTACTAAGATAAATGATTGAAATTCTTAAACCGTACTTATTCTTGTCTTAATTTTTTATTCTACCCCTCACAAATCTCATATTTTTGCTTACCTCAACCATCTTCTAATTTTATAGATGCAAATATTTAATTATTGAACTATTGTAATGATATTTGAGGCTTTTTATTTGTTTTATTCTATGAATTTATATCTTGTATTAATTGGTAAATTGTTCAACTAATTTTTTTTTCAATTACCGTGGCGCTTTACTAATAAATTTTGTTATATTGCTAACAAAATTAAAGTATTTCTTTTTTATGACAATTATTATTTTTGAAAAAATATTAAGTAAAAATTGAATAACCGATATAATTCAAACACAAAAGATTGATTCGGGTTAATTTGGATTTAATTCATTTTAAAATTAAACCGATTGGATGATATAATAATCACTGAATTTCATAGATCAGATCACATGGTTTTTTCCTTTAAATCCAAACAAATCCACATCATGAACACCCCTAAATGCAACTTTAGACGGCAAGGACCAAAATGCAAAGATGAATTTTAAAGGGGCTAAAAATGTAATTTTGGAGATACTGAGGATCAAAATAAAAAAGTTATTAGTCGAGAGCTTGCAGCTAAGTAACATGAGGAAGAGCTCTTGGAATTCAAGAAGAGGGTTTGATCTTCGGTGAACTAGATTTATGAGTAGTGTAGTGTGAAGAAGTGTGTGTTTGATCGATAAAAATAATAAAAATTAATTTTTATATTGACCAAAATAAATAAAAATAATAATGACGCATTTATAAGGACAAAAAATAATACTTGAAGTGTTTCAATAGAAAAACGGATTTGTTTGGTTGGATGGCTGATGAAAGCTACTTTGAGTAGCAGATCTTCGGTTTGAACCTTATGAACGCATTTTATTCTTTTAAAAAAATCCAAACTGAAGTGTTTCAACAAATGTATATATATAGTGACTAATGACTAATTAATCAATCTAGCAAGGTCACCCTACCATGCCGTTTGGGGATGCTAGCTGGGTATGGTCGATGACATGACGACATCGTTTGTTTATTCGGAACTGCCAATGAAGGAGGCCATGGAGGCGTTGACTGATCCAGCACTGTTGTCGTATGTTCTCTGTTAAAACGGCATGTGGTGTCCTCGCATGGAAGCTTGTTGTGTCTGCGGGGGTGCTAGTGAGCAATTGGGTGTCTGCGGAAGTTTTGGAAGTGCAAAGCGCCACTTAAGTGTTTCGAGTTTGCTTGGCAACTATTATCGTGTCTTGATGGGATCTCGGCAAGTATACTGATTTGTTGCAAGTTATAAAATTGTGTTATATCAGTTATCGTTCTCAGGAATTGTGCTTCAAGTATTAATTCACAATTTTATCACTAGTTAGATCAAATAACTGAGTTGAAAAGAATTGTATGTGTATAAATTAAGCAAATTAAAGTTTGAAAGGAATTCAATTAAGCAATTTGATATAAAAGGGTTAAAATTCAATAAACGGGCATGTTAGAGTTTAGGTTTCCTTGATTTCAATGAATTGCAATATCAATTGAAGCTAATACATGTTCCAACCTTAATTTGCTAGCCAAATTGCACTTCTAATACCTAACTCCAATTCCTTGGGTAAGGAAGCTTTTAATCCCTAATTAAACCCTAATCCCTTAGGTGAATCAATTAGAAAGTAAGCATTGAGAGCAATAATTTATTAGGCTACTCAATACTGAATGAATATTTCTAAACTAAAGAGAAATTGAGACTTTCAAAACCTAGATCAAGAACATACATAAAATTTTCATTCGCGTGCATATTCAACGTATCAATCAAAGAGTGATCAAGTGTAAGAAGCAATGAAGAACGGACATTATAAGCATCAAATTAGAAAAGAAAACATACATTAATAATCAATGTCAATTATAACCCAAATCTATCAAGGTTCCTAAACCCTAACTAGAGCTAGACTTACGTGGACACATGTATTCATAGACACAACCAATCAAAAATTGATGTGGTATTAAAATAATAATAATATTAATATTAAAACTTGTGTTATTATTATTTTAATGTAAATACGAACATCTTATTAGTTGTGTCCAATAAACACATTCTATACAAGTATTTCTCCCCTAACAAAAAGGAATTAGAAACTTAGGGAGAAAAAAACTAAGAAAAAAAGAAAGAGTAGAAGTAGAATCCATGAAATCCTCGCTAATTAGGGCTTTGTGGTGTTTGGAGTTCTATAATATGTGGTTTCCTCGACCCCAAGTATTTCATTTCGAGTGATTTACCGTTTTGGTCCTTCACTTTGTAGTCATAGGGCATTATAGTCCCTCACTTTTTAAAAGGCCTGAATTAATCCCTGACTTTGCACTTTATAAGTCACTTTAGTCCCTGCCATTAAGTGAAGTTGACGAAATGCCCATGTGACACGTTAAGTGCCTATATGACACATTATTTATCACATATGAGTCCACGTAAATAACCAGACAAGGTTATTTTGCATTATCTCCAAAGTTACGCAGTGTTTTAAAGTTTAAAATTGGGTTATTTTGTAAGTTATTTTAGGGAATAATCGAGTTACCTATTTCGAGATTGAGTAAAACAATGTCATTGTGTCGCTTACATGGACTTCTAAGTGTCAATTAACATACCATATAGGCACTCAACATATGACGTAAGCATTTTGCTAGACTCAGGGAGAAAAAAACTAAGAAAAAAAGAAAGAGTAGAAGTAGAATCCATGAAATCCTCGCTAATTAGGGCTTTGTGGTGTTTGGAGTTCTATAATATGTGGTTTCCTCGACCCAAGTATTTCATTTCGAGTGATTTACCGTTTTGGTCCTTCACTTTGTAGTCACAGGGCATTATAGTCCCTCACTTTTTAAAAGGCCTGAATTAATCCCTGACTTTGCACTTTATAAGTCACTTTAGTCCCTGCCATTAAGTGAAGTTGACGAAATACCCATGTGACACGTTAAGTGCCTATATGACACATTATTTATCACATATGAGTCCACGTAAATAACCAGACAATGTTATTTTGCATTATCTCCAAAGTTACGCAGTGTTTTAAAGTTTAAAATTGGGTTATTTTGTAAGTTATTTTAGGGAATAATCGAGTTACCTATTTCGAGATTGAGTAAAACAATGTCATTGTGTCGCTTACATGGACTTCTAAGTGTCAATTAACATACCATATAGGCACTCAACATATGACGTAAGCATTTTGCTAGTATAACTTAAAATCGAGGACTAAAGTGATCTAGGAAGTGCAAAGTCAGGAACTAATTCAGACATTTTAAAAAGTCAGGGACTAAAATACTCTGTAGTTACAAAGTGAGGGACCAAAACAGTAAATAATTCATTTCAATTAGCGTCTACACCAAAAACTTTCCTATTTTAGAATGAACATGGACGTTAGGGTTTCCAATGACTCACCTGTATAAATAGCATTGAGACCTTCATTTGTAGCTATGCTCAAAGTAAAAACCAAAGTTCCTATTAAGGTTTAGGTGTTAGAACACAACTGTCGTCGATGCCCGAGAATATTTTTTTGATCAGCAAAACTAAAATACTTTATTAATAAAACTCACAACACCAGAGGTGCAATTGGGAAGGACTTAGAGTTCTGACACAAAATCAGCGAACCAAACATAAAGCAGTTGAAATTACATCAATACCAATCCCAACAAAAAAACAATAACAACACACAGTACAGAATGAGAGCTACCTACAACAATGCAACTATATGGAATTTCTTAAACAAAATAAGGACAACTAAACCATCTACCAAAAGAAACCGAGCAATCAGAACTATTAGTCTTTGGCCACAGTAGAAAATGATTACAATTCACCCCTCCAAAACCAAAACAGTATGCATTCAAATTCCTTAGGTAAGAAAGCCCGAAACCTAGAAGACCCAATAAATTCAGTTTTTCAACACCTTCAAGCAAAGAGTAGGCGATAGTAACCACTGGGTAAGAGAGTAAGGGAACTCTGGATAGTAAGCTTTCACCACATTCCAAGAGCGTATTATAGTTCTACCAACAACTTCTTCCCAATAATCCTCACTATTTTTAAATACCAAATGATTCCTCTAGTACCAAAGATGTCAAATCAAACTAAACCAAATAACATACCAACTCTTTACGGAGCACTTTGAAGGCTTCAGATGTTCATGTTGCCAAAAGTGTTCTCTAGGTGAACTAGGTAAAACAGAAGATATTCCAACCCAGTTATAAATTTTCATCCACACCAAATAAGAAACTCTGCAAGAAAAAAATAGATGAGGCGTGAATTCTTTTGATTCTCTACACAATGGACATAACACATGTTCAGAAGACAAGGAGATTCCGCGGCTTCTCAAAATTACTTTTGTAGGTACGCTATTTAACATCAATTTCCAAGCAAATGCTGCAACCTTATTGTTCCTACCCAAATTTCCAAACAAATTTCTTTTTCATGTAGAGGAGGGAAATTAGAGAGAAACCTATAGGCAGATTTCACACTATACATTCTTGCTGAATTCCAACTATCTTCTAAAATGAGAGAAATGGGAATCTAATTGATTTTTGACCATAATTCTTGTAATACACAATTCTCCCATTCAAACAGTGGTCTTCTCCGCTGTAAATTCTAAATCCACACATCATTATCGAAGTGACCAACATCACATAATTTTTCCTCCTTTTCAGTAGAAACAAAATATAACCTACTGAATTCTCTTATAAAATTGAATTACCAATCCAGGGATCAGACCAGAAGAGAGTTTTACACCCATTGCCAACTACTTTTTTTATTCCTGACTCGAACCACATTTGATTATTACCTTTTACGCTTTCACATGATTTCCAAATATCTCTCGACCAAGAGGAGTAGTTTCTCCACACATTTTGCTAAATTTTAGCCTTTGAAGATGGAATATTCCCAAACTTTGAAGCCAGGATTTTACACCAGAGGTTGTCATATTCTGTTAATATTCTCCATCTCCATTCACATTAAACAATTCCAAGTCCCTAATACCCAAACCCCCCATAATTTTTGGTAAACAAACCTTTTTCCACCCTACCCAATGAATACTTCTCTGCCTTCTTTTGGAATTTTAAAAAAAGAGAGAAAGAAAATAGGGAGGGATGATAAAGGTGGTTTTAAAAGAGTGATTCTGCCTCCAAAAGATAAAAATCTATGCCTCCAAGAGAATAGTTTACCAAGGTATTTTCAATTACAGGAGTCCAAATACCGGTGGATCTACAATTTGCACCCAAAGGAATACCAAGAAATGGAAAAGGTAAAAAGCCAGAACGACAATTAAGAAAATGTGCCAATGAAGCAATAAATCATCAAGAATGTTCAACCCCACCAATATGCTTTTAAAGGAATTCACTTTTAACCCAGAAATTAATTCAAAACATCTAAGAATTGATTTAATTGTCAATACATTTTCCTAAGAAGCCTCTCCTATCAAAAGAGTATCATCTGCAAATTGCAAATGTGAAACCTCTACATACATTTTCCCTCCCAACAAAGACACTTGAGTACAGACCTAAAGCAGAAGTCATTTTCATCATCCCTCCTAACCTTTCATCCACTAATAAGAACAGGAAAGGGGTCATGGAATCCCCTTGCCTAAGACCTCTCTCCATAGGAAATTCCTGAGTAGGAGACCCATTAACAAGTACTAAAATTGAGGCTGATTGAAGACAATTTTTAACCCACCCTCTCCATCTAAGACAAAACCCAAATCTTTCTAGCATGTAATCTAAAAAGTCCCAGCTTACTGTGTCATAAGCTTTTTCAAAATCAACTTTGAAAAGAAGGAAAGGTAATTTGTTCTTTCTGACAAAGTCAATTGTTTCATTTGCAACCACTACACCATCTAGCATACTTCTTGACCCTACAAATGCAGATTGCGTCTCAGGGACAATAGAGTTAATTATAGACTTTAACCTACAAGCTAGGCACTTAGAAATAATCTTATATAAGCACCCAACCAAAGAAATTGGTCTGTATTCCCCCAAGCTCCGAGGACAAGCAATTTTAGGAATAAGAGCAAGAAAAGAAGCATTACAACCCTTAGGAAACTTACTATTTAGGTGAAAATCCCTCACACACCTAATAATCTCCTTCTTAATAACCCCCAAAATTTCTTAATAAAATTAAAACGAAATATAAAGAGGATTAAAACACTTTAAGCACATATTTCTTATAAAACCCTTTTTTCAAACCAATTTAAAACAGATTTAAACCTTTTTAAAACATGTTTTCATAAAGTATGATTAGAAAGCATTTTAATCAATTTTTTGGGCCTTAATTAAAATTACAAAATATTAAACCATAAGTCATGTACCCTTTCTATTTTACCTTTCTTGGACTTAGTGTGCTTACATCGCTTGATATCGTTTATATTTCTTTTATCAGTTGTTGTGGAATCATCAAAATCTCAAATCAGTGCTAATTGTAGCATTGACATCCACAATATTAGAAAAATTTGTTTCAAAAAAGCGACTATTTTTTATATTAATTAAAAAGTAATATTTTATAATGTTATATTTGATTTTTATTTAGTATTTATTATTTTTTAAAAGAATCGGCTTCTCATTCCTTGTATTCTTAGATCCGTCTCTCACATAAGTTATCTAGAATTCACATGAGTAATGCTTCTTTTGTTAGAAATTTTATATTTCTAATAAATATTTTAGTGTGGGCTTCATATTACGTAATAATATTTTATATTAGCTATTTACATTAATTGGGTGGTCCGCTAGCGATCAACATTCTAGTAAGCTCACAGAGTTACTGTTAATATCGATGTGAGCTCATATGAGTGAAAACCTAGGTCTATTTTGTGGTAGGCATGATAGAGACCCTTATAGGTGATTTATAAATAGTCATGTCAAGAGGTTATGGTTCTCAACACATCAAATTACTTTATAGTCGCACACTCCTTTCCATTCGGAGTTAGGCATTCATGTTTCGAAACTTAGGAGATTTAGTTAGGGAAGGTCACTACACCACTCCCCCTTTAACCATTATTTTGAGCTTTTGGTTTCTCATTGTTGCTCTGAAATAAAGGCGACAACTTGAAAGACAAATCGTGACTAGTGTGAATTATGCATTAGTTTCCGAAGGGACTCGTGAACAAGCAAATCTTCCGTTACATTCAATTTGTTTAAGAGATCATTGGATCCAGACAATTAATTCCTTTGCCATTTATGCTTTATTGTTCTATCATTTTGGTATTCCTATTATTATGGGTTTTATTTTCTAGCGTGAAATTAAATCAAGGCTTTTCTTTTGGTACATTTAGTCCCATATTTTGTAATTAGTGTGAATTTGGTCTCTTGACTTTTAAATGAGCGATTTTTATCCCAAAATTTGCATAATGAGCAGTTTAGCCCTTCAGTCGCTAATCTTGATTAGAACTATCGCTAATTTAAATTAAAAAAATTGCTAAATTTAAAAATATTATCGCTAATTTTTAAAAAATTTACAAAGAGACTAAAATTGTCTATTTTATAAACTTAGGGTCCGTTTGATTTGCTAAATTTCATGGTACAACACAACACAAATTTGTTAATTCAATGTTTGATTCAAAAAATGACCAAGAGACGGTAAAAAGTGGAGTTACTGGACAGTACAAAAAGTCAAAATTTTGTACCACACTAAACCATGGGACAACTTTTTGTTCCACAGCACAACTATTTAAAAGTCAAAAATATTCATATTCTCTCCTACTATTGAGTAACTAGCTTACTCCACTTTTTCTCTCTCAACTTACTGTATATATATAATTTTTTTTAAAATAATTAAGAAAATCATATTTTTTTAATGTAAAATAATAATATATAATATAAAGGGTATTATTGTAAAATTTGTATTGTATTTTTTGGTCTGTGTATTGGTTATCAAACACTAAACAATATAATAATTTGTGATGTGTTTTGTTTGACTTATACTATACTGTATTACTTGTACTGTCCAATCCTCACATTAAATTAGAGTACTAAAATCGCGTATTTAAAAATTGAAAGTCCAAATTCATTGAACATATAAAATAAAAAATACAATTAAACCTTAAATCAAACGTGTTTCTTTCTCATATTGAAAATTTTTAATCACCAAAGAGGATTTGTATTTGAAAGTAGAAGGAAATAGGACAGGCAGGGTGTGATGATGAGGGATGGGAAGGGGCACTACCATGCATCTTTTCCTTGATCTCTGAATTGTAAAGTAAAGGAGCCTCATACTTGTTTGTCTGCATTTCTTATTTCTTTCACATGAAATTATTATGAAACTCAATCATCATTATTTCTTGCTTTCTTCCTTCTTTAATTTTCGTACTCTTTTGTTTTTTCCTATAATCGCCTGCTTGCTCCACGTGCGGTTTCTCTGCTGGCTAATTATAATGGTAATGGTAGTAATAAGGTTGCCCCACCAGATAACCAAAAGCTCCTTTTATAGTTGGTAAAAAAAATAAAATATTAATATAGATTATTTTCACACAGTTAAGGTCTAAAATATAAAATACTGGACACATAAAAAAATATAAAAAATATACAATTAGAGAAACAAATTGTCTTATACGCCAGAAAAAACTAATTAAATTTGGTAATCTTACTTGATAAATGAGTCTCACAAAAAAAAATATATTAAAAGGCTTCATAAGTTTTGCAAGCATTTTGACTTTTTTACTATCTAAGCTTTATATTTTTTTTTTAATTTCTATCTTTAAATGCCTCATACACAAAAAAAATTACTACGAGACATAATTATAATATATTTTATTATTTTATTTTAATTTTAAGAAAAATTGTTATTACATTGATTTTAAAAAATTAATTATTTTATTTTAATTTTATCCCTAAATAAATATAAATTCACTAATTTTGAAACTAAGAATACTCGTGGGGGGTTACTCTAATAAATAAGGATAAAGTTAAAAAAAAGGAACTTATATTTTGTGAAAGTACTTGTAATATGAAACATGTATATTTTACACTGAGTTTTTATATTATGAAACGGAAAGAGTAATTCAAATCTAATAAAATCTAAGTCTATTTCAAATATAAAAAAACAACTAAAAATCAAAATAGCATAACTCTAATTTGATCTTAATTAGTATTAGGGATGTAAATATAAATAAATGTTATTGGGTCATTGGGTTGAAAAATGTTAAAATTTCTATTATCTGAATTGATAGAGGTTGGATTTGGTTGTGTTGATTCGAGTTAGACCCAACAATAGAACCCAAATCAAATCAAATTAATTAGGTTGAGTTAATTTATTGAATTATCATGTTAACTAGATGGGTACCTCTAACTCATTCTATGATTGATTAGTTACATTTTCACTTCTAATCATTTTGAATCCTATAGTAGATTCAAATTAAGAAGCTCGAAATTCTTATTTTCTCTTTACTAACTTTTGCTGGTAGCAAAATCTAAAACAAATTGAGGTGTGTTTTGGTACACAGCTTAATTAAGTACTTATGCAATAAGCTATTTTTAAATTATAGATTTTTCGTAGAAAAAATTATAAAACTCACTTGAATAAGCTAAAAACAGCTTATTCTAATAAACTACTTCAAGAAGCTTAAGAAAATAAGTTGAAAATAGCTTATAAGAACCCATAAGCTATTTTTATAAGCTCCGCATAAGCCTTTCCAAACGGGGCCTTGGTCCTAGATAGTTTCTTTGAGAGGTATACAGATTATTAAGGTGAATTTTTGTCTCTCCTAACATACCTTTTTTTTATATACACAACAAAATCCAAACTTACAACAAGATCCAAACTTTCATCAACATATGTTTAAAGGACTTAACTATCTATCTACTACACATCTACACCGAAAACTTTATTAATTACTCCCTCTATTTCTATATGTAAATACCTTAAATAAAAATCACACACATTAAAAAAGATTAACACTAAAAAAATGCATTAAATTTTTAAAATGTTATGATTTACTTTCATTTTCACCCTTATTAAAAATCAATTGATTATTTCTATCATTTAAAACTTATCACAACAATTTAACATTAATTACGGGTAAAATAGAAAAAAACTTGATGAACATCAATTTTTTTAAGTGCTTACATATAGAAATAGAAATTAGTTACTCTAAAGTAAGTGATGAGTGTGTAAAGTGAGAAAGTAAGGTTGTATCCACTTTTGATTTGAATTATAATATCTTACACCTTTGACTCATTTTAAATGAATGGTGGATACACCGTTACTTTCATACTTTACATACTCACTTACTTTAGAGGATCCGATCAAAATCCTAGAAGTAGAGGGAGTATAAGGTAGTGTTTGGAAGACATACCTAAATAAGATGCACTACAAGAATGCTACTCATTAGCCACGGAAATATCCGTGGCAAAAAAACTATTTCCATCAATAATATAGATTTTCCGACGGACTAGCGACAACCATCGAGTGGTCATTAAAAGTGGCGTCGCTAATATTTGCGACAGAAATGTCCGTCGCAAATTTTCAAATTTGCCACGGATATTTCCGTGGCTAACTTTTTTTTGAGCGAAATTTTTTTTCCACCTTTTTAGCTGTCTCTATAGTGTTTAGGGTTTTTTGGGTCAAAGGTGTGTTAATTGTCTACGTACGTGGGCCTTCAATTTTAGGCCCATTAATTGAAAAGCCCAGCTCCCGTGCTGTAGTTTTGAAATTATTTAAGTCATTTCTTGCATTGTCCAAAAAACAAATTCATATATTGCTGTGTTGACCAAAAATATTTATGTTGACCAAAAACTGTCCTTTCTTCTTGCCTCCCAAAAAAAAAAGTCTTTCTTGCACCACCAATGTTGCTTATTTTCTTCAGTCCAAAAAAATGTTTTTCATTTTCTGTTTTTGGCATTCAGCAAACAGTGTGTATTTATTAAAAATTAGTGCGTGTTTGGTTATCAGTTTGAGATCCCATGAAGTGTCTTGGAATCTTGAATTTCTTGTTATAATGTCCTAAATATGAAAGGAGATTTAGCTTTTCCGTTTTAGTTGGGGCTTGGGACCAATAGATTCCTAAACATACAGTATATTTAACAGGTTTTCTTTACTGCACTGTCACTTGTCAACATTTCTCTGTGTGTGTACTGCAATATTACCCAAATTGAACTTAACTTTTACTTTACCTTTTTATTTTGTTCCAATCCTTTGTGGCATTTTTGTTTTTTAAATTGAAGAAAAGAAAAACACGCAAACAAAGAAAAGAAGATTAAAAGCCTCTAGGAAACGCAGTCTCTGATTGATCAAAGGCAAGGTCCAAAGCAATAAAAGGAGGATAATCTTTAACAAATTCAAGAAAATATTTATTGTTCACTGTCTAATTATATCTATGTTCATTTTTGTTATTTTACACATTTATTATATTATAGACAATCAATGATTCTAAAGTTCTTAAGGATATAAAATAGAATTGCATGATAATTTTTATAAAATTAAAAAAAAATATAATTTTTTTTTAATCTATGTGAATTAACCTTAAATGATACGTAAAAAGGAACAGATGCAGTGAGTTATAATAATAATTAGGGTTCAAATTATTAAGATGTTAAGAAATTTTGTGTCGATTAAAAATAAGACTATAATAAAGTATATAAGTGGTCTAGCGATCCTCTTATAGTAAAAGAGAATTAAGCCTACATTCAAATTTTAACATGTATCCTAACGAGTTTGAATCCCGATCAATGTAATTTTCTATATAAAAAAACAATTACAATTAGGCGTTTTTAAATTTTGAAGTTACTAATGATAAAAAGAAGCTGAACTAATGACACACATAATGTTTGGAGAGGAAATTTAATTAACGTTTTATTTGGTCTGAATTCTCATTAATGATGGTCGCATTTTATTTCAGCAATTCATAAATGATTTCATGATAGCCACATCAAACGTACAGTGAGGTGCAATAGTACATTAGATTTTATATATCCATGTCATGAGTATAACGCAATGACTAGTGTTTCTATCTATCTATCTACGATCATCAGTGTTGAATAGGTTGAAAGCGAAGAGAATGGCTTTTGAATTTGAGTCTTTTACAATGACAGTGATACATAACTAATCTGAGAAATGATAAATGGGGAGAAAAAAAGTATATACCTGCATGACTCACATGATCATTGATGCTTCACTAAAAAAAAATTACTCTTGTCAATATTAGATTAATTATCGTTAGTATAGATTTTATTTAATAAAATTAATCTGTTAATATAAATATATAATATTTATATATACTAACGGATAAATAAATAATTACTAATAGATAAATTTAGTAGTATAAGTAGTATATACTATTAATGTATAGACTGTTAGTAAATATTTTTAATAGTTATACTAACGGTTAAATCTATTAGACCAAGTCTATAAAAAAGTAAAAAAATGTTAATAAATGATAATTTATTTGTAATGAATCATATACTAAAACTTTTTATTGACTTCGATTGATTAGACACCCTTAATATAGATTCTGTAATCTTTCGTTAGTATAGCTCTTTAATGTCTTCATTAATAAAATGTAAATTGATAGTATATATAAAATATTTATATTAATAAATTTATTTGTTAATAATTATATATATATATATATATTAATATAAATGTTATATTTTTTTTTGTTACAAGAGGAAAGAAGTATAAATGTTAGATGCTTATATTATTGAATTGTTTTTGTTATACAAAATTTATATTAACGGGAGCTAATCGGACGCCAAAAGCATTAGTAAACGTGAATTTTTTTTAGTGCAAATAAGGTTCCAATCTTGGCCATGTACAAAAAAAAACTTTATAAATAAATTGTTATACCCTTAAATTAAATAAAATATATCATGCCATAAAAAGTTATATCTCAACTCTAGTTAAAATCTTGCTCTTTGGTGCCATTTTGTAAATTTTTGTTTAAAATTTTTAACTATGGAGTCACTTTAAATTTTCTGTCACTAATTTTTTTCTTTTTTTTTTTGCAGTTTTAACAAAAACCACTTTTTAAGTGGTGTATAGTACACCAATTGAAAAAAATGTATACAAAACTCAACCGAAAACGTTTAAAATAATAAATTATGTATTTTGTATGTATGTATATCTCTTTTTTTTTTTGCTATAATCAATTAAATAATATCATGGTACACCACTTTAAAAGTGGTGAATGTTAAAATCTACCCCAGTTTAAAAGAAGAAAAATAAAAGAGGTATATATACATACAAAATACATAATTTATTATTATTTTAAACGTTTTCGATTGAATTTTGTAAACATTTTTTCATGTGGTGTACCATACACCACTTAGAAAGTGGTGTATGTTAAAACTGCCCTTTCTTTTTTGGTAATTTTTTTCCAGACAATATATCTCCAGAATATTCTATCTTAAAAATTTTCTCTTAGTTTCCTCTTAAGAATTTCTTTGTAAAGATTCAATCACTTTTGCATAAAAAATTACACATTTTCAAAATTTTCACTCTTTGAATTTTGGATAAATGAAGGTTAAGTTGGGGATAAGTATCACATTGAAAGGTAAAATAGGAAAGAAATTCCTTAAGCTATCTTGAATAAGTGAGATAAAATAAGTTGGGTTGACCTGAATTTGACATCAAATAACTTATCATGACTATTGAATGAGTCCATGTGTGTCTTTGAATTAAAATAAAAAATTGGACAAATGCAAATATAAAAGGTGAGTTACTTTTAGTTGAATTGAAATAAGATGTGCCCTAAGAGAACATAATAAGGGATCGAGGTACTTCTTGTAGTGGTTGCATGTCCTATGATGTATCAGCAAACTATTTTCAAAGAAGGGAATAGTTGCAAAAACACTTTAACGCCCAAATTAGTAAAAGATCTAGTAGCGTTATAGAAAAAGAGAGCTTACATTTGAGAGTGATGAATGAGAACTTATATAGGCATGGGTATTCCCCGGTTTGAAACAAGTCATGAAAGGTGTCAAATTGATCAATTTATTCATTAACCATCTAGTCCATTCATCTCCAAATTCAATCAATCCGACCAACAATAAAAATAAAAGTTGATGAATTGTTATGAATTGCATCAAAATTTTTATAGATAACCAATCCAATACATGCATTAAAATTGTTGGATTATTAATTGTATTTTAATAAATGGCTAATAGATAAATGATGAATCACACAAAAATTCATTATTTTAATTAGAGAGAGAAAATTTAGAGAAAGAAAAAAATATATAGAGAGAAAGATTTTGGGAAAGTAAAATATAAAAAAAAGTTTTGCACAAATGAAAGAGTGAAAAAAAACAAATAGTCTCTAGATATCCATCCCTAGAAAATAGCTAATAGATGGATTGGATTTATTAATGGATCATAAAATGATTAACAAATTGTGTTAGAGTTATTCCATTGAAGAAGAAAAGCTGGAAGAAAACCAGAGAATTTTTTTTGAAATGGAAAATAGAATTATAATTGTTTTTTTTACAAACACAAAAATAAATTAATTAAGTACAAGAGGTGCTCAACTCATTCACAAGAGAGTATCAAGAGCATACATAGTGATGAAACCTAAAAACAAACAGGACACTAGTAAACATAAATTCAATAAAAAAAAAGCTTTATCCAACTAAAAGCTTACGAAAACAAGTTAAGGCTCACTATAGGTTCAAAAAACCAACCGACAAATGAAAAACATTACGTGTCAAAGTGTGCTGCCAAAGCTTGCCATGATTTCAACTTGATACCCTCAATAACCCGACACAAGTCTAGACATCCATTGAAAAAAATAATGTTATTTCGATGCTTCCAAATACTCCAAATTGTAGATGACCAAATAACCAACAACGTCTTCCATCTCTTTTTTGCATGATTTTTGAGGGAGCTTGGTGAAACAATTGGTATATTTAACCATAAAAGAATAGCTTCTCAAACTCTTTTAAAAAATTACATTCTAAAAATAGATGCTAAGCAAATTCAATATGTTCACCACAAAACAAACCGCCATTGTTATTAGAAATATGTCCTAGTCCACATTTTAAGAGGTTGACTTTAGAGAAAAAAAGTCAAGCAAGACCTGCCATGAAAACACTCTCACATTATGAGGGGACCACCTCTTCCACAATTTTCCTAGAGCTTGTAAAATGGCTTGAGGAGGAGAATCACTTCCAACAATATTATTTTGTATCACTCCATATCCAGACTTCACATAATAATTAATATCCCAATAAACTGTCGTATGCTCCAAACATCTTTGTTTTTCTGCAGCTAATGTCCCTGCAAAACAGTTAAAAGATTAGTAGAAAAAGATTATTAAGACCATCCTAGTCCTATAAATATAGGACATGTTTGAAAGATAAGCATTCTAATCTAAAAGAAAACTAACCTAAACGACTATAACTACTCCTAATAGCTATTAACTAACTATCCTATCTTAAAAATTACCTAAGGCAATAACAACAAATATAAGAGATACACCGAGTCATAAGTAAAAGAAATTACAAAGATATAATAATTTAGAAGTCAATCTTATTTGCTATAACCTCCATAAGATTGGATTGTGTTGGTTGAAAAAATAAATAGTAAGAGGCTTTGTTAGCATATAAGCTAACTTATCTTTTGTAGATACTGGCATTAGACGAAGAATGACTTCCCGAACCTTATTCTACATGATATGGCAGTCCATATCTATATTCTTTATATTTTCATGAAAAATTGAGTTTGAAGCTAAGTGAATTGTTGACTTGTCACAAAAAAATCACAACTAGAGATGAATGATTAATGTTGAGGTCATGAAGGAGATATAATAGCATTGTGCCTCATGGGAGCATTGACAAGAGCATGATACTCAATCTATGAGGAGTTCATTTATATTGCTGCTATATTTTACTTTTCCATGAGATTAAACTCTCACCAATGAAGAAACAATTTGTAGAAATGGATCTTTTAATATCGAGATATGAACCCCAAATCTGAATCATAGTAACCCATTAATTTAGGCATTGAGGTAGGATAAAAATAGCCTTTTTCAAGAGAGTTCTTCAAATATTGCAACATTGAGATGAGAATTCATTAGAGCATTTAACAATTAACTTAGCCTCCTAATAGCTAAAGCTTATATTCGGCCTTGTGTTGTTTAGATAAATCAACCTCCCAATTTGTCTTCTATAGCCTGTAGTGTTTGCTAGAAGACTAGTTGGATCTTTTCACTAGTTTTTGTCTAATCTTCTTAGAGGTATCTTTTAGTTTGGAGGCTAACATGCAATCTTCTTATAGAAGATCTAAATAATATTTCCTCTGACATACTATTATTCTCTGTTTGCTTCTTGCTACTTCAAGTCTCAAGAAGTACTTTAGCTCCCCTAGGTCCTTGATGCCGAGATGTTGTAGTAAATTTTTTATGTCCTTCTTGCCCTCTTCATAAAGGAAAGAAAACTATAAAGTCTAAGGTATTTTTAAAACAAAGGTTAAGGAGGATGGGACAATAGGAAAGCACAAAGTTAGTAGCCAAAGGTTACAACCAAACAGAAGGACTTGATTATATGAAGATATTTAGTTCTATCGCGAATATGACAACAATAAGGCTCTTATTAGCTATAATATCCATCAAGTAATGACATGTCCATCAAAGAATGGCATCCAGTTACAAAGATGCTTACAAGACCTTCAAGAGGATACAGACACTACAAGAAGTTTGTGAATTTGCGACAAATAGTTCAATCGCTAATTTGATTTGTGACAGAATAGCGAGGAGTTATTCTGTCGCGTATTTACGGTTGCTAATCACCTACAGAAACTATTCCCTCGCTAATCAGTTGCTAAATCAATTTAGCAAGGGAATATTCTGTCGAAATAACATTGTGGATCAAAAACACAATATTTTCAATTTTCCATCGCAGGTTGGTCTTCGATTTTTACATCTCAATTTCCTCGCAAATCCAATGAAAGCTCAACACTAGGTAGTAGCTAATTCGTAGAAAATCCATCACAAATATGTCACAATGTTTATAAAATGACATAATGCATCCGTCATTATTTTGTTAGAAATCCTTGAGTGTCTAGATACTAGTTTCATGCTATTACATAGCAAATCAGTCGTAGTGTGTAATTTTTTCAATAATTTTTTGATTCAATAATTACTATGCCAATCTAGGGAAATTATATAAAACAAGTCCTGATATATTGAAATCCAACAATTTATACAAACAATAAAACGTAGTAAGTCAGCAACATTATCATTTAAGACAACTACTAAATCTAAAATTATAATAGTGAGTAAACATTAATCATCATCATAATAATCTAAGTTAATAACATGTCGCAAGTCACTCTAAGTTCAACCCATCATCCTCCTGTGGTGCTTCAGCTATTGATGGAGTCTGCGGTGCAACTGTTTCAGCTCGATAACCAGGAATCTGAGACAGAATAGGCACTAACCTGGACAAATGAAGACATCAATGCATTAAAGCTATAGTGATATATTCTTGTGTCATGGGTCTAGGGAGAGACGGGCTAGTGATATGTGTGCCTCGAATGTGTATATCCAAGCTATGATCCATCGCATGAACTCGCCCCCTCTTGTTGGCACCCGTTGATTCAAACCATAACTTCAAATCAACCAGCGGCTATGCTAATGAGTCTTCCGCATACTTTTCTAATATTGTTGCATCATATGATTCCTGAAATAATAAAACAAGAAAATTTACCAGTTAATAATACACGAATAAAATATATACTCCCTCCATTCCATAATACACGTTGTTTTAGCCATTTTAATTTTTTTCCAAATTACTTGTGACTTTACAATTTAATGATAGTATTAATTTTTTTTTCAACTATTCCCTCAAATGAGAGAGAGTTAATATTGAGTATGGAGAGAAGTTAATATCAATATTTAAGAATGAGAGAGAAATTTAATTATTAAAGAAAAAAGGTATATTAGAACATTTAGTTTATTTTTGTAAAAACAAGAGAGCTAAATGTTTTTCTTAATTATTGTGCCAAAAATTATAAATGGCAGGTATTGCAGAACAGAGGGAGTCCAAATGTAGAGACACCTACAATAATGTTCTTTGAGTGCTGAGAAACATGCTCCCCACTTTTTTTTTTTTCTTGTGAGCATGATTGTATAAATCCCCGAAAGAAATTGGCTTCTTTGTTTTTGCCTTTATAATCATATGAATTAAGAACATTACGAGGAAAATAATACTGCTTATGAATGAGGGTGCATATACATCATGCATATTGTTAAGTACAAGATTGATTAAAGAAAGAAAAAAAAACACCATATACATAGTAAGTCAACAAATATCAACTCAAGTCAAATATAGCAAGGAGTTACTAAGATAATTAGAAAATGAATGTTATAAAAAAATCATTGGATGCAAAAAGTAGCTTAACCCAATATTTATCTCCTGCCTAAATCAAATTTTCATTTCCCTAAATCAACTCAGGTCAAATATAGCACTGGTTTGAATATGAACTTTCATTTTATAATAATTTCTTATTCTTATTTATTATTTCTTATTATAAAAAGCATGAAATGTGGCACACTCTAGGAACACATACAATCAATCATCATATAGAAATCATGCATTTAATCTGATTTTCATGCTTTTTTTTGCAAAAAAAATTTATTAATAAATGAATAATAGAAGTGCAATACATGAACAATTACAAAAGGTACACTAAGAATAGAAATCTAAAACATCAATCCCCAACTACAAGGAATTTCCAAGTTAACTAACACAAAAAAAAAAGACTTAAAATCAATCCTATCTAGATAATATTACAAGTAGTTTGTTCCTTTCCCAGTATCTGTTCTGTCACTTCAATGCCAAATTTAACAACATCATTATTTATCAACCAAACCAAAAAACATTTTAAATCATTTCCTATGTGAATTAGTCTCCATTTTTATCTTCTCTCTCATTTCATTTGGCGTTGAAATCTGTTGTGTTTGGCCCCACTTTTTTGTTAGATCTAAGTGTTTAAACTAGCAGCTTTGATAAGAACCCATGTCCAGGTCAGCAAGCTCCAATGGGACATGGATTCTTAACTAGGTGCTTAAATTCTAAGATCTCTGTTAAGAACTACCATTGGAGATGGTCTAAGCATGACTGCCCTATTTTTTCGACCAGATTTCTTTTGCCACTTGGGTGTTAACCATATGTCAACCAAACCATTCCATACTTCATTGTGCTTTCCTTTAGGACCTTTATTCTTAATATAAGCAAGATTAATTGTGTGCATATTTTAAGGTTATCTTCCTAGCACTGCGCAACATATCAGAGTACTGGCCTTCACATGTTTTCTCCCAAATAGTTTTCGCCATGCTACGACCTTAATCTCCTTCAAATTCATATTTTTTTTGCAACAAAATATAATTTAAGATCATTCCTTTAATGATAAACATAAAATCTATAAATAATGCTTTAAACATTATTGCTTACCATGAATTCCTTAAACAGTAGATCCTTTATGACAATGGGATAATGTCTTAATCTTTCTATAGGAATTGGCATCCTCATGAATACATTAGAAACAATGTCATGAGTCACCCATTGATCTTTAAACCTTTTCCTATATGTTTAATAACACATGTTAATAGTTCAAACATAAATTAACATAAGAAGTCATAAAATTTACTAATATTGACACGTTTTTTCAACAGATATGACTTGCTTTTTATTAATTTTAATGTGAGGTTCTTCAGTTAAAGGAACTTTTGTCGAATCACTTGATGGATTAGTAGGTACATGAATACAAGTTGATTGGCCACTCGATTGACCAGTGGTCGAAATAGCATCTAATGAAATAAATAATTCTACCAAAAGCAATAAACATCATAAATGTACATTATATTTAGACTAATTGAGAGTAAACTTTAAAAAAATATAGCCTAAAAGTATACTTTGTAATCTAGGAGTAAGTTAAGGTGGTGGAGAACCAATATCCAGTTGGGAAGGTTGAGGTCAAGGAAAAGGTTAAGGCGGTGGAGAATCAACACTGAGAAGTCTAAGGTGCATCAATGCGTACACTTCCTCTAGCTTGATCTTGTCCACCTCTGCCTCAAGCTGATAGCTTAATGAGTTCCTGCATAGACAATATTCAATTGCATTAGATAACTAGATGTCAAAAATTAAATAAATGCAAATTATAAGAACAACATTTGAAGTGATGGAGAACCAACATTCAATTGAAAAATCTGACTTGCACTAAAGTGTACTTTCCCTCGACCTAGTCCTTTTCCACTATTACCTTTAACCAGAGGCATAATGATTCATGCAAGAATAAAATTCAATCAAGTAAGATAATTAGATGCCAAAATTAAAAATAACATGTAAAATATAAGAATGACATTTTATTGTTCATACCATCAAAATTAGATTATATGAATTTAGTCATAACTACTTCATTCATAGTCACAAAGGTGTTGATATGCACCTATGTCCTCACGTTCATCTACGACCTTATTTTCATCTATGTCCTCATTTTCATCTACATCCTCATTGTCATGGATGAATTGTTCGTTATCCAAAATATCAATAGGTTTGTTAATCTCATTTTTATTTACTTCTTCCATTGGAGCATCTTGGTCAAACAATGATAACGATTCAACCCCTGTTACAATATTAAGTGTTCATGTAGATCCATCATTTTGATAATAATCAATTACAGACATATTAGTTGATCTTATGTTGCAATTGTGTATAAATAATATAAATTGTTGGTTAAGATGAATTTACCATGCGCGGTTGAAATGTAATAGTGGTGCAGTTAACTAGCATCAGATTGGTCAAATTGGTTGGCCACAAACCATGGATTGTAAAATTCTTGGGAATAAAAGGAACAACACAATGTTTTATCATGTACGTTATTGCTAGTTATTGTTGGCCAGTTTAAAGTAGTCATAGTAGCCTGACGACGATGCAATGAGTAAAAAAACATGGAAAATAATCGAACGAAGACAGTTGTATTTCTTCATCATGTTCATGTTTAACTTTATGCAAATTACATTACATGACTTGAATATTATAATGGTATGATATGATTGATTGAATATATATGATGTTGCATAATATAATATAATTGGACATGATGAAGGCTTCCGTGGCTAGCTACTATTTATAGGATGTAAGTAACTATACGTGTGGGGTTAATTTGGTTTATAGTGGGTACTAAGTTAAATACTCACTAGTTGCTGTAATATGAACACTTCTAGTGTTCCTTTTTTTAATAAATTCTTTTTACTATAAAAAAAAGAAAAGAAATTATTTTGCATTCCATTTTTAATATATTTTGATACATTATGCAATATGATAACCTTTTTAACATGTTTCTATTCACAATCCATTCATAGTGTTTTTCTCATCAATGATACTTTTTCTCTTTCCTTATTGGATTACTTGGTGGATATCAAGTGATGATATGAATTTTAAAAATATATATAACCGTTGCTAACTTCTATTTTGTTCCTTATTTCTCAATTTATAAATTGCAAATTTCTCTTTTCAAGCTTATCAAGTTAATTATTATTTTTTTCATTATATATATTGATGACATCACATAGTGGTGGTTTGTAGCCTAAAACTAAAGAATATTATATATAAAAAAAATCTTATACTCTAAATTAATTTTATCTATTTTTTAAATGTTGCAAATGTATGAAAACAATATTTTTAAATAAACTCAATGATAACTACATTTTAGGAACCTTTTTTTTTCCTCTTACCCATATGTCCCGTTCAATTTATAACTATATTTTATCATGATGTTATTGCTTTAATTATCACCATGACAATTTAAATAATTAGAAGGATCATTCAGGGAAGGAAATCCTTTAATCTTTTAGACATATCAAATGCAACAATTTGTTTAGGGTGATTTTTCCGGTGTTCCTTTGTGAGAAGGAACAAATTTGTTCCTCCACGTGGCTTTATTTAAGTAGTGACACTTATTATAATTTATCTGCGTCTTCTAATTTAATATAACTTTATAATATTGCAAACGCATCATCTCTTTTAATAATATTTTCCCTTAGTTTAAGCAAAATATTTCTTAAAATCCCTTTATATTTTATCTTTTAACAAATTAAAATGTGATATTCACGACTAGAATTGAAATTAAACGTAAGTGATTATGAAAAAATAATCAAAGAAGTGTGAAGAACAAGTATAAAAACATAATAGTCTATTGTTACCTTCGATGTATTCACGCGTAGCACAATAATACTATCCATAATAAAAAACAAGTATTCATTAGGAATATATTATACATAATTCTAGCGCTAGCTTTGTCTTTTTTAGATTTAATATGTGATTTGTGATTTTTATTTTATGTTGTTTCGATGTTATATTTAAATTCTTCATGTCAAATTGATGTAAGATATATGTTAGTTGTCCAAGTTCTGCTATAACGTTCATGGCTATTCTTAATTGTTCTTGCTATTTCTTGATAGATATTTCTATGGTGTGTATGGTGTCATCTCTATGAAGATGATATCATGTTCTCTAATCCAATCAAATAAAAAATTTGATGAGATAATAAAAAATTCAATAAAGTTATATTCTCTATTGAAATATTTAGATTTGATAGATATTAACTTGATTTTGTTTTTTAATCTAATATTTAGTTTTTATTTATGTCTCCATTTTTTTAATCAAAATATCAAATACTTAGATTTTGGTTATATTATTAAAATTGTATTTGAGCTATAATAAATTAAGAAATGAGTTTTTATTAGTTGAAGGATAAATAAATTGATGGTGAATATTATAATAAATAAAATAAGGCAAAAGTAATATTTTGGTCCTTAAACTTTACACTAAATTTCAGTTTTGATCTCTTTTTTCTTTTTTTGCTCGTATACTGACTCCTTTACTTATTTTTGTTTCATTTTATTTAATTAAATAATTAATAAAAATATCTGAAATAATTGTTGGACATGAGTTAGAAGAAGACAATGATAAAAAATATTATTATGGCCATTTTTGTTAATTATTACTATTTATTAATAAAAATTAATAAAAAATGATTATATTATATTGAAAATATAAATTAAGATCATGAAGAAGAAAAATAAAAGGACCAAATTAAAGATTGAGATAAAGTTATAAGACTAAAATATAAATTTAGCCATAAAAAATATGATAATATTATTCTATAAATTTTCTCTAGTGAAAATTCATAAAACAACACAAAAAGAAAAAAATTATTCCCATAAAGATTGTAATTTATAAATATGACAAGAATAAAGCATACTTAAATAATAGATGTATTTAAATAATATTATTTTCATATAAATAACTGATACACGCCTCATTACGTGCTCATCCTTATGCTCAAGTATCATTTACTTGTATAAAGTTCTTCTGTGTCTTAACATTTGTTTCAGATCCAATTATGAATTATTTACGTTATATTATTTTTGAAATACAATTTGCTTCAGTGTTTATTAATTATGTATTTTTCTTTCTAGGTCGCTTCAGACTGAAATATAAGTTACCTATGTCATGTTCTTTTTGGCCTAATATTTGCTTAAGACTCAATTATTAGTTACTTGTATCTATAGTTATAAAAATCATACCAGTCATGGACTCGATCAAGATCCTACGTCACTAGTCGAACCAGTAAGTCACTAGTTGAACTGGTTTAACTTGGTATATGATAATATTTTATAATTTATACTAATATCTACAAATGTAATATATATTTTACCATAAAATTTAACATACTAAAAAATTTTTGTATAATAATCATGTATTAGTACTAATGTTTTTATACAAAATTAAAATATATAAATAATGATAAATTTAGATTGATATATAAAATTATAAGTTAGATAATATTTTTTTCAAAAAAAGTAAATGCGAATACATTAAAAACTAAACTCATAAATATATTGTAATAAAAATTTAATAAATACATTTATATTAATATATTAAAAGGTTTTAAAATATAAATATATTTAACATATTGTAAAATATGTGTTAGTTGTCCAATATAAAAAATTTCATAAATATATTTATAGTATTTTAATAGAAATTTTTATTACAATATATTTATAAATTTTATTTTTTAATGTATTTGCATTTATTTTTTTAAAAAAATATTATCTAACTTATAAGTTTATATATCATTCTAAATGAATCAATATTTTTATATTTCAATTTTGCATAAACATTAATTAACATCAATACTAATATGTGATTAGTATACAAAATTCTTTAATATATTAAATTTTATGGTAAAATATATATTACATTGTAAATATTAGTATAAATTATAAAATATTATCATATATCGTGTTAAATCGGCTCAACCAACTAGTCCTTTTATTTTTCTTCATAATCGTAATTTATAGTTTCAATATAATATAATCATTTTCTATTAATTTTCGTTGATAAATAATTAACAAGAATGCCCATAATAATATTTTTTTATCATTGTCTTCTTCTTTCTTACATCGAGCGACTATTTTAAATATTTTTTATTAATTATTTAATGAAATAACATGAAGAAAAATAAGTAAAGAAGCCAATATGAGCAAAAAAAAAGAGATCCAAGCTGAAATTTAATGTAAAATTTAGGGACCAAAATACTATTTTTACCTTATTTTATTTATTATAATATTCCCCATTGATTTATTTATCCTTCAACTAATAAAAACTCATTTTTTAATTAATTAAAGCTCAAATACATTTTAATAATGTAACCAAAATCTGAGTATTTGATATTTTGATTTAAAAAATGGAGACATAGATAAAAACTAAATATTAGATTAAAAAACAAAAGCAAGTTAATATATACGAAATCTAAATGATTTATTAGAGAATAACTTAATTGAATTTCTGATTGTCTTATATCAAATTTTTTATTTGATTAGATAAGAGAGCATGTTGTCATCTACATAGAGATGACACCATAGACACCATAGAAAATATCTATCAAGAAATAGCAAGAACAATTAAGAATAACTATGAACATTATAGCAAAAGTTAGACGGCTAACACATATTTTATATCAATTTGACATGAAGAATTTAAATATAATAACATCGAAACAACATAAAAAAAATTACAAATAACATACTAAACCGAAAAACCTATCAAAACTTGCGCTAGAATTGTATATAATGTATTCCTAATGAATACTTGTCTTTTATGATGGATAGTATTATTGTGCTGTGGATGAATACATCAAAAATAGTCATACACTATTATGTTTTAATACTTGTTCTTCACCATTCTTCAATTATTTTTTCATGATCACTTGCGTTTAATTTTAATTTAGTCGTGAATGTTGCATTTCAATTTCTTAAAAGGAAAAAGATAAATTTTTTTAAGAAATATTGTGCTTAAACTAAGGGTAAATGTTATTAAAAGAGAGGATGAGTTTGCAATATTATAAAGTTATATTAAATTAGATGACATGGATAAATTATAATAAGTGTCGCTACTTAAGTGGAACCACGTGGAGGAACAAATTTGTTCCTTTTCACATAGGAACACCGGAGCAAAGACCTTTGTTTAGTGTCTTTCGTTGTGTTGTTTCTTATCCAATGTATGCTTCTTGCTTAATCTCTCTTACCTAAAATGGAGAACATTCAAATTCACATAAAAATGTATTGTATGAAAGGAAAAACTAGGGTTTTTGTTGAAACAATAAAGTTCTACCAAAAAAATGAGTTTTAACTACAAGTGATGTAATCACGACAGAAAAATACTATACATGTAACACTAATTTTTATACATGTATCAAAGATCAAGGATTTTCACTAAGGTTGGGCTCTTGTGATACTACACGATTTTAGCTTGATCCATGGGTTGGTGGGAAGTGCTTCACTACTCTTTTCTCATGTTTTGTATCAAGTCTTCAACTTAAAGGATGCAAATGGTAATCAACTTAGAACTTGAAAAAAAGAATACTTGGCATTGGAGTGCGGTCTAGAGAGAGAATCTATTTGCATGGGAGCTTGATCTAGAGATAAAATTTAAACGGGTGCTAACATCTCATTTTGTGAGGTATGATTCTCTTGATGCATGGTGTTGGAATTTAAATGGAGAATCAACTTTTTCCTCTAAAAATATTTACTAATATATGCATTTTGAGTTGATGCCCATCTTTGGATGTAGAGCTGTTGCATGCTTGCAATTGTTGTGAAAAACGTCTTCTCCATAAAGATTATTGTCTTTGCACAAAAACTCTTCTTGAATTGTATTTCAAAAGACAAAATCTTATAAGGCGTATTTTGGAAGATGATCTGACACCCGAGTACGTAGGTGAGGTGTAGAGAGAGGGAATGGAATATGCAATTCACTTATTCCTCCATTTTCCTTTTGCACATCGAATTTGAATGGCTATTTTTTAATGGCTTCACATTTTGGTTGTTTGGCACTAATTCTTTGGTGAATTTTTTCTTGATGTTCAGAGGTTTTCTTCGAGAAAAACAAAAAAAGAAATTTGGCATGATAATTTGGCTCTCCATAGTTTGGTCCATTTGGTTAAAAATGAACCCTATTCTTGAGGTAGAAACTATTGATTGGAAGGAAGTGTTGGAGCTTCTCAAAGCAAGATTTTGAAAGTGGATTTGTGCAAAAAGAGATTTTTGCTTGTCTTTTAGTTTTTGTTGTATTAATTCTTTTTTTTTTCTTGTTAATTCAATCCTCTTTTGTAATTTTTTGGGTACATCTAATATTTTTTTAACAACATTTCTTTGACTTATATAAAAAAAAGCAAAAAAAAAAAAAGAAAAAAGAAGCACAAACTTAAGACAATTGAGATTTCCTATGAGGGACAATAAGTTAGATACGCATAGTCTTAAATTCATAGGGTCATTAGAGTTAAATTTTTTTAGTCTACAAGATAAAGTTACTGCAAGGGAGGAAAAAATGTGCCCAACAAAAATCAATGGCAAAACACTTAAATAATAACTTTGTTAAATTATTAAATATGTGTTTGATTTTTAACTGACAGTAAATAAAATTCTTTTTATTAAATATTAAAAAATATTATAATTATTAATACTCAAAATAAAAATAATTTTACTCTGAAACCTAGACATACATAGCCTTGTGGGTTTTAGATCATGCATTATCTCATGCCTAACGTTTTGGTTGTTACACGTTGGTCTACAGCACACAAGAGACACGCAAGAAAAGCAAGGAGAAAAAAAAAAAAAGAATTCACATAGTAGTATTTGAAAATATTAAATGCACTAAAAATAAATAAATAAAATATTGTACCACCGTTTTTTCCTCTCAAATCCCAATCATGCAGATTAATTAATTTTTTTATGCATCCAAAAAAAGATTAATTAATTTTAACAGTGAACAGTTAAGAGGGTGAGAGAGAGACTCAAGACACATATAGAGAGAGAAAGTTTGTAGAGAGAGAGAGAGAAGGGTCAAATCTAGTGGCGAAAGGTTGGGTGTCTTCTTTAGTTATTTTTGTGGTGGTGGTGCTGGTATTAGCTTAAGAGGGTTTCAAACAAAAAACTGAGTAAGAAGAGAGAGAAAGAGAAAAGAGAAAGAAAAGAAAAGGAAAAAAAAGTGAGAAGAAAAAAAAAAAAAACAAACAAACCTGATAACTGAGATAACAATAGTGGAGAGTTCTAAGCTCCAATTCCCAGAAGAAGAAAAAAAAAATCTCAGCTTCCCTTTTTCTCTTCCTCTGTTACCCTCTGATCTCATGCAATTTTCCCCCATGGATCCCTTCGATTTGATTCGCAAAGGTATAATTTTTCTTCTGCACTCTTCCATAAATTTTAGATCTTTCACTTACCCATCTCTTTAATTGTTCTTTTTTTGTCTTAATTACCAGTTTTTTTGTTCCGTTTGATTAATTGTACTTCTCGGGTCTTTTTCGGTTTTGGGATTCTTGTTTTCTTTTGATTCTCTGAAGGGTTGAATTGCTTAAGATCTCTCGTAAAGCTTTTGGCTTTCGTAATGGAAGGCTTTGTTATTCGTGTATTCATGCTTTGACTTGTTACCTTTTTTTTTTTTTTTTTGTCTTCTGCTGGTTTAATCTGTCGTTCTTTTATTTTGTTTGTTGTTCCTATGAAATTCCGGGTTTGGAGTTTTCGGAATTTTGTTAGGTTTAGTAAACTTTCTATAGTTGCTACTATTCAATAATTGTTTCAATTATTGAGTTCATCTCAGAAACTTATTTGAACACTTTAAATTATTTGCTCCTTTTAATTTTAGGGTTTCTACCTTTATGCAGCAATTCCTTTCTAGGTATGGAAATTTGTCACTGTCCTTGAATACATTTTTGGTATTCATAAGATTTGCTAAAAGTTGTGTCTTTGACTTGTTCTTAGCCCCTCAGTTGTTTAATTAAACATTTGGGATTTTCACTTCCAAGTTACAGTTTTGAAAATGGACATGTATAGTTGCTTGCAGTGATAATCATCCTAGTATTTTGCCTCTTACACATGCTTCACTTTTCTTTCAATTTGACAATTACAACTAGTGGGTTTTTAACTTTTTATACAAGTTGTTTTAACAAGAGTTGGGCATTTTCAGCTTATTTTCATAAGCTTCATGTTGAAGCTTGTCGAAGCAATTTTTAGTGAGAACCAAGAGTATCCTCCCGCTAAAATTCCTTCGAGGGTTATGGTATAAGCTTCTTCATTCTTATTGAAGTAACTTTAACAATCTTATGCGTAAGCAAACTGTCATTTGATACAGGCTTATTGTAAATGTTTAAGTGTTTAATTAAGTTGTTCATCTGAACACAACTTAAATTGTCTATTTGTTCATATTCTTGTATCGTGTGACGCTGGATGCTGTTGAGTTCAATGTTGTGTTGTTTATTTGAGCTCAATTCTGTTGAATCAATGATTATGACCGAATTGAATTATTTTGCAGGGTTTGGCTGAAGCTGTCTGAAATTCTTCTGTCTCAGTTTTTAAATTCCATCTATGTTTTAGTCATTTTGCCCAAATTCTAGATAATAATGAGCTTATCCAAGAAAGGATCCCTAACAGACACGAAACTGAGCACCCCAAATAAGGCGACCAGTTTGAATCCAAATGCAGCAGAGTTTATTCCGTTTTCCCTTAGATCATTTCCATCTGGAAGCACGAGCTTGGTAGATGCAACAGCTGGGATCACAGCTGCTGGCTCTCTCGGGAAAGCAGTTTTAGACCGAACAGAATCATCTGTTTCAAATAATTCCGATGATGAGGCTCATCAGTACTGGCGCTGTCAGCTCCCAGATGATATCACCCCTGACTTCAAGGTTATGGGAGAAGATGAATCCCAAGATCTTGGCGACCTCTCTCTAGCAGGATTGTCTCTGAATGATGATAATGAACTGTTTAGGTTTCCTTCTTCCAAAGGGAGTAGATATATATTAAACGAGCAGGAGGAATTATCTCAGCAGCACCTTAATGGCAATACTTTTGCCGATAAATTAAGGTTTCCAAATTCAACCTATGGGGAGGAACCGTCTTCAGCAAACTTTCTGAATGCGTTAGCTAAGCCTTGGGATAGGCAAATTGGAAATACTGACCTGAATGTTAATAGTGGTCGGGAGTCACTTCTTTATGCCGATAACTCTAGACATGGATTCTTAAACGATGTTTTTGCTGAGAATGCTATTGTGGACGATACTGATTTGAACCCTTTGGAATTTTTAGCTTCTCTATTCCCTGGTTTTGCGTCAGAAAGTCTTACTGAAGTTTACTATGCCAACGGATGCGATTTACATCTGACCATTGAGATGCTCACTCAATTAGAGGTAGGTTAACCATCAAGTAGTAACTGACTAAGGTTAAATTATGGTTTGTCACATAATGCCTTTTTCATGTGGTTGCCCCAAAAAATGTATACTTAGTTATATTCGTGCTCTTTATCTGTCTCCTTGCATGTTGTGATTTGTGTTGCAATTCTTGGTTGGAAATGAACATCTTCCTATATGCCTTAATATTAAATCTAAATGGATGGAAGCTAAATGTGTAGAGCAATACTTGTGCCTTGTTTTGACAGGAAAGAGCTGGCGTCCCATAAATTTGTTAGGCGACTCTAATGGAATCCACCAGCTTCTGCTTTCTAATCACTTTCCCGAATCCAGATACCCTGTACTTCATGTTATGAAAAGGGGATATTGGAATTTTATTTGCAATTTTTGTTTTTGGATATATAATGTTTTCTTGGTATATGATATAGTAATAAAACCGTGTTTGCAGTCTTTTTTCCCTTCATTCCTTGGATGTCATGTTCAATTCTCATGAATATTGCTCTGTCATCTTTCTTAACCAAGAATGTTTATGCTGATATCTTCTACTTGTTTCCCTCCGAATTTGTAGATTCAAGTTGATGGTAGTTTCAATCAAAATTTGAGCCCAAAGCCTCTGTCAGCTCCCAATCTGAGTGCAATGGACTTTCCGGCACTTGCTTCGCCAAACGGCCAGGCTACTGCGAAATATGCAGCAGATAATGTTCAACAAAGTGGCAATCCTTACTTATCATCTGGCAAAGACTTGCTGATGTTCAAATCCGGCTCTTCTATTCCTTCTACAGGTGCTATTGACTTTGCTTCAGCTGTCAGGAAATTGGCTTCTCAGGATTCGGGTATATGGAAGTTTGAAAAAAATGGTGCTAGTGATGCTTCCACTGGCTCAAGTAGGAGTTTGAATGCTATGGCTAGTTCTTACAATGGTGGACAAGGTAGAGCCAACTTTGGTGATAGGTTACAGAACCGTGGTTCTGCTCGGGCAGCTCCTGTTTGGCTTGAAACTGGTGACGCAGTCGGTAAATATTTATGTTTTTATGCTTCAAATTTGAGATGTGTTCCTTCTGTACTTTGTTTCCTTTAACAGTTTCAAATGGCAGCAAATATGTATTCTGAGCTGCGGGAGGAGGCACGTGATCATGCACGCCTGCGAAATGCATATTTTGAGCAGGTGGGTCTTGATTCATGCTGTGGATAAGTTAATTGGTATGTTAAAAGAGAATATAAATTAATGATTTCAGCTACGCACTTCATGGTTTTCTTGTATGCTCGCGTTTTTCCCAGAGATCTGATCTTATATGTTCTTTGGTTAAGATTCCGTATGTGTTTGGATGATCAATTGCAAAATTAATTTTTGATGATTTTGATTTTGTAGAATTGATTTTGGTGAAAATTAAGTTCGATGTGAAGTGATTTATGCTTGGGAACTTTTTTCTTAAAAGCAAGTTTGGAGTAAATAAATAGTGTAAAATTGTTACCTAATTACAAAAGGGACACCCAACTTGCTTCAACTAGAATCAAGTTTGAAAGTTTAAAATCCCATGAAAGAAGGCCACGTGGAACCTGCCATCCAAGATCTTAATTTGCAGCCTGAAACATGTGCGCTGTTAGGCTGATACCAAAATAAATATGAAGAAACATTTAAGTAAAATAACATTTGCTGTTTGACTGGCATGTGCCTACCAGAACAATCTGTTCTTTACTTGTTTTTGTACAACCCTAGTTTTTGCTTATTAGCCATTGGGATTGAATTTATCCAGCTAACATTTTTGCTACTTTGAGTTTCAACAACCAAGCTTTATCTCACTCGGTGGGTAAGAGATGTAACATGAGGACTTCTCCGGTGATCACTCGTCCTATTTTTTGTTGCTCGAGTTTAATTATTCATTATTTTAAAACAGGCACGACAAGCCTACCTTATCGGCAATAAAGCCCTTGCCAAGGAGTTAAGCGCCAAAGGGCAAATGCACAACATGCATATGAAAGCAGCACATGGAAAGGCTCAAGAATCTATTTACCGCCAGAGGTATGTTGTTCCCTATGCAATTACTGTTCCTATCCACGCGACTTTTGGCAAAAGGGAATTTTTATGAAAAGGAATTGACCAATACAACTAGAAAATGGCTAGTTATGAGACTGGTTTTGATTGGTCCAATCTATATGGTGCGTTGACCATCAATTCGGCTACGAGATCCGACTGAGTGGTTAAGTGTCTGAACAGTTGGACTGTTTTTTCTGTTTTAACTTTTAACAATAGTATTTTATCTGCTTCTACACAACCTGCATATAATGAAAATGTTATGATGAGAGTTTATTTATTCTAATTTTTCCTTTTAAACCTTCCACTTGTTTCTCTTCCCACTCACATTCATTTATATGTTTATTTTTCTGACTGCTTGCCATTTTGATAAGAGTAATGATGATGTCTTCTTGAAAATATTTTCAGTCCTCATGTAGTATTGTGTTTTCACTACTACATCGGTTCATATTTCGACACGGATCCCATGATTTCTTATAATCCCTATCTATCACCATGATTTTCGGAGCTGTAATATGGCTTCCACTGTTATACTACAGGAGTACTGAAAATTTATTCGTGTCTTCACATTGTTTGTGAGAGGTGTGAAATAATCCGAGCGGTTCAAAACAACTTACGTGATGTCCAGCTGTTATCCTGTTGATTTTTCAGGAATTCTGTTGCTCAAGAGATGCAGGGTAACGTAAGAGGACAGGAGAGAATGATCGACTTACACGGGCTCCATGTGAGCGAAGCCATTCACGTGCTGAAACACGAATTGAGCGTGCTGCGAAGCACGGCCAGAGCTGTGGATCAGCGTCTGCAGGTGTACATCTGCGTTGGTACCGGTCACCATACCAGGGGTTCCCGCACGCCGGCAAGACTTCCGATTGCCGTACAGCGTTATCTACTCGAAGAAGAGGGCCTTGATTTCACCGAACCACAGCCGGGCCTGATTCGCATCATCTTATATTGAACCAAGGAAATGACAAAGGAGGTATACAAGTTTTTGACACATTAAAAATCCATGAACATATAGACATTGTAGTCATTCTTGTATCTGTCTGTATATGGGAAGTAATGGCATGAAAAATCAAAAAAAGAAAAAGGTTGAGGGTTTCTAGAGAAAAGAGAAAAAAAATGGAGAAGATTTAGAAGTAAAGAGGAAGGGCTGTAGAAGAAATGTACCATCAAGGTTTCACTAAGGCATCTGATTACATTAGTCACCAGGGATCCACGTCAGCATTTTCCTTCTGTTTATTTTGTACCCTATTTTTTTTTTGTTAAATTCCTTTTTTTTTTCTTTTTGTATTCAGATGTAACTGTTAGAACTCAATTACATGATAGAACAATTCACTTTGTCAAATTAGATTCATTGTCAATCTATAGCTCGGAACAAATATTCAACAGGTTTGGTTCTCACTTCATCGTTTAGATGCTTAAAATTACCACAACATCTGTGGAAGATAAGTGTTCATGCTCATTGGGGCAAGTTTCATCAAAATTTCAATCCCCAACCGTGTCTTTTATCATGTGTAGAAGAGAGTTATGTCATTTCATCCAAGTTTCATTTGTAAATAATATAAAGAAAAAGGGAGAACTATCATTTTCTTTTTTTATATTCAACGGTGCACTAACGGCTTAAAACAACGACTACAAAATCAAATGGGGAAGAAATCCGGTACACATCCGGCTTAAAACAATGACTCAACATTTTCAAGATGTTATTCAAATTTTTTTTCGAAATAATTATTTTAAGATATCATACATCAAATAAAATAAAAAAATATATTTTAATTATGTCTCATTATATATTTTTTGCAAGTCATTTGAAGATAGCGGTTAGAATAATGTGAAGCATAGGTGGTACTCCATTCGTTTTAATTATAAGCAAATTTTGTAAAGTATTATGTTTTTAAATATAAGCAAGGTTAGCTATCATTGCTTTCAACGAAAAGATGTCTAGCACTTTGATGTGAGACAAAACGGCAAGTGTACCGTTGTCATTGCAAGTAATAAAATCTGGTGAGTACCGTGATATCGTCATCAGAGATTATGGTCAACTATCACTTTCCAATTTACACAATTAATTTAGACAAAAAAAAAGAGAATTATTTTGTAAAAACATAGAAGTAAACAACATAAAAATTAAACATAATCTAAACATACATTTAGAACTTGGTTTGATTTGACTATGAATCCAAAAACTTCATAGGCAAAGCTTCCTTTGGATTAGTCCTAATTTCATTATCCTAATTTTAATTTACTAGTTGTTGGTCAAATTCACTAGATTAGTTAGACCGAAATCTCTTTGGTGAACAACCTCTTAACCTCACTAATAAGCCTAATCTCTTAGGTCAAATTAGAGAGGCAAAGACATGAAGTTCTATTGAATTTAAACAAACACCACACAAATCAAGCTATCTATATTTAGATTAACCTAATTCATGGAAGCAATAGCTAGAAATATACTTATATCTCATTATATCTAGCATTAACATAAGCCGATGAGACATTAGAGTGGTGATCAACACATAAAAGCAATAAGCAATTGATACTCCAACAAGAGAAGATTTCATAAAATAACTAAATTAGAATTAAAACTTCATCAAACTCAAATTACATCAAATATTCAAATACATAAACAAGACTAGAAATAGAGGGAAGAGAAGAGATAGAATGACTCTCAAAGACTAGAAGCAAGGTTGATGGAGGAAATCTCTTATCTTCTCCATCTTTCTACTCCAAGCTCCATAAAGGACTAACTTGGGCTCCAAAGGATCTACATGATGCACAACCCTTCTTCTCTCTCACAACCTAAAGAAAATACAATGAAATAGGAAACTAATCTCTCTCATTTTCTCTCTTGTTTCTCTCTCTAAAATTGAAGATGGAGGCTAGGGATCCAACGTAGGAGTGACGCTTAAGCCCCCATATGGGCGCTTAAGCGTTGTGATCATGTCCTCTGCACTTCTCTCTCGCTTAAGCTTCCATCTTGGCGCTTAAGCTCAAAAATCCCGACAGCATCTTTAGGCTTCTTTCTTTATTTCCAATGCTTAAATCTTGATTCTGGGGCTTAAGCCTTAGCTCCCCTACTGTTCAAGTAACTTATAAAACATACTTCAAGGAATTAAAAATGTAACAAATTATCTAAATTACTTAAGAATTTACAAAGTACAAATTAAAAAAGGTTTTTCACATTGAAAGCATCTTTTTAAGAATGATAAGCGTGAACATCATATGAAAAAACACTAGCAAAACACGCTTATCACACTTTTTTATTTTTAAACATTCATTTATTACAATGGCAATTTAGAAAATAAACTTACTTTTTAAATGAAAAAAAACTAAATGAGATTTATCTTTCTTAGGGAATGTGAATTTAGTTATTTAGCTTATAATAAAAAAACGTAGTAAGAAAGATAAAATGCTTGTATAATTGACGATACCTCTTGATATTTTTTTAAGGCTTATTGATGAAGTAAAATTGAAAAGTTTAACTAATTATTTTAGAAAGATGAATATAAATATCTTGTTTCTTTAATTATATATTTTTTTAAAATATTTTTTATATATTTTAAAGATGTTTTTATATATTTTTAAATCTTTTTAATATATATTGTCACTTTTATTCCTAATTTTTAATTTTAGTTTACTATAGGATTCATGGAAACATGCTTTAACAACTCTTTTTATTAAAATAAAGAGCTGTTAAATACTCTTTAAATGTGTTCGGATGAAATTTGATCAAGCAAATTTTGTTGATTATTTTTTTATAACTTTAAAAAGCTTTTTCTAAATAAGCTATATTTTACCACTTTTTCTTTAATTTATTTTCTTTTTCTATAATTTAAATTTCTATTATAAAATGCAATTTATATACAATCCACACATACAATATTATTTTCAAAATCACTTTTCAACAGTATGCCCAAATAAATATTATTTATGTTATAATCTATTACAACAATAATTAATTATACACATAATATATTCTTAAAATAATTTGTTTTTTACGGTTAATCCAAATATGCTCTAGATTTTCACTTTCAATTTTGCTTCTTGTCTTCTCTTGCTACTTTCAATTTTCAACTTTGTTTTTGCAACCATTGCTGCAAGCTCATCGTTGTTTGTTTGCAACGACCTCCTCAGACATTTGTGTGCTCGAACGATCTCTTGGAAGTAAATATTTTCCATTCACTTGTCCTTCTTTCTCTATAAATAATTCTATGTACTCAGTTCAACATCTATGGAGGGAGAACTTTTTTAAGATATGAGCTAAAGCCAAAGTTGGTTATGAAAGAGTAAATGGGAAGTGATGTGTCAATTGCTCATAGGTTCTGTTATAGGGGTTATTCTTGTAATAGATTTTGTGTAAGGAGTTGAATTGGTGAATGTAATTGCTATATATAACCTACACTAAGACTAAATGAAATAAGTAAGAAAAATTTGTGTCATCTCTTTCTCTATTTTCTCTCGAGACTCTTTGACCTCAAATTAAAACAATTTTTTTTATCAGAACTTCAGAGTCTAAAAAATTAGAGTAACATGGCTAAATTTTCTCCTTAATTTTTTTTTTTTTGCTGAAATTATACTTAGACCTCTTTATGTGAAGTAGTATTACACATTCTCAAATCATGTTGACCAAGCACGTTTTTACTATATCAAACCTATTTAAGTTTGAGTTCAACATATTCTATAAAAGATTTATTCACTTTTAATTGGTGTCTTTGTTTCCCTTGGAAGATAGCTTTCTCTTGGTTTTAAAATTTCTTTTGTTAGTGTTTTAATGTGTAAACCTGTTTTCTGTTTTAATGTGTAGTTGTTACCAATGATTTTAATGTATGTGTATATGTGCTTTCTATTAAGCTATATTTTTGTGATTTTTTATTCTATTTTTTAATAGTAAGTTGGTATCCAACCAAATCCATCCCCTTTTTTCACTACTTGATTATGCAGCAAAAAACACGTGCCGGATCCAATCCAATGCACCTTTTTTTTATTAAAAAAAATGGATTGAACTTTGACTTTACAGAATCATGTCTTTCTTTTGAGGAGAGGTTTTTTTTTTCTTTTTTTTTTATCTCACGGTTTTCAAGGTAAATCTATTGGAAGTCAAAATTTTTAACTTCAATCAAAATTGATTACTTAATTACTCCGTTCGAATTTTTTTTATTCTTAAAGTTATGCACATGGATTAAAAAAAAGCAATGCTATATCCTATAAAGATTCTCCTAATTATTAAGTGAGGAATATATTTTATAGTTTTAAGATAAAGACATTTAATTTTCTCCTTCAATACATATTTTAAAAGGAATTAAAAAGATATTTAGGAGGATAAATCATTATTCTTAAAATTTAAGAGTATTTATTATTACCTTTGTCTCATATTAATTGTAATTTTAGAGAAAAAATTTGTCTCATTTTATTTGTCACTTTATAGTTTTAATGAAGCATTAATTATGTTTTACTAAATATACCCTTGAGTAGTTAAGTTTTAAATAAATGTTTTGAGAGATGTGGCTCATTAATTAATAAGAGTGATAAGGGGTATAATAGGAAGTTAGATAATTATTTGTATAAAAACAAGAAAATTAATGATATTTCTTAAACTATGTGTAACAACCTTAAACGACACTTAATATGAGACGGAGAGAGTACATAATTTTTTTATACCCTTATTTATAGATAGTGAATAATAAATGTTTAGTGAAAACATACATTTATTATAAGAGTGTAAATAAAAAAATAGCATTAATTACTCATTAATATTGTAAAATAACTACTTCCTCCAATCCTGGTTATAAGAAAAAAAACATAATTTGCACATATTAAGAAAGTTTGCTACTTGTGTTTAATTCTCTTGATTTTATTAAAAAAGATAAGTTTAAATTACAAAAAAAAATACTCTCTCTCCCATTTGGATAGGTCGAATGACATTGAATATGAAAAAAATATTTGAAATTAGCATTAAATAAGAAGAGAGATTAAGATTTATTTATATTTTAGATCAAGAAGTTTCAAATTTTTTTATTTATAACTAGGAGACCGGAAGTAGTATAAAAAATAAACAAATCAAAAGTGATAAAAGACTAACGTTAAAAAAATGAGGGGGTGTATACTATACAAGTGAAATCTATAACAAACCTGCTGTAAATGATTTTGGTCCAACATAGTATTTTTTTTTCTTTTTTGGACTTCAACATAGTATTAGTAAGCAAATTCTCCCACCCTGTTGAATTCTTGAGAATTGCTATTTGCACTATTTTTAAAACCACATCACTCTTTTTTTTTTCAAAGCAACCACATCACTCTTGTTTTGGTCACTTTCAAAAACTAACTGGTAGAAACGTTTTTTTTTCATAACTTCATAAAACTATTTTATGGAATTGATTTAAAAAATTAGTCTTTTTTTTTTTGGCAGAAATTTTAAAAATTAGTCTTAAAAATTGGATTTTCGAAGTGACTTTCCAGAAGTTAATTTCCAAAAATGAAAACAAATAAACTCTTTTTTGGAAGAATAAACTTCTAAAAAATATGAAGATGGCCGATGTGTGACTAGAAATAAATGAAGGTGCAAAAAGTAACTCTCTTCTTTCTCATGTTTAGAAAGAAAAAAGAAAAAAAATTAGAGGAGGCCAAAAAAAGATAGATAAAGAAAAAAGAAAAAAAGACACTTATTTCTCACTGTTCCTGCCCACTCATTGATATATTCCCTTCACTTCATATTATATAAGATTCTCTTAAGTCAATTATGCATATTAAAAAAAAAAATGTAATAAGATTAAATAATGTATTTTTTTCTTCATAAATTTATACAAATTTTCAAAACTATCCTTATTCTCTTTCAACATTATATTATTTTCATTTTATTATCACTTTTTTTTTAAAAAAAAATCATTAACTATAAAGAGTACACATGAAAAAATAATAAATGCTCCTAAAAATTTGTATGGGATATATTGCGAAACACTATAGATATCAACTAGGAAATAATCTTATAATATAAAACGGTGGGAGTATAAAACATACAAATGATAAGTATATCACTATTATATTCACTATACCCATTTTATTACTTAGTTTTCTTTCTATCTATTTCTTCCTTTTCTTTTCTTTTTTTTCAATCAACAACGAGAGAATTTTATTATAATTGAATACTAGGGTACTCTGAAAACCCATATACAAGATGCATAGTAACTAAGTCATAAACAAGTGATACAAAATAACAGATTAGAACACCTAGAAGCAAAACTATTACTAGAACAGATATACTTTGCTTTTAGCCACTCCCAAGAATGCAGTTTAATTGAATCCATTGTACGTAACAAATCTAGTTGAACCCCGTTAATAAGAAAAACATTCCATGACAACCAAATTGCCCATATTGACGCACACCTAATTACTAAAACCGGCAACTTTTTTTTTGCGTGAAACCCGAAGGGAGCTAAATAATGAAATAGAATCAGACAAAGAAACACTTAACTGAACCTGATGTTGCATCCAAGAACTAAATTAGACTAGATGGCTTGTGCAAACGAGCATTCATGAAAGAGTTAAAGCACTATTTCATTCTCCAATTGGCATAATGGACACAAAATATCTTTGATCTGAAATAATATCCCTTCTATTTAACATGTCACAAGAAGGGATTCTTTCCAACACAACAATCCAAACAAAAACTTTAACCATAAGGGGTGCAAATGCTCTCCAAATCAACTTTGATGCTTGAACAAACTCAACTTCAACATGGACCGATGGCGCCTGCAACGCTGCTAGTAGTTGGTATCTCAACTATGGCACATATGCATTACAACCTACATCCATTCCCATTTACCAACAGAATCTTGAATGGGAGCAACAAAAGAGAAAACATCAAGCAACCACAACATTTCTTTCTTTTCCCACACAAAAAGAGAGCGTCTCCAACAAAAATCCCAATACCAATACCCATCCTCCAAATGACCCATATCAGCAACAAGCGCGTCTTTATTTTTAGCAACTAAATACATGAGAGAGAACATTAGCATCAAGATTGAGGTTCAAACTAATTCAACTTGCAAAACCAAGTGGAATTACCAGCGCCAAGTTTCTTAAAAATATTATCCCAAAACCATTTTCCTTGGTATCCAAGCATAGATCCTATAGAAATAACATCCTTCCACCAAAGTGAAGGACGCACACTCCCAGCACAACATGAATACATATCCCAATTCATGTGAAACTCACCATATCGAGTCTACAACACAGTCATCCACAAGTCACCATAACATCTCGATTTAACTCTCCATAGTCACTTAGCAAGAAGGTTATGATTGATTCAATCAACATTTCGAAATCCCAATGCCATTTTCTTTAGGAAAACACACCAAAATCCATTTAACCAAAGGGATTTTTTTAGTCTCCATCGTACCTTTAAGATTACGGACGGAGGAGCTTTCAGGAAAGACAACATATATAGGTGTACTATTCAAAACATAATTTATGAGGGTAATCTTACCCCTCAAGGATATGTGATGATGTTTCCGAGATGCAAGCTTTTTCTCTAAACAACGGATCATAGGAGCTCATGTGATACTTCTCCTTGGGTTAGCTCCAATAGGTATACCCAAATAAATATAAGGAAAACTACCCACTTTACATGATAGAAAAATAAAAGCAATAAAAACAAACACATCATCAACATTAACAGCAAAAATGCTACTCTTTGCCAAACTAACTTTAACACTAGAGACAAGTTCAAAGCCACACAAAATGGCCTTGCAAGCCTGTAGATATTTTTTGATGCGTCCTCACTAATATAGTATCACATGTGTACAACAATAATTGAATGGTGGGATCCCTACCACCAAACGAGAAACTGTCTAACAAGTTCTTTTCCTCCACTTTATGCACAAGGCCTTCTAATCCCTCAGCCACCATTAAGAATACAAAAGGACATAAAGGATAGCCCCGTTTCAAACCACGAAAAATATAAAATCTCCTCTGTGCGAGAACCATTTACTAGCACAGAATGGTCCCCACTATAAAGACATGCCCTCATCCAATCCACCCGTTTAGCATCAAAACCCAATCTTTGAATCATATGCTTTTTGAAATTGACTTTAAGAATCATACACTTCTTCCTATGACGTTTCACATAATCAACAGTCTCATTAATCACAATAGCACCATCGAAAATAAAAAGACCAGGTACAAATGTAGATTGTGACTTTGAAATAACAATATTAATTACCCCACGGAGTCTTGCCATCAGCACTTTAGATAACAACTTATAGATGCTACCTAGTAAAAAGTTAGGACGATACTCATCCATCTTTTGTGGATAATCAACCTTTGCACTTAGCACCACGAAGAAGGATTTAATTGCTTTTGGTAGACTTGCCAGTAATAAAATTTCTCAGATAAACTCTCAATACCAAGTTTCAAGACACTCCAGTATTTCTTATTAAAAAGAAAATTAAACTCATTTGGTCTCGGGCATTTATTACCATCAGAGTCAGCCACTGCATACGCAATCTGGAAATTCTCTATCAATATCTCATTTTGGGATGGTTGTAGCATCGCAAACCTTACCCCCATTAAGCGTAGGCCGATGCCAAGAATTAGACAAACGGAAAGAAGAAAAGTGGGGAGGAATCAAATCCCTAACTCCCTCTATAACATCTTAATTTTTAAGACCATTTTTTTCTTTTTCTAAACACGGAGGTTACGATGGAATTACATACTAAATAACTACTAGGTCCATACACATATTTTACACATTTGTCCTAGAGAGAAAACCAATCCGATTAAGGTAGTTATACTATGTACAAACCAAAAGGTGAATAACTACCTAAACTATCACAAAACAAGTCTTCTATACGGAATCTTCACGCACTCAACTCCTCTTTGTCTTCAACACCTGTAATACTGAAATCGTAAGTTATATGTAAAACATATAACTGACTAACCCTTGGCTTATGAAAAAATAGTTTACAATATTGCAGTCTATCTAACTGGATAATCCCCAACACAAAGATAATCTTGTACATAACACATACAATCACAAACAATGCATGTAATGACAATAATAAGGATGTATGCATGCCATAGATCTTCATTACTCATCATTTCTTTCCTTTTTTTTTACTTCTTTTACCGGGAGTCTAGTGCACTAGATCTCCTCCATTGTGCATTGGTAGTAAATGCACAGTTGAGCTCATATCCATGGACCACGGGGAAGCGTCCTTAGCCAAGGTCAAACTGTCGGGCTATTTATCCCTTTTGGGATAGTCCTTTCTATACCCCAGGTTATCTACTCCTTTCGGGATAACCCTTGTACTTTAGGTTATACGCCCTTTTTGGGATAACCCTACAATTCTTTCTTCTCTTTTCACTTGTCTTCTTACCCGATATACTACAGGTGGAACTCAACCCACTTACTCAACCAACATTGAAAGGGGAAAGAATTTTATTTTTCATTTCATGTTTTCATGCATCTAACATGTTCCGAACATAACACATATCATAACATTTCCATGACCCTATTGCATGTTACTAACTCATATGAACCTATTTTCACTCATTCCAACACTAAAACAGGTCAAATAGCAACAGAACACTGGCGCCTAGGCTCCAGCTACGTGAAAATTTCTGCCAGACATCAGGATCCTGGCGCCTGTGTCCCAGTCACAGAGGCTAAGCTGCCAGGTTTGAGGGTTCTTGCGGTCGGGCACCAGTTATAGACCCAAAATTCGTAGTTTTTCAATGATCAGGGCAACTATTTAAAGAGAGTGCTTATGCTTGCTTTGGGAATTAGTCTTGAATGTTTGCTTGTTTTCGAAGGGAGATAGAGCGAGAAAGAGAGGAGAGAGTGCAAGAAAGAGGGAGAGAGAGTGCGTACACTTTTTATATTTGAGTAGGCACATATATGGGGAATGAGGAGCAAGGAGGCACACGAGAATGGAAGAAGATTTGGGACTTTGAAGTTTTTTGTGGTAAGAAAGATGGGGCTTTTGGTCCTAACGTCTCTAGTTCCTAGACGTGGCTAACGACGGCGGAGGAAGGGATGCGTTTCTAGAGTTTCTTTCTTTTATTAATCACAAAGAATGCGCTCGATAAGATGAAAGAGACACAGGTTTGATAAAACTTTGCGACAAAAAAATTGCTAATCAGCGATCAAATTTTTCAGTCATAAAACATTTAAGTATAACATGCGTTATTTTTAGAAATAACAGTCGATTTTGAGTGATTAGACACCAAAATATTCAGTCACAAAAGCTTATAAATTTCCAAAAAATAAAAGTGGAGACAAATGTTTTTAGCTTTTTTAATCATTAAATATGAAATAGCGACCATTTTGGCGACTAATTTGTGAAGCCTTTTTTTTACATACTTTTTAGTTGCCATTTGAGTTATAAAATGGAAAAATTTCTAGAATTTACAAGTTTACAATGGTGGCCGTTGAGAACTTTTCTTGTGTTGGATTAATTAATTTGTTATAATTAAGGCAAAATTACTATTTTGGTCTTATCTTTTGACTTTGATTCAATTTCGACTTCTAACTTTTTTTTTTGTCCTCTAACTCTTGTTTCAGATTCACGTTTGTCCTCCTCATTAATGACCCGTTAGAAACTAACGGTAAGAGCCTAACGACGTTAAAAAAAAGAACATGTGTCACAATATGAGTGGACCGTTAATATAGTAATAATAATATATAATATATATTTTTAATAAAATAGCAGTTTTTTTTAAAAAGAAAAAATTTCATCTTCTTCTTCCCTCAACCCCCAATATGATTGTCTGGGCTTGCCACGCGGCAAAGTGATATTGCGGTAGTTCTAGCGGCGGCTTGAAGGCTTGTTTTCCAACTTGGTTTCTTGCCCGCGGTGGTTGTTTTGCTGGAGAGATTTTGGACTGGTCTTTCCTATTTTTAATTTTGTTTTGTGACAAAATTCTCCTTTTTGGATTTGTCCTGTTCTATATTGTGTATTGTATACATGTCTTGGTATTATTGTGTACATGTCTTGCTGAGTAACCCGCTATATTGTATATTATGAACACTCAAGTAAACAAGATCCCGACTTTGGTGTAACCCACTACCTGAACCACTAAGTCATCTTAGTATTATTGTGTACATGTCTTGTTGAGTACCCTACTAGTTCCTTTATACTATAGGCTCCTTGGTCTCATAAGTGTCCAGATACATTTGTAACGGTACAATTATCATACTTAATGATGAAAATAAAAATACTGTCAGGGATTACAATTCACAAATGCTAAGGCGAAGGACACGGGATAGGCGAAGTATCCGCAATAAGGTCTAGTGAGGGATGGGGGTTGAAGTCATGATTGTGATCTGACATGGGTAAGGGGCGAGTTGATATTAGACAGTCCACCAACCCCCCATGTCTCAAAGTCACGGCTGAAGAGCCTTGCTGAATGATACAATTGAGTTCCGAGCTACGTGAAGTTCGAGTTGATATTGGAAAGTCAACCAGCCCCCAAAGTCTCGAAGCCGTGGCTGAAGAGACTTTCTGAATGATACGATGAGTTCCGAGATATGTGAAGTCCGAGTTGATATTGGACAGTCCAACAACCCCCATGTCTTGAAGTTGTGGCTGAAGAGGCTTGCTAAATGATACAATGAGTTTCGAGCTAGATGAAGTATGAGGAGTTGATATCAGACAGACCACCATCCCCCTAAGTTTCGAAGCCGTGGTTAAAGAGGCTTGCTGAAGAGCCTTGCTAAATGATATGAGGAGTTCCGAGCTAGTTGAAGTCTGAGTTTATATCAGCAGTCCAATTTCTGACGTGTCATTAACGAGGAGGACAAATGTGAAGTTGAAACAAGAGTTAAAGAATGAAAAAAAAAAATCGAGAACGAAATTGAATCAACACAAAATATAAAAGGACAAAATAGTAATTTTTCTATAATATTTAGGTACCTATCGAAGGTGGAATGAATTTTCCATATATTGTCTTCCTGAGGAGTTATACTTTTTGGGGGAAGGTTATACTTTAGAAGATGTCTGACCCATGGGTAACCTCCGTTAATGATACTCTTAGACCGTGTTAGAAACATCCACAACTTTATTTCAATATATATATATATATATATATATGGATTATGATCAAATGATACCAATTGGTTTGATACCAATTCTTACACTAATCAATAACGATAGATCAAATTTTTTTTTTACGAAACATACTGTTGGATTGAATGTACAAATTGTATGAATTTTTGCATAATTGATCTACATTATATAAACTCTCAATTGATTGGTTGGATCGGGGAAATTCATTTTTTTATAAAAAGTGATGCGCAGTGTCATTTAAGAACTTTGACATCATTTTATAAAAAAGAAAAAAGAACTTTGACACCCTGTTGTCATTTGAACCCAACTATATATATATATATATATATATGGGTTTGCTAACGTACACCCACTTACTTTTTAGAAGGAGTGCGTTAGCAAGTTATAACTTGAAATTTTAAAATACACCCACAAGGTGTAGCTTGCTAACGCACTCCTTCTATAAAACAAGTGGGTGTACGTTAGCAAGCCCTACAGGGACTTGCTAACGTACACCCACTTGTTTTATAGAAGGAGTGCATTACCAAGTTATAACTAGATTTTTTAAAATACACCTAAAAGGTGTAGCTTGCTAACGTACTCCTTCTAGAAAATAGGTGGGTATACGTTAGCAAAGCTCATATATATATATATATATATATATATATATATATATATATATATATATATATATATATATATATATATATAAAATAGAGGTATAACTTACACTAACTCTTACATTAGTTAATAATGATTTTTTTTTTTTACAAAACTCATCGTTGGATTAAAACTATTTATCGTATAAATCATGTCTGCAAAATTTTACATCATTCCGAAACCATTTAGTACTCTATTAACGTACTAAAAAAGTAACATAAAATATAGTTTAAAATATATGAAAATAACAAGCATTTTGATGGAGTATTAAATGATTTCGAAGTGATGTAAAATTTTGTAGACATTATCTATATGATAAGTAATTTCAATCCAATGACTTGTTTCGTGAAGAAAACTTCAACAAATAGTTATTAACCAGCGTATAGAGTTGGAGTAAGTTATACCGATTTATGCGAAAGTTGATTTCATATGAGAGTGGGAGGGGTGAATATGGACCTTTAGATTCAATCATGAATGGTCATAATTTTAAAATTATCATGTTCTAATCTCAACCATTCATGATATGATCTAAGGACCCAAATTCACTCTCACGTAAAATCACATTTCTCATGAGTCATCCCATATATATAAAATTGAATATATATAAAATTTATAGAGACATATTAAATGAAAAGACTTGTTATTTTGAGAGGTAAAAGGTGTGAATCTCGTCCATTGAATCCAATCATAAATAACTAAGGCTAAGATTAAAACAAAATATTTTAAAAAGTCATATAAATTTTTTAAAATGTCACGTAACCTTTTAATATTCAATCTAAACCATTCATCATGAGATCCAATATTAAAATTCACTCACATCACCTCTTACAATAATAAGTTTCCTCACTTAATATATGCCTCCGAACTTACTCAACATTAGTAATAAATCTTTTAACATATATCATACTAATAGTCAACCGTATTGATAAAAACAATTAATTATATTATACTAATATTTATAATTTTTGTTTACATATCTAACATTGAAAATTAATTAAGTCAAAGATAAAAGAAGTTGCATACTATTTTATATTATCTTTCTAATAGAAAATTTTATTTTATTTCTATTTATTTATTTATGATTTTAAGGTAGTATTACTTGTACTTTTATCTATTTTACCTTATGTTTAATTGGGTATTAATTATATTATGATTGGTTTTCAATTTGAAAAACCAAAAGTTAGTTTGATAGCATGTAACAACGTGCACACTCGTTTGATTTTGAGTTTGGATTCGTTTGAAAAACTGACAATAGTAACTCGACACTCTTTGTAATTTAGTGAAAGTACTTTTGGAAAACTGAGTTTAAAATAATTCACAGAAACTCATGTTTTACATACTCAAAAGGGTGGGAGGGATTGATACCACCCAATTTTGGAAACTCCACCATCCAGTTATATATAAGAATAATGAATCTATAAATTAAAAAGGATAGTGTCACTTCTAACAGGGATGGTCTCAATCCTTTCCACCCTCAAAAGTAAGGGGTAACAAAACAGGCCAGCCCGACCCGTTTAGCCCACCAAAAAGCGGGTTGGGGTTGGCCAGTCCACCATGACTATACGGCTCACTTGGTAGACCGCGGTCTAACCCGTTTATCTCGTCAAAAATAAAAAAAAAACATTTTTTATATAAAAAAGTTTTTCTAAGAAAAAAAAGTGTTTTTATTAAATATATATATTTTTTCATTGAAAAAATGTATTTTCATAAAAAAAAAGAGTGATGTACCGTTTTAGTCCCTAGCTTTGCGAGAATAATTCACTTTAGTCCCTGACTTTGTGCGGATAAGTCACTTTAGTCCCTGACTTTATATTTTACAGGTTACTTTAGTCCCTGAATTATATAATAATTCATTTTAGTCCCTGAAAAGTCAGGGACTAAAATGAATGATGTAGTGAAAGTTAGGGACTAAAATGGCCAATAATAGTGAAAGTCAGGGACTAAAATGACTGATTTCGCGAAGGACTAAACTGACTTATAAAATACAAAGTCAGGGACTATTTTAGTATATAATTCTAAAAAAAATCTAATTTTTAATGGTATTTTTTTTTTAAAATTTTAACATTTTTATGCATAAATAAAAAAAATTTCTTTTTATAAGAAAAATAAAGAAAACAGACCGGCGGGCTAGCTCGCCGTTGGCCCACACAGGTTGGCAGGCTAGGCGGAGCAGGCCAAGTAGGGGTAGTAGGCTCAAATATACAATCCGACCCACCAATTTAAGACGGGCTAGCGGATTGTCCCAGTGTACGAAGCCCATTTTACCACCCTACTCAAAAGTACTTTTCAAAATATATTAAAATAATATTTAGTTTGTCAAACTTACTTTTAGTTAAAAATATCTAAACATAAATTTCGTTGAAGTAAATTGACTTTTAATCTAACTTACTTTTATCAAATGCACTTTAGGTCAATTAAGTTTTACTAACATAAAACCAAGCACATATTTAATACTCCATTATTGAACCAATAAAATAATAAGAGATATTAAACATTATTTTAATAAAAATAAGAATAGTGAATATATTCTTTATTACGTGTATTTTATTTTTTTTTTAGACAGATACATAGGAACAGATGGAGTATATGATTCTTTGGATTCAAAATTAAATGATGCTACGTAGAAAATGAACTACTCGTATATGTGATGAGGGGACAAAAGATACACACTTTCAATTCATATAAACATTTTTTGGCATATGCATTAAATACGAAATTACGAATACACACAACGAGATTTCATTATAGAATAGTTTAAAAAAAAAAAAAAGCATCGATCAAAGAGAACAAATTTATACATAACATTTTTTTTACAGGGATTCATTGATAATATATGATTCATACATGTGGTTTAAAGATCTATACTGACACAGAGAAAAACCTTGGCGGGTAGCTGCTAGTATCCCTTTTTCAAGATTTCACAAACTCTATTTCTTGAATAAACTGTAGCTGATCATCTCTAATTAATAATATTTCCTTTTATCATAAAACATTAATTTTCAGTATCACCCACATTTATTTTTAAAATTTAATGGCTGAGATTATCTTCATTTCAATAGGAAATGGAGAAGAAATATAGACCAGAAAGATGGCAAAAAAGAAAAAACAAATAGCCACTTTCCATAATTTTTTGAGGTATGTAAAGCCTTTTTCCGGGCCATCATCATATAAATGGCCACAAAAATAGTATGGGTGTAGCGACTGAATTAGAAGTAGTAAAATTTTAAATTTAGGTTAGGAACGCGATGATGTGTTGGATAGATTTAAATTAGGTGTTCCCAAATTATGTTCCACCAATAAAATATTGTCACATCATTGAAAATATTATCTTTAATTTTAATTTTTAATTTTCTAATAAATATGACGTGGCAATATTTTTTGGTGGGATATTATTGAGGGAATGATTTTGGGACACTTAATATAAATCCGTCCTCGATGTCACCAAACTTACATTCAATCGCGACTGCAACCGCAATTTAAAACCGTGATTAGAAATTCCAACTCCAAAGGAGAGAATGGTTAGAGAAAGCATCAAGATCACCACCACCTTGAATGTCATTCCAAGTTCCCTCCTCAAAAAATAGTGGCGGTTCAGGAGAACACGGTAACTGAGCCGCGTGCAAATCATAGAAACCGAAATCATTTTCCGCAACCGCATTCAAATCATCCAACATATTAAAAAACGTCCAATCGGCGTTCCTCAACATTTCCACTTGCAAATCTCCTTCCTCATCGTTCAACGAATTGCTCGTGTTCGTCGTCGTTACGCTGTTAGATTCAGATTTAGTAGAAGAATGTTGTTGAGAAACGACGTCGTTAGCGAACTTGGCAGCGACCTCTTGAATCTCCTGATGCGAAAGAGAGCGGTGGCCACGTGGCACAACCACATTGAGCGGTGTATCGGGGAAATTAAAACTAGCGTTGGTGCCACGTAAGCAATAAAGCGCTGCGTCGAAGGCCCTCGCGGCTTTTTCTTGGGTGTCGTAAGAACCCAACCAAATTCTCTCGCGGCTGTTGGGAAGTCTAATTTCTGACACCCATTTTCCCCATTTTCTCTTCCTTACACCTTTGTACACCTTAATATCCTCCTCACTAGTAGTGTTGGTGGTGTTAGTACTACTGGCCATGGACGGTTACTGGGTGTGGTGTTTTTTTTTTTTTTGTGAGCAATGTAGTGAACTGATGGGTGTGTATTTGAAAGATTATTAGTATTATTAGTAGTAATGTTGTGATGATTGGGGTGAATTTGACGGCGGGAGGAGTGAGAGGAGTGAGTTATATAGTGGGGAAGAGGGGGTTCAACGATTTTGAAGCTCTAAACGTGTTGATTAAAAAGAGCGTACAAAGAGTGTGGGCACGTGGCTTTAATGATAGGGTGCTGACTTATTAATCTGAGTCATGTTACGGGAGGGGGACGCATTAGGGACGGTATTTTAATTTTTATTTTTTTGCCACTAAAGAGCGCACGTGGGAAAATTTCGAGTTCAAGATATAAAATTGAATGAGAGATTCGTTTTCATATGTATAAAATAAAATTACTGTATCCAAAAAAATATGCACAAAATTACATCGATTTTTACATTGCTAATAATTTAATGTATAGGCTTGTTGACATATCCATTTTTTTTTAGAAAAATTACGTCAATAAGTTATAACTTAATTCTTATTATTTTTTAAAATATTTTTATTGATTTAAGTGGTTAAAATATTCTTTCTGTAAAATATTCTTTCTGTTAAAATATTCTTTCTATAACTTATTAGTGCTAACATACTTTCAATTATTTTATAAAATGAATATTTTAGTAAGTTATAACTTAACGTTTTAAAATACAATCACATGATGTAGCTTAGTAATATACTCCTTCTAAAAAATTAGTTAGTGTACGTTAACAAATTTCTTTGATGAATATTATAAATTTTATCAATTTAACTGTTAAATAATAATTATAATGTAAATATCATATTTGGATTTAGTTCTTCTAAAGTGTGTGAATGTGTAAAGTAAAAAAGTAATGGAGTATTTACTATTAGTTTAAATTATAATCTCATAATTTTGACTCACTTTAAATAAATAATTTTTTTTAAAAGAAACTTAAATGCCCATTTCCATTGGTCTGACCGGCGCTAAACATTTTTTTTTTGCTCACAAATAAAACTTGGATATTATTTTGAATGAAATTTAAATCAACACAAGAACTCAATAAATTATAAATGACGTTATCATGGAAAATAATAGTGTATACATATAAATAATATATCTCTAATGTAAACACATAAATCAAAATACCAAGTATCATAAAAATCTAACATAAGATGAATACAAAATAAATCCATAGAAATTCAAAAAAACTAACTAAAACGCTAGACATCGGCATAGTAGTGGAGGATTAGCTGAAGTATCAGGATCAAGCAAGGGCACACTGTCTAAGGCAGGATCATAATCTGGATCATATTGTGGAGGCGCAGAAGGTCCACACTGTGGAGGAATCCTCCTGGATGCAAAAGCTCCAAGATCTAAAAAAGCAGGCTGAGCCATGAACATATCCATCATACTCTTAAATCTCATCTGGACCTATTCAAACTCTAGCTTCTAAGCCTCTCATATGCGCTCCATCTCCAGTTGTTGGGTCTCTAATAGCTGTTGTTGGGTTTGTATATGTTGCCTTTGGTTCTCCATGTCAAGGAACGTAGACTCCTCTAAATCATTGGAGGTGATTGATGCATGAGGGCGTGCATGAGACTCCACGATGTAAAAGAGCCCCCAGATAAAACTGAGAAGACTAGTCCTTGGTTCCATAAACTCGGCGTGAGCCTTGTCTCCAATAGTGTCCGGATAGGTGGACATTGTCAACCCCAAGCCCTTATGACCTTGAGTACCCTCAGGAGCCTAAGATCGTCTCTCCTCAATGTTACGTGAATATTTGGTCTAGAAATATAAAACACATAAGTTTACAACAATAGACGCACATTTCAATTACTTACATGATAAGTTAACTTGAATTCAAACTTACAAATGTATCGCGGGAGTGTCGATCCACCCATTCTTCATTCGCCCTCTATGTGTCACGAGGAAAGACTCGTCCAGATTCACCGGATGCCCAAGGTTCCAGGTCTAACAAACAATCAAACAAGGTCATTAACTAAGATAATGAGATAAAATAATAAGATATATTAACTAACTTACCATCTGCTCTATCACCTCATGATGAGGGACCCAGCCAGTAGTGTGGAGTGCTCCACCTCTCTCGAAGTCTGATTTGTCTTATTTTAGGAAGACAACTCCTGAAAGTCAGGTGTAGCCCAATACCTCTGTAAGGCTACCCAATCCTGCTCTTTAATATAATTCTCCCGCTTCCTCCTCAACCTTGCATTGATAAGCATATCAGATAAACACTTCAAACTAACGTGGTTGAAGTTTATCTTCATCGATCCCTCTTAAGTGGGATGCCAAGTCACTTTCCTCTTCCAAACCAACAATCATGATGATCCTGAGGGACCTTCGTCCAAGAAAACCATGGACCCGTGAAATCCTTCTTTATAATCTCAACAATTGCCTCGATCCCAGCCTATTTAGGCATCAACCTACAAATAAGATTATATCAAAATAATTAACAAATAAATATAAAAAGGAAATTAAATGTGTTACATCCCACTAAAAAAGTGGTTTAACTTGTATGCATGGGCACCGAGGGCCATGACGTTCAGGCTAGTCTATCTCCTCCATGTCCTACATGAAATCCTCTTCCACAATATGACCACACTCGTTACCATTAGATGCATAGTGCTCCTCCTCCTCACGTGGAGGTCCCTCGGTGGATTCCCACATCGAGTGCGGGATCTCTGAGCATAAAGGTGGCACAAACTATAGAGTTGGTATCATCCTAATCCCGCCATCTAGATGTGATGTTGGAGGCTGTGATGACATATCCATGATGCTATAGATTGTGATGATGTAGGTTGTGATGATAGAGGTTGTAATGATGGAGGGCGTGATGACGTAGGCTGAGATAATGGAGGCCTCCTTTAACTTTGGCTCTAATGATCAAACTCTAAAGACAAGTCCCCTATTCGTAAAAAGTAGCCCCCCTTCCTCTGCCTCTCCTAGAAAGAAATCTATGGATAAACATGCAAAATGTGAGTTAGGTGTTAATTAAATACAAAAACAGATAAGCAATTATTTGATAATTAAAGTAAATTTGTCTTAACCTAATCATGCCATGCTAAGTCGTTATCATTGTCATTATCATCCTAAAAATTGTTTTCATCCTCATTGACATTCTCTTGAATTGCATCATTGTCTGCATACACATCTTCTTCAACTCCTTCAAAACAAGTATCATCAACCATCAGTTCAGGAATAAGGTCAACTACTCATTCAAAGGTCTAAACAGGGCCATCAACCAACATTTCCATTTCTTCAACTTCCATGATAGGGAGAATAAGTTTATCGACCTAAAATGGTGATTCATAAGTTTTTTGTATTATCAATAAAGTCATCCACCTCCATGTGGCCCATTGGCATTGTTGTAATTGCAACACACCAGCCACGTAAATCCCTACACGTGATTGGATAATTTACGTAGTAGAGTCATCTAGCCTGCTGAGCAATAATAAATGGATCATATTGTTGATATCATTTACTCAAGTTAATTTCTACTAACTTGTATTGGGTATGTACTATTGTACCTCTATGTGACGAATCAAACCATTGACAATAACAAATGGCAGTCTTATTAGACAAATCTTGATACTCCAACTCATATATATATATATGCTCCTCGGTGCCATAATAATCATCTTCACCATTGTGTAACACCATTTACACATACACCGCAATTTATGATTTCCTTACCATGACTCCAACCTCTTGTGTGAAATTTATACCCATTCACTAAATACATAGGCTATGAAAAAAAACCTGTCTACAGGGTTCCCAAGACAACGATCTTAAGTCATTGTTAGTGACCCCATTACTCTCATTATAAAACTGTAAATGAAGGATTTTCACATTATGGATATTTAAGTCACTAATTTTAGAAAAATGGAATATGACTTACTAAGATGGTACTTACATACGACTTAAACCAAGTTAGAAAATATGAATCCATACAACTATCCACATGTGTTCTTAGGTACAAACTGCATAAAGTGTTTAAATCAATAAACAAGTATATACAAAAAGAAATATTTACTTATATGGATGTTACACTTCAAGTATGGTTTGACTTTCCTAATCACTTAGCCAGTATGTTTGAGACTTCCCACTTGGACGTCTAAGCTTGTTAAATATTGACAGTGAAGAATTTGGTACAGTTCGCCATGATCCGGGTTATTCCTAAGACTACAACTTGAGACCAAGTTAAAAACCTTAAAGTAGTGAGAATGAAAATAACTGATCTCACGACTAATATAGAAGGAGCAGATAGATTCCTTCAACTTAGTTTTTTGGGTCATTGCCCTTTTGTATGCATTCATCATCCTATATAAGAATTGATATAATTATTAGAATACATAACTAAAACATATTAAAATTTTCGTAAGAAGACATTGATATACCTTTCAAATGGATACATGATAGGTGATAGATTTCAGTTATGTTTGATAAAGATTTTATTCACTTTAGATAAGATTTGGTCTATCTTTTATTTGAATTTCCCTAAATCTAAGAAGATTGAATCTACTTATCTTTAGTAAAGAGTTGATTGACTTAGACAACATTTAATCCCTAAAATATTGAATTGCAGATAATTAGATAAAGACACGGAAGATAAGGGTGAAGAAAAAGGAGAAAATCTAAAGAAATCTTATCTTATACTATTTTATCTTATCTTGAGAAAAGATAAACAATTTGGGATCTCTTTGAAAAGCCTCATTCACTTATAATTAAGAACCAAGTGAGTTTGGGAGTGAAACTTAGAGAAGAAAGCCGTGGAGAAAGACGAGATTAGCCGGAGACGGGAAGCTTTGAATTCCAACCATTAATTCTTCAATTCTAATTGGTATTAATGGCTACTATGAGTAGCTAAATTTTCTGTTTTGAGATTAGATGTAAATCTTTTAAACTCTTTATAGATTATTTTAAGTGCATATATTTATTATTCTTTTCTATTAATCTTGGTTTTTATTTCTTCTCTTAGTGGTTGAATTTATCTAGCCAATTTATTCACAATCTTAGATTCTTTGTTTTGATCGAAAGATACTATTTAGAATCCGGCTTGGGTGAAAACCTCAACACGTTGGTAAGCTAGAGATAGTTATCAACGACTTGATTGCTTTTTAATACTTGTTCTTAAGGTTGGGACAAGTCGTTATATAGGTGAGAGATCGGTATATAATGCATTGTTTTTAAAATCATATATGCGAGAGATCGATATTAGTGAAATTAGTGAATTGCATAAGATAATAGTTTAACAATATTAAATATCCCTGAACGCATTCTGACTTGAAATTTACCTTTTTAATCGTTGTTTTTATTTACTCGTTCACTATTTTTCAATCAACAAATCTTTTTCCACAACTCAATAGTTAATCTTTGAAAACTTCTAAGGTACAAATGCTCCTTGTGGTTCGACAACCTTAAATCTATACTGAAACGAGCTACAAATTTAGATTTAAACTAAAGGGGTAACAATACATCCACTGATATTGAACTAGACCCCCAAGTCTTGCTTCATTGGATTGGTGAATTGGAAGGTATTCCATGGAATCAAAGAAACCATGTGAAAAATTCTCTCTAATTTGTATAGAATCAACGAGATGTTCTAATTCATTTTATCTAAGTCACTAACTTTTAGTGAACTACAACAGATATCCTTGAAGAATTGACTTATCTCATTCAAAGGTTTCCACACAAGTTCAGGTAACAGACAGAACGTATGTGGAAGTAGAATTTGCAAGAAAACATAACAATAATGATTTTTCATTCCAGACATGACTCCCTTATTCACATCCGCACACTGAGCTAAGTTTGATGCATAACCATTTAGCATTCTCAACACTTTTAACCATTGACAAACTGACTTTGCTTCTACTGTGGTTATTGTTTACTTTACTTTGGGCATGCCCATTTCCCATTAGACAATAGAATAAATTCTAAGTCTCTTCGTACACATACTTTCTCTATATCCTTCCTTTCCTTCTTGTTATCCTTTGTCTTTTTTGCAACATTCATAATAATGTTAAACATATTGTCAAAGAAAACCATAAATGTTTTTTTTTGTTGCGAAAATCCAACTAGAAAGACTTTGTTTGATCCATACAATAAGGACATGCTAACATCTCATGTGTGCTCCAACTAGACAACATCCAGTAAGCAGGAATATCATTGATTGTCCATAATAAACTAGTTATCATGGTAAACGTTTTCTTTGTGAATACAACATATGTCATTGTACCTTGAATCCATAATTGTTGAAGTTCATATAAGCTAAGATGAATATGGATGTGCAGAGCTTAAATGTTTGGTGTAAACCCATCGGCACATATTTCTTGGCTCGTTGGAAAATTCTTGATAACACTTATTAAAATGCTTCTGATAGATGGCGAAGAACATTATCAACACTCTTGATCTCGTAATGTCATCTCATATGACTCGCAATTTTGGAAGACATGTATAGTTTTTGCAACCTAGGAGTAATAGGGAAGTAGAACATTCTTTTCACAGGAATACATTTATGCATACCCTTCCTAGGATTACTAGGAACAAACCTAGAAGTATTGCAAAATTTAAATGAACTTAAATTGTTATATTTCTTATAAAACAACATGCAAACATTTTCACATCAATCTACCATATAAACTTGCAACTCTAACTTAGACGCCATCCTATTTGCTTCACAACAGTGCTTGGGTATATTGTCCTTTGAGGGTGATACATCGACAAGCATCTATGCAAAATAATCCATATATCCTTAAGGAATGTGGGAATTAAATTTGGCTGCCAACAACTTCACTGAGATTGACAAGGTAGCTTTCGAACAAGTTTCATAAATTGGTTTGTTAGCATCCATCAACGTGTTATAAATCCTTTGACATTCTGGTCTAAACACGTCAGTGACCATATGATCCCTCAACTCATATTGATTATCCTCAACCCAATTTACACTACTTGATTGTCCTCCAAAATTAGGCAACTCTGGCTCTTTTTCACTATGTTCTGTCTAAATCCAGTACCCAGGTTTAAACCTTTCTTTACACAAGTGATGTTTGACTTCAGACTCCGTTAAAAGTCTCATTCACTTACATTTCACACATGGACATCTAATCTTTTTTTAGATAATTAGTAAAGAAGTTTCATCGCTAACCTAACAAACTCATCCACTTCATCAATAAATTCAGGCGTCAAACCCCTCCTATTTGTAGGAACCTTATTATAGAATAATCTATGATCCATATTCTACCGTTAACGTGTTTGACACTAATTAAGTAAAATTTCGACAACACAATCCCTAACATTCAAACATTCCCAATCGTTTTAAACAAAAGAAATGGACAGCTTGACGGCTTAAATATAGGCATTCCCAAAATAAACAAACTCATAGGCAAATCATAAACTAAATTACAAGTAAACATCTAAAAATCTATCTACTAACAAGCAACAAGCACATACAAAGCAGCAACCAGTGCACACAATCATAAACCTATTAAACTCAATATGCTCTCCACTAATAAATACCAAACACATGCAAATCATCGGCCAATGCATACAACCTGAAACCTATTGAGCTCGATATGCTCTCCACTAACATACAACAAACATATTTCTACTGTGTAATTTCATTTACTCTAAATATCATCAAACAATTGGAGGTGTTGTATATATCTCAAACTCCTAACAATATAAGCTCCAACTCAAAAATAGTACAAACCTATGTAAATTTAACACGGTCCAATTACAGTCAAATTATGATCCAAAACCACACCAAAGAAAAATTCAATACTAAAATCATAAAGGAAAATTTAACACCTATTCAACACAAAGGAATAGATGCACTTAGATACAAGAAATGACTAAGAACAATAGACTATCAACAATTAAACCTCAAGAATAATTACAAATAGCTTAAACTAACTATATGGAACAATCTAAAAACTAAGATTTAACAACTAATAATATACTCTATTTTTCAAAAAAAAAAAATATTGTTCAAAGGAAACTAACCAAACCCCACCCACATATTTCATTCTACTCACCTATTAAATCCTAACATTAATTTATGTATAATCAACATAAAAACCCAACAATTTCTATAATGATTCATCAATGTAATCAACAATTTTACAATGATTCATCAATTTAAGCAATAATTTCTAGAATGATTCATCAATTTAACCAATAATTTCTACAGAAATACACACACAAACAAAGCAATAGGGGCATGGTCATAGGAAGAAAGAATAAAAAGTAGCAACAATGGATGAAGACTTAGGTAGCGTTTCGTAGTTGAACAGAACAAAGTGGAATAGAATGAAATGGAATGGTATAGAACAGAATAGAATGTATATCGTGTTTGTTGACCATGGAACAGGACCATATGTCTTATTTTGCGTTTAGTGTTGATTAAAATATAGAAAACACAATGTATAATACATATATAATTTTACGTTACTTTTTTTTGTGTAACCACGTGTTTTCCCATTCGTAGGATGAGACTAATTTCGTTCGCGCTGCGTGGCTAGCGCTGACCCCCAGGAATTTGGCATAGATGAGATTCGAACACGAGTTCTCCCGCTGTGGTCGTCCCTACTATGAATTCACCATGTATAAAAAAAAAGGGTCAATTTTTGCGTCAACCAGGCCGATAGTAAATATACTACTTGATTACGTCAATCAAGTCGATGCAAAGTGAGCAAATTTTTTTTTTTTTGTTTTTGGGTGTGAAAATATGACAAATTTTGAGTCAACTTGGTCTCAAGAAATTTTGCGTCGGCTAATTTGACGCAAATACCCCTTGTTGTTTTATCGTTGGATTTGCATTGGCCTAGCGGATGCAATTTGTGTCGGAGTCAGGCCGACAAAATTTTTTTCACCCAAATTTAGCAAATTCTAGTTGTAAAATAATCAATTACAATAAAAGAGAATCTTAAAAAAACATTTATCGTTTTTGTAATCAAGCATACATATTCAGATTTTTATGATAATCACAAAAAAATTAATTACCACTACAATTTAAAAATCCCTCATTTATTTTTAATTTTAAATAATTTATAAACATTCACAAAAAAAACATCATAGAAAGCTCAAAAGGGAAAAGAGAAAAGAGATCACATATTTTAGAATTTAAGGCAGGTTTCATTTGGGATTTTATTTTGTTGTGCGTGTGTGAGCACAATAAAGGCATCTTTTTAATGAAAACCAAGAACTATTTCGTTTTTAGATATAAAGAACTAGAGATAATCAAAGCGGGTGTTTGTCTCTCTCAAAATAGGTAGAGATCAAACACAAATCACTATAGGTAAAAGATTCAACTATCTCTCAACTATATTAAACTTAGTTGATTTTATGTTTTTATTTTGTTTTAATAAATAATTATAAAATTTTATCATTATTTTCATTTTGTTTCTTTTTAAAAAAGTATTCAAGGAACATTGAAAATGAAAAAAAAAACTTGTTTTAAGTGCTTTTCATACAATGTTTGAAAAGTATGAAATAAAATGAAAATACAAAAATTTTGTAGTTATTTATGAAAAATGTGATTTTCATTATTGCCCTCTATAATGTATGTACCACTCTGTCCCCGCCATGATTTTGAAATCGGATCGAACTGGCCGGTTCGACTAGTCCAATCGGGAACCGAATCCATGACCGGTTCGGTCCACTTTGAGAATCAGGATTCAAACCTGAAAACCGGTCAACCGCCCAAGAACCGGTTTCGGTCTTATCAAACCGGTTTCTTATAAATTGTGGTAAACATGCTAAACACGAATGTTACATACCAGCAACTATACCACTAGGCCACAAACATTCATTGTTATAGTATTTCATTTTTATTTATATATACAATTTATATTATATATACAATACAATATATAGTATATAATACATGTCATGTTCTCAACATTAAAATATTAAAATTTTGAAAAACATTTGATAAAATATGATATATACCACTAAGTAATTAGTGCATCTAGTGTATATAAATGATTTTTTCTTTATATATATTCAAAATTGTTTAACCACAGTTTCGAACCATTAAACCGTGAATCAATGTCTCTTCCGGTTCCATGACCGATTTGATTTTCAAAACATTAATTCTCACTTTTACTCATTGCGAGGAGCTTCCAAGTGGAGGAGGGTTCGTATTTTGTTTAACCACAACTCACAAGTATCTAGCAAGTTGGATGTTCTTGTTTGAGCTAAGAACATATACATGTCATACTAGGTTTAATTCTTATGAGAAGAATAATTTTTGATAACAAGACTTGAACTCAAAACCTTGTTAATGAGAATCTACTACTCAGACCAATTATTAGTTATACTTTATTGAAGAACTTGTGGAAAACATAATAATTAAGAAAAAAATAAACATCTAATATAAGCTAATTTATTTTTCTTTCACTTGTTTTGTCTAAATGAAAGAAAATAAAACTTTATTTTCTCTTTAATCAAATAATATTACATATCCTCTGTTTTTAGCTTTATTTTTTATTCTTTTCTTCACATCTCCCTCCCCATCAATATAGTGCAAATCATAAACCTATATTTATTTAATAATGCAAAATATTATACCGGTGAACAAGTGGAGAAAGATGAACATGTGCTGTATTTTTATTTTTTTTATAAGCCTAGAAATATTATTACAAAGAATACAAGAAATACTCTAAAAATAATACAAAGATAACATGTGGATGAGTCTAAGATTAGCACTAGGTCACATCAACATAAAAAAGAAAAGTTAAAAGCATAAAACACGTACGGCACACTAAACAGCAACACCACGGTAGAGCTAATTGCCACAAAAAGCAAACAATAAAGAAAAACTTCTAATCAACAACAAAAATCAAAACTCTAAATACCAAAACAGATTCTAGAACCATTCCCATATCAAATAATAAAAACATACAAAGATAGCTTTCACACATAACCAGGAATAGACCTTCACCATATCTAGAACATGCTGCAGGTCCCAAGATTCATGGTTGAAAATCTATTGATTATTAGCAATTCAAATTAAATAGCCCAAATAACGAAAAATCAAATAATGTTCCAAAATCTCCTTTTTTTTTAGAACTCTAAGAAATGCCACAAAATTCTTATGCTCATTGCAAATCACATAACTCAATCCAAATTATATTTTATTTAACCACAACTCACATGTGCCTTACAAAAAAGATGACTTGTTCGAGCTGAGAATATATACATGTCATACTTGGTTTAATTCTTTTGAAGATAATAATTTTCAGTGAAAAGACTTGAACTTAAAACCTTGTAAATGAGAATCTATTGCATGGATCAATTATCAAGTACTTTTTACAAAAAAATTTTGAAAACCTAATAATTAAGAAAAACATAAACATTTAGGACTTAGTTTGAAATAGTTTTGGTTTCTAATTTTTAAAAACTGTATTATAAAATAGCTTTCAGAAACAGTTTTCAAAAAATATGAGATGCGTTTTCAATATAAATTTGTATGCAAAATTCATAAAATTGAAAGCTGAAAACCAAAACACGTTTTAGATGTTTCCGAATTTTGGTTTTTAAATGCTGAAAAACAAAAACTGTTTATGAAAACTCGTCTTCCAAACGAATTTTTTAATTTTCTGTTTTTAAAAACAGAAAACTATTTTCAAAAATAGAAATCAAATAAGCCCCTAATATAAACTATTTTCACTGATTTTTTTTATAAGAAACATTAGACTAATTTCATACAGAACAATAAAACATATTCAATGATATTTTCATCAATTAATAAAATGGTGAATTTGAACTTTATTCCTAAATTGCCCATATAGTTAATGCATTCACTTACATAGGAAGTGAGTAAGTTGCTCATAATAAATTGTGAATAAAAAAATATTTTTATCATTTCTTACCAATTAATGTGCCTAAAAAATGTGCAAAATTTCTTATAAATGGGACAAAAAGAAATCATTTTTTGTTTCGTATAAAAAGTACTGGAGGGAATAATTTTTTTCCTAAAAAAGTACAATAATTAAAAAAAAGCCTAAACCCCAAAAATCTAATATAAGCTAATTTACTTTTTCTTTCACTTGTTTTATCCAAATGAAAGAAAAGAAAACTTTTATTTTCTCTTAAACCAAAAAATATTACATATCCTCTATTTTTCACTTTATTTTCTTTCTTTTTTTCTTTAGCATCACCCTCTCACATCAAAATAATGCAAATCTTCTTTCCTCTGTATTCAAAAAAAAAAAAAACAATGCAAATCATCATAAATTAAACCTCTCCTTTTTCTTTAATGAGCCCTGTTTTCAATTACTCTCTCCGTTCCAAATTGTTTGGCCTTTTAGGTATTTGCACATGGATTAAGAAATATAATCATTAATTTAAATTTTAGTAAATTTTAGATTGAATTTCCTATTTTACCCATCAACTAATTTTATTGGAGTACTACTTTTTCAACCAATAATTAATACTAGTAGTAGTTTCTTGAGTGTCAACTACTATAATTAATGCATCGGAAATGAAAAAATTTACTTGGGAGAATAAAGCCTAAAGGTTAGTGATTGGTGATAAAGTAAGAATATGTTTAATTAATTAAGGGTAAAATTGTAAAGAAAAAATTAATACTGCATTGGTATCTTAAAGGAACAATCAAATTGGGACAAAATTTTTTTTCTAAAAGACCAAACAATTTAGGACGGAAGGAGTATTATTATTTTTTAACATTGATATTGTGCACAACTCACAACCACTTTTATGTCACCATTACGTGAGTTTGTCTGTCATTTTCTTTATTTTTTATTTTTTAAAAAAATACTCTAAACCAATTGCAAATAAATTTTGGAGAGAATAGTAGTATGCATAGTTTATTTTTCATTATTTTTTGATAACTTTATTATGTTTCCTCTAGTCCTTACTATGTATTACTACCTCTAGTCTTTTTTATAGGACTCTATAACTAATTCATACGGATTAAGAAAACTACTAACAAACTTATTTAATGTCTTGGTTTTTAAAAAATAATATAATCTTTTAAGTTTACCCTTTTTTAAAGTTAAAATTTTTAACAAATGCATTAATTATACCCACTATTTCTTCATTTACTATAATGATAGACAAGAAAAATATTAATAATTGCCTCTTGAATTTTACAAATGATCTTATATATAAAACCAAAAAAGTTTCTCGAAATGATCCTATAAAAAGGACCAAAGACAGTATAAAATGTTTTCATCAAATAATTTACACAAATAAAAATTATTAGGTTAATTAATTTTATTAAGTTTTTCCAAATATTATATGATATACCGGTTACAAATTTACTCTAAGTTGAATGATATGCTTGGTACAATTGCAATTAAAGATTAGAAATAATTAATTTTTTAATAAGAGTAAATAAAAAAATATTTTATGAAAACTATGAATATATTATTATAAAGACAAAAAAAACCTCTAAAAAATATCTCATAAAAGGAGTAGAAGGAATAGTTAAGTCTTCACAATTTTTTCTTTTTAATTTTATAGATCACATCAAAAAGTTTTAGTGAACACTTACTTTTTCAATAAAATATAGTATATTTTCTTTCTAAATAAATGTACAGTGAGGTGACCACCCTAGATCTAGGAATGACTTGGTCAACAAAAATTAAATAATAATGATGATGAAGTGGAGTATATTTAAGCAATAATTACACCAACCACACATAAAATTTGAATTTTTATAATTATTCCTCGTAATTTTAAAAAAAATCATACATCCTTTTTCAAATGATTATTATTATAGTTATCTTCTAACACATCAAGCGAGCATTTGATATTGGGAATATTTTTTTCACTCTCAAAAAATTTATTTAAAATCATAATTTATCTATATTTGATAAAAAATTTAAATGACTTTTGTAGAAATATTTTTTCATTCCTACCTTAAAAAATGAATATCATTTACCTAAAAAACACTTATCCAAAAAAATAACCAAAATTCACTCTTGTATCAAACACTCCTTAATATTCTATTAATTATTACCTCCTTTTGAATATTAAAATTACTTCTCCTCTGAAAAAAATTAATAAATTATCTAAAATAAAAAAATAAAAAATTTAAGAAAAAATTGATATATTCTCAAACTTTAAATATGTTGTTATAATTACCCAAAATAAAAAATAGTAATATGATCAAGCAAAAATAACCTAACTGGTAATAAAACTGGTCATTAGTTTTAAGAGTAAACTGTCAAATTGGTCTCTGAAATTGTAGAGGTCATGATTAGTTCATGAGATTATGAAAACCTCAGATTAGTCTATGACTTCGACATATATTTTAGTCATTTTACCTATTAAACGATTTTAAAAAACTAAATAGAAAAACACTAAAATGAATGATATTTTGCAAAGTCAATGACTAATTTGAGGTTTTCATAATCTCAAGGATTATTTCCATGAGAAACCAATTTAAAAATTTACTCTAAAGCTTTAATGAATGTCACTCTTACCCTTTGCTTCTTTTCTATTCTCGAGAGTTAACTCACTCTCTTGTAATATATATATATATATATATATATATATATATATATATATATATATATATATAATAAATTAATAATAATTAAAAAAGAAAAAAAAAATGATGTATTGGTGACTCGCGCCTCAACTAACCACAAGGTTGGTGGTCTAAAGTTGGTTCCACACTTGACACTCACTCTCGTCAGACGCATGTCTTGACTGCCACTGAGATGGGGCCATTGCCAATGTCACTGGTATCGTCATTCCATGCCACGTGTACAAATTCCAATTATTTATTATTTATAATAATAATAATATAATAATAATAATTACTCTTTTAAATCTGTCTTTTTTTCGATTTTTTTTTACTTTTTTCTGTCATATTATTTATCAGTTATTGTATTTTTATTTTTTTCTTGTTATTTCTGTTTTTATTTTTTTATTTTATCTCTTTTTTTTTTATGATCCAAAAATATATAAAAAAGAAAACATTAATCTATTTGCAATCGATGTCTCTTCAAAGAGGGCCACACTCTCTTTTTGTACTGCGGCTATACAATTCAACAAACTCAATAACCAACTGTTCAGGACGGAACGATATTTTTTGAATAAGACTATTATCATTTATTTTGTTGTTTTGTTATTTTTATTTAAATATTTTAGTAAAACTCTAAATATTGGTAGTGTAAGGTTCCGCTAAGTTCATAAGAGAGATTATTTACCGCGGGAGAACTGGTATTCGAATTCCGCCTATGTCAAATTCTCGAAAGTCAGCGCTACTCACGCAGCGCGAACGGAATTAGTGTCATATTAACCTGTGGTTATAAAAAAATACTTTAATAATATTTAAATAGTATTATAGTTTAATTTATTAGTTGAAAATAAATATTAAAATTAAAAATAAGCGGTCATATACAATTTTCTTTGGTTCATGAGAAAATCCCGTACCTATACATACATATTCTTATGTGATCATCAACTGAATTATATAATTGGGACATAATCATAAACATTTTAAAATAATAATATTTTTTTTAAAAAAAATAAAGTGAGAAAAAACAAAAGCGCAATGTAAAACTGAAAGATAAAGTATATTGAGAGAATCTTTAATAGGGCTATATCTATACAACAGAAAATAGAATAGGTCCAAAATCATAAAGAAGGGGTGCAGCCCAATAATAAAAGAATAACAGATACAAAGAATAATAAAATATTTTTATTTTCATCTAATATTTTATTTTTTTAATATATTCAAGGAAATGATAATTTTTTTAATTTAAAGAAAAAGTATAAAATCAATAATTAAATTGGCTACCTGCACACATTTCACAATGATTAGAACAGGAAACGAAATTTTCCATTGTCATTGACGTAACACATGAAAACACCACATCTATGGTCATTGTAAATTAAAGGGAGACATATAATGTATTTTTAATAAAAAATTCTATTTATTATCTCAATATCTTAACAGTTCGTGCTAATTGCTAACTGCGTAATTAATAAAATTAGAGGCGTTCAAAATCCATCTAAATTAATATAAATTGAAATGAAAAACTAAAAACCAAATTATGAAAAAAAAATGGAAGACAAAAAAAAAATACTAGATAGGTTCGTATTTCGAATTTTATTAATTAAACTGAACTAAATTATATATCCATATAATTATAAAATTATATTATTATTCATACTCATACTAATAAATATTTGAGGAATTATGAGACTAATATCCTAATTTATTTTTTCAAATTTTTACAATGTAAATAACGTAACTTATTTTTTCTACGCAACTTAAAATTAAATTTTCTCTCTTTTATTCTATATATTTTTTCAGCTAAATTTATTTTATATATTTTGTGTTTGATTTTTAATGTTTTATTCAATATACAGTTTTATATTTAAATTTGTTTATATATAAGTTAAAAATAAAAAACCAACCAAATCCAAATTGTAAATTATTGGATCGTGCGAATATGTCTTTTTGAATCAAACTAAACTAACCTAAACTGAAGACATACAAATAAGTTAGACCAATAATATTATCTCTTAAAATTGATTCAATCTAAAACACCTTAACCCTAAATAATAAAACCCTATTAGTGTAATTTTTTCAAACACACTAGTGACACTACTTTATTATAATAATCACTCCGTATGATTTTTAATATAATCACTATGTAGAAAATTGCAGTAGTCTATATTATAAAATGTTTTATAATTTCATGTAGTCATTTTTCTAATAGTTAATATAATTACTAATATAAATTTGATATTAAAATATAATTTTAGATATATTTTTTTATTTTTTAAATACTTTTATAATAATTTTTTAATTAAAGAAAATACTCTTGATATCAGACCAATACTCACGAATCAGCATAAACGGGTAGCGGGGGCTACTATCAGGGGCGGTTTTGGGCCCATGCAAGGTGCCCAACCGCACAGGGTCCCCAAAAATATGAGGTCCCAATTATTAAATGATGTACCTTACAGATATCAAATATTAAATAATGCAAAATTAGAATAAATGGTAAGTGATTTTGACTTTTATCATTACCTCTTGGGTTCAAATCCTAGAATTAACATTTTAGAGTTTTGTTTTTCTTTTTTTTTTGCGGCATTCAATTTTCGGAATTGGCGATTTTTCTGTCGAATTGGTGATTGGTGATTTTTCTGACAAATTTTAAGTGATTTGTTAGAATATTTTTTAATGTTTTAATTGATTTTAAAATGTAGTTTAACAATAAATTGTGTAGACAAAAGTTTGTAAATAAAAAACCTAATTTTTTTAAAAAAATTGAAATAATAAATAGAGCCCCCAAAACCTTTACTCTGTCCCTGGTCACTATCCACCTCTGTTGGATCCGTTGCCATCTCTACAACTAACTAGTTTTTTTAAAGTGTATGATATATATATTGAGTAACCAATGGAGTACTATTTAAAGAAACATGTTGGTATATATTTTTGTTGTAATTACCCAAAATGATTATGTTGGAGGTTTGACCACTAAACTTGGTTCCACACTTGACATTTGTGGAGAAGTCTGGAAGTTTGCTTAGCAGTTAGCAGTGAATGTGATGGGGCCATTGCCAATGTCACTAATACCGTCACTCCTTGCCACATGGACCAAATTGCAATTATTTGAAAGTCGCTCTCTTGAAAAAGTGACAATATGCCTAGCACACGTATTTTTTTTAGTTATCACACATTTACTCCCTCCGATCATATATAAGTGTGTGTCTATATATATATGCAGAGAAATTATTTTACATTGGTATAAGTTAACATCAATTTTTACCTTATTATTATTAGATAAGAAATTCTCATCCTATAAATTATATGTACAAAATTTTACGTCAACTGAAATCATCTAACACTCTATTAATGTATTAGAAAATTAACATAATATATACTTTCATAAATAGTATAAAAAAAAACTCGATCGATAGAATATTAAATGATTTTGGATTGACGTAAAATTTTGTACATATGATTTATAGGATGAGAACTTCTTATCTAACGGTGAGTTTTGCAAATAAATTATTCGATAAAAAGTTACGAGCGGTGTAAGAATTGGTGTTAACTTGCACCGGTATGAGATGATCAATCCCCTATATATATGGGACGGATCAAATGACACTAGTGTAATTTATACTAACTCTTACACCGGTTAATAATTATTTGTCATATGTTTTTCACAAAACACATCGTAAGATTGAAACTATATATCGTATAGATCATGTCTACAAAATTTCATATAATTTCGAAATCGTTTAATACTCTATCATAATACTTGTTAATTTTATATATTTTAAAACTATATTTTATGTTACTTTTATAATACGTTGATGGAGTTTTGTGAAATTTTGTGGACATGATCTATACGGTGAGTTTTGTGAAAAACATATTTGATAAATAGTTATTAATCAGTGTAAGAGTTAATGTAAGTTACACGAGTGTTATTTGATCCCACCCTATATATATACATGTATATATAAGTAATCAAATTAATGGGACTAAACGACAATTTTCATGGTCGTGGATATGAAACATCAAATTAATGCTTATTGTCAATGAAAATGAGACATACGGTATTTATTTTTGGCCCATTTTAATGTGCAATTTGCTTTATTTTGGTGGAAAAATGTTCAATTCGCTGTATTCCGTTTATCCGATATGTTGGTCGGTTCAATAACATTTAGGGAAATAGAGTGTATATTCTTCAAATATATTTTAATTTGAACCAGAATTTAAAATTTATAATTTATTTATAATAATAATAATTGTATTAGCAAACTAATAACACCGCCCTTTCAGCTATTCATTTTCTCTAGTTTGAACTTTGAACTCCTACCATCTCAATAATTGCTAAAGACGCTATTTTAAAACACAAATTAAACATATTATGTTCTTTTTTTATTCTTTGAAACTGAGTTAGAGTAAAGAGATTGTTTGGTGATCATTCTATTCTCAATATATGATTAAGTCTTTATTTGGCAGAAAAGAAGTATGATGTAAATAGAATGAAAGCGCGAATTACAAAGTAAAAATAGTTAATTTTATAAAGAAATTTTTTTGAAACACTTCATTTCATCTCACTTCTTTCCTTTCAAATTCTCTTATATCAAACAAAAGGTAAATAGTTAATTTTATAAAGAAATTTTTTTGAAACACTTCATTTCATCTCACTTCTTTCCTTTCAAATTCTCTTATATCAAACAAAAGGTAAGGGATGAATTGACCTACCATCATGTAATATTACATATTTTATATATGCTTTAATATTTAAAAAACTGCCAATCAGGATAAAAATAAACTTAAAAAAAAGTACATTAATTAAATGCGTATATGCTACTACCTGTACTGAAGTGATATACAAAAAACGCGCGGATAAAACATAAATTTAGTATATGAAATTATAATCATTAATTAATTTAGTCCATAGAATTATGTGAAACAATGTAGTCCATAAAATTTACACTTGTCAATTAATTTAATTCATATAATTTATTTAATCCCTAAATTATTTTAAAATTAATTAATTTAATCTCAAAAATAATAATTATAAATCTATTTAGTCTCTTAAATTATTAAAAAATCGATCAATGTAATCCCGAAATATTTCAAGAACTAAAGCGATTCATTGTTATGATTTTGAGACTAAATTTATTAATAATTATTATCTTAAGAGACTGAAAATTTACTAATGCATGGAATATTTTAAGAGTCATGAACCTTATCAAGTTGCGTTCTTGGCTCTTGCTAAAAGCCAAACATTCACTCTGGAATTATTCCTTTCACGGTTGGGAGATTAATCCATCAGCTTACCTCCAGTTATTTGGTAATAATGCAACGAGTTAGTCACTGCATTCTGCACTTCTGGTTGCGTTTTTCCAGGAGTTAGTAGCTGCTATTTTTGCTTCTTTTGGAGTTTCATTTGTGATTTTCATATAACTGTTAAATTTTTCTATTGTAATTGTGAGTACTGGTTGTACTCTTTATAAACAAATTTCTTTTCTTATCCAAAAAAAATAATGTCTTTTTAGTAAATAACTTCATCTTTTATATAAAAATTCAAGAAAATTAAATATATTAAACTAAATTTTTTAATATATTTAGTTTTTTTTTTCCTTTTATTTGAGTTCAGAGTAGTATAATTATTCTATTAATTAAGGTTATTTTATACCTCTATCACTATTACACAAGAATTTTTTTACAAACAATTTTCTGATAGGCAGGAGAATTGATTGACATACATGGTTAAAGGGAAAAATATTCTTACTTGTAATTTTTTTTTTGGCCAACCTTACTTGTATAGATGTGCTCTCATTATCAAAGAAAAATAGTTGCTATCATAAATTTATTTTAAAAAGTTAACAGAAAGAGAAATATAACTACCATCCTCATCCCCATCACAATTGTTGAAAAGCGCATCTCACTAGGAATTAAAAAAATAGAAAGCTCTTATCACAAAATATTAGAAAAAAAATTCGAAAAAAAATACTTAAATTTAAGAAAAAATAATAAAATCTTATTTTTTTAAGGAAAGAATATATAATAATATACCTACACCCTATTTTAGGGTGCAAGAGTGATAAAAGAAGAGATATAGAATGGACAAAAAAAAAGTAAAAAGAGAGAAAGTAAGAGATTGAGAGATTAATTTGATAGTGTTTTAAATGTTTGAGGAATTAATTTGGTAGTGTTTTAAATTATTAAGAACTAAATATTTGGTAGTGTTTTTAAATCTTGAGAGACTAATTTGATGACAAAAATCTTTAAAAAACTAATTTGGTTATGTTTTAAATTTTTCGGAACTATTTTGTTAGTATTTTAAATCTTTTTTAAGAGACTAATTTAATGACAAAAATCTTTAAACACAAAATTGGTAACAAATAAATTTTTAAATAAACAAATTTATGTTTATATCTAAAACTTGATTTATTGGTGGTTTTTAAATTAATTATGTAAGACACATAAAATATGTTCAAATAAAATTTTAGTTCTTATATGTGAAGTTTGATGTCAAATCAGTTTCTATATTTAAATTGTCTTCAATGTACATGTTTAATTTTTACTTTGATCCTCATTATTTATTATTTATGCTTGTCATAATTTCATTTTTAACTTTTTTTCTCATATATAGTTCTTATTTTTAATTTGCTCTTTATATGTAATATGATAAGTATTATTTATAAGTGAAATTTGATATAAATCTAAGAATTATGACATTTAAAAATATGTTTTAAGAAGCCAAAACTCCTCAAATTTAGAATAATTGAACTTACAAGTGTTTTGTATATATCGATTAGAAATTAAATGAATTTTGATCCTTAAATATGTGTTTTTAAGGTAAGTTGGACATAGAGAAGAGCATAAAGTGAGATTTGAAGAATTGAGCTAAGTGTTTGAAGTTGGAAGAAAGAAGCAAAATTTCCTTATTTTCGTTGTAGCAAATTTATTTCACTGCAATGAAAATAGGTCAAAATAAGGGTAAAAATCAAAACAAATTCGCTGTAGCGATTTTCGCGGTAAAGAAAATCCCATGAAAAAGTGCTTAAACTGCCCGAGATTTGTTGCAGCGAAAGGAATTCGCTCTAACGAAAGATGCTCTATTTGGGGACATTTTTCGCCGTTTTAAATTAGTTGTAGCAAAAATACTTTTCTTCAACTTGAAGTTTTCTACTTTGCTGTAGCAAAAGGAGTTTTAGCCTGAAACTTAGGATCTTTTTGTACATACACTCAATTTATTTGTATCTTCGGAATTAATACAATCTAAATTTCTCCCTTCCCGGTATTCACCAATTTTGTTACTCGCATACAATACGGTTCACTTTTCATTTATATAAAAATAGCAACATAACACTAATTTTTAATTGGTTTAATTGTACTTTTAGTCCCTTAACTTTGTTTTTTGTGTAAATTTAGTCCTCTGACTTTTAAATGCTCAATTTTGGTCCCCAAATTTGCAAAATGAGCGATTTTAATCCCTTCGAATTTGGATGAAAACAGTCTCTAATTCAAATAAATTCTTTCACTAATTTAAGTCAAAGCCATAGCAAAAAAAAAAAAAAAAAACTAACAGAATGACTAAAACTGTCTATTTTGCAAACTTGGGAAACCAAAACTGGTTATTTAAAAGTTAGAAGACTAAATTCGCTCAAAATACAAAGTTAGAGCACCAAAAGTGCAATTAAACTTTTTTAATTTAGTCACTATGACATTAGGTGCCTTACAATACTTTGATTACTTTATATAACTCTAGCAAATAGTATGGGGACAAAATGAAAATGTTTTTTTAGCATATATCAAGATGTACATTATAAAATTATATATTCACCTCTGTGACTTATAAAAATAAGATTAATGGGGAGTTAAGCAAAATCGTAGTTCCCCAAAGAGGTTTAAGATATGGGGATCCTTTATTCCCTACCTTTTCATTCTAGTAGGGGGTGTTTTTTCTTATATGTTGATTCAGTCCCAAAGATGGGGTTTCTTTAATTTGTTTGCATATGACACTCTACTTTTTGGTAGGGCAACAAAACATGAGGCATATGATCTATTGAGAAATTTGAACATTTTCACTTTTACCTCGGGGAAAAGAATTAATAATGACAAATCATGGATTATTTTTGGAAAAAGCATCCATTGGCCTATTAGAGAGCAAATTTCTAACATCTTGAAAATGCCTATATGGGATTCTGCAGGTTTAGACCTACTAGCTGATTGGAACAGGTCAAAAGGGGTTGCTCTATCTTGGATTACTGAAAGAATTTGTAGTAAAATAACTAGATGGAAGGAAAGACTCTTAAACCAAGTAGGGAAAGGAGTTCTGATTAGGGCTATCATTCAAGCTATACCTTCCTATGTTATGAGTATCATCATATTTCCAAAGAACTTTTGTGTCAAATTTATGCAAAAATAGCAAGGTTTTTGTGGTCTAGTTCAAGGAAGGATAAGTATTATTTCAAAAACCCAAACAGGGATTAAAAGTATTATTTGATTAACCTAAAAATAATTTAAGAAATAATTAGAAACTTTATTAAAGAAAATTAGGAAATCAAATATGTTATTTGTCTATGATGCTCGAGAACAAGTAAAGAGAAGACAATAACACAAAATCATTTCTAACATGGAAATTTTTTCAATGTTAGTAGGAAAAACCATGGTACTAAACTAGTAAAAAATCTTAACTATGAAAGTAAGGATTACAACAAATCTATCTTAATACAAGAGAATAACGATTGGCGACGACGTGAAGCATGAGGGTTAGTATACATTAGGGTTTCACACTAGTACACAACATTTCATCAAGGTCTCACCTAATGAGCTTTGTTCTCCACTAACAAAAAGAAATCACAGAAAAATTAACTAAACTACCAACACACAATTAGCACCTTGGGATTGATTTATCATGATTTCACCTGTTGAGCTTTACTCTCCAATAATGAACAACAAATACATGTAATTTAACTAAATTAACAACACGCAAGCAACACCTTGGTATTCAACTTTCACTACTAAAAAAGTCTATTTAGAGACAAAAGAATTGGTCGTTAAACTTATTTTATTCGGTCTCTAAATAGTTAGCGATGAAATTAGCCACTGAATTAGCAATCAAAATGATTAGCGGCATGATATTAGTTATCAGTAATCTTGGTTATTCGGTCGATAAATCAAACTTTTCTTGTAGTGTTTTCATAAAGATCTCACCTATTGAGATTTGTTCTCCATTGACGAATAGAAAACACATGCACTTTTGATAAATTCAATTAATAATAGGTTATATATATTACGTGAACCTCAAGTCTAATTGTAAGCTTGTACGTATGTAAGCTCCAATCATAAGCTTCAAGCTCTAGCAAACAGCATTGCACTCTATATCAAATTAACATTTATATTTAGAAAGGTTCAATTTGGATTCAGTAACTAACCTTATAACAAATTATTATTTTAACAAACAAAAGTCCCTATAAAGCATCAAACTCAATAATTAATTACACACTTAATTCAATTCAATGTCACTACCGCAATATAATTCACCTAGAAATGCAACAATTAATCTAAGTCATCTAACACTAGGGTTATAATTTACCCTATAAGTAACAAATATAGTATAAACTCTAAATTAACTAAAAATTGCATTCTTAATTCCTAATTATGTAAACCCCCTAAATTGATTAACAATAATAATTTAGTTCCTAAATCCTAATTAATTCAAAAAGCCTAAATTAACTCCAAAATATTAAATTTTAAGAAGAAAAATTTACAATAAATAGAAAAAGGAGGCTGCCTTGTTGTGTGGACGTGGCTACTATGTGAGGTGGTGGCCATAGAGGGTGGGGACGTCGTCAAATAGATGAGAGGAAGAGAGAAAATCGCCGGATAGAAGAGAGGAAGATCGAGAGAACATTGGGGAGTGGTAAGAGAACAATGGGGTGATCTCAAAATTCGTTAATGGAGGTCACAATAGGGTTAGGAGTGGTGGATGAAGAGTGGGGAAGCCAAAAACATGGTGCCAGAGTGGTTGGAAGTGCCAGAGATATGAGGAAGAGATAATGAGAATCAAGAAAGAGAAGAAAAAAATAAAAGTGAAGGAGAAGTGGCGTCGCAGTTAACATAATTAGAGATTATTGTCGGCTACATCAATGCTACATGACGAGGCTATTAAGTTGTGAATTAGCATCGACTAAATCAACTCTATACCTGCCACGTGTCATCTTATCGCGCAATATTTGTATTGGCCAGACCGACGCTAAAAAGATTCCACTTTTACCTAGGCCAAGTTAATTATATGTTGCCTTTTCATTTTTTTTGGCGCCAAATACACTTTCTAACGGGTAGAGTTGGCAAAATAAACTTGCCCTATACCCTCTAAAATAGGGGTAACCATGGGTTGGATTGAATTGTGTTTAGACAAAAGGAAACTTATTTGATCTGATCAATTGAGTTTAGGTAATTGGATTGGATCTTAATGAGTTTTTTTTTGTTTTATTTTAGTATTTTTTTTTTTTGCAAAATTCAATTTGATATAATCCAAACAAACTCAAGTTGGATCGGATTGAGTTGATCTCACTTGCTTACTTTTTAAATTTTTATAGATAACTTTTTATCAAAAATTAAAATTTAAATACAAAAATTATGAAAAATGGAAGAAGCTTCAAAATAAATACATAATTATACAATTTCAATACTGAAAAATGATATAAAAACATTCACAAATCATTAGAAATAAAAGAAAAAGTATTGATAAAGTGTATGGTTGGATTGGAGCGGTTGATTGGATTTGACAATAAATAATTTGACGTCAAATGTGATTAACTCGTGTTTTGTATTTTAAAATCCAAATAATCTATTAAACTGGTATAATCTGATTTTTTGATTGGTTCGTGTTAGATTAGTTGGGTTAATTGGATTAATCCATAATCACCCTTACTCTAAAATGTAGAACTTGAGCATTTAAAATTGATATAAAGCACAAATAGATCTAGGGCTTTTTTGCATGCAAATAGGCCGGTTCAATTCAAGACGAAAAAATCCCAAAGTTATTTTCAATTTGTTGCGATTCCAGTGAGCTTCTCCTTGTCCCTTGCGTATGTCGTTTTTGCCTTTGGTTTTCTCAACATACTAGTGTTTCAACAAGGGTAGAGGGGAGCTCCTCTATGCCATAAGCTCCCCTCCTCTTAGAAGGAGATCTTCTCTAGCTACATGGACAAAAAGACTCGAGATAAAAAAGTTCAACCGGATTCGGACTATTCGAAAATAATTAATATAAATATTTTGTAAATTTATAAAAACTATGTTGATGTAGTTTTTTTTTCTTTTTGAAAGGTAGTACTATATAGCTATCAAGGTGAGTGAAAGTGATTTTTGAAGTTCGTAGGTTTGTGTCCTGAGATTTACTAGAGTTGAGCATCACGCCAAGTATCTTATCATTTGTGATTATTTATGCTTTCATTTGTCTATTCCAAAGTTTATCCTTTCTAGCCGCTTTTGCTACAGTGTTCTCTCACTTTTTAACAACTCAATATTTGCGAGGATCATATGATAGTTACTGTTCAAAGTTTTTCTCATTATATATATATATATATTCTTTGAATTAGGAATGACTGAGCAAATTTTAAGGTCTAAAATAAATTTACTAAATCATTCTTAATTTATTAAAATTATTTAATTCTATTTAAAGTTTAATTTTAATTTTTTAAGATATAAAATCACTCAACTATTAAACTATTATAATTAATGTACGTTGCATTTCATTTAATAAATTGATCTAAACTTAACTCTTTAATTTTTGTCAAGACATTAATGACATTGAATAAAATTTATTAGATTTTAAAGAAGACAAATTGGGAAAGTAAGCATATTTTTTTTGATACAAAGTAAACGTATTTACATTTGAACAATTTGTCTTTTATTGTAATAATAAAATAGGGTATACGTGTATACGTAAACTCAAAAAAAAAATATAATACATATAATAAAAAAATTTAAGATTAATTATGTAATTAGATATATTAATTGATGTATTAGTTTTCACTATTATAATTTTTTAAATTTATATTTATTTATATTTAACATATTATTAAAATTAAATATTTTCTAGTTTTTTATAATCATATAAAAATATTTAGAGCCAATTTTTCTTAAATTAAATATTACCGGAAGTAAAACTCTTATTTTAATTGTTTGGACCTTGAATCGATCTTGCTTTAAACATAGACATATTTTTTGTCCTCCTAACAAATTTACTCTTTGAATTCAAACTATAATTCTCCTCTTAAATTATACTTCTTCCGTCCTATAATATAAGTTTCAATTACCCAAATGTCTTCTCCCATAATATAAGCACTTATACATAAAATTATAAATATTTATTATGATTTTTTAACTTTCAAAGTCATTCAACCAATAGAAAACAATTGAGTTTAAATTTAATTGGTGTAACACCTTAATATTCTAGTTAATACTTCTAATTTTAATAATTTAATTACTTTTTAAAACTATATAAAATGTTAGTTGAAACTTATATTATGAAACGGAAAAATTAGTATACTTTTATCACTACGGAGACAAAATAGTATTCATTTCCATATCATAATGAGACCGACGTATCTGAAAAAAGAATAGCAAAGTCAACCGCACTAAAAAGTAGGTCTTTGGTGGTCCGATACCAAACTAACGCACGATTACACGAACAATATAACTACAAAAAGAAAAAAGTTCAATCCTAATTAATTAACGACTTCCAGTGTTTTTTTTTTTTTTGTTTTAATACAAGTGAAGTTTAATTTTAGTTTATCATCTATATTTAAACCCTTTTCAATTACGTCTTTATATAATTTAAAAAAATTGTTATTAAATTTTTTATGTCTTAATTTTTATTATTTGTTATAGTTATGATGTCGTTTAAATGGTATATATTGACATGCTTAATATTATAAGAATTAAATTAAAAACTAAATATTAAATATAAGGACTAAATTAAAAATAAGTGTTTTATATATACATACTAAATAGTACTAAAAATGAATTTCACATATAAAAATTAAATTAAAAACGAGTTTATGACATAAACAAACTATGAGGACCAAGTTAAAAGAAAAGAGAATAAAGGAAAGATTATAAGACAAATGATTGGAAGAATGAATAATTCGCATATATTGATGAATACAAGGATTATATGTATGCTGTGTACAACCTAAAGGTAAGGACAAAAGAATAACAGAAATTACAGCTTATAGAATATAGTTCATACTATTTTAGAACTTAGTAAAATGTATAGCAAAAAAAAAAAACTATATCACAAAAAAGAAAAATATCAATAAATTTTGGGTTATGAGATTTGGACTTTAGGTAGACTTGGGCTCTTCTTCTTTTAGCCCCCTACAAGTTTAAAGATGTCTAGAAGCTCCAGCTTGGATAAGTTGGAGTGAAACAGTCTTGGAGGGAGCGATTTGGTGAATATGTCTGAGAGTTGGTATGATGAAGAGACTGGTAACAAATGCATTAAACCACCCAATCATTTTTCTCCGACTAAGTGGCAATTGATTTCTAAGTGCTTTGTTCGTTCATGGAAAATGGGATTGGTAGCTATATACAAAGCACTTTGGTTATCACAGTAGCGAACAACCCGTTTTGGGGATGGAATCCGCAAATGGGCAAATATGAGAGCCATTGCAGCTTATAAGTAGCAAAAGCTAGCGCTTTATATTCGACTTCAGCAGATGACCGTGACACACTTAATTGATTCTTTGATTTCCAGGATACTATGGAGTTGCCAATAAAAAAACAATAACCTATGATGGAGCGTCGTGTGTCGACACAAGTTGCCCAATCGACATCACTGAAACCAAGGAGTTGTGTGGAGGAGTTTCTGTTAAAAAATAAGCCTCGTCCAGGACAGCCCTTTAAATAGTGAATTACTTGCTTGGTAGCCTGCATATGAGTCTCAGTAGGTGCAACCATCAACTGACTAATTTTCTGTTTTGCAAAGACTATATCCGAGCGAGTACTTATCAAATATATCAATTGGCCCACTAGGCGTCTATAAGACAAAGGGTCAGCCAAGGGTGTGCCACCAGAATCCTGATGAAGACGCAAGGAGTGGTCCATTGGCATGGAACATGGCTTTGAATTCATCATACCAGATTCTGAAATCAAGTCAAGGCAATATTTTTCACTGGCATAATGATATTCCTTTTGATGAATGAGCAACCTTAATTCCAAAGAAATATTTTAGTTGTCTAAGATCCTTAATATGAAAGTTAGAGCAAAGGATGAACTTGATTTTTGTAATTTCAGAAACAGAATTTCCACAGAGCACAATATCATCAACATAGACAATTAGAGAAGTAAAAGCAGAGTCAGAGGCCTTGGTAAACAGGCTATGATCAGCATGCCCTTGCTTATAACCATAAAACAATAACATAATGAATAGCTTTTCACACCATTTGCAGCTTGCTTGTTTCAAGCCGTAAAGAGACTTCTTGAGCTTGCAACAATGAGAGGAAGAATGGCCAATGACTCCAGGAGGTATTGTCATGTAAACGTCTTCTGAGAGATCACCATGAAGGAAGGCGTTACTAACATCAAGCTATTCAAGTGCCAATTGTTGATGGAAGCAAGAGCAAGAACCACCTATATAGTCACCATCTTTATAATAGGGGAGAAAGTCTCCAAATAATCAACTCCTTCCACTTGAGAGTATCCCTTAGCTACAAGACGAGCTTTGTAGCGTTCCATTGCTCTATCTGGGTCGTGTGTGATCTTGTAGACCCATTTACAACCGATGGGTTTCACGCCTGGAAGGGTAACCACAATGTCCCAAGTTTGATTTAACATCAAGGCTTCTATCTTTGCTTTCATGACTTTCCTCCAACAAGGTTGAGTGATAGCTTCTTTGTAGGAAATAGGTTCTTGTTCACAAGGCAAACACGTTAGGTAATGAGCATGAGAAGGAGAGATTCAAGCATAATTGACAATAGACTGAATCGGATACAAAACCTTAGAAGAAGATGGGATTGACTCATTTGAAGCAAGGTCTGCATCACTTGTTGCAGTGTTACAGTAATAACCATCAAGGCAGCTAGAGAGGGTTCGCAATCTAGTGGGATAATGAAACGGTTGAGGTTCCGGTGGTGTAGGTGGGTCCGTGGTAGGGCATAACGAAGAGGAAGAAGGTGAATGCGAGGGTGAGGACAATGGTGTGTTTTGTGAGGAGAGGGACGGTGTATTTGGGTTTGTCAAGGAGGAGGAGGGTGGGTGATTTTGTGATTGGGGTTCATGTGAAGACGACACAAGAGTGATTTCGTTTAGGGTAGGTCAAATTTCATTTAATTTGGGCTCATCTGAATTTTGGGCTTTAGGTGTGGGTTGAGAGGTGAACTTGGGCTCTTCTTTTGGAAGGGATTGATATTGGAATAAACTTGGGTCAAGGGATGTTGTGTGGTCAGAAAGAATGGGTTTTGAGAATGGGAAAACCGTTTCATTAAAGCACACATTCGTGGAGATAAAAATATTTTTAATGTTTAAATCCAAAATTATATATCCTTTGGTCCCTGTTTGAAAACCTATGACAACTCCACGTTTAGACCGTGCATCAAATTTTTGATGAGGAGAATTTGTGGAAGCATAGCAAAGACAACAAAAAAATTTTAATAAAGAAAAATATGGACTTTGTTTATTTAATAATTCAAAAGGTGTTTTATTGTGAATGACGGGAGATGGAATACCATTAATTAAATAGACAACATGCTTAATAGTATAGGACCAAAAATGTTTAGGTAATTCAGATTGAAACATGAGTGCTATTGCAACATTGAGGATATGTTGATGTTTCCTTTGAACTCTACCATTTTGTTGAGGTGTGTAAATACAACTTGTTTGATGTAAAATTCCCTTTGAAAAAAAATACTCTTTTTGAAAAAATTCTAGGCCATTATCGGAACGTATGCACTTATGGTAGAATTAAATTGATTTCCAATGAGACTAATGGAATTTTGAACATGTGTTGTTACTTCTTTGGATTTAAGTAAAACAACCCAAGTATAACGACTAAAATCATCAACAATTGTTAGAAAGTATTTGTGACCATGAACTGAGGGTTGCGAAAAGGAACCTCAAATATCCATGTGAACCAAATCAAAAAATTTTGAAGCTCTACTAACACTTAAAGAATAAGATAATTTTCTTTGTTTAGTCAAATGAAAAATATCACAATTATCATCAACATGTTTTGAAATAAAAGGAAAATTCATATAAAGAACATTGAGGCAATTTCCGGAAAGGTGTCCTAATCTAAAATGGTAAAGGTTAGTGTTGGTGACGGTTGGAGTAGTGAAATTATTGATGGAGACTTTAGGTACTTGGGTACTAGCATCCTTGTTGAGGAGCAAGTGTTATAAAGACCTTGCTTCAATTTAGCCAAACCAATCGTCTTCAAAGACTTCATTTCCTGGATTTGATAATGAAAATTTGAAAAAGTGAGAAAGTAATTTTGTGAAGAAATAAGTTTAGAAATTGAAAGCAAATTGAAGCTAATGTTGGGCACATAAAGCACTTCATGAATGGTGAAATTCGGGGTGAGTTGGTCTATTCTTTAAAAATGAGCAACTACAATGATACCACTAGGTAAATTAATTGGGACAAGTTTCATTTTAGAATAATTAAGAAAATATTTTAAAGAGGAAGCAATGTGATTTGTGGCCCCTGAATCAATGATCCAAGGACAACTTTATGTGTGTGAGTGATTTGTTGTGTGTGCGCGTTGGATAAGGAAAAAGCTGTGTGAGAGGTGGGGCAAATTAAAAACCAAAGGAGGTACCAATACTCAAATCAGAAAGACAATTTGGGCATGTTTGTGAGAATTGAGTAAGATTGGCCCGTTTGGTCTGGTCAAAATTTGGGCCATCAGAGTCTGCTGGTTGCTGTTGAAGAAGACCCATTCGACTTTGATATTGGGCTTGAGTTAGATTGTAACCCGGTTAGGGGTGGAAAAAGGCTAGTCGGCCTAACAGGGGCTTATGACCTGACCTATTTAAAGCCTGACCCGGCCTAGCTTATTTTATAAAAGGCCAGGTTCAGGTTTATTGAAAAGCTTATTTAAGTCAAAAGGTTAGGTACAGACCTTTAAAAAAGCCTATTAAGCCTAATAGGCAAGCCTATTAAATTTTAATATATATATATATATATATAATAAATTTTATAATATGTTAATAAATCAGGCCTATTAGCCTATTTATTAGTTTGTTGGCCTATTTAAGATAGAATTATTGGCCTTTTTAGAGGTCTTAGGACAAAGTAAGCTTATAAATAGGCTTTTAGGCTTTATAGGCTTTCAAATAGGCTACACTTAAACTGAAAAATGAGCCTATGATAGGCTAATAGGCCTGGCCTATTTAACCAAAGATTGTCTTGTTTCCACCCCTAAACTCGGTCCATTTGAAGAACCCTCCAAGGAAACCTGAGAGGAAGCAGCGACATTGTCTCCTGCGATGTGGTTGACGGAGGAAGAACCCTCACGCTGGTGAAAGCGTGGTTGCCTTGGTTAGCCAGGGTTGCTTGGGAGATAACCATGCTTCGAGTAACAAACATCGACAGTGTGGCCATTGTGACCACAATAGAGCAACACTTGTATAGGAAGCGCTTCTGGTGTTCCTTGTCGGTGGACTGCTTGGAGGGCTGCGCAACCCTTTCCAGAAGCAGAGGAACTGGCATTGACAAAGGTGTTGGGCTCTTTTGTTGCAGAAGCTGATGAGTGTTGTCGTTCTTGTTGAACGACCATGGAAAAGACTTTGTTCATAGAAGGTAGAGGATCCAAAAGCGGAATCTGTGAACGTACATTTTGCAGAGCAAGTGCAGAGAGGGAAGGGACGGAAGTTGTCAAGCTCCTCCCAAAGCATTTTGAGCGCAGTGTAGTAGTCAGAAATAGAACGGGAACCTTGCTTGAGTCCATAAATTTCGTCTTGGAGCTCTACAATTCGAAACAAATCGCTTTGAGAAAAGCGTTCTTTCAAGTCGGTCCAGATATCGATTGCACGATCAAAGTAGATAATGTTCTGTGCAATGGAAGGAGATATCGAGTTGAGAAGCCAGGACATGATGAGCGTATTGCATCTTTTCCAGGAAGAGTTCAATTGGTCATCAGCAGAGGGCATTGGGATGGAACCTGCTAGGAATCCTAGCTTGTTTTTGGAAATCAAGGCCATGCAGAATGAACAACACCAAGAGTGGTAGTTTCAACCAATGAGAGCGGGGATATAGTGACTGAGTTAGGACCTTCACTAGGATGGATGTGATGGATTAGAAGGATTGAGGCTAGGATTTGGTTGTGAGTCAGCATTGCTGCATTGGTGATATTTTCAAGGACAAAGGTGGATGCTTTTGATTCAAATATTATGGGAATCGAATTTGTAGAGCTTCAAATGAATTGGAGCTCTGATACCATAAAAGAAAAGAGAATAAAGAAAAGGTTTTGAGACAAATGATTTATAGAATGAATAATTCACATATATTAATGAATACAACTCATAGAATTACATATATATTGTGTACAGTTTAAAGGTAAGAACAAAAGAATAACAGAAATTACAGCTCATAGAATACAACTCATACTATTCTAAAACATAGTAAAATGTACAGTTAGGAAGGAAAAAGCTATATCAAAAACAGAAAAATATCTTTACAATTTGGGTTGTGAGATTTAGACTTTAGTTAGACTTGGGTTCTTCTTTTACAACTTAAAGTAAAAGCGGTTTTTTGTGTTTCGGTATAATGGAAAAAAAATTAAGTTTAATTTAAGGATCAATTTGATATTTGGTGTCATAAAGACTAAAATCATATTTAAACATTTTCTTCTTCTAAGTTGGAAATATCGTGTGTTAATTATTCACATCCTTAGTGGAAAAAATTTAAATAAAAAAATCAGATATTTCTTTGCAGTATCTTTTGAATGATTTTTATCATTAAATAAAAAATTAAATATTTTTAAATACATTTACTTTCGGTTTAAAATTTTATAAAATATTAAAAGGTATACTAAAATGTAATGTTACTCATTCTACTTTATGCGTTAAGTTAATGACACTACCAGTAATATTTCATGCAGGTTTTACGCATATCAACCTATATATCATTGTAAATATAAAAAAAAAAAAAACCAAAAACAAAAACAAAAAACATATATCATTGTATATTATAATAATAAATAAATTTGTAAAGGTCAAACTACGTTCTTGTTTTCTGTCTGTTGGTCTCACTCCATGAATTCCAGAAATTAAAGCAGAGATAGAGACAATAAGTATCACTCAGATAAAGTTATAAAAGTATTTATAAATTATTTATTTAGTTTTAGCACCAAAAATATATATTAATTTATACAGTTTATTTGATCTTTTAATTTTTTAGAAATGTTTATTCACAGCATAATTTTAGAATTTTAAATGTAATTATATTAAATTCTAGGCTTTTGGGCCTAAGTAAATGTGATCTCAAAAGATAGCTTATATATAGGCCATACCTCTTATATATATATATTCTTTTTATTTATCATATTTTTAGTCCATGTAAAACTTTTATCATCGTTATCTTAACATACACCCCTCACGCACAAGATACGAGACTTTTGTCGTCATCATCTCAAAGCACCAACTCTAAATTTGGTCAACATCATGACACGAGTCTACAGACAATCACACCTGCATGTGTGACCCATATCATGATCGATCCAATACTATATTCAATTCTAGATTTTTGGGCTTAACTTAATTCCACCTAGCTTACAAGAAGATGTTTGCCACACTTTTTATATTTTCTTTCTTAGCAATATTTCTAGTTGAAGTGAGATTTTCATCATCGTTATCCTAACAAATTAATTCAAAATTGAATTTAATGGCTATTTTTTGAATAAAAAATTAAGAGATAATTACACCAATCTCCCCTGAAGTTTGCACTAATTAAACTGATCTTCGATCTCCTAGTTTTTAAAATTACACTTACTCCCTAAAGAGGACCCCTAAAGAGAGGGTAATTAATTAATAAATTTCAAATTTCATGAGAGTAAGTGTAAAGTCTAGAAGGAGTAAGTGTAATAGAATTTCAAACTTTAAAAGGGTTTGTATAATTTCAAAAACTAAAAAGAAATAAGTATAATAAATAAAAATCTCATGAGAGATTAATGTAATTATTCAAAAATTAAATACAAAATAATGAATTAAATCTTATACCCTTGATAATATTCAAGCGAAAGTGTTACTAGGATATATATTAAATAAAAATATAGGGTTCGAACCATACTAAGTGCAAGACCTCACTGAAAAAAAAATGTTAATCCTCCTATTAATTTTTTTATTATAAATTTTTCTATCTACTTAATTTTGACAAGTGTCTTTTATCTTTCACTAAACATTTACTTTTTAAAAGATAAATAACATTTATCAAAATTAAATGAATAAGACAATTTTTAAAAAAATTTAATAGGAGAATTTAGGATTACTCTCTCACAAAAATATTGGGTTATAAAAACAAAAATTAATATCTTATTAAGTTTTAGTGACGGATCTAAATGTTAAAAGGCGTGAAAGTTGATACAAAGCGTAATACAGCATGGACGGAGAGGTGAAGAAAGTAACGTAGAGCCCAATTTAGCGGCCCCACTGCTTTCTTTTTCTTTTTCATTTTTTTTTAAATAAGGTGGGTTTCCTTTCTTCTGTTCAAGTATAATACTCCATCCGTTTCAATATATAAGTTCTTCTAAAATATTTTTACTTGTCTTATTTTATAAAATCCTTTTAAAACTTTGAAACATATTTAATTTTTTTTACCAATATACCTTTACTATTTAATCATTTTTTTAATAGTTCAAAACAATATATATATATATATATATATATATATATATATATATAATAGTAATGAGTTAATAATAAAATATTTCTATCTCTAATATAATTAGGCAAAGAATTTAAAATAAAAAATTAATAAAGGTGAGAAAAAAAATTAATAAAATCAATAAATAAACAACATTAATTAGAAAGAGAGTGAGATAATGATTTTAATAACTAAAAGGGTAAATTTAAAAACTCATGATACTTTTTAGATAAATTTAATACAGTTAACTAAATTAAATAAATTTTCTTAATTATCACAATGTTAGTTGAGAGACTTATACATTAGGACGGAGGGAGTACATTAGAAAAATAGGTGTTTGAAAATATATCTATGTGGAAGAAGTTTGAAGCTTGCATTTAATATGTACTAGTATATGACCGGTGCATTCGCACGGGTCGAATACGACGTGGTTGATAAGACGACTTAACATGTTGAAAAAATTTATTGTGTTTTCAATTATTTATTTAAGTTCATTATATGAAATATGCCAAAAAAATTAATATATAATCATTAACCATGTATTTCAATTACATATTTCATTACATATAAAAAAATTTAAAAATTTATTGGATGTTAGATATTGGCAGCCCTTAGAAAACATTAGTTTCAAGCAACTTCTTTTTTCTCTTTCCAACACAACTATATTGTATCACACACATTAGTACATAACTATTAAATATGAAACTAACATAAAATGGTAAACTGAGAGCTTGGAATATTGTCTTTGTGATTTAAAATAAAGGAGCACCTGTCAGATAAATATAGTTAAAATAAGTAAAATTATTAACTTCATTTGGATTGCCGTTGACTTACTTTATTTATCATTGACTAATCTCATCTTTAATAGACTAACCATGGTTAATATTGTCATCTTTGAAGCCTTGCATTATTTCAAGAATCTTTTTGCATTAGAGTCCTTTACAAACCCGCAGCTAACTAGTGCCTTCTCAGTAGCTACTCTAAATTAGGAGCACAAACAACTCCTCTTTACCCCTATGACTAAGGAGGAAGTCTTTTCGACACTCAATTCTATGAAATCTTTTAAGGCTATGGGCCCTGATGGTTCCCAACCCTTCTTTTTCAAGAAGTATTGGAGCATTGTTGGGGATGATACTTAGAAGATGGTTAGATAAAATTTTCAATTTGGCCATATAGTGACACTAATCTTTCTGATTGGTTCCGTGAGCTGGCCCCCCTCTCCCTCCCCTTCCAACTTTAAGTACCTTTTAAGTTGCTTCCAAGTTGATCAATAAGGTCTTGGTGGGAAGGATTTGATCCTTTATTTCTGACTTGGTAAGTCGAATGCATAATAGTTTCATACCCAATAGGGGCACATGCAACAATGCCATTATAGTTCAAGAAATAGTCCACTGCATGTAGGAAAGTAAAGAAAGAGGGAAACCTTAGTGTTTAAAATTGATCTAAAAAATATTATGATTGAGTTGATTGGAATTTCCTCATGTTACAACAAACTTGACCAGGAATTTCGTCACAAATGCCAATTTAAAGAAAAACGTTTTATAATAAGGAACAAAGGGAGAATTTTTTTGTAATATTCATTTTAAGAATCTTGAAGTCCTATCTTTACACAAAAAAACATATTTAGTGGGGGCCATTTGCCTTCGCCAACCAGCAAAAAGTCCTTGCTAAACCATATTTAGCGACGGCCAAGCTTTGCTAATCGTTAGCGATGACTAATTGGCCTTCGTGAATTAGCAACGGCCAAGCCTTCACTAACTACGCAACAAACACCACTAGAAAACTGATGAAAAAGCCCTCGTTAATTACAGGGATCAAGCCCCCACAAACTGCGCACGCAAATTAGCAAGTGCAAGCTCCCACAAACATTTTTTTAAAAAAATGATTTAAATTTTCTTTATTCACAAAAACCTGGATATTTAAATTTTGTTAAATTAATTTCAATTTATAAATTCATAATCAATTAAACATCAAAATAAACTATAAATCCATACTTAAACAAATTCAACAAAAAACAAAGAGTTTCAACAAAATAAAGTAAGCATGCATAACATCGTAAATAGCATCCAACTAAATAGAATAAAAAGCATTCAATAGAAATACTAATAAGAAAAGTAATTTAACAGCATAACGGCCTAAATATAGACATTCCAAAAAAATTATAATTCAGATATCAACATTTGCAAATTATTAACTAAATGAATATTAAACATCTATGAACATATCCACTAACAAACAACAAACACATACAAATCATTGGTTGGTCCACACAACCAAAAACCTATTGAGCTCGATATGCTCTCCACAAAGAAACAGCAAACACATGCAAATAAACTTAATAGCCAGCATCCAACTAGAAACCTATTGAGCTTTGTTCTCCACTAACAAACAACAAACGCACATACATTATATTGAAGTATAACTATATGCTACTAAGTTTAACCTTAATTACAAAATTTAATAAAGTACCAACCTCAAACTCCAAAAATGTAAGCTCCAAGAAAAATTCAAAAGCACCGTAAGCTCCAAGCAAAATTCAAATGCATCGTAAGCTCTAAATAAAACAAAGCGAATACAATCGAAAAAATCTTAATTAATCATTATTGAACAATATAACATATTCAATAACTATGACTCAATTTAAACATACTCAATTTTAATTCAAATCAAACATACTCAATCCTAATTCAATTTATGCATACTCAATTCTAATCTAAGTACTCAATTCTAATTCAAACATACTCAATAATTATTACTCAATTTAAACAAACTCAATTTAAACATGCTTAATATCCTTATTCAATTCAAACATACTCAATTCTAATACATTAATTGCATATTTAAAAAAATTACTAATGAACTTAATATATCAAATTATTATTCATTTACACAAATTAAGTACTTCCAAATACTAAAACAAGCATTAATTAATCCTAAACAATGTAATAAACACAAAAATAATACAAATTAGTGATATTATAAAAAATAGCATCAATAAAAAGAAAAAAAAATAGTAAGATAAGGGTTCATTTAAAAAAAATAAGGGTAGGAGAAGAGAATATGGGGTAGGGGAAGGGAACCACCATGATAAATGGTGTACCCACCGCCATTGGTGGCGGTGGTGGCACAACAGAGGTGGCACTAGAGAGAGAAATGGAGAGAGGACGGGGAAGAGAGGAGAAGAGACTCACGATAGCATTGTAGAGGACGGCGGTGTGGTGGCCGCTGGAAGAAGGACGGTAGCATGGTGGAGAGGGGGCGAAGGTGCAGTGTAGTTCAAGAAGGATGAAGGTGAGAGAAAGAGAGAAAGTAGTGTGAGAGTGAAAAATGGGTCCTTTTAGCATACCCTTATCCTTTTAATTTGCAGAGGCCATGCCACCCTCTAAATTCTGTCGCAAATAAGCTTTAAACAAGTGGCCTAGAGCTGGTCTCATCATCCACTTTAGTGGCGGCTTAGCCGTCGCAAATTTTAGCAACAGCCTAGTCGCTACAACTTTATTTTTTTTTTAAAAAAACCGCCTTTTAAGACCATATAGCCATTGCAAACTTTGTCTGTTTTTCAAAAAAGATATCAATTAGCGGTGACTTAGACTTTCACTAAATTTAGTAGCAGCAAATGGACATTGTTTTTTGTTTTACTTTTTATTTTTGTGATACAGTTGCGATTGCATAGCCATCACAATTTGCAATGGAGTTGAGGCCTTTAAAAAATTTCCGCAACTAGAAACTCAAATTCTAGTAGTGTGTACTCTGATGTGTTTAAGTCTTGATACATTGTTCTCAACTTTAAGCACTAAAGACTTGCAATAAGACCTTTCAGTAGTATTAGCTCTATAGTCTTTGAATTTCAGATTAGTTCATGAAACTTATATCCTCACGATTCTAGTTGATGCATTTGATTAATTTGTACAATATATTGATTGTTATAAAAAAATATGCACACTCATGTAGATTGTTAAATTTCAAGGCATGACTTAGATTTTTATAACTTATAAAAAATTTGTTATCATTAAATCAATCATTATATGAGGGTTTTTGACTTAATAATAGATATAATGCCCAAGCTCTCTTTATATCTTTTTTTTTTCTGCAAGCTCTTCAAATTTTTCACAAGAAGTTTGGCAGTCTAGATTCACATCACTAAATTATAATAGAAGTGGTCTTCCACTACAAGAATTTTGAATATTAGCTAGAAAACATTTGTAGCTAATTTGTAACAATTCGGTAGCAAAAATAAAATAGCTGCGAATTAGCTACCAAATATTAATTGGTAGCAGAAATTTTCTGTAGCCAATTCATAGTTAAAACATTGTAACTATTCGTAACTACACCATAATATAACCCAATACTTTAATACCTTAATCACTATCTAATTCCTTAAGATAATAGATTCATAAGTCCATCCACTTATAAACCCTCTAAGTTGCTCCTAACTATCCAATATGAGACTTTGATTCAGTATTTACTTCATATCTAATTAGTAGCTAATTTAGTAGTTAATCAGTAGTTAAGAAAATTAGTTAGAAATTTTTTTTTTTGGTAGCTAGTTAGTAGCTACTTAGATACAAATTAGCTATGAAAAAAAATTGGTAACTATATTTCGTAGTTAACAATAAAATTAGCTAGGAAATTTTATTTAGTAGCTAATTGGTAGCTATTTAGATACAAGTTAGCTATGATATTCTTTGGTAGCTATATTTTGTAGCTAATTAGAAGCTAATTTGGTAGCTAATTAGTATTAGCTAGGAAATTTTTTTAGTAGCTAATCTGACTGCTTAGATATAAATTAACTATGAATAGAAATCTGTAGCTATATTTTATAGCCAATATTAAATTTTCTTGTAGTGTTCATTGATTTTTTTTACCTAAACTTTGTGACTGTAGCTATTAAGATGTATCTATCGATCCAAAACAGGCAACACATGCATTGATCATAGCAATTTCATGTTTTCTATTTCACCTTTGTTCTGCAACACTATTAATCTATGATTTTTATACATTTGACTTGAGAGATGGATATGGGATTTAGGGTTTGTAATAGTTTATATATATTGTTTTATAAAAAAGTATAATAACTAAAAAATTGAACCTGAATACTAATATATGTATGTTCTTATGTGCTTATCAACTGAACTACGTTATTAGGACTATAATAGTTGATTTGAGAACAAAGAAGAGGAACCTCATAAAGTCATAACAAGTCAAGAAGAAATATATATCCCAATGGAGAACCAATCTGTGAAACTTATTGCATAACAAAATTAAACCCAATAAGAAATAAAAAAAAAGGGTTTAGCTCTGAAAGCTAGTTTTTTTTGGTACATCGAAAAAATAAATAAAAATAAAAACTAAAAAACTAAGAAGGAATGGATCTAAATTGAACAACTCATACTCTATCAGCCAACAACAAACGAGACAGCTGAGGGATAGGAGAGTGGATCACTGTGAGAGGAAAAGCACCGCCAGATGCAAGCTTCGCGAGGGCATCAGCACAGAAGTTTGATTCCCTATAAGCATGCTCAAACCGACAAATCCAATTCGAGACAAGAGCTCCTTGATGGACTGGATCAATGCAGCATAAAGATGAAATTCTCCGGCACCCAGCTTGACGGTCTCCACCGCAAGGAGCGAGTCAGAGTGGCAAACAACATCAAGATAACCAAGTTCCCATGTAAGGAAAAGACCACGATAGAGGCCGACAAGCTCCGCATGATAACTCGTGGAATCGCCCAGAGATTCGTAGAATCCAAGAAGCAACTCTCCGCAGTGATTACGGAGGAGGCCGCCAGCCTCTGCCGAACCTGGATTGCCAATACAACTACCGTCTATATTCAACTTCACTTGATTCTCCCTCGGAGCGCACCAATAGACTTCTTTTTACAAGGAAACCTGCGAGATAGAAGTGTTCAACCGCTGCAGCAAGCCGAAGGCATCGCTATGAATCGTTGAAATGGTCTCAAAGTTAGACATGATCTTACCACTAATAACAGCTTTATTACGAGCGCACCACACTTGCCACGCGGTGCAAGCGAACAAGATTTCATTGTCATTCTTCAGGAAGCTAGAAGCCCAAGAAACAACGTTATTATCCAAGAACTGGGCACCCTCACGAAAACCCTCGCTTATGTAGCCAGCTTACATATCACAAACCCACAAAGTTTATAGATAGTTGAGTCTTTTAAATATGTTCACAGAGGTTCGAATTCTGGCCGTGCATGTATAAAAGGCTTTATTAGTAGAGACAAATCTCACTTTGATAATTTCTACATTTCGAAGGGATTAGTCTTCGACTGTCGACAAAAGAATACCATTAATAAAAAAAATTGAGATTACATCCATTCCCAATACCTAGCTTTGACTAAATCAACCATTTTTCCCAGCATCCCATGATTTGGTTATTAATTGGTTTGGATTGGTTTTATTTTTTTAAAAAAAAAAAAATTCATGCCTGCCCCTATTAATGATGAGATCGAAATATATGGTTGGTGCTTTATGTATTATGAAAATTAGCTTAATCGTACTTTTAGTTCTCTATGTTTTCAATTTTTGCGAATTTAGTATCTCAAGTTTTAATTTTACAATTTAGATTCTCAATGTTACTAAAAGTTACAAATGTTACCCTTTCATCCATCTTTTTTAATTATTTAACAGTCAAAGCGGTCAACTCATTTTAAAAAATCATTTAAGTTAATTTTGATAAAAACAAAAGAAAAATAAAAAAGAAAAAAATAATTTCCACGTCAGGTTGAGGTAAAAACTTAAAAGTGAATAATACATTATTTTAAAAAAAACTTCAAATGATTTAAGTAATTTAAAAAATACATTTTCATTTTTTAAAATAACTTAAATGATTTTTTTAAATGAATTGACCATTTTGACTGTTAAATAATTAACAGAGATATATAGAAGAGTAACATTTGTAACTTTTTGTAACATTGGGATCCAATTCACGAAATTGAAACTTAAGGGACTAAATTCGCGAAAATTGAAAATATAGAGGACCAAAAATACAATTAAATCATGCAAATTTTAGTTCGTCGTTTATATTTATCTAATGTACTAATTTAGTTTTTTTTTCTCTTATTTCAATTTTTATGTTTATTTTTAGTCTCAATTTAATCATTAATTTTATATTTGTTTAAACTTTTAATTTCAGCATGACAAAAAAGGACTAAATTAAAACGTAAAAATAAACACAAGGGATTGAATTAACAATAAAAAAAAATAAAAGATCAAATTCATACTTAAACAAATATCAAAGATAATATTTATCAAAAATAAAGATAAATGATTAAATTAAATTTTTTTATAAAACATAAAGTACCAATTATATATTTAGCCGAAAAAAGTATAAGAATGTATATATAAGGTTATTTTCGGAATTAAAAAGCTAAATAAACTGTGTGGTGTATAAAGAAATAATGCTAGTGTCAATAGAATGTGCTATGTTTTGACCATAAATGCTCAAATTTTTTTTATGGACCGGCTCAACAGCCTCAGATTGTTCATGTTTGTGGGCCAGTGCCCAGTAAAAACGATGATTGGACACTGTTAATTTTGATGTTGGGTCACCTCTTTCTATTTTTGGATGCAAAATTATAACACTGTCCGTTATTATTTATCAATTTAAAAATACATTTTCATTTCTTTTTGAAAAAACTCATGCAATTTTTTTTTCGGATGAACCGTTCCAGGAAATTTCAGAAACAACATTCAAAAAGGAAATTTTTAACATTAAAAAATTTATTTAAAGCCAAAAAAAAAAACATTAAAAAATTTATAGTAAAATGGGTGTAGCTCACCACATTAAATAGGTGTGGCGCCGTTAACAACTCATGCATGATATAGCGCGCAACCAATTTACTTGTTTCATGAATTTCCATTTGAGCCTTGGCCCACCCGGCATTGTTCTGTTTATACAAATAATAATTAAATTACTTTCCCAATCAAGATGAAAAAAAAATCCTTGACTCAATACAAAAGAATATAATATAATCATAATCATAATAATAAAAAAACAGACCCAAAAAAAAGGATTTTCTTTGTGTTGCTTGCATCCTATTATTAGGGCGGGAAATAACTGAGGTTAATTAGATTTTGTAAGGTCTAAATTTAGCTTGCTTCTTAAATTGACATCTTGAATCTAGTTTGCTATCTATTGTAAGTTAATTTTTAAAAGACTATTATATCTGAAAGCTTGTTTAAAGACTTATTTTAAATAAAATCCTTTGTGTAGCAAAAAAAGAAAAATAAAGTCCTTGAAATTATTTTAAATAAGTTAATGTGTCTTTAGATATGTATATATTAATGCATTAAAACTTTAAACAGAATAAATATATAATCATAAAATATATCAATATTTTTCGAAAAATAATAATGATAGCAACATATATAATAATAATGTTATTATTATTATTTAAATAGACCAACTTATTAGGTCTTAGAGACTTTTTGATTTGTTTGAAGTCTGACCTATCTAATTAATTGAGCTTTAAAAAAGTCTTGGCCTCACCTGAACCTAATGTAAGTTGGGCTTAGACCCCTATTAGATAACCTAACATATTTTTACCGTTAACTACCATTACAATAGATATTTTTAGTAGGTAACCGAAAGAAGAATAAAGAAAGGTATTCTGTGTATGAATTTCTGTATATACTGTAAAACAATGATTACAACTTATATAGGAAAAGAATGAAAGAATGTCCTAACAGAATGCTGAGAATAGCAGGGTATATTCTTGTACTATTGACAGCTCATTGATTCTAGAATGTGTGTGTGCTGTACAATATGGTGAAAAATAGAAAAGCCAAACAGGTAAAACAGAAAAGCCAAAAACGGGTAGATAGGAATTAATTGTTGTTTAAGGTTGATTTGTGTTCCTGTTTATGTTCATCTTCTATTAGCCCCCCACAAGCTGAAGGTAGGAAAATGTCTTCTAACTGTAGCTTGGATAAATTGAGATGAAAGAGTCGTGGAGGTACTGCCTTAGTGAAGATGTCTGCCAGTTGGTTGGATGAAGGAACAGAAAGAATCTTCATGAGACCAGCTTGTGACTTTTCTCTTACAAGATGACAATCTATATCCAAGTGTTTAGTTCGCTCATGAAAAACAGGATTGGCAGCGATGTGAAGAGCGCTGTGATTGTCACAGTATAAGACTGATGGAGCACAACGAGAAATATGTAAATCTCTAAGAAGGTAGGAGAGCCATTGTAATTCACAAGTGGTGGATGCTAAGGCTCGATATTCTGCTTCGGAGGAGGAGCGGGAGATGGTGCTTTGCTTCTTAGTTCTCCAAGAGACAAGAGAGTGGCCGATGAAAAAGCAATAGCCAGTGATAGAACGATGAGAGTCCACATAGGTTGCCCAATCCACATCACTAAATCCGCGGATTTGAGTGGTGCAAGATCTGGGAAACAACAAGCCTTTCCCAGGACAACTTTTAAGGTAGCGAAGGACTTTGAGGGCGGCATTGTGATGTGCATGAGTAGGCTTGGATATGAATTGACTTAATTGTTGAGTGGCGAAGGTAATGTTCGGTCGAGTGCTGGTAAGGTAAATTAAACGCCCAACCAGCCGCCGATATGGGAGAGGATCAGGAAGCAGATCGGATGAATCAGCATGAAGGCGAAGAGAATTATCCATTGGTGTGGAAGCAGGTTTACAGCCAATCATCCTAGAATCTTTGAGAAGGTCCAAGCAGTATTTTCTTTGGCAGAGAGAAATGCCCTTAGCAGAATGAGCAACTTCAATTCCCAGAAAATATTTCAATGTCCCTAAGTCCTTGATATGAAAGCTAGAATGCAAAATACGTTTGATACTATTGATTTCAAAGACAGAATTACCAGTCAGTACTATGTCATCAACATAAATAATAAGAGTAGTGAATTCATATTTGTGAGTTTTGATGAATAAACTATGGTCCGCATGAGCATGACAGTATCCACAAGACAGAAGTAAATTGGATAGCTTCTCATACCATTTTCAACTTGCTTGTTTTAACCCGTAAAGGGATTTCTTTAATTTACAGCTCTGTGAAGACCGATTTCCAGGCAAGCCAGGCGGGATCATCATGTAAACATCCTCAGCCAAATCTCCATGTAAGAAGGCATTGCTCACATCAAGTTGCTGAATGGTCCAGTGATTGATGGAAGCTATAGCAAGGACTACACGGATAGTCGCCATTTTTACAACAGGTGAAAAAGTCTCAAAGTAATCAATACCTTCCTTCTGGGAATACCCCTTTGTAACGAGGCGTGCTTTGTAGCGCTCAATGGTGCCATTAGGGAGCCTCTTGATTTTGAAGACCCATTTGCATCCAATGGGTCTGGTGTGAAGAGGGGTTGTGACAACATCCCAAGTTCTGTTCATCATCAAAGCGTCAATTTCACGACCCATGGCCTCTCACCAACACCGGTGTTTCACGGCTTCTTGGAAACTGGTGGGTTCACACTCAGATGATACAGCCAAGAGGTAATGTCGGTGGGAAGGTGAAATCCGGTCATAAGTGATGGAAGACTGAATCGGATATGGACACGTTAAGGTTGATTGCGCAGATCTGAGAGGAGGGAGGTCACACTTGTAATCAGCAAGGTAAGGCGGTGGTTGGCTAGGGCGGTTGGATCGGCGTAGAGGGGAAGGTTCAACATGGGGTGGTTTGGGAAGGTCAGGTGGTGGTATCAATCGAGGGTTGGAAGTAGTGTTGTGGGTTGGAGAAGAGGGAGAAGAGGTCGATGGGGATTGATGAAGAGGTAGAGTTAGGGATGGGGAAATCGAGGGTTCTGGAAAGGGAAGGATAGAGCTATTGTGCGTGGTTGGTGGAGGTGAAGTGGGTTCGGGTAGGAGGATGGGTGGGTCATCAGTTGGTGGGGTGGTGTGGATAGGAGGATTGTGGGCCAAGGCTGGTGTGGGAACTGGATTAGTATCTAATCCAGTGCTTATGATAGGTGGATTATCCTTTTTGAAAGGAAATGACATTTCATGGAATAGAACATTTCTGGAAATAAATATTTCTTTGTTAGATATGTCCATGATAACATATAGCCTTTGGTCCCATTTTCGTAACCCAAAAAAGCCCCTTTACGAGATCTAGTATCAAATTTGTGTTGTGGTGTGGTGTTGGTAGCAAAACAGAGACAACAAAAAACTTTAAGCATAGAAAAATCAGGTTTTTGTTGATACAAAAGTTCAAAAGGGGTTTTATTTAAAATAACGCGAGATGGAATGCGATTAATTAAAAAAACAGCATGCTTAATAGCATAAGACCAAAAATTGCTAGGAATTTCAGATTGAAACATAAGAGCTCTAGCAACATTAAGTATATGCTGATGTTTGCGTTCAACTCTTCCGTTTTGTTGAGGAGTGTAAACACAACTCGTTTGATGAATAATACCTTTAGAACTGAAAAAATCTCTTAGCAAAAATTCGGGTCCATTATCAGATCGAATACACTTAATAATGGTGTTAAATTGATTTTCAACAAGGGCAACAAAGTTTTTGATATGATTCTTGACCTCAGCTTTTGATTTTAGTAAAACAGCCCAAGTGTAACGACTGTGATCATCAAGAATAGTTAGAAAATATTTGTGACCATGAATAGAGTTCTTGGAAAAGGGACCCCAAATATCCATGTGTATTAATTCAAAGATCTTGGAACAACGATTCGTGCTAAGAGAATAAGGTAATTTTCTTTGTTTTGCTAGGTGACAAACATCACAAATTTCATTAAAGTTACTAGAAATAAAAGGGTATGTTTGATTCAAAACTTTCTGACGATTTCTAGATAAATGTTCTAGTCTAAAATGTCAAAGGGTAGAATTGTTGGTTGGTTTGATATTGGCATTGTTGATAATGGGAGGTGTCTTGTTGATTTCCAAGTGATATAGTCCCTCCTTCAATTTAGCCAAACCAATCGTCTTCAACGTGTTCATTTCCTAAATTTGACAAGAAATATGAGAAAAGGTTATATAATATTTGAAGTGGGAAATTAATTTAGAAATAGATAGAAGATTAAAAGTAAAGTTAGGAACAAACAAAACATCACGACGGTGAAATTAGAAGAAAATCCGATTGTTCCTAAAAAGTGGGCCGTAACAATTTGGCCATTAGGCAAGTGAATATTTATTGGTTTAACTTTGGAATAAGACTGAAAATATTGTAAAGATGATGCAATATGATCAGTGGCTCCGGAATCTATTATCCAAGGTGTGTGATGTGTTTTTAAAGTGCAAAGTGTGCTGGTGGTGTGAATAGAAAAAATTAAAGGGGTACCAGACAGTGCATTAGAAAAAGAATTTGGGCTAGAGTGGGATAGGTTGGCCCGAATGGGCTTTTCATCTGGGTGCGCACCACCAATTCCTGTATTTTGTTGGAGAAGGGCCATGAGTTGCTAATATTGGGCCACTGTGATGGGAGAACTGGGCCCTTGTACAAGTCCCTCATCCTTTCCACTTGCTAGGGTTTTGCTGTTGTCAGTGAGGGCACTGTTGACGGCGCCTGAAGGGCCACCTGAAGAGCCGCCTTTGTTGGGTAGCCGCGGACGTCCTGGGTATTTGGGATGACCAGGAGGATATCCAAACCTAGCATAACACACATCCATGGTGTGGCCAGGTCGAGAACAGTGTTTGCATTTGGGAACGTTGTTGCCGGGTTTCTGGTAGCAGACGTCGCTAGTGTGCCCAAGGCGACCACAGTGGTCGCACTTGTGGTTGGATTTCCCCCCTCCTGACTGAGAGCCGCCGCGGAATTTGCCAGAAGTGGCGTTTACGAAGGGATTGACATCGAGAGAAACAGGGACAGAGGAGGAGTGTTGTCTCTTATGTTGAATAATCATGGAGAACACCCGATTTGCAGAAGGCAAAGGATCAAGGAGAAGAATTTGGGAACGCACCATGGCGAATCGTTCATCCAAGCCCTTTAGAAAACGGATGATGAAATCTTGATTGTGAAAGGTTAGAGCAGAGCATGTACATGGCAGGAAAGGTCGAAAATTGTCAAGCTCTTCCCATAGAGCTTTCAAGTTGGTGTAATAGTCAGTAACAGCGGCTGAACCTTGTTTGAGTGAGTAGATTTCTTCTTGTAACTCAGCAACTCGCAATAGGTCTCCTTGAGAAAAGCGTTCGCGAAGATCAGTCCAGATATCCGTTGCATTGTCAAAGAAAATGATGCTCTGTGCAATGGATGGAGAAACTGAGTTAAGGAGCCATGAGATGAGCAGATTGTTGCATCTCTCCCAGTGAGGAAACAGAGGGGAGGTTGGTTCAGGGACAGGGATGGAGCCATTAAGAAATCCCAATTTGTTTTTGGTAATCAGGGCAATCCGAATGGATCTTGACCATGATTGGTAGTTGTTTCATTTTAATGCCGGAGTGACGATGACGGAAGTGAGACTCTCGCTGGGATGAATATGATATGGGCTAGATGGGTTCTGACTTGGGTCAGTGAAAGGAGGAGGAGGAGATGTTGTGTGATGCACCTCAGAATCTGATGCAGGAGTTGCCATGGAACCTTAAAAGGCTCTAGATACCATAACAGAAAGAAGAATAAAGAAAGGTATTCTGTGTATGAATTTCTGTATATACTGTAAAATAATGATTACAACTTATATAGGAAAAGAATGAAAGAATGTCCTAACAGAATGCTGAGAATAGCAGGGTATATTCCTGTACTATTGACAACTCATTAATTCTAGAATGTGTGTGTTGTACAATATGGTGAAAAATAGAAAAGCCAAACAAGTAAAATAGAAAAGCCAAAAACGGGTAGATAGGAGTTAATTGCTGTTTAAGGTTGATTTGTGTTCCTATTTATGTTCATCTTCTATTAGTAGGGGTGTTTAATATAAAATCGCTTCAATAGCTAATTAGCTATGAGTCTGTTTGATTTGCTTTATTTCATGGCACAACACATCACAAAATTTTATGTGAAGTGTTTGATTTGAAAATGGTCAAGAGATAGCTCAAAACTAGTGTCACTGGACAACACAAAAAGGCAAATTTTTGTACTCTATTAAGCCATGGGACAACTTTTTGTCTCATGGCACAACCATTAAAAAGTCAAAAATATCCTTATTCTCTCCCACTATTTCATAACTATCTTACCCCACTTTCTCACTTTACTTCCAATATGCAAACTTCAAGACAACAGAGCTGATTTAAGGCTCAAGCAGTCCAAGCAAGGGCTTTAGGCTCCTCAGAAAAAAGGCCCCAATTTTTTTTTATTATTAATATACCTCTACTAAAAAATTGATTATAAAATCACTTTTTAAAATAAATTTTAATTAAAGTATTATAAGTGACTATTATAGCTTTATATTGATCCTACAAATAATATTTAGTGATAATTTTAATAAATTATTTTATTAGTAAATAAAAAGGCCTCATTCTTAAGTTTGTTTTAGGCCTAAGAGACCCTTGACTTATCCCTCCCCATATATATATATACATACTGTCCAATGGTCGCATCAAACGCACACTATGATTTTTTCACAAACAAATCAGGTGGTAAAAAAACATACTACCTCTGGTCCTTTTTATAGGGACCCTCTAACCAATTCATATAGATTAGGAAAACTACTAACAACCTCATTTAATGTTTTGTTTTTTAAAAAATGGTACAATCTACCAAATTTACCCTTATTTAAAGTCAACATTTTCAACAAATACATTAATTATACCCATTATTCTTTCATTTATTACAAGGGTAGACAAGAAAAAAATCAATAATTACCTCTTGAACTTGGTAGGAATGTTACATATAGGACCAACAAATTTTCTCAAAATGATCTTATTTTTAGGACCCGAGGTAGTAATAGAAATGCCACCCAACAAGCCTTGAAACATGGAATTTATAGCTCCCAACCAACCCCTAAACCAGTAAATCACAACAACACTTTATCTAAATTTGTGCAATATATAATATATATTAGTTGTATAAAATATAATTTCAAAATAAATATATAATAAATATACATTTTAATTTAGTTTTATTTTAAAAATTTCATATCCAAAAAAATTACATATCTACTTTAACAATTAAGATTATTTTATACTATTATTTTTATTTTATTGTTTATTTATAAATTCTAAAATTTAATTTTCTTTACCTCTTTTGGTACATCGAACGAACTAGAGACCGGTGACCCAATGCCTCGGTCAAGTTTAATAACTATGATTATAACGGTATAAATTTTTTATATGAATTAAAGAATTTATTGCTTTAAAACTTAAAAACTCATTTAATGCATATTTTTTAAAGTATGACTAAACTTTAATTAATGCATTTAAGATACTTATTAGCATGGTGGCCCTTATTAATAATAAGACTTCAATCATTATATATTATATATTTAGATAAAAATATTTTAAAATTTATATATATAATGTAATAAAAATACTTTCAATACTTTAATAAATTTAGTTAGGAAATTTATTTTGTAGTTACATTTTATTGCTAATTAGTAGCTAGTTTATTAGTTGCTATTGGGGTGTTTATAACCGAACCAACCCATTCTAAATCGTTGAAATCGATCCAAAAAGCTGATGAGCAAATAAACTGAAAACCGAAAACCGAAAAAACTACATAATTTTATTTGTTTGGCTTGGATTTCGGTTCCTTATATCAAAACCGAACCAACCCAAACCAAACCGCATATACTAACATAGATTTATAACTTTTCTATATTATTCATCTTTCTCTTAAAAGATCAAATGATCTTCTCAAAATATTTTTTTTATAGTTTGAGTTTTCTTCCAAATATAGATATTATTTGAGTTTTTATCGAATATATATGTATTATATACAAATATTTAAATAAAAAATGTAGACAAAAAAATTTGATCTAAATATATGCATCATATATACGTTTGCTATTAATATTTACAATTTTTTAATAAGAATGTATTTAAAAAAACTAAAACAAAAATCGAAAAACCGATCCAATCCAAACCACAAAAAAATTGGTTCATATTGGTTCAGATATTATTTAGAAATAAAATCGATCGGATGATGAGAATACAAAACCACAAAGATCGGATCAGATGTATTTTTTCTTCAAAACCGAACCAATCCACACCGCGAACACCCCTAATAGCTAAGCAGTAACTAAAAATTTTAGCTATGGAGTTTTGTTCGATAGCTAATTAGTAGCTCTTTAGATACAAATCAGCTAGGATCAATTTGTAACTACCTAGCTAAGGAAGGTACCCTGGGTTAGGTGGGAGGAAGTGTGTAAACAAAAGAATTTGGGGGGTCTTGGTCTGAAAAATGTGGAAAGGTTCAATTGGGCATTACTTGGAAAATGGCAATGGAGAGCGTTGGATAATAGTCAATCCCTTTGGGTTAAAGTCTTGCTTGCGCGATATGGACAAGATTTTGCATCTCCGGGGGTCCCTTTTCTCAAGACTAAGGCGTCTGTGTGGTGGAGTGATATTAGGAGGATTGGTGTGTTTGCTAATGAGTGGTTAGAAAATGGGTTATGTAAATGTCTAGGTGATGGAACCAAAACTTGGTTTTGGAGCGAGAACTGGCTTGGTACTGCCAATTTTGCATTGCAATTTCCTAGATTATTTGTTGTAGTTGCTCATAAACACAGTACAATAGCGGACAATGGTGAATGGCGAGAGGATAGATGGGTGTGGTGTTTTAAATGGAGGAGGCAGCTGCGATCTGTTGAGGAGGTTTTTTTTAGCTAACCTGGTTTCTATTTTGCAGGGAATACAACCTTGTAGAGCTAAAAGTGATTCTTGGAAGTGGGCCTATGACACTGTTAGGGGCTATTCTGTTAAGTCCGGATATGATGCTATTCAAGCATGTGTTTCTAGAACTCATTCTCTCCCTCCTAATGTTCTGTTCTCTCTCTCAAAATTATGGAAGAGTTGGACAACTCATAAAATTCAAGTATTCATTTGGCAGCATATGTTAGATTCCTTCCCTTCTAAAGTAAATCTCATGAGCCGTGGTTCAAATCGTTTGAATAATGATGGATTGTGTGTTTTTTGTGATCTTCATTTGGAGGATGCTGAGCATCTATTTCTCAAGTGTCCTGTGATTGATAAAATTTGGAAGTCTATTTTGGCTTGATTTGATATTCCAATTGCTTTACCAAGTGTTATTCAAGATCATGCTGTATGTTTTTCCGGCTTAGTAAGAGGCAAGAAAAGGTGGAAGGCGACGTGGGCGGTCTGGGCTATGACAATATGGTATATTTGGAAACAACGTAATCGAATTATCTTTGCACAACAAAGTTTTGATTTTGACAAGGTCGTTGAAGAAATTAAATTGAAATCTTGGCCAGGTCTAGCAGCATATTCTACTTCTTCATGTTTTTCCTTCGTCTCATGGCACTTTGATCCAGTAGAGAGCTTAAAGCTTTTGTTCTTGTAATGGAATGTGTCTCATGTAGGTTTAGGCAGCTTTTCTATTAGTAGTTTTTGTTTTCTGACGGTATTGATGTAATCTTCTTATTGTCATTGGGTTGAGCACCCCTTGTGCTTAATTAATTGATTCTTGCGCTTATCAAAAAAAAATTTGTAACTACATTCCAGAGCTAATCAATAGAAAATTAGATAAAAATTAGCTATGAAATTATTTTTTAGCTACACTCATCGCTAATTAGTAGCTAATTTAATGGCTAATAAGTAGCTATTAAAATTAACTACGAAATTATAGTCGGTAGCTAATCAATAGCTATTCTAATATAAATTAGCTACAAATATAGGTTGTAGCTATATTTCGTAGTTAATTTAGTAGCAAATTTGTGACTACTAAATTAGCTAAAAAAATTTATTTTAGTAGTTAATCAGTAGTAATTTAACTATACATTAACTACTACTAAAGATATTTCTAACTAATTTTTGTAGCTAATCATAAATTTTGTTGTAATGTTATTTCTATAAACATCCATCCAAATATTAAGCAAAAAAAATTGAAACTTCTTGGTCTAAAATATAAGCAAATATTAATCCGTGTCTCCTTATTTAATGCTAATTTCAAGCACTTTTCTCATATCATTGTCATTTGACCTATTCAAATGGAAGAGAGAGTACTTTTTGTAATTAAAACTTGTCCTTTTTAATGAAATCAAGAGAATTAAACACAAGAAACCAACTTTCTTAAGATGTGTAAATTATGTTTTTTTGGTTATAACCCGAACCGGAGATAGTATTTAATATTAAAATTAAATTATATTAATGAGTAATTGACTGTTTTAGTCTTTCACTTTGTAGTCAAATGACATTTTGGTCCCTGACTTTTTAAAATGTCTGAATTAGTCCATGACTTTGCACCTTGTAAGTCACTTTAGTCCCTGACATTAAGTGACATTGACAAAATATCTATGTGACATGTCTATATGACACATTATTTGTCACATATAAATTCACCTAAACAATCAATCGAATTCGTTTTGATTAATCGCCAAAGTTAATATTGTTTTGGGGTTTAAAATTGAGTTATATCGTAAGCAATTTGAAGGAATAATTGAGTTACCTATTTTAAAATTAAACAAACTAATGTCATTTTATCGCTCACTTAGACTCCTAAGTGCTAATTAACCCACGATATAGATATTCAGCATGTTATGTAGACATTTTATTAGTATCACTTAATATCATAGACTAAAATAACTAAGAGAGTATAGAGTCAATGATTAATTCAAACATATTAAAAAATCAAAAACTAAAATATTTTATTATTACAAACTAAATTAGTAAATAATTCTTATAATATTTGAATGGTTGAGTGAGATCTCTGAACACAATTCAGATCTAAACCCAAATTCCAATTCTATATCTCAGTCAATCAATATTCATATGAATTGTAAATAAACTAAATACAGCCTGGCTAGGAACGTTTTTTAAGAGGAGAGAATAAACATGGAAAGTGAGAGAGAATAAGAAATTGGAAAAGGAAAGTAAGAAAAAAATAAAAAAATAAAGGTCAATGCTTAATCTATTTGCCATTAATATCGCGTTCTCTAATAAAATAAAATGACTTTGGTCATTATATACGAGTATAGACATTCGACTTGTATCATGTGAAGTGGCATTAGAATCGAATAATCGTGCATTATAATTGTTTGTTTTCTTAATGAAAGTGTCTATATATGTATTATTGTTAACTACTCTGAATTAAGTTGGTGTCGGATGATCGGGGAATGCAGCTTTGATCAGTAATTTTTCACTTTGAATTTATTACTAGAAAAAAATTTAATATTAGCTATAAAATATAGGTACAAATTTTTATTCAGAGCTAATTTATATCTAAACAGTTGTAAATTAGCTACTAATTAGTTATTAAATTAGCTTCTAATTAGCTACGAAATATAGTTACTAAAGACTATCATATTTAACTTGTATCTAAATAGCTACCAATCAGGTACAAAATAAAATTTCTTAACTAATTTTCTTGGTTATTAATTTGCTACTAAATTAACTACTAATTAGCTACGAAATATAGCTACTAAATTTTTTTCATAGCTAATTTGTATGTAAATAATTACTAATTAGCTACCAAAAAAATTTCTAGCTAATTTTCTTGGCTACTGATTAACTACTAAATTAGCTACTAATTAGATATGAAGTCAATAATGAATCAAGTCTCAGTTAGGAGCAAGTTAGAGAGTTTATAAGTGGATGGACTTATACACATATTGTCTTAAAGAATTTGGTTGTATTAAGGTACTGGTTATATTGTGGTGTGCTACACTTGTGGTTCATTCTCTTGGCTTGTGTTTTTGGCTCTACTCTCTCCGTCCGAATAGTGGTATCCAAACCCAGTTCATCCGGTACGATGATGGGCTTTAGCAATTAAAAATATTTAATTTAGCTATATATATTAGCTACAGTTTAGATAGTGATTAGCTAACATTTTAGCTATGAATTGGCTACGGATATTTTCCGCTACCAATTAGCGACCAAATATTAGCTCTAAAAAATTTGATAGCTAATTAGTAGCTAATCCGCAACTATTCTATTTTTGCTACCGAATTATTATAAATTAGCTACAAATTTTTACCTAGCTAATATGCAAAATTCTTTTAGTGTATGTAGTGCATTTTGACCTATAAAAAATATTTATTTGTAATTAATGATACTTTCTCCATTTCACAATATATCTTTAGAGAGCAAAAAAGTTGATATTTCGTATCATATGTTTATATAAAATATTAGAAACATTTATTAATTTTTCTTTCTTTTGTCTTTATTTATTAATTAGTGTAAATTACTACAAGTAAAGATAATTTGGTTTATATTTAATTAGGTGTAAAATTTTAAAATGATATCAAAATTTTTTAAAATTAATATATTAATTATTTTTCTTAAATTGTGTGAAAAATTGGTAGGGACTTATATTATAAAATAGAGTAAGTAATTTACAACTGTTACATCATTCTCTACGGTCACAAATTGTATTTTTGATCTTGAATAAGATTAATTTTTATGGCAAAAGCAAAGAAAATATATATTTAAATAAGAGTGAAGCTAAGGAGCACTTTACTCTGACGATGCAAATATGTCAACATTGTGTTCCGTGATGCTTTTTGGTGCCACAACTTTGTAAAAAATATTTATTTTAGTAATTTTTATTTAATTTTTTAAAGTCGTTTAATAACTAAAAGAATTAAAATGTATATTTTTTTTGTAAATTTGGGGACTATTTTGAGATTTTAAAAATTTTATGGACTACATGACACCTACCATCTCATGAACGAAGGTTTACTCTAAAAATTCTATTGCAACCAAAATTAAATTACATTTTTATTTAATATTTTACAACTAAAATTAAATTCATATATTAAGTTAAACAAAAATTAAAATGGAATTATATTTTAAAATCAAATATATATATATATGACAGATAATTTGTGGAGCACATATGGAATTCCTACGAAATGCTCCTTAAGAACTTAGCATTGAAGTATTTTTTTTTTTTATAAGCAAAAGAATTTATTGAAAAGAGTACAAGTAATACTCAAATAATATAAGAATTCAGATAATAGACCTTTACAACAATAAACAGCAACAACACACGGCTAAAAAAACTAAAAAAACACCTTAAATAAATTAGGATTAACATTGAAGTATAAAAAGTGCTTAAATTGAAAAATAATATATACATATAAGATTCATCAAAATATATTAAAATAATTCTTAATCACCTTGTGCTGCGTTGGAGAGCCATAATAGAGGCTTGCTATTTGCTAATTTAAGAACATGTTAGATGATGTCACGTTAGAGTTAGATTATGAAGATTATGTCATGTTAGATGATGTCTAGAGAAAGGGTATGAAAGACATGGAAATTATATATATTATCTTATATTACAAATTAAACAACATAGACTAAAATTAAAATGTAAGTAAAAAGAACAATGAAATGAGAGCACTAATATTATGACATTTTCCATTTCATTCATTATATTCTTCAAATAATGGATTGTAAAATTTATTCCCTGCTGGCCCATCATAATATATATCTAAAAATTGGAATATGGATCAAATAAGGTAGTGTATGTTTAGCCCAATTTTTTTTTTTTTTACTTCTATTCATTCTATAAGTAAAAATTAGGTCAAATAATATTTATGGTAAATTTCTTAAATTTTAAGCTGATTTTTTATTGTGTACAGAATGTAAAAAGTTGGCTTTTAAAGCCATAAGCTAGAAATAGGAGTTTTTCAGAAAAAGTCTGGCTCATTTTGTAGTCCATTGTAATTAACACTTGAATATCCTAATTAACATCTGAAATCCTTACCTTTTCCTTCTCTCTTCGTAAAAATACCAATAAAACCTTCAAAGTCTTTTTCTCGTTTATAAATTATCGATTTTGTTTTAATCTTTATGAATTTTATGATTATTTAAAATTTTACATATTCAAGAATTTTAATTCTAAATTATTATTTTGATAAATTTATATTCTGTTTAATTTTAAAAAGAAATAAAAATATTGAGTTTCATAAAAAAATTATTTTTTTTATTGCAACTTTAATTTTGATAAATCATGATTTCCTCGCCTTTAAGATAAGAATAATTTCGTTCGTGTTGTGTGGCTGGTGCTGACATTAGAGAATTTGTCATAGATGAGATTGAAATATGGATTCTCCTGTTGTGCATTGTCCCTCCTATGAACTTAACGGGGCCTTACCCCAGTAAGTCAACTCCCGGGGTTAGGGGGTTCGGGCTGGGTTGGGTGGATTTTTTACTATTTTGAGGTCCAACCTAAACTAAATAGTTTGAGTTGGGTTGATTCGATTTTTGCAATTTCTACTCTTCTACCCAACAAACCCAATCCGAACTTGATTGGGTTGGATTGGGTTGGGTGATTGAGTTGGATTGGGTTGGGTGATTGAGTCTATCTAATTAAATAAAAAACATAAATTTATTTTTTAAAAAAAAAACTGTAAAATTTATACTGATATAATATTAATTTTACATAAGTTTAGTGATTTTATTCGCTAAAATAAAATATAACATTAATAATATAATTATACAATATAACATAGTCTTAACATAAATAAAGTAGTTAATCAGTCATAATAGGAGGAAGTAGTGTTGGCGGCAAGGAGGTCAAGACTACTGCTATGATTCTGAATATGATTATGATTGTTTTGAAAAGAAAACAATTAGTAAAGAGAAGTCGATAAGTCGAGGAGTGTGTCTAGAGTATGGGCTAAAGTCTTATGGGAGTAAAACGACATAGAAAATTAATTATTTAGGAATTTTGTTTGGGTTTATTGAGTTTTTAAAATGCAAACTCAATACTCAACCCAAATCGATTCGGATTCACTAAAACACACTCAAACCAATCCAATCACTCAACCCAACCCAAAAAAAGGCGTTTGGATTGGTTTGAGTTGTTTGGGTTCGTAGGTTACCCAATCCATTACCCACCCCTACTTGGGGTTTTCCGTATTTTGTTTTGTGAAATACAAGACTTTATTTATATTATATATAAAAAATATATAAAAGTAATAGAGTCTGAATATTTTTTTAAAAAAAACGTGTATTTATGTTTTTTTATACAGTCACGTGTTTATGTTTATATTTTAAAAAGGGTCATGAGAAAGAACCCCAGAAAAGGGGTAAACTCTCAAGAATCACAAGGAAACCCTAAAAAGATAACACTTTTTTTTCCCATAACACCACGAGTTTCCTGGATCTGAGGCAAAGCATCACAAGGACGAGTTTCCACATAACTTTCCTGTTCTCTCTCTCTATCTCTCTTATTTCTTTCTTCTTCTCACTTTGACACCTGAAATCCATGGATTGAGAAAAAGGAACAAAGCATCATTAACAACAAAAAAACAAGACATGAGTGTTTCTGTTTCCTTAATCTAGACCCATTAAATAATAATAATTAAATAATAACAGCTCAGCTATGTTTCATTACTTGATAATATTCTCTTTTATATAATAATCTACGACCCCAATTTTTTCGTTGTTTTTTTTTGTTCTCGTTGAATTCCACCTCGTTTTAATTATATTAGAGTTAACTATCAATTTAGTCCTCCAAAATTATTATGTCACCAATTTGGTCCTCCAAAGAATTTTGCCACCAAATTAGTCTTCCAAAGATTACCATATCACCAATTTGATCCCCTAAATAACTTTGTCACCAAATTAGTCCTCTAAAGATTTAAAAATTTACCAAATTAGTCCTCCATCATGAAGCAATTTGATATATTTAAATCTTTAAAGGACTAATTTGATATACTTACACATCTTTAGAGGACTAATTTGGTGACAAAGTTCTTTGGTGATAAAGTTCTTTTGGGGACTAAATTGGTGATAAGATAATTCTTGGAGGACCAAATTGATAGTTAACTTAATAGATATACTTTTAGTTTCTTTTGTATAATCACGGGTTTCCCTACCATTAGGATGAGACCAATCTCGTTGGCGCTGTGTGCCCCCAGGAATTTGGCATAGGTGATTGAGATTCGAACACGAGACCTCCCGCTGTGAAACGTCCCTCCTATAAACTTAGCGGGACCTTACACCGCTAACTCAACCCTTGAGGTTAGACATACTTTTAGTTGACATTTATTCTTGATATTTCTTTTTTGTTTTTTTATATTATATTCAATGCGTAGTTATATATTTACTTTTGTTTATAATAGATTCAAAGTTAAAAATCAAAAATCAATTCAATCCAAACCAAAAACGATTCAATCTAAACCAGAAAAAAATGAATCAAATTGATGGATCTGATTTCTTTTGAAAATCCAACCGAACCAAACCAAGCTGAAAAAGAGTAAATTGACCAGATCGGATGGTTACACCCCTCAAAATTGAACCAAACCTAATCGCAAACAATCTACCCTCATTAATATATTTGTTTTGCTGTGGCTAAAAACAAATAGTTCTAATTTCTGGGCTACTCTTGGCAAATTGTTTTAGTTATCCTTATCTTTATTTAAGAAATTCGGTGTAATTGCTATAGGGTAGCGCTCATTCGGTTGGAGTTTATCTGTTTTCTGGTATATTATTATCTTGTCATGATAGTTACAGTTATGTACTATGTGCTATTATTGTTTTTAGTAGGGGTTGGTTTTGATGTAATTTTAATTGCTTTCTGTTTGGTTTACTAATTTTGTATCAAAACTCTGTAAGCCTTTCCCAATTGCACTTCTGGTGCTGTGAATTTTATTAATAAAGTATATTTGTTTTGCTAATAAAAAAAAATATTGGAATCAATTATTTGCTAATTACTCAATTTAAAAGTTCAATTTATTTTTTTATAAACCAATAATTTTTTAATATTCGTATTTTGATATTTATTCAAAAAAATATTATATACTAATATGGGCATATAGGTGTATATCATTATGATATACACATGAAACCAAAAAAAAAATATTAAAATAGTTAAATAACACAAAGTTTCCTGGACCCCCCCCCCCAATTCCTCTATTTAAGCCCTCCATGTTGCCACTTCCAGCAACATTGTAGACCGTGCTAATCATTTCTAATTATTATTCACTAATTAATTTCTTGAGCCAAAATTAATTAGCAAATTATAATGGCTAGCCGTAATAATAACCACCTTCAGCAATATTCCAAAATTGGAATAATTGGGGCAGGTGTTAGTGGAATTGCTGCAGCCAAACAGCTATCTCACTACAACCCAATTGTTTTTGAAGCCACTAATTCCTTAGGAGGTGTTTGGAAACATTGTTCTTATAATTCCACTAAACTCCAAACACCTCGCCCTAATTTTCAATTTTCTGATTTTCCTTGGCCTAAGAATATAACCTCATATTTTCCTTCTAAGACTCAAGTGTTGGAATACGTGTACAATTATGCAACACATTTTGATGTGTTGAAATTTGTCAAGTTTAATTCTAGGGTTTTGAAAATTCACTATATTGGTGAAAATTTAAATGATGATCAGAACGATGATGAAAGGGGAAAAGAATATGGGAGGCTCTTGAGTGGTCATCCTGTTTGGGAGGTTGATGTGGAGAACAGCCAATCAAATACTGTTGAGGTTTTTTTTTTTCTTTTAATTAATTAATTAATTTTTAAAAGCAATTTTTTTTTAATCGGATGAGGTTACTTTAATTTTATTGGTATAACTATGGGTTTTCCACCCTTAAGATGAGATCGTTTGCGCTGTGTGGCTGGCGCTGGCTCCCAGAATTTGACATCGGTGGGATTCGAACACGGATTCTTCCGCTGTGAATCGTCCTCCTATGAATTTAACTAGGCCTTAAACTACTAAGCCAACCCTTGGGTTAGGTTGCTTAGCTTTAATTTGATTAATTGGCTTATGGTTTTGTTTAATCATTTATCATTGCCTTTTTAACTTTCTATTTTAATTTGTGGTTGATGTTCTTAAAATTTTGGTCAACTTTAAGGAAAGAGAGATGATGAATGTTTTCTAATATATGTAGACATGTACATGTGTTGTCAGTTTATTTTGCATTTTTTTTTAATTTTTATGTGTAATTGTAATACATAATCATCACTACTTTTTTTTTTTTTTTTTATATCTTTCAGAAGCACGTAGTTTAGAAAAGATATATAACTTATGAACATTTTTCTTCTGAAAAATGAAATACATTAAAGAAACCGCTTTAATAAAGAAAACGTGATTATTTTCTTCAAATGAGTTGAATAAAATACACACAAGCTAGAATATTTTAGGTTTAAATATGTTCTTAATTTCGATAAAATTTTTGACTTTTGATTTTGATCTTTAATTTTTTCTTTTGGTTTTCATTCCTTTAAAATATTTTTGTTTTCTTTAATTCATTTCCTTCATAAGAAGCTAGGACGAGATATAGAAAGAAATTAAGAAATTTGAGGATGAAAAACTAAAAAAACAATTATAGAGACAAACCAAGCATATTAATTTCAATAAATTTTTTTATAAAGACTAAAATTGAAAAGTATAAAATTTACATAGATCTTTTGGCTTCTTTGGCCACTATTCAAAAGGTCCTTATTATTATCTTGACAAAAAAAGGTCCTTATTATTATGAATAATTATTTTTTCTTTTAATTACACAGTCGTATGCCTTTGAGTTATTGGTGGTATGCATTGGGAAATATGGAGATTTACCAAGAATGCCAGATTATCCACCAAATAAAGGTCCAGAAATATTCAACGGCAAAGTTTTGCATACTTTAGATTACTGCAAGCTTGACAAAGAAGGTGCAAATGAATTACTCAAAGGAAAGAAAGTTGCAATTGTTGGTTACAAAAAATCTGCTATTGATTTGGCCATGGAATGTGCAAAAGCCAACTCAGGTTTGTACATACATAAATTTATTGTTTTCTTATCTGGTTTACATATTATATATAACCTCAATTGCACTTGCCTTTTTGGTTTTCAACAATGGTGAATGTGCGATTTCAGTTTCTCTATTTTTTTTAGTACCTTCTGTTCTTATTTTTGCGTAGCATTCAATTTTGGTTTTTCATTAAGTTTTTTTTTTTTCAAAATGTGAATAGATTACGAGGCATAACTATTCTCTTTTTTTCATTTTTTTTGTTGTAGTTTCGTTGAAAATATTATTCGTCAGTGGAAAACTAAATACAAAATGAATGGTTAAAATTAAGCATTTAAAAAAAATTGGAAACTTCGTTGAGCCAAAACAACAAGCTAACGCAACCAATCACAAGAATAATCAACTACAACCAAATTAAAAAGTTTCATTGAGCCAAAACCCCTCACATTGCATCTCAAACTACCGTCATCAAGTGGATTTTGAGAGGGACAGAAAGAAAAAAGCAAGAGGATGGTAGTTGTGGAGGTTTGAAGATGGTGTAGTAAGTAGATGTTATTAAAACGAGAAATTGGTTAGGGTGGGAGGGGTATGTGTGGCGGTGGTGAGGCTAGGGTTCACGGAGCGAATGGTTTTAAGATATTAAAAAAGTGGAAAAACAATGAAGAAGGTGGAGAAGTGGGAAAGGAAAGGAAGGTGTGGAATGGGAAAGGGTAAGGGGCATAGTGACTATGGGTAGGGTTGGGGAAATGACTCATTTTTAACATTTCCTTATTTAATTTAATAATTAATTGATTTATTAAAGGTTTGTGTGGTAGAAAATTAATTAGTGTATTTTAGGAATTAAAACAAACTATTTTTATATTATGGAGGACTTAAATATAAAAAAAAAATATTAGGGACCAAAAATGAAGTTCTCTATTTTATAGTGACTAAGAACATATTTAAGTCAATTTTATACAAGTTGTTTTAAATAAAAAATTATTTATTGATAGAATTATAAAACTTACTTGAATAAAATAAAAAAATAATTATTTTGGTAAACACTTAAAAAAAACTTATAAAAATAAACTCAAAACAACTTAAATAAATCTATAAATTATTTTCATATGTTTTGCTTTTGTCACAAGATTAAAGATTCCATTGATGTGCGATTACAAAGCTTTGGATGAATATGCAAAGAATGCCAATAGCGAGAGAGAAACCCAGAGAAAAGATTATGAAGTAATGAATTGTACACCCTTATAAACTCAACAATGGTCATATCACTCGCCGATGTGAGACTTCTAACAAGCTCTTTCAAACATCATAGATATGACAAGAGTAGCCTTTATATATAAGATTTTGAACACCCTTTTTTCTTTTATATGAGTTAGTTTTTAAAATTGAGTTAGCCGTAAACAAAAATTAATGATTGAATGTAAGAGTCCATAATACCTCAATATGGACAACTACACATGTTTTCTTGCGAACATCTATGTGTTTGATATTTAGTTATAGATGTAACAATGGCGTGTTAAGATGCTATCTTCTACGTTACTTGAAAATTTATGACTATAATAAAATATATAAAAGTTTGATAATGATCATTTTCTGGATCTTGAGTTAATATTTGAATATGATTTAGGCTTATAACACAAATTTAAGAGGGTTGACCCTATATATTTGAAGTTGACCATGTCTATGTCTATGGTAGCGTTTGGCAACTGTAGAGAAATGGAATAGAACCATGTATTGTGTTTTGGTGACCATAAAACAGAACATGTCCATATATCTTATTTTGTATTCAATGCGAAGTATAATACAGAAAATATTTTTTTAATACATATAATATTTTACTTTACTATAAGAAAATATAAAATTAAATGAAAAATAAAATAGTATATTTTTAATCTTTTTTTTTAAATATTATGAGTATAATTAAATAACAATTTTAAATTTATTAAATTTTGTATTAATATTTTATGAAAAAAATTAAACTATTAAATATAAAATTCTCACAATAAATACAATTATTAAATATATTTTTAAAAATAACTATTAAATATAAATTATGTTGACTATATTTTTGTTATGTAAATTTTAAAAATTATTTTTTAAAAGCATTTTTTGGTCGGAAAAAATAATATAAGGTTTAAAGAATTTAAACATATATTATTTTGTTAATAAAAAATAAAAATAATGATAATTTTTTTGTGTGTTTTGATATGTTTTCTTCCGTTTCACTTTTTTCAATAGAATCAAATTGTCTTATACATTTGCCTCAATGTTCTCTTCCTATGTATTAAATGTGGAACAATACATAGTATAAACGCAATCTAACTATAAGTTTTTTTTTATTTTATGCATTCCATTTTAATTTATCGACATATTGTAACATTAAATATATAAGAAGCCCATTTTATAAGAGTCACATGATCAAACTCCTTTTTTATTGTTAATTATTGTAATAATGGATAATATAATTTTAATTTTAATTTTAATTTATCAACTTTTTTTTTCTGTTTGTGTTGGTTGAAGGAGCTGGAGGGGAGGCTTGTACAATGGTGATAAGAACTGCACATTGGGGAATTCCATCTTACAAGATATGGGGATTACCATTTTTCTTGTTTTATTCAACAAGATTTTCTCAATTTTTCCATGAAAGACCAAACCAAAGCTTCTTCAGGAACTTCCTATGTCTTCTTTCATCTCCATTGGTAAATTCAAAATTTCGTCTTTATTTTAAAAATAATAATAATTATGCCAAGAGCTAATACAATTATCACACAAGCTTAAAATAATGTTTGACTAAAAGTCCAACAACCGATAAATAGTCAAGTCTTTTAAGAATAATACTGATAATGGTTTGATTTTTCATATATATGAAAAAGATGATATTATTGAGAATATTATCAGAGATGGACGCAGAGGGAGCGAGGGGGCTTTGGCCCCCTCCCCGACTAATATAAATTATATATTACATAGTTAGTTTATGATCGGCATATGTTAAATAGCCCGGCAGTTGAGTATGGTTGCAATCCTCCTTTAGGTCCCCGAATATTATACCTATTTCAGCATTCTCTTGATTTCGAAAGAAATTAATATTTGGCTGCAAGGTGAAGGATACTACTAATATTTTATAAAAAAGTTTAATATGTTTGCTAATGAAATGTGTGTATTAACTTTTTTTTATTTGTTTGAGACTTTTAATATTTAGAAGCTACACCAAATTTTGAAGATTCAGATTAAGTTGGATAAATCTATTTTAAGATCTGATAGAAAGAAAAGCATGTCATATTAAAATTATTTTCACAATTTATTCTTTTAAAAAAATTAACCGTATTTATATGTCATATCCTATTGTACCCCAATACTCGTACCCATATCGATGCAATGTAGGCTTTTCTTATCTATATGTGATATTCTATGGTCATAATTAGTTGTTTTCTTTGAAAAAATTATAATCTTACTATTATGACTAATTGTTATTTCCTCTCCCACAAAATTGACAGAGAAAAGCAATCTCCAAGTTCATAGAGTCGTACCTAGTTTGGAAGCTTCCTCTGGAAAAATATGGACTCAAACCAGAACACCCATTTGTGGAGGACTACGCAGCCTGCCAAATGGCCATCTTGCCGGAGAATTTCTTCGTCGAGGCAGAAAAGGGAAACATAAAATTCAAAAAGGCTAAAAAATGGTGGTTTTGGAACAGAGGAATTGAATTTGAAGATAACACTAAATTAGAAGCTGATGTTGTTATTCTTGCCACTGGATATGATGGAAAGACTAAGATCCAATCCCTTTTGCCTGAGCCATTTAACAGCTTGATTTTTGACCGTTCTGATATCATGCCACTTTATAGGTATGTGACTCACAAATTATCAAAATTTACAGATTAATTTTTTTCAAGTTAAATATATTTCTTGCCTCTAAAAAATTGCAAGTTTAATTAAAAGTTTTGTATATTGTATGTGATATAAATTTTCAATTTAGTCTTTAAATAATTTTTTTTTTAATTTGGTCTCTATATAAAAAATTATTTTCAAAACAGCCCCTATCGTCACTTACCGGGTTAATCCTGTTTGTAGTTTGATGATGGCAAGGGCATTATTGTAGACTCTTTTTTTTTGGCCTTGGACCAAATTAAAAATTCAAGTCACATATGAGGAACAAATGTCTAATCAAACCAACCCTTTTATTTGCACACATCATCTCTCAATTTGTAACTCATTGCTCCACACAATTGTTATAACGTCTATTGATGGCAGGGACTTTATTGCAAATTTTTTTTCCGTATGAGAACCCAATTGAAAACAAAATTTCATATTGAAACCAAAAGAAAAATGTGTCACCCATATTACACTTATGGTAGCTTTGCATTAACCCTCACATCTCATTAAAGGGAACTAAGTGTTGTTGGATGTCGTCTTTGCAAAATGTAATCATAGTTTGATGGGGTTTCAATGGTTGTAAAAACCATAATACTACGAGATTATATTGATAAGAAGTTTGAAACATAAATCAGTACTTGCAGTGAAGGTTTTAAATCTAGGTTTAAAACGTGACAATGCTTTTGGTGACTACGAATCTGCATCTCATTGTGACTGTGATTGCAGTAATGATAACATTTGACTATATTTAGCTCTATTTATTACAACGTGATCGTAACCACAACACGACCACAACTGTAATTTAAAACTTTGCTTGCGATAACTAATTAACTGAGATTAATTAATTTGATTTGAGAGCAGGGAAGCGATTCATCCTCTAATTCCAAACATGGCATTAATTGGATACACCGAAAGCGTTTCAAATCTTGCTACAGCTGAATTAAGGTGCAAATGGCTTGCAAAACTCGTTGATGAACAATTCAAGCTTCCAAGTGTTACGAAAATGCTTGAACAAAAAAACATAGAGTTTGAAGTAATGAGAAGAGCAACAAGGTTTTATAAGAGACACTGCAATTCAACTTTTAGTATCAACCATAACGATGGCATTTGCAGTGAAATGGGTTTGAGCCCCTGGAGGAAGAACAACTGGTTTTCTGAAGCTTTTAGCCCTTATAGCAACAGAGACTATTTCATGAAGGAAGATGAAGAAATATAAGAGGAATTGGTTAGTTGTCACTGTTATGAAATGTAATGTGAGAATAATTATTGGATCACATGAGCGAAATTGTGGTTTCAGTTATTTGCAGATTCTGAGTATGTTTGAAAACCCTTATTTTTGGAGAAATAACCGTTTATTTTTAAAAATTTCTCAGAGTTTATGAGAATTAACAATTATTTTCGAAAAATAAACGATTATTTGTTTAGAATAAATAAATCCAAACACACATTTAATGGATTGATCAATTATGTGTTTGCTCTTACAACCTTGTTCTACTGAGTGCTCTCTCAAATTAATTTTAAGATTATAAGGTCAACTATTTTAATTGTTGAGGTTTTAAATAATCTGAAATAATATCTAATTTTGTAAAATGAGAGCTATCATTTTAGATCTTTTCCATTTAACTTTTGAAGTGCATTCATTAGGCAAAATGAATAAAATGCTCAATGTTTTGTTAACATAACTCTAATATTATGAACTAAAATATCTAATCTACACTATCTTAATTTCTATTTCTTAATTTTTATTTAGTCAATACACCAGTCATAATTATTGTTTATAGTATTAGTCTATACTCTATAACTCCATAGGGTTATTGCTTTGCTAATAACTTTGCTAGGGACTACTTGCCTATTTCCATTTTTTTTTCTTTTTCCTTCACCCCTGTTTTTTCTCCTTTTCCTTGACATCAATTTCCTTCTTTTCCTTGAGAGAGCTCTATGTCAGTTCCATAGATTTTCAAGAATAATGATTTATGAGCATCTCACTTTTAAGATATAAGGGTGTATAAAAAGATATTAAATAAAGGAAGAGAGAGAGGAAAGAGAAGAAATATTAAAAATAATATGATAAAATAAGAAGAAAAACACAAAGACTCATAAATAATGATAAAATGAAAAGAGTAAATAATAACAATAGAGTTGTCATTTTTCAATTCTCTCTTCTACAAATTTCTTTCTGAATTATATTTTAACTAGACAATGGGTACTTTTGAATAAGCAATGATTCATTGTATTTCACTTGTTTTTGTTTTATAGGAAAGTAATACAATTGGGCATCTAACTTCGTACTCACACACGCATGTCATAATGTATTTACCAACTGAACTACATGACCGAGACATTGTATTTCACTTTTAGGGGTACAAACATGTATGGGAAAAGATAAAGTAAAATATTGACAGTGATATAGAAAAGGAAGAAATATATATATATATATAGAGGGAGGGATAAAAAACATTCGTGTAACTTACCTCAACTCTTACAAAGGTTGATAACTATTTTTCAAATATGTTTTTCATGAAATTCACCATAAAATTGAATCTACTTATTGTATAGATCATGTCTACAAAATTTCATATCATTCCAAAATCGTCTAGTATTCCATCACAATGCTTGTTAATTTAATATATTCTAAAACTACATTTTACGTTACTTTTTTGGTATATTGGTGGAGTACTAAATGATTCGGAATGATATAAATTTTGTAGACACGATCTTTACGATAAGTAGTTCCAATCATACATAGGGTTTCGTGAAAACAATCTTCGACAAATAGTTATTAACCGGTGTAAGTTACACTTGTGTCATTTGGTTCCTATATATATATATATATATATTCAAATGACACTAAGGTGTCAAAGTGAGTAAATGAGAGTAAATGATTGTGCTCATAACTTTTTATAAAAAATAAATTTCACCAATCCAACCATTCAATTGAAAGTTTATATGATATAGATCAAACGTGCAAAATTTCATACAATTTGAAAATTTTTAGGTGTGTAATCCCACGAAAGAAATTTACTTATATTTTAAATAATATATTAGACGTTCAAACAAAACATTCCTATAACATATCAAATAGTTTTCAAACTATATGAAAATTTGCATGATTGATCTACATTATATAAACTTTCAATGGAATGGTTGAATCAGTGAAATTCGTTGTTTATAAAAAGTTATGCGCAATGTCACACACTTGGGGAAGGATCAAATGACACCTGTGTAACTTACACCAACTCTTACACCAGGTAATAATTATTTGTCGAAGATGTTTTTCACCAAACCCACCGTAGGATTGAAACTACTTATCGTATAGATAATGTCTACAAAATTTCATATCATTCCGAATTCGTTTAGTACTCCATCACAATGCTTGTTAATTTCTTTTTAATATTAATATTATTAATTATTTTTCTTACTATTATTATTATTTCTTTTTAGTACTATTATTATTATTTATTTTATTACTATTATTATTATTTAATGTTATTACTATTTTTATTTATTTTCATTATTATTTATTTTTGTTACTATAATAATTATTATTATCAATATTTATTATTTATTTTATTACTATTATTATTATAATTATTAATTTTTCATTATTATTTATTTTTATTACTATTATTATTATTAAATTTTTTATTATTATCAATATTTATAACAATAATTATTATTAATTTTTATTTTTATTTTTATTTTTATTTTTAATTATAAAAATAAATGTTAATTTAAGAATATATATTATAACCAAGGGTAAAGTAGGAAATAAAAATCTTTATCCTATCCTGCTAGCCTCTAACCCAACTCCCCCCTTAGGATAACCTTTTGTACTAGAGAGTATGATAAAATAAGCTAACACGATAAGCTTATCATATCTTGCTGGCTCACCAAACTACAAATAATAATATAATATGATATGTTATTCTATCATGAGCTCTTTATCCTAGTCACCAAACGGACCTTTCATTCATTATGTCATCTATTAAAAATAGTGGGTCAATTAGAACCATCCAAAAATATGGGTGTGGAAGAGATGATGGTAATTTTTTTACATATACTTTCTCATGATGTTAAAAATAGAATAATTAAGAGGCAATTCATGAGAAGTGGTGAAACAATTAGTAGGAGATTCAATTATGTTTTACATATTGTTTTAAGATGTCAAAAAAAACTTTTTAAAGAACCTCAACCAATTCAAAAAAATTGCACTGATAGAAGGTGGAAATGGTTAAGGTAAATTTTGAAATTTTCAATAAAAGAACATCATAATTTCATTTATCATTTTTCAGTAATTGTGATCTTCGCTATTTTCTTTTGTTAAATGTAGAATTGTTTAGGAGCACTAGATGGAACCTATATCAAGGTTAATGTTTTAGAAGCTGATAAGTCTAGATACTAAACAAGAAAGGGAGAAATAACAACTAATGTATTGGGAGTTTGTTCTCAAGATATGAAATTTATTTATTTCTTGCCTGAGTGGGAGGGTTTAGCTTCATATGTTAGGGTTCTAAGAGATGCCGTATCTTGTAGAAATAGCCTAAAAGTTCCACAAGATATAGTTAGTATACAATTAAAGTCATTATATATTGTGTGACAAACAAATTATTTATAATTGCGTATTTTACTTTAGGTTTTTACTATTGGAACCCCCAAAAATCTGAACTCATAGCAATAAGACACTTCAATTACTTTTTTTTAAAAAAAACTTTCACCCACTTTTCACCAATACTTCATCTACCAATCACCAAAAGTGAAAATCAAAATTCAAAAGCTTTTCAATCTAATGTCGCTCTCCCATTCTATCATTTTTTCCTTTTTGCTAATACCTGTACTTTTATTTTTTTTCCATGTGTTAATAATGGACTAGGTTTCTTTTCTTAAATAATATAGAGTACTTAGACTTTGTGGCAAAATTCTTATGAAAAAAAACATAAGCGAGTTTGGGATAGTTCTTGTATCCAAGTTATCATGCAAAATTTCACAATGACCCTCAAGTTGGAATTTCTTAAACCGAAAGAAATATCTAATAACAAAAGGTGACCGTTGTGTCATAATTACAGAGTAATATTATAGAGTTACCTGAATCGGATCTTAATGCTCATAACCACACGAGATGCAGCGGAAGCCTCGGTCACGAACATCACGATCACAACAACAAATAGAACAAACACGAGGTTAGAGAAAGATGTGGTATTGTGGTCTTCCTCAACCAAACCTCTAGAGTCTCGAACCGGATGCCTAACTCTAAATGGGAAGGAGTATGCGGCTAGATGACGGTTTGATGTGTTGAGGACCATCATCTCCATATAAGCCTATTTATAGAACCACCTGTCAGGATTCCCATCATGCCCATAGCAGGTTAGGCCCAATGTTTCCACTCATATTGAGCCACATCGTAGGATGACAGTACAATCTAAGTCAGACTTCTGATAAACATTTTAACTGAATGTACTGACCACTGGTGAACAAGTCTAATCAATTAATTTGAATAGCTTGATATTATCCTTTATTAATATTCAACCCATAATTATATGAATGTGATAATTCCAATAATCTCCCACTTGGGCGTAATATTAATCCAAATGATTTATATCACAGTATAACTTTAGGTGCGCAACTATATGCTATTCAATTTAGATTGTCTTTACAATCCGGTCCATCTTATGCACCAACTAGGAACCATCACAGTTTTTACCACTATTATTAGTGTGGATAAACTCCAATGATCAACACAGTCATTACACTCGATGACATTGATCAAATGTGGATGAATGGCATGGAAATTACATGTTTCGTGATCTAACACATGTCTATTTCCAACTAGTCCTAACTTTAATCTTTATAGAGATCAATAGTTCAGAGTCTATATTATTATGAAATGAAGTGTCATGACCATGTAATGAGCTATGAAAAACGCATTACAATATATTCCCACTTTTCTTAGGCATACTGATGACACTCTTGCGAATTGTACAATTGCAACAGTCCTACTAGTGTCAATGCCTTAGTGAGCGGATCCGTAACTTTGGAGTTCGTTCCTTAATAGCTCAATACTTTCTAAAGTAACACTCTGAACCTCATTCCTTAACAAGAAGGAAATCCATACCTATAATTTTGCATACTGAAAAACTCCCATCTATATAAGACCACACCTTTATTGTCAATAAGAATCTCTAGTACCTTTGTTAGACTTTATTGACAACTAGCAGTCATTTAGCAAAATTACATAAACTTTATGGTTGAAGAGACAACAAGTGACCACTTGACACTTTACTAAATGTTGTTCTCTTAAAACCAACATAGAAAAGGGTATCCCAATATCGACTAGCGATTAACCCAACACTTATTGAAGTTAGAGTGAAATACCTTATGATCTCAAGTTTATCTAACTTCCTGTATGTGAGCAAACAACACTTTGTCCTTTGAAATTAATCAAAGACCTTTATGGCTATAACTCAAAAGATCTCCCCCAAAGAATCCTAGTATTTGCCCTGTATTTTCACCATGAAAGCAAGACATAGACAGGTCATGACTTGCAAACACGTGAGGTATCCCTTTGCCAAAGCATAGGAAATTTACTTTAAGAATTCAGAATTTGATCCCGTTCAAAATATTCTTTGAGATTAAATATCACATTTTTAAGATTATTGATCTTTACTCCCACTGAACTTATGGTACGTAAAGTACCATGGACGAAAAACTTTAACTAAGCCCACAAATGGATTCCTTAAATTTATGAATCAATTGACTATCTTCTTGCGAAGTATGTCCCAACAGTTTTTTTTTTATTTCATATAGACATCTTCCTCAAGATTCTTATTGATGGAAGCAGTCTTTAGTTCCATTTGTGCGACTTAAGGCTTAACTTGCAATGTGCATCTTTCCAAGTAAGTCCTTCCACATGCGACATAGCTTGTTTTTCATGTCACCCTATGAATCCAAATTGGTTTCACTTCCTGGGTAACTTTACAATGCCCAAAATGTCATTTTATTTATGTTATGAAGTTCACCCCCATGGCCTTAACTAACTTCATGAGAGTTGAAATTACTAACTTATTCCTTGAAGATGAACTAGTCAGCTTCGAGAATCAGTAGTATCCTCATGTGCAATGTAATCCTCTAGATTCGCAGTTTTTCATTCTCTTGTAGACCTACTTGATGAAACTTGATGAGGTTGTTGAGTTTGACCCTATTAATCCTCTCAAACCATATGAAGAGAAACTGAAGGTCCCTGATGATCTATAGTTATAACCTATGGATCTAATCCATATGGGAGAGTCATGTCCTTATGAAGAGATGTCTCTGAATCCTCCCCAAGACCAATGTCTATTAACATCTCTCTCCCCCCAAACTCAACATCCTCGAAGAACTTAATTCTCCAAAAGGAAAATTGTTGTGTTGGTGGGATAACATCTTTAAGTCACACGACATTTCAAATAACCAACTATAGTGCAACTAACAATTCTTGAATCCAACCTTTCTGTATTAGGACCACAAGGCCCTACTTAGTTGGATAAACCCTGAACCTTTTAATGATTTACATAGGCCTTTCGCCTATCTCAAGCTCTTAATGGGTTTTGTTAATTGTCTTTGTCGGTATTCTATCTAATATCTTTGTAGCATCTTCACATAGTGATTATAGGCAAGCAAGCATTTGATAATCAAACACTTCTTACCCTATCACTAAGGGTATTGTTCATTCCTTTCTTACCCTATCGCTAAGGGTATTGTTCCTTCCTTTATCCACATCTTTAAGCTTAGCAAACCTTGCATTGTGAACTAATGGAACTGCACCACACTGATGAGGAACCGCATAAATAGGTTAGGACGCCATCACCAGATCAATCGTACCTTATGAATATCTAACATTACGATTAGATCCTTATTGTGAACCGAATAGTCTTATCAAGTTGACTTTCAACTATGTTCATAAGAGACTTGTTAGCGTTCAACCCCATAGATTATTACTTATTTCTTTAGATCCTTAAATACCTTATATGTCTTTATGACAATATTACAAAGTTTGCAGATACAGGCTTAGTAATTTTCATTACTAACCTGGAGAACTTTGCTCACTGTTTTAGAAACTTTATAAACACAATTCACCTAACGAATAACAAGAATCTGTCAAGGAATGATTGCGCAACATTATGCAACCAACCTCCTTTAGTAACCGAAAAGCACCTTTAGAAGTCTTTTCTCCGTAACCTTCACAGTGAAGGTCAAGTAGGTGACCGTCCTGTATTCATAAGCTGAGAAAAAGAATTCAAGGAAACTTTGAGACTATCTTAAATTTCTATTCAACTTAAAAGTTGCTTTATGAATAGTCGCATAACCCTAGTCCAATGATCCTAAGGCATAGAAGACAAGAGCCTTCTGCCAACACCATCGTGCTCGGAGGATACACGATTGAGCCATAAAAAATTAGGACATAGAATTAACGACTAGCTTACTCATAAAATGGGAATAATTCATACATATATATACATATGTAGATAATTTATCAATTATGGACAACAAGATACCAAAGCACTCCACCAACCCCAAATACCGGAGGGTACGCAGGTTGGCTTATAAGTGGTACTCTCACGTAACAATCAAACATTGACAGTCAGTTCTAGTCAAGTGAAAGTCCATCGGAGGATGGCAAGCAATCACCCACATGAAAAATTGCTTTATGTCTGTCACATGCTTATTATCACAAGCTTGACATTGTTCAGTCAAGATGTGTCACACCGGAGGGTGGAAGCACAACCCACAGTAACAATCCCAAGCTCATCTTTTGTAACCTTAATCAAACCGATCTCGACAACAGAGGCTACGGAGGTAACATGTTTGCTTTAATGGTTTGATTAACATTACAAGACAACATGGTTTGGATCCATAATTCTTCTTTATTTCACTTGAAAAAAAAGTGAACACCAGAGTCTAGAATTGACAAAATCGCATCAAATCGTCATGCAATTGTGTTAAAACACACTTTATCACGTCACACGACTTGATATTGCTTAGTCAAGTTGCGTCACATTGGAGGGTTGAAGCACAACCCACAATAGCAACCCCAAGCCATTTTTATTATAACATTAATCAAATCTATTTCCACAATAGAGGCTACGGAGATAGCATGTTTGCTTCAAAGATTTGATTAATATTACATGACATATACTTTATCAGACTTTGTCACGTCACAAAACCATGCTACTATACCGCATGGTCGTGCCGTAAAGAGAGGTGGCGTCACAACGGACACACTTAATAACCAAGTCTTTCCTAGTCAAAACTTTTTCAAGTACAACATTCATACAGATCGCATATTACCTTACCGAAAAAACGCTCCTAATTGTTTGACCAAAAGTCAAACAGTGGATGGTTTAAAAAAAGTCAACTCGAATGGTTTGGCTAAAGTGAACCCAAATGGTTTCACCAAGTCAAACTATGAAACTTTGACCAAAGTCAAACTCCGAACACAAATGGTTTAACCAAAGTCAAACCTTAAAATGTTGACCAAAATCAAACCATAAAATGTTGACCAAAGTCAAACGTCAAAACATTTGACCGAAAAATCAAACCCCAAAATGTTTGTCCGAAAAGTTAAACTCCGAAACGTTTGTCCGAATAGTCAAACTCCGAAACGTTTGACTGAATAGTCAAACTCCGAAACGTTTGACCGAAAAAACAAACTCCAAAACATTTGACCCATAACTTTTGGCCAAAAGTCAAACCTTAAATGTTTGACCCAGAATGTTTGACCAAAAGTCAAACTCGAAATGTTTGACCAAAAGTCAAACCCGAATGTCAAACATAAATAATTAAAAAAATGCATACTTTTAATTACATATTATCTCCATAAAATAAAGTTGATAAGGAGATAAAACTTCACAAACTGAATTTCAATCGAATAATAATAAACGATTTCAATAACAAATTCAATCTTATCATGTAATCATGCAATTTTATGATATAAAATTGAATTAGTTAAAAAAAAAAAACTAATTCCTTTAAATCCTTATTGTAATTTCAGTCTCATCTTTCAACTTTTACCAAGCAATTATGCAAATTTAAATAATAAATAAAAGGAATAATATTTCAATCTCAAATTAGTTACTGAACAAAACATAACCAATCTTGAGAAAAATGTATTCTTATCCGAATGTTAAATTCTAATATTATCTTCATGAAAATAACCGAAAGAAGATAAAATATTTATGATGTGATCATATAACATCCTATTTTAAATTAGTTACAAATCAAACTATAACCAATTCTCTTTTATCACAATTATTTCCTTTATCACCGAAAAAAAAATCATCAATTCAATTGAAACCAAGAATTGAAACACGAGTAAAAGGAAGCTAGTCCATTGCACACTATCATGGAATTTATAAGGAAAAATTATGATAATATAAGCTAGGAGAAAAGCAAACTAACTTGATAATATATAAGAGATTAATATAGCTAATCGATGCATATTGAGTTGACGATACATGTTATGGCGTGAACTAGATCTCAATCAAACAATATATTCTGAACATATACAAGATAACAAACAACGTGAATCAATCCACAAATTTCAAAACTTTATGAAATCTCTCCCGAACAATATATCAAAAAAAAGTATACTGAAACACTCTATATTCCACAACGGGGCTTCCGAATATCACGATCACAACAACAAATAGAACAAACAACGAGGTTAGAGAAAGTTGTGGTATTGTGGTCTTTCTCAACCAAACCTCTAGAGTCCCGAACCGGGATGCCTAACTCCAAATGGGAAAGAGTATGCGGCTAGATGGCGGTTTAATGTATTGGGGACCATCACCTCCATATAGGCCTATTTATAGAACCACCTTCCAGGGTCCCCATCATGCCCATAGCAGGTTAGACCACTGATGAACAAGTCTAATCGATTTGAATAGCTTGATATTATCATTTATTAATATTCAGCTCATAGGAATGTGATACTTGTTTAAGCTTCTTTCTCATTTATTGGGGCTAGTTTTGTGATCATTACAAAATCTGAAAATCATTCTAATTTTGTTAGTTAATTATACCATAAATTTAGAACAACAAATTGACCTTGAAACTTACGATCTTTATCTTTACAAACCTTCGTACTAAGGTAAATTTTTTGTATTATAGCTTTGTTATACAATATTTTAAGTTTTTTTACTCCATTTTTGTTCCTTTTTAATTTGTCTCTTAAAGTTAATTCACACTTATTAAAAAAATTAATTAATGTTCTTATTATTATAAAAATTATGAGGTAATTGTCTATTATATCCTTTCTATTCCATCCTAACGAGAACCATAAGATTGTTCTTGTTACTCCACTGACAATGGCAAAAACTATCATACATGGGCGAGAGGATGAAACAAGCGTCGGATACCAAGAACAAACTGGAATTCTTGGATGGCACCATGACCAACCCCCAAGCTCTGATTACCTCTTTGCTCCATGGAATTGTTGCAACAAGATGACACTTTCATGGAGACGTCATTTTTAAGGGGAAACGATTTTGAATTCATTGCTATGGTTTGACATGTCAATAGATGCGTGGGAGGATCTTTCTTCAAGATACTCTCAAAGTGATATCTTTCACATCTTTGAATTGTAAGAAGACTTATACCATTTGCAACAAGGGACTTCTTCAATCTCTGAATTCTTCACTCCCTTGTGAATGTTGTGGGAAGAAATCCATAAGCTTCACCCTACACCCCGCTGCAAATGTTTATCGCCATGCTCATGTGGCGCTCTAACTTCTGTGCAGAAATACCAAGAGAGGATCTTGTAATCAGATTCCTCAAAGGTCTCAACGAGCAATATGCTCAAGTACAATAAAATATTATGACGCTCATGTATTCAAGATAATTAAAGCAAATTTTATTTGACGATCTTCTTTCTCTTTATCATTTGCTACTTGTTTAAGCTCATTCCTCCATGCTATCAAACTTGTACTTGACCACTCCCTTGCAACATTATCACGATAAGAATCTTATAGGATCCACACCCCAATTCTCAAAATTACAACATGCAAGATTTCCCTTTGATCTTTTATCAAAGCCATTGCCATGAGAACCATTTAACCTTATGAAACACATCTGATAAGGGTGATTCCTTATCCTCAGACCATCCTAACTAGATCCTAACACCTGAAAATAATGATTCATTTACCACAAGCCAGGACACAACACAACATGGAATTATCAATAATAAATTCCACCAGGACATCGCTTCCTTCCATAACAGAGCTGAGGTATTACAAGATAAGAGAGTGTGATTTAGTACCTCATCCTTGTCAGAGCATAATACACATTGCACTTCATCCATTGAATATAGATTTTATAGCAGCCATTGTGGAATTTGGTGATAAGGAATTTTTGGTGAAAGGTAGTAATGCTTCTTTCTTAGTCTTAATCAACAAGGTGCCTAATCCTCTTGGTTTGGATGAATACCGGCCAATATCTTTGATAGGAAGCTTTTATAAAATTTTGTCAATGATGTTGGGGGGATAATTGAGAAGTGTTATAAACAAGGTAATTGGTGAAAGACAAACTGCTTTTATTGGAGAAAGGCAAATTAAATTATGAATGGGGTCATTATTGCAAATGAGATTATTGACGACACTAAGAAACGCAAGAGAAGGTGTTTAATTTTTAAGGAAAAAATATAATTTTGGTTCCTTAACTTTTATTCAATGTTTACTTTGGTCCCATAACTTTTTTAAGGTTCATTTAAGTCTCTTAACTTCTGTTTTTGTCCAAAATGGTCCCTATCGTCATTTTCGTTACCAATTTAATGGATTTTTAACTAATGTTATTATATTCTGTTATCTATTTATTTTGAACCATTGATTTACATTAATTTAGATAATTTATTTTGAACAATTTAGGCTGTTAAAAATTCATTAAATTGCTAACGGGAATAACGACAAAATCATTTTGTACCAAAAACAAAAGTTAAAGGACTAAAATGAGAAGTGTTATAAACAAGATAATTGGTGAAAGACAAACTGCCTTTATTGGAGAAAGGCAAATCATGAATGGGTTCATTATTGCAAATGAGATTATTGACGACACTAAGAAACGCAAGAGAAAGGTGTTTAATTTTTAAGGACAATTTTAAAAAGGCATACGATTAGGTAAATTGGGGCTATTTAATTGAAACGATGGAGTGTATGGATTTTTGTTTGAAATGACGGAAGTGGGTTGAAGCATGTTTAAAATCAGCCTTTGTTTCAATTCTGGTAAAAAGGAAGTCCGACTCAACAATTCCAAATGGAGAAAATCATTAGGCAGGGTGATCCTATGTCGTCGTTCTTGTTTTTGATTGCAGAAGAGGGGTTGAATGACCTTATTAACAATGGTGTTGGGGATGATTTGTTAGATGGGTAAGCTATTGGTGATGGAAGTGTGTGTGTGCCTATGTTACAGTTTGTTGACGACACAATTTTTTTGTGTGAGGATTCTAATAAAAACATCATTGCTCTTAAAAGTGTTCTCCGTATGTTTGAATTGGCATCAAGTTTACAGATAAATTTTGATAAGAGCCGACTCATTGGGATAAATGTCTCATAGGATAGATTTGGGAAAATCGTAGATAGTCTTAATTGCAGAATTGGAAGCATTCCGTTTCTCTATTTAGGGGTGCTTGTTGGGGTGCAAGCAAGGAAGTCAGATACGTGAATGCCATTGTTACAAGGCTTAAAGAGGAAGTTGGGGAAATGGGAACATTGTAACATCTTTATTTAAAAAAAAAAAAAAAAACAACGTATGTGGATTTAGTGGCCTGCGCCATGAGTCTCATATATGTATATATTATATTATGGCATACATATGCCATGACATCATCCATCATTCATTCATTATTTTATTTCATTATTTAGCCTATAAAAGGCTATGGTTCGATGCATTAATTGCATCAAAGTCCCATTCTCTCCCTCTATTTGTTATTCTGTGTGTGTATAAATTACTATGTGTGAACAAAAATTATTTGAGTGTATATCAAGCAAGGAGTTTGAGGCACCGGTTTTTCTAAAATTATTTATAGAAGAAATCAAGCAAATACCCGAGGTAAGGGGGATGTTAGTATACATGCAAGGAGACTAGTAGCTATATTAGAGGTGTTATATTTGAGAGAAGCCTTAATCTCTCGTTATTATTATATTATATAAATAGTATTTATATAATATTTATGTGATATTATTACTATTACGATTACTCTTTCTATACGTTTATGATTTATTCAAGAAATTATTTAATTGATGATATTTGTTATATTGGGTACTAATAATCCTTGTATGTTACTTCGCTGTGATTGGTGAAATTTTGGATTATCCTTATTGGCACTAAATTCACCATGATTGGTGGTAGAGTGTACCACTGGGGTGTCGCATACAGCTAGCCGATATGAGATGTGTTATGGCATTGTATGGTACCTAGGATAGGTGTTGCATACATATGGCCAAAGAAGATGTGATATGGCACTGTATGGTACCTTGGATTGCGGGCACATACTCCTAATCATGTGTATGTAATTTATTGAGACTATTCATATATTTGATTTCTGGAGAACGGAAGATTAATAAATATTCATTCTAAATAAATGATTTATTAATTAATATTAATTGTGTGTGGTTGATTGATAATAACTATGTATTTGATTTCATTGAAAAATTATTATTCGTGAAAGATTGATAAATATTTATTTGGATGATTAGTTGTTTATTAACTAATATTATTGTGCATACTTTTAATATAGTTATTATCTCCGTTTAAATTGTGTGTACACTACTCACCTCTCTGTGTTTTTTTGACTGTATGAATTATAATATATTATTAGATCAAGACGATCACGTCATGGTCAACGAGGAGCTAGTCGTAGATCAATGATACCTACTTGGTTGTTATTTTTATCAACCAATTGGATTTATGAGTTGCTGCGTGAAGGGAATAATTGAATACACTCACGTGTTAAATATACTATTTTATTTTGTAATAAATAAGTCTAAGCTGAGACGTTGACATCCTAGACAAATGAGTATGTTATAACTATTTGATATTTTTGAACTCAGTATGTATTAACTAAGTATTGGGTGGTAATTATTGATAATTATATTCATGGTGAATAAATTATATCTTTTTATAATAATTACAGTTTTGATAGTTGGGTGTCACAAACATCGTAGTCTATCTTTCGGTGGTTGTTTGGTGTTATTGAATTTAGTGTTGGCAAATATTCCTACATACTTGATGTTGGTTTATAAGGCACCAAAAGTGGGCATTACAATGGATAAAGCAAATTCAAAGGGATTTTCTGTGGGGAAGTAGTCCAAACAACCATAAAATTTCTTGGGTGGCATGGGACAAAGTGTGTTTACCGAAAGAGCTGGGAGGTTTAGGTGTGAAGATTATTAAGGTGATGAATTTGGCTCTTTTAAGGAAGTGGCGTTGGCGTTTGTTGAAGGAGGAGGGAGAGTTGTGGACCTCGGTGTTAGCTTCTAAATATAAGATGGAAGACAATATAGGGTCTTGACAATTTGGGTTCCACTAATTCAAACTCGTTGGGTGACCTATTTCGGTTGGATGTACGGAGTGAGGATAAGGCTAGATTCTGGCATGATGCTTGGATAGTAACAAGCCTTTGAAGGAACAATTCCCAAGGTTATTTTAATCATCTGACCGGCAAAATAATCTTATCAGTGATATGGGGTTGTGGGATGAATTGGCGTATGGAGATGGAGTTGGAGATGGCGTAGTGTGTTGAACTATAGGGATGTTGGGAAGTTGGAGGAGATGGTCTTGCTTTTTACTAACTTTGTTTTTTTTAGGGTCAAGGTGATTCATGGCGTTGGATTGGAAATAATTTAGGAGTATAATCGGTTCAAAAAGTGTATTCTATGTTAGGTCCGCATTTGGGCCAGCGGGTGATAAGTGTATTTTTTTGCTTGTTTTACAAGCTAATTTATGCACTTATCTCGTGCTAAAAATGGTTTTTCTTGATTAAAAATCCTCCCTAATCTAGTCTTTTAAGTTCTTGAATAAAGTTTTCTTTTAATGAATTTTGTTAGAGTTGAGTTGTTACAAGTATTGAATTTTGGCCTAAGATGAGTAGCAAATGCCTGATGACTTGTCCTGTTTCCCACTTTCTCGCTTAAGCTAGACCTGGCACTCAAGCGAGAGCTGATGCCTGATGAACATTCTTCTCTGCCACTTTCTCACTTAAGCCACACCTAGGGCTTAAGCGAGAGCAAATGGTTGATGACTTGTCCTGTCTACCACTTTCTCGCTTAAGCGAGGGGAGGCACTTAAGTGTGAGTTTCACTGTAGCAGGCGTGGGTTTACGTAATTTCAAAGTGTTATTTATAAATTTTGGAGATGTTTTGTTTAGGTTAAGTCGTTTCATAGCAAAAATTAGGATTTTGAGAGAGAGCAGTAAAGAGATTTATTTGTAATCTTTCTCAATTTCATCTGTAATCTTCTTTCAGAGATGGCAGCTTAGGCTCTCTAGCTTGGATTTCGATGTAGCTTCGCAAGTATAATTCTCAAACTCAGTGATTTCTTTCTATGTTAATGAATTATTTCTTTTTCCCGGTTTTAATTACGAGTTGTAAGTCTGATTACCTTTCTTCTCTTCTTCTAACTTCTCTTAATTAACGAGAACTTAAATGAGAAAATTGGTTCTGAGAAAGGGAATTTCATAAACAAAAATCTAGATATAGGTTTTGATTTATGAACCCGTTTTTGAAAGGTTTTCTTAATGCATGGTAAGAACTCTTTCGTTTAAAGAGATTTAATTGGTGTATTTTTTCCATAGAATCTAACAAATGAGAGATAAATTGTTAGTGGTTTCAACGTTAGATCTTCAATTAACATAGTAATTTATCACATGAATTTGGGAATTGTCACGAGCAAAGTGAAATCCAAATCCAAGTATTTTAATTCAGTTGTTTTCAACTCTTTTTATATTACGCGCTCTTATTTCGCAATTAAATTTCCATCATATTTTTAAAAAACCTTACCCAAAAATTTTAATATTAAAACTAAATTGTTCTTGAATTGTTCTCCAAAAATTATACTTATTTTCTTTCTATACTATAACACGTTAGTATTTTAGTTTTCTAAAACACTTAACAGCGGAACCATACTCTCTTATGAGGAGTTTGGAAGCTACCTATTCCCAAAAAAGTGGCTGTGTTCTATTCGCATTTCATTCAGGATCGTTTACCGTCTTGAATCAATCTACTAAAATTGATCTAATGGTGAGATATTTGAGTAATTATTTACATAAGAGGTTAGATTCAAACCTTATTACTTTTATTGTAAACAAAAATTTCTAATAAAGATATAATAAAAAATTAGATAATACTTTTCATACATTAAAAAGTACTCTTTTCGGTCTTATATATAGATTACCTTTTAGAAGAAATCTTTAGTCCTAAATATAAATCACTAACTAACTCATTAATTGAGTTTTTCTCTTTTACCCTTGTACAATATTCAAAGATTTAATTAATGATGTAGTGAAAAAGAGAGTGGAATAAGAAAGAGAAAGAGATATTAATTTTCAAAGTATTTCCTAGCACATTTAAGTTGAGGGTATAGTCGAAAAAAACCCTTTTTTTTAGACAAATTTAATGAGCTAATTACAATTTCTTAGTTTTGTTATTCGGTTAGAAGTGACTTATATATAGGATCGGAGAGAGTACTAATTAATTTTCTTTAATTATATAAATTAATTTTAATAAACAGACAATTAAAAGTCCAAACAAAAAATGCAAGCAGTAATTTATAAAAAAAAACAATATGCAAGCAGTAGATGGACTTATATATTCTGCCGCAATTGACTGTAGTTTTTCTTTATTTAAAATAATTATTTAATGCTTGGTCCAAAAACAAAATAATTATTTAATGCTATTCTGGTGTGGTCAAACTAATGCAGCTTTCACAAAGAGAACCAACTAGTCCTCTGAGTCTCTGACATTACCTATGACTTCACCAAATCTCCACCGCAAAACCGTACCAACTAGAAAATTTAACCATAGGAAATTAACTCTGTTTTGATAAAGTAGAAATTTGGTGAAAGAAAATTATGGGGGAGAAAAATAGAAATGAAGAAAATATTTACTGTTCTTAGAAATCATTCTTTTTTTAAAAAAATCTCTCTTAAATCAAACAAAAAAAAATTTATATTATTATCTATATTTTTCTCTCTTTTCTATTTTTTTTCTCTTAATCAAAGGCTAATAAAGAAAGGGTACGCAATAAACATCATAGCATGACCTAAAATCAAAATTGCATATATTCTTTAGTTTATCATAATTAAATACAATATGAAATAAACAAAATCATAGCAAAGCAAAATAGAAAGATAAACAATAAACATTATTGCAATTTTATTCAATATAGTTTGATAATTGAATAATTTTAGTTTATATAATTTCAACTAAACAATTTTAGTTTTTAGACAATTTAAAATATGAAAATATGTAGTTCATAAGCCTAATTTTCGCTACAATATTAAAGGCCTATCATTACAATTATTGAAAACTATGAATATAATTGTGATAAATTTCTTATTTGTGATTAGTAATATCAATAATAACAGATAGTAAAAGAACGTTTAAGTTAGATAGAAACTAAACTTTAGACCTAATTTTCACAATTTTAATTATTTTAGAGACAAAAATCTCCCAATTCAAACCATGAGGACCATGGGATGTGGCATGGTGTATGTGGTAGCTCGGCTAGTCCCTTAACCATATGTGCATGGGTTCGATTCCCTGCTAGTGCGAATGAAATGACATTTCGTAGCTATCCGACAATCATTTCGTGCGACCTCAGCTATGGGGTGAGAATAATAAACTATAAGGACTAAAATTGCAAAATTGATAAACAGTATAATAAAAATAAACAATTGTTGTTTTAATTAAAAATAATTAAAATTTAATTTTGTATCCAAACAAATCATAATGATTTATCAATATTCAATAATTGGAACACATGTCAGATGTCACTTTCACCAACTGGTAAACAAACAAGCATGAAGACTACAGTTCAGCTTGGCCAGAATCATTTTATGGTGACCTGCTACTCCATATGACCCCAAAAAGAAGAAAAATACGCCAAATAAACGTACATATGCAATTAATCACTTTTTGTTTTAACATGAATTCAATAAACTAGCTAGACATGCAAGTAAATAAATCCTCAAATTCAGCAAAATAAAAAGATGGAACCATTTTTAGTCTAACAAGAACATACAAGAAACATCTCACTTATGTAATTCAGTTCGTGAGCATATCAAGATATATATCTGTGTATATTCGAGTTCAATTCTCAATTATTGTACTTTTTATAAACTAAAGAAAAAGAACATACAAGAAACCTAATTGAATTCCATTCCCTTCATGTTACAAGAAGACTCCAACAAAACTACACAAATTTCCTTCTTCCTTTAACTTGATAAGTACAAAGTAAAATAAAAGTGAACTTCCTTATCAAAATTTCACATAGGAAAGACTACAAAACTTATATTCAACTTACCATCAAGTTCTTGGATTAGCAATAAGCATTGTGGTCGCTGGTAAGGATAAGAATACAAGTTTAAATTTTAGGAAGTCTACTTATTAAAAATGAAAATAATCATAAATGCTAAATCTCTCGAAACTGTAAGACTAACATCTCTGGCAATTTGATGAAAAAAAAATTGAAACTTACTAAGGCAAAGTGGGATATTGGAAGTAATCCTCTGTGCACAGTTCCAAGCAGCTCTGATCATTTGCATTCATGCAAGTTGGAATCTCAATGTGTTCATCTAAGACATGATATGAATCATCATCATCATTTTCTATGCTGTTCAAGAAATTGAACCACCAAGATGATGTGATCAAACTCATAGTATCATTCAATTCCATTTGATATAATTCTCCTAATGATCTTATCTCTTCCATTCCCTCATCATCCATGGCTCTATGCAACCCTCCATTAACATGTGTTGTAGCAGTACTACTTGATTCAATTGTATCCACCATTGAAGAAACCCCTTCACCCTGTGAATGTGAATTTCCAATTGAAGGAAATCCCTGATCAGAAATTGGAGGAGGAGGAGGAGGAGAAGATGGTGTTGGAGATGCATGAAAGTACACCAATGAATTATTGATGTTGTTGTTGTTGTTAAGGGTAGAATCTAAGTTGTTGAAATGATGTAAATTTAGGTTTAATCCCAAGGTTTGATTTGGAAGTGAGAAATTGGGATTTTCATCCACAAGGGGTGGAGAAAATTGGGATGAAACAGGGCAAGAGTTAGGGTTTTGAATAATTGGGGGAAAATAATCTTCCATGTGATTTGAGAAATTATTAAAATTATTTGGTGTTGTGCAAGAAGGGTAAATCCTAGGGTTTCTCCTAGATTTGAATCTAGAATCTTGCTCAAAACTACTTGAGAAATCGGAAGGTTGCGAGGGTAAATTTGGAATAATAAGTTGATGATGTTTTTGCTGTTGTTGTTTTTCTTCACTGGCTTGTTTCATGGCTGCTCTGTGAAATTTCAAGGCAGTCACAATTTCCCTCCTTGCTTCTGCCATATTTAGAAGCCTTTCTTGATAAGGCCTAGTTGTGTGAAGCCTTCTCCTAACTTGTTTTCTTTGTTGTTGTTGGTGTTGTTTTTGTTGTTTTGCACCTAAAATCTTTGCATTTTTCCTTAAATTTCTACTTGGGGAAACACTAGCAGTATCAACAAAATAACCAGGGTGTTTGGTGTTCATGGTGTTTTTTTTTGGTGTGAATGTAACTCTAGGATAGGTTGGTTGGGATCATGGATGAGTTTTCTCCTATGAGATAAAGTGCATAGTGTAGAAGCAGGTTCTCATTGATACAAAGGAAGTGTTTCTTGATGTTTTTGATGGCCTCATGAGTGTTATAAATAGTTTCATTTTTATTTTTATTTTATTTAACTTATTAAGATGGACAAATTGATCCCTATACATAAATTGTTATTGACTGAATTCTATAAAAAATAAAAAATAAACATTTTCACACTGTCATGACCATTTATTCTTGTTATAACGTCATTTTTAATTTGATTATTATAAGTGACATTCATTTTTAATTTTGTTGTTATATGTGTTACTCATTATCAAGTTGATCGTTGCTCCTTAGTTTTGACACTCATTTTTAATTGATTCATCGTGGTGTTACAAATGTTAATAGTATTTAGAGTTTTAGTCGATGTTATAATAACACTAAATAACAGAGACTAAAATAAAAACACATTTAGAGTTTTAGTATAGCTCGGTCTAATTGGGTCGGGAGCAATCGGTTATAGTAGGGCTAGCTCTTTGAATATAATTTTTTTCTTCATATTTAAGTAGAATAAGTATGTAACATTTGAATTGCGCTTTAATTGTTATAAATAAAGATAAATGTCAATTTAATCCTTTGAAAATCAGATGTTAGTCCTCCATTACTAATATATACAAAGTTTTCATCTCACTTTCTCTTAAAATTTTTTTTAGTATTATCTATCATGTATATACTTACTTTATATGAAAACAATGGGACAAAAAACTAACACGAGCATCATAAACCTTTTAAAGACTAAATAAGTATAAAAAATCTCTAATAAACTAAATTAATAATAAATATATCTTTAAAGAATTAAATTGGGCAGACTTATCAATTATAAATTTATTACAACTGCAGGAGAATTTGTGTTTGAATCCCACCTATACCAAATTTTCGAAAACTAGCGTCAGCCACGCAGCGCGAACGAGATTAATCACTCTAAAGAGTGAAAAAAATTATAAATTTGTAGGAGAATCCGTGTTTGAATCCCACCTATGTCAAATTCTAGGAGGTTAGCCCAACCACGCAGCGCGAACAATATCATTTTCATCTTAAGAGTGAAAAACTCGTGCTTATAATATAAAAGAAAATTATAAATTTGTTGGGGGATAGTATAGAGGTTTTAATTTCATAGTGTGTTTTTGTTGTTTTGCCGGTTTTGGCAAAGTACGTTTGTTAGCGGTTTGATTACCCACCCGCTTTAAATGCAGATGTCAGAGACACCATGCTAGGCATCCCCTCTCTTCAAGTCTTTTTCAACTATCATACAAATCTTGCCTCTCTTCTCTGCATGCCCTCTCCATTTTTGCTGATTCTTCTAGAACATCATAACAAATTTTTATTATTATTATTCAATAACAAGAAAATTGTAAGAACTCAAAGGGTTATTTTCAATATATAACTTTTTCTTGCAAGTCAAAGTGTGTTCGTCTTTACTGCATAATCACTAGACCAATCTAATTGGAGTCTCTAGACCAATCTTATAAAATACATTTACGATTGAGATAAAATTCACTTACATATAATTTTAACACTCTTTTAAAAGAAGACAAATGATATATATCCAAAAAAAATAATTGTATTTTATATAAACAAAATTAATTTTTTTGAACTCACTTTTAACATCAATTTCTTTCACCATCAAATGTACTACCAAAAACTAAACTACATGAACTGTAAGTCTTCTAAAAGTTGAGGAGAGAAGGGTGCAATATGTAACTTTGACATTCATTCATTTCATTGTCTCCCTTTAAATTTACTGTAGTATCTTTTTATGTACTTTCATTTTCCTATGTTGTGCAGATATTTATACCATGTATTGTTGACTTGGAAACATGCTCTTAATGCAAGAAAAGCAAAACTCATTCACATGGAACCTAGTAATTGATACTCCATCTATTCTTATTTATATTTCCGTAAAAAAAAAATTTCCCTACTACACAAATAAGAAATATTTGTTTTAGTCATGTAGTTCAGTTTGTGAGCACATAAAGACACGTATGTGTGAATATCTGGGTTTAATTCCTAATTAATATAAGAATTAATTTGTTATATATATTTTTCTAATTTTACCCGACTCTAAATTAATTTTGAGTAGTTTAGTCTTTTTTGTGGTTTATAAAAGAATACATTAACTGGAGATTGAATCCAGATATTCGCACACACATATTCTAATGTGTTCACTAACTAAGTTACATAACTAGAAACTAGAATTGAGTAGTTTATTTTAATTTTAAATGATAGAAAATGTTGATTGATTTTTAATAAAAAAAATAGTAGAAATTAAAGGAAGCATGTTGTTCTCTAAAAGACAATATATTTTGCCTACAAATGTTAGGAGTTAAGGCACTTATTTAAAAGAGTAAACGGAAACATGAAAAAGAGAGGAAAAGGGTGTACTTATGCAATAGAGTAACGGTTGAAAAATAATTACTATTTATATTTTATAATTTGAAGTTTTTTTTTATTAATTTTTATGACAACTAGTTGTACAAAAGCAATAAATTTTTTTAGTATAGTAATTAATTAATTGTAAGTTGTAAAATATAAATAATAGTTTGTAAGTATATTTTTCATATGCGCGCAATATAAGGATTATGGTGCCAAGCTTCTTTTCTTATTTCCTTTGTTTGGTCAAATAGGACCAAACATTTAAAGGCAATTAGCAGAAAACCAAAGGGGGAGAAAATGACTAAAATAAATTTTGTCTCTTCCATCTTAAATTGTAAAGTTTTTATTTCAAAGGATAATCAATGTAATTTTATCAAAAGATAGGTTCTGATACTATTTTATATTCGAGCTTTTGAGTCTAACTCAATTTTAAAAACTAATTTATACAAAAATCATAGCGACACCACTTATATATATAGAGTTTGTTGATCATATATCTAGTCGACGTAAGACTTTTAACAAAGTGCGTTAAGCTTTGTTGTTTGTTAGTCTTATATGTAATCTTGTCCTCTAATTTTACTTATTACTTCCTCTGGTCCTATATATAGGTTACTTTCTAGAAGGAATATTTGGCCCTAAATATAAGTCACTAACTAACTCAATAATTGAAGTTTCTCCCCTTTACCCCTACTACGATTTTCAAAGATTCAATTAATGATGGAGTCAGAAATAGAGTAGAATAAGAAACAGAAACAGATTTTAATTTTTAAAGCATTTGCTAGCACATTTAAGTTGATGGTATAATTGGAAAAAACTCATTTTTTAGACAAATTTAATGAGTTAACTACCATTTTTTAGTTTTGTTGATTCGGTTAGAAGTGACTTATATATGGGATCGGAGAGAGTACTTATTTATTGTATGACAAAAGGAAATACTTTGGCACAAAATTTTAAATTTGGGTCCGAAACACCACATTGTCCCCAAACGTAAAGGTTTTGGAGGTTACCAAAACCACTTCCGACCGTGATTGTGGTCCACAATAACTATATTCAACTGCATTTAGGCGAATTTTGTACAACGCAATTATAACCAAAATGCGATTGCAACTATAATTTAAAATTTTGCTTTAGCAATTCTTTCAAGCAGTTTTTTTTTTTTTGTCTTCTTCTTTCAAGCAGCTTGAATATCATTTGAATTTATTGGGGACATAGAACTTGGACCTTTTGAAGTAAATAGTTTGTTGAAGACAGAAACAGAGACACTCCATACCCTCCCCTGTTCTCCTTTCATTTACATCTGTATGTACTTTTCTTGGCAGCATCTGATTTTCCCAAAAAGATTTTTTGGTTCCATTGCTTTACTGTTACCTTTCAAATAGATCACTGAGAAATAGTTCTTACATTTTTCATAAGATTCCTCAACTGGACAAAAGCAGAGCAAGGATATATAGGAACTCTCAAAACGGTTTAGTGAATGTTTGGATGGATCTAATTATGGGATGATAAAACTATGGTTTGACTTTGGCTTTGTTCAAATTTGATTTTAACTAAAAATTAAGGTATTAAATTACAGTGACAGTCGTGTTATTTTACAGACTATAATCACTGTCGAATGTGATTTCAATAACTTGCGAAACCTTTACATGCATATCAAAAACTACATACGTAACTTAATGAAATGAGGTAATAGATAGATAGATTGATGAATCTTTGATTTCTTTTTTAATTTTGGTCAGAAAAAGTTAGTAGGGTTTGAAGAATATTATGATTAGGGTGGCATAAGTTGAGAGTGAAGCACCAGAACACAATTTTCTATTATTTGTGGTATCAGCTTTTTGAATAGTACTATTTCATCAATCATCACCATTTTCCTTAACTGATGCTACGGTACTCTCCATATTAATAATTTGTGAGTGTGGGACGATTTGGAATACCACTTTTTTTTTTATTACATTAGAATCGAATAAATGTAAATCTATTTCAACACAGTTTGCCATGGATCATCACTTGAGACCCTTTAGCCGTATTGGAAAGCTAACCGTCATTTTGGGTGTACCCTCATCTTGGTTCATCATAATGGAAAAAGATGGTGAATTAACAAATCCGAATACATCATGTAAGGGACTACCTCTACCTGGGTTTGGCTCAAAGCCTAAACCTATCAAATACGTAATTTGTAGGCAAACCTAATGACTCAACTATATAAAACTTAAGTCAACTTAGTTCGTGTATGCAATCATTATCAATTATACATAAAATCCTAGGCACTCTATTAACTTTTAATCATTGGAGTTTTTACCGGCACTCCATAACCCTAGAGTGCCGTCGGAGGATCTTTTGGGACATTGCAAACATTCGATTTGGAACCTTTCATTCTAGAAACCTCCTTCATTATAATTATTATGAACCTGTCTTAAAACCGATACACATTATAACTAAAAATGTAATTTTTATATTTTGAATATGAAATTAGAGTCCGTTTAGTTTAGATTTTAGTAAAATGAAAAGTGAAAAACACACCAACCGAAGTAAAAATTAATAGTTGAGATTATTGATGCACAACCATTGAGATGATCTAACAAAAATAAATGTTTTTTGCTTTAGTCAAAAGTAATTTTAACCAAATCAAAAGTTAAAACAAACGAGCCCTAAATAGATCGCAAAACTAAATATTTCTCCCGTAGGTAGCTTTTGAGTTTAAGAAAGGAAAGACATACATTATAGGTCAAATGTATCTTTTGATCATGTATTTCTTATGTGAATTTCATTTCGGTCCTATATATTTTTTGGTTACATTTTGATCCTGTATCTCTTATAAACGTTTTATTTTGGTCAAATCCATCGACTTTGTCACCTCGTTAATATAATTAACTTGATAAGAACAAAGTCAAATTACGTCATTTATATTCAAACCTAGAAAAATCATAATATACACATGAACCATAATAAGAACAGACTCAAATTACCTTGTAACAGAGTGATGGAGTTGACGGACTAGACCAAAATAAAACATTTATAAGAAATACATGACTAAAATGTAACTTAAAAATAATATAGAACCGAAATAAAATATACATGAAAAATAAGGAAAAAAAACACATTTGACCTGCATTATAATAACTTAGTCAATCGAACAATACATACCAAAAAATAAGTACGTAACTGTTAATTTATCCAGAAAATTGTACTTCTCCTAATATACTAAAGGAATGAATATAAATAACAACATTAAAATATATTTTTGGCCTTTATATTTGATGTTGGATTTTAATCTTCTAACAAAATAAGAGAAAATTACTTTAAGAGGAAAATTAAAATAACTGTCACACATCTTTTTGGTCAGAAATATCTCCCATCTTAGATAGAGCTTTAATTTCAATTATTGCTAAATAAATATAAGAAAATAGATCTCCTAAACTTGTCTGAATCTCTATAATTTTATTAGAAATTTTGATTCCATGAACATGTCAAACCAAATATGACAAATCAAACAAATTTTTATAAAATATAGTTCAGAAATAAAGGATTAACTATTACACCAACCTCTAGTATTAAATACATTGAATCCTTCTTGTTTTAAAAATTATGCATACCTTCTTTATTTTACATATTGTTGTTACAAGTTACTTTCATATTTTAAAGGGTGGAGTTATTGTCATTTTATTTTAATTGTATTTAAATATTAATATTTTAATTTTATTGGTTGAAAAAATCTTTTGAAATAAAAAAAAAACTAAAAAAGAATAATAATAGATATTTTAGAGTGTAAATAGCTCCACTATTTTGAAAAGTAAATTAAATCATCATGTTTCTCTTGTTTTATGAATGGGTTAACTTTATTACATTACATTACCGTTAAAAATAACAAAGAAAATAATATATATATTAATTATATATATATTAATAAAAAAAAGCATAGTTTTATGAAGTTACTATATCACAGAAAACAATAGCATGGAGTGGAGTTGAATAAGAGTTACTATAAGTTATATACTTATTTTGTTCTTTTTTATTTGTTTCTGTTTTAAAAAATTTTTTTTTTTTATTTGTCTCTTTAAAAATTTAAGGAAGTATCATCTATATAGCTACTTTCATTAATATATAATTTTAATTTATTACTTTGTATATTAATATAGAGTGAAGAATTAATGATTTTCAAGTTTTAATAATGGTATAATAGATACTTATTTCATAATTTTTATAATAACAAGAATATTAATTAATTTATTATTTAATAAGTGTGAATTAACATTAAAAGACAGATAAAAAAGAACGAAAAGAGTAATAAGATTTCAATTAGTAAATAATTAATTAGATAAGAGAATAAGATTTCAATTAGTAAATAATTAGATAAGAGATAATAATAAGCATAAAACAAAACAATACACTTGTAGTTAATTGGAGTGCAAATAATAATAGGAACAGTAACATGCATCTTGTGTTTCAGTTATAATTACAGTGGATAACATCAAGTTGGATGGATGACTCTGCCCTTCTCTCTTTTTTCTTTTTTTTTATATAATTTTTTTAATTTTTTTTTAATTTTTTTAAAGTTTTGTGATCTGAGATAAAACCAAAGGAGAGCAACCAAGTTCAGCCAATCCAATAAGCAGCTGGTGCAGTTGCCATTTCAGATAAAGTTTAATTTAATTTAATTTAAAAGAAGAAAAAAGAAGCTGCCTTTCACAAATGACAAGCGCCCAAATTAATCGTAAAATAATAATAATAATAATAATAATAATAATAATAATAATAAAATCAAAAAAAGTGCCCACACAATCTCACCCACTTGAACTTCGTTTGCTTCTCTCTATACCTTCAGATTCCGTTCACACCAATGTCAAAATGTCTTAGAAAACTGACTGGTTATAATGAGTTTTTTTGTCACTGTAACTTTGGATAGATTAAGAGGTTTAAAATAAAAAGTTAATAAAATATTATATTATTAAATATGGCTTATATCAATTATATATTAAATATTTTAAATTTTAATCAATAAAGTATTTTTAATTTGAATATCTTAAGTTGTGCAAAGTTATATAGAATAAAAAAAGAATTAACTATCAATTTGGTCGTCAAAAGATTATCATGTCATCAATTTGGTCCAACAAAGAATTTTGCCACCAAATTAGTCGTGCAAAGATTACCTTGTCACCAATTTGATCCCAAAGAACTTTGTCACCAAATTAGTCCTTAAAGATCTAAAAATCTACCAAATTAGTCCTCAAATGAGTCTTCCATCATGGATTAATTTTATATATTTAAATCTTTAAAGAGACTAATTTGGTATATTTATATATCTTTGGAGGACTAATTTGGTGACAAAGTTCTTTGGTGGACCAAAATTAGTGACAAGATAATCTTTCGAGGACCAAATTGACAGTTAACTCAATAAAAAAATCTTTATTTTATTAAATAAATATATTAAATTAAAAACTTGATACACATGATATCTTAAAACTATTATAAAAATCATTAAATACATTTTTTAAAGAATTTATAAGAATATTTTGTAAAAAAATTACCAATTAATCATTATAATAATTTTGACAATTACTAGGAAATCTCTCATTAAACTGTAATTACGGTTTATAATAATTATATTTAGAGTGTGTTTAATTTGAAGTTATAGTTTAATTAAATATTTATACAATAAATTCTTATTAAGAATAATTTTATTTATAAATAAAATTATAAAATTTATTTAAATAGATTAAAAATAATTTATAAAAATTTATATATATATATATATAATATATTTATAAATTAAGCATAAACTCTTTTAAAAACGCAATTTTAATATATCTAATAAAATACGATTATAACCACAATTAATTATATATTGTTCAGAAGTCCCACCATTTAGTTGGACTGGTTTTACCTGTCGACCATGCGGGTTTCTTCTGCTCTCTCTGTTTGTGATTCATTGCCCATAAAACAGTGCATTAGTTCAAAGACAGTGTCACAGACTCACAGTGCATGCCTTCATCAACTTTTTTTAGTACACTCAATAATTGATCTTTTTTTATTTTATTTTTCATTTTTGCTTACAATTACAAATCACAATTAATTGGTATACTTGATTTGAATTCGATCCAGACATATAAACTTAATGTGAATCCATAAATTCTGGCATAATCATTTATGCCATTGGGGATCAGCGTCAGCACGTAGTGCGAACATGATTTGTCTCTTTTAAAAGTGGGAAAATCTATGGGTGTTAATGAAAACAAGTAATTGGAATAGGTGGTTTTTTCGGTGTTCCTTCAAAATAAAGAACAAATTTGTTCTTCCATATGGCTCCATTTAAGTAGTGACCATTTAAGTAGTCACACTTGTTATAACTTATCCATGTCATCTAATTTAATATAACTTTATAATATTGCAAACGCATCTCCTCTTTTAATAACATTTACTTTAGTTTAAGCACAATATTTCTTAAAATTTCTTTATCTTTTTTCCATTTAACAAATTTAAATGCAATATTCACGACTAAATTAAAATTAAACGCAAATGATCATAAAAAAATAATTGAAGAAGGGTGAATAACAAGTATTAAAACTCATTTTGATGTATTCATCCGCAACACAATAATATTATCCATCATAAAAGACAAGTATTCATTTAGAATACATTGTACACAATTTTAGTGGAAGTTTTGATAATTTTTTGGGTTTAGTATATGATTTGTGATTTTTTATGTTGTTTCAATGTTATTATATTTAAATTCTTCATGTCAATTTTATGTAAAATAGGTGTTAGGTGTCCAAGTTTTGCTATAATGTTCATATTTATTCTTGATTGTTCTTGCTATTTCTTGTTAGATATTTCTATGGTGTCTATGGTGTTATCTCTATGAAGATGACAACATGATCTCTTATCCAATCAAATCAAAAATTTGATATGAGACAATAAGAAATGCAATAAAGTTATATCCTCTATTAAATCATTTAAATTTGGTAGATACTAACTTCATTTTGTTTTTTAATCTAATATTTAGTTTTTATTTATGTCTCAATTTTTTTAATCAAAATATCAAATACTTAGATTTTGGTTACATTATTAAAGGTGTATTTGAGCTTTAATTAATTAAAAAAATGAGTTTTTATTAGTTGAAGGATAAATAAATTAATGGAGAATATTATAATAAATAAAATAAGGTAAAAGTAGTATTTTGGTCCCTAAACTTTACATTAATTTACTTTGGATCTCTTTTTTTTTTTTCATATTGACTTCTTTACTTATTTTTTCTTCGTGTTCTTTCATTAAATAATTAATAAAAAAATCTAAAATAGTCGCAGGATGTGAGAAAGAAGAAGACAATGATAAAAAAAATATTATCGTGGGCATTTTTGTTAATTATTTATCAACAAAATTTAATAAAAAATAATTATATTATATTAAAAATATAAATTAAGATTATGAAAAAAAAATAAAAAGACCAAATTAAAATTTGAGATAAAGTTATGAGCTTAAAATATGATAATATTATTTTATAATATTTTTCTAGTGAAAATTCATAAAATAAGAAAAACATATTCACATATAAATTTTAATTTATAAATTTGGCATGAATAAAGCACACTTAAATAATATAATGTTTTTAAATATTATTTTCATACAAATAACTAGTACACGCATGATTACGTTATCATTTCTATGTCCAAGTATCAATTATTTGTATGAGGTTCTTCTAAGTCTTATCATTTATTTCAGCCCAAATTATGAATTATTTATGTTATGTTATTTTTTAAATATAATTTACTTTTAAAGTATTCATTAATTGTGTATTTTTCTTCTAGGTCGCTTCAGATTAGAGTATAAGTTACCTAGGTCACGTTCTATTCAGTCAAATGTTTGCTTATTATATTTATAGTTATAAAACTCATACTAGTCATCGACTCAGTCAAGGTCTTGGATCACTGGTCGAACTAGTAGGTTATTGATTGAACTGATTTAACTTATATATGATAATATTTTATAATTTATACTAATATTTACAAATATCATATATATTTTACCATAAAATTTAATATATTAAATATTTTTGTGTACTAATCACATATTAGTACTAATGTTAATTAAAGTTTATGAAATTGAAATATATAAATATTGATAAATTTAGATTTATATATAAAATTATAAGTTAGATAACATTTTTTTTAAAAAAAATAAATGCAAATATATTAAAAACTAAATTCATAAATATATTGTAATAAAATTTCCTATTATAATAATATAAACATACTTATGAAATTTTTTATATTTGACAACTAACACATTTTACTATATGTTAAATTTATTTATATTCTAAAATATTTTAATATAATAATATAAATATATTTATAAAATTTTTATTACAATATATTCATGAGTTTAATTTTTTAATGTATTCACATTTATTTATTTTTTTAAAAAAACGTTATCTAAGTTATAATTTTATATATCAATCTAAAGTTATCAATATTTATATGTTTTAATTTTGTATAAACGTTAACATTAGTACTAATGTATGATTAGTACACAAAAATTCTTTAGTATATTAAATTTTAAGGTAAAATATATATTACATTTGTAAATATTAGTATAAACTATAAAATATTATCATATATTAGGTTAAATCGGTTCAACCAGTAAGTTAGTGGTTCGATCAGTGATCCACGACCTTAATCTAGTCGATGGTTGGTATGAGTTTTATAAGTATAGATATAAGTAACTAACAATTGAGTCTTAAGCAAACATTAGGCCGAATAGAACATGATCTAGATAACTTATATTCCAGTTTGAAACGACTTAGAAGAAAAATACATAATTAATGAAACTTTAACTTGAAGTAAATTGTATTTCAAAAATAATTTAACGTAAATAATTTATAATTGCGTCTGAAATAAATTATGAGACTTAGAAGAACCTAATACAAGTAAATGATACTTGAGCATAGGAATGACAACATAATTAGGCGTGTACTGATTATTTATATGAAAATAATATTATTTAAATACATTATATTATTTAAATGTGCTTTATTCGTGTCAGATTTATAAATTAAAATTTATATGGGAATGATTTTTTCTTTTTGGGTTGTTTTATGAATTTTCACTAGAGAAAATTTATAGAATAATAGCATCATATTTTTTATGGCTAAATTTGTATTTTAGTCTCGTAACTTTATCTCAAATTTTAATTTGGTCCTTTTATTTTTTTCTTCGTAATTTTAATTTATATTTTCAATATAATATAATCGTTTTCTATTAATTCTTGGTAAATAATAACTAACAAGAATGCCAATAATAAAACTTTTTATCATTGGCTTCTTCTTTCTCATATTCAGTAACTATTTTAGACATTTTTATTAATTATTTAATGAAATAAAATAAAGTAAAAATAAGTAAAGAATCAATATGAAAAAAAAAGATCAAAACAGAAATTTAGTCTAAAGTTTAGGGACCAAAATGCTACTTTTGCCTTATTTTATTTATTATAATATTTACCATTAATTTATTTATTCTTCAACTAATAAAAACTCTTTTTTTTTATTCATTAAAGCTCAAATGCACCTTTAATAATGTAACCACAATCTAAGTATTTGATATTTCATTAAAAAATGGAGAATTAAATAAAAACTAAATATTAGATTAAAAAACAAAATCAAGCTAATATCTATTAAATCTAAATGTGTTAATAGAGAATATAATTTTATTGAATTTTGATTGTCTCATATCAAATTTTTTATTTGATTGGACAAGAGACCATGATATCATCTTCATAAAGATGAAACCATAGTCACCATAGAAATACATATCAAGAAATAACAAGAACAGTTAAGAATAGCTATGGAACTAACACATATTTTACATCAATTTGACTTGAAGAATTTAAATATAACATCGAAACAACATAAAATAAAAATTACAAATCACATATTAAACCCAAAAAACGATCAAAACTTGTGCTAGAATTGTGTATAATGTATTCCTAATAAATACTTGTCTTTTATGATGGATAGTATTATTGTACTACACATGAATACATCAAAGGTAGCAATAGACTATTATGTTTTAATACTTGTTCTTCACACTTCTTTGATTATGTTTTCATGACCACTTGCGTTTAATTTTAATTTTAGTCGTAAACGTGACATTTTAATTTGTTAAAAGATAAAGAAATTTTGAAAAATATTGTGCTTAAACTAGGGTAAATGTTATTAAAAGAGAGGATGTGTTTGCAATATTATAAAGTTATATTAAATTAGATGACGTGGATAAGTTATAACAAGTGTCACTACTTAAATGGAGCCACGTGGAGGAACAAATTTGTTCTTTATTTTGAAGGAACACCGGAAAAACCACCATTGGGATATTGGATTTCTTGAACATAAGGCTAATAATGTGAAAATGGTTTCCTTAAGAAAGATACTCCATCCGTTCCTATTTAACTGTCTGGAGAGAAAAAAAAATTTTGTTTTTATTTATGTGTCCACTTATATTTTCAATATAATATTAACTGTACTTTTACCAATTTTAACCTTATATTTAATTGGAGGCTAATCAATGCCCCACTATCCAACCAATCAAATAATGAGAGATAAAGGGTATTATGGGGAGTTCAAATTTTATTTTAAAAAAAACTATAATAATTATTACATTTCTTAATATGTGTGATTTTTTCTTTCTTAAATAGGAACGGAGGGAGTAATTGATTAATTACGGTGTTTGCGTTGCGAACTCATTTGATTAAAAAAAAAAAACTTTTGATAGGTGTAGTTTTGTAATTTTGTCTTCGATTATTTATTTGATTTTCATCACTTCTTTTTTTTTAAAAAAGTACATATTGTAAAAATTGAAGGAACAATACGTGTAAATTTGATATCTAAATATCTATTTATCTATAATATAATTGAGAACCCAAAATTTAAAAAGTTATGACATGTCCCACTTCTTGGTGGCTTGGTGCTATGTGACTTCTCTAATCTCATAGTACTATTCTCCTTACTTTCGTCTCTTGAAAGTGTGCTAGACCTGTATTTTGGATATTTTTTTACATAATTTTCTTATGAGTTATTATTGTTGAAAGTCTCACGTCTATTAGTGACATGATCAATATTGAGTTTATAAGGGTGTGACAATCCTTATCGTGTAAGCTAACTTTTGGGAGTGAATTAGACCCAAACTAAAATTGCAAGATTTATATTAGACATTGTGTTTATTAGATAAATATCTACTCATTATTTTTTTGCTATAGGATGTTAGTCAGGAGAATAATGGATAAAACCATAAAGTTGTTGAAATGTTCCAGTTATTTGTGTGGCTTGGCTTTTCTTTAAAATAATAATTTTAAAAAATTGTAACCTATAAATTGACTTCAGTTTTTCTTTTGTAATCAATCAGAGAAAAACACAACAATTACTTAAAGAGAGTTTTGTAAGATGTATTATGTAATAAGGGTAGTGTGATATTAGGGAGTTTTGTAGCAATCATTCATTGATGATGAATATGATTGTTTTCTCCCAATTTTATTTGTTTAATTATTTCATTTTCCCAACAAGTGGTATCAAGAGCTTCGGTTGAGGTTTTGGAGAAAATGAAGTGTCGAGAGAAATCACTCTACCTAGGTGGGAGACGATGTCAGCTACCACGTAAGCGCAAAGCCAACAACGCGTCATCACTATGTGTCATCCCGTCAGCTTGTTGCCCATTTTATTAAATTTGACTCCAAATTTTTTCTTCTCGCAACAAAGAATGGACAATTCATTTGGTGCCATGATTAAACTCACTGCCAACAACTATACACTTTGGAAACCAAGGATGGAGGATCTCCTTTATTGTAAAGACTACTATGATCCTATAGAGCATAAAGGTATAAACCCATATCCTACTAAAGATGCAGAGTGGAAGAAGATGAATAGAAAAACAATTGGTTTGATTAGACAATGGATTGATCATAGTGTCTTTCATCATGTGTCTCAAGAAACTGATGCTTATGCCCTTTGGAAGAAGTTAGAGGATATGTATCAATCTAAGACTGCACGAAATAAAGCTCTTCTTACGAGGAAGTTGGTGAATATGAAATTGCGAAATAAAGCTCTTCTTACTAGTGAACCAAATGTCTGTAGTAGAGTTAAATCTTGATGATGAATTGCAAGCTCTCTTACTTCTTAGTTCTGTTCCCGATAACTGGGAGACTTAGTAGTCACTCTCAGCAATTTGACTTCTGGTGGAAAACTCACTATGTCTATGGTGAACGATGCCTTGCTCAACGAGGAAGCTAGGCGGAAGGACAACGGCGTAAACAATGAGGAAGCCTTTGTCACAGAAGGTAGGGGGAGATAACTAAGGGAAAATCAAAGCAGATGGAGAGGTAGGAGCAAAAGTAAGGGCAAGTCAACAGATAGAAGAGGCAAGTCGGTAGAAGGGTGGAAGCCCAGGTGCTACTATTGTGGGATGAAAGGTCATCTCAAGAGAGATTGCAGAAGGTTACGAAGGGAGCAAGACCCAGAGAGCTCCCAAGCAAAGAAGTACGGAGAAACACAAGTCACAGTCGTAGAAGAGGTGGTTGCATACGCTATTCATGAAGAGCTATGCCTTATAGAGTCGAGTGGAGAAGTTGAGTGGACAATTCATACTGCAGCTTCTTGTCATGCCACTCCTCGAAGAGACGTCTTCACAACATATGAAGCCGGTGATTTTGGCATTGTGAAGATGGGGAACACCAATGTTTCTAAGATTGTGGGTATTGGCGATGTTCAAGTAGTAATAGACATTGGGTGTAGAGTTACTCTAAAGAATGTTCGACATGTGCCAGATCTTCGATTGAATCTACTTTCAGTACGAATCATCGAAATGGGGTTCCGAAAACTGCTTCCGCGATGGCACATGGAAAATGTTGAAAGGAGTTATTGTTGTCGCTCATGGAAAACTCTGTGGTAGCTTATACAGAACTCGAGTACAGATCAACCAGGAAAGCATAAATGCTGTGGAGCAAGAGTCTCAGGATTTGTGGCACCAAAGACTTAGTCACATGAGTGAAAAGGGTTTATCAACCCTGATGAAGAAGAAGTTGGTCACTATTAAGGATACAACGAGTCATCCTTGTAATCATTGTTTATACGGTAAAAAAAGAAGAATTTTTTTTAGCTCATCATCATTACGTAGATCAGAGTTGTTAAGTCTGGTTCACTCTGATGTTTGCGGTCCCTTGGAGGTGGAATCATTAGGTGGTAATAGGTATTTTCTAACTTTTATTGATGATGCTTCTAGAAAGGTTTGGGTGTATTTTTTAAAGACCAAGGATCAGGTACTGGGAATTTTCAAGCAGTTCCATACCATTGTAGAACGTGAGACAAGGAAGAAATTGAAGTGTCTTCGTTCAGACAATGGAAGAGAGTATACTTCTAGGGAGTACAATGCCTATTGCAAGAATTACGACATTCGCCATGAGAAGACAGTACCATGTACACCTCAACACAACGGTGTAGCGGAAAGGTTAAACCGAACCATTATGGAGAGAGCTAGAAGCATACTCAGTATGACGAAATTGCCCAAGACATTTTGGGGAGAGGCTGTTCGCACTGCTTGTTACTTGTTAAATAGATCACCATCATTTCCTTTGAACTTTGAGATTCCAGAGAAGGTATGGTTTGGAAAAGACCCCTCATACTCACATTTGAAAGTGTTTGGGTGTTTGGCTTTTACACATGTATCCAAAGAACGAAGGCAAAAGCTTGATGCAAGAACCACGCCTTGCATCTTCATGGGTTATGGAGATGAAGAGCTTGGATACAGGTTATGGGATCCAAAGGAGAGGAAGATGTTCAGAAGTAGAGATGTGATATTCCAAGAGAACCAGACGTATGAAGATCTTGAAAAACCCATAGCAACTAAAGGTACAATTATTAAAGATATTGTTCCAGATCTAGCACCTAATACCATGGAAAATGTAGAGGTGCATGAGGACATGCCTGAAAACCTACAGGAGTATGCAGAGGAGTTTGGTGAGCCAAAGGAGCTTCAATAACCTGGTGGAGAAGGACTAGAAAATGAAGCCCCACAAGATCCTAATGAGCCTCAGTTACGGAGATCAGCCAGAGGCTTGATTCCATCAAAAAAGTATCCAGAATCTTAGTACATTCATCTCACTAAAGAGGGGGAGCCAGAAGGACTCAATGAAGTATTATCTCATCCAGACAAAGAAATGGCTACAAGCTATACAAGATGAGATGGATTCTTTATAGAAGAATCAGACATATGACTTAGTTGAGATCCCCAAATGAAAGAAGGCGCTAAGGAATAAATGGGTGTTCAAAATCAAGAAAGACAATAGTGGAAAGGTCATAAAGCATAAGGCTCGGCTGGTCGTTAAAGGATTTCTCCAGAAGAAAGGAATAGATTTTGATGAAATATTCTCGCCTATGATAAAGATGGCATCAGTACGTGTCACTTAGAGCTGGAACAGATGGATGTGAAGACTGCATTTCTTCATGGTGACTTGCATGAAGAAATATACATGACACAACCTGAAGGTTTCGAGGTTCCATGAAAAGAGAACCTTGTATGTAAACTGAAGAAAAGTTTGTACAGTATAAGAAATTCGACTCTTTCATGGTGAGTCAAGGCTATAGGAGAACATCTGCACATCAGTGTGTGTACTTCAAAAAGTTCCCAGGAGGAGACTTTGTTGCACTGTTATTGTATGTGGACGACATGTTAATAGTTGGGAAGGATGTATCAAAGATAAAACATCTGAAGGAGGAACTTTTCAAGTCTTTTGATATGAAAGACTTAGGACCAACTCAGCAGATTATTGGCATGCACATTTATAGGGATAGGAAAGTACAAAAGTTATGGCTATCCCAGGAGAAGTATATTGAACGGGTAATTCAGAGATTCAATATGGAGAATGCGAAGCCAGTAAACCAACCACTGGCTAGTCACTTCAAGTTGAGCAAGAAGTCATGTCCCTCCTCTAAAGAGGAGATGCTAGAAGTTCCTTATTCCTCAACGGTTGGAAGTTTGATGTATGCGATGGTGTGTACAAGGCCAGATACAGCTCATGCTGTTGGAGTACTAAGCAGATACCTGTCAAATCCCGAAAAAGATCATTGGGATGTAGTTAAATGGATTCTTAGGTACCTTAAGGGTACATCTAAGACGTGTTTGTGTTATGGGGGAGTTGATCCGATCTTGGAAGGTTATACAGATGCTGACATGGTTGGAGATCTTGATGGTAGGAAATCTACATTAGGATATATATACACTTTTGCAGGGGGAGCCGTATCTTGGCAATCAAGGTTGCAAAAATGCGTTCCTTTATCCACAACAGAGGCATAATACATAGCTGCAGTTGAGGCCGGGAAATAAATATTGTGGTTGAAGCGTTTTCTCCAAGAACTTGGGATCAAGCAAAATGAGTACATGATACATTTTGATAGTCAAAGTTCTTTGGACTTGAGTAAAAACTCAATGTATCATTCCCGCACAAAACACATCGATGTTTGCTATCATTGGATACGCGACATGATAGACCAACAAGCATTGAGTTTGGCAAAGATTCACACGGATAAGAATGCTGCAGACATGCTTACGAAGGTGGTCACTCGGGAGAAGCTCCAACTGTGTAAAGACACTGTTGGAATGGATGTAAGATGGTCAATTCCAAGATGTAGCTGGAGGGAGAGAATTGTTGAAATGTTCCAGCTATTTTTGTGGCTTGGCTTTTGTTTTTGCTAAATTGGAAAAGTCAATAGTTTATTTTTACAAGAAAATGCAAGGTGGAGAAAGAAAAGTTTTCTCGAAAGTGAAATTAAAATAATAATTTTAGAAAATTGTAGCCTATAAACTGGCTTCAATTTTTCTTTTGTAATCAATTAGAGAAAAACACAACAATTACTTAAAGAGTTTTGTGAGATGTATTATGTAGTGAGGGTAGTGTGATATTAGGGAGCTTTGTAGCAATCATTTATTGATGATGAGTATGATTGTTTTCTCCAAATTTTATTTGTTTAATTATTCCATTTTCCCAACAAAAGTCACAGCAAACACACCAGCACAACAGAACCAAGAAGAACAGAAAACTTTCTAATGGAGTTTAACGATTAAATGTAATTTAGAAAACAAGATAAGAGGATAAGAGAGAACACAAGATATTAACGTAGTTCAGCTGATAAGCCTACATCTACGGGAAAGTGCAATAGTTCTTATTATTCATCACGATCAAGTACAAGTACAAGAGAAACTTCTAGCTTGATGATCCCTTTGTTGTGAATCTCCTAGAGGAACTCGATACTCCTTGTTCAAAATGAAAATACCTCACGCACTCTCTGAATTTTTTCACTCACTAATACAAGATTTATATGAATGAGGAATAAAACAGATAGGCTAGAAGTTTGTTGAGGAAGAAAAGGAAAGGTAACAGAAATTGCCAGCTCAACAGCAATTAGTTCTAAAAGATATAACTAACTAACAGATTTTGAGTCACTCTTCTACAAATCTCCACCTTGACGCTAAATCTTCAAAAATCTTTTTCTTGATCAACTGCACTTCCACTAATTCTCTTTAGGCATCAAACAAAATTAATCAAGTCTAAGCAATGCTTGAACTTGTCTCTTGGTAAGGACTTGGTAAACATGTCTGTTGAGTTTTCTTCGGATGCTATCTTCTCCACCTTCACTTCTTTTGATTCAATGACATCTTTGATGAAATATAGCTTGACATCGATATGCTTTGTTGTCTCATGATAGATTTGGTGATTAGCAAGATGTATAGCACTTTGACTATCACAGAAGATAGTTAAGGAAGGTTGTGCTATTCCCAAGTCTTCCATCATACCATTTAAGCATATAGCTTCTTTTACTCCTTCTATTAGAGCAATATATTCGGCCTTTGTAGTTGACAATGCTACAACAAGTTGATGTCTTGTTTTCCAGCTAATGGCAGTACCCAACAATGTGAATACATATCATGTTAAGGATTTTCTAGTATCAACATTTCCTGCAAAGTCTGAATCTACAAAATCTGTGATAACATCTTCATTTTCTGTCCTTTTGTACATCAATCGAACTCCTAGAGTTCCATTCAGATGCCTTAAAGTGAACTTTAACGCATCCCAATGAGTTGTTCGAGGATCTCCCATGAATCTGCCTACCATACTCACATCATGAGCTAAGCCTGACAGTTCTAGTTCTTTGTATCTTGCAAGGATGATCATCTCCTAGTAACACAGTTCCAGCCTCCTTAAGTTCCAAAGTCTCAAAGAATTCCTTCTTGGGACACATGGTAAGAGCATCCAGAGTCCATGACCCAATCCTTCTTGGGTTTTAGATGAGGAAACCACTAGTTCATTTGCACTCTCATAGCCATATGAAACAATAGCCATGTCTGCATCATCCATTGATCCTTTTGATTACTTGTGAATCTTCTGTAGACAATCCTTCTTGAAGTGACCAGTTTTATGACAGTTGAAGCACTTAAACTTTTTCTTCTGACCATTCTTTGATTTAGACTTGGACTTCTTCCCTTTTCTGTCCCTTTTTTTTACTCCTTCCCCTAGAAACAATCAAGGTCTTTCCATTGTCTTCAGACTTTGAGTCTTGTTGTTTTTTGAATTCTTTAGTCCTTATAGAAGTTTGAACTTCTTCCTAAATAATGTCTTGATCCTTGCCATATAGAATGGCATCCTTGGAATGCTCAAAAGATTTTGGTAAGGATTTAAAAATAAAAGAGATTTGTCCTCATCTTCGAATTTTACCTCAATGTTCTCTAAATCATCAAGAATCTTGTTAAACTCGGCTAACTGCTCAGACGTTGTTCTTGACTCTGTCATCTTGAAAGTGTACAGCTACTGTTTTAAGCACAACCGGTTTGCCAGAGACTTTGTCATATACAAAGGTTTTAGCCTTATCAACATCGCAATTGTGGTTTTTTTCCCTTGCAACCTCTCTCAAGGCTTTGTCTCCAAGGAACAAGATAATGACACTTCTTGCTTTGTTAATCATCTCAATAGTCTCCTTCACTCATAAAGAACGTGACATATTTGCTTCCCCCTTGAAACAATAGCAATGTATTAGACATAAAAAAAAGCATGAGCAATCATAGTTGTTCCATCCAAGACAAACAGGCCATTGCTTTTATTTTTAATTCATTTGGCAATTACTAAAGATCCATTAGAAATCTTAAGAACACCATGTTGAGTCCTAGTTGAGAATCCTAGATTATCAAACATGTTTATTGAGATAAGATTTCTCTTAAGTTCAGGGACATACCTTAACACCATTGAGAAGATACTCACTGTCATCAAACATTTTAAGTCTGATAGTTCCAGTTCTTTGTACCTTGCAAGGATGATTATCTCCTAGTACACAGTTCCAGCCTCCTTGAGTTCCAAAGTCTCAAAGAATTCCTTCCTGGGACACATGTGGTAAGAGCATCCAGAGTCCATGACCCAATCCTTCTTGGGTTTTAGATGAGAAAACCACTAGTACATCTGCACTCTCATAGCCATATGAAACAATAGCCATGTCTGCATCATCCATTGATCCTTTTTTTTACTTGTGAATCTTCTTTAGACAATCCTTCTTGAAGTGACCAGTTTTATGACAATTGAAGCACTTAAACTTTTTCTTTCTGACCATTCTTTGATTTAGAACTGGACTTCTTCCCTTTCTGTCCCTTCTTTTTACTCCTTCCCCTAGAAACATTCAAGGTCTCTCCATTGTCTTCACACTTTGAGTCTTGTTGTTTTTCGAATTCTTTAGTCCTTATAGAAGTTTGAACTTCTTCCAAAATAATTTCTTGATCCTTGCCATATAGAATGGCATCCTTCGAATGCTCAAAATATTTTGGTAAGGATTTAAAAATTAAAAGAGCTTTGTCCTAATCTTCGAGTTTTACCTCAATGTTCTCCAAATCATCAAGAATCTTGTTAAACTCGGCCAACTGCTCAGACGTTGTTCTTGACTCTGTCATCTTGAAAGTGTATAGCTACTGTTTTAAGCACAACCGGTTTGCTGGGGACTTTGTCATATACAAAAATTCCAGCCTTGTCAACATCGCAACTGCGATTTTTTTCCTTACAACTTCTCTCAAGGCTTTTTCTCCAAGGAACAAGATAATGACACTTCTTGCTTTGTCAATCATCTCAATAGTCTCCTTCTATGATAAAGAACGTGACATGCTTGCTTCCCCTTGATTGCTTTAGCACAGCCTTGTTGTACCAGAATTGCTTCCACCTTAATCCCATATAGACCAAAATCATTTTCTCGAGAAAACTTCTCGATTTCTTACTTGGTGGTTCCCATCTCCCCACAGACGGCGGCACTTTTTGGTTCTAAGCCTTTTAGGAAGATTAACAAGATTTGAAACAGAAAAAAAAGCAACACACCAGCACAGCAGAACCAAGAAGAACAGAAAACTTCTAATGGAGTTTAACGATTAAAAAAGAAATGTAATTCAGAAAACAAGATAAAGGGAGAAGAGATAACATAAGATATTAACGTTGTTCAGTTCATAAGCCTACATCCATGGGAAACTGTAGCAGCTCTTCTTATTATTCATCATGATCAAGTACAAGTACAAGATGATCCCTTTGTTGTGAATCTCCTAGAGGAACTCGATACTCCTTGTTCACAATGAAAATACCTCACACTTTGTGAATTTTTTCACTCACTGATACACAATTTATATGAATGAGGAATAAAATAGATAGGCTAGAAGTTTGTTGAGGCAGAAAAGGAAAACTAACACAAATTGCTAGCTCAACCGCAATTAGATCTAAAAGATATAACTAACTAACAGATTAAGTCATTCTTCTACCGGTTTTTAGCAGGATATTGTAAGTTTGTAGTCATGCCTTGCCTAGACAAGCCCACGTTGAAGAAAATTAGTATTAATGAGGAGTGGCATTATCACGCCTTCATGAGACACGACCTTCTAGAGCAAGAAAATAGCGTTATCCAGCAAAAATAGGCGACCATGTAGAAGCTTAGAATAAGCTTCAACCATGACACGCCCGTGTCCCTTCTATGGCACGATTGTTTGGATGGTTTAACGTGCTTATGTCGAGAAATTAGAATAGCGTCATTAGGCCCACATACTGGCATGGCCATGCGCCATCTTGGCACGGCTGCGTCAAGGTCTAAAATTTCAAAATGCATATTTAAGCCTATTCGTTTTCTCATTATAAACACTCTAAGCGCCTTTTAGAGTTGTTTCATCACTCTCTGGAGCATTCTTCAAGGAAGTCAAAGACCAACTTCTCGACAGCTATTAAGAATCAATGATACGACATTTCCACAAAGAAAATTCATCTCTTTTTTATTATTTTCTTAGTTATCGATTTGTAAAAACTGAATTTTGTTCGGATAAATTCTGCTGTTTCTGAAAGAATAAAAATTTAGAAAAAAAACCAATAAATCCAAAATTACCTATCTTCTAATAATAATAATGGCCGATTTTTATTTTTTATTTTTGGCTTCTATGGTGCCATCTCTATAGAGATGACACCTTGCCCTCTTTCACCAAAATTTGACATGTGGCAATTAAGGAGTCAATCAAGCATAATTTTGGATATTTTTAATTTTATTCATTGATCTTTTAATTTTATAAATTGGCTCCAACTTTAATTATGGTTATATTTATTTAACTCAATTGAATTAAGCTACGGTAATTACAATTTCAAATCCTGAGCAAAAAAAAAATTCTCGATAAAAGAATTAAATCTAGAATTTTAAAAGAACTAAAAAACTAGAATCTTAAATTTACAAATAATATAATACAATAAAAATAACAAATATATAGTTTATAAAAATATAATGACAATAGATTAATACCGATAATCCAACCCTTGGGGTTATTATATTATTAATCTGTTGTCATTATTTATTATATTTTTATAAATTATATATTTGTTAGTTTTTAATTTATCGTATTATATTATTTGTAGATTTAAAATTCTAGCTTTTTAATTCTTTTAAAATTCTAGATTTAATTCTTATATCAATACATTTTTTGGCTGAGGATTTAAAATTGTAATTACCTTAAGTTAATTCAATTGGATTAAATAAATTTAAACATAGTTAAAGTTGGAGTTAATTTATAAAATTAAAATATCAATGGATAAAATTAAAAATATCCAAAATATTCAAAAGAGCGCAAGGTGCCATCTCTAATTCTCTATATAGGTGGCACCATAGAAACCACCTTTTTTGTTTATATATCCAATCTATTTTTGGGTTGCTTTTGACCATTTAGAATGAGTTGGTTCAATTTATAAGTATTAATGATAATGATACTCTTTCCCTAAAAAGAAAACTCTTTTTTCTTGGATTCATGAACCTTTTCAATACTGCACAAGATATAAAATCCTTGTCTCAATTAAAATTAGTCCCTTTGAACTAAGGGCTGATTTATCAAAATAATGTGGTTTTAGAAATTACTATTTATCAAAATTTGACACTTTCTACACTATTAATAAATTAGTTTTAGGCATATAATAACTGGTTGGTTTAGTGGCTAAGAAGTGGTATGTACTTTGCCTACCCGCAGTGGTTGGTCTACAACCAATAACATGTTTGTGACAGATGCTTTCGTTTGGTTATGCTAACCGACGATAATGACTTTACCATCAGGGATAGATTTAGAGGGGGCAAGGGCCCCTCTCCAAAAAAATATTAATAATGTCATATTTCATACATTTGTATAGATGTCATATTAAATATGGCATATATAGCATAGCGGCCAAGGCGCACTGAGTTGACCATCAGGTGTGTTCGATTTCTTTATCAGTAGTGTTTGCATCTCGTCAATCACTTTTTTGTGTTTGTAGTCTTTGATATTTGGAATGGTTGTGCTTGTGTAATTTATGATGGTTATCTTTATGCAATTTGGGATTGTTGAGATTGTGCAATTAGGATTTTCAAACGTATAAAACTGGGGAATTTTTCAAAAATTAGGGTTTTTAATAACATAACATCCATGAAGGCATCTTAGGTGGCACTGCCACATACTCACACTTTATCTAAGTGTGTGACATGTTAGCTTTCACTAACAAAGTTATGGACAAAACTAACCTCAAGGATTAAAACTTTAATGGCATGGAATAACAAAAAAAAAAACTTTAACGGAGTGTAAGTATAGGGAGTAAAACCACGATTTTTAAAGTATAGAGACTAAATTCAAAATGAGCGTCAAGTGTAAAGATCAAAATTGTATTTAAACCTCAAGTTTTTATTATTGATTAATAAGATCAATAACGAACAACAATGTATTATTTAAATTATTAGATAAAAATTAGACCCCAAAATATAATTTTTACATTTTGTATACATAATTTTTATATATTAATAATAATAATGATAATTCAAAATATTAAATAAGATATAGTTATTACACATTTACCAGTACTCTCACGCCCTAATAATTTCCCTAATCGTTCGATTTCAGTCCTTCTAACTATCTCACATTAAGCAGCTAGTGATCAAAACTATTAAACCCATATAATCAACTTTTATTTGCGCGATTTTGATCTTTCAACTTTCCTAATTGAGCAATTTTGATCCAAAAGTTTTTCGATTGTGTGACTTTGGCTCCCTCACAGAATTTACTATATATATTGTTTTTTTGCAAAGTAAACGTATATATTATGTTGAAAAGGAGGGCACTATAAGTACTCACTTAATTACAAGAGTTACATATTTGATACAAAATACCAACCCAAAAAAACAAAAACCTTCTTAGCAATATGAGCCCGACCACCCCAAACTTACATAAATTTGTGGTAATATCAAGTAAAATACAAATGTTTGGGCTAAGACCACAATATCCTACTACAAGATAGCATTAAATACCAGTCTGTCCTCTCCCAAACTTGTGCTAACAACAAGAAAAAATGGAAATACTTGGGTTTAGACACCAAGTAGACTATGACATTCCTATACCCTTGATTTTAGCACAAATTGATCTGAACCATTCCCATGATCTTCTCTTAATTTGCTCCACAATACTTTTCAAATCAGCAGTTTTATTACCGAAGATAATTTTGTTCCTCTTCAACCAAACTTCCCAAATTATCGCTATCCAAATAAGACTTCCTAATTGGAATCCTACCTTCTTCTTCGGTAGCAAATACTTAAAAGCCAATAAACTCTAATGACAAGAATCTAGGAATACCACTGAGTATCCCAACCAATTAGCAATCTTCAACCAGACAGAATATGTTAATTTACATCCAAAAAATAGATGTCTTGTAGTTTCAGAATTTGATTACATAGCACACAAACATCACTTTGACAACAAGGTATAATGTTTCTATGGATTAAATTTATCCTCGTAGGAAGCCTTTCTTGCGCTAATTACCATACTAGAATTTAATGGAACTTTTAGTTTCCATAACATCTTCAAAAATTCCAATTCATCTTCATTGAGACCGCGTTCATCCTCCCATCTCTTTGAAATCAACACATTATATGCTGAAGCAGAGTTTTAACCATTTATCGGATCTTTTATCGAGCACCAATAGTTAGATTTGTCATGCAAACAAATAGAAGAAATAATAGTGTTTTTGAGGTTAGTAAAATCACTCTCCTCCCAACTGTGTAAATCTCTCCTCCACTCGAAATCCCATTCCCAATTTTCATCCCTTTTCCTAATCAAATCAGTAATGTTGGTGTTTTTGTTCAGAGACATAGATTAGAGCCTTTTATATTTAGTTTTTAAACACTGGATTCCCAGCCATCTCTCTTCCCAGAATTTTGTACTTCTTCCGTCTCCCACCTTCCTTACCACCCCATCACGAAACTAGTTCCTCAAATTATCATTTATGTTATCTATGTTCATTAGATCCCTCCACCAAATTAATTGCTTCATACTGCCTCTTCGGTCTGCAGCAACCTCAATTCCTCGAGAACCATATCTAGATTTAACCACCCGCGCCCACAAATCTTGACAATCCTCCATAGTCCTCCATAGTCTTTTATTCCGAGCCCACCCTTATTCTTTGGTTTGCAAATTGAATTCCAAAAGACCCAAGCCGATTTCCTTCTTTCCAAATTCCCTCCCCATAAAAAAGTTTCTCTATAGACTTTTGAGAGCGTTGTGCACCTCTTTTGGAGCTTTGTACATTGAAAAGAAATAAAGTGGCAAGCTTGTTAAAACCGAGTTGATTAGAACAACTTTTCCTCCCGTTGTAAGCGACTTTCTTTTCCACTTGCTCAGTTTCTTGTTGAACCGTTTAATCACTGGATCCCAAGTGCAAATTTTCCTAGGACAAGCACCTATTGGTAGGCCAAGATAATTAAAAGGCAGGATTGCTGATCTACATTTCAACAATCTACAAGCCATCTTCAAAAATTGAGGATCTACATTAATCTCTATCATGTTGCTTTAAAAAAAAAAAAAACTCTAAGTCCAGATACTAAATCAAAACCCCTCAATGTTGCTTTGAGGTCCTGATATTTTGCAATGAAGGTGTGCCCACGAACATTGTATCGTCTGCATATTGGAGTAACGCAACTTCTACATGTAATGCACCTACTTTCACTGGTTGGATTTTTCCTTGCTCAGTTGCGTTGTCCATTAAACCCTTTAAGTCGTCCACTGGTATTAGAAATAAGAAAGGGGCCAAAGGGTCTCTTTGTCTCAAACCTTTTAACATATGAATCAAATTTGTTGGACTGCCACTAACCAATACTGAGAAAGAGCCTGAGAAAATACAAGCAACCATCCACTTTCTCCATCTGTCACTAAATCCCATTCTTCCCATCATATATTGTAAGAAGCTCCAACTAACGAAATCATAAGCCTTGTGAAAATCTGCCTTGAAAACAATGCAACCATTTTTCCCTCTTTGCGTCATCAATAGTTTCATTTAAAGCTATTGCCCCATCTATTATGCTTATTCCAGCTAAGAATGCAGTTTGAGCTCTTGAGATAACTCCTTTAAGCATTTTCTTCAATCTCTCCACCAATATCTTGGCCACAATTTTATATAAACAACCCACCAAAGTGATCGGCCTATAATCTTTTAAACCGAGTGGACAATCTATTTTTGGAATGAGAGTCACAAATGCCGCTGTGAAGCCGTAGGTAAGGCTGCATTTTCGTAAAATTCATTTAGCAATTTGGCCATCTCCTCCTTCAGTAAACTCCAGAATTTCTTAATAAAAATAAAATTGTACCCGTCTGGCCCGGGCGCCTTATTACCTTCACACTGATTCACTGCATCTTCTATTTCTTCTGGGGTAAATTGACTATCTAGAAAGATTTGATCTTCCACTGGAATCGACTTGAAAGACACCCCATCAAGCTTTGGGCGAGACTCGAACTCCTCTTTGAAATGATCTTCAAAATGCCTCCGAATCAATGCTTTTACCTCTGTTACCTATTCCACCCATACTTCCCTATCTCTCAATGCCATAATTGAATTATGTTTCCTTCTCGAGTTTACTCAAGAGTGGAAAAACTTAGAGTTTGCATCTCCTTCCGCTAGCCATTTCACCCTAGCTTTGTTGGTTTACTGACCTCTCTTTTCTTTTAATAAACTGAACTAGCTCAGATGCATACTTCTTTCTTTCTTCGTGTTCAGCTTCAGATAAATTCCTATCTTCTGCCAATTGATCGGACTCTGCCACCAAACCTGTTAAACTCTGAATTTTTCCTTCTAATTCCCCTATATTCTCTCCTACCCACTTTTTTCATATCCTCTTTTAACACCTTCAACTTTCTCTGCAAAACATAAGCTTGCCATCCTTGAAAATTACAACTTTCCCAACTTTTCTCCACCACCTCCTTAAAACATTTCTCTTTCAACCACCAATTCTGAAACCGGAACGTTTTTGGCCCCCAATCTAAGACTGCTACTTCTTAGAATTAATGGGCAATGATCTGAAACGTCTCTGTTTAATGCCCACAATCCCGAGTTATTCCACTGCAATAGTCATTTCTGAGAAACCAACACCATGTCTATCCTACTCATAGAAGAACCGTTCATTTTACCACCAGGGATGGATTTAGAGGGGGCAAGAGCCCCCTCTCCAAGAAATATTTATAACATCACATACCATATTGGGTATTGAGTTGACCATCGGATAATGTGTTCGATTCCTTTATCAGTTGTGTTTGCATCTCCTCAATCTCTTTTTTTTTTTTTGTGTTTGTAGTATTTGATGTTTGGGATGGTTGTGCTTATGTAATTTATGATTGTTGAGACGATTGAGGGCATCTTAGGTGGCACTGCCACATACTCATAGTTTGTCCAAGTGTGTGCCACGCCAGCTTCCACTAATAAAGTTATGGACGAAACTAACGTCCAGGACTAAAATCTTAACGGTGTGTAAGTATAGGTAGTAAGACCACGATTTTTAAAATATAGAGACTAAAATCAGAATAAGTGTCAAGTGTAGAGACCAAACTTATATTTCAACCTCAATCTTTTATTTGTGATTAGTAAGATCAGTAACGAACAACAATGTATTGTTTAAATTATTAGACGAAAATTAGACCTCAAAATATAATTTTTCACATTTTATATACATGATTTTATATAACAAAAATAAAATAATAATAATTCTTCAAAATATTAAATAAAATATAGTTATTAGTTATTACAACTTTACCAATATACTGTGACGCCCTAAGCAAGACCCTTGTATGTTTTTAATCTAAAATAAAAGACTAGTTTCATAGTATTTAATACTAATTGAGGATGTGTGGTGGTGGTGAACATACATTATAATCCAAGGTCCTTCCAATTTTCTCATGCATCAATCAACATTCAATTAATAATGCAATCTGGCCTCCACACTTGGGTCAGCCTGGGGTTTTCAGTAAGTAATAAATATCCATATTATTAATTAATGGTGTTGATGGTATGGTAGCAAAGATTAAATTGTCATTTATGAATTAGAATGCTGCCCCTTCACACAATTACTCACACCCCTTGTCTCCTAAAATTGTAAGGTCACTTTCCGTTATAAGTGGCCATGGTGTGGGACCACTACTGGTTTCATGTTTTAATCTAGCTATCTGTCCACCAACACCACCAACTTTTCTTCTCAGAGAGGTTAATTAGCTTTGAATTTTTATCAAGATAGATACCAAATTCTACCCCAAATAAAAAATTAAATTGGAAATAGAAGGGACTAGTGTGTTAGGGAGAGAAAAAAATCTCTCCACCAACTCTACTAGAGAAAATACACACCTAAATAATAAGTACACATAAATTTAACGTGATTCAACACATTAAGAACAAACAATATTTTCTTACTCAATTTGCAGTTGTTGAACTGGGAAAATTGCAAATCTCTCATACATTTTAACTTACAATTTTGTTAAGGAAAAATTGTAAACCCTCTCAACTGATAATTTTTACACAAAAAAATTACAAATTCTCACATACATGACACACAACTACTAAATCCCTATTACACTCAAGGGACTATGTTATTGTGATGAGAATACTCATGCTAATTCTCTTTATTTATGTAAGTGTTTCACCTTTTTCTTCTTTCTTCTATTCAAAATCGGACTTTAATGAGTACACATCTTCATTAGTGAGTATGAGACTTATTTCTCCTATCTTCAATCTAGTCAATGAAACTTTAAATTAATACCCCTCATATTTTTAGAATTTGGGTGGAGTAGTTTAACATATACCACTTTACTTATAAATAAGGCTGAATAAGTTCTTCTTAATTATTTATTTATTAATAAAATATTATGAATTTTAATGTTAATAGGAAGTTTTGTTTACTATTAACCAGTGATCATCTCGTGCAATGTGTATGTTGTCTTCTAATATTATATTTATATTCAGAGATTTTTTTCAAAAAAAATAAATCTATAAGCATATTAAGATTAAAAAAAGAGATTTCACCAAATAAAAAAGAGACGATTCATATATTATCCATAAATATAAAATTATTAGAAATTAAAATAAGAGATTATGAATTTAAACTATCTCAAATCAAAGAAAATATAACAATTTTGTAAATTATTTTAATAATCTGAATAAAACCTGTAAAATACTATTTAATGTCTATTATTATTATTATTAAAAATAAAAAGGAAAAACAACGGAAAGCTTAAAATGATTATATTATTAATTAGTTTTTTTAAACATAATGTAAACCTAATGTAAACCTAATAATTATCTAGATATTTTAGAGTGAGTTTATTACTACTTTAATATATTTATTGTTGCTCATATTTAATTATATTTATATATTTATACTTTAATTTTATCAGTTAATTAAAAAGTTAATTTTAAATAAAAATATATATAGATGAGTGAAAATATAAAAACATTTTAGATCAGCAATAGCCTTAATCCACATTTGAATAGATTAATAAAATAAGATAAATATATTCAATTCAATTCTATATCTTTATATATAAAAAGGATAATTACACCGACCTCCCCTAAGGTTTGTCTATATTATATTTACTCTCTTAGTTTTTAAAATTACACTTATCCCCTGAAATTTTTACTTTCATTACACAAACCCCCTAATGTTAATTTTTTAATAGTGTTACTATGCATATTTTTGGATTTTCTTGAAAAAGATTGATTTTACCATTTATTATTTTTATTTGATTTTACCATTTTTGTAATGAAAGTAAAATTTTTAGAGAGGTAAGTGTAATTTCAAAAACTAAAGGAGAATAAGTATAATATAGACCAACCTCAAGGAAAGTTGGTATAATTATCCCTATATAAAAATAAACAAGTAAAGCACCATTTTGAGAGGAAAAAGTTTATAACCATGACCACAAATTTTTAAATGTCATGACCTTTTTTCCTAATCAATTTTGGTTATGCATTTTTCTGTTTTTTTCTCATGGCTTATAAAGCTTTGTTCATCCTGCAAAGTGTATCAATATAATAGATTGACTTGCTGAAATGGTTTTTAGGATTTTTAATTGCAAATAATATTGTAGGGATTTTCACATGGAACATGGGATATGGGTTTTAAAGTGATTCTGACGCTTAAAAAAATAAACATTTTAAATTATCAAGTAAGAGAAAAATTGTCACTTAAATGTTTTCCTTGCATAGCTCTTATCAGTTTATGTTTAGTTTCTCTTGCATAGTTATTTAGGATTTGTTCACCTATTATTATGGATGGCAAAACGGGCTAGGTCCGCCGAGCCAGCCCATCAAAAAAATATGCGGACTGGGCTAGTGGCTCGCAAACTTACGTGGCTCGCCCTGTCTAACCCGCTAGCCTGTCAAGCTAGTGTCTCTTTTTTTTTAAAAAAAATTTAATGGTTGGAGTTGCAGTTTATTTTTTAAAATCTAATAAGTCCTAACAAAAGAAAAGTTCCAAACTAAACAAAAAAACAAAAATAAATTAAAAAAGCTTAGGCCTGTAGTTAAAAACAACAAAAAATCAAAGTTTATAAAATATAAAAAAATAATTTAAGAAAATAATATTTGTTGTATGTTTTTTTTTAAAATAAACTGCATGGTGCAAAAAGCAAAAAAAAATGGGTGGGAGGTATTGAGACCACCCAACTTTAGAATTCTCACCATCCTTTTATATATAAGAATCATAAATTTGTATATTAAAAAAGATAGTGTCACTCTCAATAGGGATGCTGTTAATCCCTTCCATTTAAAAATGTCTAGATTTTTTAAAACTAATATGGCAGGTTGGTGAGCCAGCCCGCCTATCTTTTTAAAAAACGAGTCGGACTAGCAAAATGACCCCGTATGTAAAACCTTGGTGAGCCAGCCTGGCCTAGCCCGTTTTTTGGCGAGCTAAGCGGGCAGCGGGCCAAATGGGCCATGCTGGCCCGTTTTACAACCTCTACCTTATAGAGAGCAAATAATTTTCTGAACACTCAAATGCTTCAGCAAAGAGCAAGAGGTAGCAACCAAAGGAAATATTATCCTACGATATGTGCTTTGCATAATTGTGTGCTTTTTTTTTATTACATTTTAGTTATGATATTGTCATAGGTGATACTCTACATTTTTTTTGCGCAAGTATAATATATGACTCTTGGTACTTTTTATAAGTGAGTTGTTAATATTAAAGTTATTAATTAATAATAAAATTTTATTAGAAATCACCAAACTAAATATATTTAAAACTTACTAAATCTTAATCATACATATCAAAAAAACGTTTAAAATATTACTATCAGTTTTATTGGATGTTTTTAAAACAAAGTTATACTTCATAATTTTTATTTATTTAAGATCGCTTAAACATAATTTTATATAGCAAAACTTTTTCGTGCATAGCACGGATGTAACTAGTAGCGTATAACATGCATCAACTCGTAAAATTATTAAATGACGAATTGATCTAGTTAAGTTTTAAATTATATTTTTAATTGATCAAGTATCTAAATAATAAGAATCGTAAAATAGTTGTTCAATGGAATTTTACTTATATTTTATTCAAGGATAAACTTACTTGATTGAATATTAGCTTAAATAATTATTTCATATATTACATGTCCAAACAATCGAAAAATAAAGTAGAATTTGTTCAAGCAAATTTTATGTGCATATTGTTAAAGGTTAAAATTATTTGATTGATTATTAATTGGTTAAATAATTCAATTATCTAATATTTTCTGTCCAAATAATGTTATTTATAACATTTTTAAGATAGTTATTGCATTCAAAGATTAGATTGTGGTTTGAGTCAAGAAAGCTAATTTCAAACAATACTTTTAACTAATGGGATAAAAAAGAACTAAAAATTGATGCAATTTTGAACGTCAAGAAGGCTTATGACTATTGAACAATAGTTGCTAAAAAACATGAATGGTCCAGTTAAGAAGATCAAAAGTTCCAATGAATATAATATAAAAAAAGCTAAATGTAACTTTTGGTCTAGTATTTATTATGTGTATTTTATTTTAGTTTTATATTTTTTTTTGTTACATTTTGGTCCTGTATCTCTTATAAACGTTTCATTTTGTTCTAGTCCGTCAACTCTGTCACTTCGTTAACAGAATTGACCTAATAAGAACAGAGTCAAATTACGTCATTTATATTCAAACCCAAAAAAATCATAACATACACATGAACTCTAATAAGAACAGAGTCAAATTACTTTTTAACATCATGACGAAGTTGACAGACTAGACTAAAATGAAACATTTATAAGAAATACAAGACCAAAATGTAACCAAAAAAGATATAGGACTAAAATGAAATATACATAAGAGATACTCTTACAATTTGGGTTTGGACCTAACTCACTCCCAAAAGCTAGGTTGTAAGATGAGGTTTGTCACACCCTTATAAACTCAACAATGACCAGAGCGTGGACAAACACGGGTGGCCCAACAATACGGGACTAACAAACACCCAATAACACACCCAATAACATGGGGGCCCAACAAATGGATCTAGGATATGCTCTGATACATTTTACAATTTAGGTTTTGGGCTTAACTCACTCCCAAAAGCTAGCTTGTAGGATGAGGTTTGCCACACCCTTATAAACTTAACATGGTCATATCACTAGCCGATGTCGGACTTCTAACATATACACGACCAAAAGAGACATTTAACCTATAAAAAAAATAAGTTCAAATGAATATAATAATTAAAGAAAACTTCATAAGTGAAGCACCTATTTCTCAAACTCCATAAGCATATATTTAAAAAAACAATATATTTATTATTATGTCTATGATCTATAATTTTTATATAGCACAATGAACGGGAGCAAACAAACAATTTTTTAAATTTTCATTATAAAATAATAAATCTCACCATATAACTATATTTTACATATATAAAAATAAACATGCGTAATCAAAGGCTTATATGTGTGCATATATATAAGTAGAAAGAAATACATGGTTAATCGAAAACTTGAACTCATGTTCAACTATAAAAAAAGATTTTAAGTTTGGCAGGCAGTGATATTACTCGTACTTTCAAAAGGAGAGTCGTTGGTATTCCTATAGTATTGTTTCAACAGATCACAACAATACACTTTCCTTTAACAGAAACATGGTATCCGTGTTGTAGATTTGTAGTATCTCTATGCATCCTTTTGTTATATAGGAACTACTAGGGTTTCTCTATCACACATGACTAGTCAACTCATATCTAGTGGATAAAAAGCATCTACATCCTTTTCAATACAACAAGACAGCTCCAATGCAAAGGCAGATGCATCCGTTTCGACCTTCTACAACGGTGTGGGTGACCAACAATGGTTACCTTCAATGTTGCAAGGTTTTGAGAAGGAGAAGAAGATTAAGTCAGACACACAACCACACAATTTCATATTTTCCGAACAAATAATAAAGTTGCAAGCCATACTTGTCCACAAATTTAACATACTCATTGTTGCACTGAACAAACTCGCATCTGCAAGACGAAAATAAGACAAAATGAAAGAAAAATAAGAAAAAACAAAAGAAAAATCCAAAAAATGAGAGAAGAAACTTACTTTCTAAACCCCTTCGTTATATTTATTGTGTCAACAAAAATGGCAAAAATTCAAGGGAGGAAGCCGATGTGAACACAGGGGGAGAGTGTTTAGGGTTTTTTTATTTATTCTAAGTTTTTTTAAAAAAAAACAAAATATAGATATGAACACGAAGGGGAAAGAGGACGGGGGCAACGAAATTATGGTAAAATAGAGCAAAACAAACCATTGGAAAAAGAGGCAACTGGAAAATCAAAATCACACTCCAAAAATCAAGCACGTGATAGAGGCAAATAGAATTATTTAGGGTTTGTTAAACAAAGAAAGAAGAAGAGAGAAGAGAGAAGAGAGAAAGAGATATAGAGAGTGAGAGAAAGAGAACATAGGAAGAAGAAGAAGAAGAAGGAAGAGTGAAAGAGTAAAGAGAAAACGTGAGTGAGAGTCCAAATTTTTAGTTCTATTCAAAAAATGAAAAAAATTGAATGAAAAAGCAAGAGCCCAAATTTGGGTGGGACCATCAATAAATTTTTTTTAAGCAAACAACAATTTTTTTTTTGGTAAGCATAACAACAAAGTGAAATTTTAAAAGGGAAAGTGGGGTGGTTAAAACATGACATGTGGCGCATCTTGATTGGGGGTGCCCAAACAGGGGTTTCTTTTCATATCTTGGATGATGAGAGATATTCTTGGAGAAGACGATGATCCAAGTTATGTTGTCATGGTTTCACGATGGTGGGGGTTGTACCTACAAAGACTATGACGCTCACCTCAATACAGGAATTAGGGTTTATGTCATAATAGTGAATGTTACATATCTTGCATGTTGTATTGATGTTAATATATATAGTAGACAATTAGGGTTGGCTACGGCACCCTTTGGGTCTGTTGGGCCTCTTGGGCTTACGCTCTTAGCCTAACCCACCTAACAAGCATCTCAGCTTGGTTAGGTGCTATCCCAACTAAGCATTCTAGATGGTTTCGGGATGACTCTCTGAGATTAAGCCTGACATGCCTCTAGGACAGAGTTATCCCAGATATCGGGTCATAACAATTGTTCCCCAACCCGGCGAGTTACCTTTAGGTAAGTCATCGTTTTCATAGTTCATGTATGTTAGACTTCAGTCTTAATCTCTGAGATGGTATGTATCCCATCTTTCTTTAAGTCGGTTTGACGATTTATCTTCGGCGAGAAATGCGCCGAAACACGCTTATTCCTCGATCGTCATGCATAATCATTTTGATTGCTTTGGGCCCCCACGAATTAAATGCGATGCGACCGTTTTCAACCTTCTCTCTCCAAACCCCATTTTAAATTCGAAAAACCCTTCTTCTCCCCTCTTACTTTCCAAACTTTGAATTCTCCTCCGCCTCCTGTTTTTTGAAATGATAATGAAAATACGAATGTTAGTATACCTAAATTGGTTGAAGCTATCTGCAACCAATATACTATATTATTCACTTTGAAGATTCAAACTCAATTTACAAAAATTTTTATATTTTTAAAATTACAATAGATTTTTTAGAAATAATTTTCTTATACACTTGAAAAATAGGATATTTTTCGAAAAGTAATTGAAAACGTGATTTTTAAAATTACGAAGCTTTCTGGAAACAATATATTATTTTCTTTGAAGTTTCTAACACAATTTACATAAATTTTTACATTTTAAAAATTACAACAATTTTTTAGAGATCATATACTACTCTCTTGAAGAATAGTGTATTTTTCAAATTAAAAATAAATTGGGTGTTTTTAAATTACCTAAATTATTTGAAACTTTCTTAAAATAATGTATTATATTCACTTTATATTTTTTAGCCCAATTTACATAATATTTTATATATTTAAAATTGCAACATTTTTTAGTGATCGTATATTATACACTTGAAGAATATGATGTTTTTAAAATTAAAATTGAATAGGGTGTTTTTAAATCACCTCAATTATTAGAAGCTTTTTTGAAACATTATATTATTCATTTTTAAGTTTCTATCTCAATTTACATAATTTTTAATATTGTTAAAATTGCAACAATTTTTTTTTTCAGAAATCGTGTACTATCACTTGATGAGAAGGATTCTTTTTAAATAAAAAAATGTTATTTTTAAATTACTTAACTTATTAGAAGTTTTTTGAAAATAATATGTTATTCACTTTGAAGTTTCTAAGTCAGTATACAAATTTGTTTTTTGTATTTTTGGAAATTGCAACAATTTTTTTAGATATTGGGTTTAACACTCTTACAGAAGAGGGTGTTTTTCAAAATAAAAATGAAAATAAAAATTTCAAATTACCTAAATTATATGAAGCTTTTGGAAAAAAAAATATTTTTAACTTTGTAGTTTCTAACTCAATTTACATAAGTTTTCATACTTTTAGCAACAATTTTTTTAATGATAATGTACTATAAACTCGAAGAATAGGGTGATTTTTTAAAATTAAAATGGAAAAATAATTTTTAAATTAATTATTTATTTGTAGTTTTCTAAAAATAATGTATTATTTCCTTTGAAATTTCTTGGTCAATTTATATATTTTATGTTTTTAAAATTGCAACAGTTTTTTAGAGATAGTGTAATATAAACCTGAATAATATGGTGTTTTTCGAAATAAAAATGAAAATACAAATTTTTAATTACCTAAATTACTTGAAAATTTTTAAAAACAATGTGATATTCACTTTGAAATTTTAATAGAATTTACATTTTCTTATAATTTTAAAATTGTAATAGTGTTTTTGGAGATCCTATACAATACATTTAAAAAATAGGGTGCTTTTTGAAAATAATGTCTCATTCATTTGAAATTTCTAGCTCAATTCATATAATTTTTTATATTTTAAAAATATCATATGCTTTTTTAGAGATCGTGTATAATAATACAGTTGAAGAATAGTGTGTTTTTTTTAAATAAACTGAATAAGATGTTTTTAAATTACCTTAATTATTTAAAGCTTTCTGAAAATAATTAATTATTCACTTTGAATTTTCTAACTCAATTTACATATTTTTATATTTTTAAAATAACAATATTTATTTTTAGAGATCATATATTATATACTTGAATAATGAGGTATTTTTCGAAATAAAAATGAAAACATGATTTTTAAATTACTGAAATTATTTAAAAAATTTGAAATTAATATATTATTCACTTTGAAGTTTCTAGCGCAATTTATTTAATTTATGTATATTTTTTAAACTGTCACTTTTTTTAGAGATAATGTACTGTACACTTGAAGAATATGATTTTTTTTTCAAAATTAAAATGAAAAACCCGATATTTAAACTACCTAAAATATTTGAAGGTTTTTGAAAACAATTTCTTATTCACTTTCAAGTTTCTAGATCAATTTACACAATTTTTTATATTTTAAAAATTGCAACAGTATTTTTTACTGATCATGTACTACACCGTTGATGAATATGGTGTTTTATGAAATAAACATAAAAATGCGATTTCTAAATTACCTAAATCATTTGAATCTTTGTGAAAATAATTTATTATTCAATTTTGAAGTTTCTAACTAAACTTACTTAGTTTTTTATATTTTTAATATTGCAAAAGTTTTTTCTTAGAGATCTTGAACTATATACTTGAAGAATAAAATATTTTTTAAAATAAAAATGAATATAGTATTTTTAAATTACCTAACTTATTTGAAGCTTTCTCAAGACAATCTATTATTATATTCACTTTAAAGTTTTTAACTAAATTTGTACAATTTTTCATATTTTAAAAATTGCACCAGTTTTTTTATATGGTGTATACACTTGAAGAATATGGTATTTTTCGAAATTAAAATGAAAATGCGATATTTGACTTACCTAAATTATTTGAAAGTGATTGAAAACAATGTCTTATTCACTTTGAAATTTCTAGCTCAACTTACATAACTTTTTATATTTTTAAAACTTTATTAGTTTTTTAGGAGAATTTGTATTATACATCTGATGAATATCTTATTTTTTGAAATTAAAACGAAAATACCGTTTTTAAATTATCTAAATTATTTTTATTCACATTAAAGTTTCTAACTCAATTTACATAATTTTTAATATCTTTAAAATTGTAATATTTTTTTAGAGAGAGTGCATTATACAAATGAAAATAGAGTGTTTTTTAAATAAAAAGGAATAGGGTGTTTTTAGTGTATCTTAATCATTTGAAACTTTCTGAAAACAATGTATTTGAAACCAGGGTACTTTTTGAAATAAAAATGAATATGATATTTTAGAATAAAAAATAACTAGGGTGTTTTTAAAAATACTTAAATTATTTGAAGCTTTTTGAAAATAATGTATTATTCTATTTGAAGTTTTTAACTCAATTTACATAAATTTTTATTTTTAAAATTGCAACAGTTGTTTTAGAGATCATATATGATATTTTTTGAAATAAAAATAAAAACAGGAATTTTAAATTACTTACATTATTTGAATCTTTCTAAAATAAATGTAGGGATTTTTTAACCTGTGCAATATTGTAAGAAACTTAAGATGGAAAAAAAGCACATAATTAATTGTAGGTCAAACATAATCTCATTAAATTTTTATTTTTTCCAAGAAAAACTTTCAACATTTAGTTTCTTAACCTGTGCAATATTACACATATTAGAAAAATCCATAAATGTATTAGTCACTTTGAAGTTTCTAACTCAATTAACATAATTTTTTTATAATTTTTAAAATATCAACAATTTTTTTGGAGATAGTGTAATATACACTCTAAGAATCAGGGTGTTTTTCAAAATGAAAATGAAAATGGAGTTTTTATATTACCTAAATTATTTGAAGATTTCTAAAAACAATGTATTATTTACTTTGATATTTATAATTCAATTTACATATTTTTTTTTATATTTTTAAACTTGCAACAGTTATTTTTAGATCGTGTAGAAGAATATGGTACTTTTTGAAATAAAAATGAAAATGCTTTTTTTAAATTACCTAAATTATTTGAAACTTTCTGAAATGTATTATTCATTTTGATGTTTCTAGCTCAATTTATATAATATTTTTATATTTTTAAACTTGCAACAATTTTTTTAGAATTCATATAATATACACTTAAAAAAAATGGTGTTTTTCGAAATAAAAACTAGAGAAAATTATACTAACCTCCCGTAAACTTTGGTCAGATTACATTAACTCTCTGCATATTTCATAAATTACACAGACATTTCCTAAACTTTACTACTCATTACACCTACCTCTAGGGTTGACCCTAGGGCATAGGCGAGTAGGCACCTGCCCATGACTCAATGTTCAAAAGGGCCGGTAATATATATATATATATATATATATATATATATGACTGTTATTTGCAAATAATAATAATAATAAAATAAAAAATTGTGATGTATGTATGAGGCACATATAATTTAATATATCTATGTCTGTGATGTTGTTTCTATTTTGTTGTTGGTGTTGCTTATGTTCTAAGTGTGGATGTTGTTAGTGTTGTTATTGTTAAGTTATGCCATAAGAGATTGTGATGTATTGATAGGGTCGTATGTAATACAAAAACTTTATTATAGTTTAATAAAAAAAGTTTTACTTAAAAGGAGTCCATTTTGTTCATTTCGCCTCAAGGCCTATGAAAGGCCAAGACTGGCCTTGGCTACCTCCCCTGCTATCAAAAGTCCATCAGTGAAGTTAGTTAACGACGCTCTCCACGTGACTTCAAAGCCAAATACATCAATAAATAGTCAATTTTACCCCCTTATCAATTTTACATGCAAATTTATGAGTAAAGTTCACACGGTAAAAATAACAAGATCAATGTAAAAATATTAGGAGTAAAAGTTCAAGGGATGTATGTTAGTGTAAAAATGTGCATATAAAATCGATAATAAGGGTAAAATTGACAATTTACTAATGTTTTTGGATTGAAAGTGATATGCAGGGCATCATTAATTAAGATTTATTAACAAACTTTGAATAACAAGGAAGATTTGTGTAATGGGGTGGTAAAATTCGGGAAAAGTACGTGTAATTTATTAAATATGCAGGGAATGGTGTAATCTAACCAAAGTTTATGCGGAGTTAATTGTAATTTCGCCTAAAAGTCAATAGTGTTTTTAACTTACCTAAATTATTGGAAGTTTTTTGAACACCATGTATGATTCACTTTAAAGTTTCTAGCTCAATTTATATCATTTTTATATTTTTAAAATTGCAAGTTAATTTAGAGGTCATGTAGTATACACTTGAAGAATATGATATTTTTTGAAATAAAAGTGACTAGGGTATTTTTAATTTACTTAAATTATTTGAAACTCTGTGAAAACAATGTATTATTCACTTAGAAGTTTCTTATGGCTTTGTTAGCAAGTGCAAGCACCAGGATTCATTCTTCCAACCACGTCACATCCTCCAGGGTGAATATCTCAGGTATATCACCCTCTTCCTCTCTTTTAATGTGGATTCTTCATACCGGTGTTACGGATCATCAGAGGCGGATCCAGGACATAGGCATTAGGGAGTGCAACTTAATTAAAAAAACTCAATACAAAATACAAAAATAATTAAAATAGGTATTTTTTATAAGAGTTAAAAATGAATTTTAATCTATATTTAATAATATAGTAGACTTAAAATTATAAAATTAAGACGACAAACATAAAATTTGAAGTCTAGAGAATTCAAAAATATAAATTAAAGGATAAAAATACCCAAAAAACTCACTACTACTCGAAATTTTTTCGAGTTAAGGGGGTGCAACTGCACCTTGCACCTGCTCAACTCTATGTGGATTTGCCACTGCGGATCATATATGCCCCTTTAAATCCAAGTTTCTTAATCTTTATAAAATTAAACCTGTTAAAATAAAATTACCTATTTATGCTTCTGTTACTGCTGAGTTTTCTGGTACTGTTCAACTAGGTACTTTGACTCTCCTAGATGTTTTGTATGTACCAAGATTCTCAGTATGTTTAGTTTTTATTTCCAAACTAACATTCTCCTTTGATTTTCTACTTTTGTTCCCACACCAATTTTTGTATAATTGTGCAGAAAAATCCTTGGAGGATGATTGGTACAGCTAGGAAGAGACATGGCCTATACTTTTTGGAATACAACAAGGATGTGCCTCTTCCTCTTGTGGACACTACATCAATATTACACTTAGGAATGATAATTCTTTAGAATTTTGTTTGTTTTCCAATTGTTTACCCTCTGACTCTGCCAATTTGTTGCATTTGAAATTTGGCAATTCATCCAATAAAGTTGAGACAGATTTGTTCTCAATTCAATGATATACCTTTTACACAAGTACATGCTTGTGATACTTGCCATTTTTTCTAAATAGCGTAGACTTCCTTATCCCTCTAGTTTTTCCAAAACCACGTGTTCTTTTGAATTAATTCATGTTAATATTTATGGATGAGTTAATTTTCTGTCCATGGATGGTTACAAGTATTTTATTACTGTTGTGAATGATTTTACATGATTTACTTGGATTCATTTAATTAGTTTAAAATTAGATACACACCAAACATTACAAAACTTCATTGTGCTTATTGAAAATCAATTTGATACTAAATTAAAACGTTTAAGTAGTGATAATAGAAGAGAGTTTGATATGACTAATTTTATAATAGCAAAAGGCATTCTTCATTAAACCTCTTGTAATGAAAACTCTCAACAAAAACAAGATTATAGAACAAAAGTACCAACAAATTCTAAAGGTTGCTCGTGCTCTTTTTTTCCAATTTCATTTACCCAACTATTGTAATTATAGCAACTTTTATGGGCAAATAATAGTCTAAATAACTACCTATATTGAATACCTATAGACATGATAATAAAAACCGAACTCATTGGTACCTGATTGACCTCACACCAACTTAGATGGTGAAAACCCAATTGAATTGGGTTTTGGATGTGTTTAGATTTTTCTTGCCCCACTATTAGCAGGTTTGGGTTTTCACCACCTCACTATTATCATGGACAGAGTCGAGTTTAGGATTCTAATAATAAGGAGCAGTTTATAAATGTTTATATTAATAAAAAAGAAAGTTGTCGAAATTTACTTATATTAGAAAGCCAATAAAATAAGATCTAGAATTTCTTACATTTTGAGACCAAACTGAGTATATATAATAACAAAAACCTATCACTAATTTTACATTTTCACTTTTTTACGGAGAATCAAATGAGCCCCAAATTTTGGTTGAAGAGTAATTACAGTAGTTGGAGCATGTGTATAGGAAGGAGATAGTTCAAATGAAAAATGGCTTAAAATGATTGACAAAGCCATTTTTGCTTCTAATAAGGAAAAGTTTTGTCCAATGCATATTCTAGGACCCCATCCAAATGGTAAAAAACAAACTCTTCCATTTGTTGCCTTTAAAACTCCTTCAGAAAATCTCTCAGGCTTGAATTCCTTAGCATCATCACCCCAAAATTCACACTCATGGTGAACCATTAGTATTGGTAAGGAAACCTGCACTCCTGCAGGTAATATTACATTTCCAAGCTTCATATCTTTGTGAACTGTTCGATCTAGTTCGATTGCTGGTGGGTATAATCTAAGAACTTCATACAGAATCATGGGGACCTGTTAGGTACAAATATACTGATCTCATTAGTAAGTAAAAAAGACAATATTCAATAGGGTTAAATATGTTTTTGGTCCCTAAAACTTTAGAGAAAATCTGTTTTTAGTCTCCGAACTTTAAAACGTCGGTTTCTAGTCCTTGAAGTTTTAAAAAGCTCACTTTCACTTTTAGTCCCTCCGTACAATTTTTTTTGACGTGGCAAACTGAGGGCCCTTCATTAATCCACGTGTAAATAGATCAGATTGTCACGTCATCAAATAATGTACGGAAGGACTAAAAACAAACTTTTTTTCAAAATTCAAGGACTAAAAACTTACGTTTTAAAGTTCAAAGACTAAAAGTAAATTTTCGCAAAAGTTTAGGTACTAAAAACATACGAGTAAACCTTCAAATTGGTCCCTGAAATTGTAGGGGTCGTGCAGATTAGTCCTTGAGATTATGAAAACCTCAAATTAGTCTCTACTTTGCAAAAAATCATTCAGTTTAGTACTTTTGTACTTAGTTTTTTAAAATCGTTTAATAGGTAAAAAGACAAAAATGCATGTCGTTTTGCAAAATCAGGGACTAATTTGAGGTTTTCATAATCTCAACGACTAATATGCATGATCCCTACAATCTCAGAGACCAATTTAAGAGTTCACTCAAAAACATATTTAACCCTATTCAATATCAATTTAAAGATATATACAAATACCTACAATCTTTAGGTGACTTAGTCCATCAAAATCTGGATTTTTGTTTCCAAAGACTTGTAAAACCTCTTCTCTTGCTCGGACTTGCCAAACAGGGTACCTACTCAATAACACCATTGTCCAAACAAGCAAATTTGAAGTGGTTTCTTGCCCTGCAAAGTAAAATAACTTGCATTCCTCTATCACATCATCAAGACTCATTCCAACATTCTTATTGTTTCCATGTTCCTTGATTTCCTTCTGATTTGACTCCAAAAGTATATCTAATAAGTCATTATTAGTGGCTTCACCTGCCTTTAGTGCTTTCTCCCTCTTATTAATCATGTCTTTAAGTGAAGCTTTTATTTCTCTGTCAATTTCCTTCATCCTCCTATGAGCAGTAGTTGGTAGAAACCTAAAAAAAAGACAGATTAGTTATTTCATAAGTAGAATAATTTCATCATGCTGCATGTTGATATTTCTGTGAAAATGCTTAATATTTGCGTCAAATTTACCATGATATCTCCCATAATTTATTAAGTACTAACTGATATGCATATTAGTCTTCTCTTACCTCCAACCAGGGATATAAACAACTTTCATTATAACTTTCATGGTGAGTTCAGCTAGTTCTTTTTGAAGTTCAAAAATTCTTCTTCCTTCTTCATAGCTACTTCCAAATGCAGATCGAGCAATAACATCGCTAGCCAAATTCTGAAGGGAAGGCCAAACATCTATTTCACAGGATCCATTTGAAGACAACATTCCCTCCCATTTGCTAATCAGATCATTGCAGCTTTGGAAAAGAATTGGTAACATAATCTGTTGTGATGTGATACAAAAATAACAAGAAGTTAAATTTTTTTGCAACATTCCCTTCAAAGCATATGTTGACTTTTTTTAAGGGCACACAATATAATTTATATTGGGAAACTAACTAACCTTCAATTTTTCTAAATTGAATGCAGGGTTGATTATCCTTCTATGCTTACTCCATTTTTCTCCTTCATGGCTTGCAAGACCATCAGCCAGTAACCTAATAAGTGGATTCAGCCTAATCTTTGGGAAGTCATTGATTTTGTTGAAAACATCTCTGATTAGCTCTGGATCAATGAGAATCACCCTTGGTGTTGGTCCAATCCAAAAAAATGAATTTTTGCCTGCATATCAAAGGTAACTATAAAATGAGTAACGCAACATAAAACAAACAAAAAAAGAAAAAGAAAAAGAAAAAAGCAATTTAATAAACTAGACATCTTCTTCCAGTTTTTTTACAGGCGAAAGTGCATCCATTGGTATTCGAACCGGAGAGCTACATGCCTACATCTTCTTCCCGTTACTCTAGGTGTAAATTTTGGGACACTTAGCTGCTTAATAAACTAGACAACTCCTTGTATTTTTTTAAATTACTTTGGATTTTCATATATTTGTATTTCTATACTAATTTAGTCCCTTATGATCAGTTTTTGGACTAATATAGAGAGTCAAGACTATGTCAGTTTAACTTCTCTGATATCTCCGTTAGAAGAAATTAAAGAAAATGACAAAATTGACATAAAAAATTCAGCATAAGAAACCAAAGCAAAACCTTTAGAAGATAATAGACCAAATTGAAAACTTTTGCCAATATAAAGAACTAAAGTCTATTTTAACCGAGAAAAGTAATCAAATTTTATGTTTCACCATTGGACTAACCGTATTTGTGGACAGTTTGTTGGACATAGGGAAACAAACGAGGCACTATATCATCAGAAAGACCCATGGGCTTGGAAAAGGCTTCCATTCGCATATTCAGATAGTCCTTTGCGTCCCCAAAAAAGAGCCTGTAAGGATTACCTTGAAGTCCTTGTTCTCTTAGGAACCTCTCTAGCTTTTTAGGTCTCAGCCATAACCAGTTCAGGACCTTCCATGACCCTATTGCAGTAATTATCACTATTAGAGTTATGCCTGCAATTGAGGCCCATACAGCTTCTGCCATCTCTCTATTTGTTATAAGCGGTGGAAAACAGGGGAAGAAGATGATAGAACCGACATCCACATATGGAACCGCAAGTTTTATATAGGATTTAGTTTATGTGGCAGAATTTATGGATCGGCGTGCTTCACAACTTCCTAAATTGTGTTTTTGGACTCTTCTATGATTTTTTTTTTCCTTTAGATAATTTAATTTAGGTTAAAATATATTTTTGTTGATTGAAAATAGGTTTAAATATAATTTTGTGTTCTGTACTTCAAATCTTTTCAATTTAGTCCTTGTATAAGAAAGTCTTTTCAAATAGTTCCTTGCTGTCAATTACCATTATAATATTGTTAAGGCCAAATGCATGTTTTGGTCCTGTATCTATTATGCGCATTTTACTTCGGTCTTATATCTTTTTTGGGTTACATTTTGGTCTTGTATCTCTTATAAAGGTTTCATTTTGATCTCATCCGTCAATTCTGTCACCCCTTTACAAGGTATTTTGATTACGTTCTTATTAGAGTTCACGTCTATGTTATGGTTTTTCTGAGTATGAAGATAAATAGCGTAATTTAACTATTTTTTTAGGTCAATTTTGTTAACGGGTGTGATGGGGTTGACAAATTGGACCGAAATGAAATGTTTATAAAAGATACAGGACCAAAATGTAACCCAAAAAGATATAGGACCAAAATGAAATACACATAAGAGATATAAGACCAAAAGATGCATTTCGCCTATTGTTAATTGATGGACTAAATTGAAAAAAAAAATATTTAAAGTGTAGAAACCAAATTGAAAAAAAAAATGCGAGGGACCAAATTAAAAAAAAAAATGTTTTCTAACCCTAATCTCTTCCAAAATAAGAATATCGAACCCTTACATGTTTTCTTTTATCTTGTACAAAAATAACCTTAATCGCACCCATTAAAAATGACAACTAACCTTACGTTTTAAATTCTTATTGCAATTGCAACCACTAAATACTCTTAAACGCATTCACATCATAATGAACATTTAGCTCTTATCACCAGGAAACTCTTAGCAGAAAAATTTATGAGAGTAGTGGCTTCGTTTGAATAATAAGATGTTAAACTTATGTAATAAATATAACAAATATTATCCCTTCTTACAATACAATTCAGGCAATTTATGAATTAATTTCGCCTCTCACTTTGTTATCTAATTTTCTTCTCAACAAAATTTTCATCATTTATTTCAAAACCAATTAACATATTGATATCCTCACAAGTAACCACATTCAACTGGCAAACATTTATATGAACCAATTATATTTTTTTTTCTCTAATAAATATTCTTGCTCAATTGGTTAAACATGAGCACAATGAAAATCAAACAACAACGACAACAACAAAAGGTTTATCATTGTGCAGGGCTGAAAACCATACTATCATAAATATTATTTATCCTGAGATTTCTTTCAATAATTCTTTTAAAGTCTTTTTTGGCCTTCTCTTATACCCAAAAACAAAATTCAAAATCATACGAAATATCTTAATCCTTAAACAAAATCAAATTTCATCCATTAAGAATACTCTGAAGCACATTCAACCATCCATTTAAGCACCGGATAAAACTCCCAAGGAAAAGTAAGGCTTTGGCAAGCAATTCAAAAAACCCAAACAAGGAGCACATGGGCTTATTGTCAATGTGAGGGAAAAAGAATTACTGATAAATATAGTAAGAGATTCTGTAGATGTCTAAATTATAAGGTAAGCACATTGGTTTGGACACTTATCTTTGTTTGAAATTGGATCATTAGTAATTTGTTGAGGGGTTTTATTGCTAACAAGAAGAATGAAGTTGCGATTTATTCTAATGGTTGGATAACCCTGTACCAGAATATGTGAAGCAAATAATCCAAGCTCAACATGGGCTGATTCCAACTTGTGAAAACAAATTATAAAATACAAGTGATAGCCATTGTCTACTATTGCATTCTTGTTCTAAACCTTGGTGGATGAGTTTAGAATAACATAATTTTGAAGCTTTGTTATAATTTTTTTTCAATTTGATCCCAACATATTTTTTTCAATTTCGTCGCTATTTATTTTTCAATTTAGTCCCTTTGTTGCTACGCTATTGGCAAGTGTACCAAATCGCTATTGTATTACAAAAACGATATTGTCCCACGAGGATTGTGTGTTTTTTAATTACTAGATTACTAGCTGCTAATTTTGTTTAGGAAACCGGTGAAGATACAAATATAAAATAAATTCATTGAAATAAGGCTTAAATATATTTTTCATTCCGGCAAAATATCCTATTTTGGCTTTTCGTCCCTAAAAAAATAATTATTTACAAATCAAAACTAATTGAAACTTTTGGTGTTTAGTCCCTGCTATTAACTTTGACGATTAACTATTGACGTGGCTAACGGAGAGTCTCGTCATCCTGCCATGTCAGTCTGTCATGTCATTTATGTTGTTTTACTTTTAGTCCCCGAAAAATTCATGCTTTTGATTTTGGTCCCAAAGTCATTTCTTCTTCCTCTGCCAACTTCTTCATTCAAGTTTTGAATTCTTCTTTCTAATGTTCATCATTTTGTTGCTTCGTTTTTCATTTGATGCTTTGTTCTTCAGCTGCTGCTATGTTTTTCATCTTCTTCTACTTTGTTCTCCTACTTAAGGGACCTAAGCAAAACGATGAACCCAAGATGCAAACAAACAAAAACGTTGAACCAAATAATCGAAATCAAAGATACAAGTCAAAAAAAAAAAAACACAAATCAAAACCAAATAATTCCTGAATTTCAAAATTCTAATCCTCGAATCTGAACCAAATCATCTTAAATTAATTTTTAGTTCCAATTTTAGAATCCTAATTCCAAAATTTAGAATTCTAATCCCTAAATTTCAGATGAAATTGAAGAAATTTCAGAATCATAATCCCCAAATTTTAGTTGGAATTGAAGAATGAAAGAAGAGTAAGAAGAACTAGAGAGTAGAAGAACGAAGAGGAATGAGAGCGTAGAATGAAGGAAAAAGAACAAGAAAGAAAAAGGAAGGAAGAAGAACAAAGCAAGAAGAACATAGGAAGAAGAAGAACCACAGAGACCGTGGTCTTGGTGAAAGAAGAACGATGGCCTTGGAGGAAGAAGAAGGTGGAGGAAGAAGGTGAAGAGTTTGATGATGAAGGTGAAAATGAGAGAAATGAGATTTGAGTTTAGAATAGAAGTTTATATAGTGAAATTAAGAATTAAAAGTGAGAGAGAAGAGTGGTGGGTGGTGGTGGAAGAGGAGGGAGTGGAAGGTGGTGGTGGAGGAGGAGGAAGAGAAGGGGTAGAGGAGGAAGAAAGTTCAGGGATTAAAAATAAAATTTACTAATTTTGCAAGGACCAAAAATAAATTTTAAATAAAGAGGATGCTGACATGGCAAGCTAACGTGACAAAAAGGTTAACTACGTCAGCAATTAACCGTCAAAATTAAAAGTAGGGACTAAAAACTAAAAGTTCCGATTAGTTGGGATTTTTAATTTTTTTTTATTTTATTTTTTTTAGTGCAGGGAAGAAAAGTCAAAATAGGGAAATTAAACATTAGCTACATCAACCATGATTTTTTTGGATTCTTTTGTTAACACAACCATGTCCAAAAAACATAGACACACCGAGCCCCTTACTTGACTCCTACTTCCTTTCTCCTCCAACTCTCTGTCACAGCCACCTTAATGCCACCACTCGCCATCGGAGACCACCTCACCTTCTCCATCGTAAACCACCTCCCCTCCACCCCTTTCTCCCTCTTCTCCCCCAACCACCAATGCGCCCTAACCGCCCTCACTGCCACTACCTCAAACAACCACTCCACAACGGACAACCACCATGCATGATCAAATCTTGCCACATCCCAGCCCAATGCCCCAAGCCCATTGTCATCCTCCTTTCACCGACAACCTCCCTCTCACAACCCTCATCGTCGCCCAAACTGATACCCTCTCTCCCTTTACTTCCTCGTCGTTTTTCCTCTTCTCCCTCATATATGTAACACTATAATAAAATAGCCTTAACCTATCATGTGAAACATACATGCTATTTACATAATTAAGTGGTCTTGTCAATAATCCCATGAGAACTACTCAATTTAAATCCTTCATACATAAATACATAACCATACTAGTGAGAGTTATACATAGACTACTTAGCTAATGTCTCAACAAGTCTAAAAGACATAAAAGGAAGGAGCTTAATCCTATCAACTTGTTTACACTTTAGCTTTACAAAATATAAATACAAAATATCTAAACAGACGAGTCTTGATCTCTAAAAGAAACTATGCTAGCTCGCACTTGAAAATATTGCAACCGTGACATATATGATTTATATATCCTAGTCACCAATCGGAATATAAAACTCACAATGTTGTCAGCCACCGATGTGGAAAAATCTACCTAACCGTATTCTAGCCAACATTGTATATCAATACATATCACATTCACAAACATGAAATTAAACACATCAAAATCATTTACATAAACATACATGTCTTAGCATTCTTGAGAAACTTTGTGAAGACAGGGACACCATAAGGAATGAGCTGACCCGATCATGGAAGCGTCCTTTCCGTGAACCTAATTGCCACTTATGCCCTTCACCCTTATCCGATGAAGGTGTAAATTCACATACACTGGGTGCGTGGATGCTAAGAATTTGGAGATGGTAGTGGGCATGGTGGAGGGAAATAAGGGTGATGAGGGAGATGGAGGCATTTTTTATTATTCTTTTTTGCAGGGTCATAATGTTAATTGGCGTTGGCTAGAGAGCAAAATGAATTTACTTGGTAAATAAAACGTACATAAAGCTGAGTGAGAGCAATCTCATCCCACTTTACCTTATATATAGAAATTGCTTATTTCATCTTAGGTGAAATTCTTACTAGTTTTAAATCGATTACCAACTAAATCGAATATGAAGCAGGGGGTGTTTACTTCGCCATCCCAAGTGGTTTGCAGTTTCTATCAGCAAGAAGAAGAAAGTGAATCACATTTGTTTTAGAACTGTTACTACAATGGTGTGGAAAGAATGTCCATCATGGTTTGGATCTTTGTCTTGGTTGCCCAAACACATTGGGGGGTTGGTTATCATTAAATCTAGATAATTTTAAGGAGGATTATGCGCGTTCAGTTGGTACAATGGAATGAAAAACGCAAGGCTATTTCAAAACCAACATGTGCAATTGGAGTATTTAATGCAGAAAGTTAAGTGGTATTCATGGGAGTGGATGACACATCGTCTAAATCAATAGCAGGAACTGTTTAGATAGTGGTGCTCGAGTCCATCTTGGTTGTTTTAGCTTATTTGCTTGTATGGTGGATATATTTTCTTGTTTTTGCGTGTTTTGCTTCTGTTTCAGAATTGCAGTTTTTTTACAGCTATGTGGAAAAATTTAACGAAATGCATACTTTGCTTTGGTTGTTATTCTAGGCTGCTCTTTGACGTCGAATTTTGATTCGACTGTATTTGGGAGGATGTGCTTATGTGCATGCTTTAAATTACAATTTGCATGGCTATAAGATGCTGGGGTAATTTTATTTTTTTTTTCAACATGGTTTGTTGGTGACTCCGGATGGTTAATCGCTGTATATCATGTTAGTAGCATGTCTTGAGTCTTTTTTTTTTACTTTACATTTCTGAAACAATTTCTCTATTTGTACTTGATGCTATGATATTGTCATTCTGATGGTGATACTATAGTAGTGCACTTTCTTTTTTATATTTGGGTGGTACTCTCCGTACTTTTTTTAATGAAATTATGTTATTGCTTATATAAAAAAAAATGTATTTATAATTTTTAGCTTTAATTATTTCTCATTAGACAACACGATGACCGGAAACAAATTAAACAAACTCGTTTATGTTCGGGACGTAGATGAAACCAAATAAAATGACACTAAATAAAAGTTTGTTGTTACATGATCATTCCAACAGCAACGACGTGTAATAGAATCATACCAAATAAAAGTTTGTCACTAATTTTACATTTTCACTTTACGAAGAATCAAATGAGCACCATGTTGGGGTTGAAGAGTAATTACGGTAGTTGGAGCATGTGTATAGGAAGGAGATAGTTCAAATGAAAAATGGCTTAAAATGATTGACAAAGCCATTTTTGCTTCTAATAAGGAAAAGTTTTGTCCAATGCATATTCTAGGACCCCATCCAAATGGTAAAAAACAAACTCTTCCATTTGTTGCCTTTAAAACTCCTTCAGAAAATCTCTCAGGCTTGAATTCCTTAGCATCATCACCCCAAAATTCACACTCATGGTGAACCAATGCTATTGGTAAGGAAACATGCACTCCTGCAGGTAATGTTAGGTTTCCAAGCTTCAGATCTTTGTCAACACTTCGAGTCAGTTCAATTACTGGTGGGTATAATCTAAGAACCTCGCACAGAATCATGGGGACCTGTTACAAATATATTTGCCCTATTAGTAAGAAATTATATACTAAAATAGTCCCCGACTTTGTATTTTATAAGTCACTTTAGTCCCTCGTGAAATCAGTCAGTTTAGTTCCTAACTTTCACTATCATTGGTCATTTTAGTCCCTGAAAGTCAGGATTGAAATAAATATTCGTATAATTCATGGACTAAAGTGACATGTAAAATGCAAGTTAGGGACTAAAATGAGTTATCCACACAAAATCAGAGACTAAAGTGACTTATCCTCGTAAAGTTAGAGACCGAAATGATACATCAGAGTATAATGGACATAATATTCAATATCAATTTAAGGATACAAATACCTACAATCTTAAGGCCACTTAGTCCATCAAAATCTGGAATTTTATTTTCAAACACTTGTAAAACCTCTTCTCTTGCACGGACTTGCCAAACAGGGTACCTACTCAATAACACCATAGTCCAAACGAGTAAAACTGAAGTGGTTTCTTGTCCTGCAAAGTAGAATAGCTTGCATTCCTCTATTACATCATTGAGATTCATTCCAACATTCTTATTGTTTCCTTGTTCTTTAATTTCCTTGTAATTTGACTCCAAAAGTATACCTAATAAGTCATTTTTAGTGGCTTCACCCTCCTTTAATGCTTTTTCCCTCTTGTTAATCATATTCTTCAGTGAAGCTTTTACATCTCTGTCAATCTCCTTCATCCTCCTATGGGTGGTTGTTGGTAGAAACCTACAAAAACAAGAAAATCAGTTGTGTAAATATTATAAGATTAAAGGGATGATCTTTCCTATATCAACTAGACTTCTTGTTAAGGTACAAAATAACTAGGCTATGTCTGGGAATCGGGTTTTGGACTATTTTAGGGAATTTTGGCTTTGAAAAAGTTTGTGTCGTCGTTTGGTAATCACAAAAATAAGGTTTTTGACTATGAGATTGTGGTTTTTGTAAAACTTTAGCAAAGCTCTTTCAAGAGGTTTTTGGCTTCCAAATATGGGCTTTCAACATTTCATTTCCAAAATCGCACTTATTTATTTTTAAAAATCACAAAATACCAATATTTTAATATAATATTATTTGTCATTTTTTGTCATTTAACATATTTTAACTTATTACACGGTCTATTTTACCAAACAATTCTGACCAATAAATTAACCTCAGCCAATTTCATAGCCTTCAACCAACCAGCTTCAAAGCAAAAAGCCAAAAACCTTGAGATTTCAACCCGTTTACCATATATACCCTAAGTGTTATAGTTTCTACGAATATTTATTACACAATTTTATTTCGGTTTTCTTAACCAGCGTAATATTACACAAATTAAGAATCTCAACTTAAAAACTATTCTTTTGGGAATTACTTAAGTTATATTTACACTTTAGTTTCTCCATATAAAATTTCTAATTGAGGATTCTTATCATGTGCAACATTGCACACATTAAAAAATCTATTTTTGTTAAAGTTCCACATCGGCTAATGATATGACCATTGGGTGTGACAATCCTCCTCCTACAAGCTAACTTTTGGGATTGAGTTAGGTCCAAATCCAAATTATAAAATAGTATCAGAGTTTATCGTAGATCCTTTTGTTGGCCCCCATGTTGTTGAGTGTGTTATTGGGTGTTTGTTAGTCCCGTATTGTTAGACCACTCGTTTGTTTGTAGTGCTGAGTGTGAGAGGGCGTGTTAGAAGTCCCACATCGGCTAGTGATATAACCATTGGGTGTGACAATCCTCCTCCTTCAAGCTAGCTTTTGGGATTGAGTTAGACTCAAACCCAAATTGTAAGAATTTTATTATTAAGTACTTGCTGATATGCATATTAGGCTTACCTCCAACCAGGGATATAAATTTTCATTATAACTTTCATGGTGAGTTCAGCTTGTTCTTTTTGAAGTTCAAAAATTCTTCTTCCTTCTTCATAGCTACTTCCAAATGCAGATCGAGCAATAACATCGCTAGCCAAATTCTGAAGGGAAGGCCAAACATCTATTTCACAGGATCCATTTGAAGACAACATTCCCTCCCATTTGCTAATCAGATCATTGCAGCTTTGGAAAAAAATTGGTAACATAATCTGTTGTGATGTGATACAAAAATAACAAGGAGTTAAATTTTTTTCAACATTCCCTTAAAAGCATATGTTGACTTTTTTTAAGGGCACACAATACAATTATATTGGGAAATTAACTAACCTTCAATTTTTCTAAATTGAATGCAGGGTTGATTATCCTTCTATGCTTACTCCATTTTTCTCCTTCATGGCCTGCAAGACCATTAACTAGTAACCTGATTAGGGGATTCACCCTAATCTTTGGGAAGTCATTGATTTTATTGAAAACATCTTTGATTAACTCTGGATCAATGATAGTCACCCTTGGTGTTGGTCCATACCAAATAAATGAATTTTTCCCTGCATACCATCAGTAACTATAAAATGAGTAACCTAAGATAAATTACAAAAAGGATATAATTTGTTAAAATAGTGACAAAAATACAGGGCCGGCTATGGGGTAAGGCAAGTAGGCATCCGTCCAGAGTCCAATGTTTAAGGAGGTCCATTATATATATATATATATATATATATATATAGGGCCGGCTATGGGGTAAGGCAAGTAAACACCCGTCCAAGGTCCAATGTTTAAGGAGGTCCATTATATATATATATATATATATATATATATATATATATATATATATATATATATATATATAGCTGTTATTTGCAACAACAAAAAAATCATTTTTTAAGTATGGATATTATTAGTGTTGTTATTGTTAAATTATGCCCTAAAAAATTATGATGTATTAAAAGGCCAGGACCAGTCCTGCAAAAGTATTTCATTGACTAAATTAATGATAAGAACATCATTCAATGATCAAAATGACGCTTTTCTCTATAATTTGTTAAAAATCTTTTTGGATCATACAAAAAACTTAGTACAAATAATTTTTAAAAATCATTCTTTTTTCAAATAAATTTTAAAAATCATTCTTTTTTCAAATAAAATCAAATATGAAGTATACAAATTTTATATATAAATTATTTTATCAATAGAAAATTACTAATTGAAGATGATAGTAATAAATTCTGCAAAAAATAGGTAAAAATATAGTTTTGGTCCTTTAACCTTTACTCAATGCTCACTTTGGTTCCATAACTTTTTTAAGGTTCATTTAGATCCTTCAACTTCTGTTTTTGGTCCAAAATGATCCATATCGTCACTTTCGTTACCAATTTAACATATTTTTTACTAATGCTATTACATTCTGTTATCTATTTATTTTGAACTGTTGATTTATAATAATTTAAATCATTTATTTAAACAATTTGGGCTGTCAAAAATCCATTAAATTGCTAACGGGAGTAACGATAAAACCATTTTGAACCGAAAACAAAAGTTAAAGAACTAAAATGAATCTTAAAAAATTACGAGAACAAAATAAACCTTAAACAAAAGTTAAGGAACCAAAGTTATATTTTTTGCCCTAAAACATAAGTAACATGAATCCCGTTATATTCTGTTCATTTGACTTGAAATCTGATTCTGTTTTGCTCTATGAATATATATACAAACATTGGGGGGGGGGGGGAACTCACCATGTTTATTGACACTTTGTTGGACATAGGAGAACAAACGTGGCACTATATCATCAGAGAGACCCATGGGCTTTGAAAGGGCTTCCATTCGCATATTCAAATAGTCCTTTCCATCCCCCAAAAAAAGCCTGTAAGGATTACCTTGAAGGCCTTGTTTTCTTAGGAGCCTCTCTAGCTTTTTAGGTCTCAGCCATACCCAGTTCAGTACCTTCCATGACCCTATTGCAGTGAATATCACTATTAGAGTTATGCCTACAATTGAGGCCCATACTGCTTCTACCATATTTCTCTTCGTTGTATATAAGTGCTATGGGAAACAGTGGAAGAAGATGATAGAATAGAATTGAAAAGCTTACATCCACATATAGAACCTCAAGGTTTTATTATATACTACTTTGTGCGGCAAAATCCATGGTGTGCTTCACTACTTACAAAGCTGTGTTTGGACTTTTCTTTTCTATTTAAAAAATTAATTAATATAGGTTAAAATATATTTTTTGTCTAACAAATTATCACAATTTTTTTTTTTAATTTAGTTTTTCAATTTTAAGAAGTATGGATTTAGTTTTTTCTTTTTTACCAAGTTGACCGCTGAAGACTAACCCTTTGAGACGTAAAGATCACCGAAATGATTTTATCTCTTTTAACGAAGTTTTCCCTATACACACTGTCAGGATTTAAACCACTTTCGACATGCTTAAAAGACCCAACTATTTACTAAATATATCAGACTTTGTTGGTTTTAAATTTAGTTGCGGCAAAAGTTTAAACATTTCTGTTTAAACAGAAGAATTAAATAAAAACATTTAAACTTTCACTGCGATTAATATAGTGTTATTTCTTTTAAAAGAATATTTAAGTTTTATAAGGTTTAAAAATATATTTTAGTCTATGTTTATTAGTTAAAGAAGAATGTAATATCTTTTATATTCATATTGAAACAATTTTTTTGTTCAGCATTTATTAATTAATTATGTAATTTAAAAACGTAACAATCTATTAAAAAATATATTGTCTATTTGTATAAGAAACCAAATGCCATTTGGCAATGTTTCAAATTCTTTGTTTCATAAAATATCGCGGATCTTGTTGTTGTTTTCTTAACTTTTGGTTACAATACAAACCAATGGGATTTTGAAGGTAAGGTAGTGTTTGGTAGTTATATTGAACAGAATAGTATGGAATAGAATGAAATAGAATAGAATAGAATAAAATTGTGTACTGTATTGAGTGACCATAGAATAAAATAGGATCACATGTCTAATATTTAATGTAGATTAAAATATAAAAAATATTTTTTGTAATATATATAAAATTTTACTTTACTTGATAAAAAATATAAAATTAAATGAAAAATAATAATTTAGACATTTATAAATTTTTGTATTAATATTTTATGAAAAAAATTAAATTATTAAATACAAACTCCTCACAATAAATACAGTTATTAAATATATTTAAAAATAATTTTTAAATATAAATTATTTTAAATATGTTTTTATTATGTAAATTTTTTGTAAAAAATATTTTTCATAAATATGTGAAAAAAATAATATAAGGTTTAAGAAATTTAAACATATATTAAACGCTAAACTACACAAATATTTTACTATTAAGTCAATTTTAGTGAACCAATCATGTAGTTGTTTGTTATTTGTTACGTAAGTGATATTCTTAGGGGTGTTCGGGGAGCGATTTGAATCATTTTGAGGGCTAAAGTCATTAATTCAATTTATTTTTACACTTTTGGTTTGATTTATAAAACAAATCCCATCTGAACCCATCGATATTTTTTTATTTGGATTGTTTCGGCTTTCAATTTTTAATTTGTGTCAATTATAAACAAATCAAATATAAAATTAAATCTTGAATAAAACTAAACATAAAAAAAACAAAACAAAAAGATATATAGAATAAATTTCACCAAAATATAGAGAGGAAATAAAAAGAGATGAAACCAAAATTTAATTAAATTGATTGAAAAGTGATAAAATTATAAACATATAATATTAAGATGATTTTTATATCACAAAACTATGTGAAAAATAAGTTACGGCATTAATTTTGTTAAAACTTTACTAGTATAAATATGAGTAATACTATAATTTTATGAAAAATTGTATGAGTATATAAAATTTCAACCAGTTTGAATTGGTTCAGTTTGATTAAGGGAATCTGAAATCGAAACCAATCCAATAAAAAAAATTAGTTTCGTCAATTTTGAGTTTGTTTGATTTTCAATTCATTCAGTTTTCGGTTGATTCGGTTTTCAGTTTGTTCAGCTCAATTTTGTCTTTTTAGATCGGTTTTGAACACCTCTAGATATTCTTATATAAACAGAAAGAATAGGTCAACAGATGCAGGGATTTGGCGCTTAAGCGCCCATCCACCAGACACAATTTTCATGCTACCTAGATTTTGGCTTTGGCACTTAAATGCCAGTCACAGACCCCAAAAATTTGTGTTTCACTTAAAAATGCATCCTCGCTATTTGCGCTATAATTAGAGTTGTAGACGTTTAAATTGAATAAAATCAAAAGTATTTGAAAGCTAAAAGGATCATCTACAACTCTTGTGAAGACAACAAAACCCAATTCGAAAAATATAATTGTAAAAAATAGTCACCTTTAACAGAGAAGTACACTCAACAGGCACTTCAACATTAACCATGTCTCAATAACTGGGTCATAACTAGAATTGTAGACATAAAACCAAAGGCGTTTGAAAGATAACAAAACTATCTACAGCTCTTATGCAGACTAGAATGGCAAAATCCTATGTTAAAATGGTTTGAAATTCACTTCAAAGTCACGGTAGGATAATGAAAAAAACTGAAAAACACATGCATGATCTTAAATAAATCTAATTGATGTTCAATTACACCAATTTGTCACACATGCAAGAAAATATTCATCAAACATCAAGTTCACCATCAAATGACACAAACATCAATTTCACAATCCAAATCACAATGACAATTCTTATCATTTTACACACCCAATTTCATTCACAAGGTCCAAAACCTAACATTTACATAATTATCTAGCTATCCTAATTGGGGATTTGAGTTTATTGGAGTTACCTCAAGGATTTTGTCCTTACCTTCAAGTTTGATCTTCCAACCCTAGGATATAGCTCTTAAGTCCATAACCTCTTTTCCTTTCTTATTTTTCTTTCTTATTCGCATGGTCCTTGGATGGTTGGGTCCCTAGACACCATTAAACAACACATGCCCAAGATGAGAGATTGGAAGGAACACCATAAGTGGAGAAGAGAATGAAGAAATTTACTTATCCAAGCTTGAATTAGGGAGGGATTAAACTTAGGAAGCTAAGAAAATCCACATGCAAGCCATTGAAGTAGGGATTGAGGGAGTTCTCCTTAGAGAGAAGGAGGAGAAAATGGAAGTTAGAGAGGGAGAGGAGAATGGCGCATGAATGGGGAAGGAGAGAGTGAGTTTTGTGATTTTTGGTCCTCTTCTAACTTAGTCCTTCCTCCTTACCTTTAGTCCCTTTTCAATAACCCTGAATTGTTGGTATTTATAATCTAAACTAAGCATGTACCAAAATTAAGTAGTCTTAAACATTATCACTAGTAAATTGGGCGATGTTACAATTCTCCCCCTACATAATATTTTATATTCTTAAAATTGTAACAGTTTTTTAGAGATTATATACTATACACTTGAAAAATAAGGTATTTTTTGAAATAAAAAAGAAATGCAGTGTTTAAATTAACTAAATTATTTGAAGCTTTCTGAAAACAATTATTATTCACTTTGAAATTTCTAACTCAATTTACATAATTGTAATATTTTTAAAATTGAAAAAACTTTTTAAGAGATTGTATACTATAAACTTTAAGAATAGGATATTTTTCGAGATAAAAATGAAAATGAATTTTTTAAATTATATTTAGATTTTTTAAAAATTATGTATTATTAAGTTTGAAGTTTCTATCTCAATTTACATAATTTATTTTTATTTTAAAAATTGTAACCACTTTGTAAGAGATCGTGTATACCCTTGAAGAATATAGTGTTTTCCGAAATAAAAATTAAAACATTTTTTTTCAAATTAATTAAACTATTTGACTTTTTTTAAAATAATATATTCACTTTGAAGTTTCTAGCTCAATTTACATAACTTTTTATATATATTTAAAATTGCAACAACTTTTTCAGATGTCGTGTGTTATACACTACAATAATAGGGTGTTTTTCGAAATAATAATGAAAATTCATTTTTTAAACTACTTAAATTATTTAAAATTTTGGAAAACAATATATTGTTTACTTTGAGGTTTTTATCTTGTAACATCCCACAAATTCTCCAATTTAAGGGTTGGTACTCTTTGAAGAGAATTTGGGAATTTAGGGATTTATGGCAATTCTACAAATGAAAGGAGAAGGGCTAAAGAGAAAATTTTTAAAAGTTAGAGAAAGGCTCATTTGCAAACTTAGGAGATACCAAAATTTGACAAAATCTCTCCCTTCTTCCTCTCATGCTCCACACCACTTTCTCACTCTTATCCCACTCCATTTCTCATTTTCTTCTTCCACTCTCAAGCTCTCCTAGGGTTTGGTCCTCAATCCCCCAAATCAAGAGATTTTCTTCATCAATCTTGTTCCTTGGAGCTTGGAGAAGCCATTGAAGTTCCTAGGTAAGGCATGCATCTCCACTCACTCTCATTCTTGGTCAAGCTCCATTTTGGGGAAAATAGTCTCCCAACTCTAATCTCTAGCATGCAAGCTTAAATTGAGTCCTCATGGGGTTCTAATAGCTCCTATTTGTGAATATTAGGGATTTACAAGTCATTTGGGGAAGTTAGAGTTCTTGGGTTCATTTGGAGGAGACAAGGTTTTGGAGCTTCACTTGAGAGGTAACCCCACTAAATCCCAAGTAGACTAGTTAGGAAATAGAAAATGGTATGAGGTTAGGTTTGAAATTGTGAAACTATAGGATTTAGTTTTGATGCATGTGGCTTGATATTGGACCATTGTGAATAAGTATAAGAAATTGTGATTTTGGCTTGTTTGTGTGTGTATGAGTGCTAATGTGAATTGTGGTTGTATGAAAATATGTTGCTTGTAGACCATGTGAGGAAATGAAATTGAAATGGGAAGAGTTCCCCTTGTTGGAATAATGTTATGTGATAGTGTGAATTGAGAAACAATGGGTGTGTGTTGAAATTGTGTCTTGTGATGTAGATATGAGATTAAATTAGTGAAGCATTTGTGTTTAAATCATGTTATTGTGCACTTGAATTGTGACCATTTGATTGGATATGTGTGAATTTGTTGTGCCATAATGTGGGTAGTGTTTTGGAATTGAAAATGGGGTCAAGGAAGGAGGTGGAAAGGAAAGAAACTGAGTTTTTAGAAAAATTCGCAAAAAGCTGTCATCTGTCACTGGGGCTCGAGCGCCAGGAGAAAATTTTGGGCAGCAGCGAATGGATGTCTGGCGCTCGAGCGCTAGGATGGGGGCTCGAGCGCCAGGATAAAATTTCTGGCAGTGAAAAATGGGCGTCAGGCGCTCAAGCGTAAGTACTCTGTACCTCCTTGACCAGTTTTAGCTTCTAAAATACATTGTAACCTATTTCTAAGATAGGAATGAATGGAAATAGGCTTATATGACTTAGTAACATGAATTAGGGTATGAAATGATATGGCAAGCTCTTTGATTTTGAAATTGTGGAATTGTTATGTGATGGATATTGAATGAAAAATGCATGATGACTTGTAAAATGAAATTAAATGATAAGTAAAGCTTTCCCCCTTCAACGGATGTTGAGTAAGTGGGTTGAATCCCACCGGTTATAAACTGGGTAAGTGGACAAGCATGATTAAACATGAGAATGTAGGGTCAGATGACCTGAACTAGTAGGGTGCCCAGGGAATCATGGCCCGAAAGAAAGGACTATCCCATTGATGTGGGGTTAAGATAGCCCGACAGCTAGTTTGATCACGGTAGGGACGCTTCCCGTGGTCCTAGTTTTGAGCTCAACCTCGCGTTACTGTCACGCGCTAGGGAAAGTCTAGCGCATGAGGCTTCCATAAAAGATTCAAGAAAAGAAAACAACCAAGTTTGTTAATGAAAGAACATGGCATGCATACATCCATATCTGTCATTACATGCATTATATATGAATTGTTGCATACAACCAAGTATTTTTAAAAACGCTGGGGGTTACTCAGTTATATTTCTACGTTACCATATTGCAGGAGACTCAGAAGATGAAGATTTTAGTGCTTGAAGGCTCATTCCCTTAGTTATTGTAGTATTTTGGATATTTTGATGTATTTTGGGTAGTCAATCCTTCCTTATAGTACGTTAGATGGCTACTGTTAGTGGACATATGATCTCTGGTTTATACTAATAACCTACTAGTATAAACTTATGTATTTTGATAGGACATATGATAGCCCCTTAGACTAAGCACTATGTAACTCATGTAGGTAAACTATCTATGATATATATTACTTGGCAAATGTTTTTCAAGAAAAAAAAAAAAAACTTAGCCTTAAATTTTGTTAGGTGTTACATATCTCAATTTACATAGTGTGTTTTTAGAAATGAATAGGGTGTTTTTAAATTACTGTTATTATTAGATGCTTTCTGAAAACAATGTATTATTCCCTTTGAAGTTTTCAGTTTAATTTACATGATTTTTTATACTTTTAAAATTGCGACATTTTTTTCAAAGATCGTGTACGATACACTTGAAGAAATTGGTGTTTTTCTAAATATAAATGAAAACATGTTTTTAAAATTACGTAAACTTTTTAAAGGCTTTTTTAAAACAATGTGCTATTCATTTTGAAGCATATAGCTCAATTTACATATTTTTTTATTAATTTTAAAATTGTAACAGTTATTTTAAAGATTGTGTACTATATACACTTGGCAATTGGCAAGTATGGTGTTTTTCGATTTAAAAATGAAAATGCAATATTTAAATTATGTAAATTATTTGAAGCTTTTTTAAAACAACGTAATATTTCAATTTGATGTTTCTAGCTCACTTTACCTAATCATATATTTTTAAAATTGCAACAACTTTTTAAGAGATTATGTACTATATACACTTGAAGAAGATTGGGTTTTTCGAATTAAAATGACAGCGTATCGTTTAAATTACTTAAATTATTTGAAGTTTTTTGAAAACAATGCATTATTCACTTTAAAGCTTCTATCTCAATTTACATAATTTTTTATATTTTTAAAATTACAATAGTTTTTTACTAATCGTGTACTATACACTTAAGAATATGGTGATTTTTAAATAAAAATGAAAACTCATTTTTTAAATAAGCTAAATTATTTGAAGTATTTTGAAAAGAATGTATTATTTACTATAAATTTTCTAATTCAATTTACATAATTTTTATATTTTTAAAATTGTAACTATTTTTTGAAGATGGTGTACTATATTCCAAGGGTGGAGCTAGATGATAATTTTTGGGGAGTCAGACATAAAGATTAAAATTAATATATTCAAAATAAATCAAAAATTAAAATTTAATTTTTGCTTAAGTAAAATACAAGAATACTTTGTAGCATTGAATACATTGATAATTAATACATTTATTAAAAATTTCATTTTTTTATAAGAAAAAAATTATGGAGGGAAAATTTCATAGGTTAGAGTGACATGGGTAAACTTATTCTCCAAAGAAATGCTTCTTACAGGAATTGAGCTAACAATCTCTTAGTGAAGTGAGTATCCTTGTACAAATTCTCAAACTATTGGACCTACATGCTTTCGGAAGGTTAAACCCAGTTGGATAGAAAATTCGTGATTTGATTAAACATGTGTCGAACAATATTAATCTAAGTCAATTAAATATTTATGAATTTGTTAGTTTTTTTTTATTCATATAAATAAGACTTGCAGAAATTATTTTTATAAAAATTAAAATGAGTGAACTACAACTTTAGGCGCTCTATTTGTTAGCATCAGTCATTTTAGTCTTTGATTATATCAAAACTCCTTATTAGTCACTGACTTTGTAAAATACTATTTATTTTAGTCCACTTTAGACTAAAATGATTGATTCTTTTTATTAGTCAATGACTAAATTGACTAATTTTTTATACAATCATATTAAAACTAATATGATCGATCTTATGAATTAAGTCAAAGATTAGAGTGAAATTTTAATAAAAATTGACAATTAAAATGAGACACTCATATGATATAGGGAACTAATTTGTGTATTTACTCAAATTAAAATATAAAAGAGAGTTCATACATATTCTAAAGTAAATAAGTGATTCAATAATATCATAACTAGTATATAAATAATATCTTTTAGCAATTTCAAAAATAATTCTGATGGGGTCGTTCCAAAAAATAATGGGGGGTGTTCGGTAAAATTATATATACATACAAATAAATTTTTTCGCGATGCAAGGGACAACTACCCTCTGCCCCTGCTATATACTTGATTTCGAAATAAAAATGAAATGCGATGTTTAAATTACCTAAATTATTTAAAGATTTATGAAAACAATATATTATTCACTTTGAAGTTTCTAACTCAATTTACATAATTGTTATATTTTGAAAATGCAACATTTTTTTAAGAGGTCGTATAATATATACGGAAAAATAGGGTGTTTGTCCGGATAAAAACAAAAATGTGTTTTTTAATTATATTTTTTGCATTATTTTTTAAAATAGTGTATTATTCACTTTGAAGTTTCTAGTTCAATTAACTTAATTTTTTTATATTTTAAAATTGTAATCACTTTTTAAGAGATCATGTACTATACTGTTGAAGAATAAGACTTTTTTCGAAATAAATAGGGTGTTTATCAATTACATAAATTATTTGAAGCTTTCTGAAAATAATGTTCTATTTACTTTCAAGTTTCTAGCAATATTTACATAATCTTTATATTTTTAAAATTTCAACTACTTTTTAAGAGATTATGTAATATACACTTGAAGTATCAGATGTTTTTCAAAATAAAAATTGAAATGCATTTTTTAAATTACTTAAATTATTTGAGTTTTTTGGAAAACATTGTATTATTTACTTTTGAAGTTTCTTGCTCAATTTACATAAAGTGTTTTTAGAAATGGAAAGGGTGCTTTTAAATTACCTAAATTATTAGAAGTTTTCTATAAAAAAAATTATTATTCACTTTAAAGTTTCTAGCTTAATATACATAATTTTGTATACTTTTAAAATCGCAATAATTTTTTAAGAGATCGTATACTATACAGTTGAGGAAATTGTTGTTTTTGGAAATAAAAATAAAAATGTGTTTTTTAAATTACTTAATTAAATTTTTTAAAGTTTTTTTAAAAATAATGTATTATTCGGTTTGAAGTTTCTAGTTTAATTTAAAAAATATATTTAATATTTTTAAAATTGCAACAGTTTTTTTTTATAAATCTTGTCCTATACACATGAAGAATATGATGTTTTTCGAAATGAAAATGTGTTATTTATATTACCTAAATTATTTGAAGCATTTTGAAAATAAAGTATTATTCTCTTTGAATTTCCTAGATAAGTTTACATAATTTTATATTTTTAAAATTGTAACAATCTTTTAATAGATCATGTACTATATATACTTGAAGAATATTGCGTGTTTTGAAATAAAAATGAAAACGTGTTTTTAAAATTACTTAAGTTATTTGAAGTTTTTTAAAAAAGAATGTATTATTCACTTTAAAGGTTCTAGCTTTTTATATATTTTAAATAGCAATTGTGTTGTATACTATACACTTGAAGAATATGGTGTTTTTTGAGATAAAAATGAAAACTTATTTTTAAGATTACCTAAATTAAATGATTATTTTGAAAAGAATTTATTATTCACTATGATATTTCTATCTCAATTTACATAATTTTATATTTTAAAATTGTAACCACTTTGTAAGAAATTGTATACTATACTCTTGAAAAATATGATATTTTTCGAAATAAATAGGGTGCTTTTCAATTACCTAATCTATTTGAAACTTTTTGAAAACAATGTTCTATTCACTTTGAAGTTTCTAGCAATATTTACATAATTTTATATTTTTAAAATTGTAACTACATTTTAATAGATCGTGTACTATACAGTTGAGAATCGAGTGTTTTTTGAAATAAAAATTAAAACGCGTTTTTTAAATTTCTTAAATTATTTGAATTTTTTGAAAATATTGTATTATTTACTTTTGAAGTTTCTAGCATCATTTACATAGGGTGTTTTAAAAATGAATTAAGTGTTTTTAAATTACCTAAATTATTAGAAGCTTTATGAAAAAAAAATTTATTCAATTGGAAGTCTTTAGCTTAATATATATAATTTTTATATATTTAAAATGGAAAATATTTTTTAAGAGATCCTATACACACTCGAAGAAATTGATGTTTTTGGAAATAAAATTGAAAACGTGTTTTTTAAATTAGTTAAATTGTTGGAAGTTTTTTTTAAACTAATGTATTATTCAATTTGAAATTTGTAGCTTAATTCACATAATAAATTTTATATTTTTAAATTGCAACAATTTTTTTAGATCCTGTACTATACACTTGAAGAAGTGTTTTCCGAAATAAAAATGAAAATGCGTTGTTCATATTACCTAAATTATTTGAACCATTTTGAAAACAAAGTATTATTCTCTTTGAATTTTCTATATTTGTTTACTTAATTTAATATTTTTAAAATTGCAACAATTTTTTAAGAGATTGAGTACTATACACTTGAAGAATATTGCGTTGTTCGAAATAGAAAGGAAAACATGTTTTTAAAAATAATATTTAAATTATTTGAAGTTTTGTTTAAAAATAATGTATTATTTATTTTGAAGGCTCTAGCTCAATTTACATATTTTTTTTATATTTTTAAAATTGCAATTTTTTCTTACATATCGTGTACTATACACGTAAAGAGTATGATGTTTTTTGAGATAAAATTGTAAATTTGTTTTTAAAATTACCTAAATTAAATAATATTTTTGAAAATAATGTATTATTTATTTTGATGTTTCTAGCTCAATTTACATAATTTTATATTTTTAAAATTGAAACAATTATTTTAAGAGATCGTAAAATATACACTAGAACAATAGGATGCTTTTTGAAATAAATATAAAAACATTTTTTAAATTACTTAAACTGTTTGTAGTTCTTTGAAAATATTGTATTATTAACTTTAAAGTTTTTAGCTCAATTTACAAAATATTTGTTATATTTTTAAAATTTTAACAACTTATTAAGAGATCTTGTATTAAACCTGTGAAGATTAGGGTGCTTTCAAAATATACATGAAAATACGTTTTTCAAACTACTTAAACTATTTTAGGTTTTTTGAAAATAATGTATTATCAAATTTGAAGTTTTTAGCTCAATTTACATAGTTTTTTTATACTTTTAAAATTGCAATAGTATTTTACAGATCATGTTTTTTAAAATAAAAATAAAAATGTGTTATTTAAATTATCTAAATTATTTATAAATTTTTGAAAATAATGTATTATTTACTTTAAATTTTCTAGCTAACTATACTTGATTTTATATTTTTGAAATTACAAGAATTTTTTAAAAGATCGTGTATTATACACTTGTAGAATATTGTGTTTTTTGAAATTAAAATGATTTTTTAAAATTACTTAAATGATTTGAATTTTTTTGAAAATAATGTATTACTCACTTTGCTATTTCTAGCTCAATTTACATAATTTTTATATTTTTAAAATTGAAACAATTTTTTTAGAGATCGTTTACTATACACTAGAAAATATAAAATATAGTGTTTTCCGTAATAAAAAATGAAAATAAGATTTTTAAATTATCAAAAGGATTTTAAGCTTTTTGAAAATAATGTATTATTAATATTGAAATATTTAGCTCAATTTACATAATTTTTTTTATATTTTAAAATTGTAACCACTTTTTATGAGATCGTGTACTATATACCCTTAAAGAACATGATGTTTTTTAAAATAAAAAGATTGCATTATTTAAATTGCTTAAATTATTTGAAGTTTTTTTTTTTGAAAAAAAAATGTATTATTCACTTTGAAGTTTCTAACTCAATTTAAATAATTTTTTATATTTTTATAATTGCAACAACTTTTTAAGATATCGTGTACTATCACATGAAGAATGTGATGTTTTACAAAAAAAAAAAAATTAAAATGCATCTTTTAAATTACATTAATTTTTTTGAATTTTTTGGAAAACAATGCATTATATATTCACTTTTAGGGTTTTAGCTGAATTAGCATAGGTTGTTTTTAGAAATAAATAGGGTATTTTTTTAAATTACCTACATTATTAGGAATTTTTCTAAAATAATCTGTTATTCACTTTGAAGTTTTTAGTTTTATTTATATAATTTTTATATTTTTAAAATTACAAAATTGTTTTAAGATATCGTTTATACACTTGAAGAAATTGGTATTTTTCGAAATAAAATTGAAAATATATTTTTTAAATCACTAAAATTATTTGAAACTTTTTTTAAAACCATGTATTATCCATTTTGAATCTTCTAGGTTAATTTACATAATTTTTTATTAATTTTAAAATTGCAACTGTTTTTTTAATAGATGGTGCACTATATACACTTGACGAATATGATGTTTTTTAAAATAAAAATGAAAACATGATATTTAAATTATCTAAATTATTTGAAGCTTTTTGAAAATAGTGTATCTTACTTGGTGGTAACCTAATATCCTGGGAGAGCAAGAAGCAAAGTGTGGTTGCTCGGTCAAGTGTAGAAGCAGAATATCGGGCTATGGTGACCGCTACATGCGAACTTACATGGCTTAAACAATTACTTAAGTAACTAAGATTTGGGAAAGTCACGCAGATGCCTCTTGTTTGTGATTATCAAGTAGCCTTGCATATTGCCTCAAATCATGTGTTTCATGAGAAGAACAAACATATTGAGATAGATTGTCATTTCATCATAAAAAAGATTATATCCGGAGACATCGCTACCCGATTTGTCAATTCCAATGATCAGCTGGCAGATGTTTTAACTAAATCACTAAGAGGTCCTCGAATTGATGATATAAGTAACAAGCTTGGTGCATGTCACTTATATGCTATAGCTTGAGGGGGAGTGTTAGAATTGTTCGCATTCATCTCTATGTATGTCCAGATGCGTAGAATAGAATCATGTAATTATGTTAAAATCATAGATATTATCTCTATAGTTATTGTAAAGATTTGATTTTTAACTATAAATATTTGTCTGTAGTGTAGTCTGAAACACATAATTTAGATGTCTGTCAATAGTCATGTTGTGTCCCCTTTTGATTTAGTTTATTCTGATGTATGGGGTCATGGTTGTATTCCTTCTCTTTTAGGGTTTTGATATTATGTCACCTTCATCGATGATTTTTCAAGATGTACTTGATTATATTTAATAAAAGATCGTTCAGAGTTGTTTGCTACTTTTCAAACTTTTGGCTCAGAAATAAATAATCAACTAGTGATGGTATTTTAATTTTGAGAACTAATTTGTTAGTGTTTTAAATTTTAGATGGACTATTTAGTAGTTTTTTTAAATTTTGGATGGACTAATTTAGTGACAAAATTCATTGAAAGATTATATTAATGAAAAGTAAATAAGGAAAAATTAATATTTTTTCTTAAGGTAATATCTTGGGTCAATAACCAAAGGGTCTGCTTTAAATTTATAGTGAAAATTATATCTTGAAATTAGTTTATGATGAATAGGGGTAATTTTTTTTTTTTCGGGATTAATGTTTCCATCGTTTAAAATGTATTCTTGGTAAGATGTTGCACTTAATTCATTGGCTTCTTGGAAAAATAAATGATTTCTTTTAACAAAAATAGTATACAAAGTTTTTAAAATTTAAGGGAGATATAATTAAAGTAAGAACTCTAATTTCATAATAAAATAGTTTTTATTTTATTTATTTTTTTGAAATTTAAAAAGTAAAGTTAAATGAGAAATTAGTCTGTACTCTTCACATTTGACATTAATTTGTTTTTTTTTATATTCTCTTTAAATTAAGAGTGCATCAATGTGTGAATTTATATTCATTTACTAAGTTAGTCTTTAATATTATATGTGTAATGTAAATGTTTATCAAATTATTGAATGGTAAATTTTTAATATTTAAATATATTTTTCGTTGTAAAAAATAACATATAGTTTAACTTTTATCACATTTATATTAATGGAATGTTGTTTTTTCTCTCTATGAATTTTTTAAAAAAACTATATAATTTCCATCACTTTTACTTTAAAACTTCAATGTAAATAAAAATATTTTAAGTATTTTAAATTTAAATTTATAGTTGTTATATTTTTACTATAAATTTAGTGTTGAATTTAAATTTATGGTGTCTGCCTAGATCTTGAAATTAGTTTATAATAAATAGGGGTGATTTTTTTTCTTTTGTAGATTGTTGTTTTCATCATATAAAATGTATTCTTGGTAAGATATTGCACTTAATTCATTGGATTCTTGAAAAAATATGATTTTTTAAAAAAAAAATAGTATATAGAGTAATTAAAGTTTTAGGGAGATATAGTTAAAGTAAGAACTCTAATTTTATAATAAAATAGTTTTTATTTTATTTATTTTTTTAAGATTTAAAAGTAAAGTTAAATAAGAAATTAGTCTATACTATTCACGTTTGATATTAATTTATTTTATTTTTATATTCTTTTTAAATTAAAATTGCATCCGTGTGTGAATTTATATTCATTTATTAAGTTAGTCTTCAGTATTATATGTGTAATGTAAATGTTTATCAAATTTATTGAATGGTTAATTTTAATATTTAAATATACTTTTGTTTTAAAAAATAACATATAGTTTAACTTTTATTTTTCACATTTATATAAACGGAATGTTGTTTTTATCTCTATGAATTTAAAAAATAAAATTTCCATAACTTTTACTTTAAAACTTCAATGTAAATGAAAAAATTTAAGTATTTGCAATTTACATTTATAGTTGTTTATTTTTAATATAAATTTAGTGTTGCATTTATATTTATGCTGTCTATCTTAATCTTGAAATTAGTTTATGTTAAATCGGGGTGATTCTTTTTTCTTTTTCAGATTGTTGTTTCCATCGTATAAAATGTATTCTTAGTAAGATATTGCACTAAATTCATTGGATTCTTGGAAAAATATATGGATTTTTTTTTTAAAAAAAAAAATAGTATGTAGAGTTTTTAAAGTTTAAGAGAGATATAATTAAAGTAATAACTCTAATTTCATAATAAAATAGTTTTTTTTTTAAGATTTAAAGGTAAAGTTAAATAAGAAATTAGTCTATACGTTTGACATTAATTTGTTTTATTTTTATATTCTTATAAAATTAAAAGTGCATCCGTGTGTGAATTTATATTCATTTATTAAGTTAGTCTCCAGTATTGTATGTGTAACCTAAATGTTAATCAAATTGATTGAATGGTTAATTTTTAATATTTAAATATACTTTTGTTGTTAAAAAGTTTAACATTTATTTTTCACATTTACATAAATGGAATGTTGTTTTTGTCTCTACGAATTTAAAAAATAAAATTTCCATGTCTTTTACTTTAAAACTTCAATGTAAAAAAAAAAAAAATTAAGTATTTGCAATTCACATTTAAAGTTGTTATTTTTTATTATAAATTTAGTATTGCATTTAAATTTTTATTATAATATTAAATAATAGTTGATAATAATAGAAATACATTAAATATTATATGACAATTTTTTCCTAATATAATGAGCTTTCAATTAACATTCAATAGATATAAGTTAAAGTTTGGATTCGTGTTGCATGATGCCTAGTAGGATAAAAAGCTGAGGTGGCATATTCCTATGAAGCTTGACTTTAGGCTTCTGTTTTAATATATATTAATGGAGTGTTGTTTTTCTCTCTATGAATTTTTATAAAAAATATATAATTTCCATTACTTTTACTTTAAAACTTCAATATAAATAAAAATATTTTAAGTATTTTCAATTTAAATTTATAGTTGTTATATTTTTACTATAAATTTAGTGTTGAATTTAAATTTATGGTGTCTGCCTAGATCTTGAAATTAGTTTATAATAAATAGGGGTAATTTTTTTTTCTTTTCTAGATTGTTGTTTTCATCATATAAAATGTATTCTTGGTAAAATATTGCACTTAATTCATTGGATTCTTGGAAAAATATATGATTTTAAATTAAAATTGCATCTGTGTGTGAATTTATATTCATTTATTAAGTTAGTCTTCAGTATTATATGTGTAACATAAATGTTTATCAAATTTATTGAATGGTTAATTTTTAATATTTAAATATACTTTTGTTGTTAAAAAGTTTAACTTTTATTTTTCACATTTATGTAAATGGAATGTTGATTTTGTCTCTACGAATTTAAAAAATAAAATTTCCATGTCTTTTACTTTAAAACTTCAATGTAAAAAAAAAAATTTAAGTATTTGCAATTCACATTTAAAGTTGTTATTTTTTTACTATAAATTTAGTATTGCATTTAAATTTTTATTATAATATTAAATAATAGTTGATAATAATAGAAATACATTAAATATTATATGACAATTTTTTTCTAATAGTATGAGCTTTGAATTAACATTCAATAGATATAAGTTAAAGTTTGGATTTGTGTTGCATGATGCCTAGTAGGATAAAAAGCTGAGGTGGCACATTCCTATGAAGCTTGACTTTAGGCTTTTGTTTTAATATATATTAATGGAATGTTGTTTTTCTCTCTATGAATTTTTAAAAAAAATATATAATTTTCATTACTTATACTTTAAAACTTCAATGTAAATAAAAATATTTTAAGTATTTTCAATTTAAATTTATAGTTGTTATATTTTTACAATAAATTTAGTGTTGAATTTAAATTTATGGTGTCTGCCTAGATCTTGAAATTAGTTTATAATAAATAGGGGTGATTTTTTTTTCTTTTCTAGATTGTTGTTTTCATCGTATAAAATGTATTATTGGTAAAATATTGCACTTAATTCATTGGATTCTTGGAAAAATATATGATTTTTTAAAAAATATATGATTTTAAATTAAAACTACATCCGTGTGTGAATTTATATTCATTTATTAAGTTAGTCTTCAGTATTATATGTGTAACGTAAATGTTTATAAAATTTATTGAATGGTTAATTTTTAATATTTAAATATACTTTTGTTTTAAAAAATAACATATAGTTTAACTTTTATTTTTCACATTTATATAAATGGAATGTTGTTTTTATCTCTATGAATTTAAAAAATGAAATTTCCATAACTTTTACTTTAAAACTTCAATGTAAATAAAAAAATTTAAGAATTTGCAATTTACATTTATAGTTGTTATATTTTTAAACATGTGACAAACTATGAGGCTTAATTTATTTTTCCTGTATAATAGAAGGAAAAATAGCTAATTTCACATGTTCAAAGTTTTTTATTTGAAAAATTGCTCAAACGTTAGGGTCTTCTACTAATATTTGGTAATTTGGTCCATTCGAAAGGAATGCCATGTTTTTTTTTTAATTCTCAAAGGTTGTCTGTGTTACATTTATAGTAAAAATTAGATCTTGAATTTAGTTTATGATGAATATGGGTGATTTTTTTCTTTTCCATATAATGTATTCTTGGTAATATCTTGCACTTAATTCATTGGCTTCTTGAAAAAATATATGATTTTTTTTTAAAAAAATAGTATATAGAGTTTTTAAAATTTAAGGGAGATATAATTAAGGTAAGAACTCTAATTAAAAGTGCATCCATGTGTGAATTTATATTCATTTACTAAGTTAATCTTCAGTATTATATGTGTAACGTAAATGTTTATCAAATTTATTGAATGATAAATTTTTAATATTTAAATATACTTTTCATTGTAAAAAATAACATATAGTTTAACTTTTAGTTGTTACATTTATATAAATAGAATGTTATTTTTCTCTATATGGATTTTAAAAAAATATATAATTTCCATCACTTTTATTTTAAAACTTCAATGTAAATAAAAATATTTAAGTATTTGCAATTTACATATATAGTTGTTTTATTTTTAATATAAATTTAGTGTTGCATTTATATTTATGCTGTCTGTCTTAATCTTGAAATTAGTTTATGTTAAATCGGGGTGATTTTTTTTTTCTCTTTCAGATTGTTGTTTCCATCGTATAAAATGTATTCTTGGTAAGATATTGCACTTAATTCATTGGATTCTTGGAAAAATATATGGGTTTTTGTTAAAAAAAAATAGTATGTAGAGTTTTTAAAGTTTAAGAGAGATATAATTAAAGTAATAACTCTAATTTTATAATAAAATAGTTTTTTTTTAAGATTTAAAGGTAAAGTTAAATAAGAAATTAGTCTATACGTTTGACATTAATTTGTTTTATTTTTATATTCTTATAAAATTAAAAGTGTATCCGTGTGTGAATTTATATTCATTTATTAAGTTAGTCTCCAGTATTATATGTGTAACCTAAATGTTAATCAAATTGATTGAATGATTAATTTTTAATATTTAAATATACTTTTGTTGTTAAAAAGTTTAACTTTTATTTTTCACATTTATATAAATGGAATGTTGTTTTTGTCTCTACGAATTTAAAAAATAAAATTTCCATGTCTTTTACTTTAAAACTTCAATGTAAAAAAAAAATTAAGTATTTGCAATTCACATTTAAAGTTGTTATTTTTTTACTATAAATTTAGTATTGCATTTAAATTTTTATTATAATATTAAATAATAGTTGATAATAATAGAAATACATTAAATATTATAAGACAGTTTTTTTTCTAATAGTATGAACTTTGAATTAACATTCAATAGATATAAGTTAAAGTTTGGATTTATGATGCCTAGTAGGATAAAAAGCTGAGGTGGCACATTCCTATGAAGCTTGACTTTAGGCTTCTGATTTAATATATATATATATATATATATATATATATATATATATATATATATATATATATATATATATATATATATAGATAGATAGATAGATAGATTTGGCAAAACTATTTAGGTTCTTCTCAATGACAACACACGAGAACATTTTATCAATGCCCTATAATACATTTATGACATTTCATGGTATCATACATTAATCAGGTTGCCCACATACATCACAACAAAATGGTGTAGTAGATCGAAAGCATCTTTATCTTGTAGATACAGCTTAGACATCATAGATAAATGCTAATGCACCATTGTAAGTTTTAGGGTAATGTCGTACTTAGTGCTTGTTCCTCCTTGTGTGTTTTGTTCTACTTGCTTTCTTCATGATCCTACTCCTTGTCCGGATAAGTTGGCTAATCGAGCAATTAAGTATGTTTTTGTTGGGTATTCTAGAGTTCAAAAGGGATATCGATGTTATCGTCCTTCCATGCACCAATCTTATGTGTATGCAAATGTCATTCTTTGAGGACTAACTATTCTTTAATCTTTACATCCTCTACTGCATCTGAATCTATTGCTTTGCAGGTACTTCATATCCCGTTCCTTGAATCTTTTGTCATTATATCTAATAACCTAGAGCCAAATAACAATACTCCATTACATTGTTTTGGTATCACTTATGAACGTTGATCCCATGAAACTCTAGAAGTTGAAGTTTTTCCTCATATTGACTCTCATGTTTCAGCTCCAGCACCACTTCTCCTCCAACTGGAGTCTCATCTGACCTTCCAATAGCACTTCCTAAAGGTAAACGTTCTAAACTTATAGTTCATCCTATCAACAATTATTTGAGCTATCATAGGTTTTCTCCATCCCATCAAGCCTTAATTTTTGCTATATCTTCCAATACCACTCCTAAGACTATTTAAGAAGCACTCTCTCATCTAGGGTGTCAACAGGCAATGCTCAATGTGATTAATGCCTTGGAAGCTAATTGCACATGAACCCTAGCCTCTCCTCCCGAAGGGAAATCTACGGTTAGTTGTCGAGTATTTACTAGTAAAGTGCATTCTATGGGACAGATAGATTGTTTGAAGGCCAGACATGTTGCAAAAGGATACACGCAAATGTATTAATTGGATTACAATGATACTTTCTCTCCCTTGGTTGCAATGACACATTGGCCATTGTACCAGTTAAATATTAAAAAAAAAAGCATTCTTGCACATTAACTTGAGGAGATATACATGGAGCAACCACCTAGGTTTGTTTCTTAGGGGGAGAAAGGTCTTGTTTGCAAGTTACAAAAGTTTTCATACAGGTTAAAGGCATCACCTCGAGCTTGGTTTGGAAATTTTAGTAAAGTTATCCAACAGTTTGGCATGACTTATTGGGAGAATAATCATTTGTTTTTTAAATACTCATAGCAAAATAAATGTATTATCTTGTTGTGTAAGTGGATTATTTTGTTATTACAGGTAATGATCATAAGGTATTAAAGAGTCGAAGCAACACTTGATAAAAAACCTCCAAACCAAATATTTAGGTAGATTGAGGTATTTCCTTGGAATTAAAGTGGCACTATCTCAATATGTATAGTCATTTCTCAAAGAAATTATGCAATTGAAATTCTAGAAGAGACCATATGCTTGTTTGTAAATCAGTTAATACAATTATGGACCCAAATGTGAAGTTGCTACTTAATGAGGGGGGAGCCATATTCTAATCACGACATATATAAGATTAGTTGGAAAATTGAACTATCTCACTGCTACTAGACCAGATATTACTTTTCATGTCAGTACTATGAGCCAGTTTCTCAATTCATCATGTAAAAGTCATTAGCAAGCAGTTGTTCATATCTAGAGCCACACTAACATCATTAGATACTCAGATGCAAATTGGAAGGAGATACTGGTGATAGAAGATCCACTTTAGGTTACTATGTTCTTATTGGAGGAAATTTAGTTTTGTGGAAAAGCAAGAAGCAAATTGTTGTGGCTAGATCTAACACAAAAGCAAAATATCATGCAATAGCTCACACTACTTGAAAACCATTGCGGCCAAAACACTTACTACAAGAGTTAAAATTTTGTGACTTAAGCCAAATGGAGCTTGCCTGTGATAATCAATCTGTCTTATATCTCTCTTCTAACCTAATCTTCCATGAGAAAACTAAGCATATAAAAATTCATTGTCATTTTATCAGAGAAAATATTCTCTTAGGAATCATCAAGACTACCTATGTGCGTTTTATGATCAACTCGCAGACATGTTGACTAAATCTTTGCTTAGTCCTCTAACAGCAAACATATGTGACAAGCTTGATTAACCTTGTAATTATTAGGATAGTCATGATTTATTCTCTCCCAATTAGGGAGCTATGCACGTCCATTGTATCCAATTCTTAACAAGTGAAATCAATTAAGTTTCCAAGTTTTTCCTTGTTAACTTTTAACTATGGTATTAAGTTATATATACACTATAAAAGGTTTTCATTTCAGTTATATCACCTTTTAATTCAAAAGTTCCAATACAAGCACTACGTACCCAGCTTATGGCTAAAACTATTTGTACTGTGTATGCAATGCAAGGCATGCATCTGTCCCAGGCACTTCAACTCTCAAAACGTCTGAACCAGTTGCTAGTGGTTCTGGCAAGGATTCGAGTCTCGTTCAAAGAAATCGATTTAAGCCGTTGTGCAACAGCATCTGCTGGAGTATAGAATTTACCCACTTGCCATCTCGGTTCCTGATGCCGCAGGGTAATTACCAGTCAATGATGAAAAAGGAAGCAAGAAAAACTTATAAGTGAGCTGAAATGTAAGGCTCTTATAAGAAAAGCAATCATCAGAGATTATCAATATAGATCTTGTTTTACTCAACGAGGCATAATGAATAATCATACTTAATGTAGCGGGCTGTTTGGTTTGCATTTTTATTTTCAATTTTCATTTCCCTTAGATAACCCCATTAGTAAGTTAGTTAGTTAGGGTGTTAGTAGTAAGTTGGATACTAGAAGAAATTATCTAAAAGAAAATATTTCATTTTGATTTTTTTTTCCTATCCAGGAGTGAACAAGACTTAAATCTAACAACTTGCAGACCATATATCAAATATTTCATATAATGCAATTTGGATGTGTACACAGTCAAGGCATGGTAAGCCAAATATTGTCTAAAACGTGAAAGATATTCTGAAATGAATTCATGTTTATTTCATCCAAATGTGAAACCAGATATACACTCTCGAAATAGGAAAGGCTTGACTGCTATGAACAGAAGTACAGGATAGAAGGAAGAAGCAAAGAAGTTTCACCTGAATGCAAGGTGTGATGTGGTTGCCACTCAATTGTACTTTTTCTAATGTCCCGCCGTACGACTCTACGCGAGGCTTTAGTGTTTCTTCGAGAATATCTGTCTCATCAATGGTGTCAAAATTGAATTTCACCTAGAGAGACAGATAGACAATGTTAGAAACCTTCTTACCAATTCTAGCCATCTATGCAGAATAAGTTATATGATATAGGGTGCCAGACAAACCAATAATGTGTGTTCAACATTGTATGAACATTTAAAACAATCACGGTTTTCGGTTGGAGTTGGCTTGAACTCCGAAACTCCTTGTGTAACCTGAAAGAGAGATAAACACTCATCAATAAATACACACACACAATCATCACAGTCAAATTTTCTTCGCAATTGCAAAACACAGATATTAACCATGCTCAAGTTGGACTTCATATTTGTGTACACCATTGTTAATCATTATAGGTAAATGATCACAAAGATTAATTGACATATAAGCACCAACTAGAAGAAAAATCAACTAAAAAAGAATTGATTCAGTTTTGAAGTAGGAAATATAAGCAAAAATGGAGGCAAGGGACTCAACAGTCAGCAGCACAATTTGACCTCCAAGGTTTCCCCTTTAAAATTGAAGTATACCTTACTCAAATAAGGTTAAATTAATATATTCATCCCTATACTCAAAATGGTTTTGTTTTAGTCCCTAAAAGAAAAAACGCTTCGTTGATCCTTAAACGTTTCAACCTTTACGGTTTAGTTCCTATCATTTGCTCTTTGCTTTGATCCCTATACTCAACATTGTTTTCATTTTATCCCCTAAATGATGTCAAGTATAGTGACGTGGTCTAACCTATATCCTTGTTTAGGGACTAAAATGAAAAATGATGTAAAGTTCTAGAGACCAAAAATAGTAGAGGCTAAAATGCAAAGGCTGATACGTGCATGGAACAAAATGAAGCGCTTTTTTCTTTCAAGGACTAAAACAAGAAAGGGTGCCAAGTCCCAATTATATGGACCAAAATATTAATTTATCCTTGAAATAAATAGCATAACATAATCTCCAAAATCAACAGTTAACAGGTACCTCATTCATCACAGATGGCAACTGGTCAACGAATTTAGTTAAAGAATTCAGAACTTCCTGCTCACTTTCTGGTAGAATTGATCCAACAGCATCCAGCATCATCTTCCATGCATCTCCTATACAGATTGCAGGTGAAATGCATAACCATCACAGATATGAAATTTCATAAGGTTAATTCTTGAAGTAATATGCATTCATATATACACCAGATGAACTCTCATGTATTTGAACAAACCAAGGAATCCAACAAGGGTTGAGACAGAAGGGCACCAATTGCAGCCACTGATTATAACAGCAGAAATACATAATTATACATCAAGATTTTTGAGTTTTAGACCAGGATTCCTGATTAAGAACAGAATTAGTCTACATACACATAGGCCATGTCATGGATAAAGTTCTTTAAGAAAACCAAACAGAACCTACATGAACCAACTTCGCCTAAAACAAACTGAACCGGATAGAGCACCGAAGAACCAAACTGAGCCAATTCTTATGGATCGGTTTCAGTTTCGAACCAGTTGAGCACTCAAGTATGATAGAACAAAATTTTTCATTCAAGTTCACAAATATGGTAGGTGCCTACTGTCTGGATCAGAGAGGCATTGGTATCATTACAATTCAAAGCAATCATCACACTTCAGTCGAAAAAACAAATTAAATGCCTAAAATCTTATCTACAGCTTTTAGTCTTTCTTCTTGTTAAGATGAAAGATGTGTGATATAATGTTATTACATTATGTCCAATTGCCTATAAAAGGCAACATCTGCATGAGACTTTTCTATCAAAGTGGAGTTAAGTAATAGTTTGAGTATATTCTTTCCTCTCTCGTTCTCGACGGTGTGTGTGCAAGTGAGCTTTTTCATTTTTTATGTGTAACCGGTATCATGATTTATGAATAAAACCATTTGAAGAAAAGCAGAGTTGTTTGATTTTATGAACTATTTCAAAAAGCAAATCAGTTTGGTTTTCTTCTTAAAAAATTCGGATAGAAACAGGGCAATCCAGTTTGGCTTAAGGTTTGGTTTTGTTTTCTTGGTTTCTGCAAACAGCCCTACATACACAATCACCTCTACTCTCGTCCATTACTGGCAAAATAATGAATGCACAGGATAGTAACACAAATTAGACAATGATAGCATATTTAGCAGTTGGAGGAATACCCGATGCATTTCTAGCTATTGAATAAACAGGAGTTGCTTCCACGACTGGCATCATCTGGCTGACCGCAGGGCCCAACTGCACCATAGCACAGCAAAGTTTTAGAGCACAACACGAATATGAATAAATATTTATATTAACACTTTGCTCTTTAAGGCCATGTGAAACCACTTCATGAAGCATGTTGGTTTCAGAGGTTCTGTTCATTCTGATGCTGTATTAGACGGTGAGAGGAAAAAAAAAAAAAACTAATTCTTATAGGTACGCTGATAATGCTTATGTTAATTGAACTTTAGTTATATGTAATGTTACATTTCTTGAGGTTACAAGCAAAACTATTTTATGAGATGACTAAGGGAATAGAAGTGTAAACAGCAGCTTTTTATATGCTTATTAATTGTTTCCATTTACTTCAACAGATATGTAGAATCCATTTGCAGCTTTACTGAATATGTTACAAGTTTGAAAGGAAAAAATCCTGAAGCCTAGTCAGGTGTGTTTCAAATATATTCATAACCTGTATGTAGTATGCCAAAAATTATTTTCCAGAAGAACATATTCTTATATCAAAATTCAAGTAATGTGAGCACTGTTTATACTTCTATGTAGTACGGCAATAATCCACAATGTTTGCATCCTCAACTAAAGTAATTTTTTTTAAAAAAAAAACAAATTCTAGCGGCAAGGTATATGTATCTGATTTGAAAAAAACATTCCTAATCAAAAATCATAACAAGAGAACCAAGGTTTTCAAATGCGGTCAACTCTGTAAAGTTACGTTGCATTACTATGATTTCAGCAGCTATCAACCGCATTCAACCACATTTTTTGCATTTAATGCAACCCAACTATAACAAAAACCGCAATTTGAAACCTTTGAATTAATCTTTCAGTTAAAAAATCTCATATAAAGATTCATGGAGAAATTGCAGTAGTAGTATTCAACAAGTACGAGTTAACACAGAACACACCTGCTCAAAGTAAGGAACTGCCTCCGTCGCAGGCCTATTGTTGTATGAGATTATAGCATTGGCCTTCCACAAGAGATATACACCTTTTCGTCACACTCCTTGAATAGCTATAAGTACTATTGATGTAAATGAAACTTCATAATCTGCATTATGCCCTCACAAACTAAAATATGCTCATAATACTTTATATTTCATACTACTATTCAGTTGAAATATCAATATCATTTTGTGCATAGACAAATGCAGCTTTGTATTGCAATTTGCAACAGCCAGTGAGCCAGAAAATAACCAAACCTTGGGTATTTTCTCAGAAAATAAGCTTCCTGTGAGCAGTTGAAGAAGTGCACCATTGCTACAGATTTAAAAAAAAAAAAAAATAGGAATATATTACAATCTTGACATTAATTCCATCAAAACAGATACAAAATACTATCTCCGGTCTCTTTTATAAGTAACAAAAGAAGTTATTTGTTTTTTGTTCTAATTATAAGAAACATAATACCATTTAATTTCAACTGTATCTATTGCTAAGAAAAAGTTATTTTTCTTTCCTACCTATAATATTTTTTTAATCAGCAAAGCACAATACAATTTTATATTTTGGAGATAAAGAAAGTATCCAGCACCAGGAGTGCCTATAACAAAGAGATTGTACACATGGACATTATAGGAATAAAATTCAACTTAATCACATTATTAATTAAATGAACATCATAAATGTGTTTCATTGGTCTTGATGAAACTACTCCTATGTTTCTTATAAGTAGTAAATAACGGACATAAGGACCTACCTATGGCCAACAGAAAAAAGAGGAATCTCTCTGAGCTGAGCAGGCGACAAATTGAATTGAGGCAATCCATTTGTCAAAATTATATCCAAACAAGTGTTGAATCTCTCATATACTTGTTTGGCAGCTTGAGAATGGTCAAAAGTCACATTATAAGGCACCACTATAACAAGAAAACCTTCCTTTGCCAAAAACTCTATTAGGTAGCTGCAATTTGCACACCAAATAAAGAAACTTATCACACTGTCAACAACACCAATATGGAAATAGAAGCTATTAAAGTGAAGAAACAAAGACTGAATCGTTAATTCAGTCGCCAAACTTGCACACCACCTTGACATTAGTCTACAAACTAAACAACCTTATTGCAGTATCAACAACACCAAGATGGAAATAGCAGCTACTAATGATAAAAGAATGAAACTTTGCAGTGAATAAACAAAGAGTTTTAGGAAATAGCTAATTAAGTCCCCAAACTTAAACAAAGCTTCAAAGAGTGTTAGTGAATAGCTAATTTTGTCCCTGAGCTTGCACACCGCCTTGACATTAGTTTCCAAACTAAAGAAACCCTATCACAAATTCACAATATCAACAAAACCAACATGGAAATAGAAGGTACTAATAATAAAGAATAAAACTTTATAGTGAAAAAACAAAGAGTGTCCGTAAATAGCTAGTTTAGTTCCCCGACTTGCACACTTCCTTGACATTAGTCTCCAAACTAAGTAAACCTTATCACACTATCAACAAAACCAACATGGAGGTAGCAGATATTATTTATAAAGAGTGAAACTTTGGAGTGAAAAACCCGAGAAGGAACTGTAATTCAATCCCCGAATTTGTGCATCACCTTGGCAATAGTCTCCAAACTAAGGAAACATCCATATTAGTCCCAGAATTTGCAAATTGTTAGACGCATTAGTCCCTCCCGACATCTTGAACTGCATAATTTGACTAGTATGTCCAAAAATTTGCAAGTTCTGAAAATTTATCAAATTTATGGACTAACGTGAGGTGATATGCAAGTTCAAGGACTAAATTAGATATTTACTAAAAACAAACCGGTAAAACAGAATAGTGAGAATACCCAAAGGCAACACCAACATAGAAATATAAGGCTATTAACGATAAAGAATGAAACTTTGCAGTGAAAATACAAAGAGTGAATTGTTAATTCAGTCTCCAAATTTGCACACCGCCTTGTCATTTGTCACCAAATTAAACAAACCTCCAAATTAGTCCCTTAACTCGCAAATTGTCAGGCACATTAATCCCTCCAAACATCCAAAATCACGTAGTTTGAGGACTAATATCCCCAACAAATTGCAACTTCAGGAAAAAAATTTGGGAATTTTTTTTGGTTTGACACTAATGTGGAGGTGACATGCAACTTCAAGGACTCAATTGGGTATTCACTTGAAAACAATTGGGTAAAACAGAACACTGAGAGTACCCACAGGTAACACAAACATGGAAATAGCAGCTATCAATTATAAAGAATGAAACTTTGGATAGAAAAAACAAAAGGGCAACACAAAATAGTGAGAATAACCAGAGCAAACACATACAGCTACTATTGATAAAGAACAAAACTTTGCATTGCAAAAACAAAAGGGTTTACAGAAAATACTGAAATAGTGAGAATGCCCATAACAAACACCAAGATATAAATACAGCTACTAGTGATAAAGAATTAAACTTTGCATAAAAAAACAAAAGGGTAACACAGAAAAGTGGGAATACCCATAGGTAACTTCAGGAACAGCACCAATGAAAGCACCACCTAGGAATTTGATTATAGCTCTAGGCTTGGAACGATTGGTGGTGGGTGGAATCACCAAACAAGAATCCAGCTTAGTGTACATCTTGCTATTGATACTGAAATTTGTGCTGTTTCCACCAACATACACATCAGAAACCATTTTTGTAGATCCTGAAAGCATTCTATTAGAGAGAGAGTGAAAGTGGAAGCATTTCCGGAATAAACCATGTTGGTTTGAGTGTGTAAAAGTACCAAAACTACCAGATAGAGTTTTGGTAATCTTCGGAGAGAATATGCATTTGAAATCTGAGCCTAAGATGAAGGAGGAGGTAGCCATTTCCATTACTCAGTGAAATGATGAAATGAAAATGAAAACGAAAACAAAAAAGGGGGAAAGAATAACAATTATGGTAAATTGCAATAACCTGGAGAAATTTCACTCCACCTCAAATTTTATCAAAATTAGCACTTTATTCTATTTTGATCAATTAACTAATATTTTTTGTTCATCAATCTATCACATAAGTATTAAAAGAAATTTTTAGCGTTAATGAAGGGTCCAAAAATTGTATATGTGACAAATTGACATGATAAAAATGTTAGTGCAATAGCATTTAACTAACGTTTTTGCCTTGCCAATTTGCTATATCAGCCTTAAAAATAATTTTTAAAGTTAACAAATTGACATCTTTATAGATGTGACAGATGAGAATGACAAAAACGTTAGCTCAGTCAGCAGTCAACGGTTAAAGAAATGAGGGTGGAGGGCTAATTTTGGTGAAGTTTGGGGTGAAATGCAATTTCCCCAAATCTCAAAAGGAATTATTGTAATTTATCCTAACAATTAACAATACTTGGGTTGGGTATTTTTTATTTGAAGGTATATTTTTTATTGTTTGATTTTGTATTTATAATTTTTTTTATCTTTTTCACTTAAAAATTACATATTATTTTAAAAAAAACTTGAAAATTAATTTTTACAACTAAAATTTTTTTTTAATAGGTTAAAGTACATTTACATGAATTTAAACCGGAGAGTAATTACTCAAAACTCTTGCATCTATAAATTATTTTAAAATTATTTTTCACAATAAATATATGTAAATAATAATTAATTATATTTTAAACTATTGATATTTTTTTACAGTTAATGTAAACACGTCATCAATAACACCAACTCAAAAGTGTTGTGGAAAATGAAGTTATAAATAAATGGACTATTATATATTTTTTTATATTTTCTGTGTTGTTCACTTGTTCCTGGTTGAGAGTAATTTCAATTTTGATTGGGTGATGCTAAAGTTGGTACATATGTTGAAGATTTTGCCACGGTTTTGAGGTCTCACCCTGTCGTGGTTTTTCGGTTTTTGGTTTTTTGTTTTAATTAACAGGCCAAAGACTAAATGGAGTTTTTTTTTTTTTGTCCTCATTTTTTCTAAACTTTATACCTCTATAAAATTTCAATGGCCGAAAAACCGGTCGTTGTTAACCTCGGCGACACCCTCAAATTTTTTTATTTTTTGAAATTACAAAAATACTTTCACTTTTCAAATGAAATTCTTTTGGAAAATCTCATTCATATTTTTTTTTCGGAATATGTTTTCTGAATTTTTAAAATTTTTATCTTCTTTCAATAAAAAGTAATGTTCTGAAAATATCACAAAAAAGATGGCAATTTAAAAATTCCGAAAAATGTCCTCTAAAAAAATTCAAATAAGATTTTTCAGAAAAATGCTGAATTAGTTTTTCCGAAAAAAAACATACTATTTTTGCCATTTGAAAAAAAAAATTAGAGGATTTGAATATTTTATTACATAAAAAAATTAATTTATTCTTTATAAAATATCTCTATCCCTCAAATAAAATGTATATTTTAATTATAAAGTAATTTTATTAATTTTAAAATGTTTATTATTTATCATAAAAAATGCCTCATTAAAAAGATTTTGCTTTAGGCCTCAAATTTGGTTGGGCCGGCCCTGCATTCACCCATTTAATATTTTTTATTCGCCAATCAATTTTAATTGATCGTGTGCATTTTTTCATTTAAAAATATTAATATTTTTATTTAAAATATTATTATATAATAGGAGCCATCCGAGAAAAAGGACTGCAGCTGTGGAAAACTTTTTCTTAATTATAAATATTTTTTTTATAAGGACATAAGACATTCGAGCTTTTGCCTATAAATATTTAATTAAGAGTCCAATCTCTTGAGATCTTCAATTTTCTCTAAGAAAGAAAAACGAATCACAAGAGCGAAAAGGAGGTGTGCAATGGAAAGAAACCATGGAGAACAAGACTCCATTAGTTGGCTCCCAGATGAGGTGTTGATTTGCATCATCTCTTATCTTTCGATTACAGAAGCCGTGAGAAGCAGTGTCCTTTCAAAGAGATGGAAACCTTTGTGGAAGTATGCGTCTTCTCTTAACTTTGATGCAATGGAGAGATCGTTTTCTCGTAATTCTGATTTTGAATTCGGTAAACTTGTTTCAATTTTGTTGCGTAGTCATCTTGGTGACTTAACTAGTTGTTGCTTTAGACACTTACCCGAGAGCCTTGACCTTGGGGAGGTGGAAACTTGGGTTGAGATTGTGGTAGATAAATTTAAAAGCTTAAGCTCTTTGATCTTAGTTTGTGTACCTTTGATTTTAGATCGTCGCCTAGATCGCCCCCAAAATATTCTAGATCCATGTGCAAATGTGAAACCTAGTTTCAAATCGAGGATTTTTTCAAATCTTCGTTTACTTGAATTGACATACTATCGATTGAATAGTTCAGCTTCATCTGCGTTTGAAGGCTGTGAGAAGTTGAAAACCCTAAAATTGAAGTGGATGTTCATAGAGGATGAAACTATGAATGGTATTCTCAAAAACTGCTTGAATTTGGAGAAATTTAGTCTTATTCAGTCAAAAGGGTTCAGGAAGCTCACGATTCAAAGCTCGAGTCTTAAATTTTTAGAGCTAGCGATGTTGGATGTTCGTGAGATAGATGTTTTTGTTGAGGGCCTTCAAGTTCTCGTTGTTAGATCTCTAATTTGCCCTCCGATGGATCTGAAAATTTATGCCCTAAACCTTAGATCCTTTCAATCTATTTGCTTGCCAATGGCTACAAGATTTCTTTGTGTTGACCTAGAACCACACTTTCTGAAAACTCTAGATATTCTTGAAATCTGCAGTGATCTTTATGTAAGTTCTCTCAAGCCCAGCTATTCTTATATTTCTAGCATCACATATTTTATTTAAATAATTTTTATAATGGATGATATTTTGATATCTTATTCTTATCAATTGGAATTTACTTTTAGGCATAATATTTGCAAGGTTTTAAATTGTAGTTTTGCAAGCACAATATTATGATGTCATCAATTGTCATAAGATGCAGCCCATGCAAACACCAAAATTTTGGTCATCAAATATGATTGTGGTGGTTGCTAAAATGCATTTAATGATGTGATCCACAATTTGAAACTATAGTATACTATTCACTAATGCTAACTATCTTCTTCATTGTAGGCATCTCGAACAATAAACATTTTTCAAACTCTATTATCTTTGTCAATAGATTTGGATTTGAACAATATAAGAGAAGTGTTAGCACTTTCCTATATACTAAGGACGTGTCTCTATCTTGAGACTCTTAAAATTACTCTACCGGTATGTCTCTAACAGGCTCCAACTTAGCTTCCCTTATGTTATTCTTTTGAAAAGAAAACTAAATTTTGTGGAATGATGAAGCTTGATATAATTTTTTTTATAGGTGGAAAAGATTGAAAGTTCAAATTCCAGTGATAATTCTGATGATGGTGATCTACCCTTTCCTAAGTCAATGTTCTGGGATAGAAAAGAGGTGATGTATAATTGCATTAATTTCAAATTGAAGTTTGCTACTATAGAGGGATTCACAGGTAAAGAACAAGAAGTAAACTTTGCTAAGCTTTTAATTACAAGGGCCACCATGATGGAAAGGATTTCAATAATTTGTGAGTCTTCAATTGTGGATGAGGCAAGAGACCTGTTGTTGCTTCCCAGCGCTTCATTGGTTCATCTCTCAATCATATTGAAGTCAAAAAAGAATAATTTAACTGAGGTTGCCGAAGTCTAAAAAAGGTTGTCCAATTTAAAAGGTAATTATATATTATCAAACTTTGTAAGCAATATTTCATGTTGCAAAAACACCATGTTCTTGGTATGAATTGCAATTGGTTTTAAATTTTTAGGTATACTAATAAGGTTGGACTCAAATGACGATCTTTTATGGACTTCTTCATGAGAAGTTAGTGTTTACTGAGCCAACCGGTGCTATATTTTTCTTATGTTTGTGGTGATGTGAAACTAATTAAGTTGCATTACATGTGTTTTTTATTAATGGGAATGAATCCTCTCGGGTTCAAAAATAACATGATGTATCATGTTATTTTTGTATCTATCTCTTTTTTCATTAATATTTATAGGGACTCAGAAATGTAACATACATTTAATACTTTTAGGGAGAAAGATAAACACAAAAATGATAACAAGATACATCATCTTATTTTTTAACATGAGGGAATGTATTTCTTTATTACTACTCCCTACATTTCAAAATATGAAGGAAAAAAATACTCCCTACATCATCTTACTTTTAAATTAGAGAGAATGCTACTTTAGAATAAATGATATAAAGTACATTTTAGTAATTAAAGTTTATCTTTTACAAATAATTAAGAAAATTAAATACAATTAATTATCTTTGTTCATATACATAAATTAATTTTTTTTTCTTATATATGAATCTGGAGGGAGTATAAACTAGATTGAATTCTTGAAGTTCCAACTATTAATCTTCACGTAAAGGTTAATTAATTCCAACTAATAACTTAGTTGCATATTTCGTATAAGTATTCTAGAAGATAGGTTCTCCTACATCTGTCTTACGCGCATAGTTTTATGTGTTGCGTGTTAAGGATTAAAATCTAGAAATTTTAAGATAAAAATACATTTCTAGTCTCTCAACTCAAAGTTTCATTTTGATCTCCTAGCAATTTTTATTTATTTTATTCCCATAATTTCTTTTTTCGGTTTAATATGATTCTTTTTCATTAACTCCATTAATTAGTTAACAAAAACAAAAATAAAAACAAAAACAAAAATGACTAGCTATATTGTTTCTCTCTTTTTCATTAACTTTTTATTGAAATTAACATAAAAGAACTATATTGAACCCAAAAAAACAGAAGTTATTGGATCAAAATAATCAAAACAATTATTAGGGGACTAAAGTGAAACTTTGAGTAGAGTTTGGTGCAAGACGTGTATTTTACCCAAACTTTAACAAATGTCTAGCTTTTTCATTGATCTTTATGATTTTTGAACATTAAAATAGGTTCAGTTTGCATTTTCATTTCCTATTTTCATTCAGTCTTTTGTTTTATGAAATTTCACAAAAAAAAAACCGAAAATATTAAAAACAGAAATAAACAAAATAAAAAGTGCAAACAAAAATGCAAACCAAACATGCCCTAATTATTTTCTCTTCGCTTTTTGTGTAAGAGTTTTTGTTGCAAAAGAAAATCGCTTGATGGTAAAACTCAAAGTTATGATTGACATAAATATAACAATTTTGTGAATTCCATTTGTCAAGTGTGACGTTTTTTTATTGTATTTATTTCTCTCGTAATATGATTGAAAAGGAATATGAAATTATTTAAATCCAAACAATGTTAAACTTAATCATCCTTTTTGTTTTGGGTAAAGAAATTTAATCGGCTTTTGTAAAAAGGGAGTTATAACTTACTGGCTTTGTAATGTCATGTCACTACATGCATTTTATTGTGTGTTTGGTTTCATATTGGTAGAATTAATTTTGGATTAACGTAAATTTATAAAATTTATTTAGAGTAAAGCTTATTTTGAAATAACATGATTTTTTATTTGGAAATATGTATTAGAAAAATGAGTTTAATAATAAGAAAATACTATTTAAATATTCTTAATCAAAATTCTATTATTAATTTACTGTGTATGATTATCAAAATAAGCTTTAGTGTGGTGTATAAAAGAAAATTCAAATAAGCTCAAACAGAGATACAAGATATGCAAATTATTCTTATGTTAAAATAAATTCATATTTAGACTCATGTAAATGTAGAATCGAACACACATGTGTGGACAAAATCAAACACACATAATGTGTATAGTTCTTTATGTAGATGCTTTTATATAACAATTAATATTTCCAAAATTGAATTTGAATTGATGCTATTTGTCAGAATTGATTTGAGTAATTTAAATCAATTTAATCTATCAAGTTGACATAAATTTACTTCATTCATAAGAATATCCTTTAACAATATTCTTAATTCTCATATTCCATAATTGTTTTGCGCTCATTCGTGATACTCAAATCTCTTCAGAGTGTAAAAGTACGTTACTGGGCCATTCAAATATTTGAGTCAGGTGGTCAACACAAGACTAAGTCTAATTGTATTAGCTGAATTCTCGAATTTGTCCTAGTAGTGCACCAAGCACGTTGAATTAGATCCACATAGATATATAGTATGTATGTCACACTAAATTTAGACCTCTTTGTCACACCACTCTAAGTCTAGAGATTTTAGAATATTTGGCCCAACCAACTAAAGGTAGTCATGTCATTTTCACCCCTACATACTCACCTCATTAATGGACCTATATAGAGTTCAAGTCTCGACAGTTAGGGTACGCCTCTTTTCTAATCGTTACTCTTTGAATAGAAAGGAAAAAAAGGTCTCTAAATTGTGTGAAAACACATGGACATTGATAAGCATTCTTTCATTTTTGAAAGAGAACATAACAATAAAGTCCTATTTTAGAAAAAAAAACGGAAAAAACAAATAATAAACAATAAAACTAGGCAAATGTAAAACAGAGATCTCAATAATGTAATCTCAAAAGTGGGAATTTGAGTCTTTCTAATATAGCAACATCAATAGTGAGATGCAAATTCAACAATGTAAGAGAAGGTGAACAATACATTTTTTTACAAAAAAAAAAATGAACAAATCAAAAGAAGTGTGAACTAACATAAGAGGACCTAGAAGTTTCTCTAGTCATAACAATCACATGATTCAGGCATTGTATTAAACACTTAATGCTCAACTGGATGAGGACAAATGATTGTTTCTTCTCCAAGCTCTGAACACACATGCAAGTTCCATTTTCCAAACCAAAAGAAAGGGAGAAGAGCCACCGTAGAGCTCAAAGAAATTGCAAGAACACAAAGAAAAAAAAATCTCACTAGTGTTTTATTCACATCATCAACATTTCTCAACTGTGAAATAAAATCAAGTTCATTTTAGATTCTTTGATGCTTAAAATAGAAGAAGAGATGAGAGGGAGAAGAAAAAAATGGAGAAAAAATTGAACCTTAAAAGGGGGGAAAATGACAGAATTGTTGAAAGAATGAAGCTTATGAAGAAGAGAATATAAGAAGAGGGAGGGATAGATATTTTGAATGGGTACACAATTTTCCAATATTATAAAGATTATAATGATGATTATTTTGCATTGGGTGAGGGAGAAGCAAAAGGATGAGGAATGGGTGAGGGAGAAGCACAAAGGCGAGGAAAAAGAAAAAATGAATTGAAGAATAGGAGAGAGAAAAAGAGAAAGCTGAGAAAAATGAGAGAGAAATGTGTCATTGATTTAATTTTTTTTTTTGTTATCCAGTAATTTAAAATTTCAATTGAATAAGAACTGAAAAAGGGCTCGTCACATTTTTAGCAAATTCAAACAGCTTGCTTCTCTAAATTTTTAGAGGGAATCAAATGAACACTAGCAAGACATGTGGCAATTTCACTCGCCAAGGGTACATGATTTCTAAATAGTAGAAGAAGTTAGACATTTTAAAAATATCATAAACATTATTTTATGTTAGTAAAATATATTTTTTAATTAAATTTCTTCTTTTTGTTATCCTTATTGTGTTTTTTTAAATATTTATTTCTAACAGTCTCATAGAGAAAAGATGTTTTTTACTTATATTTTTAGTAATTAAGATGTCTTGCCATGGATATGATTAGGTCTCTTTCTAGTAAGTCTGAAAAATTCGGTGGTGAAAACTTTTTCTGTTGGCCAACAAATGAAATTTTGTCTATCAGATTTGGGTTTGATTTCTATGATTTCTGGTTCAAAAACTGAAAAGCCTGTTAATTAATCTTCTAAAGAAATAGCCAAAACTAATAGTTCTAAAACTTCTAGTTCCGAAGTTGTTGTTTTCGACAATTATATTTTACGCCATGGTCGTATCATAAGTGCTTTGTTTGAATCTGTGAGAAGTTCTTGAATTGAAATATGGGTCGGTTGAAAAATACTCCATCTGGTCCTATTTATAAGATGTTTTCAACCGAATTACACGGACCAAGGAAATTAGTTAAGGTTAGTTAATTTTATTGATTTTCCAAAAAAGTGTGTGAAATACCAATTTTATCCTTCATTGAATATTGTGTTGACCAATCAAAATTAAAGATTTGAGATAGTCAAAATATTTAATGAGGGTAAAAAAGAAAAGTGATAATAAATGCTTTATTGAAACTTCAAAACTTCTTATATAAAGGACTATCAAAACCTTCTAGATGGTGTCTTATAAAAAAGATCGAAGAGAGTATAAAGCTAGACTTATTGTTGGGTGTAGCCAAGTAGAAGGTGTTGATTTTTTTTTTAAATATATTCTCCTGTTTCTAAAATCATAACTATTAGAGTTTTAATTGCTATTGCTTGTGTTTTTTATTTGCATATTCATCAAATGGACGTTAAGACCACTTTTTTAAATGTTGATTTTAGAAGAGATTTATATGAATCAAGGCTTTGTGGAATCCAGAAAAGAAAAGAAAGTTTGCAAACTTGTTAAGTCATTATATGGTACTCTCTCTGGTCCTTTATATAAGACACCATCTAGAAGGTTTTCATAATCATTTTTATAAGACATTTTATAGTTTCCATAATGTATTTATTGCTTCTTTTCTTTTTTACCCCTATTAAATATATTGACTATTTCTACTCCTTAATTGTAATTGGCTAACAGATTATTCAATAAAGGGTAAAAATGATATCTCATCCACTTTTTGAGAAAACAAATAAAGTTAACTATACTCAACTACTTTTCCTGGTCTGTGTAATTCGGTTGAAAACGTCTTATAAATAGGACCGGATGGAGTATAAAACAAGCAGCGAAACAATGGCATGAAAAGTTTGATCAAGTTGTTTTTTCATGTGGTTTTCAAATCAATAATAGTGATAAATGTGTGTACATGAAAAATTATTATGATGGTGCTTGCATAATTCTATGTTTGTATGTAGATGATATATTGATATTCGGTAGTAATTTGCATATGATAGAAGATGTGAAATCTTTCTTGTCTAGTAATTTTGATACGAAGAATCTTGGACTTAAAGATGTGATTTTGGGTATTAAATTGAAAAAATAAAAAAAGAGAATGACATTATTTTGACTCAATCTCATTATGTTGAAAAATTGTTGAAGAAGTTTAATTATTTTGATGTTAAGCCTGTTTCAACACCTTATGACTCGTCTTTTAAGATAAAGAAAAATATTGGCGAAGGTGTTTCTCAACATAAATATGCACAAATTATTGGTCTTTTATTGCACTTGTCAAATTTTTCTAGAATTGACATTGCATATGTCGTGGGTAGACTAGCAAGGTACACTCATAATGCTGTCACTCCCATTAGACTGCATTAGAAAGGGTATTTAGACACCTCAAAGGAACCATTAATTATGACATTCGTTATTCTCATTTTCTTGATGTTATTGAGGGGCTTAGTGATGGAAATTGGATTTCTGGTTCTGATCAAACTAAATCAACCTGTGGTTATGTTTTTACTTTGGGTGGAGGTGCAGTATCTTGGAAATCTAAAAAACAAACTATTCTTTCACGTTCTACCATGGAAGTTGAAATTATTGCTTTAGATACTGCAAGTAGTGAAGCTGAGTTTTTAAAAAATCTTTTATGTGATTTACCTTTGTTGAATAAACCTATACCTCATATCTCAATGCGTTGTGACTGTCCAGCTGCTATTGCTAAAGTTGATAGCAAAAATTTTAATGAGAAAAGAAGACACCTTAGAATAAGACACAAATCTATTAGAAAGTTGATATGTGATGGTGTCATTTCTCTTGACTTTGTCAAGTCATAATACAATCTAGCAGATCCGCTCACAAAAGGGTTAACTCGTCAACAAGTACTTGAATCGTTGAGGGAAATGAGGTTAAAGACAATTAATTAGTCACATCAATAGACATCCATCTCCTATTGATTGGCGATCCCATGAATCGAGTTCAATGGGTAACAACGAAGTTGTTGTTGACTAAAGTACACCAAGATTATTTCTTGCGGAGCTGTTCTAATTCTTATTTCTATGGCGAGGTGTACTCTAAACTGTGGCAATTTCAAGGTTGAGCTATAAATGATATTCTCTTATGAAAAACAATTAAGTACCTCTTAATGAACCTAACGACAACAATTTGTGGGGTGGTATGTTAAAGATTTCTTCTAGACTGCAATCAATTGTCTATACAAGATGAACTAGTCAACGGACAAATCTAAAGAGCATCTCTACTAGATTGAAATGTGTAATTGCAGAACGTACACCATATTAGTTCAAAGAGAGATGGCATCACAAGAAACACACTTAATAACAAGTCTTTCCTATGAACATTCATATAGATCACACACTACTTTACGTGAATTTAAATAGAAGGGAGAAACTCCAAATCTTTTGACCCCAAGTCAAACCCCAAATGGTTTGACAAAAAAAAAATCAAACTCTGAATGGTTTGCTGCAATTCATGAAAATTCTCTTGATCAAATAAAACATTTGACCAAAACAAATCTTACCTAAATAATCAAATCAAATTTAAATATTTGATAAGATTATGTAAATCGCTTTACACAAGAGATTAAATCACATATCTTAGTTAATTTCTTTATCTTAGAAATATGAATTCAAAATCCAAAATAAAAGATGGGTGTGAATCAATTTTGTCTTTAAATACAATTAAATAAAAACTTATCTCAATTTTCAAATATGAAATAAATATGAAATAAGTACTGAACTCATCAAAATCACAAATTTGATTAAACCAATTTTTTGAACATATCTCATGTAACAGCATGCACATGTTTTTACCCTTTTACTTCTTAATAATTTATCCCTATCACAATTTTGAATTCCACGATCTCAAATTTTTATATAGAGATATACTCTAATAAAACAAATAATTATTTGCAAATAATCTCAACACGAATTAAATAAATCCAGCTTCCGATTTCACTAGATAAATCAATCAACACTAAAACAACAAAAAGGGTTACCTCTTAATTTTCTCAATTTCAATTTTTCTTTTTTTTTTAAATACACAATTTAGATATCAAACTGAGACAAATAAGTCTCAGTCTTATAGCTCAGTTGATGAGTGCATGAGAACATGACCGTGTGGGTACGAGGTTCCATCTCTGGTTCCCATGAACCAAAAAAACTGAGACAAATACAAATAATAAAACAAAATTCTTTCCTTAAGCCATATTGAATTTTAGGCCCAACAATTATTCTTTATTGTGCTCACATTATTTACTTCGTAAAAACTATTCAAAATCCATGTCATCTCGAAGAAAGCAAAAGATATCACCGTATCAAAATCAAACTTTAATCGATTAGAATCTTCTAGGACCAACTTTCTCATATATACATTAATCAATGGAACCAGGGCCATTATTCACATAAATTATAACAATCACCAAAGACATTCTATAAGATTGATCTATACCAAGATCCTTAGCTTATGTCTACAATTGAACATACTAATTGAATGATTTGAAGCTTCAGTGAAAGAAGTGTACTCTAGCCAATCTGTTTTCATTCAATGATGAACACACCTAAAAGAACAATACAATTCTAATCCCCATTGTTTTAACACCACATTCTCATCATTCCAGTCTTGTTATTTAATATTCATATAATGGGATCTATAAATAAAAACCAAAATTGAACACATGCAATGACTTGTGAAATCAATTACTACCATATAGTAATTAGTAAGTAGGGAAATTGTTTTTTTTTTATTCCAACAAATGGATTAATCAAAATAAATTCACCATGGTATGTCATTAACCGAACATATAAAACAGGGCATTTATACTATTACAAAAACACGCATAAATTTTGTTAGTCGTGCAATTTGCATATCACCAAAATGCAAACGCAAACCCTTCGAATATAATTTTGAGTTTTAATTTTTCTTAGAAATGATTCATTAATAATCCCAAAATAAATACAATCTTATCAGATAAGAATTGGGTTCTAACTCATATAATCAAGGTTCTGCTACCACATGTAAGCAATAAATTAATATGCTCATGATCAATTATACAAAATTATAATACCAATTAGAAAGTTTGAGAAACACTTGTTGTAGACATAGTAATCGACTTCGCCTGCACGGAGGGTTGAAGAGCAAAGTGGATGGAGTTATTGGAGAATGAATTGGGATGAGAGATTTGTCTGCCCAAAGGGGACTTCTCAGTGTATGCTCTGGGATTAACACATCTGAGGCATTGACCTAGGTGATGGTCTTGGTTCGTGCATTCTGCCCAAAGGAAAATTTGCTATTTTATTTTCCTCAACATGATAGGTGATTTATTTCAAGCTATAACTTAACTTATATTTTATGCTTATTTTTAAGAATGAATTTTGTGTTATTATTTTTTTAATATATATTTTTTTAACCAAATCATGGCTTGGGTAAGAGAAATTATTTTATCGATAAGTTATTGGAGATGCGTTCGTTTAGGGAATTTGTTTGCCTAAAGGGGATGGGTTTTCTAAAGTTAATGGTATACTCACCGAGTAACTTATTTGAGGTTCTTGGTTCACACATTATGCATAAAGGAGAATGTGTGGTTGTGTGGCATTATTATGATAGCCCGTGTTTGTTGAGCTATATCGTGTCTTTTACTAAAGTTATTGGAGGTGCATTGGTCTAAGAGATCTGTTTGCCCAAAGGGGATAGATTTCTATACCTAATGTATGCTCATTGAATAACTCATATGAGCTACTGGTCTTAGTTATGACTAGGGTTTGCATGTTTTGCCTAAAACGGAATGTGTGATTATGTAGGCCTCAATACGATAGTTTATCGTATGTTCTAAATATTGATCTGTGTATTAGCCTTGAGATCAGTGAGAGATGAGGTAAAGCTTAGCGTCATTGGGAGCACTATATTAGTGGTGGACACTATATTAGAGTTGCGATATAATTGTATCTTTGAAGCTCGGTATTAGAGATAATTAGAAATATATTAGAATTAGTTTTGTTTTATTATTTTAGGCAGTTACAGTTAGTTTCATTTCTTCTGGTAGCAGTTAATTTAGCAGTTACATTCTGAAGCTATAAATAATGGCTTCTCCTGTGTAATATTCATATGATATGAATCAATAAAATTTGATTTCTATTTTGTTTCTTTTTCTCTCATTTTTCCTGAGATACCATGTTTACTAACATGGTATCAGAGCCTTTTCATCCACCCTGAAAACACCTTCCACTACCAGGGCTTTTAAGCATTTTTTTCGTTTTCGCAAATCTCTTTTTCTTGCTCTTCCAAAATCCTTTTCCTTCGCATCTCTGATTATGTTCATTCTTGAGGTTTGGTCTTTTAATTGTGTTAACTTCATCGATTTGGTCTTCGATTGCTTTCCGGTGGTTCGATGTTCGATTTGGCAGTTCTATGCCTTAATTGATGCACGATTCTTCAAGAAGTAATGCAAGTGATTGATTGGTTCTTCTTGTCTAATTTGGTGTTCAAAGAAGTTCCTCTTTTCAAAAGGTTTTTGCCTGGCAGATGTTTGATGGTTTGCTTTCAAGTTGCTTAGTGAACCTGTAGACATGAAATGCATGTCAATTGTTTGTTAATTTGTTTGGAATGTGGATTCTAAAATTTCGAGTGATAAGTATTGTTTATTCTTGGTGATGTTTATGAATTTTTCATTGGTTTTGCTTTTGCTAGATGGTTAAGTGTTAAAGGTCATTTTTGTCTAGTGGTTAAGCTTTGATGATTTTATAGGCTTGTATGCCTTTGCTTTGCTGTTTTTACAGGATTGTATGTCTTTCCTTTTGGCCGATGTATTTCCGATGCTACTGTTTTTTTTCTTTGTAATTTTTACATAAGTTTTAGCCATTGTATTTAGCATTTCTCATTATATTTTCACTTGTTTGGTTAGTTTTGTATGGCTTATCCCAAGCTGGAAGTGTTAGTAGCACCTTCCAGCTTGCGGGGGGCTATTAGAGATAAATAGAAATAGATTAGAATTAGTTTTGTTTTGTTATTTTAGGCAATTACAATTAGTTTCCTTTCTTCTGGTAGCAGTTATATTCTGAAGCTATAAATAATGGCTTCTCCTTTATAATATTCATAGGTTGTGAATCAATAAAATTTAATTTTTATTTTGTTCCTTTTTCTCTCATTTTCCCGTGAGATACCATGTTCACTAACACTCGGTGTTGTTAGGCCCACTATACCGGTGGTTGATACTATATTGGAGCTGAGGTAAACTTAGTGTTGTTGGGACAACTATACTGGTGGTTGACACCATATTGGAGTTAAGGTAGGATGGTTTTAAAAAAAAATCGTGCAATTTCTCTAGCCTTTAGGATTTTGAGAGAAATTAAGGACTAACATAGAAAATGATAGTATGGTTGTTTGAGATCATATTGGCATGTCATTTTCTCACCACACTCCACATTGAAGACTAGTTGTCAGAGTCAGTTACATTTGTAACCATGGAAGGTGTTGCATCAATAAGGGTGCAATTTCTGCCATGATTTGATATTACATGTCTTTTGTTGTATGGAATCTTAATTAGGTGTTGTGTCTTGGGATCATACATTGATGGACACAACTTTTATTAATCCGAGAGTCAATTGATTTTGTCCATGTTGGAGAATGTTAGAGTTTTTCTTGTTGGGTAATCAATCATCATTGCCAAATAGATTAATTGAATGAAGAAAATTGCTAGATTCATTGAAGGTGTGGTTCAATTGATGAGGAAATGAATGAGAGTGGTTCAATGGAAGAGAGAATACATGTATGAGATTAATTCATGAATCTTGAAGAGGTGTGATTATTTCAAGGTTCTTGGAATTGTGGGAGAAGTCATCTACGACCACTATATAAAGAGAGATTTGTGACGAGGAAAATTCACTACCTCAAGTGGAGGAGGATGTCACAAATGGAGAGAAATGTACCACCTCTTGTTGAGAAGGGGGTCACTTGTGAGTGGGGTGTTATCATTCCTTATAACTTTGAGTGGGAGACAGGGTGATATACTATTCAGGGAGGGTTTTACTTGTTTATCCGGAAAACTTGTAATCATTGTTGAGATGGTGAAAGCTTTATTGAGATGGTGTTGTGGATGTAGGAAAGAGGTGTCGAATCACGTTAAATTTGGCTGTGTTCTACTGTGTTTTATCTATGCCTTACGTGTGTATGTGTGCTCTCATCTTTAGTTGTATGCGCTTGCAAGTGCAAGGGATTTTTCCCCAACATTCTTGTGGACGATAATCAATTGTGGTTTTTGTTTAAGGAAAAATGGGTTAACATTGTGGTCCATTTGATAACACTTAAGCCCACTAATAATGTGAAAAATTTAATTGGAATTTGGGCACTTAATTCTAATCTGTGTGGGTGACCGTGTGGGGCCAAACTACTAGGCACATGATGGGAGGTGCCTAGGGTTTCATAAATAGAGAGGCTAAGTAAGTCCCCTTTGCAGTCACTGAAAAATCTCTCTAGGTTTGCCCCGATGAAAACCTAGAATTGTAGAGACAGTGATTAGGCAAAGGAAGACTTTGCTCCTCAACTCTACGTGCAGACGATTCAAGTAAGTTTATTTTTGGTGTTCTAATTTCATATAATAGTTCATGGGGTTAATTGATTAATTGCTTACATTGTAGTCATAGACCACTCTTTGAGGGTTCACCTAGTAAGTGTGGTGGTGGGGCCGCCACTGTAAAATAGAGGCTTGTCTCTTATTGACACTAATGAAACAATATGCCTGCGCAAGGCCGTAACGCGCACCACTGAATAAAACCTTGATGAACACCTATTTATACTATTTGTGCTATGTTCTAAAGCTTGATTCAACTAGATATGGCTCAAGACAACCTAAGTCTCCATGTCTACTTGGACGAAGGTACATGTGCACTAGGCATAAGGCTCAAACCCGTAAGGTTCCTTATGCTGAAACACAATATTACATGCTCTTAATTATGTTTTCAAAAGTTATGGTCTTTTACTAAATTATTTTTCTGAAATGGTTTAAATTTTAAATTATGTGGGGATTGTTAGTAAAATGTATTTTCTAACTTAAAATTTCAAATATTTATTTGCTTGTGTTTAATTTAATTTTATTTAATTGTCCCACATTTTCTCTTAGTGGGTGGTTGTTTTGTTTTGAAGATTTTATCTAAAAAAATCCTTGACCAAGTCTTTTCTGTTTTTTTGAGATTCTCTCAGTTTTTCTCTGCCTGTATATACACGTTAAAACTTCGTAAAATAGAGACAGAAAAAAAACCATAGAGCTTTCCTCTTTTTCCTCTCATAGAGTAATATTATATTTTTCAAAGTGCTTTGGTGTTCATCGGTTCAGGGTTCAATCGCTGCATTTGTCGGTTGAACTTGTAGATTATCGTATCTTGGGAAAGGAGTGCGTGACTTCATAATCGACAAGTGCAATGGGGGCATTTTCTCTCTATGGATAGCACATTGCTTGCTTAGACCCAGGCTACTCTAATCTCATTCTTTTGATTTTATTTCTTTTGACTTGTTTTGTTATGAGTTACATTGTTATTGTTTTTATTGTTAATTGTTAAGAATACTTCTCACTAATTTAATTTATTATTGTGTTCTTTTTAAATATTTTTTCTAACATTTTACTCATGTGGCAAAAATGAAAATTTTAAAAATAAGCAAGAGATCTCTTTTGAAAATGAAAAAGTTGAAAATACTTGAGGCAAAAGGTAATTTTAATGGTTCCCATGGTGGGCATTTATAAACCCTAATCTTAGGTTTGGAAGAGAGGAAAGAAAATAGAAGAAAAAGAAAATAAGTGAGAATAAGGAAGAGAAAATAAAGAGAAAAATGTAGTTGTTTAGAATGAGAGAAAATAAGAAGAAAGGAAGAGGAAGTTTTGTTGGATTTTGGATGGTAAGTAGGATGATTAGAATAGACAAGGCTTATGTGGGAGAGAAGCTAAATGGAACTTGCTTGGAATGCTTTCTTTGATTGCTTGATTTGTTTTTGCTTGGTTGTTTTTTTACAAGCACTTCACCTATTTTTAGTGCTAGAAAGATAATCCTAGACACTAAACTTTTCTACACAATTAGATATTTCACAATACTCTCTAGAGCTTTCTAGATATTTTAACTATTTTGATGATATTTATTTAGTTCTAGATTTTTCATCTACCTTGAGATTTCTCTATAATATATATCATTGTAATATGTTCTAGATTTTTATATAATCTAAAAAGATCTATTCATCTCTTAGGATTTCTCTAGATTAACTTTTAACGAGAATTCCTTCTCCTGTTTGAAATAATAGAAAAATGAAACGAAACATAAAATACCTAAATAACCAAACCCTATAGCCAAACCCAAAGCTCTACCCTCAGTCTTTTCAAAAAAGAAAGAAAACCACTATGAGTCACATAGAAGAAGTTCCTACACCTCCATGGTTGAATGGGTGCGATACCCAAGCAAAGGATACATAAATCCCATGCATAACCTCACCAACTAAATCACAACTTCTACAACAACAATCCTCATCACCATCGTCGTCACCAAAGAGTGGCTCTCTTACATAACCTCCAATCTCACATAATCTCTGATATCCCTGCTTTCTTCCACGCCGCCATTACTAATTTGGAAGATCTCTTTAAGGAGCTACTTTTGTTACACGATGATACTTCACATTAATCATCCTATGTCCATTAGTTCTTTTATGTTTTTTCCCTCCTAATCCCTTATGTTACTTCTAGTTAACTTTTTCCGTTATTTCAGTTATATATAGTTTACTTGTATTTTTGGTCTTACCGCCTCTTTCATGTATAAAAAGGCACATGTACCTTCTCTTTCAATGAATGCAAAGAATTCAATTCTACTCTCAATATTTTTCTATCTTTAGTTAATGCAGAGAGGGCATCTACTCCCTCATTCTGCTTTCTCCTTCATCTTAGTATTATTTCTTCTTATGGTATCAGGTTAGCAAGCTTCTTGATCATGGCGGTGACTGAAACAACGGCTACTCTTGCAATCAAAGAGATGCAAGATCCTTCTAGTCCATTTTAATTACATTCATCCCAATGAGAATCCTTCTATGATTGTCCTCTCTCCTCCTTTAACAGATGTCAATTATCATTCTTGGTCACAATCAATGCGAATGTGTCTTGAAATGAAAAATAAAGATGGGTTCATCTATAGCTCAGTCAAAGAAACTTCATTTGACAATTTCCGGGAAACAATGCCATACCGTGGTGCATGGTTGGATTCTTCGGTTGGTAACACTAAAATTGTTCAATCTATGCTTTATGTTCATACTACATTTAAGGCTTGGATAGATCTCAAAGAACGCTTTTCCCAAGCTGATATTTTTCGTATCTACGAGATTGAAGAAGAGATCTTCAGATTTCATCAAGGTGATTTGTCTATCAACAAATACTACAATGGCATGAAGGTGCTTTTGGATGAATTGGAAATTTTGAATCCTACTTCGGAATGCTCTTGCGCTACTCAATGTTCTTGTGATGCTTTTATCAAGCTTAGAACTCAAAAAACACTGACATGATGGTCAGGTTTCTTCATGGTCTAAATGACCAGTATGACACTATTAGATCCAATATTATGCTTATGGATCCAATTCCTCCTTTAAACAAGTTCTTGTCCTTAATTTTCCAACAAGAATGACAATTTCATCATGATCTCTGAACCAACAACATAATTCTTGCAAGTCTCATGGCTCAATAGCCCCAATCTTTATCAACTCCTTCTTCCTCCCAAGTAAATTCCAACAAGAAACCTTAAGGAAATTATCAGCCCAATAAGGAGTGTGCTTATTGCAAGAAGAAAGGACATACAATATATGCTTGTTACAAACCTCATTGATTTCCTCATAGTTTTAAATTCTAGAACCCGAAATTTAATTCCAAATTCATTAATGCTAGAATCACTTAGGATACTGCCGAAGATGCTGCTGTCATTCCTGAAGATGCAGAAACTAAATTCAGACTAACTGCAGAATAATATAAGACTCCATTATCCCTCTTGCTATATAAGAAATCTGATTAAAGTATGTTCAACTAAACCTATCATGTGTTCAACCGCAACATTCTTCAAATAATTCTAATTGTAACAAGCAGCTTTAATATCGTTGGGTTTTAGACACAAGTGTAACATGTAATGCAAAGACATTTTCCTGATATTTTTGTTAATAAAGACCTTCTTTTTTATGTCTTCCATTTGGTCACATAAAAGAGATTACCATATCAATTGAGCACATATACATCTACTAATATGTTTGATATGATTTATGTGGATATATGGGGACTTATATCTGTTGTTTCAATTGATGGTTATACTATTGTTTTCACTATTGTTGATGATCATACCCGATATACATGGATTTATATACTTAGAAGTAAATCTGAAGTCATACCCGTTATTCACATCTTTTTTTTGCCTTAATTGAAACTCAATTTCATACTAAAATCAAGATTTTTAGAAGTGATAATGGCATGGAATTAAAAATGACCAATTTCTATGAATCAAAGGGTGTAATTCATCAAACATCTTGTGTGAAAACTCCACAGCAAAATGCAATTGTTGAAAGAAAATATCAACACCTTCTTAATGTCACTAGAGCCCTTCTTTTTCAATCGAAGTTGGCTCTTTGCTTTTGGTCTTATACAGTTGGTCATACAACATATTTGATAAACAGAATACTTACACCTATTTTAAATGAAAAATTTCCTTATGAAATGCTTTTTTCTACCCTTCCTAATTTTCCTGTTTTGAAAGTATTTGGTTGTATTTGTTTTGCCTCTACTTTATCTAACCATAGGACCAAGCTTGATCCAAGGGCACAAAAATGTTGGTTTGTTGGTTTCAAAAAAGGCACAAATGGCTTTGTTCTATTTAATGTTAATAATAGTGGAATGCTAGCGTCAAGATATGTGGTTTTTCATGAGGACCACTTCCATTACTCTACAATAGATTCAAGCAACGTTCAAGCATCCAATACATCTTTGACGGCCTTTTACAATCACATCCAGGCATCATATGACCTCCACTCAAAATCACATTAAGCTACTCCAACCAATGAACAACAGACTCCATCTGAAGCAACTATTCAACCTTTATCTATTCATACGTACTACACCTCATCTAAGAAAATCAACACGAATCAGCCAACCACCTCCTCGTCTATAGGACTTCTACTACAACCTTATAACATCATGGGAGCCTCTCTTCCAATCTAATTCCAAATCTAAACATGTTCTTTATCCTCTTTCTTCTGTTTTGTCTTATGACAGGTTTAGTCCAACACACTAAAGTTTCTTAGCTCATATCACCACTATATTCGAACCAAAGAACTATTCTCAAGCCATCAAAGATGCTGCATGGATAAAAGTAATAGATGAAGAGCTTCAACCCCTTGATAGACGACTTGTGGATTTACCGAAAGGAAAAAAAAAGCAATTGGATCCAAATGGGTGTACAGAATTAAACACAAACAAGATCGAACCATTGATAAATATAAGGCTAGACTTAGCCAAAGGATTCACTCAAGTGGAAGGCATAGACTTTCATGAAACAATCTCACCAGTGGCCAAAATGACAACTCTTCGCCTCCTTCTCTCTCTTGTTGCAGCCAATTCATGGTTTTGTAGATTATGCTTTTTTTACACATCCATCTAGGCGAGGAAGTTTATATGCAACCTTCAAAAGGTCTCTTATTACAAAATCCATCTCAAGTTTGCCTCATGTAGAAATCCATTTATGACCTTATGCAAGCAAGTAACAAATGGTTCTCAACTCTTTCCAAAGCATTGTTGTCTCTGCATTTCCATCAAAGTACAACTGATCACACTCTTTTTATGAAAGGCAACCTTCAGACATCAACATTCACAACATTACTTGTTTATGTCGATGATGTTGTACTCTAGAAATAACATCATTGACATAAATGGAGTAAAATCCTTTCTCAATCAACAATTCAAAATCAATGATCTTAGGGAGCTCCATTATTTCCTAGGAATTGAGATATACAGATCTGCAGAAAGCATCTTGATGAATCAAAGAAAGTATGCACTTGAACTGCTTTCTCATACTAGTTTTCTAACTTTAAAACCAATAGCAACACCTATGGACTCTACTATTCACCTATCCAAAAAGATGGGCACTCCCATCTCAGACCATAAATCTTACCGCAAACTCATTGGGAGACTCATATACTTTAACTTCCACCGGAGCTGATATCACTTACCTGATGCAGCAATTAAGCCAATTCCTTGATTGCCCAACTGATGTTCATTTGAAGGCTGCACATCGCATTCTCAGGTACATGAAATCTATTCCCGGGAATGGGATTTACTTCCCTATAACATATGATCTTAAACTCCAAGCTTTTAGTGACTCTAATTGGGATGACTGCCCTGACTCAAGAAACACTTTGTTAGCAGACTGCATTTTCCTTGGAGCATCCTTTATCTCATGAAAAACAAAGAAATAGTCCAATCCTTCCCTGTCATCATCAGAAGTTGAATATCGCGCCTTATCCTTCATAACCCGTGAAATAGAATGAATCTTCAACTTAACTAAGGAACTAAACATTCCATCCAATTCTCCCTGCAGACTCTATTGTTATAATGATTCTGCAATTCACATTGCACATTATGATCCCTTTCATGAACGCACTAAACATATAGAACTGGATAGAGTGAACTTTGACCCTAACGTCTTTCAATAGTCAAAAACATATTGTTTTAGACTTTAAGCCTCTGTTTTTGTTTCATTCTTGCTTTTTCTTTGGTAAACTTAGAAATGCAATACATACTTTCACATCTTTTTATAATCCAAATAGTTGCTCAAATTGAAAAATTGGTACTTCATTCATAGTCCTTGTGGGACTGTACTCTTTCTTACTATTGTATATTTGAAACAGTCGGGTCACTTGCCGAGATATGGAAAAATCTTATCTTGTTTGGTAAAGGTCCAAAGTGTTAGATGATTTTGGCATTTATTGCATTTTACCATCTCTTTTTCAAATGCTATTTTAAGTAGTGTTTAAGGATCTTAGCTACTCACATTTTTATTTTTTCTAATTTTATCCTTATCAGTTAATTAACCTTTTCTCAAATTTTTCCTTTTTTTTTTGTCATTTTACATTTTCAAGCTACCTTAATAGTAGTTTTACCGAGCACTTTAAATTCTATCAATTATCTTATCACCTTCCAGAGTTTAACTCGAGCTTTTAACTTATCATTTTTCATCTATCTTTTTATTTTTAGATAACTTAACCACTAGTGTCACCAAACACGCCCATAAAACAAAGGCATATGGTAATTAGACATATGGTGTTGTTAGGTTTTATGGTTACCAAACATAATGCAAATTATGTTATTTTTCATTGCATTCTACTTTGTTCCATTCCATTTCAGCCACCAAACTCTACGTCAATATGTTGTAAGTAAAATATTACTTGTATCTCATAATTTCATTGTATAAAATCAAATTAAATAACATGTTGTTAACATTGATTAAAGTACTTTTAATATATCCTATATAAATATTTTCTACTTCCATTCACCCATTTAATATTTTTTATTTGCCAATCAATTTTAATTGATCGTATGCATCTTTTCATTTAAAATATTAATATTTATATTTAAAATATTATTATATAATAAGAGCCATCCGAGAAAAAGGACTGCTGTGGAAAACTTTTTCTTAATTATAAATATTTTTTTTGTAAGGACATAGAACATTCGAGCTTTCGCCTATAAATCTTTAATTAAGAGTCCAGTCTCTTGAGATCATCAATTTTCTCCAAGAAAGAAAAACAAATCACAAGACTGACAAGGAGTGTGCAATGGAAAGAAACGATGGAGAACGAGACTCAATTAGTTGGCTCCCAGATGAGGTGTTGATTTGCATTATCTCTTATCTTTCGATTACACAAGCCGTGAGAAGCAGTGTCCTTTCAAAGAGATGGAAACCTTTATGGAAGTATGCGTCTTCTCTTAACTTTGATGCGATGGAGAGATCGTTTTCTCGTAATTCTGATTTTGAATTCGGTAAACTTGTTTCAATTTTGTTGCGTAGTCATCTTGATGACTTAACTAGTTGCTGCTTTAGACACTTACCCGAGAGCCTTGACCTTGGGGAGGTGGAAACTTGGGTTGAGATTGTGGTAGATAAATTTAAAAGCTTAAGCTCTTTGATCTTAGTTTGTGTACCTTTGATTTTAGATCGTCGTCTAGATCGTCTCCAAAATATTCTAGATCCATGTGCCAATGTGAAACCTAATTTAAAATCGAGGATTTTTTCAAATCTTTGTTTACTTGAATTGACATACTATCGATTAAATACTTCAGCTTCATCTGCGTTTGAAGGTTGTGAGAAGTTGAAAACCCTAAAATTGAAGTGGATGTTCATAGAGGATGAAACTATGAATGGTATTCTCAAAAACTGCTTGAATTTGGAGAAATTTAGTCTTATTCAGTCAAAAGGGTTCAGGAAGCTCACGATTCGAAGCTCGAGTCTTAAATTTTTAGAGCTAGCGATGTTGGATGTTCATGAGATAGATGTTTTTGTTGAGGGCCTTCAAGTTCTCGTTGTTAGATCTCTAATTTGCCCTCCGATGGATCTGAAAATTTGTGCCCTAAACCTTAGATCCTTTCAATCTATTTGCTTGCCAATGGCTACAAGATTTCTTTGTGTTGACCTAGAACCACACTTTCTGAAAACTCAAGATATTCTTGAAATCTGCAGTAATCTTTATGTAAGTTCTCTCAAGCTTAGCTATTCTTATATTTCTAGCATCACATATTTTATTTAAATAACTTTTATAATGGATGATATTTTGATAACTTATTCTTATCAATTGGAATTTACTTTTAGGAATAATATTTGCAAGGTTTTAAATTGTAGTTTTGCAGGCACAATATTATGATGTCATCAATTGTCATAAGATGCAGCCCGTGCAAACAACAAAATTTTCGTCATCAAATATGATTGTGGTGGTTGCTAAAATGCATTTAATGATGTGATCCACAATTTGAAACTATAGTATACTATTCACTAATGCTAACTATCTTCTTCATTGTAGGCATCTCGAACAATAAACATTTTTCAAACTCTATTATCTTTGTCAATAGATTTGGATTTGAACAATATAAGAGAAGTGTTAGCACTTTCCTATATACTAAGGACGTGTCTCTATCTTGAGACTCTTAAAATTACTATACCGGTATGTCTCTAACAGGCTCCAACTTAGCTTCCCTTATGTTATTCTTTTGAAAAGAAAACTAAATTTTGTGGAATGATGAAGCCTGATATAATTTTTTTATAGGTGGAAAAAATTGAAAGTTCAAATTCCAGTGGTAATTCTGATGATGGTGATCTACCCTTTCCTAAGTCAATATTCTGGGATAGAAAGGAGGTGGTGTATAATTGTATTAATTTCAAATTGAAGTTTGCTACCATAGAAGGATTCACAGGTAAAGAACAAGAAGTAAACTTTGCTAAGCTTTTAATTACAAGGGCCACCATGATGGAAAGGATTTCAATAATTTGTGAGTCTTCAATTGTGGATGAGGCAAGAGACCTGTTGTCGCTTCCCAGTGCTTCATTGGTTCATCTCTCAATCATATTGAAGTCAAAAAAGAATAATTTAACTAAGGTTGCCGAAGTCTAAGAAAGGTTGTCCAATTTAAAAGGTAATTATATATTATCAAACTTTGTAAGCAATATTTCATGTTGCAAAAACACCATATTCTCGGTATGAATTGCAATTGATTTTAAATTTTTAGGTATACTAATAAGGTTGGACTCAAATGACGATCTTTTATGGACTTCTTCATGAGAAGTTAGTGTTTACTGAGCCAACTGGTACTATATTTTTCTTATGTTTGTGGTGATGTGAAATTAATTAAGTTGCATTACATGTGCTTTTTGTTAATGGGAATGAATTCTCTCAGGTTCAAAAATTAACATGATGTATCATGTTGTTATTTTTGTGTCTATCTCTTTCTTCATTAATATTTATAGGGACTCAGAAATGTAACATGCATTTAATACTTTTCGGGAGAAAGATAGACACAAGAATGATAACAAGATACATCATCTTATTTTTTAACATAAGGGAATGTATTTCTTTATTAGTACTCCCTACGTTTCAAAATATGAGGGGAAAAATACTCCCTACATCATCTTACTTTTCAATTAGAGAGAATAATGCTACTTTAGAATAAATGATATGAAGTACATTTTAGTAATTAAAGTTTATCTTTTGGAAAAAATAAAGAAAATTAAATATAATTAATTATCTTTGTTCATATACATAAATTAGTTTCTTTTTTCTTATATATGAATCTGGAGGGAGTATAAACTAGATTGATTTCTCGAAATTCCACCTATTAATCTTCAGGTAAAGGTTAATTAATTCCAATTAATAACTTAGTTGCATCTTTCGTATAAGTACTCTAGAAGATAGGTGCTGCTACATCTGTGTTATGCGCAAAATTTTATGTGTTGCGTGTTAAGGATTAAAATCTAGAAATTTTAAGATAAAAATACAATTATAGTCTTTTAACTCAAAGTTTCATTTTGATCTCCTAGTAATTTTTAATTATTTTATTCACATAATTTCTTTTTTCGGTTTAATATGATTCTTTACGGTTAACTCCATTAATTTAGTTAACAAAAAAAAACAAAAACAAAAAAGGACTATATTGTTTCTCTCTTTTTCATTAACTATTTATCGAAATTAACATAAAAGGACTATATTGAACCCCAAAAAAAGAAGTTATTGGATCAAAATGATCAAAACAATTATTAGGGGACAGAAGTGAAACTTTGAGTAGAGTTTGGGGCAAGATGTGTAATTTACCCAAACTTTAACAAATGTCTAGCTTTTTTTCATTCATCTTTATGATTTTTTAACATTATAATATGTTCGGTTTGTATTTTCATTTCGTGTTTTCATTCAGTTTTCTATATTATGAAATTTTACAAAAAATAAAAAAAAATGTTGGAAACAGAAATAAACAAAATAGTCTCAGTCATATAGCTCAGTTGGTGAGCACATGGGGATATGCGTGTGTGGGTACGGGGTTCGAATCCCGGTTGTACTACTTTCCTATAAATCAAAAAAAGAAATAAACAAAATCAAAAGTGCAAACAAAAATGAAAACCAAACATGCCCTAATTGTTTTCTCTTCACTTTTTGTGTAAGATTTTATGTTGCAAAAGAAAATCGCTTGATGGTAAAACTTAAAGTTATGATAGACATAAATATAAGAATTTTGTGAGTTCCATTTGTCAAGTGTGACTTTTTTTTATTGTATTTATTTCTCTAGTAATATGACGAAAAAAAAATATGAAATTATTTAAATCCAAACAATGTTAAACTTAATCGTCCTTTTTGTTTTAGGTAAAGAAATTTAATGGACCTTTGTGAAAAGGGAGTTACAACTTACTGGCTTTGTAATGTCATGTCGCGACATGCATTTTATTGTGTGTTTTGTTTCATATTGATAGAATTAATTTTGGATTACTTAAATTTATAAAATTTATTTAGTGTAAAGCTTATTTTGAAATAACATGATTTTTTATTTGGATAATATGTATTAAAAAAATGAGTTTAATAATAAGAAAATACTATTTAAATATTCTTAATCAAAATTCTATTATTAATTTACTGTGTATGATTATCAAAATAAGCTTTAGTGTGGTGTATAAAAAAAAACAAATAAGCTCAAACAGAGACACAAAATATGCAAATTATTCTTGTGTTGAAATGAATTTACATTTGGACTCATGTAAATGTAGAATCAAACACACATAATGTGTATAGTTTTTTATGTAGATGCTTTTATCTAACAATTAATATTTCCAAAATTGAATTTGAATTGATGATATTTTTCAAAATTGATTTGAGTAATTTAAATCAATTTAATCTATCAAGTTGACATAAATTTACTTCATTCATAGGAATATCCTTTAATAATATTCTTAATTTTCATATTCCATAACTGTTTTGTGCTCGTTCGTGATACTCAAATCTCTTCAAAGTGTAAAAGTATGTTTGTGGGCTCTTCAAATATTTGGGCCAGATGGTCAACACATGACTAAGTCTAATTGTATTAGTTGAATTTTCGAATTTGTCCTAGTAGTGCACCAAGCACGCCGATTTAGATCCACCTAGATATATTGTACGTATGTCACACCAAATTTGAACCTATATGTCACACCACTCAAGTCTGGAGATTCTAGAATATTTGGATCAACCAACTAAATGTAGTCATGTCGTTTTCACTCCTACATAATTAATGGGCCTATATAGAGCTCAAGTCTCCATAGTTTAGGTACGCCTCTATTCTAACCGTCACTCTTTGAATAGAAAGGAAAAAAAGTTCTCTAAATTGTGTGAAAACACATGGACATTGATAATCATTCTTTCATTTTTGAAAGAGAACACAACAATACAGTCCCATTTTAGAAAAAAAAAACGAAAAAAAGAAATAATTAACAATAAAGCTAGGCAAATGTAAAACAGAGATCTCAATAATGTAATCTCAAGACTGGGAACTTGAGTCTTTCTAATCTAGCAAAATCAATAGTGAGATGAAAATTCAACAATGTAAGAGAAGGTGAACAATACAATTTTTTACAAAAAAAAAAATCATGAACAAATCAAAAGAAGTGTGAATTAGCATAAGAGGACTAGAAGTTTCTCCAGTCATAACAATCACATGATTCAGGCATTGTATCAAACACTTAATGCTCAACTGGATGAAGACAAATGATTGTTTCTTCTCTAAGCTCTGAACACACATGCAAGTTCCATTTTCCAAACCAAAAGAAAAGGAGAAGAGCCATCGTAGAGGTCAAAGAAATTGCAAGAACACAAAGAAAAAATCTCACTAGTGTTTTATTCACGTCATCTACATTTTTCAACTGTATAACAAAAACAAGTTCTTTTTAGATTCTTTGATGCTTAAAATAGAAGAAGAGATGTGTCAATTCTTGAACAAAGATGAAACAGAACACAGTGAATCCGCCATGGAGCTTCAACAAAGGGAGAAAAAGAAGGTTGAGATTTTATTGATTGTAAAGAAACTGATACAAAAAATTGATAAGCTTGCTGATTCAGTCCTCTATATATACAAAACAAACTACTTAATCAGAAGAGCAAAAAAATAGGGATTGCTAACAGTGAGCCTAAAACAGAAAAACAGAAAACACTTAATAAACTAATAAAAAGAAAAGATGGAAACCTAGGGACTGAATAACAACTTGACAGAATAAAAGACAATTACAAGTCAGGACATATAACAAAAGAGTATTTTGTTATTAATTGCTAACAAGATGAGAGGTAGAAGAAAAAAATGGAGCAAAAAATTGAACCTTGAAAGGGGGGAAAATGATAGAACTACTGAAAGAATGAAGCTTCTGAAGAAGAGAATATAGGAAGAAGCAGGGATACATATTTTGAATGGGTACATAATTTTCCAATACTATAAAGATTATAATGATGATTATTTTGCATTGGGTGAGGGAGAAGCAAAAGGATGACGAATGGGTGAGGGAGAAGCACGAAGGTGAGAAAAAAGGAAAAATAAATTGAGGAATATGAGAGAGAAATGTGTCCGTGATTTAATTTAATTTCTTCTTTTTGTTATTTAGTAATTTAAAATTTTAATTGAATGAGAAATAAAAAAGGGCTCGTCGCATTTTTTATCAAATTCAAACAGCTTGCTTTTCTAATTTTTTAGAGGGAATCAAATGAACACCAGTATGACATGTGGCAATTTCACCAGCTAGGGGTACATGATTTCTAAACAGTAGAAGAAGTCTAACATTTTAAAAATATCATAAACATTATTTTATGTTAGTAAAATTTATTTTTTATTTAAATTTCTTCTTATTGTTTTCCTTATTGTGATTTTTTAAATATTTTTTTCTAACAGTCTTAGAGAGAAAAGATGTTTTCTACTTGTATTTTTAGTAATTAAGATGTCTGCCATGGATATGATTAGGTCTCTTTCTAGTAAGTCTAAAAAATTCGTTGGTGAAAACTTTTTCTGTTGGCCAACAAATGAAATTTTGGCTCACAGATCTCGGTTTGAATTCTGTGATTTCTAGTTCAAAAACTGAAAAGCCTGTTACTGAATCTTCTAAAGAAACAACCAAAACTGATAGTTCTAAAACTTCTAGTTTTGAAGTTGTTGTTTTTGACAATTATATTTTATACCATGGTCCTATCATAAGTGCTTTGTTTGATAATATTTATAAAATTTTCTGCGATACTAGAACTGTTGTGAATATGGGGAAGCTCTTGAATTGAAATATGGGTCAGTTGAATAATATAAAGCTAGACTTGTTGTTGGGTGTAGCCAAGTAGAAGGTGTTGATTTTTTTGATACATATTCTCCTGTTTCTAAAATCACAACTATTAGAGTTTTTTGATACATTAAGGTGCTTTTGCTTTTAATTTGCATATTCATCAAATGGACGTTAAGACCGCCTTTTTAAATGGTGATTTCGAAGAAGAGATTTATATGAATCAATGTATAGGCTTTGTGGAACCAAGAAAAGAAAAGAAAGTTTGCAAACTTGTTAAGTCATTTTATGGTCTAAAACAAGCATCGAAACAATCGCATGAAAAGTTTGATCAAGTTGTTTTTTCATATGGTTTTCAAATCAATAATAGTGATAAATGTGTGTACATGAAAAATTATGATGATGGTGCTTGCATAATTATATGTTTGTATGTAGATGGTATATTGATATTCGGTAGTAATTTGCATATGATAGAAAATGTGAAATCTTTCTAGTCTAGTAATTTTGATATGAAGGATCTTGGAACTGTAGATGTGATTTTGGGTATTAAATTGATCAAAAAAGAGAATGACATTATTTTGACTCAATCTCATTATGTCGAAAATTTGTTGAAGAAATTTAATTATTTTGATGTTAAGCCTATTTCAACACCTTATGACTCGTCTTTTAAGCTAAAGAAAAATATTAGTGAAGGTGTTTCTCGGCATAAATATGCACAAATTATTGGTTCTTTATTGCACTTGTCAAATTTCTCTAGACTTGACATTGCATATGTTGTGGGAGGTACATTGACATGGAAGCTAAAATTATTGCTTTAGATACTGCAAGTAGTGAAGCTGAGTTTTTAAAAAATCTTTTATGTGATTTACCTTTGTTGAATAAACCTATACCTCCAATCTCAATGCATTGCTTAGAATAAGACACAAATCTATTAGAAAGTTGATATATGATGGTGTCATTTCTCTTGACTTTGTCAGGTCATAATACAATCTAGCAGATCCGCTCACAAAAGGGTTAACTCGTCAACAAGTACTTGAACCGTCAAGGAAAATAAGATTAAATCCTATTAATTAGTCACATCAATGGACGCCTATCTCCTATTGATTGGTGATCCCATGAATCAAGTTTAATGGGTAACAATGAAATTGTTGTTGACTAAAGTACACCAATATTATTTCTTGTGGAGCTATTTTGATTCTTATTCCCATGGCGAGGTGTACTCTAAACCGTGGCAATTCCAAGGTTGAGGTATAAATGTTATTCTCTTATGAAAAACAATTAAATACCTCTTAATGAACCTTACAACAACAATTTATGGGGTGGTATGTTAGAGATTTTTTCTGGACTGCAATCAATTGTCTATACAAGATGAACTAGTCAACGGGCAAATGCATCTAAAGAGCATCCTTACTAGTTTGTAATGTGTAATTGCAGAACGTACACCATATTAGTTCAAAGAGAGGTGGCATCACAACAAACACACTTAATAACAAGTCTTTTCTAGCCAAAACTTTTTCAAGTGAACATTCATATAGATCACATGCTACTTTACATGAATTGAAATAGAAGGGAAAAACTCCAAATTTTTTTACCACAGGTCAAACCCCAAATGGTTTGACAAAAAAAATTTATCAAACTCCGAATGGTTTGCCGCAATTCATGAAAATTCTCTCGATCAAATCAAAATCTAATCAAAATAAATCTTACCTAAATAATCAAATCAAATTTAAATATTTTATAAGATTACGTAAATCACTTTACACAGGAGATTAAATCACATGTCTTAATTAATTCCTTTATCTTACGAATATGAATTCAAAATCCAAAATAAAATATTGGTGTGAATCAATTTTGTCTTTAAATACAATTAAATGAAAACTTATCTTAATTTTCAAATATGAAATAAGTACTAAACGCATCAAAATCACAAATTTGATTAAATCAATTTTTTGAACATATCTCAGGTAACAAGCACGTGTTTTTACCCTTTGTTCCATAATTTATCCTTATCACAATTTTGAATTCCACAATCTCAAATTTTTATATAGAGATATACTCTAATAAAAAAATTAATTATTCGCAAATAATCTCAACCTCGAATTTTTATATAGAGATATACTCTAATAAAACAAATAATTATTCACAAATAATCTCAACGTGAATTAAATAAATTCAGCTTTTGATTTCACCAGATAAATCACTGAACACTAACAACAAAAAGGTTATTTATGTATCAAATTGTGTATTTGTCTACAACAAAAAGGTTAGTGAGACAAATACACAATTTGATACCTAAGTAACCTTTTTGTTGTTTTAGTGTTTAGTGATTTATCTAGTGAAATCAAACTGAGACAAATACACTAAATTGAGGCCTCTTAATTTTCTCAATTTTAATTTTCCTTTTTTTAAATACACAATTTAGATATCAAACTGAGACAAATACGTCTCAATTATGTAGCTCAGCTAGTAAGTGTATGGAGACGTGTGTATGTGAGTACGGGTTCAATCTCCGGTTGTACTGCGTGCTTTCTTATGAAAAAAATAACACAAATACAAATAATAAAACAAAATTCTTTCCTTAAGCCATATTGTATTTTATGCCCAACAATTATTCTTTATTGTTCTCACATTATTTACTTCAAAAAACTATTCAAAATCCACGTCATCATCTCGAAGAAGGCAAAAGACATCACCGTATCAAAATTAAATTTTAATCGACTAGAATCTTCTAGGACCTTGAATTTGCTCATATATACATTAATCAATGGAATTAGGGGCATTATTCACATAAATTATAACAATAACCAAAGACATTCTATAAGATTGATCTATACCAAGATCCTTAGCTTATGTCTACAATTGTACATACTAATTGAATGATTTGAAGCTTCAGTGAAAGAAGTGCACTCTAGTCAATCTGTTTTCATTCAATGATGAACACACCTAAAAGAACAATACAATTCTAATCCCCATTGTTTTAACACCACATTCTCATCATTCCAGTCTTGTTATTTAATATTCATATAATGGGATCTATAAATAAAAACCAAAATTGAACGCATGCAATGACTTGTGAAATCAATCACTATCATATAGTAAGTAGGGAAATCGATTTTTTGTTTTTTGGGATTCCAACAAATGGATTAATCAAAACAAATTCACCATGGTATGTCATTAACCGAACATATAAAACAGGGTATATATACTATTACAAGAACACACACATAAATTTTATTAGTTGCGCGATTTGCATATCACCAAAATGCAAACGCAAACCCTCTGAATATAATTTTAAGTTTTAATTTTTTTTAGAAATTGATTCATTAATAATCCCAAAATAAACACAATCATATAAGATAAGAATTGGGTCCTAATTAACTTATATAATTAAGGCTCTGATATCACATGTAAGCAATAAATTAATACGTCAATGATTAGTTATATTAAATTAGAACACCAGTTAGTGTATAACACTTATTGTTATAGACATCGTAATCGACTTCACATTCGCGGAGGGTTGAAGAGTGAAGTGGATTGGAGAATGAACTGGGCTGAGGGATTTATTTGCCCAAAGGGGACTTCTGAGTGTATGCTCTAGGATTAATACATCTAAAGTATTGACCTAGGAGATTGTCTTCGTTTGTGCATTCTGCTCAAAGAGAAATATGCTATTTTATTTGCCTCAATGTGATAGCTTATTTATTTCAAGCTATAACTTGTCTTATATTTGGTGCTTGTTTTTAAGAGTGAATTTTGCGTCATTGTTTTTTTTAACCGAATTATGGCTTGGGTAAGTGAAATTATTTTATGGATAAGTTATTGGAGATGTGTTGGTTTAGGGAATATGTTTGTCCAAAGGGGATGGGTTTTCTAAAGCCAATGGTATACTCACTAAGTAACTTACCTGAGGTTCTTAGTTCACATATTATGCATAAAGGGGAATGTGTGATTGTGTGGCCTTATTATGATAGCCCGTTGAGCTATATCTTGCCCTTTACTAAAGTTATTGGAGGTGCATTGGTCTAAGAGATCTGTCTGCCCAAAGGGGATAGATTTCTAGACCTAATGTATGCTCATTGAATAACTCATATAAGGTATTGGCTTTGGTTATGAGCAGGGTTTGCACGTTCAGTCCAAAACGGAATGTGTGATTATATAGGCATCAATATGATATTTTATCGTATGTTCTAAATATTGATCTGTGTATTAACCTTGAGATCAATGGGAGATGAGGTAAAGCTTATTGTCATTGGGACCACAATACCGGTGATGGAAACTATATCGCAGTTGAGGTATACTTGTATCTTTGAAGCTCGGTGTTGTTAGGACCACTATACCAATGGTTGACACCATATTGGAGCTGAGGTAAACTCGGTGTTGTTGGGACCACTATACTGGTGGTTGACACCATATTGGAGTTGAGGTAGAATGGTTTTGAAAGAAACCGTGCAATTTCTCTAGCCTTTAGGCTTTTGAGAGAAATTAAGGACTGACATAGAAAATGATAGTATGGACGTTCTAGATCACATTAGCATGTTATTTTCTCGCCACACTCCACATTGATGACTAGTCGAAAAAGTCAGTGATATTTGTAACCATTAAAGGTGTTGCATCAATAAGAGGTGCAATTTTCGTCATGATTCGATATTACATGTGTTTTGTTTGATGGAGTCTTAATTAGGTGTTGTGTCTTGGGATCATAGGTTGATGGCCACAACTTGTATTAACCGAGAGTCAAAGTGGGAGAATGTTAGATTTTTCTTTGTTGGGTAAACAATCATAATTTCCAAATAGATTAATTGAATGAAGAAAATTGCTAGATTTATTGAAGGTGTGGTTCAATTGATGAGGAAATGAATGAGAGTTGTTGAATGGATGAGAGAACACATGTATGAGATTAATTCATGAATCTTGGAGAGGTGTGATTATTTCAAGGTTCTTGGAATTGTGGGAGAAGTCATCTACAACCACTATATAAAGAGAGATTTGTAAAGAGGAGAATTCACCAGTCACAAATGGAGAGAAATGTACCACTTCTTTTTGAGGAGGGGGTCACTTGTGAGTGAGGTGTTATCATTCCTTGTAACTTTGAGTGGGAGACTCAGATTTGTAGGGTGATATACTATTCGAGGAGGGTTTTACTTGTTTATCCAGAAAACTTGTAATCTTTGTTGAGATAGTGAAAGCCTAGTTGAGATGGTTCCGTGGATGTAGGTAAGAGGTGCCGAACCACGTTAAATCTTGTGTTTCTTCCACCGTGTTTTATCTATGCCTTGCGTGTGTATATGTGTGCTATCATCTTTGGTTGTTAGCGCTTGCCTGTGTAGGGGATTTTTCTCCAACATTTTTGTGGACTGCAATCAATTGTGATTTTTGTTTCGGCAAAAATGGGTTAACATTGTGATCCATTTGATGACACTCAAGCCCACTAATAATGTGATAAATTTACATTGGCCTTTGGGAACTTAATTCTGATGTGTGTGAGAGACAGTGTGGGTTGAACCACTAGACCCGTGATGGAAGGTGCCTAGGGTTTTATAAATAGAGAGGCTAAGTCCCCTTTGCCGAAAAAAGCTCTCTAGGTTCGCCCATTAAAAACCTAGAATTGCATAGACTGTGATTAGGCAAAGGAAAATTTAAAAGGTGGTGTACCCATATAGAAGAAAAATATATTAGGTTTAAGATCAGGTTTGCTTTTATATAGTAGAACCTATCACAGCCATAATGTTTGCACATATACAATTAAAACATGACACGTCACTTTGGCACACAACTATGCCACTTAATGGTCATAATGTTTTTCTTTTATTAAAAATAAAAAAGAAAACTTTCTGGACATATAATGTGAATCACCGCTCATTTATTTTTGCCCAAAATGAAATACTCCCTCTGTCACATAATATAAACCCTAACTAACATTTTATACAGTTTAAGAAAAAATGGTTAAGTTATTAGAATTAGAAATATTAATTAGACTATTGAGATGCTACACCAATTAAATTTAAATTAAATTATTTTCTATTGGTTAGATGACTTTGAAAGTTAAAAAAAATCATAATAAATGCTTTTAATTTTGTGTGTAGGAGTTTATATGATAGGTTAAATTACACTTTTCATCCTCTATGTTTTGGGTGTGATTCAGATAAGTTCTCTAACTTTTTTTTGGTTCATTTTAGTCCTCTAACTCACTAACGTGACTCAAGTTTACCCTTTCGTTAGTTTTTCCGTTAAAAACTAACGGAAAACACTAACAACGTTAGTATTAGACACGTTTCACCTTGTGATTGGTGCATTAAAAATAAATATAATAATATATATTTATATATAATTAAAAAGAAAAAAATTATTTTTATTTTTAAAAAAAAAAATTCTCCTTCTCCACTCTCTCCATCACCAACTCCATCCAACTCCATTATTCTTCCTAACTCCTCCACCATCGTCGGCAGCCCCAACCCCACCTTCACCACTCACCAACGAGTCACAGTACAAGCTCTTTCCCACTTATTTTTCAAGTTGGCTCCCAATTTTCATTATGTTTAGTTTCCAATTTCCACACATTCCTCAACAACAATTCATTCTCTTCTTGTTCACTCAATAATGTTGAACATAATAAATCCCAAAGCTTCTTTCCTCACGTTTGCTTGGTTCTGCTTCAATTGGGAATAACCAATTAACAACCCCAAAGTTTCTTTTGTTCAAAAATTGGGTATTTAGAGATTTTGTATATGCGTGAAATTAACAAATGCATAACCTAAATTTGACATTCTACTCCATTGGTGAGTGGTGACGGTGAGTTGGGGCTCGCGGCGGCGGATGGGTGGTTGCTGGCGGTGGAAGAGGGCAAAGGAGGTTAAAGAGGATAGAGGAGTTGGGAAGAAGAATGAAGGGTTAATTTTTTTTTTTTTGTAACAAGAGTTTTTTTTTTTAATAAAACAGTTTTTTTTTTTACTTTTTAATTATATATAAATATATATATGATTACATTTATTTTTAATGGACCAATTACAAAGTGACACGTGTTTAATACTAACACTGTTAGTATTTTCTGTTAGTTTTTAACGGAAAAATTAACGAAAGGGTAAACTTGAGTCACGTTAGTGAGTTAGAGTACTAAAATGAACCAAAAAAAATTAAAGGACTTATCTGAATCACACCCAAAACATAGAGGACGAAAAGTGTAATTTAGCCTATATGATAGGACAAGAACTTTTTAATAATTAGGGCTTATATTATAGGACGGAAGGAGTATCAAATAACAAATATTTATTTCATGTCATCTTCACTTTCCTCTCAAAACCCTAGAGATGCCCGTGCTGCCGCCCCTCCTCTCTCTGCTGCCCTAGCCTCTCCTCTATGCGCTCTACCTCCCTCTCTTCCTCTTTTCCCCTTCACAGCCTCTCTTCCTCTAACATAGACTTGCTTGCCATCGCCTCTGACGATAGAATTTGGACTAGCAGAAGCCACACCCAAGCGCATGGTCACCATCTTCTAGTGTTATTACCTCTAAGCCGCCGCTCCTATGGCTTCGCACACGAAAGCTTCAGGCTTTCCCAAACCAGCAATTTGCATGCTATAGATCAGAGTTAATCCTTTGCTTTCTAATTATTTTTCTGGGTTTGGTTTTTTTTTTTTTTTGAATTTCTGTATTTTTGTTTTCTTAGAATTTTTTGGGTTAGGATTGTTTTCTGATAAATTTCCATATTTTTATTTTGTCTCTTGAATTTTCTGTAGTCTATTTTCTTTCTTCTTGGAGGACTCAAAGAAACAAATTGTGATTTTGGTTTATATGATTATTATAGCATTTGTCTAGTGAGAAGAATGATATATATTCTTTCAAAATATGATCAATCTACCGCTTAAATTGTGATTGATCAAAAAAGTACGAACAAAGAAGAAACTTGAAAAAAAATTGAAGCAGATAATTTAGATTAAAAAAATAACAAAAAAATAATCGGTTGGTTTCTTGAATATGCTCACACGTTTCTTGAATATCTACTACTAATTTTTTAATAGCAGATAATATAGATTAAAAAAACATTTAAGAAGGGAAAGGAATTTAATTTAATTTAATTTAATTTAATTCAATTAAAACATTATTGTAAATAAATTTTATTTTGCTTTACGTTTCAATTTGTGATTGAATCTGTCTAATTAAATTTGTATGTATGTAAGCATTATTCTTTTACCTGTTATATTCTGATTACTGATAATGAATCTTAATTTTTTTATTAAATTAATATTATATCTAATGATATTTAAAGAGTTCTATAGTGGTATATCATATATATTAAGTGGTATATGATATATTAAGTGGTATATCTAATAACTTGTATTATACACATCGTCTTAAGGGATGTATGGTACACCACCTAAAAAAATATGTAAAGAATTCAATTGAAAACGTTTAATATAATAATAAATTATATATTTTGTATGTATGTATGCATAGTCTTTTTTTCTTTTAAATTGGTTATAATCAATTGAATAATAGAAGGTGTACGAAGTAATACAATTATTTTAAAGCCATTTGTAATTTATATTTTTTTATTGGCGTATGATACCCTACTTTTAAACTCGTGCATCCTAAAATCCCCACCTTGTAAGGCCTCCTTGGTGGTGAATAATGATTTTCCAAGGGAAGGTAAGTAAGGAAAATGGTGATGTATCATACATCACTAAATTCTAGCCATCAAATTTATTATTTTTTATTGAATACATGAGATTTTGCAGGGCTACCATTAAAACTGGTCACCTTCATCAACCTCTCGACCACAACCAGTCCCATCTCAGGCCACCATAGCTCCTACTCCGACCACCCTTCTTCCACCAAATCTCTCCGGTGAGACGATGAACAGAAATCCAGAAACAAAATAACATAAAGTAAGGCTCATACATTTGGCCTCACCTTGAAAAAACATTTTCAGATCATATACGGTTAAAGAAACAGAAAAAATTGCGATGAGAAGGAAAACCAAGCATGTAAGTCTTTGTTTGGTAATCTTACCAAACCTTTTGCTATGACGGAAGATCTTAAAGGGTTTCTCTTTCTTAGCAGATCATCCATTACTAGCTAGTAATGGAGTTTCAATCTTCTTGTTACTCAAAGCCATTTCAATGTCGCAAAGGAAAACAACGATTTACTTGCAAATGCATAAAAACACATACCCATTTGGCTAAGAACAAAATTCTAGGAAAAACACATATCGCTTCAATCCCTGTTGCACATAGCAAAACCCAGATTTGATTGCAAAAAGCATGTTGTTGGGGGAAGGCGAGGGCAGCAAAAGGAGAAAAGTGTAGGGTGGCAGAGGGAGAAGTAGTGGCAGAGGAGAGAGGAGGACAGTGAGGTGTCGGCAGATGAGGGAGAGGAAAAGGGAGTAGACTTGAGGTTGAGGGTGGGCTCGCCTTCTTTTTCGCCAGAAAAGGTGAAAACGAGAAGGAGGGGGCGACTGAGGTAGAAGAAGAAGGTGGGTGGAGCCGGGGCAGAAGAAAAGAGTTAGCTGACTGATCATGGCTTGTTTGAAGCTGTTTTGATTTTTAGTTTTTTAAAACTGTATTATAAAACAATTTTTTAGAAGAGTTTCAATACAAATTTATATGTAAATTTAGAAAACTAAAATCTGAAAACAAAGGGCTTGTTTGATTTCTCTTTTTGAAAACACTTTTCTATTTTTAAAAATAAAAAACTAAAAAACCCGTTTGACAGTCGAGTTTTCAAAAACAGTTTTCAGGAATAGTTTTTGTTTTTCAGTATTTAAAAACCAAAATATGAAAACATTTAAAACATGTTTTGGTTTTCAGTTTTTCAGTTTTCTGAATTTACGCACAAATTTGTATTGAAAACTCCTCTCACTTTTTTTTAAAAACTATTTCTAAAAACTGTTTTATAATACAATTTTTAAAAAGTAAAAACCAAAATTGTTTCAAACAAGCCCAAAAACAAGTTTTAGGGGCTTGTTTGAAACAATTTTGATTTTTAGTTTTTAAATATTGTATTATAAAACAATTTTCAGGAACAGTTTTTAGAAAAAGTTAGAGGAGTTTTCAATATAAATTTGTGTGTAAATTCAAAAAACTGAAAACCAAAACATGTTTCAGATGTTTTCATATTTTGGTTTTTAAATACTGAAAAACAAAAACTGTTCGCGAAAACTGTTTTTGAAAACTCAACTGCCAAACGGATTTTTTAGTTTTCTATTTTTAAAAACAGAAAACTGTTTTCAAAAAGAGAAATCAAACAAGCCCTTTCTAAATTTTAGTTTTTAAATACTAGAAACTAAAAAACTATTCTCGAAAACTGTTTTTGAAAACTCATCTGCCAAACGAGTTTTTTTTTTTAATTTTCTATTTTTAAAAACAAAATACTATTTTTAAAAATAGAAATGAAACAAGCCCTAAATTTTTTGTTTTTATTTTTTTTCAAAATTTAAACCTGCAATTACACGTAATAATTAGGGATGTATGGTAACGAAGAAAAAGATACTTACCCTAGAACTCACCTTTCCAAGGTGAGTTTTTTTTTTTTTTTTTTTTTTTTAATAACTACGGGTTTTTTATCCTTAAAATGAGATTAATCTTGTTCGTGTTGCGTGGTTGGCGCTGATCCCCGAGAATTTAGCATAAATGAGATTCGAACACGAATTTTTCTGTTGTGAATCGTCTCTCCTATCAACTTAACAAGACCTATACTGCTAAGTCAAATTTAAAGTTTCGAAGGTGAAAGTTTGCTTAGACGAAATATTTATAAAGCATAACATAATAACTTTCACATTTATAGTCATTCGATATCACAAAAATAATATGTTTTTTATAACATGAATAATATTGCACATATTAAGAAATTCAAGATAAAAATAAAACATAATATTAATTATATGTTAAATTAAATTACATTAATCTTTTGTGTTTTCTAATAACAACTTTTTACTTTATATTTATTAACCCGTGCAATATTATACTCATACATAAATCCTAATAACAATAATAACACCAAATCTCAATTCGCACGAAAGAAACAGAGTATCTTCTTGCTCTGAACCTTGTGCGGTCTACTTTCTCTGTGTTCTTGTTTCCTATTCTGCCGAGTCGACTCACGCCATGGACGAACACCAAGAATCTCAACGTCAAGCTTCTAACCGCGACCCTTTCCTCCTCAACTACCAACCTTCAGAGCGCCGAATCGCCTCCGAATTCCTTGCTACGTGGCTTCCGTTCCTCTCACGAGATCTCTGCCGCCACTGCACCCAATTGCTCACTGATCGCGTTCGCTCCATTGACCCAGGTTCTAAAACCCTAACTTTCCCTCTTAATTCCCGATCTCGCTCTAATTCTTGTTTTGTTCAGACTCGATTTTTTCTCCGTCCTCACGCTCTTTTTGTGTGCATGTGCAGAGTCGAGAAGCGACAACCTTGACAACAACGCAAACGATGAGGTGGTTGACGATGCCGACGATAACTGCGATGCACATTCTCTTGGGAGTTGGAAAGATGGAGCGGAGACGAATTCAAACATTGAGGCTCCGAGCCCGCGGATATCTTGGGCTGATATGGCTCAAGAAGATGATGAATTCGGTGAAGAAGAGCATTATTCTAATAGCAATAAGGTGGCTGATTCAAACCCTTCAGAGGCAAATATAGTTGTTACTGAGAAACCTACTTTGCCCCGGGAACAGAGAGAGTACATTAGGTTTATGAATGTGAGGCGCAAGAAAGATTTCATTTGCTTTGAGAGAGTTAACGGGAAACTTGTTAATATCCTTGAAGGACTTGAACTCCACACTGGTATTTTCAGTGCTGCTGAACAGAAAAGGATAGTAAATTATGTTACTTTACTGCAGGAGAAAGGGAAAAACGGAGAATTGAAAGGTTTGTGATTCTGATCTCACCCTGTTAGGGTTTGTTTCTATCTTTTATTTGGCTTTTGCCTCATTGTTTTGCAGCAAGGTTTTAAATTGTGGCTGGTGTTGCGGTTGTGTTAAGATCAAAATCGGCCATAAGTTAAATGTGGCTTAATGTGGTCGAATGCCATGGGATTGCCACTTGATATGGCGGAGCGGAGCCTATCACAATTTAAAATCTTGTTATGTAATTTTCTAATGTCGCAAACTTGATGATTTATAACTGCACTTCATATATAGTATTAGATTTATATTTACTGATGTGTGTCTCCCAATCCTTCGGTATCTGATGTTACAAATCATCAATACCAAGCTTATTTTGTCTTGCAGTTACTCTTACAAGATCTTCAATTCTTACTTTATATTGCCTATTCACATTTTGAATCATATTGCCTAGATTCCTCATTCTTTAATGATTGTCTAGTTAATTCAACTGTTAGATAGAAATTTAAACTGTTATCATGGAAGCTGAAATTGACCAATCGAGAGCATATACCTGGATATATATTTATATGAGTGCATGGGCAAAGTAGTTAAAAGAAAAAGTGCCCTTAAGGCACTAGGGGTTTTTATCACCTCGAGGCAAGATGTGCGAAAATGCATGGCTCATTGGAGAAAGAATTTAACATTAGAAAAACAAGAAAACTTTAACTATTTGGCGTTTATTGTATATAACATTCGAAAAACAAGAAAACGTTAACTATTTGGCTTTTTCTGTATATAGTTGCCACCTAAAGTAACTACTCAAGCCTGTCCTTCATAACAAAACCATAAGATTAAAAACCATCAATTTACTTAACCCTTGTTTGATGGAAGTCCCATGGATCGAGTCGACAAATGACAACTAGTTAATAATTTTATATTTCTGGCTATTTATGTCTGCTGCATCAATTATCAAGTTAGGTTGCTATTCTTTTGTGTGTTTCTAACAGTTATCAATAAGTTGCTAAAGGTTTGCCTTGTCTGAATTGGAAATACCCAATTCACGTTGACGACACTCTCATGTTTCTCCAAAAATTTGGTTAGGGGATTCCCATAACTTAATGAGGTTATGAGGCTGATGAGTTTGGAACTAATCGATTTAGCATTGGTGGCTCAGACTTTACATCCATCGGGCATAATGCATTTGCTAACGACATGTCATATGATACCAAAAACCAAAATGTTTTCTCCCCTCCAATTTGGCTTATACTTTATTTGGACAGATTGATTTGCTTGTGTAATTTCTGAATTCTGAGGAACTATATGTTGCTAATTCTTTTCTTCTTTTTTCAGATCGGACATTTTCAGCTCCTCAAAAATGGATGAGGGGTAAGGGACGTCAAACTATCCAATTTGGCTGCTGTTACAATTATGCAGTGGTAAGTTTGTCTCTCATGTTGTTCTTACATTTCTTTATTTTGAAACGAATTATCTTAATGCTTACGGGTGCAGCATTATGCTTACCATATAACTTTTTGCTTACAGGATAGAGATGGTAACCCACCTGGTATTCTTCAGAATGCAACAGTAGATCCTATACCCGATCTCTTCAAGGTCATCATTCGACGCCTGATCAAGTGGCATGTACTATCTCCCACTTGTGTGCCAGACAGTTGCATTGTGAATATCTATGAAGAAGGGGACTGTATACCTCCACATATAGATAACCACGACTTTGTTCGACCATTTTGCACAGTCTCATTTCTTAGCGAGTGCAACATAGTTTTCGGATCAAACTTAAAGATTGTAGGCCCGGGTGAATTTGATGGTTCATTTTCTATTCCTTTACCTCTGGGGTAAGTAAGTAGTACTGTCTTATTTAGTTTTTCAGCTATTGCTACATGGCTTTAGATATAGTTAGATTAAATTTTTCATCAATTTGCTACTGTTATGGAGGATTCAGAATCTTATAATTAGTCTTTTTTTCTCCAGATCTGTGCTTGTCTTAAATGGAAATGGAGCTGATGTAGCTAAGCATTGTGTACCTGCAGTTCCCATGAAAAGGTATTTATTGATAGGGTTAAACATATGTTCTTAAATAAGCTTCATGATTTTTTGTTCAGCACTAAATTTTTGTTTGATTTTCTCTCTATATATAATTTGGTATTTGGTTTTAGTCCTGTTCTCTACTTATAAATAGGGATGAAAATAGAAAAAAACAAATGAAAAGAAATTTTATAGGGATGAAAACTGAACTAAAATATTGTATAGAGACGAAGACCAAAATGAAAGAAATTTGCATGGATCAACACCAAAAATTGTGAATTTTACCAAGACTGAAAAAATACTTTTTGATATAATATTCTGTCTGTAGCTTTTGCACAAATGACTTATTATTGTTCCCTATCCATATCCTATATGTTAAAACTTTTGTCAGGATATCCATCACATTCAGAAGAATGGACGAATCGAAGCGGCCTAAAGGGTATGTCCCGGAACCTGATCTTCAGGGGATCCAACCATTGCCGTATGAAGTTGAGCAGGAAAAGAAGTCAAGTGCACACAGACCTAATCGTCATTCGAGGAGACATAGAGATAGGAGAGGTGGTGGGAGGAATGATGCAATGGGATCTGCGGCTAAAAGCGACAGGTTCTCAGAGCCCCGTGAGTCAACACCAAGATCTGGAAATAGATGGAGTAGGGTAAAGCCCGGTAGTTGAAAGGTGCCATGTTATTAGGATTGAAGGTTCCTGTTGGTACGCAGTTAATTATCTGATGTTAATGCCCATGTGTTGGTTTAGTTCATGCAAATTGCGATTCTACATATCAACAACAACGACTATGATCTTCACAGTTGGTGTGCTGCTTTGGTATCTTCATTTTCTTAGCCACAGGCGCGCTAATGTATATGTGAGTGTATTGGAAGTCAATAATTGCTGCAACTTGGTGAAAAATTGTGATTCTAATTCGTCTGTTTATTTAAAACCGAGCTGAAGTGTGGCTAGGTTAGATATGGCCTTTTGATTTGTTTTGAGCTTGATGCTAAATATTCATTGTTGAGGTAATAATGGTTGCATTTGTGAGGTTAGCATTCAGCATTGCTAGATTGTGGATGGATTGTAGAATAATTATTACAAGGCTTAGTTTTTGCTTGTCTTTTTCTTGATTTGTGATAGGTTTTGCACACGATGTACTTGGATGTTCACCACATTAATTCTGCTTATAAATTCAATCCAAATCAGGCAAATTTTAACATTTGCTTGGTAGTTTGTTTGGTGTGGCATGGAATTTCTGTAGCAAGGTTGCTTATGGCTGAACATTCTTTTGATGCCATTGTTTGCATCGTTTGGATGAAAAGAGAGAAAATAGGAGAGAAGAGGGAGACAAAAGAAAATGGTGAGAAAATAAAGAGAGAGGTGAAGTTGGTTGGTATGATTGAAAAGTAAAAAGAAAGAAAATAGATAGATGATAGAATAATCTTTATATCCCTTTTTAAATTTTAAAATAAAATATTTTTTTTAAATTAGGATATGTATATAGATTACAAGTTCCTTGTAGCCTTTCCATTTTCTTGCCTATGATCGTTGCTTAGTGTGGACTTCACAGACATTTTCTTTCTTGGAGACGTTTGGTATTGAGAATATTCTTTTTATTTTTGGGAAACCCACTTAAAATCATAGGTTACCATGTTTGATAGAAGATTTGAATGACTTTCTTGAGGAAGTTTTTTCATTCCTACTTTAAAAGGTGGATATTACTTACTTGGGAAACACTTATCTATAAAAGTAGTTTAAATTCACTCTTATATCAAACACTCTTAAGTTTTCTCTCATTTCGACCCGTTGAAATGTTTCAAAATATGTTGTGTTTTCTATCTTCATATTCTCCTTCGTCGTTTTCTCTTCAAACAAATAACTTCTTAAGGAATTATGAAGAAAAAAATCCATCTTTAAAAATATTTTTTTTAGGTACAGATGATCTAGAGTTCAAATAGGCATATTATAGATTTTTTTTCATATTATTTTCTTCAAAGTTGTTTTGGCAATTTCGAGAATGGAGCTTTTAAGGTTATTTACAAACTTGTATTTTCATCCTTAGAAGGGATCATTCTGGTTATCACTATTCACTAGTATAGCAATTTGATGATAATAAACATGAGTCCTTGTCTATAGTTTAGTGTGTGTGAACCGTTGATTTTAATCTAATGATTGAGATTCTGATTTAGAGTTCAAATAGACATATTATAGATTTTTTTTCATATTATTTTCTTCAAAGTTGTTTTGGCAATTTCGAGAATAGAGCTTTTAGGGTTATTTGCAAACTTGTATTTTCATCCTTAGAAGGGATCATCCTGATTATCACTATCACTATTCACTAGTATAGCAATTTGATGATAATAAACATGAGTCCTTGTCTATAGTTTAGTGTGTGTGAACTGTCTGATTTTAATTTAATGATTGAGATTCTTGACTACACCAAGATATAATTTTTATTATTTTATTAATTTTTAGTGACTTGAAATAATCCAACTAGTCTCATCAAAATCAGGCGGTTTATTAATTTTTATTATTTTATTGATTTCACTGTAGTTATGTGGATCAAATTTAAAGAAGTTAAAATTCTAATTAATGTGATAGCTCTTTAAGTAAAATAGCAATTGAGTCTTTGCATTGGTATTATTGATCAATTTGTTTCTTGATTAGTACTATATTTAAAGAAAGATAGATTTAATCTTATTTTGATAACTTGGCAAATTTGACTCCTAATTACAAGAGAGTAAGTTTAATCTTTTAACTTTCATCAAATTATCAGTCAGTTTTTTCATACATAAATTATCAGTCAGTTTGAACTTATAGACATCAAAGACTAAATTGGTTGATAATTATAAATTTAAGAACCACTTTTTTTAATGTCAACTATCAAGGACTAAACTGAATAATGGTGACAACTTGAGAGTGAGTTGAGATCCTTTCCAACTTCCTTCTCTTCATTTTCTCATTTTAAGGGAGAATCATATTGAAATGATGTTTTACTCATTTTTTTTACTGCATAAGAAGTTTATATTTCTTTTGTTATTATTGAACTCTGAACTACAGAATGTTGAGTGATTTGAAGACTACAATTCTGAATTCACCGTTTGAAATTAGAAACACAGATGCTCCTTGCCTTGAACATCCCTTGTGTAGAAAAAAGTATCAATGGATGGTATTTAAAATTTTAAATATTAATCATCTGCAAAACTTACGGCCAGTTAATTCTGTTAGTTAAACCATCGTGTATATAAGCAGCTTATCTAAATCGATTCATTCAGATCAATAAATGATAAGTATTTTTCATCTTTTTCTCTTCATTGTATGTGTAATATGGTATCAGAAGTTGTTCTATCTGTTCTATCTGTTTCGTGCCCTTTTCCTTTTCTTGCTTCGAAAGATTCCTCTAGTCCTCGTTCGGGTGCTACTATTGGCGCCTCTGCCATTTCTGGTTGCGCCATACGTTTTAATTTTTTTCTCTAAAATTGCCCTTCACCTGGTTTTTAAAACCCAAACGCGCTCGGGTTTTAGAAATTGAGCAAAATAATAAATGTGCCATGCAAAATCAATTACCGGTTATTAAAACTTGAGCGCGCCCAGAAAATAAAAACTGAGCAAATATATAACATAAAAGAATTTCTCAAAATGACCTACCGATGAATAAAAACCGGGCATATCCTGCATTTACAACATGTTCATAAACTGTTTTTGTTTACCAGTAGTTCATTTTGGAAAATTATTTTGCTCAGTTTCTAATTACTGGGCACGCCCGGATTTTAATAACTAGTAGTTGATTTTGCGGAACAAACTTCTACATTCGCTCATTTTTTAATTCCTGGGCACACCCGAGTTTTACAAAACGGGCAATTAGCAATTTTCAAAAAAATAAAATAAAATGTGTAGCGCAACTAAAATGGCAGAGCTGCCAATAGTAGCTGCCAAAAAATCGTTCGATTCATTCAGTTCAACCATTGGAAAGTAACTTGTTTTTTATTTTCTTTCTTTCACTATACGCATCATAATTAGTTAAGTAAAATTGTTAATCATGTTATTCTCTCCCGAAATATAAGAAATTGCTTTTAATATTCCAAAAAATCCTTAATTTTGTAGTCCCTTGTTGCTATCTACAGAAATTCAAACACCACATGCCCCATTTCAAAAGTCAGGAACAAGTTGAAGAATAGAGCCTCCATTGTTGACAAAATAGCTCCTTCACATACAAAATTCGGTGCCCAATTTTCAGCTTTGATCCAACTCAATGCCAGCTACCATTTCCATTATTTTATGTATTTTGACTCCTTCACACAATCACACACCTATTTATACTACTTCTAAAGGACCTAAAAATACATTAAATAATGAAAATGGTAGCTGGCATTGAGTTGGATCAAAGCTGAAAATTGGTTCACCGAATTTTGCATGTGAAGGAGCCATTTTGTCAACAATGAAGGCTCTGTTCTTCAACTTGTTCCTGACTTTTGAAATGGAGCATGTGGTGTTTGAATTTCTGTGACAATTATTCTTTCCTCAGATTAAAGAACATTGGTTTGGAGGCTACTCTATCCGACTTTGAGATAAGAAAGGCTCTTTTTGATATTAAACCTTGGAAAGCTCCTGGTCCGGATAGATTTCCAGCAGGTTTTTATCAAAATTCTTGGGATGTTCTCAGTAAGGATTTCATCAGCTTCATAAGAAGAATGTGGGATGAGCCTAGTTGTATATCTGCTGTTAATCTTACTGATGATATTTGCTTGGTTCTTAAGGTGGATAAGGTAGAGTTTCTTAGTCAATTAAGGCCTATTTCTTTGTGTAATGTGGTTTATAAGATCATTACAAAAGTATTGGTAAATAGACTTAAGCCTATTCTGCTTTATGTTGTGTCTCCTTATCAAGCAGGTTTCATTCCTGGTAGAGTGATTCAGGAAAATAATCTCATTGCTCAAGAGGTTTCTAGAAGTATGAGAAGGATGAGGGGTAAGGAAGGTCTGTCTATGTATAATTAAAGTAGATCTTTCTAAAGTTTATGATAGGATAAATTGGAGCTATTTGCATAATATACTTCAAGAGCTTGGTCTTCCTGTGAAGTTAGTTGATACTATCATGGCTTTTGTCTCCTCTGTTCAATCTAATGTCTTGCGGAATGGTGAAAGGACTTCTTGTTTCAAAACTGAATGTGGAGTAAGACAGGGAGTCCCTATTTCCCCTTACCTTTTTGGTTTTATGTATGGAGAAGTTGTCACATTTGATTTTTCATCAAGTGGATAAGATGTTGTGGCAGCCTTTTAAAGTTGGAAGATGGGGAATTAATGTTTCACATCTTATGTTTGCTGATGATTTGTTACTCTTTTGTAAAGCCTCTAATAGTCAGATGGAGGTGGTTCTTAGTGTCCTTAATGAGTTTTGTTTTTTGTCTGGCCAGAAGAGTAATTTTGACAAGACCATTATCATCTTTTCTAAAAATGTGTCTCAAGCAACAAGAAGAGAGTTGGTGCATATTTCTGGTTTTAAGGAGACTTGTAATTTAGGAAGATATTTAGGGATAAATATCACAGGCAAGGCCCCTAAACATAATGATTATTCAAGATTGTTGGCTGCTGTTAGATCAAAGCTGTCAAATTGGAAAGCAAAGAATTTGTCAATGGCAGGTAGAGTTACTCTTGCTAAATCAGTTGTGGATGCTTTGCCTGTTTTTTTCCATGATGTCCTCTCCTATTCCTCAGTCTTGCTTAAAAGAGATTCAAAAGGTGCAGAGGGATTTTATTTGGGGACATTATGAGGACAAGAGAAAGTGCCACTTGGTAAAGTGGGATGTTATGCAGCAACCTAAACCTTCAGGTGGCTTAGGCATTCGAAATTTGCAGCAGATGAACAAGGCTTGCTTTCTGAAGTTAGCTTGGAACGTAAGGAATAAACCTGAAGATTTATGGGTAAAGGTTATGCTTGGTAAGTATGGGCGAGGTAAAGAGACTTCTAATTGTCTAGAAGCTAAATCTTCTGATTCTGCAGTTTGGAAACATATTGTTTCTGCTTGGACTGGTATTGTAGCTAATGAAGAATGGTGTGTTGAATGATGTTTGGATTGGTAATGTAGGGCTAATTGATGTTGTTGAAAACATACCTGCGCAATATCTTCATCAGAGGGAATTTAACTCAAGACTTTGGTGTTCAGCAGCAGGGTTTATGGCTTGAGATTTGGGCTTATACTAGTCATAAGTTATGGAGTTGGAGGAATAAGGAACAAGCTAATCCTGATGCATCCTCGTCTTCCTGATTATTCATCGTGTTGTTAGTTATTCGCAGCTCAAATCGTCCTCAAGGTTGCCTAGTATTAGTAGAGTTAATCAAGTTAGTTGGAACCCTTCTTCTAATGGAGTCATTCTAAATACTGATGGTTCATATCAGGCTTCTCTTCAACAAGCCTCATGTGGTGGAGTTGTAAGGCTTCCTGATGGGGAATAGAAAAAATTTAGCAGACACCTCTATGTATATGGCTGACCTTTAGGGAACTTATGAAGGTTTGAAGCTTTGTAAACAATGTGGCTTTGCAGAGGTTGAGTTGCAAGTGGATTCAGCTGCTGTACAAGCGCTTAGGAACAATAATTTGGGAGCTTCATTTAGTAGAAGTCTTCTTGTCTCTTCTAGGAAATTAATAGATGATTTTTCTCAAATTCATATTTGTCTTGCGTATAGGGAAGCTAATAGAGTTGCAGATTGATTAGCCTCTAAGGGATGGAGGTTGATGATCTTGTTTTAATTCATCATCCTCCTAGGGAGTTGAGAGCTTTGCTTGTTGCTGATGTTTTTGGAGATCCTTCTAGAGTTATTATTGTATAGTTTTCTTGCTTGGGCTCGTTTTTCATAAAAAAAGAAAAAAAATATATTTTAGCTGTCATAATTCAATTGAGTGCATTTTATGAACTATGGCTAAAGTCTAAACCTAAAAACAACCCAAAAACCAAAACTTCAGAAAAAATAGCTTCAAATGAATAAACAATACACGACTATTCACCAAATAAAATTTCAAGTTTCAAATCCAATATTACACGAACAACCATATTATTGAGCATAATCTAAACATACATGTATTCACCACCACGGATAGCATTTTCAGCACCTTTCCTCTCTTCTTCGGCTTCCTTTTCACGTTCCTTCCAGCTCTCGTAGTTATGATCATCAGTTTGCAGCTCATATCGACATATCGGACAAGAATTGTGTTCATCCTGCCACATAAAGGATAAAATTAAACAATCTAATCATGTGCTTTCTTCTCAAATTCCACTATTAAATGCATACAGTTGGTTTGAAAAGGAAAATATAGGTCTACTTGGTATCCATTTTCATTTTCTATTTTCATAAATAATTATGAAACTGTCACATTGTTTTCACTTTATTTTTTTGTTTTCAATGTTTCCCATACAAATTTCAAGAAACGGAAATAAAATGAAAACAAAGTGACAATTTTATTATTTATGAAAACAGGAAATAGAAATAAAAAATGGAAATGAATATCAAACATAACCTAAAACTTTTAATAAATCTGTGAACTTAGACAGTACCAGCCATGGCTTTAGGCATGGTGGGTGGAAGGTGTGCTTGCATGGCAACTCTTGCATTTTGTCATTCACTACCAAGTTTTCCCTGCAAATTGCACACTCTGCATCTTTCCCCAAATTAGCTAGGATTTCCTCTGTGAGAGTGATGACTGGAAGTTTCGCCACAACTTCTTTACTGGCAGGAGGGGCTTTTGGAGCAACAGGACCTCCTACATCCATCATCTGACCAAAAAGGGAAAACAACAAAATTACCGTCTTTCATCCTTAATTTAACAGTGAAAAGTTTCAATAATGGATCAATTGCTTATAATAGTCAAATACATATTTCAATAAAAAGGCAGGTTGGAAAAAGAGACAATGTGACCAAGGACTAAACAAAATAAGTTGAACTGAGCAGATTATTTATCTAGTACCCTAAAAAAGATGCATTAATATCGATAATAGATCTCCCTAAGGCAACTGCAGCAAGGAACAATACGTATTTGGTGCTATTTGTGTAGATTCCTAAACTTATCATGAAGTATTCTATTGAACTGATTGCAAGAAGATTGGCAAAAATGCTTGCACAAGTTGAGCCCTGAATAATCTGTTATCCCAAATGAACCAAGAATGGCTTTCTTTGCTTATGGTTCAAACAATCACTAAACCACATATACCTTTTTCTGGAAACTTATCTAACTACAGAAACTGAATTTAGATATTCAAAGCTAAGTCCATGTTAAAAGAGCGAAAAATTGTAACTGGAGTGAACAATGCTAATCAGAAACACAAGAAAAGATTTCAGATATATACCAGGGGCACAACTTCTTCAAATCTATTTATAAGATCGTGAAGCACATGTGCAGCATCCTCTTCCGTGGTATCATTTGCTGCCAAACCTTGAGATGATTCAGCAGCAAATAGTGTAGCAGCTGTGGTCAACAGGTTTGACTGCACCAACCATTGAGGCTGTGGCGGCTCCGGATCTACAGTAAGGTGCCCCTCAAAAAGGTATCCTAAATCAACACAAAACACAATAAACACAGGAAAACAAAGGTAAATTTCAGAAGTTCTGAAGGATAAAACACCTGAAAATGAAAAACTACAAATAACATCTCAAGAAAATAAAATCATTTTTTCTGGAAAGAAAACCACCTCTGTTTGCCATCTCTACAGGTTGCGAAGCTTGTGGAGGGTTGTCTTCTAGATTTAAATGTTCCCTGGCCTGACCAATGCAAGCCTTCAAGTGTTCCTTCTCAGAAGGTTCAGAAACAAGCAATTGAGCCTGCTCAAAAAGACATAGGCCAGCATTCCAGAAACCTGGTGCTGTATATCTGGTCTTCAACACCGTAGCAACTCGGCATATAACAGAAAAAAACTGCCATCACCAGCAACACGACAGTCAATCTCTTGGCTTTTAGTTCTTCAGCAAACAATAACTAACATCTTTTTATGAGGGAAGGTGGGCAAATTCAGAAGTCACACATCAAATCACAAACCTTAACAAGGGTGCTAAACATGACACACAAACAAAAGATTACAAAGGACATGTTTGGTTACAGAGCTCAATTAAATTCTTCTTTCTTATCTTTGATAAACTTCACTGTGAAACTTATTGAAATAAGCTAAAAAGAGCTTATGGATAACACGTACTTAAGTCCTTATATGATAAGATAAACCTAACAAACTATTTAAAAGCTCTTCCAGATGTCCTATAAAGAACAAACTTAAGACTTTTTCTCTCATAGTCAATAAAACCTATTAGACATTAGTTGAATAATTGAATAGCAAAATAACCATAAAGGCACACATATGGAGAAACATACACAAGCAGAGGCGCCATGCCCTGCTAGAAAACCTAAGGAAGGCCTCACAACCAAAATGGTGGCTAACTGCCTAAGGGGTCCCTACTAAGAAACAATGAGAAGAATGGGAATGTAAAAGGGATATTCCATTAGGGGATGTTTAACCCCTTACTCTCCCAATCCTTATTTTAGAATTAAGGTATCTTTGACTAGCAGCGGAATTAATCTCTTCTAGATGTAGAGATCAACGAATTAAGTTTTACCTCTCCTAACAAAGTCTTTTTATATACACGGCCAGAATTCAAAATCCTGTCAATATGTTTAAAGGATCAGCTAATCTGGTGAGCTAGGTCAATGACACATAACATCATCACATACACAGCTATATTTATCAGTCCAAGAAAATTCAAAAACAGCACTTTCAGACCAGAATCCCGGAAACAGAAAAGGAACAGACCAGAAACACTACAAAAATTGTACCACCAACTAGTTATAGTTACAAAAATATACAGGGAAATTTGAATATGAAATTAAAAAAATAAAAATGAAACGAGATAAGCTTACAGATTTGCGGAGCGAGGGAGAAGCTGAAGGATATGTGCTTTGGAGCAGTGATTTTAGAGACGAAACAGCTGCCTCAAATTTTTGCTTCTTCCCCAATTGCTTTTGCAATTCCTCCAATTCTTCCTTCACAAAATCTTCCGATGCCATTCTTTTTTCTTATATATGCGAAACTCAAATTCGAATTCCAATTCAAATAGATTTCCTCAGATTCTGATCAAATTGTTCGTATTCAGAAAACCTTTGTTCTTTTACGTCTTCGTTTGTATTTGATTCTTATATCTTTCAGAAAACGAAGAGATTTTCTTTTGCAAGGGGAAACCAAAGGGGGCAATCACCTACCGACGGGCCTACTAAACTCTGTGTAGGCATCGAATTAATTTAGGCCATGTCATTGGCTTTAATATTTTAAAATTATGCTAAAAATGTAAAACTAAACACTCTCGCGTTCTTCCCTCCAAAAAAAGAAAAAACAAAAGACTTTGGTAGACTAGTTTAAACAGAACATGACACTGTGTACTGTTCTCTGTTTGGTACATCAATTAAGAGGAACGAAATAGGAGGCATATGAACAGGACAAATTGATTCTATTGAAAAGGTGGAACGGAAGAGAACAAAATAGAACACGCATATAATAATTATCGTTATTTTCATAGAGTCGTTTTTTATTAACAAAATAATATATATTTAAATTCCTTTAATCTTATATTATTTTTTCCCAACCAAAAAATATTTTTTAAAAAAAGTTACATAATAAAAATATATTCAACATAATTTATATTTTAATAATTAATTTTAAAAATATATTTAATAATTATATTTATTGAGAGAAGTTTATATTTAATAATTTATTTTTTCATAAATATTAATACAAGAATTAATATATTTTTAAATTATTATTTAGTTATACTCATAATTTTTTAAAAAAGAAATTTTAAAAAAAATATATTATTTTATTTTTTCTTTAATTTTATACTTTCTATCATGTAAAGTAACATTTTTTATGTATTAAAAAAAATATTTTCTATATTTTAATCCGCACTAAATATAAAATAATAAATATGATCATGTTTTGTTCCGTGGTCACCAAACATAGTACACGGTTTTGTTCTGTTCCATTCCGTTCCGTTCCATTTCGTTCCGTTCTTTTCCATTCCGTTCCGTTCTGTTGCTGTTCTGTTTCGTACCATTACCAAACGCTACCTTTATGCGTAAATGTATTATTTTCCTAAAAAAAAAACCTTTCTTTTGTAAAGAAAGGAAAAAAATCAAAATTATAAAGTCCTTCACTATTAGACACTTAGGATGTGTTTGAGTATACAGCTTAATTGTAAAACTTGTCTATGAATGACAAATATTTAAACTACCATTCACTTTCTATGAGCAAACTTGTCCTATTGAACAAGATAAACCTTCCTCTGAGTCTCATTAGCCCCATACGAAGTTCCTACACTTCTTGTCCAACTCATCACAGATAGCACGCAGAAAAAGAGTTGTTTGCATTACATAAGAAGACAGCACCAATAAGACATTCTGCATAAGAGTGAGTCTACCCACCAATGACAGGTGTCTAGCTTTCCAAGCACTTAACCTTTGGTTAGCTTTCTCCAACACATACTTAAAGGTTGACTTGGTTACCCTTTCATGAATTACAGGGACACCTAGATATTTTCCTAAGTCATTTGTCCTCTTAAACCCTAAAGCTGCACTTATTTGTCTCCTGATATCATTATTAACATTCTTTGAAGAAAAAGATTTGAGCCTTCTCATTATTATCTTTCTACTCAAAACGAGATCCAAATAGATCAAGCAAGTACGAATAATCTCTACTTGGTCCATGGATGCCTCCTTGAAAAGGATAAGGTCATCGGCAAATATAAGGTGTGAGAGTGTAGATCCTTCATGAGACAGTTTAATAGGGCTCCAGAATTTATAATCTATAGCCAAACGGATTAAATGCGCTAAGCGCTCCATGCATAACACGAAGAGGTATGGCGAGATTGGATCCCCTTGTCCCACTCCATGACTAGGCTAGAAAAGACTTTGAGCTTCACCATTTACGAGCATCTGCATTGTAGGATTATGATACACTGAGAAAGCAACTCAACTAGGCAAGTAGGTATATCCACATCCTTAAGAGTATGAATAGAAAAATCCCATTGTAGTCTGTCGTATGCTTTCTCGAAATTGATCTTTATAACCATGAAACCCTTCTTCCCCTTCTTTATCCTCATAGAGTGGATGACTTCTTGGAATATCATAATATTATCACTAATATGCCTGTTAGGGACAAAGCTTACTTGCTCTGGACTCACAAGATGCTCCATGATACTTGTGAAAGTTTCTGGTTTTCATCACCAAGAAACCGAAAACAGAAACAAGAGAAGAAGAAAGATCAGAGAGAGCTTGCTGAATTTCCTCATTTCATTACTGTGATAAAAGCAAATTGCAGAGAGAAAACCACTAACTAAACTACTTATATAGAAGTGGAAGGCAATGAAACAAAAAACAGAAAGTTGATAAAACAGAAAAACAGATAAGGGACTGTGCTGTTAAACTGATAACTTCTAACTAGGACTTTAGGGACCATTTTGCAAAACCACTTATATCTCAACACCCTCCCTCAAGCTGGAATGTCAATATCTAGCATTCCAAGCTTGCTGATTGCTGTGTTAAAAGGGCCTAGAGTTAGAGGCTTGGTAAGAAAATCTGTTGTCTGCTCATGAGAAGGAACAAAAACCAGATGAACTATCTTCTCTTCTACCATGTCCTGGATGAAATGACAGTCCAGATCAATATGTTTTGATCTTTCATGCAGAATAGGATTAGAAGCCATGAGGATGGCAGATTGATTGTCACACGCAATGTCAACAGGTGGCTGAACTTTTATGTCGAAAACTCTTACCAAGTTAGAGATCCACTTTGCCTCACAAGTTGCTAGAGCAAGAGCTCTATATTCCGCTTCACTCGACGATCTTGAAGCACTCTTCTGTTTATTAATCTTCCAAGAGATGAGAGACTAACTCAGAATTTGCTGAGAAAAACTAGTGATGACTAACTCAGAATTTGCTGAGAAAAACAATCCCTTAGCAGGTGCATTTTTGATGTATTTTAGAACTATCATGGTTGCTTGTAGATGAACTGTAGTTGGCTCCTTCATGTATTGGCTCAAATTGCTCACTGCATACATGATTTCAGGTCTTGTATGAGTGAGGAATAAGAGTCTTCTAATTAGTCTCCTGTAGCCTCCAGGGTCTTCTAGCTTCTCTCCCATATTCTGATGTATCTTTTGTGAATAATCCATAGGTACTGATGATGGTTTTGATGCCAGTAATCCTACTTCTTCCAAGAGTTCCAGAGCATACTTCCTTTGATATAGACATATCCTATCCTTGTTCCTTGCTACTTCAAAACCCAGGAAAAACTTTAGATTTCCTAAGTCCTTTTTGCTGAATTCATCATCAAATCTTTTCTCTACATAATCGATTTCTTGAAGATCATCCCCTGCCATTACTAAATCATCCACATAAACTAGGATGGCTGTATATCCTTCCCTTGTTCTTTTGTTGTAAAGAGAGTAATCTGCCATCGACTGCACATATCCAAGCTGGATCAAAAACTCCCTCAGCTTGACATTCCATTGCCTGCTCGCCTGTTTCATTCCATAGAGGCTCTTTTGCAATTTGCACACCATCTTGTTGTGAGGAATCTTCATACCTTGTGGTGGTTTCATGAAGACTTCTTCTACTAAATCTCTATGTAGGAAAGCTGTGTTGATGTCAAGTTGTTTGAGATGCCAGTTCCTAATAGCTGCCACGACTAAGAGAACCCTTAAGGTTGTCATCTTGACTATTGGACTAAAAGTCTCTTGATAGTCTACTCCTGCTACCTGTGTGAATCTACGAGCCACTAGCCTTGCCTTATATTTCTCTATGCTTCCATCTGCATTGTGTTTTAATTTGAAAACCCACTTGCAGCTGATTGCCTTCTTCTTTGCTAGTAGATTCTCCAAGATCCAGGTATAGTTTTTCTCTAAAGCATGGAGCTCTTCTTCTATAGCCTTTCTCCAGTTTGGATCTTTTATTGCTTCTTCATATGAAGTAGGTTCTTTTTCCATTGTAATACACATGGAAAAGTGTTGGTGTGAATCTGATAATTTTCTGTAAGATAAGGCTTTGGATAAAGGATACTTAGCATTTTTATTGCTTGGCTCACTCGGTTGATTAATGAGCTCATGATGATATGCTGATAAGTATCCAGGAACTCTCCTTGTTCTTTCTGAATGTCTTGTAGGTTGTATGACCTCTTGAACTGGTTCAGAAGAATGTTCTCCATCCCTTTATGTTGTTCATCAACTGAATTCATGTGATCTGCAGCAAGGTCTGTGTCGTTAGTGACAGCAAGTTCTTCTTGATCTCTTTCAACAGAAAACTCTTCATCTATTTGTTCTTGACCCGTTCCTAGTCCTGCATCATTAGCAAACAAAGAGGTGTATCCCAAAGGATCATCATAAATAACTTGCTTTGGTTGAGGTGGGACCTCTTTCTCAGCCTTTTGGTTAGCCTTAATATAAAAAGGAAATTGATCTTCATAAAAATACACATTAGTTGAGATGTGTATCTCTCTGGTTTTCAGATCATAAATAATATAGCCCTTCACACCAGGCTTGAATCCTATGAAAACTCCCTTCCTTGCTCTACTATCCAGCTTTTGTCTATGGGCTGTGAGAGTAGATGAGTAGCACAAGCATCCAAAAATCCTTAGGTATGAGATGTCTGGTGCTTTGCCATATAAAACCTGAAAGGGAGATAGGCCTGAGAGCACATTACTTGTTGAGCAAAATTCCAGAAATTCTTAGGTAAGTTAGATTGAAACATTAAGGCTCTTGTGATATTTAAGATATGTTGATGCTTCTTCTCAACAATGCCATTTTGTTGAGGGGTCTCAATACAAGTCCTTTGATGTATTATACCCTTTAAAAGATACCAATCATTGAGCAAAAATTCGGGTCCATTGTCTGTCCTAATGGATTTGACAGATTTATTGAACTGAGTTTCAATCAAGGCAACAAAGGATTTTATCAGCATATTAGTTTCAGATTTAGTCTTCATAAGATATATCCAAGTGTGTCTAGATTATCATCCACAATAGTTAGAAAATACCTATGACAAAGAAGAGAAGGAATGGACAAGGGTCCCCATATATCCATATGAACAAGATCAAAGATACTTTCAGAAACAGAATTACTATCATTAAAAGACTTTCTTTTCTGTTTGGAAACATGACAAGTCTCACAAGGTTGTTTATTCTTATTACATTTGTGATAAAAGGATATATTTGCTGCATCCTAAGCATTTTATGAGATAGATGACCAAGTCTCAAATGCCATGTATTTCTATCATAAGTGCAAAAATTATTAACAAAAACAAAACTCCTTGCAACAGATTCATCAAGATAAACATAGTATAATCCATGTCTACGTTCAGCTACTCCAATCCTCCCCATAGTAGATTGGTCCTGTAAATCACAAGAAGTTCTTGAGAAATTTAGCTCACAATTGATGGTATCTGTCAATTTTGTCACAAATATTAAGTTGTAATTGAAGTTAGGCACAAACAAGACATCATTTAAATAAAAATCTTTGGTGAAAAACACTGATCCTGCCATGTTGGAAGTAACATGGTTTCCATCTGGTAGCTTAATCAAAACAAGTTCGATTTTCTTATAACACTAAAAAAGGTTGATGGAATTGCATATGTAGTCAGTTGCTCCATTGTCCACTATCCAATAGCTGGGTTTTTGATTCCCTATAACAAGGCAGATATTACCTTGTTTAGTGTTGTTGTTTCCAGAATTCGTAGTTAACTGATTTACTGCATGATTGTGTTGTGAATTCTGCTGAATGAGATGTAGCAGGGCCTGATATTGCTCAGTAGTGAAGGATGGAGTGGGCATCATTCCTTCTTTCTGAGACACTTGCCTCTTGTTGTCCTCTGTCTCTTCCTCATCTTCTGCTATGCAGTTGTTGACAGCACCTGCATTCTTGAGATTTGTAGGATATCCCATTCTTTTGTAACAAAAATCATACACATGTTCAGGCTTATTACAGTAAGTGCAGATCTTCGAAGATTTTCCTCTCCCATAGTTGTTTCCTTTGCTGCTGGTAGCGCCAAATTTACCTTGCTTATCCTTATTCTTTATTTTTCCCATGGAACTGCTGTAACTCGAGCTGCTAGAAAAAACCTGAGCTTCCTCATTGACAACTCTAGATTGTCTTTCTTGTTGAACAAGAAGAGAAAATACCCTCCCTATGGGTGGTAAATCCTTTAAGAATCTTATGACATAATCTCCCTCTCTATAACTCTTGATGATAGGAATTAAAGTGCAAGAACACTTTGTTTCACAAAGACATAAGGAATAGGCCAAAAATTATCAAGTTCTTGCCAAAGGCTCTTTAGATGTGTAAAATACTTAATAATGTTTCTATTACCTTGTTTCATTGTATAGATTTCTTCTTGAATATCAGATATCCGAAAAGCATCCTTTTAATAGTACCTTTCTTTGAGATCTTCCCATTTTTCTTGAGCTATTTTCAAGAAAATTACACTTTGAAAGATATCGGACTCCAGAGACATGTTTATCCAAGAACATACCATGGTGTTGCATCGACACCAAGCCCGATACATGGGATCGTCCATAGTGGGTCTTGGCAATAGCTCATTGATGAATTCCAATTTGTTTTTGGATTTGAGAGCGTCCAGCACAACATGCATCCATGTGTGGTAGTTTTCTCTATTAAGCTTGAAAGCAATAAGAGGGACTCCTGGATTCTCATTGGGGTGCAGAAAATATGGATTTCTGATCAGAACCTGCCATGACGATCGCGGAAGCAAAAAACTTTTCAAAGAACCGCTGATAGCGTCGATCAAAGCCATGAAGAAGAAAGCAACCGAGGCTCTATGATACCATGTGAAATTTTCTGGTTTTCATCACCAAGAAACCGAAAACAGAAACTAAAGAAGAAGAAAGATCAGAGAGCTTGCTGAATTTCCTCATTTCATTACTGTGATAAAAGCAAATTACAGAGAGAAAACCACTAACTAAACTACTATCTCTTCCAACTATGTATATATAGAAGTGGAAGGCAATGAAACAGAAAACAGAAAGCTGATAAAATAGAAAAACAGAGAAACGGATAAGGGACTATGCTGTTAAACTGATAACTTCTAACTAGGACTTCAGGGACCATTTTGCAAAACCACTTATATCTCAACAATACTCTTGAACCTACTAGCCACAATTTTAGTCACCACCCTGTAGGATAAATTGCAAAGGCTAATAGGGTAGAAATTCCTCAAGCTATTTGCAGCTTCTACCTTTGGTATAAGCATGGTTAAAGTCTCATTCGATTCACTAACCAAATCAGGCTATTGAAACACCATTTGCACTAGGAGGAATAGATCGTATCCAATCATTTCCCATTGAGACTCATGGAAAATTGGTTGCAACCCATCAATACATGGCGCCTTCAAACTTCCCATTACAAATACCTCTCGGCGACTTCTTCCAAAGGCACAGGCTACTGTTGGATATGATCCTCTTGAAAGGAAAGCACCTTTTATACAAAATGCATCACCTATTTGAGAGTTAGAGTACAATGACTCATAAAAATTAAGAATCATAGAACATATTTGGTTCATATTAGTAACAAGGATACCTTCATCATTTTACATCTACTCAATCGTGTTATGCTTTCGCTTAATAACTGTGAGACCCAGGGATGGATCCAGAAACACATGGTGGGAGGGGGGAATTTTTTTTATTGGAGAAAAAAATTTAAAATGATAATAATGAAGATTATTAAGCATATAGAAAATTTATAAATAAAGAAAAACAATTCAAAATTTGAGAGAAAAAAAAAATGAAAATCGTTGAGTATAAAATTATATGTTCTCATTTACATCAGATTTTTTGTTTTCAAATTTATAATTAAGAGCATAAATTAAATATTTTTTCTTAAATATAACCAAATAAGAAGCTTCTAATAATATTAAAATAATAATATTAATTGTTATACAAATTATTAAAACACAACAATAACAGCTTAATGTGAAAATTAAATATTAAATTATTTTTATTTAATAATATATAAAATAATATAATATTCTTTATATAAGTATATAACTTTTTTAAATAACAAAAGAAAAAAATATATTTAGTAAAATAGAAAAAATAAAAAATTCTAAAAGAATTTAAAAATGAAAAAAAAATATAAGAATAAAATAGAGAAATGAATGGAGAAAGAAGAAGAAAAGGAACATAACAGAGAAAAAGAAGAAGAAAGAAAAAATAATAGTAACAGAGAAAAAAAATAAAATAAAGGGAGAAGAAATTAATGGATAAAGAAGAAAAAGTAGAAGAAAGGGAGAATAAGGAAACAAAAAACGTAGAAAACAAGTACCACCTTCCAATTTCAAACCCAAGACTTGATAGTTGAAAGTACAGTGAACTACCGCTGTGCTATAAGCTACATATAGTTAACATGCGAATTGTATGATATATAAAGAATATTTCTTGGGGAAGGGGGCCAAGGCCCCCCCTCGCCCCCCTTTGGGGTGAGACCATGAAAATAGAAAGTATTCCTATCATTAAATTTGAGTCATTTGCAACTCAACTTCTAGACCCAAAGAGCCTCTTCTTATAATAAGATGTGTCGATATTCCTCCTATAGTTGATGATGCAATTCCTCAAAATATGAGGTTGGACATCTAGTAACACTACGAGCAATACAATCAAGTTTGTGTAACAATCTCCTCTTTCTCCAGAAAAAAAAAAATCCCAGAAACATGCTTATTTCATTCTTGCAGTTTGTATTGAAGGTGGCTCATTCTCTTTTTCCACCGTAGGCTTGAGACCCAACTTTCTTTGACAACCTGATTAAATTCTTCATGAGAAAGCCACATTACTTGTAATGGAAAGGGCCTTCTAGAGCAGTCATGCACAGCTTGTGGTTTTAGCTACACCCACAAAGGATAGTTGTTGGACTTAAGACGATGGATATGTGAAATAAAAGCCTCCTCAAAATGCATCCTCCAACTGAAATTAAATACCGCCCTATCCAACCTCTCGTGAAGGTTACCTCAAGACCACATATAAGGGGGCTCAATAAAAGCAACATCAACTAATTTCGCAGCTTGCATAAAATCTTCAAACTGAAGCATGCTTCTTCTATTGAAGTAGTTTGCGCCACCACTCCTCTCGTGATCTTGTAGAAAAGTATTAAAATCGCTCACAACACGCCATGCACCATCCACTTCTGTAGAAAAATGACAAAGCTCCTCCCACAAGATAGGCTGCAAATGGGCATTAGAACTACCATACACAGCTGACAGAAACCAAGGTCTATGATTAAGAAATTGTACTTTAAGGTGAATTACCAACTCTTGTGAACTTACAACAAGCACAGCCCAATCATTGTCATCACATATACACCAAATTTCACCTTTGTGTCCACAAGAGTTCACAGAGGCAACTCCAGATAAATCAATCATCCGTTGGATGCGAGTAGCTCTTTCACCACTAGCATGAGTTTCTAAAAGGATTGTCATGGACGAATTAATATCCTTACACAAATCTTGAATTAAACTAGGGAGAATTTAGCTACACATTCCTCTACTATTCCATACTATAAAATTCATCATGAAAAAAAGAGTTTAAAAAAAATCCATAAGGCTAAGTCCTAGGTTGGGCATCCAACTGCATTCCCATAAGAGACTCTTGTACATGAGCATCCCCAACATTATATTGGGCAAAAGACCTAATTTCTACACTACCTAAAACAATTTGTTTAATGTCCTTCACAACAGTTGGAATTTGGGTCTCTTTTCCCTCAAACGAAGGTAGATCCCTTCCATTAGCCTTAGATGGGCTTGGGTCCGTATGATATTTTCCCATGCATGATGAGCCACTCCTAAATGGGTTTAGGAAAGAAGTGTTCTGCAACACTTGTTGAATTGAGGAATTGGGGTCACTCCTTATTTGCTTTTTCTAGCCCGATAGCACCCCGTACCCAACACCCTTATTAGCCGTATCCTTACCTTTTTTAGAAATCACCTTATCATTATTCAAACTAACTTCTTGATTCTTGGCTTTATCCAAACTAACTCCCTAATTCATGGCTTTATCCGAATTAACTCCTTGTTTCTTGGCTTTATCAAAACTAACTTCTTGATTCTTGGCTTTATCCAAACAAACTCCTTGATTCTTGGCTTTTGGATTACGTTTCTTTTTTTGTAAGCACTAACCACTCTCCATGAAGATCATTCTTATCCTTATCTTAAACAACCTCCATAATCTTAGCAATATGTTTGCCAGATTCTACACTAAATTCATGGCTAACTTTTTGGGATGCTGTTTGGAAACTTTGTGTCTCCACCAGAACCCTACATGCTTTGCCACTTGTCTTGTCAACCTTCTTCTCCGGTGAGGAAACTCGACACTCTAGACAATCCCTCGCGTGGTGTTCACAACACCCATATTTAGCACATGAGATGCAAGCTCTCATACTCAACCTTTTACCAATGCTCTCCAAGCCACACCTTATTGATAATTGGTTGCAAAAGATCAACCTTGATATAGACTCTTGCGAATTTTCCACGAGAGTAACTTAGAGTTGTTGAATCCACTTTGATCGACGTCCCACCTTCATGTGCACATGTGCAACTTCCTCCAAATTGCTGTCAACATGCATGTGCACACCCCAACTTCATGTGCACACGCCCAAGCCGAGTATAAAAGGGCAAAATTAGTTGGAGGCGAGAACATTTCTTTGGGAGTGCAATTCTCCACTTTTCATAAACCATTTTCTCTCATTTTCTTTGAAGATTCTTGAAGGATCAAGACTTATGGAAGCAAAGCTTGAGGATTCATGGAGTCTTCTCTTATATTCGTTCTTCTTTTCCTCTTTTCTTCATCTCTTCTCATGTTTAGCTAGATTTTAGGTTAGGAAAGAGGGATCTTAATTCAAACTCTATGTAATCTACTTCTTTTGATCTTAATTCAAGTTTCTTTGTGAAATTGAGAGATTGCTCCTATGTTTCTTAACTTGATCACCTGATAGATGAACCTAAATTCAAGTAGACAATTGGAAAATTGGTATATGAGTTGGAATTGAAGTAATTCACAATATTTATGCATGATTGTAAGAATAGAATTTGTTAGTTGTGAGATCTTGTTGAATTCTTATGCCTAATTCTTGTTCTACCTAGGATCACCTTAGGGATTTGGGTTCTTAGGTTAGAACAAAGGGGTAAATGTTCAAGGAATTGGTTTAGCCTAATTTTATGAATTTGATCTTCAATTTTACAAATATGCTTGGACTAAGTATATCTGCCATTGCATAGAGTGAGGATTGAGTGAACTCTGATCCTAATTCCTTTCAATAGTAAAAAAAAAACCTTAATGTTTTAGACTTTAATCCTCTATTTTTGTTTCATTCTTGCTTTTTCTTTGTTAAACTTAGAAATGCAATACATACTTTCACATCTTTTTATAGTCCAAATAGTAGCACAAATTGGAAAATTGGTACTTCATTCATAGTCCTTGGGACGATAATGTTTCTTACTATTCTATATTCGAAACTATCGGGTCACTTGCCGAGGTATGAAAAAATCCTATCCAGTTTGGTAAAGGTCCAAAGTGGTAGATGATTTTGGCATTTATTGCATTTTATCAGCTTTTTTTCAAATGCTATTTTAAGTAGTGTTTAAGGATCTTAGCTCCTCACATTTTTTTCCAATTTTATCATTATTAATTAATTAACTTTCTCTCAAATTTCTCCTTGTTTTTTTGTCATTTTACATTTGCCAGTTACCTTAATAGTTAGTTTTACCAAACACTTTCAATTCTATCAATTATCTTATCATCTTTTAGAGTTTAACTCATAGCTTTTTAACTTATCATTTTTCATCTATCTTTTCATTTTTAGATAACTTAACCACTAGTATTACCAAACACACCCATAAAACAAAGGCATACGGTAACTAGACATATGGTGTTGTTCGGTTTTATGGTTACCAAACATAATGCGGATTAAGTTATTTTTCATTGCATTCTACTTTGTTCCATTCCATTTCAGCCACCAAACTCTACTTTATTGGAGTTTGTTATGAAATGAATGTTACTCAAATATTATTGGATTAAAGTAGCTATATATACAGGAGAAATAAACCTTAGCACCGACCTAATCAAAACGCATGAAACAAATGGGCTATAAAACCTGAAAACAAAAAGGAAAACGGAAAAGGAAAGGCCCAATAACAGAGGCCAAAAAACAAAAAACAGGGCTGAACAAAAAACGAGCCCAAAGAAAGGAAAAGCATGAAGACTAAACATCTGGGCGTCAATACCTTCCCCAGGGCCGTATCTAGAAGTTTCAAGGCCTTAGGCAAAAATTAAAATAGGGGCCTATATGTTAACATAGACTAATAACTTTTATGTTTTTTTAGGAGCAAAATAATTTTTTCAAGTTTCATAATCGAGTAATTCTAACATCTTACTCTCAATAGGTAATATAGGCAATCCATTTAATCTATGTATAGTTGATCTCAACTATAATTTTCTCAATTTTAATTTTGGAAAGCTTCTTTTAGGCTTTTAGTGGTCGCGACAATTACATGTAATGTTAATAGTCTTCTGAGCAATGTATGTATTTGAAAAATAAACTAATCTTTTTATATAGTTCAATATTTTTAATGTTGTGTTAATTTTATTTGTCAAAACTTCTTTTAATAACTTTAATTTTGAAAACAAATCAAGACCATCAATATAAGAATGGTCCTTAAAACTCAAAATCTTTTCCAGATTTATACAATATCTTTTCAATTCATCTACCCCCAAAGTTTTAAATTTATTTGAATCAAATAAAAAATCAAACATGTTTTAATATTCCAAAAGTTGTTCAAATCGACTCTTAATAAAAGAAATAGATTGTCTAATACATACGAAAAAAATCAATGCGAAAAGAATCTTTAGTAGAATGATGAGCTATCTCATCACTGACACTGTCATAAAAAAAGTTTTCTATGAATCTTACATTTTTCATTGAACTTTGGCCTATATCCATTTCAATATTCATTTTTTTGGTGGATTCTAATGCAGATGCAAAAAAGTAGGCTTTTGATTTTTATGTTGTATAAAAGATAGGTAAAAAAAAGAGCTATAAAAAATGTAAGACATGGGCCTTATAAAATATTGGGCTTTATCTCAAATATTATTAATTTTTTTTAAAATTATTTATATCCATAATACTACTATTTTTTTTTTGAGGGGCCTTATAAATTTGGGGTTCTAGGCCATGACCTTAGTTGTCTTATTGAATATCCATCCCTGACCTTCCCTCAAGCTAGAGAATAAATGTTGTGAATTCCCAACTTGGTAATAAGATGACAGAACGCATATGGTTCCAGCGCTTTCGTGAAGATATCAGCAACTTGGTCGTGAGTGTTTACGGGCAGTAAAGTTAAAAGACCTTTCTTGAGCTTCTTGCGGATGACATGGCAATCTATCTCGATGTGTTTGGTTCTCTCATGAAACACATCATTCTGGGCGATGTGCATGGCAAAGTCATTGTCGCAAATAAGCAAGGCAGGACTACGAATGGAACTTTGAGATCCCTGAGCAGATACATTAACCATTGGATTTCACAGGTAGTCGACGCCATTGCGTGGTACTCAGCTTCAGATGAAGATCGAGAAACGGTACTTTGCTTTTTACGTTTCCAAGAAATTAGAGAGTTTCCTAGAAATGTACAATACCCAGTGACGGATCGACGTGTGACTGGGCAAGTACCCCAATCAGAGTCACTGTATGCCTTGATATGCAACGGAGATGATGCAAGAGACCTTGATCGGGATCTTTTTTCTGAGCACACGAATAGCAGCTTGAAAATGTTTCAGATGCGGGCGTTTAAGTTCTTGACTTAAGTGTTGTACTGCATAGTGAATGTCAGGACGCATATTAGTCAAATATATTAATTGGCCTATTAATTTATGATAACCTGTTATATTTTCATAAAAAGGATCATACTCGACAATTTTAAGGGCATCTTTAACCAAAAGAGTATCAACGGTTTTCCAGCAAGAAGACCATAATTATCAAGGAGATAAGCGTATATTTTCGTTGAGAAACAAAAATGCCTAGCTTAGATTTCAATTCCTAGAAAATAGCGCAAGGTTCCCAAATTTTTAATGTGAAATTTACTATCAAGTTTGGATTTCACATACTCGATTTCACTTAAGTTATTACCAGCAATGAGTAAATCATCTACATATACAACAATCATCACAGTAGTAGAGGTTTTAGAATGTTTAAAAAACAAAGTATGATCATGATGTGGATGGTTATAACCAAGAAACACTAAGAAAGAAGATAACTTAGCATACCATTACACACTATTAATGTCAAGTTAGCATACCACATTATTAATGTCAAGTTGATGGAAAGTCCAGTTGTTAACAACATATATGGCTAAAATTAAATGAATAATGGTTAACTTAGCAACAGGAGCAAAGGTATCATAAAAATCTATTCCCTTAGCTTGTCTATAACCTTTGGCAACGAGTCTAGCCTTATAGCACTCAGTCGTACCGTCAGAATTATATTTAATTTTGTACCCATTTAGATCCTATAGCTTTTTATTAGGAGGAAGAGTAGTAATGGACCAAGTGTTGTTTAATTTTAACGCATTTAATTCCTCATTCATCGCTTTAACTCACTGTTCATGCGCACAAGCCTCTTTATAAGATTTTGGTTCACAATTAACAGTAATATTGAGAGAAAAAGCAGCATACGAATCAGATAAACGACAGTAGGATAAGCAAGAAGAAAGAGGGTATTTAACAGAATCTTTGGATGGATGAGGTTTACCTTTAATAATATGGCTATGGTAATCACGCAAATATAAAGGGGGTTGGGAAATTCTAGTAGACTTTCTAATAGCAATAGGAAGATCAAAATCAATATTGTTATCTACTGAAGAATCAAATACAGATATAGGGGGGATGTGTCAGCAACTTCTTGAGTTTGCTGAGTTGATGTAGGAACATTAGGTTCAGGTTCATGCAAGAAAAAGGGTTGGGATTCATTGTTGAAAACGTTTGAGGAATTAGTATCAACATTTCTTGGTTGAACTGATTTAAAAGGAAAAGATTTTTCATAAAAAAACAACATTACTAGAGATAGAAATGGCACGAGTTTGTAAATCAAGAACAATGAATCCCTTTGTGCCGTGTTTAAAACCAAGAAAAACACATTTAGTAGCTTTGGCATCAAGTTTACTACGATTAACAGAAAGAGTACTCGAAAAAAAGAGGCATCCAAAAACATTCAGATTCATGTAAGTGGGGGGGGGGGGGTCATCAAAAAGAAGTTCATGAGGGCTTTTGTTTGATAAAACACAACTGGTGAGTCTGTTTATGAGATGAACAACATGTATCACAACAAAACACCAATAAGAATTAAGAATGTCAGAAGTAAACATAATATTCCTGCAAACATTAAGAATATGCCTATGCTTACGTTCCACAACAGAGTTCTGTTGTGGTGTCTCAACACAAGAAGTCTGATGAAGAATGTCTTTTGAATTATAAAAGCCATGCATGAGAAATTCATTTCTCAAGTCCGTTATCAGACCTTATAGCTTTCACAGCACAGTGGAACTGCATTTGTACATACGCTATAATATAAAGTCCATGATTAAGGTCCTGGTTTGTCCTTTATTATGCATTAAATGTATCTGGGTAGTGATGACCATGTATGTAATCAGACCGCAAAGGGCCCAAATATCAATTTGAAGTAAATCAATTGTAGATGAAGAACGAGTATTATTGTTTTGAAAAGGAAATTTGGTTTGTTTTACAAAATGACACGAGTCACAAATGTAATCAGGATCATATTCAACATAAGGAAAAGTAGTTTTATGCATTTGATAACAGAATGTGAAGGGTGACCTAAACGAGCATGCGACATATTATCATGTTTAATGGAAGCAGCAATAAAATTGGAAATAGTCTTAACAGTATTTGTAAGATCAGCGTGTGTGCCTTAATGTGTATATGCGATTGACTTAACATGCCAATCGTCCTCTGTGTACTAGTCTCCTATATAAGACAAATAGATATATTAATGATAAAAGTTAAATCTGAGTCAAAAGCAAGTTTATGAACATCAATGATATTAAATTTGAAATCAAGAATATGTAAAACATCTTTTAAAACAAGAGCAGGAGACAATCGTACAATTCCAATAACACATGAAACAGAGAAACCATCATTAGGCAAATTCACATGCACAGCAGGTATAGAAGTATAACTTTCAAACATGGAGAGGCCGCTACACATATGATCAGTAGCGCCACTATCAATAACCCTTGGTGATTATTGATGTGTATACCTTTGGTGGTGTTACTTGTGTGAATAATGTTGGAAGTATGAGGTGCAACATTAGTGAGTTGATTAACAGCAACATCGGATGTGTGAGTGCGTGCTTGTCTTAGCATATCAACAAGTAACTCATAGTCTTCTTTGGTGCGAGTGTTATTAGGTGCAATGTTAACCGAACCAGAGGTATTTTCAGTAGAAGCAGTATTAACACTTGATTGAGATGACTTGTCTTTAAATTTGAAGTTATCATGAAAACCATGCTTGAAGTAATAGGTTTGGACACTATGGTTCAATTTACGGCAAAAGTGACACACCTTAATAGAGGAGGAAGGTTTAGAAGATACCTTCCATTTACCTTTTTGATGAGATTGAGAATCTGGTTTCTAAGAAGCAGTTGCAACAGTAGGGTTAGTGGATTCTAAAAACGAATTAGTTGAAGTTTGATGTTTTTGCTGCAAAAGTTGAGCATAAACCCTAGATATGGGGGGTAAGGGGTCTAAACACAAGATCTGGCGCCTAACAGTATCGTATGTGTCATTAAAACCTTTCAGGGAAGAGCAAACATATTCATTTTCACGATTAACACTCATGCATGTAAAAAGAGGGCAAACACACTTAATTTCACAAACACAGTGCAGAACAAGTCGTAAAGCATCAAGTTCTTGCCAAAGAACTTTCAAAAGTATGAAATATTGAGAGATGTCCCGATCACCCTGACGAATAGAGTGAATAGCTTGCAAAAGATCCGATAATCGAAAGTAATCACCCTTCGAGTAGCATTCTTTGAGATCTTGCTAAAGATCTTTGACAGTATCAAAGAATGCTATGCTCGAAGCAATATCGGGAGAAACAGAACGAGATAGCCAACAGGTTACCATAGTATTGCATTTGATCCATTGAGTGTAGAGAGCACCACCTAGAGGCGGTCATGGCAACTCATCGGTGATGAACATGTATTTGTCTTTACAGATCAGTGCCTTCATCATGTTTCGCGACCAGATCAAATAATTTGTGGATCCTTGTAGAATAGGAGACGAAACCACGAAGGAAGGATTGTCACTGGGATGCAAATAGTGAGGAGAAGACGGATTCTATGCCTCGGAGAGAGGAGCCACAATATCAACCGCCATGGAAGGAGAAGATGTAGGCATGAGGGTGTTGTAAGGAGAAGAAGAAAGGTTAGAGAACAAAGAACCCTAATGGCAGAACAAAACCCTAGTAGAGAAAATGCTCTCACTAGCGGCTTTGTGATACCATATTGGAGTTTGTTATGAAATGAATGTTACTCAAATATTATTGAATGAAAGTAGCTATATATACAAGAGAAATAAACCCTAGCATCGACCTAATCAAAACGCATGAAACAAATGGGCTAGAAGACCCGAAAGCAAAAAAAGGAAAACGGAAAAGGAAAGGCCCAATTACAAAGGCCAAAAAACCAAAAATAGGGTTGAACAAAAAATGGGCCCAAAGAAAGGAAAAGCATGAAGGTGAGAGGGATTGAGACCACCCAATTTTGGAAATCTCACCATCTCTTTATATATAAGAATCATAAATCTATATATTAAAAGGATGATGTCACTCCTAATAGGGATGGTGCTAATCCCTTCCACCAAGCATGAAGACTAAACATTTGTGCTTCAATATACTTCAATATGCTGTAAGTAAAATACTACTTATATCTCAGAATTTAATTGTATAAAATCAAATTAAATTATATGATGTTAATATTGATTAAAGAACATTTAATATATCATATATAAATATTTTCTACTTCTGTTCACCCATTTAATATATTTTTTATTTACCAATCAATTAATTGTTCGTCTGCATCTTTTCATTTAAAATATTAATATTTTTATTTAAAATATTATTATATAATAGGAGCCATCTGAGAAAAAGGACTGCTCCTATGGAAAACTTTTCCTTAGTTATAACTATTTTTTTTTGTAAGGACATAGGATATTTGAGCTTTCGCTATAAATCTTTAATTAAGAGTCCAATCTCTTGAGATCTTCAATTTTCTCCAAGAAAGAAAAACAAATCACAAGACCAACAAGGAGGTGTACAATGGAAACAAACCATGGAGAACAAGACTCAATTAGTTGGCTCCCATAAGAGGTGTTGATTTGCATCATCTCTTATCTTTCGATTATAGAAGCTGTGAGAAGCAGTGTCCTTTCAAAGAGATGGAAACCTTTATGGAAGTATGCGTCTTCTCTTAACTTTGATGCGATGGAGAGATCGTTTTCTCATAATTCTGATTTTGAATTCGGTAAACTTGTTTCAATTTTGCTGCGTAGTCATCTTGGTGACTTAACTAGTTGCTGCTTTAGACACTTACCCGAGAGCCTTGACCTTGGGGAGGTGGAAACTTGGGTTGAGATTGTGGTAGATAAATTTAAAAACTTAAGCTCTTTCATCTTAGTTTGTGTACCTTTGATTTTAGATGGTCACCTATATCGTCCCCAAAATATTCTAGATCCATGTGCAAATGTGAAAACTAATTTCAAATCGAGGATTTTTTCAAATCTTTGTTTACTTGAATAGACATACTATCGATTGAATAGTTCTGCTTCATCTGCCTTTGAAGGTTGTGAGAAGTTGAAAACCCTAAAATTTAAATGGATGTTCATGGAGGATGAAACTATGAATGGTATTCTCAAAAACTGCTCGAATTTGGAGAAATTTAGTCTTATTCAGTCAAAAGGGTTCAAGAAACTCACAATTTGAAGCTCGAGTCTTAATTTTTTAGAGCTAGCGATGTTGGATGTTCGTGAGATAGATGTTTTTGTTGAGGGCCTTCAAGTTATCGTTGTTAGATCTCTAATTTGCCCATCAATGGATCTGAAAATTTATGCCCTAAACCTTAGGTCCTTTCAATCTATTTGCTTGCCAATGGCTACAAGATTTCTTTGTGTTGACCTGAAACCAAACATTTTGAAAACTCAAGATATTCTTGAAATCTGTAGTGACCTTTATGTAAGTTCTCTCAAGCCCAGCTATTCTTTTATTTCTAGCATCACATATATTTATTTAAATAACTTTTTTAATGGATGACATCTTGATATCTTATTCTTATCAATTGGAATATACTTTTAGGCATAATATTTGCAAGGTTTTAAATTGTAGTTTTGCAGGCACAATATTATAATGTCATCCATTGTAATAAGATGCAGCCAATGCAAACACCAAAATTTTGGTCATCAAATATGATTGTGGTGGTTGCGAAAATGCATTTAATGATGTGATCCTCAATTTGAAATTATAGTATTACTATTCACTAGTGCTAACTATCTTCTTTATTGTAGGCATCTCGAACAATCAACATTTTTCAAACTCTATTATCTTTGTCAATAGATTTGGATTTGAACAATATAAGAGAAGTGTTAGCACTTTCATATATACTAAGGACATGTCTCTATCTTGAGACTCTTAAAATTACTATACCGGTCTGTCTCTTACGTACTTCAACTTAGCTTCCCTTATGTTATTCTTTTGAAAAGAAAACTAAATTTCGTGGAATGATGAAGCTTGATATATTTTTTTTATAGGTGGAAAAAATTGGAAGTTCAAATTCCAGTAGTAATTCTAATGATGGTGATCTACCCTTTCCTAAGTCAATATTCTGGGATAGAATAGAGGTGATGTATAATTGCATTAATTTCAAATCGAAGTTTGCTACCATAGAGGGATTCACAGGTAAAGAACAAGAAGTAAAGTTTGCTAAGCTTTTAATTACAAGGGCAACCATGATGGAAAAGATTTCAATAATTTGTGATTCTTCAATTGTGGATGAGGCAAGAGACCTATTGTCACTTCCCAGAGCTTCATTGGTTCATCTCTCAATCATATTGAAGTCAAAAAAGAATAATTTAACTGAGATTGCCGAAGTCTAAGAAAGGTTGTCCAATTTAAAAGGTAATTATATATTATCAAACCTTGTAAGCAATATTTCATTTTGCAAAAACATCATATTCTCGATATGAATTGCTATTGGTTTTAAAATTTTAGGTATACTAATAAGGTTGGACTCAAATGACGAACTTTTATGGACTACTTATTGAGAAGTTGGTTTTTACTTAGCCAACTGGTGCTATATTTTTCTTATGTTTTACATGTGGTTTTTATTAATGGGAAAGTATTCTCTCGTGTTCACAAATAACAGTATGTATCATGTTGTTATTTTTGTGTTATTTTTCTCTTCATAAATATTTATAGGGACTTACAAATTTAACATGCATTTAATACTTTCCGGGAGAAAAATAGACACAAAAATGACAACATAATACATCATCTATCTTATTTTTTAACATGAGGGAATATATTTCTTTATTAATACTCCCTACATTTCAAAATATGAGGGAAAAAAATACTCACTCGGGACTCAAATTATATAAGAAAACAAAAATGTCATACTATATTGTCTAAACTACTCTTATAGCTAATTTTCAACTAGTTTTTCCTTATGTAATGTATGATATCTATTGTGCTCTTCATTTAATGATAATTTACTTTTAAATTATAGAGAATGCTACTTTAGAATAAATGATATGAAGTACATGAAGTACATTTTAGTAATTAAAATTTGCATTTTGCAAAAAATTAAGAAAATTAAATACTACTAATTATCTTTTTTCATATACGTAAGTTAGTTTTTTTCTTATACATGAATCTGGAGGGAGTATTAACTAGATTGAATTCTTGAAGTTCCAACTATTAATCTTCACATAAAGGTTAATTAATTCCAACAAATAACTTAGTGTCATCTTTCATATAAGTACTTTAGAAGATAGGTTTTGCTACATTTGTGTTATGCGCATAATTTTTTGTGTTGCGTATTAAGGATTAAAATATAGAAATATTAAGATAAAAATACATTTCTAGTCTCTTAACTCAAAGTTTCATTTTGATCAAATAGCAATTTTTATTTATTTTTGTCCCATAATTTCTTTTTTCGTTTTAATATGATTCTATTCCATTAACTCCACTAATTAGTTAACAAAAAAAATGACTGGCTATATTGTTTCTCTCTTTTTCATTAACTATTTATCGAAATTAACATAAAAGGACTATATTGAACCGAAAAAAGAAGATTTTGGATCAAAATGATAAAAAAAAACAATTATTAGGAGACTAAAGTGAAACTTTGAGTAAAGTTTGAAGCAAGATGTGTATTTTACCCAAACTTTAACAAATGTCTAGCTTTTTTTCATTGATCGTTATGATTTTTGAACATTAAAATATGTTTGGTTTGCATTTTCATTTTCTATTTTCATTCAATTTTTTGTTTTATGAAACTTTGCACAGGAAAAACTAAAAGTGTTGGAAACAGAGAGAAACAAAATAAAAAGTGCAAACAAAAATGCAAACCAAATATGCCCTAATTGTTTTCTCTTAGCTTTTTATTTAAGATTTTCGGTTGACAAAAAATCGCTTTATGGTAAAACTCAAAAGTATGATTGACATAAATATAACAATTTTCATTTGTTAAGTGTGACTTTTTTTTTATTGTATTTATTTCTCTCGCAATATGATGAAAAAGGAACATGAAATTATTTAAATCCAAACAATGTTATAAAGCTAATCATCCTTTTTGTTTTGGGTAAAGAAATTTAATCGTCCTTTGTAAAAAGGGAGTTACAACTTACCGGCTTTGTAATGTCGTGTCGCGACATGTATTTTATTGTGTGTTTGGTTTCATATTGATAGAATTAATTTTGGATTGACATAAACTTATAAAATTGATTTAGAGTAAAGTTTTTTTTTTGGATATTAGAGTAAAGCTTATTTTGAAATAACATGATTTTTTATTTGGATAATATGTATTAGAAAAAATATTTTAATAATAAGAAAATACTATCTAAATATTCTTAATCAAAATTGTATTTACTTTGTATGTTATCAAAATAAGCTTTAGTGTGGTGTATAAAAAAAAATTCAAATAAGCTCAAACATAGATACAAAATATGCAAATTATTTTTTTTTTGAAATGAATTCACATTTGGACTCATGTAAATGTATAATCAAAGACACATGTGTGGACAAAATCAGACACACACAATACGTATACTTCTTTATGTGGATGCTTTTAGGTAACAATTAAGGTTTTGATGAATTTTTGGTCCCAAACTTTTACATTTGTGCAATTTTAACATATGTTTGGATTAATATTTCCAAAATTGAATTTGATTTGATGCTATTTTTTAGAATTGATTTGATTAATTTTAATCAATTTAATCTACAAGTTGACATACATTTACTTCATTCGGGAGAATATCCTTTAACAATATTCTTAACTCTCATATTCCATAACTGTTTTGCGCTCATTAATGATACTCAAATCTCTTAAGTGTCAAAGTACATTATTGGGCCATTCAAACATTTGGGTCAGGTGGTCAACACAGGACTAAGTCTAATTGTATTAGCCAAATTCTTGAATTCGCCCTTGTAGTTGTAGTGCATCAAGCACGCTGAATTATATCAACCTAGATATATTGTAGTATATGCCACACCATATCTGGACGTGTATGTCACACCACTCAAGTTTGGAGATTGTAGAATATTTTGTTCAACCAACTAAAGGTAGTCATATCATTTTCACCCCTACATACTCACCTCATTAGTGGGCCTATATAGAGCTAAGTCTCCATAGTTAGGGCACGTCTCATTTCTAACTATTAATCTTTTAAATACATCACACTATTAGGTACACTTCATTGGAAGTTGGAGTGCCTTTTGAGGCACTTCTCACTGTATCTGATCTAGAGTACATCACACTAGAGCAACTGACCAAAGGCAAATTAACTTTCGATCTAGAGGAACAACACTCATAAAGACATCTCAAACCAAATCAATAAAAAAATAAAGGCAGTGTGCCATTTATATTCTATTAACTCATTGGTTAGTTTCAGTTAGGTTTTATATTTTTTTTTAGTTTGGTCCCATAAGTCTAGTAAACGTTTCAATTTGGTCCCTTTTATTAGTTTTGTTAGTGACATTAACAAATGTGTGAAAAAAACCGTTAAAGTCCGCTAACTTTCAAATCAATAGTTCACATTATTACAAATTAATGATCCAGATTGTGTCTCTAAATAATTTTTAAAAACGAAAAGAAAAACTCTCCTGATTTTGTTTTTCATGCTCTTCTTCTGTCTCTTGTTCATCTTCTTCCTTCCTTGTTTATTTTCTTCTTCTTCTCCCTCTTGCAAGATTGGATAATTACTTGCAAAAATGGAGAAAGAGTAGCAGATGTGAAACCAAACTAGAAAGAAACCTTAAAATGCAAAGTTGAACCATTGGAAGAAGCAACGGTGAAGGCAACATCATCGATGGCGATGCCGAAGAAGTGGTGGTCGCTGCTTAACAGCTTTCTGAGGCATATGCAGAAAGCTTAAGCAAAAGAAAAAGGAGCACGGTGTTGAAACCGTGAATGAAGAAGATGATACACGATGAAATGAATGAATTCTTCTCAATTTCATTAATTATGAACCGTGTACATTTATAGAGGGAAAGTAACTACATGAAGGTTCTAACATAAATAACAACAAACAGAAAAAGAAAAAGGAGGACCAACTAGCAAAAAATAACATCCAAAAGGAAAGAGAACATTTACAAATAAGGCCTTTGCTGAGGCGTCTTTTGTCAGTATGAGCTTAGTCTTCATCTTCATCTCGAATATGATGAATTCATTCCCATCTTGGAAAGGATTGTGAAGAAATCTTCACGAGGCAATGTGGCTTGGTTAAGATGTCCTCTAATTGGTGCTCTGAACGGATTAGCATGAGATGAATCAAATTCTTCTCAAGTTTGTAACGAACCGTATGGCAATCCAGGTAATTCACAAGTTGTCACAAAAGAGGTTGCATGGTTTGTTGAGAAGCATGCGTAGCATACATAACAGATTGTATATCCATTGTAATTCACAAGCTGTAATTGTCAATGCTCTGTATTAAGCTTCTGCTGAAGATCGAGAAGGGCAGCTTTGATTTCTACCTTTCCATGAAATCAGTGCAGAGCATAGAAAATGCAAAATCCAAAAACAAAACGTAGAGAATCTGGGCATCCACCCCAGTCAAAATCACTGAACACGTGTAAGCAAAAATCCGAGGTTGAAGGGAAAAAGAGTCTTCTTCCCATAGAATTCTTCAGATATATTTGATGACAAGAATCATAGCTTGATAGTGAATATCAGTAGGATTATCCATGAATTGACTCAACTGTTGAACGCTATATGAGATGTCAAACCTTGTTGATGTTAGATAGATAATTCCCCTAACTAATCTTCTGTATGACAACTTATCTTCTAGAGGCTTGCCTAATTTCTTTGATAATCTGAGGGAGGAATCCATTGGGGTCTTTGTAGGTTTACATGCAAATATCCCAGTGTCAGATACAAGCTCTAAATTCTCTAATTTATAGAAATGCCCTAAGGAGAACGATCAAGTTCCAATCCTAAGAAATACTTAAGGTCTCCCATATCCTTGAGCGTGGAAAAATCTTTCACACAATTCAGCCCACATGCGTGAAGCAGTTGGAACAAGAAGGAGAAATTAGGAAATGTCTGGACTCTGTGAGCAAAAATTCTAGCGAAGAACTAGGGTATTACACCATTTCCAATACAAATAAATGGGATTATCAACAGAGGGTTTCTTGATCGAACCATTAATAAAACCATTTTTTTCATTTCCAAACACATTTGCTACCAAAAAGTCTTTGGTTGCGTCACTCTTTAGTATAGGATCACATGCCCTTTACTTCCCACCACTGCTTTAATTTCCTTATGTTGTCACGTGTTTTGTCTATGCCTTTCCAGGCTATAAATAGGTGTAAGTTCCCTACTTCACAGTTACCTTCTTTACTTGTTCAAAGATAGTTTCTTTTCTCGTCATTAGGTTTCTTTCCAAAAAAAATCTTCAAATTTTTCTATTCTTCTTATCCAGAGTTGTTCAAAGCTTTCAGCTTTGTTTCTTCTAATACCTCTAAATTTCTCCCATTTTTGTCTCAATTGTTCTTGTATTGACATTTTTCATCACCTGCTTCCCCCTTTAGCGATTTCAATCCTATAAGCTTTTTAATTTTCATGACCAGAAAAGAAGAATGGAGGCTTCTGTGGATTTTTTTTATATTTAATGTGGTCTCTTTGGTTCAATCAATCACGACATTGGTGGCTATATTAGGATCTTCATGGTCTTTAGCGAGATGTAGACTATGGGAAGAATCTTCAGGGTGGGGCTATGTTTCCTTGCTTTGTCTAGATGGGATGCAATCGAGATCTGGATTAACATGTAAATCTGAAAAATCAAAGTTATGGTGGCCACAAGGAATGTTTCTAGGAGATATGGTGGCCAACCCAAGGGGAGAATGTTTGAGGATGAAAATTTGGAAGAATGAAAAGTTAAAGTGTTCAAGGATGTAAACTCCACAATACAATTGCTCTTGAAAATAATTTGATTGACTCTGTGTAACAGACGCTAGAGCGCGGTACTCTACTTCAGAGGAGGAGCGAGATACTGTGTTATGTTTCTTAGACTTCCAAGGAATGAGAGAATCACCATGAAAAACACAATAACCAGCAACGCTGCATCTTGTATTGGGGCATGTTGCCCAGTTTGAATAAGAGAAAGCTTGGATTTTATCATTATTTGTTGCTGAGTAGAAAAGACCAAGAGTTGGAGAGCCTTTGATGTACCTAATCATTCTAAGGGCAGCCTGTAGGTGAGGATGTCGAGGACACTCTACAAATTGACTCAATTGATGCACCATGAAACAAATGTCAGGCCTTGTATTTGTGAGATAATTTAGGCGATCAATAAGGCATCTAAAATAAGTGACATATGTGAGTAAATCACCCTGATCAGATAGCAACTTAACAGAAGGATCAACAGGAGTTGATGCTAGCTTGCAATCTGTGAGAGAGTATTCTCAAATGTGCTCCAAACAATATTTGCGTTGATTAAGAAGGATGCTAGAGGAAGAACATGCAACTTCAAAACCAAGGAAAAACTTCAAAGGGCACAAATCCTTGATACTGAACCGAGAATGGAGTTGCTGTTTGAAAAAAATTATTTCATCAAGATTATTACTAATAAGTACGGTATCGTCTACATAGACTAAAAGGGCACTAAAGAAGGAATGTTCTCTTTTAATGAAGAGGGAATGATCTGTCAAACTCTGAAAGTAACCAAGGGAAAACAAAGCAGAGGTAAGTATGTGATTCGACTGCCGGCTAGTCAGTTTAAGACCGTAAAGTGACTTTTGTAATTTGCAAAAAAGGTTAGGAGATGGTAAAGATAATCTAGGGGGCTTAATATACACTTCCTCAGTAAGGTCACCATGTAGGAATGCGTTGTCAACATCCAACTGGTGAAGAAACTAGTTGTTGGCAGCAACAAAGGATAAAAGGAAATGAAACAAAAGTAAGTTTGATGACTAGGGAAAAGGTTTCGAAGTTGTTAACCCCCTCTGTTTGGGTAAATCCGCGGGCAACTAACCTTGCTTTATAGCATTAAACATCACCATTAGACTTGTGTTTAGTACGGTAGACCCATTAACAACTCACAAGAGGTTTGCCTAGAGGAAGTGGAACCAGAGGCCAAGTTTTCGTGTTGTCCAAAGCCAATAATTCAGCATCCATGGCTGCTTTCCAACAATCAGACTTCAGATCTTGTTTGTATGTGGTAGGCACAACATGGGAAAAAATAGAATGACAAAAGGAAGTGTGAGTACAATAACAGTTATCATAAGACATGTTAGAAGATATTGGATAAAGAATACAAGGCTTTAGAGTAAAAGAACCAGCATGACCACAAACGTAATCCTTATAGCGTATAGGAGGATTAATAGTTCTCATGGACTTTCTTAAAGGGATGACAATATCTTGTACTTCAGGAGGAGAAGTTTTTGTTAGAGAAGAAGTTGTGTTTTCAGGCATAGAAGAAGAAGAAACAGGAATGGGGATAGGGTCAAGTTCAGAAGAAGATATGGGAGGATTCCGAGTTGTAGTGTGGCGTGAAGAAGGAAAATAAAAAGAAATAGCCGTTGAAAAAAGGTCACCAAAAGTGGGTGTAGGGCCATCATGTGAAGACAAAATTGAGTCATTAAAGGTATGCGCAGGTAATGAGTGAATAAAGTCATGAGAAGCAGTTTCTTGTGCAGAATCACGTGGAATGACAGCATGTGAGCTGTATAGTAAATCCCTTTCACAAAAAAGTTACATCTCTGGATACAAAAGTGGTTTTTGAGTGCAAGTTAAAAAGGAGAAAGCCTTTAACCCCTGGTTTTAAACCCAGAAAAATACATTTGTGTGCACGGGAATCAAACTTGTGTCCGTTAGATGAGAGAGAAGAGGCGAAAGTAAGGCAATCAAAAACTTTGAGAGTAGTGAGGTCCGGTTTAACATTAAAAACCATTTCATAAGGGGATTATTGTCATAAAAAAAGGTGTGGGCAATCTGTTGATAATATGGGCAGAGTGGCGTATAGCATGAGACCAAAAAGAAATAGGGAGGTTAGCTTGAAAATCTCTGCCAACATTCAAAATATGTTGATGCTTGGGCTCGATGATACGATTTTGTTGTGCACGTTTCACACAAGATGTTTCATGGAGAATACCTTTTGTATTGAAAAATTAGTTAGAAAAAATTCCTTTCCATTGTCTGATCTAAGCTTCTTTAATTTGACATTAAACTGATTTTTCCGGTAAAAAGAATGAAAGGAAGCAGAATATGCTTAACCTCAAATTTATTTTTAAGAAGATATGCCCAAGTAAACCTACTGAAATTATCCACAACAATGAGAAAATATTTTTATCCTTCCATAGAAGGAGTAACCAAAGGGTCCCATAAATCCACATGAATTAATTAGAAGAAATTAGAAGATTTGTTAACACTGCATGAATAAAGAAGATTTTTATGTCTAGCAAAATGACAAGTATCACAATTATCAAATATTTGAAAAGGAATGTCACTGTAAAGATAACTACTTCAAGACGTTATTTGAGACATGACCAAGTTTATGATGCCATAACAAGGCAGAATCAGAAACATCAATGTGCATACCGTGTTTGAAAAAAGAACTAGCTAAATCTGTGTAGGAAGCATACAAGCTATTGTCATCCAAGTCCAATGGAAAGAATAGATCATTTTGTTTTTTAGCTACACCAATCGTCTTCAATGTTGAGGTCTGCACAATATGACAATTGGTGTTGCACAAAAAAATAAGCAACTAAGAGAAGTGAGTCTAGAAATGGAAATTAAATGAACTTGGCATTCAGGGAAAAACAATGTATTGTGCAGAGTTAAAGATCCAATTATGATAGTACCAGAAAAGCGAGCAACAATAACGCTATGATCAAAATATGTGCTTGGAAGAAACATGGTTTATAGCAAGTAAAGAACTAACTAGTGCTTGGAAGAACAAAATATGGTCAATTGCACCACTGTCAAGCACTCAAGAGGGAGGACTAGAAGAATTACCTGAGAAGGAAGGTTTGGTAAGCTGAAGATGATTGATCGAATGTGAAGAGCTGTTTTGGTGGAGAAGAGCTAGGAATGCTTGGTATTGATCCTTGGAGAGAGTGAAATTATCGTGACCACCATTTCCATCCAGACAAACACGTTGTGAAGTTGTATTTGAATCTGTTTTAGCCAATGCAATTGAAGCCTTCGGAGAAGGAGAAGAAGAATTTCCTTTTTCCCTTGTTTTTGTAGCCAGGAGGGAATCCGTGAAGGAAGAAACAAGTCATAATTGTGTGGTTAGTCTTTTGGCAGTGGGTACAAAGCTTGTTGCCACGGCCAAGAGTCCTACCAAAGCGAGCACCACCACGAGGAGCTGAGGAATTGCCTCTTGAATGGAAGGAGGCTTCTGATTTTCATCTTCGAATGTAGTAAAGGCTATAGAATCAGTATGATTGGGCAACTTAACAGGACCTCCAAATTCTCGTTCTTGATGAAGAACAAGGAAGCAAGTCTTAGTGAGGGAAGGTATGGGTTCCATCATCGTTATGTTGGAGTGAACTTGCAAGTAATTATCATTTAAACCTCGCAGGAACTTAATTATGCTATAGAAGGAGGCTTTTGATTTTCATCTTCGAATGTAGTAAAGGCTATAGAATCAGTATGATTGGGCAACTTAACAGGACCTCCAAATTCTCGTTCTTGATGAAGAACAAGGAAGCAAGTCTTAGTGAGGGAAGGCATGGGTTCCATCATCGTTATGTTGGAGTGAACTTGCGAGTAATTATCATTTAAACCTCGCAGGAACTTAATTATGCAGTCATCCTCACGTTCTTTTTTAAGAGTTAAGAGAATGCCACATGACAAGGATTGGAACAAGAACATACTAGAATTGAACAATACATCTCAATTTGTTTCCATAGTATTTTTAGAAGAGTATAATAGTGAGACACCTCGTGTACATTCTTGAATCTCATCTTGCAAGTCTGCGATTATGAATTTGTTGCCGTGGGAGAAACGATCGGGGAGATGTTTGCAAATCTCCTCGGCGATGTCAAGTTAATTGAGAAATCTAAGGTGTCATGGATCAAATAAGCCAGGACATAACCGTTTTGTTGTAGCGCTTCCAAATTGAGCGAAGAGGATTGTCAAACAGAGGGATAGGTAGCAAGCCATTGAGAAATTTCTCTTTGTTCTTGGATTTGAGGACATTGATCATGTTGTGAGACCATCCATGGAAGTTCAGCTGAGTGAGAAGAGGAGTGACCAATGGTGGATCAGAATTTTGGCTTTGATTTGCCATGGTTCAAAGAATCAAAGAAGAAATCAAGCTTTTTGGATTGAAATTGGATCAAGAAAGGGAGACAGAACTCACTGCACCATGTTAGGTTTATCATCTCGGAAAGAAAAACTTGAGAGACGAAAGCTTCTTTTTTGATTAATTGAACTCAACTGTAGCATTTACAAGAATAAAACATATATACTCTTGTTACAGAGAAAGTGATAGCTGTAACAAACTCTGGAAAAACAAACTAAATATAACAAACTTCTAACTAACAATAATTATCACTGATGGAGATAAAAAAATGTTGATCTAATACACGTAATACAACCTCCTCCATATTGTTGTAACACCTGTGTGCACGCCCCAGCTTTATGTGCACACACCCAATTAAATGTGTATAAAAGGGCAAAAATTATTTGGAGGCAGGGTCCTTTCTTTGGGAGTGCAATTCTCCACTTCTCCCAAACCATTTTTTCTCATTTTCGTTGAAGTTTTTTGAACAATCAAGACTTGTGGAAGAAAAGCTTGAGGAACCATGGAGTGTTCTCTTATGTTTGTTCTTGTTTTACTCCTTTTTTCATCTCTTCTCATGTTTTGCTACATTTTAGGTTAGGGAAGAAGGATCTTGATTCAAAGTCTATGTAATCTACTTCTTTTTATCTTAATTAAGTTTTTTGGTGAAATTGAGTGATTGTTCTGTGTTTAATGATTTTCTTGACTTGATCACCTAAGAGATTATCCTAGATTCGAGTAAACAATTGGAAAATTGGTATTTGAGTTAGAACTGAAGTAATTCACCATAGCTATTCATGATTCAAGGATCACATAAGGGATTAGGGTTCTTAGGTTAGAACAAATGGTTAATGTTCAAGAAATTGACTTAGCCTAATTTTGTGAATTTGATCTTCAATTTGACAAATATGCCTTGATTAGGGTTCTCTATTTTTGTTTCATTCTTGCTTTTTATTTTTTAAACATAGAAATGCAATACATTCTTTCACATCTTTTTATAGTCCAAATAGTACCTCAAATTGGGAAATTGGTACTTCATTCATAATCCGTGTGAGACGATACTCTTTCTTACCATTTTATATTTGAAAACATTGGTTCACTTGCCTAGATATGGAAAAATCCTATCTTGTGTGGTAAAGGTCTAGATGATTTTGGCGGTTATTGATATTTTACCAGCTTTTTTTCAAATGCTACTTTTAGTAGTGTTTAAGGATCTCAGCTCCTCACATTTTTATTTTTATCAATATTATTCTTATTAATTAATTAGCATTCTCTCAAATTTCTCCTTTTTTTCATTTTACATTTACCAACTTCCTTAATAATTAGTTTTATTAAACACTTTCAATTCTATCAATTATCTTATTATCTTCCAGAGTTCAACTCAAAGCTTTTAGCTTATATCTTTCATCTACCAAATATAATGCACATTACTTTATTTTTCATTGCATTCTACTTTGTTCCGTTCCATTTCAGCCACCAAACGCTACTTCAATATGTTGCAAGTAAAATACTACTTGTATCCCAAATTTTCATTGTATGAATCATATTAAATTGTAAGTTGTTAATTTTGATTAATGAACATTTAATATATTCTATATAAATATTTTCCACTTCGGTTCACCCATTTAATATTTTTTATTCGCCAGTAATTTTTAATTGATCATCTTCAAATTTTCATTAAAAATTTTAATAGTTTTATTTAAACATTATTATAAAATAGGAGTCATCCTAGAAAAAAGACTGCGGCTGTGGTAAAATTCTTCTTAATTATATATATATATATATATATATATATATATATATATATATTGTAAGGACATAGGACATTCGAGCTCTCGCCTATAAATCTTTGATTAAGAGTCCAATCTCTTGAGATCTTCAATTTTTCTCCAAGAAAGAAAAAACAATGACAAGACCGACATGGAGGTCTGTAGGGCAAAGAAACCATGGAGGAATAGACTCGATTGGTTGTCTCCCAGATGAGGTGTTGTCTTGTATCATCTCTTATCTTTCGATTACAGTGAGAAGCAGTGTCCTTTCAAAGAGATGGAAACCTTTATGGAAGTATGCATCTTCTCTTAACTTTGATGTGATGGAGAGATTGTTTTCTCGTAATGTTGATTTTGAATTCGGTACACTTGTTTCAACTTTATTGCATAGCCATCTTGGTGACTTAACTAGTTGCCGCTTTAGACACTTACCCAAGAGCCTTGACCTTGGGGAGGTGGAAACTTGGGTTGAGATTGTGGTAGATAAATTTAAAAGCTTAAGCTCTTTGATCTTAGAGTGTGTACCTTTGAATTTAGATCGCTGCCGAGATCGTCCCCAAAATATTCTAGATCCATCTGAAAATGTGAAACCTAATTTCAAATCGAGGATTTTTTCAAATCTTTGTTTACTTGAATTGACACACTATGGATTGAATAGTTCAGCTTCATCTGCTTTCGAAGGCTGTGAGAATATGAAAACTCTAAAATTAAAGAGGGTTTTCATGGAGGACGAAACTGTGAATGGTATTCTCAAAAATTGCTTGAATTTGGAGAAATTTAGTCTTATTGAGTCAATAGGGTTCAAGAAGCTCAAGATTCAAAACTCGAATCTTAAATTTTTAGAGCTAGCGAATTTGGATGTTGGTGGAATAGATGTTTTTGTTGAGGGCCTTCAAGTCATGATGGTTAGATCTCTAATTTGCCCTCCGACGGATCTGAAAATATATGCTCTAAACTTGAGATCTTTTCAATCTATTTTCACGCCAATAGCTACAAGATTTCTTGGTGATGACCCAGAACAACGCATTCTGAAAACTCAAGATATTCTTGAAGTGTGCAGTGATCTTTATGTAAGTTCTCTCCAAGCCCAACTATTGTTATATTTGATATTTTGATATCTAATTCTTATCAATTAGAATTTACTTTTGGGTATAATATTTGCAAGGTTTTAAGTTGTAGTTTTGCAGGCACAATATTATGATGTCTTCCATTGTAATTAGATGCAGTCAGTGTAAACACCAAAATTTAGATCATCGAATAGGATTGTGGTTGTTGCTTAAATGCATTTAAGGATGTGATCCACCATTTGATTACTATTCTTTGATGCTAACTATCTTCTTCATTGTAGGCATCTCGAACGACAAACATTTTTCAAACTCTATTATCTTTGTCAATAGATTTGGATTTGAACAATATAAGAGAAGTGTTAGCACTTTCATATATATTAAGGACGTGTCTCTATCTTGAGACTCTTAAAATTACTATACCGGTATGTCTCTTGCATACTCTAACATAGCTTCTCTTATGTTATTTTTTTTAAAAGAAAACTAAATTTTGTGGAATGATGAAGCTTGATATAATTTTTGTTTATAGGTGCAAAAAATTGAAAGTTCAAATTCCAGTGGTAATTCTGATGATGGTGATCTACCCTTTCCTAAGTCAATATTCTGGGATAGAAAAGAGGTGATGTATAATTGCATTAATTTCAAATTGAAGTTTGCTACCATAGAGGGATTCACAGGTAAAGAACAAGAAGTAAAATTTGCTAAGCTTTTGATTACAAGGGCCACTATGATGGAAAAGATTTCAATAATTTGTGATTCTTCAATTGTGGATGAGGCAAGAGACCTATTGTCCCTTCCCCGAGCTTCATTGGTTAATCTCACAATCATATTGAAGTCAAAGAATAATAATTTAATTGAGGTTGCAGAAATCTAAGAAAGGTTGTCCAATTTAAAGGGTAATTATATATTATCAAACTTTGTAAGCAATATTTCATGTTGCAAAAACACCATATTCTCCGTTTGAATTGCAATTGGTTTTTAATTTTGGGTATACTAATAAGGTTGGACTCAAATGACAAAGTTTTATGGGCTTCTTCATGAGAAGTTGGTGTTCATCGAGCCAACCGATGCTATATTTATCTTATGTTTGTGGTGATGTGAAACTAATTAATTTGCATTATATGTGCTTTTTAATAATGGGAATGGATCCTCTGTGTTCAAAAATAACGTGATGTATCATGTTACTTTTGTGTTTATCTCTCTCTTCATTAATGTTTATAGGAACTCATTTATTTAATAGGCATGTAATACCTTCCGGGGAGATAGATATTTACAAAAATGACAAGATACATCGTTTTATTTTTAAACATGAGGGAATGTATTTCTTTATGGGTTAAATATATTTTTGGTCCCTGAACTTTCACAAAAATTCAGTTTTAGTCCTTGAACTTTAAAAAGTACATTTTTAGTCCTTGAAGTTTTAGAAACGTTCGTTTTTAGTCCTTCCATCTAACTTTCGTTAGCTTCCATTAACTGTGGGGCCACAGGTCAATTTTTTTAAAAAATTAATAATTTAAATTGCTGAACAATAAAATAAAAAAACCAAAGTTGAAAAACAAAAATCCCAATTTTTCTTTCTTTCTTCTTCTCCACTTGTGCAATTTTCTTTCTTATCTTCTTCCCTCCGTTCTTCCATTCTTTCTTCTTCTCCTTCGATTTGTTAATTCTCTCTTCTTCTTCGTCTTCCTCATTCTTCTTTTCCTTCATCTTCTTTCTATTCTTCTTCTTTCTTCTCTTGCATTTGTATTATCGATTTATGGGTAGACAAAGAAAAATAAGCACACCTATTTGGATAATGTTGGTGGATTTCTATTTGAAGTTTCTTTGTTTATGGGTTTCGATTTGGGATTTATGCATTTTCAAAATCACAACTCTCTAGGTCTCGTTGTTTTATTTGTTGGTTCTTTGCTATGTTGGGTTTCAGTTTTCAAGTGGATAATTATGCGTAAATTTGCATATCTGTTTGTGGGTTTCATTTTGGGATTTACAGTCCTGAAAATTGCAATTTATGGTTTGATTTCTTTTTTATGGGTTCTGAAAAATTGAAAACAAAACAGATTTAATGATGGGTGAGACCATGGTGGTGGTGTTGGAAGGAAGACCATGACGGTGGTGCTGGAAGGAGGAGACCAAAACAATAGAAGAGGAAGATGGGGAAGGTAAGAAGGGAGGAAGGGGAAAGGAGGAATGCTGGTTTTCTCTTTTCTTTTTTTTACTTTTTTTTCTCTTTACATTTTCAATTACGCAGTGTTTTCTTTATCTTTTTACTTTTTTTTATTTCTTTCAATTTGGAAATTTAGGTAATTAAAAAATATCACACATGGACGCTAAAGATTGGATGATGTTTGCCATGTAAGCTCATCAGTTAACAGCGTTAGACAGAGGGACTAAAAACGAACATTCGCAAAAATTTACATACTAAAAGTATATTTTTTAGGCTAAAATACAACTTTGATCCTTTCTGTTTCAGTGAATTCTTACTTGATCCTTTATCTTTTTTTCTTGACAATTTAATCCCTTATCTTTTTTTTTCACACCATATTAGTCCTTTTGTGACAACACTATTGAATAATTTCATCTACATCTTTCTCAACGTTGTTATGACATTTCCACTAAAGTTCTCCATAGTGTTAGTTCAAAAGGACCAATATGGTGTAAAAAATAAAGAAAAATGACCAAATTGAAAAGAAAAAAAGATAAAGGACCAAAGTAGAAATTCACTCAAACAAAAAGGATCAAATTTATATTTTAGCCCTAGGGACTCAAGAATTATCGCGAAAGTTTAGGGACCAAAAATGTATTTAACCCATTTCTTTATTAATACTCCCTACATTCCAAATTATGAGGAAAAAAATACTCCCTCTGGACTCAAATTATATAAAAAAAGAAAAATCTCATACTTTATTGTCTAAAATACTCTTATAACTAATTTTTGACTAGTTTTCCCTTGTTTAATGTATCATTTCTATTGTCCTCTTCATTTAAAATATGTTTAGTTTGCATTTTCATTTCCTATTTTGAGTCATATTCCTATTTTATGAATTTTACAAAGGAAAAACTGAAAATGTTGAAAATAGAAAGAAACAAAATAAAAAGTGCAAACAAAAATGCAAACCAAACATGCCCTAATTGTTTTCTCTTCACTTTTATGAAAGATTTTCTGTTGACAAAAAAAAAAAATCGGTTGATGGTAAAACTTAAAAGTATGATTGACATAAATATAACAATTTTGTGAGTTCCATTTGTCAAGTGTAACTTTTTTTATTGTATTTATTTCTCTTGTAATATGATGAAAAAGGAGTATGAAATTATTTAAATCCAAACAATGTTAAATTAATCATCCTTTTTGTTTTGCATAAAGAAATTTAATCACCCTTTATGAAAAGGGAGTTACAACTTATAGACTTTGTATAGTCGTGTCGCGACATATGTTTTATTGTGTGTTTGGTTTCATATTGATAGAATTAATTTCGGATTAACCTAAACTTATAAATTTGATTTAGAGTAAAGCTTATTTTGAAATAGCATGATTTTTTATTTGGATAATATGTATTAGAAACATGAGTTTAATAATAAGGAAATACCATTTAGATATTCTTTATCAAAATAATATTTTCGGTGTATGATTATCAAAATGAGCTTTAGTGTGGTGTATGAAAAAAAATCAAATAAGCTCAAACATGGATACAAAATTTGAAAATTATTCTTGTGTTGTATTGAATTCACATTTTGACTCATCTAAATGTAGAATCAAACACACATGTGTGGACACAATCAAACACACATAATGTGGAGCGTCTATTGAGGCACTTCTAACTCTCTCTGATCTAGAATACACCACACTAGACCAAAGGCAAAAAAAACTTTTGTCCTAGAGGAACAACACTCATTAAGGCATCTCAAACCAAATCAACAAAAAATAAAGGTAAAATGGAATTTATATTCTCTAAACTCTTTGGTTAGTTGAAGTTTGGTTATATATATATATTGGGGGCATATCTAGTATGTACACTAAACATGTGAAAACATGAGAACCATGAATCTTGACCATAGAACCATGATCTAATGCCATAAAACAATTTTTTCCCAATATGCTCTTCCCGTCTTCAATGGGGAAAACTATGATATTTCGGCCGTAAAAATGGAGTCTTACTAGGAGGCACTAGATCTTTAGGAAGCCATGGAACAAGATTTTGAAGTACTTCCGCTGCCAGACAATCCTAGTATAGCCCATATCAGATATAACAATGATAGAAAAACAAGAAAAGCAAAAGCAAAGTCGTATCTATTTGTTGGTATCTCTCAAAGCATCTTCACAAGAATCATGACCCTCAAATAAGCAAAAGCAATTTTGGATTACCTGAAGGAGGAATATGCTGACGATGAAAGAGTATGAAGCATGCAAGTGCTTAATTTATTGAGGGAATTTGAGTTGCAAAGGATGAAGGAGTCTGAGACAATCAAGGAATGCTCAGACAAATTGTTGGGCATTGCCAACAAGATAAGGCTGTTGGGTGGAGATTTTGCTGATTCCAGAATTGTTGAAAAAATTCTGGTAACAGTGCCAGAAAGGTATGAAGCATCCATAACCTCATTGGAGAACAAAAAGGATCTATCTAAGATCACTTTGGCAGAGGTGCTACGTGCTTTGCAGGCTCAAGAACAATGAAGGTTGATGAGAGAAGTTTGTGTGGTCGAAGGTGCGCTTACGGCGAAGCATCATGATGTAGGATCTAGTAGAAAGAAAAATTTCAAGAAGAACCAACCAGCAAGCAGCAAAAATAGTGCATACAATCAAAATTAAAGGTAAGATAAAAAGAAGAGTTATCCACCTTGTCAGCATTGCGAAAAATGGGTCACTCGACATTCAGATGTTGGAAAAGACCAGAGGCGAAGTGCAATAAATGCAATCGGCTTGGACATGAAGCTGTAATTTGTGAAAGCAAATTTCAGCAACATGAAGTCAATGTCCAAGTTGTGGAGCAAGATGAAGAAGATCACATTTTTGCTTCAACATGTTCTTCAGAAAGGAGCAGTTCAGAAAGCTGGTTGATTGATAGTGGTTGTACAAATCACATGACAAATGACAAGTCTCTATTCAAGGACGTGAAGCCCACTAATGTCTCAATGGTCAAGATTGGGAACGGTGACTATATTTCTGTAAAAGAAAAAGGAACCATAACAATTTCAACAAGTTCAGGCACAAAAATGATCTCAGATGTTTTTTATGTACATGAAATTGACCAAAACTTGCTAAGTGTAGGTCATTTGCTAGAAAAAGGTTTTAAAGTGTCCTTTCAACATCAACACTGTGTTATCTATGACATTGTTGGCCAGGAGGTTCTAAGGGTTAAAATGAGAGGTAAAAGCTTCTCATTTGATCCAAGAACATGCAGCCTACTACACTCAAATCAGTCCCACCGAACTCTGGCACAAGAGACTCGGTCATTGTCACATTGAAAGAATACTGAATATGAAGAAGAAAGACATGTCAGGAGGTTTACCAATACTTTCTGATAATTTACCAAATTGTAATGCTTGTCAATTTGGTAAACAAATCAGAAAGTCATTCCCTAAATCAACTTGGAGAGCCTCTCAAAAGTTGCAGCTCATTCATACTGATGTGGCTGGACCTCAAAGAACACCATCAGTACAAGGTAGTCTCTACTATGTTCTTTTCATAAATGATTTTACAAGAATGTGTTGGATTTTTTTCTTAAAATTCAAGCATGAAGTGGCCGGAGTATTTATGAAGTTCAAGAAAATGGTGGAAACTCAAAGTGGCTGCAAGATTCAATGTCTAAGATCAGACAATGGGAAGGAGTATACATCAGCAAAATTTAATCAATTTTGTGAAGAAGCTGGTATTGAACATCAACTCACAGCTCCATACACTCCGCAGCAAAATGGAGTTAGTGAAAGGAGAAAGAGATTCGTGATGGAGATGGCGAGATGCATGTTGCATGAGAAGGAGCTGCCTATAACATTCTGGGCAGAGGCGGCTAATACAACAGTTTTCTTGGAAAATAGGCTTCCAGCCAAGGCTTGAAAGATAAAACTCCATTTGAGGCTTGGTATGGGTATAAGCCTTCACTAACCTTTCTTAAAGTGTTTGGTTTTGTTTGTCTTGCTCATGTTCCACAGGTTAAGCGTGACAAACTTGACAAGAAGGCAATTCTAGGCATCTTTGTAGGTTACAATTCAGTTTCAAAAGCCTACAAAGTGTATCATCCTCAAAATGGAAAGATGACAATCACTAGAGATGTGCACTTCAATGAAGACAAGCAATGGGATTGGAGGAACTCACAAATAATATCGGATGGAGATAATCATCTTGGAGAGCAAACAATAGAGTTGTTGCAGGATGAATTAGAAGATGATCCACCAATCAGAGGAAAAAGGTCCGACATCTATCAAAGATGTAATATGGCAATTTGTGAACATGCTAGTTGTGAGGAAGCACTAAAAGACTCAAAATGAAGAATTGCAATGGAGGAGGAGCTGTCTATGATTCAGAAAAACAAAACGTCGAAGCTCGTCAATAGGCCTAAAGGTAGAAAAGTAATTCGAGTTAAATGAGTTTTCAGAACGAAGTTTAATGCAGATTCCTCAATCAACAAGTACAAAGCCAAACTTGTAGTTAAAGGGTACGCACAAATTTTCGGTGTTGATTATTCTGATACTTTTAATCCTGTGTCCAAATTAGATACAATTAGATTGATGCTAAAAATGGCTGCACAAAAAGGCTAGAAAGTTTTTCAATTAGATGTTAAATCAGTCTTTCTAAATGGAACCTTATAAGAAGAAATACATGTAGAGCAGCCAGAAGGATTTGTGAAGCAAGGTGAAGAAGACAAAGTCTATCTCCTCAAAAAGGCCCTTTATGGCCTAAAACAAGCGCCAAGGGCGTGGTACAATAGGATAAACGATCATCTTTTGAGAATAGGCTTTAAAAAAAGAAAATCTGAGTCCACTCTTTACATAAAATATAAGGGAAATAATTTACTCACAGGCTAGTTGACGAGTTCGAGCAAGAAATGACGCGAGCTTTTGAAATGACAAATCTTGGTCTCATGTCCTATTTTCTAGGAATTGAGATCAAACAAAGTGAGAATGAAATATTTATCTGTCAAAGGAAATATGCGAATTCGAAGGAAATTTTGAAGAAATTTCAAATGGAGGGATGCAAATCTGTTAGCACACCAATGAATCAAAAGTAGAAGTTGAGCAAGGATGATGGCACTCAAAAAATTGATGAAGGTTATTATAAGAGGTTGATTGAATGTCTAATGTATCTCACCGCAACAAGGCCGAACATTGTATTTGCTATAAGTATCTTGTCACATTTTATGCATTGTGCTAGTGAAGTGCATTTAAGAGCAGCAACAAGAATACTGAGGTATGTTAAAGGCACTACGGTTAATTATGGTGTTAAATATGAAAAGTGTCAAGAATTCGGACCTTGTGGATTTTATGGTAGCAAATATGAGAAGTGTCAAGAATTTAGACTATATGGATTCTCGATAGTGATTGGGCTGGATCCATCGATGATAGAAAGAGTACTTCAGGATATTGTTTCAGCCAAGGCTCCGGAATTTTCTCATGGTGCACAAAGAAGCAAGACACTACAGCACACAGTCCACTGCAGAGGCTGAATTCATAGCCACAACAGCAGCTGCAAATCAAGCTTTATGGTTGAAGAAGATTTTTTTTGTGATTTACATATGCAGCAGAAAAACAAAATAGAAATTTTGGTTGACAACCCAGGCAACTATTGCAATTGCAAACAATCCAGTGTGTCATGGGAAGACTGAACATTTGGATGTCAAGCTCTATTTTTTGAGGGAGATGCAACAAAAGGGAAAAGTAAACTTGATTTACTACAAGTTGGAAGATCAGTTGGTTGACATGTTTACAAAGCCACCGCCTGTAAGCCAATTTGAGCTTTTAAGGCAAAGAATTGGAGTTTGCAGTTCCTAAAGCAAGGAGGAGTGTTAAAGATATGCTTTAGTCACTGCATGTTTTTTTTTTATTTGTTTCAGTTTATTAGATAATTATCCTAGTCAATAAGTGGTTACTAGACTTTAGGAGTAAGGTCAATTATATGATTCCTAGACTTTAGGAGCAAGTCAGTTGTGATCTTTCTTTTTTGTTTTGTTCAGAATATTTATTGTACTATTGCGGCATATGAATAATAACTTCTATCTTTCTCATCTTCCAAAAATACGTATTTCCTTTGTTTCTCTGTTAATTCTTTCTCGGCCATAAAACTAACAGAAATAATGAAAGAATTCATCTTAGTGATATTGAATCCTACTTATAAAGAGAGAGGTAGGCAAGGTAGGCAAGATCCTTTTATATGCCACGGTTAGCTAAATCAGTCAACCAAAACTCTTCCACTCAATTAACTATGCGTACAACACTTTTATGAATGAAACAACACACGTGCTCCCTTCTTGCCCAAACATAAAACACAACCGTGAAAGTACCCTCACCTCATCCTTGCCCGAATGTCAACCACTTCTAGAACCTACCCTCAATCACTCAAACAATTAACTCACTAGCACCAATTAACAGAGACTCGATCTAATTAAAAAAGTAACAGAGACTCCATCCAATTAAAAAAGTAACAGTTATTTTTCTAAAATTAATTTTTGTAAGATACTTAAAGTATGGGGAGGAAAAGTAGCTAACAAACAGATCCACACATACAAAACAACCACCACCAAGATTAAATTAAACATAAGTTCGGAAACATCAGTCACCTAATTTCCTGCAAATTAAGGCGTAAACGCTACTCTCTGTTAAAATACTCTGTTATACATCACGCTAGACTTAATTTCCTGAGAAGAGCGTGACATGTGAAACCTAAATACTTTAAAAATTTTTAGATCTCAGAGTTCAAATCCTCTAAAATTGTAGATGGTAGTTGAATCACCTGAAGATGAATATGAAAAGTAGTGTTTAATTTTGATAGAAGAGGAAAAGAAGAGGAGAAAGGGTACCAAAAACAATAAATCTTCTTCGATGTGGGTTTTGCTAGGTGGATGAGGATTCCGTGAGCGGCGGTGGTGGGTGGCCACGGTGGTGGGTGGCCGCAGTGGGGGGTTTAGGGTGCAGTGTGGTGTAGTTATATTGTAATAAGGGGGTTTGGGCAAATTGTAAAGAATTTGTAAGTTTTAAAACATTTGCAAGTTAGTCCTTAGACCCTTGTTTTTTAACCTTTGTTTTAGGTGGGAAAAACAGTTAATGTCGTTAAGGGCAAAAGGGTTTAAAAGCTCATTTGTAATTCATTTTTAGACATTGAATAATATTGACTTTCAATTCTTGTGAACGTGGCACACATCGTCGTTGTGTGTGTGGTGCATCTTGCGGTGAAATCTGGCAAGTTCACGGCTGTTAGATTTGTATCTAACATTTGGTATCAGTTGGCTCGGTTTCGATGGGGGTTCAGTCACAAACAAGGAATTGGAAGCTCGTATCAATGATATTGATCGACGTCTTACGGATTCTTTCAATGATATGGACCAGAGGATCATTGATTCGTAGAACGCAACAAATCAGTCCCTAGAAAATATGCAAAAGCTCTTGGAAAAGTTCTTACAGTCCGTTTCGGAAGGGTATGTTAATCAGAAATTGGATCTTGAATTGGAGGTGCATAAGGATGATGTTGATCCTCATGAATCTTTGAATGACCCGAGACAAGTGGTGGATAGGGCTACAATCCAGTTCCCTACCTTTGATGGGACTAATTTCAGGGATTGGAGAGCAAAGGCAGAGTAGTTTTTTTATTTGGAAAATACGCCGTCAGAACAGAGAGGGAAGTTGCTGCTGATTTCGATGGAAGGCAAAGCTTTTGCATGGTAGCGGCACTATTTGACCAATATATGTAATAGAATGAAGTCTTGGGATCAAATCTGGATAGATGTGGGGTGTCGTTTTGACAACGGGCCCTATGATGATCCTTTAGTTGAATTATCTAAATTACGTCAAGAAGGTTCTTTGGAAGATTACATGGAGAAGTTTGATGAGTTGTTAGCTCCAGAATCCATGGCCATTAGCTTCATCTTGGGGGGCTTACAACCATCCTTGGAAAAATCAGTGAGAGTGCATGATTCTCGGCCAATGCAAGATGCAATGCATTGGGCCCGACTTCAAAAAGATATCTTATCGGAATTGGCGAAACAATTCTCGTCTCCATTGCGTTCTATGGAGGAGAGCACCAAGGTCACGACTGGTGTTGGAATGTCGTGGACACAAGTACTGAAGGCTCCTACCATTTCGCGTGTGAGTCAGCAGTCTTGTGGGGGCTCTTCACATCAGAACCCTCCTAAGGAGACCAAGTCCCATAATTCAGGTTCAGGGGTAAGTAAAAAGGAAATGATTGATAGAATTGCTAGAGGTTTATGTAGGTTTTGTGGTGATCCGTGGGAACGCACTCATAGACAAAAATGCAAGGTTTGGGGAAATTGAATGCAATTTTCAGTGCTCACGGGGAGGAATTTGAGGAGGATGCGGCTTCCTTGTCTGATTAAGACACCGAGGTGTTGGCAATTGGACAACAACTTCTTGACGAGGACAACGTACATATATCTTTGAATGCTTTACATGGCATTGTGGGAGGCCAAACCTTGCAGCTGCAGGGGGGTCATTAAGAAACAACAAGTGCCTTTTTTGATGGATACAGGAAGCACCCATAATTTTGTAAGTTAAAACTAGGTTAAGTTACTGGAGTTGAGGACACAATTCATTAAGCAGTTTCCGGTGGTTGTGGCTAGTGAGAAAACCATTGTGATTAACAGGAAATGTGAGGCGCTGCCTTGGTCTTTTCATCAGCATTGCTTCAAGGATGACTTCTTAGTCTTACCAGGGTTGCTTATGGAGTAATTTTGGGAATGCAATGGTTCAAAACCTTGGGCGAAATTTGCTGGAATTGTGCTGAACTCACAATGAAGTTTGATCATGCGGGTGCTACTGTGGTGTTAAAGGGTGAGACTCCATCAAGGAGCATTCAACACACATCTGGGAAGCTAAAGAAATTGTGTTGGCGGGGCATGTTGCTTTTTGTCTCCTCTGTGCAACCAGTGTTGGAGTCTAGTTCAACTGCTGAGGACTCGAATCAGGTACAACAACAAGAACTAACTTCATTGTTGCACCAGTTTTCTCATTTGTTTCTGGAGCCAAAGCACTACCACCAAGGAGGAAGCATGATCATAGGATCCTATTATTGGAAAACAAACCTGTATGCTCTAAACCATACAGGTATCCACAGAATCAAAAGGAAGAAATTGAAAAGATGGTGTCTGATATGCTGCATACTCGCTTTATCCGAGACAGTAACAGTTCCTATGCCTCCCCTGTGGTTCTGATAAAAAGAAAGATGGGAGCTGGAGATTCTACACTGACTACCGGAGGTTGAACGCCATGACTATCAAGAATTAAGTTTTCTATTCCGTTGATAGAGGACTTGTTGGATGAGTTGCATGGTGCTCCATACTTCACAAAGCTGGACCTTCGGAGTGGCAATAACCAGATTCGTATGGTGGATGAGGACATTCACAAGATAGCTTTCAGAACTCATAGTGGCCACTATGAGTGGGTGGTTCTTCCTTTTGGATTGACCAATGCTCCGGCTACCTTTCAGAATCTCATGAATGATATATTTAGACCATATCTACGCCGGTTCATTTTGGTATTTTTTGACGATTTTCTGGTTTATACTAACACTTGGGACAATCATTTGGAATGCTTAACTGTCACCTTCAAGATTCTGGAATCTAATTCCTTAGTGCTAAATAAAAAGAAGTGCTCCTTTGCTTCCAAGTTGGTGGAGTATCTTGGCCATTGGGTTTCTTTTGCAGGTGTGGCTTCGGATCCAGCCAAGATTACAGCAATTAAAGAGTGGCATGTACCCACACCAATCAAGCAACTTAGAGGGCTCTTGGGATTATCCGGCTATTATAGGAGATTTATTCAGAACTATGGCAAGAATGCAGCCCCTCTGACGTGATTACTTCAGAAGCAGACTGAGTTTGTATGGGGTGAAATGGAGAGTCAAGCTTTTGACACTCTCAAAAGGGCCTTGACGCAAGCACCGGTCCTCTCTTTGCCTAATTTTAATGAAACCTTTATAATTGAGACTCATGCTTCACGACTTGGCATTGGTGCTGTACTGCTACAAGGAAAACACCCTATTGCTTTTATAAGTAAGGCTATGGGTCCAAAATACCAATTGAGATCAGCATATGAGAAGGGGTTCTATGCTATATTATTTGCCATTAAGAAATGGCAACATTACAGCCTTGGTCATCATTTCATCATTAGAACTGATCAAAAGGCCTTAAAACATCTCTTGGAACAACCACCAACCACTCTTATGCAGAATTGGGGATTAGAGAAGTTGATGGGATTAGATTTCTCAATTAAATACAAAAAAGGCAGAGAAAATGTGGTAGCAAATGCCTTATCCAGACAGATGCAAGGGGCTTAATTATCTATTATCTTTGAGGTAGGATCTGATCTCCTGAAAGAGGTACAGACAACATGGCTCAAGGATGTTAAGTTGCAAAAGGTGATTGACAAAATAAGGGTGTCTCAGCAATATGGCTCAAGGATGTTAAGTTGCAAAAGGTGATTGACAAAATAAGGGTGTCTCAGCAATCTTACAAACAGTACAGCTGGAATGGACATACATTGAAACGAAAAGGGAAGCTGGTTGTAGAGGAAGCACCTGAAACTAGGAGTAAGTTACTTGATTACTTTCATAGTTCTCCAATTGGCGGGCACTCGGGAGTCTCACAGACTTATGCTTGGTTAAGGGAGTTGTTTTATTGGAAAGGGATGCAACAACAGGTCGAACAATGGGTGAGACAGTATCACACTTTCCAAAAGTTCAAGCCTCAGGTGGGGTTATCCGGTGGTCTGTTGCAACCATTGTCAATTCCCAAGCAAGCATGCATGGTCCTCCATTACCATGGACTTCATTACGGGGCTTCCTAGATCAAATGGGATGACAATCATCCTTGTTGTAATTGATAGGCTCACGAAATATGCGCATTTCTTCGCATTAGGTCACCCTTTGAGCGCTGCTAAGGTGGCACAGGTGTTTATGGACAATGTGGTAAAGCTACATGGTTGGCCAGCACAGATCATTACTGATAGAGACCCGCTGTTCATGAGTACCTTTTGGAAGGAACTGTTTCATGTTCAAGGTATCCCACATTCTAAATCAACGGCCTACCATCCTCAAACAGACGAGCAATCTGAAATATTAAACAAGACCTTGGAAGGCTATCTGCGCTGTGTAGCTGGGGAAATTCCTAAGAGGTGGCACCAATTCTTACCTATGGCAGAATTGTGGTATAACACTAAGCTTCATTATGCAATTAATATGTCTCCCTTTGAAACATTATATGGTTATTCGCCCTCAGAAAATCATCCATTGGTGGTGGGGGATTCATTGGTGGAGGCAGTGGAGTTCACTGTGAAGACAAGGGAGGAAATTGCAAGACTCTTACACGTGCAACTTCAGAAGACCCAGAGCAGAATGAAATGGTACGCGGACCAGAAACGCGTTGAACGGGAGTTTGCATATGATGACACAGTTTACTTGAAAATCCATCCTTTTAAACAAACTTCCATTCCTAATTCTGCTTTTCACGAGCTTTCTGCGAGGTACTATTGACCGTTTCAAATTGTAGAGCGTGTTGGAAACGTTGCTTACCGTCTTAAGTGGCCAGAGGGTGCAAGGATCCACGACGTGTTTCATGTGTCGTTGCTTAAGAAGCATCATGGTAAACATGTAGTTTCCCCGACATTACCCAAGTTTGATGATGACGGTCAGATGATTCCAACACTGTTAGATGTATTAGATCGCAGATTAAAGCAAAAACAGCATTATGCAATAACAGAACTTTTGGTGCAGTGGGAACACACTAGATGCTACATGGCATGAGTTACGTGAATTGCAGTCACAGTTTCCAGAAATCGATTGGAAGACGATGGGTTCGGCAAGGTAGCAAACATGACCTTGGGGTCAAGGTCTTTGTGAAGAAGGGGAAACTGTCGTAGTTATATTGTAATAAGAGGGTTTGGGCAAATTGTAAAGAACTTGTAAGTTTTAAAACATTTGCAAGCTAGTCCTTAGACCCTTGTTGTTTAACCCTTGTTTTAGGTGGGAAAAATAGTTAATGTCGTTAAGGGAAAAAGAGTTTAAAAGCTCATTTGTAATTATTTGTTAGACATTGAATAATATTGACTTTCGATTCTTGTGAACCTGGCATGCATCGTCGTTGTGTGTGTCGTGCATCTTGCGGTGGAATCCAGCAAGGTCACGGCTGTTAGATTTGTATCTAACACGGTGGGAGAGAAAGTGAGGAGGGACAAGGAAGGGAGAGAAACAAAGGCACGGTGGGATAGTGAGGGATCACGGTTAACGGCGGCTGGGACGGCGACGGAGGGCGCGACGACAACAAGAGAAGCTCTAGAGAAGGTTGTTTGGGGGAAAGGTTAGGGAAAGCAAAAATAAGTGGAAAGGGAACTGGATCCAAAGTTAAAATTTTTAAACTTGCGAGGGCCTATTTCCGAGGGCCATGGCCCACACCAATATGGACACGTGGCAGTCCTATAACGCACTAACGTCAAAATTTTCCGAGGGCCACGGCCCACGCAAATTTTTGAATTTGCAAGGGCCTTTTTCGCGCAATGCAAGATTTTGGCGCCAATTTTCCGTCGGCTAGGCCCATGCAAAAATTACCGTCGACTAGGCCACCTCAAATCCCTTACCTTGATTTTTTTCGGTTTTCGTGAGCTTTCCATGGGCCCTCAAAAATGATTTGCAACTAATTCAACATTTTTTAGTAGTGTCTAGCAAAAATAATTGTTTTTGTAATAGATAGTAGTTTCAAGTAATTAGTAGAAGTTAGCAAGTTATTCATAAGATTTTTAGCTTTCTAATCCCTCCCTTTGATCTTTTATTTGTAATAGGTAATTGGAGAAGAAATGACAAAGGAAGGAGTTGGAGTCATCAAGTGGAAGGTTGGAGCATTGTGCACCTCAAGGAGCATGTGTGCACGCCCAAGGTGCAGTAGCACACCAGAGAACACATTCCGCTTTATTTGCAAAGTATGAGCATGCCCACCTTCATGTGCACACGCGCAACCTGTTAGGTTTATGATGTAAGAAAGAAAAACTTCAGAGAAGAAAGCTTCATTTTTTATTAATTGAACTCAATTGTAGCATTTACAAAAATAAAATATATATACTCTTGTTAGAGAGAAAGTAACAGCTGTAACAAACTCAGGAAAAATAAACTAAATATAACAAACTTCTAACTAACAATAACTATCACTAATGGAGATAAAAAAATATTGATCTAATACACCTAATACCCCCTCTCAAGTTGGGATTGAATGGTGAACAAGACTAACTTAGAAAAAGCATCTCTAAAGTAGCTATGATAGATGGCCTTGGTGAAAATATCTGCTAATTGATGGTTAGAAGGAACATGTAGCAGTTTGATTAAGCCTTATTGAAGCTTGATGCGGGTAAGCTGACAGTTAATTTTAATGTTTTTTGTCCGCTCATGAAATGTAGGGTTTTTTGCTATGTAAATAGCGTACGGGCTATCATAGAAAATGGAGTAAGGCATTGGAATCTCAAGAAATAAATCCTGACATAAGTATCTAAGCCAAAGTAGTTCACAAGTAACAAACGTTAGAGCATGGTACTCTACTTTGAGGAGGAGCGAGATATTGTGTTATGTTTCTTAGACTTCCAAGCAGTGAGTGAATTACCATGAAAAACACAATAACCAATAACACTACGTCTTGTATTGGGGCATGTTGCCCAATTTGAATCAGAGAAAGCTTGGATTCTATCATTATTTGTTGCTAAGTAGAAAAGACCAAGAGTTGGAGAGCCTTTCATGTACGTGATAATTCTAAGGGCAACCTGTAGGTGAGGATGTCTAGGACACTCTATAAATTGACTCAATTGATGCACCGTGAAACAAATGCCAGGCCTTGTATTTGTGAGATAAAGTAGGCGATCGATAAGGCATCTAAAATAAGTGACATATGTGAGTAAATCACCCTGATCAGACAACAACTTAACAAAAGGATCAACAGGACTTGCTGCTGGCTTGCAATTTGTGGGAGAGTATTTTGAAATGCGCTCCAAACAATATTTGCGTTCATTAAGAAGGATACAAGAGAAAGAACGTGCAGCTTCAAAAACAAAGAAAAACATCTAAGGGCCCAAATCCTTGATGCAGAACCAAGAATGTAGTTGCTGTTTGAAATTTTTTATTTCATCAAGATTATTACCAATAAGTACGATATCGTCTACATAGACTAAAAGGGCACTAAAGAAGGCATGTTCTCTTTTAATGAAGAGGGAATGATGTGCGGAACTCTGAAAGTAACCAAGGTAAAACAAAGTAGAGGAAAGTTTGTGATTTGACTGACGGCTAGTCAATTTAAGATCGTAAAGTGACTTTTGTAATTTGCAAACAATGTTAGGAGATGGTAAAGATAATTCAGTGGCTTCTTATACACTTCCTCACTAAGGTCACCAGGTAGGAATGTCAAAAGAAAGTGTGAGTACAATAACAGTTATCATAAGACATGTAAAAAGATATTGGATAAAGAATAGAAAACTTTGAAGTAGAAGAAGCAGCATGACCACAAAAGTAATCCTTATAGTGCACAGGAGGATTAACAGTTCTCATAGACTTTCTTAAAGGGATGACAATATCTTGTATTTGAGGAGGAGAAGTTTTTGTTGGAGAAGAACATGTGTTTTCGGGCATAGAAGAAGAAGAAACAGGAATGGAGATAGGGTCAAGTTCAGAAGAAGATATGGGAGGATTCTGAGTTGTAGTGTGGCGTGAAGAAGAAAGAAAAGAAAAAGAAATAGCCGTTGAAAAAGGGTCAGCAAAAGTGGGTGTAAGGCCATCATGTGAAGACAAAATTGAGTCATTAAAGGTATTTGCACGTAATGAATGAATAAAGTCATGAGAAGCAATTTCTTGTGCAGAATCACGTGGAATGGCAGCATGTGAGCTATGTGAAAAGTCCCTTTCGCAAAAAATTACATCTCTGGGTACAAAAGTGGATTTTGAGTGCAAGTTAAAAAGGAGAAAGCCTTTATACCCAGGTTTTAACCCAGAAAAATACATTTGTGTGCACGGGAATCAAACTTGTGTCCATTCGATGAAAGAGAAGAGGCAAAAAGTAAGGAAACCAAAAACTTTGAGAGTAGTGAGGTCCGGTTTAAACATTAAAAACCATTTCATAAGGGGATTATTGTGATATAAAAGGTGTGTGAAACCTGTTGATAATATGGACAAAGTGGCGTATAGCATGAGACCAACAAGAACTAGGGAGGTTAGCTTGAAAAGCTCTGCCAACTTAACATTCAAAATATGTTGATGCTTGCGCTCGATGGTACCATTTTGTTATGGATGTTTCATGGAGAATACCTTTTGTATTGAAAAAATTAGTTAGAAAATATTCCTTTCCATTGTCTGATCTAAGCTTCTTTAATTTGACATTGAACTCATTTTTCAGTAAAAAGAATGAAAGAAGGCAGAATATGCTTAACCTCAGATTTATTTTTAAGAAAATATGCCCAAGTAAGCCTTCTGAAATTATCCACAACAATGAGAAAGTATTTGTATCCATCCATAGAAAGAGTAACCAAAGGGTCCCATAAATCCACATGAATTAATTAGAAGAAATTAGAAGAGTTGTTAACACTGCGTGAATAAAGAAGATTTTCATGTCTAGCAAAATGACAAGTATAACAATTATCAAATGTTTGAAAAGGAATGTTAGTGTACTATAGAGATAACTGTTTCAAGACTTTATTTGAGATATGACCAAGTTTTGGATACCATAGCAATGCATAATCAGAAACATCAATGTGCATGCCGTGTTTGAAAAAAGAACTAGTTAAATCCGTGTAGGAAGCATACAAGCTATTGTCATCATAGTCCATGAGAAAGTATAGGCTATTTTGCTTTTTAGCTACACCAATCGTCTTCAATGTTGAGGTCTACACAATATTACAATTGGTGTTGCAGAAGAAAAATAAGCAACCAAGAAAAGTGAGTCTAGAAATGGAAATTAAATGAAGTTGGAATTCAGGGACAAACAATGTATTGTGTAGAGTTAAATATCCAATTATGACAGTATCGAAAAAGCGAGCAACAATAATGCTATGATCAGGTAATTCCGTAGAATTAGGGTTTATAGCATGTAAAGAACTAAACAAGTGCTTGGAAGAACAAATATGGTCAATTGCACCACTGTCAAGCACTCAAGAATGAGGGCTAGAAGAGTTACCTGAGAAGGAAGGTTTGGTAAGCTGAACATGTTTGATCGAATGTGAAGAGTTGTTTTGGTGGAGAAGAGCTAGGAATACTTGGTATTCATCCTTGGAGAGAGTGAAATTATCTTGATCACCATTTCTATCTAGAAAAACAGGTTGTGAGGTTATATTTGAATTTGTTTAAGCCGATGCAATTGAAGCCTTCGGAGAAGGAGAAGAAGAATTTCCTTTGCCCTTGTTTTTTTAGCCCGGAGGGAATCCGTGAAGGAAGAAACAAGTCTCAATTGTGTGCTATAAGGATACAAAATCAATATGATTGGGCAACTTAATAGGACCTCCAAATTCTCGTTCTTGATGAAGAACGAGGCAGCAAGTCTTAGTGAGGGAAGGCATGGGTTCCATCATCATTATATTTGAGCGAACTTGCGAGTAATTATCATTTAAACCTCACAGGAACTTAATTATGCAGTTATCATCACATTCTTTTTAAAGAGTTAAGAGAATGCCACATGACAATGATTGGAACAAGAACATACTAGAATTGAACGATACATCTCAAGTTGTTTCCATAGTGTTTTGAGACAGAGTATAGTAGTGAGAAACGTTGGAATCACCTTGTGTGCCTTCTTGAATCTCATCCTGCAAGTCTGCGATTCTGAACTTGTTGCCGTGGAAGAAACCATCGGTGAGATCTTTACAAATCTCCTCAGCTATGTCAAGATACAGAACAAATTGAGCAATCTAATGTATCATGGATAAAATAAGCCAAGACATAACTGTTTTGCTGCAGCACTTCCAAACTAAGCGAAGAGGATCGTCAATCAGAGGGATAGGTAGCGACTTGTATTCTACTTTGTTACGTTCCATTTCAGCCACCAAATGCTACTTCAATATGTTGTAAGTAACATACTACTTGTATCCCAAATTTTTATTTTATAAATCATATTAAATTGTAAGTTGTTAATTTTGATTAAAGAATGTTTAATATATTCTATATAAATATTTTCCACTTCGGTTCACACATTTAATATTTTTTATTCGCCAGTAATTTTTATTTGATCGTCTTCAACTTTTCATTAAAAATTTTAATAGTCTTATTTAAACATTATTATAAAATATGAGTCATCCTATAAAAAAGACTATGGCTGTGGTAAAATTTTTCTTAATTATTATTTTTTTTTTGTAAGGACATAGGATATTGAGCTCTCGCCTGTAAATCTTTTATTAAGTGTCCAATCTCTTGAGATCTTCAATTTTCTCCAAGAAAGAAAAAACAATGACAAGACCGACAAGGAGGTCTGCAGGGCAAAGAAACAATGCAGGAATTAAAAAGTACATTTTTAGTCCCTGAAGTTTTAGAAACGTTCGTTTTTAGTTCTTCCGTCTAACTTTCGTTAGCTTCCGTTAACTGTGGGGCCACAGGTCAATTTTTTTAAAAAATTAATAATTTAAATTGCTGAATTATAAAATAAAAAAACCAAAGTTGAAAAACAAAAATCCCAATTTTTCTTTCTTTCTTCTTCTCGACTTGTGCAATTTTCTTTCTTATCTTCTTCCCTCCGTTCTTCCTTTCTTTCTTCTTCTCCTTCGATTTGTTCATGCTCTCTTCTTCTTCTTCTTCTCCTTCATTTGGATTATTGATTTATGGGTAGACAAAGAAAAATAAGCACACCTATTTGGGTAATGTTGGTGGATTTCTATTTGAAGGTTCTTTGATTATGGGTTTTGATTTGGGATTTATGCATTTTCAAAATCACAACTCTCTAAGTCTCGTCATTTTTTGCTGGTTCTTTGTTGTTCTTTGCTATGGTGGGTTTCAGTTTTCAAATGGATAATTATGCATAAATTTGCAAATCTGTTTGTGGGTTTCATTTTGGGATTTATGGGTTTTGAAAGGACCAAATTTATATTTTAGCCCTAGGGACTCAAAACAAATTATCGCGAAAGTTTAGGGACCAAAAACATATTTAACCCATTTCTTTATTAATACACCCTACATTCCAAATTATGAGGAAAAAAAATACTCCCTCTGGACTCAAATTATATAAAAAAAGAAAAATCTCATACTTTATTGTCTAAAATACTCTTATAACTAATTTTCGACTAGTTTTCCCTTATTTAATGTATCATTTCTATTGTCCTCTTCATTTAAAATATGTTTTGTTTGCATTTTCATTTCCTATTTTGAGTCATATTCCTAAATTTTACAAAGGAAAAACTAATAATGTTGAAAATAGAAAGAAACAAAATAAAAAGTGCAAACAAAAATGCAAACCAAACAGGCCCTAATTGTTTTCTCTTCGCTTTTATGTAAGATCTTCGATTGACAAAAAAAAAATCGCTTGATGGTAAAACTTAAAAGTATGATTGACATAAATATAACAATTTCGTGAGTTCCATGTGTCAAGTGTGACTTTTTTTATTATATTTATTTTTCTCGTAATATGATGAAAAAGGAGTATGAAATTATTTAAATCCAAACAATGTTAAACTTAATCACACTTTTTGTTTTGCGTAAAGAAATTTAATCACCCTTTATGAAAAGGGAGTTACAACTTATAGACTTTGTATAGTCGTGTCGCGACATATGTTTTATTGTGTGTTTGGTTTCATATTGATAGAATTAATTTCGGATTAACGTAAACTTATAAATTTGATTTAGAGTAAAGCTTATTTTGAAATAGCATGATTTTTTATTTGGATAATATGTATTAGAAACATGAGTTTAATAATAAGGAAATACCATTTAAATATTCTTTATCAAAATAATATTTTTGGTGTATGATTATCAAAATGAGCTTTAGTGTGGTGTATGAAAAAAAAATCAAATAAGCTCAAACATGGATACAAAATTTGAAAATTATTCTTGTGTTGTATTGAATTCACATTTTGACTCATCTAAATGTAGAATCAAACACACATGTGTGGACACAATCAAACACACATAATGTGTATTGCTCTTTATGTATAGATGCTTTTATGTAACAATTAAGGTTTTGATGAACTTTTGGTCCAAAACTTTTACATTTGTGCAATTTTAACATATGTTTGGATTAATATTTTTAAAATTGAATTTGAATTGATGCAATTTTTTAAAATTGATTTGAGTAATTTAAATCAATTTAATCTACAAGTTGACATACATTTACTTCATTCGGGAGAATATCCTTTAACAATATTCTTAATTCTCATATTTCATAACTGTTTTGCGCTCGATCTTGATACTCAAACCTCTTCAAAGTGTCAAAGTACATTATTGGCCATTTAAATTATTATTTTGATAAATTTATATTGTGTTTGATTTTTTAAAAAAAAATTAAAATATTGAGTTTTATCAAAAAATTATTTTTTTATTGCAACTTTCATTTAAGAAATTTATAACGATAATTTATTTTCTTATATCAAATAAATGTGACCGTTAATGATAAGTAACTTGAAAAAATTGACAAAAATACTTTTGCTAAACAAATAGGTTTTTATTCATAAGTATCTTAAGTACAAAATAATAAAACTGTCAAACGGTTTTAAGCTTTTTTTTAAAGCTAGCTTTTGCTTCGAAGTTGCTTATAAGCCAAAAATAAGCTGGGTCAAACGAAGCCTAAGTCTAATTGTATTAGTCTAATTCTAGAATTCGTCCTTGTAGTTGTAGTTTACGAAGCATGTTGAATTAGATTCACCTAGATATATTGTAGTATGTAACACCAAATCTGGACATGTATGTCACACCGCTCAAGTCTGGAGATTCTAGAATATTTAGCTCATGTCGTTTTTACCCCTACATGCTCACCTCATTAGTGGACCTATATGGAGCTCAAGTCTCCATAGTTAGGGCACACCTCATTGCTAACCATTACTCTTTTAAATACATCGCACTATTAGGTACACTTCATTGGAAGTTGGAGCGTCTTTTGAGGCACTTCTAACGGTCTCTGGTCTAGAATACACCGGAGCAACTGACCAAAGGCAAAAAAACTTTGGTTCTAGAGGAATAACACTCATTAAGGCATCTCAAACCAAATCAATAAAAAAAATAAAGGCAAAATGCAATTTATATTTTCTTAGCTCTTTAGTTAGTTTAAGTTTGGTTATATATATATTGTTTCAATTTGATCATTTCTATTAGTTTTGTTAGTGACATTAACAGATCTGTGATTAAAGTTCGTTAACTTTCAAATCAATGATTCACATTATTTCAAATTAACAATCCATATTGAATCTAGAAATAATTTTTAAAAAAGAAAAGAAAAACACTCCTTGTTTTGTTTTTCATGCTCTTCTCTCTCTTTCTTCCTTTTCTTCCTCCTTCCTTGTTTCTATTCTTTTTCTTCTCGCCCTTGCAAGATTGGTTAATTACTTGCAAGAACTGAACAAGAATAGCAGATGTGAATCCAAACTACAAAGAAACCCTAAAATGCGAAGTTGAATCGTTGGAAGAAGCAATGGTGAAGGCAGCATCATCGATGGCAATGCCGAAGAAGCGATTAATGCTAGTGGCGTTGTTTTCTCTCTCCACCGTCACTGTCCTCTTCATCAGAACCTCTACCTCTTCCAGTCCTTGAATGTGATCTCGCTTGGAGATGATTTCATGCTCCTAAAGCTTCTTGACAAACCCATCCACTACAGCACCATGACGGGGCTTCTGCTAGGAAACCACTTTACGGCCACGAGCTCACTGTTTCCATAATCCCCAAACTTCCCAAATTCATGTGTACATTGATTTGCAATTTGTTCACAATTTTTATGTGCCATTATGTAAAGGAGAAAAGAAAAGTACAGCCGTTGCGGCAAATGAAAATATTAGGGTTTATTCTGACTAATTTACAAGAGGCATAGGCCATATATACAAGTTTTAGTAATAGAGCCTAATGGGCTGAGAAGGCCAACGAGGCCCATTGGCAAAAAGGCAAAAAACAGATAAGCCCAGTATACAAGGCCTAATAAGCAGAAAAAGGAATTAAATATAACACCAATACCCCCCTCAAGCTGGAGAATAGATGTTGGTCATTCCCAGCTTGGAGAGGAGATTTACAAAAGGAGATGGTTCAAGGGGTTTGGTTAATATGTCTGCAATCTGATGTTCACTGTCTATAGGCATGAGTTTAATGAGCCCTTGAAGAAGCTTCTCGCGGACGACATGACAATCGATCTCGATGTGTTTTGTACGCTCATGAAAAACATTATTCTGAGCTATATACCGAGCGGAACTATTATCACAGAATAAGAGAGCAGGTTTTTCAGGGAGAAGTTCAAGATCTTTTAATACGTATGAGATCCACTGGATTTCGCACGTGGTTGACGCCATTGCCCTATATTCAGCTTCTGAAGATGATTTGGATATGGTGGATTACTTTTTACACTTCCATGAAATAAGAGAATCACCCAAAAAAAGACCGTAGCCGGTGACGGATCTTCTAGTTTTAGAACAAGTGCCCCAGTCTGAGCACTAAAGGCTTTGAGATGAGTAGAATTCGAAGATGGAAAGAAAAGTCCTTGACCTGGAGAACCCTTAAGTATCGTAGGATTCGCAACGTGGCGGCATAGTGAAGTTGCTTGCGTTTGGAAAGGAATTGACTCAACTGCTGCACAGCAAAGGTGATGTCGGGTCTGGTGGAAGTGAGATACAAAAGTTGTCCTACTAGCCGTCGATAGGCAGGAATATCGTCAAAATTTGGGTCAGAGTCTTTAGTGTGGATAGCTCCTTTTACCATGGGGGTTTTCACTAGTTTTCCTGCAAGAAGACCGACAGAAGATAAGAGGTCTAGAGTATACTTACGTTGGGAAACAGAAATGCCGGTTTTATTACGAGCAATTTCTAATCCTAAGAAGTAACGAAGATCCCCTAGGTCCTTTATCCGAAAAGCATCATGAAGTAATCTTTTAACAGAATTAATTTCAGTGAGATCATTACCACATAAAATGAGATCATCCACGTAGACAAGTATAGTAGTGAAAGATTTTTCATGTTTTCGAACAAATAAAGAATGATCATGACCGGATTGACGACAGCCAATATTAACTAAAAAGGTTGATAGTTTAGAAAACCACATGCGACTGGCCTGTTTAAGCCCATACAGAGATTTTTTTAGTTTACAAACAAAGTTGGTTTTAGGAACAACTAAGCCAGGGGGAGGAACCATGTAAACTTCTTCATTTAAGTCACCATGAAGAAAAGCGTTATTAACATCGCATTGTTGTAATATCCAATTATTATTAGAAGCTAAAGAGAGTAAAAGGCGAATAGTAGAAATTTTAGCAACAGGAGCAAAAGTATCGAAATAATCTAGACCTTCTATTTGAGTGTACCATTTTGCAACTAAGCGAGCCTTATACCTTTCAATAGTGCCATCAGATTTATATTTGATTTTGTAAACCCATTTAGAACCAATAGGTTTTTTTCCTTTAGGCAAATCAACAATATCCCAAGTTTTATTAAGAGATAAAGCATTTAATTCATCATTCATAGCAGAAATCCATTTCTGATTTTTAATAGCAGTTTTATACGTTTTAGGTTCAACATTAGCAGAGATATTCATACAGAGAGTTTGTTGTAACCCAAAATAGAATGCAGCGGAAATTTAACACTAGATTTAGGAGAAGTATCACCTTGAGAGAGATAAACGTGGTAATCAGAAAGATGTTTAGGAGGAACAGAGATATGTGGAGACTTATGAATACCAGTATTATCCGCAGAATTAGTATTATCAGAAATATCCACAGTAAAATTGGAAGGAGGAAGGGGATGGTGAGCAGGTAATGTCCAAGTACCTGATGTATCAGGCTGGGTTACTATAGGAGTGGGAAACTCCATAAGGGTGGGATCAGAGAAAAACGTTTGAGAAAAATCATGGTCAAAAACAGATATATCATAAGCAACACAACTCTGTTGGTCTGATTTGTAAGGAAAAACATTTTCATAAAAGATCACATTTCTTGAAACAGAGATAGCACGAGAATTGATGTTTAAAACAACATATCCTTTAGTTCCTTTTTGAAATCCTAAGAAAACACATTTTTGGGCTCTTGGCCAGTTTACTTCTACTTTGGGTGATAGTGGTAGCATAACACAGGCACCCAAAGACTTTAAGATCAAGGATAAAAGGAGGCATACCATTCAATACCTGATAAGGAGAATCGTTTTTGAGCACGCAACTGGGCAAGCAGTTTATTAGATACACAGCATGAGTAACAACATAAGACCAATAGCAAACAGGTATATTGGAATGAAAGAATAAACTTCTAGTTACATTGAGTATATGCCTATGTTTACGTTCAACTATAGAATTCTGTTCAGGAGTTTCAATACATGAAGTTTGGTGAATGATGCCTTTAGATTCATAGAAATCATGCATAGCAAACTCTAAACCATTATCACTACGAATGCATTTGACAGAAGCATCAAATTGATTTTCAACAAAAATAATAAAATTTTGCAAGAGCTTACGTGTTTCTGACTTAGAATGCATGAAGAAAACCCATGTGAACCTAGAATGATCTTCTACAATGGTGAGAAAATATTTATAATCATGAGAGGGCCCCATATGTCACAATGAATTAAAGAAAACAGAGAGTCACTTCTATGGTTATGGTTAGGAAAAGGTAATCTGGTTTGTTTACCAAAATGACAATGATCACATGCGAGGTTGTTTTGAAATTTGACATAAGAAAAAAGATTATGCACAACATCTAAAACAGAATCAGATGCATGGCCAAGTCTGTAATGCCAAAAGTCAAACATATCAGAAGCAGTACGGGTATTCATAGTACTATTAACAGAAACAGGTAAAGCACTAAGATCCAAAGGGTGAGATGGATCTTTGACAACATAAAGCTTGGAATGGACCCTAGCTAGTCAAATCTTCTTCTTGGATTCCTGATCCTGTATAAAACAAGCATGTTTGTCAAAGCAGATAGTAAGATTCAAAGAAGATGTGATATGATTTACAGATAAGATGTTCAATTTGAAATTGGGAATGAACAAAACATTGTGAAGTTCAAACTTATTCAGAAAGCGTATAGTACCAGCAATATTAGCAATGCAAACATCACCATTTGGAAGGTTAACATGTATAGGATGAATGTAATAGTGTGATGTAAAAAAATGCATGTTGTTGTAGATATGGTTAGTGGCACCACTTTCAACTATGCAAAAAGTGTTAAGCAAGGAATTACCCGAAGGAGCATCCTGCTGTGAAGTGTGTGTGCCAACAGTGTTCACAGAGGTGGTGGGGGGAGAAACCCTAATGCGTTGTAACATATCAAGAAACATAGCATAATCTTCATTACTCAGATTAACAGAAGTGGATGTGTGTGGAGCATTTGAAGATGTGCAAGGAGATGCAGTAACAGCATTAACAGAATTAGAGTTCGAGTTTTGCCGTGGTTTGAACTTATAGTTTGAAGGAAAACCATTACGGTAATAGCAAGTGTCAATAGTATGGTTTTCTTTATGGAAAATGGTACAGATCCGAACATTACGAGAGGAAGCGCCTCGACTAGAGGAGGGCTTCCCTTTACCTTTCCCTTGTCCGTTGGAATTGGAAGATCCTAGTTTCCAAGAAGCCGTTACAATAGTGGGAGAGGCAGGGGTAGGGAAAACCTTACCAGAGGGAGTCATTTTGCGTTCATGTTGCTGGGTAAGGGCAAAAACCTTCGCGATCGAGGGTAGAGGCTCCATGCAGAAGATCTGCCTCCGAACGATGTCATAGCCTCGATTTGCCATGTCAGTATATTTGCTTATGTGTCAACTCTAACTTAGTCACCACATCCACAAAAAAACAATAGTTTACTCTAACAAAATACCAAAATAAAATATTATAATGCATTTATTGGATTATCATAACAAACACATTAAATTTAGCCTAATTTAACATAACTTAATTATTTAGTTTATAATGGATATAAATTCAATTATCCAAAATATTTTTTTTTATTTTTCCGATGTACAAAAAAACAAAATGGTTATTAAGATGATTTATTTTGTTAATTTATTTCTTTTATATCAATTGAGACTTAAGGTTCTTGAGTTTGGTTGTACCAAATAGATTAAAATGCTTATGTGACAAAATAGTGTTATATTATAAGGCTGATGTGTCAATAATCTAGTATTAGGCTCTCTTTTAATATATTATATAGATAATAGAAATAGATAATAGATAATAAATAGATAGATGTGGCTTTTTGTTATCTATGTTGATTAGAATTTCATTCTACCTAGCAAGAAGGTTTGAGCCATAAACTCGTAGCCACAGTGTATAACAGCTAGCCTGTGTAGTGGTGTTGATTGAGGCTTGTGACTGCACCCTTTAACTTAGTCATACATGGCTATAGATCTTTAGTTGTTTTGTTTTTAAAACCAAAGAATGGTGGTAACCAAAAATAGATATAGCCGATCCACGACTACATTAATGGGTTCATCATCATCAGTCTTGCTTTCATCTCAATTTGAAAAAACATGTTTGCTGAGGAAAAAAGTAATTTTAAATGCTTTATTTCTTGAAATTTTGATAGTATTAATCTTATAAAGAAATCATGTCCTTGGAGATCGTGTTTGTATCAGAAAATGTGTTACTGCCTCTAGTATAATTCACGGATTTTGCAATGTTTATTTGGAAACAAAACTTTGTAAATGTAATGGCAAGGATGGTTAAATACTTAATTAGAGTTAGTTTTTTTTGTTATTTCCATGTCAGCATTAAGTAGTTAAAGTTAGTTTCATTTCTTCTGGTAGCCGTTACAGTTAGTTTCATTTCTTCTAGTAGCAGATATATTCTGAAGCTATAAATAATGATTTCTCCTTTGTAATATTCATAAGTTGTATATCAATGAAATTTTATTTCTATTTTGTTCCTTTCTCTCTCATGTTTCTCTGAGATACCATGTTCACTAACATGGTATTAGAGCATTTTCACCCACCCTGAAAATACCTTCCGATCCGTTGCTAGAGCTTTTAAGCCTTTTCTTTCGTTTTCGTTTTCGCAAATTTCTCTTTCTTGCTCTTCCAAAATCCTCTATCTTCGTATCTGCGGTTGCGTTCATTCTTGAGGTTGGGTCTTTTAATTTGTTATCTTCATCGATTTGTTGTTCGATTGCTTTTCGACGGTTCGATGTTCAATTTGGCAGTTCTATGCCCTAAGTGATGCACGATTCTCCAAGAAGTGATGCATGATTCTCCAAGAAGTGATGCAAGTGATTGATCGGTTCTTCTTGTCTAATTTGGTATTCAAAGAAGTTCCTTTGTTCAAAAGGTTTTTGCCTGAAAGATGTTTCATTGTTTTCTTTTAGGTTGCTTGGTGAACCTGTAGACATGAAATGCATTCCAATTGTTTGTTAATTTGTTTGGACTCTGAAATTTTCAGCAATGAGTTTAGTTTGTTCTTGGTTATGTTTATGAATTTTTCATTGATTTGGATTTTTGTTTATGCTCTATTTGCTATAGTGGTAGCAATGGTTGTGCTTTCTTGCTAAGATCCAATCCTCTTTGGCTTGTGACATGGATTCACGTGTTCTTGCAAGAGATCTTGATGCCTTAAGTGTTTGGATCTGCTATTCTATTTTTGACTTCAAAAGCTGTTTGTGGAAAGTCTCTTTGAAGACACTGGTTTGAAGTTAGCTATTGCAACATTTCATCTCTGACTTGATTATGCCTTATGGGTTTTTTTTCCTCACTATTTTTGGCTTCTGCTCATTGTGGCTATATGTTGAGGTTCACTTCTGTTTTGAGTGGTTAATTTTAGCTTCTGCCAAGTGGTTAAGCGATGATAATTTTAGCTTCTGCTTGTGTGGTTAAGCATGTGATGGTTTTGCTTCTCCCAGATGGTTAAGTGTTAAAGGTCATTCATGTCTAGTGGTTAAGTTTGGATGATTTACAGGCTTGTATGCCTTTGCTTTGCTGATTTTACAGGATTGTATCTCTTTCCTTTTGGCGGATGTATTTCCGACGCGGCACTAAATCTTTTCTTTGGTTTCTTTGCAAGCTTGGATTGATCAACATGTTCCAACGTGTGCTTGAGGGGGGCTGTAAATGTAATGGCAAGGATGGTTAAATACTTAATTAGAATTATTTTTTTTTTGTTATTTCCATGTCAGCATTAAGCAGTGTATCAATAACATTTGATTTCTATTTCCTTTCTTTCTGAAATACCATGTTCACTAACAATCTTCTCTAGCATGGGATCATCCAGCCAAATTCTTGCTTAGATCCACACCGTTTGTTTCACTCTCTTGCTACCTCACACTGTGTGATGATGAATCAACGGCCAAAATGCGGCTGGAAGTGTGCTGGATGTGAGATCGGCTGGAAAGGAAACAGATCCATGTTCACTCAAGTTCAGCTTCTTTTGTTTTTCAACCAATAAATTGTATAACTTCTTTCTCCAACTCTTCTCACTAGTATGCACTTGGTTTGTCGGTGACTTTAATTTTGGGTCTTTACTAGCATTTTTATTTTTTTTTGTAACTCAGCATGAAATTAAATTATCTTTACCGAAACTAAGAAATTGCAGCTTCCAATTGAAAATAGTTAAAATTTGTGTTTGAACATATGATAAATGTTTATGTAATTAGTATAAAAACACATGTCAAATTTGCAAAACTGGTTAATCAAACATACATTTAATTACGTCTACTTGCAAGCTAGAAATCAGTCTCCAAAAATGGAATACAACTAAGTAACTATTGGAGAGTAGAACAACTAGGCACCATCGTCATTACGGCATGTACCACCTATACGAACAATGTCCATATTGTGCAACTGACTTCCGTCAACATTAATCTTGACAAACCAACCAGTAGGCCACGACCAGGCTATTAGAGGATGAGGATCGCAATTCCAGCCAATTGAATATTCATATTTTTGCTTCAATCCATCGCATGCTTAGGGTCTATTTTTAATATTTGAGCACAATTAGAAATAACAAATAAGAATTATTTATAATTCCGTCTTCTTTATTATTTTACCAATCCACTTGATTTAATAACACTATTTTTTTTATAAAAAGTACAATAATTGAGTGTTATGGACCGACATTCCAATCTATTGTTTAGCAATGCCAAAATGAGGGGTATAACAACCACTAATCTTTAAAGGCCCATTAGCGAATACATTGTCCTAAAAAGAACACTATAAGCACATGTTGAATGAGCATGCACAGGTAAGCAACATATACTTTAACTGCACACAAACCCTAGCTTGTCACTGATTTGATCGACAAAGTCTTGGCCCGCCGGACCCCGGATCCTCACATCCTCCGCTTCACATGCTTAGCAACCGAACTACATGTCTAAGACTAATTCTAATACAACGTACAAATTATTGTGCGTCCGTTATTTATAAAAAAAATACTAATTAAAAAAGTATTTAAGTTCTTTCCTGAATTCATGTATGACTGTGTATAATTTCTTAATTTTTACATATGTATAATTCTTTTAGGATAAAATGTGTTTTCAGTCCTTATAAAATAAAATATTTTTTAATTTAATCTTTATAAAATTATTATTTTTTATTTTAGTCCTTATCTTTTTAAAAATTTTGTTGTTTGGTCTCTGTCGAGTTAAACACATAGTTAAACTCAAATTGTACGAATAATTGTAGAGATTTATAAGAAATTGAACTCTTACTAACCAATAATTTTATGATGAATCCACCATAGTTAAGCTCATAGCAAAGCACAAAAGTAACATTTGGGACTTAAAATGAAATTTCTACAAAAATATGGACTAAAATACAAAAAATAATTTTATAAAGACCAAATTAAAAAGTAATGTATTTTATAGGGGACCAAATACATAATTTATCGGATTCTTTTATGATATAAATTATTCTTACTGAGATTCAATATTAATACATTATAAATTTTACGTATGATATATAATATTATACATGTAACTTAGTTAATAAACAATGAAAAATATGTATATATAAGTATATTAGTTCAATTTATGATTATCATATTTTTTCATGAATATTTAAAAAGTACTAATATTAGTATATTAATCATTTTTTAATATCTATTCATAGACACACAATAAAAACTAAAAATAGAAATTAATTATTATTAAAACAAAACACATTAAATATATTTTAATAAACTATTTGAATTAGTTTAAAATTTCAATATTAATTTTTGTTTTTAAAATTTAATAAAACAAATAATAGTGTTTTAAATGATTTTTTTAGGTTCTTAATGTGTGAAAAAGAATTACATATTTTAAATTTATTAATTTGTTTGATTTTTTTTAAAACAGTGTATTGATTTTTTTTTACAACAATATATTGTTCACCATGAAGTTTCTAGCTTAATTTACACTATTTTTTGTATTTTTAAAATATCAACATTTGTATCTAGAAATCCTGTACTGTACACATGAAAAATAGGGTGTTTTTTACTATAAAATGGAAAACGCATCTTTTAAATTTATTAAATTATTTGGTTCTTTTGACAACAATGTATTGTTCACCATGAAGTTTCTTGCTTAATTTACACTATTTTTTTATATTTTTAAAATATCAATATTTGTTTCTAGAAATCGTGTACTATACATTTGAAAAATATGGTGTTTTTTACTAAAAAAATGAAAACGCATATTATAAAATTATTAAATTATTTGTTTTTTCTAAAACAATGTATTATTCACCATGAAGTTCCTAGCTTAATTTACACTATATTTAATATTTTTAAAATATCAACATTTGTTTCTAGAAATCGTGTACTATGCACTTGAAAAATATGGTGTTTTTTACTAAAAAAATGAAAACACATATTTTAAATTTATTAAATTACTTGATTTTTTTTACAACCATATATTGTTCACAATAAAGTTTCTAGCTTAATTTACACTATTTGATATATATTTTTAAAATTACAACATTTGTTTCTAGAAAATGTGTTCTATACATTTCCAAAATAAAGTGTTTTTTACTTTAAAAATGAAAACGCATATTTTAAATTTATAAATTTTTTTTATTTTTTTGAAAACAATGTATTGTTCACCATGAAGTTTCTAGCTTAACTTACAAAACTTTTTTATATTTTTATAATTGCAACATTTGTTTCTAAAAATCGTGTATTATACACTTGAAAATAGGGTGTTTTTTACTTTAAAAATTAAAACGCATATTTTAAATTTATTAAATTTTTTTATTTTATTGAAAACAATATATTGTTCCCCATAAAGTTTCTGGGTTAATTTATAAAAAAATTTATATTTTTAAAATTGCAACATTTGTTTCTAAAAATCGTGTACTATACATTTGAAAATTAGGTTGTTTTTTACTTTAAAAAATAAAACCCATATTTTTAATTTATTAATATATTTAATTTTTTTGAAAACAATGTATTGTTCCCAATAATGTTTCTAGCTTAATTTAAACAATTTTTTATTTTTTTAAAATTGCAACATTTGTTTCTAAAAATTGTGTACTATAGACTTGAAATATAGGGTGTTTTTTACTTTAAAAATGAAAACGCATATTTTAAATTTATTAAATTATTTGATTTTTTTGAAAATAATGTAATTTTCCCCATGAAATTTCCTGCTAAATTTACACAATTGTTTATATTTTTATAATTGCAACATTTGTTTTTAAAAATCGTGTTCTATACACTTGAAAAATATGGTGTTTTTTAATTTAAAAATGAAAATGCATATTTTAATTTTAGTTAATTATTTGATTTTTTGAAAACAATATATTGTTCCCCATAAAGATTCTAGCTTAATTTTTACAATTTTTTATATTTTAAAAATTGAAACATTTGTTTCTAGAAATCGCGTACTATACACTTGAAAAATAGGATGTTTTTTACTTTAAAAATGAAAACGCATCTTTTAAAATTATTAAATTATTTGATTTTTTTGACAACAATATATTGTTCACCATGAAAATTCTAACTTAATTTACACTATTTTTTATATATTTAAAATATCAATATTTGTTTCTAGAAATATTGTACTGTACACTTTAAAAATAGAGTGTTTTTTACTATAAAAATGAAAACACATATTTTAAATTTATTAAATTATTTGATTTTTTTGACAACAATGTATTGTTCACCATGAAGTTTCTTGCTTAACTTAAACTATATTTTATATTTTTAAAATATCAACATTGGTTTCTAGAAATCGTGTACTATACACTTGAAAAATAGGGTGTTTTTTATTAAAACAATGAAAACGCATATTTTAAAATTATTAAATTATTTGTTTTTTTTAAACAATGTGTTGTTCACCATGAAGTTCCTAGCTTAATTTACACCATTGTTTATATTTTTATAATTGCAACATTTGTTTCTAAAAATCATGTTCTATACACTTGAAATATAGGGTTTTTTTACTAAAAAAATGAAAACGCATATTTTAAAATTATTTAATTATTTGATTTTTTTGAAAATAATCTATTGTTCCCCATAAAGTTTCTATCTCAATTTTTACAACTTTTTTGTATTTTAAAAATTAAAACATTTGTTTCTAGAAATCGCGTACTATACACTTGAAAAATAGGGTATTTTTTACTTTAAAAATAAAAATGCATATTTTAAATTTATTAAATTATTTGACTTTTTTTCAACAATGTATTGTTCACCATAAAGTTTCTAGCTTAATTTACACTATTTTTTATATTTTTAAAATATCCACATTTGTTTCTAGAAATCATGTACCGTACACTTGAAAAATATGGTGTTTTTGACTATAAAAATTATAACGCATATTTTAAATTTATTAAATTATTTGATTTTTTTTACAACAATGTATTGTTCATCATGAAGTTTCTTTCTTAATTTACACTATTTTTTTTATATTTTTAAAATATCAACATTTGTTTCTAGAAATCGTGTACTATACACTTCAAAAATAAGGTGTTTTTTACTAAAAAAAATGAAAACGCATATTTTAAATCTATTAATTTTTTTGACAATAATGTATTGTTCACCATGAAGTTTCTAGCTTAATTTACACTATTTTTTTATATTTTAAAATATGAATATTTGTTTCTAGAAATCGTGTACTATACACTTGAAAAAAATAGTGTTTTTTACTATAAAAATGAAACGCATATTTTAAATTTATTAAATTATTTGATTTTTTTGACAACAATGTATTTTTCACCATGAAGTTTCTTGCCTAATTTACACTCTTTTTTTATATTTTAAATATCAATATTTGTTTCTAGAAATTGTGTACTATACACATGAAAAATAGGGTGTTTTTTACTAAAACAATGAAAATGCATATTTTAAAATTATAAAATTATTTGTTTTTTTTAAAACATCTATTGTTCAACATGAATTTCCTAGCTTAATTTACACTATATTTAATATTTTTATAATATCAACATTTTATTCTAGAAATCATGTACCATACACTTGAAAAATAGGGTGGTTTTTACTAAAAAAATGAAAACACATATTTTCAATTTATTAAATTATTTGATTTTTTTACAACCATATGTTGTTCACAATAAATTTTCTATCTTAATTTACACTATTTGATTTATATTTTTAAAAGTGTAACATTTGTTTCTAGAAATCGTGTTTTATACACATGAAAAATAGGGTGTTTTTTTCTTTAAAAATTAAAACGCATATTTTAAATTTTGTTAATTTTTTGATTTTATTGAAAATAATCTATTGTTCCCCATAAAGTTTCTAGGTTAATTTTTAAAAAATTTATATTTTTAAAACTACCACATTTGTTTTTTGAAATCGTGTACTATACACTTGAATATTATAGTGTTTTTTGCTTTAAAAAATAAAACGCATATTTCAAATTTCTTAATATATTTAATTTTTTTGAAAACACTTTATTGTTCCCAATAAAGTTTCTTGCTTAATTTACACAATTAATTATTCTTTTTAAATGGCAACATTTGTTTCTAAAAATTGTGTACTATAGACTTGAAATATAGGGTGTTTTTTATTTTAAAAATGAAAATGCATATTTTAAATTTATTAAGTTATTTGATTTTTTTGAAAATAATGTACATTTCCCCATGAAGTTTCTAGCTTAATTTACACATTGTTTATATTTTTATAATTGCAACATTGGTTTCTAGAAATCGTATTCTATACACTTGAAAATTAGGGTGTTTTTTACTTAAAAAATGAAAATGCATATTTTAAATTTATTAAATTATTTTATTTTTTTGAAAATAATCTATTGTTCCCCATAATGTTTCTAGCTTAATTTTAACAATTTTATATATTTTTTTAAATTGAAACATTTATTTCTAGAAATCGCGTACTATACACTTCAAAAATAGGGTATTTTTTACTTTAAAAATGAAAACGCATAGTTTAAATTTATTGAATTATTTGAATTTTTTTTACAACAATGTATTGTTCACCAAGAAGTTTCTAGCTTAATTTACATTATTTTTTATATTTTTAAAATATCAACAGTTGTTTCTAGAAATCGTATACACTTGAAAAATAGGGTGTTTTTAACTAAACAAATGAAAACGCATATTTTAAATTTATTAAATTATTTAATTTTTTTTAAAATAATGTATTGTTCACCAAGACGTTTCTAGCTTAATTTAAACTAATTTTATATTTTTAAAATAACAATATTTGTTTCTAGAAATCATGTACTATACACTTGAAAAAAAAGGTGTTTTTTACTAAAAACATGAAAATTCATATTTTAAATTTATTAATCTTTTTGATTTTTTTGACAAGAATGTATTGTTCACCATGAAGTTTCTAAATTAATTTACACTATTTTTTTATAATACAAAAAATTATGTAAATTTATCTAGAAACTTTATAGAAAAAACATGTTTTGATTTGTAAATAAAAAATAATGTATTCTTCAAGTGTATTATAGTACATCATTTCTATAGAAAAATTGTTGTAATATTAAAAATTATATAAGTTGAACTAGAACCTCAAGGTGAATGATACATTGTATTAAAAATTATTTTTAAAAATTCAAATAATTTAAAAAATCATATTCTTCAAATGTATTATACTACATGGTTTCTTAAAAAATTATTGCAATTTTAAAAATATAAAAAAATTAAAAACTATTTGATTTTTTTGAAATTAATCTATTGTTCCCCATAAAGTTTCTATCTTAATATTTACAATTTTATATATTTTTCAAGTTGAAACATTTATTTCTAGAAATCGCGTACTTAAATAAACACGATTTCTTCAAAGTACTCTAATTTCTTTTCCAGTCTGCTTTTAGAGTGTTTTTTACTTTAAAAATGAAAATGCATATTATAAATTTATTAAATTATTTGATTTTTTTCACAACAATGTATTCTTCACCAAGACGTTTCTAGCTTAATTTATACTATTTTTTATATTTTTAAAATATTAACATTTGTTTCTAGAAATCGTGTACTGTACACTTTAAAAATAGGGTGTTTTTTGCTAAAAAATGAAAAAAGAATATTTTAAATTTATTAAATTATTTGATTTTTTTGACAATAATATATTATTCACCATGTAGTTTCTAGCTTAATTTACTCTATTTTTTTATATTTTTAAAATATCAATAATTGTTTCTAGAAATCGTGTACTATACACGTGAAAAATAGGGTATTTTTTACTTTAAAAATGAAAATGCTTATTTTAAATTTATTAAATTATTTGATTTTGTTTACAATAATGTATTGTTAACAAAAAATTTTCTAGTCTAATTTAGATTAATTTTTATATTTTTAAAATATCAACATTTGTTTCTAGAAATCGTGCACTTTACACTTGAAAAATAAGGTGTTTTTTTACTAAAAAAAATGAAAACGCATATTTTAAATTTATTAAATTATTTGATATTTTTTAAACAATGTATTGTTCACCAAGAAGTTTCTAGCTTAATTTACACTATTTTTTATATTTTTAAAATATCAACATTTCTTTAAAGAAATCGTGTACTATACACTTCAAATATAGTGTCTTTTTTACTTTAAAAATGAAAAAGCATATTTTCAATTTATTAAATTATTTTCTTTTTTTGAAAACAATGTATTTTTCCCGATAAAGTTTGTTGCTTAATTTACACAGTTGTTTGTAGTTTTAAAATTGCAACATTTGTTTCTAGAAATCGTGTACTATACACTTAAAAAATATGGTGTTTTTTACTTTAAAAATGAAAATACATATTTTAAATTTATTAAATTATTTAATTTTTTTCAACAATGTATTGTTCACCAAGAAGTTTCTAGCTTAATTTACACTATTTTTTATATTTTTAAAATATCAACATTTGTTTCTAGAAATCGTGTTATACACTTGAAATATAGGGTGTTTTTTACTTTAAAAATGAAAACACATATTTTCAATTTATTAAATTATTTGATTTTTTTGAAAATAATGTATTGTTCCCGATAAAGTTTCTAGCTTAATTTACACAATTGTTTATATTTTTAAAATTGCAACATTTGTTTCTAGAAATCTCGTACTATACACTTGAAAAATAGGGTGTGTTTTACTTTAAAAATGAAAATATATATTTTAAATTTATTAAATTATTTAATTTTTTTTAAAACAATCTATTGTTCCCCCATAAAGATTATAGCTAATTTTTTACAATTTTTATATTTTTAAAATTGAAACATTTGTTTCCATAAATTGCGTACTATAGACTTGAAAAATAGGGTGTTTAACTTTACAAATGAAAAACGCATATTTTAAATTTATAAAATTATTTGTTTTTTTTGACAACAATGTATTGTTCACCATGAAGTTTCTAGCTTAATTTACAATTTTATTTATATTTTTAAAATATCCACATTTTTTTCTAGAAATCGTGTACCATACACTTGAAAAATAGGGTGTTTTTTACTAATAAAATGAAAAGGAAAATTTTAAATTTACTAATAATTTATATTTTATTGAAATCAATGTTTTAGTCACCATGAAATTTCTAGCTTAATTTACACAATTTTTTTATATTTTTAAAATTGCAATATTTGTCTGTAGAAATCGTGTACTATAGACTTGAAATATAGAGTGTTTTTTTCTTTAAAAATGAAAGCGCATATTTTTAATTTATTAAATTATTTGATTTTTTTTAAAACAATGTATTGTTCCCGATAAAGTTTGTAAATTAATTTACATAATTGTTTATATTTTTAAAGTTGTAACTTTATAGGGTAACAATAGATTGTTTTCAAAAAAATCAAATAATTTAATAAATTAAAAAAAATCATTTTCATTTTTAAAGTAAAAGATACCCTATTTTTCATGTGTATAGTACATGATTTCTAGAAACAAATGTTGCAATTTCAAAAATATAAATCAAATAGTGTATATTAAGCTAGAAACTTTATTCTGAACAATACATGGTTGTCAAAAAAATAAAATAATTTAAAAAATTTAAAATTTACATTTTCATTTTTTTAGTAAAAAACACCCTATTTTTAAAGTGTATAATACACGATTTCTAGAAATAAATGTTGATATTTTAAAAATATAAAAAATAGTGTAAATTAAGCAAGAAACTTCATGTTGAAAAATATATTAGTGTCAAAAAAATCAAATAATTTAATAAATTTAAAATATTTATTTTTCATTATTAAAGTAAAAAATACCCTATTTTTCAAGTGTATAATACGCGATTTCTAGAAACAAATGTTGATGTTTTAAATATAAAAAATAGTGTAAATTAAGCAAGAAACTTCATGTTGAACAATATATTGTTATCAAAAAAATCAAATAATTTAATAAATTTAAAATATTCATTTTCATTTTTAAAGTAAAAAACATCATATTTTTCTAGTCTATACTACACGATTTCTACAAACAAATGTTGAAATTTTAAAAATATACAAAAATGTGTAAATTAAGCTAGAAACTTCATGGTAAACAATACATTGATTTTAAAAAAAATTAAATAATTTAATAAATTTAAAATATGCGTTTTCATTTTTTTAGTAAAAACACCCTAATTTTCAAGTGTATGTACACGATTTCTAGAAAAAATTTTTGATATTTTAAAAATATAAAAAAAAGTGTAAATTAAGCTATAAACTTCATGGTGAACAATACATTGTTGTCAAAAAAATTAAATAATTTAATAAATTTAAAATATGCATTTTCATTTTTTTAGTAAAAAACAATTTATTTTTAAAGTATATAGTACACAATTTCTAGAAGGAAAATTTGATATTTTAAAAATATAAAAAATAGTGTAAATTAAGCTAGAAACTTCATGGTGAACAATACATTATTTTCAAAAGATTCAAATAATTTAATGAATTTTAAATTTGCGTTTTCATTTTTAAAGTAAAAAACACCCTATTTTTCTAGTGTATAGTACATGATTTCTAGAAACAAATGTTTCAATTTTAAAAATATAAAAAATAGTGTAAATTAAGCTAGAAACTTTATGTGGAACAATACATTGTTGTAAAAAAAACTCAAATAATTAAATAAATTTAAAATATGCATTTTCATTTTAAAAGTAAAAAACACCCTAATTTTCAAGTGTATAGTACACGATTTCTAGAAACAAATGTTACAATTTTAAAAATATAAACAATTGTGTAAATTAAGCTAAAAAACTTTATGGGGAACAATACATTGTTTTCAAAAAAATCAAATAATTTAATATTCTTAAAGTATGCATTTTCTTTTTTAAAGTAAAAAACACCCTATTTTTCAAGTGTATAGAACACGATTTCTAGAAACAAATTTTGCAATTATAAAAATATAAACAATTGTATAAATAAAGCTAGAAACTTCAAGGGGAAAATTACATTATTTTCAAAAAAATCAAATAATTTTATAAATTTAAAATATGCGTTTTCATTTTAATAGTATAGAAACCCTAATTTCAAGTGTGTAGTACACGATTTCTAGAAACAAATGTTGCAATTTTAAAAATATTAAAAATTTTATAAATTAACCTAGAAAGTTTATGGGGAAAAATATATTGTTTTTAAAAAAATCAAATAATTTAATAACTTGAAAATATGTGTTTTCATTTTTAGAGTAAAAAATACTCTATTTTTCAAGCTATAGTGCACGAATTCTACAAACAAATGTTGTAATTTTAAAAATATAAAAAATTTTGTAAATTAAACTACAAATTTCATGGTAAACAATGCATTGATTTAAAAAAAATTAAATAATTTAATAAGCTGAGATAAAAGAAAAAGGAAAAACACTTCCTTATCATCATAGATGAATTAAGTTTCCTTGTTAACATTTTGGAGGTATTATCAGTAGTGTCACCTAGAAATCCAGTTTTGGTAATTATTCGTTATTTTTAGGGGTTTCTAATAATTTGATGGGGGGTATTGTGTTGTTTTTATTGATTTTAAGGGGTGGATGGTTTTAAAGTGTTTATTGGGGTTTGTTGGGGAGTTTTATGGGATTTATTTTGCATTTTAGTCATTTTTATGGATTTTTAGGAACTTTTTTATTTTTAAAATTGAAAAAAAAATTGGAGATTGCATACATTGCACTTGAAGAATATGGTATTTTCTGAAATTAAAATCAAAATGTGTTTTCTAAATTACTTAATTTATTTGAAAATAATGTATTATTCACTTTGACGTTTCCTCCTCTATTTACATAATTTTATATTTAAAAATTGCAACAATTTACATAATTTTCTAGCTCAATTTACATAATTTTTTTATTTTTAAAATTGCAACAAATTTTTTGGAGATCACATACATTGCACTTGAAGAATATGGTATTTTCTTAAAATAAAATCAAAATATTTTTTCTAAATTACTTAAATTATTTGAAAATAATGTATTATTCACTTTGACGCTAATTAATCAGTTTTTATCCAAAACGGACTGGAAAAGTTACAAGAAGAGAGGTGCCACAAGAGGACTTCCCAGGAGGTCACCCATCCTAGTACTACTCTCCCACAAGCACGCTTGACTGCGGAGTTCTGATGGGATCTGGTGCATTAGTGCTGGTATGATCGCACCTGTCATGTTTTGCGTGCTCAAATCACGCTATAGAAAGCATATAGGATTTGAGCACGCAAAACATGTGAGGTGCGATCATACCAGCACTAATGCATCGGATCCCATCAGAACTCCGCAGTTAAGCGTACTTGTGCGACATTAGTACTAGGATGGGTGACCTCCTGGGAAGTCCTCGTGTTGCATCTCTCTTTTTGTAACTTTTCCAGTCCGTTTTGGATAAAAACTGATTAATTAGCGCGCTATAGAAAGCATATAGGATTTGAGCATGCAAAACATGACAGGTGCGATCATACCAGCACTAATGCACCGGATCCCATCATAACTCCGCAGTTAAGCGTGCTTGTGCGAGAGTAGTACTAGGATGGGTGAACACGCAAAACATGACAGGTGCGATGATACCAACACTAATGCACCGGATCCCATCAAATTTTTTTTTTGGTTATTATCACTAAATGATGTCAAGTATGAAGACATGTATGGGGACCAAAACCAAATGATTTGAACAAGAACGTAAAAGTTGATACATGTAGGGGAAAATTCATAATGAACAATACATTGTTGTCAAAAAATTCATATAATTTAATAAATTTAAAATATGTATTTTTAAAGTAAAAAACACCCTATATTTCAAGTTTATAGTACACGATTCCTACAAACAAATATTGCAATTTTAAAAATATAAAAAATTGTGTAAATTAAGATAGAAACTTCATGGTAAACAATACATTTTTGTTAAAAAAATAAAATTATTTAATAAATTAAAAATATGCGTTTTCATTTTTTTAGTAAAAAACAAACTATTTTTCAAGTGTATAGTACACGATTTCTAGAAACAAATGTTGATATTTCAAAAATATAAAAAAATAGTTTAAATTAAGCTAGAAACTTCATGGTGTACAATAGATTGTTGTCAAAAAAATCAAATAATTTAATAAATCTAAAATATGTGTTTTCATTTTTAAAGTAAAAAACACCATATATTTCAAGTCTATAGTACATGGTTTCTACAAACAATTGTTGAAATTTTTAAAATATAAAAAATTGTATAAATTAAGCTAGAAACTTCATGGTAAACAATACATTGTTGTTAAAAAAATCAAATAATTTAATAAATTTAAAATATGTGTTTTCTTTTTTTTAGTAAAAAACACACTCTTTTACAAGTGTATAGTATATGATTTCTAGAAACAAATGTTGATATTTTAAAAATATAAAAAAATAGTTTAAATTAAGCTAGAAAATTCATGGTGAACAATACAAATTGAAAAGGCATATTTTAAATTTATTAAATTATTTAATTTTTTTGACAACAATGTATTGTTAACCATGAAGTTTCTAGCTTAATTTACACTATTTTTTATATTTTTAAAATATCAACATTTGTTTCTAGAAATCGTGTACTAAAGACTTGAAATATAGGGTGTTTTTTAACTTTAAAAATTAAAATGCATATTTTAAATTTATCAAATTATTTGTTTTTTCTAGAACAATGTATTATTCATCATGAAGTTTCTTGCTTAATTTACACTATTTTTTTATATTTTTAAAATAGTAACATTTATTTCTAGAAATCGCGTACTATACACTGGAAAAATATGGTGTTTTTTACTTTAAAAATGAAAACGCATATTTTAAATTTATTAATATATCTAATTTTTTTTAAAACAGTGTATTGTTCCCAATAAAGTATCTTGCATAATTTACACAATTATTTGTATTTTTAAAATTGCAAGATTTGTTTCTAAAAATTGTGTACTATAGACTTGAAATATAGGGTGTTTTTTACTTTTAAAATGAAAACACATATTTTAAATTTATTAAATTATTTGATTTTTTTGAAAACAATGTATTGTTACCCATAAATTTTCTAGCTTAATTAAAACAATTTTTTATATTCTTATAATTACAATATTTATTTCTATAAATCGTGTACTATAAACTTAAAAAATAGGGTGTTTTTTACTTTAAAAATGAAAGTACATATTTTAAATTTATTAAATTATTTGATTTTTGTGAAAACAATCTATTGTTACCCATAAAGTTTCTATCTTAATTTTTACAATCTTTTATATTTTTAAAATTTAAACATTTATTTCTAGAAATCGGATACTATACACTTGATTATTAGGGTGCCTTTTACTTTAAAAATTAAAACGCATATTTTAAATTTATTAAATTTTTTTTTGACAACAATGTATTGTTCACTATGAAGATTTTAGCTTAATTTAAACTATTTTATTATATTTATAAAATAGTAACATTTATTTCTAGAAATCGCGTATAATAATACTTAAAAAATAAGGTGTTTTTTACTTTAAAAATGAAAATGCATATTTTAAATTTATTATTATATTTAATTTTTTTCAAAACAATTTATTGTTCCCAATAAAGTTTCTAGCATAATTTACACTTGAAAATTAGGGTGTTTTTTACTTTAAAAATGAAAACACATATTTTAAATTTATTAAATTATTTGATTTTTTTTACAACAATGTATTGTTCACCATGAAGTTTCTACCTTAATTTAAAAATTTTTTTAATTTTTTTAAAATATAACATTTGTTTCTAGAAATCGTGTACTATAGACTTGAAATATCGAGTCTTTTTTACTTTAAAAATCAAAACACATATTTTAAATGTATTAAATTATTTGATTTTTTTGACAACAGTGTATTTTTCACCAAGAAGTTTTTTGCTTAATTTACACTATTATTTATATTTTTAAAATATCAACATTTGTTTCTAAAAATCGAGTACTGTACACTTGAAAAATACAGTGTTTTTAACTTAAAAAATGAAAACGCATATTTTAAATTTATTAAATTTTTTTCTTTTTTTTTGTCAACAAAATATTGTTCACCGTGAATTTTCTAGCTTAATTTACACTATTTTTTATATTTTAAAATATGAACACTGGTTTCTAGAAATCGTGTACTATACACTTGAAAAATAGGGTGTTTTTACTAAAAAAATGAAAATGCATATTTTAAATTTATTAAATTATTTAATTTTTTTAATAACAATGTATTGTTCACCATGAAGTTTATAGCTTAATTTACAATTTTTTTATATTTTTAAAATATCAAAATTTTTTTTCTAGAAATCGTGTACATACACTTGAAAAATAGTGTGTTTTTTACTAAAAAAATGAAAAAGCAAATTTTAAATTTATGCGTTTTCATTTTTAAAGCAAAAAACACCTTACATTTCATGTCTATAGTACACGATTTTTAAAAACATATGTTACTATTTAAAAATATAAAAAATACTGTAAATTAAGCTTGAATCTTCTTGGTAAATAATATATTGTTGTCGAATAAATCAAATAATTTAAAAAGTTTACAATATGCATTTTTATTTTTAAAGTAAAAAATACCCTATATTTCAAGTCTATAGTACACGATTTCTACACACAAATGCTGCAATTTTAAAAATATAAAAAAATGTGTAAATTAAGCTAGAAACTTCATGGAAAACAATACACTGATTTCAAAAAAAATTAAATAATTTAATAAATTTAAAATATGCATTTTCATTTTTTTAGTAAAAAACACACTATTTTTCAAGTGTATAGTACAATTTCTAGAAACAAATGTCGATAGTTTAAAAATATAAAAAAAATAGTGTAAATTAAGCTAGAAACTTCATGGTGAACAATACATTGTAGTAAAAAAATCAAATAATTTAATAAATTTAAAATATGCATTTTCATTTTTAAAGTAAAAAACACCTTATTTTTCAAATGTATAGCACGCGATTTCTACAAACAAATGTAGCAATTTTAAAAATATAAAAAATTATGTAAATTAAGCTAGAAACTTCATGGTAAACAATACATTGATTTCAAAAAAAATGAAATAATTTAATAAATTTAAAATATGCGTTTTTATTTTTTTTGTAAAAAACACCATATTTTCATGTGTACAGTACAAGATTTCTAGACACAAATGTTATAATTTTAAAAATAAAAAAAAAGTGTAAAATAAGCTAGAACCTTCACGATGAACAATACAATATTGTCAAAAAAATCAAATAATTTCATAAATTTAAAATATTCATTTTAATTTTTAAAGTAAAAAACACCCTATTTTTAAAGTGTATAGTACACGATATATAGAAACAAGTGATGCAATTTTAAATATATAAACAACTGCAATAATTAAGCTAGAAACTTCATGGTAAACAATACATTGTTGTCAAAAAAATTAAATAATTTAAAAAATTTTAAAAATGTGTTTTCATTTTTAAAGTTAATAACACCCTATTTTTCAAGTGTATGGTACACGATTTCTAGGAAATAATGTTGATATTTTAAAAATATCAAAAATGTTTAAATTAAGCTAGAAACTTCATGGTGAACAATACATTGTTGTCAAAAAAATCAAATAATTTAATCAATTTAAAATATGCATTTTCATTTTTTTAGTAAAAAACACCCTATTTTTAAAGTGTATAGTTCACGATTTCTAGAAACAAATGTTGATATTTTAAAAATATTAAAAAGTAGGGTAAATTAAGCAATAAAGTTCACCGGGAACAATACATTGTTGTCAAAAAAATCAAACCAATTAATCAATTTAAAATATGTTATTTCATTTTTTAGTAATAAACACCATATTTTTCAAGTGAATAACACGATTTCTAGAAATAAATGTTACTATTTTAAAAATATAAAAAAGTAGTGTAAATTAAGCTATAAACTTCATGGTGAACAATACATTATTGTCAAAAAAATCAAATAATTTAATAAATTTAATATATGCGTTTTCATTTTTAAAGTAAAAAACACACTACATTTCATTTCTATAGTACACGATTTCTAGAAACAAATGTTACTATTTTAAAAGTATAAAAAATAGTGTAAATTAAGCTAGAATTCTCATGGTGAACAATAAAATTTTGTCAAAAAAATCAAATAATTTAATAAATTTTAAATATGGGTTTTCATTTTTAAAGGAAAAAACACACTACATTTCATTTCTATAGTACACGATTTCTAGAAGCAAATGTTACTATTTTAAAAATATAAAAAATAGTGTAAATTAAGCTATAACTTTCATGGTGAACAATACATTGTTGTCAAAAATATCAAATAATTTAATAAATTTAAAATATGTGTTTTCATTTTGAAAGTAAAAAACACCCTACATTTCATTTCTATAGTACACGATTTCTAGAAACAAATGTTACTATTTTAAAAATATAAAAAATAGTGTAAAATAAGCTAGAACTTAGATGGTGAACAATACATTGTTGTCAAAAAATCAAATAATTTAATAAATTTAAAATATGAGTTTTCATTTTGAAAGTAAAAAACACCCTACAATTCATTTCTATAGTACACGATTTCTAGAAACAAATGTTACTATTTTAAAAATATAAAAAATAGTGTAAATTAAGCTATAACTTTCATGGTGAACAATACATTGTTGTCATATAAATCAAATAATTTAACAAATTTAAAACATGCTTTTTCATTTTTAAAGTAAAAAACACCCTACATTTCATGACTATAGTACACGATTTCTAGAAACAAATGTTACTATTTTATAAATATAAAAAATAGTGTATTTTAAGCTAGAATCTTCTTGGTGATGAATACATTGTTCTAAAAAAAATCAAATTATTTAATAAATTTAAAATATGCGTTTTCATTTTAAAGTAAAAAGAACCTTATAATTCACATCTATAGTATACGATTTCTACAAACAAATGTTGCAATTTTAAAAATATAAAAAAATTGTGTCAATTACACTAGAAACTTCATGGTAAATATACGTTTTCATTTTTTCAAAACAAATTACCCTATTTTTCAAGTGTAGTACACGATTTCTAGAAAAAATGTCGATATTTAAAAAATATAAATAAAAGTGTAAATTAAGCTAGAAACTTCATGGTGAACAATACATTGTTTTCAAAAAAATTAAATAATTTAATATTTTTAAAATATTAAGTTTCATTTTTAATGAAAAAAATACCCCTTTTTCAAGTGTATAGTACACGATTTCTAGAAATAAATGTTGACATTTTAAAAAGATAAAAAAATAGTGGAAATTAAGCTAGAAACTTCATGGTGAACATTATATTGATGTCAAAAAAATCAAATATTTTAATAAATTTAAAATATGCATTTTCATTTTATTAGTAAAAAACACCATATTTTCCAAGTGTATAGTACACGGTTTCTCGAAACAAATGTTGATATTTCAAAAATATAAGAAAATAGTGTAAATTAAGCTAGAAACTTCATGATTAACAATACATTGTTGTCAAAAAAATCAAATAATTTAATAAATTTAAAATATGCGTTTTCATTTTTGAAGTAAAAAATACCCTATATTTGAAGTCTATAGTACACGATTACTAGAAACAAATGTTTCAATTTTAAAAATATAAAAAATTGTGTAAATTAAGCTAAAAACTTCATTGTAAACAATACATTGATTTAAAAAAATTAAATAATTTAATAAATTTAAAATATGCGTTTTTATTTTTAAAGTAAAAAAGACTCTATAGTACACGATTTTTATAAACAAATGTTGCAATTTTAAAAATATAAAAAAATAGTGTAAATTAAGATAGAAAATTTATGGTGAACAATATATTGTTGTCAAAAATATTAAATAATTTAATAATTAAATATGTGTTTTCATTTTTTAGTAAAAAACACCCTTTTTTTCAAGTGTATAGTACATGATTTCTAGAAACAAATGTTAATAATTTAAAAATATAAAAAAATAGTCTAAATTAAGCTAGAAATTTCTTGATGAACAATACATTGTTGTAAAAAAATCAAATAGTTTAATAAATTTAAAAAATACATTTTCCTTTTTAAAGTAAAAAACACCCTATATTTCTAGTCTATACAACACGATTTTTACAAACAAATGTTGCAATTTGAAAAATATAAAAAATAGTGTAAATTAAGCTAGAAACTTCATGGTAAACAATACGTTGATTTCAAACAAAATTAAATAATTTTATAAATGTAATATATGGCTTTTAATTTTTTTAGTAAAAAACACCCTATTTTTCAAGTGTATAGTACACGATTTCTAGAAACAAATGTTGATATTTTAAAAATAAAAAAAATAGTGTAAATTAGGCTAGAAACTTCTTGATGAACAATACATTGTTGTAATAAAATCAAATAGTTTAATAAATTTAAAATATACGTTTTCCTTTTTAAAGTAAAAAACACCCTATATTTCTAGTCTATACTACACGATTTTTACAAACAAATGTTGCAATTTGAAAATTATAAAAAATAGTTTAAATTAAGCTAGAAACTTCATGGTAAACAATACGTTTATTTCAAAAAAAATTAAATAATTTTATAAATTTAAAATATGGCTTTTAATTGTTTTAGTAAAAAACACCCTATTTTTTAAGCGTATAGTACACGATTTCTAGAAATAAATGTTGATATTTTAAAATTATAAAAAATAAGTTTAAATTAAGCTAGAAACTTCATGATGAACAATACATTGCTGTCAAAAAAATCAAATAATTTAATAAATTTAAAATATGTGTTTTCATTTTTAAAGTAAAAAACACCCTATATTTCAAGTCTATATATTACACGATTTCTACAAACAAATTTTGCAATTTTAAAAATATAAAAATTCATGTAGACAATGCATTGATTTCAAAAAAAATTAAATAATTTAATAAATTTAAAATATGCGTTTTCATTTTTTTTAGTAAAAAACACACTATTCTTTAAGTGTATAGTACACGATTTCTAAAAATAAATGTTTATATTTTGAAAATATAAAAAAATAATGTAAATTAAGCTAGAAACTTCATGATGAAGAATACATTGTTTTCAAAAAAATCAAATAATTTAATAAATTTAAAATATGCGTTTTCATTTTTAAAGTAAAAAATATCCTAAATGAGCAAAGATATAAAAAAATGTTGCAGGCTACCCCAAATGGGCAAAGATAGGCTAGGCGTTTTAAAATATGCATTTTCATTTTTAATATCGCATATATGGTGTTTTTTACTTTAAAAACTTCTTGAAGGCTACCCCAAATGGGCAAAGATAGGCTAGGTAATTTGACCCTGGCTAAGGACGCTTGCCAATGGTCTATGAATGAGCTCAATTATGCCTTTCTGCCAGGGTACCAGTGTGGAGATCCAGTGCACGGGACTCCCCTAAAAGATGAAAAGAGAAGAAATGAAATGAAAAGTAATAAAGAATGATCATGGCATGCATACATACATGATATTGTTATTGCATGCATTGGTTGTGAATGTATCAATTGTGTATATGAAAGTATTTGTGTCTATGTTGTATGTTATTGGAGATTTTTCAGTTAGACTGGGCTGCAATACTGATTTAAATGTTTTTAGTTAGAGCGGGAGTTACTCGGTTATATGTTTTACATATAACCGATGGTCTCAGTATTGCAGGTATCAGAAGATTGTGGAGCAAACGCAACGGATGAGACATGCTTTAGGATTTTCTTAGAAGTAGTCATAGTTGGTGAACCTAAGATTTGTTTAGTCATTATTTGGTTCAGCTGCATAGGAAATTATACAATAAAAAGTTAACTACTGTAAAATATAAATAAAGAAACATTTCCGCTTGTACTTTAAGTATGAAATCAAGTAGAAAGTTTATATCTTCAAGAAATTTAGTAAATATCAGGTTTTCAAATTAAGAGTCACTTAAGTATTAGGTTTTCAAGTTAAAATTTTTAGTAACTACCTTCTTCTAAAATTAAGGTGTTACATATTATATGCGGTCTCTTAATAAATTGTCATAATTTAAAAAATAAAATATAATTATGTATATTGAGCTAGAAATTTCAAAGTGAATAATAAATTATTTTCAAAGAGTTTAAATAATTTAAAAAAAAGGCTTTGGTTTTTATTTCAAGTGTATTGTACACGATCTATAAAAAAATTGTTGCAATTTTAAAAATAAAAAATAATTCAAATTTGAGCTATAAAATCCAAAGTGAATAATATATAACTTTCTAATATTAAATTTATTTAAAAAATATGTTTTGATTTTAAATCGAAAAGCACCATAATCTTCAACTGTATGGTACATAATCTCTAAAAATATTTGTTGCAATAGAAATATAACAAATTATGTAAATTGAGCTACATACTTCAAATTTAATAATACATTATTTTCAAAAAAAAAAATTCAAATAATTTAAGTTATTTAAAAAACATGTTTTGGTTTTCTTGAAAAATACCGTATTTTTCAAATGTACAGCACACGATCTCTAAAATAATTGTTTCAATTTAAATAATATAAAGACTTATGTAAATTGAGCTACAAACTTCAAAGTTTATAATACATTGTTTTCAAATATTTTAAGTCATTTTAAAAACATGTTTTGATTTTTATATCAAAAAACAACGTGTTCTTCAAGTGCATAGTGCGCAATCTCTAAAAAATTGTCAAAAAACACCCTATTTTTGAAGTGTATAGTACGTAATTTCTAGAAATAAAGGTTTCAATTTTAAAAAATATATAAAATTATTAAAAGTAAGCTAGAAACTTTATGGGGAACAATAGATTGTTTTCAAAAAAATCAAAATGCGTTTTCATTTTTAAAGTAAAAAACACCCTATATTTCAAGTCTATAGTACACAATTTTTAGAAACAAATGTTGATATTTTAAAAATATAAAGAATAATGTAAATTAAGCTAGAAACTTCATGGAGAACAATACATTGTTGTCAAAAAAATCAAATAATTTAAAAAAATTAAAATATGCATTTTCATTTTTAAAGTAAAAAATACCATATTTTTCAAGTGTAAAAAATACAATTTCTAGAAACAAATGTTGCAATTATAAAAATATAAACAATTGTGTAATTAAGCTAAAAACATTATGGGGAATAATAGATTGATTTCAAAAAAACCAAATAATTAAATAAATAGAAAATATGCATTTTATTTTTTAAAGTAAAAAACACCCTATTTTTCAAGTGTATTGTACACGATTTCTAGAAACAAATGTTGCAATTTTAAAAATATAAAAATATGTGTAAATTAAGCTAGAAATTTCATGGGAAAATCTACATATTTTTCAAAAAAATCGAATAAATTAATAAATTTAAAATATGTGTTTCCATTTTTAAGTAAAAAACAGCCAATTTTTCAAGTGCATAGTACACGATTTCTAGAAACAAATGTTGATATTTTAAAAATATTAAATATAGTGAAAATTATGCTAGGAACTTCATGGTGAACAATACTTTGTTTTAAAAAAACCAATAATTTAATAATTTTAAAATATGCGTTTTAATTTTTTTAGTAAAAAACGCCCTATTTTTCAAGTGTATAGTGCACGATTTCTAGAAACAAATGTTGTTCTTTTAAAAATATAAAAAAAAATAGTGTAAATTAAGCAAGAAACTTCATGGTGAACAATACATTGTTGTCAAAAAAATCAAATAATTTAATAAATTTAAAATATGCGTTTTCATTTTTATAGTAAAAAACACCCTATTTTTCAAGTGTACAGTACAAGATTTCTAGAAACAAATGTTGATATTTTTAAAATATAAAAAATAGTGTAAATTAAGCTATAAACTTCATGGTGATCAATGCATTGTTGTCAAAAAAATCAAATAATTTAATACATTTAAAATATGCGATTTCATTTTTAAAGTAAAAAACATCCTAATTTTCGAGTGTATAGTACACGATTTCTAGAAACAAATGTTGTAACTTTAAAAATATAAAACTTTAATAAATTAACCTAGAAATTTTACGGGGAACAACATATTGTTTTCAATAAAATCAAAAAAATTAAGAAATTTAAAATATGGGTTTTAATTTTTAAAGTAAAAATCACCATATTTTTCAAGTGTAGTACATGATTTTTAGACACAAATGTTGAAATTATAAAAATATAAATTTTTTTGTAAATTCAACTAGAATCTTCATGGTGAACAATGCATTGTTTTCAAATAAATCAAAAAATGTAATAAATTTAAAATATGCGTTTTAATTTTTAATGTAAAAAATATCCTATTTTTCAAGTGTATAAAACACAATTTCTAGAAACAAATGTTGCAATTATAAAAATATAAACAATTGTGTAAATTAAGCTAGAAACTTCATGGGAAAAATTACATTATTTGGAAAAACATCAAATAATTTAATAAATTTAAAATATGCGTTTTCAGTTTTAAAATAAAAAACACTCTATATTTCAAGTCTATAGTACACAATTTTTAGAAACAAATGTTGCAATTTTAAAAAAATAAAAAATTGTGTAAATTAAGCTAGAAACTTTATTGGGAACAATACATTGTTTTCAAAAAAATTAACTATATTAATAAATTTAAAATAAGCATTATATTTTTTTAAAGTAAAAAACACCCTAATTTTAGAGTGTATAGTACATGATTTCTAGAAACAAATGTTGCAATTTTAAAAATATAAAAAAATTTATAAATTAACCTATAAACAATTGGGTAAATTAAGCTAGAAACATTATGGGGAATAATAGATTGTTTTCAAAAAAACCAAATAATTAAATAAATAGAAAATATGCATTTTATTTTTTAAAGTAAAAAACACCATATTTTTCAAGTGTATTGTATACGATTTCTAGAAACAAATGTTGCAATTTTAAAAATATAAAAATATGTGTAAATTAAGCTAGAAACTTTATGGGGAACAATAAATTGTTTTCCAAAAAATCAAATAATTTAATTAATTTAACATGTGCGTTTTCATTTTTAAAGTAAAAAACACCCTATATTTCAAGTCTATAGTATACGATTTTTAGAAACAAATGTTGCAATTTTAAAAATATAAAAAATTGTGTAAATTAAGCTAGAAACTTTATTGGGAACAATACGTTGTTTTAAAAAAAATCAAATATATTAATAAATTAAAAATTTTCGTGTACATTTTTAAATTCCAAACCACCCTCTTATTGAATAGTACACGATTTTTAGAAACAAATGTTGCAATTATAAAAATATAAAAAATTTTGTAAATTAAAATAGAAACTTCATAGTGAATAATACATTATTTTCAAAAAAATCAAATAATTTAATAAATTTAAAATATGCGTTTTAATTTTAAAAGTAAAAAATACCCTATTTTTCAAGTGTATAGAACACGATTTCTAGAACCAAAAGTTGATATTTTAAAAATTTAAAAAATAGTGTAAATTAAAGTAGAAATATCATGGTGAACAAGACATTTTTGTTAAAAAAATCCAATAATCTAATAAATTTAAAATATGCGTTTTCATTTTTAAAGTACAAAACACCCTATATTTCGAGTCGTACATGATTTCTACAAACAAATGTTGCAATTTTAAATATATAAAAAATTATGTAAATTAAGCTAGAAACTTCATGGTAAACAATACATTGATTTTAAAATAAATTAAATAATTTAATAATTTTAAAATATGTGTTTTAATTTTTAGTAAAAAACACCATACTTTTCAAGTGTATAACACATGATTTCTAGAAATAAACGTTGATATTTTAAAAATATAAAAAAAATAATGTAAATTAAGCTAGAATCTTCATGATGAAAAATACATTGTTTTCAAAAAATCATACAATTTAAAAAATTTAAAATATTCGTTTTCTATTTTAAAATAAAAAACACCCTATATTTCAAGTCTATAGTACACGATTACTACAGACAAACTTTGTAATTTTAAAAATATAAAATATTATGTAAATTAAGCTAGAAAATTCATGGTAAATAATACATTATTTTTAAAAAAATCAAATAATTTAATAAATTAAAAATATGCGTTTTCATTTTTTTTAGTAAAAAACACACTATTTTCAACTGTATAATACTTGATTTCTAGAAACAAATGTTGATATTTTAAATATTATAAAAAAATAGTGTAAATTAAGCTAGAAAATTCATGGTGAAGAAAACAATAGTGTAAAAAAATCAATTAATTTAATAAATTTAACATATGCATTTTGATTTTTAAAGTAAAAAACATCATATATTTCAAGTCTATAATACACGATTTCTGAAAACAAATATTGCAATTTTAAAAATATAAAAAATTGTGTAAATTAAGCTAGAAACTTCATGGTAAACAATATATTGATTTTAAAAAAAATTAAATAATTTATTAAATTTAAAATATGCATTTTAATTTAGTGATAAACACTCTACTTTTAAAGTGTATATTACATGATTTCTAGAAACAAATATTGATATTTTAAAAATATGAAAAAATAGTGTAAATGAAGGAAGAATATTCATGATGAAAAATACATTTTTTTCAAAAAACTCAAATAATTTAATAAATTTCAAATATGAGTTTTTATTTTAAAAGTAAGAACACCATATTTTTCAAGTGTAAAGTACACGATTTTTAGAAACAAATGCTGATATTTTAAAATTATAAAAAAAAGTGTAAATTAAGCAAGAAACTTCATGGTAGAAAATACATTGTTTTCAAAAAAATTAAATAATTTAATAAATTAAATCATGCGTTTTCATTTTTGTATAACACGATTTGTAGAACCAAAAGTTGATATTTTAAAAATATAAAAAATAGATTAAATTAAGATAGAAACTTCATGGTGAACAATACTTTGTTGTCAAAAAAATTAAATAATTTGATAAATTTAAAACATGCATTTTCATTTTTAAAGTAATAAACGCCCTACAATTTTAAAAATATAAAAAATTGTGTAAATTAAGCTAGAAACTTCATGGTAAACAATACATTGTTGTCAAAAAAATATAATAATTTAGTTTAAATTAATGTTGATATTTTAAAATGATAAAAAATAGTGTAAATTTAGCTAGAAACTTCATGGTGAAAAATACATTATTGTTAAAAAAATCAAATAATTGAATAAATTTAAAATATGTGTTTTCATTTTTAAAGTAAAAAACACCATATATTTCAATTCTATAGTACACGATTTCTACAAACAAATGTTGCAATTTTAAAAATATAAAAAATTGTGTAAATTAAGCTAGAAACTTCATGGTAAAAAATACATTGATTTCAAAAAATTTAAATAATTTAATAAGTTTAAAATATGTGTTTTCATTTTTTTAGAAAAAAACACTCTACTTTTCAAGTGTATAGTACACGATTTCTAAAAATAAATGTTGATATTTTAAAAATATAAAAAAATAGTTTAAATTAAGCTAGAAACTTCATGATGAAAAATAAATTGTTATAAAAAAAATCAAGTAATTTAATAAAATTAAAATATGCGCTTTCATTTTTAAAGTAAAAAATACCCTATATTTCAAGTTTATAATACACGATTTCTACAAACAAATGTTACAATTTTAAAAATATAAAAAATTGTGTAAATTAAGCTAGAAAATTTATGGTGAACAATACATTAATGTCAAAAAATCAAATAATTTAATAAATTTAAAATATGCGTGTCATTTTTAAATTAAAAAACACCCTATATTTCAAGTCTATAGTACACGATTTCTATAAACAAATGTTGCAATTTTAAAAATATAAAAAAATGTGTAAATTAAGCTAGAAACTTCATGGAAAACAATACATCGATTTCAAAAAAAATTAAATAATTTAATAAATTTAAAATATGCGTTTTCAATTTTTTAGTAAAAAACACCCTACTTTTCAAATGTATAGTACACGATTTCTAGAAACAATAGTTGATATTTTAAAAATATAAAAAAAATAGTATAAATTAAGCTAGAAACTTCTTGATGAAAAATACATTGTTGTCAAAAAAATCAAATAAGTTAATAAATTTAAAATATGCATTTTTATTTTTAAAGTAAAAAATCCTATATTTCAAGTCTATAGTACACGATTTCTACAAACAAATGTTGCAAATTTAAAAATATAAAAAATTGTGTAAATTATTCTAGAAACTTCATGGTGAACAATACATTGATCTCAAAAAATCAAATAATTTAATAAATTTAAAATATCCGTTTTCCATTTTAAAGTAAAAAACACCTATATTTCAAGTCTATAGTACATGATTTCTATAAAGAAATGTTGTATTTTTAAAAATATAAATAATTGTGAAAATTAAGCTAGAAACTTCATGGTAAACAATATATTGTTGTTAAAAAAATCAAATAATTTAATAAATTTAAAATATCCGTTTTCCGTTTTAAAGTAAAAAACACCCTATATTTCAAGTCTATAGTACATGATTTCTATAAAGAAATGTTGTAATTTTAAAAATATAAATAATTGTGAAAATTAAGCTAGAAACTTCATGGTAAACAATATATTGTTGTTAAAAAAATTAAATAATTTAATAAATTTAAAATATTCATTTTCATTTTTAAAGTAAAAAACACTCTATATTTCAAGTCTATAGTACACTATTTCTACAAACATGTAACATCCCACAAATTCCCAAATATGAATTTGGTGATTGTTTAGAAGAAATTGGGAATTTAGGGGTTGTGTGGAAATTCTACGAATGAAGGGAGAAAGACTAGGTTGCAAATATTTAAAAGATAGAAGGAGAACCTATTTGCAAAACTTAAGGAAATGTCAAAATTTACAAAACCCACATTTCCCTTCTCCCCTCTCATTCTCGCCACTCCCACTCTCACTCTCACACTCAAACCCATCTATTTTCTCTCTTCAAGCTCTCCTAGGGCAAATCCAAGGGAAAACAAGCCACATCTTCTTCTTCCTTGATTCTTCACCATTTGCGCCTTGGAGAAGGAGAATTGGAAGCTTGGAGAAGCCATTGAAGTACCTAGGTAAGCCTTGCATCTTCTCTCCCTCATTCTTGGTTAAGACCCATTTTGGGGCAAATGGTCTCCCAACCCCATTTCTAACATGCAAGCTCTTGAATGGGTACCCATGGATGCTAACAGCTTGTATTTGTGAATTTTAGGGGCTACCAAGTCATTGAGTAGCAACTTGAAGGAATTGGAGACTATTTGGGAACAAAGGTACATTTGGAGGAGACAAGGTTTTGGAGCTTCACTTGAGAGTTAACCCCACAAGACCCCAAAATTAGACTAATTAGGGAAATAGAAAATGGTAGGAGGTTTGATTTTGGTATATTGTGGAAATGTGATAGAAATAGGTTTAGAATTGCTAGAGTAGATGATTGGAGTTTGGTACATGTATTTTGACTGGAGATATTGTGATTTACATAGAAATATACATGTTTGAACTTGTAAATTGATGATTTACTTTGATGCATGTGGTTTGATGATTGAACTTTGAGAGGTATGTGTTATAATGGGTTTGTACTTGTGCTTATTGGTCAATTTGATGATTTGGTGCTTAGGCTTGTTGCTTGTGGTAACAAGGAGTGAGTATGAATTGTATGAGTAGTGTGGTTGTTGAATTGAGTCTCTTGAGGTTGGATGTAGAAATATGTAATTGCTTGTGCCAATTTGATGATATATGTGTGAATTTGTTGTGCCAAAATGTGAATAGTGTTTTGGAAGTGAAAATGGGTCAAGAAAGGAGGTTAAAAGGGAAAAAAACTGAGTTTTAGTGAAATTCGCAAAAAGCTGTCATCTGTCGCTGGGGCTCAAGCGCCAGGACTGGGGCTCGAGCGCCAGGAGAAAAAGATGGGCAGCAGCGAATAGATGTCTGGCGCTCGAGCGCTAGGACTGGGGCTCGAGCGCCAGGATAAAATTTCTGGCAGTGATAAATGGGCGTCTGGCGCTCGAGCGCTAGTGCTCTGTACCTCCTTGACCTGTTTTAACCTCCAAAATGCATTGTAAACTTATTTCTAGGATAGGGATGAATGGAAATAGGCTTATAGGACTTAGTAACATGATTTAGGGCTATGAAATGATATGGCAAACTCTTTGATTGGAATTGTGAAATTGTTTTGTGATGAATGTTGAATGAAAATGCATGATAACTTGTAAAATGAAATTAAATGATAAGATAAGCTTTCCCCCTTCAACAGATGTTGAGTAAGTGGGTTGAGTTCCACCGGTTACACACCGGGTAAGCGGACAAGCATGAAAAGATTGAGAATGTAGGGTCTCCCAATGAACGGGGTAAGATGGCCTGAACTAGTAGGGTTGCCTTGTGACTGGGCAGATGACCCGAAAGAAAGGACTATTCTAATGAACGGGTAAGGAAGTCTTGGGCTATTCCCAATGAACGGGGTCAAGATAGCTCGGCAGTTGATCACGGTAGGGACGCTTGTCGTGATCCATGATTGAGCTCAGATGCGCGTTGCTGCCATGCGCCTATGGTGAAGTCTAGTGCACGTGACTTCCATAAAAGACTAAAGAAAAGAAATAGACAAAAATGATAATTGAAAGATCATTCCATGCATACTTCCATATCTTGTCATCTCATGCATTGTGTTTTTGTATGTTGCTTTGGATTGATTTGTATGATAGGGACTCAATAGGGTGTTTTCCAGTTAGACTGGCTGCGATATGGTATAAAAATGTTTTCAAAAATGTCGAGGGTTACTTAGTTATATGTTTACATATAACTGACGGTTACCATATTGCAGGAGATTCAGAGGATGAAGATTTCAGCGCTTGAAGACCTAGCATATTAGATGTTTAGTATTTATATATTTGATATGTATTTTGGGGTAGCCAACATTTCCCTTAGCACGTTAGTTGGCTACCATTATTGGACATATTTCTCTAGTTTGTAGTAGACATTTAGACTTATTATCTTCCCCTATGGACTCATGTATTTTGGTAGGGCATATGTTAGCCCCTCTTTCTAAGACTAAGTAGTGAATGTACTCATGTATGAGAGATTACTTGATAGCTATTACTTATCATATGTCAAAAACAAAACTTAGCTTTAATTTCCATTAGGTGTTACAAAACAAATGTTGCAATTTTAAAAATATAAAAAATTGTATAAATTAAGCTAGAAACTTGACGGTAAACAATACATTGATTTCAAAAAAAATTAAATAATTTAATAAATTTAAAATATGCATTTTAATTTAGTGAAAAACACTCTACTTTTCAAGTGTATATTACACGATTTCTAGAAACAAATATTGATATTTTAAAAATATGAAAAAATAGTGTAAATGAAGCTAGAATCTTCATGATGAAAAATAAATTGTTTTCAAAAAACTCAAATAATTTAATAAATTTCAAATATGCGTTTTTATTTTTAAAGTAAAAAACACCCTATTTTTCAAGTGTAAAGTACACGATTTCTAGAATCAAATGCTGATATTTTAAAATTATAAAAAAAAAGTGTAAATTAAGCAAGAAACTTCATGGTAAACAATACATTGTTTTCAAAAAAATTAAATAATTTAATAAATTAAATCATGCGTTTACATTTTTTTTTTTAGTAAAAAACACACTATTTTTCAAGTGTATAGTACACGATTTCTAGAAACAAATGTTGATATTTTAAAATCATAAAAAATAGTGTTAATTAAGCTAGAAACTTCATGGTGAAAAATACATTGTTGTCAAAAAAATTAAATAATTGAATAAACTTAAAATATGTGTTTTCATTTTTAAAGTAAAAAACACCATATATTTCAATTATAGTACACGATTTCTACAAACAAATGTTGCAATTTTAAAAATATAAAAAATTGTGTAAATTAAGCTAGAAACTTCATGGTAAACAATACATTGATTTCAAAAAATTTAAATAATTTAATAAGTTTAAAATATGTGTTTTCATATTTTTAGAAAAAAACACCATACTTTTCAAGTGTATAGTACACGATTTCTAGAAACAATTGACATTTTAAAAATATAAAAAAATAGTTTAAATTAAGCTAGAAACTTCATGATGAAAAATAAATTGTTGTCAAAAAAATCAAGTAATTTAATAAAATTAAAATATGCGTTTTCATTTTTAAAATAAAAAACACTCTATATTTCAAGTTTATAGTACACGATTTCTATAAACAAATGTTGCAATTTTAAAAATATAAAAAATTGTGTAAATTAAGCTAGAAAATTTATGGTGAACAATACATTAATGTCAAAAAATCAAATAATTTAATAAATTCAAAATATGCGTGTTCATTTTTAAAGTAAAAAACACCCTATATTTCAAGTCTATAGTACACGCTTTCTACACACAAATGTTGCAATTTTAAAAATATAAAAAATAGTGTAAATTAAGCTAGAAACTTCATGGTAAGAAATACATTGTTGTCAAAAAAATCTAATAATTAAATAAATTTAAAATATGTGTTTTTATTTTTGAAGTAAACAACACCCTATATGCATTTTCATTGGTTTGCAATAAAATACATCAACTATGATTGAACCCAAATATCTATACACATATGTTTCTATGCACTCATCAATTGAGTTACATGAATAGAACTAATATATGAAAATTTGATATATTAAAAGCAAAATCCTTTTTATTGCTAGGATAATCAAACTAATTAGTAACAAAAAAACAAACTAATTACTTTTTTCTTATCTCCGTTTACATGTAAGAAACGATATTTCTTTTTTTCTCTTTTTTGCTAGCTGTTACATTTTTTTTTGGTAACATGCTAGCTGTGCCGGTTACATTATTGAATTTCCTACTGGCAGAAAATATTGAAAATAGATAATAGATAATTAAGGAAAAAAATAGAGAGAAAAGGAGAAGGAGATAAAGGCTTTATTAAGCTATAAGACTAGCCAATGCCACACGAAATTAGCGTTGCTTAATTGTCCCTCTCAATCTCATCGTCTTCTTCTTCCCTCCCTAACTCTGCCATTGCTATGGATCCCTACAAGGTGCTTCTCTCTTTCTCTCAAGAATACTTATTAGACGTGTACTATGCGATGCACGGAATGAGTTATTGAAAAAATATATAAGAAACTTATATAGTTTTTAATAAAAGAATAAAACTAAAATTACTTGCTTCTTTTCTGTGTTACGGTATTTATAGAGGAAGAATTAACTACGGATCAAGATGATTTAAATAATGATAATGATGTTTTAAATAAAAGTAAAAAATAAACGTGAAATAAATAAATAAATTAGTTGAACAAAATAATTGAAAAGCTTATTAATTATTGATAAGGATGATTTAAATAATGATAACAAATAAAAAATCAGCGTGAAATAAATAAAAGAATTAGTTAAACTTTTTCAATCACTAATAATCTTTTTCAAATATTTATTATGTTATCTTGGTTTCTGATGAAAAATTGACACTAGAATACACGGGAGACCTTTATTTTTTTGTTGTTCTTCTTCTTCGCATTGTTGTGTGGGTTTGACTAACCGTTTTTGATGACCAGTGTTTTATGTGATGCAGCACCATCCATCTAGCGCCTTCAATTCTCCCTTCTGGACTACCAATTCCGGTGCTCCTGTTTGGAACAATAACAACTCTCTAACTGTTGGAGAAAGAGGTATCCACTTAACCATCATTTCAATGACTTCTTATTTGCTAAAATTTTTCAATTGGTGCTGGTAACTATCCTGAGTGGAAACTTTACATTCAAACAATAGATCCTGATCATGAAGACAAATTTGACTTTGACCCACTTGATGTGACTAAGACATGGCCTGAGGACATTATCCCCCTGCAGCCTGTTGGCCGTTTGGTCTTGAATAAGAACATAGATAATTTCTTTGCTGAGAATGAACAACTTGCATTTTGCCTTGTCATTGTGGTACCTTGTGTATATTACTCGGATGATAAGATGCTTCAGACCAGGGTATTCTCTTATGCTGATTCACAGAGGCACAGACTTGGACCAAACTACCTGATGCTTCCTGCTAATGCTCCCAAAGTCTGCTCACCACAATAATCACCATGAAGGTTTCATGAATTTCATGCACAGAGATGAAGAGGTATATTAGTATTTTCATTCTTATAATATTTTCTCATTTGTTTCTTGTATAAGAAGCTGGTTGCAATGTTAATAACCTTGTGCTTCCAATTTATAGGTCAATTACTTCCCGTCGAGGTATGATCTTGTCGGTCATGCAAAAAGGTTCCCCATTCCTCCTGCTATCCTCTCTGGAAGGCGAGAAAGGGTTAGTTTTGATCAGTTGCTTAATGTGAAAATATCAAATCCTCTTATAGCTATTGAATGTGTCAGCCATGGGTTTCAGTTTTAGATTGCATTAGTTCATATCTTTGGTATAGCAAACCACACATTTCAGTATTCAAATCAAATTTTCTGAAAAATTCATTGATAAAATTGATGCAATGAGTAACATGTTGGTTACATATTTCTTGGTTGTTGATTAAGTTGGGTGTCAACCTATACAGAGGCCCTATATTGTGTTTATTTTTAGCATTACTTTTGTATAGAAGAATTTCAAAGGATAAGATTCCATGCTTTATAAAACAAACTTGCTTTTGGTTAAATTTTTCACATTTGCAAAACATGATGAGATTTCAAAAAAAAAAAAGTAACAATTGAAATGTCACCTATATATGGCAAGAATGTTTGAACAACTCCACTTCTTAATGCAGAGTTGTATTCCGAAGGAGAACTACTTCAAGCAAGCTGGAGAGAGATACCAGTCTTGGGTACCAGACAGGTTCGTGCTATAAATACTAATATGATCAAAATATGGAACGTTTCGTGACGTCTAACGTTGGAATTTCTCTCTATTGTTTATTTATTTGCAGGCAAGATAGATTTATCTGCAGATGGGTTGATGCCTTATCTGACCCTCGTGTCACTCATGAAATCCGCAGTATCTGGATAACATACTGGTCTCAGGTGAGATTTAGACTTGCTAATTCTTAATTTATCATTGTAAGAACTATCAGGTAGTGTGTAATGAATATGCACTTGTTTGCTTACACGATGTTTTTCCGTTGATATTATGTAGGCTGATCGTTCTCTTGGTCAGAAAATAGCATCTCATCTAAACTTGAGGGCAAACATTTAAGGTTGTTGGCAGATCAAAGATGAAATGATTCGTAAGAGTCGCTCAAGTGGGAAGAGTATATTATATGATAGGAATGTGGGTTTGGATCATCTGAAAGGACTATTCACATTTCTTGATATGTAGGTTGTGTAACTAATTACCCTTATGTATGCAACTCGATGATTGAGCTATTTAATAAAAACCGTTTGTATGTGTCAAGTATTTATTTTGTTTCATGCATTTTTATCTGCCACCGTTGCTGATAGTGTGTTCCTTCGTTTCTATATATACTAAAACGTCCTATGATAAGAAGCAAGCTTATCACAGAAGGTGAAGAACGTTAACCTCCCTGTACAATTGGTTCCCTCTTGTACTACTCGTATCTAACTCCTACTTAAAACCACTTGTATCATCTATTTGTCATCCTGATGATAAAAGTAAGTACTACATGAAGAAAAATATGTATTTGACTTTTTGAGAGTATTGAAGAAGTATTTATTAACTTTTGTTTGATAATAATAAAGTCATTAAAGAGGGCGAGTCTTGATAATTTGAAATTACTAAAGCTATCTAGTTGTAGCTTACATCTACAACACCGAAGTCATTTGGTACAGAAAGATTAATTAGTAAGAGTTGCAAGTAAAACGTAGAAATATTCTAGTTGAAAAGTCAAAATTAAATGTAACTAGTTTCAAACCTGGATAAGTGTTAACATAAATTTAATTATTTTGTTAACACTTTATTAAATAGACAATTATTTATTAAAATGTTAGAATAATTAGGTGAATATATTATGAATTATTAATTAGTGTAAATTTTTCTATAAAATGAAATTTAGTTGTAGTTAATGTAAGTTAATTATTACAATATTAAAAAAAAGGAAATATGGTTTTTTAAGCAAAATATAATCCTTACAAATCATTTGAAAAATTATTGTGATTCATAAAATAAATAATTTTAGAGTATATTTTTGTTAGTTTTGCTTTGATTTTTGTTTTATCCCTTTTTGTTGAGTTGAATTGCATTTGACTTTATTTTATTTAAACTTTGTATCAATATTGGCATTTGATTTTATGTTATTTGATTTTGCAATTTTGTTTTTCTTTATCTACCATTGAAATATATGTTTTTTATGTTTTTGGTGTGTACTAAAAGTATTTTTAGCCGACAGCCAAAGACTAATCACTTTCGAAATATGTTTTTTTATCTGATGATGTGATTTACATATCTTAACATGCATCTTAAAATAATTAGAATTACAATTAATTATACTTTAATTGATGGTTTTATGAAAATAGATGAAGCAGGAAATTGTAATTTCAATTTGCAATGCAAGTTAATGTTAATATGTGTGTGAGATTATAGTGCAAATTAAAATTATAATTTCTTGCTTTACCTAACTCAAGAAAAGGAATCATACTTAAGTCAAGAGGCACCAATGTCAATATAGCCACAAAAGAAATGTAGAGATAACTATAAAAAAAATGTAGAGATAATATGTTGAAACACAGGAGACTTGTGGGTTTCATGAAATTCATCATAATAGACAAATGCAATTTTTATTGAGAAAGAATTGACATGGGCGGGTGGCGTGATAAAAGAAACGTAAAAGGGACAATGATCCCAATGTCAATTCTAGAAAAGTTAACCTTAGCAAGAAAAAATTAAGAAGTTGTGATTGAGAATTGGGGCTGAGGTGTTTAGTAGCTGCTATATCAAAGAAATGGAAGAGAAGTTTAATAATGCAGAAAGTTTTGTTTGTTTATGATTGTGGGATTTTAATAAGTAAACAATGAGTCCTTATTTCTTTCTAATAGCCAGTAAGTAGTAATAACGGTTTGATATTAAAAGTAGTGGCATGTGTGAAAATAAGGTGGTATTGTAGTGATCAATTAGATAACATTACAGTACCTCTAAAATGTGTCAACTAAGCTAAAAAGCTGATGTGGCAACTTGATATGAAATGATATAATTGAGGTGTCAAATTTCTAGCAATGACTTCTATTTTAATATTATAATAACTAGACAATTACTCGTGCGATGCACGGATGTAAGAATAAACGGATCATGGATAATATTGTTTATAGGTTATAAAACTGAAAATCAATTTATTAAATATGTCAACAATTTATGAAACTAAATTTGTAATTAATATAGAGAAAAGAATTGTTGCATAACAACAAGAAATAAAATTGAACAGAATTGATAGAGTATTTTTAGGCATATTATCATACATAATTTTGCAATAATCTTTGGATTTATTTTAGGAAGATGACTTTTTTTTTTGTTAAATAGAAAGATGACTTCATATTGAGACATGCTGCATTTAATATGTTCTTTTTTTTACTCTTTAAATTAAGATTTTGTGTTATTTAAAGATTCTATGTTATTGAATTGTATGTCATTTTCTCCTTATTTTGTGATAAAAAATAGCTCTTTATCTAATATTCTTCTTAAGTTGTTTTTGAAGAACGAATCTCTTATATTAGTAACTTTAAAAGAAAAACATATTATAATGTTTACAAAGCCCTTTTTTATATAATGCACTATGTGTGAATATAGAACAAATATATAAAAGAAAAATGCATTTAAGAGAAACATATTGTAGGGCATATAAAAAACATAATGTTAATTTAAGATAGATGCATCAATATAAAAAGATATATGAAATAGATTTCAATGATAGAAATAAATCATTAAGTTTTCAAAATTAGGAGGCCATTTTAACTCGTCATCATCAAAATTTGAAGTGAAGTCATTCCTTAGGCGGAAAAAGCAAACTTTAATACTTTTTATAGTAAAAATTAAATGTAAAAATAGTAAATTAGTTATTTTTTATGTATGATTTGATGAATTCAGTGTGCAACTTATTTATAATTATCATAGTTTTTGTTGCAATATTTATTATATTTCAAAGTGTGGTCGATGGTTAATTATTTGGTGTCTATTAGTCATTTGAGCTAATTGCGACTTGCAAAGCTACTATTTTTTGCTTAGGTATTTGTTGTTTTTTTTGTTTATATAAATGGGTTAGAGCACCTTTTTTTTGGTCTCTTAATTTTTTCTAATAAAATATTTTTTTTTGTTTTACATATATTTGTTACATGTTATTTAATAGATTTCAAGTAATTTAAAATTGGCAAAACAAAAATTGTGCATGCATAAAATATGACTATGCAAAAATAAACAATTATTTTGTAAAATAAACATTTTGGTTAATTGAATTTATATCCATTATAAACTGAATAACTAAGTTATGTAATAAATTAGGCTAAATTTAATATGTTTGTTATGATAATCCAATAAATGCATTATAATATTTTTTCATTGATAGATTGATAATAGATTTCTTCATAAGCCAAATTGATATCTACAAGCTCAGTGCTTCTTAAGCTTACTTTTCGACCATTTTATCTTGAGGTTCTGTTTTTTTTGTTTTTTTTTTGTATAAAAGAAGTGTATAATACTGTTAAGTACGGTGAAGATGATTGAAATCAAAGATAATATAAACCAAAGATGATAGAAACTCCATGTGACTTTAAAAGAAGTTCTAAGAGAAGTAACAAATCTAAATTCTAACTACTCAAAAAGTTTTTATTATTAGGTAATTCTTCACTAAATTATTTTTTTTTTGAAAGATTCTATTTGTTCATCTATCTTATATTTATAAAACAAAAATCAAATATAGAGGGAAGCTGAAAAAAGAGGAATAACCAAAATTAGGCATTTTCCTCGTCGTATTTCCACACCCTAAGAGTTGTACTTTCCAAGAATTCAAATAACAAAACTATCACCCGAAAACGTAATGCACTTTAGGTTATTTTTCATTGTATTCTATTTTGTTTCATTTCGTTTCAACCACCAAAAGCTACTTCAATATGTTGTAAGTAAAATACTACTTGTATCTCAGAATTTCATTGTATAAATCAAATTAAATTATACTACCTTTAGACTCGAATATGAGCAAAATATAAGCAAATTTCAACTAATTCTCTCATATTTAATGTTATTATTATTCTTAATTTACCCTTTATTTATTGCTACAATTTTTATTTTGCAATAAATATTATGAAGGTCATTTTAGTAATTCAATTTTATCTTTTATCTAAAATCAAGAAAATTAAATGTAACTAACAAACTTTCTTAATATACGTAAGTTAGATAATTTTTGCTTATATATGAGTTCGGAGGTAGTATGTTGTTAACATTGATTAAAGAAAGTCTAATATATCCTATATAAATATTTTCTACTTTCGTTCACCATTTATTTAATATTTTTTATTCACCAATCGATTTTAATTAATCGTCTGCATCTTTTCATTTAAAATGTTAATATTTTTATTTAAAATATTATTATAAAATAGGAGCCATGGGAGAAAAAGAACTGCTGCTGTGAAGAACTTTTTCTTAATTATAAATATTTTTTTGTAAGGATATGGGATATTCGAGCTTTTGCATATAAATCTTTGATTATGAGTCCAATCTCTTGAGATCTTCAATTTTCTCCAAGAAAGAAAAAATGATGACAAGATGGACAAGGAGGTCTGCAACGCTAAGAAACCATGGAGGACAAGACTCGATTAGTTGGCTCCCAGGTGAGGTGTTGTCATGCATCATCTCTAATCTTTCGTTTGCAGGAGCCGTGAGAATGAGTGCTCTTTCGAAGAGATGAAAACCTTTATGGAAGTATGTTTCTTCTCTTAACTTTGATGCGATGGAGAGATCGTTTTCTAGTAATTCTGATTTTAAATTTGGTACACTTGTTTTCGCTTTGTTGAATAGTCATCTTGGTGACTTAACTAGTTGCCACTTTAGACACTTACCTAAGAGCCTTGCCCTTGGGCAGGTGAAAACTTGTGTTGAGATTGTGGTAGATAAATTTAAAAGCTTAAGCTCTTTGATCTTTGAGTGTGTACCTTTGATTTTAGGTCGTCGCCTAGATCGTTGCCACAATATTCTAGATCTATCTAGAAATGTTAAACCTAATTTCAAATCGAGGATTTTTTCAAATCTTTGTTTTCTTGAATTGACGTACTACGGATTGAATAGTTCACCTTCATCTGCGTTCGAAGGATGTGAGAAGTTGAAAACCCTAGAATTATTGAGGATGTTCATGGAGGATGAAACTGAGATTCGAAACTCGAGTACATTCTGAAAATTCAAGATTCTTTTTATTGGTCAAACACACACACACCTACACTACACTACTCTGAAATCTACCCTAATGGGGATCGAACCCCTCTCCTTGAGTTTCAAGAACTCCTCCTTGTGCCACTTGAACTACAAGTTCTTGGCATTTTGAAAATTTAAGATATTCTTGAAATCTGCAGTGATGTTTATGTAAGTTCTCTCCAAACCTACCTATTGTTATATTTCTAGCATCACATATCTTTCTTTAAATAACTTTTTTAATGGATGATATTTTGATATATCTTATTCTTATCAATTAGAATTTACTTTTGGGTATAATATTTGCAAATTTTTAAATTGTAGTTTTGCAGACACAATATTATGATGTCTTCCTTGTAATTAGATGTTGTCAGTGCAAACACCAAAATTTTGATCATCTAATATGATTGTGGTGGTGGCTGAAATGTATATAAGGATGTGATCCATAATTTGAAACTATAGTATACTATTCCCTAATGCTAACAATCTTCTTAATTGTAGACATCTCGAACGATTAATATTTTTCAAACTCTATTATTTTTGTCAATATATTTGAATTTGATCAATATAAGAGAAGTGTTAGCACTTCCATATATACTAAGGACGTGTCTTTATCTTGAGACTCTTAAAATTATTCTACCGGTACGTCTCTTACATACTCCAACTTAGTTTCCCTTATGTTATTTTTTTAGAAGAAAACTAATTTTTGTGGAATGATGAAGCTTGATATAATTTTTTTTTTATAGATGGAAAAAATTGAGTTCAAATTCCAATGGTAATTCTAATGATTGTGGTCATCTATCCTTTCCTAAGTCAATATTCTAGAATAGAAAAGAAGTGATGTATAATTACATTAATTTTAAATTGAAGTTTGCTACCATAGAAGCATTCACAGGTAAAGAACAAGAAATAAAATTTGCTAAACTTTTAATTACATGAACCATTATGATAGAAAAGATTTCAATAATTTGTGATTTTTCAATTGTGGGTAAGGCAACAGTCCTATTATCACTTCTCAAAGCTTCATTGGTTCATCTCTCAATCATATTGAAGTCAGAAAAGAATTATTTATCTGAGATTGCAAAAGTCTAAAAAAGGTTGTCCAATTTAAAGGGTAATTATATATTATCAAACCTTATAAGAAGTATTTTGTGTTGCAAAAGCACCATATTCATTGTATGAATTGCAATTGGTTTTTAATTTTTAGGTATACTAGTAAGGTTGGACTCAAATGATGTTTGAGGTGATAAGAAACTAATTAAGTTGCATTACAAGTGTTTTTTTATTAATGAGAATAGATTCTCTCATGTTCGAAAATAATATAATGTAGCATGTTATTTTTGTGCATGCTTTTATGTAACAATTAAGGCTTTGATGAACATTGAATCCCAAATTTTTTTATTTTGGGATTTTAGCATATATTTGGATTAATATTTCTAAAATTGAATTTGAATTGATGTTATTTTGTAGAGTTGATTTGAGTAATTTAAACCAATTTAATAATATATCAAGATAACATAATTTTACTTCATTCATGAGAATACCCTTTAACAATATTTTTAATTCTCATATTTCATAATTGTTAGATATGGTGAAGATGATTGAAATCAAAGATAATACAAACCAAAAATGATAGAAACATCTCAAGAAGTAACATACCTAAATTCTAACTTCTCAAGAAGTTTTTATTGAATTGTTAGGTATTTCTTCACTAAAAATAAAGAATTTTTGAAAAATTATATTTGAGCTATCTTATATTTAAAAAAAAAAAAAAAAAAAAAAAAAAAAAGAAGCTGAAACAAGTAGCCAATGGTAGGGCAACTCTCACTATAAAGGGTCCGTTTGTTTATAATTTTGATTTGGTCAAAATCACCAAAGCTAAAAATATTTACTTTCATTAGATCGTCTTAATTTTTATGCATCAATAATCTCAACCATTGATATCTCAACTTATGTGTTTTTCACTTCTCATTCTACTAAAATCTAAACCAATCGGGCCCAAAAGCAAATGAATTTTCAGCAAAGCTACAAAAGGTATTACAAGTTACAACATAGGAAAAAACCAAGGAAAAAAATCATCAACAGTCATCATAAATTGATAATACCACTAACTAATTAAAAAAGTGTACAACTAACAATCAATCAAAAAGATTATAATATATCAGTTGCAATCAATCATATAGGTTAGCTTCAAACCTAGGTTGAGGCATGAAAATCTCCACCAGCTATTTTGCATGAAAATCCAAGTGAAAATAAAATATAAGCTAACAGAACACAATTAAAAGGGATAACCAAAATCAAGAAACCTCCAGTTTGAGGCATTTTACTCTTATACAGAAGCCTCTATCCTAGGCTCAAATGAAAATGCAGACATGAACTCTATGACTTCGCCATCTATGCAACATCTCGGCAATTCGACCCATCTGTTGGTTGCCAAATCACACATAACATAAGTACAAAGCTCGGGCGAGTTCAAGCATATAAAGATCCGATCACCGGCTGCAACGCAGTTAATATCCGCCTTCTTTCCGTACCATTCGTGAGACATTGCTGCAGGCATTGCTGCAATCTGTTGCCAGTATCGATTTGCCTCGTCGTATTTCCACACCCTAAGACTTGTACTTTCCAAGAATTCAGATAACAAAACAACTACCATCTCGCCATCACACTCAGCGACATCAATAGAGTACTCGCTTAAAACAGGTAACAACCTAGGGTACTCAAAGAAACACTTGGATGTCAAATTGCAAGCTATTACCGTCCCCGAGGAGCTGAGGAAATAGACTATCTCTCGACCGTCTTTGAAAGTAATAACCGACGAATATTGCTTTGATGGGCTTCTCTGCATGCTACTAGCCACCACATTTCCAGCCTTGCTAAGGAAGTACACAACATTGTCATCAGTTGAATCGCAATCGATCGAGTTTTCATCAACCTTCTTCCTTAGTGCAACATCCTCTTCCCAACATCCGGTGCTCGAGTTGTAGACTTTGAACGAAAGATTCGGGAGTTCACCGAAGACTAATACAATCTTGTAGGAGGTTTGATCTTTTGAACTTGCACTCATCACGACGGCATTGAGAGATTGATTTTCCGGGGCAAATTGAAAAGTAGGGAGTTCGCAACAAGATCCAGTTACCGGATTGCAAACGATGAAGTTTCCTGATGATTTGCGGTAGCAAATGAGGCCACCAGAGGCTGCAACCGGCATGCTAGTTCTGTTGGAATCTTCGTGCAAAAGAGGCGGATGGTTGAGTCTTTTCCAACTGTTTTCAGCAGAATCAAAGATAATGGATTGGTTGAGGCTAGGAGCAACCATCAAAAACCAAGGATCCCGCGAAGGCACATGCGAGCAGGCGAGCTTGAAGCTCACGGAATCTGCAGCCGATTTCCATCTTTTGCACACCGAAGTGAGGCGGAAGAATGTGGAAGTTGGTAGCCATGAAAGCACCCTTTCAAAGAGATCTTCATTAAGGTCATCCAAAGAAAAGTTGTTGAAAATGTCTCCATTCTCTGGGAACTTTCTTTTCAAACTTTTCTCCATTGACCACAAATTTGAAGGAACCAACTGCAGAAATAAACAAAATAAGATTTCATCCAAAAAAAAAAAAAATCAAATTCACAAATTTTCAAAGCCTATACCAACTACTAACCTACTTGATGTGGAAAAAGACTTTCAAATTGAACCCAAAAAAAAAAACAAAAAACAGGAAAATGAGTAGCCCTGAACCAATAATCTAGAAGATTATCAGTATAAAAAAATCAAGACTTTCCACTTAATTCCTGAACCCCATCTAGATTTTCAACCAAAATTGCAAACTTTCTTGAAATTCCATAACCAATTAAAGGTGCAAATTTCATAACCCCAACCTAGAAAACAGGAAGAAACCCTTGAAGCATAAAAAGCAAATCTTTATAAGCAAAAACGAAGCTTGAAAAATCAAATGCAAACAAATTCCCTTCTTTTCCTCTCACTTTCCATTCTCTACTTCTCTTTCTTCCAACCCCTTTTACTAGAGAAACCCTCTCACCAAAGCCCAGAAAAAAAAAAAAGTTCACAATTCCAAATAGTCAAAAAAATAAAAATGAAGAACACCCATTATAAGGGGTTTCAAGTTTCAATTACTAAAGGGAAAAGAGAAACCAAGAAGATAGTAATGAGACAAGAACAAAATCAACACAAATTAGACTTTAGAAAGAATAAGTACCTGATAGAACAGAAGATAGGAAAACACAGTGACAGAGAGAGTGGGTGTGATGCGGAAGAGAACAGAAGATGAAGGATGAAGGTGAGGTTGGAATGTGTGTATAAAAATGGGGTTTTGGAGGAAGAAAAATTGGGAAAAAGTGAAAGTGGAAAGGGAAGGTGAAGAAGTAGGAAGTGAGGTAGGAAGCTTCCTAGGAAACTTTATTTGTGTTCTTGTTTTTGCGGTTAGGATAATAGTAGTTGACACTTGACAATGTCATATGGTGACAAGGCACACGCACACTCCTCACACACACGGGTGCTTTTCTAATCTTAATTTTCGATTCGATGCAAAATATGTATAGGTTTTGTTTTTTTGGTAATTGTATAGGTTTTGTTTGGTATATATCAAAATATCTTTTATCTTTTCAAAAAAACTATATCTTTTATCATTTAGTTTTTTAGATGGAGAGGTTATCAAAATGGACACAACCATCTTTTTAATATGTATATATAATCTCTTATCATTGCTTAAGAACTTAACTATTTATTAATTGTGTTGAACTTTATTGATAAACAACTGATTCTTTAAGTGTAAACATATTAAAAAATGCTTTCTTAGGACATGTTCTACTCACTTTGATAATCTCTCGTTTTCAAACTAAAATAATCTGAAAAATACTCTTCATAAAAAAAATACACCAATTAAACTTGTGTCAATGTATTTTCTTAAAAAAAATATTTTTTTTTACTATCTCATAAAATATTTATAAGTAATAAATAAAAAATTGCATGTAAATTATGACTTAAAAAAATTATTCAATACATTCTTTAATTAGTATATAAAAAGATTTGTGTGAATAATTTATAAAAAAAATTAAAATTATTCATATTTTACACTATTTCCCTTATATACTCATTTATAAATTTCTTAATTTATTATTTTTTTTAATCACATCACTTATCATACTTTATATTTTTTTATTTCTCTTTTTTATACAACTCGTATACCCTATTTAGAGTTTAGGAATATAATCACTTTATAGGTTAATTGCACTTTGTTTAGTTCTCAACTTTTTAAAAAAAAAAAATCAATTTTTCTTTCTTTCGCAATGTTCAATAATTTTGATAAATTCATATTACTTTTCTCAAATTTTAATAAATTATACTCACTCAAAATATTTTCTTAAGGAAATTTTCCATTAAAAGGAATGATAAAAACACCATTTTCCATTAACATAATCAATAATCAATAAGATTTTTAAAAAAGAAAAAAACACTAAAAATCAGAAGATTAAAATTGCGTAAAAAAAAAATGCTGAAGTTATGACTCTAACTCGGAGAACAAAATTACAATCTCATGATAAATTATGTACATATTTAACATAATATATAATTATTTTTATTTTTAATTTCATAACCTGTTGGATATACATGATGACATTACAGAAAATAAGTCGTTGACTCTGCATAAAGCCCTTTGCTACCACTACCCTTTGGCATAGGATTCCAGTTGAAAAATGAGAAGAGAACAAACAGCACACAAACAAAACAAAACAAAAAAGAAAAAAAAAACAAACTGTTGGCACATTTAATTTAATAATAATATTTTGTTTGCATAAAAGGAAGAGAAAGTACAAGTGAGTTTTCAAAGTGGATTAGCAATGTCAAAGTGAAGAAGGGGTTGAGTTTTGTGAGCTGACCCTCTTGGGAGAAAAAAAGTAAGAAACAAGCCTCTACTCTTTGGTCCTTTTGGCTCCTCGTTAAGGAATCTTTGTCTTCTTCTTTTGATTTGCTTTGGTGTCAAATTGTAAGTCAATGCCCTAGCCCCATCCACAAGACAAGTATTTTTTTATTTTGTTTGATTCAACTTTTTTCCCCCAAGTTATGTTTAGTGTGTGATTTAGGTCTCTGATTTCTTAAGAGTTTAAGGTTTAGAGTTTACTAGGTCACATTTTTAAAAAAAAAAAAAATTAATGTTTAATTCTTATTATTTTTTAATGATGTTTCTAAATTTTTATGGATTATGCTGATACAAAAATAATAAACAAAATAATGTCTTTCTTTGACTTAAATTGTGAATTTGAGAAAATTAATGAAGAAAATGTCAAAATTGCACATTATAAAAAAGTACAAAAATAAAAAATGCTCAAAAATATTCCAGAGATTAAAGTTGCACACTACGGGAACTTAAGTGTAATCAGGATTATTTTTATAAAAGACTTCATTGTATTTGTGTTTTTCAATTGTGGTTAATGTGTGATTTAAGTTCCTTAATTTTTATTTTTATTTTTATTTTTTGAGCGATTTATGTCCTTCATCTTTTATAATGTTAAATTTTGATCATTTCTTTAATATTTTTTCAAATCCAAACGGATTTTATTAAGAGAGTACATTTTTTCTTATAATTCTTCCATGGTAATAACCCTAAGAAAGCATAATGCACTAGTATGATTCAATAGCATTTGAAAAAACACTATCCAAAGTATTAAAATTAGGCTTAAATATATTTTTTTTCCTTGTAAAATTATGATTTTCGTCCTTTCAAAAAATTGTGTTGATAAAAAGTCCAAACTTTTCTTAAAACACTCATTTTCTGTCCTAGTTGTTATTTAGTCCGTTAACTGCTGATATAACTAATTTTTTATCTTGCCAAGCTATCACATTAGCATTAAAAATAGTTTTTAATGATAATATAGGATCTAAACTTGCAAATGTGACAAATAGGCATGACAAAAATGTCAATAGTTATCTCGTCAGACTGTTATATTAGCATTAATATAGTTTTTAGTGTTAATAGAGGAACAAATTTACATACGTGGTAGATCGGCATGGCAGAAATGTTAGTTGCGTTAATAGTTAACTGACTAAAGAACTAAAAATGAAATTTTTTAAAAAAGTTTAAACTTTTTATCAACAAAATATTTTACAGAAACAAAAAATAAATTACCTTAATTTTGTAGAAATAAAAAATATATTAAAACCTTAAAATTACACATCAAGAAAGATGTAGGACTAAAATCACATAAAATATACAAGATACTAAAATCATATATTAATCATAACTTGGAGATCAAAAGTGAAGTTAATCCATTTTTTTTAAAGAAGAAAACGATTAGATTAGTTAGTGGAAATATTGAAAAAGTAAAAGTCGTTAATATGGTCTTTTTCTTTTCTTGCTCCTCGTGTGCTTTCGACTCTAGCAGATGCTCACACGCACAAAAGCCACTAAGGACCCTATGCATATGCACATGATGCAGCTTCATTTGATTAAACTGCACTTGCTTTTAGCATTTTTCTTTTTCTTTTTTCTTGTTTTTTTTTGGGTTAAACTCTTGTGTTTTTCTTTTTACCAAAACAAGAATATGGCTCTAATGAACTTTCTTTATGGATTCTGGAGAAGTTACTGAAATAAATTAAGTTCACGGGCCTCAAATTTATACTTGACAAATGTCAGGTAAAGTTACTGTTACCCCAAGTTAAAGGTTTTTGTACAATCAACATTACATACTTATCAAAATCTATTTAAAATAACTTATGAACTTATAAAGAAACTAACTTTCAATATTCATTCTTTTATGCTTAAAAAATATTCATTGCATATTTTATTAAAAAAATTATTACATATAATTATTACATACCGTTTTAAGTAATTTAATAAATATAATTCTTTTCATGAAAAAAAAACTAATTTATAAGTTAATTTTACTAAATACATATGTACACAACTATAAGTCATAAATTATTAACTATAAATCATAAATTATAAGCTATAAGTCATTAACTATAAACTATAAATTATAATTTATAAATCATAATCTATAAACTAATTTTGATAAACACATCGCAAAGATGATTATGCTTTTCTTATATGAAAAGAGTGAAGGGAAATAAGGAAGATAGGTTATATTCTATCGATGTAATTCAATTATAAAATCCATCTAGCAATGTTACAATAAGATCCAAGGTTCCCGCAGATAATGAAACCCCAGACAAAAATTTTCCCAACTCACCACCTCATTCCGATGATGGGATAATCAATGATATAAAGAAATCATAAAAATAACTGCACCTACATTATTAACTCGTCCCCTGATACTTCCACTTTCTTAATTCCATTTTCTTTATCACTCCCATTTGGAATTGAACCATAGCCAGAAAATAATTCACCAGCATCTTTCACCGGAATAGAGGATTTATTTGCACCGACATATCCATTTCCATAACATGCATTTTCTCTATCTGTAGTCAACTTGCAATTAACCACATCTATATGTTCTGAATCTTCTTCCGCATTTCGATAATCCCCTGACGCGGAAGAATACTCGTTACCGAAAGATGAACCATTTGGTAAACCCAGAGAAGGACCAGACCTAGCCATATCAGTAACGTCCTGCTGTTTCGTGCAGCCTGAAGTCTCTACTGAACATCTGCCCATATCCAAGTCCACCAAATCTTCGACAGATTTAGAAATAGGCATGTCAGATGACTCAGGAGCATTACAAGAAATCCCATTTGCAGTACCAGTTGACTCAACGTGAATCTTGTCTGAATCCTCAGGCTGCTCTCTTTTGGCTTCTGAGTTCAATCCGGCGGAAGAATCGTGTTCATAGCCAGAGGAAACCTTCAATGTTGGACTAACATTGGATGGCAAAACCTCACAGCCTCTACTGCTATCTGAGGCGCATTTAGTTTGTTCGGTTCGTCGAGGCTCCACATCAACTTCCATTGGTTGAGCTGCTGTGACTCCTGAAGATTTAGTACTTTTGATATGAAGGCCCGATGGCCGGGCACTGCGCCTGTCCATGATCAAATCAATCAATACTTGTCACTTCATACAGAAAGTAACTGACACAAATTACTGTTCAATAAAACCATAGGTATCTGCCCTAACTTTAATTATTGGAACCAGTCTTTATCAAACCTCAGAAAATGATTGGTTAGGTTCAAAAAACCAGAGTTCTCAATAGGTGCAAACCAACTTCTGAAGTTCCAGGATTTGATATCTCACCCAGAAATCAGAGCAAATACACTACGTTCATGGGAACGCAAAACTAAACACCCAATCTCAAATCATCCAAGCAAACCAGATAAAACTAAATATATCTCTTAGGAAAGGGTTGCCATGTAAACCAAAGATTAGCAGATATGACGAGCGCAATGAACAATGAAGCTAAATAATCAAACAAGATCAGAACTCAATCTTTTGTTTGGGACGCATATAATAAGGAAATAAGGACAAGCTAGTATTCTAACAGTCGGTCAGATCCACCATTCAACAGAGTCGGACAATCCAATCCAGGCCACGTTAGTCATCAAAATTCAAAACCAAATTGTTGAAATTATGGGATTATAATACTGAGAGGGAGAAATATAAGAGAATAAAATATTATATTAAAAGTGATAAATATGTTACAATGCACTATCCTTATTTATAGGAATAATTCCAAGTAAATAAGGAAATACGGAAACTAATCCTAAGAGATCCTATGAGATCCTAAGAGATATTGATATAATAAACAAATTAATCCTAGAGGATTGTGTGACAATATGATAAGATACTTTGAGACTTTCTCATATTTTAACACTCCCCCTCAAGCTAAAACTTACTAAGCTTTAAGCTTGTTACAAATAAACTTAAATAAAAGAAAATTTGAAACTAAGAAATAGAGGGACAAATAGTTGCGGACCAGTTGATACTTCTGGTAAACTCACGGTTACAGATTGTTGCTACTCTGGGGAAAGCCAGAAAGCCGTGGGCCAAGCTCATATCTCTGGGAAATCCGCATTAAAAGAGAGGCTTGACTATCGCGGGTCCAATTGATACTTCTGGTAAATTTGCGGGGCCAGGCTAATTTCTCTAGGAAAGCCGCAGGCCAGGCTTATATCTTTGGGAAAGTCGCGCAAGTAAGATGATATCTCTAAGAAAGCCACGAAGCCATATGATACTTCTGGTAAAAGTGTGGGGCCAGATTAATTGATCTGGGAAAGCCACATAGCCAGGCTCATATATCTGGAAAGGTCGTGGGAGCAAGAAGATCTCTCTAATCTCTTAGAATACTCCAAAACAAAGAGAACAAATAGTTCGACAAAACGACACCAACCATGCCAAAGGCAGAAAAAGCACGAAGCAAAGTAGAAATAGATAGAAGATGAAAGAAAGGATTGAAGAAGGAAAAAACAAAAACGTTTCCATATTTTTTAGAACGTGGCAGCAAAATTACAGCGGCACAGGTCAAGGTGGATGATACCGCTCTGATACCATGTTGAAATTATGGGATTATAATATGAGAGGGAGAAATATAAGAGAATAAAATATTATATTGAAAGTGATAAATATGTTACAATGCGATTGTTAGGATTGTTGTCTCATGACAATGCATTATCCTTATTTATAGGAATAATTCCTAGTAAATAAGGAAATACGGAAACTAATCCTAAGAGATCCTATGAGATCCTAAGAGATATTGATATAATAAAGAAATTAATCCTAGAGGATTGTGTGGCAATATGATAAGATACTTGGAGATTTTCTCATATTTTAACACAAATAAAACGGGGAAGACATTCAAATATGTACTGGCTAGCTCAACTTGAGATGGTTTTAAGTGTCAACAGAACCATCAAATGCAAAGATAGGTTAGAATGCTAATGGAGTCCAAAAGGACATTCCATTATATGTAAATTCAAATAAAATAAGATAAAACTAGGTTACCCTAACTTAAAAGGGCAAAATCATTCAGACACTGCATAGTGAAACATAGGAAACAGGCATTGTGGAATAATTTGTCCAAGAGAGAGAGAGAGAAAGACAAAAAGCATTAGACTCTGCAACACTTGGTCACATGAATACCTGCTATACAACAGCATGTATGCTCCCTGAGAAAGTACCTCCTCCAACTCCACACTTTCAATCTGAGAGATGTAATGCAACACAAAATGAGGATACTGAAAGTTTAAGCACATTATACGCAGTACTTAGGACCAAAAAGAAAAAACATTTGAAGCTGAAATGTGAGAGAAACAAATCTACCTTCCAGTCATCAATCCTGTACCAGTTTCCACGGAAATCCTTGATGTAGCAAATATAGTGACCAAAAAACGAAGCATTCAGCATATCAATATGGACTACAACAGCATATAGCTTATAGATATCAGATCCATCTCCAGCTTCGCTCATGTATGGGCTAAGATTTAACGTCTCAGGGAAGGTTACTCTCTTGTTAAGTTTTCCAAACCTCCCAGTCTGCATGTACACAGCACCCCATAAAAAAAAACATAAGAAAACATACGTAACTTATACATGCCTTTCAAGCTTTTATATACCAGTAGGGGAAGAGAAATTAATGAGCTCAAAGTATAATATGTAATCATGCTAAATCAAAAATACATACAGAATACAATTCATGTAACTTGAAGAGCATTTTCAGAGCGGAACTGGGGAAGTAGTAGAATAGTTACAGCTGATATATAAGGTTCAAAAAACTTGTAGTATCTGACAACAACCAACCAGTCTAGATCAAATTACTCAAACCTGAAATCTTTTCAAGGCAATTGTAAGAATGTTTGGAGCACATTTCACAGTAAGCCGTTTCCATGCCTTAACATAATCCTTGCACCTGGCAAGCAGCAGCAAAACTTGTTAAAAACAGGATCTGCTTGATAGCAAAAATACATTATCAAAAGCAAATGATTGAACTCTATTTTCATTGACAACTCAGTGAAAAATTAACCACTTATATACGAAATTTCCAAATTTTGTGCCTTGGTTATCAACATTACAGCCCGAAATTTTCAATACATACAAATGTGTGTGTGTGAACTGACAACAAGTAGCAACTAAATTAAGATAAATTTCATGGTTAATTGTCAACAAAACGAATTTACTAAATATACAACGAGGCAGCAACTGCAGGAAACAATATGCAATGAGATATAATAAGCTATTTTAAGGTGCAAGTATCCTGCAACAGGAAGGGTGACCTTACCCATCACATTTATACATATTTTCCCCATCAAGCCACTCCCTGACAGTAAACTGGTCTAGACATTCCTCCAATGAGGCAGCATCTCCATGAATTTCAACTGTCAAGTCCATCATATTCTCATACTGATTTGATGTCTTATGACATTTTGTGCAAACCACCTATTAGTTTCAAAAGGAAAAAAATTAACACAAAAAAACAAATTTATGTCAGCATAAAAATAAGACAAAATGCATTCCACAAAGGTGTTAATGTGTTATTCCCTATTACACACAAAAGGCTTCTTCCATCCAACAGATTAACTAGCAATTCAGTGCAATTATCTACCCAAGTATTTGCTATATTGATATATTTTTTTTATGAAGGAATAACAGCAAGAGCCATTGCCTTTCCACAATTGAACAATAAGCTCACGGAAGGATGATAAAAAGAATCAGACTAAGCCAATGCATTCAAACAATGACTATATGAATAGAATCAGGGTTAGTGCCTGTCTGAAGAGAGGTAGCTAAAGCGCACCATACCATTTTAATAAGCACACCACGGCATGGCTCCTGATTGTCTCTTTTCTTTTTTCAACTCCTATGTCTCTGTTCACATGTCTAAATGTTCATATTTTTCTATTTTCTACTAATTCTTTCTTTTTTAATTCGCTACTATGCACTCATTGCCCTTAGCAATTACGTTTTCCCTTTTCTGTTCCTTGATTTTTGTTGTTATCGACATTGCACTTAACTTAAGACAATGAACTTGGTTAATAATTATGAATATGTCTTCGATTTCAGTTAACTTTTAATTTTTTTTATGTTTAAGCATATATGTGTGTGTAGTAAAATTAATTGATTATTTTATTTGTATCCATAATCTTCATTATAGAAGAAACATTACTATCGTTGTATCGCGCTATAGCAGTTATGGGGCCAGTCTCTCTCTATCAATCCAAAATTGATAACAATGCTTCTTAAGATCAAAGACAAGAAGGAAAAAAGAACTCGGCAAATTCCATGTAATTTAGGCTATGTTTGGGAACACAAGCTTTTAGCTTTTTCCGGAGATTATAACTATCTAAAAACTTATAGTTGTTTGGTAATTACAAAATTAAAGCTTTTGACCGTGAGATTGTAGCTTTATAACTAACTTTTACACTATGTTTGGTTAAAAGGGAAGTGGAGAGGAAAGAAGTTAGAGAGAAAAAGTTGGAGGGAAGGGAAGTTAGATAGAAGTAACTCAAGTAAGACTGTAAGAGTGATTTAGAATGTGTTTGGTTGAAGAGAAATAGAGTAAAAATAAGAGAGGAAAGAAGTATAAGAATAGTGTCAAATGACTAATTTATCCTTTAGCAATAATAATTGAACAACTACTTTTATTTAAAATATTATACAATAAATCAACCAAAAATATTATACAATAAATTAATTTTTCTATATTTATTAAGCAATTAAATAAATACTTATTATTAATGAATATATAGAGTAATATTATGCTATAAATAATATATGCAAGACCGACTAATTTCTAGATTCGCATTAATTTTACGATTTTACAACCCCTGTGCAATTCAAATCGCAAGCAAAATAGTAAAATGAGTAAAATCAGTAAAATTGCAATTAAAAATCGTAAAATCGTGAAAAAAATGCGATTTAGGGAGTCTGTGCAGCTTTTCTTTTTTAAAAAAAAAAATCGGGTTTGGGCCGGGTCTGTCCCATTTAATTTTTTAAAAAACCCTAAAATTTTCCTATTCTACACTTCCATGAGCACGCACAGAAGTGAACACACACAACACACAGAGTTCATCTTCTCCCAAGTCCCAACATCCACGGCGCACGCACAGAACAGAACACTGAGTTCATCTTCTTCTCCCAACTCCCAACATCGAAGAGAGTTCATCTTCCAACCACTACTTCTCGCCGTTCTTCTACTCGATCATCATCTTCTTATATTCCTTCTTCTCCCAAGTCCCACTACTCTATCATCATCTTCTTCTATTCCTTCTACTTAAGTTTGATATTGTTATGACTTAAATTTGTTTACATTAACTTATGTTTTAGACTTTATTTTGTTTCCATTTATGGTATTTTCTATTCATATATATGAATATATATATAGCAATCTGGTAAAATCTACGATTCGATTTTACGATTCTAGGTTTTACGATCTTAGGTACCCTTTCCGATCTTAGGTAAAATCCCGATTTTAACTACCTTGGTAAAGTGGGAAAAGTTGAAACACAAGTACACAAGGTTTGGAGAGCAGCAATTTGGTAAATAAGTAGCAAGCTTCTCATTTCTTGGTTCAATCTCGCCTAAGGAGGCGAGACTTGTTATTCAGTGGGGGTCCACACAAAAAGATGACTTCTTCCCTATCTCTTACTACTTTCCAAACGAAAGAAGTTTCCAACTTCTACTCTATCAGTCTATCTTCCTCTTCTCCATTTCTTTACTTTCTATTTCAGCCATACCAAATATAGTGTTAGAAAGCTATCTGAGATGAGATAGCTTTTGACTTTCAAAAATTAGCTTCCAATAATTTACTTCCAAAATTATCCTCATTTATTTTAATAAGTTACAAACTACCCACCCACTACCCTCATTTATTAATATAATATTATTTATACTTTTTGCACATTTAACATAGTTTAGCTAAGCACATCTTATTTTGTCAAAGAGTTCTAATTAATAAATTAACTACAGTTATAATTCCTAATCTTACAGCTTTCAGCCAACTTCACACTTAAAAGTAAAAGCTTTCAATTTGTTCCCCAAACATACCCTTAATAATCCCATTCCAACATAACCATTAATCTCTAATATTTTCATTATACATGTAATGAAACAATAGAAAGGCAACCAATTACCAATCAAACAAAAAAATGTTTATTTCAGTATGATTAGATGTCTAACCTCAGACTGAAGGCGGCCACCAAAAATGTGTTGAATTAGGCTCGTTTCCTGAAGATTAGGAGGAACAGCTTTTTCACCACCAAATTCATCAAGGCAAGCAGATTGCATAGCATCAATGGAAAACCTATAGAACAAAAATATCAAAAAAAAAAGTCAATGTGCAATTCACTACAAAAAGTGAAATGATACAGTAGCAAGGGAAAACAAACCTCATGAACTCGTGAGCATCCTCTTGTCTTCCATAACCTAGAGTGCCGCCAATATTAGGCAAACGAGAGAGAATATTCATGGGAGAAAATGCCTGTGAACTTAGCCTTGTTCTTTCAACATGGTTTTCAAATTCACATAGAAAGCACCAATCATTGCAGCGGCCTGAAAAGCCAACAACATAAGCACAAGGAATAGTTGAAATGTAGCAACAACCAAAGGTCTGAGGTTAAGACATTACATTCTCTGCGGTGTCCCTTCTCCAACAAGTACGCAACAAGTGGTTTTGTGAATGAGAGGCACTGAAGAACCACATTCGCAAAGCAACTAAAAAGATTTGCCAAAAATTTAAGTTTCTCCTCTAATCGCAATTAATCACTGACAGCATAATGAACATAAAGCTTGGTTGTGAAAAGGGCAAACCTGTTTCCACAATTCAAGAGACCACAAGGAGGAAATCCTTGCTTGTCCCAGTTAAAAAATTTCACAAATTCATCATAAGGAAAAAGAACCTGAAAAAGACAAATCTTTTAATTTTGGTATGCAGTATAAAATGTAAAAGATCATACACTGTAAACACAATATAATCAAAGGGACAGAGGAAATGCTCCACAAGGGACCACCCCTCTTGTTGGTTCAAGAGAGGTACGCCTTTAGTGCCTTATTGATATAGAAAGGAATTTTCTGAAAGCCCAGCCATCTAAATTGCTAATTGTGATGCTTAAGACTAACTGGTTTTTTTGGTCTTCAAGCTACTTAGCAGCAAAGTCGCTCAGGGTTTTGCAATTTCAAAATATTCATTTTTATTCTTTTCTTTTTTCTAAAGTTAAGCCTTTTCTTCACTAAGGTATGTGCTTCTTGGCATCTTGTCTCAAAACATAAAAATTGAACACCTCAAGCATGCATTTTGCCTTTGATAGCCTGGCTAAGAAAAACACATAATGAGAATTGGTCAATACTTCCAAAAAGATAATTACATCTTTCGGCTGCTTGATTGGCCTGGAAACTTTTCCGCACCCAGGCACCAGTGCAATAGAGGATGAGCTTTTACCCCCAGCAGTAGAAGCTTGAAACACATGATTAGTTGCCCCATTTTGAACTGATTTTTTTGCACCAGCATCACAAGAATCCTTGCATTTCGTCTTATGCCCAGACCTCCAATGTGACACTTGGCATTCTTGTGAGCTGAAAATTTGACACATACAAGAAAACTAAATTCAGTTATCTTTTTCCCTTCTTTTTCAATTTTTAAAACCAAAAACAAATAAAAGCACTAATGATGTTTCTATCAGATTTAATTTCATTCAAAATTATATATAAATCTGTCAATTCCATCAGCAAACCCTATAGAGTAGTCACACAGGGAAACACACTCAATTAACTAAAAACCAAAATTAAATTAATACAATAGACAGCAGCCAATAAATTTCCACAACAAAAGAGAAACCGAAACACCATGATGATATCGAAGAAACGATCACGTTGAACCATAAACAAAAGAAAACAAATAATAACACAATTAAGATCATGGAGGGAAAGGTACCAATATCGGACGGCTTTACAGCGGGAACACTTCTTAGAGGCGGGGGAGGCACAGACGGCGCAAGGTGGATCGCCGTCGACGAGAACGCCAGGCATTGAGGCGGCTGGAAGGTGGTGGTCCCCTTCGAAATTGGCGTCGACCTCGAAGTACTTGGAGGCGGTGGTCTTCACCAAGGTGTGCACTCCAACGGCGACGACGAGAACGGAGAATATCAATTGCAGGAACCAATTCAGATCCCACGATACTCCGGCGACAACAAGCATCTACGTTGAAGAAAATTATGCGCATCAAATTCCTAGGGTTTTTCCATCGATTATTTCTCTTCTAGTCACTCTTCCTCTTCTTCACTCTCTCTGTGCTCTCTCTTATGGTTTTCTTTTTTAATTTTTTCCTATATTAAGGACTTTGATAAATTAGTTAATGCACATGAAATCATGCGTAAATCATATAACTGTTGAATGATAACTGTATATACGATGAAGGCACGGGAATCATCCAGCATTCCCTTTTTCTTTATTTATTTTTTATATTTTTTATTGATAATACTAAAGCCTCCTAAAAATCTTCTAACTTATTTTTCTATTACTATATAAGGTAGGGAATTAAATGTACTTTTAATCTTAAACCATCAAAATCATTGAAAACATTTTTTAATGAATAAGTTAAAAAAATTTTAAGAATATAAATTAGGAAAATTAAGAATTACTCTCCTTTTTTATTTATTTTTACCTTCTTATATTTTTTTCGCCCTACTTTGCTTTTTCACAGTGTGCATTAATTCGGTTTTGAAAAAGAAATTCATCTTATATGGTTTTTGTGATTTTTTAAACTCATCATCGAATCAATTTTATTTTTAAATGATATCTGAACTAATTTTTTTACGGTTTGAATTGGATCGATTTTCCTATTTTAGTTTTACTTTTTTAAAATATATTCTTATTATAAAAAATAGTAAATATTAACAACAAACACTCAAATAATATCTATATTTGAAAGAAAACTCAAAACTATAAAATTAAGATTTTGAGCACATCATTTAATCTTTTAACAGAAAGATGAATAATATAGAAAAATCATTAATTTATGTTAGTATATACGATTTAGTTTAAATTGGTTGGGTTTTGATATAAAGAACCGAAAACCAATAAAATTATGTGATTTTTTTATTACCAATTTATTTAATTTTCGGGTTATTCGATCATCAATTTTTTAGATCGATTTTGATGGTTTAAAATTGATTAGTTTGATTATGAACATTCTGTTCTTTGTTAGAATTTGAATTAGAATTAGAAGAAAAAAAAAAGTGAAAAATCTGTTGTTATCACGTCAAGTCCTGTTATGATTACAAAGCTAAAATATTAGCACATGTCAATTTCAGCTGTCAATTTTTTTTCTTGTGACAAAATCTCAGATTAATGCTTCATTTTCTTTTGGTAAATAGAAATAGATTAATGCTTGATTTTAGATGAGAGTAAAAAAATAGCGAAAAAAAAAGGAAACTAATAATGGTTTAATATAAAAAAAACAATTATTTCCTTTATCAAATAGATAAAAATGAGTTTGAATTTTAATTATATTTATACACTCATAATGTAATAAAAAAATAATTTAAATAAAAGAATCAATTGTCATTGGTTACCAAAAAGAAAAAAGAACTAATTGTCCTTTTACAAATAATAATATTTGTTAGTAAGGGTGGGTACGGGTTAAGTTGGTTTGGTTCAATTTTAATGGATTTTAGAATCTGGCCCAATCAAATTTTATTGGGTTGGTATGCTTTAGTTTTGTAAAAAAAAAAAGAATTTTTGAACTCCAACCGAACCAAACCAACCCAACCAAGTTCAGTTTGGGTTGGGTCGGGTCTCGGGTTGATAAGAAATTAAAATTCTGAAATAATTTTGAAAATTCTTAAAAATTTATATCACTTATAAGTTATGAAATCACTTATTTATTATTTTTTAGTGATTTATCTATACAAATATAACAAAATAAACAAAAATAATTATAAATAACAAAAACGAGTAATATATCGTTTTAGTCCCTCGCTTTTAAAAATGACTGATTTAGTCTCTCACTTTGTAGGTTGTCATGCAGTTTAATCTCTACAGTTAACTCTCACTAACAGCGTGATGACGTGACCTGTTAAGTGCTTATGTGGCTGTTAAGTGACAGTTACGCTTCCACGTAGTATTAAAAAGACGTCGTTTTGGTAGAGGCAAATCAAGCACTTTAGTCCCTCGTTTTAAAATTTAAATTTCACTCCAAAATCATTCAATTTAGTCCCTAAGTAAAAAAGAATGGTTAAGTAAAAACGCTAAATTTACAAAGGAATTTACCTTATCGTGCCTCATCTTTTCACCAAGTAGAGTAAGGTCCTTTGACGCCATGCAAAGCAGAGTCAAGTTACTGCGCCGCCGTGCATAGCGGAGTCTGGTTGTGACGCCGTGCAAAGCAAAGCCACCTTGTGTCGCCGTCTTCGTTTGTCGTTAAGGTACGTCGTTCTTCTTTCTTCAATCGATGGCTCAGATAGAGAAGTTGAGGGTGCGTCGTGTAACTATAGGAGGAATCAAAATCCAAGAAAGCATCGAAGGTTATGAGATTAGAGTTCATGAAAAAAGAAGGAGAGGGAGAGTTACTGAGAATGTTAGGGATTCAAGGTTAGGGATAAGAGAAATATTAGGATTTCAGTCAAATAGGGACTAAAATGAATGATTGGGAGTGAAATTTAAATTTCAAAACGAGGGACTAAAGTGCATGATTTGCCTCTACAAAAATGACGTCGTTTTAATCTTATGTGAATGTCTAATTGTCACTTAACGGCCACAGAGCACTTAACGAGCCACATCATCATGTCGTTAGTGAGAGTTAACAGTAGAGACTAAACTACATGACGGCCTACAAAATGGGGACTAAATCAGTCATTTTTAAAAGTGGGGGACTAAACTGCATAGTGGCTACAAAATGAGGGACTAAAACGGTATATTACTCTAAAATAAACTCATACATAGAAATCTAACTCATAATTAGGGATGAGAATGGGTCTGTAACCTGACATAGGCCAAATTTTTAGGCTTGGCTTGACCTTTTTAAAAGTCTAGCCGCCTATTTAACATTAAGGCTTTAAAACAACACTGATAGGCAAATGAGCTAGTAGGAAACGGACTAATAGGCCAAAAAGTCTACTATTAATAAAATAAAAAATATTATATTTTTTAAAAGAAAAATTAAATTATAATATACATTATACATTATATTTTTCTAGACTATTATATTTATATTATAATATTACAAATAAATAAATATAAATTATAAATAATTTAACTATTTTATTAGGTCAGTCCAACATGCTTAAAAGACTTTTTAAAAAACTTAAGCTTGGCCTCTTTATTCAAATAGGCCTTTTAAAATGCCAAAGCATAGCTTTTTTAATAAACGTGTCGAGCCGAACTAGGCTTTAAATAGGCTAGGTTATAGGCCTCCAATGGGCAACCTGGCCTATTCCCACTCATACTCATAATGTATCATAACATAAACTCATAAGTCATAATGTCGTCATGCATCATAAGATTAAAAACAAACAAATCAACAATAGTTCTCAAAATATGTCATTGCTCAATTTCAAAATATGTCACTACCTAGTAATAAGTTAGGCTATATACGCTGATACGCACATATACCCATTGTTTGATGTAGCTTAAATGACAACAAATAAGTAGAAATTAACAACACATTTTTTTTAGAAATTCAAAAGCAAAATTCCCAAAAATAGTAATAAGACATTTTTAGAAATTACCGAGCATAAGATGAATACCTAAACTGAAAATAAAAAATTAACTAAATAGAACAAATAGAGAAGAAACCAAATTCCCTAAAGAAGTGAGAAAGAGTGAAGAGATTCGTCGACGAAGTGAAAAGGAGAGGAGAGAGACCAAGAGAGAGGAACATAGAAGTGAGAAAGAGAGGGAAGAGTGACATAGACATGAATGGAGAGGGGGAACATAGAAAGCGACTAGAGAAGTAAAGAAGAAGGGAGAGAGAGACATGAATGGTCGATTGGAGAAGGGGATGAACAGAGTAGAAGGAGATGAATCTTACCAGAGAAGGAGAAGACGAAGATGGAGAAGGAGAAGACGAAGTGTGAACAGAGCGAAGGAGGTCTAAATGATGGTGATCTTGGGTGGTGGTAGTGGCGCGGTGTTGGGGCTCAATCTTTCGAAGAAGACAAGGACTGAAATTAGGTTTTGGTATATTTATTATTAAGTCTCATGTTTGCATTTTTAAATTATATATATCAAATGTATATCAATATAGCATTCAACAGGTTGGTTGGATGGCTGATGAGACTTGCTTCGAGTAGCAGCTCCTTGGTTCAAACTCATGTGGACGCACTTTGGCCTATCGAAATATATATATATATATCAATATTATCAAAACGACATAGTTTTCTGATTGATTGGGTTCAAAAATATAAATTGGAGAACCGAACCAAACCACCTCGATTTCATTGGGTTTAATACATTATTAGTTTAGATTGGGTCAAAATAGTGTTTGAATTGGTTCAAATTAATCGGGTTGAGTCATATTTTATTTTAATTTTACTACTCGACAATCATTATGTATAATGTGTTTCTGTACATCTTTTTATGTGATATTGTTCACACTAAATAATACTTCTCTTTTACAAAAGTGATATTTCACGTTTTATTCTCATAGTTGCGGAGAAAATCTTAATTGAGACTCACAATGTATTTTCATTCTCACGTACTCTTCGATTACAAACACATGGTTATTGTGTGGTTTATTTTTGGGTTTCTTCCCAAAATATATTGCGTGATTCATTTAATTTATTTCAATTATGAGATGACAAATATCTTTTTTTTAATGAAAATAACAAATAACAATTTTTTTTATGATCAGCAAAACTATTTTTCTGGATTTTTATTGCATGATTAATATAATCACTAATCGTTTAAAAGATTTTTTAAAAAAAGATAAATGATTAGCATGCATTATGAATTGCAATCAACCAAACTTAAATTATAAATAATTGAAAGGGGAAATTACATTGACCTTCTATGAATTTTACTCTAATAACATCAACCCCTTATATATTTAAAATATTACACGAATTTTCTCCTAAACTTTAATATTGCATTATATATATCTCCATTCAACTTCACCATACTACAGATATCTCCCCTTGACTTTATCATTGCAGTACAGATACCTCTCTAAATTTTATTATTTAAGAAAAATCCGTGTAATTTTTAAAATATGATGATGATTGGTGTAATTTAATGAAAATTCAGAAAAAAGCCCGTGTTATTTTTTTTATCATGGAATGAAATTGCATGGTTGTGCAGTTTTTTTAACTCCAAATGATAGTATGGGAATACAAATGCGGTCAAAGAATTCAAATTTATCTCCCTAACAATTAAATTACATATTTTATAAATCTCGTCCATAAATATTTTATTTTATAAACTAGCATATTCACCTATTTTATTATAAAAAACAGTACTTATATTTTTTTTGTGTCCTAGATATCATTTATATCATTTATATAAGCAAACACTCATACGTTTCTTTACGCTCTAATAAACTATCATTCATATATCTTCATAGTCATTTCACATTAATACACTACAAAAGTTAATAAAATGATAAATTCTTATTGTATCAAAAAATTCAACATTTAATATTAAAAAAATTATATCACGTGTGAAAAATGACTTATTCTTTTAACCATGTATGTAAATACAAACCTAAAAATTCCAAATATGCATTCGCTAATTATCACTCCTCACTTCTTCTCTCTAAATAACAGATAACAATTTTTGTATGATCAGTAAAACTCTTCTTCTGAATTTTTAAAGTATGATTAATATAATCATTTATCGTTTAAAAGATTATTTTAAAAAAAATAAATGATGAGCATGCACTATGAATTGCAATCAATAAAACTTAAATTATAAATAATTGAACATAAAAATTACATTGATGAATTTTGCTCTTATTATCTCGACCCTTTATATATTTAAAATATTACATTAATTTTTCCTAAACTTTAATACTGTATTGCATATATCTCCATTCAACTCCACCATATTACAGATATCTCCCATCGTCTTTATCACTGCATTACAAATACCTAGATTTTATTATTCAAGGAAAGTCCATGTAATTTTTAAAATGTAATCTAGTAAAAATTCAGAAAAAAAAAACCGTGTAATTTTTCTATCAGAATGAAATTTTATTACTCAAACAAAGTCCGTGTAATTTTTAAACTGTAATCTAGTAAAAATTTAGAAAAAAAAAACCGTGTAATTTTTCTGTCATGGAATGAAATTGCATTATTGTGCAGTTTTTGTTAAACTCCACATAATTCAAATATGGGGATAAGGTGAGTTTGGGAATACAAATGCTGTCAAAAAATAAGTTTATCTTCGTAACAATTAAATTACAACAGAATTAGAACAATAAAGTTGAATTCATGTTTTGTAATATAAAAATAATGATATAATTTGTTTCCTAAACTAGTACAATACCCATATTTATGCACAAGTGGTGTTTATACACCCGTGAGATATTAAACCAATACTTATACATATTTTATTTTATAAAAATCAACACTTTTTTTAAACTAATGAATCATAGTAAAACATGTGAACATGTGGATTTTTTTTTAGTTTATCAATTTCAAGTAAAATACCATTTAGACTATCAAAGCCAATACTAATCATATTTTATTTTATAAATCTCGTCCATACATATTTTATTTTATAACCTAACACATCCACGTATTTTATTATAAAAAACAGTAATAATATTTTTTTGTTCCCTAAATATCATTAAATAAGCCAACACATACATTTCTTTACGCTCTAAACAATCATTCATATATCTTCATATCCATTTCACGTTAATACACTACAAAAGTTAATATAATGATAAATTCTTATTGTATCAAAAAATTCAACCTTTAATATTAAAAAAATTGTCACGTGTGAAAAATGACTTACTCTTTTAACCATTTCAAACTGAATGATGTAAATAATATAATTTTATTTTAAATTTTAGTTAATGATTTATCCGAATGCAACATTTAAGTAATTTTATTTTCAAGTGCAGAGAGACTAAAAGTGAACTTTTTCAAAGTTTAAGGACTAAAAACTGATGTTTTAAAATTTTGGGACTAAAAACAAATTTTCGCTAAAATTTAGGGATCAAAAATATATTTAACCCTTTTAAATAAAATATAAGAGGTGTGTGGTGCACCCAAGAAAATGGTGTGGTGCGAAAAGTATCAACCCTGAAATTATAATTCTGTGATTAAAGGATAGGTGCCTTTTCCCATCTAGATTTTTTTTTGAAAAACCTTTTCCCATCTAGAATAAATGAAACCCCATTTCATAGGTGAAAGGGATTAGCATCATCCTTATTGGGAGTGACGCCATCATTTTTAATATATAAATTTATGATTCTTATATATAAAACGATGGTGGGATTTCCAAATTTGGGTGGTCTCAATCTCTCCCACCCATTTCGTACCTTCTTTTTTGTGTTAATTTCATAATTTTTTGAAGTACTAAAATGATCTTAGCCCAAAACATTACTAACATTTTAAGACTCATCATTGGGCTCAGCGGCTCATTATATTTTTTCTGTTGCGAAAAAAAAAGAAACATTTTATGTGCCTTCCTCACATCACCATGGATTTCTTTTTGGTTCAATAAACTATAGAGAAGAAATTTTACAGTCTCAGATATTAAAGCAACATGAATAAATCTCCTTGTCTAATGAAATACTTCTCGTAGGAATCAAATCAAGATTCTCCTTGTAGAGTATTCTTATACACATTTTTGAACCTTGTAGACTTGACACGCTTCCACAGGTTAAATCCATTTGAATCTCACAAGTCACATCAGCATTATGGATAGCAAAATGGGTAGGGCCTGCCGGGCTCGGCTGTCAGCCCGCTAAAAATAGACGGGCTGGGCTAGAAATTTTTGCCCACCAACTCATGTGGCCCGCCGGGCTGGTTTTTTTGGGTTAGTGGTTAGAGAATGAATTCTTTAAAAAAACTTGATAAGGCCTAAAAAAAAGGTTTAAACCAAATAAAAAAACAAAAATACATAAAAAAAATCTAGGTCCATAGTTAAAATAAAATCAAAGTTTTTTAAACATAAAAAAAAACAAAAAAACACCAAATATTCTTGAAAAAAAACTTATCTTTTGCATTTTCTTGAAAAGAAAAGCTTATGTCTTTTATACGGTGCAAAAAGCAAAATTTAAGGAAAAAAACCATATTTTTTTATTGTTTTATAATTAGTATGGCGGGTCGGCTCATAGTCCGCCTAACTTTTAAAACAATAGACTGAGCTAAAAAAGTGAGTCCACAAAACTTTGGCAGATTAAACATGTTACGGGTCAAACGGGCTGAGCTCACCCACTTTATCACCCCTAATCAGCATCGATACTTTTAGTGACTCATTTTTTTTAGTAGAAATAAAAAGAAATAATCTATATGAGGCCACATAATTTATTATGCAAACAAATATATTTTTCTCTCTACTAGAAAAATCAGTACTAGAGAAACTAAGAATCATCCTCACATCATAGCACATACAAGTAGGAATAGGATAATGTTAGATGTATTACTACTCTTCATCTATACCTCATACACATTATTTTGTCAAAAAAAATTAATTAATTTTTATTATAACTGAATATAAAGTTGTATTGTTACATTAATAATACATAAAATATTTTTTTATAGGAATAATGCTTTGACAAAGAAAATAGGAATAATATATAGTATTATGGTCTATGGAATGCCCACCTAGGCAGCATTATTTGGGTTTTAATAAATAAATCACATACATTAATTTTCATTTTAGTTAATTTATAATTTATTAAGTTAAACATAGATCCACTACTCTCTATTATTATTATAAGATGCACAAAGAAGGATTAGGGGAGTATTAAGTGAATCCAATTTGTTTTGTGCTCTAAATTAGTAGAACCAGCATGTGGGAAAGAACCTTTGTGTCTCACTAAAGTGATCCATCCAGATTCAAGTTCAACTCAACCGACTTTAATTAGTTTTAATTAGACCTATAAATTAATTAGAGCAACCCTCTGAACTTTTTTTTTTAATTAATTAATTAATATCCATTTTTTTAGTAATGTCTCATATGAAGAGGAGAAAAATAAAAATATTACTCCATCTGATTCTATTTATAAGACACCATCTAAAAGATTTTTATGATCTTTTTTATAAGAAATTTTATAGTTTCCATGATGCATTTATTGTTTCTTTTCTTTTTTGCCCCTATTAAATACATTGACTATTTTAACTCCTTAATTATAATTGGCTAACACATTATTCAATAAAGGATAAAAATGATGTTTCATACACCTTTTGAGAAAACTAATAAAATTAACTAAACACAATTATTTTTCTTGGTCTGTGTAATTCGGTTGAAAACGTCTTATAAATAGGACCGAAGGGAGTAACAATTACTTCGTCCGTCCCATAATATAAGCCTCAACTAACATTTCACACAGTTTTAGAAAAGTGGTTAAATTATTGGAATTAGAAGCATTAAGTAGACTATTGAGATGTTACACCAATTAAAAATTTAAACACAATTATTTTCTATTGGTTAAATGACTTTGAAAGTTAAAAAATCACAATAAATACTTCTTATTTTATGTGTAAATGTTTATATTATGAGACAAGATATTTTAGTATTGGAGGTTTATATTATGAGACGGAATATGTTGCGGTTTAAGAATCTACTATACATACATGTTCATGCTATAAAAATAATAACAATTATAATATTATGATGCGGTTTTTTGCCCCTTTCTGCTTTTGCAAAGCAACCTTTTGTGTTGTTTCCTGTTATGTAATAATAAATAAATAATTTCTTAAAAAAATTAATTAAGTTATAAAAATAATAATTAATTAATTAAAGGGTGTCACTATCTTTGTTTTGAGTATGGTTCCAACTTCCAACGAAAAAAATCAAGACATGAAGGACCTATGTGGCCCCTGAACAAAGGAGAAGAATTAAAGTTCAGGTCAACCTAACTTTCTCTGAAAAGCAAGTTGCTATAAAATAAAATGATGAAATTATAATTGTGAAAAGTATAAATTTAGACCCTAAAATTATAACTGTAAATTATTATTTTTTTGGTTTATTGAAAAGTGGAATAACCAAAAATTGAATCTAAATATTCATGCATGTATGTTTTCATTTACTCAATAATTGAACGGCATGAAATTAATTTAGTCCTTCTTATTGATAATAGTAAATTAATTTAGTTTCTAAATTATATTTGGAGAATAAATTGATCTATTTTTAATTAACTTAAGGGACAAAATTAATTTATTTTAAAATAATTTAGGGTCTGAACTGATCATATATAAAAATGAAATTGATTGAAACTATGGAATTTAGGAACTATTTTTTTTCTTCATAATTTCAAAACTAAATTAATTAATTATTAGTTGTATAGATTAGGTTAATATTTTATTTAAATTAATTAGTTTATGGCTATAGTTAGGTGCATACAAGAGTAATCTCAGTCTCAAGTTTATGCTATAGGTTAATAGAAGTACTGTATTGTACTGATCATGATGTGCCTTTTTATTAGAGGAGGAAACAAAAAAATCAAACAGAAAATGAGTGGAATCTTTTTTTATTTTTATTTTTAAAATATGTTTATGACAAGGATGTATATAGATCTGGCTTTTCAATTATTGGCATTTGTAGAACAAGGTTAGAGGGAGAGTAAAAGTTTCAGGCAAGAAAACCGGAATGGTGTTTTCCACTATATATTTCTAGTAATTTCTCTCACTCTCAATTCCTCCTCTTATAATTAATGTGAATTTGAATATCAATAAGGGTGTTTGCAAATAGTAGAGATACACTACCATCTAAATAAAAAATTTACGGTTTAAATTTTAAATAAAGCACTGATTAAAAAGATAAGTATGTTTATAGTCAAAAAATTAGTTTTTTTATTTTAATAATAAGGTGAAAAAATATCCGACACATCCAAAAAAAAGTGTATATTAAGCTATGTGAGAAAATAAAAACAAAATTACTTCTATGAAATTAGGTAGTGTTTGACCCAATTTTTATTTTTCTCTTTCTCTTATAAGTAAAAGTTGCGCCAAACCGTATTGGTAGTAAACCTATTAAATTATAAGTTGTTTTTTTTATACAAAATACAAAAAGCTAGCTTTTAAGTCGGAAGCTAGAAATATGAGTTTTTTTTTTTTATAAAAAAAAAACTGACTTATTTTGTGAGCTCATCATAATTAACACTTGGATATTCTAACCAACACTTACCATCTTTAAAATCTTTTCCTTCTTTCTGGCTAAAAATATCAATTCACCAAAACCTTTAAAGTTTTCTTCTTATTTATGAATTATCTATTTCACTTTAATATTTATGATTTTTATGGTTATTTAAAATTTCACATATTCAAAAAAATTTAATGTCAAATTATTATTTTAGTAAATTTATATTATATTTTTTTTAAAAGTAAAAATATTGAATTTTGTTAAAGAATTGATTTTTATTGCAACTTTCATTTTTAAAAAATTATTTTTTTATATCAAAGAAATATGACAATTAATAATAAGTAATTTAAAAAGGTTAACACAAAACACTTTTATCAAACAAATAGTTTTTTAATCATAAATAGCTTATAAAATAAAATAATAATAAAACTATCAAACAACTTTCAGTTTTTTTTTAAAAAAAAACTTAAAGTTTTTTTTTTAAAAAAAAACTTTTATTTTTAGCTTTTACTTAAAAACTACTTATAAGTAACACAGTGGCTGAGCCCGCGTCTGTGGTAGCTGATAATGGCTACTAGGAGAGTAATTATTGGGTATGGAAGATACCATGATGGAGGTCTTTGTTTGCCTGTTGCCCAACTGAACACGAGAAAACCCGTTTTCTTGTTTCCCTTAATTTTGTAGTTTGCTTGTTGTCTTTGTTGTTTTTTTTTTTGTAACCTTTTTATTATTGTATTATGAGTTGGAGTACCCCTTATACTTTCCGTAATATGTTCTTCTTTGCTTGTAATAAAAAAAGAAAAAAAGTAACACTTAACTTGATATATGTTTGAGCTCTATCATCTTTATGCTCTTATTGCAAATGGCAAATAAACGTGTTATGCTCTTGCTTGGAGTTTTCCATTATCTAAAGTCTCTACACATCTTAGATTTTTCTTAAAAAAATGTTTTTAGTTGGATTAATATGACTCAAGTTTTAATCATGCATAAATTATTATGATTTATTTTGATATATATTTAAATTTTGGTAAATGAAAGTAAAAAAAACTTATTCAACAAATTGTAAACTAAACACATACATACGGTAAGGTAGCTGTACAAAACAGAACAGAATAAAATGGAACATAACAGAATCATATGTCTTATTTTGTATTTAGTGCGGATTAAAATATAGAAATTATTTTTTATAATACATATAAAATTTTACTTTACTTATAGAAAATATAAAACTAAATGAAAAATAATAGAGTATATTTTTTAATTTTTTTAAAAAAATTATGTGTATAGTTAAATAATAATTTTAAAATTTATTAATTTTGTATTAACATTTTATGAAAAAAAGTAAATTATTAAATACAAACTTCTTACAATAAATATAATTATTAAAAATATTTTTAAAAATAATCCTTAAATATAAATTATTTTGAATATATTTTTTTATGTAAACTTTTTAAAAATATTTTTTGGTCAAAAAAATAATATAAGGTTTAAGGAATTTAAACATATATTATTTTGTTAATAAAAAATAACTCTATGAAAATAATGATAATTCTTTTCTATGTGTTCTATTATGTTCTCTTTCATTCCACTCTTTTTAATAGAAACAAATTATTATGTTCATTTGTCTCAGTGTCTTGTTCTATTATGTGTTTGTTTGATTTAAATTTTAGTAAAAAGAGAAGTGAAAAACACATAAACGGAAGCAAAAATTAATGGTTTAGATTATTGATACACAAAAACTGAAATGATTCAATGGAAGTGTTGTGATCTAATCTGACAGGGATGTAGGACGAGCAGGGTAGTCTCCTTGATCAGCAGAGGGCAATGGGATTGCTTCTAGATCCTGAGCTCCGGCGGCGGTGGTGTGCACCTGCAAGCACTCCGACGCTTAAGTCAGTGAGTGAATTAGGGTTTGTGTATATGATAATATATCTTACGTACCTTGCATGGTGCATTATGATAATATTTATAGAGTGAGGTAAATGACCTAATGCGGTCCGTATTGGGCCAGGATCTTTGCTTGGGCCCAATCCTCATCATCTGGGCCTTATTAGTAGGCCACGCCCAACTTACCAGGATGCTGATGGTAATTGGCGACTTCTTGACCCGGCATGTAAGCGTACATACGGGATGCCATTATTTTGGTCCACAACAGTTGCCCCCCAAGTTGTCAAGCTCTTCTTGGGAGAGGTTGGCAAGTTCATTCATCATGCCGGGTGGACGTTAGATAGCGATTCTGGAAACGTTACGAGATGACGGTTGGTTTTCTTTTTGGGCGTGTGTGTTTCACGCATCCCACTTTGGGCATTGTGCGCGATGATTAGCGTGGTTCTTGGGCCCCACGTTCATTAAGGTGATGTGACGGTTTTTTATTTATTTCTTTTCACCCGTTACATTTTCACCTTCTCATTTATTCAAGTTTTCACTCTTCATCTTCGCGCTTCTTGTCTCTTCATTCCCTTCGACAGAGAACTCTTGAAAACCTTGCTTCTTCCATTCTTTGTGCTCGTTTCTCAAACCCGTTTTCTATCAACATATTCGCTTCATTTTTCAGGTATTGTTTCTACTTTTTACTAATTTGTGCCTTTATTCGATTCTTTCCTGATTCTTGGACTGTTCTGTTGCATTCTCCCCCCCTTTAGGGTTTAGTTGTAGTTTCTAGGTTTCTTTCCCTCAAAAATGACCGATAACGTTATCGTGTTGACGAGTGGTTCCTGTTCAGAATCAAATGATACTGAACTTCTTGAGAGTTTTGCGAGGGGTCTTCGCAAACATAAGTCTTGTAATGAGCCAAACCTTTGTCCTGGTACGCCCTCCATAGCCAATCTTGATTATTGTGAGTCTTGCCATTTTTGGTTTTATCCTCTGTATTCGCGATGAGTAGAGAGTGGTGAGTCGGTTACCCAGAGTGTGAGTGAGTCGTTTAACATTTTGAACCCAGAACCTTCAGCTCTTCTTCTTGCGTCAGCCCATCTTCCTGATGAGTATAGTTCTGAAAGTTCTGTGTCTATCGAACAAGGTTCAGATCGCCGTACCCCCATTAATTTCATCCCGGTAGGGGATGAAGTTGAGTCTTCCCATCCCGGGGATTCTTTAGAAGATAAAGAGTCTATACTGTCGTCTATGACTCATTCCTTAGATTCGGAATCCGACCCTGCGTATGCTCCTTCCTCTTGTAGCCATTCGTCCCCGGGATCTGACTCTGCTTTCTTTGATCATGTAGATATGGAACCTGCTCAAGGTGACATTGCCATCCCGGTAGCTTCCGATGCTCCGGGATCCTCGGAAGTTGTCGTGCGAGGGGCAGGGGAGCCCAGTACTTCTCAACCTAGAATCGAGTGTCCCCCTGATTTCTTAGAACTGAAAAATATCTGGGGGATGTTGTGGGTTCCCTGGGATATCCTTCGTGAGGAATGTTCAGTGAAGGATGGTCGCTGGCTCAGACTGGTGGAGAAGCGTTGGAGGAAATGTTTTCATTATGGGCCCAACACCCCTAGGACTAACGTTACGGCTGATCCCTCTTCGAACCACAAGTTAATCATTCCGAACAAGAAGGAAAGAATTTGTACGCCGGCTTCTGAGGGCGAAGGTTCTTATATTATGATGTTGGAGTCCTTATGGCATCAGCTCAGGATTAGGTTTCCTTTCTCTGACCTTCAAATTGAAGTTTTGCACAATCTTCATCTCGCTCCAACCCAGCTTCATCCTAACGGTTGGGGGTTCCTTTAGGCCTTTGAGGTCTTTTGTTGGGCCCAAGGCTGGCATTGCTCGTCGACCTTGTTTTTGTACATCTTTGGCCTTTATCGCGGTCCGAGGAAGAAGAATTGGGTATCCCTCCGTCATCGCTCCGGGATTCCTCAACTGTTTGTCCCTTATGAAGAGTCCTTCAAGGCTCATCGGGACTTTTATGTTAAAGTCGTCCCTCGGACCGACGATTGCACTCCCTTCTGGATGGGACAAGACAAGCAGCCCTTGTTTCCGTTATATTGGACGGAGGAGCATTATCAAAGGTCGTTATCCCTGAATGAGTTGGAGATTGGCTTCTTGGAGGAGGAAGATCAACAAACTTTTAGGAATCTATGCGCCTTTGTTGAGCTTGGGGGGCTACCCATCCATTGCAAGGACGTAATAGGAGTATCTCGCTGAGACCAGGCGACATGCTTATGTAGGGCATTTCTTTTTACCGTACCGCATTGTTTATCTGTATTTTCCATGTTTTCGACCTTTATTAACAAGTATGTTCTTTTTTTTTTTTTTTGCAGCCGAGATCATGGCCAATTATGCCATTCAGAAGCAGAAACGAGATGCCAAGAGGAAGGGGAAGGCTACTGCCTCCGGTCCGCCTCCTTCTCCTGCTCCAGTTCCTGTTCCTATCCCGGTAGCTCCCACCGGGATCAACATCTCGGGCGTAGCTCCTACTAGGGGAGTGTCTCCTGCGAAGAGGTCTGTACCTCCCAGCTCTGGCGGCGAGATGGCTACTATGCAGTAAAAGCGTCGCCGAACTACCAAGTCTGGTATGTTTTTATCCTTCTGCAATTTCTAGCTATATTGGGACCGAACGTTGCCTTTTTATTATATCGTTTAGTTCAATTTGTAGGTGACCAGCCTAGAGATGCCGAGGGGGCTTCAACCGGGATGAATCCGGTATTGGTGGCACCCTTCTCTACTCCGTTGTCTGCTTGGGAGGGGTTCCAATCTCCTTTGATTAAGTTCTAACATGGGGACTTTTTCACCAGGGGTGGAGCCTCTACCGTGAAGGTATATATCCTTGTCATATAGCATCATATGAGTTTGTCAACTCTATACTAATTGATCTCGGTATAATGATTGATCTCGGTAGGAATTGGCCTAACATCTTCTTGTTGTTTCTGTTTTTGTAGGAGCAAGCCAAATCCCTTATGGGTTGGACGGCTATGAGCATGGCTATGCTCCAACACGTCCACGACCATGCAGAAGATATGGGCCAAACCTCTTCTCTGAAGGCTCAGATTCGGGACCTCCGAGATGATATGGAGCTGAAAGACGCCCTTATTGCTAGTGTCAAAGAATCGGAGTCCCGAACTGGGAAAAAACTTGCCTCCTTGAGGGAGAAGTTTGCCCGCATGGAGGAGGATCTCGCCAAGGAGAAGGAGTGGGCTGCCAGCTTGGAATCAGAAAAATCCAAGTTGAGGGAGGAAGTCTCCGGGCTGAAGGCTAAAGCGGATGAAGATGATTCTGCTCTTAAGCTTCTTCAGTCCGAGCTCTTGGGGTCGGCTTCCAAGTTTCATGAGGTTCAAGTGGAGCTACGGGAGACTCAAGAGAAATTGGAGGAGGCTTATCAAGATATGGATAATACGGTGGATGATTCCTATCGTGACTGTGTGAAGACCCTCCTCTTCTTGAATCCCGGTGTTGAGCTGAACACTCGTGGGCTTTGCAAGTATCATGGCATGAAGGATGAGGTGTTCATGGATTTCCATGACCCTCACAATCCCGTGCCACTCGACCCTTCTGATCCTGGATTGGAGCCGTTCGATTGCAGGACTCCTCCTCTTTCTTCAGATCCCGTGCCAGAGCCCGGAGTTCCCAATGCTGGAGGGACTGCATGATTTGCTTTTTCATCTTTATACTTCTTTTGTTTTGTAAAACGTTGTAAACTTTATCATCCCGGTCTTCCGGGTTAATTTTAATACATCATGGTTTGTGCGTATTTTGCTTCTATTCATTGCGTTTCTGCATGTCGTAGAGATTTGACCGCTCAAGTCATCTCTTTGCTTCTCTCCGGACATGGAAATTTCCCATGTCTATGTAATTGTTAGGACACATTAATGATGTCGTCCTTTTAACTCCTCAATAGGAGGGAAAGTAGTTTGTACTTTCTCTAACTTTTGTTGAAGTGTGGCTTCGATTTGTGCCTCCTTCATGTTTTGGAGTTCTTTCTTTCTGTGTCGTTTGAATTGTTAGGGAAACATTTCCGATGTCGCCCCTTTTAGCTCCTCAACAGGAGGGAAAGTAGTTTGTACTTTCTCTAAGTTTAAGTTGATGTGTGACCTTGAGTCTGTAGTAGAGAATTACCCGCGATGGTATCTCGACTCATTATTGGCCTTGCATGTATGCCGGTTTCTGTTTGTTGCCGACGTCTTGATCTCGGATTATTTGTATTTCTCATACTTTCTTCCGATCTGCTTGCTATTAAGAGTTGAACTAACTTGTTTATGTTAGAATTAATGGAATGCAACTTTATTAATAATAAGAAGCAAATAACAAATGGGGGCCTCGTTAAAACCTCTAGCAGTAAAACCCTCCTTAGGGATAAAACCTGCTACAGGAAAAAGAGTACCCCTTTATTACAAAAGACTGTAAATTACATAGCTTAGCTATAATAGCGCCTTAAGTCTGCGACATTAAGCATTCTAGGAATCTCTTTGCCTTTGAGAGTTTCTAAATGATATGCTCCGTTAGCTGCGATGGTCTTGACCCGGAAGGGGCCTTCCCAATTCGCTTTAAGCTTCCCGCCTTTAACATTGCGATTCCCAATACTGGCTCTTCTTAGGACTAAATCACCTGTTTGGAATCTTCTCGGGACAATCCTCAGATTGTATCTCTGTGCTACTTGTTGCTTCCGGGATAACTCTTTGATTCTTGCGGCTTCTCGGATTTCCTCGACCATGTCGGAATCTTCTCTGAGGAGCTGCTCATTTTCTTGAGCGGGGTACATAACCCTCCAGGATGGGTGCCCAATTTCTACCGGGATTACAGCATCTGATCCGTATACCATTCGAAATGGAGTTTCTCCGGTGGAGCTATGGGGAGTAGTTCTGTAACTTCAGAGTACTTGATAAAGATCTTCTACCCAACTAGTTCCAACTTTCTGGCATCTCTTTTTCAAGCCATTAAGTATGACTTTGTTGGCGGACTCTACCTGTCCGTTCGATTGTGGGTGCTCTACACTAGCAAAGTATTGCTTGATGCGGAGACCTGCTAGCATTTCTCGGAATTCTTTGTCGGTGAATTGGGTCCCATTATCACAGATAACTTCTGCCGGGATACCAAACTGGCATATTACTTGCCGGAAGACAAAATTCTGGGCTTTGACTGATGCTATGCTGGCTAAGGGTTCAAGTTCAATCCATTTAGTATAATAGTCAACAGCAACAATGAGATGTTTGAACTGACCTGTGGTTGGAGTAAAAGGTCCCAAGAGGTCCAAGCCCCAAGTGTGGAAAGGCCAGGGGGTGGAGATGCTGTGCAGATCTTTAGCCGGGATGTGGGACAATGGACTGTGTTCTTGGCACTTTTGGCACTTCTTCACGTGATCAACTGTATCTTTATTCATGGTTGTATCCTGCCCGCAAGGACTTTCTTGCCAACGATTTTCCACCAATGTGGTGACCGCAACTTCCTTCATGCACTTCAGTAAGAACATACCATGTTTCAGATGGTCCAATGCATTTAAGCAAAGGAGTTGATAGTCCTCTCCTGAATAATTGTCCTTCTATCACGGAATACCGGGAGGCATTTTGTACAAGCCGTCTTGCTTCCCGGGTATCTGTCGGGATGGCTCCTTTAGTGATATACTCTATTATTGGAGTTCTCCAGTCGTCATTTTCAACCTGCAAAATAGCACAAGGAGAAGGGAGAACTTCTTCTATTACTGACTTCAAAGTTGAGGATGACTTAGTACTTGCCAATTTGGAGAGTAAATCAGCGCGACTGTTCTCTTCTCTTGGAATGTGCTTAATCTCAAATTTAGAGAGACCAAGTAGACTTTCTTTAACCTTTTTTAGGTATCTCTGCAACAATGGCTCTCTTGCCTGGTATTTCCCTTTTATCTGGGATACCACCAATTGGGAATCTGAACATAGAGTAATCGCGGTAGCCCCTAGTTCTTTTGCCGCGCGTATCCCGGCTAGACAGGCTTCATATTCTGCTTGATTATTAGAGGTTGGGAATTCAAATTTCAGAGAATATTCTACCGTTATCCCTTCGTCATTTTCGATTAATATGTCTGCGCCTGCTCCTTTGGGGTTTGAGGATCCATCCACATAGATAGTCCAGGATCCTTTTGGCTCCTCCCCGGGATGTGTCATCTCGGCCACAAAATCAGCCAACGCCTGTGCTTTGATCGCTTGCCGTGGTTCGTAGGAAATATCGTATTGTGATAATTCTACTGCCCAGGTCATCATCCTTCCCGCCAAGTCAAGTTTGTGCAAGATTTGTCTGATGGGTTGATTTGTTTTTACCATGATGGGATGACATTGGAAGTATGGCCTTAGCCGCCGAGATGCAAATAGCAGAGTATAGGCGACTTTCTCGAGCTGCTAGTAATTCAACTCCAATCCCTGTAGCGCCTTAGAAACAAAATATACCGGACTCTGGTTCCGGGATTCTTCCTTTACTAAAGCCGCACTGATTGCTTCATTGGTGACGGCTAAATATAGATATAGGATCTGCCCTAGATCTGGGCGAGACAGGACTGGTGGGCTTGAGAGGATTTTCTTCAGCTCCCGGAAAGCTTCTTCGCAATCTGCATTCCATTGGAAGTCTTCCTTACGTCGTAAGGTCCTGAAAAAGGGTAAGCATTTCCTGGCTGAATCTGGAAGGAATCTCGTCAATGCAGCGACCCTTCCAGTTAGTTGTTGGACCTCCTTAATAGTTCTGGGACTCTGCATATTTAACACGGCACTACACTTGTCCGAGTTGACTTTAATCCCTCGACTGGTTAGCATAAAGCCTAAGAACTTTCCGGCTTCGACCCCAAAAGTACATTTGTTAGGATTTAGCCTTAAATGATACCTGCGCAGCTGTTGAAAAGTCTCGCGCAAGTCAGCCACCGGATCTTTATCTTCTGGGGTTTTTACTATCATGTCGTCAATATAAACTTCAAGGATTCTACCAATCTGTTCTTTGAAGACTTGGCTCATCATCCGCTGATACGTTGCTCCGACATTCTTTAAACCGAACGGCATCATGGTGTAGCAATAAACACCCATGTCAGTGACAAAAGCCGTTTTCTCTTAATCTTCGGGGTACATGAGGATCTGGTTATAGCCGGAGTAAGCGTCTATGAAAGATAGATACTTATAACCGGCAGAGTTGTCCACCAGTTTATCGATACAAGGTAAGGGGAATGGATCTTTGGGGCATGCTTTATTCAGATTTGTGTAATCTGTGCACATTCTCCACTTCCCGTTAGCCTTTTTTACCATCACCACATTTGAAAGCCAATCTGCATATCGTATTTCTCGGATGAACCCTGCGTCTAGCAGCTCCTTCACCTGTTTTTCTATCGCTGCTTGTCTTTCCGGACCCATTTTTCTCTTCTTCTGAGCCACCGGTATAGATCCCAGTCTCAAAGACAAGCGATGGCACACGAATTCCGGGTCAACTCCGGGCATGTCGGAAGAAACCCAAGCGAACAGGTCTTTATTCGTCTTCAACAACTCAATGAGTCGGTCTTTGATCACGGGGGGTAAGTTTGCCCCTATCTTGACGGTCTGATCTTCTTTAAGTCCTATTTGGACTAAGATCTGATCCCCTTCTGGTTGAGGTCGTTGATATTCAAAGTCTGTTCTGGGATCTAAGTTAGTCATCATGACCCCTGCGTCACGCATCAAATCACATCTCTCCATCTTTTGCTTCCTTTTCTCTTCTGCCGTTATCGGTAAAATAGATGGTGATTTCGTGATTTTAAGGCTTTCTTGATAACATTTCCGTGCTTCGCTACTCTTTCCTCGGACAGTTATTACTGAGCCATTTTCTCCTGGAAACTTCATGGCTAGATGGATGGTAGAAACTATGGCGCCAAGGCTATTCAGGGTTGGTCGCCCAATGATTGCATTGTAAGCCGAGGGGCAATCCACCACTATGAACCTAGCGGGAATTGTTTTGGTATTTGGCTTTTTGCCAAAATTCACCTTGAGGTCAACGTACCCTTTGGGAATGATTGTATCTCCAGTGAAGCCAATTAAGCTGCCTTTATGGGGGATTAAATCCTTGGATCCTAATTCCATTTTATCAAACAAGCTCCAGAACATAATGTCGGCTGAACTTCCTTGATCGATGAAGATTCGATGGACTTCGAAACCGTTCAAATTAGCTGCTACGACCAATGGTTCGTTATCCCGGTTCGGTTCTTCCGGGAAATCTGCATCTGAGAAAGATAGCACTGGATTAGCTACAGCAGTTACTTGGGAACAAGAATCCCTGACATCTCGGGTCCTCTTCCTATCTTCGAGACCCTTTAAGCAGGTTCCTCCAGCTATGACTTGAATTATTCCCCTAGGAGGGGAATCCTGTGCTCGTCTCGGGCTCCGGGATCTCTGACGGGTCTCAGCCCGTTGGTCTCGGTTTCTAGGAGGAGATCTGAATGTCTGTGTCCGAGGAGACGGACTTCGGCGAAGATCCCGCCTTTCTGGAGATGACCGAGCATAATTTCTCAACCTCCCTTGTCGGATCAGCTTTTCAATTGCATCTCGGAGTTGGATGCATTCATTGGTGGAGTGCCCACGATCTCGGTGGTATTCACAGTATTTATTTTTATGCTTTCCAACCGTTTTCAAAGGTGGCGGCCGCTCTCTCAATTCAGAATGCATCACTTCTTTTAACACTGAAGCTGGCGGGACTACCAGCGGAGTGTAATTGTTGAAAAGACCCTTGCGCTTCTTGGGAGACCTATCCCGGGATTTATCGTCTTTGCCCCGGGATTGGTTTGGAGGGACAATTTTTGCTTTGTCATCCTTCTTGGCGACTTGGGCCTTCTCCCACTCTTCTATTCTGATCCACTTTTCGGCCCTGACCTTCAAGTCATCCATGGAAGTGGGCTTATATCCAGCCAGTTGCTTGGCGAAGGCTCCTGGCTTCAATCCTCTTACAAAGAAATATAACACCAAGTTAGGTTCGACATTCCTAACTTCTAATACTTCATTGTTAAAACGTGTTATATAGTCTCGTAGCGATTCATCTTTTCCCTGTTTAACGGTTTCTAAGTGGAATTCAGATTTGAACTGTCTTTTACTGCTAGTGAAATGAAGAATAAACTTATTTTTGAGGGTTTTCCAATTGCTGATGGATTGTGGTGGGAGGTCCGAGAACCAACGACTCGCAGCCTCTGACAATGTGAGGGGGAAAGCACGGCATACGATGGCCTCATTCACCCCTTGGAAGTACATAGCCCTCTCAAAGGTGCTGACATGTAGAGTGGGGTCCTTGGTTCCATCATATTCCTTCAACTTCTTTGCAAACTGGAATCCATGAGGAAGGGCATGGGACATTATCCATGGCGTGAAGGGATTGTCAATGTACCCGAAATCTGGGACATTTTCAGCCATATGCTCTTGGTTACCGGCGGGTTGTCCAGGTTGCTGGCCCGCAGGGGGGACAGGTGGCGGGATGGCCCCCTCGACCCGAGATTGATGCAGGGCCCTTTCATGTTGGCGACTTACCTGTCCTTCTTGTGGCCTTTCTTGAGTTTTCAGATTCCCTTCTTTGTCTCCCTCAATTGCGGATTTCCGCTGCTGTTTTTCCGCATTGTCATTATCCTTTTCCAGATTCTCAGGGTTTGGCTAGGTATGCCTCTCAGCTCTTTCCTCTTCCGAATCATCTTCGATAACAACATGCTTGCCCCTACGTTGTTGCTCTTTGAGATCTGCGATCTCTTGAGCTTGTGACTACACTAACTGTTGCAGTTTACGAAATTCTGCTTCGATATCAAAGTGCTGGGGTGCCCTTGCTTGATTCGACGCACCAGCCTGTTGTCCAGCTCCTTGGTTTTGCACGCTGGGATCGTTGTAATCCCTATTTCTGGTTGAGCCAACCATTGTTGATGATTGATGGGAGCGAAACTTTTTGTTGCGTTCCCCACAGACGGCGCCAATGTTGTGATCTAACCTGACAGGGATGTAGGACGAGTAGGGTAGTCTTCTTGATCAGCAGAGGGCAATGGGATTGCTTCTAGATCCTGAGCTCCGGCGGCGGTGGTGTGCACCTGCAAGCACTCCGACGCTTAAGTCAGTGAGTGAATTAGGGTTTGTGTATATGATAATATATCTTACGTACCTTGCATGGTGCATTATGATAATATTTATAGAGTGAGGTAAATGACCTAATGCGGTCCGTATTGGGCCAGGATCTTTTCCTGGGCCCAATCCTCATCATCTGGGCCTTATTAGTAAGTCGCGGCCAACTTACCGGGATGCTGATGGTAATTGGCGACTTCTTGACCCGGCATGTAAGCGTACATACGAGATGCCATTATTCTGGTCCACAATAGGAAGTAAATAATTTTAGCTTCCGAAATGAAATTTAAAACAAACCGGCCCTAAGTATGTCAAAATTAACCGTGACTAAAACTCAAATTTTTTTAGTATAATAAAGTGTTTTATTTTGACAAATAATTATAAATTGTTTCAATTTGTTAAATACTTTTTGATAAATTTTATTTTACTTAATCAGCCAAAGAAATAGATAAATATATAAATATAAACATGAGAAACAAAGTGAAACCTTACTGCACAAGAAAACTCAAAATACCATAAAAATTTTAAACCTTTTATTAAAATTAATGTGTCACTTAAGTCAAATTTTTATCAAGAACCACATTCTTCATGTAAAATAAAAATCATATTTTATAAGAAGCTCTCACAAGGATCTGATCTTGAAAGCACAAAAACTACCTTAAACAGAGCATGCATGCCTCCTATGACGGATATATATAAAAACTAGCTAGCATCATTAGTATAGTATATTTTGATTATTTAAAGCATAAAACGTTAAAAATTGCCAATAATTGTTAAGATCTTAAATGTTAATTTATCCTTTTTATTTAATTGTATATTTTAATTCATAATTAACTTTAAGACATATATTTAAAAAAATATACTAATTTTTTTCATTAAAAAAATATACTAATTGAAAATATACATCATTAAATTCATTAAAAGATTACTTTAAATTTACGGATATTAAAAGATTTACTTTTAAGGGTTAAAAATATTTAAGTCTCCTATACTTTGTCATGTGTATGTGTGCGTTAGTATCAAAATTTTTAAAGTATGTGTTTTATTCCATGTACTTTTAGAATGTAATTTTTATACAAATTCACATTTAACAATTGTTTTAATTGTCGTTAATTTGTATAAATTAAAAATTATCGTTAAATATGATTTTTGTAATAAGGTATACATTCAAAATGTACCTTAAGTCAAAATACAAATTTTAAAAGATTTAATATTAAAGTACACATAAAACAAAATTATGAGCAATAAAATGCTTTTAACCCTAATTTTTAATTTATGGGTATCTATAAATTTGAATAAAGTCTTTAATGATATAATGTACTTAATCCATAGCACGCAGAAAGAAAGAAAACTTGAACTGCAAAATAGTGTCAACTTAATTGGCTGTCACTAGCTAAGCAACAGCAGCTTTGAACTGATGCTAAAGTTTAGTTTTGAGCATATTAATTAGTATCGGCCACAATGTCAACAATAACTAATAAATTGTTTAATAATGTTTTATTTTTATTTTTTATTGGCGAAACACACACATCGCTATACTATATTACTCCTTGAACCCCATTCCTTGAACTCCAAAATCTTCTTCTTATGCCACTGTTCATTTTTAGCTGTCCAGAGAGATAATCTTCTTGTTTTTATTTATCGTCCATTTATATTTTTAATGTAATAACACTAATTATACTTTTATCAAAATACTTCCAACTTTATATTTAATTGAATGTTAATTAATGTTTCACTATCCAACCAATTCATTGATGAGAGATAAATGATATTATAAAAAATTCAAAATTTATTTCAAGAAAAATCATAATAATTATTATACTTCATATAACATATATAATTTTCTCTTCCTGAAACAGTTAAATCGGAACGGAGGGAATAGTAATTTGGAAATCACGTTCACAAGCATTAGATATGTGAGAAATTAACCTATAAGTGACTATTTGGATAGAAGTGGATTCACGTTAACGTGGATTCACTTTAACGCTATTTTTTGTTGCGTTCATTGAATCCGTCTTGGCTTATATGGCAAAGTTATTTGCTTCCGGAGTTGTTTGCTCTCTCATTCTCAATTACTAATTATATTTCCAACAAATCTCTAAACCATTCCTTCTTTAACATTTTGTATTTTTTTTAATCCTTTTAATGTATTATTAAAGTAAAAGACTCGTCTTTTGGATGTAAATAAATTTGTTTATATAATTAGTACTTTCTTTAGAGTTCGAATTGTGGTTCTGATTTCTTCATGAGTTGTTGTCACTTGTCAGTGACAGACCTAAAACCTTAAATCATTAAAAGTATATATATATATACAGGGATCCACTTACTTTAAGAGTAAGTCTTGAAATATTTACTCTACTTAATATCTCTTCACCCACGTTGAATTTTATCAATCTAACCGTTAAATATAAAATTTTAGTGGATAGATTAATCTTATAAAATTTCACATAATTTGAAGACTTGTTGATATTTCATGAATATACTTCATTTTAATGAATAAAACGTTTTTTAAAACATAAGTAAATCTCGCCTATAAGATGACATATCTAGAGATGTTGAGTTTTTCTAAAATTTCATATACACAATTATTATGACGGTATCATTTAATTCAACGATTGAATTAGTAAAATTTAACATGGATAAAGAGATATTAAGCAAAGTAAGTATCCAAGACTTACTCTTATAGTAAGTGAATCCTCACCATATATATATATTAGATTAAATTTATAAAACTAAAACATTAAATATAAAAATTTAAGTCCATGAGATTAAAAAAATATAAGGATAGAGGGTGAAATTTTTTTTATTATATTACTCTTAATTTCTCAAATTGAGGGGTGTAACTGAAACTCCTAAAACTAGGGGCGGAGTAAAAGTTTTGGGGGTCCGATTTATTATTCTAATTTTTTTAAGAAAATGGGGCCCTCTATTTACAAATTTCTAGTTAGGTTATATTCTAAAATCAATTAAAATATTAAAAAGTATTATAACAAATCACTTAAAATTCGCTAGAAAAATCCTCAATCACCAATTCGCCAAAAAAATCGTCAATTCTGAAAACTGCTAATTCTAGGACTCGAACACAATAGGTGATGTTAAAAATAAAAACCCTTTACCATTTACTCTACTTTATAATAAAGTGCATCATTTAATATTTGAAGCCTATAAAATACATCATTTAATATTTGAGGCCCTGTGCAATTGGGCACCTTGCATGGGCCCAAAACCACCTCCGCATGCCTAAAACACATATAAGTACATCTCTGATCTTAGTGTATCTCTACCGCTACACCAGTATCTCCTAAAATGTTAGTAACATTTTGTATCTTAGTTCAGTAATTTTAAATCATTATTTTACATCATTATTCTTAAAAAATTTAATCATTAAATAACAAGTATTGAATGTTTTTATATTATAAAGATATTAAAAACATTATATTTTTACTTTAATAATTTTATATTTAAAAATATGATATAAAATTGAATTGAATTAAAAGAAGAATATTACTAGTTATTTGACCCTATTAAAGTCAATTAGTTAGATGGAAGCTAATAAGAATTCTCAGCCTCCATAGCCGATGCTTATTAGGAACGTTTATATATATATATATGTCACACACGTCACGTAATTAAGATGTGAACGCCATATTGCGTGAGATAGCATTCTCTAAAATATCATATTTAAGAATTTGTTAGGCATGTATATCAAGAGAGTAAAAGCTAGAAATAACGAAAGAAATTGGAAATAAAGTATTTGGAATGAGAAAAGGGGAAAGATTAATAATTAATGAATCTTGTCAATGAGTATTTTAAAGGCTCTAATTAAGTGCTATAACTATTTATATATATTTTTGAGCATGTAGCTTCTCTAGTCTCACGGGAAAAGGCTAAAAGGCGAGGGATGATGATCATTTAACATGCGACAATGTGTTCTCTTTAGTTTGAGAGAAATGCTATTATGTTTAAGGCTAAGGTTATTGATGTGGTTGGAGTTTTAGATTTAATTAAAATACGGTCTTTGGTTTAAACCTAATATGGATAATAATAAGGTAAATGATATTTAATATTCTAAGGACATTATTTAAGAATCTAAATGTAGTAAACAGATATTGGAATGTATAGTTTTTTATATTTTCGAGAGACGGAACAAAATGCTCTTATAATTATTTTTTTATTTCTAGTAACCTTAATTAGTGGACACTGTATATCAAGACCTTAATAATAATAATTACTTCTTTTTTTATCGTGGCTATGCTCTTTTGAGTGTTTTGCTTCCTAATCCCCCCTAATTTTGGCTATTGATATGCTTGTAAAGTTGGGAATACTCATAATACTCTAGTTTGCAATAAAATGTGTTGGCTCATCAAGAAAAAAAGTGCAATAACTATATTTAAAATTTTAACTTATCATAAAAATATATATTGAATGATTAACAAGTATATGATGAAGCATTAAAGTGATGCGAATGAAAGATAAATGATGAAGGCACATCACTTACCTTAAAAGTTTTAACTTCATCATTTATCTTTGCTATGTGTTAATAAAGTCTGGGGTGTTTAAGTCTTCGGGCACAAAAAGCATCATAACGAAGGATTGTTCTTCAGGTCCAAACTCCTTAATGCTCAAAAAATAGGGGTCTATTTACAAGGACTCCAATATCAAGTCGGATAAAATCTTCCTTTGAGAGAGCATCTTCCTTTAAGAGAGTGTTAGTTATGAGGTAGCTACTTGATTGGTATTGAATATGCCTATTTATAATAACCAACTCTTCATAAGCTAGCTCAGCATCTAGCTAGATTTGGGCCATTGGCCCAAATCCCCAAGTACTCTGTAATTAACTTATGTGGATCCTAGTGTGAAAATCCTTCTTTGACTGACTTTCTCGGTTCATCCCACAAGATATATCTCAAATGCCCTAAGATAGTCAACCAATTTCTATCTCGTGGAGAGGGTACAAGATTAGTAGTTCTTTGGCTAACAAGTGAGATACTCATCCACAATAAAGTCATTTTACCTTTTTAGTCACACATGTTTTATAAATGTCACCTTTAAAAAAATAGTATATCAAATGTATCTCAATATATAAGAGGGTGAAAAATACCTCTTCATGACATATGAACTAAATGCATTTGATATACTATTTTTTTAAAGATGACATTTACTCAATTTATCAAGTTCGTCCCAGGCACTATTATTAAGAGGGATACATCAAGCAGAGTGACTTATAAGAACGATCTCCAATGGGCTACGAAAAGATATGAGTAATATACTATTTTAGTCCCTATCTTTTTAGCTGCATGCTCTTTTAGTTCATGACTTTATAAAATGACTGATTAATTGTTGACTTTGCATTTCGTTAGTCACTTTAGTCCTTGGCATTATGTGACTCATGAGTGCCTATGTGACATAATCAGGGACTAATTTAGTCATTATATGAAGTTAGAGATTAAAATGCCTTGTAATTTTCCTCAAAAGCTAGCTCACATTGATTTTTTTCTTTTATGGGCATTTGTCTCAGGTCTTGATACCATCTTATAAAAATGACATAAGCCTAACTATCCTCAAAAGCTAGCTCACAAGGAGAAGGTTGCCTAAGGCCTTATAAAATCTATCAAAGCTCAACCATAAAGAATTATCACATGTCATAAAGATGAAAATGTAATGCATAGATTTTATTTGATCAATAAAGAATAACCATCATAGTTTCCTCAACTTAGCACTATGGCTCGTCCTACTCAGAGTCCATAGCCACTTTCCTGGTTAATCTCTTGATTAAGGGGTCGGTTAAGTTTTTTTTTTCACATTTTACATACTAAAAAAAATTACACCATTATTTATCAAATGTCTAAGAATTATGTCCATAACAATATATGCATACATACTTTCTTTTCAAATGTAAGCAATAGTGACAATCATAATTTTCAAATAAATAAATTAATAATGGAGAAAATGTCTGGTTCATTAAAAGGTGTGATTCAATAGATGAGAAGAAACTATCCACACCACTATATAAAGGGGTTTTACCACAAAGAGATATTATCACCTCATAGAGAGGAGGGATCACATGTGAGGAGAAGATGCATTTATTGAGGAGGGGTCATATAAGAGATTTATGCTCGGAGATGTGAGAAGCTCCTTTGCGAGTAAGTGAGTTATCATTCCTTGTATCTTTCGAGCAAGAAGAGCTAAATCACATTAATTTTTATGTAACTTCTATTGTTTTATGTGTTGTGTGTGTACTCTCTCTCTCTCATCTCTCATATTTGACGTTTGCGTGTGCTTAGGGTTTTTCCCCAACAGTTGTATCAGAGCCTAGTTATTCTAACAATGAGATGTCCTATTCCTTTATGGAGAAGAAGGCATAGAGGATGGAGAGGCTGTGAACAGTGAAAGTCTTGAGAGTTCTCACCGTGACAAAAGCCGTGGTATTAGAGTCGATGGTTGTGATCTGGCTCAAACCAATATTGAAACGCAGAGGCAGAGGTGGTAGATTCACGTGGGATCCTTGTGTCAAAAGTTTTCTTGATAATGGAGATAAAGCTATGTGTTCTATTAATTGTTATTAACGGCAATAAAGTACAAGCAAGTGTCACTACCAATTTGGCTTTACCTTGACGTGAGTTGGCATGATCACACATGTCGTCCATCATATAGGCATGCCACACGACAACCAACCCATAAACTCGGCAATATGGGTTACACAAGAAAGGAAGATTTAAAATGAGTTTAAAGAGTGACATGAAAAAAGGAGTTTGGGATGAAAATAACCTAATAAACCGAAGGCTCTAGTGCACAGAAGAAATTTCCTTGATGAAAACAGTTTTCAAGAGTTAAAATTTATGTTGGAATTGCTGTGGGCTTGGGAACCCAGATGCAATTTTTTCTCTTAAAAGGTCAAAAGTCTTCGAAGATCCCATCTATATTTTCTCTGTTTATTCAATATCTATGTTTGTTTTATTTCTTGTTTTAATAGGAATAAACACTAAGTTTCTAATGGCCATTATTCTAGAAATCTATGATGCTTTTCTTTTTTCCTATGTTTCATGACTGTGCCACATGATGAATTCTGATATTTATGTGCTTTCTTGGAGTGGAACTGTGCCTAATACCATAATTTATGCTCGGAAAGTGGTTGTGTTTTTTAAGGCAGTGGAAAGTCATCGGTCTCGATCACCATTCTCAGATTTATTTTTGTTCGGCAACTAGATAGTTTTATTGGATGGAAGTATTTGTCGTCACATTTTTTAGAGATTTTGGTTTTGAGGACGATGCCATGTCTGCCGTGACTTTTTCTTTTCCTAATTTTTGTTCTTTGTTATTTTATTTTCGATTTCAACTTAATTTTGGTTTTTTATGATGTCGATGTACTAGTTTATTTTTATTAATAAAATATTTATAATTCTTAAAATAAAAAAAGAAAATACTTGTTTCATCTACCTCGTTTCCTCTACAATTTTTTAATTGTTTTACCGTCATAATGTAACATTCGTCCATACGACCTTAAAATTATTATTTTTTTCTCTCTCGATATAACTTTGATGTGGAAATATATATTTTTTGTTACAATTTAATTTATATATCTCAATATCATGTCATCAATTTTTCTTTTTAAATAAAAAGAAACATTGCAACTTGGATTGTGGATATTAATCATTCTATCCAGAAGGGATGATCGAATGTTAACTGGCATTTCAACTTTAATACTCAAAGACGGAAAACAAATTAAAGAAATAAAAACATATATACAAGTGTATAAAACATATAGTATTGGTTAATTAATAAATTAATCTATCAGCAAAGTTCAACATAACTAATAAATATTGAGTTCTTTAAATACTCTAATAATAGTAATAATAATTCAAATCATAGTTATTTGTATAAAAATTAAACTTTTGTTGAGCGAGAAAACTTACTTCAGTGATTCTATGTCGTCTCAAATTGAATGAATTAGCTTTTGGAGACAGTAATTTTCCTATGAAAAATTAATATTATATTATAATATGATGTAGTTGAAAAAATGTATTAATTAATAATGCCATGTGTCAAAAAAGTCAGCGTGCCACATGGCAGTTGTTAAATAAATATATTGTAAGAAGGCAAATAAGCTGAATGTCACATGGGAATGGCTAAATTTGACAAAGTTCAAGAAGCAGACACAACAGAGGAGAATATGGCTTAGTTGTTCAGTTGCATAAACAAATATATATATTATTATATTAGTGTTTTTTATAGTCTAGACCAATTTATAGCGCACCCATGTCCCTCCAACTATATTATTATTATTATTATTATTTGGTATTACTATCATTAATAAATTACTATCATTAATAAAGCTGTGTTTTTTTTTATAAAAAAAATGTTATGGAACAATCGCTCTATATATATATATATATGATCGAATGCAAAACATGATTAGAAAGTAGTACTGCATCAATATATATATATATATATGGAAGAACTTACACGGGTGTAAGTTGACGCTCTCTTACATTGTCAATAACTCATTAATTAATAATTTTTTTACAAAACTGACTGATAGATTAAAAGTTCTTAGTATATATAGATTATATCTATAAAGTTTCACGTCGATCTGAAATCGTTTAGTATTCTATCAAGTACTAAAAAAATAACGTAACATATAGTTTCATAAGAGGAATTATTTGTAAAAGAAATTAAATAATCAAGTCTAACAAGCCAAGCTCAAGCTTCTTTTTTTCTAATCAAGCCAAGCTTAAGCTTATAATTTTGCTCGTTTAAATAAATAAGCCAAGTTTGAGCCTTCTGTATTTTTCGCAAGCCAAGCTTATATTATTTTAGATGCTCGGCTTGAATCAGCTCGTTTCCACCTCTAATGGAGAGGGATCAAGTGACACCGATGTAACTTATACAAATTCTTACATTGGTTAATAACTATTTGTCGGAAAAAATTCACGAAACGCACGTTGGATTGAAACTACTTATCGTATAGATCATGTCTACAAAATTTCACATCATTCCGAAATCGTTTAGTACTCCATCAAAATGCTTGTTATTTTCAAATATTTTAAAGCTATATTTTACGTTATTTTTTTAGTACGTTAATGGAGTGTTAAACGGTTTTAGAATGATGTGAAATTTTGTAGACATGATCTATACGATAAGTAGTTTCAATTCAACGGTAGGTTTCGTGAAAAAATCTTTCACAAATAACTATTAACCGGGGTAAAAGAGTTGATGTAAGTTAAACCGGTGTCATTTGATCCCTCCCCTATATATATATATAACAAAGAACAAGCTTAAAGAAAGGTAATTAACATATTAATGGATTTCTCACCCCTCTCACTTAATATGTTGATTACCTTTCTTTAAGCTTGTTCTTTGTTAAGATTCCATCACAAAACTAATTGGCAATATGAAGAATAGTTCAACAGATATTTAAACCATACCATGAAGACTGAGGTAGGCGATGTGGGACTTATTTTCACACCCCTCCTCCAATAGAGCCTACTAGAACAGGCGAGCCTGTCGGGCCAGGCGCAGAGTATTGGAGACCTATACAAACCGGAAGCCTGGCGGAACAGGCTAAGCGTTGGGCTTTAGCTCTGATACCATGTTAAGGTTTTATCACAAAACCAATTGACAATATGAGGAGCAACCCAACGGGTATTTAAACCGCACCAGATAAACTGTGACAAGCGATGTGAGACTTATTTCCACATTCTTAATGCTAGGTTAGAAGTTACTCCACTCAAGAGATTGATGTATGAAATTCTTGCCTTAGGATCAAACTTACGAGATATCTTTGTGAAAAATGATGTTTTGTATAAATTTGGTTAGTGGATTTGATAATTTCCTCTAAATTAGAGAGTGCGTGAGAAAGTGTTGGATGAAATTCAATCTGAATTCTTTATTTATACTTGCTTAAAAACCATTTTCATAGCATTTATGTCATGCTATGTTTTTGTGACCAAACTTTTACAACATTTTATACTTTACATTGAGCTTTAATTATTTAATTGTGCTCTTGGCTGCTTTACTCTGAGTATTGAAAGCTCTTTTACCTATTAATCAAAGCTTTATCGTTGTCTACCATTTTGAGTCAAATTATTGTGTCTTAAAGTAGGTGCTTTGCTCACAAAATCTAGCCTATCTTTCCTAAATCCTTGATCAAAAGTTCAGCACTTCAAGTTGTATTATCTCTCGTTGAATTCGAGAGAGAGGGTGAGGTATCATTCTGATAAGTAAATGTGAGGTATTCTCTTGAGTAGTTGAGACTCTTAAACTTTGGTGATATATTTATCAGTGTGAAGAGTTCTCTTAACTTATAATTAATTTAAAGAATTAATACAAGATTTATTTGGTTCAGTTAAAAAAATGAACGTAGGTCACAAAGAGATTTAGAATCGAACTAGAATATATTTAGGATCTCTCTATCCCTTAACTATGAGCATTGCATTTATTGTGTTGAGCATTCATTTTGACTCTCTATACATGTCATATCTTGATTAAGTGAATTTGATAGAAGTTGGTCTTTGTGTTTTTCGAAAATGTTTTTCGAAAAAGTTTTAATGCTTAATTCACGCTCAGCATAGAGACCGTTAGCTTGTTTACACAATTTTAATGTAAGGGGTGCAAAATACAATTTTTTTTTATATTACTCGTAAAATTATCAAGTTGAGGAGGTGCAACTTCACTCCTGAATTGCATATAGGTCTGTCCAGTTGATGGCAAAAGTTTTTTGAAGAGAAAGACAACAACTATTATATACTCCCTCTGTCTTTACATGCAAAATCCTCTAAAAAAAATTATACTTTGTACAAATTTAATTTGTTCTTACTAAACTACCTTTATTTAATTTACTCAATCACTTTTATGTGGTTCAAGATAATAAATGTAATAAAAAATAAAAGAGAAATTCTCTCTCATATAATAATTAGAGAAGATTAATTAAATAAAAAAAATAATTAAAAAATAAATAAATAATAACTTTAAAAATTAATTCAAATTGTTAGAAAAATTAAATAGTTTTACCTAAATTTAATAACTTACCAACTTCACCATAGTTGCACCAAATCATATGAACCAGCTAGCATTCTTTAACATTTTGATCAGTACGTAGTTATTATCATAATCAAACTCCTCAAATAAATTATCATCACATACATTATAAAATTCAAGGTGTAAAAAGAGTATTCCCTCCGTCCCAAATTGTTTGGCCTTTTAGGTATTTGTACATGGATTAAGGAATATAATTATTAATTTAAATTTTAGTAAATTTTAGATTGAATTTCCTATTTTGCCCATCAACTAATTTTATTGGAATACTACTTTTTCAACCAATAATTAATATTAGTAGTAGTCTCTTGAGTGTCAACTATTATCATTAATGTATCGAAAATAAAAAAATTTATTTGGGAGAGTAAAGCCTAAATGTTAGTAGTTGGTGATAAAGTAGGAATATGTTTAATTAGTTAAGGGTAAAATTGTAAAGAAAAAATTAATACTGTATTGATATCTTAAAGGGACAATTAAATTGGGACAAATTTTTTTTTCTAGAAGATCAAACAATTTGGGGCGAAGAGAGTAGTTTACACTATCAATACATTAAAACTGATCATTTCTTGTGATTGGTGTTGCCTCACGGGTTAAAACTTTAATATAAATAAATTAAAAATCTTGATTTATTTTTATATATACATATGCATTGACATGCTACATTATGTTTAACCAATCAAAACTAGCCATGAAATTAAACAAACCCATGCAGTGATTGGACATGGTAAAATATCAAACGTAGTACGTTAACTACAAAAATTAATTAATTAATTAATGTAAGAAATAAGAATATTAATGAAAGGAAGATTAGAGATAATATTATTTATTATGTTGATTAAGAAATTAATAAATTTATGTGAAACCGCCCAGTTTTTGGTTGCTTCTTTTGGGTCTCAAATACATGCATCGCATCACAAAGTAAAATAGTAAATTAAACACTAAACAGAGATCTGTCATGTGCGTTGTTTTGCCAAATTGACACGCGCTAAGATGCCGCGTTGCTGTACGCGCCGCGCCACCACTTGCCACGTCACCATTGGAAATGGCGGGGAGCAATAGTGGCTTCCTTTGAATTTAAAAAAACCTCTTCTTTCCTTAAAACAAATCCATTTTCTCTCTCCCAATTTGGTAGTTATATGGATTAGTTTTTTTTTTACGGGTCAAACACGTATCATTTTATACTACACTATTTCTAAATCTATACTTAAATATATCTCCCAATATAAATATATGTCAAATATTTTTAGTTGATAAATACATAATTCATAAACAAAATTCTTAGCATTCTGCCCAAAATTTTAAATGTCAATGTTCGAATTCTTAAACCTACAATCTACTAAGACTTAAAGACTTGATACATAACCTAATAACCTAAGGGTTAATGTCCACGGTAAATATATGTCAAATTTTACATTTTATAAGTTGTAGACTGGATTAATTATGGCACATTGGTAATTAATCTTGTTTCTTAATCACATATGTGAGACTTCAATCTCTTATAATGAGAATTGAGCGATATTTTGTAACCTTCTGATAACTATTTTATTAATACTTAGCTTTAGAGAGAGAATTAGTTACTATACCCTAAAAAAATGGGGATTGAACTCTCAACATTATTATTTATTTAAAATCGATAGATGTAAAACATAAGTATTTGTGTATGGAAACTTTCTCTGATTTAGCTTGATATACAATCGCTTTCAACATTAGTTGGGCTAACTGAGCAAAAAAAATTATTATAATTTTTTTATTCCAAAAAAAGATTAATTTCTTTTTTCTAAATTCTTTGTAATTCTTAGTTTTTAAATTATATTAGTGTGATCTAATAATAGAATTTTTTATATAATATATTATATTCTTACACAAATTATCCGGATAAAGTATCAATTAATTTTTTAAATTTTATGAATTTTCACTAAATTCATCATATAATTTGTTTATCCAAGTATTGGATTTTCTTTTTTGATGTATTTATCTGAGTTTCATATTTTTATAACTTAAAAGAGTTTTATATTTTTATGCCTTCAAATACATTTTCTCTTTATTTTATAAATTCTACTTGATCTGTCCCAATAATTTAGCTCAGTTAATGAATGCATAGGTACATGCGTGTGTGGGTATGAGGTTCGATCCTCGGTTGTACTACTTTCCTATAAAACAAAACAAAAATTCTACTTGATCCAATTTAAAAATATTATTATAATTTTGTTTTATTTTTTGAAATTATTTCTAACTCGTGATTTTTAAAATATACTTTTTTTTATCGGCCAAACACACACACCCCCTCACTATATTACTCCTAAATCTACTCCTAGAATCTCCCCACCAGGAATTGAACCCCTCCCCTCAAGCTCTAAGAGAGCTTCTCTTTATGCCATTTGAACTACAATCTCTTAACATTTTTTAAAATATACTAGTGTAATCTAATAATAGAAATTCATTTAGTGAATAGAAATTTTCATTAAGTTGATCGTATAATTAATTTATTCAACAGTTAGATTTTCTTTGCAATGTATAAAAGTTTTATTGTTAAAATTGATATTGGTTTGACCCTAAATCAAGGGAAAGGACATAATCATAAAAGTGATGTTCGATGCTGATGCTCCAAGCTCTAGAGGCAGTAACAATGATGGGGATACCTGTTAAGAAACTCCAAAGCTTAAATAAGCTAAGGAGGAAGCATGGAGATTTTTAGGTCAATTAGAGAACTCACTTAAGAGGGATTTATTCTCTTGTTTTATTATATAGTAAAATTAAGTTTATAGGATTTTGGTGGCCGGTCAAATGGCCCAAATCTCTAAACAACGGCTTGTGTACTATTGTCGAGGAATGAGGAGACAGTTACGTCAGACTCCGACCATCTTTGTTGTACTGTGTACTATGCTAGGATGCGAGGTGGGATAAGGAATCATCAATGTTTGACATAGGATCTCCGAAGAGATCATTAGCTTAAATTGCTTTCACAGCAGCGCGTGACCTTGAGGAGATAGTTGAATGACTATAATGTCCTTGACAAGATACCTTCTATAACAGATATAAACATTGTGATTTTGATGAATAATAAACTAAGTAAAAATAGTTGCAAGATCATTGGTGACTAATTGACTGTACATCACATTACTGTCATATATAGGGGTGTCCACAGATTGGGTTGGTTCTGTTTTGGGCTAATCTGATACCCGAACCGATAGAAATAGTTTGGGTTGATTTGGTTTGGATTTGTGGAAAATAAATTTGAAATCCAAACCAATCAAACTTGAAATGTAACGAGTTGGTTTGGGTTGATTCATCGGGTTGTCCGATTAAAAAAAAATTACGCCATATGTCTAACAATGTAACAAGTTGGTTTGGGTTGGTTCATCGGAATAATATTGTACTAACTAAACATTTAATATACTAAATATAATAAAAATAAAGTCAAAATCCAAACACTACAAATTCAGAAACATAATATTATCAATTTCACAACAAAATACATTTTTCAAATTCAAGTTTAACAATACAAATTTCAAAACACAATGATCACAACTAGTGATCTTAATTTTTAACCTCTCCTTTTTCACCAACTTACAATAAGATAATAATCACATAATTTAATAGCAAAATAAATTTTTTTTTTAAATTCATGCTTTATGATTCCAAAATCTATCTGCATCTTACTAATTATTAGGAGTTTAGGACACTAGGTTAGTATGTGTCAAAAAAAAAGTTATTTTAATTAGGTCATTGTGTTTATTATTGGGTCATTGAGTTTAAATTATTAAATTGGATATTTGAACCAAACACTTTTGAGTTTGTTTGGTTTGGTTAGGGTTTTACCCGATTGTAATTGGGTTAGACACTCTTATGAATTTATTAAATTTGATTTATTAAATTCGTCGAGTTACCTGATCCAATATACACTCCTAATCACACACATAATTTTCGTTAACATTGATAACATAGATTTAAGCTGACATTGTTATTGGCACGTAAAACATTTCTGATAATGTTGATAACAAAATTGATGAAAACGCCCATATTAGTCCTTAAAAAATGAGTTAAGAACTAATAAAAAAAATCAAGAAATGAATTAAATTAAAACTTAATATAAAGTTAAAGTAGCGAAGTATTAATTTAGTCTTAACATGAGGTTATGCAGATGAAAGCAAAAGCTCTGAACAATGAAGATGACGTTGTTGCCTCATAATATGACACAGCAAAGACAACAACTAAAATAAGAAAATGAAAAAATAAAAAATAATTAGCCCAAGAACATTTCTCTATCATATTTGACCTCCTAATGCACATGGCTGCTTGGGTTTCTGTTCAATTAATTTATTTATTTATTTAATTTGTTGGTTTTATTAAAAGTTTTTGCCTTTACTTCTCACAAGTTTACAATCACATGCTCTCCTTCCTTTCTCTCTCTTTCACTTTCTCTCACCTCTCTAGTGATTGTATCATTGAAAGCTTTTGACTCATTTGTTGAAGAGATTCCTCAGATCTACAGGAAAAAAAATAAAAACTTTTTGGACATTGTCAGCATCAACTTCAATTCTTCATCTTTCTGAGTCCATTTTTGATGACTTCATTTAATTCTGTTGATTCATAAAGGTTGAAGCTGTTCAAGAATTCACTTTCATGATTTGCATTCATCTAAATATAAGGTTGGTAATTTTTATGTTTTTTATTTCATGGTGCCCAATTTCTCTTCTAATGTTTTTCCTTTTGATTGTTGTTTATTTATCTAATTGGGTTTATTGTGATTGATGAATCTTGATTTCAATTTTTTTTTGTTTTTAAATTGAAATCAATCTCTTAATGTTCTTTGCAGTTGTGAAAATGTGACTGAAACTTCAAAAGTCTCTGTTTTTTTTTTTTTTTTTTCACTTTCTTTCTTGTTATTCTGAATATGCAGTGTCAGGTTCTCTTCATCATCTTCTGTTCAAATTAATATTGATATTAATTATTTCATTTACCAATTCATAATTTCTTCAACTTCACTTCAAGTTTGATTTCTTCAGGGATTGATAATTTAACACCAGATATAATTTCTTCATATTTTTTAATGTTATCTTTCAATAATAGTTTCTCCAATTTTTCATTTTCTAGTTTAATAATAACATCATGACATCTAATCAATAACCACTCTGTTTCTTCTCTTATAACTTTTTTCCTTAATCTTCTTTACTTGGTCTATTAAAGTTCCTGATCTTGGTTACTTTCACTGTATTACTTTTCATTATTTATTTATTTATTTAATATTTTTAATTCCAATTTTACTTTATTTCATGGTAACTTAGTTTAATTATTATATATATATATATATTTCTTTTCCAATTTCAAAGTTCAATGCCAAACTTTCTTATGAGACACTTATCTTTGCCTAACAGATTGGGATTTATGCAAGGACTAAAGGAAGAACTAGTTGAAATCACAACTTCACTCTAGAAAGGGAAAATTGGATGTGATCAATTATTTTTTTTTTAAAATTTTTTTTAAAAATTTATTTTCAATGGTTTGTGAAATGGAGAGTGATTGTATAGATGATATGGACATTGAAGTCCTCTCTTCAATGTGGCCAGAAGACATAGGAACTGATGTTGGAAAACAATTCAACATCGAAAAACCGGGTAGGGATCAAGACATGTTAGAAGAAGTAACAATCTTGGAAGAACCGACGATCGCGGATTTTCAGCGTCTCATGGAGCTCACAAATTACACTGACAAAGGTTCCTCCCAACTCGCTTATCTCATGAAGCATTGGGAGTATAAGCAGGCGAACGCTGTTCGTCTGCTTAGAGAAGAGCTCGACAACCTCAGCAAGCAAAGAGAGGAAGTCGAGCTGAGGAAGTTGGAGATCTTGAAAGAAAGCCGGTTCGAGGAAGAGAATTATGGTGGCGACAAGCGCCCGGTTTCTATATTGGACGAAATTTATTATACCTGGCATGATTTGCCGGCGAAAAAAAGTGATGTGGTTGTTCAAAACAAGAGGGTGGAAATTGATTTTGAGTTTGATAATACTCTTGTGTATTGGAAACAAAAGGCTATGAATTTTGAGAAACAATTGGAAGCAAGTATTCAAAGAGAGCAAATATTAATGGAGAAATTGCAAGAAAGTATTAAAAATTTTGAGAGACAATCTTCACCTGTGGAAGAATTGACACAGATTTTGAAGAGAGCAGATAATTTCTTACATTTTATTCTTCAAAATGCACCTGTTGTTATTGGCCACCAGGTATATTAATACAGTGAGTATTGAATTTATTTTCTTTTCTGTATTGAATTTACTTATAGCATGGTGATTTACATGTTGAATTTATTTTTTCTGTATTGATCACCAAAATGATAAAAATTAGGGTGTGTCTGTCATAAATAATTATAAAATTTCTACCTAATTTCTATTTTATTCCTGTTTTTTTAAATTTGTGTAGCAGAAAACACTAGAAACAGCTGCAAATATGTTTGATTTGTATTTCTATTTCTAATTTTCGCGAATAATTACAATACAAAATTGTCAGTGTTTTCTGTTGTGTAAAATATGTATAGGAAATACTAGATGCGACTGGAAATTAGATTTTCTTGTTTTTAGTATTTCTTGTACAAATTTAAAAAAACGAAAATCAAATGATATTGTTTTAGTTATTTTTTCTATTAAAAAGTGTTCATTCAATCTGTAAAATGCTGATTCTCTGAAATTTTTCTTGCAGGACAAAGAATTGAGGTATCGATTCATCTATAATCATTTTCCAAGTTTACAAGAGGAGGTAATAATTTCTGTTGAATCTCTAGTCATTGTAATTTCCATTTCAGAATCAAAACCTAAAAAAGAAATTTCTTATTTTAATCATGTTTTCAGGACATCATAGGAAAAACAGATGTAGAAATTTTCACAGGATCTGGTGTAAAGGAATCACAAGATTTCAAGAGAGAAGTGATGGAGAAAGGATTGCCAGCAAAAAGGGAAATTACATTTGAGACAGAGTTATTTGGTTCAAAGACATTTTTGATTTATGTAGAACCTGTTTTTAGCAAGGCAGGAGAAACAATTGGAATCAATTACATGGGAATGGAAATAACAGATCAGGTAAAATGTTATTTTCTGATAAATGATAGTTTTAATCTTATTCCTGTCAAAAGAATGTTTATGATGTTTTGTTATTCTATACATGTGATGCATAGGTTAAAGATCATTAAATACCTCAATCGTCATTAAAAATTCGTCACACACTCATAAAAATTACCTAACTCATTCATTATTCCAAATTTAATCACATTAATTATGTACTCCACACATTTTTAATGACTACCCTCTATCATTTTTTTAAAATTATTTTTTTCTATTTTTTCAACTAATTTATATTCCATTTTTTATCGACTCATCCGCGTCGTTTCCCTAAAAAAAATCAAAAAATTCATCTGCGTTGCGAGTCGCGAGTTAAGCTTGAGATGAGATCAAGAGGGCAAATTAGGAATAAAAATTATCTAGTAAAAAGAAATAAAGAAGAGAGAGTAAAATCTTTAAGGATGAGTGGATATATGATTAATGTGATTAAATTTGGAATGATATATTTTTAATAATGAGAGGAATTTATTTAATTTAATGCTCATTAAAGAATCTATGCACCACAAGCATAGCTCTTCTCATGTTTATATCGCTTACTCTTAAATTTTGCCTTCGATTAACTCAACCCTGAACGTTAACTTACGAGAGGAGAATTGTCCTATCTTTATATATATTCTTTTTTACGGTCATATTCATAGTCGACGTAAGACTTAACTCAACATTTTAATATTTACAAATCGCAGGTGAGAAAAAGGGAAAGAATGGCAAAGTTAAGAGAAGAGATTGCAGTTCAGAAAGCCAAGGAAACAGAACTTAACAAAACCATTCACATCACAGGTTTGTATTTAATTTTGATCACTCAGCCAAATCTTAATTTATGTATTTTTCTTTAATTTGCTTTGTCAGAAAGAAATTTACTGTTCTTTGTGAACATTATTTTGCAATCACTTTTAACAGAGGAGACTATGAGAGCAAAACAAATGCTGGCAACAATGTCTCATGAGATAAGATCTCCACTTTCTGGAGTTGTGAGCATGGCTGAGATCCTCTCTACGACGAAACTCGATCGCGAGCAAAGACAGCTCTTGGATGTCATGATATCTTCAGGAGATTTAGTTCTTCAACTTATCAATGACATTCTTGATCTTTCCAAGGTTGAGTCAGGTTAGAAATCTCTCCATTTCTTGTCAATTTTTACATAGTTCTTCAAAGTCTAATTTTAATCACCAAGATAGGAACTTGGAAGTTAATTATGTTTATTTTTTTTCGTTTTCGAGCATCATGTTGCCCTATTACGACAGAAGAAGACTAATTCTTTAGTAGACAGACTTGTTCTCCCAACTGATGTCTCTTCGGCATGGCTCGAATCATAATGATTATATCTAGTGAAGACAAAAAGACTTACTTTGTTCTATGTATAGGAGTTATGAAGTTGGAAGCTACGAAATTCCGGCCGAGGGAGGTGGTGAAGCACGTACTGCAGACGGCCGCGGCGTCATTGCAGAAAATGTTAACCTTGGAAGGAAATGTGGCAGATGATATACCAGTTGAGGTGAGAACTTACCAGTTTGTATTTGAACAAAGGACTATAAGGAGGGAATTAGTTAATATTTGTAAGAATTTAAAATACATTAGTGAAAAATAGTTTGTTTGGATAAGTGAAGCAAAAATTCTTAAGAATTTGAGTAGTTTTAGTAATCAAAATGGAGAATTTTGTACATGAAGGAAATTCAAAGGAATCAAATTTAATTTCTTATGATTTTAATTTCTCTATAATTTTGAGTTACACCATCCAAACTTGCAATGACACTTTTGAGTTTAGTTTCCAATGCAAAATATAATTTTTCACATTTTAAGTGTGTTCTTAGTAATCCACACTTGAATTTCATCCTGAATAATTTCAGGTCATTGGAGATGTTTTAAGGATCCGGCAAATTCTCACAAACTTAGTCAGGTAAATAATCTGTTTTTATTTTTTTTCATAAATTTTTTTAGGATAAATTACAACGACCTCTATTAAGATTTAAAATGCTTTAAATTAGTCTCTGACTTTGAAAAATAACCGGCAACTTAGTACTTTTCTATTTAATATTTTAGTGTCATTTAATAACAAAAAGGACTAAAATGTATGTTGTTTTGCAAAATCAGAAACTAAATTGAATCATTTGGGGTTTACTCATAGTCCATTTTATGAAAGTAATTTTTTTTTTTTCTGTATTCTGAAATAGAGATGTTGAAATAACAGACCATAACCTTTTATTTCTCTTTCTTTCTCCCACACTGAAGAATGATTTTATTTTATTTTTATCACCACTTGCATTATATTAATAATTTTCTTATATTTTTCACAGCAATGCTGTCAAATTTACACATGAAGGCAAAGTTGGAATAAACCTTTATGTTGTTTCAGAACCACCATTTGCAAAAACAGAACAAAACAACCAAAAGATGATAACAGAACAATCATCAGTTTCATCAAATGGTGTGAAGGAAGAGAATCATGTTTCAACTCCTAGAAGTAACAATAGCAGTGATCAAAATCGCCTTGAGGGTCATAAAAATAATGATCATATAAACCAGAATCATGGATTTAATGATGAATTTAGATCCTCAGTTAAAAGTGAGTGTTCAATGAATGGAGATAATGAGGAGCAATCTCATTCTACTGAGACAACAGTGTGGATCCGTTGTGATGTGTATGACACAGGAATTGGAATACCAGGTACGTGAGTACGTGACAAAGTTTATTTAAATTCATGGGATTTTATTTTGATTTTAGTCCTTGAAAATGTATGTATGAGTATTTGAGTTTCATTTTTGATTTTTAGGGAGTTTTACTTTAGTCCCTAACTTTGATCTCTTTTTTCAGTTTGCTCCCTAACATCATAATCAGTTAATGAGCTTCATTTTAATTCTTGACATTTTCAAGAACTATTCAAATAAGTTCTTGAATTCGTTTAAAATTTTCATTTTAGTCTTTGTGTTTCGTTTAAAAGTTTTAGCTATGGGACTAGAATGAATTTTTTAAACGAAATTCAAGTACCTATTTGAATTCTTATCGGAAAATCTCAGGGACTAATTTGAAACTCATTAAGGACATTATGACGTTAGGGACCAAACTGAATGATAGAGATGAAAGTTATGAACTAAAATGAAACTCCATAAAAGTTACTGACAAAAATGAAACTCAAACAATTTCAAGGACTAAAATGATAACAAACTCAAACTCCAGAGATTTGAACTCTCACCTTTAAAGTTTCAAACTGCAGTCACTGTTAGAGTTACTTGGCATCAAATGCAGCTAAATGCAATCATCATTATAAACTACAATCAATGTCCAATGCAGACATTTAGAATGCAACCATTATCGGTTGTATTGCATTAGATGTTGGTAAATGTGACTAATAGAGTGATTTTTGTAATTGCTAAAACCTTTATATTACAGAGTGATGTCGCAGAGTGCATCTTAATTTGAAACCTTATTTCTAATTGTTATATATTTAAGGCTATTTTAATTAGTTTTTCTTCAAGAAAAATACCTAATTCTTTTACATGTTGTAATGTGACAGAAAAGGCTATTCCAACTTTATTTAAAAGGTACATGCAAGTTAGTGCAGACCATGCTAGGAAGTATGGAGGGACAGGATTAGGGTTAGCCATATGCAAACAACTGGTAAACTTTTTCTTCTTCACTCTTCTTTTTTACAAATATTTATACTGCTAATTTTTCTTAACAACATTATTTTTTCTTTCACAGGTGGAATTAATGGGGGGTCATTTAACAGTATCAAGCAAAGAACACCATGGTTCAACCTTCACCTTCATACTCCCATACAAAGTCTCAACAGCTTGTGATGATGACAGTTCAGATGATTCAGATGTAGAAAACAACAATGAAAATGATGACACAACAGAGGGTTTCTTCCAATTCCAACCTCGAACTTTGGGTTCACTCTTCTCTTCTAATGGGTCCAGCAGGCCCACCAGGCCCAAAAACATCTTACCGGGCTTTAGAGCCTCACACAAAAACTTTAACGGACTCTCAAAAACGATAACTTCAACAAATCTTATCCAATCAGATAAAGTCGATTACATGGATCACAGTCACGTCTTCAACGGATTCTCAGAAAACAATAATATAACACCAAAAGGGGAAGAAAATTCAATTGAGGATTCATCTTCGGTTATCAACGATTCTTTTCTTGAGATGTCAGAATCCAGTACAAGTTCATCAAATCGTGAGATTTTAGTTAACGGAAATAAACGGAATGATAACTGTTGCGAAATTAAGGATGAAGTGAAGGGAGATTTGACTTCTCAATGTGTTACTATAAGTAATAGTAAAACTTTGTTATTAAATGTTAAGAAATGTGCATCAAACCCTAGGATTCTACTTGTGGAAGATAACAAGATTAATGTGATGGTGACACAGTCAATGATGAAGAGATTAGGTTATAGCATGGATGTTGTGAATAATGGAGTGGAAGCTGTGCAAGCAGTTCAGAGACAGAGTTATGATATTATTCTCATGGTAATTTCTTTAATCTCAAAATTTATGTTTAGTTACATTTTTGCTATATAAATTAGTTGTTCATTAAATAAAATGGCTCAGTCTACTTTAGTACAATAAACAGTATTTTAAATTGTGGTTGCAGTAAATCGTGTCAAAACTATAATATTTTACCGTGATGTCATAAAGCGAAATGCACTTAAAATTCTGGATATGAATGATGTTCCCTTGAGTTAGAGAGAAAAAATCTAGAGTACTCTTATAATATGTAGAACACCTTTTAGTTTAATGGCTTGATATGTTATGATGAATTCCTCTTTAGTTTTGCGAGAATTACTACACTAGTAATCTTTCATCTTTAATCTAATTAACAATTTAATAGTAAAATATAGCTGTCTGGATCTTAAACCCTAAATCATTAATGGTAGACTATAGCTAACTAAGCAGTCGTCTACAACACTTCAACTATAATCTATTGTTGAATTGTTAATTAGACAATTTAGGGCGAAAAACTGTTAGTTCATCACTTCCGGTCAAACCTAAAGAGGATTGAGTCTCACATGTAATTTGAGATGGTTGATGTGAATAATTCATGCATACTTATCTAAGCAAGTTATGCTTATTGGTGGAAATAAATGTTCATAATTTTTGGGTGTGGTTCTAAATATAAATTTGACCTTTCTCTAATCATTTGTTTGTTTGTACTTTACAGGATGTTTATATGCCAGTTATGAATGGTCTTCAAACAACAAAATTGATAAGATCTTATGAAGAAACAGGTAATTGGGATGAAGCAAGAAAAGCTGGAATTGAACAAAGTGTTTCAAATTTAGATCAATGTTCTGCTCCTCCTAAAAAGAGAATCCACATCATCGCGGTGAGTACCAAAAACGAAATCACTTTTTATTTCTTATAAAAAGGAACAAAAATAGTTCGAATAAGTATTTTCGATAACTTTGATTTGTCATCTTCAAAAATCTCAAGAAGCTTAATTAATTGTTGGATTTTACTAGAACAAATTATTTCTTATATAAACAATATTTTTGAGAAGAAAATAATCATTTTTTATTATCTAATGTTAATACAGATGACAGCAAACACAATGTCAGAGAGTGCTGAAGAATGTTATGCAAATGGTATGGATTCATTTGTGTCAAAACCTGTGACATTCCAAAAATTGAAAGAGTGTCTAGAACAGTACTTGAGGTGATCTGATCATATATCCATGTAAATTTCTACTTGTGTATAAAAAAAAATAAAAAAAAAATAAGAGCCTAGGAAAGTTTTGGAACAAAATCTATCAAGTTCTCTTCTCTTCACCACTTTTTACCTCCAAAAAAGTGAAAAAAAAAAAAAAAAGAATTGTATAGATCTACAATATTCTTTTTCATCTCTCCAATTATTTTAATAGTTTTGAAGGGAGAGCAAAAGTCTTAGAAAGTTAGGTAGTAGATATTATGACTAATTGGAGTGTGAATGTAGAGGTACATAAATATTTCCTAGCAGGTTATGTTAAGGTTATAAATTGAAAATTCATGCAACCCTATTATTATGGTAGGTTTTGGTCTCTATTTTCATTTCATGAAACTATTTCATGCTATTATAAATAATTATTAAATTGGCACTTGCTGTCGTGTTATTTTTTAATTTCTAAATTTTTACAAGAAAAATAGAAATGAGAAAATTTTATTTCTAATTGTTTCTAGTGTTTCTTTTATAAATTTTAAGAAAATCAAAAACAAAACAAAAATAAAATGGTCATTTTATAGTTTTTCGTGTAAACAGGAAATAGAAATAAGAAATGAAAATTAAAATATCCTTATGGTTTTGACACTAAAATTGTGTCAAACTGTGATCGTAGTCCATAACGGACATATCCGACTACATCTCATTGTATTCTAATATGATGCGATCAAACACAATTGCAATTTAAAACCTTAAGATGTGTATTAGGAGGGAGCTTTGACAATTGGCAATTTGACACTAAAAGAAAACTTTGCAAAAGCAAAATCATAATAGACACAAGGGGAAACAGGAGTGTGCAAGAACTAATGTAAAATTAATTTTTTTTTTTTATGGGATATAGGAATTAGTCAAAGATTTGACTAGGATTTGGATTTCGAGTAGTATTATTGCACAAGGTGCTCTTAGGGAATGTGTAGGATTAACATTGCAATAGTCGATATATATGAGATATGAGAAATTAGTCTATTATTTACGATCTGTTTGTTATTGTTTATGTTGTAAAATAATTACTTTTGTTAATAAAAAACCAATTTTAAAATTCTTTAAGATGTTTATTTGTGCTTTGAAAAAAAAATCAGAAACAAAAAAAAAGTAATTAGATCTTTTTTTATTTAAAAGTTAATTTGAGCTATTTCTTAAAATAATTAACGGGAGTAGAAAGGAGAAAGGATTAAAAAAGCGATTCTTGTAATTATAAACAAACATAAATAGCTTCTAGTTTTCATCTTAATCAATAAAAAAATAATTGATTTTGTACTCACCTTATAAAATCGATTATTTTTGGGCAATAACAAGTTGGCCGTTAATGTGCATTGAAAGAACGTATGATTTAATCCTCATAAACGGAGACCTACTAGACTGACATTGTTACCAAATAGATTTGAGAGAAAGATAAACATAAGCGTAATATACCATATACCTGAGTCCGTGTCACTAGTAGAGGAGGTGTGATTGTCATCGCAACGAAAAGAACTTGATTACGATTTCTACGGAGTAGGAGTTGGGGTTTTTTTTATGGTAGACACAACTCCAGACTGATGGCTACTGATGCTCTCAACATCAACAACACAAATAGGTCAAGTGTATATCCTTAATAGTCATAAACTAGTGCTTATATTGAGTGTCATTGTCAGAACAATAGCTGTTATAACCCTAATGAGCTATAACTACTAACTTGCCCATCATAACGAGTAGTCACACCTCTAGGCTCTACGTTCACTAAATGACCCACTACGCTCAATCACTTATTAGTAACTATTGATGATTCTAGGCCCATATACATAACCTGATCACTAAGAATCTCACACGTCATCTTATTGGCTTAGCAAGCCACTAAGTGTCCAACCAGTCATCTTATCAGTTAACGGGATCAAGTGGGCCATACAAGCCCATTAAGTGTCTCCCACATCTTCATGTCGGTTAACGAGAACAAATAGCCCAAGCAAGGCCGCAAATGATGTGTTCACTGACATTAGCTTATAGCTTATTGCCTAATAAAGGTGTTTAGTACTTACAAGCTTATAGTTAGTAGCTTATCAAATGCTAATTTAAAGTAGTTTATAGTTTCTGAAAAGGTAGCTTCAAATAATTTATACTTATTTTACCCTTAAATCATTTATTACACATTTACTTTATAAAAGCATTTATTACATGTTTGTTTAAGTCATTTCACAAATATAAGTTAGTTCATAAGCTAATTTTACTAAACACTTATATACAACTATATATAAGCTAAAAGCTACAAGTCACAAGTTATAAGCTATAACTTAGTGTTGCTAAACATAGCTTAAGTCTCTCCCACGTCATGTTGTCGGTTAACATAACCAAATGGGCCTACTAAGCCAATTAAGCCTCTCCTACGTCTTCTTGTCGGCTAACCTGACCAAATGGGCCTATGAAGCCCATTTAGTGCCACATGTCATCTAAAAAGGGCAACCAAACCCATTAAGTTCCCGCACGTCATCTAGTCAGTTAATGAGACCAAATGAGCATACCAAGACCACACTAAGTATCTCCAACATCATCTTCTTGGTTAATGGCCACCTCTGAAATTATAAACATCATCATATTGGGACGTGCCTGACCAATATATCAAAATGGTGGTAATAAGATCATGTTTGGATTGGCTTAATTTTGGTGTACAAAAACTTTTGTCACCTGAAAAGCTTTTGACATTGTTTTTTGGTGTGTTTGGCAAACTAGATTAAATTTTGGATTCTTTAAATTACAAAAGAAAAACCTTTTTGGGAAGAAATTAAAATTTGGACATTCTTTGAAAAAGCTTTTAGCTTTTAATATATTTTCTTTTTCTACCATTCAGATTTCTACTATAAAAGCTATTTTTATACGATCCAAACATTAAAGATTTTCTTAAAAATAATTTTTTTTAACAAATACACACAAATAAAAATTAATTATGTCACAATCAATTATAAAAATAATCGATTTTTCAAATAATCTAGTTTTCACTGCTAATCCAAACACGCTCTAACATATTTAATTATTTATCTTTGAAAAACTATGTTTTAATTATATAATATTTATATTAGTTTTTCTAATGAGTGACCCATAAGCATCCAATAAAAACAAAACAAATGTATAGTATTTTTTTATTGCAAACTATATTATTTATTATTTCAAATTCAAAATTAACACATAATATTTTCTTTATAGTAATTCAAATTATTTGTTAATGTTGTTTGTTATCTAAATATTTTATTTTGATTTTATTATTTTATGCCCATGAGCATATTACATTCCCCACTTTATATTTTATATTTTACCCAACTTTAGTGATTTTTTTCGGGCTTTTAACTTTTTATAATATTCTTGTACCTTTGATGTCCACCGGTATTCAAAGAAGCCTAACCTAGTATTCCATCATTGAACCATTCTTAAGGATACTTTCTATTTTTTCTTGCACCACGAGCATAAAAGAGAACTCCTTCTCATACTACAACATTGTTGGAACAAACCCTCTGAACTTATTGGTTTTAATGATATCAATCCTATAAAGAGACTATAAACATATGTTAACTTTATGAGATGCGTTGTTATTGCTAAGATTATATTTAAGTGTGCAATATAAGTTATGAAAGCAATTCAGATTCATTTTTGAGTGTATCACAAGTAGTGTTTATTTCAAAAAAAAATGAAGAAATGTAGCTACACCATTCTTTACATCAAATATATCATTTCTAAGCTACAAATAGATAATCAAGTGAAAAGAAGTTCAAATGAAACACTAAATTGATAAAATATTATCAAATTTGAACAATGAAGAAAGAGAGTACAAGAACAATGATTCATTCATCAAAGGACATATGAGACTACCAAGACATAAGTATTCATATATTTCAAATTATCATATCAAGAATGAAGAATATGACCCACTCAAGAAAGTTTAAGAAGATGCTCCATGTATTTCAAAGAAAGTCACAATACAAAGCTACCTTAAAGGGAAAGCTTGGAAAGCAACTTTGATAAGGCAATCTCAAAGGAGAAGTTCATATGACTTCTCAAGGAACTCAGTTTGAAGATTTGAAGTCATAACCTTAAAGGAAAATACCTCAGACTCAGATTCAACTAAATTTGAAGTGCAAAATAGAGTTCAAACATTAATATTTTAGAGAAAAGAATTCAAACTGAGAAAAAAACAGGCAGAAAAATCATCATGAACAACTCATATTGAAAATTTTAGCCCAAACTGATTTGAGTCCTTAGATTCAGATTAAGCAGAATCTAAAGTACAATTCTAAAACAACTGGAAGCTATGTGTAGAGCAAGCAGCATGGAAATCAAGTTAAACAATTGTCCAATGGTCATAAACAACTATATCTTCACGGAGGGCTTTATATATAAGCTTTTAGGATGATTCAATACTTGGCTCAACCCCATACCCAAGCCCAAAAGCACAATCTAAGGTCATAGATTCATCATTTTATAGAAATAGCATAATCTAAAGATGAATTTAAGTTGAAATATCAGTCATATCTCTTACCAAGTCACTATTATAACTGCCTATTATTCTCTTAGAAGTAGTGTAACCATACGAAGGTTGCATCGCATTGTCTATCCATACTTTGTGTATCATCCAACCTAAAATAAGTTTGTACTTCATTGTCTACCCACACTTTGTGTGTATTCGCGAAGCCCAAACCAGATTGCTTATACTTTGATATATGTTAGTCACTCAACCAAGTTAAGTAGAGATCTTAGTGTTGGGGTGTGTTGATTATAGCGTGAATAGGCTATGGAAAGATTACTTAAAAGCTTAGAGAGGTTCTGTGAAAAAGAATACTCACCTTATAAGCCTGGAGAGGCCTAAGAAAAATACTTGTATCTTTGTGAAGATAGTGAAAAATCTCATTTAGTTAAATGGAGACTAGACATAGCCAAGAAAAGGTAAACCAGGATAAATTGTAGTGTTTTATTCTCTCATCGTCTCTCATTTTTTATGTCTAAACTATACTTGGTAGCAATTACATGTTTTTCTTATGTTTTCCTTTTCTATACATGTTGTATATTCTGAATCTGAACTTATTATTAATTTTAATATTTAAATCTGAGCATGAATATAAATTGTAAATATACATTTTTATACTTAGAAAGTAAGAAGCTATGCTTACTAAATATGAAACGGTGTTTTGTGTATAAACATATAAATCTAAATTTGAACTGCCATCTAAATCTGAATCTATGTTATGTCTGCTAATTTGGATCTCAATTTTATATATGAATTTTGATATATGAAACTAATCTAATACATGAATCTGATATATAAATATGATATATGAATCTGATGTATGAATCTGAATGTGAAATTTACATATTAATATCTTATCAATTGTTTGTATAAAATATTAGAGAGCTACATATTCATAATACTCATCTAACATCTATCTTTTGTGAAAACATCTATGTCCAAGTCAAAGACATGAGTTAGTGCTTAGATCTATTGATGCCACATTTGCCATTGTTGCTCAAAACGATGATAGCTTATCAAACATACATGATTGTTTATTTATTCCTCCCATTTGCAGTGTTTAGATATTTAATTTATTTCAGCACAACAAAATGAAAGACAAACATAGAACCAAGAACATATCGTTTTAATACTAGGGTAGAGGAGTTGTCCATTAACCTATATGCTGCATTTGTGGTTATCCGAAAAGTTATTTTACTTAACTTTCAGGGACTTATTTGCAATTTTCTTTTAGGTTGGTTTTACAAATATGATAAATTTAGGACAGCTACTTTGTGCACCACTCGTATTTACTGGTGCACCACATGGATTTTTTTTTTCCCGTTTTTAGCCTTCGTTCAGAAGTTAACTTCTGAGTGAATGTGAGAGGATTCACCCATGCAGAAATACAAAAATTAGTATTTTTTTTATTATTAGCTTACAAGTTAAGCTATATTTTCATACAGAAAATAAAATTTGCTTTTCTGATAAATTGAATTTATTGAATTAAATTTATGGATTATAAGTTCTTTATGCATACGAATATTATAGTCTGTTTTCTTGTTAAATTGAACTAGCAAACAAAAATAACTTCTGATTATTTAGATAACCGCTAAAAAAGTAATTACTTCTCAACCTAACTCAAAAATCACTTATTTTTAATTTATACTAATGGGTCCTAAGTGTAATTTTTGTTATGTTATATGAGGTATGATAATGGATTCTAATTTCTGTTCTACTACAAATGTTAGAACCTGTTTTGAGTTCAAATTCTGAATTCATCTTTTGTTCTCTCACACACAACAAGCGGATGCATGTAAATTTGTTGTATAAACCATATCTGTATAATTCAAAAGATGAATTTATAATTTAACGAAAACAAATCCTAACATCTATGGCATAAGTGATTCTTGAGTTAAGTTTAGAAGTGATTATTTTTTAATGATTATTTCAAAAATCATGTTATTTTTGTTTAGTAATTTTTTTGGGCACTTTTTTAGTAATTTAATTTAACATGAAAACAGACTATAACATTCATATGTATAGGAATCAAACATATAATCGGTAAGTGTAATTCAATAAACTCATCTTATTAGGAAAACATATTTTATGTTTCATATGAAAACCGAACTCAAGTTATAAGTAAACAATAAAACTGATACTAATTTCTATGTTTAAGTGAATCCTCTCATACTCGCTCAGGCATTAGCAATAATAAAAATAAGGATACTAATGTTTGTATGGTTCTTGTGAGAAGTTAAACTTGTGAGAGGTAATTTGTGGGGAAAGAATTATGAAAAAAAGAAAAGAGAGAGAAAAAGAGTATGAAAGAAAATGGAGGTAAAGTTTATGTGTTTGATTTATTGAAAAATCAAAAGAAAAAAAAAGTGATTATAAGTATATTTACTAATTTACCTCTATCCTAAAAAAATGTACCATTATTTAGAGGCTAAAATATAATTTTGGTCTTTTATGTTTTAATGAATTTTTACTTTAGTTCTTTATTTTTTTTCTTGTCAATTTGGTTCATTATTTTTATTTTTCACACCATATTGGTCCTTTGGAACTAACACAATGAAGATCTTTAGTGAAAATGTCACAACGATGTTGAGAAAGATGTAGATGAAATCACTCAATAGTGTTATCGTAAAAGAACTAATATGGTATAGAAAATAAAGATAAGAGACCAAATTGACAAGAAAAAAGATAAAGGACTAAAGTAGGAATCACTAAAACATAAAAGACTAAAGTTATATTTTAGCCTTATTTTAAATTTTATCACATATTTTTTTAAAAGGAAAATAAGGAAAAAAAGCTAATGAGTACATCAAGGGTTGCTATGTACAATGTACTCGATCAAATATAGACCATAAATAAATAGCAGTAGTAGATATTAAGTACCCTAAAAATGCTTTTTAGTGGGACCCATCGTACATTTTCTTTCCTTCCATTTTATGGTGATAACCAACTAGTAGATTTTCAAGTTTTCTTTACGATGTTTGTTTGATGGAGATAGGAAGGAAGGAGGTGGGAAGGAGGGAAGTAGCTTAGAAGTGTCATGCTTCCTCTGATTGGAAGTGTCATAAGAAAGGAAGGAAATGGGGAAATGAGGTGGGATCCATAGGTGTTAAAATTCTCCCCACCTTAGACGAGATTTGAGAAAAAATCTGGCTATTGTTGATAAATGACTCAAATGTTCCCGGTTAACATCTCATTTAAATGAAATTCAAATACTTCTACGTAAGGTAAGTTGTTATTTCATATTATTCCAATACTTCTTTCTTTTCTCTTTTCTTTCCTATTTCACTCAAATCAAACAACTTATAAATTACTCCTACTTCTCTTCAACTTCTCTCCTCTTAACTTCTTCCTTTTCAACTTCTTCCCTCTCTATTTCTTCCCTTTAACCAAACATAGTATTACGGTTTCATCCACTTAAATTTTTTCCTCCTTGGTTCAGCCGAATCAAACAAAGGTTCAGTGGCCCACTTTATGGCAACAACTAAGCGGGCGGACCCTAGAGTTGTCAAAACAAGTCATGGCTCGCGAGCCAACTCGACTAGAATCAGTTGTGTTGTAAAAATATTAGATCTAAAAAATTTGATTCAAAATTAGCTCAACTAGCTCGCAAGAATTGCAAGTCAAGTCAAGTTAAGTCGAGTTGAGCTCGCAAGGTGGCAATATTTTTTTTTTTTGTTTTCTTTAAATACCCAAACCTAATTCTGGACCAAAAAAACTACCCAATCCAAAATAATAAAAAAACACACCCAACCCAAAAAAGAGAATAAGAGTTGCTACTTTTAGTCTACACTTGAAACTTAAAAGTTATACTCTAGAATTTCACTCCCTTTCTCTCACTCGTTAAATGTTCACCATCTTTTTCTCATAGTTTTCGCTAAATGCACATTCTTCTAACTTTGCTAAATAATCATAGAAACATGAAATTGTTATCATAGTGTATGATAATCATGAAAATGTCATAATTATTTTTTACTTTTTATTTTATTTTAATATTAGTGAGAGTCATCTCGCTTAGTTGAATTATATAATTCGTAGTTCAAAATTAAAGCGAGTAGAGTCGAGATAGCTCGCTTTTAGAACTTGATCGAGGTTTTTTTTTTTAATATTTTGGGAAACACACTCTTGTTCTCAATTCTCCGTACAATTTCTTTGTGCTTCTCACAGGGTGACTACTATTGTCACCTCTCCCTTTTTTTCTACACCGCATGTTTTAATTTATTTTCAAAAATTGTTCTTTGCTCGGTATTTAAAACCTGAGCACGCTCGAGTTTTAGAAACTGAGCGAAATAATAAGTGTTCCGCAAAACTAACTAACGGTTTTTAAATTTTGGACGTGCCCGATTAATTACTGGATGTGCCCGATTTTTAATTACGGATAGATGTTATTCGCTTGGTTTTTAATTACTGGGGGCACTCAGTTTTTATAACTGGACGCGCTCGATTTTTAAAAATTGTTAGTTAATTTTGCGGAATATACTTATTAATTACTCAATTTTTAAAATCTACAATTTTTAAATACCGGGCAAAAATAATTTAAAAAATAAAATAAAATCGTGTTATGAAAGCAGAAATAGAAAATGTGGCAATAGTAGCCACCTTCTCACAGCACCACCCATCAAATTTGAAGTTTGCTACTCTGTTTCTCGCCCGCAGCGCTTTTTCACTATCAGAGCCAGTTGTCGCCCCAGTTGTCGCCGGTAACGTGCCTGCCGCGCCGCCCAAATCGGCAGCCCCCCCTGTCCCTTCCCTCGTGAGTTTCTTTATGGCTTACCTTGAAATAGGGTTGCATGATTTTTATAAGTTGACGTTGTTGAACATTCTATTCGAGAATTTGAGACTTGCGAGGGGTATCAATACCTTGGTACAATGAATCCCTCGTGATTCATATGTACAATCCTGCAGTTTCCTTACATGCTATTGAATCCATGATCTCACGGCCAAGGGACCAAGTACAGGCCAACCCTCGTTGGCGAAGAACAATCACTTTTTTTAAAACTTCTATATGTTCCACTACAGTTGATTAATTTGAAAAATAGCTCAAAGTACTTCTAAAAAAATCAGAAATCTGATTATTTTTTGCTCTTAATTATTAAAAAAGGTGATTATTTTGCAAAATAAGCAATAACAAACGGACTTTAAATTCAATTGTTTGGCTCAAACCAAACCCCTGTGGCACTTTGGCCTATAAAAAAATTTATTGGCGTTTTTCATAGTTTGGTGTTCAGGTCTAAAGGTAGTGTTTATATAAATGGATTCAATTGCTGGTAATAACTCCTTTAGTTTCAAATCATCCTATTAGATGCTTCTCATCCTTTTTTTCTGGCTGGTTGATACTGTTTTCAATTTTGGACCAGATAATTATGTATTGTTGTCTTTCAAATCTTGCCATTCTTTGTTATTTTCAGGGACACGGTTATCATATGCTGCTTGGTGCAACATATCTTCCCTAGGCATTCAGGTATGCACCTGATAAAGACTTCTTTTCTCGTTGGTTCAATAATTTGCTATACTGATACATGCGAGAACTAGAAAAGATTCATATAGTATATATGAACCACCATTTCATTCTTTTTTGTTTCAGAGATTAAGGGTTAATATGTAACATCATTTTTTTTTTGGGTGAAAGATATGTAACATCATTTAATAAAAGCTAATCTGATGTGACAACTGACAAGTTAAATATTGTGTTTGATCATTTGACAACACTGCAATGGTTCATTGCTCAAATTTTTGTTGAAATGGTTCATTGAATGGCAAATTGTTTTCCTTCAATCCTTTAATCATAACCAAACAATATTTATGTCTGCTAATCATGATGCCTTCATTCGTTGTACTATTTTAGTGATACTAGTTCAAGAGTTTAAATATATACTAATTCACATACTTTTGTGCAGCAACTCCTTGAGTTTTCTGATTCAACTGCAAACTCTATTCAACTTCTCATAAAGTTAGTTATAAAACATTCAATGACTCGTAATTTTCTTTTATGTTAAATCGTGACAGGAGGTGTATATTACATGTTTTATATTGTTGAAAGCATAGCTAGAAAAGTTCATTAATTCTGAGACATAGATAATTATATAAAATTCTGAGACATAGATTAATTACAGAAACTATGTGTGCATTTTACACAGAACTATAGTATATGTCCATTTTTTATTTTTTTCTATCTGTGAATGTCAGGCAGGACCAGGGTGGATTTGAATTTGTTTTTTTTCCCTTTTACAATTTTTTTGTCCAGCTAGAGCAAACTACATACTTATCCTTCATCTGAATGCATTTTTGCAGCTCAAAGGAAGATAGGGGAGACATCACTGAATGAAGCAAGCTACAGATCTCATCAGATTCTCAGACAACAAGGGTGTGAAATTTTATGGTACATCTCTTACATTTCCTAAACAATAATGTTTTCAACTGTAGTATCCACCATATATAGCTGCATTTAATACAAAATAATCAATCTATTCCAAGTAGGTCATTAGGCAAAGACACAAATAAATTTTTATTTTTATTATATAAATCTTTACTAGGAAAGCATATGGTTCAAGTTTCTTGGGGAACTTGGAAGGTCTTCTTTAACTTCAGGTATCCATGTATCTATATCATGAATCTCATAGCTAGCTATTGAGATCTGTTCTCTGTCGTCTCTGGAACCGTAAAATTTGGTGTCTTGTTGATGGTGGATTCTAAACACGGTGCAGAGTTTTTTCCACAATGAGTCATTCAAATCAGATTTCATGAAGACCTTCCAATAACCATGAATGATCATAGCCATGTGTACGATGAGGGCTAATGAAGAAGCCGCCCCCGCAATAAGGAATAATCCCGAGAAACTTTCAATGTCAAGTTTATAGGAAGTGTCATCTTCAGGGGGCTGCACACAACGAGTTTTGTTAGTGAACCATCTGTCTTCAATTGCTTTCAAGTTATCTTGATTTCCCTCTGTCAAATTTAAGATAGCTCTTGAAACATCTGCAACCAGATGAGAACCCCTTTTGAATGCCTACATGTACACAACCACACATATTAATAGAAAAACTAAAGTTAACAAGCTTAGTTTACACCATTATATTCAACTTAAAAAATTAGAAAATGTGAATGTGCACAGGTTGAAAGACCATCTTTAATTAATCACATGTTATGCAACATTAGAGGGAGTAAATCTAACTGTTTGTAAATACCATTCTTCCAAGCTGATGACTCTGAGAAAACCATTCTTCCTTCATAAAATAGCACCCAATGTTCATAAGAAAACCTAGGTTAAGTGGTTTTTGCTTGCTATAATCCTGCAATGATTTGCTTAAACTTTGCATAAACACTATCTATCCACACAGGAAAACACAGAAATGTTTGCAGCTCCCGTTCCTCATCTCTTCCACACAAAGCATCCGTTCCTCTATTTTAAATGCCTGAATTGCACACAATGTCAAAATCATAACCTAACTACTTTGCTATCAAGTTTTGTTGGCTGCCAGTAGTAATTTGCTGCTATAACAGTTGCCGCAAACTTTTCTGATCAATGTAGACATCAATACTCTAGCAACCATGTCCCTTTGTTTTGCCAACATTTATCGAAAGCTGTTTGTCAGTGACCTTCACAAATAGCTCCTCTAAGAACCATTTTGGTCCCTTCCATATTAATTTGCAAGACTTGTTGCCCCAATCTACCACCATCTCCTCCAATGAGGCTAATAACGAGACCCCGTGTACCATAACATCCTCGAATTCAAACAAATATGCATCAACAGAGAATGTTTCGTCACCTAACTCAATGACCATCCTGCGATAAATTCCTTCAATCTCAGTTTTATCTCATTTGCCATCATGTTTCACATTTGTCGTGATGTAACTATCTCATTCCCTTGCCTCAACCAATTTCCTTGAGATGAAGTTTTGTGTCGCACCGTTACAGACTACTACGAAGAGTGGAACTCCACTTACCTTTATCTGCGTTTTGAGCGTATGGGGCGTTTCCTCCTCTTCACACGTTGCCTTCCTGTCTGTACCAGTGCCATTTAACTCCTCTTCTCCTTCCATTTCTATAGGGACCACTTTCAGCTTGTGGTCTCATTCTGTAAGCCCGGTAACCTTATGTTCTTTTACGAGGCTCTTAAATTCGGTTTTTTGGCCTAACTCACTTCCAAAAGCTAGTTCATAGAACTTTCAGCACACCCTCTCACGTCCAGGAATGGACATCTGGAGCTAGCACAAATACGGGTGGTCCAATAATATGGGACTTTCAACACATCCCTCATGGGTGGCCCCCTAATGGATCTAGGATTTTGGGCTTAACTCACTTCCAAAAGGTAGCTCATCAGATAAGGATCGTTGCACACTTATATACTCTATAATGGTCATATCTCCGGTCAATGTGGTACTTTCTTCTGCTCCAGAGCTATGCTCCTATAACTAACTGAAAGTTTCTCCCATCTGTAACGAACTCCCACTACCAAAGATAGCTTAAGAAATCAATAATTCTGTCTTTTCGATCTCCTAACATAAACTCCCCACACGGTTGCATTAGACACCCCCTCATGGACTTAGGGTCCATTCGGCACACTAACATCAGAGCCCTAACAGTAACGGTAATAATACAAGAAAAATAGAGTATAAGAATAACAAACAATACATAATTAATAAGGGAGAGACTTTACTTACGAAACCAAAGCCTTCGGTTCTATAAGTAGATCCAATGGTTGTATATTTGGAGCGGTACTCTGTCAAGATAACGTTCGTGTATGGGATTTCATCAAAAGCAGCAGAAATGCCTCCATTTTGGCTGCCCAACTTTAGAAGTTGATCACACTCTTCTGCATTTCTATAAACTTTAAGCTTACTGTCATCAAAGCCCATTCCTTTAAGAAATTCGTACATATAAGACCCATGTTGGTATCCAACCAATTCCCCATTCTCCCGAAGCTGATTCACATCTCTCACTGCTGGTTGCAACTGTTTAACTGTCATTTGAGAGGCCAAGTTAGCTGTGTAACTCTGTGTCACTATAAGCACCACAAAAACCCATATGATCACCACAAACCTAGCCAAGTTGCTTCGTACTCTCTCCCCTGTGAAATATAGTTCCTTTGGTAAACTAGCTAGAATAGAAGAGCTGCAGTTTGTTTTGTTTTGTTCTTTTTTTTTTTTCAAACCAGAAAAAGAGAAAATGATAAATTATTACTTTGTGCAAAGACCAATGTTGAGAAAGAAAACCAAATGCTAGTGCTGACTTGATGTGTGAGTGAACCTCTGAATTCTTCGTTGACGGGATGTTCAAGCACCCAAACTACAAAGCCAATGAACACAAAGAAGCAACCAGTTGTGAGCCATAGTTCCCATGTCAAGGGCTTCAAGAAAATCCAAGCCTTTGGCTTGCTCGGTTTGTTGGTTGTTGGCACTATAAAAGTTGCACCATTCTCTGTGAATGGCATCGTGAAATCCACATAAGCGGACCACTTAGCCATGATTGTTATATCTCCTACCACAGCATCAAATTCCTGTCAAATGAGACACCAATATAGTTAAATTGGTTTTTAGTTGCAGTCCGTATCACTTGACTGCATTAGTATGTTGTGATTGCAGTGTGTGATGTCTACATTAGAATGCAGCATCCCACCGCAACGGGACAGTGACGGTAACATGATCACAACCGCAATTTAAGTTCATATAATAAACATATTGAGTGTTCTTAAATTTTGATTTGGGCCTAACTCACTCAAAAAAGTTAGCTCATAAGAGGAGAATTGTCACACAACTTATATACTCTACCGTGGTCATATCTCTACTTCTTTAGTCAACGTGGGACTTTCAACAAGTGTAATTCAGATTTATCAGGATTTAGTTACACACTTACAATTGTGGAAAACAATTGTTTGTTTGTAGTGTAAAGAGTGGTTCCTAATAGGCTAATATAAATATGTGCAAATAAAAATGGCGTGGCATTCTTAATCAGAATTGAAGTGTAAATCAATTTTCAATTTATTCCGTAATTTTTTTCCTCTTTTCTGGTGTGTCAGAAATAGTGAAATAGAGCTTGTGTGTGCGTGACAAAACTCCAATAGAAGTGATATTAGAGGCTAAGTTACTGAGCCATGGCTAATTCAAGTACTATTATTATGCATGTGTTAGTGTAATTGTACAGAACAAAATGTTGCATGCATGAAGAAACTAGAAAGGCAATTCAAGGGAGAAAAGTGTTACCCCAAGATAAACTTGCTGGATCAAATCATCGTAGTATGCTCCTGGATGAAAGTCGTCATAATACTTTGTATATGGGATGAATTCATAAGGGACAGTGTATGGTAACATTTTGATTACAGACACAAAAACATCGATGCAGTATCCACTGGCTTTTGTCATGTTTGTGGTTGGTTCATGTTCTACACGCACGAGTTCATCGAACTGATTTCTTTTTACTGGAACTCCTATCCTCAGCGTCTTGGTATTTACAAATTCATCCCTGTCAAAAGGAGCAAAAAAAGAATCCCCTGGCCAAATGATGTGTCCTAGATTGGTCTTTGATAGAGAATATGTGTCCATGCTTCTGGAACTGGAATCCATCTTTCTTTTGAGTCCATTCTGTGGTGTCCAATATCCAACTGTTTTTTTACCATCACCATTGATGTTAATTATCTGAAAAGCTGATAAATTGACTTCTCCATTAACAAAACTGAAATCCCCTACAAGGCCATGAAAATTGGTCTTGGACAATGCTTCCTTAAGTTTTGGACCAATTCGAAGTGCTTGAAAATTCGTTGCATTGGTAGAAGCACTTTTCTTTTGGAAGCACTTCTCAACTGCCACAGCTAGAGCTGTTGCAGCATCATAAGCCCATATTCCCAAAACATTCATTTGAGGTCCAATTATGCTTGGATTTTCTTGTTGGAATCCCTTCTTCCATCGGGTCTCGAAATCTTCACGCTCTTTCGTGTTTGGAATATAGCTACTCACACCTAACACCCCTTGCATCGAGTCAACAACCGAAGATTTATTCATGGTTAAATAATGTCCCATCTTTGTGGTTATGATCCAAGCATAGCCTTGGATCATCATCCCCATTTTTCTTGCCATGATGAACAAACGGTAGCCTAATTTGGGAGACAAGTGCACAATAAAGACTCTATTGGACATTGTTTTTAATTTACGAAGCTCTTGTTGGAGAATTTGTTGTTTGGTTGTTGTTGACAATGATGGGGAGATTACACAATGATATGAAGCATACACGTTTTCCTCAAGCAAAGCTTTAGTCATCAGAGGTATTAGCTCCTCCTTATATATCCCCCGTGAGTATATGAGCACCACTTGGTTCCATCCAAAAGCTTTAACAATCGCCGAGATGGCTTGTACTTGAGCTGCATTGTTCTGTGCCCTCGGAAAAGATAAGGACTCTGTACACGAGGGCTAGTTAGAGAAGGGCTTGTAGCAGAAAATGTTATGATAGGAACCTGATATTTGTGTCCCACATCCACAAGAAAACTGGCCTGCTTTGAACTTTGGGGCCCTATAATCGCCTTCACCTCTTTATTTTCTATCAAATCCACAGCTGTACCAAATCACACTTAATTTCATTAACAAAAAATCAGATATTAGTATTATGTTAAAGTTTGAGTTATAAGACATATTTTTGGTGCCTAAACTATTTCGAAAATTTTCTTTTGGTCTCTAAACTAAAAAAGTACGTTTTTGGTCCCTAAACTATTCGATTTGTCTACTTTTAGTCCCTCTGTCTAACTTCAGTTAAGTTTTTGATTGCTTGGCCAATAGAGTCCACATTAGCATTGCTTACATGGATAAAAATGAGTGAATTTCTTGAATTACCATTAATGTGTCCTAAATTTAGAGATTTGGGAAACTTAGAGTAAGTGTTATTTTGGTCATTTCACATTAAGGGTAATTCAGAAAATTCAATCGTTTTTATAAACAACGTTGATATGGATTCCATTAACCACATCATAAAAAGCTTAAGAGAAGTTAGACGAAGGGACTAAAATACACAAATCGAATAGTTTATGGACCAAAAACGTACTTTTTTTCAGTTTAGAGATTAAAAGTAGATTTTTGGGATAGTTTAGGACCAAAACATATTTAACCCAAAAGAGAAATACGATTGTACCTGCTGAAGCTGCTGCAATCACCTCTTCGTTGGAATCCTTGGTGCTGAGAACAATCCTAGTTTTATAGTGAAGGTGTGACTGTGAATCATACAAGTCTGAGAGTGCCATTTTGATGCTAGTTAAACCCAATTTTCCAGTCCACGTGTCAGCATCGAGAACAATGCCAACATTTACGGGGATCGTGGCATTTGATTGGATGGCTGAGCTAGTACAAATTGAGGTACTTATGATGAAAAAGCAACCATAAAGTTTCATGGCATTCATCTTTGAGTTGAGAAATTGAACGCCCAAAACAACATACTATATAATAGGAGAGTTTAACATACTAAGTTTATTTATTTATTTATTTATTTTTTGTTATTTCTTTCTATGGTTGACTTTGACTTGGAATATTATCTTATAACATAGTACTCATTTCTTGGTATGACTACAGGGTAGACTTGGGGTCGGAGCAAGGGTAAGGAGAAAGTCAGAAAACAAATAAATTGCTTAATTAATGTTGTTTCTTTTTTTTTTTGTTGGTCAAGATTGGTGTTGTTTCCTTGAAGTTGAATTCATGGAAGAATGTTAGTATTATTTTCGTTGAAATCAAAGTGCAAATTAAAGTTGCGTATTTGATTTTCTTATGATTATTTCCAGTTTTCATTGAAGGGCATTAGGGTAATTTATTATCTATTATATCTATTAAAACACAACCTACAAGTCATAAACTTGACACATATAGAGGGGCGGAGGGTAGTTATCCTTTGGGGGGTCTCACCTCCACACAACGAAAAAATTTATTTGTATGTATATATAATTTTTCGAACGGCTCCCCATTATTTTTTGGGGCAACCCCTATCCCATCAGAATTATTTTTAAAATTGTTAAAAGATATTATTTATATACTAGTTATGATATTATTGAATCGTTTATTTACTTTAAAATGTGTACGATTCTCTTTTATATTTTAATTTGAGTAAACATAAATTAGTTTTTTAGATCATGTGAGTGTCTCATTTTAATTCTTAACTTTATCAAAATTTTACTTCAGTCTTTTCTATGATTGTATAAAAATTTAGTTAATTTAGTGCTTGACTTTTAAAAAAATCACTCATTTTAGTTTAGAGTGAACTAAAATGAATAGTATTTTACAAAGTCAAGGACTAAAAAGAAATTTTGATATAATCAAGGACTAAAATAACTGACACGAACAAATTAAGAGCCTAAAGTAAAGATTCACTCATTTTAATTTTTCTAAAAATTATTTATGCAAGTCTTATTTATATAAATAAAAAATGACTGACAAATTCAAAATAATTAATTGACTTAAATGATTGTCTAACACTTGCTTAATTAAATCTCAAATTTTCTATCCAAATGGGTTTAATCTTGTTGGAAGCGTGTTAGGTCCAATAGTTTGAGAATATGTACAAAGACACTCGTTTCACTAAGAGGTTGTTAGCTCAATTCTTGCAAGAAACTTTCTCTTAGGGAGGAAGTTTACCCATGTCATTCTAACTTTTGAAATTATGAAATTTTCTTTTCATGAATTTTTTTTCCTTATAAAAAGATGAAGAATTTTTTTAAATGTGTTAATTATCAATGTATTTAATGTTACAAAGTAGGGTTGGCAAAACGGGCCAGCTCGGCCTGTTTGGCCCGCGGCCCGCCTAGCCCACCAAAAAGCGGGACGGGCCAGCCCGGCCCATCAAGACAATGTGGGCTCGTTTTGCTAGCCCGGCCTGTCGCTTTAAAAATTAGGCGGGCTGCGGGCCAGCCCGCCACATAATTAAAAAAATTTAAATTTATCTTTTTTTATTTATTTTGCTTTTTGCACCATACAAAAAATTGATTTTTTATTATTTTTAACTATGGGCTTAACTTTTTTTATGTTTTTTTGTTTGGTATAGACATTTTTTGTTTTGCCCTATCAATTTTTTTTTATAACAACACTCTCACCCTCTACTTTTAACAAAAAAAAGTGTCACTAGCCCGGCGGGATAGCACGACTCGCCACCTTTGTAGCCCGGTGGGCTGGCGGGCTAGGCAGGCCGGACTGCATAAGTGGACGGGCCAAAAATTCCAGCCCAGCCCGCTTATTTTTGTCAGGCCAACGGACCGACCCAGCAGGCCAAGCCCATTTTAACATCCCTATTACAAAGTATCTTTGTATTTCACTTAAGTGTAAATTGAATTTTAATTTTTAATATATTAATTTTAATGTGTCTGCCCCTTCCCCAAAATTATCGTCTTGCTCTGCCCTTACACATATCATATCTTTTTTTATATCATTTTGCCACCTAAGTCTTTTTAACCACAAACAATTAATTCTCTTATAGTCCCCTCTTACATTTGCTACTACCTTCTACCTAAAGTCCTAAACATACATTCTCAATAAACATTTTTATAATATTAGTATTAATTATAACTAAATTTAAATGTAATTCATGTATAAAAGTATAACTAAATTTGTTGAAAATAATACATATGTAAATGTTAATTAGCATTTTAAAATTTTTAAAATTACGTTTAGAATTCAATTACCGAGGTTATAAATATATCTCTTTGAAATTGTAAAAAAGAAAAGTAATTAAATAATTTAAAGATTGAAATAAAATATTTAATATTTTAATATACTAATTTTTAAAGCGCTAAAAATTAAATGTTTTAAATAAACTTTATAACTATTTTCAAATATTTAAATCAATTATTATATATTATAATCTATTTAGAAAATAGCTACAAAATTATTTCAAATTGAATTTATGTTACATTTTAACAACAAAATAATATGTATATAATTACACTCTTCATCAAAATCATACATATTATAATTAACATGAGGTGGACACTAAATGCACCACACCAATTGCTGGCCTCACCACACATTTTTTTCCAAAAATATCCCTCGTTCAGAAACTAGTTTTTGAGCGAGATTTTAAGTTTATACACCACACCACATAGAAAATAAAAATTAGTTTTTCTTACAAACGGAAATTAGTTTCTAAGCGAGAAAATACTCGAATCACGCGGAAAACAGAAAGTAGATTTTGTTTATAACAAATTGTAGAAAACGTTACACTTGAATTAAACACATGAAAAACACAAAATTAAGACAATTAAAAGCCAAAATCAAACAATTTAAATCAAGAAATTCAAATATTAAACTATAAATCACATTTAAATATGTGAATTAGGATTTGAATTTATTGACTTCAAAAAAACTATTCATATTTGTGTTTAGTGTTTAGGGTTTGGAAATTTTTGTTTGATTTGAGTAGTTATTTGTGAAATTTTAGACTTTGTATATGTGATTTAGATTTTGATGTTTGAATTTTTTATTTAAATTGTGTGATTTTGGCTTTTAGTTGTCTTAATTTTATGTTTTTCGTGTGTTTAGTTCGACTGCCACATTTTTTGTAATTTCAAAAACTACAATTTGTTATAAAAAAATTCTAGTTTCTGTTTTGTGCGTGATATGATTACTTTCTTGCTTAGAAACTAATTTTCGTTTGTATCATAAATTAGTTTCTGAGTGAAGGGTATTTTTGGAAAAAAATAAAAGTGTGTGGTGAGGCCAAAAATTGGTGTGGTGCATTTAGTGTCCACCTTAACATGATTATCTCTATATTTAATTTTCTTCGTAAGCTTTCAATCAAAATAAAGTAACATGGAACGACACAACCTTCAAGAACCCAATACACAAGGAAATCATTAGATCATCCAAATTTGAGTTGTTAGAGTATGATATATCTTTATTCAAATTTTTTATCAACAATCCATCTCTTAATAAATGATCTTAGCAAAGTTAATTTTATTTTCTAAATTTATACTAAGATAAACGATTAGTTTATGTGTTTTTCATAATTCTTCATTTATATTATTTTTTAAAACAACATCTAATAATTAAAACACTTTTTTCATATTCACCTAAAATTATTTTTTTCAATTTAATTCATGAAAACGAATTATAATTAGTTTTGTTTGAAAAATTATTCGATAAAAGAAATTGTGTTTTTCTAATAAAGGATGTGCACCAATCAGAATAAGGAATGCCAGCTTAACCTCCACCATTTTGCCAATTGGTGGGATGCTTATGCTTTGTGTGATGTCGGTGTTCTTAATATCGGACTTTCTCCAAGTGTCCTCCTTGGTGATGGATTAGCTCGTTTATTGCCATTGTCATTCCCATTAACTTCGGGATTAACCCCTCTGACATCTGCCATTTTAATCGGCTCAAAACCTGAGTGAGTCTCTCTTGGATGTGGGGTAGAAGTGTCTCTATGTGGTTGGTTTTGTTTTTGTTTCTTTGTCTTGCTATTATATCTCTTAGTTGTCTTCTCGATCTCATTGTCAAACAACAATTGATCCGCAAAAACTTTTCCTCATAATAGCATATATCAAAACACTCGAGGAAAGTTTTGTTTCTTTCTCTTCCAGAGCTTGGGCTTCGAATTTCTTCAAATTCTTGAGCAGTGAATCTTTAAGACCCAAGTCATTTCGGATTTGAGACACTTCTGCTTCTAGAGATGAAATAGATTGGGAGGAACCGACTTCATGATATACATTTTTTAGAAAGGCCATGTTCATAGCCATCCAACCCATAATCTCCTTGACTTGAGACTATTAAATAATAAAGTTCATATAAGAATTTTTGGATGAATCATCCAAATGACTTCAATGAATTCAGGCTATAGTTTATTTGGAGCCTAGCTTGATCAACCTTCTTGAAAAATTCCCCAAGATGAAACTCTATAGTGGGAGACGTGAATCCTTCCCAGATGAGGGTAGGGTGAGAAGAAAGAGATATCATTTCCCGGGAAGATCCACCACCCAAGATAGGTACAATACCTGAAAAAGAATTTCATCACATAAATTATAAAAGAAGGTGTAAATGAAACAACATATGGTTAGTGATTGGGTGTCACCTTTTCCTTTATTTGTGTTGACATGATGGCCCTTTTCCAACAAGGAGGCACTTCTTCTGCATCTTGAATATTCTCAGTGGTCGGATCAGGTAAATCCTAAGACTTTCCACCCTTGTCTGGGATCCTTTTGATTCTTCTCTCCATAGTAAACTGATGGCGGAATGAAGAGCACCGATGGTTGGCTAGGGATTTCCCGCCCTTGTCCTTAGCATTTCTTCTAGCGAGGCGTGCGACATAAACAACCATAATGGATTCTATATCCACAAATAAAATAGATCCAGTTAGTATCAAGTTAGAAGCTCTAAAACACATATTTATAGACAAAAATAAAATCAAGTGAGGATATTACTAAGGCAAGAATTCAGTCTTTCCGGGGAGCGTCCACCACATCTTTGTAGTGAAGAGGAATGCCGCGTTGGTCAACCATGCACATAACACAACAAGGATAGCTTGATCTTCCTCTTAGAGAAATCCAAGATCAGCATCAAAAAGCTTTGAAACTTTATCATAATGATCCTTATTCCAGTAAAGAGGGAATAATTCTTCCTTGTCGCCACTAACCTAGAAAAGATTCGTATTTTTATTCCGGGGAATAATTTTGAAGTAAAGATCCCAGTAAAACTTGAATGACTCGTCATACTGGGTAAAAAAAATAGGTGATTGGCGATGACGTAGAGATACCATGGTCTTTTTCATGGTGCCTTTATAGGGGCCAAAATATAATGGAAGAGAGGTGATGAATAATGCCATTTATTTGCCCAACAGAAAATCTCAAATGCTTGTAGAAAACCCCAGGAGCTTGGATGTAGTTAAGATGGAGTAAACTGAAAATAGTTTAAGACTTCGATTAGAAAGTCAGAAAAGGGAAACATGACTTCAATCGTATCAAAGATAGCTGGAGTGCAGATTTGCTTATCTCGATCAGCAAATCGAATTTTGTGATTGCAAATAGGATTAAATTCATCCTCTACTTCAGGAGAGTTAGGTCCATAGATAAAACACTTTCACCATACTTTCTTAACTTTAGCAAGACGAGCTTAATCTCGGATTTCAGTTGGGACATTCAATATAATGGAGTGACACCAAGGATTTTAGATATGTTTTTCAAATTGACCCAATTACAATGAGCCGAGCTTGAACCCGCTTGAGCAAGTCTCGAGTTGGGATTAACTTGGGCACTTTTAGGTTCCAACCTAGGATTTGGGTTTTCTGGAAGAGTCACATGCTTGTTCTTATTCTTGGACATAGATGCTCCACGGAGCGGTGCCATATCTATAAAGTCAGGGTTAGATCCTGGATTAGAGGGGCTGTGGAAAGGAGTTTCAAAAGGAGAATAGACTGGAACAAATTCGGAATCTAAAGAGTAGGACACGGAAGAGGACATGTTGTATGAATTTTCCTGGTTATTTCAGGGATCTTGATTTGGGTGAACGAGATGGATGTCATCTTGGGTTGAGCTCATCCGAAATGATTCGGAAGAATAGTCACTAAAAGATTAGTTGTCAAAGATTTGGTAAACTTCAGGTTCATGATTTAGAGTGTTAAATAAGCCACTCGCCTTTTGGGTCACGGACTCACCACTTTCTAGTTTCTCAACGGCGAATCTAAATACGTGAGAAGGTTCTTCAAACTACAAATGAGCAACAGAAAGTATACCTACGATAGGATGTTGGTTAACTTATTTTTTTGGGTCAGGGTATTTTGCAAGCAAGATCATAAATTCCCAGAGTTACCGGAGGAATCACTAGATAACTCTATCACATTTTCAGCCATGGCAGAGAAACTAAAAAGGCAAAAAGGAGAAAAAGCTATTTCAAACAACGATGACCCTAACGTAGTGCTGAAATTGGGAATGGTCAAGGAAAAATGTAAAAATCAATAGAAATTTTAGAAATTTATAAAGAATAATGAAAGGTAAGATGAAATAACTAAATAATGAAGCTTGAAAAATGAACTCGTTTGGTGAAAAGGGGGAATGGAGCATAGCCTTCAAGTTGCAAAATCTGAACCGATTAAAAAAGATAGCAAAAGCTTACAAACCTGGAGATGCCTTTGAAATAAGCAATTAAGTAGGGAAACTTTGGAAACGTTTTTGGGCGAAGAGAAGTTCTTTGCAAAAAAAGGTTATGATAGTTCAAGTTTTGAAAGCGTGAAGAAAAAGAAAGGTTAGGGTTTTTTTGCGTTTTATATGCGAAGTAATTTTTAAATTAGAAATTGAAAATGAAGGTTTTGCAAAGACTGTCTCAACCCATTTAATGTGCGGGTCCCAATGACACAGCAATGATAGCGCACGACTTCCAAGGAAAGTGTGTATCTTAGTGCCTTTTTTGTAAAAAAAATGAAATGGCAAGACCAATATATCAAAACACAACTTGACATCCTCGACACCGCGATCAATCTAGTCCGACATAGACACTTCAAAGACGATGACTTACTCAAGACAACTCGCCGACTTAAAAGGCATTTTTTGTTGATCGATATCTTCATGATATCACGGTCATAAAAAATCATATCAGAATTCGGCATTACAAATCTATCTTAGTTAATGATCGAGTAGATGCATTATAAAAGTATATGCACATTATGATATATAGCTAGCTTCTTTATTCGTTATCTAAAACTATATAGGGGAAGCATATATGTCAAAGCATATGATTTTATTTCAATTATTATAGTACTAGTGAAGCTTTACGTCACACATCCATGTCAAGTAGTGGGGAACCCTCTCTACCTGTCTGCATCACTTTTCTTCGGTTGCAGCAACAGATTCCAACACCCAAATGTCTATTTTACTAAATAGTTATACACAATTTAATTATACACATTTAATTAAATAGTATACAAATTTAATTACATATTTTCACACATTTAACTAATTGTGTAATGAGTTGTATTTTTAAAGTTGTAAAAAAACATTGCTTCCTTACTGTAAATCCGATTCAATTGCATCCCTGTGAAAGACTCATTATTATATCATGTTTAGCAATGATTATTTTCAAAAAATTAATTAATTATTTTTAAAATGTTATTTTAAAAGATTAATAAAAGTACATGATCATTTATTTTAAAATAAGAAATAATCTTTTTTTTAAAAAAAAAATCCTCTTAATTATGATATAGAATAGAACTGTCCAAAAGAGCTTCGCTCTAAAAATAATGGCCATGATCCAAGCTAAAAAAAAGTTATGCTTTACTCGAAATCTAAAATTTAAAATTCACCCCGACTCTACGTGGGGATTGAGCTTTTTCAAGCCATCCATATTTTTTATCAATCCAAAAATATTTTTTTCTATTTTGATAAAATATTAAAAGTGTTTTTTAAATTTAGAAAATATTTCCAAGTGCTAATTTATTGTCTAGTAATACTAAATTTATACTAGTTTGTACTGGAATTTAGAGATTGTGAGACCGAGTGTCCTTCTGTGCTTGAAGTGAGTGCTTAGAAGAGAAGACTTTGGGCTTGTTTGATTTATATTTTTTACAATAGTTTTCTGTTTTTAAAAATAAAAAATTTAAAAAACCCGTTTGGTATACGAGTTTTTCAAAATAAAGTTTTTTATTTTTACTATTTAAAAACAAAAATTTGGAAACATCTAAAACTTGTTTTAGTTTTCAGTTTTCAGTTTTTTGAATTTATACACAAATTTATATTGCTCTTATTTTTTTAAAAAAAAAAATCTATTTCTGAAAATTGTTTTATAATATAATTTTTAAAAACTAAAAACTAAAATTATTTCAAGCAAATATTTAAAACTTTCTATTTTTTAAATTCTAAGGTTTTATTTTAAGATACTGGCCTAGACTAAAGTAATAGGGCTATCACATTAGTAGTTTTTTTTGGGGAGTCATTTTTTTAAGTATAAATAGACATGTAGGTTATAGTGCTATAATTCAAAAATATCGACACAAAGGATGAGTAGCCAAAGCCTAACACACTTTTTGAGTCTAAGCTTATTTTTTTCGGGCTTGTATAGATTAGGCTAAAAAGTCTAACTTTACTTGGTCTTATTTTTGATAATATCCAATGAGCCCTAATGAGTTGGTCTATTTTGCCGTCTCTATTATAGAGTCTGACTAGTAATAATATGAGTCACACTCAGAAATATAATTTTTTTGCAGACTCACATCACATGGGGCATGTTAAAATGATGATGATAAAAGTCTCATATATTGTGTTAGTCACACAGTCAGAATATAACAGAAAGCCAGTAAAATGATTAAAGAGCAAAAAGAAATGGAGATTTGAGGTCCATTAGCGGATTAGGAAAAAAATTGTGAAGACATAAATATTAATTAATTTGATCATCTAAATATTCATTTGTAAGTAGTTTTGTCTTTTAAATTTTTTTTCACAAAATAAGTCTCTAAAAATTTAATGTACAACCAAATTAGTTCTTGATAAAAAATTAAAATACTATTAAATTAGTCACTCATAGATTCTTTCAAATTAGTTTATAAAGATACACATAATAAACCTTTGAAAACTAATTTACTGACAAAATTTTTCAAGCGATTAAATTGGTAATGATACGTATCAGACTTAAGATAGGTATTGCACCATAAAGGATATGATCCCTAGAATAACCTTCAATCATTCAATACATGCACTCTTGATGCCTCTCCAACGGCATAACAGAGCAAGGGTGTGAGATGTCTACATAGACTCTAATGCTTAAGTCAGTGACAGTACTTAATGATAGTGACTGAGATCGAATGAGATACTTACCTAATTGAGAGTGACCACTTCTATTTACAGTGGAGTCTCTAAGTTTAGGGTTTTTCACTTCAGTAGATTTTGGCCTAGGCCGAAATCCCTAAACGCGTCGTCCATGTTTGTCTTTGACTTGTAATCTCGGGTCAACCTCACAATAGGATGGGGCCACTAACTCCCGAGACAGAGATCAATCCCTAAGTCATGTATGTATGTTTCTTCTAGATGATCATCCCGTGACTAATGAACGAGATATCGGTCTACATCAAATCACAAACAAATTTTTTAAGTATTATATTAATTTTTATCCCACTAGCAAAACAAAAGCATATAAGTTGATGATAGTTTAACAGAGAGGAGGCAGTTAGGAATAAAAGCAACAACCCAAATTAAAGAAATTCGAAGAATCAAAGTTGGAGAGAGCATTTCAACTATTTTAGTACAAATGGGTAGAGAATATATTTTGACGTAATAAAGTAGATGAAATGAATTAGCATCATGGTGGAAATTATGTGCAAATGGCAAAAGGATCTTCATATTTTCATACGAAAGTAGTGTTTATATATGTTCCGACACTATTTGTTTTTTGAAGGAAACTAATAAATCAAGTTAGATAGAATATCGAATAATCAGCTGCGTCACAATGGAAGAAGATAAAGAATATTTTAACCTCCTTGCATTGTGTTTTTTTATATGCTTAACTTATTGAAACGATCCCTAATTTTATAATTATATAATATTTTATTTTTTAATTTGATAGAATGTTTGAATTAGTTTATGCCGTATGTCATTTTAATTATTGGTGTTAAATGACACTGATGGATTTTCCGTGTGGCAAGTTAAGTGCTTATGTGACACATTTTTGACACATAGGAATTCACGTAAGCAATCAAATGACGTCGTTTTGTATAATCTCTAATGGTATGCAGTATATTAGGCCCAAAATTGGATTTTGCTATAAGTGATTCGATAGACTATTAATTGAGTGACATGTCGTGAGATTAAGCAAAATGATATTGTTTGATCGCTTACGTGAACTCATGTGTGTCAAATGATGTGTTACGTAAGTGCTCTGTCACTATTGTTTAACGTCAAGAACTAAAGTAACCTACGGGAATGCAAAGTTAGGGACTGATTCGTGCATTATTTTACAAAGTTATAGACTATTTTTTTTTATCGGCCAAATATACACACCTCACACTACACAACTCCTAAATATACTCCTAATTCTATCCCACCAGAAATCGAACCTCTCTCCTTAAGCTCAAGGAGCTCCTCCTTATATCATTTAAACTACAGGCTCTTGGCAAGTTAAAGACTAGTTAAAACGTTCTCTGACTACAAAGTTAAACACCATTTTGATAAATTACTCTTTTTATATAAAAAATTTTAGGGTGAGTGTGGATGATGCCAAAGCTTCCGAACTCAGAACAAAACACATGTAGAGATATTTACATTTTAGGGGGCAATCTATCATATATCAAACATGGGTGCTTTTAGGGTGGTCCATTTAATTTAGGGATCACCGTAGTCTTTATCTTTATTTTATTATTAAATATTGTGAATTTTATCAATTCATTCGTTGGATTGACAATTCATATAATATAGATTAACCATATAAAAATTTAGCTAGTTTAAAAACTGTTTGATATTTCATCGGACTAATTCTTTTTTTGACCGTATAATATATACTTCAAATATTTGCGGCTAGATTACATACCTGCAAATTTTTTAAAAATTTAAAATTTTACACAATTAATCTATATTATTTAAACTTTCAATCCAACAGTTAAATTGGAGAAAAAAAAATCTTGAGATCAGAGAGGACCACGATGGTCCTCATTTTTAAGGGACCACCCTAAATGGCACCATCAAACCTTATCATACTCTTTTTTTTTTTTACAAGAAAATTTAACAACACCAGAGATCGAACCCTATATATATCACACACTCACACACATATATCATTGTCAGTTGTGCTGGCCTTACGAGACTTATGGTAATCTATTTGATTAACCTCAAAAAGTCAACATTCTATTTTTTATAAAAAAATATTTAAAATAAATAAGTCTCCTAAACTTTAGTGTTTGTGTATGTAGGTGTAATTACTTTGAAAATGTGCAATTTAGTCCCCTATACATTTCGAAATGTGCATTTAAATACCCAAATAACATTTAGTGACGATTTTATCGAAATTAATAACAGTTTTAATCGTAGTTAAATGTGACTTTACAGTGCACATACAATCAAATTTAAGGGACCAAAATTCATAATTTAAAAATAATTTTACCTAAGTGCATGTCCAATAAATTAAAGGTTAGGGGACTATTTGTTTTTACCCTAAAATAACAATAACAGTATTTTTTTTTAGCTATTAATAATAACAGTATTTTGAGGTTAATTACTAGTTAGTTATATATTCTAGTTCGCGTAGTGGAGCATATATTATTAAATGTTGTCTATATATATAGGGGACACTAACCTTTTAATTAAAGATAAATAAAACAATCCATGCTTAAACATGACGTACCAGGTGCCAATATGCTGAAAAGACATCAAATTCACTAACGATTAAAGAAAGATTATGTTCTTACGAATAAGGAGAAGAAATTTGCTAAGAGTATATAATTATTACAAGACGTTGACATTAGTTATGTTATTAATATTATTGGAGAAATATAATATCTTGTGATAATCCAACTCGAAAAATGAATAAAATTTTATGATATAGATTAGGGGTATACAAAGAACGGGTAGTTCATCTTGACTTTCACCAGGTCCTAAATTGAGATCGAACCTATATTTTGAACTATAATCCGTCTCTTGACCCGAAAGAACCTGATAATTGTGGGTCTTATTAGGATCGGGTTTACATGGGACGAATACATGTTGACCCGAACATTTATTCAATGCGTATATTTTCACATACATAATATCAATAAAAAAAAATAATAAGCAAACAAAAATAGGAAAAAAAAATGTATAACCTCAATAATATGTGGTAAATAGACAAAAAATAGTGAAATGAAATAACTATAATGTTAATAATATACATTAACAATAGCTACAATTGCATGGTTCTTAAGTCAAGTTAGGTTTCTACGTCCAAAATAATATGTCAAATTAATAAGCCGTAGATAAGTGTCATAAAAAGCAAACTGCAACATATATAAAACTTTTCTATGATTTTAAATCTCACTGTACACCACCTAAAAAATATTAATTTAAATTACACTATATAAACAAAATAGAACTATACTTACACTTCATTCCATACTTTTCCTATACACCAAAAAATAGGCTTATGAAAATATTCTGAAGGAACAATTGAAGTATCGAATAAGGAACTGAAGGAAAGAAACTATTACTAATTATTGAAGTAATAAAAATTAACAATATATAATATAATATATTAATTAATTATATATAAATATATATGTTTATCAGGTCGGGCCGGATGACCCGAGTATAAACTTAAATCCGTACTTTTTACTCATCGAGTTAAAATTTAAAAAACAAGTCAATGTTTTTTATTTTAAATTATACAAGTTAAAATTGTCCTAATTCATTCGGGCCGAACCGAATCATGTACACTCCTAATAGATCAATCAACGTTGCCATTGAGATTTGAGAGTGTATGTCTTTAGACATAAGACTATTCGATCCATGTGGAATTTAATCTGATTCACGTGCTGTTGAAAAATAATTAATTGTAACACGATGTGGTGTATTATTAATTAGTCTAAGATATATGAAATCGCCGTTTTTTTTTTAAAATTGTCTTTGAGAATTTATCTAGCTACATATATGCTACATATATTTAGAAATGGTAAAACGGGTTAAGACTAGACCAGAAATTTTAATCTGTCAACTTATGTGGTCCGTCTTATCTAACCTACTAGCTTGCCGGGCTACAAAGATGGCGGGTTGGACTGGCCCGCTGAACTAGTGTCTCTTTTTTATTAATTTAATAGTTGTAGTTAGAGTTTTTTTTAAAAAAAATCTAATAAAGCCTAAAAAAATCCAAAGTAAACAAAAAACAAAAATATATAAAAAATAAAAAATTATTATATATAAAAAATAAAAAACATAAACACCAGATTTTCTTTGTCTGAAGGTTATAGACTTAGTAACCTTTTGATTGTGTGTTGTATCCCAAGAAGATGTCTTGTACTGTTTTATCTTCTAGTTCTAGTTTGTGTTTCTTTTTGTCTGAAACGTGAATATAGCAAACAGAGCCAAATACTCTTAGGTGTCTAGCTTATGGCTTTTTTCCCACTCCAAGCTTCAATCGGAGTCTTGTCTTGTACTGCCTTAATAGGACATCTATTGAGTATGTAGACCGCAGTGTAGAGTGCTTTTGCCCAAAAAGTGTTTGGCAAACTTTTCTCCTTCAGCATCGATCTCGCCATCTCCATGATAGTGTGATTCTTTCTTTCAAACACTATATTTTGTTGTGGAGAATATGGGACTATAAGTTGTCGCTCGATGCCTTCATCTTCACAAAATTTATGAAACTCATAAGAGGTGTACTCTTTGCCACGATCACTTCTGAGTACTTCTATCTATCTTTCACTTTGCTTCTCGACAAGGGCCTTAAACTTCTTGAATATTCCAAATACTTCTTACTTTTGTCTGATAAAGTAGTCTCATGTCATTCTTGAGAAGTCGTCAATGAAGAGTATTTATACTTGTTTTTATGGAGTGATGGTGTCCTCATTGGTCTGCAGATATCTGTGTGAATATGCTCCAACAAGTCTTTGGCTCTCCATACATTGCAGCTTGAAAATGGTAGTCGGTGCTGCTTTCCAAGAAGACATCCTTAACATGCTTCATCATTTTCTTTGATCTGAAATTTATCTTAGGGGAGTTTGTTTTAAGGTTTAAAAAAATATTCTCGGGAATGTATATTTGAGAATGTAAGATTCCCATATTTGTTTCAAGATTTAAAAAAAAAATCCTAGGCCTCATTTATTCTCGAGCATTATTTATTTTCGGAAATATTTTTTCTTTGTATTTTCTATAATCTCTATTCCCATGGTGAAAGGTGGGTAAGTTACTTTCTCATGGAAATATAGATAGTTATTTGTATTTAACTAGTAACCATCACTTTTTATTTATATTTTTTGAATTTTTTATTTGAAATTCAAAAAATATTCCTAATGATATTAATTTATACCAAACACTATTTTATAAAATGCTCAAAAATATACATTTTTAGAAATATATACATTATAAAAAATAAGATGTTTGAAAATATTTTTTATTCCTCGAAGGGAAGGCCCTGTAAGTTGTCAATGTTATGTATCTAATTCATTGTATTTTTTTTTTTTTTGCTTAGTGTATACTCCCTCCAGTCCTAAATATAGGTTACCTTCTAAAATAATTCTTTGGTTCGAAATATAAGTCACCAACTAACTTATTATGGATAATTTTCACTTCTACCATTTCTACAATTTTCAAAGATTTAATTAATAATGGAGAGAGAAAGATATTAGAATAAGAAAGAGAAAGAGTTATTAATTGAATTGAAACATTTATTAAGGGGTATAGTTGAAAAAATCTTAATTATAAGGAAATTTTTTTTGAAACTTCTTAGTCTAAAGTATAAGCAAAATTTAACCCATGTCTCCTTATTTAATACTAATTTCAAACACTTTTCCAATATTCAATGTCATTTGACCTATCCAAATGGGAGAGGAAGTACTTTTTATAATTAAAACTTGTCTTTTTTTTTTATAAAAAAAAAACTTGTCTTTTTGAATGAAATCAAGAAAATTAAACACAAGTAATCAACTTCCTTAAGATGCGTAAATTATGTTTTTTTTTTCTTCTTATAAGCAGGATTGGAGGTAGTATTTTTTTAGACAAATTTAATGAGTTAACTTTCATTCCTTGGTTCTAATAATTCGGTTAGAAGTGACTTATATTTAAGATTGGAGAGAGTATAATTGTATTACATTGTTGTCCTGATCCTTGTTATCTTTTACTTTTTCATTCATTAAATAATTAAAATAAATAAATAATATTATATGCAATAAAAATATTTTCATATTTATTACACGTAAAATGTATTGTAAATCAAATAGATTTAAAATTTTATTGAATTTTTTTAAAAGATTCTTAAGAATAAAAATTAAATACTAAACAACTTCTTTAAATCGTCTGTGAATAAACCTTACTAAGAAAAAAATACTCAAAAATATATTTTTAAACCTTAAAACAAACATTTCCTCGAATGTGACCTAGTTTTCTTTTTTTCTTAAATGGGATTTAGATCCTCTTTAAAGTAGGTTAACAATTAATTTCAATAACATCTAAATCATTAATTTATTTTTACACATCAATAAAAATAAAATAAAAATTCAAATCTATCAATTTAACTGCTAAATCATCCCGCGACGGAGAGATCAAAACACTCCTATAACAGAAAAGTGCCAAGTCCACAAAGTGAAAGAACCCACTTTGGCACACACTTTCCCTCTCTCTTCTTTAATTCCTTCATTCCTTTAGCTACAGTAATTATTCGTCACTATAAATACCCCTTATTTCTCCCTCTCTTCTCTCTCAACTCTCAAGCTCACAATACCCTTCATCTTCTCTCCTTTTTCTCTCCATTACACTTCTTCACCAAACCAAACACTGATTAACACGTCAAAACAAAAACAAAAAAAGAATGCGAACCACAGCCACAACATTATTAGCACCAACGGCAACAGTGACGAAAATCTCCGTCGCTAATAACGCTCGATCCACGTGGCACTCTCCGATTCCTTACCTCTTCGGAGGCCTCGCTGCTATAATGACTCTCATAGTCTTCGCGCTTTTAATTCTCGCTTGTTCTTATTGGAAAAACTCTGGTGACGACGGCGACGAAAACAGAGAGAACAAAGAAACGGAAGACGCTCAACAAACGGAAACCGTTAAGGTGTTTGAAGAGAAGATTCTAGTCGTTATGGCTGGGGATCAGAAACCAACGTTCTTAGCCACGCCTTCGTGTTTTGCTAACGCCGTTAGTAACGGCGAGGAGAATTCGAAACGCCAAGGAGATTTTTGCGTTTGTGAAAAGTTAGAGAAAGAAAATGGAAGTTCCCGGCAGCAAGAATATTAGACATTGAGAAATTAGTTTTTTTTTTTTTTATCCATAAAAAATTAGGGAGAAGGGTGAAATGTTTCCGGATGAAGAATATTTAGAAAGATATTTATATTTAATTTATCTCATTCATAAAAAAGTAATACATGAATGGTTAAATTGAAAAAATTCTGTATTATTAAATATTTTATACTTTTCAACATTAAATTTTTATGGTAAATGATATTTAAGAACTGAAATATAATAAAAAAATATCGGAATGTGTAGTTTTTTGTATTCTTGAGAGACGGAACAATGTGCTCTTGTGATTATTTTTCCATTTCTAGTAATCTTAACTAATGTCCTTAGGGCACTGAATATCAAGACTTAATTTTTATTTATGAAATATTTAGTCATTGTCCTAAGAACCATCATAGCAAGATCCTTCGTAAAAATAGATTAATTTCAAATCAATATATAATTTATATGAAATGAGATTTTGTTACCCTCAACTTTTAAGAGATAAGAATTTAAATTCTAGTTAAGGTTATGTTATCACTACCTTGCGGTAATTGGGTTATACTATCTCGTCCTTTTTATTAGAATTTTCTGACCAATTCATATAGATTAAGAAAATTACTAACAACTTTATTTAATATCTTACTTTTTAAAAAAAAATAGTATAATTTACCAAATTTACTCTTATTTAAAATCAAAATTTTTAACAAATACATTAATTATACCTATTATTCATTCGTTTATTACAATGATAGATAAGTAAAAAATCAATAATTATCTCTAGAAAGTTTTATATATAAGACCAACAAATTTTTTCTAAAGAATTTTATATTTTTTACTGAAGGTAGTATTTAATTAGAACTAGAGATAATATTAAATACGGTTAATAAGATAAGTTATTGTGGACTACAATTCATGTTCTTAATGTAAAAATTATTCACTTGTTCTAGATTTAGGAAAGGGCTGGGGAGATAGGGAATGGAATTTTAATTTTTTTTCTATGGCATCCTTTACTCTTTCTTTCTTGTTTTTTGGTCTTTTTAGAATACGGAAATGTAATAAGTGGAGACCAATCGGAATTAGGGGAGTTTCCTTATTTTATTTATAATATAAATATAAATAATTTAATAATATATACTAAATAAAAACATGAAAGGACAACTGGAATTTTTATTTTTTTTTTGGGTTTCACAACAGCATCTATTGTGACAGGGTTGTGCTCCAAATTTCTAGTACTAGAGAACTTTCTTGGTTACTTCGAGTTTGAAATGCAATACAGCTTGGCATTAAATTTCTGGTGATGGGTGCATTAATGTTGGTAAAAGATGCCAGAAGAAGGGTTTTGGGTAGGGAAAAGTGAAAACTGAATATATAGAGACATGTTTGAAAAAATCATTTTTTAATGTATATTGAATAGTTATATTTTATATTTAAAAATATTTTTTATTATTTTTTAATAAAGGAAATTTTTTTTGTTTTTCAGCTCAAAATTGAATATTATTTTAAAAAGGTTAAAAATTATTTTTCACAACTTAAAATTATCCTAAAAATCACTTTTGACAATAAATATATCCAAAAAAAAATTAATTATGTCTCAGACAGTCAATTTTTTCGCAACTTATTTTTACAATTGATTTTAGATAATTCAAAAACACTCTAAATTTGATTTTCTTCAAGTAAAATCACTGCTTGGAGTTTTAGGTATGGAAAATATCTAGCCAATAGAATTAGAGTTTGTTTGTTTAAAATTAAAATTAATTGATTATTTTTATAGGTAAGTAATTGATTTTTTTAAAGTGATTATCATAAGAATCAAAAGCTATGTATGTTTAGTTACAATAAAAATAATTAGATTTTCTACTTATTTTGAGAAGTAATTTGGTATATATTTTTTAAAATAAGCAAAAAATCTAATTATTTTCTAATTCTGATTATTTTATATAAGAAGCACAAACAAATAGACTAACAAATTTTATAAGTACTTTTTTTATTAAAATAAGTACTTATTTTATTAAAATAAATACTTATTTTATCAAATAAATTAATACAAACGGACTCTTAATCTAGTTCAGACAAATCTAGATCAAAACAGTGAATTTTGCAACTTGCAAGAAATACCATACATGCAGTAGTCTTCAAAATTTATTTCACGTGTCAATTAGTTTAATTTCCAAAAGTAATAAAAGGAATTGTTCCAGTCCTTAAGACTGGCAGTTTTCGTTTTAATTAGTCTCAAAAAATAATTAATTTAGTCTCTTAAAATATTAAAAATTCAACTTATCTTTTGAATTTCAATGGTAAAATTGATTTGTTTTAATATAATTAAAAAATTAAATTAGTTATATTTATTTATTAATAAAAACAAAAAAGATTAAATGTTTTTGTATTGAAAAAACAATTTTTTGCTAAAGAGTATCCTAATAGTGCAATTCTATCAAGATAGTTAAAAAAATTTCATTGGATCCATAATCTCTACTTCAAGCAATTTGGCCTCCAATGATAGAACTCAATAAAATATATCAAATAGACTCCACACAATTATTTATCCCATATTTATTGTTTTCAAGATGTTTCACCCATAAATTTGACTTAAAAATAAGTATAATTTTCTCCAATGGTGAAACTCATTAAACTCATTTTAGATGAGTCATAGTAACTCTAAGCAATATTATTTAAAATGATAAAAAAAAACATGACTTTAAATTAAGTATTTTAATAATATTTAAATATTAATATTTTAATTTTATTGATTAAAAATATATATTAAATAATAAAAAATGAAGTGGCAATATATAAACAAATTAAAAGGAGTAGCAATAACACCACCTTAAAAGTTTATCTTATTATATATATATATATATACTAAATGTGAAGATTCATAACTTGTATTATGCACCTCGCTCTAAATGAAATACAAACTCCACATTTTTTTTTTCTAAGCTCTTATATATTATTTCAAATACATTTACATTTTTTTTAACATGGTTAAAGTTGTTTAAAAAATATGCATATCTATACTTTTGAAATAATAAATGTTTTTTTTTCTCAATAGACAAAATTTACTTTTTGATAGGAAACACTATAATTTTCTTCAGTATTTTATATATTTATAGTTGGGTTCAAATGACACCAAGGTGTCAAAGTTGTTAAATGACACTGCGCAAAACTTTTTATAAACGACGAATTTTACAGATTCAACCGTTGAATTGAAAGTTTTATGATGTAGATCAACCACACAAAAAATCATAAATTTTGAAAACTATTTGATACACTATCGTAATATTTTGTTTTAACGTTTAATACATTAATTAAAATGTAAGCATATTTCTTTCTATAGATTACATACCTACAAATTTCCAAATTTTATGAATTTTTGTATAGTTAATTCACATCATATAAACTTTCAATTTAATGGTTTGATCGGTGAAATTTGACGTTTATAAAAAGATATGTGCAGTGTTATTTAACAACTTATATATAGACACACAAATTAAACACTCTTAAAAACACATTATACTTAAAAATAAAAAATAAAATAAAATCACAATATACTTTCAAAACATAATATGTGAAGGTACTATACATCATAATCATAGCATACTTAATTCTGTATCTCATCCATCCCCTAAAAAGAAAAAATAAGTACATGTTTAAAAATATTTTTTTTAGAGAAATAGTCACTTTTTTTTTATTTAAAAAAAACTTATAAAAATACACACTAAATTAAATAAACCCAGCGTTAATTAAAAATAAAACTATACTCCCTCCAGTCCTATATATAGGTTACCTTCTAGAAGAAATCTTTGGTCATAAATATAAGTCACTAACTAATTCATTAATTGAGTTTTTCTCTTTTACCCCTTTAACAATTTTCAAAGATTTAATTAATGATGGAGTGAGAAAGAAAGTGTAATAAGAAAGAGAAAGAGATATTAATTTCTAAAGCATTTACTAGCACATTTAAGTTGAGGGCATAGTTAGAAATTTTCTCTTTTTTAGACAAATTTAATGAGCTAACTACCGTTCCTTGATTTTGTTGATTCGGTTAGAAGTGACTTATATATAGGATCAGAGGGAGTATTAGTTAGCTAGTAACTTTTTCCAATGCAAAGGTGCATGCTTTATTTGCCTAACACCCTACACTTAGTTAATCAATGCCCCACTATCCAATGGCCCACTAATCAATGTCACATTATCCAACCAATCAAACAATGAGAGATAAAAGGAATTATATAGAGTTTAAAATTTATTTCGAGAAAAATTATAACAATTATTAAATTTTTTAATGTGTGTGTTTTTATCTTTTCAGACAGTTAAATAGAAATGGAGGGAATATTTTTTATACTTTCAAACCCCATTGGTAATAATTTTTTTTACAGGTAAACATACTTAAATTACATTAAATTTCTTGCTCTTCTCATAAATCTACTTTATGGGAATTGAATCTCACACTAAGAGTTCTAAGAGTTTTATCTTATCTCTGTTTCTTATATTATTTGAACTATAAGTTTTTTTACACACGTACTAATTTTAACCATAAATCTTATGAAAATAACCAAACAAAAGTTTACTTCCTACAAAAGTATTTCTATTAATCCATTTGTAGAAAATATTTTATAATTAATAAATTCTAAATATTTAAAGAAATTCAGCCATTATATATTTATTTATTTTTGGTCAACAAGTCCACCCATTATTTTTAAGTATTTCTATTAATTTTTATTTTTTAATTTTAATGATTCAGTTAGAAGTATGTTTTACCGAAGAAGCGAAGAGTAAGATGCAGTTATGAAAGTGCAGAGGAAATGTGGAGGCGGCTGGCAAGGTCCGCGCTGTCATGGTGAAGCCGTGGATCCCTCAAGATTCGTTTCAGTTCCGTTATTCATATGCCCATGCATCAATTCACCAAAAATAAAAAAGAATATTATAAATATGTTAAAAGACCAGACGAGAATTTTGACTTTATTTCTTAAACATTATTTTATTTTTTATAGGTTAAATATATCTTTTGATCTTGTATTTTTTATGCTCATTTCAATTCGGTCTTATATTTTTTGAGTTATATTTTGCTTCTGTATCTCTTATAAAGGTTTTATTTTGGTCCAGTCCGTCAACTCTGTCACTTCCATTACAAGGTAATTTGACTCTGTTTGGTTCATGTGTATGTTATGGTTTTTTTGGTTTGAACATAAATGACATAATTTGACTCTGTTCTTATTAGGTCAATTATGTTAACAGAGGTGACGGAGTTGACAAACTGGACCAAAATAAAACGTTTAGAAGAGATATAGGATCAAAATCTAACCCAAAAAAAATATAAAACCGAAATAAAAATACACATAAGAGATACAAAACTAAAATGTGCATTTAGCCTTTTCTATATATCACATATATGTCACAGAACCATACTCCAATGTCCAATCTCAAATTTATCAAAATAACATATCTCGTAGTAATTTACCCTATACACAATAAATTTACCATCTAACTATTAAATTATAGGGTATAATATATTTTTATTTCTTAAAAAATAAGGTGTTTTTGTTTTTAGTTTTTATAAAATGAAAAATGATTGCTTTTGATTTTTACTGTCAAGAAATTATTGTTAGGTTTCAAAGCTATGAAGACGAGATAGCCGAAATGGTTTGGAAAGTAGGGTTCAAAGTGGTGAAGGAACATAATCTAACTAATTATTTTAGATTTAATTTATTATTGTTATTTTTTATTCAAAGATTATATAAGATTGTCTTCTTTTAGTTTTGTTTTGTTTTTAATTCTTATTATTTTTTTATTATTAATGAAATAATAACTTATATTAATATTGAAATAAAAATTATTTATAATTGATGTGGTATTGACACGTGACACTCTATCATCTTAGTCAACAATTAACAGAAATTTTTTGACAGTAAGTAATAGAAACAACAATTTTTTTTATTTTATAGGAAGAGAAATACAAAAAATAACAATTTTATAGGGACTAAAAATAAAAATATCGTATTTTATATATAGGGACTAAAAATATATTTTATCTTAAATTATATAATATTTTTTTAGCTTAAACAGATTTTTATGGACAACACAAGAAGAATAGACTAGAGCCTAGGTATTTTAGAGACTATGTTATGTGAAATTCACCTTATCATTGCTTAAAGGTCTATGATATTGCCAACGGTTTCAATTGAGATTTTGTAGTTTCTCATTTTCAATGTTTGTAGGGAGAGTATCTCCCATAAAGAGATTTTCTAAGATTTTAGAGAATAAAAAATATCTTATTAAGACCCTTGTGATGCTTTGAAGGTCCCTTCCCAGAAGATTTATTTTGTACATTTTATTATATTTTTCTAAACATATTGTCACGTTTTAGAGCTAAATTTAAAACTTTAAATGTGATCTAAAATAAACCTATCAAGAGTCCCTCTTGAATTCTTTCAATAAATAACCCGTGTCTTGTCATGTCATTACTTAACTTTTTCATACCCTCACCCAAGTGAAAGTCATAGAGAGAGCAATCTTCAATGCATGATAAAAATTCTTCTCCATGCTGGATGTTAACCACATCACCTTCTTTTGTCTTCCTTAATTGTTATCACTTGGTTAAAGTCTCCATGAAACAATCTTCTTTGTTTTTTTTTGTATAACCACAAATTTTTCACATTTAAAATGAGACTAATCTCATTTGCGCTGCGTGGCTTGCGCTAGCCACAACGAATTTGGCATAGGTGAGATTCGAACACGGGACCTCCTGCTGTGGATCGTCCATTCTATAAACGTAACAGAGTTTTATACCGCTAAGTCAACCCTTAAGGTTATGAAATAATCTTCTTTGATCCCCATCTATGAATAAAATGATTATTTGTGCACTAATAATTTTCAAATTATATTAACTTTTGTTACCTGAAAATAAAAAGGAGGCTTTTAACATTTAACATCGGTTTTACAACAGTGTCCATATACAACAAGTGTTAAAAGTCAAATTATTCCTACCTTTTTTTCATGTGTTTAAAGTGGCACTTTTCACACCATTTTATATGTAACCGATGCTAAAAGATCTTTTCTCTTAAAGAATCTAACTTAGTTACACTTGTACTCTTCAGGGACAGCTCAATAATTTTATAGGCCTAAAGCAAATTTTAAGAAAAAGACCACATAAAAGCATCCAATAATATCTTATAGCCGAAAACTTAGTACTACTTAAAATTGAAGTAAAAAGATAGAAAGAAGAAAACAGAAAAAAAAAAAAAACTATTTAATTCTTTTGATATTCTTCTTAATGCAAGAGAGAAAGATATTATTATTTTTTAAAGAAATTAATTAATTATTATTTATAATGCCAACAAAAAAGGTTAGCATACACTCAGCATATTTTAAATCTTAAGAATGAAAATAGTAATTATAAAATTTACTTAACATGTTTATAAATATATTATTAAGATTAATTATATTTTCAAATTTTTAATAGTATATTAGCAAAATAAAATGGGGCCTCAAGCCCTTGTTTAAGTTGTTTGGGCCTTGAGATGTCCCTAGTATTCATGCAAAGGCAATTAGGTTATCAATGTATCAAAATTAAACATAAAAAAGTATAAATAATTTTTTAAAAAAATATACAATAAAAAATAAAAACATGAGAGTTTCTTTAAAGATTCAACCCAAATGTCATCCCTACAAAGACCCAAAGCTACAATAAAAACATTCAATGTGCTTTGAATTAATATAGCTCAACTAAAAAATTTTATTGCTGAAATTCGATATTTATAAAAAAATGTCATTTCATGTTGCCATAACTTCGTTAATTAATGCGTGTGTTATTCAGCTATTTGCTCGTGGATTTATAAACATACAATACTATTTTCAACATAGAATGGCATAACCCTAGACTAATTCAAACTTTTCATGTTTAGCTATTTTTGGAGCTTTTTTCTTTATATTTCTGTCATTTGTTATCCATTTGAAAAAATTTATACTATTTGAAAATTTATAGGTATGTAATCTAACAAATAAAATTTACTTGTATTTTAAATAATGTATTAGACGTTCACGCAAAACATTCCGATAACGTATCAAATAGTTTTCAAATTGTATAAATTTTTGCATAGTTGATCTACATTATATAAACTTTCAATTAATTGGTTAGATCGGCGAAATTCGTTTTTTATAAAAAGTTATGCACGGTGTCATTTAAGAACTTTGACACCTTGGTGTCATTTGAAACCAACTCATATATATATTACTAATTTACTTTTATAATTTTATGAATTTCTGTTTTTAAATAAACGGAATCACTATTGGCAGATATAATTTCATTTCCTAGTCAACTAGGTCTTGGGCTTGTTGATCAAAAATATTTTGGGCCTTAATAATCTTCTGGTGGCACATCTACTTTCATTTCTTGGTCAAGATTCAAGAAACTTCTTCCAGGGAAGATATTAAAATTAATATCATTTTTCTAATAAAATTAAAAAACAAAAGATGAATAATGTCTATCCACAAATGGATGATCAAACAGAAATAGTAAATAGGACATTATGTACTCAGGAGCATTGTTGGTAAAAATTTAAAATCTTGGGGTGAATGTATTTCTCATGTAGAATTTACATATAATAGAATTGTCCATTTTACTACTAAATATTTTCTATTTGAAATTATTTATGGTTTTAATCCACTTACACCACTTAATTTGTTGTCATTGCCTATTGATAACTCATTGGTTCATAAGGATGGAGTAGCTAAGGCAGAATTTGTGAAGAAATTACACGACAATGTCAAAGCTCAAATAGAGAAGAAGATGAACTATTTTGCAAGGTTGAATAACAAGGGAAGAAAAGATGTTGTGTTTGAACTGGGAGATTGAGTGTGAGTACACTTAAGGAAGGCGAGGATGAACCAAAGTTGTGACCTAGAGAGGATGAACCTTTCCAAGTGTTGAAAAGAATCAACAACAATGTCTATAAGATTGATTTGCTTAGTAAGTGTGATGTTAGTTACACATTCAATGTAAGTGATTTGTCTCTATTTATTGTAGGTGAAGACTCAATGATTCGAGGACGAATACTTCCCAAGAGGGAGGGATGGTGCGAGCATAGGAGCTTCATGTGAGATTATGCATGAAGAGGAGATTTTAAGGAAGCTTAAAGGGCCTATGACTAGTTCAAGGAAGAAGAAATCAAAGGAGGCAATCAAGGACATAGTTGAAGGCTTACTTAGTTCTAGGAATTTTAATTCAATAAAGGAACCAAAGCTTGTTAATTTGGTTAAGTTATTGAGGATTGTTTGTTGTGTAATTTTTATATTTAATTTGGATTCCAAAGTCTATTTTAGTATTTTTTTTGTTCATAACCTACCGAGATTATGTAAGTTTTTATTTTAGCTTGTGTTAAGCGAAAATGACCTTATGTTTTGAGCTTAAGGCCAATTAGTTCCTCTTAGGGTATGGTTTGTTATTTAAAGCTATCTTGTATAACATTTTGTACTAAATTTGGATGAGTAGAGCTATTTTGAGAGATAAAGTTCTCTTCCATAGGCTTTTTATTTTGGACTTCTAGAACTTAATTATTATCAATAGAGCTCATTTTCATTGTGGTGAATCTACCTTGAGCTTATCATCATCCTTGGTGTGGCGCTTTCCGCTTCATCTCCTTCCTATTCCACTTTTTTATTTTTAATTTCTTTTTGTGTTTTGGATTTGGATGAGTTTGAATGTTGAAACCTCTCGAAGAGAGATCATGGATTCAGTTTTAGTTGATGTTTGGGTCACTATTTTCATCTGCTTGATAGCTTGCTCTTATTAATATGCAATACACAGAATTATTGAAGAATTATGTGACTTTAGCACATCACTTCATTGAACCCGTTGATCATTTTGGTGTTCTTTTCAAGCAAATTGGCGATTGCTCTTATTTGTAGGTTTTCTTATAAGCTATTTTGTAGATATTTGATTGCTTCTTATTTAGTATACCATACAAAAAAAAATATATTAGTATCCCTAACAAACGATCTATGATGATGAGCACTATGGAAGCTCGCAATTTAGACCAATATTATAATAAGTTAAGCTTAAATAATGTTCTAAATAGTGAAAAGAATGTGAATATTGCAGAATTAGGGGTTTAAGCGGATATGGGTCAACTCATCAACCTGCCTCGATTTTGAAAAATAAAACTCAAACTTATTTATTGGGTTAGTTCAATTTCTAAAAGCATAATCTAATTGTAGTCTAGTTGTGTCTCAAGTTTTCTTTTTCTTACTTGACTCTCTTTTCTTTAATTTGTTCTCCCTAATTCACTAATTTACATTTTTTTATATCATTAATTTACTTTTATAATTTTATGATTTTATGAATTTTGTTTTTAAACAAACTGGATCACTCTTAGTGGCAGATATGCTTTCATTTCCTGGTCAAGAAGATCTTGGGCAATTGACCAAAAAAAGGTTGTCTTGGGCTTGTTGACCAAAATCTTTTTGGGCCTTAATAACCTTCTGGTGATTTCTTGGTCAAGAAGCTTCTTCCCTTAAAAAGGTGGATAAGATTAGCACCATCCCTATTGAGAATGACACCATTCTTTTTAGTATATAAATTTATGATTATTACATATAAAGGGATGGTGGGATTTTTAAAATTGGGTGGTCTCAATCCCTCCCACCCTGAAAAAGGTGGAAGGGATTAAGACCACCCAATTTTGGAAATCTCACCATCACTTTATATATAAGAATCATAAATCTATATATTAACAAAGATGGTACAACTTTCAATAGGGATGATGTTAATTCATTCCACCCTTAAAAATATATGGTGGCCCATCGACACAACAGCCCTATTAATAAAAATGGTCATTTCACTAATAAAATTAACTTTGACAAAAAAAAAAAAACTAATAAAATTAAAAATAATAAATTTTAAAAAATAAATTTTAACAAACTCATTATTGATTACATACCTACTTCTAAAACCAATTATTTTTGAAATAATAATTTTTTTCTTTACTTTTCTGTCTCTCAAATAAGAATGGTCTTTTTTTAAAATTGAAATCCCCGTCTACTATTGTACATCATATATAGTTTGATTGGAAACTAATTCCATAAAGTAGATAGAAAACGTGCTATTTTGTTCCACTTCTTAAAAATTAAATGTCATCTTGGGACCCATAGGGTTGGTGATAATACAACTTATGAATATTTTAATTAATATGGACATTTCTTTTTTGCATAGACCGATTTTCTTTGATATTTAATGACTTGGTGGGCAAGGCATGAATTTTTTTTTTTTTAGACCAGTTTCTTCTTTTCACAATTAAAATTATCAAATTCCCAATTAAAAAAACTTGAAGTTGTACTATATAAAGCTTCAGCTTGCCTTGCCATTTTGTTCATTAGCTCTTCTGTGTACTAAGTAGCTTTTCTCTCCCTATCCCCTTTCTTTCATTTCTTTCAACAAGAGACATCTTGCTCGAGTTTGGTAAGATCACTCTGTCGATAAAATTTTTCTTTCTAGTATTTTTATGTAGCTACATATTCAGGACAACTCTATGTCTTCCTCTTGTGTGTCTTTGCACTCAAACATATATATTTGTACTTTTTTATTTAGCAATTTTTTTTATATTAAACAACACTAGATGTCTAGAGGTGTTGAAAAGAGAAAATACAGGAAAAAAAAAAAAACTAAAAGAAGAGCACATGTGTATTTGTTAAAGGTGCATTATTTTATTTTTTTTTTCATCTTTCGAAAAATTGCTAGCAATATTGACTTATGTGATTGTAGGAATAACCACTAAGAAATATAGGGTCAAGATCGTTTCCTTTTTTTTTTTTTTCTGTAACAGAAAAAAAAGAAGTCTTTTTTTAGTGGTTCTTTATTATAACCGCTAAGACTTTTATTGGCTCCTTAGTGTATGTTTGAGAACTCATTCAATTTTCCAAACCAGCTTTTAAGTACATGGAACATTGTTCCATTTCGGTTGGAAACTTATTTACCTTGTTCAGCTTCTTTGAACCAACCAAAATATGACTTAAAAAATCTACTTGAGTGAAGGAAGGTGATAATCTCGTTGGAGTTGGGTTGAACTAACACAAACTCAATTTTACTAATTGAAATCCAAATTTCAAACATACACTTAGTCCTCAATTCTTTGCACTAAATGGTTAAGTGTTTGTTACGCGTTTGCACTAAATTTTTTTAACTCAACCCAAAAGTTATCCAAGAGTTGCTTTCACCAAAATCATGTTTGGACATTAAGATCCTATTTAAAACCTTTTTCAACGATTTTCCAAACATCTCATAAAACACCCTAAATCTGGTGTGACTCATGAGATCTGGTGCACTATAAAATTCACCTTTTGCTATATTGGACGATGATGATGATACTTAGTTTGCTCGTCGTGCGTAAAGAGCAAAAAGTTGCCTTGCCGACACTAATGTTTTTCTGAGTCCATCTCTTCTTTGTCTAAATAATTCTTTTCACACACACAATTATTCCCTTTCATTCTCCCAAGTAAATGAATCTGACTTTTATGTCTTGTTGTTATGTTTTTCTTATGTTAATTCACCTGCTATGGATACTAACAAAGATGTTATCATAATGATAAAGACACACTATAACCTAACAGAAAAATTACATGCTAAGTATAACTTGGGAGCTTATTCAAAGATATAATTTGAAATACTTATGCTTTTACTCTTTTTTTACAAAATAATAATACTAATAATGATTATCATTTTATTTCTAATCAAATTTATACAGTCATCTTCACCTATCACTTTATTCAAAAACTTTGATGTTGACTGCAAGGATTACTCACACTTTACTCTTATGCTCTCTATACTTCAAAAAAATTAATCAGCAAATTACACACTTTACTCTCATAATCTTTATACCTCAAAATAATTAATCTTCAACTATACACCTAAGCGAAGGGATACCCTTAGTATACTTGGAAAAAAATGTTTGCACACTTTTGAGTTCTATTTGTAGCTAAAATCAATATAAAAATAGCAGTTGGCATTCTCTCCATTTCTTCCAAGAAATGGACAATATCTTAGCTATTAAAATATTTAATTTATTATTGAAAAACGTGATAAATAGTCTGGTAATAATAGTCAGAAATGGACAGCTAAGGTTCTTTAAAAAAATGTATTTATCTAAATTCCTAACACACGTACAACATTCCAAGTTTATATTATTTTTGGTCTAGGGGGAGGGGGAAGGGAAAAAGGGAAGATACAACATCCCAAGTGAAATTATATGAACAGTCACAAAGAAAAAGCATCAATGTTTGTTATTAGATTTTATATTTAACACTTGATAAAATACAAGCCATAATTCATGTAGAAGAGTAACTAACACTAGAAAAACCAGATGAACAATGAAGAAGAGGGGGAACTTAGGTTGAAAGAAGCATAACAGCACGGAAACCAACATGGGTCTCGCAAGACCTCGTTTCTATCTCTCTCCTATGGATTTCTCCGGTAACCGGAGAGAAACCGGACTCCATGAAACACAGAATTTGATTGGGAGAGGAGATTAATAAGATGAACACCATATTTGCAAACATATGAGAGCAATTGAAACTCTGGCAACACTCTTTACACAACAGATTTTTCCTACTAAAAACTCTATGCTAGAGGACAGTTATGAGTTCAAATGTGATTTTCTATTTTTGCTTGATACACAGCTAAGAGGCCTGCTATATATGACAAACTACAATAAACAGGTTTTGCCATATGCCATAGTTTGAATTTGATCCAGTGATTCACCATCAGTTAAGCATTAGAGCCTTCTAGTGAAGGACACTTAGACGGAGGTACTAAGAGAAGAAGCACCTTGGTTCGTCAAGAAACGAACGACGACACATGTAATGTTGTCGGAACTGCCTCTTTGATATGCTTCTTGCATCAGCCTCTTTGCTGCCTCCTCTGCATCCTCAATTGGTTTGATCATAGCAACAGCTTCCTGTAGAAAAGTGAAAAGATTGAGAAATAAGTAGAACTTTCAGGGTTTGGCTATACATATTTATCAAATAAAACTCATTAGTTAATGTTTTTTATCTCTTATCTTTTTCTCTCATTGGCCATTCCCCAAGTACACAAGGGAAAGTGATGTTAAGGGTCTGTTTGGTTTCAGGAAATATTTTAATTCTATTCTTTGTAATTCTAATCATTAACCAAAAAAAAAAAGTCACTTTAGTTTTAGTTTTATTTTCCTGTTTTCAAAGATTTGTAAAGAAGGTTTGATAGAAACAAAACTTTGATGATAGGAAACCGTTAAAACAAGAAATTAGAAACATGAAACATTTCTTTAAATCAATAAAGCTCTAATCTTCCGAATGCCACATGTAGGTCATCCTATCTTCAAGGTAGGTAATCTTTGTCCTGCACCTTTTAAAAAGGTGTTAAGTTTATCAAATCACCAAACACCTCTTGAAGATCTCATTCCATTAACATTTGTGTGATTTATGAACGAAATGCAATATATTTATCAAAAAGAAGAAAAAGGAAGAAATGAAAATCATTGATAACCTCATTTGAGACAACATCCCATAGCCCATCACTTGCAAGTATAAGAAACTCAAGAGAGCTGTCAACCTTTTCTTCCTGCAAGAGAAAAAAAATGTGTAACTAAAATATACAAAGTAAAAGATGATGCAAAAAAAGGCAAGAACAAATTCATGGATCTTATATACATTATACTCCAAACAAAAAAAAAATGATAATCCCATATGCATGAAACTCTTTCTCCACAGTATTTATATGTCAGGGGTAGTTAAGATATCAGAATTTCAATTATTTATGAAACGAAACTTTTATCTTCTTATTTGAAACATAATTTGCTCTGCTCAATTTATTTGTAGGATGCTTTCAATGAGAACAATAAACTTAAATCTTGCTCCAATACAGACACAAACTGAGATGAATCGAAGAATATATGAAAAATTCAAGAAACCATGTCACTGTATTAGAAACGCACCTGGATTTCTGGATCAGCAACAACATACTGTTTCAGAAGTCTATCACCGAATGCACGAGAAACAGCAAGAACACCACCAACTCTCCAGGTTCCTGTAAATGAAATGTTTAAGTTTCCCATCGAGATAAATAAAATAGATATATAATGAGAACAGCCAATTGAAAGATGAAAATACCAGCCCACATAACAAAGCCCCCTGCATCTTCAATCCTTTGCCTCTCATCAGTTTGGTCTGGCTTGTGATCTCGAGAAACAGCAATGGCTAAAGGAAACAAAAATAGGAAATTAGAATATTTAAGTAATCATTCAATAGCAGAAGGTTGAAGTGATTTTCTCAACAGATGCACAAGATATTGCCCTACACAAATCTGGACAAAAAGCACTACCAATAAAAAATTCAAAACCAAATGGACACCCTTAATACTTTATCCATAAAAAAGTGCCAATATGTCTTTCAACACAGATTTAGAAGAAAGAAAGAATTCTAAATATTGGTATTTGAAGTAAACTGAAGTCATATAATATAAGCATGTGCCGACATACAAACCATGATAAGCCCATGACAAAAAACATGTTATTGAACAATATATGAAGATACAAAAATAAAAGATCAGCACTCACTACCCTGACAACTTTTTCATATTTAGTGTTTCACACATTCGTGCCTGAAAATCCATCAATTTACAAATCCAAAGAAAGAAAAAAGGACAAGCAATTTGATAAATGAAGAGATAGGTAACAAATGCAACACATCTAACAAGCAATAACTATAATTCAGGAACCATTAGAGATGACTGTATTCTAGATGTTAGCCGGTAAAGACAGCAGTGGAAAAGTATAGCATTGGCAAAGCATATAAACTTCCAGAACCATTAGACAACCACAATTATTATGACCTTCTGAGGTTTTAGAAAACTAAAATTCATGTAAACAGGATTAATTAATATACTGTATGCAACTAAGAACGGCTACAAGAATATAAAGCACCCAGCCTTACCATTTCCACCTCTGCATATAACAGCTCTTGAGTCTCCAACATTAGCAACAAGCAAACGGTCACCAACAAGAATGGCAGTGGAAGCAGTTGATCCAGCATCTCTGTTTTGACTATTTTCTGATTTCAGAAATTCAGAGTCGGTATAGCTATATGCATCAGCTGTATGACAAAACAGTTTGGCAAAAGAAAATCATAGTTATTCTCAAGATTTAGCAAATTGGAGAACAACATACTAAGATAGTGTTTGGCCCAGCTTTTTTTGGTTTCTCTTCCTCTTAAAAGTTAAGGCTGGGCCAAACACAATTGTCAAGAGAAGCTCTTAAATTAAAAGTTGCGTTTTTTTTTAACAAAATGTAAAAAGTAACTTTTAAGCCAAAAGCTAGAATGAAGAGTTTTTTAAGAAAAAAAAGCTAGCTTATTTCTTGTCACACATTCACACCTTTACATAAAACACTTTATCAAACAAACAGCTTTTACTTATAAGCAGCTTATTAGCTAAAAAATAATAAAATTGCCAAACAGCTTTTAGTTTTTTCCTTAAAGCTCTTATTCACATCTTTGGCTTAAAAGCAGCTTTTAAGCCAGAAAAAAGCTGGGTCAAACGAAGCATAAGGATTATGCTGCTATAGGTAAGAAAATTTATACCGATTGCAGATTTGGTGTCGGAAATGAATTTTGGGTGTTTGATCAAATTACTGAATAGGTTTTGCTTGACATACTCTGCAGCACGAGCACCACCGTGACCTGAAAATTTTAAACAAGGAAGTTATAGCTACGTCTAATTATTGGGTAGGTAAAGAATAGTATCAAGAATAACCCATAGGTTACATGCTTCAATAATTTCTATGTGCTTAAATGTTAGAGAAGAAATACTTTCTGACATCATATAAAGAAACATTGTGAACTCAGCAATTGCTCCTATAAGGATTTAACGAAGGTTCTTCAATCTTTCATCATAAAAAAGCACACAAGAAAGAGATGGTATAAGATAATGGTGAAGCCTCTAGATAATATCTTCAAAGAAAGATTACTAAGATGATTAGATGAGAAACATAAACAGGAATTAACTTCACGGTATGAAGAAAACAGTATTATAGCAATCAGAATAATCAAAAAGTCTAAAATTGGATCGCATGTCATGGCAATCAAGATGAGACAGAACTGCAAATAAATTCAAACTTCAGGTTGATCTATGCTTGCTTTTCAGAGGATAAAATCCTAAGCGTAGAAGCATTTGCATACGGCACTATTAAGTCACACAGAACAATCAATTTCACAATAACATAGAAAGAGAAAATCCCAGGATAAAAACAAAGTAATAAGAAAAAATACCAACAGATACAATATAATACTTTTCTATTAGTTCGATAATCATGTCTCCAATCAATGTATAACTACAATCAAACCCTGATCTTAGCAAATATTTAAACTAAGTAGCATCCATACAAGAAGATCGAGATGTGAGAATTATGCAAATATACCATCAAAAACTCCAAAAAGGCCCACAATTTCACCATCTACGCCATCAATTCTTGTCTCATAAAAATCTTCCATCGAGGATCTCTTGCCAGGGGAGCTAGCATACCCATAGCTGAATTTGCCATTCTGGCTGTAGACACAAATCATAACAAATTATGTCAAAATCATATCATTCAATAGTCATTCTAACTAAAACCATTCACCATCGTTGAGTTATGCATATAAATCACCATCCATGTTCCATTACTATCCAAAAAACATCTTCTAAGGGCAGTCATTCTGATAGGAGTGCAATTAAAACGTAATCCCATATAAGTTAAAAACAAGGAGATAGTGAAGATACAGAGAAGCAACTATGTAAACCAATAGGAAAGTGAAACTCCTGAACTGGACTCTAGTATATTCAATAAAAACAAAGGTTGACCGGCACAATATAGGTTTCAAATTAAGGTCAGCTCAGCAACATCACGCCGCAATATCATGGTTTTGCGGTACAAAATGGCCACGTCGGACAGTATTTAGCTGCATTTAATGCAACTCAACTATAATCACGACCGCAATTTGAAATCTTAGGCACAAAATTAACCAAGGCCAAGTTAAAAAAGCAATATATACACACAACAAAAATTTCCGATAACTTTTCTCCTCGAAAGCGGCTATAAAAGTTTTATGAAAACAAAAGCTGAAGAACCACACAGAACAGAATTGTGAATCAGCAAAGTAACACAAGGGCAAAGAATAACAAAACACCAAAGACAAAACTGAAAAAATTTAAATACAACACCACAGAACCAAGTATGACCAGCATTAACCAACAACAACAATTGTTAATTTGTAACCAATAAATTAAAGGACAAATAAAAAAACACATAAATTCTAGATCTAACGAAAGAGTGATAATAATTAACCTGAGGCCCCCTCCACTGACAGGTGAATCTTCAGCAGCATGAACCTGGCTTGAAGAGGACAAAACCGAATTGAGGTAGCCCATATCACAGCTTGAATATTCTGTGCTCCCAGATGCTATTATTTCTCTGACCAATACCAAAAAATGAAGAAGAAATAATAATAATGGCAGAATTGCGTGTTTACAGCTTATTCTTGCGTGCAAAAGGTTCCAAGTTATCATAACACTAGTGGCGGTGGGGTCATTTCGGAATCCACAGACTTCAAAGTTTAATAATAATCTGCATAGAAACCCCAAAAGGAAGAAAGTGTCGTTAATCTTATAAAACTGGATGAATTTTCCCCCAAATAGACGCAAACTCTGTCACCCCAAAAGAAAATGGAAAATTAAGACACAAAAATTGTGCAGAGATCTTGTTATCGTTGAAATTGGTGTGGCAGGGAGATTTTGAATCGAATATTGAACGAGATAAGGGTTCGGAGAGAATTATCGAACAATTGAAAGAAGGGAATTAGGGAGAGAATGTAGTATTTACCTGAAGAAGAGGAGAGAGAAAGAAGAGAGAGAAAGAGGAAGAAAATTGAGGACGTGACTGAAATGAGACCAAATTACAATTACAACGGTGAGAAAACAGAGTGGATTCTATTTTTCATTTTTAGTTGGAGTCAGCTCATCGTTTGGTTTTTTCCAACAACAATTGTTTTTTGTTTTTTTTTACACACATGTTTTGTTTCTTACGTTGTCATAAATATCAATTTGGTTTTTTATGTTTTAAAAGTTTTAATTTAGTCATTTATGTTTAAAAAGGTTCGCTTTAATCCTTTACGTTATATTTTTCAAATCACTTTGATCCATTCTGTTGTATTTTTGATCCGTCATTTTGGGCCCTTATTTAGGAAAAAAAAACATAAAAGACGAAAATAATTCATAAATACAACATAAGAAACCAAACTCAAACTTTTAAAACATAAGAGACCAAATTAAAACTTTTAAAACATAAAGGATCAAACTGAAACTTTTCAATAACGTAAGGGACCAAAATTATATTTTAGCTTTTTTTTATTTTTTATTAACAACAATTGATTTTGATTTTGATTTTAATTTCAATCGATTTCTTTTTAAGGGAATTTTAATTTCAGTCAATTCAGTAATATAATCACGACCTTCATTTGGAAAATAAACTAATCATTTTTATTTTTATTGATTAATAAAAAATCACCTTCAAATTCTTGCCTTGATTAGAAAATCAGTCAAAGGAAAAAAAATTTGAATAAACATTTAAATTGATCACTAAAAAAATATGAGATATTTTAGTTCCTAAAGAATAACATCATTGATTTTGTATCTTTCTTGAGATTAATTTAAATATTTTTGTATCTTTAAAATTTGGTTCGGACAACTACCCAAACTAATCTCTTTAAGATTGAATTTTTGTCTCTTCTAACAAAAAATTTTCCAGTATAAATAATTATATTTAAAACTCATAAAAAAGATGTTTAGTACTCAATATATGCCAAGTGTGCCAAAATTTTTCTACAAATGTTTTTTTTTTTATCTTGCACCTCAATTTTTGGACATTATGTTGAACATCTAATAGGTAAAAACATTTAGCAAATAAAAGAAAAACCTTTATGTTGACTATTATAAAAAAAAAATAACCTTTATAATATTTTTTATTTAATATATTTGAATATTAAAAATAATTTTTTCTTTCTTTAGAAATAAATATACCCATATTTTTTTATATTAAGAGTATCCTCTGATCAATATCGGGATGATAAAAGTGTATATATTTCTTATTTATGGTAGTATTAAATTTTGTGGGATTTAAAAATGGTGGTTTGGTGTTACCAAAAAAAATGGTGGTTTGGTGATTATGAAAAAAAAATGAAAAAATAATAAATAAAAGTGGGATGGTACATTGGGTTCGCCGGAGGATAAGGGAAGGTTAGCCAAGAGGGGAACCGAGTCAATGAAAAATTAAACACTGTTCTTAAGGGTGAGACCTTTGTACTTTGCATCAATACTATAAATTAAAATAGATATTGTTAGGCTTTTAAGTCACTTTCACTAGTTAAGAAAATATAAACTGTTATTTTTTCTTTTAAAAATAAATTAGTATAAAGTGATTTAATTCATAGTTTTTGAGACCAAACTACTAAAACCGCCTTATGCCATTAATTTGAGTAATTTATCGTTTCAGTCCCTAATTTTATGAGAATAATTTACTTTAGTCACTGACTTTGTGCGGATAAGTTACTTTAGTCCCTGACTTTATATTTTACAGGTCACTTTAGTCCCTAAATTTTATGGTCATTTATTTTAGTCTCTGACTTTCAGGGACTAAAATGAATGATGCCGTGAAAGTCAGGGACTAAAATAACTAATAATAGTGGAAGTTAGAGACTAAAATGACTGATTTTGTGATGGACTAAACTGAATGATAAAATACAAAGTCAGAAATTATTTTAGTATATAATTCATTTTAAATTATTTAAATTTTAAAGACTAATTATCTGACAAACAAACTTTTTAGTTTTTAAACCGATATCAAACTAACCCTAAGTTTATTCATATGTGTTAGAAGAATCTCAAATAAATAGGGACATGATTTCTTCTCGTGTACATGGAGACATTGTTGATTGTTCTGTTCATAATTGTTATGGTTGACATTTTTGTGTGTACATTATGAAAGGTTGACTAATTATAATTGTTGTCGGGATAAATATTCCATGTTGTCATTATGTACCAAAATATTTTTACTCCTAATGCCTCTTCTGTGCTAAGTGTTAAGTTTACCTGTATACTCTTTTATTTAAAAAAAAAAATACAAGTATTTGCTCTATAAAGTTTTTAAATTTTAACTATCAATTTTAGATTTTGGTACAAGATTCCAATGACCAGCTGCAAGGGAATATTTGAGTTCAACGGATAAGATGTTAATTGGTGATGATTTAATTTGATATTGCCCCCTAAGTGGTTAAATAAATATCGATGATATATAGTTGAATATTTTTTAAATTGTATAAAACTTTTATAGTTAATATATATCATATAAATTTTTAATTGATTGGTCAAATTTGTTTTCCATAAAAAGTTATACGCAGTATTATTTACTAATTTTGACAACTTAGTGTCATTTGAACCCAAATATATATATGGGTTAGCATCAAATGACACTAATTGGTTTGACACAAATCAATAACGATACATCAAAGTTTTTTTTTTCACAAAATCTATCGTTGGGTTGAAACTACCTATTATATAGATTATGTGTACAAAAATTCACATCAACCGAAAATCGTTTAATACTCCATCAACTTATTTTCACGATTTATAAACCTATATTTTACGTTAATTTTGTTAGTACGTTGATGGGGTACTAAACGATCTCAGGTTGATCTCAAATTTTGTACACATGATCTATACGATAAGTAGTTTCAATCCAACGGTAAGTTTCATGAAAAAAAACTTCGATCTATCGTTATTGATTGGTGTAAGAATTAGTGTCAAACAAATTAGTGTCAAACTTAATAAAATGACATCTCCCATAATTTTCTTTTTGGTAAGCAAAAGAAATATTATTGACAAGCAACTAAAAGCAGTACTCTAGTGCACAAAAGACAAACACTAAATCTACAGAGACAAAATAAAGCAATAAAAAAACAATAGGAAAATTACCCCATAAGACAACCTAATGGGGCATTACATCAATCTGAAAAGGACACCGAGCCATTTCTGAAAAGATAAAACCAACTCCATGATCGAATCTTTATCAAGTCCAGTGGCTGAATAAAATCCCCTTTTGTGAATTAAAAATAACTCCATTCCTCATAAGCCAAATTGACCAAACAGCTACATGCCAGATAATCATCCCTTTACGTTTAATTAATTTCCCCATGAATAAGCCCATAAATTGAAGAAACCATTCACCAACAGAAAAAGGCATAGGACATACAATTCCCAATCAACACAAAATATTTCTCCATACAGTCCTAGAAAATGAGCATTCTAGAAACAAATGTTGAATACTCTCTTCCTCTTTATCACATAGAGGACATAGTAAAGAGTTCCCTGCACATAAAACACCCCTTCTAACCAGATTTTGTTTACAAGGTAATCTACCTTTAAACATCAACCAGGAAAACGCTAAGCATTTAGACGTTGTAAAAGAGGACCAAAGACATTTAGAAATAGCCAATGACACCTCCCATAATTTTTTGTAGATATTAAATTTTATCAATCCGACCGTTGAATTGAAAGTATATATGAAGTAGATTAAATTAGCAAAATTTCATACAATTTTGAAACTTGTAGATACTTCATTTGAATAATACATTTTGATGTAATACACGTTATTTGAAATATAAGTAAATTTCCACTTTCAGATCTCATAGCAATGGATATCCAAATCGTCTAAAATTTGGTATAACATGATTCAACAGTCGAATTAATAAAATTCAATGTCTATATAAAGTTATAGAATGTGTCATTTTACTAAGTTCAACACCTGATGTCATTTGATCCTGACTCTATATATATATATGTTAGCAATATTGCTTTGTATAGCAGCATAGACACAAAATTTTTATTATTGTTACGTACCAATGGCTTTAAAAACATTAGTATCACCTAGAACCTACTTGAGATCTTCCATTGTTAAAAAAACACACTTTTTTTTTCTTCTTCTTTGGAACACATCTGGTTTAGCACCTGCGAGACAACGAATATTTTAAACTTTTAAAATCTCAAGCAACCACTAATGACTATAACACCCACATGCAAAATATAATATGTCAAGATACTAACATTAAATTGAAGCTAAAAGTTGTAGAGATCTTTACATACCAATGGGCCAATTTTAGCCGAACATGTTCTACTTTCAAATTTGCATTTGAAAATCAAAAGCCACAAACTCGCAACCATCCCAATCAGAGCTTAAGGTAACGTGTCTAAAAAGGATAGAAAGTTCCCTAGTAACATGAGAACAATTCAAAGCTAAGCATACAAATTGATTGACATAATTTATCATACATTGCTTTAGAAGTATTCTGAAAATAGTGGTAGATAAACAACAATGCCACAAATTGAAGAATAATCATTTTAAATTGAAATATATTTCAAAACAACTTCTTGTGTTGAATCTTAATGCAAATTTTCTATCAAAGAATTAATTCTAACAAAGGCACAAATCAACTTAAAGAAACACATTTCTTTTGCTAGTCCTCCGTAACAATTATTGTTGAGGCTAATTAAGGAAGAAAATTTTAAGTAATAAAAACAAGAGACCTATAAATACAGAGCTACCACCACAGTAAAAATTCACATTGATCATGAATACATACAAGCTTTGTTGTGACTATGAGTGAACCTAGTCCCAATGGCCAACAACACCAACAACGTAGCTCCGATCGCTACAGAACTCTTAGATGCTTACTTTGCAAATCATCAAACTCCCAATCGTCATTAAACTCGCGGAGGTGGTGGTCGCAGAGTTCAGAAGAAGAAAAATGAAGGAAGAATCCTTATTCTTCCATGTGGTAAATATGGGCCATACATATGTCCAAAGTGCTTGAGAAAATTTGAGACCTCGCAGATGTTTTTTGCTCACGAGAGTGTTCACTACTGGCTTGAGGCCAAAAAGGAGAACAAGAAGAGACTTTTATCTAGAATAAAGCACGGCAATATGGAGAGAACATCTCTCCACATCGTTCGACACATGATGGAGGGACTCACGATCGCCAAATTTTCTTAAGCACTTCGTTAGTCACTCCATTATGTGCCGAACGATGCAGAGAGCTGGTCTGATGTACTGCCCTGCTTCATTCTAGTCAGAAGTCTCTTCTTGTTCTTTTCTTTAGCCTCACACATGTAGTGAACACTCTCGAAAGTAGTAAGCAATTGCAAAGTCTCAAATTTTCTCAAGCACTTTGAACATATTTATGACTCATATTTACCATAAGGAAGATTATGGATACTTCTATCATTTTTCTCCTTCTTAACTTCTTGACCACCACCCTTACGAGTTTGATGATGAAGAGGAGTTTGATGAATCACAAAGTAAGCATCCAAAAGTTCTGCAGTGATCAGAGCTATGTTGTTGGTGCCGGAGGCAATTAGGATTGGGTTAACTCACAACCACAACTAAAGCTTGTATGTGTCTATGATAGATGTGTGTTTGTACTGTGGTGGTGAACCTCAATTTATATGACTCTTGCTTTCAATATATTTTTTTTCTTCCTTTATTGGCCTCTATAGTCATTGTTATGGTGGAGCACGCAAAAGAAATGCATTTCTTTCGGTTGATTTGTGCCTTTGTTTGAATTATTGCTTCGATAGCAGACTTGCATTAAGATTCCATAGAAGATGTTTTGAACTATATTTCAAGCTACAATGATTATCCTTCAATTCATGGTATTGTCGTTCATCCACCATTACTTTCGTCTTTCGATATACTTCTATTGGCAATGGATGATCGCATGTCTCCAATCCTTGTCTCACACCGTGTACGGCCATTTATTTGTTGGCACCTGTCTTAAAAATTCCACATCAGCTTAGCAATTTACGCACATCCGTTAGCCTCACACTCACCTTTCCTCTGCTGCCTCTTGCACATCTGCATCTCTCTCGTTTCTCTCATCGATGAAAATGGCCTTCAAACATAGTAAAAACGCAATAGAAAATTCATGAAAGTACCAAAAAAATATTATTAATCTCCATTTTATACAAGAGACCCGTGAGGGAAGCAAGTACCAAATAATTAATTAATTAAATTAAATTTAATAATAACTAGGTTACCGAAATTGATGGGTATTGGTTGAGGTTTGAGAAGCATGACCGTCGACAGAATAATCTCGAACTTGTCTTCCCTGTAAACCAACCTCGAATTCTTCTTACGCTCGGTAGAGAATCAAGGTCGGCTTTGGCACACATCGCCACTCACCCACGCCTTTATCGTCATGGCCGCTTGGTGAAGGGTTGCACTGCAGGCGACAGAGCTTCCCGACAGTGTTGGGTAGTCGAGATGGCATACAACGATGTTCTCTAATCTATGGAGGATATGGCCTTTCACTGACAACAATGGCTTCCCAAAGGCTGAATTTCTTTTGTGAAACTAGAGGTGGTGTGAATCTATAAGAAGAGAATGTCTATCCTAGAAAGTGGAATGGGATCTTTAAAGCATAAAAGAAAATGGGTTTTAGAGGGAAAAGTGCCGCCAAAATTTGTGCTTATCACATTGTTGAGCTAGCATTCGATCAGCAACACGTGTTTCCAAATCTTTATAGCATAAAAGAAAATGGGTTTTGGAGGGAAAATTGTGCCAAAATTTGTGTTTATCACATTGCTGAGCTAGCATTCGATCAGCAACACGTGTTTCCAAATCTTTTTAAGGGTGTTTTGGACATTTCATATGTTCCACTCAAAATATCAATTTTTAAATCTTATCTCGAAATTCATTGATATATTAGTTTTTCATATTACCAATGTGGTGATTGATGCATTATTTTTCCACACCTCTTTTTTCTCTTTCTTCATAGTTGTTTCTTCTTCCTCTCCTTTTTTCTTCTTTATAGAGTTTTTATTTTTCCTTTGTATTAGAAGTTGTTTCTTTTTCCTCCTTTCTTTCATCTTCCCTCCAAGTAAATCACACAACTTTACCATCACACCACTATAATTGTAGATTGTGGGATTCATTTCATCCGCACAGCGAGCATTTTTGCTGGAAAATTGAGCAAGCTCCACCATCTAAGATTTAGACCTGGAAAATCCAGCAAGCTTTACCATTTGTTGCGCATGTCTTCTGCTTTGATATCTTCATGGCGAGCGCGACGATGCTTCGTTGACACTTGGGTGCGGATTCATGATGGTAACAAGAGAGGCTAAAGACAATTGGGGTGGTAAGAATTGGGTTAGGATTAACAAGGTTAATGAAAGGACGGACAGACTCCACCGGGTGGTATAGCACCAATGAGAGATTTCCAAGATCAGCAAGGTGTAAACTCACTTTGGGAATAAAAAGAAGATTTTTCTAGTACTATAGCATGTAGAAAAAAAATTTGAACTGATAGAAGATATTTTTTCCTTTTCTAAAATTGCTATATATAATGAATGATTATAAAGTTGATTTAATATTGAGAATTTTCAGAATCCCCGGTAAACCACAAGTTTATTGCTCTATTTTTTTGAAATTTCTTCAATCAAATAAATTTGCACATGCCTTTTGTTTGTAGATCCACTTGTAGTGTGCTTATCCAAGTTCCACATTGAATAGATTGAAGAAAAGGAAAGCGGCAATGTAAGTCCCACATCATTTAATTTGAAGAAGGAAGAGTTAGTTTAAGTATTCTCACCACAACAACACTAGTCTCTTGGTGTAATGGGGACTTAGGTAGTTGTGTGTCATGAGAACGTTTGCAATATTCCCCTTTAAGAATTGTAAGTTAAAATGTAAAAGAGAGTTTGCAATTTTCTCCGTCCAAGAATTGCAAGTTGAGTAATAAAATTTTATGGAGTATTTGTCGATGTAGACCTTGAGATGTCAAACCACCTTATTTTGTGGGTGTGTGTAGGGGTGGGAATGGGCCAAGCCGCTTGTCAGGGGCCTATGACCTGGCCTATTTGAGGCCTAGTCCAGCTCGGATCGTTTATTAAAAAGACTAGACTTAGGGTTTTGAAAAGGCCTATTTAAATAAAGAGGTCATGCTTAAGCTTTTAAAAAAAAGTCTTTTACGCCTGTTAGGCCGACCTAATTAAATAATTATTTTATTTTATACATTATATTTATTTATTTGTACAAACTAACAATATAATATAGACATTTTACCTTTTGTTAGCTTTTAGATTATTTGAGATATAGAATTTTGTGAAGTTATTGAATATAATCACGTTGAGTAATGATATTTGTGAAGCCGTTTATGTAAACTTTTAGGCTAAGCATATTATTTAAATAAAATTGCTTATTATAGGTTTTTCATTTTACTAATAGTAAGTCTTTCATCCTACTAGCTCATTACCTATAGGCTCATTAAATTTAAATTGTTAGTATTATTTGAAGACTTAATGATAAATAAGCTACTAAATAGGCTATTAGTCAGGTCAGACTTTTAAAAAGTCCAGGTCAACCCTAAAAAATGGCTTATTTCAGATCACAGGCCTAGGCTTAGGTTTTAGTTGTGTAATAGGCCAGACCTATTTAACCTTCGGCCTGGCCTGGCCGATTCCCACCCCTAGGTGTGTGCTTCCACTAGTAAAGTTTATGGACAGTTTTCTCCTCTCATGGTTGTTTTCCAACACCATTGATACACACCATCGTGTTCTTGTAGTTGCGGCGAATCGGCTGCCTCCACTCCACGCACAACGGTTGAGAGTTAATTAAGTAGGAAATTTCTTTTTACTTTTTTCTCCACCTCATTCAAAATCTTTATTTCCTTTACAGATTTTTCACTAGAAAATTGCAATAATACTAATCTAGACATTCGTACTTTCTATCTATACATGTGTATTTTCAGAGGTATTTCTAGTTAAGCTCTTACTTATAAGAGAACCCCGCCAAGTTGGCTCAAGATCTCTTCTCAGGATGTCTTTAATCTTAGTCCCTTTTCTCAACGAATAGATTAGTGTCTTCTTTTGAAAATGTAGGTTGATTCTCTTACGACTATTTTTTTATGTTATTCATTAAATATTTGCTATTTTTTTTATATTTTCTTGTGCATATAATCCTTTAAGAGAAAGAATTTCTCCAATTATTCATTAAATATTACTCTCTTTCCACTCAATTAGTTTTCTCCAATTATCATAAGAGAGAATTTCTCTCTCATCAACTTATTATATTTATTAGCTTTGAATCATACAAAGTGGTTGAATAAATAAGAGAAATTTAGTAAATTTTTTTGAATGTGCACAAAGTTTCAAAGAGGTTCTTATAAAAAGGGACAAATAATTTTTTTGTAAAGGGACTTATAAATAGGGAAAGAGAGAGTATATGAAAACTATTAGAAATAGAATAAATTCTAATTTCATTATCATTAATATTAATAGTATTATGTGTATATAAGTATGTATATAGGTATAAATATATATAATTATAATTGTGGGTCGGGTAGTTAGATCCCAAATCCGACCCTGTCTCGTCAGGGGGAGGGGAAAAAAACCCGAACCCGTCAAAAACCCGGTCAAAGTGGTGATTCCTTGTCAAAATCGGGGCGAATGGGATCTTGGCAAGTGTTCAGATTTGTTGCAAGTTATAAAAGTGGTGAAATACCAGTTATTGTTCTCAGAGATTATGCTTCAAGCATCACTTCACAAATTTATCATAAGTTGGACCAAATAATTGAGTTGAAAAGAATTCTAATGTTATCAATTAAGCAAATTAAAGTTCTAAATTCTAAAAGATCCAAATTAAGCAAATTGGATAGAAAATGGGTTAAAATTCAATAAACGAATATGTTAGGGTTTAGGTTTCCTTAATTTCAATTAATTGCAATGTCAATTAAAGTTAATACATGTCTCAATTTGCTAGCCAAATTGCACTTTTAATACCTAAGCCCCAATTCCTAGGGTGAAGAGGCCTTTAATCCCTAATTAAACATTAATCCCTTAGATGAATTAATTAGAAAGTAAGCGTTAAGTGCAAGAATTTATTAGGCTACTCAATACTCAATGAATATTCCTAGACTAAAGAGAAATTTAGACTTATAAACCCTAGATCAAGAACATACATCAAAGTCCCATTCGCATGCATATTCAATGTATCAATAAAAAATTGATCAGGTTTAAGATAACATTAAGAACGGAGATTATAAGCGTCAAATTAGAAAAGCAAGCATATATTAATAATCAAGGTCAATTACAATCCAAATCCATCATGTTTCCTAAACCCTAACAAAAGAGAATCAAAAACTCATGGAGAAAATGGAAAAACAAAGAAAAGTAGAAGAAGTAGAAGAAGAATCCATGAAATCCTAGCCAATTAGGATTTTTGTGGTGTTTAGAGTGTTCTAATATGTGGTATTTCGACCCAAGGCTGCTTTTTATCCATTTATAGAGGTAGTTGACACGATTTTGAAATGATTAGATTTGAATTTAAGATAAGATAAGAATGACGGAATTTGAATTTAAGATAAGATAAGAATGACATAATTTGAATTTAAGATGAGATAAAAATGATGGAACAAAAGGGGCTTGAGATAATTCGGTGTTTTCTCATCTTCCTGTGCCTTCCAAGAGCTTCAAATTATCCATTATTTGATCTCCAGTCTATACGACTACTTGGTGATATTTTCCTATCCAAATCAAGAGAAAAATTGTGAGAATTTTTGTCATAATATCAAAACATGTAAAAACACCACAAAATGACTAAATACACCTTAATTACTCTTAATAATCATTCACACTAAAACTAACTTAAGTTTAACAAATTACTTTCAAACATTGCAAACAAGTATTAAATATGGGAGATACCATAGTAAATTAATGCAAATATTAAGTATTTTCTCATAAATATCAGGGTCAATCGGCTACCTATAAGTTCGATTTTTATTGTCATTCTCAATTGTTTCGATTTATCACAACACTACTCTTTCCTTTAACAAAAAACCATATTTGTGTTGCAGCATCTCTATGCATTCCTTTGCTATCGAGGAGCAACCCATGGTTCTCAGGGACGGATCTAGAGGGGGGGGGGGGGGCAAGGGGGGCCTTGCCCCCCCTCCCCCATGGTCACATTTTGACCACTAACATTTTTTATGACCTTGAAATACCTTCTAGTGTTAAATCTCTTTTGCAGGAATTTCAAGATGTGTTTTCGGATGATGTTCCTAGTGGGCTTCCACCACTAAGAGGGATTGAGCATCAAATTGATCTCATTTCGGAAGCAACTTTGCCCAATAGGCCCGCATATAGAATCAATCCACAAGAGACCACCAAAATCCAAAGGCAAGTGGATGAGCTCATGACCAAAGGTTGGGTAAGAAATAGCATGAGTCCTTGTGCTGTTCGGTAATATTAGTTCATAAAAGAAATGGTAAGTGGAGAATGTGTTCGGATTGTAGAGCCCTAAATAACATCGCCATAAAATATAGGCATCCTATACCTAGGCTTGATGATATGCTTGATGAATTGCATGGTGCATGTTAATTCTCTAAAATTGATTTTAAAAGTGGATATAATCAAATTAGGATTAGAGAAGGGGATGAATAGAAAGCCGCTTTTAAAACAAAATATGGTTTGTATGAATGGTTGGTTATGCCTTTTGGTTTGACTAATGCCCCTAGTACCTTCATGCGGTTGATGAACCATGTTTTGAGAAATTTTATTGGCAAATTTGTGGTTGTGTATTTTGATGACATTCTTGTCTATAGCACTACACTTGAGTTACATCTTGAATATTTAAAATCTGTTTTATGTGTGCTTAGAAAAGAACAATTGTATGCTAATTTAAAAAAATGTATTTTTTGCACAGACCATGTTGTATTCTTGGGCTTTGTTGTTAGCTCTAAAGGAGTACAAGTGGATGAGGAAAAGGTTAAGGCCATCCAAGAGTGGCGCACACCAAAAACCGTGACGGATGTGAGGAGTTTCCATGGGTTAGCAAGTTTTTATAGGAGATTTGTCAAAGATTTTAGTACTTTGGCCGCACCACTAAATGAAGTGGTTAAAAAAAATGTGGGTTTTAAATGGGGAGAGAAACAAGAAGAAGCCTTTGTTGCTCTTAAACAAAGGCTTACTAATGCACCCATACTTGCTTTGCCTAACTTTGCTAAATCCTTTGAAATTGAATGTGATGCCTCTAATGTTGGGATTGGAGCCGTTTTGTTACAAGAAAGTCATCCAATTGCTTATTTTAGTGAAAAGTTAAGTGGGCCTGCCCTTAACTATTCTACTTATGATAAGGAATTGTATGCTTTAGTAAGATCTTTAAAAACTTGGCAACACTATCTTTTCCCTAAGGAATTTGTGATCTATAGCGACCATGAATCCCTAAAATATTTAAAGGGTCAAGGAAAGCTTAACAAAAGGCATGCCAAGTGGGTTGAGTTTTTGGAACAATTTCCCTATGTCATAAAATATAAAAAATGAAAAGAGAACATTGTGGCCGATGCTTTATCAAGAAGACATGCATTACTTTCAATTCTTGAAACTAAATTGCTTGGACTTGAATTTTTGAAAGAAATGTATGTAAATGATGAATTCTTTGGTGAGTTGTATGTTGCATGTGAAAAATAATCTCTAAATGGATATTTTAGGTATAATGGTTTTTTATTCAAGGAAAACAAATTATGCGTGCCTAAATGCTCTATTAGAGAGTTGCTTGTCGGTGAATCACATGAGGGGGGTCTAATGGGACATTTTGGGGTTAAAAAGACTTTGGAAACCTTGCAAGAACATTTTTTTTGGCTTCATATGAAGCGTGATGTACAAAAATTTTGTGAACATTGCATTGTTTGTAAAAAGGCCAATTCAAAAGTTATGCCCCATGGTTTGTATACCCGTTACCTATTCCCGAATATCCTTCGATTGATTTGTCCATTGACTTTGTTTTGGGGCTGCCCAAAACAAAGAGTGGCAAAGATTCTATTTTTGTTGTGGTTGATAGGTTGTCAAAAATGGCACATTTCATTCCTTGCAAAAAGGTTGATGATGCGAGTCATGTGGCCAATTTTTTCTTCAAGGAAATTGTGAGGCTCCATGGATTGCCTAGGAGCATTGTAAGTGATAGGGACACCAAGTTCCTAAGTTACTTTTGGAAGACTTTGTGGGGTAAGTTGGGTACTAAATTGCTATTTTTCACTACTTGTCACCCACAAACCGATGGACAAACCGAGGTAGTTAATAGGACATTGGGCACAATGCTTAGGGCTATCTTGAAAAAGAATCTTAAAACTTGGGAAGCATGTTTGCCTCATGTTGAATTTGCTTATAATAGGGCTGTCCATAGTACTACCAATTGTTCTCCATTTGAGATTGTATATGGTTTTAATCCACTAACTCCTCTTGATTTGTTGCCTATGCCTAACATTTCAATTTTTAAGCACAAAGAAGGGCAAGCTAAAGCAGAATATGTCAAAAAAATGCATGAGCGTGTGAAGGCACAAATTGAAAAGAAAAATGAAAGCTACGCTAAGCAAGCCAACAAGGGGAGAAAGAAGGTTGTGTTCCAACCCGGAGATTGGGTTTGGGTACACATGAGAAAAGAAAGGTTTCCAGAACAAAGGAAATCAAAACTTCAACCAAGAGGAGATGGTCCATTTCAAGTGCTAGAAAGGATCAATGATAATGCCTACAAGATAGAATTGTCCGGTGAGTATAATGTTAGTTCCACTTTTAATGTGTCTAATTTATCTCTTTTTGATGTAGATGAAGAAGACATTGATTTGAGGACAAATCCTTTTCAAGAGGGAGGGAGTGATGAGGGCATGACCATAGGCAAGGACCAAGAGGCACTTCAAAGACTGGAGGACCAATGACAAGGGCAAGGGCTAGGAAAGAAAAGGAGGTTCTTCAACAAGTGATGACAACAATTTTTGAAGAAGGGCCCAAGCTAGAAGAAGAAAAGCCCAAAATGAAGAATTGCATCATGGCCAAAGAAGACCATTTTGGCATGGAGACTAGGGTAGTCTAGGTGTTGTTTTTAGCAATAATTCTAAGTGTCAATAAAGGCCCAAAACCTTGTAATTATGCGCCAACCTTGGCAGCTTTGGGCCTAGTGTTTTTTTTGTTAAGTGTCAAAGTTGTAATAAGGACTAAATTGGAGGGTTTATGCTCAACTCCTTGGCTGAGTAAGGCTGCACCTCTTCCATGCTCTTAGGGCTAGAATAAATCATTTTTATGTCACTTTATGTAGGCTCAATTGATACCATCAATAGGTTTTAAGTGGTGGTCATCAATTCTTTTTATTTTGTAACCGAAATGGGCCAAACTCTTCCTATAAGAATGGCACCATTCTTCAAGCAAGTAGACCAGATTTTACATGAAAAATATTTCTCAAAGTGTGAGTGTGATTCTCCATTGTTCTTGTGTGATTCTATCAAAGGAATCTTCCACCTCTTTTGTGTGACGCCTATCATCGGAAGAGTGATTCTTCCTCCATTGTTCTTCCTTTTTCATGTGTGTTCCTAATCCACCATTTCATCTTCCATCTTATTCTTCCAAGCTCCTAGTTCCTAACTTAACCATTTCTGTCCATTGTTCTTGTTCTTCGTCCAAACCTCATTTCCTCCTAAAAGTCTCCAAATTTTCTCTAAGTCTCCCTATTCCATTTTTCCATTTTAATTCTCTCATATCAGCCTAAAATTATTAAATAAAAATATTCCGTAATAATTAAATTCAAACCATCCCTTGTCCCTGCACAATTACAATCCTTAGACACAATTCCATATTTTTCTCCCTTCCATTAACTCCTTGTCTCCATCTTACTCATTTCCACATCATCCTAACTAGCCCAAATTCAGTCCACATACATTCTCTTTCTTCTCATTTCCATGCAGCCCTTCTCCCCTTATCAAACCACTTTATTTTTCTTTTAACTCAGCTTTGTCCCTCATTAAGTGCCCTTAAGCCAAAATTCAAAACAAGGAAAATAAAAATAAAAATTCTAGTCAGTTTTGTAAAGTTCTATGCGCCTCATTCCAGCCTATTCTCCTAAAAAAATTTCTGAGTTATTTCTTCTCTTTTCCATCCCTAAAAGATCTTTCTTCAACCCTTCTCCGTTTGGGATCATATCACTTATGAAGGGATAGAATCCAAATGAACATCATGTTGCTATACTAGATGTAAGGATAGATGGCTGCAAAACACAATAGACTAAAAGGGGTCATATACTAAATTAATATTAATTGATTATATAATTGTATTTGGGCACTCTGTTTTCCATGAAACAGGTTTTTAATAAGGACCACCACCAGCTGAGTCAACGAAATTCTAGAATTATTCAGAAGTTATTTGACTAAAGCGACATCAGATAAAAAAACTAGTTTAAAGCCCAAGATGGTATACCCTCGGAAAAGAAAGCAACGATATCATGGTTGAAATTCCAAAAGGAGTGGTCCCTGAAAAAAGAAAGCGAGATTATGGTTGAAGTTAAAAGGAGATGTCCCTGAAAAAAAAAAGCAAGATTATGAATCAAATGGGAGAAGTCCCTGAGAAAAGAAAGCGAGATTGTGGTTGAAAGTCTAAACGAAGAAGTTCGTGAAAAAAAAGAAAGCGAGATTATGATTCCAAAGGGAGAACTCCCCAAAAAAAGAAAGTGAGATTATGGTTGAAAGTCCAAAGGGAGAAATCTCTAAAAAAAGAAATAGAAGAAAGCGAGATTATGAGAGAAGTTCTTGAAAAAAGAAAGCGAGATTATAGTTGAAAGTCCAAAGGAAGAATGATATAAACCAACCAAGGCATGAAAAATATAAATATTAATATTTTGAACCCAATTAGAAGACAACAATTGGAAGCCCAAATTCACATAATAATCAAATACACAATAATGAGCTGAAGTTGTTTAGTTTGGGTCTAAATAAATTACGAAGCCCACTTTACCATTTTTTATGTAATTTTCGTAGTTATTTTTAGGTTGATTTTTAAAAGTGTCTTTAGTCTCTTTTAGGTGTGTTTTTAATGTATTTGGGAGTCACTAAGTCATTATGATATAGTGAGAGTTTATTCTTAGGTTTAATATTAGTGGAACACTAAGTTTAGTGGAGCACTTAGTTAGTGGTGCACTAGTGAGTGAAAATTTGAATGCTCAGTGGAATTTGTAGTGGAAATGCTATATATGAGCATTCTGCTCAGCCTATAAATAGGTACTCTTTATAATCAGTAGATAAGTTGAATTTTGAATGGATTATGAGTTTTCTCACTCAGACCTATGCTTTCTTCAAACTTAACCTTGTGTAGATTTATATCTTATTATATATCTAACAATCTGACTAAAGATAGAACTTGAGATCCACGTACTCTAATTGAGAATCTAAATTCAACTCCCTCCCCTCTTCTTGAGACTATGCACCAACTTATAGAATCATGCTGGATAAATTCAACATCCTACCAACAAAAAACCTCATCGAAATTGAAACCGAGACATAACACATTAATAACAAGTGTTGCACATATTCCCCAATATTCAAGCAAAATGAACAAACATTATTATGTGTCTGGATCGCATTCCTTTTAATTAACCCTTATCTAGTAGTTACATATTCATGCAACGCCAACTAGTTAAAAACATTAATTTTATGAATACCCATACCTTTCGAAAGAGATTGCAACACAAGTGGAAGATCATTGTTTACTTCTACATGTTGCAAAGTCTTAGACAGAAATTTATACTCAAATTGCAAAGCAAATTTGACATGATTTCTATAAACCCACAACCATTGATCTTCCACTTCATTATTAGGAGATACGTGCTGAAGCATATTTGTTAAAAGCACAACCTCTTCTTCCCTCAGCAAAAAGAAAGCATATCCATGATAACAACCAAGCCCATTTCCTATCAACCTATCCTCCCATTTATTTAACAAACCACCCAAGTTTAAAGACTTGGAGAATAAAAGTGGAAAAGAATTTTCAAAGGACCAACAATCCTCCAAAAATTTCACTAAATCTGCCTTACCAACCTTTAAATGCATATTTAAATCAAACCAATTAGTGCCTCCTTCTGTAACCATTAAATAGAAGCCATTCAACCCCTTTCCCATCCTCCCACATGAAGAACCCTTATACCTCTCCCTTAACATTGATATCCATAACTCATCATTACCATACAATTATCACCATCTCCACTTCACAGCAAACTTAAGTTAGCTCATTCCACATTACAAACTCCCAAACTACCTCTCTTTCGGAAGAAAAACAAAATCTCATTTGACCCATGGAATCTTTGTTGAGTCCAACGTTCATTGCCAGAGAAAAGCTCTCTAAATCTGCTACACCTTATGAATAATAGCTCTTGGCATCTTCAAGATGGAAATCCAAAAAATCAGAATACTATTACAGAGCGTATTGATCAAGGTAATTCTCCCTCAAAAGAAACAAATCTACGCTTCCAAGAAGCCAACCTCTTCTCCAACTTCCCCACTATAGGGTCTCAAGTTGCTTTGCTACAGGGATTCAAATCAATAGGCAAGCCAAGGTACACAAAAGGAATATCATCAACCTTACAAGATGAAAAGGATCATACCATCTAGAAGAATCCATTGTCCATATTTACCCTAAATAAATTACTCATTGCAAAGCTCATCTTTAATCCCAACACCAATTCAAAACTTCGAAGGATAGCTTTCCACATCCATAAATTATGTTCATTTTATTCTCCTGCAAAATTTGTATCATCATCGTATTGGAGAAGCTAAATATTAGGGTCATCATCATCGACACGAAATATATCAACAAATCCTTTATTGGAAGCTTCGCTCAATATGCCTACTAAACCTTCTACGACCGTCAAGAAAAAAAATGACGCAAGCGAATCCCCTTGTTTTAAACCAAAACACACCTTAATCTCCTTTGAGGACCAAACATTTACTAACACTAATAAATCCCCCAAACAAAGACAAGCTCATGTCTACTCGATCTGTAATACTCTGGCCGCTTGTTCAAGGTTGACGACTGTCCCCATAAATCAACACGAGACTTTTCAATGTGATTTGTCCTCACTCACACACTTATTTGGAGTTACATCCCATGAGGTCAACCATCCCTGAATTACTTCAAGTCAAGCACGCCTAGCTTTCGAGTTCTTAAGTGATAGGCTATCGAAAAGTAAATGTATTTCGTTGATATAGGTAGTATGAATCAATTATTTTAAGCTATTATCAACTATATAGTCTCATACCTATACAGTCTTTGGATTTCTCTCATTCAGGTGCATATTCAATTCATTCATGTGTCTCTTCCTCTAGAATCCAGTCAGGAGCCGCTCATTGACCATGCCTCATTGCACTGGCGATCACTCCTTGCCCTCATCGACTCCTAGGATGTCACATGATTTATTTCTCACCAACGCTAAATCAACGGAACATGTATAACATAAAGTCCCAATCCAGTGAATTGTATGCATTTTCATAATCCACTCTTAAAATCAAACAACTTATACCAGACTTCTAACCTCTTAGCAAGATCCACCACTTAATTAATCATAATGCTCTATCCCCAATATATATATATAAAAGTCACTTCTAACCGAATTACCAAAATCAATAAATGATCATTATCTCAATAAATTTGCCTTAAAAAATAAGTATTTGTCTAGCTACACCCCCAACAAATATGTGTTAATATATACCTTAAGTTAATATATTTTTCTCTCCTATTTCACTATCTCTATCACTCTATTTTTAATTAAATCTTTAAAAAAATGTAGAAGAGGTAGAAATAAAAATCATCCATCATTGAGTAAATTGGTGACTTATATAAAATGCCAAATAATCATTCTAAAAGATGACTAATATATTAGACCAGAAGGAGAAATAGAATCCATAACTCCAAACAGATTAATCATGAGTACGAGTAATAGAATCCATAACTCCAAGCAGATTAATCATGAGTACCTTTGATATAAGCTTATATAAACATGGTGACTTTTGTTTACATCACAATCACCTAAAATAGACTGGTACTTTTGGCACTATACAACATTTTTAAAGTATCAAACATGACTCTTAGAGCACCACTAGAGATGAAAATGGGTAGGTATGGGTATAGTACTATAGTACATGTCCTCATATCCACGTCTAAAAAAAATCTTTATGCCCGTCCACTTACACATGTGAGTAGCAACTTTAATCTTCATCCTCATACCCTATAAGTACTTAAATAAATACCCATACTATTTCTCTGCATATTAGTTACATAAATTGTTCTTCTTTTATTTTTTACTTTTAGAATTTTCAATTTCCTATGTTTCATAACTATAAAACAATGTTGTGAGACAATATTTAAATCTAAAAATCAACAAAACTAATAGTGTTGATGCAAATACATACGTCAACTTTAAATTATTAAAATGTCTTTACAACACAAAATATAATAAGTAACAAACAAAATAGTGACCGAATTTTAAATTCAAAACAACAAAGTATGAAAGTAATTCGCGCAAAACATAGTTTAAAATTGAACATTAATTAGTAATGCAATTTTAAACCTATCAAATAAATTTGATAAAACACACACACACTCAAAAAAGTTAATTACAATAAAGCTCATAAACTTGTCACTCTTATGTTGCCACTTGAGTGAGTGAAGGAGATACAATAAGGAGTTCCGCTTTAATGCTAGGGATTTAATTTTCAGGAATTTGGGAGACAATGAAAAATGAAGGAGGGAACTATATTTTTTTTGCCGCACTTCAATAGTTAAGTAGTCAGTATTTTGACTACGGTAGTTAAATTAGTTTTTAATATATATATATATATATATATATATATATATATATATATATATCGGCGTAACTTATCATTAAAAACTGCGGGTAATTACTAAAACTTGGATCCAGATCTAGTTTTTAGGGTAATTACCCTCCCCATCACAGATATTTTTGCGGTACCCATATGATTTAGGTCTGATTGTCATTCCTAAACACCCAACATTATGCTACTGGATTCTAATATATATGAATGGGTTGGGTTCAAATGACATCGTACATAATCTTTTATAAAAAACGAATTTCGCCGATCCAACTGATCAATTAAAAGTTTATATGATGTAGATCAACTATCCAAAAATTCATACAATTTGAAAAGTATTTGATATGTTGTCGAAATTTTTCGGTCGAACGTTTAATACATTATTTAAAATATAAATAAATTTCTTTTGTTAGATTACATACCTACAAATTATTAAATTGTATGAATTTTTGTATAGTTGTATAAATTGTGTATATATATATATATATATATATATATATATATATATATATATATTTGAGTTTTGCTAAGGGCAATGGATAAGCAACCCACAAATGAAAACTTTGTATTTAAAATAAATTAAAAAATAATTCATAGCATTAATACTCTACACTTTTCAACACCAAATTTTTATTCATGAGTTGCTTAACCACCCTTAGAGCAATAAATAGAAAAACCCTTTTGTATTAAGTGCGGATTAAAATATAGAAAATATTTTTTTTTTGTAATACATATAAAATTTTACTTGATAGAAAATATAAAATTAAATGAAAATTAAAATAGTATATTTTTTAATTTTTTCAAAAAACATTATGAGTATAATTAAATAATGATTTTAAAATTTATTAATTTGTGTATTAATATTTATGAAAAAAATTAAATTACTAAATAAAAGCTTCTCACAATAAATAAAATTATTAAATATACTTTTAAAAATAATTATTAAATATAAATTATGTTGAATATATTTTTATTATGTAAATTTTCCAAAATAAATAATTTTTAAAAATAGTTTATGGTTGAAAAAAATAATATAAGATTTAAAGAATTTAAATATATATTATCTTGTTCTTTTTTAGTAAACCAAACATGATATTACTAAAGAGTATAAGAAATACTCACAAATAATACAAAGAGTTTAAGAAGGCAAGCCAAGAATTAACAATGCCGAACCTACGAGAAAGAAACACTATAGCAAGAAAACAAAAAGGCAGCAATATCACTACCACAACAAGCGGATCACCACAACTACCTAACAAAGTCGCAAAATCAAAAGGACCAATCCAACATTGAGTCGCAAAATCCAGAGCCATGAGCGAACTTTAACCAACTCCAAGACATGTCGCGTATCCCAAGATTTATCCTTGAAAATAACATGGTTTCGGGCTATCCAAATCGCCTCGATGACCGAGAACCAGATCAAATGTCATCACCTCCTCCTTTTCATGGAGAAACGAATGACATCCCGAAATTGCAAATACTGAGCTCTCGGATCGTTGTGAAGCGGAGACTCAACCCCGAACCAGTGAAGCACCAAGTACCAAAGAGAAGCCACCTTGCGGCAATCAAGAAACAAGTGGGAAGATGACTCTTGGGCTGCGTTACATAGGCAGCAGTTCAAGTCCTCAATTGCCACTCCCCTTCGAGATAATTTTAACTTGGTAGGAATGCGGTCTAGGAGATACCGCAAAGCAAAAGCAGTAACCTTCATAGGAGCTTTAGCATGCCAAATTGAAGCTAGAAGCTTATCCAATGGAGCTCGAAAAGCAATCCGGTAAGCAAACTTAACAGAATAAGAACCAGTCTCCAAGTGTCTCCAACGCCAAACATCACCTGAGTCCTACTGCACTGAAAACGTCCCTAGCTCCTATAGAAGATTAGCCAAAAAAACCTGTTCCCAAGCATTAAGGCTATCTTGTTAATAAAAAATTACTCAATAATGATAATTCTTCAGTATGTTTTGTTCTCTTTTGTTACACTTTTTCAATAGAAACAAATTGTTATGTTCATTTGTCTCAGTGTCTTGTTTCGTTCCTCTTCGGTGATGTACTAAACATAAAAGAATACATAGTATCATATTTTGTTCTGTTCAAACATGTGCGACAAACGCTACTATAATTTGTATCAAAGAAATCCAAGTACTCCATCCCATGGAGACAGTGGCGGAGCTTCTTGGGGACTGAGGGGGGCCACGCCCCCGCCCACTTGTTGAGCACATATGCACCTGTTAACACAACTTTTTCCCATAATGTTCGTAGCAAGCTTTTCTCTTTCAGCACAATTCTAGCCATGTCCATCATTGTCCTGTTTCTCCTTTCAGTAAGTCCATTATGCTAAGGAGTGTAAGGAGCAATTACCTAATGCTGAATGCCATTTCTGATGTCGAATGCCATTTCTGATGCATAATGGCTTAAAATCACTTGAGGTATACTCCCCTCCTCCATCAATCCCCAATACCTTGATAGACCTACTGCTTTGTTTTTCAGCAAGAGTCCGGAACCTCTAAAAGACACTTAGTGCTTCATCCTTGGTTCTGATCAAATAAAGCCATAACATCCTACTAAACTTATCCACAAAAATAATATAGTACCTATTTCAACCTATTGAAGGTACCTCTAAGGGACCACAGATATCATAATGTACCACTTTTAGTACTTTAGATGCTCTCATAGGTAATTAGAATTTCAAAGAGTTTCTTAATTGTTTATCTGCAATACAAACCTCACACAACTTTTCTGGAAAGTATTTTGGAGGGAGACCAAAAGCCATTTGCTTGGCAGATAACTAAGGTAAACTTCTAAAATTCAAATGTCCTAGTCTTGAGTGCCAAAGCCAACATTCCTCATAGCATTCAATAGCCTCCAAATAATTTATCTCAACTGTTTGGATACTAATTTAGAAGGTTCTATTCTTGCACAGTGGTTCCTTCAGAACTAGTCTCTTTGAGGAATCAAACAGTTCAAGAATATCATCTTTTATAGTTACAGAAAAAACCTTTATGCAATAATTGACCTACACTCAGCAAATTATTTCATACCAGGCACATACACCACATTTTCTATGAAAGCAAGCTTACCATTCCTTTTTGAGATCACAATTTTCCCAGAACCCTCAGCTGTTAATATTCTATCATCAAAAAACTGAACTCTCATCCTCTTGCTTGAGTTTAATTCAGCTAACCACTCTTTGTGTCCAATCATATGATTGGAGCACCCGGTATCAATGTACCATACTTTGGAAGCAATCAAATCCTCATGAGTTGTTGCCATCAGCATAACTGGATCATAATTTGAATAGTCTTCATGAGCAACATGACCTTCATCATCACTACTAGCTTTCTACTTTCCTTTTCCACACTAGCATTCATCAGCAAAATGATTATATTTTGAGCAATTGTAACATTGAATCTTTTTCTTGTCAAAACCACTTTTCTGACCTCCACCCTTCTTGGAATTCCCTCCTCTCCCTTTAGAAGATTTAGAAGATTCAGGTTTATCAGAATCAATTTTGCCATAATTTTGATGGGCACCCTTATGATTCTTCCTTTTTCACTTTCCTTTCTTTTGCTTCTTGTCTCCTCCTTTCGTTTGTATTCAGACTTGCAAAGCTTGGTTACTATTTTTGTCATTATTTCGTTCATTTAGCCGCAATTCATGAACTTTTAAGAAACTCTAAAATTCCTCCACCTTCATTGATGAAATGTCCTTAGAAGCACATTTTGGTCCTTATTACTAATTTACTCACACTTGTCACTCTAGCACATTTAGAGTCTGTATGTTTATATTTTTATAATAAGTAAAAATTTTTTTTTTGAAAGAGAAATAAAATTTTTTTATTTTCGTCAGATTTATGTTATGATTTGAAATCACTACCAGTAAAAACACTTTAGGTTTTCCCAACTACTATCCAAACGAGCTCTCACTACACCTAACATGTTTGTCTAATGATTAAGATAAAAAACTTTAAGTAGCAATTTCTTATTTCAAACCTACATAAATGTATTTTTCTTATAAAAAAAAGGCACATATTCACCACTAAAAAAAGAAACTACAAGTTCTGACAACCAAACTTGTGTTATATTTGTGACAATTTGAGCCAAGTACTTCTTAGCTCATAATCAGATTCTAAGTACGTGATTAATGTTGATAAAGAAAGATAAGAGCTTGTTTAAGTATTCTATGGGAAATTATATATTAAAATAGTTCTTGAATTCGTATTTTATCAGTCAGTTTAGTCTCTCACGAAATCAGTCATTTTAGTCCCCAACTTTTACTATTATTGGTCGTTTTAGTCCCTGACTTTCACTACACCATTCATTTTAGTCCCTGACTTTCAGGGACTAAAATGAATGATCATATAATTCAAAGATTAAAGTGAGCTGTAAAATATAAAGTCAGGGACTGAAGTGAATTATTCTCGCAAAGTTAGGGACTGAAACGGTACATCACTCATTTTATGGGTCTTGCTAAATAATGCTTTTAAGGCACCTTTTAAGGTTATTAGAATTAGAAAAATAATAATAAGTACACATTATTTCGTTTTTAAAAAATACAAAAAATTATATTTTTCAACAACTTTTTATTATATTTAACTCATTAATAACTGTCTTAAGACACTAAATAGCACTTTCTATACTTTATTTCATACATCTTTTTTCATTGCTAGTAAATTATTTAAAAATGAATTAAACATAAACTCATTTTGAATTAATAAAATTATATATAAAAAATAGTTCATGTATCTAATTTTAGTGATGAAAGATTAGAATAATTTACATTAGATATTCGAACTTAATTCTTTAAATTGTAAAAAAAAAAAAAAAAAAAAAACACTTCATATTATTATATATATCAAGAGTATCATTAAGAATTAAAGTTTAATTTAATTTGAGGCATAAAGATTATTAAAAACATATAACTTTTTCTAACAAAATATTTTTACACAATTACCATTTAACCTTTAATTAATATGTTTAAAAACCTCATTTATCTACCAATAATAATAAGATTTGTTGGTAAGTATAAAATTTTCAATTTTCAGTATAACAAAAGGAATATTTTTTTTCTTCATAAAGAAAAAAAAAGGAATAATTTTTTTTTTCCATCCACTCTTTTTTACTAATCTGAATCTGAATCTTGTTTTTGCACTTTTTCCTCACTAAAAAAAAAATAAAAATCTAAAATTAAATCTAAATATCTAAATTTCAGCAGATTCAATGGGGAATGTAAGAAGACTCGATGTTCGGGCAAGACAGAGTGAAGTGATCTCCGCTGTACGGAATGCAATAGAATTTCCTCTGATCCGCATTTGAACGAAACGACGCCGTGTTCCCGAAGAGCTTCACCTTCTCGAATCGATTCTCATGGCGAAATCGCAAGCGCAAGATCATCCATGGTTCCTCGATGCAGTGCCTTTGTTGGTGATTGTGCTAATAGCAGTTCATGTCCTCGCTTTGGTAACCATAACCAATTCTCTTCATCTTTTTCTTCTTCTTCTTCTTCCATTTTTCTATCTGCTGCTTCAATTGATCAACCGTTTTCTTCCTCCATTTTAGGTTTACTGGATTTACAGATTGGCGACTGACACTAAACCGCAGCAGCAGCAGCAGCAGCAACAGCAGAGGAGAAAAGCTCACTGATCAACGACAATGTACTCACTCAATTTGATTTTCTTTACTTGTTTGGTTGATCCAACTATTCTGTTTTCGATGCGTAATTGTAATTGTCGATTTAGATGGAAAGTGTATGAAATTGTGTGTTGCTGTGCATTAGTTAGGTTGTTGAATTGTAGGTATTCCATTTGAAATGAGTGTTATGATTAGATATCAGACTCAGAAATGAAGATTTCTGTATGTTAAGAGCATATGAACAATTTTGAAGTACAATTTCATGTTATAGTTAGTAGTTACAGCTAGGAAGGAGCAATGCCTGGTATTACTTGATTTCGTTTTTGGTATACAATACTTGTTTTACAATGGCAAACAATTATAGGAAGTCTTTTCTCACTGGATGAAATCGGTTATCAAGTTGCGTGGATTAAACAATGCCACTTTGTTCTGTCAATGTAGTCTTTGGAAAAGCCATATTTGGATCAAAGTAATTTTTGTGATTTCTCTTGGATTTTTGGTTTGTTTATCAAATGAAGTATTATGGTACCTGTAGAGTTTTATTGAATAGAAACTGAAAACATTTCCACGCAAGAAGATATGAATTTTCTGTTTATCTGTATGCAGTACTGTATAAGGTTCCATTTTTTCCCCTTGTTCTTGTTTGTTTGCTGTTTCTTTATTTGGTGCTCTATTCAAGTTTGCATTGAAGATGGTGTGACAAGCTATCCCGTGTTTCTTGTGCGCTTCCTGAATTCTTAAATTGGTATTTTAAGTGTTTAAACTTTGAGGACTGGTGGTAGTGGATGTTGTTTGTTTCATCAAGATTCCAAAGCAATCATGTTTTCAGTTGTTTGAAAATCGGATAATCTGTGTAATGTAGTAAAGCAGAATTGATTTCATCTCTTTTTGTTCTTTTTCTTAAAGTATGTATTCGAGATACATATTGGAGAAACAGTTCAACTTTTGTTACTGTGATTTTGAGATTTTCAAACAACCTGTGGATTGTGGATATCAATACTAGATGTATACCAAAGATATGAGACACAAAACAAATTAGAAATCAAGAAATGCAAGTTGGAAGTTGTTTGTGCCATGCATCTATATGCTGTGTAAGATAGCTTCATCATTTTGCTTCAGAATCAGTAATAGGTGGCAAATAGTGTTTAAAGTATGAGATTGAGCTATTTTGTAGCACTACAACATTGAAATGAAATGGTTTAATATGTTTCTCTACATATTTGGTCTAAACAGTTTGTTGTCAATGATCTACATATTTTCCTTATACAGGTATGACATTAAATTATTCGATATCTGTATTGATGTGTGCTACTACTTTGATAGTGCCATTTTTTCTGAACTTGAGTGTCATGCTCATTGCATTTATTACATCTATATATAATCATTGAAGTTCCAGACATGTATAATGCAGTATTAAATATGCATATTAACTTTTGGAACTAAAACGGAACAATATACTTGTCCTTTGATGTAATGCCTGTATCACCAAAATAAGTGTGTTTAGAGAGTCAGCATAGCCTAGTTGCCTGAAATAAATTCTGGGTTGTGTGAATACTGTGCAATCTTCTAATTTTTGCGGTTCATGCGTGAAAATAAGAGTTAGCATCACTTCACTTTAGTTCCTGAAATTGTAAGCGTTGAGCATGTTAGTCCTAACAAAAATCAATCTCATACTCAAAATTGTGACAATACTTACGAAACAAAAATAAATCAAATAAAACTCTTATTAAGATGTTTATGTAACAAAGAAAAAAGGTTCAAAATATCTTCTGTGCTGTTTGATAGTGGGTATTTTGTTTTCAGTTTTTTCCCTTCCTATTACTCAAATGTGTCATTGTCAATTCACGATATATAATCCACTGATAATTTAATTTGAACAAAGGTGCATCTTTAGCATCTCAATGGTAGATTAATTTCTAAACAAAATACTCTAAAAAGTTGTACTCAGATTCCAAAGTCCAAACTAAATTAATTATTATTATTGTTATTATTGTAAAATAATTCAATAATTTTACTCATGCTCTATAGCCCGTTTGATATTGTTTAAAAATAATTAATTTTGAAGGTGACTAGTAAATGCGCCATCCCTTTTTAGTAAACCCACCATACTTCTTTTTTTTTTTTTATAAAACTCAATCTGGAAACATTTTATTTAAAAAAAATTCTGGACTGATAATTTTTTTTCAAGTGTGGCTTAACAATTATGGAGGCCTAAAGCAAAATTGAAAATGGGACCTCTTATTAAAATTATTATAATTATAAAAAAATATTTTTTCGGTATTTTTGTGATTGAAAATTATTTATAAAGTTATCGTAATTAATTTTATTTAACACTTCTTTTCAATAGACAATAAAGACATTTCACTTCATTTACGTTGAGATATTTTGAACTTAAGTAAGATTTTATTAATTCTAATTTTGAAAAAAACAATCTTGATGTTGAAACAAATGTTACTAGACTGAAATCATTGACGTTATTTCATAAGTTAGAAAAGATCCTACTCTTCCTTTATAATTGAATATGTAAATCGGTTTATCATTTTTCAAATTTATAATTCCTTTTAAAATAATTTATTCTAAAACTGAATTTAATCCATCAATACGTATGCATATTAATTGAACTCCTTTGGTCCTTCTCTTTTTCAAACAAATATGGACTCTGATCTAAAGCCTCTATGTGTTTGATATAATGCCTCTATGAAATGATGGAGTAATTAGAACTTAGAAACTCAACATTAGGCTACTCTTGAAGGCTTATAAAGATTCGACATGAATTTTCAATTCTTTCCATCCTCAATTTCATTCTCACTTAATGAACATAAGGTCTTCCAATTAAAATGTCCACACCTGTGGTGTCATAGCCAACTGTCATCACCAATGGAAATGTTAAAACACTTGAATTGTTTGATTGAGTACAAATCTGGAAAGTTCTATTAGTCGCCAAAAGAGACCTCAAGATGATCCTCTCGTTGTCAAAGACCTTTAACATCTTTTGCTCAATCATAACTAAGTAGCCCTTTTCAAGAAATTGTTGAAGACTTATCAAATTGTTCTTTATACTTAGCTTGAATAGTAACATCTAGTCATACAATTGGAACAACCATTATCTTCGTACCACAAATCCTCTTTAACATTGCCATTGTTGGTGCTAACCATCAATAACACCAATTCTTCATATGAGCCCCGTTTTTCATTTTTGATGATCCACCTTTGTTGCCTGTACATTCATCAGCAAAGTGATCTTATGCTTGAAATGCATTGTTAGATATGCCTTTGGTACTTCCACTTACCTCCTAGAGGGTTGAATTTTTTGAAACTAGTACCTTCTTGTTTGTTTCATCCATTTTATTATCCAACTCCATTGTGATTATTTCATCCTATTTGTCATAATTCCCCATGTGTTTGGTAAGGGACTGCCAATGTAAAATGTAGTTAGAGATAGGTTTTTGCTCTTCCATTTGCAATTGCTAATTGACACGCGTTAGGATGGAGAAAGGGCTAGTGCACCGTATTTTCCCAGTAGTAAAGTTTAAAAAGATTGTCGAACTCATAGAGAGCTGTGATGAGTACCGAATTCTATAAACCTTTATTCAAGTTAAACATGAAAATGTTAGTGACAATCATGGTTGTAACAAGAAGATTGCAAAAAGAGTAAACAAAAGAAATAGAAAAAGTTCACTTATGGAGATACCTAGGGCTTAGACTTCACTTGTTGTATTTAATTAATTAACCTCCTAGTTATCTTTAGCCACATGCAATTCATTTAAGAGCCATCCACCCTTTCTAATTCAATTAATAACCAATTATCATGATTACCGGTTATCTTTCCTTGAATTAATCCCTTAGATGGTCACTAAGGAATTGAAATTAAAGAAAGCTCCTTATTATTTATTTCTTAAAATTGAGTGTGTTGCACAGCACAAAGTGACTTAGACGAGCTATTTCAGCTATAATGTGATTTAGCACCCATACATATTCGCTTATAGGACCGATCTAATTAGCGAACCAAACCGATTCATATTCAAAGACGTGCTAGAGTTGATCAAATTCTAATGTGAAAGCATACACCCAAGAAAAACTAATTGAAAAGGAAAGCAAAGTCACTATATTAAACTACGAGAAAACAATCAAACAACAAGGTTCACCATTGCCCAAACTATGGATTTTGCTACTCATGTTTAAAGAGAAAACATAAATTAAAAAAAACGAAAATCGAATCCATAAGAAAAAGAGAAAGAGAAGAAGAAGAATCAAATCTCTAGTGAAGATGTTAGGTTGTCAATCCTTGATCGTCATCGAGAGGTTGCTCTTCAACTTCCTTTAAGAGAGAGCAAGAGAATGAGATAACATAGTCGCTAGCACATAAATGAGTTAGAAAATGAGAAAGAAATGATTTATTTTGTGAAAGAGGGCTTTAAATAGGCGTTGGATCAGGAAACTAGTGAAAAGCATCATCAAAATCAGGTTAGGGAGACGACATCACTATGCCATTGAGGCACACATTCGTGCGGCTTTCTAGGGTAACAAATCTCTCTATAAATTCTCATATTTACTTAATTTTGAGAAATGTCTTTTATCTTTCGCTAAACATTTCATTTTTAAAAGATAAAGATAACACTTATAAAATGATTCATAAGAGAATATAATAGGAGGGTTTAACATTAATAACTTTTTTCAGTTTTACCTTCATTTATTAAAATAAAACTACTATTAATAGTATTATTAATTAAATTTTAAGATGGTGAGTTTACACTACATTTATTTAAACGTAAAATTGTAATAGAATAATTTTTTTTAAATCAATACAATAATTAATTAAAGAAAATGCTAAATAGTGCCTTTAGGATACTAGCTAACGAGCTTAATGTAGTCAAAATTTATTAAAAAATGTAACTTTTAGTATTTTTGAGATATAAGAAGATATGTATCTATAATTATTTTTCTAATAATAATAATTTTAACTAGTGCCTTTAGGATACTAATCAGCAAGACCTATTAATTAAATCTACAAATCAACTTAAATATTCCCCCATTTCGCTGTTCCACGTGTGTCTCTTGAAAAGGTACTTCATAATTGCATTATTTAAAGTGAGTGTATATGTTGTTGTTATAATTATGAGATGAGAAACTAACAACCGAAAGAAGATTGAAGGAAGCATTCTGTAATGACGATATTGCTTAGCTGTGGGATCTGTCTTTGTCTTGCTGCCCATGCCTTTCTCAAATACTTTTAGAAAAACGTTAAATTCACCTATTAAATCTTCTTAAAATATTTATATTTTAGTAAAAAAAAAAAATATAAATATTGAGATAAGTCAAGATTTAATTAATGATTAAGATTACTTCTGTCTTAATATATAACGATTTTTTTAACATATACAAAATATTTCAAAAGAAAAAAAATTTATAAAAAAAGATAAAAAATTAATTGAGTTTTATGTTTAATATGCATTTATTACTTCTTTTTTTCTATTTTGAGGTTTTTATCATATGTAATAGTTGCACAGGTTAAAAAAATTATATATAAATCCGCTTACAAAAGTTCAACGAATATTTATTATTCCTTCTTTCCCATATTGTTAGGAATTTTAGAAAAAAAATAGACAAAATGACACTTTTGGTCTCTTAACTCTTTACGCCAATTCACTTTGTTCCTTAACTTTTATTTTGGATTCAATTTGGTTCCTACCGTTCAATTTGGACATTTGTATTATGACTGGACAGAAATAACGGTAGTGACCAAATTGAGTCCAAAATAAAAGTTAATGGACCAAAATGAATAAAAAAAAAAGTTAAAGAACTAAAATGAATTGACGCAAAGAGTTAAAGGACAAAAAGTACTGTTTCACAAAAAAATATTTATCCTAATATTATTAACTCTTTAGAAAGTTTTGAAGTGGTGGAGTTTGTGAGGGAGAAGAGAGTCAGGGTGGAAAATGAGAGAGAGCTGATTTGGACTTTTCAAATTAGTCGCCCTGATTTGATCTTTTCAAATCAACGGCCATGATCTGTTCATGTGATAAGTGTGATTTCTATTTAGTTTATGTGTGATTTTAAATTAGTGGCGTTCATGGTCTTTTCAAATAGTAATGTTTAGTATTATGTGCATTTTTATTTAGTTTATAAAATAATTATAATTTGTGTTAATTTAAATGTTATTTTGTGTATAACTTATGTTAATTTTAATGTAATTTAATTTATGTATGAATGTCAATTTATGTTAATTTAAATAAAATTTTGATTTATAATTTTGATTATTTTAATTTATAATTTATAAATTTTAAATTTATTTTATTTAATATTTTAAGGCAAATGATATTTAGTGTCCTAAGGGCACTATTTAAGAGTCTAAATATAGTAAAAAGGTATTGGAATGTGTAGTTTTTTATATTCCCGAGAGACGGAACAATATGCTCTTACGATTGTTTTTCTACTTCTAGTAAATTTATCTAGTGCCCTTGTCAAGACCCATATTTCAAAATTAAAATTAAATTTATATTACAATAACAAACAATATTTAAATGAAATTTGAATTAAAACTTAAAATAATAAATATGAGATAGTTAATTTTGGGGTCCGTGCGAGACCCATATAGATGAGTGATTGGAAGCACCCACAATTAGAGTGTTTGAACGCTTAAAATGAATAAATAATGTGTACACGTGAAACTCACACAAATAAAAGCCAAATAATATAGGACGGACCGACGGAGGGAGTATTTCTTTTCATGTCTGTCCAATTTATTTTTGTAACATTTTATTTTTTTTTCGGCAAATACACACAATCCTAAACTCTAAATACATACACATACATCCATCCTAAATTAAGTCCCACTAATATCCTGATTTAACCTTAGATCTCTAAATCCACCTTAAAAGCTTGATACATGACTATGTGAGCTATTGCCTACTTGTCTTTTCGTAATATTTCATGTCTATCATTTATATTCTTAAAGTGACATAGATGCAATTAATACATTAATTAAATAAAATATTACACTAACCTCTCTTGAGGTTTGCTGATATTACATATACCCCCTCTAGTTTTTAAAATTATATTTACTCTCCTGAAATTTTTACTTTTATTAGAAAAATGGTAAAATAAAAAAAAAGTAATAAATGGTAAAATTAATTTTTCTTAGAAAAATGAAAAATGTGCACAATAACACCATTAAAAAAATTAACATTAGGAGAGTTTGTGTAATGAAAGTTAAAATTTCAGGGAGTAAATGTAATTTTGAAAACTGGAGGGAGTAAGTGTAATATAGACAATTCTAAGAAGAGATTGGTGTAATTATCCCTTATTTTTATTTTGAGTTATGTTTATTTTTTTATAATATGACTAAAAGAAATTTGAGAGTATGCAAATGTTATTATTACATAAACTTTGCCCACCCTCTATTGGGTGTTGTTAGATTTCAGTAGCATTCCAAATTCAAGTATTGAAACTAATTAACGAAAGAGGGTTAACTTCCCTTCTATGCTTCATAATATTTTCCCCAAATTTAAATATAATCTTTATCCTGTCTCACAGTAAGGTGGTTTAGTTGGTAAGCATATAAGGATATGTGTGTATGGATATTCAGGTTCAATATTTAATTAATGTATTTTTTTATAATAATAAAAAAAAAACTCTTTAGCCTAACTCTCACTCCCAGCTTTGTTCTTTCTTCTTCTGTTTGTTCACTGTATCAGTCTATCTCCATCTATATTCTTGGCTAATTTTTTTATTTTTTTAGAAAATTATTTTTCCATAAATAAAACTGAATAGAAAAATAGCATGTAATTATTTAAAAAAAAAGCCAAAAAATGAGTAATGAACCTTTGAACTAAACCAATGCTCAATTTTTTTTACCTCTCCATAAAGTATAATAAATTCACACCTCTGGGGTCAACTGTTTTTCATTGACTAGTATCAAATAATTTTAGAATTAATTACCGAAAAAATAATTTGCAATTATTTGAGATGATTGTGCATGTTTACACACAATCCTTTACAACTCGTCCTGAATTATGATATTTAAAATTAATAATTAAAAAAATTAACATTGACCTTTAGGATTTAGAATGCAAAGTTAACAAATAAAAATTTTATTAAAAGAAGAAAGTACTTATTATATACTCCTAAAAGTTAAAAAAGAATGGGTATAAAAATATAAAATTAAATAAATAAGATTAATATAAATTTAATTTCTTAATTTTTTGGTAACAATTTAATTTCTTAATTGTGTATCCTTTATATATACTAAAAGAAGATATCAATAGTTCCGGTAATGTAGCTCAGTTAGTGAGCACAAAAGATGCGTATATAAATATAAAATTCAATATTCAATTGTGTTACTTTCTTATAAAATAAAATAAAAAATATTAATAAAACTCTTGAAAAGTTTTACTAACGAGTTACCAGTATACTCTTTATTATTTTTCTTTAGCTTTAAATAAAACTCTCTATTAGTATTATTATTTTTTTGGTAGAGACAAGTTATTATTATTATTATTTTACATTACACTATTATTTTTATGGGGCAATTTTAAGGTGGGCCAACAAAATTAGAGATCATGTGATCTATTTACCAAAAATAAAAAATATAAGATATTTTTAAAAAATATGAAATATTTCTAAAAAATTAACCTTTTTAAAAATACTTGATATTTTTTATTTTTGATAAAATAACCTCATGATCTCAAATTTTTTTTTACTCCACTTTAAAATTATCGAATTTTTATGTTCGAATAATGGATATGTGAAACAAAGATATTTTCATATCTTTCACCAAACAAAAGGAAAAAGGTATTTTCATATGGTGTCTTTAGAAAAGTAAAAATCGCGTGCATTTCGCGTAGTCAAGACTCGAGAGATAATAGCTGGTCTATTATCAAAATTCAATAAAATAAAGGGCTCCATAGTAATTTCCACAAAATATTGGGCACCTTTTCTAATTATTTTTTCATCTCATACCCTTCAACACTTCACGTTAAATTGAGTTCAGTTATCGCTTTGCACAGTGTGTAAACAAAGACTCCAGCAATGTGCCCGCCGATTAACACTTGCCCGAGCTCCGGTACCACTCCTGCCGGCGGCGACTGGATTTCCGAGATAATCAACGGCGGTTCTCTACGCCAGGTGGACCTTAACAGCGGAACAAATGGCTGGGCCTCACCGCCGGGAAACCTCTTCACTCTCCGCGCCAACAACTACTTCACAAAACGCCAAAAATCCCCCGCCGGGGACTACCTCCTCTCACCGGCCGGCATGGGCTGGCTCAAATCAAACGCGAAGCTGGAGAACGTCCTCTCACGCGCTGACAACCGCGTATCCCACGCGCTCCGTAAAGCGCAATCCCTAGGTCAATCCCTAAAGAGCTTCATCTTCGCGGTGAATCTCCAGATTCCCGGCGGTAAGGAGCACCACAGCGCGGTGTTCTACTTTGTGACGGAAGAACCGGTCCAAGCCGGTTCGCTACTTCACCGGTTCGTGAACGGCGACGACGCGTTCAGGAACCAGCGGTTCAAGCTGGTGAACCGGATCGTGAAAGGACCGTGGATCGTGAAGAAAGCCGTGGGAAACCATAGCGCGTGTTTGTTAGGTAAAGCGTTAACTTGCAATTACCATAGAGGACCTAATTATTTCGAAATCGACGTTGATATTGGAAGCAGCGCGATTGCAAACGCGATTCTGCACCTCGCGTTGGGGTATGTAACCTCCGTTACCATCGATATGGGATTTCTTGTGGAGGCGCAAACGGAGGAGGAGTTGCCGGAGCGGTTGATCGGTGCCGTTAGGGTTTGCCAGATGGAGATGTCGTCCGCCGCTGTTGTTGATTCGTCATACGCACCGCCCGTCGCGCGTGGAGCTGGATTGGCCAAGGTTAATCATCATGAATCTGCAGACGACGTCGTGTTGAATGCTTAGATATTTATTTTGGGATAAAATGATTATATTTCTAAAAATTTTTTTTTTCTGCAAATGATTATTTTCATGGATTTTAATTTCTCATTGTATAATATAATTCGAAAATAATTATTGCTTACTGAAATTTTGCTTGAGCTTCTCCCTGAGCTTATTTGCTACTAATCCTATTTTCATCGGGCCATTTTGATGACTTTTTAGGTTTCATAGCAATAGAAAATAGTACAATGGAAAATTGAACTTTGTATCACATACGTATGTTTTTATGCGTTTATTAGCTGAATTATATGACTGAGGGATTTAAATTTAAATCTAGTGTCCCTAAATTATGTCTTCAATCATGTCTCACGAATAGAATAACGTCACGTTATTAAAAATATTTCTTTTAATTTTAATGTTTAACTTTTTAATAGAAATTTTTAATGACGTGGCGATATTCTATTTATGGGACACGATAAAAAACATGATTTGGGGATACCAGATTTAAATCTATGACCGGGATAGCATTTTGATGACTTGATTGACATTCAGCTAATATTTATTTTAATGTATTTGTGAGTGTGAATAATGACTGTGTGAAAATAATTTTTTGCAAAGAAAAATTCAAGTATGAAAAAAAAAAACATGGTGAAAAGTTTACTCTTGGCATTGTCTCTGATGTTAGTAATAGAAATGTGAATAAATTGATTGACATGTTATTTCAATAATTCATCCAAACGGAAACTTGGTAACTAATTTATATAAATTAATCAATAATGAACAATTGAATCTCACTATATCTGTTCATAAAAATGGACAAATGGTGTAAAATCTCAGTGTAATTGAGGAATTGTGACTAAGATTGAAGTTAGAGTTTAGAGCCATTTTTGATGGGGGCGAGGAAGGAAAGCGAACTTGGTAGGTTAAGTGTAGCAACTTTTATAACGTTATTTAGTATTTTTAGGATATTTTTAAAGAGTTAAATGTAATAATATAAAAAATTATTAAAAAAGTTATTTTTTAATATTTTTTAAGAGATGGAATAATATGTATTCGTGATTATTTTTTTAATTTTAAAACCTTAACAAATATCTTAACGGTATTGTTTAAAAAGATACTTAGATCAATTACACTTGCATAATTTTAAATTTTAATGTAGATTTAATAAAAGTTAATTTTTTTTACTTTATCTAAATTTAATTTCATTTGCTGAAAACTAAACAAATAAAGTTTAGGAGTGTGTTTGGAAAAGATTATTTCTCAAAGTTTTTTGATAAAAGCTATTCAAAAGCTAAAAGTGTGTGTTTTGGAAGAAAAGAAAAAATCCATTAAAATTTTTTATTTTTTTTTATAACTACAAACAATTTTTTTAAATAAGCAAAAAATTAGAGCTTATTAAAAAAACTTTTAGCTTTTATCTACTTTCTTTTTTTACTATTCAAATTTTTATTATAAAAAGTAATTTTTATATCTTCCCAATATAAAAGAGTATCTTCAAAATCATTTTTCAACAACATACTCAAACAAAAATTAATATGTTATAATCGATTATAATTAAACAACTATACACCTAATCAGTTCTTAAAATAATATAATTTTTACAGTTAATCCAAACACGCTCTAAGTCTATTATACAAAAAAGATTGCTCTTGTGGCATTTGCAATCACAAATTTTTTTTCTTCTGGTAACACATGTATTCTAATATATTTCAACACAACATGAGTGAGTCAGAACATTGCAGAGAAAACTCTTTCTTTTTTAAATATATAACTAAGGTTTAAATATGTTTTTAGTTCTTATAAGATAGGATACTTTTGGTAATAGTTCCTACAAAAATATTTTTTGGTTTTAGTCTTTAATGTCACTTAATGTGTTTCTAGCCAAACACTACCCTAAATCACTTATTTCACATGGATTTTTTATCCTAATCAACAATTTTAACTTTTTTTTAAAAAAAAAGTTATAAATTATAATGAACCTTGGATAAAGGGATCTAGACCGTTGGATTAAACCAACTCCATCTACAAAACAAAAACCTCTAGTGTTTCGGAGGGAGAGCGAGAGGTCGGAGGGGAGAGGACTAGAGAGGGAGTTGAAGCGGAGGCTAAGGGTGTAGAGATGGGGGAGGGAGGAGAAGATGCCAGAGGGTAGTTGGCAGGAGAGAGATGGCAAGGTGGTGGAGCTGCAAGGATGTTAGTGTTATTTTTTTTTATAGGTCAAAGTACGTTCATAAGGGTCCAAATTGGATAGTTGCTACTCAAAGCTTCAATCCCCAGCCACTAAATCAACATGTTGGGTGCGATACGAGTGTTAGTGGACACCAATTACAGGGAGAAGAGGAAGTGGTGTTTCATAACAAAGTGAGTGAGAAAAAGCAGCACACGTGTACCCGACTAAGGAAAAACGATTATGCGGTGACAAGAAGCCGTCATAGTGAAGATTCACAGTGGAGATAAGAGATCCATGGAAGAAGATGCGTGTCTGGCTCAGCACCTTGGACTGCACAAAGGACGCTGGCCAAACTTAAGACGTAGCGGCATGCTCATGCTCCATGCATGGGCAACTTCCATGGCTATCGATGATAAATACTGGGTTTGGTGATGCTGAAGCAACACAGACATGTCCTTCTTTTTCGTGATTCTTAATTATGAGTTCTATGTGAAGTAAGCAATAAAAGGTTGATTACGGTTTTCAATGTTAAGGATGAAAATTAGAGGTTCTTTTCAAAATTTGGCGTTGAATGAAGTCAAAATTTGGATTTAATTCAAAGGTTGAGATAATTTTTTATTTAGAAAAGAATAAATAAAAATCAAATTAAAAATGCTGACTAGTATTAAAAATCCACGTAAGATAAATTATGTTATGGTGCGTTTGGCTAGAAATACATTAAATGACTTTAGGGGACTAAAACCAACTACTTTCATATTATGAATTGAGGACTTAAAACCAAATACTTTTTTTGTAGGGATTAATACCAAAAATAATCTATTTTATAATAAGGATTAAAAATATATTTAAACCTATATTTAATACAACTATGTATATCCAATTATCAATTCCAAAACCACTAATTAGAATGTGTTTAGTTTTTACTTTAGTTTTGAGAAAGTACTTTAGTATATGTAATAATATATTAAGTTATTTTGTTTTTAGTTTGCATAAATTAACCTAATTGAGTTTGCAATTAAACTAACTCTAAAAGGAGATTTGACAAGATTGAAGCAACTTTGGGGTCTCTTTTGGGTTACACAAACTTGAATTTATAAAAAAAAATTCTTTATAGCAACAAAAAATACTTTTACCTATTATAAAATTTGGTGACTAACTTTTAATTCAATTTACTTTCATCAAACATTCAAATTTAAAATTAAGATAAATTAAATTTTATGAATAAAAAACAAAATGCATACTTAAACTAAAAAACTCGATACCAATTGGGTTATGTGCTTGTTCATGTGCATTTTTTATTGTAAAAGTAAATGGGTATCAACGAGATAGAAATATTTTTTCTTTCTCAAAAATAGCACTTACTCGATTAAGTTTTTCTTTTAATCTTATAACAAACTTGAATGTTAAGAATAAAAAATATTTTTATTATCAAACACTACATTAGAAGTTAGAATAATTGTTAGCGAAACTCAATGTCTTTTGAAATTTATTAACCGACCTATTTTTTTATTTTTATTTTTATTTTTAGTTCTGAACTCAAGCAAATTTGGTTGGAAAGGAATCAAGTACAAAAATGTGGTTGTCTGATTGATTCTTCCAGGTTGATATTTAGGGGATAATCGTGGATAAATAAAAGTTTTTCATTTTATTTATTTAATTAGCTGTTAATAGTTGCTTTTTAAATCCTTCATTAAAAAAAAAGTTGATTTTAAAATCAGTAGCGTAAACTGAACATTTGCTCAAAGATTCTTCAATAATGGTTCATGTTCATGCCACGGTTGTTGACAATGTGGATTACGATTTTCATTTTATTATTATTCTTTCTTTGTTTCTTTTAATTTTAGAAAATAAATCTATTCAGGGTAAGATGCCCAACATGGTAAGCTGGATTTTAGTGATAAAATAAAATAAAATAATGAAGGAAAAACTATTTAAAAAATAAAAAGGAGAATTGTTTTATCGAAAAAGTAAAAAATATATATTACACAAAAATTCATTTATTACTTATTTTCTAGTTAAATTCTTTTAATAATGCTGGGATTATAAGTATGTAAGAGTACAGATGTTAAAACGAGTAAGTTAACGATTTGGCTTGTTACGAGTTAATAAAAAAAGGAGTTAGTTTAATTTGATTTTTTTAGTTAAAAAATATGCAATTTGACTTATGCCAGTTAACAAATTAAATGGGTTAGCTTGTTTAGATATTTTTAAAAAAATCTTTAAAATTTCAAAAAGACTTAAAAATTTAGGAAAAATTTATGAGATCACCATCATTATAAAATTATAATTCATAAAAAGATTATATCATTTATTGCACGTTATAATCATAATTTTATGCCAAGAGCGTGTAACTTAAGTGGCATAAGGAGGAGTTCTTGTAGCTCAATGAAAGGAGTTTGATTTCCGATGGTGTAGATTTAAAAGTAGTGTAGTGTGGAGGTGTGCGTGTTTAACCGACAAAAAATAATAATAATCATAATTTTATGTCTCCGTATTTAAAAATCCACAAAATCACACATTATACTAATAATTTCAAAATGAGTTCCGGCTCGCAAGCCAACCTGGCTCGACTACCAGATTCTTGCGAGTTAAATGAGTAGAGCTAATTTTTTAAACAGATGTTTATGCAACTCAACCCACCAGCAAGTTGGATCAAACTGGGTTAACTCACGAGCTAAAACTCATTTGAACGTCTCTATGTATGAGATTTTTTTGTGAATATTTAATAATTTTTATATGAACTTTACATGTATATATCATTTTTTAAAAATTTAAGCCACATTTACACTTCAATGTTAAAGAACTCAAGTCAAAAAAAAAAAACAAATGCATGGATTTTACGTGAGTATTTGAAAGCACTAATTTTGATTTAAGATTAAAGTATTTTTTTAGAAGCAACTTGTTAAACATCTTTGTCCATACTTCATATCAACATACTCCAATCACAATCACACATTTACAAGCGAGTACTTAATAAAAAGGCTTAATTATTTAGAATAAGCTAAGTATTATGTTCTAGTCTATTTTCAAGAGAAAAAAAAGTTTTGTTATTAGAGCAATAGTTAAGCAGCTTATAAATTAAAATTTTATATTTAAAATAAATTAAAAATAATTTGATAGCATTAAATACTCTACACTTTTCAACATACTTTCATTCATGAGTTGTTTAACCATTGCCCTTAACACAATGGATAATAGAACCCAATTTTTATATCATGTTGAGTCGGGTTGATCGGGTTGCCAGTCGGGTTGGGTCCATTTACAGTTTTTTTTATTAGCTTCTTGTTAGTATTGACTTTATTTAATGGATATAGCTATTAAATTTTTATATTAATAATGTGTAAATCAATATAGTATAGAGTATCAAATAGTGTCTTATTATCCATTGTTCTAAGAGTAATGATTAAGTAACTCATGAATAGAAACTTAGTGTTAGAAAGTATAGAATATTTAATGCTACCAAATTATTTTTAATTTATTTTAAATGCAAAATTTTCATTTTTAAGTTGCTTAATTATTACCCTAAGGACAATCAATAGCAAAACCCATAAAATAGAGGGGGTTGGGTCAGGTAATTGGGCTTGTTTCCACGATCTATATCAGATTCCCTTACTCTCAATCAACCCAACTCGACTCAACATTTTTTTTTCTTTTTCTAATTTACTTTAGTATTTTATTCATATTTTTTTTAAAAAAATTATTTTTAAATGCCTTTTGGATAAATCTGATGCCCACCCTGAATTAGAGCCATTAATATGAGTTCTAACATGTCAGCCAACCCGGCTCACTGCGGGTTAGAGCCGGGTTGGGTTGAGAAAAATTCAGCTCGCTTTAAATTACAACCCACTTAACCCAACCCGTTTAACCCACAACTCACACGGGTTTAGACCGGGTTTAGGCGGGTTGGCTCACGAGTTGGCTCGTGGGTTGGCCCGCGGGTTTAGATGTTTTTTTTTTTATTTTTTCATATTATAATAAGCTAAAAATTAGTAAAAGATAAAAAAATAGCAGAATTTAATTTAAGTTTTTAGAATTTATTCTTTTTATTTTTTAAAATATTTCTTTTTTATGTGTTTTGTATTATATTTTTTAATTTAGAGTTTTTGTTAGATTTTTTTAAAAAAATTGCATTTTTTTGCTTTAATTTGTTTTTATGATTTTATTTTAATAAAAATTATTTTTGGTGAGCCAGCCCGTTTAACTTGCAACCCGCAGTGGGTTGGGTTAGGTTGAAGAAATTCTGGCTCACAACTCATGTGAGCCGACCCGTGCAGGTTAAAAAAAATTTCAACTTGTAGTGAGCCAACCCGTGTGAGCCAGGTTGACTCACTTTGACAGCTCTACCCTGAATATTCATGGGTAGGTTTGAGTTGAGGAAATAAAAATGAGTTTTAGCTATTCATTGTTTTTAGGATAATAATTAAGCAATTTATAAATAAAAATTTTATATTTAAAATAAATTGAAAATAATTTTGTAACATTAAATATTTTATACTTTTTAACATTAAATTTTTATTCTTGAGTTTTTAATCATTGTTCTAATGATAATAGACAGTAAAACTCAATAAAATTAGTTTGATTGGATCCAAATAAAAAAAGTTAATAAATATTAATTTGTTTGAAGTGTTTGTGCTGTTATGTAGGTAGGAAATGACTACAAGAGGAGCTAAAGTTAAATAATAATGAATTAATGATGGGTCGCCATTTTTTATTCTGGAATCAATAACTCTTATTAATAATGGCATAATTCCAGCCATGTTCAGGTTGGTTGACCTCAAATTGGTGGATAGCATTTTCTATTACTTAAAAAAATATATATGATTAAAAAATTAATCCATATTTTTTTTCTTCTTTTCAATAGCACTATAGATGAGTTGGTGGAAAGTGAGGAAGGTAGTGGAACAGAGGATGGAGTTAAACAAACTCAACTAACAACTTAACTAGTAGGTGTTGATGTTGGATTATAAAAAACTTGAGCTTGGGCTTGTTGTAGGCTAAGCTTGGATTTTTAATAGGAAAATGAGAGTAACTTTTATAGCCATAATAATGGATAGAAAGGAGAGAAGACAAAAACCTCAGTATTAAGAGTAATATTCATTAAATTGATTGATAAAAGATGATTTATTACAATGAGAAGGTGTGTATATATAGGATTCTATTACAATTTGGGTTTGAGCCTAACTCACTTCTAAAAGTTAGTTCATAGGATGAGGTTTGCCACACCCTTATAAACTCAACAATGACCATATCTCTAACCGATGTGAGACTTCTAACAGATTCAAATCAGGTGTCCTCAAATTATGTTACTAATTATGTCCCACTAATAGAATATCGTCACATCATTGAAAATATTTCCTTTAATTTTAATATTTAATTTCCTAATAAGATTTTCTAATGACGTGACAATATTCTATTGGTGGGACATGATTTGGGAGGACACCTGATTTGAATCCGTATATATAACCACCACAAAGCTTGTTTAATACTCTAAACTAATCTAACTAATAATGTAACCAACTATTAACCAAGAGTTAACTAATTTAACTAGTGTTAACTCTATTAATCTCTCTCAAGTGGTTTGGCCTATTTTCACTCCTAGCATGTAGTAATACACTTATTCACGAAAATGTTGCTTTCATAGTGATCCAAAAAAATTTTTAAAAAAAAAGATGTATTTTCATTGTTTTGCAAAATTTTCTACTATTTCTCATCCAAAAACTCACTTATTAAATAAGATCTTTAGATTAACAACATCACAATAAATATAATTTTTAATAGAGCACAATGACATCGTGTAATCTATGTAACCGACCCCAAATAATGAGATAAAGACTTTTTGTTGTTCTCATCCAAAAAGCTCCAGCAATTTCGTATTTAGAGAAAAGTTATATCCTTACAAAATATATATATAATGAAAATGTTACAGTTCTAATAATGAAAATGTTTACACCAAAGTTGTTCGTTTAATTGATAAATGCTTGATTTTTCTAGAGCAAGATTTTATGTTTGAATCTTGTGTATCAAATAATTCTTGCAGAGAAAATTAATCTTATGATAGAAATATTCTTAATTCGAATATAATTATCTTTTGTGTAGAATACTCTTAGCTATATAAAAAAATTTGAATAAGAGGTCCATTTTTGACATAGAAACAGGGAAATTAAAGCAAATATTTAGTAAAAAATAATTTTAAAAAATAAAGTGCATTTGAAGTCCTTTTTTGGAATGAAACCGTGCATACCTATGCAGGATGGTTTCATTTGTCATTATTTCATCAGATATCACTGTATCAATATATTTTTTATATTACCAATTCAAAAGAAATACATATCAATACAAGAAATAATTGATAACAAAGCAGATTAACACAATAAAGTCTCTACAAAAAGGTTTTTTTTTTTTTAAAACTGTTTGGTGGCATTTATTTTTCATTATGCTAAGAGAACCTTGGTATGAACATCATTTCTCGTTTCAGATTTATTTTTTTTTATACGAGTGAATATATAAAATGAGAAATTACGTTCAATCACCCTCAATTTGAATTGAAGTATGGTCTATCACTTTGACCCACTTGACATACATCACGAGCAGATAAACCTTTACTTTTTCACTTTAAAAACAGTCAAATCTTTTCACGCGTTAGTTACTTCACAGAACCGTCTAATCTCACCCTCATCGCCTGTTTTCACTCCAACACTAGTGAGCTTCAAGAAAGAATCTCCCCAATGTTCAAAGAAAAGCCCTTGATCATTTGCCAAATCCTCCACCATGTTCCTTGTTCTATTATCACTTAACAAAACAGAATCAGATTGGAACAAACCCTTCTTGGTCAAAAGATTTATGTAGTATTGGTTGTCAAAGACCATAGGAGTTTCAGGATCATTGTTAACTTGAACGGAAGGATTTGCACACATTCTCATTAACTCATTAGCATAGTTGCTATCTAGGGTTTTGTCAATGAGTGTGAGATTTCCTTTTGAGTCTTGTTGGAACCGATCCCTAAATGAATTGCAATGAGATGTTCCTATGGTGTGAGCTCCTACAAATGCAAAATGTGAAATATATCACTATGTAAAAGTGTGATTTGATGTTAAAAGAACATAGAGATTTAAAATTTTTTACATTATTTGAATATTCAAAATGTTGTAGCTTGTTTGGAAACCGTTTGTCTTGTCTTTAGAGAAATAATCACTTATTTAAAGATATTTTAAAGAACTAACAAAAATTATTAATTATTGATTATCTGTCTAAAATAAATTAAACCAAACATGTACCAGATAGAAAAATCAATTCAGGTTTTCTCTTGAGCTTATTTTCTGCAAAGTAATTCTGATTGAGTCATTTACTGAATTTCAATCTCAGTCATTTATCTTAAACTTGTTTATTCTGATATCAAACAATCACATTTCAAGTTCAGATGCAAAGCTGACAAAACTCAATACTCAATAGTGAAACCAAATTTAAAGAAATGGTAGACCAACAACTACAAAAATAGTAATTCTAATAAATTTGGTGAGTTGGTTCACATCAACAATTCAATTCTTTCTACCTAACACAATGTGTTGTCTTGCACTATTGGATTTTACCTCAAGCATAAAAGAAGGTCATGATCATTTACCCTTTTAAGAAGAAAGTGAAGGGGAATAGAGTGGAAATCAAGGGAAGATACTTAATAAAGAGAAGCAAAGAAATATTTATAAGGATCTGAAAAATGAAAACCCCTTTGAAGAAAAAAAAAATGTACCTGAAAGAATGACAAGGTCAAGTAAAGATAACCCTTTAGTAGAGAAGAGGTTAATCATCTCATCCATTGTAAAACTTGTGTCCACAATGTTTGGTCTCACATTTGAAGCAAGTGAAATCATCCCATCTCTCCTACCTGTTGGAATTGGAATCATTGGACCACCAACCTGTTCCCAAAATGCCCCTCAAAAAATTACTATTTTAAAAGAGTGTCACTGGATTTATTCATGTGTGTTTGGTCTCACGTTAGATTAAAGTAAATATAAATTTTAGGTAAAAATATAATTTTAGTCCCTTAACTTTTACTCAATACTCATTTGGTCCCATAATTTTTTTAAGGTTCATTTAGGTCCCTCAACTTCTGTTTTTGGTTCAAAATGGTCCCTATCGTCACTTTCGTTACCAATTTAACAGATTTTTAACTAATGTTATTATATTCTGTTATCTATTTATTTTGAATCATTGATTTACAATAATTTAGACAATTTATTTAAAACAATTTGGGCTGTCAAAAATCTATTAAATTGCTAACGGGAGTAACGACAAAATCATTTTGAACCAAAAACAAAAGTTAAAGGACTAAAATGAATCTTAAAAAAATTATAGGACCAAAATGAACTTTAAGTAAAAGTTAAGAGACTAAAATTATATTTTCATTTAAATTTTACTTAACATAATTCAAATTTTTTTTTATTTTACTTTTTGGATTCACGTTTGAGTGACTCCCAATCTGCTTGTTTAAGATTTTCACTTAATTTAATTGTAGTAAATGTTTCTAGCTTTGAGTAAAAGTGTGCAAAATTGAGTTTGAAGATATCCAAAATCTTACTCGAATATGTTGCCTAATGTGAAACCAAATCACAAACTTCTATCTCTCTAGTCTGAAAATTTTATGTCCATTTTTCTCTCTTCATAAGAATTCAATTTGTGTTTAATTTAGATTTTAGTGGAACGAAAACTGAAAAAACACTTAAATTGAGATTTAATCAATAGTTTAAATTATTAATGTACAAAAACCAATGATATCTAACCGAAGTAATTATTTCTAACTTTAACCAAAAGTAATTTTGACCGAATCAAAATTTAAAACAAACAAACAAAAACACTTTAATGTACAAAAACACTTAAATTTTATGATTATTAACAAAGATCGAAGAGAGTGACAAACATGCAATTTTAACGTGACAAGATCATGTGAAAATTTAACATGAGAGGGACTATCAAAAAAAAAAAAAACACGAGAAGATCCAAATCCGAGTGTCGAAAGTGTTTTCAAGAGTATTAGCATTTCAATTAGGATGACTTACAATTTCAACAGCATCTCTGGCAGCCAAAGCAATTATGTCTGCACAAGAAACAGTTCCAGGACAAATAATCTCAAGAACTCTTTTGGCTGATTCTATAACTGAAAACCCTCCAACAGATCTGTTTCCTGGATCAGTTTGTTCTGTGTTATTTCCTTGTAGCATCAAAGAGGCATCACATCCCTGCAAATTATTAACTTATTGATTACATAAAGTAACATGTGATTGTTAAGTTTGATGCAAGTAATAGTTTAAGAAAGCACATTCTTATGAAAATTCATACCAAACAACTTGGCACAATTGGGTATATCTTAAATTAATAATTATTTTGTTAATTACTTGAGAGATTTGATAAAAAGAGGATTATTAGACAACTTTTTTTCGTTTGTGACCATGGGTATCACACTTTTTTTTTGGGCCACCACATATTCGCTTGAAGATTAACTTTCAGTAATTGAAAAATTCAGCAAAATAGAAATTAACTTCTGTTTTATTGCATGCTCGGATGTTAATTTTTGTTTTGTGTGTGGTGCGCAAAGTAGTGACCTTTTTTCGTTTTGGTCCTTTTATAAAAAGATTTTTTTAAACCTGTGTAATATTGCACAGGTTAATAAACTAAAAAAATAAAAGAAAACACAGTATTTTTTTTTGTGTGTTACACATAATCTCATTAAAATTTCGGTTTTTCTCATAAAAACTTTTTATCTTTAGTTTCTTATCATGTGCTATAATGCACAAGTTAAAAAAAATCCTTTATAAAAAAGTCATCTTTTGGTCCTTATATGAATTTTATTTATAAATTAGTCCCTACTATGATAACAAACTTAAATTCGGATTTTGCTGATTTCTTTTATAGGTTAATACTCACACATTCACTACACACTCTAAACTAAACAATTTTTCTATTCTCTTACGTCAAGGTTCGAACTTTGAACCTCCTACTCCCAAAGTCCGATTTTGCTTATTTAACCAGCATTTTAGCCTATATGGCATTATACCACCTTAAGAAAAATGTTGAATACCTCAGAAAAATCTAAGATCATTATAACTACAAAGACTAATCCGTAAATGATTTTACACATGAAAATTAAATCTAGAGTTTTTTTCATACAAATGACTAATCAAATTCTTAATTTAAGCAAAGAAATATTACACTAACCTCAACAAAGCAATCATGGAAAAGCAAGCGAAGAAGCTTTCCAGGAATTGAAGGATCATCAGAAGAGAAAGAACTAACTCTGTCTCTTATAATCAATTCTGCTGAAGGGCATGAAGCTGCATAGAAGTTGAAAACTAAGCTATCTGAAACAGAATTAGCGACAAAAAAGAAGAAGATAAAACCACAGAAAACTGTCACTGAAAATTGAAAAGACTCTGTTCTTTTCTTCTCCATAGAATTACAGAACTAAATTCTTAAGTTGGTTTTGAAGTACAAGCAGAGTGAGTGTTTTGGAGTGTTCATATCTCTCTCTCTCAAATTTTGATAATGATACAAAAATGAAAATAGATGTAATTATTGACCCAAATTTAAAGCTCTACATTAATGTTAGTTGGATGAATTTAGTGACAGTAGGTAGAATAAATATTAGAGGCTATGTTCATGCATTTTTATCTCTAGGTCTCAGTGCCTATATCATTAGGCATTTAATGTCCTTCTTGATAACTCAAAATTAGAGCAATTATATTTTGTGCGAGCAGAGGATTTTGAGATTGGTAGAGTCAATAAATAATATTATCTTCGAACTTATATATAAGCAAAAATTAATTCATTTATGCATATTAAAAAAATTAATTAATTGTATTAAATTTTTTTGGAATAATAAATCCTAATTACTAAAATGATCTCATCATATTTATTGCAAAGGTAGGAGTAATAACATTAAATGAATGATAGATTAGGAATAATAACATGAAAATAGTTGAAATTTGCTTATATTTTAGACAAAAAAACAAGATAGTTTTTTTGGCTTATATTTAAGACTAGAGGTAATACTTTCTTTATTTTTCTATGTTAGTTATTTTAATTTTTTTTGTCATGTTTATTTATTCTTTAGGAAATTAATGAATATTTAATTTTTTTTCATTTTAACTTTTATAATTAATACTCTGTATTCCAATTTTTTAATATTAAATTTCACTTTACAATTCAAATAACGTATAAATTATTTTTTTTCACTATACTCCAAAGCTTGAAAATTATATTTATGTTTCATTTATTATATTGTCAATTTTCAAGAAGGGTGCAATAGGAAATTAACTAGCGTATTTTATAAAATTAAGGAAATTAAATACTTCCTCCGGTCATATTTATAAGACGTTTTCAATCGAGTTACACAAATAAAAAAAATAGTTGAGTTTAATTAATTTTATTAGTTTTCTTACAAAGTGTATAAGATATTATTTTTATCCATCATTAAACAATGTGTTAGCTAATTAAAATTAAACAGTTAAAATAATCAATACATTTAATGAGGACAAAAAATGAAAGAAGCAATAAATGCATTATAAAAACTACAAAATTTCTTACAAAAAAAACCACAAAAACCTTCTAGATGACGTCTCATAAAAAGGACTAAAAGGAGTATATTTCGTAGTCTGTGTGTCGAAATCTAAGACGACACTAATTATATATCCAAGGGAGTATATATTTTCACTCAACATTTATATCATTACTAAATAAACGACTTAAAAAGATATAATAAGAAATTATGCAATAAATACTCATAAAAATTAAAACATTTAATTATTTTTTCAATTGTGCATTACTTTAAAGAGTTAAAAAAAACGAAACAAGTATAGTCAATCAACACAATTGGATGATTGAAATTTAGTGAAAAATAAAATTCAATTTTTAATGTTTCAATTGACATGTTAAATCTGAGCCATTTATCTGAGTCATCCTATTAACATCAAACAAATCATGTCATCAACAGTTGTGACCATAGTGTATCTTGATTGTAGAGTTAAATTTTGAAGTGAATGCAAATTTTTAATAAATATAAATTAGAAAGACATGAAAAAATTCAATACTAATATATTTATTAAATGTTAATATTTTTTTTTCAATTTTGGTGAATGTAGGTGATAAATTAGTAGAAAATGTATATATGAGTAATAGAAATAGTTATTTGACTTATATTAACTTTATCATTCTGACAAATTTACGGTATACAAGAGAGTTATTTTATTACATATTTATGTATAAATAATAAAAATTAAACTCACAGGTATGAGATCTTTTCTAGGTTGATTTTGATGGGTTTAGAGATCGTCTAACTACTTATTTTGCCCCCAAACTCGCACCACAACTATAATTTGATATATATATATATATATTGATATATTGATAAAGTTAGTTTACACTTATTACATACAAACTTATATATACATAATACTATTATTAATATTTTTATTAATTATAATATAATTAAAATTTTATTTTTAATAGTTTTCGTACAAAATATGATTTAAAATGATTAGTTTATTTCTTAAAAAATAATTTAAATATTTAATATTTTGGGTAACAATTTAAATATTTAATTTATGTAAAAGTATAATAATAAATAATTTTTAAAGAATAATGTTGGTATAATTTTTCTTAGATTTTATTTGGGTTTTTCGAAATCCAATGAAAAGGAAGTTAGGTTCAAAATTTTTATCTTCGCTTTTTTTATTTTCAAAACTACACGTGCTATTAATAGGATGAAGAGGGCAAAATTCGTCTAAAAATACAAAAATTTAATAGGATTGTGTTTAAATACAATTAATGATATATTTTCTTTTCATCTTTAATTTCTTAACATGTACAATATTATAAAAGTTAAAAAACGGTTGTAGTTATCATAGTTATATAGCTGTAAATATGCAAATAAAAAATAAATAAAAACTCTGCGGAGGGAAGGTGTGCTGTGCTGGAATAATGAGAGATAAGCATCTGTACCTTCATTACCACTGCCAACTATCAAAGGGGCCTCCATAATTTATTAATGGTAAATTTATTAATGGTATGGTATAATAAAAAAATTAAAACTATTAAATTATAGTAGTAATAAATAATACTACCTTTTGTTTTAAATATAAGATCCTTTAGAAGAAATTTGTTAGTCATATATATAAAATCCTTTATAAAGTTTAAAAATTAATTATTAATTTTTTTCTTATCTATCATTGTAATAAATGAAAGGATAGTAGGTATAATTAATGTATTTGTTAAAAAATTTGACTTTGAATGAGGGTAAATTTGGTAGATTATACTATTTTTTTTTTTGAAAAACAAAACATTTAATAAGGTTGTTAGTAGTTTTTTTTAATACTTCCTCCGCTCCTATTTAACTGTCCGAACAGAGAAAAAAATCTTGTTTCTATTTATCTGTCTTCCCATATTTTCAATGTAACATTAATTGTACTTTTACCAATTCTAACCTTATGTTTAATTGGAGGCTAATCAATGCCCCACTATCCAACCAATCAAACAAAAAGAGATAAATAGTATTATGAAAAGTTCAAAATTTATTTTAAGAAAAACTATAACAATTATTATATTTGTTAATAGGTGTGATTTTCTCTCTCTGAACAGTTAAATAGGAACGAAAGGAGTATGTGTGAATTGATTAAAAAGTAGACTAGAGATAGTAATAAATACTCCCTCCATTTTTTATTATAAGATCTTGAAAATGACATCACATAGATTAAGAAAAACACTCACACCAAAAAATCCTATTGAAATTTTAAAATGTTATAATAATTTTTCAGTATTACCCTCACATATATTAAATGAATTATGGAACTCACATGAGTTGATACCAATAAATAAGGGTAAAATTGAAAAAACATAACAAATGCTTTTAATTTTTTAGCCAGGATCTTATAAAAAGAAACATTAATTTTTTTGTTTAGGATCTTATAATAAAGAACGGAGGGAATACCAAAGAATATATAAGTTGTAGAAAAAATTCATTGAAGTGGTAAGAATCAAGAATCCCATTTCACAACAATAACCTACATACAATAAGTAACCACATATTGAGATTTGAAACCATCACTGCCCCATAAATTACCAACCTCTGTTATAAATATATATATTGCCATGCAACCATTATCAATGCCTCTCCTATCTTCACCGCTGAACAATTTATTTTAGCCCATGTAAAATTGATATATTATTTTTTTAATTTTTATCAAGTTTATATTTGGGAACGGGGTTTTGGGTTTTTTTAGAATTTTGACTTTTAAAAAATTTGTGTCGTCGTTTAATAATTACAAAAATAAGGCTTTTGACTATGGGACTATGATTTTTGTAATTAACTTTTGCGAAGTTCTTTCAAGAGACTTTTGATTTTCAAGGATTAGCTTTCAGTATTTCACTTCCAAAACCATCCTTATTTATTTTTAAAAATCATAAAATACCCACCACTAATTTTTTTTATATAACCACGGGTTTTCTCACCCTTAGGATGAGACTAATACCGTTCGCGCTGCGTGGCTGACGCTAGCCCCCACGAATTTAGCATAGATAAGATTCGAACACAAATCCTCCCACTGTGGATCGTCTCCTATGAACTTAGTGGGGCCTTACACATACCCACCACTATTTGATATTACTATTATATTAATATTATATTAAATATTAATATAATATTATTTGTCCTTTTTAGTCATTTAACATATTTCAGCTTATTACACAGTCTATTTTACCAAACAATTCCGACCAATAAACTAACCTCACAGTTATAATCTCACCGTCTTTAGTATTACAGCCAAAAGCCATGAAATTTCAGTCCGTTTCCTAAATATAACTAAAATATTTTTTTCATTTTTATTTAACTTATTTTAAATTTACTTTTAGTCCCTGTAAAATTGACATTTTTAATTTTAATTTTTTATTCAAATTAATTTTAAATTTTTATTTTTAATCTTTACAAAATTGAAATATTTTATTTTAGTAATGAAATTTATTTTTACTTTGATTCAATTTAATTTTAAATTTTTGTCCCAGTCATGTAATTCAGTTGGTGAGCACATGAAGATATGTTTGTGTAGGTACGATGTTCGATCCCTAGTTGTATTACTTTCTTATGAAAAAAAAAATTAATTTTAATTTTTTTTTAAATTCCTGATGTTAAGTTTTTTTTTGTTTATCACGTTTTGTTCAGTAAACCAAAATAAAAAAAAATTGAAATTCTAGAGACCAAAATAAAATAAAAGACTAACTTACAATAACTAAAAATAAAATTCTAGTAATAATAGCGATTAAAAAAGCATACTTATTGTGAAACAAGTTTGTAAGAATTAAAAATAAAAATTTTGAATTGAATTTGTCTAAAGTAAAAAAATTTACAGGAAATAAAAAAAAATAATACCAATTAAAATTGAGACTAAAAGTACATTTAAGTTACAATTTTTATTTTTATATGTACTATAGTAGTTTGCTTAACAGATAGTGTATTTTGTACAAAGTGTAAAGGTTGGTAAATGATTTGTAATTTTTGTATATTTTGAAACTCCAAATCACTTAGTTGGGGAGAGTGGAAAAATTTAAAGGATAATTTCTTTTATAAAAGCAACATGGATTCAAATCCCTCTAATTTTTTTTTTTGTTTTTTCTATACCAAAAAAAAATCCCTCTAGTTTTATTAAATTCCTATTGAGTATTAATAAATAACACACCTCGAGGCGAGCTTTTATCTAGCGTTTAAAGGCTAGTTGAGTAGTTATTATTAGTAAAACTGTTTATAATTTAGGTTTGTGTAAATTTGTCTTTTATGAATTTCTATTGATAGCCCAACACACTATTGGAGTCTTGCTCACTAGAATAAAGATTTAATTGTATTTTTGGACCCTCAATTTAGTTAATTGTACAATTTTAATCTTTCGGCTTTCAATTGTTCAAATTTAGTCTCCTAATTTTTTAAATTGCTCGAATTTAGTCCATCTGCTATTTTAGTTACTAAATTATAGTAGATAACATGCAGTCAAACATTTCAAACTACTTATTTTAGTCTCTTGCTCCATTTCCATTATTAAATTAATAGTCAATCTGTAGTCAAATATTTTAAATCGCTCAAAGTTTAGTTTCTTTGTCCATTTTAGTTATTAATTATTGGATAATGTGCGGTCTAACATTTAAAATTGCTTATATTTAGTTTCATTTTATCTATTTTGGTCCCCTTAAACATTTGATTGCGCATTAATTGTTAATTTAGTGACGCAAATGGACAGGGGACTAAATTCGAGCAATTTTAAAAATTGAGGGACAAAATTTGAGCAATTAAAAATGGAGAGACTAAAATCACATAATTGGTGAAGTTGAGGATTAAAAGCGCAATTAAACTTAGAATAAAAGGAGTTATCTCTTTCCTACCACTTTTCATAAAAAATAAATTCTTGTAAAAAAATTAATTTAGTGATCTCTTTAGTTTTTTTTATCATATTCATTTTTTATAATCACTTAAAAAAATTAATGAGCATTTATAATTACTTTAAATGTATAACATAAAACAGTAGAAGTAGCATTTAAGAGAATTAAAATTTTAAGGGTTAAAAACAAATAATATCATGAACTTTAGTGATGCTTTTATCTAAATTAACGATGGTTAAAATCGTCGCTAAATATAAATTTATAATGTATATTTTAAAAAGTACATAAAATTAAAATGTATGTTTTAAAAATTTTAGTACTACATTACAAATGAAGCAAACCTTCGGGGGGGACAAAAATGTTTTTAACCCAAATTTTAATTGAATAGTTCACAGTTCATGTGTTAGGGTGGGTTTCGATTAGATATTTTTTAATATATTTATTGAATAGTTATATTTTATACTTACAAAATTTTTTGATTAATTTTTTAAGAAATAAAAAAGTTTTTTTTGTCTTTCAGCTAAAAATTAAACATTGTTTTAAAAAGCTTTAAAATCGTCTTTTCAAAGCTTAAAATTATCTTAAAAATTACTTATGACAGCATATATATGCAAACAAAAATCAATTAATTTTTCTCACAATTTAATTTTATAATTAATGACCACTAATGCAAAACACTATCTTATATCTCCGGTGTCCCTGTTGGCCGTTGGTTGTGTGGTCAGTAACAGTACAAGAGTCCTCAAAGCAACACCCATGCTGCCAGTGCCATTCACTGTCTTACAAATCACTTTGTTTTTTTCCTTTTCCTCCAAGCATTTCATTATTAATTTTCTTCATCATCACACATTCAATTATAACAACTCAAATTCTTCCCTTTTCTCTTAAATACTTCCTCTTAAAAAAAAAAAAACATGGCTTTGGCGAACCCATTATTTCTCTCCCTCACTACCCCATCTTCTTCACAATTACCCTTCAAGCAATTCTCACTTTCTTCATGCAAGAGGGGCCAAAACAGAAGGTGGGGTGCCCTAAAAAATGCACCTTTGCTTGATCACAAAGATGGGGGTGGTGGAGATAGAGGATGAGGATCATAGGGTTCTTGTTGGACCTTCAAGTGAGGAAGAACAAAAAGGTGAGAACTTTGTTGCTGAATATGATTGGACACAAGAATGGTACCCTTTGTATCTTACTCAGGATGTTCCAGAAGATGCTCCTCTTGGTCTCACTGTTTTTGATAAGCAATTAGTTTTGTTTAGAGATCAAAATGGTGAACTTCGTTGTTATGAAGATCGATGCCCTCACAGGTAAAGATTATGTTGTAAGTTTTTACTTTGTTTATCTATATATGATTCTGTAGTTCAAAAATTTCAACTTTGTAATTGTTGTTTGAGTTTGCTTTTTAAGTGCCTTATGTTCAGAATCCATAATTGAATTAAGCTTAAGCCATATAAAACTAGGTTTAATGCAAGTAAAATTGATTCTTTGCTCAGATTTTTCTCAATTAGTAGCTTAATTGCATGAATTAGTGCACCTGTTAATAGCTTAATTGTTTGGTGAGAATAATGACATTGCTGTTATTTTCTTATCAGAAAAATAACAACTTTAATGTTAATAAAATTATCACATGAAACTAATAACAAATATCATGGTAAGAAATTTATCACTAGCCCCAGATGAAGTAGGTTTCATTTTTTGCCTTGCTGATGTTGAATTAAGGTGAACCTGAGTCTGTGTTAGGATCAGAAAGAAACTGTCTGCGATCGATGATTAGTATTTGATTTGATGTTACTACTAGATTCAATACATGACACTTAGATAAACATTTCTCTCTGAAATTTTAAGAATGAAGAAACCTTGCATTCTGTTACAAGTTAGGATAGAAAGGAAGTAGTGTAAATTAGTTAGGAACAAGAGTCATTTAGTTAGTTAGTTAGTTAGTTAGAAGGAATCAACTGCATAAACAGGGGAATTGAAATGAGAGGAAGGCATTCAGCAAGATAGAAGTTCATAAGAAAGGGGAAACTCTTCGTGAACGGAAACCCTTTGGAAAATACATCTTTCTCCTTTTCTATATGTTTTCATTCAAGCAACAAAACATTTCTTTTCTTTCTCTCTATTTCTATCTTCAGTTCCTAACAATTTCTTAGTTGACAGCTTGACATGATAACAGTTGAATTAGGTGCCAAATGAGAAATTCTAAAGAAAAAAAACTCTGCAATCTGTTAAATACTGATTGTGAAGATGCTAGACCTTATCTTTTGTTTGATTCAGGTTAGCAAAACTATCAGAAGGCCAATTGATTGACGGAAGGCTTGAGTGTCTATACCATGGATGGCAGTTTGAAGGCGACGGCAAATGCGTGAAGATACCTCAGGTAAAAGTTAATAAGTGATTCATAGAAATTCTAAAATGCTTTATAAAAAGGATCACCAGTTTCTTTCAGATGGGACAATATAATAAAAGATTAGAGGGAGTAATCGTTAACGAAAGATAATGCGATGACTTTTTTCTGTTTTCTGCAGCTTCCAGCCGATGCGAAGATCCCTCGATCCGCCTGTGTTAAAACGTATTCAGTGAGGGAATCACAAGGAGTTGTTTGGGTATGGATGTCGCCAAAGACAACTCCGAACGTTGATAAACTACCTTGGTTTGAGAATTTAGCAAGGCCAGGATTCCAAGACATTCCAACAATTCATGAACTCCCATATGATCACTCTATTCTTTTGGAGAATCTAATGGATCCTGCCCATATCCCGATCTCACACGACAGAACAGATTTGACAGCGAAAAGAGAGGATGCACAACCACTTTCCTTCGAGGTAACCGAAAGAACCGATAGAGGCTTCGCCGGTTGGTGGGGAAATGAGAAAGGAGGTACCAAGCCAAACTTCCTAAGGTTTGAAGCTCCTTGTGTTCTCCAAAACAACAGAGAAATCGTCGACAAAAAGGGCGAAAAGAACTACGTCACCGGCCTATTCCTTTGCAGACCGACCGGCCAAGGAAAGTCAATGTTAATAGTAAGATTTGGAGGGACGAAAAGATTGCCGCTAATGAAACTCTTCCCTAAATGGTACCTCCACCAAAGCGCCAGCAAGGTTTTCGAGCAAGACATGGGATTCCTATCATCCCAAAATGAAGTTTTGTTGAAAGAAAAAGTCCCAACAAAGGAACTATACCTTAATTTAAGGTCATCAGACACATGGGTAGCAGAATACAGAAAATGGATGGATAAAGTGGGACATGGAATGCCCTATCATTTTGGTCACAACACAATTTCTTTGCCTAAAGAACCTGCTGTGATTGAACATTCACCAGCTGGAATTGTTGCTGGAATGTCAGCTTCTTCTCCTGCTAAGGGAGGAATTGGAGGAATTTTTGCTCCTAATTTGGCTAATAGGTATTTTAGACATGTCATTCATTGCAAAGAGTGTAGAGAAGCTGTTAAAGGCTTTCAAGCTTGGAAAAATGGATTTTCTGCTATGGTTGGTGCTTTTGTGGCTTTGGCTATTTTGGTAAATGGGAAACAGTGGAAAACTCTCTTTTTGATTTCTGCATCTTTGTGTGGAGTTGGTATCTATGGATGCTCAACTGCCATTGCTATGAATACTTCAAACTTTGTTAGGACTCATAGGAGATTGTGAAAGTATAAGCTCTTGAAAAATAGTTGTGGTATCATGAAAATAGTTTGTGTCTATTTGGTTAAGATTTTTCGCCTCCATAATTAATTTTACTTGTAGTAATTTTGAATCACAGTACAGATATAACAGAAATTAAAAATTCTTGAGTCCTCCGGAATTAGTTCTACTTAGAATGGAAACTAGAGCAAACATCTACTTAGTAGTGTGTTTGTTTAAGATTTTAAATGTAGTAAAAGTAGCATTTTTCGCGCACTACAAGTATAAGTTAAATGGTCATGCATATAGAAAAGACTTTGTTGGGAGATGCTTTACTCATTTTGACAATTTCTCTGTTTCAAAGGGATTAGTACCAAAAAAGGAGTACGAGGTAAATCTAACATGAGAATTAATTGTGAGACCTCCCAACAGGAGAGCATGCTAATGTGAGTAAAAACGTCTAATTTATTTGTGTAAGGATTTTGATTCTCTCTGGCGCTGGACGGTCCAGCACTAATTCTGATAATATCAAAATCGTTAATTTATTTATGCATGTTGATCGAATAAGAAAGAGAAAAAAAAATGAAAAGGTCGAAATCTATTCCTTATAGAGAAACTGAGAATTTGTAAAGGAGATTTGTATTAACAGAATGAATGAATTACACCGTTACAGTGATGCCTCAATTCTATACATATAGAGGACTTTGTCAGGAGTAGCTATTATCTTAACCGAGTAACTAACTCATGGAACTGAATAACTGATCAACTAGCACAGATAACAAACTAACTAACTGATCACATGCTATCTAACTATAACAGAATGATAAATAGATTATGCTGAAACAAATATGAAATAAAGACACACTTTATTTCATTCCTCCTATATTCCTCTAGCTGCTCGACCGTCCAACGCGGGAGAGGATCGAAAAGATTTGCATAATGCTATATAAAAAAATATGTTAGAAGCTATATATTTCTGTAACTAAGCCATTTGAATATTTCTTAATTTTGGTATTTATAATATTTGCTATGTAGTTTAATTTTTTTTCAGAGTCTCATTTGCTTAACTCATCCTTCTGGGAGCAATTTGTTCATCTCATTTACCTGTTTATTGTTGGAACTCTTTTTATTGAGATTGCTACATCTGTTGTTAGCCGTTAAAAGGCTTTGAGGAATTTTTACAGATAATGCTGAAGAGATATATTTTAGAAATAATAATCAACACAAACAAACTACATCATTTGAACTGATCTATTGATAAACCTATAAGGCCAGCTTGATTAGTGGCTTGGCTGAGATATCACTTAACCTCGTTCCTATTGAAAAAAAAAAATTATATATATGTAATTCAATGAAAGAGGTTGTGTATTAGTACACAAATTTTTATTTGTGTTTCATAAGTGATGAATTTGTGTATCATAAGTAATTCTACGAAAAGTTATTTTAATGATGCACAAAACATGCAAGTTTTTACCAACAAATATTGCAATTGGTAGATAATTTGATAACTTAAATACGCTTACAGGTAGAGCTGGTTTAAGCTACTAAAGCAAGGGTTGAATCCCTAAATATTTTTTAAAAATAACCCCAAATAATAATTTTATTATGATTAATAATAGTCAAAAACTTAATGTCAAAGACAATAACCAACATAAAATATCTTGTCGACTTGGAATGCAACTGTTGCGGACCGTTATTTCGGTTCCTATAGCTATCCCAAAAGATCGGATTCCATTTCAGATTGTTTCATTATGTCAACTTTTAACTATTAAGATTGATTATCAACCTCCCAAAGTAAAGAACAAACCCAATCACATCAGATACGAGCTTCTTCAGGTTTGGGCCTGAAGCCCAAATCCATAAACATGTATCTTAAACTTAAGAATTCTATTATATATAACTTAGGTCGATCTAACTCAGATATGCAACTATTATTAATAATACACCAACTCTAAGTCAAACACTAACTTAAACATAAGAGTCTCTGTAAATATCCCACCATCCCTAACCATCAAACAATCATATGAAATATTGTAAGAATATGCTGTTCATCCTTAACCATTGTGTGCTAATTCCTTCTCTTTATGATTGTGGACAAGTATTAAGACCAGAACACATCAATAATCAACAATAAATCATAAAAAAAGGGACTAATCCAAAGAGAAGACATATATATGTTGAAGAGTATTATTAGAATAAGTAAAATATAAAATTGGAATATAATACAAAAATGTGAAAATGGAATATTTTAAAAATGCTAAAATGGATTTTTATGAAAGTATTTTTTAATTATATAAAATTAATTAAAGTTGTCATCTATTTTATCAAATATTTAGCAAATTTATCCAACAACTTTTCTTAACGTGTTGTTTGGATCTGAAGAAAAGGGAGAGGAGGAAAATTTGGGGAGGAGAAAATTAGACATTTTTCACTTGGTTGGGTTGAGTAGAAAATTGGAAGTAGTAGAAATTAGCAAGTGGACCCCATTAATTAATAGGTAAGAAACGTCTCAAAAATGCACAAAAGTGAGTTGCCCCATTGCTACCTTATGATCCAATAGCAAAAGCAAAACTAAAAGAAATATTTAGTGTGTGTTTGGATTGGTGTTTGAAAAATCAAGTTTAGATTGAACATGGATCTATCAGATCTAGAAGCTATGAAAATTTGCTTTCATGTTTAACATGTTTGAACGTGAAAAATGACCTTAAACATAGATCGATATTTCTAGCCAAACATGTTGCATCAAAACTGAACGTAATTCTGGACTAAACGTGATTTTTAAACGTCAAAACAAACATGCACTTAGACTTTCTTTTGGGTCAAACTGCGGAGAAAATTTTCTATGTTTATCTTTTTAATACTTGATGATCAAATGACTTTGAGAGAATATAATTCTAAGATGTGTGGGGTTCCAACTTCCAATTGCTTTGTGTTGATAGCAAGTTTATTTTTTTCTCCAAATTTTCATCAATGACACGAAGGTTTTCTTTTCTTTTTGTTTCTCGCTGGTCTCTTCTATACTCTATTATTGAGTAGAAAATTAATCTTTGGAGCATAAATAAACTTAACTCCCGACTAATTGCTCTCTCTTGGCTTCAACTTAAAATTTATCATATGATTCTTCATAAATTTATTATATACAAATGTTCAATAAACATATAATTAAAAACATAAAATTATAATCATGCACAAATTGATCATTTTTAAACCGGATTGGTTTAGCGGCATAAGGTCATGTTAAGTTGATAGGAGGGACGATTTACAACTGGAAAATCTGTTCGAATCTCACCTATGCCAAATTTCCGGGGTCAGGGCCAACACGCAGCGCGAATGGGATTAGTCTCATCTTCATGGTAGGGAAACCCGTGATTAAAAAAAAAAAATTGATCATTTCAAAATTAATTTTCTTTTCTCTCATCTCAATTTTTTATTGTTCTAGCAATTGAAGAAAAACTTGTTCCTATCTTCCATTTCTTTTATCTCATGCTAAACAACTACTATACTTTTGTGTTTATTTTCTCACTTTTTCTCTTCTGTTCTTCTTTTTTCTTTTTTTTTTTCTCTATTTTCACAAAGCATGTTAAAGAATGGAGAATAATTGACCTACAATTTCTATTCACGTACACTTATTTTATAACTCATTTTTCTTTTTATTTCTCTCTCTCTTTTATCTATCACATCATCTTTATTTATTTTTTTTCTAAATAAAACTATATTATATTATATATTATATATTATATAAAAGAGAACACACAACACCTTAATAAGTAAAATAAATATTTTTTTTTCTAAAAATAAAACATTTCTTTGTGTGTAAGGAGATAGAGATTTGAATTGGTTTTTGGCTCCTCCCTAGTTCAAAGTTCCTATAAATCAAGCTTCGAGCGTTTTTTGAGTCCACACTCCACAACCCACCACTACACTGTGAATCTTGAAGAAATCGCAAATGGCGCATCAGTATCATCAAGCAACGGACTCTCTTCTGAACCTTTTCACAAAAGCAAATCACGATCTCGCTATGGTTCAACATCGCCTCGAAAAGGAGTTTCAACAGCTTTACCCTGATAATGTAAGCATAATACCAAACACACCCTAAGCATTCCTAGTTCGTACCTTTATGTTTGGAATTGAAAAATTGAATTGGTACTTTCTGTAGGCAAACCCTATGAAGCTGGTTTCGAGGATCAAGAAGGTTCTAGAAGACATATTGATGTTGAAGAGGGAGTGTCACGAGCTTCTCGCTGCCAAACAGGTATCTTATTAATTCTGCTTAAGTGAATTTTTGTGAATTCTATAGAATTGGATTGCAGCAGATGCTTGCACTTCGAAATTGTAATTTTACTCGTGCCAGATACCAATTTTTGATAGATAGGAGTACCTTGCTTTTATGTTTGTTTGAGAAAACCCTCACATTGATGCATAAAATGTTACAGTGATTTTAGTTTGGTCCCTAAAAGATAAGATTGGTGTCACAGAATTACTCCTTAAAAATTTAAGTTGTCATCATATCTGTCCTTGAAAGTTTTTGTCATCAAATTAGTTCATGAAAGATTTAATTTGTCACCGAATTAATCCCTTAAAACTTTATGTTGTCACGGTTGTAATTCTTCATAAGGACCAAATTGATGACAATGTACAGTATGTTTGGTTTGGATTTTAAAACCATTGTAACTCCGTTTGCTGGTCTCTGGTATTTTTAACTGCTACGGAAAGCTGCCTTGGAGCGGGTGAAAATTCCAGTTTGAGTTGGTTTCTAGTTAAAACAAACATACAGTAAGATCTTTGAGAGATTACTTTGGCCTGGCAATACTAATCTTTTAAGACAGTATAATCTTTGTTTGAGAGACTAAGTTTTTGTCACTAATCTGTCTGGGATTAAATCCAAGCTATAATCACTTGGGGACTAATGCAATGGTTTTCTCTATTTTTTAAAAATCAGTATCCGTGACCATGCAGCATATTTGATAATAAGTAATGTAGATATGTTTATATAAGATGAGAATAAGACCCGAATTTTGAAGTTATGTTTTGTTGTTCACTTGTGCAGGATTTGATTGATAAGGCTCAGAGAACTCTGGTTGAGAACAGAAATTTAGTGCAGCGCATGCAAGCATCCATGGGCATCACCTCAACTAGTGAAGATGATGCTGCATTCGCTAACTTCAAACAGGTAATTAGCTGTGTGATTGTGTGTCCTTTTTCTTTAATTGAATTTTTTTCTTAATTTAGTCTTTCTTGATGAAATTTCCTGTCACTGGATGTATGTTCTTTGATTCTTTCATGGTGTCTTTGTTCATTGTGAATTACTGGGAAGTGCATTATATTTTATCTATCGTCTTAGAGGTGTTTTGGCCGTTCAAATTCAAAGTATCAACTATGAAGTATTTTTTTGAGGATTTGATTTGTTAGGAGGAAAAAAAATATTCAGTTATCATAGTGTAGTCTCTAACATTTTTGAGGTAGAAAAGGGGAGCATGATGGTAATTTAGGCATGTATCTTTTGCTATTCTTAAAGGTTGTCTATTTTCCAAGTGGTGTTTCAAGTGTTTACACCATTTGCCAGCAAGCAACCAATATAAATAAATAAAAAATATGGGGCTTTGCTTACAAGTATTTTACCCAAGCAAGCATGCCTTGGGTAGCTTCCATGTTTCTTTGCCTACATAACTACTTTTTTTTTTGGTAATACAAAAAATTAAAGCAACAAGGTGGCAGTTTTGTAATTATTTATAAAAATAGGAAATAGAATCCAAACTGGCTCTAAGCGATTATTTATCCAAACTAAGCTAACTATTAACTAAGGGTCTTTTTGTTTAAGTTGGTGGACAAAAGTGGAAGTAGGAAAAATCTACTGTTATAAGGTAATATTGAAAATTCAGTGCTACACCTATTCATCTTTTGACACCTGTCATATTGTTTTAAACAATTCACCTAAACTCAGCCAGAAGTTTAGGAACCAATTTGTTACTGAGACCCACTTGTCTGCAAATTAATAGAGGGTACAGGGTAGTGTGTACTATATACGGGTACTGGAAATTTGTTGGGAAGTAGAAAACAGATGGAGTGAAACATGTTCAATTAAAGTTATTTCTCAAATGGGTTTTCAATCTCTAATGTCTCTATTATACCAAGCAGGTGTAAAGGGATTTTCAATTCTAAATCGGTATCTCTCCACTTTTTACTAACGCAGCCAAGTAGAACCTAAGTGTTGTTGCAATGATTTTCACACAATTTAACTGATTGTGCAGGTAATTGAAGAATGGACAGCACAAATAAGATCCCAAACAGGTAAGTAATTTCAAGAATTTTTTCAGTTTTGATGACTTTCCACACGTTTATTTTGTCAGCCTTATTTAATTGATGTGTGCATAATTATTCATGGAGTAGGAAAATTTACTGGCTGTCAAAACAAAGGTAAATGTGTGTAAGTGTATTTGTGTTTGTGCAAAAATATTGAGAAAGATCACAAGAAATTGTGGTTTAGATCATATTTTCATTATATTAAAAGTGAGGATTTTTTATTTATGGTCCTAGTTGTTGGTCTGATGGAGAACCGTAGGCTTGGTTCATGTGGTATAAAGAGTAGAATCGAATTGAAATACGCATCTATATGAAGAGTTCAAAGATGAAAAGAGGAAAGAAATTGAGCTTGGAGTTTAGCTTTGAGTAAATTGTTGAGTATCCCATTCATTGTTACCAATTATTGCTCAAGGTTAGTTGGACAATAGTTCTTTCTCCTTACTGATGTTCTCTTGGTGGAGCAAATGGCTTAAACACTAGAAGAGGAAGTGTGATAGATTGAAGAAGAAACTGGAGTATTATTTCAGATGATCCAGAATGAACACACGAGCACAATTTCCAATTACCGATTCTCCCAAATGCTTAAGCTGTTTGGTGAAGGTTCATGGTCAATATTTATATCTAACAAGTAACAACAATGAACAAGAAACTAAATTATTTCTTCCTTCTAGTCCAGGGATAGACATGCTTGGACTCTGTCTACTCAATTCGCTTTTTATACATCGTAGTGACATTGGGTTACTGCCTACAGTTCCTTGTTGAACAATCCTAAATAAGCCCAAGCTATCCTAAATCGGGTCCTAACGTATCACTTAACTCTAATAGAGATGCTAGGCCTCGTACTTGGAAGTTTTACTTTAGAAAGAGGAAGGGATTGAGTTTGAGTATGGAAAGTTAGTTAGGTGGTTATACATTCTGTTATCCTGTTAATTGTATAAATAGACCAGATTCTGAGTTAGTTGTCATGTTGATAATTTTGTTAATGATTCTTGGGCAGAGACTAATTCTGTGGAGCCTAGCTCTGGGGTACACTTGTGTACAGATTCAATAAAACTTCAGCTCCTTATCTCTTTTCTCCCTATTCCTAACACATTCTGTTGTTAAGACAGTTATTACTGTCGCCATCTGACTCCGTTTAGCTCATCTTGTTGCAACTGTTTTAATGCCTTAAACTAAAGATACTACGAGCCCACAATGGTGAACCTCAACCGTTTCACTGTATGGTCGTTGCTGTTGTATCAATACTTGTACGGTTGAAAACCACCCTGTCCTCAAGTTTGATGTTTTAAAAAGTTGCAAGAGTCCGACAATCCGAATTTCTGGTGGCATATGTTTCCTTTCCATCAAAACTTGCTTGAGTAGCTGCACTTGTCAATCATCCTTTATCTGTCTTTGGTCAATTATGAATTTGGGGTCATTTTTGTAGGGGCTGTCTAATTAGGAGTCATGCCAATGGAATGTTAAAACTCTTGAGTACTGTTCAAGGCAATGGTTAAGCACCTTGTTCTGGAAATAAATTTGCGGGTGATAGGCTAAGCTACAATATAGCGTGGTGCTACTGTACATGAAGAGATGCCTGTAGAAATTTGCGAAATGATAAGTCTCTATCCGATACAGTAACTCTAACTCTCTAAGGACTATTTGGTTTGATTTTTTATTTCCCTGTTTTTATTTTGTTTTTTGAAATTTACAAAGGAAAAACTAAAAGTGTGGGAAACACTTTTTCCAATATTGTCAGTTTTTTATACATATTTCAGAAAACAAGAAATAAAGCAAAAACAAGAAATAGAAATGCAAATCAAATATGCCCTTAGGAATCCAGAATGGTTCACCTCAGTATTAGCAGAAGTGCTTGGTTTTTTTTTTGGGTCCAATACCCTATCTTCTGGACAGCAATGTGGATTACCTTGGTTAGCCTATTATAATTTGTCAAGATTCAAAACATGATCAAAGATAACTATTATGCATGGCACTGCTATAATTTCAGCAATTCAGTAACTTAACATGTCATTGATATTTATTATGCAGGTGATGAAATGCATGAGTCTGATTCTGGAGATCTCAACAAACTGCTTTTCTCAGCTATAGTTCAAAGCAATTGAACAGCTTTCCCAAATATCGCGGAGGTTACAGATTATGTTCCCAGGGATTTCACAATATACTGTATACTTGTATTGTGGTACTAATAGACCTCTTCTAAGGAATAGTTGCTTTTAAGATTTAGCTGTTCTGGGTTCTGTAGTTGATGTGCTAATGCCAGGATTAGCAGAGAACAAAACTAATTTTAGTTCAGTGTAAAGAAATGGAATTATGTACACAAAACAATGATTGCATAAAAAAAATATCATCAAAATTGTACATGCAGAATATCCAAAATCTGTATAACAGTGTGGAAAGGTAATTCAACAAAACTGAATTTTACAACGTGACAAAAACAGCCATCTGAATAATATATCAGTTCCAATTGGTTTAGGCTTGGTTACACCATTACACGTTGAAAGAATTTATCCTGTATTAGGAGCTTCAATGCTGATTGATACATGTATTTTTGTATAGTAATGACACGAGAACATGTGAAATGAATGAAAGTTACTAAAACACGATATATTTCACTGTCTAAACAATTTGCTGTTGAAGCCGCTGCAGCATCTTTGTTCAGTTGGCCAAAAGATCCTCCAGACAGGAAACATTGACACCTACTTCAATATCTCACACAACTTCAAAGCCATAGAGTATCTGTATCTTTGCTACTTTGTAGTAGGAGGTTTGTCCAACCACTTGGCCCGAAAGCCAGTTCCTTGACAATCAGAACAGCACATTGATCCCTGAATAAAATCAAATTTGCAGCACAATAAGTTTCCATCAAACTGTTATGCTTAGATGTGAACAGTAAACTTATTAGTCAGGACAAGTTACTAGTTTATTCATATAAACTGTGTTATTGGTACCTTTCCAGTGCAAATAATACAGCTAGTGTTTCTGGATGGAACTTCACAGAGCATGTGTTCACCAATGATGAAGAAACCAGTACCTCCACACCATTTGCATTCAATATGCCCTTTTGAGTTGCAAGATGAACACGCAATTGGCCTAGGTTGCTGCAAGCATCATGAATACCAGAGAAATCAATGACCAGCAAGAGGCTCATATAGTGTAATTAGAATGCTCCCAAATCTCTTATCTTTTCAGCAATGAAAATATATTGTTTAATTTATTTGTTGCAACTTGAAAGTTGCTGTAACTAGGATGGACGATGAGAAATAATCTAATAAGTGTCTATTTTTTACATTTTAATCATTATGTAATCTAATCCTATTTTGATGAGCTTGTCAAGAAGTATCTATAGAAGGAAAATTTATCATAGAAATACTAATATGATAAGCTGTCAGTTAACTTTTCAAATAAACTTTCCTACCTCAACTCTTCAGAGAACCTACTTGAGATGGCTTCTTTATAAACCCTTGTAATTCAATAGAGTTTTTCAGTAAATGATAACCATAACATCACTTTTACATGGTTTAGAGTTCTTGGAAAAACACATTCAAACCAATTCTACCTCAAAATATGCAAATCATATCTGATCAATACTCTCTATAAGTATATATATACCGCTGATAAAAACGGTGCCCTGCCCTTTGTTAATTATTTGAATGAAAAGATTTAAACCTGTGCTATTCACCTTATTTCCTCTTCTGCAATTTGTCCGCATTAAAAGGCTATCAAACGAGTGTTTCTAGAATAGATTCAAATTCAAATTCAAAACTGATGCAAGGCATAGGGCATAACATAATACAACTAGGGATTTGCTATCCAGCAAATTCAACAAAGGAACTAACACAACAAACACAGCAATATCATCTCGTAAGGTATAATTCATTGTATCAAATCCTCCAATAACAAGAATACGAAATATCATAAAACACACAACAACAACACCAACAAAAAATCATTTGAGAAAACCAAAGAGCAAATTTTGTTGAATTGAAAGTGAGAGATAACCTGAGAGATTAACCAGGCCTGTTCCATGCGCCTAACGAAATCAGAGGAACTGGAAGAATCCACCATAGAAGCCCTAACTCGTAACCTAGAAACCCTATTGCACACCCTCGCGCTACTCGGCACGATAAATTTGAAACCAGTCGGTGAAACGAACCTTGAAGAACTCTGCATTGTTTCCGATACGAGCGCAGAGGAGTTGCTACAAGAAACGCAGATCATGATTTTGTTGTTTTAGAGAAGAATTGAGAAAGAAAAATAGCGAGTAAATGGTTTTGGAGGGTTCGTGTGGCACAGCACAAAGGAAAAAAAAAAACTAAGAACCCTTTGGTTGGGAGAGAGAGGTGAGAAGAAGATACACGCGAATACCAAAGACAGAGACAATTTGTTCACTGTTTTGGCGAATCAAGGATGGGAGGACCCACCAATGAATATCGTTCTTGCCTTAGGCAAAAGTCCTACTGGATTGCTAACCACACCATTCTTTTTCTTGGACACGCCAAACGAAAATTAGATTTTGAAGTTTAAGAAAACAAAAAAAATATAAATATTTTAGAATTTGAATGAAGAACTTTTTAGTTACTGAATTTGAAAATCTATTTTGGCTTGAATATGTTTTTGGTCCTTATAAAATAAGGTTTTTTTGATTTTGGTCCCTATAACTTTTTTTTTTTGACTTAAGTCCTCAACAATAATTTAATTATTAGTTTTAGTCCCTAAAGTGTAAAAATGAATTTTGTGTCAAACACACATTTGATTAATCAATTATTTAATTAATTTAATTTAATAAATTAAATGATAAAAATAGTAAAAATAAAATAAAAGAAAGAAAAAAATTATAAAAAAACAAAGAAAAAAAAAGAGTTTTGATCCTTATAAAGTGAAAAAAAACGAGTTTGGTGCCAAACACATATTTGATTAATCAATTATTTAATTAATTTAATTTATTAAATTAAATGATAAAAATAGTAAAAAGAAAAGAAAAGGAAGAAAGAAAATTATAAAAAACAAAAAAACGAGTTTTGATCCCTATAAATATTTTTTCTTTGATTTTTATTTTTTTCTTTCTTTTCTTTTTTTTTTTACTATTTTTACCATTTAATTTAATAAATTAAATTAATTAAATATTTAATTAATCAAATGTGTGTTTGGCACAAAACTCGTTTTTTCACTTTAGGGACTAAAACTAATAATTAAATTATTGTTGAGGACTTAAGTAAAAAAAAAAATTTATAAGAACCAAAACCAAAAGAACCCTATTATATAAGGAACAAAAACATATTTAAGCTATTTATTTTTACTGTGTGATGAACTTAAAAAGATGTATGACGCATTTAAGACCGAGACTTTTTCAACCACATATTTTTCTTAAGGTACCACATTTTTTTTAAAAAAATATATATATTTCTCGCTTGGTTATTGAGAATCTGACCAAAAAAAAAATCTTAACCATGGATTTTTAGAATTTGTACTTTCGGTCATATTCTTAAAATTCGTAGTTTACATGTTCTCAGAATCTATAATTAAATACCATTATTTAAAAAAAAAGTGTTGGTCAATTGATGAATTCTAAGAATCCTTGGTTCGAGTGATTATTAAAATCCATAGTTAACAAATTTTCATAATTTGAATTAGAGGCAATTTTGGAAAAATAATAAAAATGTGTGGTGCCGTGAAAAACGTGTGTGATGAAAAAAGTGTGAGCCTGTATTTAGTAGCCATCAAGTCCTAAAGGGATTTAAATTAGGTGTTCTTAAATAATGTCCCATCAATAAAATATCGTCACGTCATTAAAAATATTGTCTTTAATTTTAATCTTTTTTTTAATAAAATTTTTTAATAATATAATAATATTTTATTGGTGAAATATAATTAGAGACATAACTTAAGAACACCTGCTTTGAATTCGTCCCAAAGCCCAAATGAGAGATGTAAATTGCATTCTAGCATAACTTTGTAGACGAGTATCTATAACAATATAAGAAGATGAATCAATTACCATATGTCATGTCATCATCATTTATGATATAAAAAGAAGGCCTTGAGCAGCCACCAAGTTTTTTGAACACGTGTCATACTATGGTTGATAGTGTTTGCCGCCCATTTTTCTAATATGGTCAATACCTCACAGATAATTTATTTGTCTCCCTCATCCTGACACAGTGTACAAGTGATGCAGTGGACAAAACCCTTTTACTTCCTCCTCCTATAATTTTCAAATCGAAAAAAAATGTGAGGAAATTATAGAAACCCTAAGCACCCTAAATTAAAAATTGCCCTTATGTTCCTTTTCTTCTTCTTAGACTCATCTTCCTCTTCCCAATGATCCTCAATCCCCTATTTTTCTTTCACTCTAAGTTTGATTTCTCCTATTTTTTTGTTACTCCATTTTTCTAGATTGGTTTCTTGTGCTCTATCTAAGGTTTTTTGGGGTTTTGAAGTTTGTTTTCTTCTTCCTCTTCCCAATTATTTAGATGGTATCCCGAGATTAAAGAGATTGAATTTCTTCTGTCTTACACCAAAAAGATATGTGTTACGAACTTAGATTTGTTATTATAGTTTCGTTCCTTCTTCACCCTCTACTTTATATGTTGCGGTTAAAATTGAAGACTTACAAATTTCAAATAGAGTGTTTATTTAAGTGTGTGCGTGAATATATAACATGGTTCATATGAATTTTTATAATTTTGATGTTCCATAACATGATAGTTGTGTTTTTTAAAATTTGTGTTTTTAAATTAATTACCTACACTTGAATATGAGAAATTTGGTGATTTGGTTTGCTAAGCTGACATTAATGATATAAGTAAACAATACCACATGTTTTTTTTAATGTGGATAATAGATTTTTGGGTGATTTGTAACATTCATGACGTGCCAAGAAAATATCGTTGAAGTCTAATGTAAGAGGAATACTTGAAAGTTAATTGTATGAATCACTAACATATGGTTGGTTAGAAAAGATAAATGGAACTCTTCAATGAAAATATTGTTCACAGGTCAAAAAGGTATAAATTTCTCCTACATTAAATATGTGATATGCTATAAATTGTGATTTGTTATTATTGTAAATACTAATTAATTATGTGCAAATACTAAACGTGCTTTCTGGTTTTACATGGAAAATGTGATCCCTTCCTTTTCATTTAATAATTGGTTTCAAAATTTTTACTAACTTTAGAGTTTTAAATCACAAGTGTGGCTTTGCAAATCCTTTAATTAAATAGACAAAATTTTCACCAAAAATTAAATAGACAAAATTGAATGCTTAACAGAAGTTGTGCTGCTCACGTTTCCTTTTAGCATTAAGTGATGTTATGAAGAACAGGAAAAATTCATCCTCCAAATAGTTGAATATGTCCACAACTAAGATGTTAAATGAGAATTTATTTGATAACTTTCTTAATATTTCATATATAGCTTGAAACTGTATTTTACATGAGATGGAATTAGTGCTATCAAAGTGAGCCAACTAAGGTTCAGATGGTGTGTGTTTAGGCCTATGACTTCGAGGTTATGAATTTGAGTCTCATCTCGTTAAATTTAGCTTCCGTTAGTAAGCGATCTGTAAATTCCACTATAAATCCTCGCTGAGGTTGGTGGTATGCCCTGGCCTTGGATGGGATATGTCTGTCCCTTAACTAAACTTTTTTGTATAAAAAAAAAAAAAGTGAGCCAACCCAGCTCACGCAGGTTGGCTCACCACAAGTTGAGAAATTTTTTAATCTGCACGAGTTAGTTGACGTGGGTTGCAAGCCAGAATTTCTTCAAAGGTTCAACCCACCGCTAAATACATGTTAAACGGGTTGGCTCACCAAAAATAGTTTTTATTAAAAGAAAATTCTAAGAAAACTTTAAGCAAATTTTTAAAAAAAATGCATTTTGTTTTAAAAAAATCTACAAAGACTCTAAATTAAAAAACTAACTCAAAACACATAAAAAAGAACAATCTTAAAAAATAAAATTCTAAAAAATTAAACTAAATTTTTCTATTTGTTTTTATATTTTACTCATTTTTTTTATAATTATAATAAGAAAAAGACATTTATAACTTGCGGGCCAACCTTCGAGTCAACGTTCTATTACACGCCGACATTCCATTTTACCATGGATCGTCGATCCATTGTATTTAAACTCTTGTGTAAAATAGTATAGAGAATTATTGGGTGACCCAAAAATTAACACAAGCCTGACCATGTACCAAATGTATAATGCTATAGTTTGTTGATAAATAACACTTGTTAATAAATTCTTAAAAAAAGAATTTTTTCCATAAATGAGTAATTTATATAATAAAATGATATAATTTATTAAAAATACTAAATATCTTTCTATAATTTTGATTGATAAGAAATCGTATTGCCCACTCCACTTCTTCAATAGCTAGGCACTGAAACATGGCTATGAAAATTTTCATGGCCTTGCCATGAAAGATTCTACTGTTCATTGCATTTTCTAATTTATTTTTTTTGCAATCAGGCACTCGAAACATGATCATAAAGTTTTTTCATGACAAGACCATGAAAGCTTCTACCACACACTCCTCTTTTCATACACCCAAATATGGCCATGGACTTTTTGAACGCCTAGCCGTCAAAACTTTATAAGGAACCTCTTTGTGAAAAATTGATTAATATGTACTATTCTACATTCATTGAAAAACTTGAACAAAAAAATAAAGGCTTGTGCTAAACGCATGTTAGGTACTAGTTTATTAAACAAGATGAGAGCTAGATTTAGATATTTACTAAAAAATATTTCCATAATTATTATTAAAATTATTTAATAGGCTAGCTTATTAGCTTTAAGCGCCTTTTTAAAAAGCTGAAAGTTTAACCTAGCCTTAGTCCAATGTAAGTTTGGCTAAAACCTGGAGGTTTTGTGAGTCGAATTGAGACGAGTTATATTTGTCCCTAACCAAACTCTAAATTTAGGTTATATCAGTTATTGGGAATTGGACCCAACCTTAAATCAGAAATAATCTGATAATGTTCGGGTCTAGCTAGGACGAATTTGAAAAGCAACTGACCAACTTGAACTGAACATATTTTTAGGAAATCTTTCAACATTAAAATATGACACTATTACAATTTTAAATATAGTTTGACAAAATTCTTCAATTTTTAACTCAATCATGAAGACCATGTAATAACTTTTCTTTTTCCTACACCCAAATATGGCCATGAACCTTTTGAACGCCTAACTGTCAAAGCTTTATAAGAAACCTCTTTGTGAAAAATTGATTAATGTGTACTATTCTACATTCATTTGAAAACTTGAACAAAAAAATAAAGGTCCGTGCGAACGCATGAGTTAGGTACTAGTTTATTAAACAAGATGAGAGCTAGGTTCAAATATTTACTAAAAACTATTTCCATAATTATTATTAAAATTATTGAATAGGCTGGCTTATTAGCCTTAGGCGCCTTTTTAAAAAGCCGAAAGTTTGACCTAGCTTTAGCCCTACGTAAGTTTAGCTAAAAACATGGAGGTTTTGTGGGTCAAATTGAGACAAGTTATACTTGTCCCTAACCAACCTCAAATTTAGGTTATCTTAGTTATTGAGATTTGGACCAACCCTAATCAGAATAAATCTGATAATGTTTGGGTCTAGCTAGGACGGATTTGAAAAGGAACTGACCAACTTGAACCAAATATATTTTTAGAATATCTTTTAACATTAAAATATGACACTATTACAATTATAAATATAGTTTGATAAAATTCTTCAATTTTTAACTCAATCATGAAGATCATGTAATAATAATGTAGATAGTTGTAGGTTTAAGCCAATTTAGATTCTCGGTTGTGAAAAATAATAAAATATAAATATAGTATTATGTAAAATAGTATAGAGAATGATTGGGTGTCCTGAAAATCAACACAAACTTAACCATAAATTGACAATGGGTCAACAAACGAAACCTGAATCCAATCAAATCCTAAAATAGAAAACTAACAAGCTCAGACTCGTCCCAAAAAGTTCAAGTTGGGTTGAGTCATAAATACCCCTACTCAAATGCTTGCCAAGCAGCTCAACTTATTTTCACCTCTAGTGATCAATCATGGTGAGCATCCAACCTTTCCTTTGTTTTTGTCAAAACCATTCTTTCATGTTGCGCCCAACTTCTTCTTTTTTGGTAATATATTACACCCAACTAGAATGCATTTTTTTAATTAAATGGATTTATTTATTTTTATCGAAGCCCAATCGCAAATGATTTCGGTTCCAAATTCTATTATTGGGTTTGGGCAACAAGCTAAGGGTCTGTTTGATTCAGTTTTGTTTTTTAGTTTTCCATAACTGTATTATAAAACATGTTTTAGAAATATTTTGAATTTTGAAGAAAAAAAAGAAATGAGTTTTTAATGTAAATTAGTATACAAATTCATAAAATTAAAAACTGAAATAATTTGTTGATGTTTTCAAATTTTAACGTTTAAAAACTGAAAAAACACATACAGTTCCCAAAAACTTTTTTTAAAAACTGATATGCCAAGCAGATTTTGTAATTTTTTATTTTTTAAAATAAAAAACTATTTTTAGAAATAGTTAATTGTGTTACTATTGACTAGGGTGAGGCCTTTGTTTGGTTTTTAAGAGAGAGTGTGAACTGAGAAAATGTGAAGAATGAAAGAAGAGAGAAGGGAAGAGAAAGCAAAGAGAAAAATAAGAAATTAGTGATGTTGTTTGGTACCAAAATAAAAGTGAGAAGAAAAAAAGTGTAAGAATATAAAATATCCATTTTAACCTTGTAATATTAGTTGGATTTTTAAATAATTTTATTTTAACTATTCACTCTGACAACGGCAAGGCAATCCATAGGTCCACCTAGTTGTTGGGCTTGGTTCATTTGAAACTAGAAATATACGGATCTTAAAAAGGCTGCTGGAACTAGCACCACCCCATTTGGAAACAACACACACTACCATTTTCGGACAATAGCGTCCGGAATTTATAAAATAGTGAAAATGGAAAGCAAATCATCCTTGTTTTTTTGGACAGTAAACTGTCCGAAAATAGATGATGCATTTCCCAAATGGAATGGTACTAATCCCAGTGGCCTCTTAAAAAAGGGCAAGAGTCTCCACATTAACAAAGGCCATGAAAACAAATGAGGCATAGAGAAAAATGGTATTTGTCTTGCGGTGGTAGTTGTTGGTGTAAGAGAGTTAAAATTTTTCTTTTTGTGACGCTAGTGATGGTGAGAAAGACCATTTGTGGTTATCATTGTGCGGTGGTTGTTGCCATCTAGGAGGAGAGAAAAAAGAAAGTAAAGAAGAGGAGAGAGAGAGGAAGTGACGCAAGGAGAGGGATGATCTCAGAAGGGAGCGAAGGACAAAAGTCTAAAAAAAATATTGATGCACTCTCTTTGATTCTCTTTTCTAAAGTGGGAAGAAAATATTTTGGCGTGGAACACACAATCCTTTCTCTTTAGTTTTCTCTCCATATCCAAACGAGAGAAAGTGTATCGATTTCTGTGTTTTTTCCTTGAACATTTTCCTTCTTATATGAATGTTGCATACTAAATGCAAGGTTCACCACATGCATTCCTAGAGTCACCACGCATCTTTATTTTATTTTTTAAAAAAGAATATCTCTCAATAAGATTCTAAAACCCCGAGCAAATTTTGTGCTAAACACCACACCTGTATACTACCAGATTCTAAAGTAAAGCTCAAATTGATTATAAAATCTGTTCTTCATCGAATTTTAGAATCTGATAGCTACACTTAATAAAATTCTAAATCATCAAAATTATACATATGTAATACTTATTCTAAAATCCTTTTGAAAAATGAATTCTAAAATCCATTCTGGTTTGGACTTTAGAATCCGATAGTTATACCAAATAAATTTTTAAACTCTCTAAATTATATCTATTCTCCTAGATACTAAAATCCTATTCAAAACAGATTCCAAAATCCGTTATTCTTCGGATTTTAGAATTTGGAAATTATAATTAAAATATTTCTAAATTTTTTATGCTATATCGATTTTTTTTTTAAAAAAAAGAATAATGTGTGGTGGGCTTAAAAACCATGTGATGAGATTGAACTCAACCCTAGGGTGAGTTTTGACTTTTGATCCAAAGGGAAATAAGCTAATTAGGGTGAATGAGATTAGCATCATCCCTATTGGGAATGACACCACACTTTTTAATATATAAATTTATGATTCTTATATATAAAGGGATGGTGAGATTTCTAAAATTGGGTGATCTTAATCCCTTCCACCCTAATTAGGCTAAGGGGATCTTTTAGTTTTGGGAGTTGCTTTTTGCACCCCTTCTTTAAGCTTGTGCCAGCCATTTTCCATTACCTTCCAAAAATTAGTTTTTGGATTCGGTTTGAAAAATAATTTTAGAAAGTAGTTTTTTTAAGTAATTTTTTTGGAATTTAGGGCTTGTTTAATTCAGTTTAATTTTTTAGCTTTTTAAGATTATATTATACTACAGTTTTCAGCAACAATTTTTAAAAAATGAAAAATGAATTTTCAATACAAATTAGTATCAAATTCAGAAAACTGAAAAAAAGTTTTAAATGTTTTTATATTTTAATTTTTATTTTAAAACCTGAAAAAACACATTATTCTCAAAAATTATTTTTTAAAACTACTATGTCTAATAGGTTCTTTTATTTTCTATTTTTAAAAACAGAAAACTATTTTTAAAAACAGTCATCAAACAAACTCATAATTCCACAAATGATAAAAAAAATCACTTTAAATTATTATTATTATTTTTTTGAAAGTTGTCATAAAAAGGTTGTGTGTAAAAAAATGAGCAAATAGCCCATTAGCCCGTTATTTTTAAAATAGCCCATTTTGGAGGCAACTTGGATTAAAAAAGATAAACTCTCTATTTTATTTTTAAAATTTAATTAGGACGAATAAATATTCCCTTTCAATATATTAGGTTTGGAAAGGGAAATAAAAATGCACAACCAAAAGGGGGAAATTAAAAATGAAATATAGTTTATGTTAGATTATTCATATATAAGTTTTTGTCGTTGTTGGTAGATTAACAAATTCACAAGTAGCATCCAACATGTGAGTTAAATAGTTAGGGAGTATTGCTTTAAATAACAACGTTTAAATTTTTATAGACGCACTTTAGCCTATAAAAAAAAAAAATTCACACAAACAATTAAATTAGAGTTCATAAATCAGCAAGTGGATAAGAGATCTAACACCCCAACTTTGAGATTCGATCCCAAACAGTTTAAAATTTTATTAAATGTGTTCCTTAAGCTATTCCCCATTTATTCCTCTGGCAATATATTTCCATATACTTCCTCCGGTCTTATATATAAGTCATTTTTAACCGAATCAACAAAATCAAGGAATGATAGTTAGCTCATTAAATTTGTTTAAAAAAGGAAAATTTTTTCAACTATGCCCTGAACTTAAATGTGTTAATAAATGCTTTAGAAATTAATATTTCTTTCTCTTTCTTATTACACTCTCTTTCTCTCTCTATCATTAATTGAATCTTTGAAAATTGTAGAAGGGATAAAAGAGAAAAACTCAATTAATGAATTAGTTAGTGACTTATATTTAGGACCAAAAATTTCTTCTAGAAGGTGATCTATATATACGACCAGAAAGAGTATATATTTATTTTAGGATTTACAATTAATTGGACGGCTTGCACAAATTCATTACCTGCACAAGCCTGAGCTTGAACTTTCAATTCAAACGTCCAAATAATTTATTTTAATAATAATATATATGAAACAATATGTTTTTTTTTTTAATCATTTGACAATAAACAAGTTGGACGGAAACAAAAGTGGGAAGTTTAATTTATTTATTTTTTTCTTCTTTACTATCACATGCGTTTGAATGATGCTTGGTAGTGCTACAAACAAAGTACTCATAATAATAAGAAGACCACAACTTGGGAATATCCTTGGCTTTTTGTTGTTGACAATAATAGTAGTATTATTATTTTTCTTATATATTGAAAATGCTGTTCACATTTTTGGGTGGTTATTTATTGGAAATAAATAACGTGTAAATTGAACTTTGTAAATTTGGACGGTACTTTAAATAACTTCCAATGGTCACTTGACCCTTTTATTATGCCACATTCCTAGTGCACAAGAATCACATGGCTAAGAGTATAGGGTTAATTTTACTTTTTGATTCCTATAGTTAATTGATTATGCTATTTCACTTCTTTAAGTTTACATTAAGCACTTTTTTTATTTTATAGAGTTTAAATGTAAAAATTGGATTTTAAAATCTAATTTTGTTGTGTCCTCGAGAAATAAAATAGACACAGAATAAATAATACTTGGATAGGAGACATATAGGTGGAATCTACCAGAAGAATTCGATCTCTAAATGCTCCGGCAACGATTGAGACAGAGGTGGGAGACCTGCATACATGGACCCATCTAAAAGGGGGGCATGGGGGCCTTGCCCCCTACAATGTACTTCGCTGACATATTGTAAATTTTCTGTAGCTCGGTGGTCTTACAGCGTAGTGTTTTGCTGCTGGTCTAACGTTCGAATCCAGGAAAGATCATTTAGTGAACAAAAAAAATTCGCCCCCCCTCCCCACACCAAGAGTTCTTGGAGCTGTCCCTTCCTGCATAGATTCCAATGATCAAGTCAGTATGAGGTCGACAAGATGAATAAACAGTATATTATGCGTACTTTAATGATCGTTAATGATGTCTATTTATAACACATAAATTAGGTTAGAGCTTCGTTTCTAATTGAGTCTCGACCTGAAACTTGAACAGAAATCTTGATCCACGACAAATTTTAATTAATCCAATATTAAATGGCCGCTTAATGAAGTTACCAAAATGTTATTATAAGAATTATAATTAATTTTTTATTTGTCATAAGTAGCATAGTAATAGATCTTTTAAATTAGACCTAAGAATAAAATTTCACATTTTATATTTTATAGGGACCAAAATTACTCAATTAAAATTATAAAAACTAAAATTGCACAATTAAACAATTATAAAAATTAAAACTACAATTAAGTCCTAATATAATGAGAAAAAATTTATTTAGCACTCCTAATATTTTTCGAAAATTTATTTAAAACTAGAATAATTTGTTTTTTTCATTATTTTAGTCACTGAAAAATTAACAGAGAACCAATCAACTTAATAAATTGTGGATGTTTCAATAACTAAATTGGAGGATCAAAACAAGGTATTTTATCATTTTATTTTTTAAAGATTAAAATATTATCAATTTATCTTTCCAAGAATTAATATAGGAGTAATTTTAAGGTTTAATTAGAATTTCAGTCTCTATATTTTGCTCTTTACTTTATTTTAGTCCTTTTTAATTGTTTGAATTTAGTCTCCTTAATTTTAAAATGCTCAAGTTTGGTCTTAAAATTTTTTTTCGATAAATCCCGCACCGGAATGATGACCCGACAATCAGAAAAAATAAAATAACATTTTTCATACGGTTTATTTTAAAATAATAATATAATAAAAATAAATTTAAAAAATAATTTTCTATTAAAAAAATATTATTTTTATTATATTATAATTTTCTAAAAAGTATAAAAAAATTTATTTTATTTTTTGGGTCGCCACATCATCATTCTAGTGGGGAACTTGCTGAAAAAAAGATTTGGGAGCCGAAATTGAGTATTTTAAAACCAAAGGAACCAAAATTAAAAAACCGAATCTAAAAGGACTAAAATCAAACAAAGAGTAAACAAAATAAAGAGACTAAAATTGCAATTAAATTTATTTTTAATCTTTTGATAATTAAAATCATAAAAGAAAAGGTGAACTAAATTAACAATACTAATATATTTTGAAGAACTAAAAAGAGAGTTGGTGAAACTTAAAGTTCGTTTGTTTAAACTTAAAAATAATTGATTCTTGTTTAAGTAAAGAAATGATTATTTTTTTAAGTGATTATCATAAGAATCAGAAGCTATGTATGTTTGGCTACAATAAGAATAATAAGATTTTTTTGCTTATTTTGAGAAACAACTTGGTATGTGCTTCTCAAAATCAATAGAAAATCTAATTATTTTTTTATTCTCATTTTTTTAGAAGCACAAACAAAGAGACTAAAAAATTTTATAAGTACTTTTTTATTCAAATAAATACTTATTTTACAAAATAAACTGAAACAAAAAGACTCTTAATTTGGTTGAAAGTAAGTTTGATCAAAGTAAGTTAAGTTAAAAGTTAATTAAATTTAACAAAATTTATGTTTAGATACTTTTAGCTAAAATTAAGTTTGACAAACCAAATTTTAGTTGAATAGAAAAATAAAAAATATTTTTATAAATTAAAATAAAATTAAAAATACTTTTAACGAACGAAAATCCCTTCCCATAATCCGTTTAAAGTGGGTTAGAAACAAGTTGTAAGTGAGTTAACACACCCATACAAAAATCCAAACAAAAACACAAGTTATTAGGTACAATTAAATCCACTTTTAGTTTTTCAGACTGAAAATCAAACGTACATATAATTATTTCCAACAAGAAAGAGAGAAGCACCTTTTAGGGTGGACGGAAAATGGAAAATATGACCCCATCCATATGAAGAATAAGATAATCAAATTAAACCCTATAGGCTATAGTTAAGGGGGTGTTTTTTTAAGTGATTTTAATTTTAAAATCACATTTAAACAAAAAAAATCATGTTCAAATATGTTCGGTTAAAAATTAAAATTACGTTTGAATACAATATTTTACGTTTAAAAAGAGCCAAACATAAATACAGCTTTTTTTTAATTTATGAATTTATGTTACTAATTAATTCACGTGGACCATTTTTTATTTTTTTATAGAAAGAAAAGTGCCTAAGCCAACACGTTGACTAAATTTATATTGTAAAGTTGTTTCCTTTTGTTCATTTTCAATTTTGGTAAGGTGGCTTTGAGAAGTGATTACAACCTCTTTAACAAAAGGGTTTTGATATACCGTGTTCTTAGAACACTAGATAAGGTTATTAGAAATAGAAAAATAATTATAAGAGCACATTGTTCTATCTCTCGGAAATACAAAAAACTACACATTCTAATATCTTTTTAATACATTTGGGTTCTTAAATAGTACCCTTAGAGTACTAAATATCATTTGCCTTAACAAAATAGTATTTTTTTTTATTGCAAATGATATTTAGTACCCTAAGAGCACTATTTAACAACCTAAATGTAGTAAAAAAATATTGGAATGTGTAGTTTTTTGTATTCCTAAGAGACGGAACAATGTGCTCGATTATTTTTCTACTTTTAGTAATCTTAACTAGTGTCCTAAGGGCACGATATATCAAAATACTTTTTTTATATATACATTGTTAAATTTTTATTCCTGATTGACTTATTTTTATTTTTGAAAATAGTGAATTATTCTGTCTGTATTTTTTAAATTTAATGGTAGATATTTTGATTTTTGTTATGTTTAGTTAAAATTATTTTAATATAAATATAGTTAAAAGTTGGCCAAATAGCACTTTTGGTCCCATATGTTTGCTGGAGGTTTCACTTTGGTCCCATATGTTTAAAAGATTTCAAATGGTCCTATAAGTTAACTTTTTTGTTTCGAGTTTGTCCTTTTAACCAATAGCGTGTGTCAGGTCATCAAAGCGGTCATACGTGGAGCCTAGGTGGCAAAATAGAAGGAAACGTGGCTGACAGCTGGAAATGTTAAAGAAACGGTGTCGTTTTTGGGATTCCATTGAAGGATAAGGTGGCAACATTGCTCGATTGGAGAAAAAGAGCGTTACAAAGTGAAGGAAGAAAAGGGCAAAGCTTCACAGAGAATCAAGCTTCACAGAAGATCGAAGCTTGTTAGGGCTAAAGATTAAGGCTGAAACGAGGGAGAAGGAGGCCACGATTGCATCGCGTTTTCATTGTTGAAGAGGTACGTAGTGGAAGCTGCATCTAATAACTTATAATGGTTGCTTTTTGTTGCTTTTAATAATGAATAAAATTTTCTTGTGGTCCCTCTACTGTGTCTCTGTTTTTTATCCATGAATCGCAATTTTGTCATCTTCTGATTTTTGGTGTTTCTTTCTTTGTCTTTTTAGGGTTTTTTTATGTTGTTTGTTCTATGGATATGTAGGTTAGAGAATGGCCAAATTTTTTGTTGATGTGTACCACCGTGGAAAGTTTTACATGAAACGTAGTACATTTGACATTTTGTACTTGGGTGGAGAGTGTACTCACTATGAATTTGATCCGATGATGTGGAACTATATGAGGTGTGTTGCGTTTGTGAAAAAAGAACTAAAGTATGCTATAGTGACAAAACTCTTTTACTGGATTGAAGGTTTGAATGGTAGGTTGAGGGAATTTAAGGATGACAATGGTGCAAGGGAGATGATTGACATTGCTAGGAGATATGGGAGAGTCAACTTGTATGTTCTGCATTCTGCTTTTGAGCCTGTATATGCTGATAAGGGTGGAAACACTACTAAAGTCATTGATGTATAAGATAGTGATGATGATGGGAATAAAGTGTTGGGGAATGTTGAAGCTGTTGATGATGGTGTTAATATTGAAGCTGGTGATGATGGTGTTAATGTTGAAGCCGAAGGGAGAACATAAACTGGTGGAGAAGAGCAGCCAAGGAGGTTTCCAAGAAAGAGGAAGGTTCAACATCAACAGGAAGATGTTGCAGCTCAGAAGAAGGGAAAAGAGAAAAGGAAAAAAGGGAAGTCAAGTGGGAAGAAGGGAAAAGAGAAGACAACTGAGAGTGATGGGTTTACTGCTGATGATTCTGATAACTTGGATTGGGAGCAAAGACCTTCAGGAATTAAACATAAGGAGTCAATTGATGATGAATATTTTAGTGAAGTATTGGAAACTGAAATAGAGACAGAGGATGAGACTGAATCTGAGGATGAGCAACAACCTTCATTGAGCCAAGATTGTCCTCTATTCAATAAGTCTATGAAGGTGACTGATTATAAATGAGTATTGAGTACTTTATTTTGCACTAAGGAGCAATTTAAGGAAGCAATTAGGTTGTATGCAATTCACTCTGGGAGCACAATCAAGTTGTCAGTAGTGACAAGACCAGATGCTGAATAATTTGCAGAAGACACATGAACTCCAATGCTACCAAATACGTTTCAAAGGTTGTATATATGCTTCAAAGCATGCAGAGAGAGTTTTCTACTCTGTAGACCAATTATTGGTCTTGATGGTTGCTTCTTGAAGGGCCCATATGGTGGACAAATACTAGCTGCTGTTGGAAGAGACCGTAATGACCAAGAAGATGTCCTTTGCCATCAAAGAACCCACCTGGTAGCACTTTCGAAAACACAACAGTAGATTCTCATGCCACATAAACTTCCCAGGCTGCCACCCCCTTTGCACCTCAAGCCACACAATGTTCTGGAACTGCCACTGCACCTACCGCAATAAGGAAAAAGCTAGTACCAAGAAGGCGTGTGCAAAACTAAGGAGAACTGAGGCAGCAATTGGGTGTTTTTTGGATATATTATGATGCTTTTTTGGGTTTAAAGATGTATTAGCACATGAACAATTGCTAATATTAATAGTTGGATATGTTTTTTTTGGGTTTAAAGATTGTTGTTTTGTTTGGATTAATGTAAGTATTTTGGGCTACCTGCTATAGTTCAGGTTTAGGCTATGAAAACATACATTTGGATGTTCTAAGTATTTTGCTGTTATTGTTCAAATTCTATTTTCACCTTTTATGGTATTTTGCTGTTATTGTTATATTTCAATGATTTCAGTATAGTGAACGAAAACATACCGTAATAAAGGGAATTATGCATCAAAACATGGTCATTTCATTATATTCATTGCAATTACATCACACACAAATAGTCCTCTAACATCTAATCAATATATTGTAAGTGAAAACACCTTCCCTTTTCTCAACAAAACCCAAAGAATTACAAGAAGTACCAAATTTTTCACTACACTCAAAACTAAAATACATAACACAAGCCTAAGCTTTGACTTAGTTTGCTTCAGTGAAGATACAAGCGACATGATCCTACGACTTTGTCTCGTTATCAACAAGTCTCTGTCATCCATCTCATACTCATCACACCACACGAAAAATCTACAACCACCATGGTCCTGCAATTACAGAACAAAGAAAAACGAATCCTAAATTACTTCCCAAAACAGGGTACATTATCATGGCTTAATACAACAGGGAAATTAACAATGACAACTTACTGAGTAGTTTCTACACCCATAGAACTTCTTCCCCCATGCTTCGTCGTCAAAACGCACAACACAAGCCTTTCACCACATTGATAGAACAGAGGAACACTTCTGCGATGAACTTTGAGATCCCATCGTCGTTTTCTGTTCGATTTGATGACGAAATTGAAGATACAGAGGAGCACAAACCTAAATTTCAAAGAGATTCAAGAAATTTCTCAAATTTCCAGCTTTCTTCGACCCTTTTTTCCTTTCTTCTCTGAACCCTAATTTCCTTTTCCCCCTTTTTAATAAACCCACTCCCAACAGTCATATTCTAACTCCTTTTTTATTTTTATTTGTAACTTTTTTTAATTCGTAATTTCCAACTGTCAGACACGTTTTCTTCTATTTTGCCACCTAAGCTCCATGTATGACCCCTTTGATGACCTAACACACGCTATTGGTCAAAAGGACAAACTCAAAACAAAAAAGTTAACTTATAAGACCGATTTGAAACCTTTTAAACATATGGGACCAAAGTGAGACCTCTAGCAAACATATGGGACCAAAAGTGCTATTTGGCCTTAAAAGTTTTATTTTGTAACAATGTTCACAATGAAAACTATGTTGAATAAAAAGCTGTTTTCTAACATGAATAGAAATTCCGAAATTATGTTTAAACACCCCAAAAGCATGTTTAGTTTGCAAAATCAAACACTTACCAGAAAATAAAACATATGTTTGACAATTTAGTTTTTATATATGTCACACTTTTATAGTTTAGTATGACATTTTTAGTTTGGTCTTTGTTATAATCTTTAGGGTTATGTCACGTTCATAAAGCATGAGCTTTAGGTGGAAGAAATCTATCGATTCTCCTTGTATGATAGTTCCTTGGTATGTTGAGAGTATTAGACTCCAACGTTCAAGTTAATGATTTATTAAGGTTTGTGTGATTAATAGGACATTACATATTTTGAAGTTCATGTTGTGCACTTATATCTGAGCCTCAAGGGTTTGGTGTATACGCTTTGGGCCTTTTGAAATTATTGGGCTTAAGCCCTTGGTCCAACTAAGTTGTAGCGCGCATTTAACCTTTTCACTCTTTCCCAGTCAAGAAATCGAGACAATAACACAAGCCAAATCTCAATATGACTTAAAAGTCGGGATACCAGTTCATAACATTTGCCTCACAAGACGGCAAGTTGCATCAAGTAGATTGTCTTCTTTGAACTATCCCTGTTGAATTTTGTAGATCTCAGTCAAAGAGATGGAAAGTCTATTTCCTCATCTCAATTTTGTTGTTTCATCTTGTCGAAGAGACCGTCATGCCGCGTGTTATAACTTAATTGGTAGTGTTGGCTTTGGACATCGTGCGTCATCATTACTGTGTCGATGGGACCCACACGTTAATCACGATGGGGCAATTTTAGAGAAACCCCTCAATTTTCGCCCCTAATTCAAATTTGTTCCTCTATAAAAGGCCAAAAAAGTCCTTATCTTTGCTTCTACTTCACGCTTCCAAAACCTAAAAAAACTCCATAGCTCCTTCGTAAAAAGTTTTCTTTTACCTAACTATATCTAGTGTTCCCTTACTCCATTTTCTCTTCCGAAAGCACTCTTGAGTTTGAAATCGCTTTTCAACACCTTTAATTGGCATGGTTCTGCTATTGAGGTCCTCGCTTTCTTTATCACTTCTTCAACCAAGTTCGAATCTACTCTTCTTCTTCTTCATGTATCTTCTTTTCCTTTATGCTTTAACTTTTATTTTTTTGTAACATCAACCATTTGTGGATAGTTTCTTCCTTTTTCCACAACCAAATTTTATGGGAATCCTTCTCCTTTGCTTTTCCCTAAAATTCTCTTTCTACTTTATTTTTTTAATTCCTCTCCCATGGCTGAAAATGTGATAGAACTTTCCAGTGGAAGTGGTAGCTCTTCTTGTGATTCTGGAAATCTTAGGCCTTTTGATGCAAAGTGCCACGACCTCATTGAGCATGTGCCTAGGCAACCAATTTTATGTACGCTTGCTGAAACTCCCTTAAGATTTAGAGAACCCTCCATGATTTTTAAGTATTCTCCTTGAAACCCTGAGAGTGGTGAATATGTAACCCAAACTGTTAGTGGTGATTTTCACACTCTGAATCTGGAACCTGAGGTCTATCAAATTGTTTAACATGTCTCTTCCCGGGATGATGTTCATTACGACATCCCTTTAGGCCCCACATAATTATGTTTGGCTAACTAGACGTTCAACCTAAGTCTTTAGACCAAGATCCCGGTCATATCCGGTATGAATCCCCTCAAGTTTCTTCATCCATGTCTCACTTTTTAGATTCAGATTCAAACCCTTCTTATATCCATTTGGAATCTCTCACTCTAAATTAGACTAATCCAGGATCTAATTCTACCTTTCTTTCTTCTCAAGGAGCTTCTTTTCCTAAGAAGAAAATTAAACAAACGGGATCCCAAACAAATTTTGAGTTAGAACACATAAGAGAAGAACTCGATGCCCCTCAAGTCGAAGTTCTATACCAATGGTTGGATTCTAAGAACCCTAGTGACATTCTCTAGGTCAATCTACTGATCTTAGACACTCCAACTGAGATCTGCAATCAACCCTGTCTTACCTAAGCAAAAAAGTCATGGCAGGGTTGCTTTAGCTTTAGCCCCAATTCCACCGAGAAAGGGGTTGAGTCCAATCCAACCTCATTGATGGTGGAGAGGGAGGATGAGATTGGGGAAGAAGGTTTTTTTTTTTAAAAAAAATCTATTTTGATTTTAAATAAATATTTTTCAAATTTATTTTTATCCATGGACCACTTAGAGCACGCCGTGTGGTGAGGTTTAACGATGTTAGTCTCTCTCGGGTTGTTTTTAACGGATTAATAGTGCCAAGGACTAAGTGGTTAAAGAGTTTTTGGGTGTCTTTCGCCATGCAGTTGTAGGAGATTTTTTAATATACTATAATAATAATAATATATTTAGAGGGTATATAGGTTAGTTACCTAAAAATTTATTTTTCATTAGTTTGATTTATTTAAGAGTTTTATTACAAAATTAGTTTCGTAAATATTTATAATATTATCAAATTAGTCTAATAAAAATTAAAATAATACTAAATTATTCTTTTAAATAGTACGTAATAAATATGTTAGAGACTAAATTACATATATAACACGTGCGGGCGCACACACATATATAAAAGATTATAGTGGTTAATATCTTTTTGTCAATTTTTTTTTTATGAAATACACCGTTGAATTGAAACTTCTTATCATATAAATTATGCCTACAAAATTTCGCATCAATCCAAAATCGTTTAGTACTCTCTCAATACATTTGTTATTTTTATATATTTTAAAACTAAATTTTACGTACTTTTTTAGTATGTTGATGAAGTACTAAGTGATTTTAGATTAATATGAAATTTTGTAGATATAATATATAAGATAAGTAGTTTCAATCCAACAGTAAATTTCGTAAAAACAAATTTTGACAAAAAAGATATTAACAAATATAAAAAATGGTATAAGTTCAAGTGGTCTTAACGAATTTTACCTCGTGTGTGTATATATATATATATATTACTCTTTGAGTATGTTGATGAAAAATTAAGGAATTAATGTGAAATTTCGTAGACATGATTTATAAGATAAGTAGTTTAAATTCAATAGTAAATTTTAAAAAAATTATATTAACAAGTATAAAAAAGAGTATATATATATATATATATATATATATATATATATATATATATATTCGTTTTTTCTTTTTGAAAAATTTTGGGGGCCAAAGCCCCTTGTCATATAAAAGATCTGCCTTTGTTAGGAATTAATAGTAGTCTTTTTTTTATTATTATTTTTTTCAATTTCTACTCTTATAATCTAGTGAAACTTGCTAAGTAATGGGTCATTCAACAGGTTCAATGAGATACCTCTAATATTTAATTATTAAATTTAACGGTGATTAGTGACTGAACCACTATTATTTATTTTAAAACTTTTTTTTATCGCTCAAACTCACATACCTCACACTATATTACTCGTAAATCTACTCTTAATATACTTCACCGGGGATTGAACCCTTCCCCTCAAACTCCAAAAACTTTTCTTTGTGTCATTTGAGTTACAAACTCTTTACTATCTATTTTAAAACTAAACCATATTACATGACATCTTAACAAAAATGAGTAGCATGAATAAATATTAAGGGTGTATTTATTTAATATTTTAATAAAATGAAAATAAAAAGCACCTAAAATGAATCACTCTTAAAAATAAAGGAGAAATTATAACTCGTTATCTTAACACCTTAATTTGTATGTCGTATTGTAAAAGCTTAAATAAATAGATTCTAAATTGATAATTTAACCTAAAAAATAAATAGATTCTTTTTCTAAGAGCAATGTTATATTCACCTAAATTATCCTCTTAAATATCCTACTAATTACTAAGTGGTAGATATATTTTATAGTTTCAAAATAAATACATTTAATTTTCTCCTTTAATACATATTTTAAAAAAAATTAAAAAAATATTTAAAAAGATATCTAAAAAGATAAATCATTATTCCTTTTCTAACTCAGAATGCACGGCTCTAATAAATGTAGTCGTACGAATTTCATGAAACCTCGTACCGCGTTGAAAAATGTTTGAAATTGATAAAAACATTGAAAGCGTGGAACTTCAACTTTGAACCGTGAAGGAGTTGTGTGTTCGGAAAACAGAATTATAGTAACACACTTTTGTGGAATTATAACAGAATTTCTTTTCCTTCTTTCAAGTTTCTTTTTTTTTAGGTTGAGTTCGCATTAATATATATATATATATATATATATATATATATAATATTAATTAATTAATTAACAGACGAGATAAGATATTAACACATTATACTTTACTAAAATTTAAAACTTATTTGAAGTGTGATATGTACGAAAATGACTGTGGCCTAAATAGTGATATCCCACTTTTCAATTAAAATTGAAAAAAAAAGTAAAACTAATATGATAATTTTAACATTTTTTTTTGGTGGAATTTGTAATGTTATGACTATTGACTATTTTGTCGTGGGTTACTGCACCGTAGAAATCTACAAACGGAATTCACAATGGTGGTTGTGTTGTGATTACACGTGGCATCGCAAAAACCTATTGGTTGACCAGTTGACCTGATCCACGTGGCAAAACTCAAAAGCACCAACCTTATGTTATCTGATCCAATAGATTTTGAAATAAAATCTTTTGGTGTTATTTTTTAATATTTTTAATTTTTAATAGGAATTTAATTTTAACTCAAATTAATTTTTTTTAAAAAATTTAAAACTGTTAAAAGTTTACTCACCCTAGAAAAAATTGCTCTAAATTTATTTTACAAATGTATAATACAAATATTAATAAGTGATTAATTTAAGTGATACATACTTATTTTTTTTAAGTGATATTAGATTTTAACTTTTATAGATACAATAAATTTCTGTTAAAAAACTTAGTCTCATGATGTACGTTGCATTTAAAAGAGTTTTATATGCAATTTATAAAAATAGTTTATAAATTTTAATAAATTATTTTTTATTTTTTTCATAAACTTCTTAAAATAAATTTAAAATATATATTATTTTTTTATTTATTTATAAATAAATTTATTTTAATTATTATATAAATATTTAATTAAACTGTATTTTCGAAAATACCTTAGATACTTGTGAACACTTGACTAAACTTAAAAATAAAATAAAATAAAAAAATACAGACAGGAGGGAAGTATGAGAACCCTTGGCCGGTGTTTCACAGTTTTGGGATGAAGTCAGAGTCAAATAGCTGGTGGGTCATGGGTGGTGGCAAAGAAAGTTATAGTTTTTACAAAAAAGAAAAAGAAAAAAAAAATTGGAAGTTATAGTTTTGTGAAGTACTTGGAAGTTGGAACAGAGTGCCATGAAATAATATTTTAGCAGAATAACAAATTGGTATACAATTTTTTTTTTCTATCAAAATAAAAAAAAATTATGAAAGAAAAAAAGTTACATAAATTAGAGGTTTTTTACGTTAGTCTCGTAACTAAAGAGTAAAGTTATGCTTATGAGTAATTGTTTTTCGATTCAAATCTCTGTGAATCAATTTTATTATAAGGCCGTGAAAAAATACTTTTACTTGTAGTAATTTAGTTTGTTTAGATTTTTATTTTATGTGAAATTACTTTAAAAAATTATTATTAATACAAATATTTTTTCAATGATTCAACTTAAAAACAAACAAGTTCTCAATAATTAATTAATATTTTTTTAGCAATAAGAATATCTTTCAGTTATAATAGTCAAAGATTAATTATTTTAAGGCATATAAATTATTAAAATGAGTTTTTATCATTTTTAATAAAAAATATATTTTACACTATATTAAAATTAAAACTCTATTAATATGCGTAAAAAGAACTAATTATATCTATTAACAGTTTTTTTTTAAAAAAAATTGATTAATCGTTTCTTTGAAGGACAACTCCACATGTAATAACTATGAGACCAACAAACACATAGTTAGGCACAGTGCTCCCCGCAATGACAAGTGTAAAATTTAAATCCCTGATTTTCTTAAGACCAAAAATCCCTAATTTTTTTTCTTGAACAAAAAAAATCCTTAATTTAGAGTAAAGTTCATTTGGGATTTTAGGGTAATCATCCACTTTTGCAACCGACCACTAGTGGGTAAAATTAGTAAAAAGCGTCTAACAAAAGTAACCCTAAAGCTAAATATTATTAAAAACTTAACAAAACTACTTTTTTATAACATTCAAGTTTATAAAAATTGTAATATCAAAAAAAGTTTATAAAATTTGTATATAGCCAAACTAAACTTATACAAACATATAAAAACACAACTTAATTTATGAAATTATCAACATACTCTCAATTTATTTAAGTATATATTAATAATTAAATTTTTTTTATTAATAAAAAAGTAGTACAATCGGGATTCGAACCCCTTACTCACACACGCATGTTCTCATGCGCTCACCAACTGAGCTACATGACTGAGACTTAATAATTAAATTAGTTTAATTTTTTCATCCAATTCATTTTTGTTAACATTTTTTTTTACTTTATAAAGTATCTATTGCTAAAAACAATAATTAATATTTTTTCTAAAGTTAAGCTTACACAAAAAAATTATTAAATGATCATATTACTTCATTCTCACTGATTAAAAGATGAGATAAACTTGTGTCATGCCAATTTATGATCAACCTCAAGTTACAGTGAAAAAAAAACATGTGCAAAAGGCTAAAAGCAAAGGAAAAATTAAAACTTTATAATTTTTCAAATTGACAATTAATTAATTAATTTTAATTTTCACCACACCAAAACCTTTTTAAAAGGGGTGAGAGAGAGCATATTCCAAAAGCAAAAACCCAATCCACTTGTGGCAACCCTCTCAACTCAACTCTTCCCTGCAAAATTCCTTCCACCACCCACAGCCACAAACCCCAAACACAGACACTACAAAAAAACTCTTCACCCCAAAATGCTTTTCCCCCAATTCTCAAAACCCAAACCCTATATTCTCGCAAAACACTAATCACTTCACACACATAGATTTTTATTTTTATTTATTTATTATTATTCACTCACAATCACTCACACAATGTCAATTCACAATCCCGCTAGTGTTCGTCAAGAACCAGCTTCAGTCCTCGATTTCGCGCCCCAAATCGTTTCCTCTTACCTCAACCTGTGTCCCGAAACTTCGCTTCTCTCAGATTTCCTCTACTTCAATCGAACGAAACGCGGCGTTTCGCTGAGGTTGAAGGTCGGAGGAGGGGGTTTTCGATTCAGGAACATTATAAGCGAGTTTAACAGAGCCGTTAGGTTTCACTGTGAGAGGATCCCGATCGGGTTCGCGTCAGTGAGGGTGGGTGACGGTAACGGTGACGGTAATGGAGTGGGAGAAGGAAATGGCCGTGGGGTTGTTGAGGATGAGGGATTGGGGGTGAATGAAATTGGGGCTGAAAACCCTAAAAAAGTTCTGATTTTGATGAGTGATACAGGTGGAGGTCATAGAGCTTCTGCTGAAGCCATTAAGGCTGCTTTCTATGAAGAATTCGGCGACAATTACCAGGTTTGTTTTTATTTTTTTATTTAACCACTTTTTCCTTTTTGTGATTTTTCTAATGGGATGCATATGAAAAAAAAAAAGAAGAAGAATTTTTTAAGAATAAATTTCCTAAAGGATTAGTTTCACTTTTAGTACTTAGTTTGTTAATTGAGCGATCATGGTCCTCATAGTTGATTTTGGTCCATGTAGAATTTAAAATGTGAAAATTGGGTTCTTAGGTCCAATTTTAGTCCAATTTAAAGAGTTGCTGTCCTTTATATATCTCTGATGACAAAAAGGAAAAAAGGGTCAATTTATGCATCTCAGAATAAACTGATCTATTTTAAATATTTTAAGGAGTTGAACTAGTTGAAACTTGAAAGTGTTAATCTTAGGGACTAATTTGTTACCCATAATTCTAGGAAATAAATAATCTGGCTGTTCTTTTTCTTTTTCTTTTTTTAACAATTTTAGGTTAATTTTTTTTATTTTTTTAAAATAGAAATTTTTTTTAATGGAGTTGAGTAATAAGTGGGTACGTGTACCTAGTACACAGCAATGTTGGTAGTTGTGTTGTTACTTTCTAATTTTTACTTTAATTTTACAAGTCCTCTTTTTATAAGAATTGGTATGTGTTGTCTGGAGTGAATTCTATAAGAAGAATTGTTATGTGATACACTGAATTTGGTACGCGAAAGACAAGATTATTGGATAATTATGTGACTATTTTTATAATTTTGAAGACTAAATTGATGCTTTGCTCTTTAGTTTAAGAATAAGTATGAATTTAGTTATGTAAATGGGTTAATCCTTAAATTTCTAAAATTAGTATCTCCTTGGTCCTTCTTGTAGCTCACTTTTTGTCTCCTAAAAGGGTCTAACTTGATGCTGGTTTTGTTATTTGATAATTAATTTGTTCCTGAGGTAAGTATACTTTTGGGACTTAACAGCAAGTGAATGATGATTTTAGGACTGGGTTGCTTATTTAGAGTATTTTGAATTTCCGCTAAATTAATCAAATGGGCTATCATCTTTATGTATTATGTAATGATGTGCCCTGAAGTTTGAGTTACCAGATAAAAGTTAGTTGAGTCGAAGCAAAAGAGCTTAAAACTGGCGCTGAATCGATGTGTCATTTTCTTGGGCAAATGCCTATTTGATTCAAAGTCCAATTTAGTTAATGGAACTTAAAATACACACTTAGTTGTTTTGAGGTGATGGGAAGTTACAGGATCATAAGGAATGGGTGTGTGAATGTGTTTTTCTGTATGTTCTGAGTGTGGAGTTCATGGTGCAGGTGTTTGTTACTGATTTGTGGTCTGATCACACGCCTTGGCCGTTCAATCAGCTTCCCAGGAGCTATAGCTTTTTGGTCAAACATGGGCCATTGTGGAAGATGACATACTATGGAACCGCCCCACGTGTGGTGCATCAGTCTAATTTTGCTGCAACTTCCACATTCATAGCTCGGTGAGGATTAGGTTTAGGTTGCTTTCGCATTACAATTCCTTCTCTTATTTCTTGACAAATTACTTTGATGAGAACAAAAATAATAAGTACACTTTTAGATGCCATTGTGCCATTGCGGTTACCTGATAGGTTGAAGAAAAAACTAGGAAAAGTCGTATACTGCTATTGCTTCCTCCGTGTCTTTCAAGTTGACAGTCTCCATTTGATAATTTGATCACTGAGGAAATAAATTAAGTCACCTTAGATATTTTTGTTGTTATTACAGATTGGAGTTTTAGTGGGGGGAATACATGGTTTTATTTTATGTTTTTTAAATGTTTCTCTGTTTGTATATATAGATATAGATGTATAGATATTTGGGGTAAACCGTAATTTTATTTAACTTGATTATTATAATATAGAAGGAAACATGTTAGTTTGGTGATATTTCACATAGTTCTAATTTGATATTTTGTGTACTACAAACAAAAAGTGCATGATATTGTGGCACACCTTCCTTCTTATTGCAGCTTGCAACGTTTGTAAAGCAGCATTATTTTAATATTAGACAGAAATTTATTGAGACATTAGTTATAGTGTTGATTTTCTTTTGCATATGAAGCTCTTCTCAGATTTGGTATAATAGTACGTACAAGAGTTGAAATATCCTTTAATTATTTACAGTGAGGTTGCTAAAGGTCTAATGAAATATCAGCCAGATATAATAATCAGCGTGCATCCGCTGATGCAACACGTTCCGCTTCGTATTTTGAGGGCAAAAGGTCTTTTGAAGAAGATTGTTTTTACCACAGTTGTGACAGATTTAAGCACATGCCATCCAACATGGTTAGTGAGTTCTGCATTTTGTTACTCTCTTTTCATAAATTGCATCACTAGTGTTGTTTTGACATCTTATTTCCTGTATTCTTTAGGTTTCATAAGCTTGTCACTCGATGCTATTGTCCATCAACAGAAGTTGCAAAAAGGGCGCTGAAAGCTGGACTCCAGCAATCCCAAATAAAGATTTATGGTCTACCCGTCCGACCTTCCTTTGTGAAACCTGTTCGGCCAAAGGTATGCGATTTACTTAGGATAATAGGAAAGCACCATATCTGTTGAAATGTTTTTGCTATTTACTTTCCTTTAATTAAATCAGTTAATATTAATTTTGCTGTGGTTCTCTAATTTTTGCTATAGGATGAACTAAGGAGGGAACTTGGGATGGATGAGGATCTTCCTGCTGTGCTATTGATGGGGGGAGGTGAAGGTATGGGCCCCATCGAGGCCACTGCTTGGGCACTCGGAAATGTGTTATATGATGAGAATCTTGGGGTTCCCTTAGGTCAGATTCTTGTGATATGTGGTCGCAATAAGAAGCTCACTAACAAATTGAATGCTATTAGTTGGAAGATTCCTGTACAGGTAGTGATACCCTTAAAACCTTTTAGAATCTTGTTCATGGCTACTGAATCTTGTAAATTATAGTGTGATTGCATGTGTGATTCCCTGTTTTTGGTTTTCACTCTGTTTCTAAGTTATTAAGTATCGATGTTGGTGGAGTCTTCTGAATCATTTCATTCTTAATCATGTTTAGGTGAAGGGATTTGTTACCAAAATGGAGGAATGCATGGGAGCTTGTGATTGCATCATCACCAAGGTTCGGTCTCACAGTCACGATTAATTTTTTCAATTCGGTTGAAGTTCCATATTAACTAGAGATATGACCGAAGTAATCTTTATAACCCAGAGGCAACCCTTATCTCTAGGCCTAAATTTTAAAAAATCTCTATATGAGAGCAATTGATGGAATTTTCCCTTTTGCAGGCGGGACCTGGAACGATTGCTGAAGCCATGATCCGAGGCCTCCCTATTATTTTGAACGATTACATTGCTGGCCAGGTATTCTGGTTCTGGATTCATTAACTTTTTTTCCGTTAAACGTTTTGGTTCTGGATTTATTTATTCAACCTTGCAACTACATTTTTTTACTAAGTCGTGGATAAGCTCTTCCAAACTCCCTCTATATAAATGTTTGTGTGAGTTTTGAAATTGTTATGCTGTTTAGAACGTAGTTTTGAAAGTACTGTGCTGGGAAACTTCAGTCACATTTGAAAATATTCTCAAATGATTAAAAATAGTGAACTCATACCAATTCCTTTCATTTCAGGAAGCCGGCAATGTGCCCTACGTAGTTGAAAACGGATGTGGGAAATTCTCCAAATCTCCTAAGGAGATAGCGAAGATCGTTGCGGATTGGTTCGGTCCGAAAGCTGACGAACTAAAAACAATGTCACAAAATGCGCTGAAGCTAGCAAGGCCAGATGCCGTGTTTAAGATCGTTCACGACCTTCATGAGCTAGTAAGACAAAGAAGCTTGCTACCAGAGTATAATTCTTGTACAGCTTAGCTGAGAAACTGAGGCCATTTTTGTACTGAGTATTCTGAGTGAAATGTATAAGGGAGCGAAGATGTATCACTAGCAAAATTTATGTGGCGGTGTTCTTCCATCATTTTTATGTATCATTTTTCAGATGCTCATTTGAAATAATAATAATAATTTAGTTATGGCTGTTTCTTTCTTGCTCTTTTGTGAATTGAATTCTTTGTTTGATAAGCATTGTTAGCCTAATATACTACTAAGATCTCTGTTTCAAGCTTCTTGTATGAAATAAAAAAAAATGCATTGAGAAATTAATTTTATCACGATGTGAATGTTTTCAGGTAGAATATGTTCTCTCTTTTGGAGGACATCTGTAGTCAAAAGGGGGAAAAACACTTCATCTTCTTTCTGTAAAAACTGGAAAAAGTCTTGCATGTTGGCATTTTTTTTTAATTACCTCAACCATCCATCTTTTTTACAAATTAGTTTCTGGAATTAATTAAACTGAATTTACTTCCCGAAATTAATTTCCTGAGATTGTCTAAAGGGTGAATTTATACGGCCACCGTTAAGGCTGTCAAAGTTCTCACTTATGGTTAGTAAACTCGTCTTGCAGCGTTAACTCGTAGATCTGTAAGAGTCTACTAATTGTGTAAAAATAATTAATATTCTTAATTATAGTAATTAAAATTAGATATTATATCATATAAACTAAAATTTTAACCTCTAAAATTCATAAGATAAACCAAAACAAATAAAGGACAATAATAAAAGTTAAAAGCATATTTACTAAAATTGGAATGGTCGGTTTGACAGGAAATCGGTTCGGTGACCGGTCAGGTGCTTATCTAGACTGTTCCTGTTATTGAACTGGTTCTGGCGAAACTAGTGTTAATCGGGTGGGTGGATTACATGGTCAAGTTGACCGTGCAACCAAAAATGAATAATATGCTCCCAGCTAGAACAATTAAAACAAGTCATAGCTCGTGAGTCAACTCGATTTGTAGGTGGGTTGGGTTGCGAAAAATAATGGCCCAAATAAATTTGATTCAAAATTTGATTTAGTAAGCTCACAATTTTATTTTGTTTTAAATACTCAAACTCAATAATAATAAAAAAAAACTACTCATAGTGTTATGTCTTATATTTTGTATTGGACCACTCATGGTGTTATGCTTTGTTGAATGCTTGATGTTGTAAATTTGTAGATTTTTTTAATATGGATTATAAAAACTTGAAATTGTTATTATAATGTGTAATAAATCATGAATGATTTACCTTTTTAATGAATTATAATTTTATAAAGATGAATATGTGATGATTTTTTACTTTTTGATATTAATTTGAGCCAGCTCTAATTTTAGGTGAGCCAATTCGCACACCCTTCCCTAATCGACTGAGGAGTTATCAATGGACCAAGCTCAGTTTTGTTATTATATATGCATATCATAATATAATCTTTCTGTAAGTTTATTAAAATCAATTTATTTGTTACCTTTAACTAATTTTAATCAAAGTTACTAAAGTTGATATTAATTATCAATGTGAATGGTTGTTAATCTTAAAAATAAATTAATAATTATTAAATTTATTAACTTATTTTTTAATTTTTTTATTAGTTATATATATATATATATATATTATATATATATATAACATAAATATATAATTATATATAAATTTTTTGGTTCTACGAGTGACTCAATGACTCAACGTTTAAACTAATGATTCGATGTTCCGGTGCCTCGGTTGAGTCAATGACGGATCTGAGTTTTATAACTATTGTTAAAAGTGACCAAATTAAAGGTTCAAAGTATAAAAACTTCTTTGATGATTCACAGTAGGCAATGACGAAATTTGACGAAATTCTAATGGAGACTAAGGCACCGAGCTTGGAAAGTAAGAGGAGAAAGACGTTGTGGGGAGAAGAAAACTCGAACGGACGAATGGGGACGCCTGAAGCAAACACAAAGGACACAACGATCATCGAATGACGGAACAGAAGAAGAGACTGTGTGAGAAGATGCTGGTAACTTAGAAGCCGCAATGATTTAGTTGTAAATGAGGAAAAAATTAGGAAATTAAAAACCCTAAAATTAGTTGTAAATGATTTGCATTACTTTATGAATAAATGATCAAAATGATCATTGACTTTGTTATTACCATTCAAAATGGTCCCTAAATTATAAGAATAAGCAAATTGGTCCCTGATTTTATCTTTTGTCATTTAAAATAATTTCTTTTGTTAACAGACTAATGGTGTCATAATATGATATGTTAAGTGTCATAATAGAAGCTTAAAACGACGTTATATCTGTAAGTGAATGGAAATTAAGCATTTTAGAACGAAAATGGAGGAAGGGGAGTGGGTTGGGTGTCCAAAATAATAGAGGAAAAAGAGTGAGTATAGACAAAAATGATTGTTTTTAAATTTCATTGGAACTAATATGTTTGATTTTCATTCACTTGTTTATATGACACTGTTTTAGGCTTTTATAATGATATTTAATGTGTCACATCATCAGTTTGTTATCGGGTGTAAATAGCATAAACCATTTTGAATGATAAATGATAAAGTCACGAATAATTTTGTTTATTTTTATAAGTCAAACACCATTTTGAACAATCACAACAAAATTAGAAATGAAATGAAATGAAATGTATTCCAACTTAATAATATTCTGCTCACTTTCACTTCGCTCCATCCAATCCCATCAATCTAAATAGACTATGAGAAAAACAAAATGAATCTATAAAAAAAACAGCCTCGATTTTTTGCCAACAATTGGCCAACTCAATATAAAATTAATGGTTGCCCCCCACTTGTTTTTTATTTTTTTTTAATTTAAAAATCAAAATATTATTATTTAACCTAAGTTGACTAACTTTTGACCAACTTGGGTTGACTGAATTTTTTTTTTCAAAAAATAACGTGATAAAAAATATATATGTGTATAAATGAATGTAACAAAAAAATATCAATGTTTTACCAAAAAAATGTGAATATAACCTAGAAAAATAGTAAGAAATGGATCGTGCGGTCCCGTTCACTATATATAAATTTTTTTGGGTAAAATGCATTTATTCCATTGAGTTACGAGGATATTGCACTAAGCTCCAAAGAATACAAAATATTGCATTTCTCTCCAATTTAACTCAAGACACTAATTATGGTTAACAATTGAGGGTTTTTTTTTTTCTTTTCTAAATCATATTCCAGCAAATGAACATCAAAGCATTTTGCATAATTGTTCAATTCAAAATAAAAATAAAAAAAAAAACAAAATGATCAATGAATCACAATTAATTAATTATAACTTGAGAAAGTACTAGTACTCGTGAAACCAATTTAATAAGCCACATAACCAAAGATAAACGTGAATTGTATTGATGATACAAGTCTAAGCTCAACTCTACAAGATTTAAAATGTGTTGATTTTTTTATCAATAATAAAATTTGTATTAAGGTATAAGTCGTACCAATATGTATAAAGAAATTTACATATTATCATTGTAAACTACTATTCTATTAGGAACCCATTATAACTCCTTAACAAAAAAACCCAAAAATTATAGCCCCAAAATATATACGACCCCAAAAGAATATGGCCCCAGAAATTACATCACCTCAAATACAAAACTTCTAGCTCCATCCTTTCTCCACTAATAGAAATCAATATAAATGAATCAATAGATTAAATAGAAAAATCCATAGCAATCACTGCAAAATATGTTGATGAGCACTAGTATTTATAAAAAATTTCATGGCTATATTTTTTATTTGTTGGTGGCTGGAATATTGGTGTGAGTAACAAATATGATCACCATGAAAAAAAAATTCATGACTGTGTTTCAAGTTAAAAATAATAGGAGATATAATAACAAAAAATAAAATAAAATAGCGGGAGATACAACAGAATTATTCAGGCCTAGATTTTGTGGCAATGTTTCAAGTTTAAAAGCAAACCATTTGTTGGAATATAACTTTAAAAACTAAAAATTCATTAGTTAACTATAGTTAATGTCTTTGAGTTAAATTGGAGGAGAGTGCAATATTTTGCATACTTTGAAGTTTAGTGCAATATCCTCATACCTCAATGAGGTAAATGCATTTTACCCAAAATGTTTTTGTAACAAACCATCATATAACACGTATTTTTTTTCAAGTAATTTGATTTTGTTTCTTTTTGCTAAATGATGTATCATGCTCCTAAGAAAAAGGACATTAATTTATATACAATTATACAACCTGTATAATCCACAAACTCTTTGAAAACAATTTTTTTTATTATTACTACTGTAATTATACAATTATAATAGTTAGTAGTTGTACACTAAGTTTTATAATAATAATAATAATAATAATAATAATTAAAAAAAAAAAAGCAAACAAATGTAAAATCGCCCAATTGATAATTTGTTTTTGGAAGTTTGCCACAAACGGTTCAAGATCACACCACAGGCCATAGCAATGAGTAATGACAAAATATCATATTCCAAATTTCGCCGCTTAGTATCATTTTATTTTTGGTAATTTTAGGTATTTATAGCCAAAAATAATAAGATAAAACTAGCTTTTATAGCTTGTAACTTATAGTTTATAGTTTATAGTTTATGACTTATGATTTATAATTGAGTAAAGGAGTTCGGTAAAATTAGCTTATTAGATAATTTATATTTATTAAATGACTTAAAAGAACAAATAATAATTACATGGAATAAATTATTTGATAGAGTAAACATGTAATAAATGACTAGAGGATAAAATAAGAAAGAATTATTGAAAACTACTTTTTATAAGCTATAAGCTACTTGAAGTAGCTTATAGCTTATAAAAGCTAGCTTGTTGTTACCAAATACCTCAACTTAACAATAAGCAGCTATAAACTATAAACTCCTAAATAAGTTATAAGCTAGTGTTACCAAACACATTCTTAATATTCTTTTTAAAATTGAGTTCGTACAAAGAGATTATCAGTTGACCACTAAATATCGTCAATTCCCATTAGTAAATTAAATGATCAAATTTTTACAAATAATTAAAAGATAAAATAAATTATCATCACGCCATATCTAGTGTCGTTTAGTATCATATTTGTTTGTTTGTTTGAACTTTGATTCGGTTACAATATAATGCATATTAATTAAAATCCATCAAGAAATGCTATCATTGCTATAAATAATCTGAAAAATGACAAAATATTGGAAATAGCATATACTGCGTACGTTGTAAACGAAAAAGAAAATAATTAATTAATTAACTTTTGTTATACACATTCGATACGAAATGAAAATGTAATGCATTGTGACATTTACATCTAATTTGTTTTTTATTTTATTTTATTTGTTTCTCAATATATATCTCACTCGCATAAAAGATTAATTATTGGCGTGGGCACAAATTTGCCCTCTCACTTAATGTTTTTTTTTCTCCTCTCTTTATGGTATAATTGACTTTAGAATAATATGTTTGTATTTATGTCTGATTTTCGTTCAAACTAGTTACCACAACGTTAATTTAAATATACTCTTAGTTTAGTCAAAATTACATATAAACATTAGAACTCGGCCTCATCAACCTTAATGAGAAAACCTTAATGAGAAACTCTGTGCTGCATGTTAAACGAGTTTAGCTCAACATTCAACATGCCATACTCAGCCTTAGCAAGTCATAATAACATGGAACTAACGAAAGTTGACCTAGATGGTGTATGTGTGCTTAGGTCTATGATTGCGAGATCATGGATTCGAGTCTCATTTCGTTGAATTTAGCTCCCATTGATAGGCGATCTGTAAATTCCACTCGATCATCATGAGATTAAAGTGAACAAGATAGAATTATGGTTGTTTCTTAATTCCATAGTATACCTTTATTATTATGTCAACACACTATCGATAATCGGCCAAATCACTAAATTAGTCCTGTAACTTATTTATTTGTTTCATTTTGGTCCTGTAACTTTAAAAAGTTTCAATTAAGTCTTGTAACTTTTCTCCGGCGAACAGATAGGTCCTATTTTAAGTTTCCGGCTAAACAGTGCTGATGTGGCCTTCCCCGGACACGTGGACGCCTACGTGGAAGCTTACGTGGATCCAGTCAGCTTGCTGACGTGGATAAGTGAAAAAATAAAAAAGAAAAAAGAAAAAAAATAAGGTTGAATCGCATGAAATTAGGGTTTTGAATTGGGAAATTTCAAAAACCTTCTCCTTCTCCAGGTCGACTGTGAATTCGTTGGTGGTTGTGGTAGTAGGCGCACCATTCGTACTTCCAGGTTTCAAAAGTGTCCTCTCATGGCATCACATTCGTTTTCAACCGGTGGTAGTAGGCGCACCATTCGTTCTTCGAGGCTTTCCTTGCCGGCATGCTATTATGGCGATGATGCTCGTCCATACGTTGTTTCGAAGCGCAATGAAAATCATGGCAAACGATTTTGGGGTTGCCCAAACTACAGAAACAAGGTAAGTCGATTTCCTTGGTCAATTTCATCTTTAATTTTTGATTTTGTGTTTGATAAGTTCATCTCTAATTGCAAATTTTCTGTTGCTTTCGTTTCCAAATATGAGATTGGTTAAGTTGGTTTTCAATTTCTAATTTTCTGATGTTACTAAAATTGATTTATAGGATGATCCTGGATGTGGCTTGTTTAAATGGATTGAGGAAGATGAAGTTGATGAAAGAGATCTTGTGCTGCAGAGGCAAAGAAGAAGGATCCGTGAATTGTTGGCTTCTGTGGTTTTCTATAGGAGATGCATTAAGATTTTAATTTGTATTTTAGTGATTAGCATGTGTATCAACTTGTTCTTTCTGGTTTAAGGATTAGTTTCTGTTTCTGAAATTCAACCATGTTAGTGTGATTAGCATCTGTATCAGATGAGTTGTGTTTTGTATCAGAATGAATATGATGTATTAGCACTTTGATTGCATAAATCAATTTCAATGGAAGCTAGTGAAGTATTTTTTATCAGAATCAACATGAAAGAACGGATTTGTTATGTTTCATTATGAAAATTAAATCCTGGTTGACAAGTGAAGTAAATAAAGTAAATGAAGTAAAATATCATAGCATAGCAAGTGAACAATATTAGGCTAATGCCATTATAGAGTACTGCAAATTCCAAAACATAAGATCCAAAACATAAAAGGCCACAAAATCAGGTCCAAATTAGGCTACTGCCTATACAGAGTAAAAGGCCACAAAATCAGGTCCCAATTAGGCTACTGCCTATACAAAATTCAAAGATGGTCATAATTAACAAACACTAAAACAAAATGGGTCCTCATTGAAGTTTCCTTTTTGGTTGCAACTTGCTTGGCCTTGAAGTTGTTGCTTGCCATCCTGTTGGTAGTGTTGCTGCTGCTACTTGCCCCGTTGGTAGTGTTGTTGCTGCTACTTGTCCTGTTGAAGTTGTTGCTTGCCCTTTTGATGGTGCTGCTACCGCTACTTGTCTTGGTGCCTTGAATGGAGCCTTGGGAGCCTTGGCTGCTTGAGATGCTGCTGTTGCATTTAATGCTTGGGATGCTACTGCTGGTGTTGATGCTGGTGTGGGTGCTTGTGAAGATGCTTGTGGGAGCCTTGTAGTGCTAGCTTCAGGGGTTGCAGTAGCTGGTTCAGATGGTCCTTCATCTGTTGGTTTAGGTGGGGCTTCTCTTGGAGGTAGAGGGCATGTGGTCTTATTATGACCAACAATCCCACAGTTTCTGCATTTAATTTTGAATCCTTCCTACAGCTGTTCCATCCTTACTTTGTTCTCCCTCTTCCCTTCTTCTTGCCTTTTTAGGACGTCCTGGTTGCCTTCTAATGACTGGAGGTAACAGATCAGAATATTCAGTTTGAGGCCACAAATTAGGTCCACTGGTAGGTTCCAGAATGTATTCATAGACTGCAACATAGCTTTCCTTCCTATAGTACACTGGTATGTAATGTTCTGGGTTCATATCCATTCTATTCATGCATGAAATAGCATGACGACATAGTATACCAGTGAGCTACCACCATCTATAACTGCATTCCTTGGCTCTTAAGTCCACCACAAACCTATCCTCTGCAAAGCTTATATGTCTGACCTCAAACCTTCTTTCCCCATCTTTTCTGAAAAGGACCAATTTGAAACTCATTAAAATAATTACAGGACCAATTTGAAACTCATTAAAATAATTACAGGACCAATGTGAAACAAATTAAAAGAGATATAGGACCAATTTGAAACTAATTTCAACTCTTAGAGGACCAATTTGAAACTAATTAAAACAATTAAAAGACAAAGTTGAATGGTTACCGTGGGATCCAATACTTTGTTGCATCTTTCTCCTTATTGAGTCTCTTCATAATCTTGGGCAACACATCTCCTTTAAACAACATCACTTTCTTTCTATTGTCCTCCCACCTCTCCATTAAGTACATCCTTATGTCATCCACTATTGATACAATTGGCTTCTCCCTTGGTCCCAAGATCACACTGTTGAATGTCTCCGACATATTGTTCAACAGTGAATCACATTTTGACTGGAAACTAAACCTACTTTTGCTCCAGTATCTTGGTGGGATTTTGAGTAAATATAGGTATGCCTCCTCATTTATCTTGGAAACTAAACCACATTGTGATCTCTTTTGAATTGTAGTCAATTTCAGGTTTGGATTCTCCCTAAGTCCCTGCTGGACTTTCTTGCTCAACCACTTTGCACTAAGCATCTTCACTGTCCATTCTCTACTACAAGTGTGGATATCAACCAACTTCCTCAATTGCCAGGTGTCCTCATTAGGGAGCTTCAAACATGAAGCCATCCATGGACATTCGTCTGTACATACAACATACACCCTAAGTTTGTCATTCTTTGTAAATTTCAAGTCTCTGCCAGATTGCACAACATATGTGGCAATTACTTCCTTGAAAACCTCTTTGTTTGGAAACAGAGTTCCAATTTCCCATTTGTAGTCATCCATTTTCTTTGGTTGTTTGAACAATGGAGGCCTCTTTGCTCTATGTTCTTCCCCTCATCCTCACTACCACTGATCAACTCTTCAGAAACGTATTCATCATCAAACAAACCTCTACATCTCTTAGCTTATTTTTTCTACTTCTTCCCCTGCTCTGTGATTCCATCAACATCACTTTCTGATTCTGCTTCACATGTAGTGTGCTATTCTTCAACTGTTTGGGACCTCACAACCTTTTTCTTTGGTCTTCCTCTCTTCCTTTTAGGCTGGCTTTGAGACTCACTTGTGGGTTGACTTATGGGTTGACTTGTGGGTTCTAAGTTTATTGGTTGACTAACCTCAGTATCAACCTTGTTTACTTCACCAAATAAGTCAACATCAACACATTCCTCATCTGAATCCCCAAATTGTATGCTTCTTACACTATCATCGTCACTTTTAGATTCTTCATCTCCAACCATATCTACACCACCCATATCTACACCACCCATGAGCACGTCTTCAGCTCTGTTTTGTACATCTTCATCTCCAACCATATCTACACCACCAGCATTACCTTCCACACCTTCCTCCTTAGCCTCTCTGTTTTGCACATCCTGATTTTCTTCCACATGCACCAAGTAAATTTCTACTTTCCCTAAACGTTTCACCACACTTGCCATCTCAGTAGCATCCTTATCATCCATCATCTCTTTCAACTCACCATCCAATCCTTTGTCTCCAACACTGAACAACATCTTCACCACATTCCCATATTTCAGTTTCTCTTTCACTTCTGCCTGAATGTCAAAAAAAGACCAGAAGTCTTCATCAAGATCAAGAGTATTAATCTTCCCATTCACATAGTTCGTATGCCTTCGTCAAGAAACCGCCCCCCATGGTGCACAACGAACGTCAATTTTCCCATGCCCTAAAATGAATAAATGACACAATCTTCTCAATCAAACAATAAAACGACACTAATAAACACACGAATAAACCCTAAACAAACATTCATAATCACTAATAAACCCTACTACCAAACACCATTGACATACAAAAATGCACAAAGTTACTAAAATAGCAACCGATAAACAAAACGAAGAAACAGAAGGCAAGATACTTCGACTAACGTTATCGTCTTCAAAGGGCGCGGTGAGGGAGGGTCTTCTCCGATCGTCTTCTCCGATGGAACCTCGCTTCTACGCTTCGTCTCTTCCTCTTCTCTGTTTCAGCACCAACCTTCTCACCTTCTCCTCTTCTCTTTTTCTTACGCGAGAAGCTACGAATTAAAATACATTTTATTCATTTTTTTTTTAAATTTTTTCACTTATCCACGTCAGCAAGCTGACTAGATCCACGTAAGCTTCCACGTAGGCGTCCACGTGTCCGGGGAAGGCCACATCAGTACTGTTTAGCCGGAAACTTAAAATAGGACCTATCTATTCGCTGGAGAAAAGTTACAAGACTTAATTGAAACTTTTTAAAGTTACATGACCAAAATGAAACAAATAAATAAGTTACAAGACCAATTTAGTGATTTGGCCATCGATAATCTTAATAAAACAACATTCTCAACCTATTAAGGAATAAAGTTTTATTTACTAACAAAACTCGACATAGTTAATAAATAATTGAGTTTTTAAGCATGCTAATCGAAATTAAAGAGATTAGTCTTAAGCTATCGAATGAAAAAAAACTCTTAGTACAAAAAAATAAAATTATATTATTAGTCTAATCATTGAATTGGAGCCTTTTATAGAGTAAATATTTTTGTACTAAAAAAATTCATACAATTCAAGAGTTATTGTTCATAAAAAAATTTAGAGTCTATTTTTCAAAATTTGACACACTTAATTTCATTTCAACTAAAGCATATGTAGTACAAGAGTACAAATGTACACACATAAATGAATATATATTTATATATATATATATATTTTGTGAAGATAAAACAGATGTTTTCCCTTTTGAGTGCCACGATAGATAACAACTAAAATTTTGCACATAAAAAGTAACGGCAGCTGTCAATTATGTGTCTAAAGGCAGTAACGCCTAAGACAAGCAACTGCAACCAAACTCTTCACCGATCGAGTTCCATATAAAACGCCACAAAGCGCCAAAACTTCAAAGTTTTTGAAAGTTAATGAAATCACATGCCACAATAATTGTATTTAATATAACGCGATTGTAATCGTAATTGTAATTTGAAAACTTGATAGGAAGTAAATAGTTAAATTTTTTAAATATATTAACAGAGATTTCAATCTTGGTTGTTCACGTAAAATAAACTGTCAAAAGAATTATATTTTCATGATCTTTTTATCTCGAAGAAATTAGGCTAAAAAATAAAAAATAAACTTCACCGCAATTGATATTATTATTTCTGTCTATCTAGTGATCACCTGCAACAAAAACGAAAGCAAAAACAATCTAATTGTTTATATATCCAAGAAATTTGGCTTGCTTGCATTTCTTGCAGCCAAAGAAGACTCTGTTGAGTGATGAATCTGTAGCAAAATAAACATAGTTTTAATCTCAGATTATATTTATATTTATATAAGAATACTCTTAAGTGATAGAGTGGTGTAATTAATGGGTTGGAAATATCAAATTGGTTTGGGTCTAATTGGAGCTTTTGTTTTAATTTGGGTTAGCTCTGCTGAAATCACTCAGGTAATTTGTATTTAATTTGAACTCATGTTTTTTAATTTCTTTCTGTTTCTAATTTTATCTGCAATTTTGATTATGATTTGTTGGTGCCATTTTGCATCTGTTAATTTATATTTGTTTGGCTTTGTTTTGAATTAAGTATTATTCTTTTTGTGTAACTAAAATCTTAACATACAATGATTTTTGCTTCCTTTATAGGACTTGGAATTTGAGATGAATAGTGGTGGAAGAAGTGTATTCAGATTAATTAGATTAATTGTAAAAGCTTTTAATAACTTAATCGTTTTACAAAATGAACCTCTTCAAACTTTCACTTTCCCTAAAACCCTTCTTCTCCCTTTGTCTCTTAGACAATGTATTGACATCAGTTGAGAGAGAAATCTCATTACGATTGAATGATAGATTAGTCTTTTACTCTAATAATAGGTTACAAAAATACCTACTACAAATCTAAACAACCATTGCTGTATTCACATAAGAAGTGGACTATGACTCCAAGCGAAATCGCGCGGTAAGAACTTTGCTTGATTATCACTCCGGTCCATAGGATGACAAAAGAACTAGCTTCTAGCTCATAGCTAATGGTTGTGTAGATTTGTTCGGAAAAATTAATTTATAACTAGCTTAAATGTGTTAAATAGCTTAAAAAAGACTTATAATATTCTATTAATAATATTTTCTTGATTTTTTATTTGTAAGCACCTAACAAGGCACATATTAAAAAAAGTGCTAACTATAAGAAAATTCATTTACTTTTATGAAAATTTTTACATAGTGTATTTTCTATTTCACTCTTATTTAATGATAACCATACTATAACTACTCATTTAAAATTAAACTCAACTTTATCTTTATTAAGGGAGTAATACATGGAATACAAGACATAAAAGAACGTGTAATAAATGATTTATGGATAAGAAGTTAATTATTGAAAGCTGATTTTTAGAAACTATAAACTACTTTAAATAGTTTTTTTAAAAACTTGCTTTTATAAATTATAAGTTTATAATCACCAAACACTTCTAAAGGTTATAATCTAAGTGATTAGATACACACTAAGTCTTGTGCATTGTCCAAAATGTGTTAGAGAAGAAAAGGTTTTATGAAAAGGAATCTACATGAAAAGGTTTTACTATTCCTTGAAACTTGTTATTGCCTCAACATTATTATCTTACTAGTGTATAGTTTGATTTTGCACTGAGATTTTTTATACTAAACTTATGATGATACTTTTTCTGCAGAGGATTTTTACAGAGTATAAACAACCTTTTGCACTAACATACCTTGGAGTATCTCTCATGGTGGTGTATTTACCAATCTCATTCTTCAAAAAGTGGATCTATACCTTACTGAAAATTTTATGCAGAAATTTCCATAAAGACCAACCTTTTAGAATTGATAAGATTCACCAAACACCAGAAGCCAATCTGAAAAGTAGTTTGATTAGTGATGATGAATTTAGAGAAAGAGAAGAAGGAATGCCTTTGGTGAAAATAGAAGAAGATGAAATTCCTTTCCTTGCACAAAGTTATGGAAGTAGTTCATGGAAAATTGCTAAGTGTGGCTTGTACCTCACTCCAGTTTGGTTTGCATCTGAGGTAACATGATTTTATTTAAATCATTTTCTTTTAATCTGAAGTCTTTTTCTAATTTTTTTTCTCATCATGAATGTTCAAACTTCAAAATGTTCCTTGTCATGCAGTATTTGTCAAACATGGCTCTTGCAAATACAAGTGTTGTGAGTACAACAGTTCTGAATTCAACTTCTGGTCTCTTTACCCTTTTCTTTGGAGCTATTCTTGGTGAAGATTCAGTGAATTTTACCAAAATAATCGCGGTTTTAATCAGCATGGCTGGTGTTTTCATGACAACTTTTGGGAAAACTTGGGCAGCAGATGAAAAAATCAGCAGCATCTCTGAGTAAGTTGGAAGTTTCTTGTTGTGTTGCAAATCTCTTTGTTAGAGACTGATAAAACAGCTTCTATCCAGATGAAATAAAATACAGAATTTAAGTTTCTGTAAGGGATTTTGGCTTTTGACTATTCGGAATTCTATTGTGGTTATAGTAGTATTGTGTTAAATAAATATGACTAAATGTGGTTGTATATATGCAACTATTATGGATTACACTCGCGGTTACATGCAGTTTAGTTGATGGCTAAAACCGCTTTTAACTAGGTTAAATTAAGAAATTTAGTTTCTATATTTGACACTCTTTTTTGTTTTGGTTCCTTTGGTAAAAACCTTTGCCTTTTAGTTCCTAGAATCATTTAGGATGAATTTATTCTATTACAATGGTGTTAAATTTTGCAGAGTTGTCACTTATCTTTGCTGAGGTAGCACAATGCCATGTAAGATAAAATATTAACCAATTCAACAAAATCTGACATTGTTAGGACGAAGAGTGTCAAGTATATGGATCAAATTCTTAATTAATTGAGCTAATAGGGGAATACTGGAATTTTTTTTTGGTTAAATATGTTTTTGGTTCCTGAACTTTTGCGAAAATCTACTTTTAGTCTCTGAATTTTAAAATGTCGATTTTTAGTCTCTCAACTTTGAAAAAGTTTGTTTTTAGTCCTTCAGTACATTGTTGGATGACATGACAATCTCATTGCTGACACGTGGACTTGATGAAGGACTTTCAGTTTGCCACGTCACCGAAAATTGTACGGAGAAACTAAAAGTGAACTTTTTTAAAGTTTAGAGACTAAAAATTGACGTTTTAAAATTCGAGAACTAAAAACATATTCTTGTTAAATTTCAGAGACTAAAAATATATTTAACCATTTTTTTTAATCTATAAAGAGAATGTTTGGCACCATAGATTTTAAGTGTGTTTCAGTACAATCTCCAACTCTGTCATTTCCCTTCTTTGCTAGTAGGCAAAAAGATAATGTTATATAAATAACATTGATATTTATTTACTTTGTCTTTATGAATTTTCACTATTGTGGTTCCCCTTTATGATTTTTTGACATTATTTTCTTTCAAATTTTGAAATTGGGAACTGTTTTTTTTTTTCCCCCTAAGGACTCAAAAGCATTCTATCATTGGTGACATTTTTGGCTTACTCTCAGCAATATGTTATGGCTTATTCACAGGTATATATGCATATTTAAACTGCCAATTTATTCTAATGTCAGATTAATTTTCTAATATATATATATGTTTTATTTAAATTATGGGTTACTTGTGTGACTCTGAATATTATTATTATTGTCAATAATTGGAAAATTGATTGTAGTGCTTCTCAAGAAGTCAGCTGGATCAGGAGACAAGGTTGACATGCAAAAGCATTTTGGCTGCATTGGTCTCTACAGTTTTCTTGGCTTTTGGTGGCTAGGTATGAATTTCTCCTTTTTGGTATTTTTTTTATTTTATAAATTTTATTTTTTTTTAATGAATAGGGATTATGAATTCCACTAGTAATGTTAAACTTCAACCTTGATAACTATGATACTTCTAAGTGCATTTTAGCAAGAGAATCCAATAAAGTTGATTATAATTAGTGGATTATTGAGTCCTCAAAATATACACTCATTCGGGATTTAATCTAGCTTACGTGTATAGAAAATAATTTGTTGGAAGAGATGAAATTCACTTTAATAATCTTTATGTTTCGAATGAATTAGTTTTAACTTTTAGTGAAAAGATAATTTATTGCTCCCCAAAAAAATTACCCGGAGGATAAAAGATCATCAAGATGAGATACATATAGAAATGTTCAATAGTCCTTCAAATATGAAAAATAGTAACTATGTCCGTGGCACTTGTTAAGAATATATAAATAAAATTTTTTATTATAAAATAGTTTGATTTAGCAATCAAATTATCAAGACTGTTGGTAGTTAATATGATGTCACTAACTATTTTGATTACTAATTTAGTGATTAATTCTGCTGCTAACTATTTAACGATCGAAAATAAAATAAGTTTAACGACAAATTTATTATTTTAAAAGTTAAAAATCTATCCAATGCATGATTTTTAAGGAAAATAAAAACATTAAATAAAATATATTTATTACACTTTAATAACCGTGTAAAGAGTATTGTTTAGTCTGACCTACCTTCAAACAATATACTTGACATTTGTAGATACCTACAACTTGATGATGTTTAATTAAGCTCTAGTTCATAAAATGCATTTTTTACTGTACTGATTTTTGCTTACTTATCTGTTAATTTGAATATTGGGATAAGTTGGTCATTGCAAATTGCTAGTTAGTCCTCATTTATTTGTGAATTTTTCTGAATGATCCTCTTGCAAATTTACTTGTAGCGTGGCCGTTAAATGCTGTGGGAATTGAACCCCTTTTCAAGTTTCCAAGTTCAATATCAACCACTGAGATTGTTATAGCAAATAGCATATTGTCAAGTGTGATTTCAGATTACTGTTGGTAAGTTTAACAGCTTCTCTTCTATTCAGGAAATTTTGTTATTCAGTAGTATTTCTTCATGCAAGATAATAAATGTGTTATACTAAACATTGAAGAATTTTGAGTAAACTCCCAAATTGTTTTTGAGATGGTAGGTGTTATGCAAAATAGTCTATGAGATTATCAAAATCTCAAATTAGTTTCAGATTATTTTAGTTATTTTCTACTTAGTTTTTTAATATCGTTTAATATATAAAAGAATTAAAATGTATGTCATTTTATAAAGTCAGATACTATTTTGAGTTTTTTAAAATCATAAAGACTAATCTACATGACACTTACAATCTCATGGACAAATTTGAGGGGTTACTCAAGAACTTTTACATTACATTTCTTTCATGCCAATATGATTTGTAAAATTTGGTTTTGAGTTCGATACATTCAAAAAACATTGCAATTAGTTGACTTGAACGTTAATATGATTGAGATTTAATAAGTCAAATGAATTCGATCTTATATTTCAACTGATTTATTAGATCTCAAAAGTAAAAGGCTCACATTGACAGATTATAGTGGTCGTAAAAATCTCAAATCCATAAACGGTTAATTTGTCTCATGTGCAGTCAGCAATTTGGTATAAAAATTTCAAAGTGTATATTTTGCCTCATATACTTTTCAAACATGCATTTTACTAGATTAGTTTTCATCCAAATTACAGGAAGTTTTGACGGCCACTAACTATAACTTTAAAGTAAAGTAGACATTATAAAAGTACCTGTAACAAAACATAACATTTTAAAAGTTTTACTATTAAACCACACATATAAAACAGTGCTATTGGGCCAAATTACAATTTACCCTCAATAAAATACTAACCGCAAATGTTCTTGTCTCTCATAGTAGAATCACAATAATTGTATAATAATATTGTTCTTTAATTAATTTCAAGAAGACTAATAAATATTTATGACAGGGCACTTTCTATAGTGTGGACATCTCCTTTGGTTGCAACATTGGGAATGTCATTGACAATTCCTGTTGCCATGATTGCTGACATGGTTATTCATGGTCGCAAATACTCTGCTACTTACATTCTTGGATGCATTCAGGTTCATCTTACCCTTTTCCACTTCATATTTAATTTTCATGTTTAATTTGCAATGATTTTAGCGTAAATCAGAAAGTGAATTATTAGAAGTTAGATTATGTTTACTTTATATTTATATTTTTTGTTTTTATTTCTTATTTTATGTATGTATTCGACTCAGAATAGGAGAGAAAGAATTAAAAAGTGATATTTATGTTTGATTTGAAAGAAGAGATAGAGATTTAAAGAACATTGAAAATAAATTATTCTTATTTTAGTTGTTTTCAATGTTTGTGATATAAATTTTAAAAAATGGAAAAAAAAATAAAAAAAATAAGGTGATAGTTTTTGTATAGCATTTTCTCATAAAATTAGAAAATGAAAATGTAAAGTAAATAGACCCTTAACTTTTATAAGCTTGAAGTAGCTTATAACTTGTAATTTATCGAAGATAGCATTTATAAGTTATAAGCTTTTTTAATCACCAAAAACTTGTACGAACAATAAGCTATAAGCTATAAACTATTTGTCTGCAAACAAAACGAATGTGTGCCTACATGGATTCGACTTGAGGAGCAGCAACTCATAGTTTTGCTCCTTTAGTCACCGGGCCATCATGCTGGATGCAAGTTATAAACTTCTAAATAAGTTATAAACAATATTTGTCAACCACACACTTAAACTGCAATTGTGATCATGATCGCATAAAGTTGAATACAGTAAAATATAGTTAAATGTGACTATTGCCATGTATAGTCATGATTTGATAAAGTTTTCGTAGCTATCAAAACTTTAATATTGCAGTGTGGCATCACAGAACATGTATACAAAGTACTAACATTGTAAGTGCTCACAGTGTCTATAGACATGATCAATCAAAATTCTAGACGTATCATAATAATAAAAATAAAAGCTAGGGTGGAATCCATACTAAGTTATTTCAATTTGAGGGTCTACTCTATTTCAATATTATCTTTATGTTTTGTTCCTGAATTTGTTTAGTGTTTACTATAATCTATATGGATTAAGGTATAAATATTCATTGTTTGGATGTGTGTGGAAACAGGTTTTTGCAGGATTTACACTAGCAAACATTTCAGATAAGTTTTCAAGAAGTGATTGAGAGTTAACTAGGTGACATTATGAGAACTGAGAAGCAAAGCTCTTGTGAATTAAACTATGTAGAAACTTGATGCAGCCATGAAGCAGAAACTGTGTGAGATGGTGAGGGAAAAGCATAAATCAGGAACAGAGTGGTCAGAAGTAATTGTTCAAAGTTTTAGCCTTTATGTAACACTATCTTTGGTCCATAAACAATGGCAATAGAATGTAACTGAATTTGATTAAGTTTAAAACATGGTAAAGTCTGTTTATGTTAACTTATACTACAAGTGGAATTGATTCTGGAGAAAGTAAATTTTTTTACTTTGATCGAATCTACATTACAAACAACAACAACTACAAGCCTTTTTCCAGTAATTGGGGTTAACTACATAGATCACACGACGTCATTGTTAATCGAAACCCAAATTTCCAGAAATATCATTAAACAAAATATCTTGTTTAATGGGTTCTCCTAGAGTCTTTTAGGTCTCTACCCTGTTTTATCAAACTAAAAACCATACTATCAACTCTCTTCACTGGTATTTCTAACGGCTTTCTTTGCACATGTTCAAGTTGTTGTTCCTTTAATACCTAACAATCACTACTGTATAGCAGCTCAATAAAATTTTCCCTTAAACTTCTTAGGTACTTTGCAATCGCAAAAAATTCTTAATGTCTTTCTCCATTTTGAACTCCTAGTTTGTATCTTATATGTGACATTTTCTTCTATTTTTTGGTCCCTTTGCACTATAGATCCCAAATATTTAAACATAGAAACTTGTGGTATGACGTCTTCGCTCACCTTCACCTCCAAATCATTTTCAACTTGCCTCTTACTAAATTTGCAGTGAGTATATTTTGTCTTGCTCTTGCTCAAATGAAAACCTTTTGACTCTAAAGTTTCCCTTCAAAGCTCAAGTTTAGCATTTACCTCTCTTCTCGGTTCCTTAATTAAGACTATATCGTCTGCGAAAAGCATGCACGTGGGGATAACCTTTTGTTCTAGTTTTCTTGATCAATACCGTGCGGCTTGTCTCAGTGAAAGAGATGAGTAGTTTTGTATGAAGACCTTTTGTTTGTGGGCTATGCATGCAGTGCTAAAAAATAAGTTGTGTACGAAAGATGAAGAAAGGAGGTCATGTGAGTGGACAAAATTACTCCAAATTTTATAATGAAGACTTGATGGTGTTCAAAAGGAATTGGAAGTTTGTTAAAGTAAAGTTCTTCTTCGCCTTGAGAATTCTCTTTAGTCGGAATTTGAGGACATCCTTATGCTAGAAGATTTGATGCGATATCAAAAGTCTAGGGAGAAGAGGGCCAGGCTTGGTGATCAAAACGCTCGCTTTTTCCATACTCAAGCTATGATCCGATGAAAACGCAACAAGACCCATGGCTTATTTCTAGGCAATGGTGATTGGTGCACTGATCCCCAATTGCTTCATGAGAAGGCGCTATCCGTTTATACTAATATTTTTTCTTTAGATGCGCAGGTTAGTAAGAATCATATTGTGGAGAATACCACACCTTCGATCTCCTTTGATGACAAGCAGGCTCTTTTGCTTCCTGTTTCCTTGAAGGAGGTGAGGCGGGTGGTGATGTCCATGCATCCGTATAAGGCGTCGGGTCCTGATGGTTTCCAAAAGTTATTTTATAAGCTGGCATATCATTGGGAAGGATCTACATTGTATGGTTTCAAGGGCCTTTGAGGGTAAGGCTGATCCCTCCCTCTCGGAGACTCTTCTTGTTTTTATCCCTAAGGTGGACAACCCTGTTCGGTTGAAGGATTTGCGTCCTATCAGTTTGTGTAATGCCTCTTATAAGATTATTACTGAGGTCCTTGTTCAGAGGATCTGACCCTAGCTACACGAGCTAGTGGGCCCTTTCCAAGGCAGTTTCATCCTTGGGAGAGGTACTAAGGACAATATCTTATTGGCTCAGGAAGTTATGCACACTATTCATTAGAAGAAGGGGCGTGGTGGACTTGTTTCCCTTATTTATTTGGAAAAAGCCTATGATAGGGTGAGCTAGGTTTTTCTTTGAGCTACTCTCTATGACTTTCGCTTTCCGGCTAGGGTGATTAATCTCATCATGTGTGGTGTTCAAGCATCAGATCTATCTGTTCTTTGGAATGGGCCTAAGCTCCCGATGAATATTCCGCAACGAGGCCTCCGACAAGGAGATTTTCTCTCACCTTACCTTTTTTGTTTTATGTATGGAACGGTTGGCTATCTAGATTCAAAAACAAGTTGACGTAGGCGAATGGAAGCTGATTCGTATTATGAAGGAAGGAATAGGTATCTGCCATCTCTTCTTCACTAACTACGTTCTCTTGTTCCGTCAGGTGAACAAATGCCAAATGGGTTTGGTGGCAGACACCTTGCAATCTTTTTTTTCGAGCCTCTATGTTAAAGAAGAATTTAGAAAAGTCCAAAATAATATGCTCTAGGAATTTGGATGCTCGCATGCAGAATCCATTATCTTCATTGTCCGGTATTGCTAAAGCGAGTAGCTTAGGTAAGTACTTGGGGATCCCTCTCCTACAAGGGCGGGTGAACCGTGACCATTTTCTCGTTATCATTGATAATGTTAATAATCGCCTAGCTTTCTAAAAAAAGAAGTTTTTGAATTAGGCTGGGCGTTTATGTCTTGCTCAGTCAGTGCTTGTGTCGTTGCCAGTATATACTATACAAGCTCTTTGGGTTCCTGAATCTATTTGTGATCATGTGGACAAGACTATTCGTAATTTTCATGGTCAAACCATGGTCATAACAGGAGTTAGCACTTGGTAGCTTGGAAAGATGTGACTTGGCCGAAAGCTATTGGTGGCCTCAGCTTACGTAGGTCCAAAGAGAACAACATTGCTCTTCTTGGCAAGCTTGTGTTAGACTTCTTGGAGAACATGGATAAGTTATGGGTTAGAGTGCTTACTCAGAAGTACTTAAAAGGTTCTAGCAATCTCTCTGCGACTTGTAGTTTGGGCTGCTCATATGTTTGGCGTGGTATAGTCAAGGCCAAAGAGTGCTCGCTCTTCTTGTAGTTTGCAACAAAATATTTTGTGATCGAATTAATTCGGTCTCTATTTTGGTGGCTGGTCTGGTCTACACTTAGGCCTTGCGTACAATCTTTGGGGATATGCTTTTTTGTTCTTTTTCTATTATTTTCCCTATTTTTGTTCTTTTTCTATTATTTTCCCTTTTTTTGTTCTTTTTCTATTATTTTCCCTTTCATTCCTCTAATTTATTTCTATATTATTTTTTCCTCATTTTTAAATTCTTTTATCATTTATTCTCTTTTTGATTCTACTAAATATATTTTTTTCTTTTGCTATTTAAAAAAATTATTTACACAATAAAGAACATTATATTATTTTACATATTAATAAATAGTAATATTTAAACATTTTGTTTTAAAGAACTAATAATTAATTTCCACAATAAGCGGTTATTGTTGTGTTTTAATAATTTTTATAACAATTGATATTATTATTTTAATATTTTAAAATCTTTTTATTTGGTTATATTTAAGAAAAAATATTAAATTTATGCACTTAATTATAATTTTGAAAACAAAAAATTTGATGCAAATGACAGCAGATATTCTTTTTATACTCGTTGATCTTTGTCTTATTTTTCTCTCAAAAATTGCAATTTTTTCTCTTTATTATAATTTATTTGTATACTTAATAATTCTTTTAATTTTCACTTTAAATTTTGTTCTTCAATCACAAAAAACAAAATCGCCCTCATCCCCCCAAAATAGAGATCAACATTTCAAATCACGTTGACACTCAGTTAAACCATCATTCCAACAAGAATAGGGATGGAAAAAAGGCTAGCTGCTTTAACAGGTCTGATCTATTTAAAGCCTGATTTGGCTTAGTTTGTTTAATAAAAAGGTCAGGTTCAAACTTTTTTAAAGCCTATTTAAGTAAAAAGACTATTAAACCTAATAGGCTGACCTATTAAATTTTAATATATATATATATATATATATATATATATATTATAAATTTTTTAAATGTAAATACAATAAATTTTAGAATAATTTTGATAGATAATATATTCAATCTGATGAAGAAAAAATATATTCAATCTACGTATTTAAATATTTTTTAAGAAAACGAATTTAAGATGATATATATTAATAGGATAAAATGCAATAATTATCCTTGAAATATGAAAAAATTGTACAAAACACGAAACTATAGTAAAATTAGCATTTCACTCCAATTATTTTAAGGGTGTCTATCTCACATTCATATAGCTCATCCATGGTTATTATACTTTACCTTTATAATCCCTAAAATAAACCAACTTAAGTGACTACACCATCACTTGTAGGAGATAGCTCATGACGGTTATGGAAGATGATTTTAGAGTTAAGAATGGTAGAAATTAGCCACTTACTTCTACCTATTCTTTGATATAACTTATACTTTTTTCTATGAGTTCAGTTTTTTTATATTTCGATATGTAGCTCGTTTCTAAATCATTCTCAACATTCAAAAAGTGGAAGCAGACAAATTTGCATTCAATGAAAAAGTTGTACGAAGTGCATTTATATAAAAAACACATTTTCATCCATGAATCATTAGATATAGAACACATTTTCATCCATGAATCATTAGATATAGAACACATTTTTTGCAAGGGGTTTGGAGATAGAGCTTCCCTCTCCTTGAAAACAACAACGGTTAGACAATAGGATTTTTTTTAAAAGAAAAAAGTAACAGATCTAACTATGGTTACCCAATAGTATATTCCGTGAGAATACACTCACACCCTTAGGGTCAGTTAGAATAATTGGAGTGAAGTGCTAATTGAATTATAGTTTGTTGTTTTGTGTAATTTTTTCATACTTTAAGGGGTGATTGTTTTTTACCCATATTAATATTAATCAGATACGTTAACTTATTTGATGGACAAATATACAAAATAAAGAAATATATTTCTAAAAAAAGGTTAAGCTAAGTGTACAAAAGAAGCAATGCATTCCATTTAAGCCTTTTTATTTTTTAATCAATGCTCTATTTCAATAATAATTGTTTTATTATTTTTAAGGTTAATAAGCCACTTGAACATATCATATTAAAGATTATATGTTGTTTTAGGGGTAGTATATGATCTAATATTATTTGGTTGATAAAAAAATAACATATATTTGTGATCTTTATTGTGTATGGCATGCATATAATAACATTTAATAAATTATTATTGGATGAAAGCGATAGATTTTTGTTGGTTGAATGTGAAATAATTAAATAAGGCTTATTTAGAGGCTTGTTAAAAAAGACCTATTTAGTGGCTTGTTGGTTGTTTCTAAGATATATTTGTTGGCTTTTTTTTAGGCCTTTGAACAAAGTAGGACTATAAATAGGTTTTAAGTTTTATAGGCTTTCAAATAAGTTAGAGTTAGCTTGAAAATGAGCCTAAGATAGGTCAATAAACCAAATTTGGCTCCAACAATTATAAAATAGGCCTAATCTGTTAAGCCAAAGTCTGACGTAGTCTGTTTTCACTCCTAAATCCAACATTCAACTGTTGACGCAACATGTCCTCCATCTAAAACGTGTTTGTTTCTCAAAGCTTAGGCATTTAGCTAACCTTCATTCTCTCCACTTTTTAAGGATTTGAAAGCATCCTATTTAATTTTTAGTTGCTCTTCTACATCGCCATTGAGTGGTGGTACTCGGCATGGGGTCACCAGCGGTAGATGGGTGGATGGAGGGTGTTGCCGGTGGTGGAAGGGACTTGGGTTGGAGGTAGAGGAGATGCCGGAGAAGAAGGGTTAAGGGTTTTTATTTTTATTTTTTTAAAATAAAAACAGTTTTTAATTTTTATGTATATAAATATATATTATTATGATTATTTTATTAATCAACCAACCATTAATAATAAAGTTGAATACAGTTAGTAGATAATTGAATCTTTTAAGTATATTATAGAGGTTTTTGAATTCTGGTTGTGCATACTAATGATTAAATAATAGAGTACTAATTAATATTTCAATTAAACATAAGATATAAAATTATAAATTAATAATGTTATTTTAAATATATAAGTGGATAAATAACGTTAATCTTTTTTTTTCATTGTAAGGGAATACAAAAGAAAAGAAACAAAAACAATAAACAGGGGGAGTGCTTAGCCGTTAGTATTAGAATTTTTTAATAGAACACAATTAATTGTGATTTTTGTTAATTCAAAACGGATTAATATTGTGATTTATTTGATACACTCAAGCTTTATTGATATTGAGTTTTGAGCACTTAATTTTAATGTGTGTAGGAGGCTCTGTTGGCCAAAATCACTAGGCCCGTGATTGATGGTGTCTAGGGTTTTATAAATAAGTGAGGCTAAGTCCCCTTTTCGTCGCTAATTACTTTCTAGGTTAGCCCTATTGAAAACCTAAATACAAAATAAAGTGATCAAGTAAAAGAAGACTTCGCTCTTCAACTCTCCGCGCAGGCTAAGAGTGTATTTGGTAACACTAGCTTATAGCTTATTTAGGAGTTTATAGCTTGTAGCTTATTGTCAAGTAGAGGTGTTTGGTAGCTTGCATAAGCTAGATGACAAGCTACTTCTAGTAGCTTATAGCTTATGAAAAGTAGCTTTCAATAATTCTTTCTCATTTTACCCTCTAGTCATTTATTATATGTTTACTCTATCAAATAATTTATTACATGTAATTATTACTTGTCCTTTTAGGTAATTTAACAAATATAAGCTACCTAATAAGCTAATTTTACCAAACACATCTACTCAATTATAAGTCACAAATCATAAGCTATAAGCTAAAGCTATAAGTTATAGGCTATAAACTATAAGTTAATTTACCCAAATGAGCCTAAGTCGATTAAGATGTGAATAAGTATTTTGAATTCCAATAATATAGATTTTATTAAAGTTATTAATACAATATAACGATGCTCATTAATGAAATTTCAAATGCAATTGTGATAAAGTAAAAACAGAGATGTATGAAAGAAAGTGTGGAGAATAATTAACAAATCATAGTAACAGAAACTAGTGGCTTCTTCTACTCCAAAGATCGTATTTAGTGAATGATGGTTATTGGATGGAGAAGCAGAGCAACAACATAATCTTTCAAGAGTTCTGGGTTTGTGTATTTATCTTCAAAGTGTTCATATATAAACTCCGATATTCGTGCCACATTAACACTACAATCAACCACTGCCTTTGGAATTTCCAATTTCAGACACTCTTCATTTATAATCATCCAACAATCTTTAATGTCTTTGTAGATCATTTCATATGCCTCTTCTTCTGAAATTCCAAATTGCTTCATGCAACATTCTACTGCTGAAGCAACATGTACTCTCTGTCTCTCAAACTATACACAAACAAACCAGATCCATTACTAATTTTGTTAATTACATACTCTCTCCGTCTCAAATTGTTTGGACTTTTAGGTTTTGCATATAGATTAAGAAATATAATCATTAATTTAAATTTTAATAAATTTTAGATTGAATTTCCTATTTTGCCCATCAACTAATTTTATTGGAGTACTACTTTTTCAACTAGTAATTAATTATACTTACATGCCTTAACTACTCTTGAGTGTCAACTACTATAGTTAATGCATCGGAAATAAAAAAATTTACTTGGAAGAGTAAAGCCTAAAGGTTAGTGGTTGGTGATAAAGTATGAATATGTTTAATAAGTTAATAGTAAAATTGTAAAGAAAAATTTAATACTATATTGGTATCTTAAAGGGACAATCAAATTGGGACAAAAATTTTTCCTAAAAGGCCAAACAATTTGGGACGGAGGGAGTATATTAGATCATAGGAGTATATAATTTTCAATCTTTGTGGAAAATAACAAAAACCTTATGAAATACTCCTTCCGATCCTTTTTATAAGAGATAAAATGAGATTTTTTTTTTCCTTTTTATATAAGAGACTTTGTGAGTTTTCTAGATATATTAATTGCCAAAAAATGATGAAAATATTTTGTTACCCTCAATTTATTATAAGCACTCACAATTTTTCATACAAGTGGATGCATTAACTACATTGATATTTTAGTAATTTTCTCATATCATTAATTGAAAAGAACATCACTTCCTATGTTTTATGTTTTATTGTTATGTGTATAACATGCCCAATGTTTCTTATAAAAAGGACGTGAGTGAGTAACTACAATAATAGACTTTATAATCTTTAATAGTCTATACTTTCTATACTTGCACTCTTAAGCAATACGTGTAAACGCCTATAAGTTTCATGTTAAGCAATATGTATCATTTTCTGCCAATTGGTAGGGGTGGCAAAACGCGTTGGGCCCGGCAGGCCGGTCCACGGGTCAGCAGAAAAAGGCGGGCTGGGCTGACCATTGAGGACCGCCAACCCAATGTAGCCCGCCCCGCTTAACTCGCTAGCCCGGCGGGCTACACCAATGGTGGTCGGGCTGGCCCGTGGGCTTTTTTTTTTGGCTGTATATGTGAGCTTGGAACTTTAGGATTAAAGTTTTGTTAAAAAAAAGGTCCAATTCAAACAAAAAAAAACATAATTAGGCTAAAAAAACAAAAAATATTAAATATCTTATTTCCATTGTAAAAAAAACTAAGTTCAAAGGCCCAGTTTTTTCCCAGTTATTTCTTTTTGGCTTTTTCCTTTTTTTTTCTATGGTGGTGGGCTGGCAGGCCAACCTGCAGCCCGTGCGGGCTTGCAAAATCTGAGTTAGGGGTGGCAAAACGGGTCAGCCCAGCCCAGAAAACAAAATGGGCCTAAAAACCCAGCCCAGCCCATTTATAAGAATTTTACGCGAGCCGCGGGCTAGCCCGCCAAAACTGCACTTTTAAAAAAATTAAATTTAATTCAATAATTTTAAAAAAAAAATTTAATAAAAGTTCACCATCTTACTAATACTATGTTAATTTCACTATATCAAAAATTATAAAAACACTATAATTACATAATCTCATTAAAAATTCATCATTAACACATAAACTAAATAGAAAATCATGCAACTCAAAAAACACAACTTACAAGTATCTATTAATTTCACTAAATAAGTAAGTTGCCACTTGCCATAATCCAATTAAAAATGATCTTTTCCCTTTTTTTTAAACAAAAAAAGATTTAGAAAATTGGTATTTTAAAAAAAAATATTGGCCCGGCAGGCCAGCCCACCCTGCCAATAGCTCGCATAACCCGCATGCAAAACAGGGCGAGCTTTTCTTGTCGACGGGCTAATTGTGACAGCCCAGCTTGTCTAATCATGGCGGGCCATCAGCCTAGACCGTCGGGCCTAGCCCACATTGCCATCCCTAAATGGGTCGAGCCAGTTTATTGGGACCATATAGCTTTGGTGGGCTTGCCCGGCCCAGCCCGTTTAATGGCGGGCTACGGGCCAAACAGACCGGGGTGACTCGTTTTGCCACCCCTACTCCCCACGGGTCCCCGCATGGATTCTTCGAGATGTAATAAAAAATTTTAAAAAATCCTGGAAAATATATAAAAAAACAATTTCATTCTCTTTTGAAATTTCAATTATCAAAAGAAAATTTTTTCTATTCAAATTTAAATTCTATAATATAAAAGAAAATTACAAATTCAAATTACACAAACACAATAAAGAAGTAATGTGTGTAAGGTTAGGGTTTCATGGAATAGAAAACTCTCTTAAAGAAAAAAGACATTAAAATCCTTAAAATTAAGATTCCTTCTATCATACACCACATCCGAAGTGGTGTATGATACACCACATAAAAAATGTATACATAACTCAATAAAAAATGTTTAATATAATAATAAATTATGTATTTTGTATGTATGCATATCTTTTTGATATTTTTTCTTTTAAATGGACTATAATCAATTAAATAATTTCATGACTTGTGTATGGTACACCACTTTAAAATTGGTTAATGTTAAAATCCATCAATAGCGGGTTAAAAAAACTTAAAAAATAACAAATATGAATAAACAAAAGATATACAGAATGGTACATTTAATTTAAAACCGCATGTAGTTCATTTTTTTTTTTTGGTGTATGGTACACTACTTTAAAAGTGGTGTATCCTAAAATCCACCTAAAATTAAAACATATATATGTTAATAAATTAAGGGTATTTTAGTAATTTCATATAACCTTGGGGATTCGAGGACCCCGCTGGGCGGGGAATGTGATCCCCGTCCCCATTCCTTTCATGGGGAGACTTTTGACCTGTCCCCGTCCCCACGAGAAAAAATTCCCTGAGTTTGGGTCTCCAGTCAGGACATTTCCCGCAGGGATCCACTATTTGCAGGGACAATTGCGAGGCCTACATCAACTCTCATTATCCTTCTTTGACTTGCTGTGTAGTGACAACCCTAAGCAACTGGCGACTAACTTGTATGTTTTAAATCTAGATTTTTTTTTACGTTTCTATTTTTTTTTTTGATTTTTTTATGATCTATGACTAAATCTATATTTTCATTCAATTTCTATATTTTTGTAATTTTTTTAATAAATTTATTCCATTTTTTTAGTAATTTTCTCCTCCTCTCCCACTAGATTCTCACACAACTTGCCTAATTTTTTTTTTTTGCATTAATAGTTGTTGATTGACAATAATACCCACGTAATTGCGGCACTAATTTCACAAAGAAGGAAAAAAGAATGAAAATAAATCACGCTATAATAGTACAATCACCTAATGAGCAATAAACAAATCTTTTTCTATTGATTAACAATATACTCCCTCCGTTATAACACATATTCTATAAGGTTTTAAAATTTCTTTTCATAAGACGATTTATAGTTTTTATAAATATTTATTATTTGTATTTTTATTTGCTTTACATTAAATGCATTGATTATTAATACTGTTTAATTATAATTAGTTAGCACATTGTTTAATAAGAAATAAAGTTAGGATGTTATATAATCTTTTATCTTATATATATATATATATATATATATATATATATATATATATATATGGGTTAGGATCCATTGACACCAACTAGACTTACACTAATTTTTATACCTCTTTATAATATTCCGTCGAAGTTGCTTTTCACGAAATCCACTGTTAGATTAAAACTAATCATTTTATAAATTATGTCTACCAAATTTCACATCAATCTGAAATCGTTTAGTACTCAAACAACACGCTTGTTATTTTTATATATTTGAAAACTATATTTTACGTTAATTTTTTAGTACGTTGATGGAGTACTAAACGATTTCGGATTGATATGAAATTCGATAGATGTAATTTATAAGATGATTAGTTTTAATCTAATGGTGAATTTTGTGAAAAACAACTTAGACAGAATATTATAAAGAAGTGTAAGAATTGGAGTAAGTCTGGTTAGTGTCAATGGATCATAACCCATATATATATATACTTGCATGCCCCATGCAAACACTATAATTCTGTCACGTAAATATTATCTCATTTATGTTAGATTTTAGAAATTTAAGAATTCGTTTTTTTTTTAACATTTATGAGTCATAATTGACATTTTCTTTTTTGATCATACCCATCTAACAGATATATCTTGACATTCCTTTGTTTCATGTTCAACACATGTTTATTGCTAGAAATATCACGTGTGCTTTATGATGTTGATGGAGGCACTTTCAATGTTTCTTTGATTAAAGGCACAAGCTATGCATTCTTTGGAGATGGTTGGAATGATCTTATGAATTCATATGCTCTCGACGATGGTGGCTGGATTGTTCTTAATTATACCACCAGTCGAAATTTTCATATGAACGTATTTGATAAGTTTTTGAGAAGATTGTATTCTGGATTGATTTCTACCCACCATAAACTCACAAGCTCACCACATACTAAATTTTATATGTACCTTCCTTACTTTGGAAACATGGTAATTTTCTTATTTTATCTAATTAAATTGCATCTTCTTAAAACCCTTGCTATTTTTACTCATAGTGTAGTTTTAAAAATGTATATGCTAGAATTGCCATCCTTTTTTAGTATTCCATTCTCCTATGATATCCCACAAACTATTCGGTTGATGGATCCTAGCGAATAATCTTTTGAATAGATATCTTTGAGTCTCGCAAACATATCGCCAAAATTTATGTTTTAAAGTCATTACATTTTCGTTGGGAGAAAATTGGTGAAGTGTATCCTATCGAGGAAGTTGTTGGTTGGATACTTGCCCGTTACAACTCGAAAGGAATTTTTAAAATTTGAATTTATGACAATGATATTGTAGAAATATGTTATCTTTCTCAAAAACATGTGTTTGATTAATGATATTCAACCATGTCTTTTGGAAATGAGATATTATCTATTTATTACATCCTCATAATTTGCATAAAAATGTGGGTTTTTATTTTTTTTGCCATAGCAATTATTTGTGAAACAATCATATCGAATAATCATAATCAACCATATACAAATCCATTTCAATTTTTATATCAATCAAATAAATAGTGACTATTAAGTAAAAGTTCTCTAGTTAGGAATATAATTATTTGTAAATAAATTACATTTATGGGTTCACATGATTTCAATTTAGAATTCTAACTTTGTTGTAGCTTGTTTAACAAACAGAGTTCATATCCAAAAAACTACTCAGAATCCGCCTTAATTAGTTCAAAGTGATTATCAATCATATCAAAATCTCATAGTCAAACATTAACAAATTCATTACTATTTTTATGTCAATCAAATAAATAGTGACTATCAAGTAAAAGTTCTCTATTTAAAAATATAATTATTTGTGAACAAATTATATTTAAGGGTTCACATGATTCCAATTTAGAATTCTAACCTTATTTTAGTCTGTTTTATAAACGACGTTCATATAAAAAAAAAACTACTCAGAATTCGTTTTAGTTAGTTCAAAGTGATTAACCGAAATAAAATATCATTAGAATCCAAACAAATAAGTCAACCATTTAATACCATGGGGATATCAATAACAATCCTAAAATTTGTATGGTTGCATCGAAAATAAATTAAAAATACTAATTCTTAATAAATAAAAAAGTTATTATATTTTTTAAATTATTTTCTTTTCATATATAATAATAATAATAATAATAATAATAATAATAATAATAATAATAATAATAATAATAATAATAATCTAGAAAGAAATTAATGGTAATACCCAAATTGAAACTCGTCTTAATTAATATAGAACTGTAATATAAAGTCTATATTTCGAGAAATCAACTCAAAAAAGTAACCATGGAATTTGAATTACAAAAAAAAAAAAATCAAAGTACACTGATTGATATGAAATTAACATGATAGTACTCATTTAAATAGTTATATATGTTACCTTATATAGAGTAACTACGCAACAAGGCTTAAAGATTGTTTCACCACAGAGATGGTGTGAAAGATTGAAAGCACAAGGAATTCTACGGGTCAAGATTTTTGAAACTCAAGCCATTGTTTTCCATAAAATCAAATTACAAAGAAATTAACTGATTACCAGAAAATATGGATTTTTTGGGAAACTAGGGGTTTTGAGCTTTCTTTTCTCTCTGGTTAGGGTTCGTTCTTTCTTTTGTGAAGTGTGTTCCTCCTCCCTTCTTCTTCGCGCTCCCCATTTGTTTCTACTTCGTGTCTCCTCTCTTCGAGCCTCGCAACTGTCTTTCTAGTTCTTGTCATGTCGTCTCCTCCATCCCTTTTTGTGTTATTTTCTTTTCGATTTGATCTCCTCCCTCTCTGCTACTGTGAGACCCTTCCTCAAATAATCCAAGGCCATGCTGAAACCCATGGACAAAATTCCCTCATAGATCACCTTTCGCTGACCCCTTGGATGCATTTCCCATATTTTCTATTTTGCCTCTTTTTTCTTCGATCTCCTAGTCATTCTTTCGCTGACCCTATTGGAATGTTACTATACTCTTACACTTAAGCCCAATAAAATATTTTATTGTGGGCCTATACTTAACATGCCACTCACACAAGCCCATATTTGTTTTTGTTAAAGGCCCATCCCCAAACAAAGATATTAATGCAGGGTGAAGATAGCCAATATCTTAAAGTTACTACTGTCATATATAAAGAGGTTTTTCGCAACTTACCCTTAGCAAAACATTTGTCTTATTACCATCCCATTTTCAAGGTATGAAAATATTTACATTGTTTTTAAACATTTTTATCTCTTATATACAATATTTTGACTTAAAATATATACTGTTTTATTGTATGACATTGCTTTTCAATGAAGAAAACTAAATTATTGTGGTCTCTTATAAAAAATCATTCATCGTAAGTATTAATGATATGATAGATTGTTTTAGTTTTTTTTTTTTAAAGTCTACATACCTACATTATTTTTTTATTAACAAAATTTATTTGTTTACCATAAATTTAATCAATTTATTGAAACATTTTAATCCCATACATAGCATGAGTGTGAATACTATTTTTTTAAAAAAATTAATAAAATTAACTATATTTAATTACTTTTATTAATATATATAATGTATAATATATAATATAGTTGAAAACTTATAATAAATTTATAATAAGTAACAGAGAAAGTATTTAATATAGATCAAAACATAGATTATAGATTTTTCCATTTATTTATTTATAATTTGTTACTGTATGTTGTAAACGGGTAACTAAACACCCGGCCCGATTCAACCCGTTTTAAATAGGTTGGATCATGTCGGGTTATGAGACACAGTGACAGTAAGATACAAACCCGATCCAATACATCGTTTAAAACTGAATTGGACATTGGATTCACTCAAACCCGACCCGTGATCACCCGGCGTGTGATCGAGGTGTGGGAGGATACTGGGGATTTGTTCGTTTTGTACTTGTAGTTGTCGTTTACACATATTTATATAAGTGTTTAATTGGCTTCGTAAGTTTCGAAATCTGAAGAAGATTGCACCTTCAGTTGTAGACTAACCTCAGATCAGAGAATACAGAATGGAGAAGGGAAAGGGTGTGATGGGTTCGTTAGGTCGAAGATGGGCCGTTGATTTCTCCGATAATTCCACTTCTCGCGATATTCCCGATCCTCCTGGTTTCTCTCGCGCTTCTCTCGATCAGGTTTTGTTTCATCTCATTCTCTTTCTTTTTCCCCTTCAATTTCCCCCTCTTTTCATCACTGAACCAAAAAATTATGAAATCAAATCTTGCAGGACGATTCCTCCCTCAGTCGCCAAAAGAAGGATGCTGAATCCAATTGGAAAGCCCAGGTTTTACTCCTTTTTTCTCTTATTCATTATTATTATTATTATTACTACTTGGATTTATGGTTATTGAGACTTGTAATTCTTATAAATTCGAGACTCACAAGAAGTTCTTAATTACACTTGAATGATAGGACAAGTCTCAAATTAGAGTTTATTATTGTTTTAATTACTTGTTAGATTTTTTATTGATTATGCCGCCTATATTATTGGGTTGAGATATTCCTTGTTGAGGGCATAATTATTGGTTTCTGTGAAACAGAAAGCTTGGGAAGTAGCACAAGCCCCTTTGAAGAATTTGCTAATGATGGGGTTCATGATGTGGATGGCTGGTAATACAGTTCACTTGTTTAGCATTGGCATTACCTTCTCAGCTCTTTGGCAACCCATTAGTGCGCTACAGAGCGTCGGAAAGAGTATGATTCTCGCTTTACATATCCTTTGTATGATTATTTAGCCAGGATTAGGATATTGACATATTCTATTTGCTGCATATTATAATCCATGCATAAAATTGATGTCCAAACCTAGTAGCATATGGTTGGAAATAGCATATGTTTGTCGAATTGAATTGTTTATGTCATGAGAGTCATGCACTCATAGGCTAGTCACACGGGAAGTAAGAATAAGGTGTTAGGGGCACAAAATGGATTTGGGAATTCTTTATTTTGAAAGATGCGAAGCAAGGGATTATATTAGAGAATAGCAGCATCAGAGGTGCAATTACAAACAGGGAAATACAGCAGAGATAAAAGGAACACAGTCACAGAAACAGCTACTAATCAGAAGAAAAAGCTAACAAGTAAGGGAGCACAGTCCATGAAAATTTCAGCAAAGAACCTACAGAGAGATAGCTGATAAAGAGCCTTACAGCAAGGGATTTTGGAATTCTGCTTGTAACAAGCTTGCCTATGTGGCAAGGAGGATGGAAAAGGGAAAGTGAATCAGTTAGAAAGGCATAGGTAATAGGGAGTGTAAAGACTGGAAAGGTTAGGCAGTTATTTTGATAGATTTGGGTGGTTATTCCACAGGGCAAAGAAGTTCTTCTCTGATAGTTTCTTGCTTTCTCAGTCTTTTTCTTGCATTTTCCCTACTGTAGTTATAGCTTTGTTCTGAGTTTGTATATTCAACATTCAGCTAGTTTATCTTTGATATTCGATTAACTAACCTTCTTTGTTGATTATCGTGAGAAATCAATCTGATTTATATGCCTGGATGCTTGATTAACCTATAGTCTTTTTCATTCTACACGTTCCACATATGTTAACATATGATATTGTAGTTTTATTCATGCCTTAGTGTATTTGCTTTTTTTGGCTTTCAGTTTTTTGCCTCATAAAGTACGTTTTGGCTTGAACCTTGCCAATCATGTAGAGAACTTCAGTTTGTTCTGGGATTGTTAATGTATGCTATTGGTTTTTTGCAGTTTTTGAGCCTTACAAAGACAACAAAGTGGAGCTTCTTGGTCCTAAGTTGTTATTCATAGCCCTTAATTTGGGTGGCTTGGCATTAGGTGTTTGGAAGGTAATATATGTAGTCATGTTGTGCCTCCTGATTCTCATCACCTGACTTGTAATTTGCAATTTTTTGCCGGCATTATTGTCATATATTCAAGTTAAGTAGTTAACTCTTAAACTCTTGTGAGTTTCCCATGGTATGACATGAAAGCAAGCTAAATTTCTAGTGAACTCTCTTTTGTTAAGATTGTATGAGTTCAAGCAAAATCTTAACAAATTTGGTCTCTATATACAGTTTTTGTTCATTTTGTTGGCTGTCTGGATTGAATTGCTTATGTTTTGCAATGTATGGTTGAGTTATGAAGCTAACTTAATGTTTTCATTATTATTTAATGTTTTGTTAAGCTACTAAAAAATGCCTGGTACAACATAACAGTTGGGTAAAATATTGAGTCATGTTTTTACTTTTGCTACTTATAGTGGAATAAGGCTATGGAGTTGGAATCTTCAATCCTAACTAACCTTGATTACACTTGTGGTCCCCCAACTTAGCTAATTGTGCAATTTTAGTCCCTTGACTTTCAATTATGCGATTTTAGTCTCCTAATTTTGTTGCAATTTTGGTCCCCTAACTCTTAATTGTGCATTTTGGTTCCCTAACTTTCTCAATTGAGCGATTTTGGTTGTTTTGGCCATCTCTCTTTAAGATGCTAATGGTCAACATAGACAAACCCATACAACTAACTTTCATTTGTGCGATTTTGGTCCCAAACTTTTTTGATTGCTCGAGTTTGGTGTCGTTACACGCTTAATTATATTGGTTTGATTGCGTTAATCGTTAGCTTTTTAACAAAAGATGGACAAAATAAAGTTGGGGAACTAAAATCACAATTAAAAGTGGGGGGGACAAAAATCGCATAATTGGAAAAGTTGAGCGACTAAAATCTCCCAATTAAAAGTTGGGGGACCAAAATCGCTCAATTGATAAAATTACTGGAACAAATCTGCAATTAAGCCTATTAATTATGATAGGATGTACAATGATGTTTGGGTACTATAATACTTTTTTTAATAGAACTTATGAAGAATGTCTTAAGTTTGCTAGGCTAACACTAGTTAATCTAGATAAATGAGTTTGACAACCTCAGAACTGTTATTAAATTTTCTTTGACTGTCCTGTTTTGCAGCTCAATTCATTGGGGCTTCTTCCTACGCACACTTCAGACTGGGTTTCATCCTTATCACCTGCTCAGGTTGGATTCGATTTTTCAATACAATATTGCATTATAATTGTTCCAGGTTTTGCAACAGCTAATGTTATTCATGTTATCTTGTTGGCTCCAAAGTATTATTCTACTGGGTTGTGGGCCTTGCGGCTCATGCTTTATAATTCTGAATTAACTTGATAAATAATTGTCATCTTGTCATTATCTTTATTTCATCTTGTAAAATTGAGGTTGGAAGATCATTTTTAATTTTGTGCAAAATGATTAATGTTTAGTATTATGAGCAATGTTGTTAAATTCGTAAATCGGAACCGATACGTGGAGGAGGGTGTAACGACTCGTTGACTCGTGAATCGTAACACGACTCGTAAGAGTCAAGAAAATTTTCTAAATTATATTTAAACACAAATATATATGCATATATATTTAAAAACAAAATAAAAAGCCTATAAATTACAAGAGGCATAAAATTAAACATAAAAGTCAAGACATCCAAGGCCAAATAAGTAATAACTATAGATAACAGAGTAGAACAGAATAGATAACAGAGTAGAACAGAACACAACAGAACAGCAGAACAGAACGCAGCAGAACGGAGTCACGAGTAGAACAGAGTCACGAGCAGAGCTGCATAACAGAGATGGGAGAGAACAGAGTCATGAGCAGAAGTGCAGAACCAGAACAGAATAGAACCCAAGTAAAACAGAGATGGGAGAGAATGAGAGAGAACAGTAGAAGTGCAGAACAGAAAACCCCGCCAAGAACCGAGATGGGAGAGAACCAGATAGAACGAGAGAGAGAGAACTGAGATAGGAGAGAACGAGCAGAAGTGCGAACTGTGAATCGAAGGGCTGCGCGAATTTTTCCCTCAAATTAGGGTTTTTAAAGTTCGGGTCGTTTGACCCGACCCAATGATCCGAAACGTTGATACTTCATCGTATCAACAGTTTCAACGTATCACAACGTCGTTGCAACCGAGCCATCGCAGAAAACGATCCAGGTCCACCCGTGATACGCCGGCGCCGCCGCGACTCGTTGATACTCACGTTTCAACATGTTAACTCGCGATTTTAACAACATTGATTATGAGGGTGAGTCTTGGCACAACGGGAAGGCTGTTTTGTTTGACTTTGTGACGAGTTCCAATCTTCGGAAAAGCCTTTCCGCTTGTGGCATTCTTGTGTACATCTACCCTCTGGTTCCCACGTGGGCGTAGCCATGTGCATTAGGTCACTATTTTTTAATTAATTTTAATATTATGTAGATGTTTCTAATGATGAATAACAGATACGATAGATTTATTTTTCAGTGGTTGAATTTCAAGTGCTAACTGTATTCTATCAATCCATATTTCATATGAAGTTGTAGTACACTTTCTTTTTTTTTTTTTGGTACATACATTTTCCTTTTGTTTATTTTTATATATTCTTCTCATTAAATAAAAAATCTATCATTCTGATTTTATATGCTGCCTGTCCAATCATAATTGCTACCAATTCTTAATTTTGCTTAACTACAAAAATATTAATCTGCTTCATACTTTTCAAGTCTGTAAGATGGGAATTGGTGGTCTCGTCCTCATCTTGTATATCTTTTTGTGTCAAATTTACTATCCTCGTCTTCAGACCGAAAGCATTCAATGTTACATACTGAGTAAGATTGCGTAACAGTACTTGGTAGATCCAAAAAAGGGCAACGGGTTGTTTGGGGCAACCTTACACTTGAAATTGCATGCTGGAAACTTGTCTGTTAGTTGTATTTTAGTACGTCTCAAGTTTAGGGTCGTGTCTACCTCCCCAAGTCATTGAATGTTACAAAAAATATTTGGGAAACAATGCTTGTAGATCCAAGAAAAGGGCAATGATTTATGTTTGGTAATCATATATCTGAAATTGCTTGCTTACAGTTAAATTTAATCAGTTTTTCCTTTATTGAGATCAGAAGTAGCAAATTAGTACATTGTCTTTCTATGGTGTTGATAAGATAACCATAGTTATGCAGTGTATTAGAGAAAAGTATAGCATACTAAAGACTTAGTGCAATGCTCTTATATGCTAGTCAAAACACAACCATGTGCTTAAGTTTACTTTGTTAACTAGATAGTGTGATCATTTTTCAATTTCAGAAATGATGGTGGAATTTTTAAAGAAATCTAGATGCGGATTTCACAATTATGGGAAAATAAGAGTTACAACTCATTGGCATCTCTCATGCTTCTTTCTTTTTGTCAATGTCTTCCTGATGATTGGTTGTGTCATTTTCATGATTTCCAGTGTTTTATGTGTTCATAACCTTACTTTTTCTTATCTTTCAGGAGGTGGAGTATTCAGGTGGTGGTGTAATTTTGGGTTGATGTATGAACACTTTTTCATGTCTGGCTTGTTCTTGGAGAGAATTGAAGTTTCATTGTTTCAAAGACCAAGGAATTTGTGCTGTTGGAAAACAGCATATATTCTAATTGCCACTATGGACTGTGAGAGGCATGACTTGTTTCTGATTTATGATAAATCTATTATTATAATATTAAAATAGAGGCCATTGTTAGAAATTTGCCACCTCAATTATATCATTTCATGACAGTTTGTCACATTAGCTTTTTAGCTTAGTTGGCACATTTTTAAAAGTACTATAATGTTATCTAATTGATCACTACAATACCATCTTATTTTTTTACATGCCACTATTTTTAATATCAAACCATTATCAGAATTAAATTAAAGGGAATAAAAGAAGTATTCGAACACGTTTATATACCGAAGAAATAATAATTCTTACAATTATAATACAAACAATTATTTTCAAATTGGCTATAATACAAATCAAAGGATTTTTAACATGAATAATTATTTATATTTATTTTCAATAATAAGAATAAAAAGAAAATTTTATACCAAATTTAAAGTTTAATTACACTTTGATGTCAAATGAATTAATTGTCCAATTATCAGAATGCTCATATTTCTAAATAGTTGTATATTTTTTACATCTATATTATATTTACATAGTTATTAATTTAGTCAACTTTAAATAACTTACAATTTATTAAATAAAAAATAGTAATATCAAACTATTGCATAAAAGAGTAAGCATTGGAATCACACCTTTTATTGGAAAAAAAAAGAATGAAAAACAAATCAAATAATTAACTTCATAGCCAAACAAATTAATTGAATTGAATACAAGATGTACTCTAACCAGTTTACATATAGAAGAAATAATAATACTTACAATTATAACACAAATAATTATTTACAAATTGGCTAATATGAATCAAAGAATTTTAAACACAAATTGAATAATTATTTACACTTATTTTGAATAATAATAATAAAACTGAAGTTTTATGATAAATATTGCATCAATAATCCATAATAAATATAAATAAACGCATACTTCAACAAAAACTTACATAAAAAAAATCTATTTCTACATTCTATATTTTTTTTATGTGAAAATATAAACCAAACAAATAACATAGAATAGCATAACTTTCAAAGCCTCACTGCATAACGAGATGATTGGTTCATAAAAATTTAAATTGTTCACCTGACAAATGACTTTACTCAAAAATAAAATCAAAAGTTCATTTCTTTAAAAATGATTTAACTCAGTGACAAATATTCTTTTAATTTTGAAAGTCTAATTATCATATTTATGTTGTTGAAACTCATTTTGTATATACTTTTTTATATTTAAAAATATATCTTATGTTAATAATATGTATTTCTTTTATATCTAACCATACATATGCATTTGTCTTGTATCTTTTATATTTAACCATACATATGCATTCGTCTTGTATATTTAAAAACTGAAAATGCTGAAATACAGAAATTTCTATTTTCAACAGTTTTTTCTTTGTAAAATTTCAGAAAACAGAAAACAAAATAAAAATAAAAAATAAAAAATTCAAACCAAACAGCCCTTAAAATTTCCAAATGATGCATGTTGACATTGATTTTTTGGGTTTGAGGGGTTTAGGATATTTTATTATTTTTAGAAAGTATGCTGCCTGCGAAAAAAATAAAAGAAATAATTATAAGTTTAGTCTTGAGTTTGCAATGGTAATTCGCGTAGATCCTTGAGTTATACGGAGATTTATTTAAGTTCCTATGTTTACAAAAGTAATTCACATATAAGTTGCACATAGGCTCATTTTGGTCCACGAAATTGCCGAACATTTATTCACTTAGATCTGAAGTTTAATAATCTCAGGGATTTAAGTGAAAAACTCTTGCAAATTCAGGGACTTAAGTGAATAACGTTTAGTAATCTTATGATCATAAGTGAATTATTCTTGCAAACTCAGGGACCTAAATGAATTCTTGTACAACTCAAAAACTTATGTGAACTACTCTTGCAAACTAAAAATCAATGTGAATTTTCAACTCAAAGACCTATACATAGCTTCACTCAAAAAAGAATGTATACTTAAAAGGCTTATATGATATTTTTGTCATGATTAAACAGTTTAGACAAGGGATCGGTGCGCATGTTAGCGGGTAAAATTTGTTGTGAATATTTTGTATTCATACCCTGGGTACTCATGGGTACTTCGTATTTTTAACTCGCTATAAAATTTAAAAAACATATGTTTAGACATTTAAGTTGTTTATTAATCAGTTTTAAAAGGGATATTTGATATTTAATATAAATAAAGTTGTCGAGAATATTTTAATGTATTTTTTAATGCATATATCTTAAAAGAATAGTGTTTTCTTATTTAGGTAGTATTTGATCTAGTTTTTTTTTTTCTCTTCATCTTATAAGTAAAAGCTAGGTCAAACAGTATTTATGATAAAACTCAGCTGACTTTTTTCCGCAAAAAGCTGGCTTTTAAGGCAGAAGCTAGAAATATGAGCTTTTTAGAAAAACGCTGGCTTATTTGTGGGCCCAGTGTAATTAATATCTAAATATTTTAATTAACACTTGAAATCTTGAATATCTTTTTCTTCTCTCTTTGCTAAAATCTTCAAAAAGTCTTCTTCTCGTTTATGAATTATTCATTCACTTTAATATTTATGAGTTTTATTGTTATTTAAAATTTTTCATATTCAAAATTATTTAATGTTATATTATTATTTTAATAAATTTATATTGCGTTTATTTTTTTAAAAAAATAAAAATATTGAGTTTTATCAAATAATTTTTATTGCAACTTTCCTTTTAACAAATAAAGAAATGTGATAATTAATGATAAGTAACTTAAAAAGTTTGGCATAAAATACTTTTAATAAACAAACATTTTTTTTACTCAAACAACTTTCAGCTTTTAAAACTCTTATTTCCAGCTTTTACTTAAAAGCGGCTTATAAGCCAAAAATAAGCTGGGCAAAACAGAACCTTAATATTTAATTTTAGTAAAAACATATAATGTTTAAGTGTTAATTGTATTGTTAAATATTTATCTTTTGTTTTAATTTTACTTCAATATTTTTTTTTCATATTTTAATACACCTTAATATTTTCAATTTAATTAAAACTCAATACCCATTAGGGTGGGTAGCAGGGGAAGGTACTTGCTCCTGTCGTGCCCCATTGTCATCCTTAGTTTAGATATTATTATATAACTAGGGCAGGAGTAGTTTCACCTTTCACAAATTTTTCATTCAAAACTTAATTGCGTCAAATTTAGACATTCTTATTAGTTTTTGGTCTTAGTGATAACAAGAGAACATAATATCTCTAATAATTTTTTAACTCACATATGGACACAAAGTAGAGAGAGAGGAGGAATTTAACTCACAAAACTCAATCTCTGAATTGGTTTCAAAATTCTAATACAAGAGGTATATTTATAGGCTTAGGAACAGTGTTATTAAACTCAGGTTAGTAATTGACTCGGTCAGGGTATTGGGTCGATGGGTCGATGGGTCACTGGGTTGACTCGGGGTTCTAGATTAACTCGAATATTTGTATATAAATTAAAATATATAGAAAGAACCCTCTAAATTTGACATATTTATACTTTAAATTTTATATTTTCAAATTAAACATAAAAAATTCCAAGATAAATATATTAACCAACCAATTAATTTTATGTATATACTTAATAGTTTAAAAAGTCAAAAAAAAGTATCACATTAAATTTTGAAACTTTAAATAAAATATACAAATCATATTTTACATTATCGATTAAAGCATATCAATATTTTTAAATTAATAATATATATGAAATATTTTTAAATAATATACTAATATTACTTTTGGCATTTATGATATAAATATAGAAGAATTTTAAATTTAAATATTTCGTATTTATATAATATATATATTTATAGGTGATTCTATATCAAAATTGGTATTGTGGTCTAGTGGTTATTGCTACTCTATACTCTATGGGGACTTGGGTTTAAGTCCCCTTGTAGCATTTTCTTCAATTTTTTTATTAAATGAGTAGTCAACATGTCCGTTTGACTCGCTCAAACCCATCCGGTTCACACGGGTCAATTGGTTCTTGACCGAGTTGACCGGTTCTTGACCGAGTTGACTGCAGAACTGAGTTGAATGGTAAACCGGACCGGTCTCTTGACCGCTTTACGGGTCAACCGGTTGAACCGGCTGGATTGACCCGGGTTTAATAACACTGCTTAGGAATACTACTCTTAATTGGAATTGACAACTACAAATATAATGTATTTAAACACTAGAACATCTAAAATTTTCTTTGAAGATCTTAGTTCTCATCTTCTAGCTCAAAAAAATTCAATTTGATTTTCTTTTCTACACTTTCTTGCAACTTCTAAATCATTATTCAAACTTCAAGCTTTTGGCTTCACAATTCAATTTGGAATTCTCCTTTGAATATTCAAACATCCTTCAAAAACTTTCAGTCTTCTAAATACTTCTACTAGCCAAAGAAACTTGACTTCATTTAATATTGTTACATTGCCTCCCTTAAATCAAGTCTACATCATTTTGAGCAACTTCTTCAACTTGTAAAATAACTCAATCTTCAACAACTTTGTAAAAATATCTGTCATTTTCTCTTCTGTTTGACAATAATCAATTTCCACTTCATTCTTAGCTACTAGTTCTTAGATTTTATGAAACTGAATATCGATAATACAAGTGCAGACATATTATCATAAAATATCTTTGTGAGTCTTTCTTACTTGTGATGTATTACTTCAAATATTTTTCTTAACACAATGCTTGAATTGCGCTACTAGCTGTTGCTATATATTCTGCTTCGGCGGTTGAGAGTGCAACAATTGGTTGCTTCTTAGATGACCATGACATTCCACCGCTACCAAGATGAAATGCGTACCTTGACGCACTTTTCATTGTTTCAAGATCTCCAATTAATCACTATCTGTGTAGCCAACTAGATTTACATCGATATTTTTATCATAGAAAATTCCTTCCATCAAAGTATCTTTGATATATGTGAGGATTCTCTTTGCTGTAGATGACAGTCACAAGACTCCTTCATGAATCTACTACACAATCCAACTCCATAAACAATATCGAGCCTAGTTGCAATTAAATATCTCAAACTTCCAATCAAACTTTTGTAATGAGTTGGATTAACTTTCTTGCCTCCATTTTCTTTTCTCAATTTTAACTTTTCTTCTATTGGCGTGGAAATTGTTTTGAATTATCCATTTTGATTTTTTTTCAAAATGTCACCGACATATTTCTTTTGAGAAATAAAATTCCATCATCACAATGAATGACCTCAATGCCTAGGAAATAGGACACTAGGCCCAAATCTGTCATTTCAAAGTGGTGTGTCATAGCCTCCCTAAATTTTACAATCATCTTTGAACTATTACCCGTGAAGATTAAATCGTAACACAGAGACACACTATAAGAATATCATCAGGTTCAACAAATTTAATATATAGTGTGTGCTCATATGGACATCTTTAAAAACCATGCTACACAAAATAAGAGTCTATCTTCTTGTACCATGCTTTGGGTGCCTACTTTAAGCCATATAAAGCTTTCTTCAATCTATAGACTTTATATTCTTTTCCATTTATCACATAAAATGTAGGTTACTCACACATGCACTTCTTCTAAAGTGCCATTCAGAAAAGTAAACTTACAACCATTTGATAAATTCTGCAATTATTTTGTGCACTTCTTCCTTGAGTGATTCTAGAATTATCATCTCTCCCTTGATTGAAGTTACCACATCCTCTTCCTCCACGATTTTCGTGACCTCTGCCTCTCCAATTTCCTTGACCTTGATAGTTTGTATTATCACAACCTCTTGTTTCTACATCATGGCTAGATTTTGCTACGTTGGTGAGGTTCACCTGACTATTAAAGGCTTCCTCATTTGATTTTTCTTTAAAATTGTGCTGACATGACTTTTAATACTACCCTGCAGCTCTGACATGGTGTCAGTGTCGTGGGACTCTATCAATGTAGTCACCACATGATCAAACTTCATCGGCATGGTGTGTAGGATTTTCTCTACCACCTGGTTGTCTTTGATTTCTTCTCCATATACCCTCATCTTGTTGATTAGGTCTATAACACGTGAAAAATATTGTTCCAAGGTTTTTGAATCGGACATTTCGCATCTTTCATTTTCTCTTTGCGGGGATTGTAATTTTGATTTCTAGGCCTTTTCTACTCCTCTCTGTAGGATGACAACTTCAAAATGCTCCACACCTGTTTAGTTGTTTTGGCATTTTCTATTTTGCCAAAAAATGAGTAATCTTCTCCTTGATGAATTTGTGAGAGTGCTAACGCCCTTCCTCTTAGCATCTTCATCGACTTTTTCATCTATGCTTGCTCAACGAAACTCCATTTATTATGAGCTTTGAGATGAGTTGCTATTAAAATTTTCCAATAATTAAAGTCAAGTTTCTTATCTAGTTTGGGACCTGACTCAACAATTTTGAAATTTGGTTATTGCCATACCTCTCTATTTTTCAATAAACTGAAAAAACTCTCTTCTTCCTCACACGCTCAATTTCTTTTTTTACACTCTCGCAATAACAAGCTCTCAAGCTCGGATACCAATTTGATAACAAGAGGACATAATATCTCTCTAATATTTTTTTAACTCACATATGTACACAAAGTGGAGAGGAGGAGGAATTTAACTCACAAAACTCAATCTCTGAATTAATTACAAAATTCGAATACAAGAGGTGTATTTATAGACTTAGAAATACTACTCCTAATTGAAATTGACAACTACAAATACAATATATTTAAACACTAGAACATCAAGAATTTTCTTTGAAGATCTTAGTCCTCATCTTCTAGCTTGGAGAAATTCAATTTGATTTTCTCTTCTACACTTTCTTGCAACTTCTAAATCATTCTTAAACTGCAAGCTTTTGACTTCACAATTCAATTTGAAATTCTCCTTTGATTCAAACAAACTTCAAAAACCTTTAATCTTCTAAATACTTCTATTAGTCAAAGAAACTTCACTTGATTTAATATTTTAACACTTAGTTGTCCTTGATTCGATATTGTAATTTCACTTAGGGGTATTCATGACTCAGCCGGAATCAACAACCCAACCCAACTCATTATTTAGGACAGGTCTGACTTTATTAATTTTATATTTTATGGTCAAGTTTAAATTTAATATAATTGTTTATTATCGAGTTAGGTTAGGTTGGGGTTAACCTCCAAGTTTTTCCACCTGACCCATATTATTTCACATCATCTATTTATATATTTTCAACTTTGTAGTTCAATGTTTTTTATCACTTAAATCTAAATTCATATATTAAACCTTAAACTATTATTATTCTTGTTGTCTAGTTCTACATTAGTGAGATAAAAATAAAAGAATTTTGTTAAATTATATTTAAAGATGTAAGTGTCACATTTTAACATCTTAAGATTTTATAGAGACATACTCAAATCAATGCGATCATGTCTCTCTTTGGTCCACTCTAAGTTCGACCTGAACAACATATGGTTTCTTCATTTCTTTTAGCCTTTCCATTTTTCTTTTTCTATATTGAACGGTTCAAAATCGTGTAGCATCAGTAGTCTCTTTTTCTAGGGGATCACCTTAAACAAAACATTGATTGAATTAAGATAAAATGAAAGGAAAATATAAGGATAAATTGGTTTCTAGAAAAAAAAAATGCCTATAAAAATAAATAAATAAATATTTTTTTTTATTTCTATAATTTTTTAAAATTTTATCTTTTCTCTTATTTTGTCTATTATAAGTTTTCATCAAACAAACAAAATCTCTGGCATAAATACTATATTTTCTTATTTATCCTCCTATATATCCACATATTATCTTTGAATAAAAGAGTGCAAAGTTTAATACATTTGTAATAAAATGGTAAAAAAAAGAAGAGAAAATAAATGAGTTAACACTCAAATTAGTCCCCGAGATTGTAGACATGCAGATTAATGTCTGAGATTATGAAAACCTCAAATTATTCCCTCACTTTCCAAAATAACATGCATTTTAGTCCTTTTACTTATTAAATGACTTTAAAAAACTAAGTAGAAAAAGACTAAAATTAAGGTTTTTTGCAAAGTCAAGGACTAATTTGGGATTTTCATAACCTCTAGGACTAATCTGCATGACCCCTACAATCTCAGGGACCAATTTTGAGGTTTACTCGAAAATAAATAGAATCCTAATATGACTGCATTTCCACGGCTTTGCAAAATAGTTATCATTTTGATTTTAGCACCAACCTGTCCAACATATGACCAAACAGAATATTCAGTGTAGCCCAACCCAGCATATCAATTTTTTGGGCAACTTTTTGTACGTTATTGTGTTTTTTTTTCTTTGTTTTTATAATTTATTTTCTTTCTTTAATTTTTTTACTATTTTTATCATTTAATTTAATAAATTAAATTAATTAAATAATTAATTAATTAAAGGTGTGTCTGGCACAAAACTCGTTTCTTCACTTTATAATAACCAAAACTATTTTTTTTGTTTTTTTTTCTTTGTTTTTTATAATTTTCTTTCTTTCTTTTCTTTTATTTTTACTATTTTTGTCATTTAATTTAATAAATGAAATTAATTAAATAATTGATTAATTAAATGTGTGTTTAACACAAAACTCATGTAAAGAATTAAAATAGAGTTAAGAAGAGAATTGAGAACATACACATCCCCTCAAAATATAGATAAGGTTTTTTATTTTTTTTGCCCAGATTAGATAAGGATCTACTCAAAATATATTCTCACATTACACATTTTGTGAAAAATAAATGACTTGTTTTGTGTACGTGTGAAAAATTTCAAATTCAAAACTAAAGATTTTTTTACAAGTTAAACACTACAAGAATTTTGCATATTAATTAAGCAAAAATCTATAACTAATTTGTAACAATTTGATAGTAAAAATAGAATAGCTTTAGATTAGTTATCAAATTTTTTAAAGCTAATATTTGGTCGCTAATTAGTTTTTGATAATTTTTTAACCCGTAAATACTGTTAATTCAACCGTAACTAATTTCTTTTAAGCCGGTCACCGTACCGATTCAACCAGCTCTAATACCACTGTTCGGACAGAAATGGTAGAACTACAATATACCAAAGACATAAGCCAAGAGAATAAAGCAAGTGTAGGACACCACAATACAACATAATACTTTAATACAACCCAATTTCTTAAGTTAATAGATGCATGAGTCAATTTACTTATAAACCCTCTAATTTGCTCCTAACTATTCAATATGAGACTTTGATTCATTTTTGATTTCGTATCTAATCAGTAGCTAATTTAGTAGTTAATTAGTAGCTAAGAAAATTAGCTAGAAAAATTATTTTTTAACTAATTAATAGCTATTTAGATATAAATTAGTTATGAAAAAAATTTGGTAGCTAATTAGTAACTAGCAGTTAATTAGAAATCAAGAAAATTAGCTAAGAAATTTTATTTGATAGCTAATTGGTAGCTATTTAGATATAAGTTAGGTATGATATTCTTTGGTAGCTATATTTCGTAGCTAACTGGTATTAGCTAGGAAATTTTTTAGTAACTAATCTGTCACTATTTAAATACAAATATAAATCAGCTATGAATAGAAATCTGTAGTTATATTTTGTAACTAATATTGAATTTTATTGTAATGAAATACACTCATGAATTTGAATCGAGGAGCGAGCAGCAATTTAAAAATTTGTTTGTTTTGTATTTTTATTTTTTTGCTTTTATTCCGTTTTCTGTTTTTGTGAAATTTTTATGAGAAAAAGTCAAAATGAGTAAAAACATAATGTTCTTGTTTCAAACATTTCTAATTGTTTTTTTTTCATAAATTTTAAAAAACAGAAAAAAGAAGCATAAATAAAATGCAAACCAAATAAGTACTAAAAGTTATACTCCCTAATATACTAGGTGCTGCCCTCAAATTGCAGATGTGTGCGCAATTCGTTGAGGTTGATGATCATCCAAATTTTGAACAAATTAATAAATGGAAAAACAATTTTTTTCATGTTAAAAAATAACATGCATAACTAGATTAAGTTAGTTTTTTTCGTTTAAATCTCAATTTTATAGAAATTAAATGCATACTAAATATGTGAAATTCTTGCACTATAATCATTAATAAAACGAAAATTAGATACATAAATCAACATAATAGGTCATGCTTTTCTTTAACACAAGAGATTGAGATCAGGTCTTTTCTCTGTTACTTTGATATATTCATAACATTCGTTATTTTAAGTCATTAGAGACCGGAATATATTGTACAAGACACCATAAGAAAATTTTTATACACTAACAGAACAAATCATACAAAATATTAGGATTATTGACGTTACTATAGACTTCTCCTAACATAGTTATCAATTTATTAGTATATATATTTTGAGTCTACACTGATAATTTTATATCTATACTTTGTGATAACTTTCAATTGGGTTTTCTTTATTTAGTTTGCTACTTTATGGAAATTTTGACTAGTTAGAAATAGAGTTATTTTTAGCAATGCTTAGTTTGATGTGGAATCAATGTTTGATGCACCTTGGAGAAGGTCTTGGTATTGGATTTGAAGTCAAGCAAGTGGAGAAACAGCTGGAATAGAAACTATATGCGGTCTATTTGGTTTAGATTTTAATAAAATAAGAAGTAAAAAACACATAAATTGAGGTAAAAATTAATAGTTGTGATTGTTGGTGCACAAAAATCAAGACAATCCAACAAAAATAAATATTTTTAACTTTAATCAAAGGTGATTTTGACCAAATCAAAAACTAAAACTTACATGTCCATGTGGTTGGTGTAACAGTCCATTATTATGCTTGCAAATTTGAGCTTAGCTATGATCTTTGCTGGATTATTGTTTTAGGTACTTTTGGAATCTTATTAAGAAAATTTTTAGTTTATTTCTAGAGGTTTGTTGGCATTAACTAGTTTAATATACAGATTGCTTAACTATGTAAATTTATATTGTTTGTACCTGTTCTGAGTATTCTTTATATTCTTATAATCAATATACTTTCACTTTAAAAAAATTAAATAAAAGTTCATATCTATACTAACATTATGATAATTGTCGTTAGTATACATCAATTTTTATACTAAAAAAATAGGCATATTATAATTATTAACAAATAATTCCCTTATTTAAAAGCCACAATGTTTATACTAACAGATTAATTATGTTGAAAAAAATCGTCTATATTAATTAACAATAATTATTCTAATATTTTCAAAAAGCAATCTGTTAGTATATGAATTTTTTATAATGAGACTTAGATTTAACCACTTTTTCAAAAAGTGTTTATTGGGTAAGTGGATATATATATATTCATCTTTTGAGATGAGAAAATTATTTCATTCTTAAAAAACTCATATTCATGGCAAAATTTTATTATATAAATTTTATTAAATATGAGTAAGTTATGATGTGAAGTGAGTGTCTTCGTAACAAAATAAAATTGTAGATTAAAATAGTCTTTGACTTTGTATTTTATAAGTCAGTTTAATCTCTTATGAAATCAGTTATTTTAGTTCTTGACTTTCACTATTATTAGTCATTTTAGTCCCTGACTTTTACTACATCAGTCATTTAGTCCCTGAAAATCAGGGACTAAAATGAATGTTCACATAATTCAGGGATTAAAGTGACCTGCAAAATGCAAAATAAGGGACTAAATGACTTATCCGCACAAAGTCAGCGATTAAAGTGAATTATTCTCATAAAGTTAGAGACCGAAATAGTACATCACTCAATAAATATGAGTCTTAGGTTTAAACCTCCATAATATATACTACTATTTATTTTTAAAAAATCATTAATAATATATTTAAGGTACAGATTCGAATCATAATTTAGCGTGGGAATGTGGATATCGTGGTACTCGTGGCTTGTCCTTGCATGTCTCTCTAATTGCAAAAAAATCATATAAAGTGACACAACACAAATTGACCTAAAACACTTTTAGGTGAGTTCTTTGTGTGGATTATATATTTTGTGGTTTAAATAAAAAAAAAAAAAGAAATAAAAAAATACGACAAAGAAACCTACAAGGCATATTCATGTGCATTACGTGTACATTATCTCACCAAACTAAGTGATATTGACATGTATAATTGTATATATAGAATAACTAATTAACGAAGACTAATACATTGACCAAATTAAATTCATTTCACTTACCCGTTGCTTGGATGCATAGAAATTGGGGAGGGAAGAAAATTATAGAAGAGAAAAAAGAAATCTTCTCTCTACGTAGAGAAAAATCCATAATAATAGAGATGAATTTTAATTTTAATTTTTGTCCACTTTAATCTTCTTCCTAAAACTATTGACACAGTAATGATGTAAAGGAAGGAGAGTGGCTACACCGTCACAATTAGATGCAAAAGAGAGAAAGAGGGTTGAAATTTGATTTTTCTAGACTTCTTTACTTTACCATTCATCTTTTTCTTCTATTAAAATACTAATAACAAATATATTAACATTAAATAGCTAAATATTATATGAAATGAAAGAAATTCACCAAAATTCTTATATTTAAAATTAAATAACTCTAGGGTGATTTTTGAGAGAATTTGTTGGCTAAATTTCGCAATTCATGAGAGAGATAAACATTATGACCTGAGAGAGATAAATGTTATTTTTATTTTATTTTTTAAAATGTTTTAATTTAAAATAAAATAAAATATAAAACTGAAATCTCTTGGAAGAGATGAAGATTTTGTTGGTAGAGAAATAAAAATTAGTCTTAGTTCAGTTGGTGAGTACACATTGATATGTATGTGTGAGTCTTCGGTTTTGATCTACTTATGTTGTATATGTTGTATTATATGTTCATCTTTTAATATATCTATTCATTTGCTGATAAGAAAAGAAGAAAGAAAATTAAATAGATGAGAGGCAATACAAAAAATATTAAAGATGATATCATAGATAAAAAAAGATGAATGTAAAATGAATAACAACGATGCATAAATATTTCTAGTTACTTATATATAATTATTTGCATATAAAAACATTGAAAATCATATATATACCAAGATAAAGAAAGCTAAGAGCGTGGGGTCCAGGGTGACTACAACTAGAACTAGGCTAGGCTCCTCCACTCTCTCTCTCCTTGTTCGTATCAGAGGTGTTTGGTAAAATTAACTTATTAGGTAACTTATATTTGTTAAATGACTTAATTAAAAGGATAATAACAATTACATGTAATAAATTATTTGATGGAATAAACATGTAATAAATGACTAGAGGGCAAAATATAAAAAAATTATTGAAAGCTACTTTTCATAAACTATAAGCTACTTGAAGTAGCTTTTCATAAGCTAGCTTATGAAAGCTAGCTTATAGCTTATATAAGTTATAAGCTACTTGTTACCAAACACCTCTAATTACTCATAAGCTATAAGCTCCTAAATAAACTATAAGCTAGTTGTGTCAAACACACACTAAGTTTTGTTTCTTTAAATAGAGTTTTTCTTTTTACTAGAATTTAAATTCCGTTAATGACAAGTGGGCAATAGTCCACATGATTACGTACCAAGCCTTTAAGGTTTGAGAGTTGAAGGTTCAAAGTTCAAACTTTAGCGGTGGTGATTTAGATTAGCATATTGATGGGAGTTAGTTTAGAATATGTGTGTATTTGCCCAAAAAAAATCTCGTTAACATACTTATAAAATTTAATAATTATCTATTAATTTTATCCAGTTAGTAACTTAATGATACATGTCATACACAGTACATGTTTTTATTTATAATTTTTGGTTTACTCAACTAGTGGCTGTTTCTGTCTTAGTTATGTAACTCAATTGGTGAGTGCATGAAAACATACGTTTGTGAGTACGGAGTTCTATCCCTGATTGTATTACTTTACTATGAAAAAAAACTAATGACTGTTTCTATGGAAATAACAAAAATATATTAATAAATTCTTAAATCAATCATCAAGATTGTAAAAAAGAATATTTTAGTTACTAAGAATAATTCAGAAATCTCTAATTAATCCTCAAATTTTCAAAACAATCTCGGTTTTTAATTTCATTTAGTTACTAAAAAGCCCCTTATTTTAAAAAGATAGAGCAATTACGGCATGTTTTTTAACTGTTCTTTAAAATAATTTTTTTAAAAAAAAAATTGAAAAAACTTAAAAAAATATGTTTGCAGACTAGTTTTCAAAAATGACTTTTTGAAATATTATAGTGTTTTTCACTTTTTAAAAATTAAAATTTGAAAACTTATGTTTCAGATTTCAACTTTATAAGTTTGTATACTATTAGAAATAAAGATAATAACTAGTCCGTTATATTTGGTAGTTACATTTTCTGTTTTATAATTATCTCTCGGCAGTGACGATAGTTACATTTTTGTTCTTGTATAAATGCTCATTCAATGAGCACTTCTGAATTAAATTGATTAATGGAGAATTCAATAAAGAATTTTCTTTCATCCTAACTCCTAATATGGTATCAGAGCAGAAAATTCTGGAATTTAAACTTCATTGATTCTCTTAACATTGATTGACTATGGCGTTTCACGGCCAAAATTCTTCTTCCTCTGATGCTTCCGCACTAAATCCTCATGGAGATGCCTTTCATATTGCTAATTTGCAAGAAGAAGTTCAACTCCTTAAACAAGTATGCAATTGTTATGCTACGTGTTCTTGTGAAGTCTTAGTCAAATTGCAGAAAGAACACAAGGATGATCATGTGATTAATTTCTTACGTTGCCTTAATGAGGAATTTGCACAAGTATGTTATTGGATTATGATGCTTGTGCCTCTTCTCTCGATTGCCAAGTCATTTGCTCTCATTCTCCAACAAGAGAGGGAATTTAGCAATCCTTTCTCGTCACATTTTGCACAAGTACGTTCTCAGATTATGATTTATGATGCTTTTGCCTCTTCCCTCGATTGCCAAGTCATTTGCTCTCATTCTCTAACAAGAGAAGGAATTTGGCAATCCTTCCTCGTTGCATTTTGCACAAATACGTTCTCAGATTAGAATGCTTGTGCCTTTTCTCTCGATTGCCAAATCATTTGCTCTCATTCTCCAACAAGAGAGGGAATTTGGCAATTCTTTGTGGTCTCATTTTGCACAACTTTTTTAGATAGCCAATCCGCTATTCAGATTGCAAAACACTCCTCATTCCATGAAAGAACCAAACATATTGAAGTCGGCTGTCATTTCATCTGACAAAAAATTCAAGAGGGTCTGATTCATTTATTTTTTGTCTCTTCTAAGAACCAACTTGTTGATTGCTTCACCAAAGCTCTTATCCAACTTTCATTTATCTTTAATACTTCACATATTTTCCGAGATTTTTATCTATGGTTTGGAACGAGATCAAGGAGACGCTGAAGAAGATCGACGAGGCCAAAGAGAAGGTCGAAGACTTCTAGAGAGCTATGAACCCGGTCATTTCCGTTTATCAACCTTTTGGAACGAGACTCGAGGAGACTCTGAAACAAGATCGATGAGGCCCAAGAGAAGGTCGAAGACTCGAAGAGATACGGTCCCTACCGTTACCATTAAGATTTATATATTATTCATGTCATTTCCAAGCTGATGTACTAAAATGCACTTCCAGCTTGTGGGGAGTATTAGAGATAAAGATAATAACTAGTCAGTTATATTCGATAGTTACATTTTCTTTTTCATAACTACCTCTCGGCAATTACAGTAGTTACACTTTTGTTCTTGTATAAATGCTTATTCAATGAGCACTTCTGAATTAAGTTGATTAATGGAGAATTCAATGTAGAGTTTTCTTTCATCCTCTCTTAACTCCTAATATATACTAATTTTTGAAAACTCGTTTCTCTTATTTTTTTAAAAAAAACAGTTTCTAAAAATTAAAAAAAAAAACAAAATTAAACATACCTTATTAGGGGTTTTTTAAAATCTAAAAAACTTGTTTGTTAATCTATTTGATTTAGCTTTTTTTTTTTTTAAAGCTATATCATAAAATAGTTTTCAGAAGTTTTTTTTTTAAAAAAAGAGAAATGAGTTTTCACTATAAATTAGTAAATTAAAAACTGTAATAAGTTTTAGATGTTTTAAATTTTCATTTTTAAAAACTGAAAAGAAATCCTTAAAAACTATTTTTAAAAACTAATCTGCTAAATAATTTTTTTTATTTTTTTTTTTAAAATTAGAAAACTGTTCAAAAACAATAATCAGACGAGTCCTAAGTGTTTTTTAAATCAGTTTTCTATTTTTAAAAACAAAAAAACTAAAAAAAATTTGAGAAACTAATTTTCAAAATTACTTTTCGAAAGAAGTGTGTGGATTTTAGTTTTTAAAAATTAAAATCTAGAAACGTCTTAAATTTATTTCAGTTTTTTGTTTTCATATTAATATTTATTTGTATTAAAAACTAATTTCATTTTTTAAAACAATTTCTGAAATTTATTTATAATATAATTTTTAAAAACTAAAACACAAAAAAAAAATCAAAATGTTTAGAGGTTTGTTAAAAAAAAATGTACAGCAAAAATTAAATGAAAAAAAAAAGATGGATTTTATTTTTCTTGAAAAAACGTAACATGATTACATGAATATGTCAGCATGATGGCCTCATATATGATATGATAATTAAATATGAAAAGAAAAAGAATTATACTTGCCATGACTTGACCTGCCTTGATTTTGAAAGATTATATATAGAATATAAATAGGTTCATTGTTGGTCGGATATAAGTTGATATATTGACCTTAAAGAAAATATGGTCTTCCACACATTTATAATTTTACTAAGTTTAAGGACTACATGTTTGGATAAAATTATTTTGTAATATACATATAGTTGTATTTTATATTTAAAAAGTTTTTTTTATTTTTTTAATAAAGAAAAGATTTTTTTGTCTTTTAATTAAAAATTAAACTTTATTTTAAAAAGTTTTAAAATTGCTTTTCACATCTTAAAATTATCTTAAAAATCGCTTCTGACAGCAAATATATCCAAATAAAAATTGATTATGTCTCATATAATCGATTCTTTTTTAAAGCTTATTTTCATAATTAATCACAATTAATCCAAATATACTCTAAATATACATACTCAAATATTCATAATTTTCTTTGTTTTCATTATTAATTTTAAATTTTATCATTGTTGTTTGTTTGTTTGATTTGATGTTTTAATCATAAAATAAATAAATAAAAAACAAAAAATTAAAGAAGATTAAAGTGATAAAAATGAACTAGATTTTCCATCAGTAGAAGAGTAATGCTATATCCTCCTAATTATGGAATTAAATGCACTTTTAATCTTGGTATTAGGAAGATAATTAAGAGAATTATTAAGAGGATATAACATTGTTCATATTTAAATTGTGGGAGATCAAATAAAATAATAAACTTCAACAAAAAAATAATTAGAATTTTTCTACTCCTTCCGTTCTGAAATATTAGTCACGAATTTTACATAGATTAAAAAAATAATTAATTTCTATAAAATCTAACAAAAAGTGCATTGATAAACTAAATTAGTCATTGACTTTGATGTTTACTTAATAGCTATTGGCTATAAAAATAATAAAAATTAATGAAAATAATCAATAAATATAGCATTGATAATGTAAATGTGATAAATATTTTAAAACAATTTTTTTAGTAAAATGACTAATATTTTAAAACAGAAAAAATATTAAATTCACGACCAAGAAACAAATATTACTAAACTACTAGTAAAAGTCAAATTTATCTTGATTAAAAACAATCCAATTATACGAGACAAAGCAATTTCCTGTTGGGATGAAAAGTAAGAAAAGGACAGCTGGTTGGAAAAAATCAACATTTCAAAGTGGGAAATTGAATAGTGTGGAAATTGAAGAATTTTTAATGTGTGACGCAAATATGTGACGATAGGTATGGAATGAGGTCATTGAGAGTATTTTTTTTAAAAAAAAATTTTGAAATTATGAAAGAAAAAACTAATTAAATTGTTAACACGGTTTGCACACGGAACATAATTATGAAACCCAAATTTCTTATGATCACTCAAACTAATTTCTCTAGAATTTTGCATTTATTGTACTTACTCTTTTTAATTATTATTAAAAAAAACGCACACCTCCCTTCAAGGGAAAATAACTTTAATAATTAAAATGAAGTAACTTTAATGACATTTTAAACTTTAAAAGGAGATACATGCTTTTTCATAATTATATAAATATAAAATTCAAACATCAAAAGAAGTTAATGTAATTTTTATTTTTTTATAGAGCAAAGCTATATCTTCCTAATTATTTTTTTAATACTATATAAAGTATGGAATTAAATGTACTTTCAATCTTGAAAATATAAAAGTATTAAAAACATTCTTTAATGAGTAATTAAAAAGATTTTTAGGAATTTGAATTAAGAGAATTTAGAATTATTCCAAAAATAAACAACAACAGGGCCCTAAACAATAGCGGAAAGTGATATTGCCACTGCTAAAATTCTATTGCCACTCATTTTAAAATATTTTTTTAGTTTAAACTATATTTTTCAACCAATCAAATCAAAGTATTAATAACTAAATATTATTAAAATATTAAAAAAATGAATGACAATAGAGTTTTTGGAGTGACAATATCAATTCTCAACAATAGCAAGCACCGGCAAAACAAGAACTAAGAATACAAACAATAAATAGGAATAAACAAACAGAATAGTAAGCATTAAAGAAATTTCAAGTCATCAACATCATCCATTGAAGCTATAGAACCAAGCTCCTGGTGTAAATTCTATCAAATTAAAACATCCATTGTAGTCTTGAAGTTTTCACCCATTTTAACATTGACTAGCTTCATCTTTTATTAGATTTGGAGTATTGATCTAAACAAGAGAACGGAGTAGAGTAATGCTAGATTTTTCTACTTATCTTATTATTATATAAAGTATGAAATTAAATATATTTTTAATCTTAAAACCATAAAAAGCATTGAAAATATTTTTTAATGAATAAGTAGGAGGATTCGTAAGAACATAAAATAAGAAAATTAGAAATTACTCAATGGAGTAACTCTCCGATCATTGACAGAGAATTCATCACATGGATATTTTGATTTCATCCATAATTGGATTAAATAGCATAACTCTTCCATTTTCATAAGTTTGCCATTAAAAATTGCTTCGTTTCGCCCTTTTCAAATAATCCAAATATTCGCAAACCAAATACTATTCCAAATCTCCTTATTCCTTGCAATGACGAGGACACCCATGTTGACAGATAAATAGGAATGGAAGTAGTACATGTTTACTTTATAAAATCATTTACTACATATAATTAATATAAGTTCTTTTAAGTCATTTAATAAATATAAGTTTATTTCATAAGTTAATTTTACTAAATATTTCTACACAACTATAAAATATAACTCATAAACTATAAGTCATAAGCTATAAGTTATAAGTCATATATTATAAGCTAGAAGCTAGTGTTGCTAAACACAGCTTAAATATCACTTTTGAAAATCGAAACAAAACTACATAAAATAACATATTTATATATTTTTTTTTTCTATCTTTAGCATGTAATGGGTAGCCACTAGTACCCAGGGTATGGGCACAATTTATTCACTGCGGGTATTACACTATTACTAACAAGTATTTGTGAGTACGATTTTTTGTATCTCTAACTCTCGTGCTATAAATGTCCAAAAATGTATAAGTTTAATTGCACTTTAGGTTTTTAAATTTGCATTTTTCATGATTTTGGTTTCAAAAATTTAAATTTTCTGATTTTGATGCCCGAAGCTAAAGCTAGCATATAATCTAATATGTAGTTGGAAAGATAATATTTGCAACTTTTAAAAATTTGAGAGATCAAAATTGTGAAACTAAAACTTAATGGACCAAAATCGAGAAAAGTTGAGACTTGAGAGACCAAAAGTTCAATATAGTGAAATGGAAATTCACAAAAAAAAATATCAATTTTCAAATTAAAGTAACCTCAATTAGGTTGGTCAAATAAGGCGTAACGAGATCTTTTTAACAGGTCGTAGTCTCTAACTTCAATTTGTTTCTTTAAGGTGAAATAAATATAAGTATATTTGTAATATGCTCTTGGAGCCCATAGGTTTTTCTTTTCTTGGACTAGGAAACCACATTTTCTTATCTAAATTTTTGTAGAAAAAAATGTTAGAGTAAACTATCACTTTTAATCTTTTAAAATGTATGTATTTTTCAATTTTATCCTTAATTTTTACTTAACTTTGTTTTATTCAATAACTTTCATTTTCATAATTGAGTTTGATTTTTACGACATCATAACCTCGTTAATAAACTTTATTTTAGTCATGAAGACCAAATTAAAACTTTTGATCAAAACTGATGAACTTATATATCTGTATATAATTTTTTGAACAATAAAAGACTAAAATAAAACTAATCATTAACAGTATTATTATATCAGAAACCTAACGAGTAACAAAAATCATTAAAAATGACTTTTGAACCTAAAGTCCAAAGTTTCAACCATAAAAATAACACTTATTTCCACAATTTTTATTACCAAAACTCAAAATAGAATAGATCCAAGCAATGACGAAACTAGAGATGACGTGGAATTGATGACGTGTTCACTTTTTCACTTCACTTCCAACAACTTTCCTTCTTCCTTTAACACAGTTATATAATCTCAGAACCACTTTGGTCTCAACCAGATATTCTAAAATTAAAAAATGGAATCAACATGCGTCGATACTTCACTCAATCTTAACCTTGATCCTTCTCTTCACACGGTTCGTACACATTTTTCTAATTTCCAATAGCAAGAAAATTAATTCTCTTACAATAATTTTTTCTAATTGCATATTTGAATTTCATCCTCAAACTTTTTAAACTAGACTAAAATACACATTTGTTCCTTTATATTTTGTCGAAATTTTATATTGGTCTTTTATGTTTATTTTGTCTCAATTTAGTCCTTTACGATTGTTTTTTGAACCAACGATAGACTCTTCTTTGAATCTGTTGGTCTACTTATCCGAACTGCATAGGTGACACCTACATGACATTAACGGCTTTAGTTGTCATCAATTTCCAGACTAAAACGACACCGTATTGATTTTTTTTCTTTAGGGTATGCAGTTGTGTTAACTTAATCTAACGGAGGCAGACTTAAGAAAAAAATTTAATACGGTGTCGTTTTAGTATGGAAATGGAGGGCAACTAATGCCGTTAATACTATATTGGTGCCACGTATACAGTTTTGTTAATTTAGACTAACGAATTCAAAGAGTCCAACGTTGGTAAAAAAATAAACATAAAGGAGACCAAAATAACATTTCGACAAAACATAAAGGAGTAAATATATATTTTAGCCTTTAAACTATAATAATTTGATTTTTTAATTTTTTTTTGGCAGGCTGAGATTTTGGTTGAAGAATTGCATCGTTTGAGTTGTGAGAACCAGAGACTAACAGAGACGTTGACTCACATGCGTGAAAACTATGAAGCTATGCAAAAGCAATTGACACAATTGATAAACACAGATTTTGATCAAATTAATTATTATCCCTCACCACAACAATCAAGGAAGAGAAAATTTGAAAATTGCATCAATATTTTTGGTAATAATAAGGGAAATATTAACACTGAATGTAGCACTATTACAGAGGAAGATAATTCATTCAAGAAGCACAGGGAAATTACCTCTTTACCCAAGATTTCAAAAGTTCTTGTCAAGACGGAAGCGTCTAATACTAGCTTGGTAAGTTAATATAATTTCACATTAGTTTATATATTTCAAAAAATTTCATTTTAGTCCCTAACTCTACAACTTTATTTTACTTTAATTTTCTGCGAGATTGATGTGTATGATTTTTATCTAAAGTCATGGATTAATATTAGGAATGATTGTTTATAAAGTCAATAATTAAGAATTGAATTATATACCACACACTTATACACATGTCTTTATCAGATGTACTGTGCTGGTTTTATGGATAATACAGCTTTAATTTGTGTCTGTATTATAAATTAATTAATTCCAAAGTACTAATTAGCAATTTTGAATGTGATTTTTGGTATGAAGTATGTGATGGATGGATATCAGTGGAGGAAATATGGTCAGAAGGTTACCAGAGATAACCCTTCTCCTAGAGCTTACTTCAGGTGCTCCTTTGCCCCAAGTTGCCCAGTGAAAAAGAAGGTACAAATTCAATTTTAATTTAAATTGGATTATTAATATCATTTTTTTTAGTATTTATCCAGAAATATATCCTCTCATATGCTTAATAAATCATGTAGTATTAAGTTTCTTTGTGTTTGTCTCTCATGTTAAGTTTTACTAAATTTCACCTATTTTTATTTATTTATAAAATATAAACCAAAAAAATTTAATATAATTTAATATAATTAATAAATAATTGAGTAATTTAATTTTTTTGCATAACAGTCCTCTACGTACAAAAGCTTAACTAAAATATTAAAATTAAAGACGAAGAATGCTGTTAACTTGACTCTTCAAAGAGTTATTGTTTAGAGAATTCAAATCTCTTTTAATTTATGTATTTTTATAATAGTTCGAAGAAATATGATCGTGTGTATAAAAAAAATTCTAATCCATGTATTTTGTTTTCTAGTAACTGAATAATTTTAGTTAGTGTGTTTGATTTGCCATGTAATGTAAAATTTTCACTTTCAAATTTCAATCCAATTATGATAAAAAAATCGAAAATTATGTTAAAAATTAACATGATTTTGTAAATTAAAACATATTATCGGTAAGCAAAATTCAAATTATGCACTTTAAACTACAATACGAGAAATTTCAGATGTAATCCAAACATACACTATTGGAATCCATTCATGAAACAAGATCAAAATTTGATGTATCTAACATTTTCCCATTATTATCAAATAGGTGCAAAGAAGTGTAGAAGACCCTACAATTCTAGTCACAACCTATGAAGGGGAGCACAATCATGGTCATCAACAAGCTAAAATATCACTTGTCTCAAACCAAAGTGAATGCCCTAAATCTTTAGGGTCAGGTCCTATTTCCACACCAACTTCTTCACACAATATTGGAAGTACAAAACCAACAGTTACACTTGACTTGGTCAAGTCAGGATTATTGGTTGAAAATGTTCAAAATTCCTCATTTTTGGTCCAACAAATGGCAAATTCTCTGACAAGAGATCCCAATTTCACAGCAGCACTTGCTAATGCTATTTCTGGGAGGATTCTAGACCAGGCTTCTGTGGACAAATGGTGAATTGACAGTGTATGAACAGGGGATTCGACAAATGGTGAATTGACACGTGTATGAATAGGGGATTCTGTTATTTTGTTGGCTTCTTAATTATGATGGAGGCTGCAGCTTGTTGTAAATTGGTTGCTTAACTTTTAAGAAATTTTGAGTAGAATTTAAATCAATAAATTTAGAAAAAGAAAGTAAAATATCAATTTAATATTAAAAATTATTGTTGATATTTAATATAATCCTTTAAATTATGAAAAAGGAAATTTATCACTACTATTAATTTATTTTCGATGTCAACAAATTGTTTTGATTTAAAATACAATACAATATAATGGCCAATAATATTTTGGTTGACAGAGAAAAAGTAGCTCAGAAAAATTGAGTGCTGAACAAGTTAAAATTATCCCCACCATAGACAACACCATAAATATATAACTTTTTTATCTTTAATTTTTTTTAGTTATAATTTAGCAATTATATAGTTTTTAATGTAAATTTTCTTATAAAGTATATTATTTAAAATTTAATACTTTATATATTTAAACATTTTTTTGTGTGAATTTAAGGTATCTTTTAGATGACAGCTAAAAATTAATTCTTTTGAGGTGTAAAAATCACCGAAATAATATTTATCTCTACCAACAAACTCTTTTCTATACACAAGACTAGAATAAAAACCCTTATTAACATTTTAAAAAATCTAATTATCTACTAACCATGTTATCTTTTTTTCACCAAAGTAAGAATGTTTCCCTTAAACAAATAATAAACAAATACAATACTAGGAACATAATCAATTTATTTCATTCGAAAACTAAACAACAAAATGAAAAACAAAGAAAATCATACATAAATCCCTAGTCAAGAATAAAGAAAAACCTAAAAAAAGGGGGGTCATCTTAGGGAACAATAAGAATTAGGATAGTTCAAAACATAGCTATCCTTGTTGTTTTCTTTTATCTTCCAAAACACACTAAAATTCTTTCCCTCCCCTCTCCTCCTATTATTTCCCAACCAAACACAGAAACGTATTTTCCTCCCCTCCCCTCCCCTCCTTTCTCCTCTCCTCCTAAAACCTCTAACCAAACATAGGGCATGTTTTTTAGAAACATAAATTACTTATATTTTTCTAGCTCTTAGGGTTTGCTATCATAAAAAAAGAGGAAGATTGTTGAGTCAAAAAACCCTTAGATTGTTATTTGTTTTAATGATAAAAAACACAATCTAAACTATAAAAATCTAAGTTAATTTGAGATGTGTTGGTATCTAACATCCGTACCCAAGTGTGCAGAAAGATTTTAGCTTAGATCATTAGGAAGAACAAATACAAAGAAACCACCACTAGACAAGGAATATTTAAAGGAGCTATACTTAAGACATACAGAAAAGATGCTCAAGACAAATACAATAGTAAAGAAGCTACACATCACTGACAGAAACCTAGTTTAGGTCTTAGTTGAAACTGGAGGACATGAAGATCATAATACTCAGAATAGAAGAATGATTCTCATACTCAAAGGACATGAATACAGGTTCAACTCTGATTTACATTCTACACTCATACTCATAGAAGATTGAACTCAGACTTATCAAACCAGAAGAACCAACAATAAAGAAGATTGCTGAATCAAGATATATTAGGAAGTATTTTCCTAACATTCAAGTGAATGCTATTGAGGATAGATGCCCAAATATCAAGAAATATATAGCTCCGATTGTTGATGCATCAACGCAGATTGTAATCAGAAATAAAATAGGAATGAAGTTCAGAACTATACTTTACTAATGAAATAATCTACAATCTAAGCAATGAAAGAGGATACAAGAACAATGATTCATTCAAAAACAGATCTTATTATGATAAATCAAGACTTAAGATTAGAAGAACTAAAGATTAGATTATCCTACGTTTGAATCCTTATAAGAACTAATCAAGATGGAAGTACAGTAGCAAATATGAACTATCATCAGAAGACTTCAAAAGAGCATAACTCACATCAGAAGTAAAAGTATTCAGAATTGTAGATTAAGAAGATCTTAGATGGATAGAATTCACATTAGAAGTAGAAGACTTCAAAATTGCATACCTCAGATAAAAAAATTCACAACTCACATCAGAAGTAAAAGATTTTAGAGCTACAAAACTCATATCAGAAAAGAAGGAAGCTTCGTAATAGTAGAAATTGGATTAGAAGTAAAAGAATTCAGAGCTACAGAATGATCAGAGAGAAGGAAGCTTTAGAAGAACAGAACTTAGATCAGAGGTAGAAGACATCTAAGGTGCATATCCAAGTACAAGATGAGCAAACTACTCTGATCATAAGGAGAAGGAAGTTAAAAATTTAAATCTGAAGTACTCTATAGTGACAAAAATCTAAGAAGAATTTCTAGAAATCAGAACACAACTCAGATCACATCAGAAGGATTAATGAAGACTTCAGATTGACAAAGCTCAGATATGGAAGATATATGATCCTGGAAAGGTACAAAATTGATAGATTCAATCTAAAGTTCGAATATAACCTCAAGAGGATCACTCTAAGCATCAAAGAAGAAGAAGATCAAGATCAAAAGGCTTTGAGTTAGCTCCAATTCAAAAGTTAAAGTCAGATTGAGATGAAACCTTAAACTGATCTAACATAGGTTGTCAAACAAGTACAAGATGATATCGTTCTAGCTAGGAGCCCAAGCAAAGTTTAAAATTCAAACTTGAATGACTCAAAAAAAAGCTCCAACGGTCGCATAACGACTACTTCATCAATTGGAGGTTATAAATATAGAAGAGGGCCTGATCTACGAGTCGTGAAAGCATGCATTACAAAATCATATATTCAAGTTCTTCAAGCTTCAAGTCTAACCTGAATCCAAAATTTGAACCTTTGAGAATCCCCCGTAGTTACTAATATTTTCTTAATCATATCATCTTGTAACTATATTTGCTAGTACTTACACTTTCTTATCCACACTGTGTATGATTTAGCAACCCACAAAACCTTCATCTACCTATTAGATTGGTGAGTTAGTCACTTAACCTAGTTAAGCAATGAGTCTAAGTGAGGTGTGAGTTCATCTAAGCCTGGAGAGGCTTGGGACAAACTACTTAGAAGCCTAGAGAAGCTCTGGAAGAAGAATACTCAGTTGATAGAAGCTTGCAGAGGTTATGTGAAGAAGAATACTTACCTTGTAACCATGGAAAGACCTAAGAATAATACTCTTGTATCCTTGATTAGAGAATAATTGAAATATCACTTGTAGACGTGAAGTCTGGACGTAGCCTTTGTTGGGTGAATCAAGACAAAAATCATTGTGTTATACTTTTCCCTTAATCTCCATTCTATTCTGTTTTAAGAATTAGACTTATACTTTGCTTTATCAATCTAGTAGAATATGAACTTAATTATTTATTTTTATTTACGAAACCCAAACTTAGTATAAGTTTCTTTTTTCTAAGATAATGTCTTCAAAATATACTCAAATCTAGAATCTAGTTCTGTTTCATTAAATATGTTTTATAAACTAATACGCTAGCTTCCACACTATCATGTTCAAATCTGACCTATAGCTTTTCATTCATACTTCTCTCATATTCCTTTTTATCTTATCATCCAGCAGACCTAAACTCATTATAAGTATGTCTATCCAGCAGAATCTATCTCAGACTGAGCTTCTTGCATTCAAATATCTTTTATGTGTATTACTCTTATTTGTGATTCTTTCTATAAATTTTCTAAGATTATATTTATAGTTATTGAGTTTAAACCTATTCCAATCTATTCTATATTTGTGTTGAGAAAAAATGTGTTCCGTAGAATTTAGAATATGAGATCCAAGTATCCAGCTTGAGTTTTAGAGCTCAAATTCAATATGAAGTATTTCAAAAAGGGCCAAAATTTTATAATCTCAATTAAACCTGGCTTCTTCAGTTTGTGTTGTCACTCGCATTTTGATGGAGCTTTGAATCTCCATATGCATTTGAATACTTCCTCATGTGGGTGGGGAGCTACTTGTATTAGCATTGAATAAGCTGACTTTACCGTAGAAATTCCCTTTGTGTCATGTTTCCACTTCCAGAAATCCTCTTTTGTTAAGTCAATTTGGATGTTGCTCTTTTCCTCTTTTAGAGAGGCCATGGTCTATTTTTCTCATTCAAAGAGGCATCTCCTCCAATGTAATTTCCATTGCCTGCTTCCATGTCTCCATTCCACCATTTCATTAACCATTCACTCCTTCTTGTGACTTAGGGAGTGCAATCTATTGTATTTTTTTCCTTTAAAGGTAAGTTCCTTGCCTAAGTATCTTCTCATAAGCTTGTATTAGCACGGTTACCTACTTGTCTATTTAAACCTTCCTAAGTATCTTCTCACAATCTATTGTAATTTCCCATTTTATTAGGGAAGCAAAATCGAACTCACTTGGACTGGGGATCTTGTTTCTATAACAACTCCATATTGCTTCCTTAACTTCCTCCTCCTCAAAAGGCTTAGTGAGGGCAAGGTTACCTTCTTCCCTAATTTTCCTTAAAAGGATGTCATCTAGTCTAGGCTTATCCCACAAATCATCCTTAAATTTTTCTTTAAAAAAGGACTTGATTTGTTGTTTTACTAGTGTTGGATTTTCAGACCATACCCCATCTATGAGGAGCCCCTTGTTCTAATTAATCTTCCTTCTTTATTTATGCTTATGTGGGAGAATTTGCCTTTCTTCCTTGATTATTTGAATGGGATAGTCATTTAGCCTTTTTAGGTACCACAACTCAGTATTTAGTTGTTTCCTAAGGGCTAGATTTGGGTTAAGTGACAACTGGTTTCCCTCTACATAATCTAGTTCGTTCAATTGTTATGTGACCAATTCAATTTTCCTATTGGTGTTACCAAAAGAATCCTTGTTCCAACTTTTAATGCACATTTTTAGGTATTTTACATCGTCCCTAACTACATAAGCTGCCCACCCCTTAAACTATTCGTATTCCCAACATTTTATCCTGGTCTGTTTGGTTCAACGGGGGAGGGGAGGAGAGGGGAGAGAAAATAAAAATTTTATAGTGTATTTGGTTCAAATGGAGGGGGAGGAGAGAGGAAAAGTAGTGTTTTTGTGTTTGATTGAAGAGAATGGAATGGATTATGTGTTAAAAACTCCTTCCCTCTCCCATCAAATCCCTCCACTTTTGGAGGGATTCCAAAACACACTAACACTATGTTTGGTTAGAAAGAAGAAAAAGAGAGAAAAGAAGTTGAAAAGAAAGAAGTTAAGAGGAGTGAAGAGAAGTAAGAGTGATTTGAAAGATGTTTCGTTGAATAGAAATAGAGAAGAAATGAAAGACGAAAGAAGTATAACCTTAAATAGAATATTTAATAATCTCTTTAAAACTATTATATAATTTAGTTAATATTCTTTATAAAGTATTCATTATATTAATTAAATTATGAAAATTAATAAATATATTATTTGCAAATTTTTTTAAAAAACAAAAAATTAAAGCTATCTCTCATTAAAAGTTAGTAAGTCACCGTAAATTAGAGTCATCACTTTTTAAAATTAATAAGAAGTGGGTAATTTGGTAATTGGCATGATGTTTCTCAGCATTGTCGCCCAGTCTCGCCTCATCAGGGGAGAAATTTTTATAGCATGGGGCCCACCAACATTTCTACTTCTCCCTCTATCACTCTGCTAATCAAATGATGGAAATATGACATTTCAACTCTATTTCTATCGTTGTTATTTCTTTCTTTAGTATTTCTCTTGATCCAAACATGCTATAAAATTCCTCCATTCTCCTCCTATTATTTCTTAACCAAACACAAAAATTTATTTTCATTCCCTCCCCTCCCATGCCTTCTCTTCCTCTCCTAAAACCTCCAACCAAACATATGGTAAGTTTTTTAGAAACTTAATTTACTTATATTTTTCTAGCTCATACGGCTCGCTATTATAAAAAAAGAGAGAGATTGTTGAGTCAAAAAAGCCCTTATATTGTTATTTGTTTTAATGATAACAAACACAATCTAAACTATAAAAATCTAAATTAATTTGAGATGTGTTGGTATCTAACATCCCTACCCAAGTATGTAGAAAGATTTTAGCTTAGATCATCAGAAAGGACCATTACAAAGTAACCACCACTAGACAAGAAATATTTAAATGAGTTATACTTAAGATATACAAAAAAGATGCTCAAGACAAATATAATAGTAAAGAAGCTACACGTCACTGACAGAAACCTAGCTTAGGCTCAGTTGAAACTGGAGGACATGAAGATCAGAATACTCAGAATAGAAGAATGGTTCTGATACTCAAAGGACATGAATACACCTTAGTTCACTCATAATAAAAACTTATCAATATCAATAATTTCTTAATATGTGTGAAAAAACCTAAAATGTCTATAGTTTTGGAATGGAGGGAGAATTATTTATGGTTGTCTAGAATTTTATTAGGGAAGCAAAATCGAACTCACTTGGAATGGGAATCTTGTTTCCATAACAACTCCATATTGCTTCCTAAACTTCCTCCTCCTCAAAAGGCTTAGTGAGCGCAAGGTTACCTTCTTCCCTAATTTTCCTTAAAAGGATGCCATCTAGTCTAGGCCTATCCCACAAATATTCCTTAAATTTTTCTTTAAAAAAGGACTTGATTTGTTGCTTTACTAGGGTTGGATTTTCAGACCATACCCCATCTATGAGGAGCCCCTTGTTCTAATTAATCTTCCTTCTTTTATTTATGCTTATGTGGAAGAATTTGGTATTTGCATTGCCTTTTTTCAGCCACTGTTTCCTTGATTATTCGAATGGGATAGTCATTTTAGCCTTTTTAGGTACCACAACTCAGTATTTAGTTGTTTCCTAAGGACTAGATTTGGGTTAAGTGACAATTGGTTTCCCTCTACATAATCTAGTTCGTTCAATTGTTATGTGACCAATTCAATTTTCCTATTGGTGTTACCAAAAGAATCCTTGTTCCAACTTTTAATGCACATTTTCAGGTATTTTACATTGTCCCTAACTACATAAGCTACCCACCCCTTAAACTATTCGTATTCCCACATGTTTCAACCAGATTAGCAAAATCCGGCACTACCATCCAACAACTTAGTACTCTGAATGGTCTTAGGCCCCAATCCACATGGCTTGATTGTTAGACTAAAGGCCTATGGTCTGATATATTCCTATTCATACCATAACAAGCCATGTATGGCCATATATCTATCCATTGTAGGAATAACACAAACTTATCTAATCTGCTCATGCCTTGCCCATTTGCATAGAGCCTTGTAAATCTCCCACCACATAAAGGAAGATCTATGAGTTCTAAGTCCTCTACAAATTGATTAAAGGATGTGATATTACTCCTTTCATCCTATCCTCTACTTTTCTCTCCCTCATATGTCTAATTGCATTGAAGTATCTCCTTACACACTAACACTCTGGGCCCAAAAATTCCCTCTTTTTCTTGATACCAATCCAAACTCTTTTTTTTTTTTTTACCAAGAATATAACATGAATAGACATTTATGATATAGCAAAAGGTTCTCAAGGTACCCCATAGTCCAAAAACTCTTATGAAATCTCCCCATTGCCTTGAAAATCAAAACCATTTTCAGGGCATTTGTTTCAATACTAGGCACATTTATACTCTAGGGAAGCTCTCAGTTATCAAAGTTCATTCGATGACTCAATTCATTGATATAGGAAATTACGACTAAAACAATAGCTTCTAGTATAATTTTGTTTGAAAAGATAATACAATCACCAGCAAAGAGAAGAATATAAACACACCCCTCATAAATTAAAAAAGAAAAAGAAAAAGCATACTCTAGGCCTTCTTAGGTTACTATAGCCATCTAGGAGAACGAATTGTACTAAGATTCACTAGCCTATGAGAATTTTGACCAATGATCCTTAGCTTATTCATCTCAGCAGAAACTTCCAAGGATCAACCTTCTCATATATGAACCCCAATTGGTCAATGGTTGCTACCTTCTCAACTAGGGGCGTAAACAAGTCCAACCCAACCCACAAACCCAAACAACACAATATAGAAAAATACGGATTGGGTCGGGTAATTGGGTAGGTTCACGTATGAAAGTGCTTAACCTGATCTAAGTCGGGGCGGTACAAGTTCTATTTTTCTATATCCGACCCAACATCCTTTTTTAAAAACATTTTTGTCTATTTTCTATATTATATTCATTTTTTAAAAAATTCTTATTATATTTTTGCAATTTTTTTATTTTAAAACTTTTTCTATTAAATTAGATACCCGACCCAAATTTTGTCTCGGATTAAAAATATCTTAACCCAATCCAACCGAACCCGACTAATTTTTTTTTCAATTGCATTCTATTTTTCCTCATATCCAAACCTGATTACACCTTTATTCTCAACAAGCTACATCTCCACCTTCAACTCCAACCCTTCTGTTTTTGTTGAAGATTTTGATACCTACATTACCGTTTCTTTATCCTCATTGAAGTACATCAATTTTTGGTGATCCAACATGCAATAACACACCAGCCACCACCATATATGAGCGGGGACAAAACCTAGAAGAACTAGGAAAAAAACCCTCACACCACCTCTATAGACAAACCTTAGCAGAGAAAAAAGAAAATAACATATTCCTCACTTCTTATTCTTAACTAGGTTAGTTGTGTAAATTAATTATTATGTTTTGATAGTTTATAACTTAATTAATACACGTGTATAGATGTAGATATACCCGAATATCTAAGAAATCCATTGGATACTTCTCCGTTAGTACCCGCCAAATATATATTGAGTAACAAGGTGCCATCGTACTCATTGTTATCCCTACATATAATATCAAAGTTTAAAGAATATTTAACCACATTTAGGCATTGAGAAATATCTTTTAATAACATATTTTTAATACTTTTTATTAAGTAAAACTTTACGTAAAGCCTCATAAATAAAAACAATTTTATTTAAGAATGTTTACCCTAATTTTTCTTTTGTTTAGCAAAAATGCATTCATATGGGTTCAAGTCAAGAAGCGGCTACTTAAAGCTTCGCAATTCTAGCCATCAGATAACCTAGTGAGTGCTATTTACCTAAAGTTTTAAGAATAATTTTTAAAATATGTTAGTATTTTTCCCCAAGTATATTATTTGTTATATTTTATACTTATTTCGCTACAAAATAATTGCCATTTATTAACGCTTTTTTGTTGGTTTCAATTAAATTAGTTATCGTTAGTATAGACTTTGTGTAACAAAATTAATCTGTTAGTATAGACATATAATATCCATACTAATAGATAAATGCATATATATATATATATATATATATATATATATATATATTAACAGATAAATATGTTAGTGTAAGTAAATGATATATACCATCAATTTACAAATTATTAGTAAAGGAATTTTAGAATTATATTAACAGATAAAGTTGATAGATAGAGTCTATATACTATTAGTAGCTAATCTAATTGAAGTCAAATAAAAAAGAAATTAATAAATGTCCATTTGTTTGTAGTGATTAAAATCCACACAAATGACTAAATATGAGAAAGGGAATATAATGCAAGGAAATGTAGGGTGGACCAACAAAGTTCCATACAGTTAGCAGTTAGTTGGGTTCTTTAAGCATATTGATAGGGGTTCGAATCCTGGCGGTGCGTATAAAGAAGGCTTTGTTGAGAGAAACAAATCCTACCTCGATGATCTCTACCCCTCAAAAGGATTAGTCTTCGGCTATCGGCCGGGAATACCCCTGATTAAAAAAGAAAAAGAAACGTAGGGTGGGATGACAAGGGGCTAGACGGGTAGATACATGCCCACTAGTCCACTACCCATCCTGTGGGTACTTACGATGATGATTTTATTAACTTAAAAATGTTCGAAAGTATTAAAATGTAAAAAAAAAAAAACTATTTTTAAAATAAAATTTATAGTAAAAATTATATAAGTATTAAAATGAAATAAAAATAAAAAATAAATATTTTAATAATGCAATTTGCACTAAAACATTTGTGTTATTTTCAAAATTCGATTATTATATTTAGATAATTTAATAAAAATTTTTTGTTTATATATAATATTAACTATCACATATGTATATGAATGTCAAATTTTATCAATTCAATCGTTAAATTCTAAGATATTATTAAGACAATAATGTATACTAATGTTTTTTTAAAAAATTAAACATTTTTGTGTAAGTCATCTAGTAGGTAACTAACATATATGTATGTTTTAAAAATGAGTTAAATAATTGGCGTTAGTTTACTGCCTCATTCTCTTTATCAATGTTTTGCGATTAACTACTTTTTAATTTAATTACAAAATCAATCTTCTTTTTTAGTGTGAAAGGGGAGAAAGAAAACAAATATATATATATATATATAAGGTCTGAGTGACATGAAAGAGAAAGAGAATTTGAAATATAATTATTATTAAAAAAATTGATTTAATGACTAAATAAATAAGATTGTTAATATTACGTCGCTAATAATTTTGGTCGCTAATTCGGTCGTCAATTCTTTCGCTAACTATTTAGCAATCGGATAAATAAGTTTACCTATTTCATGGTCTTTAAACTGACTTTATCGATCTGGTGGTAATGTGTGCAAGGGCAGAACTAGTCTAAAATTTTTGGGGAGGGAGAACAAATATAAAAGATTAAATAGATCAAAATTTTGAAAGTGTACTTAGAGAGTTACTCCCTCTGTTACTTTATATTAGTCTCTTTAGCATTTTTGATTTGTTTACTTTTGATAGTCTCTTTAGAATATCAATAAACAATTAATGTTATTTTTCCACTTACACCTTATAATAAATACATGTTTTCACTAAACATTTATGATCTACTATCTATAAACAAAGGTATAAAAGAAAATTATGTAATAAATATTCCTAGAATTTTTGATATCTAATCATTTCCATAATTCATGTACATAACCTTAAATGACTAACATAAAAAAATAGAAGAAATAGTAATTTTCAAATAATAAATGACAATTATCAAATTTAAGTAAATGTGAGAACTTATAGAAAGATATAACATTTTTTATTGTATAAAACAAAAGTGTTTGATAGTTTGATTTATGAAAATTACATATAATCACCATCTATCATAAATACAATGAGTGAGGAAAGAATATAATATGTGTATTATGTATAGTAATAAATACAAAGATTAAGTCAAAATATGAGGAGTTACGTGCATGGATTGAATTACTCTTCACACTTATTCTCATTACCAATGTGTGGCTGTGGCCTTTGCACAATACTCTCCACTCTTTCTTAGGAGCCTCATTATTGATTATTTTTTGAAAAATTTTATGGTATATATTGCATTTTTTGTCTTTATGTGTAATTATAATATTAAATTATTAATTATTTCGTAAATAATATTTCGTGATTATTCGATAATCATTTAATTTATTGGTTATAAAAGAAAAAGGACTAATAGGTAAAGGACCAAATTGAAAAGAAAAAAAAAAGATAAAGTACAAATTGATGAATCAATTCTTAAAATTGTAGGACTAAAATTGTAATTTTACCTAAAAATAAAAGAGTGACACTAATTCTTTTTCAAAACAAGCATTTTTAACTGACTTTCTAGAAGGAAAAAAAAAAGAAAGAAAGAAAAAAAAGAAAAAAGAAAAAGAAATGCTTTCTCAATCAAGCTTTCATATTCCCACTACTTCCGAGACCAATGAATCTTCATTCTCTACGCCGGTTTTATTATGTTTATACTTGTCGTGGTGGGGACTCAAATATCAGCGTGTTATACTGATTGAAGTGATGAAAACAATTCTCCAAAAAAAAAATACATTATTTCATATAATCACGAGTTTCTTACCTCTTAAGATGAGACTAACCACATTTGTGTTGCGTGGTAGTGCTGACTCAGGGAATTTAGCATAGGTGAGATTCAAACACGGATTCTTCCGCCGTATATCGTTCCTCCTATAAACTTAGAAGGGCCTTACACAGCTAGCTCCAACTTTGGAGTTATTTAAAATATAGTTTATAGTTTATATAATTAATATTCTTTAAATTTCGGTTGGAAAATTTTATCAATATATATTGATGAGCTGTTTTCTTTATTAAAAAAAAAAAATTGTTGGGCTGTTTGTTTGTATTTTTTTAAAAATAAATGAAAATGTTTTCCTTTAATTAAAAGTCAAGTTTAAATTTTGTTGACTAATTTATTTTGTTTCTGAAAAAGGTGAAAACGGTGCGAATTTTGTAAAACATATGTACGTTTTTAAGTTCAAACCTTATATGCTTTTATAGTAAAAAATATGTATATAATTTTTGAATTGATTGTCGGTTTACGACGTTAAAATTCTAACAAGCATGACCTAATCTATGAAGGAGCAAATGCAGAAAGAATTCCTCATTTCAGTAAAACTGAGAAAATGAAAAAAAAGTATGTTACAAGACAGAAAATAGACTGAGCTTAGCCTTAGATTTGAGAAAGAGGTAAATTAAAAAGAGATACTGAGTCTATTATTTAGATCATGCTAGAACGGATGAAAGATAAGTTCAGATTCTGTTAGATAAAAATAAAGATAAATAAATAATGTATTAAGAATGAATCTAGGTTTAAATCTAATGCAGAATAATAAAGGAGAATAAAGAGATAATGACACTGAGATTTTTATTCTGTTTCACCCAATAAAGATACATCTAGTCCTCACTTTTTCAATTGAGATTTTTTACTATTCTCCAATCAAGAATACAAGAGTTTCTTTAATAAAGTTTTTTTTTATATTAAACTATAATAAAGTTTTGATATTACATACGACCCTATCAATACATCACAATTTCTCATGGCATAACTTAAAAATAATAGCACCAACAACATCCACACTTAAGAAATAAGATTTTTTTTTTACAAATAACAGTCTCACACACAGATATATATATATATATATTATGGGTCCCCTTGAAATTGGGCCATGGGCGGGTGCCCACTCATTCATGCTCCAGGGCTGGCCCTGAGCCTCTCAATGCTTCTATCAACTGAGTATTTTTCTTCACAAAACTTCTCTAGAATTCTATTAAATAAGTATTCTTTCCTCAAAGTCTCTTTAGGCTTAGATGCACTCACACTCCACTTAGACTTATAGTCTAACTAAGTTGAGTGACTAACTGACCAATCTAATGGGTAGTTTTGTGATTCTAAAGTCATTCTAAAGTCTTGATTGATCTTTCTGATCTTATATGAGTTCTTTTCTAACTTCAGACATCCTTCTCAGATTATTGTCACTGTGGAGTAGTTCAGACTATACTTCCCTCAAAGTTTTTGGATGTGCTTGCTTTGTTCTCCTTCAACCCCTCGAATACACTAAAATTGAATCTCGTGCTCGTCTTTGCTGTTTTTTAGGATATGGAACTGAACATAAAGGTTATCGCTGTTGGGATCCTATCTTTCAACACATCCAGATCTCTCGTCATGTCATCTTTTGGGAGGATATTATGTTTTCTTCTATATCAATATTCACAAGCATTCCTCCTACTTCTACTCCTTTTTTACTAACACTTTGATTGATCATTTTCACTTGACTGTCATACAATTTTTCAGGGACACCCACTAGAAGCGAAAACCATGCATAATCCTCTGGTGCATCCACAATAATTGTTGAAGCCCTGGCTTCGTCTTGTCATTCTGATCTTCCTGGTGAATCTAGTGAACCCACAACCATCGTTCAAGCACCAACTACATCTATTAACTCTGATCAGCCTGTCGAGTCTGCCCATGAAACTTACACTCATCCATCTCGGGATAGAAATCCTCCTCCATATATTATCATTGTTTCTCCATGATGTTTAACCTCTATGAAACATTGTCTTATCACAAGGCATGGACTGATCTCCTTTGGCAACAAGCAATGCAAGAAGAATTGAATGCCTTAGAAACCTTTGAAACCTGGAAATTGGTTGATCGTCCCCTTGATAAAGCATTGGTAGAAAGTAAATGGGTTTATAAAATCAAGACCCGCTCTAATGGATCCATTGACTGCTACAAGGCCCAATTAGTGGCAAAAGGGTTCAATAAGAGTATGTCATTGATTATGAAGAAACATTTTCTCTCGTCGTCCGCCTCACTTCTACTCGCACTTTTCTTGCCATTGCTGCCTCACGCCATTAGAAGCTTCATTAAATGGATGTCAAGAATTCTTTCATAAATGGAGACTCGGATGAAGAAGTATATATGCGACCACCGCCATGATACCATTGTCAAACAAACAAAGTTTGTCATCTTCGTAAAGCTCTGTATGGTCTCAAACAAGCTCGTCGATCTTGGTTTTCAAAATTCAGCTCTACTATTGGCAAACATGGTTTTTCTTCAAGTCCCCATGACTCTACACTCTTTGTTCATCAAACAAAACAAGATATCAGGATTTTACTTCTCTATGTTGATGATATGATCATTACAGGTGATGATACGATAGGGATTTCTAACCTAAGGAACTTCTTGAGCCTTAACTTTGAAATGAAGCACTCTCAACTACTTTCTGGGTCTTGAAGTCTACTCTTCTATAGATGGATTACTTCTATCCCAAGCCAAATATGCTTTTGATCTCATCGCTAAAGTTGGCCTCACTGATAATCACACTGAAGCTACACATCTTGAGCCTAATATCCACATTTCTGCCACTGATGTGACTGTGCTTGATAACCCTACTCGTTATCGGCAATTGGTGGGAAGTATGATCTATCTAAATGTAACCTGGCCAAATATCTCATATGTTGTTCACACAGTCAGTCAATTCATGTGCACTCCACGCTCCACTCATTATGCTGCAGTACTTCGTATCATCTGCTACATCAAAGGAACTTTATTTCGATGACTTCATTTTTCTTCACGCTCTCCTTTGGTCCTCCAAATCTATTCAGATGCTGATGGGGGAAGATCCCAATCTTCATCGTTCCACTACTAGTTATTGCATCTTCCTTAGCAACTCCCTCATCTCTTGGCAAAGTAAGAAACAAACTCTACCTTCCCGCTCTAGTACTGAATCTAAATATCATGCTCTTATTGACACCACTAGTAAGGTTCTCTGGCTTCGTTGGCTTCTAGCTGATATAGGTGCTACACAACCTTCTCCTACTGATCTCCATTATGATAATCAAAGCGCAATTCAATTAGCTCACAATGATGTCTTCCATGAGCGCACAAAACATATAGAGGTTGACTGTCACTTTACTCGCCAACACCTCGTTCGTTACTGTCACTTTATTTGCCAACACCTCGCCATCACTTTACTGATCTTTTCACCAAGTCTCATTCACCTAAATGTTTTGCAGCCATAGTTTCCAAACTCAAGTTGGTCTCTTCCACACCCACTTGAGTTTGAGAGAGGATGTTGAGATATTTGAGAGATATTGCAATATTGTAATTGATTTGTAGTAGTGTAATTGATTACAAATCTGATTTAATAGTATATGATTTGAATTGTTAGGATTATTTTATTCATTGCTTAGATTGTATATTCCTTATTAGTGTAGGCTAGCTCGCCTATAAATAAGTAGCCTATTGACACATCTCAGTAATATACAAGTATATATTTCTCATTTTACTCTCTTTAGTTCTAACAATCCTTAATGTTGAAATTTGTATCCAGATGTTTCCTTTACTTTGTTGATCTTTTCCAAGTCATCCCCTGCAAGCACAAGGTCATCCACATAGGCTAGCACAACTATGAAACCAGAGTTGGTCTTTTTGGTGAAGAGGGAGTAGTCTGCTTGTGACTCAGTGTAGCCCAAGTTGACCAAGGTTAATTTTAACTTCTTGTTCCACTATCTTCTTACCTGTTTTAGCCCATAGATGGATTTAACAAGCTTTAGCCTTTAGAGTGACTCATGTAAACTTCTTCACTTAAACCTTCATGTAGAAAAGTTGTGTTGATTTCCAACTGTTGCTCGTTCTTAACCGAAGCAAAGGTAAAAAGACTCTTGGAGTTGTCATTTTTAAGACTGGGCCAAAGGTTTTCTCATAATCTGTACCATTTATCTGGGTGAAACCCCTAGCTACAAGTCTGGCCTCGTGCCTTTGAATACTTCCATTCAAGTTGTATTTGGTTTTGAAAATCCATTTGCAGTTGAGTGTCTTCTTTCCTTGGGGTAAGAGAGTGTTGAAAGTCTAAGTGTGAAGTGGGTAAATGAAATCCCACATTAAATGGTTAAGAACTAAGTAAATGATTTATAAGTGGAAAGACCCTTAGCTTGCACCTAATGTCTTAACGTTTTTAGGTTGCATTATGTTATCCTTCTCTTATATACTCCCTCTCATCTACATTCTAACGGTGAGAATCCAAGTCTTATTTTTGGTTTAAGGCTTAAAGTTCACTGTGAATTGCATCTCTCCAATAACTATATCTAATAGCTTCCTCATATGATTTAGGGTCCTGCATATGGGATACTTAGCATTGGTTTTGGGTGGATCATGCTTGCTAGAAGATGCTAAATAGCAATCCCTAATGCTGGAAGATGCTTGCTGTTCTTGTAGTCCTAATGTGCATCGGTCCTAACCTCCAAAAAACAGCGGCTAATTATGGACATATGTTGAATTCTAGTCTAAAGGTGTATGATGTTATTCAATATTTTTTTTTGGTACATCGAAAAAATATTCAATATTTTAAAAATTGCATCATTTGAGTTGTGAGAGGAGAAAATCAAGAGGTCTTGATATTGACATTTACAATAATTTACTAATATATTAATGCTTATAAGAGGCTCCTATATCTATACTCAAGTTTCTCTCAATGTATTATACTCCTTGTATTTTATATTTTATTATTTATTTTAGAGTTCAAATTTTGTTTCAAAATAATTATTAATCTTAGAGTTTTAACATATAGTACTTTTTTTTTCAATTCTATACCCTACTAATAATTATATATTCACTGGCTTCTTTCTTCAATCATATTTTTTTATAGTCAGTCTCTTAATTACATTAATAATCACTCAACCACTAAACAAATAATTAAACAAGACTTATTTTCACTCACACCTATTGGTTAGAACTCAAGTCCAAATACTAACACCCTGCTTCGTAATTTGAAAGTGCCTTTCATCTCCACTATTTTCTTTACTAAAAAATTGAGACTAATTTAATTTATCTATAATAAATTTTTACTACAATTAATAGATTTTTAATATTTAAAAATTTTAAAACGAAAAGAAATATCAAATGGAGAGAAAAACACTATCTTATTATATATATATATATATATATATATATGAGTTGGGTTCAAATTAAATGACATTAAGATGTAAATGACACCGCACGTAACTTTTTATAAAAATTGAATTTTGCTGATCCAATTTATCAATTGAAAGTTTATATGAGGTAGGTCAACTATACAAAAATTCATACCATTTAAAAATTTGTAGGTATACCATTTAACGGAAGAAATTTATTTATATTTTAAATGATGTATTACACATTCAACCAAAATATTTCGATAACATATCAAATGCTTTTCAAATTGTATAGAATAACCTATATTATATAAACTTTAAATTAATCGGTTAGATTAGAAAAATTTCTTTTTTTTAAAAAATTACATGTGATATCATTCAGTAACTTTTGACACTTTTATATATATATATATATATATATATATATATAATGAAACGTGGGGGACATTAATTATTTTTTTTGTTCAAGTGGGGGCCATTAATTATTAATTATGATATGAAAGAAACAAAGAAAACTTTCTTTTCCAAACGGAAAGGGTCCAGAGTATGTCATTTTGGATGACATCATACAGCATTACGTTACTAGAAAAAATTAGCACATTCTGACACTATTCAAAGGAATTATTCTCAATTATATATCCAATCACTTAATATTTATTTTTCTAACACGGGTTTGAATTCAACATTTTTCTCAAAACTAAAAAAGACCCTACTCTGTCCAATTCTCTGTTCATTCATCGTATGGAAAATAGGACTATTAAAGAGAATTCTTTCACTTTATTAAACCTTCAACAACCCTTTTCTGTTTTAATTTTTATATAAATATAAATAAGCTCTCCTTCATATTATTTTTTATTGTTGTTAGCTTATCATCATTTCAGATAAGTTAAATAAATAAAGAGAGAAATTCTTTCCTTCTACTTCAACCTAGCTAGCAAGCACAATGGATAATAAGGTAACTCACTGGGTTCCTCCTTTAGTTAATTTCCTGTTCTTCTGTGTCAAAAATAGATAGAGAAGTTTGCTTTTTGGGAGTCTTTATCACCTTCAGCTATAGTTAGTCATCATAAAAATAGGGACGACGATTTCGATTCGGTGGGAACTGCACTTACAATTTTATCAGTGAGACTGTAATTGTAGTTTCTTTTTGCCAAATTTGAAGAGGATTTGCGTTTGTGAAAAAGGTTTGCGAATTGTATTATGTTTTGGATATTGTGAAACTATCACAACAATCTCATTAGACTCAGTCAAACTATCACGGTAGGCCAACAGACATCAGACAAGAGGCCATTCATTTTCTTCTTTTTTTATCAAAAATATTCAATGATCTCTCGCCACGATGCCTCCGGACACTTGGTGACAGTTCAGGCAAATTTTATCTACATAAGCGGTTCGAATCTTATGGTCATCTTTCTAGGTTAAAGAGTTGGGCTCACATATATGTCCGAAGTGATTTTGTTCAAAGAGAAAAAAAAAAATTAACATGACTATGAGTCTGTTTGTTTACATTTTTACTCTGAGTGGAAGTATTTTTGAAGGAACTGAAACTTTTTTTTACTTTTGTCAGACTTGCGTTGAAATCCAAAATTCTATGATTAATTAGAAGAACTTTTACGGTGCTCGAAAGTATAACCAAAGAGTTTTATATTTGCATGTTACCTATTAAATGACCTATTATGTACATAACAGAATTCATTCTCCTATAACATGAAATTTCTGTGAGAATGAAAACATTCAAGTATGCAACTAACTCCAAAAGCTTATTAACAATCTTGATTTGATTAATTAGGTGGAAAATCTTCAAGCAGAGTTACAACAAGTGAAACAAGAGAATAGCACTCTAAAACTTATGCTTGAAGTTCTAAGCAGCAAGTGCACGAAACTCGAGTCCCACATCGAACAGATGAAGTCAGAACAAAACAGAATCACTTTAAATAGTCAAAGTGGCTTAGTGCCTAAAAACCTTGAAACAAACAAGAGAGCAAAATTATTGGAATTTCCCACAGTTAAAAAGCCTTTGCAAATCTTTGTCAGAACTGATCCAACAGATGATAGTTTGGTATGCCTCATTACATTTGCACTAATTAATTTGTTTTTTTGTGTATATTCTCAAATTTTATTAAAAATTATTAGTACATTTATACAATTTTTTTATTTTTTGATATTTGGGAATATAGATAATTAAAGATGGGTATCAATGGAGGAAGTATGGGCAGAAAGTTACTAAAGATAATGCTTCCCCTAGAGCTTACTTTAGGTGCTCCATGGCTCCCAGTTGCCCTGCAAAAAAGAAGGTATGTAATATGAAGTATGAACATTATCATGAATTTATTTAGTAGTTTTTTTTAAATTAATATAAATGATTTACATAATTAAGATAACTTAATTTATAGAATTAAAAATGAAGGTACAAGTTAATAACGCCTTTATATAGAATTAAGACATATATAATACTAGGTTTATTTTATGGTTTGTCAAGCATAATTTTAAGGCATTATCTAACTAGTGGACGGTTCGGCTGATATATACGTGACTCATCTAAGGTAAGGTTTTGAGCTTGAGTTTTGCCTATAGAAAAAACTCGTTTCAAATGTTAGGTTTATTATTTTGTAGATGTTTTAATCATATGTATGTGGTCCTTGATTTAAAAACTTAGCAAATTGAGATATAATGGTTGGTTCGACTGATATATGTCTGACTTATCTAAAGTAAGTTTTTTAGCTTGAGTTGTGTCTAGAAAAAAATATTCGTTTCAAGTGTTAGGTTTACCATTATATAGATGTCTCCGACATTAATCACGTATATGTGGTCCTTGATTTAAAAAGTTTGCTATTTCTTGATCAGTTTTTCGAAATAGCAAAGGTTCTTTTTTTGCAGTTAACCGTTAAGTATAATTAGCAATGAGTAAAACCCATTGCTTTTCTTCATGATGATTAACTAATTACTATATTTGTATATACATGATTTCAAGAAAGCTTGCAAGATTATTGTTGTTTTACTCTTTTTAGATGTTAGTTCATTTTTACTCTTTTTTTTATAATTTTTTTAATATTCTTTTATGTGTTTGGATTCTCTCCAGCATTGAACGATCTAATAGTTGGATTGAGACATTAAGATCCTTTATTTTTTTTTTTCTTTCTTACTCGGTTGGCCTATAAAAATAAATTAATGGTTTTGATATTGTTGAAGCCAGTTGTTGGGCCATCCAACACTAGAGAGGATCCAAATCCCTCTTTTACATGTTACTCTCCATTCACTCCATTTAATGTATGAAAAAATGATAAAGATGTTAAATTTTGTCTTATTATATGGTTTGTGTGTGTTTATTTTATGTTTTGATGAATGATTCCAAGACAAAAAATTTGTCCACACCTCTAACCTAACTTCACTCATTATAGGTTCAAAGATGCATACATGATATGTCTATCCTTGTTGCAACGTATGAAGGAGAGCACAACCATGCAATTCTTCATGATTCATTCAAACCATCTTCATCCACACCTAGTAATTCATCAATTGCTAATGACAAAGAAGCCATGAACATTGACTTTCCTCTCTCTGGTTTGACTCAAACAGAAACTAGACTTAGTGATGATCATGTCATGCAAAAGATTGATCATGGCAGCAACATCAACATTGAAGAATATGTAGGTTCTCTAATCAAAGATCATGAGTTCACTATAGCATTAGCTGAAGCAGTCGCAAGCAACATCACTGGTCAGAAAAAGCGACAAGATCTTAACCTCAATTTAGAACTTCCTCAAGATTCAAGTGAATGAGATTTGGCCCCAACAATATAACTCCAAAGGCCAATATGCAAGAGTAAAGATATTAAATTTATCTAAAAGGAGGAAAAACCTTTTTTTGAACGCCATAAGATATGTCAAAGTGTAGATTTTATATTGTGAAGTATTGTAAACAAAAAGACAAGTTGTATTTTGAGGATAATGTAGGATTGAAGAGATATGTAGAAGCTTGTAGTTTCTTTCTTAGGACGCTTTTGTGTTAATAGCCCAATTAGACAATTATGCTACAAGTGCTTACTGTGCAAAAGTTATTGACTGAATTCTAAGTAAACTAATCTTTATTTTAAATTCCATTTGATCATTTGATGATATAGTCATACAGACTAATGGCTCAAATGAGACCAAACTATGATTTGATGCACATTTATTTGGTGATAGAATAAAGTAGTTGCTAAGTGATGAAAAAAGTAAAATGAATAACTTGTATTCCAATCAATACCTCTTAATATTTACAAAGAACTTCTCTTCATCACTGAATTTAGCACAAAATAAAAACTTAAATGCTACTCTCTATCTTCTGTAGAAAAAGAAAAATTATCAGTAGATCAGCATTTACATCCCTATAGCTGAGTACACAAAATTTTGGACTTAAGAGAAAAACTAAACCAAGTACTTTGTACACTAAATACTTCACCATGCCTCATCAAACTGAACACCACAAAGCTGCTTTTTTTTCCTGCAGGACATGAAACAAATTAAGAATGAAATGAATGTTAATTAATAACTCACCACTATGCATAGTAGTATACATGTATGTCTGGATTTCTGTTCACCAAACTTGAGTTTAAAACAAATTGGCATTTACCCAACAGAATGAATCTGATATGTAGGATTAACGCCAGTTTGAAGTAATTTTTCTTTGAGCCAACTGACTTTCATCCGGGGACTCAAACATCACAGCACATCATTACATAGAGATGAAAGCCAGTTTGGTTGATTTAACGGAAATTCAAACAAACTATATATCATAACAAATAAGAGTTTTGGAATGCTTACAACTTGAACATAATCCTCAGCCATATTCCATGAGAATTATATTTCTTGCATTAGATAATTTCATCATTGGCTCATCTTCAATGTCAAAGCAGCCACACAAGGGTTTGCACTTTTGCAAAGTGATTTCTTCATACAAACAAGTGGTAAATTTATCAGTGTGGAACATCTGTTTTTAGCAGCTTGAGGCCTTGAAAATAGTGTTATGATTTAATATTCCCACTCTTGATGTTGTTCCTTATCACATTTTCAGGCTCAGATTTAGCAGCTAGCTTCATCTTCTCATTTTCTGCTTCCTTCTCTGCTCTCTTTTTATCTAATTCGATCTGCTTGCAATTTTCGTCGTGCGCTCGGCTGAACATCCTCACGAAATTGAGCAGAGTAGATACAACTATGGAAAAAACAAATAAATAAAAGTCTCACAAAGGTTGCTTTTGTTAATAAACTGTTAAACATTGCTCTTCTTTACACCATAATTACATTGTCTCTAGCAATTTTCATATTTATGGAAATAGCTTCCGGAAATCTAAAGAAAATTGGACCACTGGTCGAGTGAACTTGAAAAAGTAAAAGAAAAACTATTTGTTCCAAGTTGTAACAATATTCTAACATTAAATTTGATGGTTAATATTTAATGCACCAATGGTTATGGGAAAAACGCGTAATAATCCTATTTGAAACACCGTGTGCCCTTAAAAAATGTGACCATTTTAGAATGATGCTGTTTATAAAGGAAGAATTCCACTTTGATTTCTAAAAGTTGTTATTTTGGGACATGGTAATATAGAATTGTAGCATTCTAGTTTTAAGAATTTGAAAATTACTTCATGTTTGCATTTTCTCCGTCTTTTCTGGGGAAGTATAGCGTGATCCGTTTTTCACTTGATCACCGTGGTACCGATAAGATTATCGTTTTTCTCATGACCATAGTTGTGTTTCAAATCATTTTTATTAACTTTTAAGTTCACATTACAAAGTTAAAAAAAAAGCTAGTTACCTTGTTCAAATGGGCACCGTGCCGGATCTTCTCCGAAGTATAGAGCCAATGCATCTGCATTTCTACCCTGGTACATCAGATTCAGAATTTCAGACACATCCCTTTTCGAATTTTGAAATCACCAGTTAAACATAACACTATTCTCAACAAGAAAGAACTGATCCATACCACATAGGCATAAAGTTGGGCCAAAGACCTCACTTCAGCTTCAGCATTAGAAAGAAATTCCTTCAGAATCTGATAATTACCAAGTGAGAAAAACAAAAAGTCATTCAAGGTAGAGAGGTAAATATTTGATCACCATTAAAATGTATAGGCAGAGATTTTGAAATTCAGTTAAGTTATAGATAATCCTAACAGTCGGATATCACAGTAAGTAAGATGAAATAATAGTTATGGAGTTCCATTGTCATTATATCAAAATTCACATAAATTTTAATATCTGCATTGTCATTTTCTCATCTCTTTCATTTCAAAATAGGAGGTGCTTTCAAATACTCCCTTAACTAAGCGCATGTTAATATTCCGCATGAAAAGATTGACATTGAAGTTCGTGTGGCTTAAGTAGGCTAGGCAAAACTATTAACAATATATTGAAACAAATTCAGCAGAATTCAGAAGTTTGATCAGTTCAATAGTGCTGAAGCATTTATATATATTTATGTTTTCTAGGTACCGCCACCCTAATACTAGCGTAGAAGACTAATATCTCGTGCGAAGACAGGCTTGCCCTTCTAACTGGCGTTCTTTCCCAAGCTCGAATCACAGCTCTCCCCTACAGCTGTGGTATGCCTCAACCATGGTTATGAAATCGCAATTCGAATCGTGAATTGGAAGACCTATTTTTCAATTTGTGAATCGAATCTCTGATGAATCGTAAAATACATTATCAATATCTGTCTTGGAAGATTTCAACGAAGCATTTCGACACTTTTCCATCCCTTTTCAGCAAAACGGGAAAACTAAAGAACCCGAAATTTGTATGGCCTCTATAACTACGCCAATACCCTTGGTGATTATCAAAGCATCTATATTTATACGATACGATATATATTGTACCTGGCAGAAGGTTTCTGACACAGGCCCATCATTCTCTGATGCGGTCAATTCCTGAACTACTTTCTCCAATCCTTTACTAATAGCTTGCATTTCCTCTGCCAAATATTTCAATTGCATCTGTATGCAATACTTGCTTATAACTCTTCACAAACCAAAATCGAAACGAGGAAGAACTGAAACGACCTGATATAAAAGTAGAATAAATTAAGGTACCTTGGTTGAAGCCTCCAAATTCACTAGGTCTTTGGGAAAATCTAGAAGTTCTGGAAGCTTTTCAGCAAGCACCTACAACTTGTCAATCATCAAAACAATCACTATGCGACTTATTCAACAGGAAGGTGTCATGCCATTAAACTATATTAAACTGGTGCATTCAAACACATTTGAACTAAACATTTCAAATAAGCTCTTTGAGAGAAGTTTTGTAGACAGAACATACATTTACAGTTGAATCTCTTAGAACTATGAACTTCTGTTCACATTTTTCTTTGTGCATAATGGTTAATAAGAAAGGCAATATGAAATTTTAATATGCATCGCAATGATATTAAACTAAATTCATAGTGTCTTTCTTTTACCTAAGTTCATTTTCTAATTCTTAACTTTACTGAAGAGAATGTAGAGGGTAAAAGATTCAGTTACTCCAGCTTCAAAGTTTCCCTAATTAAATTCACTAATGCAAAAAAATATAAAATATAAAATAAAAAATAAAAGTTCCCTAATAATTATTGTATGCTTACCTTACAAAGATAATGCATCAGAGTCATCTTGTTGTTTCTCGCACGTGTATCAGTGAGTTTAAGGAGACTATCCAATCGGAACCCAACAGCAGAACCTACGAAAGTCGTATGAAAAAAACTTAATAAAGCAATCAAGACAACACTGGTACTATTTTCCAACAAAATTTTATTCATCAAAAGACCAAAAAGTAAATGTCAAATCAATAAATACAGAATGCACATAAACTATATGACTTAGAGTAACTCAAAAGTTCATGCTTGATTTTCAAATCTTTCTAGGTTATTTGTAACTTGTAAGTAACACATGCTTTGTGATGGTGAAATCATAAATGGTGAATACTAAAGCTTTAATTCACCTCTTGCAGTTCCATGATTCAAAGCATTACCCAAAGAAAGAATTGTCTGCATGATTCTTTTCAACTTGACTGAATTCCTTATCTGATACACACAACAATGAAAGCTCAAGAGTAAAGGATATTGATATAGGGAATTGAGTATTGAGTATTTAAAAGAAAAATATGTATGAGTTACCTCTTCGGATGCACAATTTACAATATTCAAGTCTCTTCTGAGTTCTGAAACCTACACAAAAATTATATAACAAAGTGCATCAGAGCAGCTAAATTTATAACCACAACATGTTTTAATTTCTTTCGTGTTTATTGAAATTTGTATATGAAAACATGGAAATGACCAAAAACAAAATTTTCTTGTTTCTAGTGTTTATTATAAAATTTCAGAATACAAACAAAAAAAATGAAAACTTCTGGCAATTTTGTAATTATTTACGAAAACTGGAATTGGAAACAGAAACTGATAATGCAAACCAAACAGACCCTTAATAACCAAAATCATTGCATGGTTGTCTTCTGACCTGGGATTCGAACTGCATCTTAAAGGCGAAAACTCTTAACTTGCTTTCCACTCTTGGCACTTTCATTAATTCCATGAAGAACTATCACACAAACCGTGAAAGCAAGTAAGAACAGAATGGGAAGAAAAATTGCAATGATGAAGATGATTTCTAAAAACTAAATATAGAAGTTAACTGTATTAGAGAGCTACACCTCCAGTTTAAATGATACTACCTACTGTCGGTCCTATATATCAGAAATAGCATGAAAAATGACAAAACCAAACATTTTAATTTCATCAAGACTAAAACCAAAAAGAAAAAATTACAGTGACCAAAACCAAAAATCATGAACTTTACGGGGACCAAAAACATACTGAATCCTTCATTTACAAGTCATCTACTCAACTTACCGCAAGTTGCGCTTTATGTGAAAAATAAACAGTTAAAAGAAAGAGCAACAAACAGAAAAAGCTCTTCAATTCACCTGTTCACACTTTCCCAAGTTATCTTTGTCTCCAGTATAGCCCTGCATATATAGTATTGATATAGGTCAAATAAGCATGGATTTGTCACAAAATTATTGATGCGCCCCCACGACATGAAGTTTGCATTGAAGAAGAAAATGGATTTAATACCTTGAGTAATTCTATCTCTTCTTTGGTTGGACAGAACTTTATGAGGTTCTCAACTTGATCAACGTATAATACTGAATCGTCCATCGCAAGAATAGCACTCTGAAAAACATATGAGAAAAAAATATAAATTGGCATGCTTCTCTGTAATTGGAGACATGCCTGTGGACTATTCAAATGGTTTAAAATTTGGGATTTTCTATTAAAGTTGGAAACAGAACAATGGCATTCAATAGTCATGTAGAAAATTATCAATCCAATAAGCATCGCAATGAGCATTTCACCAAAAATACTAAAATAACTTTTGATACATAGGAAACATAAGATGGCCATCATATGTATTTTTTCTACAAAGAGGCATAACTCAAACTTCATTGTTGGTTTTGAGAGTTTATATATAAACAATTATTGAACTCAAAGTTGAATATAATAATAATATAACAATAACAATGTATGCATTTCATAATTATGCAAAATTATAGCTCATGCAACACCTTTGAAGTGTCACAATAAATGCAAGCAGCATTCATGAAATAAATAAAAGACTTGAATGCATTTTTCTTTTTTTATTTCGTATTGGTTGTTATCATAATCACCAGCTGTTTAGCTATAATCTAACTGAAAATGGTTTCTGCCCAGGATTACAATATTGAATAACTAATAGCCAGAATAAATGAAAATTACATTCAGAATTTCTAAAGCAAGGTTGTTCAAAGTGCAAATTAAATCTGGTTTAGAGGGTTATACGACACTAACTTGAAAATTTTCGCTAAGCATTCACAATTTGGTATTTACTATTTATTCCAGGCCATCTAGTTCTTAAGCATTTACTATTTAGGAAGGTTTAAAACTGCTACTGAGAATAAAATTTCTCTGGGATATAAATTCAAATTAAAATGTTCATAGCATTAACTTGTGAATAAATACCATAAGGCATATCTCACCACCAAATCTGACAAAGGGATTTTGATTTTTGTAAGCATGATCTCACAGTTATACGCCCGTCTGAGCTCAATCTGCAAGGTAACATCAAATTTTATCATGAACTTGAATTCAATAAAAAGTCCTGACAATAACTTGATTGAAGAACTCATGCCTTGATGAAAGGGCATCATATACAAGAGAATGGAGACGAAGCAAAACCTAAAAAGATGGATCACAACCAACTCACTAGTGAAAAAAAAATGGTGGAACAAAATGGAATTATCTCTAATAATTTTGTATTTTTAAAGACCTCCTAATATTTTAAAGAGCTCATTTAACCAACATTAAAATGTATAAAGGACTTCTTTTTGACCATTTGGGACAAAAAATGAAAATGAAAATGAAAATCTACCGTTTGTTATTTTTTCAAACAGTGGAGATTAGTTAATATCTCGAAATTAGACAGGACAGGTATTAATGGGAAAAACAAAAAGCATACCAATTGAACTTTGTCAGATTTTTTCCCCGAGGGACGCCGGTTCAATTTTCCTCCTTTACCATCCTCAGAATTTGGAGCAACCGCAGAGAATAGACTCTCAAGTTCTGACATGTCAAACTCTGGAGCCCTAACAACAAAACGATTAAAAACTAATAAAATAATAACTGGAAATTCACATTAAGCTCAGATTTTATTGCTAAACTCAGAAAAGTCTTAACACAACTCATACCTACAAGCTTCATCAAGTTTTTGCGTCTCGGCCCATAAGCTTCCTTGCATGGCCCTCGTTAATTTTAACCAATGGTAAGGTTTCAAATTGCTCCTTTTAGTCTGAGTCTGACCTTTTTGATTACCTCGCAACAGGCCACGCCCCTTTGCACCAAATGGAACAGCAGGTGGTCCAGGAACACCAGGTGGTCCGGGCACAGGAGGAACATTTCCATTGGACAAAGGTAAAGGAGGTGGAGGTACAGGAGGAGCATTTGGCGAGTTTTTGGATGCAGAACCAGGAGGAGGGGGTGGTGGTGGCGCTGATGGTGTAGAAGTAGAAAGAGGTGTGGTGCCAGAAGGCATAGGAGGTGGAGGAGGGGGAGGAGGGCCAGACAACGCGGAAGACTTGTTCATACTTGATAGGGAAGAAGGAGAGAGGGAAGATGAAGACAAGCCAGGCAGTGGAGGAGGTGGAGGAGGTATTGAAGATGATGAAGTTTGTCCAGATGAAGATGAAGGTGGAGGCGGAGGTGGAGGAGGGGGCGAGGGCATGGAAGGAGGCGCTCCAAATGAATCTTTGACAGTCGAAAACGATGTTTCAGGAAGGGGTGGAGGAGGAGGCGGAGGAGGAGTAACCAATGATTTCTGACTTTTATCATGCAATGTATTATCAGGGTGCTGTGAAACAATCGAAGTAGGTTCATATTGAGGAGGTGGAGGTGGAGGTGGAGGTGGAGGAGGAGCACAGGGTCGAGAAGTCTTATCCACAGAAGAGAGAGAATCTACTGAAGATTTTAATGGCAAAGATTGAAGTGATGCTAGTGGTGATGCATGAGGAACAATTGAAGACCTAGGCTCTATTGATTTCGGCACCTTTGAGTCTGAAGGAGGCAAAGTAGAAGAAGGGGAAGATATTGTCCCTACTTGAGTGACTTCTTTTGTATCAGTTGGTGCATGATCCTGCAACACAGTAGTTATTCCAAGAGCTGACGGCGCACTACGATATCTTGAGATAGCTACTGGTGAACCTAGCAAGGAGTTAGAACGAGAAGCTGGGGCAGATTTAACTCGTGGAGAAATTATTTTGGATTTGGTGGGAAGCTGAAGAGAAACCTGCAACTTTTGTGGTTCAATCTTCTTTTTCATCGAGTTTGCATCAAAGGTTGATTCAAGTGAAGGACTGTGTTGTTTCCTTTGAACTGTGGATGTGATACTCTTGATGTCATTTTCTGACAGCACCGTTGGTTCTAACTGCCCAACCTTGTTTTTCATTGAACTTGCATCCATGGATGAATGAATTGAAGGATATGATTGATTCCCGTGAGCCATAGATGTTGGAAACTTGCAATCGTTTTCCACAAATTCCTTTGGTTGTAATGATTCAATCTGCATTTTAGTAGAATTGGCATCTGTTGAGGGTCCAAATGAAGGAATAGGTTGTTTCCCAAGAGTCTTAATGTTATTTTCTGGCGATTCCTTTAATTCTAAAGGTTTTTTCTTCTTTTCCATGGGAGCAACCTCAGATGATTCAAATGAGGGCATAGAAAGTTTCCCTTCAACCGAAGAAATCGGACTTCTTATATCAGTGTCCAGCATTGTCTTCTGTTCAAATCTAGATCTTCTATCGTTGTTCTCCAAAGATGCCTCCAAGTTTAACGATGTGATTCCCTTTTCCTTTGATCCTAAAAGATCAATCTTGTTTGTCATTGTATTTACATCAGCGGATGGCTCAGTTGAGAGACTAGATTGTTTGCCCTGAACTACAGGTCTAGAACACATGACATCATCGGCCTTTGATGTGAATGCTTCCAGATCGTTTTCCTCCGATTCTAGCAGACGATCATTCTGTTTCATTGAATTTGCATCCATGGATGCTTCGATTGAGAAGATAGATTGTTTCCCCTTGGCCATAGATGTGGTAAACTTTGTATCATTTTCCAACAATATCTTTGATTCTAATGATTCACTCTCCTCTCTTGTAGAATCTGAATCTGTTGAGATCTCAAACGAGGGTGTAGCTTGATTCCCCAGACCTAAATAATCAAGACTCTGTATGTTATTTTCTGATGATGCCTTCAATTCTAATGGTTCTATCGTATTTTCTACAGGAGGGTCATACCCAGATGATTCCGACGAGGAGAAAGAAAGTTTTCTTCGAACTGTAGAAGTCAGACTCTTTGTCAGACTCCTTTTCTCGTTTTGAGTCTTCGAATCATAACTTAATCTTCCGGACAATGACTGCTTTAGCAAGCTGCCTTTAGAAGCAGAAACCCCGCTGTCCAATTTTTCCAGAAGGATATTTGATGCCGTGATCTGTTGGAGCACAGTCGCTACCTCTGTCTTAGATTCTAGCCAGTCAACATGGCTGAAAATTTCCTGAACTTTAGCAAATGCTTCAACGGGTAGGCCTTCTTTCTCCTCGATACGAGGCAGATCAATTGAAATAACAGAAGATGAAGCATCCATGTCTGAGAAAAGAACCTTCAACCAGAAATACAGCATATATTCCATAAACATTATGTTGGTTCCATCACTAATCATAATTTATTAAGATCAGGAGCGGGAGAGAGATAAATACCTCTACTCTAAAATTTTTTGGGAAGTAATCTTTAGCGTTCCATAGTATGTCGATTTCATCACGATTAAGCATCAAAATATTTGATCTTATGAATGCTGTATTAAACATCACCCGAAACATCATTTGCTCACGCTCCAAATCACTGTCCAGACTAATACACTCAAGCACAACATCGCCTTGAATGTGACAATGGATGTCAATCTTAACTAGTTCACAATCAGCCTGTAACAAATACGACACAAAAAAAAAAATTTGAATAAGGGAAATGGATAAAGCAATTAATCCTTACATAAGAAGCCTGTGTTAGTAGGATTTGAATAGAGAAAAATGATATAGATGCTTCCTTTGCCTTCTAACTAAGTTCATCAGTGCCAATTGATCATATACTCTATAGTACAAAGAAGAAACAAAAAATCTAGTCTGTGATATCATTTAACCTAATTTTATGACGAATTTTAAGAATTGTATTTGTGCAAAGCATAAGAACTTCACTAGAGCAATTGAAGCAAATATTTCCTAATTTTCAGAGAGAATTTTTAGGTCTAATATAACCCCTTACAATGAATACAGTTATAAAACTATCGCAAAACAATTGGCATACTCTGATTTCTAGTTTAGATTGGCAACCAATGGACAATAATATTTCCATGCATGCATTTTCCTTTAAAACTCTACAGATTTTCTTCTACTCTGTTCACGAGCAACAACAGTCTATTTCCTGCTCAAATCATAACTTCTTAGATTGTGTCAAGGCAACCACCGCCATGCAACCTTAACCCCTCCACAATTTACATGGAATATAAAACATTTAAAAAAAAAATCCTGCTTAAAATAACTTCATATAGTTCTAATTTCATTTAAATAATTTTAGGTAATGATTGACTTTTTATTTTAAGAAAAAGAAATGAAATGATGTTCATTTTATTGGCATATGTACTCATTACTTGTCTTCCTGTATGTATGCATGCACTAATTCAAAAAAACAAATTCTATAGCATTGCTTATGGTTGAGAATTTAGATAATTAAACAAATTATGGAAGGAAATCTCAATCCAACTAATACAAGTAACAAGTAACAAGAACAAAACAAAGGGCCATAGCTTCATTGTCTTAAATCTTGAAAGGGAAAAACATAACTAGAGTAAAAGACTTAATTCCAACCTGCTTGTAATTCCGAACAAGTTTGCTCCTTTTTGGTGTTGAAAAGAGAACTTTGGGAGTCCTATCAGCAGGAATAAAAGGGTCCTGTCCATATATCCTAAATATAGGACGGCAACCACCCTCTCCATCCATGTTTGGGATGAACCTCATACTTACACAGTCCAATGTAAGCGCCCTATCGAGAGGAGGCCATTCTGAACCAACATTTCTTCTTGATATGTACTGAAGATACCTCAATTGTGAAGGTAACGGATTCAACGGCGACATCAACTGCAAAAGTTCACGAGGAGCTTGCTTATATATCATGTCTAGTGTTTTCTGCTCCCCTGTAAACAACTTTCTATAAATCAATAGTGCAGCCAGCATAAACGCTAAGAGCGGCCACCCGCCTCGTTCACAGTGCATCAAGATGACGTTTTGTAGCCCGAGTTGAAGCCAGTTTTCGCCTGATCTCAAGAAATGGTGGATCATCTCCATGGTAAGTAACGGGCAACCTTCGTATTGTCGAGGATAGTCCATCACAGTCATGTCATAGTCACACAAAATGTTTGAAATCTGGCTTTGACTATCTCCCTCCCGCATATTGAACACCATATATGAAGCTTCAGGGAAGTGATCACAAAGTTGCGCAATTATTCCACCTATATACACTTTATACTCATCTTCTTCCATAACATCCGTGGTAAAGCAGTAATCAAAAACTACAAAAGCAACAACAAAGTAACTGCTATCATATATACTTGAAATAAGACACTTTAAGATAATGAAATGTACTAAGCAATATGACATGCCACACATGTAAGAAAAGCAACAAGTGTCTAATATCAAAAGGCCAAAACTCTGTTCTTTCTGTTTGGAAGAGCAATTGAAAAATTTGATGGAATCTGAAATTTCAAAGAATTTCAAAAATGCCTCTACTTTAAGTAGAATTCAAAATTCCTATCTTTTATTGAAATACAACTCCCTATTAAAAATTTTGGCAAATCTAAAATCTTTTATTCAAACAGTACCTTTGACTCCAAGTATTGTATATCCTCTTATAAATGAACAATATTTTAAAGTAACCGTCACTAGTCCCCAACATTCACCAATGAACAATATTTTAAAATTTATTTCTGCTGATTGCATAAAGAAAATCTATAACTATCTATAAGAAAAATTAGCTGTGTTTCATATCAACTCCCAAAAGAAATATGTATATCACTATGTCTACAAGAGAAAATGTCCATTCAGCATTGTAGCAAACAAGATGTTAACAGCCTATTGAAAACTAGACTATAATGACCGCATACTGTTTAATGAAAATATCATCAATTTAAACATTTCCTACTATTCTCTATAAATCTGTAAAACAAACCATAGATACTACAACCTAAATACACTAAATATCTAAAGATGAAATCTCTGCACTCAATAGAAGCCATGTAATATGAAATAGAGTATTAAAAATGGGCTTAGGCCTAACTCAACCCCAAAAGTTAGCTCATGGGGGAGGACAGCTCAAAGCTTATATATATTCAACTTTGGACATAATTCTAATCGATGTGGAACTCTAACAAAAACATTCTGCAATATATAACTGAAATAAAGTCTCTTTAACATGATGAAATGTACGAAGTAATATTACACGCCACACATGTAAGCAAGTAGCAAACATCTACCACTCAAACAAAAGGCCAAAATTCTTAGAGATTATAAAGCATTTAAGCAAGTATAGCACAAGTTCTCAGTCATTAGTCCTCAATATTCATCAATGAACAATATTTCATAATGTTAAAGAAAATCAATAACTATCTATAGAAAAATTGGCTGTTGTTTCATATCAAACCCCACAAGAAATATATATGTAGCTTAGCAGTTAGCAGTAAGCAAGATGTTAAATGTAGAAAAACTACAAAGTTGCCACTTTTTCACTCAAAATCAGCCAGAAATAGCACAACCCACATACACAAAATGCCAAAAGATGAAACCTTTACACTCAACAGAAGCCAATTATTCACTCTATATCTGCAAAACAAGCTAGAAATAGCACAACCCTCAGACAAAAAATGCCAGAAGATGAAACCTTTACAGTCTACAGAAGCCAATTATTCACTCTATATATGCAAAACAAGCTAGAAATAGCACAACCCACATACACAAAATGCCAAAAGATGAAACCTTTACAGTCTACAGAAGCCAATTATTCACTCTATATATGCAAAACAAGCTAGAAATAGCACAACCCACATACACAAAATGCCAAAAGATGAAACCTTTACAGTCTACAGAAGCCAATTATTCACTCTATATCTGCAAAACAAGCTAGAAATAGCACAACCCACATACACAAAATGCCAAAAGATGAAACCTTTACAGTCTACAGAAGCCAATTGTTCACTCTAAATATGCAAAAAATGCCCGAAATAGCACAACCCACACACACAAAATGGCAAAAGATGGAAACTTTACACTCAACAGAAGCCAATATGGTTCACTTCCACAAAAATGAGGGAACAGAAAGCATACCATAAACCCTTTCAGTGATTTCCAGAAGCCCATCAGGTGGTTTCTTATAGAAGAACTTGCGGAATAATGCCATTGTTTAGAAGATCCAAAAGGGTCACCCTGGCATGTAGGGCACCCTATAATGCCCTAATTCAACCCAGATTGAACCCTAAGCTGAAATTTTAAGATCCCACCAAATTAGAAATCAATTGCAATCATGACATTGAAGGGAGTGTGTGTATTCAGGAATCAGACGCATGGATTTTTGCTGGGTATTTAAGAAACACTTTCTCTGGAGGAAATGTGTCTGTCTTCACATGCACACTTTGTTATCTATCTGATAGAAAGAGAAAAGAGAAATGGAAACTTAGCTTTCAATCAAAAAAGAAGAAAGAAGAGTTGTTATCGTATTCAGAGGGAAAAAAAGAGTTGGAGAATTTAGATACGGTAGTTGTTGTTGTTGTTGTTAGAACTTTAGAAGAACAATTTAGGTTAGGTTAGGTTAGATCCGAGGTTTCTCTTTCTAACGAAATCTGTGTCTCTGTGTATTAATCTTTTGTTTTGTGAGAATAAACACGTTGGGTGTGTGGCGATGATGATGATGTTCGCATGTATGTTTTTTATTTTTTTAAAATAAATAAATAAAAATCACACTTGATTTCATTCCCTTTCAGATTGAGATTGAGATTAAGGACAAAAAAGAAAACGACAAAGGAATTTAGGATAAGATCCGTACTAGGTTTAGGCCATGTGGGTGTTACACACTTTAAATATTAACACCACGCAACTAACGTATACATATGCTTTCATTATTAATAATTAAAGTTTTTCTAAACTTAATATTATTCAGGTTAAAAAATCAAAAGATAGAAAGAACATTGTAGGTTAAAGATAATTACATCAAAATTTTATTTTTTCTAATAACAATTTTTTATCTTTCTATGTGATTATATTTAGCATATAATTAATATAATATGTTTTTGTATTTTTAGTTTCTTAATCTATGTAATATTAAACAGATTAAAAAACCTAATTAATAATTAATTAATTAAAATTTTTTTGAGGATGAAATTTATTCATGTGGCTCTAATCTCTAGAACTGTGAAATTTCTTTCCACAGCTTTAATATAAAAAACAATTAATTAATTAGTTAATTAATTAAATCAAACTGATATACAGGGAAGGGCCAAGGATATCTATCTAGATGATACATATATGTTTAGAAAATGGTAGGATTAAAGTGAAATTAATTTTAAAGAGTCAAAATTAATTTTAAATCACATGTCACTTTTTTGTTTATAAGTTGAGAAAAAAATAAAATTAATTTTAAATTGTTAAAATTAATGTATGTTTGAAAAAAATATTGGGTTGGAGGGGAATTAATTTTAAAGATTGAGAATCAATATTTGTTGTCAACTGTTTGGTAATGTGTTGAGAAAAAAGTTAAATTAATCTTGGGTTGCTAAAATCATTTTTAGTTGAAGTAATATGAGACATACTTTTACTTTGGGTTAAAAAGTCTATACTGTAATTTTATTCTAAACTTGTTTTTAAAAATAAAATCCTCAATCATAAATTACATTACTTTAAAATTAAATTTATAAATAACGTTAATCCAAAATCAATTCTACCAACACTAAATCAAACACCCTCTTGATTTTGGATTGCCAAAATCAATTTTGTTTGAAGTAAAGTGAGACTTGCTTTTATGTTTTTTGAAAAATTTAATCTAAACATAAATTATGTTACTTAAAACTGAATTTTACACGAAATCAATTCTATAAAATCACATTGATCAAAAATTAATTCTACTACTGCTAAACCAAACATTCACATAATTGGCTATTTGATTTTGAAGGTAGTAAAAAAAGCTAAAGATATCTTTTGGAATTGCAAACTATCAAAGTGGGGCTTAGTGTAGCTTTGGGACAGAGGCATGAGATTTCTTGACATGGGACTAGAATGTCAACCCTCAATTGAAAATCTAAGACTTTTGGATAGACTTATAACTAGAATGGCCAAGAAGATCAAGCTGGACTTAGAGTGAATTATGACTTATATGTTTAAGGACACATGTTTCTTCCCTGGAGAATTTGATTTCAAGCTTGTCTTGATTTGTGTTAGCAATAAATGAGTAATAAATAATTATATTGAAGAAATTCATCAACACTTCATTACTATAGACAATATTTTAGGGGTGCTTAGATATTTTTCGTAATTATTTAGGATAAAAATTTATCTATCATAGTTTAATAGGTCAACGCTTTAGAAGATTTAACTCTCAACAATGTATTATATAATTGTCATTGAAAAAAGATGACAAGTATAATCCATCTGAATTCAATAACATTTGCCCCTAACATTTGTTTGTTGTTATTGCATTGTATGTATATACTTAGAATTGTTTTTTTTTTTTTGCGAAATAAAAACCTCCTTGAGTCTCTTCCTTTAGAACCGTTCTTCACATAAGGACCATGGGTCAATGTTGCTTACTATAATAATTTTTTACTTTTATTGTCTAGTTTCCTAAATACATTACCATTACATAGATTATACATTACACATGTATTTTTATATATATTTATATATATTATTTTTTATTTAACAATGAGTTTTATTTAAATTATATGTAAAAGTTTGGGAAAATTTTTAATATACAAACCTAAAATTTTAAATGCTCTAATAAATTATATATATAAATCCAAACACCCAGTCCAATATTTGAAATTTTCTCAGCTTTTCTTAAGTAAAAATAATGTACTTATTATTTGAATACATTTGTTTTAAAAAAAATGTATTTAGCTCTACTCCACTTATAGAAAGAAGAGAAGACAAAATAAATAAATAAATGGGTCAAACATACACTTACGAAAATAATTATAAAAATAGATACTCGAACCATTTGATCAATAATATATACGTGTTATTTGTTATATTTTAAATATAATATTTCATATGAATGAAGAATAAATATTTTTTCAATAGACAATAATATAATTTAAAAAATGTTGAATAATTTGTAATATATATATTTCTATTGTAATTATGAAGTTCAAGTGGAAATAGGATAAATAGCCAAAACAAAAAAAGTGTGAAGAACATTAAATGCTTGGTTCAAGTGAAGTTTACATATAGATATAAATAGATAGATACATAGATAGATGCTATTATTCACTAAAAGTTGTTTGCTTAAAAATTATTTTAGAGCTATTCTTCACTAAAAGGCCACTTAAAAGTAAAAAAAAAAGAAGCAAGAGTTCAACAATTTGACTTACAATTTTAGAGCTTTTCTTAAGTAAAATAAAAATAAGAGAAGTAAAAGCTCAATAATTTATTTATTTATTTATTTTAGAGTTATTCTTAACTAAAAAGCCACTTGTAAGTAAAAAATTAAAAATAAGAGAAGCAAAAGCTTAATAACTTTATTTATAATTTTAAAGATTTTCTTTAGAAAAAATAAGGTGTTTATTATTTGAAGAGATTTTTTTTTGCAAAAAAAATGTATTGGCTCAACTCCACTTATAAGAACAAGAAAACACAAAATAAAAAAATAAATAGGTCAAACATACACTTACCAAAATAATTATAAATAGATACCCGAACCATTTGATCGTACGTGTTATTTGTTATATTTTAAATATAATATTTCATATGAATGAACAATAAATATTTTTTCAATAGACAATAACATAATTTAAAAAATATTGAATAATTTGCAATATATACATTTCTATTGTAATTATGAAGTTCAATTGGAAATATGATAAATAGCAAAAAAAAAAAAAAGTATAAAGAACCTTAAATGCTTGGTTCAAGTGACGTTTACATATAGATATAGATAGATAGATTACAACTAATTGTGATATCCGTTGTGTTCATATACATGATTATTGTGATTAATTTCTGATCCGCCTATCAATTCTTGATATTAATTTGATTAGATTACAAAAAAAACAAGTAAAAAAAAACAAAAGAGCCAAAAGAAAAAAGCAGAGTAAAAAAGACGAGCGAGGAATTTCTTACTTGTTTGATTATTGCTTTTTTTTTTCCTATATTGTTAGTACTAGTGATCCTACAAAATTTTGAACATTTCATTCTGTTTTATTCTTCAAGTTTGACTTTTTGTTGGGGAAAAGTCATACATTGCTTATGATAAGAGCTATAATAGTTTTTATAAGGCCTTTTGTAACCCTCTCCTTGTGGGCTAGCTTTTGATGAGAGTTAAGCCTATGTCATTTCTAAGATAGTATCAGAGCTTATAAAAGAAAAATAGGGCGAAATTAAAATTCAAGAAAAAAATGAGCACAAAGTGCAGGAAAAAAAAAAGACCTGAGACAGATGCTCATAACTTGAAAAACAAAAAGACTCATTAAAAAACGGGTAAGTCACAACTAGGCTAAAAAGAAAAAAAGCCAGTTAGACTTAAGGGGGAGTGTTGGGGAAAAGTCTCACATTGCCTACAATAAGAGCTATGATGGCCTATATAAGGCCCTAGGTAACTCTCTAATTGTGAGCTAGCTTTTGAGGAGAGTTAGTCATATGTCATTTCTAAGACTTTCATCACCTATTCTATGTGCGCCTTTTGTCTCAAAATTCTATTTGAGTATTCTTGAGTCTTTTTTTTTTCTTGTGCTTTATTGCTTATCTCATTTGGATTCCAATTATTTTGCCCTACTTAAGCATATCTTTTCATTTGACCTCTAGAAGTGATTTGCTACGGTGTGAGAGACATCATCTCTTGGTTTTAGTTCTTAGTGGTAATTAATTATTTTTTGTCTTGTGGTTTCTCATTAAGGAACCAACAAAGAGAATTTGAGTGGAAAGAGACAAAAGTGATTATATCTTTTATAAAAGCTTTGATATTGAGTGAATTAAACACGATTTGACCATACACTTTGAGTGTCAAACACGTGAGCTAGTGTGAATTGTGAGGTCCTTTGTTATAATTATTGTTTTTTCTCATTCTTGTTATTTTTTGTTTCTATGAAAAATAGGTGGAGGGAAGGTGAGGGAAGTCCTTCACGATCATGGACCATTGCTCACAAAGAAGGTGACAGAGGTAATATGAGTAGTTAAATGGAGGAAGTGATGAGAGAAATGAGATTTTTAAGGGAGAGGGTAGATAGACAAGAGCAAGAACGAAATAGGCAAGAGCAAGAACGACACCATTCTTTTGGTGAGAGTGATTCTATTCACTCACAAAGAGATAGGAGGAGGTATGATGAGCGAAGCAGGAATAAGAGAGAAGATATGAGGTATGAGAGTAGAGAAAGAGGTTATTATAGATAAGATAGAAATTAATTGGATTAAAATACAAGTGCCACTATTTCATGGCACTAGCAATGTAGACTCCTACATGGAGTGGGATAGGAGATGAAGATGGAGCAAATCTTTGCTTGCCATGACTATAGTGAGGAAGAGAACGTAAAAGTGGCAGCAATAGAGTTTAAAGATTATGCTCTTTTAAGGTGGGATAGATTTTTTTTAAAAAAAGGATAGAATTATTGTGGGGCAACCACCTATTGCTATTTGGGAAGAAGTGAAAGGAGTTATGAGAAAGAGATATATCTCTTCTTACTTACTATGGAGTTACACAATAAACTCAAAAGGTTAGTCCAAGGTAATAAGATCATTGATGAGTATCATAATTCATAAAGAGATGGAGGTGGCTCGTATAAGAGCTAACATGGAGAACTTGATTTATCAAGCTATTAAAGTCGAGCAACAATTAAAGAGAAGGGGAAATTCAAGGAAGTACTCATCTAACTTTAATTCTTCACATTGGAAGGATAAAAATAAGGAGGGATCTCCCCAAGGATATTCAAGTCTGAAATCTCCTACAAGCATAAGGAGGTTGAGACTTCATCAAAGGTAAAACCCAAAAGCCCATCTAATTTGGTTAGTGCTAATTCTTCTTCTAATGAAAGGTCTAATGGGATCAAGTGCTTTAAGTGCTTGGGATAGAGGGCACAATGTTTCTCAATGCCCAACCAAGAAGACTGTGTTTTTTAGGGAAGATGGACACTACTCAAGTGAGGTATCCAATTCTAGGTCTTTCACGAGTGATGGCAAAAAAGGTAGTGATACTCAAGCTTTAGTGGGTGATTTGATGATGATAAGGAGACTTTTAGGTAATCAAGCAAAAGAGAATGAGGTAAGTCAAAGAGAGAATATTTTTCATACTCGTTTCTTGGTGCAAGGTAATATTTGCTCCCTATCATTGATGGTTGTTCTTGAATAAATGTTGCCAATACTAGGTTGGTTAATAAATTGAATTTGAAAACTACTCCTAACCCTAGGCTTTGTAGATTCCAATGGTTAAGTGATGACTGATGAGGGTGAGTTGCTTGTTAACCAACAAGTATTTGTTAGTTATGGCAATCATCACCCAAGAGGGGGGGTGGGGGATAAATTGTGTGATTACAACTTTTAATACAATCTTAAGAGCATATAAATGATTCAATTTGCATAAGCCACTCAAATATAATGAGATTATAAGGAATTAATGTATGAAGCAAAAATGAGAAATAAAAATATAGAGCAACAAATATGAAAATTGAAAGAGTAGGAAAGAGAGAATCAAACACAAAGATTTATACTGGTTTGGTCACTAAATCACCTTGTGACCTACGTCCAATTCTTCAACACACCCAAAGTGTCTGAGCCTCAACTATACTAAGGGATGCCCCAGTCTTTCACTCACAAGAGGGATGCCTAACCCTCATTGAAAGTCTAGAGAATTAGAAACTTGATAATGAATACTCTCTACAAGAGGTGAACAATTTAATAGTTAAAGCACTAAGATTTGAGCCAGCCTTTAACAAGAAAGAGCAGTTTTAAAACACATCTTTTTATGAGAATGTTTCAAGATGAATGAGAAAGATTAAAGCTTTAGATCTTGTTAAAAGAGGCTTAGAACACTTACTTTATAACCTTTTATAAAAAAGAGTTGTTGAAAAAGGTTTGGAGAAGAAAGAGAGTGAAAAACATTTTCCCGTTATAACTCTATAGTCACCATATTCGAATTTGCATTCCAATATATATTTGAATATGTATTCGAATATTGTACTCTTCTAAACAGATTTTCTAGTTCAAAACAACTATATTCGAATATGAATTCAAATATAGTTTATATATTTAAATATATATTCGAATATTGCAAACATCGAACTTATTCGAATATCAATTACAAAAAACAACTTTAAAACCTCATAATTTCCTTAATTCTTATCTGTTTTAAGCGAGTGAGTAGTCAATGGAAATCTCTTTGAGTTTACTTTTATATGAAGCAAGTTTTGAAACAAAACTAAATGTAGTTTTTTATATATGATCAAAAGGGTTAACAAAGGTCATTTTCTAAACCACAAAATCAAAGGCGGACTTCACGAAACTATAACTTCTTCATTTATAATCCGTTTAGAACAAATTACTAGTAATTGGAAAGAATATTGAGTCTATTTTCATATGAAACATGTTTTAGCTCAAACCTCAAAGCACATTTAAAGTTATGAATAAAATAGTAAACACATATCAACTTCCATATAAGGCTATTATTGAAAGTATATTTGTTTATGCTTATTAACATATTCAAAACAAATATTTGAGAACTTTTAAACATAAACTCATTTTCCTATTCCTTATCTAATTAAAAAACAATTTTCTCATAATAAAACACTTTGTAACCAATTTCTTTAAAAAAAACATGTTTTAATGACTATAGTTCAAATTGATGGCTATGAATGCAAGGCGAAAGACAAACTCTATCTAGTAATGACGTTAAATTTACAGTTACATAACCTAGTAAATCAATATACCAAATTAATTCCTCGGGCTTATCAACACAATCCAAGCCTTCTCTTCCATATATAATATTATAAATGCTTGGGTATCATCGTTTTTCTCCTTCATGAGTCGAGCATAATTGATTTTTTCATATTTTTTTTATCATTGCTCACTCTTAATATTTGGACTATTCTATCATAAATTTCTCATTTGAAAATCATGGTAGGTCCAAATTTCAAAACTCAAGATTAAATATACTTGATTTATAAATATATAACTCTAGTTAGTCTATCAAACATTTTATGTTAACACATTGTATGATTTTTAGATGTAACTTTAGAATATGTATCATCCATCCATGTCATTCCTCACAACAAAAACATATCTAACATTAACCAATCGAGTGTATAGAAAAGAATAATCGGATACATTTTATAAGCGATGCTACACATGACTCATTGTTTGATTATCTACTTGTATATCACAATATAGAACACATAATCAAGCATGATATAATGCACTTCATTGATATAATATGGTAGCATGTTCGTTTCTAATTTAATCTTATACTCTTGTATTTGTCATCATCAAAACAAAATATATTAAACATTTAAGTATACATACTTCTACATTCTCTCCCCTTTTTTATGATGATTGATGAGTTATATTTTATCCACACTTATTAACTTTATCTTGGCTAATATTATGTGATATGATGCCTAATTAATTCAGTCCGATATGTTTTTATTAGATTAAGTTATATTAGGTAATTATTCCTTATTGTAAAATACATATGTAAACAACTCGTGCAACACACGGGTATGATAGCTAGTTATAATTAATTTTATATGATATTTCATTTAAATGATAGTAAAGTTATTCTATTTAACTTTTGTTAAGATATTGTTGACGCTAGATAAGATTGTCTTCGTTTCAGTTGTGATTTTTTTTAGAAGATAATAGAATTGTTAATATTATGGTGAGAACATAAAACTCTTTTGATTATAGAATTGTTAGTATTAGTAGACTCAAGTAGAATTGACAAACTCATCAAAGTCTCCTAGACTCATAAGCTTAGAATGGAGACCACGAGTTTAGCTTTTGTATAACATATGTTTTGTATTACATAAAATAACTATAAGAAAAATTTACAAAACCTGAAAAGTTGTGTTGTTTATTGAAAAGTTGTGTTGTTTCATTTAAGGATGAAGAGTTGTTTTGTTTGAAATTGATTAAATTTCAAGGGCTACAAATGTGACTCTTCAATTAAAGGGATGTGACTCTTCAATTAAAGGAACGTGACTCTTGAATGAAAACAGAAAAGATATGACTCTTCATGAAGGGATATAGAGTGTCTAAAAATAGAAGTGCATTTGATGCACAGAGAGATGGAATTCATAACTCACATAACATTCACATATTAGTGAGAAGTCAATCATGTAATAGAGACACATGATGAAATTCCCAAATTTCTCAGAGCATCTTCAAATTCATTTGCCTATGTCTTTGGTGCACAAGATATATATGCAAAATATCATTTTGTAAAAGCCATTGTTGTCACGGCTCGAGTTTTGGAAGTGTGAAAACATACTCGAGGAATCTTCATTGTATCCTGCAGGAAATTCGCCAGTTAACCCATTTTTGCACCCAAGAGTTTGGAATTGGTGGGGGCGAATTAAGCCTAAAGGAAAGTGCTAGAGAACACGCCTTGAAGAGACATTGTGCACACTTTCCTCCTTCCTATTTCTTCTTCTTATTCTTTCTTTCTAATCTTCGCAGGTCCAACACCACCAAGGATATATATTTATATATTTTATATATTTATATATAATTTCCAACAATAACCATTGAATTTTTGATAAAGACATATCATTCTATGTCAGGTAGAACACATCAATTAAACTAAACATTCGTTCTTTCAATGTGATCACTCATTTGACATGACCAACCAAACTCACTACACAATTAAATATGTATGTTTTTCATCTATTAAAATTTGAATTTGAGACATAGCTACTTAATTCAACCAAACAGTTTCTTTTATTCATTTATGCAAATCGTGACAAAATTCCTTGAAGGTCTTTGTTTCAATGCTTTTTATGATAATCGTTAAAGATAGATTTCATATTTATAATGAATGTTGCAAACATGATATTTTGTCTATAAGTTAAACTTAATAAATATGTTTACAAAATCACACTTGAATATTTTGTAAGTATTATTTACCTTTTAAATATATATTATTTTCATATTAAATAAACTCTCATGTCTACATGTTCAACACGTACTATTAATAAATCTGACTATAAATCTTGATTTTTAATTACATTACTAATAAATAAATATTTGAGCGCTTTTTGTTTGCCTAAATATTTGGGGCCTAAATCCTTGCTTTACTCGCTTGGGCTTTGAGCCACCCTTAGAGGGCTCCAACGAGTTCTCCTGGTATAGGAGAAACACAATTGATGTTTCCACGAAGAAATTGAGTGGCATGAGACATAACAAGTCTCATGGGAAAATTAAATGTGTGTGACATAAGACACAAACAAAAACAAAAATGAGTTTGTGGGCGGGGATTGTGCTAATGTTTAGTACAACCTGTGTTTGAGAAATTGAATAGATACGAGCTCTAACAGAGTGTGTACTAAAAATTTTCAATACGTGTTTACAGAGAAGAGGGAAGACAGTGCATTTGCAAGGGACAGAAGATCAAAGTAGAGAGGGAAGTTATTGCATTCTGAAAGTTGAAGAAGAAGTAACCATCGATCTGAAATCTGGACGAAGATACAAATGACGCAACCTGCTCATGTCCAAGATTATGAAATTGGAATAGATGATGATTTCGATGATGGAGAGGAAGAAGGTAATTTATATGCATTTTTTTGCAAATTGTGACCCAGTAAGCTAATAATGATAGTTGGATTAATCATGATAGTTGGATTGAAGTTATGAATACAGAAATTCAAGGCATTGAAAGCTAATGAATCTACCGAAACTTATTGGTGTGTATAAAACAAAGTTTCTATTAAATAGAGAAATAGAACGTTACAAAGCGTAGTTAAAGAGGATAAGTAGAAACTCATGATTAATATTGTGAGTCAAAAGATCGAGCCAAATTTAACGGAGGATATTGAAAAATTAAACTTAGCTTTAATTTCTAGAGGAATTATTCAAATTGAATTTTGCTCCTCAACAGACTCTAGAACATTATGGAATTACAAAGAAACTATAGTTGAATATTAAGTTTTTGAATAGTCAAATCTTTTAGAAAAAATCTTAGTAAAGTTCACTTTAAACTCTAGGTATTGAACATTGTAGAAAAAAATTTCTTAATGTTTAACGAATTTAAGTTTACAAATAAGATTAAAGGTTATTGGTAAAAGTGTGCTATTATGAGAGTGTGACACCACTCTTCCTCTTTTATATGTACTTCAGTGTGAAATTATGTTTCCTAGTATGTTAGTGAGTTATATGAATATAAACTGAATGAAAATATATCTTTGAGCGTTTCTTCTGTACACCTCTAAATACCAACAGATTTTAATTAAATTGAATTTTATTAGCCTAATTAGGTTGCTATTATCTTTCAAGATATTATTAGGCAATCAGAGATAATAATTGGATTTGAAGAAATTGAAAAGGAACATATCTAGTGGATCACGTTAAAATTTCTATTTATATTATGTAGTTGGCTGAATTGCAATTTTTAGCTCATTATATATTTAGGAAACTTTTATTATTTTAAATTAAGAAAATATCACATTAAAATTTTTAGTAGATAACATTAAAAAGAGAAAGTAGCCACAACCCTAGTCATCACCATCCAATATATATAAGAGTCACATACTACACCCACTCATTAGTTTTTCATGCCACTACTTCTTCTCTTTTCTTATTTTTCTTTTGTTTCTTCCGTTTAATCAATGGAAGACTAAACTCTTTTGCTTAGTTTCTTGGTTGTAACCACAAATTGCAATTGAGGTTTTGTTTATATATTTTCAGTTTATATATTTTCAGTTTTAATTCTTTATTCTTTATCTCTTACTATTATATCACCTTCTCTTAATTCTTAAATTGGGTTCTATATTTGCATGCTTTATGGGATTTAGTTTCTACTATATTGAATTAATATGGTATTAATAGGTTATTTTAATTTATGTTATGTTGATTAGGAAATGCTTACCCAGCTTTTGGTTTGAGTTTAGTTGTGGATGTCAGCTTTCTTCGAAGGAACTCGCCTTTGATCTACTGTGATGCGGGAGTTTTTCTTTCCTTACTCTACTCTTTTATTTCACTTGTCCTATTTTGATGATTTGGTTGATTTATCTTGATGATATGATTATTATGCTTATAATTGTGCCTACATTGAGAATTGAAGCGTGAAGACCTTCTCTAATAAGAGATTTCACTGCAACTTGGACACATCCGATGTGGAGATACCTGTATTTTCTAGCATGTTCTGCTATGGATTGTTTTGTCAAGAGATGAAATTCTTCTCCTGCCTCTAGTCCCAGAGGGATGTTGTTTTCAGCAGTTTTGATTATGTAGTCAGAACTACGAGCCAGTTTAGACTCTTCAGGGATGTATAATTCATCCTGAGGGATTTTTGGTATTTCCCAGTTGTCTATGGCTTGGTTGATATCCTCGAAGCAGACTTCTTCTTCGAAGATGTTATGTTTAGGAGGAATTTCCTCCTGGTTAGTATTTTGCTCAGTGAGCACACTTTGATTAGATTTTGATGAAGATGGGGTAGCTGAAGTTTTAATAGAAAGGCGTTGAGAAAGAGATCGTAATAAACTAGCCATGATAAAACCTTCTGATATCATTACCATCATTTGGTTCCATAGAAAAATATTTATCAAGTTAAGTTAATGAATATCCAATGAATCTGGGTTTTAGGCTATATACCTACACATCCATTTATCAAAAAACTATTTTTTTTTTATGTTATTTATCTTAACTATAGCCACCATGGCACTTAAACCATATATTCTAAAGAGAGTATCGACAAATTAGTCTTACGGCCTTCCATCAGGACTTACTGCTACAGCTTCTTTACCAATATGATTTAATTGCATGTACTTCCAGTTAAGATTAATAATATATGGTCATTATAAATTAAAAATAATTTACAATATTCCAGATTCATAGAGATAAACAGTAACTTAACATCAACGAATATATTCCTACTTCCCCATCAGGCTCTGATACCAGAGATCCCGACGGAAGCTACTGGAAAATTAAAAGTCAGAAAAGCAGGAATGCAGACGGATTGCTAAATATATGCAACAATATAATATGCAAATATGTAAAATGCAGAAATTAAAACTGGAAGTGGACCAGTATTATGAAATTAAAACTGGAATTGGACCAATATTATAAAGCTTTAATTAAAAAGAAAAAGAAAAGAAAAAGAAAGCCGATTGCGAGTAGTCTCAACGATGTCGGCTGGAGGGAGAAGGGAAAAGAAAATTACAGAAAGAGAATTCTTATTAAAACAGAAGAAAAGCTTACAGAATATCTCTCAGAGCTTCTCTCACTTAAAACTCTCTCTCTAAGTTACTCGATCATGAAAGGGTGCCTCACAACATGGTCGAGGCCTCCTTAAATAGAAATTAAAAAACACTATTTGCACAGTTTCGGTTTCATGACAGGATCCTATGCTACAGTGTCGGTTTCTGACTTGAAGCTACAGTTCCGGTTGCATGACTGGAAAATTAGCTACAGTTCTGGTTGAATGCTACAGTTCAGGTTGACAGGAAATGATGACTCTTGTTGAATCGTCTCCTAAGTTGATACCAAAACAATCATCTTCATTCTGATAGTAGTCATCTGAAGATGCTGCTGAAGCAGAAGAGCTTGGAAGAGATGACTTATCCTTCTCTCGGAGCAAATTGAGAATGTTTTGCAAATTTTTTGCAAAACTTTCTTTTGTTTGGGAAGCCGCAAGTGCTGCTGTAATTTTTGCCTTCTGATTGAGGAACAAAGACGTTTCCGGATCAGCTGGCTTCAAGAAACTGGAGTTTGCAGAGAACCAACTTTTGACCTCATCTGGATTTGCCCTAGATGCATCAAATTGGGTCCACCATTTGACGAAAGAATCTCTTCTTAATAGAGGGAGCCTTTCAGGATGATCTCTGTTCCCATATCTGTATTGCCAGGAAAATATCCAGGCCAAAGAGAATACTGAGAAAAACTTTAAATCCGCCGGAATACATGATTCCTTTGAATTGTACATTTTTGAAAAAAGTTTGAAACCTTCCTCTGCTGGAGGAGGTAAAATTTGGGGAATGGGACCAAAGAAATCCCACCATTGAATAAACCAGTTTGGAAAAGTGTAATTAACACCTCTCTTAAAATATATAAGCCAAGAATGCCGATTCATCTTGTTTTGAAACCAGAAAACTCGGCTCCAAGCATCAATGTAATCCCAGTAATTATATCCAATGGGATCAAAATTTTGCGAAAACTTTTTTAAATTGTTGGGATTTTTCCCAAATTGATTTGGAGTAATCACCTTTAAAATCTGGATTGTTGAATGGGTGATTACTGAAGAATCATTTTTATCTTTATAATGTTTGATTGTGACAGAATCTAAATCAATTAATATGAATTCATAAAACTGTCGAGTTTTGTTTAAAGCAGTGGGTTTAAAATGAAATCCTTTTGGAAAAATTTTTATTGGAATTTTGTGGAGGGATTTATCCCAAAACTCAGGTTTTTGGATTACCGAAGAAAACTTGTTTTTTGGAATATAAGGGTTGGCTGGCTTTTTAGAGGATTGAGTTTTGGTTTGGATCTGTTTTTGGCTAGGGCCAGAAATTATTGTTTTTGACTTAGCCATTTCTTTAATGAGTAGCTAGGTCAAGGGTTTCATTTTCGTCTTCTGAGGCAATTTCTGCCCAGGTTTTGGTTGGAAGGTGGGTTAAGCCACAATCTTGGAGGGCTAGAAGGGTTTGGATTGGGAAGGCATAATCTGCCTTGGTTTGTTTTGCAGTTTGTTGCTGAGTTGATGACTCAGCCACTAAAGATTGATCTTGGGTAGATGACCCGGTTTGTTTCTGGGTAGATGACCCAGTTTGAGTCGGTGACTCAGATTGGTTTTGGGTAGGTGACCCAGTTGGGGTTGATGACCCTGACTTTTTGGTAAGCCCAGGTAGGGCTATTCTAACTCCTCGACCCCTTGAAGAGGCCATTGCTACTTTTCTAGGCATAAGCCTATTTTCCCTGTAAATATTCACGAGTAAGATAATCAGGGAGAGGGTTTGAAGTGCCTTTGAGATATTCTATTTCAAAATCAAAAACACTTAAAATAGCTTGCCATTTAGCTAAAATTTGTTTAGAAGCCAAATTTTTTACATCTTTTTGAAGCATATCTTTTGCTGATTTGCAATCAACTCTAATTAAAAGTTTCTGATTAAGTAAATAAGATTGAAATTTTGAAACACAAAGTACAATTGCTAAAACTTCTTTTTTGACAGTTGAGTAATTTTGCTGTGCAGAATTCCAATGTTTTGAAGTGTATGCAATGATATGCTCTTTGACATGCAATTTTTGTTTGAGGATGCCACCATAACCAATATCTGACGCATCAGTCTCAACTATTTTATAGGCTTGGGGTACTGGGAGATACAAACAAGGGAGATCTTTGACCTGGCGTTTGATTTGCTTAACCACACTAGTGTGTTGATCTGTCCAGGGAGGAGGATTTTTCTTAAGACGATCATGCAAAGGTTTAATGATGTTATTGAGGTGAGGGACAAAGTCTCCTACATAATTAAGGCATCCTAAGAATCTTTGGAGTTGGGTTTTGTCAATAATTTGATCTGGAAATTTATCAGCAAATTCTATCGATTTGCTAATCGGGACGATTGTTCCTTGGTGGATCATGTGACCAAGGAATCTGATTTTAGTTTGGAAAAGACAAAGTTTTGAGCTTGAGACTGCCAATCCATTTTGACGGACAATATTGATGAATATATTGATATGTTTAAAATGTTGGTCTATAGACTGAGAAAAAATTAAAATATCATCAATATAAACAATTGAAAATTTAGAATAAGGATTGAAAATATCATTCATGATCTTCTGAAATTCAGAGGGGGCGTTCTTTAAACCATAAGGCATCACATTCCATTCATACTGGCCAAAAGGGACAGTAAATGCGGTTTTATACCTGTCAGTTTCTTTAATCTGAATCTGCCAATATCCAGATTTCATATCAAATTTTGAAAAGATTCTGGCAGCATGTAGCCTATTTAGAAGATCTTTCTTGTTAGGAATAGGATACCTAATCCATTGTAGAGCTTGGTTTAGAGGCTTATAATTTATTACTAATCTGGGAGTTCCTCTTTCAACCTCAGCTTGTTTGTTGACATAGAAGGCTGAACAAGACCAAGGACTTTTGCTTTTCCTAATAAGCCCTTTATCTAAGAGATCCTTATATTCTTTCTGACAATATTGGAGGAGTTCCTCATTCATCTGGATTGGTCTTGCCTTGGTAGGGATTTGACTTTCTTTGAAGTCCTTCTCATAAGGCAATTCAACAATATGCTTTTTTCTGTTCCAAAAAGCATTTGGGAGATCAGAACAAATTGTAGATTGAATATGTCGTTGCAAAGTTTCTATTCTTTGCCGGATATGGGATTGCTCTAGTTGAGCTTGAATTGTTTTGAACGAGATTTCCTCTTTGAGGAAATTGATCTGATTTGATTTATGATCAATGATATTGAGAGTCTTTACTATAGGTTTCTTGACAAATCTAAACACTATTTGCCTTCCTAGATGTTTGGTACTAATTCCTTCATCAGAGATTTCTAAGGGAAATAATGCTATAATAAAGGGGGTTCCCAAAATTACTTCATTTTTGAGGTCCTTAACTAACAAAAAGGAAGTTTTTACATGATAATTACCATTTTTAATAAGGGCATTGGAGAGCTTATATTTGATTTTAAGCCTAGATCCACTTGCAGTGCTTAGTTTCTCTGTGGTTTTTTCAAAATATTTAGTTGGAATTAATCCTTCGAGAATACAATTTGAATCAGCACCAGTATCGAAGAGTGCCATAGTATCCAATACAAAATCCTCTATTTTGATTTTGACTTGAATATAAAACTTCTGGATGGTTAATCGGTTAATTAGCCTAAGGAAATCTTGTTCTTCTCCATCCTTAGTACAGATAGGATCAGGTGTCCTGGTTTTTGGTTCCTCCGAGTCATTCTCTAAATCCTCTAATTGATTTAGAATAGTTTGGTGAATTTGTTGTTGCCCCTTGATCTCTTTTATTTCTTGTTTGAGATTATTAATCTCAATTTGGAGATCTTGGATGGTAACAGGTTTAACCGAACTTCTTTCCAATCTTTTAATGATTGGTTTAAGGTCATACTTATTGATAATCACTAAAGTTTTGGCTTTTTTCTTTTCTAAGGATTCCTTTAACCTGTTTAGGTACACCTTCTTTTCCTGAGGATCAGGGATTGAATTAATGGCTTCAAACAAAAGGTCTTGCTCTTTTGTAAGAACATTAATTTCTGGAAATTCTTCATTATTTGAGGAAGAAATCTCATCATCCTGTTGGATATTGTTTAAATCTTCCGACCCTTCCTTTTCTGATTCTTTATCAGAGGTATCCGCAAGGAGGCTACTAATTTGATCTTCTATAGTTTGTTCAAGATTAAGATTGCTAATCCTTTTTCGGAGTCTACAATATTTGCTTACATGTCCGGGGTTTTTACAACTATAGCAGATGATTGGGGATTTGGACGAGGACTGCCTAGGAGTTTTTCTAGTAGTTGTGGTTGTTCTAGGAGCCTTTTTTGGATTTCTATACCTATTACTAGGAAATCTCTTTGGTTTATCCTCATGATCTTGCTTGTTAGGTCTTTTGGTTTTTCTCTTTGAGCATCCTGGAAGACCAAATTGTTCGCAAAAAGATCTTAAATCCTTCTTGTTTTGGGCCTTTTCTCGGGCTAGCTGCCTTTGAATTTTGTCATCTTGGCAAATTTTTAAGGCTACTTTTTGGATAAAAGAAATCAATTGTCCATAGCTGAGCTTGTCATACGGGATGATCCCATCAGGTGTTAAGCTTATAATTTTATCTCTGACTTTATCTCCTAGAGATTTTGGTAATCCTGCCAAGAATTTTTCTTTCCAGAAAGGCTGTTGACTATCTTCTCTGGTGTAAACCCTGGTAAGGAAAGTATCCTTATACCATCTAAAATCAGCTAAGGTTTTACACTTAAGGTTTGAGAGTAATTCTGCAGCCCTATCTTTCCATAAAGATGGATCCCCTATGAAGTGTTGGGCTTTGGTAAAAACTAAGGTGCTAACAGCATCTGGAATAGTTTCCCCGTTGCCGTCAAGGATAGGTTCTCCTTGTTCGTCTGTTTTAATAGCGGAAAAAATACTAGCTTTATCTTCTTCAGTGAGATAGTTATCCCACCATCCTTTAAGTTGTCCTGAGAACCCAGATACTATTATGTTCGCTATAACTTCTTCTGAGCTATCGTGAGCTGTTGGATATGCCGTGCACACCATGGTCATATAATGGAGCATAGTCATGATGTTGTACTCAGTCTTTCCATCTATGTTCCACTCATAGACATTGTTGGCATTGAAGCTATTGAACCTAGAATCTTGGTCTAAGGCTAGATCTGGTGCTACCATTGGTTGTGAGTAATTCTTGGTTAGTCATTTCCATTTCGTTATGGAATTTGTCAGGATGGGGCACGCCTTAGCGGACTCTTGGTCCGATTGGAGATCAGATTCTTGGGATTCTTCTTGATTGACCATATTAATGGATAATTTGGAGGTTTGGCTAGTTTTTGAAGTAACTTCCTGTTGTGGTGTATCAGCGACAATAGTTGTTTTGAGTAAATCATTAATCCTACTCAAGAGCTCATTGGATGAATCAGATTCAGTCCTAAGCTTGGCCTTTTGTAATGTTTGTTTAGCCTTGTGGGAAAGTTTGAAAGGCTTGAACAATGGTTTTTCAAGAGGTCTAGATGCGGAGGCATCTTTTGATGATGAAAGTCCTGAATGAATTCCTAGGGGAGGAGGTTGTTTAGGGGAAGAAATCTTTTCCCCTATAACCTGAAGATATTTGTTGGTATAGTTCGCCTGTTCCATTAGGCTTTTGATATCTCTAGAAGTGACCTCTTCCTCTAGATTTTTGGTTTTGAAAGGAGATGCTATCACAGGGTGATGTTTATCATCCCTAATATTCGGTAACTGATACTGATTGGAAGGAGGTAGTTCTGACCTAACCATTTCACCATCCTTCAGGTGCCAAATAGTGATAACATTAGTAGTTTCTTGTCCTACTAATTCTGTTTGAAAAGGATAATTTATTTGGGTTTTGACTGTGTAAGCATGAAACCAATCAAAGAAGGGGATATTCATGTGAACTTTTTCGAGAAAACTGTAATATTTCTCTTGAATTTCTTTTCTTTTTAGGCCCTTAAAGTTATTGAAAAACCATGTCCTCTGAGGTTCCCAATCCTCAGAATAAAAGTTTTTATGGAGGGCTTCTTTATCTATGAGGAACTTATGAGATAACATCATAATGGTCATTCATAGGTTGGGGACTGTACAGATCTTTGATCTTCATCCTCGTTTGCTTGATAAGTGGTTTTGGGAATTGTAGAACTTGTCTCTATTCCATGTAAATTGACTTCAGGTATTACAGTCCTAGGATTAATGGTTCTAAATGTTGGTTGGGATGCTACAGAGAATGATCTCCTGGCTGACATGAATTCTACCTGGGAGGTATCTGACCTATAGGAAGCTTCTGACCCAGAAGAGAACGAGTTTCTTCTATCAAAGATAATTTCTACCCTTCCTGATTCAGATTATCTGATCTCTTCAAGCTTTGGCGCTTGTCTTGGAATGGTACGAGTGGCTCTTTCTATAGACCACGATTTTGGGAGTTGGACTTCATCCCATCTGATGAGCCTAGGAATGGTGACATTTGCTTTTGTCATATCTGTGACAAATAGAGTTGTTTCTCTATCATCACATTTTTGAAGGACTCTAGAGTTACAAGTGTTCATGACCTTGTATTGAATCCAATATATGAGTGCTGCTGGAATGGATCCTTCCTTCATGTTTAGACCATGAAGTTGAATGTTTAAGAATAACAAATCCAGAATGTTTCTGTCCAACAGGCTAAATTTTTTGTTAGGAAAACAATTGAAATAGACTGGTCCGTGACCTAGGCTCGTTTCGACAGATCCTAAGAGGGAATCTTTGAAATCTTGGTGCCTAATGTCTCTAAGACACATGAGGATTGAAGCGTGAAGACCTTCTCTAATAAGAGGTTTCACTGCAACATGGACACATCCGATGTGGAGATACCTGTATTTTCTAGCATGTTCTGCTATGGATTGTTTTGTCAAGAGATGAAATTCTTCTCCTGCCTCTGGTCCCAGAGGGATGTTGTTTTCAGCAGTTTTGATTATGTAGTCAGAACTACGAGCCAGTTTAGACTCTTCAGGGATGTATAATTCATCCTGAGGGATTTTTGGTATTTCCCAGTTGTCTATGGCTGGTTGATATCCTCGAAGTAGACTTCTTCTTCGAAGATGTTATGTTTAGGAGGAATTTCCTCAGTGAGCACACTTTGATTAGATTTTGATGAAGATGGGGTAGCTGAAGTTTTAATAGAAAGGCGTCGAGAAAGAGATCGTAATAAATACCATCATTTGGTTCCATAGAAAAATATTCATCAAGTTAAGTTAATGAATATCCAATGAATCTGGGTTTTAGGCTATATACCTACACATCCATTTATCAAAAAACTCTTTTTTTTTATGTTATTTATCTTAACTATAGCCACCATCGCAATTAAATCATATATTCTAAAGAGAGCATCGACAAATTAGTCTTACGGCCTTCCATCAGGACTTACTGCTACAGCTTCTTTACCAATATGATTTAATTGCATGTACTTCCAGTTAAGATTAATAATATATGGTCACTATAAATTAAAAATAATTTACAATATTCCAGATTCATAGAGATAAACAGTAACTTAACATCAACGAATATATTCCTACTTCCCCATCAGGCTCTGATACCAGAGATCCTGACGGAAGCTACTGGAAAATTAAAAGTCAGAGAAGCAGGAATGCAGACGGACTGCTAAATATATGCAACAATATAATATGCAAATATGTAAAATGCAGAAATTAAAACTGGAAGTGGACAAGTATTATGAAATTAAAACTGGAATTGGACCAGTATTATAAAGCTTTAATTAAAAAGAAAAAGAAAAGAAAAAGAAAGTCGATTGCGAGTAGTCTCAACGATGTTGGCTGGAGGGAGAAGGGAAAAGAAAATTACAGAAAGAGAATTCTTATTAAAACAGAAGAAAAGCTTACAGAATATCTCTCAAAGCTTCTCTCACTTAAAACTCTCTCTCTAAGTTACTCGATCATAAAAGGGTGCCTCACAACATGGTCGAGGCCTCCTTAAATAGAAATTAAAAAACACTATTTGCACAGTTCCGGTTTCATGACAGGATCCTATGCTACAGTGTCGGTTTCTGACTTGAAGCTACAGTTCTGGTTTCGTGACTGGAAAATTAGCTACAGTTCTGGTTAAATGCTACAGTTCAGGTTGACAAGAAATGATGACTCTTGTTCAATCGTCTCCTAAGTTGATACCAAAACAATCATCTTCATTCTGATAGTAGTCATCTGAAGATGCTGCTGAAGCAGAAGAGCTTGGAAGAGATGACATATCCTTCTGTTGGAGCAAATTGAGAATGTTTTGCAAATTTTTTGCAAAACTTTCTTTTGTTTGGGAAGCCGCAAGTGCTGCTGTAATTTTTGCCTTCTGATTGAAGAACAAAGGCGTTTCCGGATCAGCTGGCTTCAAGAAACTGGAGTTTGCAGAGAACCAACTTTTGAACTCATCTGGATTTGCCCTAGATGCATCAAATTCGGTCCACCATTTGACGAAAGAATCTCTTCTTAATAGAGGGAGCCTTTCAGGATGATCTCTCTGTTCCCATATCTGTATTGCCAGGAAAATATCCAGGCCAAAGAGAATACTGAGAAAAACTTTAAATCCGCCGGAATACATGATTCCTTTGAATTGTACATTTTTGAAAAAAATTTGAAACCTTCCTCTGCTGGAGGAGGTAAAATTTGGGGAATGGGACCAAAGAAATCCCACCATTGAATAAACCAGTTTGGAAAAGTGTAATTAACACCTCTCTTAAAATATATAAGCTAAGAATGTCGATTCATCTTGTTTTGAAACCAGAAAACTCGGCTCCAAGCATCAATGTAATCCCAGTAATTATATCCAATGGGATCAAAATTTTGCGAAAACTTTTTTAATTTGTTTGGATTTTTCCCAAATTGATTTGGAGTAATCACCTTTAAAATCTGGATTGTTGAATGGGTGATTACTGAAGAATCATTTTTATCTTTATAATGTTAGATTGTGACAGAATCTGAATCAATTAATATGAATTCATAAAACTGTCGAGTTTTGTTTAAAGCAGTTGGTTTAAAATGAAATCCTTCTCGAAAAATTTTTATTGGAATTTAGTGGGGGGATTTATCCCAAAACTCAGGTTCCATTTGGATTACCAAAGAAAACTTGTTTTTTGGAATATAAGGGTTGGCTGGCTTTTTAGAGGATTGAGTTTTGGTTTGGATCTGTTTTTTGCTAGGGCCAGAAATTATTGTTTTTGACTTAGCCATTTCTTTAATGAGAGTAGCTAGGTCAAGGGTTTCATTTTCGTCTTCTGAGGCAATTTCTGCCCAGGTTTTGGTTGGAAGGTTGGTTAAGCCACAATCTTGGAGGGCTAGAAGGGTTTGGATTGGGAAGGCATAATCTGCCTTTGTTTGTTTTGCAGTTTGTTGCTGAGTTGATGACTCAGCCACTAAAGATTGATCCTGGGTAGATGACCCGGTTTGTTTCAGGGTAGAGGACCCAGTTTGAGTCGGTGACTCAAATTGGTTTTGGGTAGGTGACCCAGTTGGGGTTGATGACCCTGACTTTTTGGTAAGCCTAGGTAGGGCTATTCTAACTCCTCGACCCCTTGAAGAGGCCATTGCTGCTTTTCTAGGCATAAGCCTATTTTCCCTATAAATATTCACTAGTAAGATAATCAGGGAGAGGGTTTGAAGTGCCTTTGAGATATTCTATTTCAAAATCAAAAACACTTAAAAGAGCTTGCCATCTAGCAAAAATTTGTTTAGAAGCCAAATTTTTTACATCTTTTTGAAGAATATCTTTTGCTGATTTGCAATCAACTCTGATTAAAAATTTCTGATTAAGTAAATCAGATTGAAATTTTGAAACACAAAGTACAATTGCTAAAACTTCTTTTTTGACAGTTGAGTAATTTTGCTGTGCAGAATTCCAATGTTTTGAAGTGTATGCAATGATATGCTCTTTGCCATGCAATTTTTGTTTGAGGATGCCACCATAACCAATATCTGACGCATCAGTCTCAACTATTTTATAGGCTTGGGGTACTGGGAGATACAAACAAGGGAGGTCTTTGACCTGGCGTTTGATTTGCTTAACCACACTAGTGTGTTGATCTGTCCAGGGAGGAGGATTTTTCTTAAGACGATCATGCAAAGGTTTAATGATGTTATTGAGGTGAGGGACAAAGTCTCCTACATAATTAAGGCATCCTAAGAATCGTTGGAGTTGGGTTTTGTCAATAATTTGATCTGGAAATTTATCAGCAAATTCTATCGATCTGCTAATCGGGACGATTGTTCCTTGGTGGATCATGTGACCAAGGAATCTGATTTTAGTTTGGAAAAGACAAAGTTTTGAGCTTGAGACTGCCAATCCATTTTGACGGACAATATTGATGAATATATTGATATGTTTAAAATGTTGGTCTATAGACTGAGAAAAAATTAAAATATCATCAATATAAACAATTGAAAATTTGGAATAAGGATTGAAAATATCATTTATGATCTTCTGAAATTCAGAGGGGGCATTCTTTAAACCAAAAGGCATCACATTCCATTCAGGCCAAAAGGGACAGTAAATGCGGTTTTATACCTGTCAGTTTCTTTAATCTGAATCTGCCAATATCCAGATTTCATATCAAATTTTGAAAAGATTCTGGCAGCATGTAGCCTATTTAGAAGATCTTTCTTGTTAGGAATAGGATACCTAATCCATTGTAGAGCTTGGTTTAGAGGCTTATAATTTATTACTAATCTGGGAGTTCCTCTTTCAACCTCAGCTTGTTTGTCGACATAGAAGGCTGAACAAGACCAAGGACTTTTGCTTTTTCTAATAAGCCCTTTATCTAAGAGATCCTTAATTTCTTTCTGACAATATTGGAGGAGTTCCTCATTCATCTGGATTGAAAGAGGAACTCCCAAATTAGTAATAAATTATAAGCCTCTAAACCAAGCTCTACAATGGATTAGGTATCCTATTCCTAACAAGAAAGATCTTCTAAATAGGCTACATGCTGCCAGAATCTTTTCAAAATTTGATATGAAATCTAGATATTGGCAGATTTAGATTAAAGAAACTGACAGGTATAAAACCGCATTTACTGTCCCTTTTGGCCAGTATGAATGGAATGTGATGCCTTTTGGTTTAAAGAACGCCCCCTCTGAATTTCAGAAGATCATGAATGATATTTTCAATCCTTATTCCAAATTTTCAATTGTTTATATTGATGGTGTTTTAATTTTTTATCAGTCTATAGACCAACATTTTAAACATATCAATATATTCATCAATATTGTCCGTCAAAATGGATTGGCAGTCTCAAGCTCAAAACTTTGTCTTTTCCAAACTAAAATCAGATTCCTTGGTCACATGATCCACCAAGGAACAATCGTCCCAATTAGCAGAGGAAGGTTTCAAACTTTTTTCAAAAATGTTCAATTGAAAGGAATCATGTATTCCGACGGATTTAAAGTTTTTCTCAGTATTCTCTTTGGCCTGGATATTTTCCTGGCAATACAGATATGGGAACAGAGATCATCCTGAAAGGCTCCCTCTATTAAGAAGAGATTCTTTCGTCAAATGGTGGACCGAATTTGATGCATCTAGGGCAAATCCAAATGAGGTCAAAAGTTGGTTCTCTGCAAACTCCAGTTTCTTAAAGCCAGCTGATCCGGAAACGTCTTTGTTCCTCAATCAGAAGGCAAAAATTACAGCAGCACTTGCGGCTTCCCAAACAAAAGAAAGATTTGCAAAAAATTTGCAAAACATTCTCAATTTGCTCCAAGAGAAGGATATGTCATCTCTTCCAAGCTCTTTTGCTTCAGCAGCATCTTTAGATGACTACTATCAGAATGAAGATGATTGTTTTGGTATCAACTTAGGAGACGATTGAACAAGAGTCATCATTTCCTGTCAACCTGAACTGTAGCATTTAACCAGAACTGTAGCTAATTTTCCAGTCACGAAACCAGAACTGTAGCTTCAAGTCAGAAACCGGCACTGTAGCATATGATCCTGTCATGAAACCGGAATTGTGCAAATAGTGTTTTTTAATTTCTATTTAAGGAGGCCTCGACCATGTTGTGAGGCACCCTTTTATGATCGAGTAACTTAGAGAGAGAGTTTTAAGTGAGAGAAGCTCTGAGAGATATTCTGTAAGCTTTTCTTCTGTTTTAATAAGAATTCTCTTTCTGTAATTTTCTTTTCCCTTCTCCCTCCAGCCGACATCGTTGAGACTACTCGCAATCGGCTTTGTTTTTCTTTTCTTTTTCTTTTTAATTAAATCTTTATAATACTGGTCCAATTCCAGTTTTAATTTCATAATACTGGTCCACTTCCAGTTTTAATTTCTGCATTTTACATATTTGCATATTATATTGTTGCATATATTTAGCAGTCCGTCTGCATTCCTGCTTCTCTGACTTTTAATTTTCCAGTAGCTTCCGTCGGGATCTCTAGTATCAGAGCCTGATGGGGAAGTAGGAATATATTCGTTGATGTTAAGTTACTGTTTATCTCTATGAATCTGGAATATTGTAAATTATTTTTAATTTATAATGACCATATATTATTAATCTTAACTGGAAGTACATGCAATTAAATCATATTGGTAAAGAAGTTGTAGCAGTAAGTCCTGATGGAAGGCCGTAAGACTAATTTGTCGATGCTCTCTTTAGAATATATGATTTAATTTCCATGGTGGCTATAGTTAAGATAAATAACATAAAAAAAAAAAGAGTTTTTTGATAAATGGATGTGTAAGTATATAGCCTAAAACCTAGATTCATTGGATATTCATTAACTTAACTTGATGAATATTTTTCTATGGAACCAAATGATGGTAATGATATCAGAAGTTGTTATCATGGCTAGTTTATTACGATCTCTTTCTCGACGCCTTTCTATTAAAACTTCAGCTACCCCATCTTCATCAAAATCTAATCAAAGTGTGCTCACTGAGCAAAATACTAGCCAGGAGGAAATTCCTCCTAAACATAACATCTTCGAAGAAGAAGTCTGCTTCGAGGATATCAACCAAGCCATAGACAACTGGGAAATACCAAAATTCCCTCAGGATGAATTATACATCCCTGAAGAGTCTAAACTGGCTCGTAGTTCTGACTACGTAATCAAAACTGCTGAAAACAACATCCCTCTGGGACCAGAGGCAGGAGAAGAATTTCATCTCTTGACAAAACAATCCATAGCAGAACATGCTAGAAAATACAGGTATTTCCACATCGGATGTGTCCAAGTTGCAGTGAAACCTCTTATTAGAGAAGGTCTTCACGCTTCAATCCTCATGTGTCTTAGAGACATTAGGCACCAAGATTTCAAAGATTCCCTCTTAGGAACTGTCGAAACGAGCCTAGGTCACGGACCAGTCTATTTCAATTGTTTTCCTAACAAAAAAGTTAGCCTGTTGGACAGAAACATTCTGGATTCGTTATTCTTAAACATTCAACTTCATGGTTTAAACATGAAGGAAGGATCCATTCCAGCAGCACTCATATATTGGATTCAATACAAGGTCATGAACACTTGTAACTCTAGAGTCCTTCTAAAATCCGATGATAGAGAAACAACTCTATTTGTCACAGATATGACAAAAGCAAATGTCACCATTCCTAGGCTCATCAAATGGGATGAAGTCCAACTCCCAAAATCGTGGTCTATAGAAAGAGCCACTCGTACCATTCCAAGACAAGCGCCAAAGCTTGAAGAGATCAGATAATCTGACTCAGGAAGGGTAGAAATTATCTTTGATAGAAGAAACTCGTTCTCTTCTAGGTCAGAAGCTTCCTATAGGTCAGATACCTCCCAGGTAGAATTCATGTCAGCCAGGAGATCATTCTCTGTAGCATCCCAACCAACATTTAGAACCATTAATCCTAGGACTGTAATACCTGAAGTCAATTTACATGGAATAGAGACAAGTTCTACAATTCCCAAAACCACTTATCAAGCAAACGAGGATGAAGATCAAAGATCTGTACAGTCCCCAACCTACTCTTCTATGAATGACCATTATGATGTTATCTCATAAGTTCCTCATAGATAAAGAAGCCCTCCGTAAAAACTTTTATTCTGAGGATTGGGAACCTCAGAGGACATGGTTTTTCAATAACTTTAAGGGCCTAAAAAGAAAAGAAATTCAAGAGAAATATTACAGTTTTCTCGAAAAAGTTCACATGAATATCCCCTTCTTTGATTGGTTTCATGCTTACACAGTCAAAACCCAAATAAATTATCCTTTTCAAACAGAATTAGTAGGACAAGGAACTACTAATGTTATCACTTTTTGGCACCTGAAGGATGGTGAAATGGTTAGGTCAGAACTACCTCCTTCCAATCAGTATCAGTTATCGAATATTAGGGACCCTGTGATAGCATCACCTTTCAAAACCAAAAATCTAGAGGAAGAGGTCACTTCTAGAGATATCAAAAGCCTAATGGAACAGGCGAACTATACCAACAAATATCTTCAGGTTATAGGGGAAAAGATTTCTTCCCCTAAACAACCTCCTCCCCTAGGAATTCATTCAGGACTTTCATCATCAGAAGATGCCTCCGCATCTAGACCTCTTGAAAAACCATTGTTCAAGCCTTTCAAACTTTCCCACAAGGCTAAACAAACATTACAAAAGGCCAAGCTTAGGACTGAATCTAATTCATCCAATGAGCTCTTGAGTAGGATTAATGATTTACTCAAAACTACTATTGTCGCTGATACACCACAACAGGAAGTTACTTCAAAAACTAGCCAAACCTCCAAATTATCCATTAATATGGTCAATCAAGAAGAATCCCAAGAATCTGATCTCCAATCGGACCAAGAGTCCGCTAAGGCGTGCCCCATCCTGACAAATTCCATAACGAAATGGAAAGGACTAACCAAGAATTACTCACAACTAATGGTAGCACCAGATCTAGCCTTAGACCAAGATTCTAGGTTCAATAGCTTCAATGCCAACAATGTCTATGAGTGGAACATAGATGGAAAGACTGAGTACAACATCATGACTATGATCCATTATATGACCATGGTGTGCACGGCATATCAAACAGCTCACGATAGCTCAGAAGAAGTTATAGCGAACATAATAGTATCTGGGTTCTCAGGACAACTTAAAGGATGGTGGGATAACTATCTCACTGAAGAAGATAAAGCTAGTATTTTTTCCGCTATTAAAACAGACGAAAAAGGAGAACCTATCCTTGACGGCAACGGGGAAACTATTTCAGATGCTGTTAGCACCTTAGTTTTCACCATAGCCCAACACTTCATAGGGGATCCATCTTTATGGAAAGATAGGGCTGCAGAATTACTCTCAAACCTTAAGTGTAAAACCTTAGCTGATTTTAGATGGTATAAGGATACTTTCCTTACCAGGGTTTACACCAGAGAAGATAGTCAACAGCCTTTCTGGAAAGAAAAATTCTTGGCAGGATTACCAAAATCTCTAGGAGATAAAGTCAGAGATAAAATTAGAAGCTTAACACCTGATGGGATCATCCCGTATGACAAGCTCAGCTATGGACAATTGATTTCTTTTATCCAAAAAGTAGCCTTAAAAATTTGCCAAGATGACAAAATTCAAAGGCAGCTAGCCCGAGAAAAGGCCCAAAACAAGAAGGTTTAGGATCTTTTTGCGAACAATTTGGTCTTCCAGGATGCTCAAAGAGAAAAACCAAAAGACCTAACAAGCAAGATCATGAGGATAAACCAAAGAGATTTCCTAGTAATAGGTATAGAAATCCAAAAAAGGCTCCTAGAACAACCACAACTACTAGAAAAACTCCTAGGCAGTCCTCGTCCAAATCCCCAATCATCTGCTATAGTTGTAAAAAACCTGGACATGTAAGCAAATATTGTAGACTCCGAAAAAGGATTAGCAATCTTAATCTTGAACAAACTATAGAAGATCAAATTAGTAGCCTCCTTGTGGATACCTCCGATGAAGAATCAGAAAAGGAAGGGTCGGAAGATTTAAACAATATCTAACAGGATGATGAGATTTCTTCCTCAGATAATGAAGAATTTCTAGAAATTAATGTTCTTACAAAAGAGCAAGACCTTTTGTTTGAAGCCATTAATTCAATCCCTGATCCTCAGGAAAAGAAGGTGTACCTAAACAGGTTAAAGGAATCCTTAGAAAAGAAAAAAGCCAAAACTTTAGTGATTACCAATAAGTATGACCTTAAACCAATCATTAAAAGATTGGAAAGAAGTTCGGTTAAACCTGTTACCATCCAAGATCTCCAAATTGAGATTAATAATCTCAAACAAGAAATAAAAGAGATCAAGGAGCAACAACAAATTCACCAAACTATTCTAAATCAATTAGAGGATTTAGAGAATGACTCGGAGGAACCAGAAACCAGGACACCTGATCCTATCTGTACTAAGGATGGAGAAGAACAAGATTTCCTTAGGCTAATTAACCGATTAACCATCCAGAAGTTTTATATTCAAGTCAAAATCAAAATAGAGGATTTTGTATTGGATACTATGGCACTCTTCGATACTGGTGTTGATTCAAATTGTATTCTCGAAGGATTAATTCCAACTAAATATTTTGAAAAAACCACAGAGAAACTAAGCACTGCTAGTGGATCTAGGCTTAAAATCAAATATAAGCTCTCCAATGCCCTTATTAAAAATGGTAATTATCAGGTAAAAACTTCCTTTTTGTTAGTTAAGGACCTCAAAAATGAAGTAATTTTGGGAACCCCCTTTATTAGAGCATTATTTCCCTTAGAAATCTCTGATGAAGGAATTAGTACCAAACATCTAGGAAGGCAAATAGTCTTTAGATTTGTCAAGAAACCTATAGTAAAGACTCTCAATATCATTGATCATAAATCAAATCAGATCAATTTCCTCAAAGAGAAAATCTCGTTCAAAACAATTCAAGCTCAACTAGAGCAATCCCATATCCGGCAAAGAATAGAAACTTTGCAACGACATATTCAATCTACAATTTGTTCTGATCTCCCAAATGCTTTTTGGAACAGAAAAAAGCATATTGTTGAATTGCCTTATGAGAAGGACTTCAAAGAAAGTCAAATCCCTACCAAGGCAAGACCAATCCAGATGAATGAGGAACTCCTCCAATATTGTCAGAAAGAAATTAAGGATCTCTTAGATAAAGGGCTTATTAGGAAAAGCAAAAGTCCTTGGTCTTGTTCAGCCTTCTATGTCAACAAACAAGCTGAGGTTGAAAGAGGAACTCCCAGATTAGTAATAAATTATAAGCCTCTAAACCAAGCTCTACAATGGATTAGGTATCCTATTCCTAAACCAAGCTCTACAATTGTTTATATTGATGATATTTTAATTTTTTCTCAGTCTATAGACCAACATTTTAAACATATCAATATATTCATCAATATTGTCCGTCAAAATGGATTGGCAGTCTCAAGCTCAAAACTTTGTCTTTTCCAAACTAAAATCAGATTCCTTGGTCACATGATTCACCAAGGAACAATCGTCCCGATTAGCAGATCGATAGAATTTGCTGATAAATTTCCAGATCAAATTATTGACAAAACCCAACTCCAACGATTCTTAGGATGCCTTAATTATGTAGGAGACTTTGTCCCTCACCTCAATAACATCATTAAACCTTTGCATGATCGTCTTAAGAAAAATCCTCCTCCCTGGACAGATCAACACACTAGTGTGGTTAAGCAAATCAAACGCCAGGTCAAAGACCTCCCTTGTTTGTATCTCCCAGTACCCCAAGCCTATAAAATAGTTGAGACTGATGCGTCAGATATTGGTTATGGTGGCATCCTCAAACAAAAATTGCATGGCAAAGAGCATATCATTGCATACACTTCAAAACATTGGAATTCTGCACAGCAAAATTACTCAACTGTCAAAAAAGAAGTTTTAGCAATTGTACTTTGTGTTTCAAAATTTCAATCTGATTTACTTAATCAGAAATTTTTAATCAGAGTTGATTGCAAATCAGCAAAAGATATTCTTCAAAAAGATGTAAAAAATTTGGCTTCTAAACAAATTTTTGCTAGATGGCAAGCTATTTTAAGTGTTTTTGATTTTGAAATAGAATATCTCAAAGGCACTTCAAACTCTCTCCCTGATTATCTTACTCGTGAATATTTACAGGGAAAATAGGCTTATGCCTAGAAAAGCAGCAATGGCCTCTTCAAGGGGTCGAGGAGTTAGAATAGCCCTACCTGGGCTTACCAAAAAGTCAGGGTCATCAACCCCAACTGGGTCACCTACCCAAAACCAATCTGAGTCACCGACTCAAACTGGGTCCTCTACCCTGAAACAAACCGGGTCATCTACCCAGGATCAATCTTTAGTGGCTGAGTCATCAACTCAGCAACAAACTGCAAAACAAACCAAGGCAGATTATGCCTTCCCAATCCAAACCCTTCTAGCCCTCCAAGATTGTGGCTTAACCCACCTTCCAACCAAAACCTGGGCAGAAATTGCCTCAGAAGACGAAATGAAACCCTTGACCTAGCTACTCTCATTAAAGAAATGGCTAAGTCAAAAACAATAATTTCTGGCCCTAGCCAAAAACAGATCCAAACCAAAACTCAATCCTCTAAAAAGCCAGCCAACCCTTATATTCCAAAAAACAAGTTTTCTTCGGTAATCCAAATGGAACCTGAGTTTTGGGATAAATCCCCCCACAAAATTCCAATAAAAATTTTTCCAGAAGGATTTCATTTTAAACCAACTGCTTTAAACAAAACTCGACAGTTTTATGAATTCATATTAATTGATTCAGATTCTGTCACAATCAAACATTATAAAGATAAAAATGATTCTTCAGTAATCACCCATTCAACAATCCAGATTTTAAAGGTGATTACTCCAAAACAATTTGGGAAAAATTCCAACAATTTAAAAAAGTTTTCGCAAAATTTTGATCCCATTGGATATAATTACTTGGATTACATTGATGTTTGGAGTCGAGTTTTCTGGTTTCAAAACAAGATGAATCGGCATTCTTGTCTTATATATTTTAAGAGAGGTGTTAATTACACTTTTCCAAACTGGTTTATTCAATGGTGGGATTTCTTTGGTCCCATTCCCCAAATTTTACCTCCTCCAACAGAGGAAGGTTTCAAACTTTTTTCAAAAATGTACAATTCAAACGAACCATGTATTCTGGCGAATTTAAAGTTTTTCTCAGTATTCTCTTTGGCCTGGATATTTTCCTGGCAATACAGATATGGGAACAGAGATCATCCTGAAAGGCTCCCTCTATTAAGAAGAGATTCTTTCGTCAAATGGTGGACCGAATTTGATGCATCTAGGGCAAATCCAGATGAGGTCAAAAGTTCGTTCTCTGCAAACTCCAGTTTCTTGAAGCCAGCTGATCCGGAAACATCTTTGTTCCTCAATCAGAAGGCAAAAATTATAGCAGCACTTGCGGCTTCCCAAACAAAAGAAAGTTTTGCAAAAAATTTGCAAAACATTCTCAATTTGCTCCAAGAGAAGAATAAGTCATCTCTTCCAAGCTCTTCTGCTTCAACAGCATCTTCAGATGATATATATATATATATTGATAGATAGATAAATTGTGTTCAATTAAAGTAATAGGTTTTAATATAAAAAAAATAGGTTTAAATATGTCTTTCTCTATTTTTCATAAAATTCTCCTCATACTTTTTTTTTAATATTTTTTTATCTCTATATAAAAACTTTATAATTTAGTCTCTATATGAAAAATTATTTTTAAATAAATCGTTGTCGTTACCAAAAATTATATGTTAAACTCTTGAGATTGTAGGTTTAGTCGAAAATTCTTGTTTGAATAGTTCAATAAAGTCTTTTAGTATTATAGAACTAATATAAAACGTAGATTTATTTTTTAAAATGTTCACTTATTTATAAGACTTTCTCTCTATTCATTATTATTGGGAATAAGCATTAAAATGGTAATTTGAGAAAATATTCATAAAATTAAAGGAATTATTTACTGTTTTAGTTTCTCACTTTGTAGTCACAAGGCGTTTTAATTTCTGACTTTTTAAAATGTTTCAATTAGTCACTGATTTTGTACTATGTAAGTCACTTTAGTCATTGGTGTTAAATGACGCTGACGAAATGCCAACGTGACACGTTAAGTGCCTATATGGTACGTTAATTGACACTTAGTAGTCCACATAAGCAACAAAATAACATCGTTTTTTAATCACGAAATAGTTAACTCAATTAGTCTCTCAAGTCACTTACAACATAACCCAATTTTAGGCTCTAAAATGTTGTGTAACTTTAGAAATTAAGCAAAACGACATCATTGGGTCGTTTAGGTGGACTCATATGCGTCAAATAAGTGTTATATAGGCACTTAACGTGTCACATAGGCTTTTTGTCAAAACGACATCATTGGGTCGTTTACGGACTCATATGTGTTAAATAACGTGTCACATAGGTACTTAACGTGTCACACATACTTTTCGTCAATGTCACTTAATGTGCGGGACTAGAGTGACCTATAGAATGCAAAGTCAGGGACTAATTCAGACATTTCAAAAAGTAATGGATTAAAACACCTTGTGACTACAAAGTAAAAGACCAAAATAATCAATCACTCTTTTTTTTTTTGACAAATCCAAACTTAGATAAACATACATCATTGGTACACTCTGGATAAACTGCTTAAAAAGAACTCACAGTAAAACCCATAAAGATCTGAGTTTGGATTTAAAGACAAGTGATACAACAGGACCAGTAAATAAAAACATCATAGTACAATCCACTCATTGATATGTGAAGATCCACCATCATAACGACATTCCACCGGCCAGATCTTGAAAATTTTCACTGTGTAGATGAGATCAAGGTCAACAGTAGTGGAGGAGATCATCATCACCTTTTTCGGATCTAGATGTATTCCTAGTAGCTTCAACAAAAATCTTAAAGATTCAATTTTTAAGATGGCAAAAGAAGCTTCTAGCACCATCTTAAAATTTTCGTTGCCTCTCGAACAAGCCACCACCCAAATCTTGTAACCTTTCGCTGTTTAGACAAGCTCAACGACTATGGAAAAGGTTGAATTGGATCTTGTTTATTTCACCCTCTCTCGATATGGTTTAGAAGAACAGAAAACGGTGAAGGACATTCACAAAGGATGAAAACAAAACTAAATATTTACAACTATAAACAAAGAAAAAGAGAGGGAGAGAGAACCCCCTCTCCCCTTGAAGAAAACCAACCAAATGAGCAGAAAAGAGATAACAAACTGGGAAAAACCCAGAGAACAAGAGACACAGAGGTTTCTAGGAACTCTCAGAAAGCGAGAGAGGAAAGCTCAAAGATTTAATTGATTTTTTTCAATTAATCACTCTTAATTAAAGTGAAAGTGCATAATTTTTACATATATTTAAAACAAAAAAAAGTTAGTAGTTGTTGGTTCTATTTAAAACAAGAGATAGTACACTAATTTGTATGACTTGTATTGCATGCATGTAATCGAGTTGGTTGCACTATGCCAAAAAAAGCCTTTAGCAGCGGTTTTTTTGGCCTTTACAGCGGTTGGGAACCGCTGGTAATGGAAGCGCTGCCATAGGTGCTTCACCTTTTAGCAGCGGTTCCACAACCGCTGGCAAAGGGCAGCATGAGCAAATGGGCTTGTATGATTTAGCAGCGGTTCGAATCGAAACCGTTGTCATAGATCTATATCTTTAGCAGCAGTTCTACATAGGAACCGCTGCTATAGGTCTTTTTTATTCTTTTTCCTATTTTTTATTTATTCTTTTATCTTTTACTTCATAAAGGGGTGTTGCGAGATTCGAACTCGCGACCTCGCATTTAAAGCGAGAATCACCACTTGATCAAACACCCAATAAAAATAATTAACGAATTGGTTTCAAACAAAATAACTATAAACTAAATAGGATTTAAAGACATTAATTAAACCAGTGTTTTTCATAAGGTTCATATACTCAGGTTTTTCAAATTTGTAAAGGAAGCCCATTCAATGAAAATTGAAGCCAAATAAATCAATATAGCTTCTCCGACCTTGTTATTCTATCAAACAAGAAATCCTCTATGCTTTACATACTAATTCTGAGATAAAATTTGAAGAAAATATGCTCTTAAGTTCAAGAAAACCATGGTAATCTCCATCATTGACTCTTGGACAAGGTATTTTACCATCACTGTCAGCCTTCAACCCAGATCTTGACCATTCACGAACCTCAAGCTTAGTAGCATTATTTTGTAACACATTTCTCATTACTTTTTTACTTTCTTTTTAACCATGCAAGTACTCTTGACTTCGAAAGACAAACTTGAACTCAATTGGATCTGCACCACCAAGAAGCTGCCCGTTACGAAGCTCTTGGCAACAGATGAGACAACGGTCAAAAGAGCATTCTATACAGCTTCTGTGGTAATCAAATATTAATGTTTCGCTGTTGTCACTATGAAAGAGTGTTTGGTCAGCAAATACAATTTTAGGATAACCCAAAAAACAATAAGAAATCAGAATAATTCCCTACCAGTACATGCGCTCATTATCCGTGTAATTTGCCTTTTTAATTATTAGTTCAAAGGAAGAGAGCCCTGTAATGCACATCCCAGAAAACAAATTATACAATTGAGGAGATATCGAACTTGTACTGAATAAGACTATTTAATGAGATGAGATACAAAATCAAGCTATGTTGCATGCAAGTAAAACAATTTAAAGCTCCTACCATGCAGGTAAGTACTCCCAAATAGAGAAAGGGAAAGTGGTCATTCAAAGATAGAGAATCAAAAGTTTCAAATTTCAGGCTTTAAGAAAGTCAGAAGTTTAAAAATTATTTACAAATAGACAAACCTTTCTCTTTGACAATTAGCCTTCAGAAAGTAGAGAACTATGGCTTCATTGCACCAGCTCAAAACAAAGGTTAACTTGTAAAATATTGAGTACAGGAATTGCCATACACTAACCAAACCTAGCTTCACATCACCATCAAATTTATTCATTTACACGGGAACATTGATCAATAAAGCAATAATCTCAATCAAGAATCCCAAAGGAAAACATACCTAGTCTCCTAGCTTCTAGCTCCTTCTCAAATCTTTGTTCTTCATCCAACTGTCCTAAATACGGAAGAAGCCTTTTGAGAAAATAAGTATAGAGCTCAGCATTCTCATGCTTATTAGCGCCTACATTTTTCTTCATTTTCTACAGGAAACCAAATAATCACTTCAAATGTGAATAGAGATTTATAATTTACCAAAATAAGAAGAGCCAAAACAATATTCAATTGACAGAACATGACCACTGGCCAGATCTCGAATGTTTTTAAACAGAAATTCATTTAGAACACATGCCTTCATTTTCAAGATCCCTCCAAAACATAGCCATTAACCAGTATAAGAAATGATAGAAACACCAATGGAGATAACTTATTCCTCTAGGTAAGCACAAGTTAAGAGATTATATTATATGTTCCATGAGTTGAATAATCTTATAATCAGATTTGAATACAAGGCAGCAACATGATGATTAACTCTACGAAAAATCAAATACTAAACCTACATTCATCCAACATAATAATCCAAAACCTCATCAAGTTCCAGTTTCCCACATATAAAAATTACCCAAATAAAAAAGAGATAGAGAGGAGCAGTGGTGGATCAATATAGAAGTATCAAACTTCCATAGTCCATAGCAAACGTGATTTTGATCTCTTGGGTAACCATGGCATCTCTTAGTATCACCTGTAAGGCTGTAACTACAAGCAATTAAGCTTCTCTGCCTAGGATCTTGAACAAATTCATATGAATTCATACAAAATATCCAAAATGGCCTAGCAAACTCAGAATCCAAAGAATACACAAGCAAGACCTTATTCTCAACAAAAAAGAAAAACAATTATTCAATTATTCAGAGACTATTAAGCATCCAATCAGAAAATACATTCAAGAATGCTTGTGAATACATTCAGAGACTAAATTATCTGTCACGAAAGTCTGAAAGTCTGAAATTAAACCGTCCTAGATGCAAAAGTATTTTTAAATTAAAATTAAAAGAAAAAGAAATCAATGCTACAAGATACCAGATCTGGTTGCAGAAAGAAGATACCAATCCACAAGTTTTCCGCGTGTAAGCTGCCAAATGAATTACAATATGAGTTAGAATATGATCATTCCTTATACTGTAATGATCTCAACAATAAATAAGTTTAGTAATTTCAAGTTACATATAAGCCTCATACGCATCAAATATCTCTGTTTCAATCTATTTAACATACTTTAACCTGACAAGTAGTTTAATTAGTTTAACTTCTAATGCCATATGAGCAGAAATTCAACTAAGACAAATTAAGATGGAGACATAGTCATATTAACCATGCTTCATATATGTAAAATCATCTTTAGCCTTTCAATTATCTAAGAGAGATGATGTTCCTACACCTTTCCTTTTGATATATGAGAGGTGTAAAAAGAGAGATAAAACCAAAAAATAAAAGCAGTAGAGAAAAATAAAAGAAAGAAGTGCTCAAAATTGTATGTCCATTTGATTTGGATCACAATATAATTATTCCACACAATTTGACAGCATGATCAAGTGACAAGAACACATGTGGATTGGCCTAACACTTAACAGTATGCTGCTTATTATACAATTACAAATATAAGCTACGGTTAGAGAAATTAACATACTAAACTGACTTTAACTAATCCTAACAATTGAGAGACCAAACTTAGGATGATTTGTTAATTCAGTAGTAAGTATATTGTGTCTCTGCCACACGCAAAGGCTTCTTCGCCTTTATTTACTTAGGTGCTTCTCAGTTCTCATTTCAAATTTCTGCCTTTGCAATGCGTTCTATTTTCTTCACAGGCCATAGACCTCTTTTCTTTTACTTTCAATCAAATTCAAATGTACCCTTCTTCAACCTATGTAGCGTGTTATCCTCAAAAAAAGAACAGAAAAACTTGTGAATTCTCATCCAGGTTAGGTTCACCTATTTCTTTCATTTTTTCCTTGAGTTACTAGCTAAACCACACACCCAAATTAGAAATCCCTAAACATCAAGATTGGTTATCAATTAAAAAAATACAAATACAAGTAGGAAGCATGTTAAGGGAAGAGGCAGTAGAGACTCGAGACAGCGCAGGGGTGATGAATGAACACAAATACCCTAATCCCTAGTCAGGAACATGAACGTTTGCGCGATGAGAGAATCAAAAAATGAAATCTCTTCCAAAAAGAGAAATACAACAATTAAGTGACTTTTAGAAAAACACATTAAATGAAAAAAATTAGCGTGATCGAAGGAAGGAAGAAAGAGATTTGGAGAAAAGGGAGAGAAGAGAGACATACTAGGTTTTTCGGCCTTGCCATCGATCAATTTGGAGAGAGAGAAATAAACCTTCTCGCAAGAGAGGGATTCAAATTTGTAGGGTTCTGTGAGGCAATTCCAGACCAGATTGGCACAGATGTTAGAGTAGGTTATGTAGGTCATCCCCGCCGCTCTCCAAAACGCACCGCTCTTCCAGCTACAGCATTCGACGCCGTCTTCGCTCTTCTCTTATCTCTTATCTGTTATAGAATTAATATATTATTTGTATTAGTATTCTATATCTTAGTCTCTTTAAAGAGTTGATTGGAATTTCAAAATTGCCACCGTGTGTCTCCTATAGCAGCGCTTTCCCTTAGTACTACTGGCATAGGATCAATACAGCACATAATAAAACAGCCTATAGCAGCGGTTCAACCAAGTAACCGTTGGTATAGCTCATCAAAAAATAAAAAGTAACGTATACCAGCGGTTGACACGGAACCGCTGGCATATGTTGTGTTGGTATAGGCTAAATTTGGTGTAGTGTTGTGTTTTCTTGAAACAGATTTCTAAAAGAAAACTACACAATAAGTTGCTTTCAATGCTGGATTCAAGAATGGCAGTAATCAAAAGACACAAGCAGAGAAAATGTGTTAATGTGTTCCCACTGTGGAAAGAAAGGGCACACCATAGAAGTTTTGGGTTCACAATAGAATAATACAATATACAGTTTGCTTGCTCTCCTTTAAGATCATGCAAGAATGGTAACTCCTTTGTATATCAATGGATTCCATATTGGCCTATATAGCCACTATCAGATCATGCATCATAGGAAATGTGCATTTCACAGAATTTCTTTATCTTATTGATGTGCTTTACTTACCTAACATTCATTATAACCCTATCTAGATGTCTAAACAAAACAACCAAGGGCATAAGCCCAAATGGTCATATTCCAAGCCTTTAAGACTGGGGAGGGGTAGAAGTCCAAGGTTCAAATCTTGACAAAGGAAAATAGTGTAGATCATAGGAGATTTATTTTTAATTGTGTGCGTATGTATTTGCCAATAAAAAAAGGGAAGATTTATGAACTCACATCCATGCTTAATTGCAGACTAGTATGCCATGTTGCTAAGCAAAGAAAACTCCATTTTCCCTTGAGTATTAGCAAATTAGTTACACCTTTTTAAATTTCAATTGATATTTTTGGTCCTATATCTATTATTTCAATTCATGATCATGTCTACTTTCTTATTATCATAGAAATGTACTAAAATGGAAAGCTGAGGTAAGAGGTTTAATTCAGGAATTTTTTGCTTTAGATTAAAATTAGTTTGACACAAACTCAAAGGAGTTGGAATTAATAATGAAGGTGAATTTTATATGCATGTTTTCTTATGCTTCAAAAGGAGTGATCTATCAAACATCTCTTGTGGAAACACCTCAACAAAATGCAATTTTTGAGAGAAAGCAACAACATCATCTCCAAGCAAATCTTCCCAAGTGTTTTTTGTCCTATGCTATAGCAAACTCAGCCTTTTTGATGAATAGAACTCTTAGCCTAGCTATGCTTAAGAACAAAAGTATGTAAGAAAAATTGCATGATATTATACCTGATTTATCATATCTAAAGGTATTTGGATGATATGTTTTGCATCTACACTCACTAATAACAACAGGACCAAGTTAGATCCAAGAGTATGAAAGTGATGTTTTTGGGGTTTTAGGCAAGGTACTAATGGCTTTGTTCTCTATAATGTGAAGAATAGATAAATATTCCTTTCAACAAATGTGGCATTCCATGAACAAACCTTCCTTTATTTGTCAACCAATCCTCCCACAAATAGATCAAGAACAACCAATGAGAGACACTCTACCTGAATTAGAACAAAACCTACTTACGTGCAAGATTACTCTTAGAAATGACATAAGTCTAACTCTCTTCAAAAACTAGCTCACAAGGAGAGAATTGCCTAAAGCCATATAAAAGCTATCATAACTCTTATCTTAGGCAATATGAGACTTTTTCTCCCAACAATTACCACTACATTTCCATAACCACGCATGACCATCAAATATAAAACAATGAAGCCAAACACAAAATAGTCAAACACACACTCTCTCTCTTATGACCTATCTCATCATAACTTGTCCCACATATCACTCTTTCATTGCAAACATAACCTCAGTCATTGAGGCCAAAACTTATGTAGAAGCACCAAGGGGTTCCAAATTGGAACCAAGCCATGCAAGAAGAATTAAGGGCCTTAGAAAGAAATCACATATTGGCCTATAGAAGGTTAGTAGGAAGGCTTCGCTATGTAACCTCTATTAGGCTAAATATTTGTCATTTGATGCAATAATTGAGTCAATTCATTGATTGTTCCATGTTAATCTCCAATTGCTAATCGAGTTCTTAAATACGTAAAATCTGCACCGAAAAAGGGGTAAATTTTTCTCTAGCACAATCTGATTTCAAACTCCATGCATATAATGACTCATATTGAACCGGGTGTCGTGACTCTAGGTGCTTCATGACTAGGCTTTGCATACTTTTATGGGTCATCTTTGATTTGTTGGCACACCAATGAACAAACCACTGTGTCCAAATCATCTTATGAAGCCGAATATAGGGCATTAGCTTCCACTACATGTGAAATCCAATGGCTTTCATATTTACTAGAAGAGTCCAACATGCCTATGATAGAACCTTGCAACCTTTTATGCGATAATCAGTCAGCAATTTATATTAGTTATTTTAGTCATATTAGTTGATTAACTCAATCAACTTTTTGTAATTAAATGTTAGTTATATTAGTTTGTTGGTATTTACCATTGCAGTTTATAGACGTTACAAGTTAGTTGGTTTTAGGACTAGTCTTAGTTAATACTCTTTCTGTTCTTATTTATAAGACGTTTTTTAGAAAATTTTGGTGTTCTTTTTTATAAGACATTTTATAGTATCTATTGGGACATTTATTAGTTATTTTCTTATTTGTCCCCATTAAATGCATGGACTATTTATACTATTTAATTGTAATTGGTAGCACATTATTTAATGAGAGATAAAATTGATAACTTATATAACTTTTTACAAAACTAATAAATTAAAATAATTAACTAAACTTAATTATTTTTATTAATACGTGTAATATAGTTAAAAACGTCTTATAATTAATAAGGAAGAGGGAGATCCAACAGGTTGGTCGAATGGCTGATGTGACCTGCTTTCAATAGCAAGTCCTCGGTTCGAATTCCAGTGGACACACTTTAGCCTTTAAAAAAAAAATAAGGAAGAGGGAGTAGATGAATATGTACATGTATCATACTTTGTACACCTGAGTTCCATTCTTCATTCAATATCACGAGGCATATCCAATAGCTTCTATGTTCCTTCTTCATCCCTAATGGAATTTTTCACCTTTGGAACTAGTTTCCTATTAGTCTTTTCTATTTAGCCAGGATTTAAATCCAATTAATATGTTTAAAAGATTCAACTACTTATTAATTGTGTTTGGCTTTGCTTATACTTTCAATTGCATTTTGATCCTTGTGGCTTTATGATAGTTGCATAATTCTCTAATAACCCTACGTACAACGTAATTAATTCACTGTATGATCATGTCACTAATTCTTCTAAAGAAAGTCCTGTGAAAATGAGATAAAAAATGGTGAATCGAGTACTAATATATCTTAGCTCCTAACTTTATAAAATATCATTTAATTTAGTTTAATGAAAGACTAAAATAACCGATTTTAATATAAATTCAAGGACTATTATGACTGATTTTTTATAAAGTCAATGACTATTATGATTGATTTTAGATAGTCAAGAATCAAAACTTAATTTTAATAAAATAAAGATTAAAATGACTGATGATACTCAAAAATAAAAAAGTACTGATGATATAAAGTCAAGGACCAAAATGCTAGATTACTCCTTGTTTAAGATGAGACACAACTAGATATGTCAATGAGATGGGACGAGGGAGAGTACTAACCCATTACTACCCACCTCCCAGAGTATAGTAGATATTCGCAGATATTTATTGAATTAAAAATTATTAAAAATATAAAATAATGATATTTAAATTAATATTTCTAAAGCAAAGTTTAGATAAAAATTCTATTGCTGTTAAAATAAAGCTAAAATGAAAAATAAATTCTCAAACAATGCAATTAATGCTTAAAAGTTACATGTTATTTCATGGCCCAAAAAAAAATTTTACATGTTATTTCAAAATTACAAATTCAATGAGAAAATATTGTATTTTTTATGACATTTATCATTTAATAAAAATCTCAATATTTTTATTTATATTAAATATTAAGTATTATTTTTGAAAATTGAAGATAAACTTCTGAAAATAATTTAAATTTATGTTTTTTTTTTTATTATTTACAATAGAGAATAACGGATTCTAACAAGTAAACCGGTGCGGGTACAATTTATTCATGTGAATTTTTTTGATATTATCCATGTGAATTATTTTACCCAAAGATATATTTGTGAGTGCAATATTTTTCCTTACCTAGCAAAACTACCTTATCAACCTAAGAATTATATTTTCATATTATCATGCAATGAGTGAACGAGAAGAAACAGTGACCAACAAAAGAAAGACAATTATAAAGAAATCATTTCAATTGAGTACACACATCACATACATGATACTAATTAATAACAAGCAATGAAGCAAAAGCCAACCAATATGATAAATTTATTATCTATGAACCTTAATTTATCTATGCTTAATTGTCTTTCACTTAACGTAGCGATGAGTTGAATATATGTATCTATTTTACCATAATTAAAAATAATTTTCATGTATTATATCCACTTTTTTAATATATTCCATTATAATATAATTAACTTTTAATAATATTTAAAAAAATATTGTTGAATGTTAAAAATATTATCCTTTTGCATTTGTTATATATTATAAATATTATATAAAAGTCATGTTACTAAAAAATTTTAAGAACATTTGAAAAATATTTTAAGAACATTTAGAAAATATTTCTAAATTATTAAATAGTGCGTGTTATTTTTTTGCTTTTGCAACATTTATTGCAAATGTTATATGAAAGTTATATTATTAAAAGTCAATTATGTTTTAGTATTTAATCTCTCAACGTAAAATCAAAATATATTTTTAAACAAAACAAATTTACTAATATAAGAGTTAATCAAATCATTTAATACACGTCTCAGGATTCGCCAACCAATCTGAGAACATCAATTTACCATTGCATCTCATATACACTCATTTCCAAGACATACTTAATATTGAATTAAGGCTAAATTAGATTTTTGGTCGCTTATATTGTAACAAAGTTTGAGTTTGATCTAATACCAAAAAAAGTTTTAATTTAGTCTCTTATTTTTATTTTGATTCACTTTGGTCTTTTATGTTATAATATTTAGACCAGTTTAATTGGTACTTTTCGTTAACTTTTGGTATGTTTGGGAAACAGGCTGAAATCTCAAGGCTTAAGGCTTTTGGCTTTTAGCGGTAAAGCTGGTTGAAGGCAATGAGATTATGGCTCTGAAGTTGGTTTATTGGTCAGAATTGTTTGGTAAAATAGGCTATGTAATAAGCTGAAATATGTTAAATGACAAAAAAGAATAAATAATATTATATTAATATAATAGTAATATTAAATAGTGGTGGGTATTTTTTGATTTTTAAAAATAAGGGCAATTTTGGAAGTAAAATATTGAAAACTCATCCTTAAAAGCCAAAAGCCTTAATTTTGTAATCATGAAACGACGATACAAACTTTTTGAAAGTCAAAATTCCCTAAAAGAACCCAAAGCCTCGTTCCCAAACATAGCCTTTGTCTAATTGAATTATCACAAAGGCTAAAACGACATTGTTTTGTCTCTCAATAGTGGTAAAAAAAAATAAAACATAAGGAACTAAATTGATGAAAAAGAAAAATACAACATGAAGAACCAAATTGATTCAAAAATATAACATAAGGGACCAAAAAGAATCATAATAAACATAAAGGATCAAATTCATTCAATAAATACAACATAAAAGACCCAAGTGAATCAAAATAAATATAAGAAATAAAATTAAAATTTTCTTACAACGCAAAAGACAAAAAAAAATTGTATTTCGATATAACCATAAAGACCAAATGATATCCAAATAGAGAGTAAGAATTTGCCTTTCACCCCGCCATGACACCATGCTCGCATCATCAAAGCTAAAGTAGCCAAATTGCTTGGAATAACTATAAAAATTACCAACCAACTAAATATAGCATACGAGACATATCGAGAAATGTCGCACTTTTAAAAGAAATTAATATATATAGTCTTCATCATCACCATGACATAAAACACATTCCATAGAAGAAACCATGATACCATGGCAATAAAGGTTCAATTTAAAAGGAATCGCATTCAACAATAATAGCTATACAAAAACAATAGTCTTAACTCTTAAGAAGAGTATAACACTTTCAAACTTGATCAAGAATCGTCGCTACCAATTGATCTATTGCAAGGATATCTACCTGCTACGTGGATAAAATTATACATTGATTTTACACTAAAAACACATGAAGAATCACTCATCCACTTCCAAAAATCAATCTATATTTGTCTAGACATCAAATCTGCGACCAAATCTCACAATTCTGACTCCATCTCCTTTTCTCAAAGGAGCATCTCTTTCTCCACCCCACATTCCAAAACCACAAGTTACTCAAATAATATCTATTGTTTGCCACTATTTATTAACTGCAATAGAAAACAATGTTGAAAAAGTTTCGGTCAAAGACACACCTCAACTCACCAGTCCAATCAAAAGCGAGTGTGTGTCCCGTCACTTATACCACATCTTAGAGCCAAACCATGAATTAACTTGCTTGCACACCTAAAAAAAAAAAAATCCTTCCACCTAAAAAATATCCGTTGTCATCCAGGTATGTTTTTAGTTTTATATGTCAAATATCAACACTACAAGAAAAGAGCAAAATGGCCACAGCGGTTAGCGACCACCTGGTTTTGGTTGCTAAATAGCGACTGATTGGTGACCGTAAGAAATTTCGTGTATTTTCAGGAAAATAAAACACAATAGCAATGAAAATTTGCAACCAAACAATTTCAGTCGCTAATTGAAATTCACTTTCGGTTGCCAAGTGGTCGCTGACAACAATGATATGGCGATATGTTAAATTTTCAGTGACCAAATAATTTCGGTCGCTATCCCAAATTACTAACGGCAACCAAAACGGAGACGGTTTATCATTTCAAAATTGATTTCAGAATTGGGAGCAAAAAAAATTTGAGTGAAGCGTGTTTTAGGAACCGATAAAAATGTATATTGAAAAGGTAAAATCACTACTTTTGTTTATATTAATAGAGTTTTTATAACCCGTGCAGTATTACACAGGTTAACAAATTATAAATAAAAAAAATTATTGGAAAAAAAATTATTGTGATTGAATTTAACATGTAATTAATGTTGTATTTTATTTTTAACTTATAATTTATTAACCTGTGCAATATTACAGAGGTTAAAAAAACTCGTGTTAATAACGTTTATCCAATAAAAATATAGGATTTTTGTAATCATTGTACAAAATAAGAATTCCAAAATAAAAAAAAATTATAAGTAATAAATACATGTTAAATATAAAATTTAATTAATTTCTATTTTTTTTCATAAAAAAAATTTTTTTTGAGATGTTTAACTTGTGCAATACTGCACAAGTTAAAAAAACCGAAAAATAAGAAACATACGTATACACATTCGTAATTTCCTTGAACTTGGAAAGATTTCTATATATTGTGATTGTGATGACATTTTTGTCAACTTTTGAATGTCAACGCCTCAATGAGATGATGTGTTGTCTGTGGTGGGAACGGAATTCCGCCATTGTTTCTGGTCTCCACATTGACTTTCTTAGAGTGGTAATCAACTGCCAACAACCAAAACAATCTGCATAACGTTATTTAACGATTTATAACACTTAAATATAACTTTCTAGAATGAATACTCGAAATATTATTGTAAACCGTGGTGTGGTAATACATAGCAGTTTACTTTGCGAAAATTGAGCAATATTCTTTGACTACTCAACAATTAAAAAGGGATTAATCACTATTTTTGAAAATTGAGCAATATTCCGTAACTACTTCGTTGTGCGGGTTCAGTTTTAAAGAAGGGATTAGTCACTACTTTATATAATATATATAGATGGGGATCCACTTACTCTAAGTCTCAGAACACTTCTTTCGCTTAATATCTCTTTGTCCACTTTGAATTTTATCAATTCAACCGTTGAATATAAAGCTCCTAATAGATAGATTAATCATACACAATTTTAGATAATTTCAAGGCTTCTTGATATTTCATCGATCTACTTTAAGTCTAGGATCAAATGACACAAATTGATTTGACACCAATTCTTACACCAATCAATAACGATAGATGAAAGTTTTTATTAACGAAACTTACCGTTAGATTAAAACTACTTATTGTATAGATCATGTGTATAAACTTTTTATTTTCACGATTTTTAAAACTATATTTTACGTTAGTTTTTTAGTACATAAATGTAGTACTAAACGATCTCGAATTGATGTCAAATTTTGTACACATGATTTTTAAAACTATATTTTATGTTATTTTTTTACGCTTAAGCACCAGCAAGGAAGTCAATAAGCCTGAACGCAACACTTAAGCGTTGTACCAGGCGCTTAAGCGCCAAAAGCTACAATTGAAGAGTTTGAATGGGCGCTTAAGCGCTCAGATGGGAGCTTAAGCGCCATGTCCTGCGTCATGTACTTCTATAAGTACATGTTTCTGTCAATTTTAGGGGATTTTGATTTTTAGTGAGAGGAATAACATTTTTTAGAGAGAGAGAGGCTCTTGAGTGTGAGGATTCTAGAAGAACTAGGGTTCATATGCTCTCATTGTTCTATCTCTTCTTTATTTATGCTTGTAATCACTAAGATAAGAAGCTAAATTTCTTCTAGCTTGAGATTAGATGTAACTCTTATTTTCTAACTCATTAAGAACTCATGTAATTTCTATCTATTTGTTAATTAATCTGGGATTTTATCTTCTATTATGCTTGTATGGGTTTAGTTTGATCACCTTCTTACATTATCTTAGATCTCTTAGTTGGATGATAATCTTTGGTTTGAAATATGAATTGCTGTGAAAACCTCCATGTTTTAGTAGTTTAGAGATAATTATTAGAATATAGATTACTTGTTTAAGCTTATTCTTCTTGCTAGACGTAAACTTTTGCGCTTAAGAGATTGAGACTTAGATTTCTCATCTTAGAATCAAGCTATTGAGATATCATAGTTTATGAATTTCTGTGCTTGTAGATAATTATTTAACATGTTGGATTGTTGTTGGTGAGTTGGAGATGAGTTGTGAGTATATGGCGAGTGAAACCCAATCCCAAGTGCTTTGTTTATACTTATTAAACCCTTTAATTGTTGTTCTTAATTCTTGCTCTGTTTTTATAACCCAAGTTTCTTTACATTGCATACTTGACATTGGATTTAAGTTGTTTAATTGTGCTTGTGGTTACTCTCATGGACGATATATGTTTTTCCTATACTTGAAATGAGTTGAACATATTAGCTTCACTAAAATGCTCAACAGAAGCATTTGAGTCTACCTCAGCCAAGCTAGCATAGGATTTGTGAGGAGCAGAATTTCCCTTTCCCTTGGTCTTATAGCCAGTAGGAAAATGATTTAGAAAGAAGCACAAATCAACAATATGATTAGTCTTCTTACAATAAATGCAAAGTCTATTACCTTTGCCACCGGCACCTTAACCAGAATAACCACAACGAGAATTTTCAAAACCACCTCTGTTGAAGGAAGATGATTTGGTGTTCTCATCAGTAAAATTGGTAAATGTTGTGGATTCAATAGATTGCGTAGGGATTGGAGAACCAAACTCTCGTTCCTGCTCAAGGATATGGGAGGAAACCTTAGAAATTGAAGGCATCGGTTCAAACATCATAATTTGAGACCACACTAAAACAAATTCTCCGTATAATCCTCACAGAGATTTGATGATGCAATTGTCCTCCTACTCTTTCTTAATTGCCAGTAAAACACCACATGAATAGGACTAAGTGCATGTACATATTAGAGGAGATTAGACATTTCCAATTATTTCCAAAAGTTCTTGAGATGAGTAAAATAGTAAAAAACGATAGAATCCCCTTGTTTGCAGACTAAATCTCTTCCTGGAAGTCTGCAATTCGGAACTTGTCTCAATGAGAAAACCTTTCACGAAGATCTTTCCAAATTTCTGCCGAAGGATTAAACCGACTCACATTGAGCGATTGTTGGTGTCATGGAACACATCAACCATGATTTCACCATTCAATCACATTGGACTAGCCCGTCTTAACCCAGCCCAACTCGGACAGCCCCAATCTCTCTAGCCAGCCCCCCACAACCCGACTCTCCCTCGAGGTCTCCAGTACTTAGAATACGTTGACATCAAGATTGGCCACGTACCTTTATAGGAAATCGGAAATCTATCAAATAGCATTCATGACGAGAGGTGATCAAGGGCGTATAAATCAGTGTGCGCGCCAGAAACTTTCCTAGTATAGAACGAATGTAGACACCAGAGTCTAAGGGCCCAGTATGTATAAATAGTCCAGTAGCTCTCATTTGTAGTTATGCACACAGTAAACACTACAGTCTTGTTAAGATTCAGACATTAGAACACCACCACCGTCGGGACCCTGGAGCTGTGAGTGAACATCTAGATAATCTCCCATACTCAAGGAGAATCTCACGACTTCACGATGAAAAAGCCACCGCTCTTTTGACAGTGCTAAGATGATCACTAGAAACGACGCTCACCATGGCTCAGACGCCAACGATGATGAAAAACTTAAAGACACTCAATGTCTAGATCACCTTTGAGTTCTTCATCAACGTGCTGAAAAACTTACTTTTGGGAGTTACCTTTTGATTCGCCTTACAATGGTAAAATTAAATCAAGCTCAGTTGAGTATTATAGATCAAAGATCAATCCAATGCAGGCGTATGGCATCTCCAAAAGAATCAATGACCAAATTGCAAATGATGGTTAGTAAGTGACTTTTCAATTCGGTGATTGATTTGCATTTCTTAATTATTGTCTAAAATTTGTTGACTCACATTTGCCCGCGGTTGATGTTTATTTTGTTTATTTTTCTTTGAAGAATATTTATTTGATGAAATTAAAAGTATTGATAAGTAGTTATATGCAAAATCATCACTTCAAGCATGCGATATACTACCTCCGGTATTTTTTATAAGAAACATTGGACAAGTTTTACACATACCAATAAAAAATAATAAGTGATGTTCTTTTCAATTAATGATGTGAGAAAATTACTAAAATATCCATATAGTTAATGCATCAACTTGTATAGAAATTTGTGAGTACTCATAATAAATTGAGAGTAACAAAGTACTTTTATCCTTCCTTAGCAATTAATACGCCTAGAAAACTCACAAAGTCTCTTATAAAAAGGGCCAAAAAAATTTCTCTTTTTGTCTCTTATAAAAAGGACCGGAGGTAGTATATTATAAGACCACTAATATATTCTTATTTACTGTTTGGCCCAGCTTATTTTCCTTTTAAAAGCCACTTTTAAGTTAAAATTACAAATAAGAAACTTAAAAAAAAGTCATAAGTCATTTGGCAATTTTATTTTTTTTCTTAAAAAAATTTGACTAGCGGCGGAGGGTGGCAACGGGCGGTGACGAGTGGCGGTCCGACCTTGGTTACAGTGGTTGGTGGATGTTTAATTAAAATAAAAGGTTAGAAAATAAACAAAAGCTCCTATATGTGGCTTATTTTAAATATATTTTTCTCTCTCTTTCTTTTATTAAAAAAACCACTTAAAATTTTAAAAGCTTATTAATATTTTTATTTAGTCCGATTTTTACTTATAAGTAAAAGATAAGCTCCAAATAATCGAGACAAATTGTGCCTTAATCCTCGTTTTGTTATTTATTCACTACAAACTAAGGGTAAGCTGAGACATCTGCTTCTGAAATATGTCATTTCCCACTAGTAGCTTGTTCGTTGTTAAATTTCAAATTTCTTCATTGATTTGTTTTATCCAAGTTGAATCGGTTGATTTTATCAAATTAAAAATTAGATATCTGATTTGGTTTAGATTTTTAATTTGATTTCAAGGTGTGAAAATAAATAATTATATATGCTTCCAATTTCATGAAGTAAACGTGATTAAAAAGCATGATCTCAGTGCATCTATTTAATTTGCATTTAGTGAAAAAAAAAAGTGCATTTTTTGTTATAAATATTCGATCCTAGAAGGAAATAATGCTTTTTCATTTTGCAGAATCTTTATTCATAAATTCAGAAAATTAATTACAATCATGCATTAAGACCAACACATCAATAACAGAAAATTCAAATAAATTTAATTTGTTCCTATAATATAGAGATTTTTTGTGAATGTTCTCTCCTTACATTCAACAGCTTTTATAATTAGAATCAGCGATATTGATTTGGAAATAAAATAGAGTCCCCCTTTTGCCATAATATCATATTCTTTTCCAAACATTAGGAGTATTAATCATTATTATTTTGATGAACGTTAATTATTATATACTCCTTAACAATAACAAGTTATTAGCAGGTATTTATAACAATTAATAGATAATTAATTGAGATTATTAATCACGAAATTGTTCTCCATTTCCAACTCCAAAGCTCCAATGCCACAATAAGTTTAATGTGGGACCGAATTCAAAAAATAAAAAATAAAAATGAGGGAACCATATTACATATGTTGGGATCAATGCTACGTACACAAAAACATTAAAGTGTTTTTATTATTTATATATATGCACCTTCCTTAATATTAATATTTTGGCAAGCTTAAAGATTATAGTGCATGATTGAAAACTTGTATCATTTTCATCATCGTAATCGCTTATTTAATAACAAGGTTTTTTGGAGGAATAAAATTCTTATGCACATACTCGTTCAGCAAAGCTAAGCTCGGAAAAAATTCATCTACACCACCCTAAGCCCAAGTTTAATTTGGCACATGGGTCGAACTCGATCTCAACTTCCTATTTATTTGGAAGAAGAAAGTAAAGACTAAAGCTCAAGCCTACATTAGCAGTTAGACTTAGCTACATCTCGGATTGAAGACCAATGCCCCAATAAATTCTGTCATAGAAAAAGTCTTCCTCAGCCCGACTAACTAAATCCCTGGCTGAGAATTAGAAAATTCAATCAATAAGTTTAACTAAAAGTCCTACTTAGCCCGGTTAATTTAATTTCTGGCAAGGACTTAGGCAATTCAATCAATAAAGTGTTCAACAAAAAGTCCTACCTAGCCCAGCTAATTTAATTCCAGGCTAGGACTTAGGAAATTCAATCAACAAAGCGTTCAACAAAAAGTCCTACCCAGCCCGGTTAATTTAATCCCTGATTTAGACTTAGGCAATTCAATCATCAAGTTCAACTAAAAGACCTACTCAGCCCGACTAATTTAATCCACGGCTAGGACTTAAGCATCTCAAGCATCAAATTCAACCAAAAGACCTACCCAGTCCATCTAATTCAATCTCTAGCGGCATTTCAAGCACAAATTCAACAAAAAAACCTACCTAGCACGGCTAATTTAATCCCTGGTTGGGATTAGGCATTTCAAGCATCAAATTCAACAAAAAGACCTACCTAGCCTGGCTAATTTAATCCCTGGCTGGGACTTAGGTATTTCAAGCACAAATTCAAATGAAAAGACCTACCCAGCCCAATTAATTTAATCATTGCCTAGAACTAAGGCATTTCAAGCATCAAATTCAACAAAAAAATGACCTACTCAGCTTGGCTAATTTAATCCTATGTTGAGACCTTACGAAAACTATTCTGCAAAGAATACAATAGTAAATAAAGTATAGATACCTAGTAGAAAAAAGGAACCAAGAAAACTTTTCAATCCAAGAGGGTTTACACAGGTTGCAATGGGAGAAAGAAAAATACAATTTAAGCAGGGCATTTCCCTGGCCAACATTGGGTGCAAAATGTTGACCATCTCTGACAACAAGCTGCGAGGACAACCTAGAAACGTCCAACCCGTGAGCAATGATCTTGATCTGCTGAAGTACGAGAACGAAGCCTTCATCATACATATCAACTAGCTGCCCTTGCAAACTAGTCACCTTGGCCTTCACTTTCTTCTCTTCAGCATCCCACTGTTCGGTTCTTTCCTTGCTCCAAGAGCGCTCAACATCCAGGTCGGAAACAACTTAGTCATGTAGTTGCTTGATTGTAGCCAAGTTCTATTTCACTTCTCAAAGCTTTCTCTCAAACTCGATTTTCTCGGCAACTTAATTAGCTCGATTAGCACATACCTAGTCATATTGCAGCCTCAAATAGCTCAGCTCCCTCTTTGCTTCATCACAGGCTTTCTTCAGTGACTCCTTTTTCTTATACCTTTTTCGAGCTACACGAAAGTCAGCATTGACTTTCTTTAAGCGTCACCAGCTTCATCCTTCTCGTTAAGGGCAGACTCTAAAGAATCAATTCATAACTGAACTCGACGATTTGGAAACTTATTACGAAGAAAGATTCAATACAAATAAAATACATGTATGCATTTCCTTATAGTCACAAGCTACAGGTTTAGTACATAGTTTATCCATCTTGCACAAATAATAAATACTAGTCCTCCTAGCTAACAACAAGCTCGTCCCAAGCACTAACCCATGTCGCCAAACCAGTAAGCTTCAAGTCACACCTCCCATTACTAAGTTACAACACACACTAGTCAAAATGATTGGGGTTAGGAGCCACTGAGACTCCAACAGTACAAGCGTAGCCTTTTCCTTCTTCTTCATGTGGAAACACTTTAAATGGGAATGAGAAAAACAAGGGAAACAAATTGCTATATATAGCGGAAAGGCTAATAAAGGCGTAACTGATAAAGAATAGTGAAGTTAGGAAACAGTCAAGTCAAGGAAATAAATGCGAAAACAAAAAAAATATGGCAGGTCAAAGTAACCGACAAAGTCGTCATAATGAAATTTGACTGTCTCAAGCCTTCTCAGCCAAAGGCCTCAAGACTTGTGGGACTGGTGGACTAGCTGGTCTCAACCTGGTCTAAATCAACTAGCTCTAGCTTTCTCAGCCAAAGGCTTCATGGGGCTGATGGACTAACCGGTCTCAACCCGGCCCAAAAGCAACTAGCTCAAGTCTTTTTAGCCAAAGGCCTCAAGACTTGTGGGGCTGGTGGACTAGCTGGTCTCAACCTGGTCTAAATCAATTAGCTCAAGCCTTCTCAGCTGAAGGCTGCAAGACTTGTGGAGCTGGTGGACTAACTAGTCTCAACCCTACCCAGAAGCAACTAGCTCAAGTCTCTTCAGCCAAGGCTTCAAGACTTGTGGGACTGGTGGACTAGCCGGTCTCAAACTGACCCAACTCGGATGGCCCCAATCTCTCTAACCAAGTCCCCACAACCCGGCTCTCCCTCGAGGTCTCTAGTACTTAGAATATGTTGACATCAAGATTGGCCACGTACCTTGATAGGAAATCGGGAACGTATCATATAGCATTCATGACAAGAGGTGATCAAGGGCGTATCAATCAGTGTGTGCGCTAGATACTTTCCAAGTATAGAACGAATGTAGACACCAGAGCCTAAGGGCCCAATATGTATAAATAGTCTAGTAGCTCTCATTTGTAGTCATGCTCACAGTAAACACCACAACTCTTATTAGTGTTTAGACATCACAATACCACTGCCGTCAGGACCTGGGAGTTGTGAATGAACACACATCTTCGCCAAGCTTCACACAATGGATCAATGAGAGGTAGGGAGGGAAAAGATCCATGAATGAAGAGTTCCCTGTTCTTCGATTCTAGGGCATAAAGCATATCATGAATCCAATCATGATAATTTTGCTAAGTAAGAGCCAGAGTAACAAGGACAAAAGAGTAGTTTTTGCTTGGATGCAAGAGAAGCAGGTTTGATGGATTGACAAAAGAAAAGAGGGTTTGATGGATTGATCAGATGATCTAAGCTTTGATTTTAAGAAGAATTTTGGCTGAAATTAGCCATGGTTGATCCCAAAGAGATGCAGAGGGGAAAATTTGCTAGTGAAAGCAAGAAAAATGATGAACCAGGGCTTTATGTGGGCTCTAATACCATCTTAGGTATCACAAAGTAAGAAACAAAAACAAGCATCATTGTGAAAATAGCCATCGTCATAATGAAGTTTGATTGTCTCAAGCCTTCTCAGCCAAAGGCCTCAAGACTTGTGGGGTTGGTGGACTAGCCGGTCTCAACTTGGTCTAAATCAACTAGCTCAAGCCTTCTCAGCCAAAGGCTTCAAGACTTGTAGGGCTGGTGGACTAGCCGGTCTCAACCCGACCCAAAAGCAACTATCTCAAGTCCCCTCAACCAAGGTTTCAAGACTTGTGGGGCTGGTGGACTAGCCGATCTCAACCCGGCCCAACTCGGACGACCCCAATCTTTCTAGCCAGGCCCCCACAACTCGACTCTCCCTCTTGGACTCTAGTACTTAGAATATGTTGACATCAAGATTGGCCACGTACCTCAATAGGAAATCGGGAACGTATTAGATAGCATTAATGACGAGAGGTGATCAAGGGTGTATCAATCAGTGTGCACGCAAGATACTTTCCTAGTGTAGTAGCTCTCATTTGTAGTCATGCTCACAGTAAACACCACAATTTGTATTAGGGTTCAGACATCAGAACACCATCGCCGTCGAGACCCGGGAGCTGTGAGAGAACACACATCTTCGCCAAGCTTCACATAATGGATCAATGAGAGGTAGAGAGGGAAAAGATCCATGAATAAAGAGTTCCTTGTTCTTCGATTCTAGGGCACAAAGCATATCATGAATCCAATCATGATAATTTTGCTCAGTAAGAGCCGGAGTAACAAGGACAAAAGAGTAGTTTTCGCTTGGATGCAAGAGAAGCAGATTTGATGGATTGACAAAAGAAAAGCAAGTTTGATGGATTGATCAGATGATCGAAGCTTTGATTTTAAGAAGTATTTTGGCTGAAATTAGCCATGGTTGATCCCAAAGAGATGCAGAGGGAAAAAATTTGCTAGTGGAAGCAAGAAAAATGATGAACTTTATGTGGGCTCTAATACCATCTTAGGTATCACAAAGTAAGAAACAGAAACAAACATCATTGTGAACATATCCATCATCTTTGTTAATGATCAACTCAAGTATTCATTATACAGAAAAGGAATATATATATATATATATATATATATATATATAGGGTTAGAAGTGACTTATATATAGGACCGGACGGAGTAACACCTAAGGGTAAGAATCTCAAAAATTAAAACGATTATTATTCATTGACTTTTGCTTTGCTAACCAATCTGTATTACAAATTTACGATATCCGAGCCTATTGTGGCGGGATCACATTTTTTATCCAGTTATTATAACATTGTTGGTAATTTAATCATACAATTAGTTTGGTTAGAGTTTGTTAGATAGTTAGTTACTATTAGCTATGATATTCCCGGTGTTACTCTATCATAGCTAATAGTAACTAACTATCTAACAAACTCTAACCAAACTAATTGTATAATTAAATTACCAACAATGTTATAATAACTGGATAAAAAATGTGATCTCGGTACAATAGGCTGAGATATTGTGAATTTGTAATACGGATTGGTTAGCAAAGCACGGGCCAACGAATAATAATCGTTTTAATTTTTCAGATTCTTACCCTTATGTTACTCCGTCCGGTCCTATATATAAGTCACTTTTAACCGAATCAACAAAATCAAAGAATGGTAGTTAGTTTATTAAATTTGTCTAAAAAAAAGAGAATTTTTTCAACTATGCCCTCAACTTAAATGTGCTAGTAAATGCTTTAGAAATTAATATGTATTTCTCTTTCTTATTACACTCTCTTTTTCATTCCATCATTAATTAAATATTTGAAAATTGTAGAAGGGGCAAAAGAGGAAAACTCAATTAGTGAGTTAATTAGTGACTTATATTTAGGATCAAAGATTTCTTCTAGAATGTGATCTATATATAGGACCGGAGGGAGTATGTTTATGGTAGACATTAAGTTCACATTCCATTTTAGGTTGTAGGCTTGTAGCTTTGTTTTTTAATTTTTTGCTTTACCAATAAAAAGAAGATAAGTATAAAACACACTTGAAAACAAGGAATCCAAGATGCTACATCTAACAGGTTAGTCGAATGGTTGGAAAGTATTGCTTTAAGTAAAAACTTCTCAGTTCGAACCCCCACGACGCACTTTGGACTTAAAAAAAAAAAATCCAAGATGCTAGATTGACGAGAAGAGAGAAGGGAGTAATTTTGAGGGGTGGGTCCAAGCACATAACGGTAACATATCTTAAGAGTTAAGAAGAGGGTTTAATGTGGGACCCACACGTTTGTCCTATACAGTGGCAAGTTCCAACTTGGAAGGAAGGTATAATATCAACAACCAATCCAAACAAGTCTCACGCAACACCCCACAAACCTTTCTCTTTTGTGTGCGCCTCACATTGCAATTTCCTTCTTTCTTTTTTCTATTTTATTTTATTTTTTTAAAAAATAAAAACCCTTCAAGACCAACCCTTTCTCTTCCTCTCAAAAGCTCTCATTTTCATCTTCCACACACATATATAAACACTCCCTTTTCCACCCAACCCAACACTCTAATTCTAAATTTCTAATTTAAGCCCCATTCAATCACCCCTTAATCAAATTCCAATCCTTTAATAAATTCTCGTGCACCTTAATTTCAAGGTACTCTTCCCTTTTCCTTCATTTGACTTTGTCATCGTAGAGTTTGCACAATCACTTTAATGCTTAGTAATGTCAACCATATATCTTGATACAGATAATATGATATAATATATGATGAATATGAGCGTAAGGGTGGCGCTGAATTTGACTTTTTTTTCATATATTTATTACATATATTGAAATCTTCTTGTTCTATATAATGTCTGTACTATCATTATATCATAATCATAATCCTGTTCTCTTTTTGGGGGTTTTTCAATAACATAATGATAAGATTTTTGTTTCTGGTTTTTGTGTTGGTGATTTCTGTCTCAGGATACAGAATGGCAAAAGCTGAATCTGGAAATGGATACACTCTTGATTCTGTGAGGGAGGTTTTGATTAAGCAAGAAGATACTATTGTTTATGGTCTCCTTGAGAGAGCAAAATTCCCAAATAATTCTCATACCTATGATGAAAATTACATTGAAATTCAGGGTTTTTGTGGCTCATTGGTTGAATTTGTTGTTAAGAATACAGAGGCAGTTCAAGCTAAGGTAATTAATTGTTAAACACTACTTATTACCTTATCTCTTCTTAGCTTGTTGTTTTCATGTCTATTTTTTTTGGTAACGTAAAACTTTAAGGTAGGAGATTGTGCCCTAGTTTAAGCCAGGGACCAGGGCGAGTCCCTGAGCTCGGAGAGCCTTTACATAGGAACTTATATTTGTCTACTCTACCCTAAGGAGACAAATTTAGATTCGAATCTGCAAACTATCATACGCGAGAACCAATCATGCTCGAGTTCGAGTTCGAGTTCTTTGCCTGTGCTAGAAATAGAGTCCAAATTACTTGATTACACATATAATATACGAGTGAAATTTAAGTGTAATTAAATAGACCAATCATAGCGAACCTCTAGAGAAGCTCAATCCGTCACGCTCCACTTGTCTTGTTGTTTTCTTGTTTTGTTTTGGGTGGTCACATTATGTCATTATGATGATTTTTGTTTGCCTTGCCACATTGGGCAACTGACACTGACAGTGACTTTACATCTGCACCCATGTTCTATGCCTTACTGTCATTGAATTCAGCAGATTCTTAAAGATTGTAGGTTTCACAAAACTACAAATGGATATGAAAGGGATATTTTTAAATATAGCAGCATAGAAGATGTTATTAATTACAGTAGCTGATAATTGATTTTCACTTTTGTGATCTTAATCTTCATGATTTTCTTGGTTATTCCCTTATATTCCAAGTCATTGGAAATTTGAAGATCTATAATTAGTTCTGATCCTTATGAAAATGAGGGATATCTTTGATAAGGTGATACATTTGGACTTCTCCTTTAACAAAATGGAAGTTCTGTAGAACTTTTGCAAGATTTAGTTTATAATTTCTGCTTCTGTTATAACCTATTGATCAAGCTTCATTACCTGGGATATGTGATCGTTATGGAGTGTTTGTTTGTTTTATAGTTGGCAAACTAAGATTTAGGACCAAAAATCACGTTGAAAAGTAACTCGTAATTTTTACCAAACACTTTGTTTCTAGACAAAACTCAGTTTACACGCTCCAAACCATAGTTTGAATTCGAATTATTCAAACATGATAAGAGTCATGCAATCATAAGTGTATTAAATTTAAATCTCTGTTAATCTCCTTGACTCATTCTTATTTGCTTTGTATCTTATGCTATTTGAAAGAATATTGTACCTAAATTTGTGGCATGTTAATTACAGGCTGGAAGATACAAAAATCCTGAAGAAAATCCCTTCTTTCCAGAAAATTTACCAGAATCCATTGTGCCATTTCACCCCTTCACACAGGTAACTCACCAAAACTCTGGTATGATTTTCTAATTTCCAGAGTTCATGAAGCAAAATGACTTATTTTGAAATTAATTTTTTTTTTTTTGTTAGTTTTTGCATCCTGGAGCTGCTTCAATTAACATAAACAAGTCTATCTGGAAAATTTACTTTGAAGAGGTGCTTCCATTGTTTGTAACTTCTGGTGATGATGGCAATTATGCACAAACTGCAGCTAGTGATCTTTCATTGTTGCAGGTAAGGTTCTGTTTTGGAAGTTCTTTTAGGAGTTTGTTTATATATATAGATGAAATTATGTGCAGAAATCTTATGATGAACAAACTATGCAATATCAAATATCATTAAGTGAATAGGCAATTTAGTCCCTAAACTTGCACATTGCCTTCGAAATTAATTCCTAAACTTACCTTTAATGATGTCCCAAATTGCACGGTTTAGGAACTAGAATTCCCCGAGAACTTGTAAATCCACGGATTAATGTGGAGATTTTTGAGTTTAAATCCTCTCCGGTGAGATCTTCCTCCGACCAGTATCTTGCAAAATCTCACCGTTAATTCACACTTGCATGGTAATAAAAAGGGAACAAGAATGAGATACTAGCCCGGTTCAGATCACAGCCGGAGAGGTTTTAACTGCAACAGACGCAGTAGATTATCCGAATTCAAGATTTCGTTAGTTTGACTAATGTGAAGAACGTGTATAAGTTTTTGACTAAATTGGATATTCACTCTGTCATTTTGTACACTTAATATTGTCCAACTCATAAAGAGAATTTTGAAGTCATCTAAACAAGTGTTGATTATGACTGTTCATACTTCATACTATAAAATTTCTGCAGGCCATCTCTAGGAGGATTCATTTTGGAAAGTTTGTAGCTGAGGTGAAATTCAGGGAATCTCCTCAAGACTATGAGCCTTTAATTCGTGCTAAGGTACAATTCTCTCAATAACCCTACAAACCACGAACTGTATTCACTGTATCAAGTATTACATACCAGGTTCTCTTTAAAAGAGGTCTTCTAATTTTTATATAAAAGCAACAAACTGAGTATTAGTACTCATACCATATATTGCACATACTCTAGTGTTGTCAATTTTAGTTCTATCATTTTTGTGTCTATTCTATAGTCACTTTTGAAGTGTTACAAATAATTTTCTTGGTTTTTCAAGTGAACTAGCATTTTGGTCCCTGATTTTGTTAGGATGAGACGTTTTAGTTCTTGATTTTCACATCCATCCGTCATTTTTGTCTTTGACTTTGCAAGGACAGGGCATTTTAGTTCCGTACTTGTAAGAACGATCATTTTAGTCTCTGATTTTCACTTTAATCGGTCATTTTAGTCTCTAAACTCAAGGACTAAAACGACCCATGAGAGTGAAAGTTACGAACTAAAATGGATGTTCTTATAAATCAGAGACTAAAATGACGGATAAGTGTGAAAATCTGGGATTAAATTGATCGTTCTTATCTATCATGAACTAAAACGACATGTCTTCATAAGTCAGAAACTAAAGTTACTATCAATTCTATTAATATGATTTACATTTAAAAGGGTATAATGAATATATACTCATGGTTTATGCAGGACAAAGAAGGGTTGATGAAATTGTTGACATTTGAGAGTGTTGAAGAGATGGTGAGGAAGAGAGTTGAAAAGAAAGCTTTGGTTTATGGGAAAGAAGTAAGCCTTAACCATGATGATGACAATGATGTAAAACTAAAGCTTGATCCATCTGTGGCTTCACGCTTGTACAAGAATTGGGTAATTCCTCTTACTAAGGAGGTTCAGGTTGAGTACCTATTGCAACGGCTCGGTTGAAGTCATGTTAGGGCAATTAGAAAAAAAGTAATATAGTTTTCGGCTAGAGGATATCCTTATTAAAAAGAAAAAAAATCCGATGTTGTTGCTTAATGATTAAGCTCTTAAATGATTATTTATTGTCAATTTATTGTAACTTTAGACTATTTCGTGAGAAAAAACAGAACTTCACCTAATAAAATAAATTATTATGATTGTTTTTCGTTAATATCCTATCTAAAAGGGAATTAGGGTGATTTAAACTTATTCGATTAGTTAATAGGACTTCAAATTTGAATACAAACAGTTTGTTGGGACCTAGAACAATATGAGTATGAATTTAAAGGTACGTTATATATAGAGGTGGAAATAGGTCAGACTGCTCGACCGGGGTCAAAATATATAATAAGTTTAGGTTAAGGCTATTTAAAAAGCTCATTTAATTAAACAAGTCAGACTCCAGGTTTTTCAAAAAGCCTTCTAAGCCTAATAGGTCAACCTATTTAAATAATTATAATAATATAAGTGTTAATAGTAATAAATTATAATATGATTATATATGTTATTACTATTACTATATGAAAATTTTAGTGTTATGTTTTATTATTATACATTTATTGTGTTAAAAGATTTTTTTACTCGCTTATTTAAGTCTTTAGGTCCATTAACTTATTTAAAAGTATATTTTTAAAATAATTTTGGGGAATTTTATTATGAACTAGGCTTTTAAACGAGCTTTTCAAGCCTTAAAAAAAATCTATGACGGGTAATAGACCAAGCTCACGCCTCTAATTTTAGAAACAGGCTCAAGCTTGGCCACCCAAAGCCTACTTTGGCCCAGCCTATTTCCATCCCTAGTTATATATAGTGGTCGGGAGATCATGATGGTCCTCATCTCTTCCGTACAATAATGCAAGAGTATAGGATGAGAGAGAGAAAAATATTAAAATTAAATGTATTTTTAATTTTGAAACTATAAAAAATATTGAAAATATTATTTAATAAGTAAGTAAGAGAATTTGTAGGAATATAAAGTAGGAATATTAGGAATTACTCATAGTAAAATGGTATAGCCAGCTATTTTTCCTGGTTCACATTAAACTGACAAGGAATCATTTCCAAGGGGATCTAAAACTTGGAAATGAACTTAAAAGTGAGGTGTCGACCTCTTATTAGCTGAAAAAGTGAAGGTAGGCTGTCCACTAAAAATATGGTGGGCATGGGAGTAATGACCTTTAAGGGGGTGTTTGGTATGGGGAATATTTTTTAGATTTTCGAAAATGTCAATTAATGCAAAATATACCCATATTTGGTAGAAAACAAAAATAAAGTTTTTTCGAGTAATTAGGATTCCCAAGAATCTTAGGGTCTGTTTAGTTTATTTTCACTTTTGTGTTTTGATTTTCTATATGTTTAGTTCAAAGAGTGGGAGGGGAGGAATTAAAAAGTGGTGTATCTGTGTTTAATTTACAAAGGGAGATGGAGAGATTTTAGAAAACAGTAAAAATAAATTATAGTTGTTTTGGTTGTTTTTAAAGTTTGCTACACACATCTCTAAAGACAGAAAACAAAATAGGAGTAAGATAAAAGTTTTGTAATGCAATTATTCATAAAAACAGAGAATGAAAACAGAAAATAAAAATGCAAAGTAAACAGACCCTTAGAATATGAAAGAAATATGTGAATATCTTGAACTTTCTTATGTTGATTTTTATGTCAATTTACACATTTTTATGATAAACTAGTACGGTACCCGTGCGTAATTAATTATCATTAATAGATATAATTAGCAAAAAATATATGAAATCCAGGATACAAAAATGGAATATATGATCCAGTAATGAGTAGCAATCATTTGTGAAAAATTGGTTGACATTAGCTTCATGTTTTTCAAAAAATCCAAGAACTTGATATCACAAACTAAATGGTAATTTTCGTGTTTGTGAGTTAATTTGTGTTAATATTTTATGATAAATATACAATAGTATATAAATAAATTTGATGGTACTTATGATAATGATAATAACAATAAAAAGTATCAATTATAATATTCATTTATATTTGTGTATTATCAATAGATTAAAACACTTAAATAAATAAATAAATAAATATATATATATATATATATATATATATATATAAACCTGAAAAAACTATCAATTATAGTGGAATTGGAGGATATGCTCTAATTTTTACCATGAGAAGAAATAATAATCTATTATGAAGTATTCATCACAAATATAATAATAGTGTTAGACATAGTTTAAAGAATTTAAAATTAGATAAAATGAATTTGAAAAAAAAAATTAGTTATCTAATTTCAAGTTTAAAAAAAATTAGTAGTTAACCAAGGGATTTGTGTTTTGATTTTTTATCTTTTAATTTATTTTTAAAAAGTTTTGGTACAGTTCATTTTATAATTTCTGATTTTATGTTTCTCAATTATTATATTTATTTCTAAATTTAAATTCTTTAAATTGTATTCATATATCCAACCAAACTTAAATTTTTGAGAATCAAAGGCTTACAACTCAGCTACAAAATTCTTCTTTTCAAGCTAACACACAAATATTAGTATTTGTTCCTTTGACAAAAGAGATGCTTGCTAACTTGCTTAGATGTTTGGATTGCTCACATTATTAATAAAAAAAATCTTTCCCATGATAAGGAGGCAAAGGGGTACAAAATGAGAGAGTCAAGGGTGACAACAATAACCTGTGAAGTTATAGCAATAATTATTATAAAGTAAAAATTTGTCGCAATTTCTTGTTCATACCTTGAAATAAATATACAATAAATAAAGAGTAAGAAATTTATCACAAAAGGATTTATAATCAAATATAAAAATAAATGGGCAAAGAATTTTTTCACAACAATAATAAACATAATCACGAATAAGTTTATATAGAAAAAAAGTTGGTAGCAAATCTCCATGTTGTCCCATGCATAAGAAGAAAAAAATAGACAACAAAATTGTTTACAACAGGATTGGGCCTTAGTGGAAAAAATAAAAATAAAAAAGAAAGAATGGATAACAAATGTCCACGTTTCATGAATAAACATCTTGCAGAGAATAACTTGTGTTAAATTATTATTTCACTTTAGAAAACTTATCTGCATAATTACCATATGCTTTCAATTTTTTTTTCTCAACAAAGACAAATATGTATATATAATATCAAAATGGAAAAATTACAAAAGTAGAGTTTCAGCACTAAGAGTGTTATTATCCTGGACTTTAATTACCATGCTACCGGTAATTATTACACCTTCAAAAAAGTTCACATTAAAGAAAGAAATTTACATATTGAGAGTAGCAGAGGATATCCCTCTACAAAATATCCATGATCTCCAACCAAGAGGAATTCAGAAGCTCTTTCAACACCTGAAACCAAAACCAACACAAACAATTAAGGGTCCCAAGTTATGCAAGTTTACTCATAAATAAGTTAATAACCAAACAATTTTAAGTTCAAATTTAGGAAAGATCCACTGAATTTAACATCATGTATACTTGGATTGGTACATAGAGTCACAATGTACATATATAATGCAATCAATATCCCCACTCCAAAAAAAATCTGGTGTCATCGCAATTAAGCTTTATGCCAGAAATAACTAAAACTAAAAATAAACCAAAACAAATGTTGCTTAATGTCATCAAGAACCAAAACTGAAAAAGGATAAAAATTCTCCAAAAAATCCCGTGAATTATAAAATTAAAAAAGCAAAGAAATTTAGAGCAATTAAAACTTTTATTAATCCAATAATAAAATTTTGAAGAAGCATATATCATAACAGAATAAAAAAGATCATTTAAGCAAACTGAAATTCAAACCCAAACAAAAACACATAAAAGATTCTCCTTTTAATTGAAAAAAGAAAAAGGAAAAACACCAAAACTCTCTTTGTTAACCTTAAACATTTGAGATGCAGAAAAAAAATCTAGGAGAGATGAGGGATGACAGAGGCAACACATATACCTGATGAAACACTTCAAATTTCATTATCTGCAACAATAAAAGTCATTGTAGATCATTTAGAAGGGTCAAGAGGAGAGAAAATGCAATCAGAATGAAGAAAAGCAAAGGAAAAAAAAAATGAAACCATACTCTAAAGCCAACATCTTCTTGAAATAGAGACAAACAAAAGTGAAGTAACAGTGAGAAAAAAATGCATAATAGGAAAATATGGATTAAAATAATTTGGGGAAATAAACACCAACTATCAATCATAATCAGCAAGGTTCTGAGAAGGAGAAGAAGATTGAGTCAATGCAGAAGCAATTAATGGGGTAGCGTGAAATGAAAGAGCAACAAAGAATAATTCAATTGAAAGATCATGTTAATCTAAATTTTTTGCAGCATAAAAACTAAAATTCATGCTATTGAACACAAATAAGCATATAACCATCGTTATTTATAAAAACCAAAGGTCATGCTATTGAACACAAATAAGCAAATAACCATCGTTATTTATAAAAACCAAAGGTGGTTTTGTAGGAGCTATTCATTGTTTTTTGCAAAGGAAAATGCAATTGATCGGTAAGCATAAACAATAACAATCAGACACACAACCACACAATTTTACATTTTCCAGACAAACACTAAAGTTGCAAGCTATACCTGTCCACAAAATTAACATACTCATTGCATCGAACAAACTCACATCTGCAAGTCAAAAATCATGGAAAAAATAAGAGAGAATAAAAGAAAAATTAGAGGAAACAAAAGAAAAATCCAAAAAATGAGAGAAGAAACTTACTTCCTAAATCCCCTTCGTCCTGTTTCTTGCGTCAACAAAAATAGCAAAATTTCAAGGGAGGAGGTAGATGTGAACACGGGGGAGAGTGTTTAGGGTTTCTTTATTTATTCTCTGTTTAAAGAAAAAATAAAATGCAGATATGAACACAAAGGGGAAAGTGTGATACCTGGCATGAAGACCAAGTGAAGGCAAACATTCATAGGATACTGTAAACAACATAGTGTGAAGATGAAGATCACAATAATGAAGAAGCAATCCTGGGTAAGAGGAGGGGGACAACAAAATTAGGGTGAAATAGAGCAAAACAAACGGGGGAAGAAGAGGCAACCGGGAGAAATGCAAAGAAATTGCCAAAGACCTGGGCAAGATGAAAAATTGCAAAGAAATGCAAAAAAAAAAAAAAGAACAACAAAATTGAAATGCATGTAAAGAACAACAACAAAAAACAGTAGAATCATCACCAAAGGTAACTTAAATCTAAAGTGAAATGCACATATAAAAAATCGATTTAACAAAAAATAATCTTTAAACCATAATAAACAAATAATGGAAAAAATGGCTACCACATCATAATCGCCGCCGTCAAACAAATCACAAATCATAACCACACAAACCCTAACGCCGCCGACCGCCGCAAGTCAACGCCACCGACCGCCGCCATTGTCTTCCGCCGTCACCAAACGCCACTCCACCGCCACGCCAGTCATCGCCACCGTTCGTGTACGGTGGTGCGAAGAAGATGAATGTGAAAATAAAAAAGAAAGGGGAAAGAAGAAGAAATGAAAGGGATTGGGGGCAAAATGAAGAAGATGAGAACAAAAATGAAGATGAGAGAGGCAAGAGAGGAAAAAGGGGAGAGACAGATAAAGGAAGTTAGAGAAAAGTGAATAAGGTGGGGGGAGAGGGAGAGGCAACGTGAGAATGGAAAGAGAGTGGAAAGAGAGAGAGAGTTTTCTGTCATTTATTTTTTCAAATTTCAAAAAGGGGAGAAATAAAGGAAAATTAAAATCAGGGTAAAAAAAAGTGGGAAGAAATATGAGCCATTAGATCATAACTAAATCAATGGTCCAGATCAATTGTAATTGGATGAGAGAGAGCCAAAATTTTGAGGGAAATGGGACTTAGATATTCTGCCAAGTGTCGGCCTATGATTGGAGGGAGCCCAACCAAGGGCTTCTTTTCAATCCTTGGATGATTAAAGAGATCTTAATATAAAAATTTGAAATATTATAAATATGATAAATTATAGATATTTTTATGATAAATTAAAGAGATCTTAATATAAAAATTTGGAATATGATAAAATTTTGAAATATGATAATTTATAGAGAATTTTATGATAAAGATGATTTTTTTGTCAATTTACACCTATTTTATGATAAACTAATGAGATCTTAATATAAAAATTTAGAATATGATAAATATGATAAAAAATTGAAATATGATAAATTAAAGAGATTTTTATGATAAATATAATTTTTCTATCAATTTATACATTTTTATAATAAATTAAATAGATTCTTATATAAATATGTTAAAGTTCGAATAATAAAGTCCTTTACGCACCATATTTAACAAGGGTTAGTGAATAAGTGTGAATCAAGGTAATGTCTAGGATTCACTAATACTTGAAGAAGCAGGTGGGTTATTTTTTGTGATGAAGATGCAGCAAATTGATTTAGGTTTGCAATGAAGAAGATGATGGCTGAGTTTAGAGAAAAATAGTTCACGTGATGAGTTGATCAGAGGGTTGTGGTTAAAGATGAAATCAGGAAAAGGTGTTAGGGTAAAAGTGTGGAATAAAAATTTTAATTTGTAAAAAATCTTAGGATAAAAATGTGAAATAGAGATTCTATTGAATTTTAATTATGTTTAAGAGAAAAAATTAGAGAAAAAATTAGTAAAAAGTGATGTATCATCTTTTTATTAATTGAAAAGGTGGAGGTATGCTGCCCACCAAAAAGTGGTGGGCATAAGAATAATGACCCAATGGTAATTGTTTTGGACAATGAACCCCTGTGTGATGCTGTTTTCCTTTTTTGTTTTTTTAACTCGTAATTCATGTTTAAAAGTATATTAAGAAAAAAAAAAAAGTATATTGAAAGCAGGTTTTTTTATTTATTTCAAAATCTGGGTTTTCAGATTTAACTCCCAGCAAGGGTGTTGGGATTCACAACGTCACAAGTGGGAATTCGGCCACCTAATTCTAAATATCAATTTTAAAATAGTATTTTCGAATGATATCATCGGTAAAATAAGAGTGATTCATTTTTTATTTTCACTTTTTTATAAATAACGTTGTCTAAAAACACTATTCTTAACACTAATATTTAAAATAAAATAATTTCGTTCCTAAAATGAATGGTGCAAATCCAGCGCCTGAAGGGCTAATGTGTGCTTACCAAAGGAATAGAGATGGGCGAATTTGAGTGTACAATATGGTCTGTTCACTTCATTTAATATTTATGGGGCCAACATTCTACTACTGAATTACCAAGGAAGCTGCTATTTGCACCATTTATATTTTCTGAAAACATGTTAGACCAAAACTAAAATTCTGAACACATTAACTTCTAAACACATTATCTTGTAGACAAAAATAAACACATCTTCTACATTATATATTTGGAAAGTAATTTTCAGTGTATTTTTTTACCACTTTCTGAAATTAATTTTTAGAAATAATTTATATGAGGTCGAAGAAGATGCCACATTAGTGGAAGAAGAGCATCTTGGTAGCCATATTTAAAAATAATAGAAATATTCAAAATTATGCTAATTACAAGGAAATAAAACTCATGAGTCACAATATGAAATCATGGGAAAAGGTAATTGAGCATAGATTAAGGAAAGAGACTAAGATTGCTGAAAATCAATTTGAATCCATGCATGAGAAGTCTACAACAGAGGCTATCTATCTTCTAAGGAGGTTCGTGGAAATGTATAGATGTAAGGAAAGAGATTTACATATAATTTTTATTGATTTAGAAAATGTGTTTGACTAGGTGCCAAAAAAGGTATTTTTGAAGGCTTTAGAAAAGAAGAGTGTTCACATGACTTATATACGAGCTATACAAGACATAAATAATGGGGTAACTACAAGTGTATCGACCCCTAGTGGTGCATCTTTTTATCTTTTCTTTTTTTTTTATAAGCACCCTAGTGGTACATTTAAGGATTTCCATATTAGAATAGGGCTACACCAGAACTCAAAGGAATATCCCTAGGTGCAGACAAAAAGTGATCCCTAGGTGTCACGCATAAGGTGATTTTATCACATTGCTATATCGCCAGTAATGTTCTATGGTAGTGAATGTTGGGCGTTAAAGGAACAAGAAAAAAGAGAGGGATTTACTGAGATAAGAATGTTGATATAGATGTGTTGTCATACAAGGTTAGTTAAAAATTATGATTAAATATATAGGGAATAAGATTGGTGTGGCACCTATTGAAGCAAAGTTGATAGAAAATAGGTTATGATGGCCTAGTCATGTATATAGAAGGCCATTGGAAGCATAGTGAGGACAGTTGATAGTATGATAACTAATCCAATAAAATGAGATCGAAAAAGACCTAAAAGGACTCTAGATGAACTCATTAAATAAGATCTTTTGATTAATGACATTCCAGAAGATAAAATTTTTGATAAGGGTGTCTATCTGATTGGGTAAACTGACGAACCTGATAAATCAAACCAAGCTAAATCAATTCAGAAATTTGTCCACTCCAACCAGAATTAGGTAAAATTCGAACCAAACCAATTAAACCCAAAAAACCCAATTATTTTTAAAATGCCCTAATTAGTATAGACTAGAAGAGCGTGAATGAGGACATATGTTTTGTGTTTCGCCACTTGGTTGCAAGAGTGTATGAAAACTGAAAAATAATAAATGGAGATACAAAATTGTGGTATGAAATTTATATTGTAATTTATATTAGATTTAGTATTTTAAATATTTAATTACTATAAAATAAATATATTGTTATATATGTGATGTAGTTTAATTTTTAAAATTTTTTAATTAGACGACCCAATGATACACTCCAAACCAACCCATAGCGTTTCAAATTGGTACAATTTGGATTTTAAGATTTTTTCTACACAAATTCGAGCCAAATCAATCCAAATAATTTTCATTGATTCGAGTATCGAGTTGCCCAAAAACTAAACCAACCCAACCCATGAATACCCATACATTTTTATAGACCACAATAACATCGTATGATCCATACAGCCAACCCTACATAATAGGATAATGGTTTTTTTTTTTAATCAATTTAAAACCAAGTATCTTAGTACAATGATGGACATATATAACGTATAAATTATTTGTTAAAGTAAATGCAAATATTAATATTTCATTATAACATTCATTGAATTATCTTTTTTCACTATTATATAGAATATTCAAAATTTTTCCGTAAAAAAAGATTTCATAATATTAATCTTGAAAAACTTCTGCTCGCTCGAGTTTAATACTGATACTGAAAATAAGTAGCCTCTTTTTCTTCATGAGATACTTGACAATGTTAGGGGTTAATTAAATAAAAAAGAATGAAAGTGTAATTCATGATTGGTTTTGAATTTGTCATTTTGAAAAATCTCAAGCTAATGTAATCTACTTATTTAAGAAAACAAAAACACAAGGTACTACTATTCATGACAGTGGCAATTGAGCAAATAGGATCATCTACATTTTCATGAAAGCCTGGTAATAATTCAACCCGTCCCTACCAAAAAAAAATAAATTGCAACTTTTACATTTTTATGACAATACAACAAATACATGTGAAATACCATTTTTAATGAAGTTTGAAAACAAAATCATCTTATTTGGCTTACCCTTGCTGGTGATAAGCATTTCTTGAAGGTAAACCTGTTTCACATGTAAGGTTCTCGCAATGCCGTTGGCAGCACCAATTCAGACTCAACTTCGCTAAATGGGGAGAAATAGTAATCAACCATGTCTTCTGGTACTTCTTTTAAACTGGGTGGGTCCCACTGAAAATTTGGAAATTACATGCTTTAAATATTCACGAGAAAAGGAAGAAGGAAGGTTTTTGGACAAAATAGATACCTTTGGCGCAAAATCTTTATCAACCATCCGCGCTCGAACACCCTACATAATGAACAAGTTGAGTAAGATTACGAAAATAAATTTAAAGTTATCCTTCACAGAAAAGATACAGAAATATCATTACCTCAAAGAAATCAGAGGAAATATGCTTAGAAATTCCACGAACGGATATGCGGTATTCGCGGACAAGACATTGATCAAGAGTTTCGAATCTACCTTCGCGTATCTGAATTCAGTAGCATAGGTCAAAGCAGCAGCCCAAATAGCATATTGAATGGAAATAAACAAACATCGAGGGAAATCTAACTCACAGATTGTAAAGTAACTTTCAAACTCAATGGGGAGGCTTCTCTTAATCTCCTTAGGGTTGTCGAACACCATTCATCAAGAGACTCGGCTGCTTCCTTCTCCTGACAGATTATCATTTAATTTTGAAGAGGTAAACTATCAGAAAGTTGTGTGAACAAGCACCAGAAAATGGAGAGGACTAATAACAATATTACCAGTTTTTTCTAACAAAATCTGAAATGTTAGTGTGTTTGAATTAACTGTGATTAATTATAAAAATAAACTATGAAAAAGAATGATTGTCTTGAGACATAATTTTTGTTTGGATATATTTGCTGTCAAAAGCAATTTTTAAGATAATTTTAAGCTTTGAAAAGCGATTTTGAAGATTTTTGAAATAATGTCCAATTTTAAGCTAAAGGACAAAAAGCTTTTTCCATTGTTAAAAGAATAATCAAAAGCTTCTGTAAGTGCAAAATATAACTATCCAACATCCGTTGGAAAATAATCTTTATCCAAACACACCCTTAGTTGATTGCCTTATCCTACTTTTCTGCCTGTATTGGTCTTGCTTTGTTTGGTTGGGGAGCAAAGAGATTCATTACGAAGCTCCTTGTACTTGTCCAATATGCCTAATTTCAGTTTTTAAGGCGCGGTGGGGAGAGATTTGACAGACGTATATGATGTAGCCTTTAACCCCATAATCTCATAATTATAGTAGATTATTTCTTCATTCTTAACTAAACCCAAAATGTTCAGGACTTCGTCCACTGCCTATCTTTTGTCTTTATTTTCTACTTTGGCTAGGTGTCTTCGTATCCCCTCTCAACTGCAGACCAATGCATAACTAAGAACCGGGTTTTCTCAGTTTGGATGATATTATGGTCATTTCAGGTGAGCCAAGGTCTTGGCTTCAGACCAATTAGGACATAAAGTAGAAAATCCCCAAAAAGGTCAGGAACCTGACTTTTATAGATGATACAAGCTATTGATCTTTTGTTATTTACCACTAACTTCAATAACATTCCTCAGACAAAATGCATGCTTTTAGGAAATTTTCCAGGTAGGCAGTAGGTGTTCAATAAATTACATAAAATCTCGTAACCGGTAATCATTGTGGATAAAGATATGTTAATTTTTATTGAACTCCATCCAGAGCCACCAAAGATCATGTATAGATTGAATATAATGCTTACCAAAGCTTCAATAATTTCCTCCACTGTGTCGTGACTGAAACATCTATCAATGGCATCAATCCTGAGTAAAAAATAGAGCATAACAGTTGGATCAGAAAATGATGGCAATCACACAAACATAAGAAATCAGAGCAGGTTCTATCTTCACAGAAAAATGTGCAATGACTAATTTGAGGAACTCTGTATGCACCACTCAGCTAAGCTTATAAGATTTGGTAATTTACAACAACTTGAAGCCAATTGTCAATAGAATCAGTTCAATATTGATGAGCTCTTTCTAATCAAGGTTATGATTTTTGTCAGGACAACAGGTCAACATGTTCCTGAAAAGGGGATGAAGGTTAAACAGAGAATAAAAGGGCCACTTCATATTTATATTTTAACCCAGCCGCGATGCAAGAAGGAAGGACAAGAAAAACATTTCAGCTCAAGAACAGAGAAATCCATGCAAAGCAACATTGAAAAGATACACGCAAACACACACATATGGAGAGAGTGGAAAAGAGAGAAAGAGACAGACAATTAGACAAACAGTCTTTTGATTGCATGACAGAAAAATCTGTTAATTCTTTAAGCATATGGCAATAAGTACTACTGAATCTATCTGTTAGCACATCAGGAAGCATGATGGGAATAATTGATAAAAGAATTTTTTTTGTCCCCAATACAGGAACAAACACTTCAAAGTGCATTAACACTGTTGGGGTATTTTTCACTATTAAAAAATTTAACATGACCTCATGTCATCAGCCAAAAAACTAAAATAACTAGGGAAAAGAATTCTAAGAGGATTATATCACATGCATTCTAAGAAGAAATATAACCACTATCGAGTGATTACACACTATTGTATGTTTTCAGAATATTCATTGTGTCAAATTTTCAGTTCTTCTCTATAGCAAATTAGCAACCAGGCTCGTCAAAACCACAATCCAAAAATAAAAAAAAAAAAGTTGACACAACATAAGTCATACTCAGAGCAACAAAGAAATAAGGAGGTTTGATGCAACATTACTTGTGAAGAACACTGCTTCTGTCTGGATAAACAAGATCACCATACTGCGCAAGAGATGCTTCCACAACCGAAGGATCATCTGTGATCAGTTTACCTAGGCGTTCTTCAAGCAAAGCAAGCCTCTGTCAGAAGAAGCCAGAAAAAGTAAGCAAATGAAAAGTAGGCAACAAAGAAGCACAAAAACAAAGAAAATAACATACTGCATGGAGTGCATAATGAGTAGCAAGGCGGCAAGCAATCATTTCTACACCATTAAGCTTATCTCCTGTAAGGGCCAAGTACTCCCCTGCATAGAGTAACATACAATACAAATACTTCGGAGAATTATATTCTGGTTTACTATGAAAACAGTTAGTACAACTGTAAAACAATCGCAAAATCATGAACTTTTATGCGTTTACAATGCTCTAGGAATTAAACGTATAAAAATTTGGTAGAAGGTTGGGTTACATCACAGCAGCAACAAGCAGCCTTATCCCACTATGTGAGGTCGGCTACATGGATCACACGACACCATTAAGGGCACGTCAAATAGGGTCAGAACTCTAATTCAAAGTTTAGCTAATTTAGTGTGTTTAGATGTTATTCAAAATCATTTACAAAATTCTCCATTCAGATTAACAAAAAATATTCAATAGCATTTCACACCAAGAGGAGATTCTAATTCTAAAAGAATTATAAGGATGTTCGAACGGAAAATTTTGTGAAATTTTAGGTAAACACTGATGAGTTGACAGGTTTTTCTTCCCATCATCAGTTCATGCATGATAGGGAATCAGGAATTTAAGGATTGGTTTCAGATCAGCTATATGGTTAATCACCATGAAATTAGCAAAGGAATTGTTGGCCACCAGCTAAATGTTAAAAATAAAAAAAATATAAGCTGACAGTTTTCTGATTAGGTTTACATAACATTAATGCCTCAAGGAATCAACATTCATGACGATGTAGTTGAAAGTTCAAAGTCCATTTATTTGCCAGCAGCCTTCACGTTCTAACAGTTATAAATTTGAGAAAGGGGCTTCTCATTGTTAATGAGCATCATCTACTTAATATGGAATATCTGACTAACTTCTTAGCAACATGTCACTGAACAAGAGTAGTTGGTATTGGTTACTTATTTCTATGACATTCTTCTGGTGATAACATCTACTCTTGTAGTTTTGTTTACTGTAAAAGCATGGAGGTTGCAAGTTTAGCATGGGGAGTTGCTGCAATGTTTGGAGGTTTCAATCACTCTACCATGTTGGACTTATTAAGACCAAATGTCGTAGAAATAGAAACCTATCAATTAATTGAAAGTTTAACAGCTGTTTCCAAGTCCCGGCAGGGAACCAGGATCATTTTGACAAAATGAACTTTTCCAAATAATGTCCCCTTCAGTAAAATTTTCTACAATTCAAGATGTTCAAGTTTTTGGGTAGTCATCTAATTGAGGATTCACTAATGATTTCTGTGCCAAGTATTTTTAAGAAGATTAGACCTTTCAGTAAAAAAGTATCAAAAAGTGTGATGTAGGAGTCCAGATCACAAATAGCATGCAAAATGTATATTACCTAAGTAGCCAGGTAAACGAGACAAAAAATAAGAAGCTCCTGCATCAGGATGGAAACCAATTTGAGCCTCTGGATGAGAAAAAAACTGAAAGTTCAAGTAGAAAGATTTAGTTGCTCGCATTTACAGAATGTAAATCAATTTACTGAGTAAGCGCAAATTCAGTGATCATCTGAAGAAATCACATACAGTTTTATCAGTTGCCACACGGAACATCCCTGGAAGAGAGATTCCAGATCCACATCCCATTGTTACTCCATCCAAAATAGCAACCTGCAGCAATGCCCATTAAATATTCACAAAGCTACTGAAAATATTTTCAAAGAATAGGAAAAAAAAGTTAAAAACAAATAATAAATGAGCAAACTGTTGAAACTTATTGCACTGCAAGAGCATTCAAAACAACACAGTATTTGCATATAAACCGAAGCACATATGAGAACCGGCCTAACCATCTTGCCTGTTGCTGTAAACACTACACATATGGGTTGAAAGTACTGTAACTTTCAGCTTATTTCAAACTTAAATAAAAATAAAATTATTCGATAAATATTCAACTCTGACTCTCGTTCACATCTTTAATTCATACACACACCCCTCCAAAACCCAACTTATATCATTTACTCCCCTTAGACAGTTTTGTTTCCTTATTGAATATTATTGTTGGTTAAGAAAATTCTTGGGGTAGACAAAGTGTACCATTCTGTTGGTGCTCTCAACCAACGGAAATGACTGCAGAGCTGAACATCATCCAGTAATTGTCAACTTATTTGTCAGTTTATATTTGTCCAGTGCAGAAACACTGTATGCACTATATGACTATAAGAATATAAGTAACATGGAACTATCAACTCCAAACTATTCAGTAAAGAGACGTGAATAGTTTTATATCATATCCCTTCACGCCCTTCACGGAAGATACCTTTGAGCTTGAAGCATGCACAACACAAGCTCATGCTGACCTACCTTGTGTTGGTTGCTGAAATTCATTCAAGTTCAACCTTCTATTATAAAGATAATGATAGCTAGGATCAAACTCCAGATCATTTAGTCATGCAAGCTCCAATATCATGTCATAATAGCAGCTATCCCAAAAGCTTACGATGTTAGGTGAAGACACAAGAATGACTTTTTATTACATTCCAACAACAAGAATTTCTCATCATTTTATACCAAAGGCTAGCAACATGCAATAAGGATAGACCACTTATTAAACTTGGGTTGGAAAAATCATAGAAACCTGGTATCTTACTAAGAAGACGTACTGAACAGACCCCAATTACAATGATACAACACTGCAGCAGTGTAGTTAGTATCATTGCATGTTTCATGAGATACAAATCAAAATTCAAATCAAAATCCATACTCGGTGATACAAATCGGTTTTTGTTGAGCCAAGCTAGCACCCTGAATCTGCTGAGTCACTTGAATCGTGTGTCACTCTCTAACCGCAAGATATAGCGCGATGCCCAAAGGCCTCAACCCCTCTTATTCATAGGAAAGATACCTTAACTCTTCCAACTAACCATCAAATTGTAACTGACTAAATAATACTCCCTCTGTTCATTTTTCAACAATCCTTTAAAGTTAATTCACATAGTTTATGAAAACTGATTAAAGTTATTGATTGCATAAAAATTATTATCAAATTTCCAATTATAACCTTATTGGATTTTTCAATCATTAATTATTACTCTCATGATAGATGCGAAAACTAATAAATCAATAAGGGTATAAGAGGAAAAAAAGCAATGAATGCTTTCTTGAACTTTTAAAGTGACAGATAAAAAGGAACAAATTTTTTTTCAGAATTAGGACGGATAAAAAGAAATGGAGGGAGTAACTAATAGTGTCATCTAACGAAAATATAACACAAGATGTAGGGAGCAGTATTTCTCACGTCAGACCATGGCTCTAAACAAAGGCACATCACTGAATTGATAGAATAAACTAGAATATAGGACAGGAGAATAGGGGTACTTCCATAACCAGCTCTAATATATGTTGCGTGGACACTAAATCATCTGCATGTTCTATTATTAATACTTAGCAACTTCTCCATATTCCAGTTAGAGCTTGTAATGTGTGACATTTGACTATCCACATCTAAGGAAAAGAGTAAGTATCCCCATTCAAAACTAATCAATATTAGAAAAAGACCAGAATATCATGCAGATGTCATTGTCAATCACAAACAGTATATCTTTATAAATACTTCATTGAACTTAATAAAAATCAATGTGGCTAGATATCTAAATATTGTGACAAACAAGAGGAATATATTATATAGCACTTGGCAGTTAGCACAACCAACCAATTTCAAATTGTGCCGCTGAAGAGTCGAAGACCTAACTACTAAAATATTAATTTTATGCATATATCATCTCTATTTTCTACAGCCCAAAGTACTTAATATCTCGAACAAAAAACTCTTCGAAATAGTTCCATACTTACATTTGGTTTAAGATATGTCCCCTGAACATATACAAACGAATATAATGTTTTGAAAAATTGTTCAGCTTCTTCAGCATTTCCTGCTCATAACAAACTTAAAAAAGTCATGTCTCATATATGTAAAACTAGAAGCAACTGAGAAAATTTGGAAGTTGAACGAAAACCTAATCACAGATCATAGCGCTAATATAAACTGCACTAATTCGACATCATATCATAATAAAGGAATATAAGAATATCTTCAGTAATATTGTTATCCAAATTCTGGTCCAACAAGTAAAAGAACACCAACCTCCCCCACCACCTTCCAGTCATATGCTGACTTTATTCTTTTATTTTACAACAAAAAAAGAGTTTTTTTTTTATAGGAAAGTAAATTAACCGGGATTTGAACTCCGATACCCACACATGCATGTTCGCATGCGCTCACCAACTAAGCTACATGACTGGGACGACAAACGAAGAGTATATGGAAACAGAAATAATATGCAGAAAGGAAGATGGGAAACTCTCATAGCAGTAAATGTAAAAATGAAAAGATTCAAAAGAGAAATAGTCAGCATAGAAGAGTAATCAGATCCCTCTGCGCATCATCTAATACACAGATACCTTAACAAAACCACAAGCACAAGAAGCAAGGGAATCTATCCTATTGGAAAGAAAATTCAATGGGAGAAGGTACTGATATTAGAGAAAATAACATCATGTACAGCATGATGATATAGATGAAAACAAGAATCGACAAAACAACCCTTGATATTGTTTGATACAAGTATAACTGAAAGATAAATATAAAAAATAGATACTCCACCTTCACTCCCACGAGAATAACTCATTTTAGTACATCACTAATATCTTACTTCAAGAAAACAAGCACACACTAACCCAATAACAAAAGCAAATCTTAGAAAGCCAAGCCAGCTACCGTGTAGAAGATGACATGTTCATCTAAAATTGGAATGTGCATGTTGCCAAAACAATGGCAGTAGAAGATGAGAAAAGTAACAACTGGTGACTAGATAAATTACTCAAAACTTATTTGCATTAACTTGATGTACCCCCTTGAATGAACTTGCTAATCAATAATATCAGAATCAGAATAAAACTCACCTTTATTGAGCTTGTGGTACAACCTAACAACATCTGCACCAGAACAGAAAGCTCTGCCACTACCCTTCAAAGCATTCAAGATAGCAACTCATACTCAAAACAATGACAAATATCTATGAACATAGTGAAAGATATACAATGACAGCGTATTTAAAATAAATAAGTAATATGAACATGAATAGTAACATCATTCAAGTTCCTGAGTTAAGTGACAACTTATTACAATTATACCTTCATCAAAACAAAGCCAATATCAGAGTTTTCTTCCCAAGAATCATAAAGCCTCTTCAAGCGAGCAACCTGCAAAACCAAAACGACTTGGCGTTTACCACAAGCGAATGAACTAAAAACACGCAATGAACAAGGAGAAACGCCGTACCATACCATTGAAGAAGTGAGCGCGTTCAGAGAAGATGGCCGGTTGAGAATCGCAGCTCGCGATTTCGCCCTTCCTTCAACTAAAATCTAAAACCAAATAACAAAACCTTCATTTAAAAAACAAAAATAATAAAAAAAAACAACAAAAACACGATGCACACAATAAAAGTGACCTGTTCCTGGGAATCATCATCATTGTGCTCCACGTAACTTGGTTGAGCAGAGAAAGCTCGCGAATGAGAACAAAGCGTGCGAAATGAGAACCTGCTTTGTGGAAGCAGAGCTTTGAATCTCTGCATCTTCAATTCACAGTGTAGTTTCTAGTTTTCACAGTAGTTTTTGCTTGCAGAGAAGGTGTTTGATGCTTTTACTCAGTGTTGCTATGAAATTGAAGAGTGAAGACGAACGCTTCCATCGAGAACTAACTTGGGTCCGAGTCCGAGTTGGTTATCAAGGTCCACAATCGTAACCCGAATCATCCTTAGGGTTTGTTGGGTTAGTCTTCGAGGCTTGCTTCATGTGGCCCAAATATAAAGAACACTTTTCTTTATTTTTTAGCTTGAGGATTGTCCGAAAAAAAGTTTTAGTTTGAGCCTTGAGGAATATATGTTGATCTATGTGAAACAAAACTTATAAAAATCATTTATTCTTAAAAAAATATAATTTTTTATTGTATTTTCTTTTTCATAAGAAAGTAGTACAACCGGAGATCGAACCTCATACTCACTCATATAAAATTCCATGAAGTAACTACTCAATCATAAGACAAATTCCAGCAGAAGCTTTTAAAATAGAATAGAAGAAATCAAACATAAAAAATACTTTTAAAGAATGAGGTAGAAGACAAAAAAGAATAACAGTAATTTTTCTCTAAAGGCGACCGAAAAAAATAGAATTTTACTGTAAAATTGCGTAAAATTGAATTGTAATGTGAATTTCCAAGGATTGAGCAAATTTCAGCTAGTCCTTTTCTTATCTTTGGGGTTTTGATAGTTTGTTAGATCTCATATTGTGCATTTGTGAGCTAATCAAGCAAAAAAAGAGACAAAAATGATGAAAGAGGAATAAGTGCATCAACAGAGAAGAAATAATGAGGGAACAAGAAGCAACTCACAGGAGAGGAGAGAAAGAAAGGGAAGAGTCTAAGAAAAGTAGTGCAAAACGAAAAAAATGAAGGATTTTTTTTTGGTAAAAGAGAATAATTTAAAACAGAGTAAAAATCTCATTGGGATCATTTAAAACAACTTTAGAGAAATAAAATGGAATTGATGGGCTCTAGAGAAAATAGAATTAATTGAGTCAATCACTTCCAACAGTAGTATAATTAAAATGTTCAAAATATCCTCAAAATGGGCGGAAAAATAAAGGGCTTAGATTCCCTACATGAAATTTTTACGTGATTATTACAAAATTGGCTCCAAGATCTCCCTCTGTAACATCCCGAAAATCCATAAAGAAAACTTAGGACTTAAGGGATTTGATTACAATTTACAAAGAAAAAAAAAAGGAGGATTAGTTGTAAGTAGAGAGGTCAAAATAGGGACAAAAATGACATGTATATTCGAATATGAACATGCATATTCAAATATGGATGAGTCATATTTGAATATGGACTGTGCATATTCGAATATGGCTGAGTTATATTCGAATATGAACAACGCATATTCGAATATGAACAGTTATATTCGAATATGAATTTTTCATATTTGAATATGGAAGGGTGGAATTGAAAACATAAGCATGATATTCGAATATATATTCGAATATGGACCCCTAGGCCTATAAATAGGGGACTTGACTTCCACACTTCAAAATTTCTCTCTCCCTCACTCTACACTCTTTCAATCCTTCGATAAACCTCTGCCACTAATCCACTACACTCTACAACTACTTCATCCTACGGTTCCCATCTCACCAAGTCTACTTCTTGATCAAAGGATCCCAGAATTGAGATTCAGACACAGAGATAGGAGTATTGAAGAAGCGAATTAGAGACTAGATTGGAGTTGAAGAAATACTGGAAGCTTAAGGTAACCCTAAAAACCCCAAATATAGGGCACTATGGAATATTAGGAACATGTGATTAGGAACTATAGACAGTGTGTTAGAAATTGGCTGATTTAGGATTATGTATATGTTTGATGTTACTTGATATGTATGCATGATGTTGTGTCGGTCAAATGTGCAAATAGATGATGCATGATTAGAAATTGTGAATGATGTGAAAATGATAAAGTGTATGTAACAGACAAGAGATTCTAGATTATAATTGAGAATAGGACTATGGATAGATTTTCGAACTGTTTTAGAATGGATAAGTCCAGAGTTGGTATGAACTCGAATATGTACTCGAATATGGCGGGCCATATTTGAATAGATATTTGAGTGTGGAACTTATGATACATAATATTCAAACATGGGATGTTTGTGTTTGAATATTATGCTACTGGAACTCCTGTTTGATTGATTGTGATATGAATATGAATGTGTGATACATGAGAACCTGAAATGTATCAAATAAAAGTAAAAATGGTAAATGCTTCCCCCATCAACATTGGTTGAGTAAGAGGGTTGAGTTCCGCCGCAAGTAGACCAGGTAAGTGGACTAGCATGGAAAAGAAAATGATTGGGAGTTATTACCGGAAGGGGTAATAGTTCTTGCAAACCTCTATTGGAGGTGAGACATGGGCTCTGGTTAAGGACGCTTACCAGGGTTTGCAGAGAGCTCTAGAGTGCTATTGCCACGCACATGGTGGACTCCCGTGTGCACCGGGTTTCCCGTTAAAGAGGAAAGAAAGAAATGAAATGGAAAATGAACATGCATGCATACCTATGTGACTGGCATTTCATACCTATTATGTGTGTTTGTTATGAATTGGATTTAGGAGATTTTCTAGTTAGACTGACTGTAATATTGTATATATATATATATATACACTATTTTCAATACCGACGATTACTCAGTTATATGTCGTACATATAACTGACGGTTACAGTATTGCAGGTGATACAGACTCGGAGGGTGTCAGCGCTTGAGAAGACCCTAGTGGCTCCAGCTTTGTTGTATGGTTACCTAGATGGACTAGTAATCTCTCTAGCTTGTAACATAACACTTTGTCGTACATATATATATGATGTTTTGTCTTCCGCTGTCTGTTTTAGAAAAAATGATCCTAAAAATTTAGGTGTTACACCCTCCCTTTTTTTGGCCTCATTTACTTGCTTTTATATTATTAAGATTAAGATAAGATTAAAAGTAACATAAAATAAAATTAAGATAAAATTAAGATTAAGATAAATAATGTAACATTAACTTCGATAAAAAAAATTATTGATAGTTTTTATCTTTGAGTTAAAAGATTTTGTATTTATGTACCAACAGAAGAGTTTGTATTTAGAGATAATTAAATATGAGAATTAATTTGTTATTACTATGATATTTAGAGTTATAAATATGTAAAAGTAAGAGATAAATATCATTTTTATTTTCAAAATATGCAACTGTCATCAACTCAATTTAGTACTTACAAAAATTGTACTATTTCAGTCTTTTAAAATTGGAAATGTCATCAAATTGGTCCTTTATTTATATAAAGAAGGACCAACTTGATTATGTTTCAATCTTTTGAGAATCAATTAACTGATATTTAAATTTTTTAGGATTAAATATTGCAAAAATATTAATTTTTGTCTTTTAAAAATGTTCATGTCACCATGTTAGTGTGTCAAAATTAAAATATCATTAAATTGATCCTTCATCATAAATAAACCAATTTGATGATGTTTTTAATCTTTAAATGTCTAAATTATGATAAAGAATTTACAAGAACCAAATTAGTAACACAAGCATATTTTGAGATCAAAATAACCTATAAAAGTAAATATATGAGATACTTGTAGTGAATTCTTATATTACATTTTAAAATTTTCAAAAAAAAAAAATGATAACATAAAGTAATAAATTTTCTTATGCAGTTCTTCCATCCAAAACATGTGAAATTCTATGGACCCGTAAAATTAGAAAGGATAGAAGTGGCAACTAGAAACTAGCACGGAATTCCCTCGCATATATCATTTGGCAGAAACACGAAAAAATTGTATCGGATGAATAAACACATTTTTGGTTGTTTTTTATAGTATTTATCATCGGAAGCGGTGACTAATCTTATCCCAAAAAGTTAAGAAACACATTTGTTTGGTACCAATTAAAGAGAGACAAAAAATCTGAATAAGGGATAAAATATGTGTATTTAAAAAAAATTCCAATTTAGAACAGAGAAAAACGAACCATGAAAGCTAAAGAATATGCCAAGGAGGACATTAAAAAGAAGGGGGAAAGAAAAATAAGGAGTGCCAGTGGTGGTGGCAATTGGCGCAAGTGATGGGAGTTGGAGGTAGTAGGAATTAAGATAAAGAAGCAATAGCAAAAATTATTTTTGAACAACTAAAAAATTGTCAACATTTGACCAACTCAATAAAAAATTAATTTTTGCCTCCTACCTAATTTTTTCTTTTTTTAATTAAAAAACCAAAATATTATTATTTTACCCAAGTTGGTCAACTTGGGTTGGCTGAAAATCGGGACCGAAGCAATAGGCCTACAATGACGTCATTTAGGGCACTTTCCATTAATCTTCTAACGAGATTAACCAAAAAGAACTATATTAAATTTTTTTAAGAGAAAAAAGAAAACAAGAAGATAAAGAACGGAAATAAAGCCAACAAGAGTTAAGGGTCGAAGCATAAAAACAGAAAAAGCCACTAGGATTGAACTAATGGCGGGAGGTTTGATAAGTAAAAATTAGCATGCACGAGATTTTAAGTTTAAAGCTTAGTGGTCTCATTTGTATCAAGAAAGAGAACACATCAATAAAATTGACATAATTGTAATGTGCAACACATCTAAGTTTAAACAAAATTAAGGGTAGTACATGAACTCATCAATGGACACATCTTATATTAAATCTGAGAAGAATTTTATCTCTCTCTATCCATTATTTGAGTCCAAATGCCTAATTATATACATGTACATAATCTGATCTTTTTCAAATTGGTGCTAATAAATCTTCTTCAAATCCTCCTAAATTATTCCATGAAATAAAGAAAGAATAAAGGAATAATTACAAATCATAATCAAGATTATGAAAATTAAATAGAATTAATCACAATTCAACCATAGAGATCACATGTCACATTACCCCCCTTAAGTTGGTGCATGAGGATTCTGAATGTCCACCTTGTCAAATAGGGAAGGAAGCTGCCGAGTGAAAAAATAAGGCTGTAAGTGTCCATCAAGAATCTCATTACGAACAAAAAGCGGTAATCCACTTCGATATGTTTGATGTGTTCATGAAACATAGGATTTTAGGCGATGTGGAAAGCAGCTTGACTGTCACAATAGATGTGCATGGGCGTGGAATAGGGAATACCAAAACTTGAGAAAATTATCTTCACTCACTTAATACACATGTGGTAATAGCCATTGAATGATATTCAGATGAAGCTGAGGAACGAGACACTGTTTGTTGCTTGTTAGTCTTCCAAGAAATAGGAGAATGGCCTAGGAAAACAACCCAATCTATAAGGGATCAGCGAGTTAGAGGACATGGAGTTTCATATCACTAGAACTGTCCAAAAGAATCTCTTGCTCAGGATTTCCTTTCAAATATCAAACAAATTGAAGAGTATCTTCCTAGCTAGTGTTCTAGTCGTGGGTGCTACATAAATTGTAAAAGAACATGCACACAATATGCCAACTCAGACCATGTAAAGCACAAATTGATCAAACGACTAACATGCAATCTATATTGATCAGGATTAGAGAGAAATACGTCTTTAGCGAGACCAAGATGATGATTTTGTTCCATTAGAGTAAATATGGGCTTTGGTCCAAGTAGACTAGTTTAACTAATTATGTCTAAAGCATACTTACTTTGACATAGGAAGATTCTAGTAGGTGATATGGACACTTCTACCCCCAAGAAATACTTCAATTTTTCCACTTCTTTCATATGAAAACATTTACTCAAGTAGCTTTTGAACCGTTGGGCAGTTTTGTAACACCCCAAATTTTATACATTGACATAATTATTAATATCATTGATTTAATAATTTAACTTCAAAGAAATTCAATTAAATGATTATAGCAATTGAGAAATAGATAATTATTAAATAATGAGAATAAGAGAAACTAGTGATTTAGGATATGCTTTTATACATGAAAATAAATATATGGTTGTGGAGATTCAAAAATAGTTAGTTATGATATTTGAATATAAAATAGAAATATGAATTTGAGATATGATTTGATGTACTGAGGTAGTTGAAAGGATATTTAAATAAATAAAGTTTAAATTTAAGTTTGAGATAAGAATGAGACACAAATGGATCTGAGCTGTTATTGTCATATTTAAATCAGGTAGATTAACATTAAAATAATAATATAATATAAAATTATTAATTAGTTTCATAGACAATCATTTCATGAAATTGTTAAATAATTAATTAGTTATGAAAGATATAAGAGAGATAAGTTAGGAGATACAATTATTATATTTAATAATAATAATAATAATAATAATAATTGAATTAAGAGATGATAACAACGAAATCCAAAGAGTATCATAATTGTGAGTTAAAAAATAAAATAGTACTAGAGACAAAGTCTATAAATAGCCAAGTTAGAAAGGCATTGCCATGTCTCACGCTTAGAGAGGGAAACATGTAGAAAAGTGAGAGAGAAAACAGGAATAGAATAAAGAGGGCGTCATTCTTGTTTGCGAGCAGAAGATGGTAATCGAAGGCTATCGTAACAGGTGACAATAGGAATCTCATTAACCTAAAACTCCCCGGGTGTTTATTATTTCTATGTATTTTAATATACAAATAAGTTGTGTATAATTGTTGTTGATTATGTGTGAATAATTGATAAATGTTTCCTCGAATATTTTGGGACTCTTAATTATGTTGTATTTTTGTGGGACCTATTTATGAACGGTGAGAAATCGTTGTTGATTATTATGCATCATTATTTATTGTTGTGGGTTGTTAAAGAATCTTACAAATCGGAAAGGAGTGTAAATGACTTAAATAAACGAATGAATAAAATGGATTGTTTTGGACTATTTGATTGAAAATACGTAAATAGAAAGATTGAAAGGGGAGGACGCTCTCCTATGCTATGAGCTCTAGCAAGATAGAATAGGGGAATGGACTCACAAGTGAAAATAGAAAATTATGGAAAAAGAGTTATGCATATGTTTATTGGAAATGGTTTGGTACTCAGTTACCTGCTTGGTAACATCGCACACGACACCTTATAAATGTCATATGAATATTCTATGAATGCTATATGTTTACTGAAAAGTTAAATTGAGTGTTTTCCATAACTTTCATCCAAGTTATGGTTGGATATGTCGTAGTTCAACTGTTTTTGTTTTTGTTTAAATACTATTGTCACTTAGTTTTATTCATGTGTTTTTGAATTTGCCGGCATATCCAAGTATCAAGAAGATCATTGGGTCTCTGTAAGGAGCTTACTGAAGAAGTACGAAATCAAGTCTACTGGATCGAGTCCTTTAGAATTATTTGAACCTAAGATATGTATTTATCCAAAACGTTTTTAAGGTGTAATTCATAAATTAAGCTTTCTTACTTGTATTTTTCAAGTATTTTGAAAAGTTTTACGATTAATATAAGTCTTCCGCATTTTTTCTTAATAATTTATTACAATAGAATTAAGAGTGTTAGATTATGGTATCAGAGCAAGTCGGTCCAATCAGACTATAAGTAATATAAAAGAGTCATTGAGCTAGTTTGATCCAGTATAGGAGTATAGTGTTTACAAGCGTCCTGCAAGATTGGTATAACTTGGATTATTTTTTTTCAAGTGGTTGGGACTGGTCACCCCAATGGCTTGGACATGATAAGAAAAGATATAACAATAGGTCATGTTCCCCTACGAAGAATTGTTTTTGAATGACTCAAGGAGAACGGAAGAGAAAAGATAGGAATGAAGAAACTGAATTTCAAAATATGTTAAATAAATTAATTTTTGCTACAAGAAGATAAATATTCTTTCATACGAAATAGACCAAAACTAATTTGCTTTTATCTACGTAGAACAAAAAGGAAAATATCTCAACCGATTTTAGTAAAAGTATTCTACATGGCTTTGCTAATTAGTTTTTCACTCAAGTGCTATCATTTTTCATAGTTTGTTATTTCTTTATTTCTTTTTTTTATGATAATAACACTTTTTTTTTTCTTAAAACACCATAGATAAAAGCAATTATATCAAAACTGATTATTTCATTCATTATCGTCATCTTAAAAACACTACCAAACATATCATCACTAAAATCACATATAAAACAATTTATCCTTAGGTAATCTAGTCTTTCATATTATATACGCATGCTCTTCAACAATAATCATCATATAATCCAAACACATACACAACATATAAAATTCACATTGTCCCACTTTTATCATTGAATGCAATTTCATTTATTCTTGAATACGAAGAAGACCAAAACTAATTTGCTTTTATCTACGCAGAACAAAAAGGAAAATATCTCAACTGGTTTTACTAAAAGTATACTACAGAGAAAAGAAAAATAATTTCAAAAATGGGGTTTTTGATTGAGAAAGAATTTTGAGATTTAATGTATACATGTATCATAGCAGATTTAATGTTCAAAGTGAAGTGAGAGTAAAATGAAGTTAGGGAGATAGAGCAAAGAAGGGCTAAAGGGTTCTGAAAGCATGTGGAGAAGCAAAAAAATTCATAATCAAAGCTAGGACTTTGCTAAGCTCCAAATCCTTGTTGAGGATGGCAAACTTCACCTCCGAAAGGCTGCTAAGATCTGCCAGCACCGCCTTGGCCGCCGTGAAACGTGGATTGACTGAATTGTGGCATGTACACGGAGTTTCGTGCAATTTCTTCCCTGAGTGAGGCAATATCCTCTCTAATAGATGTCTTCATCTGCTCGCACCACTGATCAATGTACATCTTCTATTGTTAAAAGTGGGCATCCAACATCTGGGAGATTTAAAGGCTTAGTTGTTAGAAGTGTGCAAGAAGAGGTTCTTGGGGTGGTTCAGAAGGCTCTTTAGATTTAGGAAAGTCTTCTTCTGGGTGATTACCCAGAATCCCCAAATCATTTATATACCAGTTGTCCCCAGTGAAACTGATGCCGACACAATGCTGAACTGATTCTCCTATTTCAAAGTTCAGTCCGTCCGTGGAGGTGCTATATTTCCAGTCAAGATTGATGTGGAAATGGCGCAGAATAGTGGTAATCAGCATGGGATATGGTAGAGGTGTGGTTCCTGTGGCTCTTTTTAGCATGTGGTGTAAACAAGCCTAGCCTAATCAACGAGTTTTTGTTTGATGATAGCCCAAAGGAGAAGCCTATCATCGTGAAGGACTTTAGCGAAATTTCCCACACGACCAAGTAACACTCAGACAATGATTAGGTGAGTGATGTGAGAATCCATGGTGAGTGTGCTGGTTTGCAGATAATCACTCTGCTTTGAAGTAGTGAAGGTAGCCTTGACATGACACATGGCCTCAATGGCTTGAATGAGATTATACTCATTGGCCTAGTTGCCCATGGCAGTTGAGCTAGAGATTTAGGCCCCTTCAAAACATAGCCCAGTCAGCAAGGTCCAAAGGGATGGTGGAATAGTGATCTTGGTACGCTTCACCTCTAAGGACAGGGTGAATGTTTCACTGTCAGAGGCTAGGTTTGAGTAAAATACACTAACGAGATGGGGATAAACTTTCTCTTTAATGCTCAGAAAAGGCACTAAGTGGGCAAATTCGAGCCAATGAACAAAAGAGAATCCTTGCTCCTGAAACCATGGTAGGTTGATCCAACGCGAATCGACGAGCTTACGATCAACAAAGCCCTTCTGAAATTTGGCAACTTGTTCGGGAGATGAGAACCACCATTGAAAATCCAGCGAGACTCCGGTAGTGGCCAACAGAACGGAATAAGATGGGCCAGAACGAGGAGCACGAGGTGGTGGAGTAGGTTTGGTGGCTGTGCGTTTGATTCGAGGACGTTTGGGGACATGAGAGTTGGATGGTGGAGAGGAAGTAAGAGATGAGGAAGGTGGAGAAGAAGCCATTGATGGAGGTTGAGGAAGAGAGGGATTTGGAATATTTGATGTTTTAGGAGTGAGAGAGAGAAGGCGTGAAGATGGGGTTATGTGAGAGAAATTGCTGAGAAAAGGAATTAATTTTTTTTAAAATCTATTGGAATATTCGAATATGGAATGGTATATTTGAATATATATTCGAATATACAGTCAAATCATCCGTGAGAGGATAACATATTCAAATATGTATTCGAATATAGGGATTTGGTATTCGAAAATCTATTCGAATATGAGAACACTGGAAATGTACATTTGAATATGTATTTGAATATGAGGGCGTTGAAAACCAAGAGGACTTTGTTGAAAACATGTTGACTGCCCATATTCGAATATGTATTCGAATATAAGACTTCCAGTAGCCTTATAATCGAATATATATACAGTATAATGCATATATTCGAATATCAATCCAAGATATTCAAAAATTTGAAAGGAAACATGAAATTATGAGATTCCAAGGATTGAAATTCATATTCTTGTCCCTTTGGAGACCAAGGGACTTGCAAAACAAGTAGGGGAGTCTCCGACGCTCAAGTCAGTAATGATCATTGACAAAAATGCGAGAATAAAAGACATGTTATCATTCAAAGAACACAAGATTGATCAATTATACCAAGTTCTCTTCTTATAAAATAGAACTTTTCTTTTGGAAGAGGCTTGGCAAAAATATCAGCGAGTAGTTTAGAAGTTTCAATGAATTCAGGTATACAATCACCCTTTTGTACATGATCTCTAATGAAATGATGCCTAATCCCTATATGCTTAGTCCTAGAGTGCATGATAGGATTCTTAGTGAGATTTATTCACTAGTGTTATCACATTTCAATGGAAAGTGATGCATGCGAATGCCATAATCTTCAAATTGTTGTTTTAACCAAAGGATTTGAGCGCAATAACTCCCAGCCTCTACATATTCCGCTTCAGCGGTGGAAAGAGATACACCAACTTGTTTCTTACTATGCCATGAAACTAATGAATGACCAAGAAAATGACATGTTCCACTAGTACTTTTTCTATCCATTTTACAACCCGCAAAGTCAAAATCAGAATAACCAATTAATGAACATGATGCATCTTTACGATACCATAAACCCATGTTACAAGTGCCAAGAAAATATCTAATGATACGTTTAACAGCACTAAGATGTGATTCTTTAGGACAAGATTGATATCTAGCACACATGCACACACTAAACATGATATCAGGCCTACTAGAAGTTAAATACAATAAAGAACCAATCATGCTACGATATTTGGACACATCAACAAGTTTACCAATCTCATCCTTGTCAAGGTAACAAGAGGTGCTCATGGGAGTTGCCATCTCCTTGGAGTTGTCCATGCCAAACTTTTTGAGCAACTCCTTGCAATACTTGGTTTAAGACACAAAAGTTCCTTGCTCAGTTTGTTTGATTTGAAAACCAAGGAAGATTGTGAGTTCTCCCATCATGGACATTTCGAGTTCTCCTTGCATACTTGTAGCAAAATCCTTGCACAAATTCTTATTAGTTGCACCAAATATAATATCATCGACATAGATTTGTACAAGAAGTATGTCATGATGTTTACGCTTTATAAAAAGGGTGGTGTCAACTTTTCCTCTTTGAAATCCATTGTTCAAAAGAAACTTACTCAAACTTTCATACGAAGCTCTAGGAGCTTGCTTCAAACCATATAAAGCTTTCTTGAGTTTGAAAACATGATCGGGAAAATCAAAACTTTCAAAATCGGGAGGTTGCTCAACATAAAGTTTTTCTTGAATAAAACCATTTAAGAACTTTTCACTAGGGTTGTTCATGGTTCTGGTTTACACAAGAACCAAACCAAAATCACACCAAACCAAATAAATGGTTCAGTTTATAGGACTAAACCACTTTTGTAGCCCTCAAACTAATTTCGAACCGGGCCGTTTTGGACCAAACCGGTTCGAACCGGTTTTGAACCGTTTTTATTTTTATACAAAAAAATCCCATTTTCGACATCCCTAAACCGATTCAAACTAGTTTAAACCGGTTCAAACCAGTTTAAACCGGTTTTTGAACTGGACCGAACCCAAACAATTTTTATTTTCCCAAACCGGTTTGGAACCAGTTTTTAAATTTGGTTATGGTTTGGTTTTTTATCAAATAGTTCGCCTTTTAAGTAGTACGGTTCGGTTTGGTTATCAATTCGGTGCGGCTCTTTTGATCGTTTTGAACAGCCCTAGTTTTCACATCCATTTGATAGAGCTTGAAATCCATGATGCATGCAAAGGAAAAAAGAAGTCTAATGGCTTCTAGTCTAGCTACGGGAGCATATGTTTCCTCATAATCTATTCTTCTTCTTGATTATACCCCTTAGCAACTAGTCTAGCTTTGTTTCTAGTGATTATTCTGGTTTCATCTAGTTTGTTACTTGATTTGTTTCAAATTGATTCAACTCTTCTTGCATAGCTATGACCCAATGTTCATCACAAATGGCTTCATCTACGGTACTAGGTTCAGTTTGAGAAACAAATGCCATGAAATTACATGCATTTCTAAGAAAGTGTCTAGTGGTTACCCCTTTGAGATATCACTAATAATGTTGTCAATGGGATGATGCTTTGAGGTTTTCCATTCTATGGGAAGTTCACCATGAAGTTCATTTGGGGGATGATTTGAACTTTTCGGGTTTTCTTTTTCAACTTCTTCTTCTCCCTTGTCATCGTGAATGCTCATATCTTCAAAGGCATGTACAAGATCATCAACCTTTCTTTGCAAACCTCTAGAGTTAGATTCATCAAAAGTCACATAAATTGATTCTTCAATGGTCATGGTTCTTTTATTGTAAATTCTATATGCTTTACTAGTTAAAGAATATCCTAAGAATATTCCCTCATCAGCTTTTGCATCAAATTTACCTAAGTTTTTTTTCCCATTATTTAGCACAAAGCATTTGCATCCAAAGATATGAAAATAAGAAATGTTGGATTTTTTTTTCTCTTGAAGAGTTGATAGGGGGTCTTCTTCAAGATGGGTCAAATAAAAATCCGGTTCATAACGTGACATGCGGTACTTACGACATCTACCTAAAAGTACTTTGGGAGATCCATGTCATTGAGCATTGTTCTTTCCAACTCAACAAGTGAGTGATTTTTCCTCTCCACAAACCATTTTGTTGTAGGATCCTTGGAGACGAGAAGTTATGCTCAATGCCATACTTGTCAAAAAATCGTGATTTGCAAATTCCCGCCATGATCACTACGGATGCATGCAATTTTCAAATCCTTTTGATTTTGAACAACATTTGCTAAGTTTTTGAATGCACCAAAAGCTTGATTTTTATGAGCCAAAAAGAGGGTCTATGTATACCTAGAGTAATCATCAACTATTACTAATGCATAGTAGTCCCCCCGAAGCTCATAGACGTCCTAGAGGGACCAAATAAGTCTGTGTAAAAGCTATAAAGGTCTTGAAGTTGAAATGACATTTTTGGGTTCAAAAGATACCTTTACTTGTTTTCCCTTTTGACAAGCATCACACGATCTATCTTTTTTAAAACGGATTTTTGCCAGCAACCAACTCTTTTGAAATCAATTTGTTTAAATGATCCACATGGATGTGTGTAATTGTTTTATGCCATAGCCACGATTCTTCCTCTTTTGTTATAAAGCATTGTGCATCATTTGAGGAAATATCATCTAAGTTAATCATATAAATATTATTAACTCTATATCCCATAAATTTAATGGAGTTATTCTCCTTACTAATGATAGAACATGAATAAGAGTTAAATACAACCTCATTTCCTTTATCAAACAATTGACTAATGCTTAACAAGTTATGCCTTAATCCTTCAACATAGAGTACATTGTAAATGGAAGTTGAAGGTGTCTTACCAACCTTACCTATACCAAGGATCTTTCCTTTGTTATTGTCCCCATAAGTGACATAGCCTCCATCTTTAGGTGTAAGTGATGAGAATTTGGATTTGTCACTCGTCATATGCGTGAAGCATCCACTATCAACATACCATTCTGATTGTCTTGCCACCAAGCATACCTACAAAAACACTCAAGCTCTTCTTTTAGGTACCCATGGTTTCTTGGGTCCTTGAGAGTTAGTTTATATGGAAGTTCCTTTGGGCACCCACATTTTCTTTCCTTGAGGCACACCACTCTTTCTTGCATTGTAAGTAGTAGCACTATGTACTTTCAAACCACAATAATAGCATGTAATAAATGGACTAGAAGAGGTACTAGAAGAGACAAAGAATTTTTTGTAGAGCTTTTGTTCGTTGCTAGGGTTTTACCCCAAACCGATTTTCTTGAAATGACATCCTTGCTTACCAAGCAAGATGTTTAAGTTATCTCTACCTATAGTATAATTAGCAAGCACATTGTTCAAATCATCAATCTCTTTCAAGTATGAATCACAAGAAGTGCAAGTGCGTGATTTGTTCAGCTTACATAATATGCATATACATTCAACTCTTTCCGAAGGAGCTTTACCCGTGGCAATCACACTTTTCAATTCATGAATTTCTTTCAAATGACTATCACATGAAGTGCAAGTGGGTGGTGTGTTCATTAAGCAAGATTGACATTCATAGTCAACACTACCAAAAGGAATTTTGACTTGCCTCATCTTAATGATATCATGACTAAGGATATCTATTTTATCATTCAATACGGCTTTCTCCTTTTTCGTTTTAGCAAGTTCTTTAGCAATGATCATGGATTTATCATGCAATTCATTATAAGCATCTTGCAATTCATCAAAGCTATAGTTAGGAGGTTCGAAATCATTTACCATATCTTCATCAAGGTCGGCCATGAGACATAGATTGGAATTTTCACTTTTTGATTCCTCCGATGATTCCATGTCGTTGCCATCCGAAGCAATGTAAGATCTTCTTCCTTTCTTTCCTTTGGTGAACCTTTTCTCTTGTGTTTCCATCTTTCCTTTGTTCATGGGACATTCTAACTTCATATGCACGGGTTTCCCACATTCGTAGCAAGTTAGAACTTGGTTTGATCCTTCTCCTTTGTTGAAGGTCTTCCTTGAGGTGAAATGAGGTGGTTTTCTTGAAGATTCTCTCTTTTTGAAGAACTTGTTAAATGTCTTTGCAAAGAGAACTATGGTTTCGTCATCCATGTTAGTTGGATCAAAGTTATCTTCTACTTCTTTCGTCTCTTGAGGTGGAGGAGTGGTTTCTTTGAGAGCAACACCTTTTTTTTTTCTTGTTGACACCCTCAAGTTGATCTAAGCAACTTAATTCAAGCACATGTTCTTCTAGCTTGCAAAAGAGGGTTGCTAGAGAGATGGTAGAGAGATCCCTCATTTCGGTGAAGTCGGTAACCTTTGGTTGCTAATCCCTGCTAAGACATCTCAATACTTTATTAATAAGATCTTCATTAGAATAATCCTTTCCAATAGCATTCAATTGATTTATGAGATGAGTAAAACATTTTTGCATGTCTTGAATGTTTTCTCCTGAACTCATTTGAAACATTTCAAACTCTCTAGTTAATGCTTTGATTTTGGACCTCTTAACCTCATCAGTCCCCTCATGAGTGACTTTTAAGACATCCCACATTTGTTTAGTAGTTTTACAATTTGAGATTCTAGGGAACTCATCATTACCTAATGCAGAGAAAATTATGGTTTTGACCCTTAACCCAAATTGAGCTAATCTCTTTTCCTCTGTGGACCACTCTTTCCTAGGTTTTCTACTGCCTTACCATCAACAGTATGCATGGGAATGTATGGTCCTCTTCTATAGCATCTCATATCGCAACATCAATACCTTCTACCCAAGTTTGCATTTTTATTTTCCAAAAGGAATAGTTTGTAGTGGAGGTCTGTTAGTGGAGGCACCTTCCTGAGTAGAAACGTTTTGAAAAGAAGCCGTATTCTTGAAGTTGTGAAACTCTTTAAACAAGAATCGAGCTCTGATGCCACTTGTTAGACAAGAGCCTCTATGCTCAAGAAGGGAGGGGGGGAGGAGAATTGAGCTTTAAGTACTAACCCTAAAACTTATAAAAACCATGTTCAAACATCAAAACAATTTCACGAGAAGCTGGGGCTTGAGGGATGAAACTGGCACTCAAGCACTGATAGCATTAATCAGCGCATTAAAGTCAGCACTCAAGCGCTGTAATGGGGCTTGATTGCCAGAGATGGCAACTGAGAAGTCCGTCCATTGCTCAAGCTCTGAGTGGTACTCGAGTGATAGAGTCCTGCACCAAAATATCTATAAATACATCCTTGTTGGGTGAAGAGAGACACATCAAATTTGGAGAGAAAATACTTAGAAATACCATTTTAGTGAGAGTTATAGTGTTTTTGAGTGTTTCTTCTTTGAGTTCATGGCCATGTTTGGCTAAGCTTCATTACCGGGATTGAATGTAACTAGTTTTTCTTCTGTGTTAATTTCATGTTGTATAGTTATCTTTTATATACGAATTGGAATCCTATTTCTGTTCTTCATGCTTGGTTTAGTTTGATCATCTTTTCCTTGTTCTTTATTTATTTACCTAGTTGAGAAACTTTGTTTATAAATAGTTGTGAATAGAATTCTCATAACACTTCTATTCTAGAGATAGATAGAAGCTTTTATGAATGTTTTTGGTACTCTTGCTCAAAGCAAAATTGAGTTCTATAGTTGCAAGATATTGAGCTATGGAAACTTGTATGTTTTAGAATCAAATGACAAAGATATTTACATTTGTGATAATTGAGTACGCATCTTTTCATATATAAAATTTAGTTCCCTATGGAAATTAACAAGAGTTAAGTAGTGAAATTCAATCCTAAGTAATCAATTATCTATCTATTATAATATTAAAATAAAAGCCATTGCTAGAAATTTGCCACCTCAATTATATCATTTCATGTCAATTTGCCACATCAGCTTTTTAGTTTAGTTGGCACATTTTAGAAGTACTATAATGTTATCTAATTGATCACTACAATACCGCCTTATTTTCTCACATGCCACTACTTTTAATATCAAACCGTTACTATTACTTACTACCTATTAGAAAGAAATAAAGACTCATTGATTACTTATTAAAATCCCACACTCATAGACAAGCAAAACATTCTGCATCATTAAACTTCTCTTCCATTTCTTTGATATAGCAGCTACTAAACACCTCAGCCCCAATTCTCAAGCGCAACTTCTCAATTTTTTCTCGCTAAGGTTAACTTTTCTGGAAGTGGCATTGGAATCATTTTACTCTTACATTTCTTTTATCACACTGCCGGCCCATATCAATTCTTTCTCAATCAAAATTGCATTTGTCTATTATGATAAATTTCATGAAACCCACACGTCTCCTGTATTACAACATATTATCTCTACATTTCTTTTGTAGTTATCTCTACATTTTTTTTATAGCTATATTGACATTGGTGCCTCTTGACTTAAGTATGTTTCCTTTTCTTGAGTTAGGTAAAGCAAGAAATTGTAATTTCAATTTGCACTATAATCTCACACACATATTAACATTAACTTGCATTGCAAATTAAAATTACAATTTCTTGCTTCATCTATTTTCATAAAACCATCAATTAAAATATAATTAATTATAATTCTAATTATTTTAAGATGTTAAGATGTGTAAATCACATCATCAGATAAAAAACATATTCGAAAGTGATTAGTATTTGGCTGTCGGCTAAAAATACTTTTAGTACACATCAAAAACATAAAAAAACATATCTTTCAATGGTAGATAAAGAAAAACAAAATTGTAAAATTAAATAACATAAAATCAAATGCCAATATTGATACAAAGTTTAAATAAAATAAAGTCAAATGCAATACAACTCAACAAAAAGGCATCCGTCGATAAAACAAAAATCAAAGCAAAACCAACAAAAATATACTCTAAAATTATTTATTTTATGAATCACAAAAAAATTTCAAATGAAATGTAAGGATTATATTTTGCTTAAAAAAAATTTTCTTTTTTTTAATATTGTAACAATTAACTTACATTAACTACAACTAAATTTCAATTTCATTTTATAGAAAATTTTACACTAATTAATAATTTATAATATATTCACCTAATTATTTTAAAATTTTAATAAATAATTGTCTATTTAATAATGTGTTAACAAAATAATTTAAATCTATGTTAATACTTATCCGCACAACGCGCGGGTTTGAGACTAGTTACATTTAATTTTGACTTTTCAACTATAATATTTCTACATTTTACTTGCATCTCTTACTAATTAATCTTTCCATACCAAATAACTTAGGTGTTGTAGATGTAAACTACAGCTAGATAGCTTTAGTAATTTCAAATTATCAAGACTCGCCTCTTAAATGACTTTATTATTATCAAACAAAAAGTTAATAAATACTTTTTTAATGCTCTCAAAAAGTTAAATACATGTTTTTCTTCATGTAGTACGTATTTTTATCATCAGGATGACAAATAGATGATACAAGTAGTTTTAAGTAGCAATTAGATACGAGTAGTGCAAGAGGGAACCAATTGTACAGGGAGGTTAATGTTCTTCACATAAGCTTGTTTCTTTTCATAAGACGTTTTAGTATATATAGAAACAAAGAAACGCATGATCAGCAACGGTGGCAGAGAAAAATGCATGAAACTAAATAAATACTTAACACATACAAACGGTTTTGATTGAACAACTCAATCATCGAGTTGCATACATAGGGTAATTAGTTACACAACATACATATCAAGAAACGTGAATAGTCCTTTCAGATGATCCAAACCCACATTCCTATCATATAATATACTCTTCCCACTTCAGCCACTCTTACGAATCATTTCATCTTTGGTCGGCCAACAACCTTAAATGTTTGGCCTCAAGTTCGGATGAGATGCTATTTTCTGACCAAGAGAACGATCCACCTGCATTATATCAACAAAAAACATCGTGTAAGCAAACAAGTTCAGATTCATTTACACACTACCTGATAGTTCTTACGATGATAAATTATGAATTAGCAAGTCTAAATCTCACCTGAGACCAGTATGTTATCCAGACACTGCGGATTTCATGAGTGACACGAGGGTCAGATAAGGCACCAACCCATCTGCGGATAAATCTATCTTGCCTGCAAATAAATAAATAGCAGAGAGAAATTCCAACGTTAGACGTCACCAAACATTCCATATTTTGATCATATCAGTATTTATAGTAGGAACCTGTCTGGTGCCCAAGACCGGTATCTCTCTCCAGCTTGCTTGAAGTTGTTCTCCTTCGGAATACAGCTCTGCATTAAGAAGTAGAGTTGTTCAAACATTGTTGCCATATATAAGTGACATTTCAATAGTTACTTTTTTTTTTTTTGAAATCTGATCATGTTTTGCAAATATGAAACATTTAACCAAAAGCAAGTTTGTTTTATAAAGCACGGAATCCTATCCTTTGAAATTCTTCAATACAAAAGTAATGCTAAAAATAAACATAATATAGGGGCTTCGTATAGGTTAACACCCAACTTAATCAACAACCAAGAAATATGTTACCAACGTCTTACTCATTGCATTAGTTTTCATACAGCATTCACTAAACCACATTGTTTTATCATATGAATTGAATTACAAAAGCATATCAAAGAAAGATATGTTTGTCTAATGCTCTCAATGAATTTTTCAGAAAACTTGATTTGAATACTGATATGTGTGGTTTGCTATACCAAAGAAATGAACTAATGCAATTTAAAACTGAAACCCATGGCTGGCAAATTCAATCACTAACAAAGTATTTGATGTTTTCACATTAAGCAACTGATCAAAACTAACCCTTTCTCGCCTTCCAAAGAGGATAGCAAGAGGAATGGGGAACCTTTCTGCATGACCGACAGGATCATACCTCGACGGGAAGTAATTGATCTATAAATTGGTAGCACAAGAGTTATTAACATTGCAACCAACTTCTTATACAACAAACAAATGAGAAAATATTATAAGAATGAAAATACTAATATACCTCTTCATCTCTGTGCATGAAATTCATGAAACCTTCATGGTGATTATTGTGGTGAGCAGACTTGGGAGCATTAGCAGGAAGCATCAGGTAGTTTGGTCCAAGTCTGTGCCTCTGTGAATCAGCATAAGAGAATACCCTGGTCTGAAGCATCTTATCATCCGAGTAATATACACCAGGTACCACAATGACAAGGCAAAATGCAAGTTGTTCATTCTCAGCAAAGAAATTATCTATGTTCTTATTCAAGACCAAACGGCCAACAGGCTGCAGGGGGATAATGTCCTCAGGCCATGTCTTAGTCACATCAAGTGGGTCAAAGTCAAATTTGTCTTCATGATCAGGATCTATTGTTTGAATGTAAAGTTTCCACTCAGGATAGTTACCAGCACCAATTGAATCATAAAGGTCTTGAGTGGCATGGCTGTGGTTGGATCCTCCCACCCTAATGGCCTCTTCCTCCAAAAGACATTTCACACCGGATTGGGTCTTCCAGTGAAATTTTACATACAGTGCTTTCTCAGCCTTGTTGATCAAGGTATATGTGTTCACTCCAAAACCATCCATATGCCTGTAATCTTGTGGGACACCCAGATCATCAAATAAAAAGCTGAACATGTGAAGGCTTTCTGGAAAGTGTGAGAAGAAGTCAAGGATCCTCCAATTCTCCTGAATGTGGGATTTGGGGTTGGGTTTAAGAGCATGGACCATGTCTGGAAATTTATGCCCATCACGAATAAAGAAGACGGGAAAATTGTTTCCAACAAGGTCAAAGTTACGCTGTTTAATTTTCACAAGAAAAAATAGGAATCATGCATGCATAGTACCAGACTGCTACCATTACCGACTCGCTCACCCTCAATTACAGTGGGAATGGTTTAAAAAGATTTAGAGAGAAATTTAAATAAATACAACCATTTTATTCTATCACTAAAGTATAACTTCAAATCATACTGATACCTCTCTGGTGTAAAATTTCATAGCAAAACCTTGAGGATCCCTTAAGGTTTCAGGGCTACCACGCTCATGAATGACAGTCGAGAAACGGACAATCATAGGTGTCTGAACTCCAGGGGCTCGAAGAAAATCTGCACATGTCACGTGAGAAACGTCATGTGTGACTTCAAAGAAACCCTTTGCACTAGGTCCCCTAGCATGGACAACACGTTCCGGGATCCGTTCCCTATTGAACTGTGCAAGTTTTTCGACAAGATGATAATCCTCCAGAAGAATTGGACCTGCCAAAAGGGATAAAATAACATAAATGTTCTGATTAACAAAAATTTACAAAAAGGCTCATATCTTCTTTTTTGAATAGTTAACTACACTAATAGCACTAACTACATAACACAACTTCATATAGACAATAAGATACCGTGAAATTCTATTATTAGTACAACAATTCTACTTCACGAGCACGAAATCAAGTAATATCAGAAGCTAGGAAATTGAAAATTTTCAGCAAATAAGAAGTCACTGAAATGGTGGTTAAGTGGATACCTCTTTCTCCAAAGTTAGAGAGTTGTTATTGTTCCAAACAGGAGCACCGGAATTGGTAGTCCAGAAGGGAGAATTAAAGGCGCTAGATGGACGGTGCTGCATCACATAAAACACTGGTCATAAAAAACGGTTAGTCAAACCCACACAACAATGCGAAGAAGAAGAACAACAAAAAAATAAAGGCCTCCTGTGTATTCTAGTGTCAATTTTTCATCAGAAACCAAGATAACATAATAAATATTTGAAAAAGATTATTAGTGATTGAAAAATTTTAACTAATTCTTTTATTTATTTCACGCTGATTTTTTATTTGTTATCATTATTTAAATCATCCTTATCAATAATTAATAAGCTTTTCAATTATTTTGTTCAACTAATTTATTTATTTATTTCACGTTTATTTTTTACTTTTATTTAAAACATCATTATCATTATTTAAATCATCTTGATCCGTAGTTAATTCTTCCTCTATAAATACCGTAACACAGAAAAGAAGCAAGTAATTTTAGTTTTATTCTTTTATTAAAAACTATATAAGTTTCTTATATATTTTTTCAATAACTCATTCCGTGCATCGCATAGTACACGTCTAATAAGTATTCTTGAGAGAAAGAGAGAAGCACCTTGTAGGGATCCATAGCAATGGCAGAGTTAGGGAGGGAAGAAGAAGACGATGAGATTGAGAGGGACAATTAAGCAACGCTAATTTCGTGTGGCATTGGCTAGTCTTATAGCTTAATAAAGCCTTTATCTCCTTCTCCTTTTCTCTCTATTTTTTTCCTTAATTATCTATTATCTATTTTCAATATTTTCTGCCAGTAGGAAATTCAATAATGTAACCGGCACAGCTAGCATGTTACCAAAAAAAAATGTAACAGCTAGCAAAAAAGAGAAAAAAAGAAATATCGTTTCTTACATGTAAACGGAGATAAGAAAAAAGTAATTAGTTTGTTTTTTTGTTACTAATTAGTTTGATTATCCTAGCAATAAAAAGGATTTTGCTTTTAATATATTAGTTCTACGTGTAATTCAATTGATGAGCGCATAGAACTATATGTGTATAGATATCTGGGTTCAATCATAGTTTATATATTTTACTGCAAACCAAATTCTTTTTCACACATTAAGAACCTAAAAATAATTAAAAAATCATTTAAAACACTATTATTTATTATTTTCTTAAATTTTAAAAACAAAAATTAATATTTACTTTTAAACTAATTCAAATAATTTATTAAAATATATTTAATGTGTTTTTTTTATAATAATTAATTTCTATTTTTAGTTTTTATTGTGTGTCTATGAGTAGATATTAAAAAAACTATTAATATACTAATATTAGTATTTTTTTAATATTCATGAAAAATATGATAACCATAAATTGAACTTAGATACTTATATATACATATTTTTTATTGTTTATTAACTGAGTTACATGTATAATATTAGCATTAGTATTTTCAATAAAAGGAATACTATTAGAGTTTGTGATACATTCTTTCAAATAAGGAATAAAAATATATCATAAGTAAAATTTATAATGTATTAATATTAAATCTCAATCAGAATAATTTATATCATAAAACAATCGGATAAAATATGTATTTGATCCCCTATAAAATACATCATCTTTTAATAGGTCTTTATAAAATTATTTTTTGTATTTTAGTCCTTATTTTTGTAGAAATTGCATTTTAAGTCCCAAATGTTTAATTTTGTGCTTTGCTATGAGCTTAATTACGGTAGATTCATCATAAAATTATTGGTTAATAGAGTTCAATTTCTTATAAATCTCTACAATTATTCGTACAATTTGAGTTTAACTATGTGTTTAACTTGACAGAGACCAAACAACAAAATTTTTAAAAAGATAAGGACTAAAATAAAAAAATATAATTTTATAAAGATTAAGTTAAAAAATATTGTATTTTATAAGGATTGAAAACACATTTTATCCTAAAAGAATTATACATATGTAAAAATTAAGAAATTAATACACGAGTCATACATGAACTCAGGAAAGAACTTAAATATTTTTTTAATCAGTATTTTTTTATAAATAATGTACACACAATAATTTGTACGTTGTATTAGAATTAGTCTTAGACATGTAGTTCAGTTGTTGAGCATGTGGGGATGTGTGTGGATAAGACTGGTAGAAGGACAAGCAGCACAAAAGGTCGTTATGTTGATCCGAGGTATCCTCTACATGCTCAGAATTAGGGGGATTCTGAAGCGGAGGATGTGAGGCTTCGGGGTCCGATGGTGGGTTCCGCATCTGGTTTTGAACACTCTGATTATTATCGTCATAGTTCTGTCGTCTGGTGCTAGTCATTGTAGTATGGTAGGGCTACACTTTTAAAACGTTTTTCCCACAAAGGAAGCTAATGTTGTGTACCTGGTGAACATGACAAAGACAGGGCACCGTAGATGGCAGACTCCGGCTCCAATACTCCGTTGACCAAATCAGTGACAAGCTAGGGTTTGTGTGCAGTTAAAGTATACGTTGCATACCTGTGCAAGCTCATTCAACATGTGCTTATAGTGTTCTTTTTAGGACTATGTATTCACTAATGGACCTTTAAAGATTAGTGGCCGGATATTAGTCCCCTATTCTGAAGGGGTGTTGGGATTGACACCTTTTTGGTTAGGAACGACACCACCCTTTTTCCGGACATCAGCGTCCGATTTTAGTGTAGATTGAAATGTCGTTATACCCCTCATTTTGGCATTGCTAAACCGTAGATTGGAATGTCAGTCCATAACACTCAATTATTGTACTTTTTATAAAAAAAATTAGTGTTATTAAATTCAAGTGGACTGGTAAAATAATAAAAAAGGCGGAACTATAAATAATTCGTATTCGTTATTTCTAATTGTGCTCAAATATTAAAAATAGACCGTAAGCATGTGATGGATTGAAGCAAAGATATGAATATTCAAGTAGCTTGATTTGTATAATATTTCATGTCTTTATTTTAAAAAAAAAAGAATTATAATAAAAATGAAGAACTCAAAAAATTAATTGGCTAGAATTGAGATCCTCATCCTCCAATAGTCTAGTCACGATCTACTGTTAGGTTTGTCAAGATTAATGTTGACGGAAGTTTGTTGCAAAATATGGACATTGGCAGTATACGTAATATTTGCCGCAATGATGATGGTGCCTGATTGTTCTAATCTCCAATAGTTACTTAGTTGTATTCCATTTTTTGCGGCCGATTTCTAGCTTGCAAATAGACGTAATTAAGTGTCGGTTTGATTAACCAGTTTTGCAAATTTGACATGTGTTTGTATACTAATTACATAAACATTTATCATATGTTCAAACACAAATTTTAACTATTTTCAATTGGAAGCTGCAATTTCTTAGTTTCAGTAAAGATAATTTAATTTCATGTTGAGTTACCAAAAAAAAAACACATGCTAGTAAAGACCAAAGACTAACCTTGATATTTTATCTAAGATGATTCTTACACGTGGTGCTCCCTTCAATATGGTTGAGTGGAGGGTGTTTAGAAAATATTAGAAATTTTTGAATGAAGATTGTAGGTTCGTTTCTAGAAATACCATTAAAGCTTATGTGTGGGAGACTTATGAAATGGAGAAACAAAAGTTAAATCACAATTGGCTAAAATTTTTGGGAGAGTTTGCTTGACATCGGATGTTTGGACTGGATGCACAAATCATGGTTATATTTCTTGAACGGCTCATTATGTTGATAATGACTAGAGGTTAAATAGTAAGATTCTTGCATATGCTCACATGAAACCCCCTCATACGGGTCAAGAATTAGCATTAAAGTGTTTGAATTTTTAAAAGTTGGGGTATAGAAAAAAAGTGTTTTCTCTGGATAATGCTTCCTCAAATGATAATATGAAAAAACTATTTCAAACAGCATTTAGGATTGACAAATGATTTCTTGCTTAATGGACAGTTTTTTCATGTGCGGTGTTGTGCTAATATCTTAATTCTAATTGTTCAAGATGGTTTGGTTTTGGCTAAGGATGCATTGCATAAAATTAAAAGTAGTGTGTTGTATGTGAAGAACTCGAAAGGAAGAACAAGACAATTTTTTCAATGTGTTAAAGAGGTTGGTAGGATTGATGCAACAATTGAATTGAGAACTGATTGTGTCACTAGATGGAACTCCACTTATATCATGCTAGAAAATGCACTAAACTATCGTCGTGCATTTCATAAATTTGTTTGATTAAAATTATAAGCGTTGTCCATCAGATGAGGAGTGGCTTAGAGGGGAAGTAATGTGTGAATTTTTTAGACCATTTTAACATATCATCAACTTGATATCCGAGTCTTCTTAAAAGTTTGACAAGTATTGGAGTGGATATAACATGGTGTTACCATTTGGGGAAACTCTTGATCCTACAAAAAAAGCTTGATTTTGTGCAAGTTTTATATGCGGATGTTGATCCATTATATGAGCAAAAGGTGAAAAAGATCAAGAAGAAATTGTATAGGTTTTATCATAAGTATGTCAAAGATGGCACAAGTTTCGACATGAGTAAATCACAATTACAAGAACAAGATTCGTATTCATTAGGAGGAGGAAGGGGAAAGAAGACCGGGGTATCTTATTATTTAGCTCGTGTAAGTTACTTTCTTTATTTTTTATATTATTTACATCATCATTCTCTCTTTCCATATATTTAATTGTTAATTTGGTAGTTTGAACAACATCGGAGGACACAAATCATTCGTGGAAAATCTGAACTTGATACTTACTTGTAGCAATCCCAGATTTCACAATCAGATGGTTTTGATGTCTAAGCTTATTGGAAGGATCGAAGTCATGCATATTCTACACTTTCAAGAATGCTAGAGATGTATTGAGCATTCCCATAACTACTGTCATCGAAATCCACTTTTAGTATTGGTTCACAAGTTTTAAACAAGTATAGAAGTTCTTTAAATGATGAAATGGTTCAAGTTCTTATGTTCACATGTAGTTGGTTACATGGTTTTGATGATACGTTTTAATAAAAGATTTTTCATTTTTTTCTAAGAATTGAGCACACATTTTTAAGAACTTTTTAACATTAACTTTTTTATAGAATTTCTTACATACCTGGGATCCATATATGTCGGAGGTGCGTAGACGACAAGGTTCTCCAATGCGCTCCACAGAGAAGAAGGTATTACCTGCAAGGACTCCGACGATCAAGTTAGTTTGAGCTAGGGTTTAGAGAGTTAGGGTTAAAGATATCATACTTGTGCCTCTGTTTACATCATATATTTATACCTTCTGGAATGGAATTTTTATGTCTTACTTGGGCCCGCTTCGAGGCTCATTCCTAGGGAGCATGGGCCTCCGGCGTAGTTTTGGGTTACTGGCCCATCAAGCCACCGAGGTCGTCATGCCGACATATTATCCCGGTATGACGGTCCACAACAGAATTCGATGAAGATGATGATAATGAGCAAGTGACTATCAACTGTGAAGATGTAATTCTTTCTCAAGGAGGCGTGGAATCTGTTGTTAATGCCTAGTTTTATTGGTAAAGATAATTAAAATTTTGAATTTTCAACACCAATTTCCAAAGCTAATCAACTTATTATGTTGTTTTTGTTTCTTGTTTTATAGATATTTCAAAAGCATGGATGTGGTAGATTAGAGATTATTGTGTTGCTTTTTTTGATCTTAGGATAATGTTGCTTATTTTATTGAAATATTATGATCATGTTTCTTATTAGGCATTGTAAATAAGTTTATGTTTAAACTTTGAAATACTTTTTAATTTATTGTTAGGTACTGTGTTGTGCTCAACTTCAATTCAACTTGAAATTGTTTTTCTATTTTTTAATGAACTTGGAAGTACTTTTTAATTTGATGTTAAGTTATAGGTATTGTATTTTGCTCAATTTCAACTTTAAAGTATGGCTCAAGTTTTGATAATTTGTAATGTTAGATAGGAGTGATTTTAAGATGGGGTAAAAAAAATTGAGATCATGTGGTCACTTTATTAAAAATGAAAAGTATGAGGTATTTTTAGAAAAAAATTATTTTTTAAAAAATGTTCCATATTTTCTAAAAATATCTCATATTTTCCATTTTTGATAAAGTGACCACATGATCCCTAATTTTTTTTTTTTGCCCCATCTCAAAATCACCATGTTAGATAGTAACATACTAAAATATAGATATTGGCATTAACTTATTGTGCTGCTCATAGCTAGCCTACTTTAAGGGTCTATTTGATTTGTTAATTTTTACAACACAGGATACTCTTTGTTTTGTGTTTGATTCAAAAACCCGTCAAGAGACAGCACAATATTTGAGTAATTGCACAAATAGCCAATTTTTTTACCCCACTAAACCAAGTGACAAGTTTCTTGTTTCATGAAAAGCCAAAACTAACCTTGCATCTTTACTCAGTAGTGTAACTACCTCCCCTACTAACCCACTTACCTAAGGTTGTTTATGTTGCATTATTTTTTTTAAATCAATGTTTACGTTATTTTTTTCACTTATGCATATTTACTGGTTAACGTGATATATTTATTTATATATATATATATATAATTAAAAAACGTATCAATAATAAAATAAATTTTAATGATAAATATAAATATCAAAAAAATAAAGAGTCAAAAATAATTTATAATAATAATTTTTGTTTTTATTTAATTTAATTATTATATCACATAAAATATATTATGTAGTAATTTATTAAAATATGAAGTTTTAATTTTATAATAAATAATAAAATAATAAAATATTTCTAAAATATTAAAATATTATTTTCTTAGAAAAATTAAAGTGAAATTAATAATATATAACATGAAGGTATCTTATTGTAAAATTTATGTTATGCTTCTTGTTATGTGCATTGAGTATCAAATAATACAACACAAAAGGTTGTGTTATGCCTCTTAAAAGTTATACTGTGTTGTATTTCTTATATTGTTCATGCATCAAACGCACCCTAAAGGTTTTAATAAAAAAATTATTAAAACCTTTTATAAAAAAATATTTATAGCAGGGTTTTTTTTAAGCAATTTTTTTTTGGTCAACAAGTAGTTTCAATTTAAAAAATGGTAAAAAAAATTTTAAAAATCCGGGCCAGCCAGCCAAGCCTAGAGCCCGCATAAGGTCGGGCTTGGGCTTTATTTCTCAGACAAAAAAAGGGCTTTTGAGCCCGACCCAAAAACCCATGACCCGTATGGGTCGGCTTAGGCCCGACCGGGTAACCCGTATTGCCCACTCTACTAGGCAGAGCAAAATACTTTGTTTCATTTATTGATGATTACTGTAGAAGACTGCGGGTGTACCCAATCAAGAAGAAGTCAAATATGTCCACGGTATTCAAGGAGTTCAAAGCACAGGTAGAACTTGAAACTAGGAAGAGAATTAAGTGTTTGAGGACAAACAATGAAGAAGAATATACATATGGTGATTTTCTAGCATTTTGCAAGCAAGAGGGTATGAAAAAATAATTTACAAATGCATATACACCTCACTAAAATGGCGTAGTATAACGGATGAATAGAACTCTACTGGAGATAACAAGAGCTATGGTGGAAACTACAAGACTAGCCAAGTCTTTCTGTGCAAAAGCAATTAAAACTGCTTGTTACATTATAAATCGGTCGTCATCAATCGCAGTTGGGTTAAAAACACCAATGGAGATGTGGAATGACAAATCGATAGATTATTCTTCTCTACATTGTTCGAGTGTCTTGCATACGTGATGTATAACTTCCAAAAAAGAAACAAACTAGATCCAAAATCTAAGAATTGTATATCATTGGGTTATGCTGACGGTGTTAAGGGATTCACTTATAGGATCCCACTGCCCGCAAGGTTATAGTCAACAGGGATGTTATTTTTGTAGAAATGAACTGCAAGATGAGCAGAAAGATGATAACACTTCTAAAGTAATCACCACGATACAAATACATGATAAATCTAGAGAAGACAATTCTTCAAAAGCATAACCAAAGCACGAGTAACAAGAACCAAATGAGGGTGATGGTGTAGGTATTCGTAGAAGTACTTGATCGACACAACAACTATGAAAGTTTGCAAGCAATGTCATGACAAGCCACGATGCATATTGTCTTCTTACATAAGAAGGAGAATTGTCAACCTTTCAAGAGGTTGTGAGAAGTTCGGACGCTTCTCTTTGGATGGCAACAATGCAGAAGAAATGGAAGCCTTACATAGAAACAAGACATGGAGCTTGTTGCACTTCTAGAAGGCCGACAAGCCATTGGAAACAAATGGGTCTACAAGATCAAACGTCATGGTAACCATTGATAAGAATGATATAGTGCTAGACTGGTGGTAAAATGATATTCTCAAAATGGTGTTGATTTTAATGAAATATTCTCTCTAGTGGTTAGACTTACCATTATAAATGGTAGTGTTAGCTATGTGTGTTGCATTTGATTTACATATTATACAATAGGATGTAAAGACTACTTTTCTTCATGATACACTTGAAGAGAAAGTCTACATGCTCCAATCAGAAGGCTTAAAAGAACAAGGTAAAAAAAACTTGGTTTGCATGTTAACCAAATCTTTGTATAGTCTCAAACTGGCACCAAGATATTGATATAAGAGATTTGATTCCTTTATTATTAGACTCAAATACAATAGGCTGAGTTTAGACCATTGTACGTACTACAAAAGGTTTAGAGATAATGATTTTATCATTTTTTTGTTGTTTGTGGATAACATGTTGGTGGTAGGCCCCAACAAAGATCGAGTTCAAGAATTGAAGGCACAATTAGCTAGGAAATTTGATACGAAGGACTTCGGACCTGAAAACAAGATTTAAGGGATGCTAAGGGGCTGTTTGGTTTGCATTTTCATTTCCTGTTTTCATTTTCTGTTTCTTGTTTTTTGAAATTTTACAAAGGAAAAATTGAAAACGCTAAAAACAAAAATGTTCTGTTTTCGGTATTTTCAGTTTTTCCTTTGTAAAATTTCTGAAAACAGGAAACAAACTGAAAACAGGAAATAAAAACAGAAAATGAAAATGTAAACCAAACAGCCCCTAATTAATCAAGACAAAAAAGATATGAAGATTTAGCTCTCTTAAAAAAATTATCTGCGAAAAGTCTTGCAACACTTCAATATGCAAAATTGTAAGCCAATTTCTACCCCACTTCTTGTCAATTATAAATCATCCTCAAGTATAAGTCTTAGTTGTGAAGCAAAGAGAATGAAAATGTCTCAAGTATTGTATGCATCAGCAATAAGACACCTTATGTACGCTATGATTTGTACGAGACTGGAGTGCTATCAAGAGGATCTTACATCCAATGAACCTCAAATGTTGCATTATGTTTTAAAGAGATTGTAACTGCTCTTTTACTTGGTGAAAATTTTCTCTAATCTTACCCTTAGTTTTCCCCTTTTTTATTGAGGGTTTTCTACATAAATATTGTGTGTAAATTCTTATTTTTTCTACTCTATTCTAGCTGTACAATACTATTTCAATTACTTCGACACCCAACAGATTTTACATTCTTGTATTCGATGCCTAATTTTTACATTCAGATTTTTCAACCTAGCAAATTTGAGATTCAATAAGAAGCTTTCTTTGTGTCAAATATTGTAGCTTAATAGATCTCAAGCTTGATTTAATTTTCTACCATCAGTTCCGAGGTAGAGCAAGCCATTGCGGTCACCTGTAGGTAGACCTTTGAAGTAAAGACACAACATACGAAAGCCTATTAACATGAATCAAATAAGAAAATACTAATACGCAAGGATAGCCATAAAGCATCACCTCAAATTATGGATCATGATTCTATACAAAAGGGTTAAGGCCAACACTGAATAAAACCTAAAGATCCCTACACCCAATGAAGATCCTCTGTAGAATATGAAAGACCTTAAACTAGCCAGAAAGATACCCAGAAAAGATAGATTACATTTTTTTTTTTTTTTGCAATTCTAGCTAAACTTTTTACCTGATTCTGTGCATTCACCTGCAAATACAACATTAAAATTCCCTACCACTTTACACTTCACAACAACATGAATCAATCTCCTTCACCTGTATTCTTTAAGAGATAGAATGCCTCCTGTGTCGTAAAGACGAACTGGATGATTTGGTATATCCAGGGACTAAAGAAGTTGGGCTATTGGAACTACCTGAAGTCTCAGAACTCCTATTCTCTCCTTGTCCTTTACCCACAATCCATAACTTATCAAAGATTCTCCTCGACCGAGACGGCAACAACTGCATGCCGCTTCTGCTGTTTTTGCTGTTCTTCTTATTCAATTTTCCTTTATTATGATGAAACTCTTCGTCTTTGATCTTCAACTGAGTCATTTGGCTGTTGAGTGACTGACAGCTCGCTCCCACAGTTTTCTCACATTCCTCATCTCCATTCATCGTAGTGTTTGAAGATTCACGAGGGGGATTGTTAGCAAGTGCTCGTGCATTGGCTGAAGCTCTGACCTGCTCGAAATAGAGGACCTGCACTACAACTCGAAGAGGAAGGCGTTCGTTCTGTGCAGCGTGCATTGATGCATCCATTGTCAATTTCTTGACGTCCATCAGACCACATATCGTCTTCTTTTCAGCTTTAGTCAAATCTGGGTGCTCCTGAAGATGAAAAACTCGAGTGAGTGAATACTATAATGTCATGAGTTAGTTAAGGCTGCATAAGAAAAATGAGCTGTCTTCTCTTATAGCCATTACATGACTGTCATTTCTTTTACAGTTATAAAACAAAATATACAAATTGTAAAGCGGCAGCAGATTAGTTTAGCAATACAAACAACTGCTACAGAACTTTCTACAGATATTGCTCCAGCATAACAAGCTTCATATGCGTAAGCGAGCATTTAAATGTCTCGTAATAATTATTTTAGTAATATTAAAAGGAAAAAAAAGGACACGGAGAGGTGAAGTTACTTAATATATTGGAGAATTCATAACAGAAGGGAAAAAAAAAAACTCCACGGTAAACAAAGATAGAAGCAACACAAAAACAGCACAAGTTAATTCAATTCTAGTAGAAGTAAAATCACTTCTACTGAGAGTAAAAAAAATTTACTTCTCACAAAATTGTCTTGAACTACATGCCAGAATTAATTTTGCTTTGTGCAAAATCTTATCCAAACAGGTCATCAATCTTTTATCATGGGATGATGGTATAATTCATCTTCACAAAATCTTACCCTCAAGTAGATGTCAATAGCTCTATAAAGACTGTCATGATTAGGTCTACTGGATTCTGGAATTGACTGTGACAAATCAACAAAACTAGAAAGGCCAAGATTCGGATCACGCGCAATTTCCCAAAGATAACCATCCACCAACTTGCCAACATTCAACATAGACCTATGCTTTAAAATAGAATCATCATTTGCTTTATCTTTCTTATCCACAACCTCCACATCACAGCTTCCCTTTTCAATAGCCATGTACCGATTCAAAAGATCTTGCACCAAATCAACGTCATACATGGTAACCTGGGGAGACCTTGCCAGAATCAATAAATCTTTCACAGAAGCTTCATGCAATTTCAGGCCAATGCTCTTCATCAATTTTTCCCTTGATGACTCGTCCGCTTCGACTAATATGGCCACTTTCAATAACTTCAGCAAGAAACTACATGAACAACCAATGCCATCATCACATGGTAATAAACAAACAATTGTTTCTACTAGAGATTTGTTCCTCCGGGCATGGGCATCAGAAACCAATGCTTCAACAGAATCAGGTAACCATCTTACAGCGTACATTTTTAGTGCCTCCCCAATCACAATGCCATCCATTCTTCCCTTTGATTTCACAGTAATCATTACACGTTTATATAGATCAATGTCCAGCTCGCATATATCTTCAACCCACCAATCCTTAGGTACAGGCTCATTTTTCTCTGGTGAAATCTTGTCCTCTACAATTTTGTCGAGCTGTGATAATTTCCGGTTGTAGGTGTAAGACCAAGTGATGTTCACCGGGTCCACAGAAGTTTTAGAAGCTATGGAATCTATGCATCTACCAATGATCTTTAGATCCTCAGACCATGGCAGTAGAGATTTTGCAGTTTGGAGAACAATTATAGAATCCTTCCAGCTACGAAAAATACTTGAAGTAAGAAACACTTCTATCTTAAAAATTAAGTTTCCTCTATCAACATCCTCAGTCATCTCAAGGTACTCAGCCGCACAACGAGCAGCCACAACATTGTAAGCATTGAGAGTAACAGTCATTCCATAGCAAAACTTTGCACAAATTTCAAAGGCCTTGGGTCCACCGGGGAAATCATCTAGGTAAATTTCATCAGAATTTTCTTCATTAGCCTTTGTCACCAATTTCTGTAAGCAGTTGCTCTTGGACAGCAGAGGAAACTGCAAATCATAAAATCTTAACATCAATAAACAACAAATAGAGGAAGCAAGAAACTAGTTTTCTCTCCCTGGTAACCATATACTAGAAAAGGAAATGCAAACTGAATGCACAAAGTATACAACGAGTACTGGAGTAGTCTAATCGTCATCGTCAAATCCAAGATGTCTAATCTTTGAATTCATCAAATGAAAAACTCTAAGATATTAAATTGTACAAGATGGTGTTGTTGGATAACAATATTTCTAAAATAACTGTAACTCCCAAATTATAGTTATTTTGGACAGCTATTTTTTTTTTTTTGGGCTACCATACCTATCATACCACTAGCTGATTATTTAAATTAAAGTGATAACTGAACTGATGTTTCCTGAAGTTAGAACTACTTAAACTTCACCCATGTTTCAAAATTAACCTTATTCCCTTACTCTGTACATTTCTGACACCCTTATTGTTTAATTTAAAGACCAAACGCAAAGTCTGCCTACAAAAAACAGAGTAAGTGTGGCATTTGTAATTCTCCAAACAGAAAGGGTATCAGTGTAATTGAAGCTAATATCAGGACAGGTCAGCATAATTATCCCTAAATTAAATAATGCTTTTCTTCTTTAACAGGAGAGTACAAAAATGCTGAAGAAGTACATACCTTGTGGAGTTGGAACTTAACTTCACCAACAGTTATGATAATATCTGTGGCTAATTCAGATGACACATACCTGAAAAAATTAGGAATGATTTGCTTAGCTTATAAATAAGACATTATTCAAGGGGCAAAAATTCAAGATAAAGGAGACAGCTGAAACTCACCCCTAAAATATAATCAAGCTACGTGGAATATGTGCATGCAAGATTCATATCACAAAATTGCAAAATATAATAGAACAAGCAGAAAAATTTAAGGCAGAAAGGTAAAAAATTTCAGCCAAAATGTGCACCTTATTTCTGGATTCATCATACATCACATAATGTGACAAAATACGTTATAACATTTACATCTTGGCAGCAATCATATAGCTCCCTCAAATGGAAAACTTAATCACATGTCCCCCTCCCCCAATAGGGGGGGGGGGGGGGGGGAAACTCTTTACCCCAAAACTTTATTTATCCGAAAAAACCAAAGCTCACAAGGATATTGGGAAGCGAGGAAAATTTATATATTTGTCTCAGATGCAAAAATACCTCTATTTAAACAAAAAAAATTTAATACAATAAAAATGAACTTAACAAATGCTTTTCTTACTTCTCAGTTGAAAGTGGAATACATATATGATATACCACATGCATGACACATGACATTTCGTTGTCGCATGTGATTTAATATAACGGACTGAAATTCCACCAAACCATGCTTATTTGGAATGACTCCATCCACAAGAGAAATTCTCTAACCTTATCTATACACACAAGGTGGTGACCATAATCCCGGTTCACCAGTAAAGTCACATGCTAAAAAGTAAAAATCATCATGTATAGATAAATATATATATACACTTTGTCTACTTTATAATAATATTTATTTATATTAAGTTATATTTATAATATATATTATATATATAAATATATAAAGTATAAATATGAGTATTGGGGCAGCGTTAGAAACATTATACTCCCACTCAAGGCTTCAAGCCCTATCAAGAACACCAGTTGGAAGTAAATTCTGTGTATGCTAGAAATTAGTCTTTTATCTTAGTAATAAGGTATAGATACAGGGGAGAAACAAATACAAATATAATATTGTTTTTACACCCCAAATAAAAACTACTATTGTTTTAAAATAGGCTATGCATCCAACCATGCTTCAAAATGCTGGGCACTCCATACCACTTTCTCCATATTTGGACCACAAACTCATCAGAAAACTCAGCTTGAAGGCTGGACCACCTCCAATTCAATTCTCTCTCTCTCTCTTCTTTACAGTTAGCAGCAATTATAGAATAATAGCATTATTATTTCAGGGGTTACGAAGAGAAAGATAATGAATGGCTTTCTTTTGAAGGAATTCAGAAATGAATCTCACTTCAACCACTCAAATACATCCATGACCAACAACTCCATCTCAGAGACAGAAGAAAATGGCAACATACATTAATTTCATGCTGACACAAAAAAAAATAACAATCAGAAAGCACCAAAGAATGCAGGAAACTAAGTAAGCAAACAAACACAGAAAAAACAGAACAGAACAAAATAACTAACTAGTAGGAGTATATATTATCAGAATCAGAAACCAAAGAAAGAAAGGAAACATAAAAAAAAGTCTCACCTGATACACTTTCCATCATCAGCTTGAAACGCATCAGGCTTCGAACCCAGCTTCATAAACTTCATTTTCTTATCTCTTCTTATTTTCCTTTTCCCTCTTTCAAGCCAAACGCGAAATCACCGCAAAAATTAAATAACACACAACGCTAAGACAAAACGACACCGTTTTACCTAAAGCTAACAACCACGCGAACGAAATTTCAGTTTCGTTTTATTCCCTCCTTCAAGCCAAACCAGAAATCACCTAAACAATTAGACGAAAACGACACCGTTTCCTCCAAAATTAGCAACCTCGCGAACGAAACAGTTCAATCTTCATTTCAGACTTGAGAGTTTCCTTTTCCCTCCTTCAAGCCAAAACGAACACAACGCTCGGAGAAAAACGACACCGTTTCGTCCGAAGCTATCAACCGAAACAATTCAATGTTCATTCAGAGCATGGAATGCGATAAATGATGAATGTTCACGAAGCTCTATTATCTTTTGGAAATGCATTCACGAAAAGCATTGAATATTGATGACGATGACGAAGGGAACAGTAGTAGAAAAGAAAAAAAAAAAGCAGGGAAGGTGTTTGTGTGTGTAAATTATTATTACTGGAGAGAAAACGTGTGAGGAAATGGGTTGATTTGAATGCGGAATTGAATATAGAGAGAAAAATGGCGTCAGAGAGAGAAGGTGAGAAATAAATTGTCGCCGCCTTTGGATTAATCGCGCTAGGGTGGGGCACGAATCTCAATTTCGTCGCGGAAGAGCACGAGACACTTTTTCTTTTTTCTTTTTATTTTTTTTTTGTATGGTTCGATCTCTGAGACGTGAATGATGATCGGGTGCAGAGACTGACGGGGTTGTCTTGTGCGTTGCAGTATAAAGAGAAATGGTGTGTGGGAGAGAGAGAAGTAGCGTTTGTTGTAGTAGTAATGGAAAGAGGAGTGGGTAGTGTTTGTTGTTGTTGTGGTTATAACACAGTGGGGGGTGTTTGTGTAGGGTGTAGGGGACTATAGTGACAGGGTGGCTCAGAGGTCCCTTTATGAGAGAGAAAGAGAGAGAAGCCTTTATGGTTTATGTTTATGCCAAGAAAAGCACGCCAGCCCCTCCCTTTTCTTTCTTGGACCATTTTCTCCCTCTTCTTAGAATTTTCTTCTTGACTCTCTCCTTGCCTCACACGTGCACCACCATTTTCCTTTCTCTCATCACCATGCTAACACCAGCGGCTCAAGGCTTAAATAACTCAAGCAAGGTTTTATAGGGTTTGTTTAACATCGTCCTTTACTCCCTCCCATCTTATATATAAGTCATCTTCGAGAAAAAATCTTTGGTCTTAAATATAAATTACTAACTAACTCATTAATTGAGTTTTCCTCTTTTATCCTTTATACAAATTTTAAATATTTAATTAATGATGGAGTGAGAAAGAGAGTGAAATAAGAAAGAGAAAGAGATATTAATTTCTAAAGCATTTACAAGCACATTTAAGTTGAGAGTATAGTTGAAAAAAACCTCTTTTTTTGGACAAATTTAATGAGCTAACTATCATTTCTTGGTTTTGTTGATTCGGTTAGAAGTGACTTATATATAGGACCGGAGAGAGTAATTATGATGGTCCATTTATAAGAATTATTGGATCAATAGCAAAATGATAAGAGAGATTATGTTAGACGATTTAACGGTCATAGATAACACCACGTCAATCGAGTATGAATGGTCCCAAAATAAAGGAGACCATAATAAAACAACTTGATTTTATATCATCAATTTTTCATTAGTATACTATTAAGGATCTTGCTAAATAGGGCATTTATTAAGAATATAAAAATAAAAATATTTTATTAGGATTTATAGTAATATTTAAGTAAGATTTTAACTTTTGAAATAATAAATACTATCAATTTTAATAAAATATTTTCACTTCTGTATTCTTAACAAATATCCTTAGGGCATTGCTTAGCATTTTTCTACTATTAAAATAGTTATTCAAACATTTGAATGAAAACATATATGTATAAATATTTTTAAGTATATCTTACAAGAATAAATTATGAGTTTGTAACCATCATTCAAAATGGTCATTTACTTAGTAAAATAGTTTTTGACTTTGTCATATGTCATTCAAAATAGTTCATAACTTATAAGAATAAATAAAATGGTAAATAAAGCATTTTGGTCCATCGCTGACAGATTGACAGCTGAAATTCTTATAAGTCAGAAACCATTTTAATTGATGAAGGACAAAGTGAGAGACAATTTTGCTTATTCTTATAAGTTATAGATCATTTTAAATGACGCACGAAAAAGTCGAGAATTATTTTACCTATTCTTATACGCTAGGGACCATTTTGAACCATAATTATAAATTTAAAAGTTATTTTAATCATTTATTCAATCGTATAATTTTTATTTGTATTCTTAAATTTTAAAGTACTCTGAATATTAATTAAGCTTTTCATTGGTATTACAAATTACAATTATTTACTTTCTCTCAATAAATAATAATCTTTTTTCAAAAAAAATAGAACAAAAATGAACAATTCTTGTCTTTTCTCTTCATTCCTTATTTTTCTTGCTTTAATTTCTAGAAATATTAAGTTATCCGGCATAAAATATTGTTTTGTTTTTAGGTTTAATTATGTTTTTGATCCCTACAAAATATAGGCCCTTTGGTTTTGATCCTTATAAAATTATTTTTTTGGTTTTAGGCCAACACTTTGAAAAAATTGTTGTTTTTAGTCCCTATAAAATTATTTTTTTTGGTTTTAGTCCAACACTTTGAAAAAATTATTGTTTTTAGTCCCTAAAATCAAAAAATAAATTCTATGTTAATTAATTATTAAATTAAGAAAAAGTAAATAATAAATATTTTTAAAAAAAAATCCTCACCACCACCACCACCAACACCAACACCCGCCAAGTGGCGGCTGCTACTGCAAGTGGTGGCGGCAGAAAAGTGGAAATGGTGGTGGAGTTAGGAAAAAGAAGGAGGATTTTTTTTATTTTTTTGAAAAAAGTTTTTTTATATTTTAATATCAAATTTAATACTTAAATAATCAATTAAATAAATGCATATTTGGCACAAAATTCGTTTTTTGGCTTCAAGGACTAAAATCAAATATTTAACCAAAGTGTTGGACTAAAACCAAAATAAAAATTTTATAGAGACCAAAACCAAATGATCCCTATTTTGTAAAGACCAAAAACATAATTAAGCCTTGTTTTTATTTAGGCTATTTTTAAATTTGTTTTATGCCTCTGTAACTATTGGGCCACCCTTGCATATTGTAAGTAAAAGTTTCCATAAGAGAGACAAAGAAATGAGAAGTTTGCGAAAAAGAATTGTATCGATTATATCGTCTATCATTTAGGAATGTCCTCTTTTATAAGGATAACCCTTAACAAACTTTACTAATCTAATCATCTCTTAAGAGATAGACAATATCCTACTAACTCCTTTAAATATTAATCTTGATCAATAGAATATCTTTATTTAATTACATCCTTTATATTTCCCTACAAGGTAAGCGTTTCTAAGCGATGAACACTAAGTTGGGTTTAAGAGAAATAAAGGTAGCACTTGAAGGAACTTTGGTAAGCATATCTGCAATCTGAAATTGAGAAGGAATGTGCTTGACAATAATCAGTCCTTTGGATGCTCTCTCACAAACGAACCATAAATCCAAAGCAAAATGTTTACCTTTTGTATGGAGAACAAGGTTAGCAGTAAGAAGAACGGCTCCCTGATTATCACACTAAATCAATGGTAGTGCTAGAGGAGTCAAGTGATGTTCTACCATGAGGGACTTGATCCATTGAATTTCACAAAACAAGTTTACCATGCTTCTGTATTCAACTTCAGTGCTGGATCGTGAGATGATATGTTGTTTATTTGTTGTCCACAACACCAAGTTTTGGCCAATGAATACATAAATCCATAGGTTGACTTCATGTCTGAGTTATTAGAGGCCATTACGAATCACAATAGCCAGTGATATTTAAAGCAGTTGATTTCTGGAAAAGAATGTCGTTATCCAATGTTCCATTTAGATAACAAAGGACACATTTTGTTGTTTCTCAATGACACTCGAAGGGATGATGCATGAAATGGCATACTTTGTTGGCAACAAAGGCTATATCTGGGCGTGTGATTGTTGCATACTGAAGGGCTTCCACCACATATCTGCACAAGGCAAGATCATCTATCTCTTCAGTACCATCTGTTGTGAGTTTGTAGCTAGGTGCCAAGGGTGTTTTTTTTATAAGTGCCAAGTTTTAGTGATATTGGTTAAGTTTTTAGGAACTTTTTCATTTGATTGTATAAATCTTTAATTCAAATTCACCTAAATCAAGAATACTTGCAATTAATTGTGTTTAAGTGAGAGTTAAATGCTATTTGATTCCTAAATGTTTGTTTTGAAGGTGATTGAAGTGGGAATCAGAGATTAGACATGAAAAAGCGAGTTGGAATTGAAGCAGATGGCCTACGACTGCAGCTAGAAGCCCTTTTGGGAGGATTTAGTTCTGTGAGGCTCTCACTACAGCATGAAAGGGACAAAGATGTGCATTTTGATTTTCGGGCTCTCACTGCATCGAGAGATGGCGCTACAGTGAGATAGAACGATTTTGTTTCCTATTTAAACATCTTTTTACGCAATTAGGGATACATAATTAGGTTTTAGGCCATCTGAGAGAGAGAAAGAGAGTGAGAAAAACACCTTTTGGAAGGGAGAAGAGGATCTAGGGCTGCACCTCATGTAGATATATAAAGCCCTAGCCTTAGTCCTCCATGGAGCTTGAAAAAGGGAGGAGGAGAGTCAAAGAATTGCATCCACCAACCTCGTTTCATCTCTTTAGAGTTCCTTCTATCCCTATTCTCTTTCCTTTATGATTTTGTAGGATATTGTTTTGGATCTTGTATATTTTTGTTCATGTTAAAGCTTGACTGTTTCTGAATTAATCTAAAAAGTATTATTCTCATTTGAGTATATATGCTATGCATAATGATTTTGGATGCCTGATTAGCATTCGATTGATTTAATTACTTGTATGTAATGGGAACTGTGAGATATAAATGCGCTTCTTTCATAGGATACCACGTGCATTGTAGATCTAAGAATGGACTATAATGTGTGGGTGGCCTTTTCAATTCTTGTTCTTAATGCTTGTTTTTTACTTAGGAGAGTCAATGAATTAAACCAAAGGACTAATGAGTCAAGAATGTAATTTAGAGAACTTGGTTATCAATAAGGAAATATGAATTAGGTTAATAAGGTATTCGGTAATTCAAAGGGAACTTTGTCACCGGATACCTAATCAAAAGATACTTACTCCAAGTATTTTTTTTATTTCCCAAAAGAAAATACAAAAAAAAATTAATTGCTTTAATTGTTTATTTTATGTTTCCAAGCAATTATCACTTTAATCCGTCTAAATTAGTTGTGTGACTTGGGAATGTAGAAATTGGAACACAATCCTTGAGGACAATATCTAATACTCACCAGATGTTATTATTTGCGGTGATAGTGGTACACTTGTCGTTTTGTCCCTATCATTTTCACAGGCGTAGCATTAGACACATGAAGTTTAGTTAGTAAATCAGCAACATAAAAAACGATTTAGGTGTATACTACAATCAGGGAGATGTTTGTCTTCGACCCCTATGAAGTAATGATGATTTCCTATATCTTTAATGGGAAACTAATGATTAAGGCTATTAATGATTTTTTGAATTAACAAAAAGGAGCTTCATGTGATTAGTATATCGTCAACATAAATAAGAATACAAGTTGTGGATGTAGCAGTATATCGCATGAATAATGAGGAATCATATTTAGCAAGTGTAAAAGCAAAGGATATTAAGGTAGAGGCAAGGTTACTAATCCAGGGACATGTTTTTTAACCATAAACAATCTTTTTTAACCTACAGACCAATTTTGGATCAGGGGAGACAAAGCCTTCGAGTTGCTACATGTAAACTTCTTCATGGAGTGGTCCATTGAGAAAGGCATTATTTATATCAATTTGCCTTATGGACCACCCTTTAGACAAGGAAACAGTTAAGACCATTTGAATGGTAAAATGTTTGAGCATAGGGATGAATGTCTCCGTATAATTGAGTCCTTCTTGTTGGCTAAAACCCTTTGCCACAAGACAAGCTTTATGCTTATATATACTTCCATCAATATTGTTTTAAGTTAGAAAACCTACTTTGTGTCAATGGCTTTTTTATGAGGAGGAAGTGGCACTAAATCCCAAGTGCAATTTTTTGTGAGGGCACTAAACTCCTCCTTCATGGCAGCATATCATTTTGAGTAATGAATAGCATAGTGCATACAGGAGGGTTCAATTTCAACAAAAACAACCCTTAGTTTAAACACCCCTACTTTTGACCTGGTAATCATGATGTGGGTGTTTGTGGCTTCTATAGGTGTTGCAATAGTCTTGGTTGGTGTAGAAGTTGTTGCAGTGTCAAGTGGATTCACCTGACTATGTGCAAAACATATAGAAACTAAGAATTAAATTTGAAAGTTTACAATGGAAAGTAAAATCTCTTAGTAATGTGTGAGTGAATGATAATGTTGTAATATTGTGATGAGCAAGACTACTCTTGTTGGCATACTTAGATAATGTTTAGAAAATTATAGGTATAGTAAAAAACTTGATAGTGATATCAAAAAAGAACGAAGGAGGATGATAAATAATGGAGAAAGAAAAAAGAGTTGAAATGAAAAAATATATGAAATTTAAAAGAGACTTGTTTGACATAGAAAATTTAAAAAATATATGAAATGCTTATGAAAACAAATACTAAATTGTTAATGAACCAAAAAAAATAGTAAATTGTTAATAAAAAAAGATCAATGCATTAATTTAAATTTAAGAAAGATTAAAATTTGAAACAAAATTCAGAGAGTATATAGCTAAAATTAAGGAAAATGAAAGTAAAACATAGGTAATTGATGAGAAAGCTGAAACTAAAGAAGATAGAAAGACTAAAATAATAGGTATTTGTGAAAAATGAAGATTATGGGATGTGCGAAATTTAGGCAACAATGAAACAAACATGCTAGAAGTATCCTTAGGGCTTGTTTAATAGGGGATGTGTAATTGTTTTTTAAAATGTTTTGGTATTTTTACAAATAGAAAATTAAGAATTTTGTTTAGTAGACTAATTTTTTAAAATAATTTTTGAGAATCATATGAGTTTTTTAAATTTTTTAAAACTAAAATTTAGAGACATCTAAAACTTATTTCAGTTCTCAATATTTAGTTTTTTGAGTTTATATATTAATTTCCATTGAAAAATAAATTCTCATTTTTCTAAACAGCTCTTAAAAACTATTTTATATTACAACAAATTAAAAAACAGAACTAAATCAAACAAGTTAACTTCCATTATTATATTAGGATTATAATGTATAATAAGTTTTAAGTGCACCCAACATGTCAGTATGTTGGTTAGGGAGTAAAGTTTTAATAACAATTTTTTTGTTAAAACTTTTATAAGTGCATTTCACTTATTTAGAAAAAAAGGGGAGGATTATCAAAAGATACCTATTGTAAGTAAAATAAATGAATAATTAGAGCAACCTCCCTTGAGATTGGTGTGTATTACATTTATTCACTCTAAGTTTTAAAAAATTGCACTTAACCCTTGGGATTTGCACCTCCATTACAATTACCTCTACCATTAACGGTTGATAAGGGTAAAATAGTAAAATTCTTATTGTAGAAATAAAAATTGGTCAACTGAAATTAATATTGTTAGTCAACCGTTAATGGCAATGAATAATTGTAATGGAAGTGTAAACCTCAGGGGTAATTGTAGTTTTTAAATTAGAGAGGAATAAGTGTAATACACATAAACCTCAGGGAGGTTAGTATAATTATCCTTAAAATAAATTTTACTCTTATCACATCCTTAATCGAATCTATGTCTTTTTTCTAGTACAAAAAGGTATTCTCCAATCAATAGTTAAAGACAAATCCCTTTAAAGCATAAAGATCAAGTTGAAAACTAATCTCTTTAAAATATAAAGATCAACAAAATGAGTTTCACCTTTAAAATATTTTTTATGTATACGATCAAATTTTAAATTATGTCATTGCTATTGATCTTCTATGAGTCTATTTATTTTAAATTTTGATATGGTCAAAATTACTATTGACCAAAAAAAAGGATTTGAATCCCCTCATGTTGACATGAGAGAATTCCCTTATGTCCATCTAATCCAAATACAAAACTCTTTCATTCATTTTTCAACATGTATTTATATAAAACACACATAAAATTAAATGGCTAAGATCATGAGTTGTTTTGGACTAATACAGGAGGAAATCCTCACCCCAAAAAAAGAAACTTGCATTAGATTATTTTAATTTTGTACATTAATAATCTCACACATTAATTAAATTTTAGTTTGTATATTTTTTCAATTATCATTTTATTAAAATTTAAACAAAACACACTATCTCTACTCACATTAATCTTCTATATCTTTACTCAGTTCAACAATTTGATGATGATAGTTATCAATCATGTAAACTCCTATGCCGATAACGCAACCATTGCCCTAAGGGTAGGACAATAGATAACAAAAGCTCATATAATTATTAATTTGGTCTTCAAAAGATTATCATGTCATTAATTTGGTCATTCAAAGAATTTTACCACCAAATTAGTCCTCCAAAGATTACTTTGTCACCAATTTGATCCCATAAAAAACTTTGTCACCAAATTAGTCTTCCAAAGATTTAAAAGTCTACCAAATTAGTCCTCCATCATAGATCAATTTGATATATTTAAATCTTTAAAGGATTAATTTGGTATACTTACACATCTTTGGAGGACTAAATTAGTAACAAGATAATTTTTAGAGGACTAAATTGATAGTTATATATATATATATATATTCCTTTATAAGTTTTTTCATATTCAAATGATGATTTTGTTTTTTTGGTACTTAGTCACTTTGACATACCAATGAAAAGTGGGTACGAGTGCAACGAAGACTAGTTCAGAGTTGGCATGTAGTACTCATGTACTTTCATTTTCGTAGTTGAGAATTGCGATGCGAGAGAAAGAACATGTTTGATTACGGTGAAAGTTATTAGGGTATAAATAAATAAATTAACAGTGCTGTTATGGTTAAAGGTGACCCCATAGACTAAACTATAAAGAGAATAGATCTTCTCATATTTAAAAATAGGCAAATGATATTTAGTATTTTAAGGATATTATTTAAAAACTCAAATGTATAGTAAAAAAATATTGGAATGTTTAATTTTTTTTTATTCTCGAGAGACGGAACAATGCGCTTTTATGATTATTTTTCTATTTCTAGTAACTTTAACTAGTGACCTTATATCAAGACCCTTAAAATAATATAATATATAATGTTAGTGTTTTTGTGTTTATCTCTCTCCTAATACTATTAAATTAATATTAAATTTGTAGATCCTTATAAATATTAATAAAGAGAGAGATAAACACAAAAATGCCAACATAATATATCATGTTATTTTTAAATATGAAAAGATTTATTCCGAACTGCATCATATTCATAATAAGAAAAACGTTTTGAGGCTTTAAAATATAGACCAGTTTAGGTCATAATTACACCCCGTTTTAGTGATTCAATTTTTTTAAGAAAATATGAATTTTGTTGCTCATAATTAAACGTGCACATTTTTTTTATAATCACGGGTTTTCCTATCTTTAGAGTGAGACTAATTCTGTTTGTGCTGTGTGATTACTGCTAACTCTAGAAATTTAACATAGGTAGGATTCGAACACGAATTCTTCCGCTGTGAATCGTCCTTCCTATTAAAAGAGTGTTAATAAAATGATAGAGACACTAAAATTTCAATAAAAGAATCTAAGTTCGAGCTCTAAAAAAACATCGATTGGGATTATAAGTTAAAGAAATTAATTTTCTACTATAAATCTATAATAATAATTAGGTAGGAAGATTCCTAAGAAAAAAAATATGCATTTTAAAAATGAAAGACAAAATGAATTTTTTTTTTTTTAAAAAAAGATGAGACTAAAAATTATATTTAAGGGTAATATACAATTTATGGTTGGTATAAATGTGTAATTAAAAAGTTATATATATATTTTTATTATTTTCAAGGCACAAAAGCTAGAAGTACTTATATTCTTAGTATCATTAAGGGTTGATTATAATTTACTCTCATATACTTTATTTCATCATGTGCACTTTATTACAATTATGCGACTTGTTACTTGTATTTTTTTAATGGGGGATTTATTACTACATCAATATTTTGTCTAAATAAGTGACACTTTTGTATTGAATTGCACACTCAAAAAGTTTAGGGGAGCAATCATATTAAATATTTTTAGTAAACTATGCATCAAATAAATACAAAAGATAAATTTTAATTAGGCAAATGATATTTAGTGTCTTAAGGACACTATTTAAGTAGTTAAATATAGTAAAAATATATTGTTTTTTGTTTTTTCGAGAGATGAAACAATATGCACTTATAGTTATTTTTCTACTTCTAGTAACTTTAACTAGTGCTTTAAAGACACTATATATCAAGATCCTTTTAATTAATCCTAAAGTTAATAAAGGATTAACACTACAAGAAAAATGGTCATTTGCGTGGATTTTTTGCCGTCGAAAAAACAAAAAAACCCACGCAAAACGCTAATTTCCGTCGGTCGACGCAAATTTGTGTGGGCTTAGCCCACGGAAATATGACGGCAATAGGCGCCAAAATTGAGCACCAAAAGATCAAATTTGCATGTACTTTTGACTCTCACAAATTTGTGTGGGCTTATGGGCTTCGTAAATTTGCACAAGCTTCTGGCATTGCAAATTGAAATACAATTAAGACGCACTTTTGCATGGGCTAGACCCATTTAATTTTTTTAATTTTTTTCTTTCTTTTTGAATTTTCACAAACATAAACATGCCTGAAGTTTAAACCAATACAATAACTAATTTTTTCGTAACATATGTAAATTCATAAATTAAAATACAAAATTATCATAAAACATAACATAAATATAGAATAGGTTAATAGCATATATAAATTTATAAATCAAAATTCAAAAATATCATCAAACACAACATAATTATAAACTAGATCCATGGCATATGGTGATGAACTTCTTCCTCTCAGGGATTATGGACTATAGTGAAAAGGAGCCAAAACAATGGTTATAACGATGGGTGTTCAAAATAGATCTATATCAATCTAAACTCACTAAACTTAATTAAAAATTCAAAAATTAAAAAAATTGAATATTGAAAAAACTGAGGAGCTATTTGGTTTGCATTTTCATTTTCTGTTTCTTGTTTTTTAAAATTTTACAAAAGAAAAATTGAGAACGCTGAAAACAGAAAATGTTTTCAGTATTTTCAGTTTTTTGTTTGTAAAATTTCGAAAAACAAGAAACAGAAAATGAATATGCAAACTAAACCGCCCCTAAAATTTTTGTATTAGATTGATTTAGATTTCGGATCCTATTAGTTAAACTAAACTAATCCGATCCAAACCGAACTTTTGTAAACATATAATTATTTTATAAAATTATAATACTACTTATATCTATACTAATAAATATTTAATAAAACTAATATTATAATTTATTTTTTTACAATTTTATAATATAAATATTATTCTTTTTTATAATTAATATAAATATTATCTTAATATCATATCTTTATAAATTTATCACTCTTCAACCAACTTAAAATTAAATTTTATCTCTTTTTATTCTTTATAAATTTCAGATTGGTTCACATTAAATTTATTTTATAACCCAAACTGAATCAATCTAAATAAAAAACATACAAATTGATCGGTTATACAATTTTATCTCTCGAAATCGATCTAATCACACTGCAAACATCTCTAGTCTCAATCGAAGTTCATCACCATTCACCAACTTTCCTTTTATTGTTTTTACTTCTCTCTTTGTATTTTGCCTTGCCAAACATTATTTTTGCCTTTTTTTTTCTCAGCACATTCTTATTATTATTATTTATTTTTCCTTGATCTTTGGTACAGAATCACTCCCCTTCCTCTGCTTTGATATGAACAGAACATCATTAACATCAGTGACAAGAAAATCTCTGACATATATTGCCGGTGAAAAAATGTCGGTAGTCAAAGAATTAATGTATTGGCTTCGCTAACATCATTATCTAATGTGATTAATTTCATAGAATTTTTTTTTTTCATTTTTAATGAATTCATCTCCTACCGTCATGAAAGTTTATTTGTTTACACTAAAAGTATTTTTATAAAACAATATAATTTCATATTTTAATTGAATTTTTATTAAGATTTAACATTATTATCAATAAAAATATTTCAGTACTAACTCAACTGGAAAACAATAGATGTTCTACCCATTTGCTTTTATTCATGCCAAATTACCAATCAGCAAAGTACCCACAGTTTCTTGAAATTAGAATAATTATTAAATCAGATCAACTCAATTATTCTGAATAAACTCAATTTAATTAATTAAAAAAAGCATAATATTAATTTGAATTAGTTGAAAAAATCATACTGAATTAAAAAAATGTTAGATGTTTCGAATATTAAATATTAAATTATATTATTCTACTTTTAAAACTTTCAAAAAAAAAGTTAAGATTTCACCAAAAAAAAAATACTATTCTCGAAACTCTTAGCTTGAACTTGACTGGACTATATATATTATCTAGTCTTTTTATTATTTTTATTTTATGTTATTTTTCCATAAATAATATAGTAAATAGTTTTAGAACAATATTTTTTTTTTTTTGCATAATCATCGGTTTTTTCACCTTTAGAATAAGACTAATTCCGTTTGCGTTACGCGGATGACAACACTAGCTCCTGGGAATTAGGCATAAGTGAGATTCAAACACAGGTTCTTCCATTATGGATTGTCCCTCTTATAAACTTAATAGAACCTTACACTACTAAGCTAATCCTTTGGGTTAGTTTTAGAACAATATATAAATATGTAAATATCACTTTTATAAAAAATATTTTAGTCTTCTAACAGGTGATATTTTAAAGATAAAAATGACGATATACAAAAATAAATAAAGTATTTTGTTGTGTTCAACGGTATTGCTATTTTCGTAGATGGAATTTTTTCTTATAAACTAAAAACAAATATATTAAAAAATATAAGACCTCTTTGTAACACTCATACTCCAATTTCAAAATCTAATTTTCTTAGTTGAAATTATCCGGCTGTCGTTTCTTTATTTAATTTAGTACTTCATATTCATCTCAATATTCACATTTTGGTATCTCCTAAGTATATTAACTATAAATGAAATCTTAACTACATCATGTAGAGGTGAAAATGGATTAAGTACTTTAGAGCTTATGACCTAATCTATTTAAAGTTTAATTCACTTTGGTTTATTTATTAAAAAGGTTATTAAGTTTAAAAAAGTCTATTTAATAAAAAGGTTAGACCTAAACTTTTAAAAGAACATTTTAAGTCGGTCGAGCCTGCCCAATTAAATAATTTAATTATTTTATAATCCGTTATAAGAAAATTCAATATTAGCTACAAAATATAGCTACAAATTTTTATTCATAGCTAATTTATATCTAAACAGCTACAGATTAGTTACTAAAAAAATTTTCTACTAATATATTAGCTACCAAATTAGCTTCTAATTAGCTACGGAATATAGCTACCAAGGAATATCATAGCTAACTTGTATCTAAATAGTTACCAATTAGCTACAAAATAAATTTTCTAGCTAATTTTCTTGGTCACTAATTAGCTATTAAATTAGCTACTAATTAGCTACGAAATATAGCGACCAAAAAAAATTTCTATCTAATTTTATTAACTACTGATTAACTACTAAATTAGTTACTAATTAGATATGAAGTCAATAATGAATCAAAGTCTCACATTGGATAGTTAGGAGCAAATTAAAGGGTTTATACGTAGATGGACTCATGCACATATTGTCTTAAGGAATTGGATTGTATTAAGGTATTGGTTGTATTGTGGTATCCTACTCTTGTGGTTCATTCTCTTGACTTGTGTCTTTGGCTCTACTCTCTCCGTCCAAATAGTGGTATCGAAGTCTGGTTGATCGGTACGTTGACCGGCTTTAACAATTAAAAATATTGTAGTAATTAGTTACGAATTGGCTACAAAAAATTTTCGCTACCAATTAGCAACCTAATATTAGCTCTTAAAAAGCTATTCTATTTTTGCTACCGAATTATTACAAATTAGCTACAAATTTTTGCCTAGCTAATATGCACAATTCTTGAAGTGATTTATATCTCTCTATTTATTTATTTATTTATTTATTTATTTATAACATTATAATAAAAATATAATATTTTTTATTTTATTAATAGTAGGCCTTTCGGCCCGTTACTCTATTCTCTACTCGTCCATTTGTCTATTGGTCCGTTAAATTTGAATTGTTAGTGTTGTTTTAAAGCCTTAATGTTAAATAGGCTATTGGACCAGGTTAGGTTTCTAAAAAGGCCAGACCAAACTCAAAAATTAGTCTATTTCTGTTTACAGACATAAACTTAAACTTCAATTTTGTGTAATAGGTCAGATCTATTTAACCTTTGGCCCAACCTGACCTGGCTTAAGCCTCACACATTCCCACCCGTAACTACATGCATAAAAGAGAGACTTAATTAGAAAAACTTTAATATTCTTTCTATTATAGACCGGATTTATGATAACCCGGTCAGCAATCACTTATCGTCATAGATATGGCGAGGTGCAACCCGTCTACCATCCCGACTAGCAGACGAGATACAAGATGACCTACGAGATACGACACAGACTACGAGCTGGGCCAAGACAACACATTTCAGGCCCACTACGACCCACAATCAACCCTAATGCACCTAATATAAATACACGTAGAAACACACCATGCAAGGTACGTAACATTCAGATATACCACAATAACCTAATCCTCATACTTATTTGAGCATCAGAGTCTTTGCAGGTGCCACACCGTCGTATTGGAGCTTGGACGCTGTGATCACCATCCATAACTGGTTCGAGACTTCGTCAACCCTATCAACCCGATAACTCCTTCAGATACGATCTCAACACTTTCTATCATAAAAAGTTTAATCTTTAATATAAAATCAATGACAACAAACATCTTGAGATAACAATCAATATGCCAATAACCTAATTTTACACCTTCATAGATATCCTAATTGAATAATAAATATATAAATATAGAGGGAAGTTTTTTAATATAATAAAGTGTATTATTTAATACTTGCGATATATGTTCATTATATTTTTTCATATAATTTTTTATTTATTAAATTTTAATCATATACTGTCTTAAGAGTAATATATAAGGATAGCAACAGGCAGGTAAGGGCGGGTTTTGGCCTCTCGTCACCGTCCTCGCTAATAATAGTGAACAATTTTGGTGGTTTAACAAAAAATAAGATACAGAGAAAAAATTCGAAGCCAATCTCATCTCTGTTAGGGATTGGAGAACTCACGGACAACTCATAATCATAATTTTTGTTTTTTAAAAAATTATTAATAATTTTTTGTTCTCTTTTCAAAGTATTTACTATCGGAAATAGTGACTAATTTACTCTCGGAAACTGAAATCGCATGAAGTAATTGTTGAATGACTACAAATAATTTATTATTAATATACTTGTACAAAAATTAAATGCTAACTTTTTTAAAAAAAACTAATTAATTAAGTTAATTCACATATAGTATATGAAAATATTACAATAAAATAAAATTCTAATTTTATAATCATTAATATTATTACCAATAATAATACTATATTTATATAAACCTAATATATATAATTCTAGTTACAAGATATAGGTGTAGGGATAAGATCGGTAATTAGATCTCCAAAATTAACCTATTTGAGCAAAACTCATAATATAATTAGATTTTCAAATGGGGAATAAGTTGCATGTGAATAATAAGTATATACAAAATTTTTTCCTTGCTTTGATAGTTTAGCAAAACAACATCACTATAGCCAAATGTCCCCACTTAATTTCTTTCCTATATAGCAATAAAATCTACTTCATATATGCATGCATGAATAATATATGATCTAGAAGAATAATTACACAGTCTAAATGTCTAAAATAACATGTTTTATCATAAAAAATGTCTAATAACATGCATGTGAACGATGGAATTTATCAAGTTGTGCAGCGAACATTATGATGGAAGCGTACTTGTTGGAACTTGGAATGTTAGAAACAAAATAATATATAAAAGAAAATAATTCTTTGTTAACTTTATTGTAGATACATAATACATTATAATTTTGCGATGGGCCAATAGCTTATGTTCACAATGTTGAAATAATTTTTTCAAAGCAAATAAAAAAGATTCATAAAAATAAGAAAAGTTGTTGCCCCAGAATTATAGAATTAAGAATAACAATAAAATATCTGAACCTTTAGCGTTCTTAAATTTATTGAATGCATCGGATGAATGTCATTTATTCACAAGCACTATCACACGAATCATAATAATGAAATCTCCGGTCATGATCCGTCTAAATGCTCCACTTGAATCCAAAGATGAATATGAACAATATCTAGAAGAAACAAAGGTTTATGCTCTTTGATCTTTCAAGTTTTTATATACAATCACTTTCTTATTCTTCTATAGTGATGGCGTGCTATGAAGATGAATTGGTTGTATTTGACTCGGGGACCATAATTTTTTTATAATAGTCAAGTGCGTTTTCATGGATGATTGTGTGTTTAGGACCTAAAAGCTTGAACGACCTTCAACAAAAGGGTACTTGTACTCGAAACTGACACATGTGGGTACGTAGGCAGAGAATACTTAGAGGCCAAGGATGACTCTCTCTAAATGGACGTTTGTTTCGAGGTTTGAAAATACATTTTCGGGTATCTTATTGGCAGGAATATATTCCCAATAATGTTTATTCCCAGACATTTTAAAGAAGTTGTTTGGTTTTTAGTTTTTGTTCTTAGGAATCTTTTGAAGAAATTTCAATAAAATTTAAAATCTATTTGATTTATAATAATGTTACATGTAATAATATGAAAATATTTTTATTGTATATAATATTATTTATTTATTTTAATTATTTAATCAATAAAAAAGTAAAAGATAACTAGTAAAAGGACAATAATTTAATGCAAATATATAGATTAGTATATATATATATATATATATATATATATATATATATATATAATGAATTAGATACATAATATCGAAAACTTACAGAGAGCGTTAGTCTTGAGGAATAAAAAATATTTTCAGGCATTTTATTTTTGATAATTTGTATATTTCTAAAAATGTGTATTTTTGAGCATTTTATAAGAGAGTGTTTCATAAAATTAACATCATTAGGAATACTTTTTGAATTTCAAATGAAAAATCCAAAAAAATAAAATAAAAAAGTGGTAGTTACAAGTAAAACATAAAATAACTACCTATATTCTTATGGGAAAGTAACTTACCCACATTTTATTTCACCATGGGAATGGAGATTACAGAAAATACAAAGGAAAAATATTCCCAGAAATAAATGATGCCCGGGATTCATTTTTTAAAATCTTGAAACAAACATAGGAATCTCACATTCCCAAGTACATTCCTAAGAATATTTTTTCTAAACCTTGAAACAAACGCCTCCTAAGGAACTTGGCAAAATAGCCTCGTAACTTCAGGAGAAGCGGTGCCTCCTCACAAGGGGGTTGCAGTGACCAGGCTCGGGCAACTGTTTACCAAAAACACAGGTCTTTGCAAAGTCGTAAGACCATGTATGGGGGATGACACCTACCTAGAGCTAGAAGGTCAAGGAAGTTGGTGACCTGATGACAGGGGAGTCGGTGACCGAAGCCCCGATGAACGGCGGCCTTATCTAAGGTACTTTGCATGATTATGAGGCACGCTCTGTCAAAGAACTCCTTATCCACAAAGGTCTACATTTCCTTATCAGCACGTTTGTCAAAATGGTCGAGAAGGCAGAGCTCCATAAGTGCTAGATCCTTATACATGTGTCAAAGTTTGTTAACCACCTTTTACTATATCCTAAAATCCTCACATGTTATGACAATGTTACCTAAGTTTGAAGATACTAGATTAGTAATAAATATTATTGAACTTAGAGAATTTTACTCACTATTTTATGAAAGCAATTAAACATAACCCTTCAAAAATTGATTGCGCCACATTATGCAACACATATGTTATAGCAATAAGTTTTATAGCACAATCCAGCCAAAAAACAAGACCCCCTTTGTGCTGCCCAAAATTTTACAATGGGCTTCATATGGGATTCAAATCAGGTGTCCCTAAATCATGTCTCCAATCATGTCCCACCAATAGAATATCGCCACGTCATTAAAAATATTTTTTTTTAATTTTGATCTTTAATTTCCTAATAGAATTTTTTAATGACGTGGCGATATTTTATTGGTGGGACATGATTAGGGACATAATTTGGGGACACCTGATTTAAATCCCTTCATATGATCACATGTTTATTGCGAATAAGCACTTGGTCTTCTTTTTGGGTTAACCAAGCCCTCTCAATAGATGTCAATTTAGCCAAATATTTATCCTTCATTTGGACTAACTAAACACTTTGTTAAATCTTTGTGGAAGCATCAATTTATTATGCTTGAAAATTTACTACCTTAGGGTAATTAAATTTTTTGCATGAGCACACCTGAAACACCCTTAAAAGTCATCTATATCGATAACCTTCATAGTAAAAGTCACTTTGGCAAGCGTACTATATTCAAAAGTCGAGAAGAGAATTCAGGCAAGCCTTAAGACTTTCCTTAACATGTTATTAAACTTAAAAAACGCTTTCCAAACAATCGTTTAATCTTAGTTCATAAGACATAGAAGAACATAGAGTTAATAACTAGCTTACTTACCATATAGAAATAAATTAAAATAAAATAATAACAAATCAAAGTATATACACATTATGGTATATTGTAAATTATGGATTAACAAGATATCAAAGCACTCCACCAACCACAAATTCCTTTAGGTCATGCAGGTTGGCTTGTAAGTGATACTCTCACTCAACGATCAAACACTAACAGTTAGTTCTATCATATGAAAGCCCATCTTTGGATGGAAAACAATCATCCACATGAACATTTGATTTATGCCTATTACGAGTTTATTGTCAAGCTTGGGATTGTTTGGTCAAGTTGTGTTACACCTTTTGGTGGAACCACAATCCACATAAACAACCACATGCTCATCTTTGTAAACTTAATCAAATCGATCTCCACAATAGAAGCAATATATCTTTATTTGAAAAAATAGATTTTTTTTGGAGACATAAAAAATTGCTTGAAAGAAATCAAACTGTTTATTCACAAAAAAAATCAAACCGTTTGATCTATACCAAATTGTTTCACCAACATCAAATCATTTGACCAACGTCAAATATAGACAAAATCACATATATTAGAATAATATTTCCTAATTCTAGTACATCAATAAAGTTCTGTAAAGCCTTCTATCTTTCAACTTGTTAGTCTAGTGGGGTCTTATCCTTAAAAGCTGTTAGTATGCCATGGCTTCAAATCTCACATCATGCACTTCTATCCCTTCATTTTGAATTTTCTCTTGCATAAAAGCAGAAACAACAAAAATAACTAAAGAAGTGCACCAATTTAGATTCGAAACCATGACCCGCAAAACAATGTGATACATTACCGTTGTGCCACCTCTAACGGACATGTTGAGCGCTTGATAATATCTAAATACAAACATTGATCTTCATGACAACCATTATTGAATTTCAGGTTTTTAAATTTTGGAAAATATCCATATATTAGGTGTTATGCTGCCAAAATTTTTCTAAGTTTAATGATTAATTGTATGTCTTTGCTATTTGTTAATGGAGAGCATATTCCGCTCACTAGGTTTCTGGTTGTATGGTCTGGCCGATATTTGCACGTGTTTGTTGTTTGTTAGTGGAGAGCAGAACTCAATAAATTTCTGAATTGTTGTAAATATTGTTTTTGAATTGCGAATTATTGAATTTTAGGTTTTTAAATTTTGGGAAATGTCCATATAGTACCATGTAAATATCGCATAACATGGATTGTAGGTGGATGTACGAAAGATTGAATTATGCTTGGACTCAATTGACACATGAATTTATTTGAGGAGTAGACAAGTTTGTTGAGCATGCTATGAACTCTAATTACTATTTATCATAAACAAGGATTAGATGTCCGTGTGTAAAGTGTAGAAACATGAAACTGTTAAATGGTCCTCTTATGAAGACTCACTTGTACAAACATGGCTTTAAGCCTGAATATTAGATTTGGACAGAACATGGTGAAGAAAGGCTAATAGTCACAGACTTATTAGGAGATGATTTGAGCAATGCTGTGGGATGATGATAGTAATCAGTTTGACATGATGCATCAAATGGTGACCAATGCATTCGGGCCATTTGTTTATGACACATCTGATAGGATCAACGAGACAATAAATGTGGAGGAGTCGCTGAACCTTGAATTTCAAAGATTTTATGATATATTGATGGCAACTAACCAACCAATTTATGAAGGGTGTTTCAAACTTACTTTGTCTATTTTAATTAAATTGTTGACTGCTAGATTCAAGCAATTAGAAAGTTCCCCAAAAATGTTTGATTATTTTGCACAGATACTTATCAATGTAACACCTTCAAAAGAGCATATGCTGAAAAATAGTTACCAAACATAAACTTAGGGCTCGGTAGAGAACGATTTCATGAAGGTTTGGAATGTAAAGGGTTTTAGAGGTTTTTTTTTTTCTTCTAGCTTTTTCCATACATAAACTGAATTTTCCGGTTACCAGAATGTTAAAAATGTCACCTACAATAATAGCAAGTAATTTAATTGCTTCTAAATCCTTCAAACTGGTTTAGTTACCTCCTGTCTTGATATTTTTTAAATTGTATATTCATCCCTTAGTGTTTTTCTTTTTTCTTTTTTTTTTTTGGTGATCATTAAAAATAAACTTATTATTATCACAGATTGCTGGAAGGTGAAGGTTCTCTTACCGGTTAGCAGGGAGCTCCAAAGGATTCAATCATAAATGGATAAACCTTTAAATTGGTCCTTGAGGTTATGAAAACTTTAAATTAGTTTCGATTTTGTAAAAAATCATTTATTTTAGTCATTTTCTATTTAGTTTTTTAATGTCGTTTAATAGGTAAAATGACTAAAAATACATGTCATTATGTAAAGTTAGGGTCTATTTTAAAGTTTTTAAAATCTCAGGGACTAATCTGCAAACACTTACGATTCAGACACCAATTTAAGAGTTTACTCAAATATAAATAGATTTTTTTTTTTTGGTTCATAGGAAAGTAGTACAATCGAGATTTGAACCCGTACTCACATACACATATCCCCATGCGCTCACCAACTGAGCTACTGGAACATAAATAGGTTATCTTTGATTATATAAACCAGAAACGTAACAAATAATAGTTCACATAAAAAATACTTCAAAATAATGGTGCAGACAATAATAGCATTAATAGCTCTTTAAAATTGATAATAAAGTTTGTCCCGATTCTCAAATGTCCCAATCAGTTCATTGTCGGTTATGAAACAACATCCCCCTTCCAAAAACCCTCCCAAAAATTAAAAATAAAGATGATGAATCATCTGGATGAGAAGATTTATTAGTAAAGTATCAAGAGTAAATGTGATGTGGTAAATTTTTTTTCTATCAGCTAATTTTTAAGAGTAAATTAGATTTAAATTTGAATTTAAAATAGTATTATAGTCTATGTTAGTAAAAAAAAAAAAGAAACACAAAGACAAAAAAAAATCGCGAGACAAAAAGGCCCATACTAAAAAGAATGGCAAGTAATAACTAGGCAAAAAAAAAATGTCATTTTTATAAGGATAGCCTTTGATACTATCTTATATTTTAAATTTAGGTCTAACTTACTCCTAAAAACTAATTTATAAGAAGAAGGTTGTCAGATCTCTTATATATATATACTTGATGTTAATCATATATATATTTAGCCAACGTGATACTTCTACCCGCATATCTTGAAATTTTTACAGAAAATAATAGGAAAAAAGAGTGATGAAGAAATGAATAACTTTCATACTAGCATCATCACAGCCTAAAAAAACTGGGTCATAACATTAGCGATGGCTTGCAACGGTTAAGACGGTCGCTAAATTAGTGACGGCTAAGATCGTCACAAATAATAAAAAAGAAATTTGGTCAAGACATTGGAGATGACTTAGACCATTGCTAAATTAGCAACGGCTAAGTTCGTCGCAAACAATAATAAATAAATAAATAAACAAATGGTGCCTATTTTTGCGACAACTTCGATCGTCGCTAAATTAGCGACAGTTATGACCTTCACTAATTTGTCTATTACCGATTTACCGTCACAATTTAGTGACGGTGTCGAGCGGTCGCTAATATTATGTAACTAATTTAATACATTCTTATAGTGGTTGTTGATTGAAGGACCATATGTCATGTTAAATTTAACAAGTTTGGTTTTTCTTTTCAACATAGACCAACACACTATAAGTTTTTGTTGAATAGTATTTGGACCATGGTAGTCCATTAAAAAATGTGGACTATGTTAGACAATACATTCAACAAATCCATAATACCCTTCCTCTTTTTTTCTAAACATCAAATTTACGGTTTGAGAATTGTGCCTTAATTAAGACTGAGAGAGCCTGTGTGGCCAAAAAGTAATTATAAAGAAGTTTATATTTTACCTCATTTTGAGGAGGAGATAAACGAGAATTTGAATTTGCAACCTATTAAACATAAGACTCTGTCATATTTCACTTGAACAACCCATCAAGATTTAACACTTCTAGGAACAGATTCAGAGGGGGCAAGAGGAGCCAAGGTCTCCCCTCCCTCCCCCGGTAATAATACTTTTATATATATATTACAATTTACATATCTACTAAAAGTTCTCTGTAGTGCACTACCGAGTCTTGCATTTGAACTAGGAAGGGTGAAGTTTTGCTATTGTGCTATATTATTTTGTGTTATTTTTATATTATTCTTTTTCATTTTTAAATTCTTTCAGCATGGTTTTTCTCCTTTATTTTAATAAATATATTTTTCCTTTTTCATTTTGAAAAAGTTATACACATATAAAGAATATATATTTATATTACTTTATATGTTAGTAAATAGTAATATTTAAATAGTTTGTTCAAAAAAAATTAATATTTGGATTTTACAATAAGCCATTATTTTTGTGTTTTAGTAGTTTCTATAAAAATTATTATTATTATTTTAATGTTTTTAAAAACTTCTTATTTGGATGTATTTAAGAAAAAAAATGAAAATTTGTGCTCTTAATTATAAATTTAAAAATAAAAAACCTAATGCAAATAAGGATATTTTTTTCATAGTCGATATATTATGTTGTTTTTCCCCTAAAAATTTGATTTTTTTTTGAATTATATACTAAAATAGTCTCTTACTTTGTATTTTATAAGTCAGTTTAGTTCATCGCGAAGTCAGTCATTTTAGTCCCTAATTTTCACTACTATTGGTCATTTTAGTCCCTGACTTTCACTACATCATTCATTTTAGTCCCTGACTTTCGGGGACTAAAATGAATGATCATATAATTCAGGGACTAAAGTGACCTGTAAAATATAAAGTCAGGAACTAAAATGAATTGTTTTCGAAAAGTTAGGGACTGAAACGGTACATCACCTTTATTTATAAATTTATAAATTTTTTATATACTTAATACTTTTCATTATTATTGTTTTAAATTATGCTTCTCAATTACAAAAAAAAAAGTTTTCTGATCCCTTTCCCCCAACCAAGTGTTCGTGGGTCCGTCCCTGCACCTCCTTTTTAATTGCTCCGATCTTCTCCTATTATTGAAATAAACATAATAATGCTAGTGTCATTTAGTGTTTGAAACTATGTTATTATGTAATGTTATTATTATTTTAGTCCGCAAAAAATTCAAAATATTATCAAATTAGTCTTTGATCATAGACTAAATATTAATTTAGTAACATTTCAATTGAGAATTATAACAACAGCACAATATCTCCTTTTGACCCAATAAAAATGTTCGCGAACTATTTTGTTTCTTGAGTTAAAAATAGAAATTGATCCTTGAATGATTATTCCCTTCTGTTAATAGGATGATAAATATGCTGACAGTTATATTTTAAAAGACCTGAGACTTATCTCCCTATTATTTTACTCTTTTCAACTATTTAAATATAAAACTATATAAGTATATTCATAATTAAGAGTGTTTAAAACCGATCAAAATCAATTTAAACCGATTAAAACAAACTCAAAAAATCAAAAATTAAATAAACCGAAAATTAAACAAACCAAAAGCCACAAAACCAAAATTATTTTAATGAATTAGTTCGGATTTTGGATCCTCTTAGTCTAACCGACAAACTAATCCAATTTAAACTGAACCAATCCAATTTAATTAAACCCAACTTTTATATATACATTTACAATTTTTTAATAAAATTACAATACTACTCATATCTATACTATTAAATATTTAATGAAACTAATGACATAGCTTATTTTTATCACTCTTAATATCATATCTTTATAATTTTTACCACTCTTCAATCAATCTAAAATAAAATTTAATCTCTTTTTATTCTGTCTACACAGTATTTTTTTGGTAAATTTAATTCTATATATTTTACGTTTTATCTTTTATATTTTATTTAAGATCTAATTTTACATTCAATTTTGTGTATAATTAACATAAAATTAAAACTAAAAGTCAATGCAATCAGAGCGGGGTGGTTGGCCAATGGTGGCCTCCTCCCCTCCCCTCTAATTTTTTAATTTTATTGTTATTTTATATGTAATTTATCTAACACCTCCCTTTCCTCCTCCTCTAAAATATTTTGTTTTTTAAATTAACATTGTTTTTATTCTCTAAATGTTTGTGTTACTAATTTAGTTATTTAAATATTTTTGTTATTAATTTAGTTTTTAAAATAAATAGTGACACAAATATCACTTTTGAGTCTCCGAAGATACTTGCTTTGTCATCAACTTAATTCTTATAGATGGATAATTCACCAAGGTGGGTCTCCTTCAATTTTTCAAAGACTAAATTGATGACAAAATTCTTTTAAAAATAACCAAAAATAACACTTTTTTCCAATTTTTTCATAATGATGTTTTAGAGAAAAAATGATAAAAACATTGCATTTTGTAGGGTAGCATATTATTTTAAATTACATGATTTCCAATTAGAAAAAGTTAATTTGAAATCAAAGTTTTTAAGAGATAATAAATGTCTTTAAAATGAATAGAAAGTTAGTAAAATTAGAAAACATTCGAGTGATAATCATTTATTTTAATCTAACACTTCCAATCTCTATAACAACTACTGAGAAAGCATTTTTGACAACAAAATATTCAACAAGTAATTCTTTTAAGTAAAATTACTATTTCAATTATTAATTAATTTTGAATATATTAATTTTATATATAATTTTAACTTTAATTTTTTTATATTTAGCCCTCAAAATATTTGGTCTAGCGTCTAATTCCACCACCGGATCTAATCCAAATTGAATGAGTACAAATTAATCGAATCAAATTCACATCACAAATACCCCTATCCATAATGTCAAGCTATGTTCCCTTGGTGTGGTAGCATGTGATGGCTAATGACTTCCACATGGGTCCACAAAATCCTCTAATCATAAGTTTAGTAAATGGTCATATTATAGCGTTCCCTAAAGTCTAAATGTCATATTATATACCGATCTTATAAAGTTCCTTAGGGACAAAAGCAAGCATTTTCCTTTCTCTAGCTTTTAATTTGAACCATAATTGAGAGCAAGAAGTCCAAAAGCGTAGTTAATAGGTAGAATAATTAGGGGACAAGTAGTGGTTAATTATGTTGAAAACTAAGTTAAAAACATAATAAAAGGGTGTCACTTAGGTTATAAAGCGAACAGAAAATTATGTTGATGGGACTAGTTTTATAAATTTTTTAGGGCCCTAAGGGCACTAGTTAAGATTACTAGAAGTAGAAAGATAATCATAAGAACACATTGTTATGTCTCTCGGGAATATAAAAAACAACACATTCCAATATTTTGTTACTACATTTGAGTTATTAAGTAGTGCCCTTAAAATCCTAAATATCATTTGCCAATTTTTTATTATAACACTGATTACAGTTTGTTATAGATATATCTATTTTACTACGAAGATTTCTACCTCGAAAGTGTCTATTATTTTATAATGAAATAGTCACCTCCATGACAAATTAAAAAGTGTCATATTAAAAAAAATAAATTAAGAATAATGTCATATTAAAAAAAATCACGAGAATAATAAGTACTTTTATAACGAAGTAAGAATCACATTAAAAATAATATACGTGAGAATAGTAAAAACCTCTATGATAAAGTAGGAATGTCAATTTATATAAAGATAGGCACTTCCAAAATATAACCCAATTAATAAAAAAATCAGTGAAACTAGCCCCACTAAGATAATTTTGCCATCACAACTCACAAACAACTTTTGGTCTAATCATCTGCGCATGTGTGAGTAAGGACTAAGGAGAAATGATGGGGTGAGATTAGGCGTGGGCAAAAGGCTATCACTAATAAATAATGGCTGGGTCCTTTTTTAGTGAGTGAATGGCTGGATCCTTAAGCAACACAAAAAAAAAAGAAAAAAATATATAAAAATTAATGTTTTCTGGGTATTTTTAACCATCCTCAATATAAGCAATTTAATTAATAGAATTAGATGTTACTATATAAAGTTATAATTAATAAATAATGATTTATACAGCTTAACATAAATATTATACTCCTCTTACAACATTGAATATATACTCAATTGAGGTATTGTCTGTTTTAACGTATAAGTCTAAGAGCATGTTTGTTTTTTTGCTCTTCACCCGTTCCAACGCCTAAAAAACCACAATTGCATATTTCCATGTATTAAACACCAAAGCAAGTAAATTTTGGATTCACGTTGAATGTGTTGTAAACATTTATCCAAAGACACACTCACAATTTTATCTTGAAAAGGTATTTTGGTGATTTAGGGAGAGTGGAGCTTATAAGTTATAAGGTGTTGAGGTCTTGATCGGCTCCTATCTGATGTGAGACTTGAACATAATATTGGGTTTTTATGAAAGATGAAATGTGAATTGTATTAACTCAGCAGAAGATACAACACATATATACAGAAATAAAACCCTAATCCTAACCGACCTTAATACACGCACAAGCAAGACCCAAATACAACGGCCCAAGAGGAGAAAAAAGAGATGGGGGCTGAACACGCAAACAAGCCCAAAAAAGGAACTAAAGTAAGAAAAAAAAGCCTTTTAATATAAAATACAATGATTTAATACCCACCTGCAAGTTGGAGAGTAAATGTTGTTTACACCCAATTTGGAGACTAAGTGTCAAAAAAGCAGCTGGCTCCAAATGCTTGCGAAGATATTTGCGATTTGGTCACGAGTGTTGACAGGAAGCAGGTTGATGAGGCCTTTCTGAAGTTTCTCATGGACGACGTGACAGTCGATCTCTATGTGCTAAGTGCGTTCATGAAACACAAAATTTCGAGCAATATGCATAGCAGAATCATTATTACAACAAAGTAAAGCGGGTTGCCAAAAGTTGAGTTACATATCATTAAGCAGATATATTAACCATTGGACTTCACAAGTGGTAGAAGTAATGGCTTTGTACTCGACTTCTGGAGATGACCGAGAAACAATGCTTTTTACATTTCCAGAAAATTAGAGAACTTTCTAAGAAAGCACAATTACTAGTAATAGATCGTCGTGTGACTGGGCAAGTAGCCAACTTTGAGTGACTGTAAGCCTTTAGATGCATCAGAGAAGATGAAGAGTAAAACAGACCCTGATCAGGGTCCTTTCTTAAGTATCTAAGGACCCTGATTACAGCATGGAAATGTTTCTGACGAGGACGCTTAAGTTCTTGACTTAATTATTGAACAGCAAGTTGAATGTCTAGTCTAGTGTTGGTTAAGTAGATGAGTTGCCCAATTAATATACAATAACCAATTACATTTTCGTAAAAAGCATCGACTCGAAAATTTGTAAAGCATCTTTTACCATGGGAGTATCAACAGATTTACTTGCAATAAGACCATATGAGACAAGAAGATTAAGGGTATACTTGCATTAGGATATAAATATTCCTAGGTGTGACCTAGCTATTTCAATCCCAAGAAAGTAGCGTAAAGCACCTAAATTTTTTAAATGAAATTTTCTATCAAGTTTTTCTTTAATAGAATCAATTTCATTCGTATCATTTCTAGCAACAAGCAAATCATCGAAAAAAAGAGAAATTACAGTGGTTGACATATTGTGATGTTTAAAAAATAAAGTATGATCATGATGAGAATGTTATACCCAAGACTAACTAAAAAAGATGATAATTTCGCATACCACATCCTACTAACCTATTTTAAGCCATAAAGAGATTTGTTTAATTTGAAAACAAGATTTTTATTTTTAACATCAAGACCCTGAGGAATAATCATATATATAAACATGATAATTTAGATCACTATGTAAAAGAGCATTATTAATGTCTAATTCTTAACCACAGAAATAGCTCATAACAGCCTAATAGTCGTGAGCTTAGCAATAGGCACATACATGTCAAAAAAGACTATCCCTTCAACTTGCCTATTACATTTTGCTACAAGTCTAGCCTTATACCTTTTAATACTACCATCAGAATTATACTTTATTTTGTAAACTCATTTACAACCAATAGGTTTTTTGTTAGGAGGAAGAGAAGTAATAGTCCAAGTTCTATTTAAAGCTAGAGCAAGTAACTCATCATCCATAGCCTTAACCCAATGTTCATGTTCACATGCATCTTTACAACACTTAGGTTCAGTTTGAACAGTGATATTTAAAGCAAAGACAACATAAGAGTTATATAGTTTATCATAAGAAATACAAGAAGAGAGGATATTTTACAACAGAATTGTTAACTGGAGTTTTACATTTAAGAATTTCACAATGATAATCTTTCAAGTAAAAAGGAGGTTAAGAAATTCAGTAGACTTTCTTAAAGCTAAAGGTGCATACGAAGATTCAGAGTTATCAATAATAATCATTAACAGAATTAGGCAAAGAATTGTTAGGAAATGTCTCATCTACTTCATGAGTAGGCTAAGTTAACGTAGGAATTGAGGGTTCCATGAGCAAGGGTTCATACAAAACATGGGATTGGGATTCATCACTATGTAAAAAAGCATTATTAATGTCTAATTCTTAACCACAGAAATAGCTCATAACAGCCTAATAGTCGTGAGCTTAGCAATAGGCACATACATGTCAAAATAGTCTATCCCTTCAACTTGCCTATCACCTTTTGCTACAAGTCTAGCCTTATACCTTTTAATACTACCATCAGAATTATACTTTATTTTGTAAACTCATTTGCAACCAATAGGTTTTTTGTTAGGAGGAAGAGAAGTAATAGTCCAAGTTCTATTTAAAGCTAGAGCAAGTAACTCATCATCCATAGCCTTAACCCAATGTTCATGTTCACATGCATCTTTACAACACTTAGGTTCAGTTTGAACAGTAATATTTAAAGCAAAGACAACATAAGAGTTATACAGTTTATCATAAGAAATACAAGAAGAGAGGATATTTTACAACAGAATTGTTAACTGGAGTTTTACATTTAAGAATTTCACAATGATAATCTTTCATGTAAAAAGGAGGTTAAGAAATTCAGTAGACTTTCTTAAAGCTAAAGGTGCATACGAAGATTCAGAGTTATCAATAATAATCATTAACAGAATTCGGCAAAAAATTGTTAGGAAATGTCTCATCTACTTCATGAGTAGGCTAAGTTAACGAAGGAATTGAGGGTTCCATGAGCAAGGGTTCATACGAAACAGGGGAAGGATCAGTATCAACATTGCTCTATTGTATTGATTTGAAGGGGAAGACATTTTCATAAAAAATCACATTTCTAGAAATAGTTATTGTACGAGTTTCTAAATCCAAAACATTGAATCCCTTTGTGCTAGTTTTAAAACCAAGAAACACACATTTATATTCCCGTTGATCAAGTTATGTACGATGATTAACAAGAGTGCTAACAAAACACAGGCAATCAAAAACCTTAAGATTCATATAAGTAGGAGGTTCTTGAAAAATAAGTTCAAAAGGACTTTTATTAGATAAAATAGCACTTGGTAATCTATTAATAAGGTGAACAACATATAAAACAGTAAAGCACTAGTTGGACTGGGGAAGTTTAGATGAAAACATCAAATTTCTACAAACATTATTAATGTGCCTATGTTTTCGTTCAACAACCGAATTTTGTTGAGGAGTTTCAATGTAAGAGGTTTGATAAAGAATATCTTTGGAAGCATAAAATTTAGACATGAGAAATTCAGGACCATTATCAGAACGTATAGTTTTCACAGCACTATTAAATTGTATATGTACATATGCTATAAAGTTTTTGATTAAGGACCTAGTTTCACCCTTATTGTGCATCAAATTAACCCATGTATGTCGAGAAAAATCATCAACCATAGTAAGAAAATAACGATGACCATGTATCCAATATGTGTTTAAGGGACCCAAATATCCATGTGTATGAGATCAAACAAAGAATCAGAACGATGATTATCATTTGGAAAGGGAATTTTAGTTTGTTTAAAAAAATGTCAAAATTTACAAAATAAATTAGTATCACAATCAACATAAGGAAAAACATTTTAATGTAACGAATGACTGAACTAGATGGACGTCCTAGATGATCATGCCACACATTATTCTTTACAACAAAATTACTTGAAATATGAGAAATAGTTTTATTAGCAGAAACAGAAACAGTTTGTGGGTGCTTTAGGGTATATAAACGATTGAAGACGTTAGCATGTCCAATCGTCTTCCTAGTATGACTCTCCTATATAATACATATAGACTTGTTAATAACAATAATGAAATCAGAATCAACAGCAAGTTTAAAGACAACAATTATATTAAACTTGAAATCAAGAATATGACATCCTTTAAAACAAGTTTGTCAGTGAATCTCACACTTCTAATAATACAAGATACCAAAAAAGAACCATTTGGAAGATTTACATGGACAAGAGACATATTAAAATAAGATTCAAACAATAACATATTACTTCAAATATGATCGGTGTAGTGTGTGTAATTTGATTAACAGCAACATCAGTTTTATGAGTGCATGCTTGTCTGAGCATATCAACAAGTAAATCATAATCTTCTTTTGAAATATTTGGACTAGAACTAGTGGAAACAGAACCAGAGTTTGTATCAACGGAAACATTATTCACATTTGCTTGAGAGGACTTGTTCTTGAATTTGAAACTAGCAGGAAAATCATTCTTAAAATAACAAGTTTGAAAAGTATGGTTAAATTTTTCACAAAAGTCACAGAGCTTTCTATTTCTACAGGAGGAAGGTTTAGAGTTTACCTTCCATTTACCTTTCTGAGTATTATTACCTGATTGAAGATTAGATTTCCAAGTAGCAACCGCAATGGTAAGATTATTGTTATCCAAGAAACACTTACTCGTGGTTTGACATTCTTGCTACAAAATTTGGGCAAAAACCCTAGAAATAGGAGGTAGGGGATCTAAACATACAAACTGTCACCTAAGGGTGTCATAAGTGTCATTTAATCCTTAAAAAAAAGCAACAAACATATTCATTGTCACGATTATCACACATACTTGTAGCAAGGGCATAAGTACACTTAGTGTCACAAACACATCAAAGAACAGGCCGTAAGGTATCAATTTCTTGCTAAAGTACTTCAGATGTATGAAATACTGAGAGATATCGAGATCTTCTTGACGAATAAAGTGAATAGCTTGTAAAATATACGATAAACAAAAATAATTGCCCTTCGATTATTGATCTTTGAGGTCTTGCCAAAGATCTTTGGCAGAATCAAAGAAAGAAATACTCGAAGAAATTTCGGAGAAATAGAACAAGATAGCCAAGAGGTTACCATAGTGTCGCATTTAATCCATTGTGTGAAGAGAGGATCACCTGGAGGTAGTTTCGCTAACTCACCGATGATGAAATGAACTTGTCTTTACAAATCAAGGCTTTCATCATATTCCTCAACCAAATGAGATAATTTTTAGATCCTTACAATATCGGAGACGCAACCACGGAGCTTGGATTATCTCCTGGATGCAAATAATAGGGGAAAGAAGGATTCTGTGCTTCAGAAATAACAGGAACAGAAACAAAAACAGTAGCATCAGCCTCATGGTTATGAGAGGATCTGAAAAGGATCAGAAAGGGAAGGAGGGATGTGGTTTGTGAGAAACCCTAGTGCCAAAGACGAAAGGATAGAAGAAAAAAAAGAAGAAGAACAAGAGTTAAGGACAAAACCCTAGCGGAGCCTAGAAGATCGAGCGCTCTATGATAACATATTGGGTTTTTGTGAAAAATGAAATGTGAATTCATATAAAAAAAATAAAACCCTAATCCTAACCGACCTTAATACAGACACAAGCAAGGCCCAAATACAACGGCCTAAGAGGAGAAAAAAGAGACGTTGGCTAAACACGCAATTTAGCCCAAAAAAGAAACTAAACTAAGAAAAAACTAAAAAAGCCTTTTAATCTTAAATGTGTAAACTCTCATATTGATCCCTGAGATTGTAGGCATCCTGCACATTAGTCCCTGAGATTATGAAAACCTCAAATTAGTCCCTGACTTTGCAAAACGACATGCATTTTAGTCCTTTTACCTATTAAACGACTTTAAAAAACTAAGTAGAAAATGACTAAAATGAATTATTTTTTGCAAAGTCAGGGACTGATTTGAGGTTTTCATAATCTCAGGGACTAATCTGCATGACCCCTATAATCTCAGGGACCAATTTGGAGGTTTACTCAATCTAAAATACAATGATTTAATCCATAGTCTAAAATTATCTGTAAATAGGGTGAGAACCCATTTACTCCAAGAGCAAGTCTTGGACATTTACTCCACTTAATATCTCTTCACTCACATTAAATTTCACTAATCCAATCGTTGAATTACATGATGTTATCATGATAATTGTGTATATAAAATTTTAGAAAAATCTAACATCTCTAGGTATGTCATATTGTAGGCGAGATTTACTTATATTTTAAAAATGTTTTATTCATTAAAATGAAGTAGATTGATAAAATATCAACAAGTCTACAAATAATGTGAATTTTTATATGATTGATCTATCAACTAAGAACTTCATATTCAACGGTTGGATTGGTGAAATTTAATGTGGGTGAAGAGATATTTACCGGAGTAAGTATCCAAGACTTACTCTTAAAGGAAGTGAATCCACATCCTTGTAATACTATATTTTTTTAACATAATTATTTATCACAATTGATAAATCCTTTAAATATATTAATAATAATTCAATTATTGCTTGTGTATAGATATACTTTATTAAAATGATAAAACTCACTTAAGTGATATTAAACAAATTAGCTAGTCTTAAAATTTTGGGTAGAAAAATATCCTTAAATTACATATTATTAAAAAGGCTAGCTAGGTCAAATAAATAATGGGATTGATGGTGGAGGGTCCCAAAACTTAGATAATGGTTGGAGTGAGGAGGGACTTTTGGTTGGCAAAATGGGCAATTTAAGGGACCATGTGGCTCCCTTTATGCCTTGCCCTTCAGATTTTTCAATTCCTTCTTTCCACATTTTAGGTGATGTTTGGGTTTTACACCTGTTAGATTCTCTAGCTCCAGGTTTTACGTTCTTAAATTAAAACTACTTAACATTATAGTAGTAGATCTGTAGTTGTAGACTATAAAAAATAAAAAATAAATAAATAAATAAAAATCTGTAGTTGTACTCACACCTTTCCCACACTTATATATATATACTTCTTTGTATTTCTTCATCACACAAATGGCATATCCTAACACATGTTGTCCATGACCAAAATGGTTCTAATAGTTTATTCATCGTTGATATTCACACCACGCCTTTTAATGATAACATGAGTATCTTTTATATAAAAACTTCTCAAAAAGTGAAAAACTTATATTTTTGACTATGTCTATAGTGTATCATTGACACTCTACTCAATCTGAATTATTAAATTTTAATTTTATAAGTAAATTTATATTTTAATTCTATATATAATAACATTTTTAACCTTATTTTGTAAGAGGACATATCAGTGTGCAAAGCTTAGTTCTTGACACACCCTATAATTCACCTATTTTCATACGAGTTTTACTCAAAAAATGTATTTTTGATGAATAAGGTTTTTCAAGAAAAGGTATGTTGACCATATTAACTAACCTAATTCATGTTAGGAATTTAGGTTTGAGCTAAAAAAGAAAGAGCTGCTGAGAAGCTAGACCCAAAAGAAATTATCTTATGTGGTTAAGCCCAAACTAAATTAAGATTGCTATTAAATTATACTAGAGTATTTTATCTAGATTTTTTTAAAAAAAAATGTATGGCGCAAATATGGACTATTTAGTTCGTGTTGAGAATGCATCTAACAAGTTGATCTAATGGTTAGGGAGTAAAACTTTGAGAAGCAGTTCTTCTATTCAAACATCTCTTTATAGGGAAAAGAAATTATGTTAAATAGTTAAGCTCAAAATAAATTAAGGTTGTTATCTGATTACTAAAATATTTTTTCTAGCCTATATATTTTTTGGATCAAATAATAATAAGGTTTTTAAATATTTTTTAGTAACTGTCTTCCTCATTTGATTTATATATACAAAAAAAAAAGTGTTGGATTTTCGTTTGATTTTGGTGATTTTATTTACGAGAAATAAAGATGAAATTTAAACAAAAAAAAATAAGGAAAGTAAGGAAGAAAATGAAATAAAAAGACTTTATAAGAAAGAAAATAAAACAAAGAAAATTTGTACGAACAAAACAAAAAAATGTGATTTATAAATGGACTAAAAGCATATTTGAAATTAATAATTATGGTCCTTATAATTTTTTTTCGTTTGATTTTATTCCTTTTCTTTCGGGTGGTATAAGGATGCAAATAGAAAATTATTAAAACTTTTAGGGTTAAAATATGTTTGTGGTTGTCTCTCTAAATATTAAAATAATTTCATTTAATTCTTTTAAAATAAAAATTCTGTTTTAATTTTTGCGAAAAATTGGTTTGTTTCTGTTTAATCCTCGCGAAAAATTGATTTATTCATGTTTGGTTTCTTTGTTAGATTAATAGAGAGAGCAAACAGAATTAAATCAATTTTTCGCGAGAACTACAAATGATATTTTATTTTAAAAGAATTAAATAGAACATTTTTAATGCAGAGAGGAACACAAATATATTTTAACCAAATTTTTAGTGTGAAAATTTTATGAGGACCAAAACAATAAATCATGAAACTTACTGAAATTAAAAGCTTGTTTCAATAAAACTATAATCATACCCTTTTGTTTTCCTTTTTTTAATTATGAGATGAGATTTTCTTTTTATTGAAGAGGACGAAGGCACATGATGATAATGGCAAGAATATACTAGTGTGCTATATATCATGATGTAGAGGCATAAAAAAGAACATTATTACGTTTTGTAAATAGAAAAATATCATCATTACTTAATTACTGATATGATATTTTCATTAATAGAGTAATCATTAAATAGTACGGGACTATATAATTTTTCTTGCAAAAAAGGCTCAGTTAAATTAAAATTGTTAGTTTGTCAATGATGAAAAAGTATTGGCAAAAATATACTTCTAGTTAAAGTTTCACTTTGACTTTTTAGTAATTGTTTAGTTTGTTTTGTTCTCAATAAAGTCATAATTTCTTTTTTCGGTTTAATATAGTCATTCTTTTGTTAACTTCATTAAATAGTTAACGAAAAAAACAACACTGTTTTAATTTAGAATTTCTTTGTTCTTAGTAAAAAAAAACAGTCATTTTGTTTTTGTTTATATTATTTAATAAAATTAATAAAAAAGATCATGTTGAATTAAAATAGATAATATGAAACAAAAATTAATTTTTTAGGAGAGCAAAGTAAAATCAATTAAAAACTTGTTAGAAAACTAAAATATAACTATTTTTGTCAAAGAAAAGAATTATATTGACTTGTGAGGCCCAAAGCTAGATACAAAATTGAGGTCCAAAACTCGATAGATTATCTGTAGTCCAAAAAAAAAATCGATAGATTATCCAAATAACAAAGATAGCACTTGTGCTCTGTCATAAAGAGCGTTTTCGTTTTACTTTATTTTGTTACAATGAAATTAACTAACTACGAAAGAAACTAACACCAGAAGCATATGAAAATAACAACATTTTCAGAGTTTGAGGTAGATCCTGAAGATGACAAAAATAGCCGCGTTGGTCCACTCCTATTTTGGCCAAAAATTAGCATAAAAATTAGCTTCCAAAAACACATGCTTTAAAGATGTCATCCAATCAGGATGCAAGAGTTGCCAAATATTGTGAATAACCACTGAATATAAATGGAAGGGATTAATCTCACCATGAATAAGCCTCAAAGCTTCCAAACAATTTCAAGAGCAAAGAACCCAACGTTACCCAAGATCCCAAGCCAAGTTCAAGCCATAAATAATTGCCAGAAGTTCTATGTGAATATTATTAGACACTCCAACATAGCCATGAAAGCCAGCTAACTAGTGCCCAAGAGAGTCCCTCAAAATGCCACAAAATCTCGCTTCACCTGGATTACCACGAGCACTACCATCCACATGAATTGAAAGTACCACAGGAGATAGACAATCCTAAACAACCAAGCGAGATAAGCGAGTAGCAACAGAGGCAACACGCAGGGATAGGGGTGTTCGCGGTGCGGATTGGTTCGATCCAATCTTTGCTGTTTTGCCATGTCATCATCCGATTGGTTTTGTTTCTAGATGATATTTGAACCAATCCGAACCAATTTTTTGCGATTTGGATTGGATTGGTTTTTCGGTTTTTGTTAGTTTTTTAAAATACATTCTTATTATAAAAAATAGTAAACATTAATAACAAAACATAAATATGATGCATATATTTAGATCAAATTTTGTTGTCTAAATTTTTTATTTAATTATTTATATATAACACATATATATTTGACAAAAACTCAAAACAATATTTATATTTGAAAGAAAAATAAACTATAAAAACAATATTTTGAGCACATCATTTAATTTTTTAAGAAAAAGATGAATAATATAGAAAAATTATAAATTTATATTAGTATATGCGGTTTGGTTTGGGTTGGTTCGGTTTTAATATAAGGAACCGAAATCCAAACCAAACCAATAAAATTATGCGGTTATTTCGGTTTTCGGTTTGTTCGGTTTTCGATTTATTCGGTTATTGATTTTTTAGATTGGTTTTGGCGGTTTAGAATGGTTTGGTTTGGTTATGAACACCCCTACGGAGGGACATGCCTTGATGTAATTGAAGCACATGAGCACAAGATTCATATAAAATTCTCAAGGGAAGACCACCCAACACCACATCATTTCTATCCCTCCAAGCCTATCACAAATAGCAAAAAATAAAAAGGATCATCAGTAGAAGTACACTGTTGCAACCAAGAAGAAGGCACAATTGCCAACAAGAAATTCTAGTCCAGAGTATATCCATGAGCCTCCCAAAGCTTACGAGCATGATCACAGTCCTTGAAACAGTGAAGGACATCTTCGACCTCTATGTTACAAACACAAGTATCCGTCATGGCTAAATTCCTCTTAACGCGAATTGAATTACACGTAATCGCATCATGAAGAGTTTGCTAAACAACAGAGAAGAAAGTACAGAGTAACGGCAGAGAAGAAAGTACAGAGTAACGCAACCAAACATAACCTTCTCGAACCATATATTTCTTGTGCAGCGAGGAATGCCAAACAACAGCATCCTGAACGTCCTCATTAATTTGGATTGCAAGGAGTCACAACTGATGCATCTGATTAAGAAAATCCGCAGACATAGGAGTAGCTAGGCGAAGAAGGTCCCACCGTTGCCCATCCCAAACATATTTCACACGAAGCTGAGCATCACTAACATGAACATGCAACATAGAGGACCACCATTGTACCAAGTATCAAACCAAAACGAGCAATCACCATCACCCAACCGAATTCTGAACTCGTCCTTCAAAGCTAAGGAAACCCGCTGAACAGAATTCCAAATGACCGATCCGTTCCTCTTTGGTTGCCTTAAGAAATCCTGCCCTACACGATACTTATCATGCAATAACTATACCCAAAGCTTATCTCTATTATGAATAATTTGCCAAACCAATTTTCCCAAGATAGTCGTGTTAGACCAACGAGCTCTACGAACCCTAAGACCACCTCAACTCTTAAGAAGGCAAATGGTGTCCCAACGGACCCAGTGATTTCCTTTATTATTATTAAAGGTCCAAATGAATTCATAGGTGAAAGCATCAAGCTTATCACAGATTGAGGAGGGAACCCATAAATTCTGCATGACATAAAATAGGAAGAGAAGACATTACCGAGTTAGTAAGAACCAACCTACCCACCTTGTTAAGAAATCTATTCTTCCAACCTGATAGATTGCACTTTATCAATAAGAAAATGAAAGTCCTCCTTCTTGGGTCTACCATGAAAAACTGGAAAACCAATAAATTTCCCCACTCGATCAGTGAAACGAATAGATGTCATATCCTCAAATATGCTCCTCAAAGAAAAAGGAACCACTTTTGAGCAAAACATCTTTGATTTATCCAAATTGTCCTTTAAACCTAAACCTTTATAGAACCGGTCAACCACCTCAGTCATTAGCTTTACTCGATCCATCTTTGCTTTCCCAAACAACAAAATATCATCCACAAAAAAGCAAATGAGAAGTTTGAGGACCATTATGCGAGAGATGAATAGGACTCCAATTCTAGTAGATGGCTTCCTCCGTAATAGCCACTGAAAGCCTCTCCATACACATAATAAAGGGGTATGAGGACATCAGATCACCTTGTTTGAGGCTGTGCTTAGGAGAAAAACTGGAAAGCTTATAACCATTCCATTGGAGACTTAGAAATGCCGAGGTAACACAGCGTATCAACAAATCTATCGTCACCTGAGGGAAACCAAAACCCTTAAGAGTGAACTCGAGAAAGCTCCAATCAATTCTATCATACGCCTTCTCAAGATCTAACTTGAAACTAATATCCCCTTTCTTGCTTTTAGATCTTTCCATATTATAGACGATCTCCTGAAGAATAATTGCATTATCCGAAGGACCTCTACTCGGGAGCAAACTACTCTACAAGGCCCAATAATATCATCAAGGAAAGGGCGAAGCCGCCTAACAATTACCTTTGTAATCAACTTGAACGTTGCATTACAGAGACTAATAGGCCTAAAATCCTTAAACAAGCTCGGAAAATCAACTTTGGGAATTAAAATCCAAATCCTTAACAAGAGCTAGATCAAAATAACATGTGGTAATGGCCGAGTCCACCAACTTGATAACATCATCACCCACCTTATTCCAAAAGATTTTAAAGAGAACAGGTTGAAATCCATCTAGTCCAGGAGCTTTAAAAGATTTCATTGAGGATAAAGCTTGTCAAACCTCATTGTTAGTCATCAATTTAGTCAAATTCGTTATTGCCTGGGGAGACAAACAAAGCAAAGTCTATTCACAAAAAAAAAATAAAAGATCAATGTCCTCCATATTACAAAAGAGCTTTTTAAAATATTTCACCACCTCCTCCTCCAGGATATTAGCCTCAGTACACCAAATCCCACCAGGAATATGCAAGCCATGAATCTTATTCCGTTTGAGTATGAAAGAAATTTGTATTGCAATCCCCATACTTAACCCATTTTTCTCCCGACTTTTGAAACCAAAGCATCTCCTCTTACTTCAAAACTCTCTGATATTCACACTGTAGGGAAACTTGAAGAGTCCAACGAGTGAGAAAAATTTAGAGATAAACAGCATTGAATACCTTACATTCATCCCTCTAATTGGCGTTTATTATGATAGACATTACCAAACACCTCCCTATTAAAATCAATAGACTCCTGTCTTACACCATTTAGAGTTGCAATAATATCACTATGAGGCTTACTCCAAGAAGACTCAACTAGTGGATGGTATTGATCATTGAGTATCCATGCAACTTCAAAACGGAAAGGGCGATGTGAGCGAGCTACCGAAACCCACCACAGCGCAACAAAATTGGATTATGATCTGAATTCATATGCACCAAGTTCTCCTCAACACCCTCAAGGAACATGAGACGCCAACTATCATCACAAACTAACCTATCTAGTTTATTCGCCATATATTGTGCACCCTAAGCCTTCCCATGCCAAGTAAACGGATCTCCCATGGTGTGCACATCCAACAAACAGCAAGTATCCAAAACCAAGGCGAATTTTGCATCCCTAGTCACAGAGAAAGATGCACCATAAAATTCATTTGAGAAAAGGACTTCAATAAAATCCCCCATAGCAAGCTAATGGAGAGTCAAATAATTCTGGAGTATGCAATATGATCCCAAAGGAAATCGCAAGTAGCTGGGGCTGGACTAGCATACACTGCACTAACCACCGACTCATTCCATAAAGAACCAATTTTAAACGTGATCATTTAGAAAAAAACATCAAAAACTTGAACCATAAATGAGGTTTTCTTCTACACAAGACACCAAAGATCACCAAAATGTCCTTGTGCTTCATTTATAACAATCGGCTTATATCCCAAATAGTCCCTGAAAGAATGAGTTTGAGAATAAACCATATGAGTATCCACTTTAATCAAAATAGTAGGACTATAACGCCCAACCAAATCCCTTAGAAATCTTGTACCATTAGAGTTCCAGGCAACCCTGATGTTCCATGAAATTATGTTAATTTCATTAAATTTCATGAAAAAATAAAAGTTGTGGAATCATCAACACTTATGTCAACGTTGAAGAACCCTTACATGGGTCTAGTGGTTTCGCCGCAAACTCCATAACAACACCATTCTTCATCTGGCACGTTTCATTCAACATTTGTGACAATGTGGAACTCGCGAACATGTTCTTGAATTACACATCAAAGGTATTCGGTGGTGGCGAGGCATGGTCACCAATAGAATGTCTTTTCTTTGTAGGCTGAGGGCCTAGCTTTCCTTTCTTACCCTTAGTAATTATAGAATTACATAAGGGTTGTTGTTATTTACTGCCTGACGTGGAAGGCTTAGATGCCAAACCGTTGTCTGCATTCAATCCATTAATAGTTTGCGCCAATCCCGCAAAATTATTCGCCACAGGATTCGAAGTCGAACTCAAGCTCTTCCCCTTATGCGCCTTTGGATTTGCTTCTATATTAACTTTCACTTTCCCTTTTCGGAACTATCATCATTATTATGAATAATAACATCATCGTTTGGGCACGATGACATTGATTGTGGCTGAGGAGTAGAGCTAGACCTCACTGGTGGTGGACCCACAACATCAACAACATCAGTCAAGATGGAAACAGGCACAATCTCAAAAGAACAATTCCTCCAGACATGTCCATAGCAACTACACTTAGAACAAATAATCCCTTGTTTTAATCAATTCCATCGATTAAAAGTAGAAAAATTTAAGTAAAGTTAAGACTGGATATTAATTTGTCATTTCCACAACCTGTATATTAAAAATGGAACTTAATTAGTAAATAGTTTAAAATAGTCATGAGGTATAACATGGTGGTAGTTCTTTTTTTTCCAATTAATGTAATGGGATTCGACTCTCTGCCGGTGAGAATGAAATAATATTTCATAGCTAATGGAAAACTATTCTATGCGAGTTTAATTTTAGAGAGAGAATTAATCACTATTCCTAACAATGGATACACTATCTTTAAATTTTCTCTTAATTTAATTAATTAAAAATTTATTCGAAAAGAATTTTGGATCTAGTTCAATTTGATTGTGTGGGTTGTGAAATGTTGAGTTGTTCACCTTAACCCAAAATTCAAATCTCATTCTAAAATTTGTACTTAGTAATTTTTCCAACAATAAAACATCAAAAATTTAATCTCTAAACTCATAAATTATCAATTAATTTAATAATTGAAATTACGATAAAAAAAATTAGTCACACAAATGAACATATGAGTACTGAGATCTAGTATGATTTTCTTTTTTGTAAATCTACCGAGATGTACTTATGCATTCAAATACTTTTTTTTTTTATAAAAGCTAAAGCTAAAACCAAAACACAATAATCTAAAACATATTGGGCCCAATTGACAAAAACAATATGGGCCGATGAGAGGATGAAACAGTTGCAGGCACATAACATAGTTTAGAGCCATTAAAAATTTTTATAGTCTGGTTAAACAATACCTTCAAAACGCTGGTTAAGATATAATGAATACATTTTATTTAACTCTTGTAATAGAGAAACACACAATAAAATGAAGTTCTCTTATTCTCTTTAATTCTCTTATCTCTTACTCTTGATTTTTTTTTCATAACAATTTTTTATTTCTTAGGTATATCCTATTCTATTATTAGGATAAAAGAATAACTTTTTCAGTGCTAACAGACTTTCTCTTTGACAGGTGTTTTCTCTATAATGTTAACAATTTTATTGTTTAAAAAAAAAAATTAAATAAGATAACTTTACTATCAGTTAACTAAATGAAATGTTATATAAAATTAATTATAATAGTTTAATAAATGATTTTACATTTTAAAAAGTTTAAAATAGACTTTAAATAAAATTAAAATAATTTTGGTTAATTATTATCAATAATTTTAAAAGGACTTATAACAAAGATTTCTTTGGGCCACTAAATATGTTGGAATGCCACTATAGATATGTTTGCCTACAAACTTTTAGGGTGAAGGGATTGACACCACCCCACTTGGGAATGATACCATCTATTTGCGGACAGCAGCGTCTGAAAATATGTTTCAGGACACTGCTATCTGGAAAAAATAAGAGTGGTTTGCTTTATATTTTACTATTGAGTTAAATATGTTTTTGGTCCCTAAACTATCCCAAAAATCTGTTTTTAATCCCTAAACTAAAAAAAGTACGCTTTTGGTCCCAAAACTATTCAATTCGTCTACTTTTAGTCCCTCCGTCTAACTTTTGTTAAGTTTTTTATGATGTGGTTAATGGAGTCCATATCAACGTTGTTTATATAGATAAAAACGAGTGAATTTCCTGAATTACCCTTAATGTGAAATGTGAAATGACTAAAATAACACTTACCCTAAGTTCTCTAAATCCCTAAATTTAGAACACATTAAGGGTAATTCAAGAAATTCACTCATTTTTATCTATCTAAGCATAGCTAATGTGGACTCCATTAGTCACGCCATCAAAAACTTAACTGAAGTTAGACAAAAGGACTAAAAGTAGACAAATCGAATAGTTTAGAGACCAAAAACGTACTTTTTTTAGTTTAGGGACCAAAAGTAGATTTTCGAAATAGTTTAGGGACCAAAAGCATATTTAACCTTTTACTATTTATAACTTCCAAACATTGTTGTCTAGAAAAAAATGGTATTGTTCCTAATGTCAATCCCTTCACCCAAACTTTTAACACCAAATATCCAATTTTGAATGTGAGCCGTGATAGATAGGAATATGATCGTACTATAGTATGCATACAAAGGAAACTAATTTTGAAATTGAGTTGTGCGCAGTACAAATTTCACTTGCTGGTCTGATATCACATAGTGAGATTGGGTTTCTTCAAACAAATATGAAAATTTTTAGGCTCATTCTTTTTTCACCATACTCGTTTTTCTTTCCATCACATGTTCCTTTTTTAAAAATTCGTAATATAATTTTATAAAAATACGAAAATGGATTTTTAATGAATGGTGCTGCAGATTTTTAAAATTTGTAGGTCACGGATTTTGAAAATCCGTAGTATAATTTTATAAAAATATAAAGATAGATTTTTAAAATCTGTAATACACTTTTATAAAATATAAAGACAAATTTTTTATAAATAGTGCCACGGAATTTTAAAATCCGTAGAGTAATTTTATAAAGTGTCGGATTTTCAAATTTTGAGCGAAGGGTAATTTTAGAAAGAAAAAAATAGTATGTGTGGTGAAAAAAGTACATGCCAAACTTTTATATTTTGATTTTTTTTTTGTCAATCGTTAATTTTGTTTTTTTTAAAGTAAAAACCCAATCTTAAAATATTTTTATGTCAGGATATGAGAATGACAAGTGGGCGGAAACTAATCAAGTTCGTTAATATTAGCACCATCTAGTTTTGATAAGTTCACCACCTTTTGTTAAATATCAGTTTTAAAATGAAAGTTAAGTGTTCTTGGATTATGCACTATCTCATTCTAATAAATTCACAGTTTTTTTTAGAATATCAATTCAGAAGTTAAAAGAAAAATCTTTGTACTTTTTTGAATTTTTTTAAACCAAAACAGTGTTTCAAGTTGATTCCCTCAAAAAAAATGGGTGGGTTTATCAATCTCCACCACTTATCAAGTATGACTTGTCCGGTGAGAGGATTTCAAGTTACAACCATCCCCGTCCTGAGGTCTATAAATAACTAATCATCAATATTTAGCATTCAAAACTCATTTGAAATAGATAGAATAATTGGGTAATTATCCACAAATTTTAATAGGAATGAGAGCGGGTATGAGTACCTTAGTACTCAACCCGCTCATACCTGCACACTTATATTCTATTAAAACTTTATTATTGTTACTCACTCAAACTAACTTCATAAAACCTCATCATGAATCTAATGATAGTCTATAACTCTCTCAAGCCAAGTATATCCGTGAACTTCTTGAGAATATTAACATGGTTGATTCGAAACCACACCCAACTCTAGTGGTTTCTAGACTCAAGCTTTCTGCCTCTAGCTTTGTATCAGTTAGTGATTTTACTTTCTATGGCTATGTCACTTGTGCCCTTTAGTACATTACTATCAAACGATAAGAGCTATCTTTTTCAGTCAACAAGGTTTGTCAATATATGCATGCTCCTCGGGAGCATCACTGGAAGGCAGTAGTAAAAAGAATACAGTGATACTTGCAGGGTACACTTCATTATGATCTACATCTTCGTTGTCTAAGAAACTTTGATATCATCGAATTTTGTGATTCGATTAGGGATTCTGATCTTAATGATAGGACATCAACTTTTGGGTATTGTGTCTATTTTGATACTAATCTAGTGTCATGGTCATCGAAAAATCAAGTAGTTGTCTCTTGTAGCAGCACTGAGCTCAAGTATAAGAGTACTGCTACAATTACTTCAGACATTATGCGGATCCAATCTTTGTTGACAGAGCTATACATTCTTCTTTCAATCCCACACATTGTGATAATTTGGGAGCAGCCCAATTATTTACTAATCCAATCCTACAATCCCACACTAATACACTTTGAACATGATCTTTATTTTGTATGAGATAAACTTTCTTACAGGTGAAGTGCATTCTTTCAAACTATGGCTTGACACCTTCTAAGATAATCAGATTTTTTTTTTTGTATAAAAAAAGTGGTACCGATTGTAAAAGTTGAACGAAAAATTGTAGCAAAAAGTATCTTATTTTTTCTTAAATAGTTAGATAACTAGATATAATATTAATATATATATATATATATATATATATATATTTATTGTTGAAAGTCAAGTGTGAAGTGGGAAGTGAAGTCCCACATTGGATGGTTAAGAGTTAAGTGAAGGGTTTATAAGTAGAAAGGCCCTTGCACTTAATGCCTTAAGGTTTTGGGTTGCATTGTGGTGTCTTTCTCTTACACTCCCAACAGTGGTATAAGAGCCAGGTTGTTTCGGTGACCGAGACGAGTACGTGCCTCCCAATGGTGAAGTGATGGTGTCCCGCAAAGAGAATGACGGTGACAACATTAGCCCTGGCGAGAGGCCGGTGGCGCCCACGTGCGGAGGGTGTGGAGCCCATAAAGTGATTGCTGTGTGAACGATCAGCCCACGTGTGGAAGAGTTAGACCATGGGAGTTGGAAGAGCGCAAGAGATGCCGCTCAGTGTGACCATGGGGCGTAACCATGGGTACTCGTGAAAAAAAAAAGACTTCCGCTGGAGAGGAAATCATTCCAATGACGAAAGAGGATTCACACTTGAGGGAGAGTATTGAAAGTCAAGTGTGAAATGGGAAGGGTGAAATCCCACATTGGATGGATGGTTAAGAGTTAAGTAAATGGTTTATAAGTAGAAAGACCCTTGCACCTAATGCCTTAAGGTTTTGGGTTGCATTGTGGTGTCTTTCTCTTACACTCCAAACAGTGGTATAAGAGCCAGGTTGTTTCGGTGACCGAGACGAGTACGTGCCTCCCAATGGTGAAGTGATGGTGTCCCGCAAAGAGAATGACGGTGACAACATTAGCCCTGGCGAGAGGCCGGTGGCGCCCACGTGCGGAGGGTGTGGAGCCCATAAAGTGATCGTTGTGTGAACGATCAGCCCACGTGTGGAAGAGTTAGACCATGGGAGTTGGAAGAGTGCAAGAGATGCCGCTCAGTGTGACCATGGGGCATAACCATGGGTACTCGTGAAAAAAAAAAGACTTCCGCTGGAGAGGAAATCATTCCAATGACGAAAGAGGATTCACACTTGAGGGAGAGTATTGAAAGTCAAGTGTGAAATGGGAAGAGTGAAATCCCACATTGGATGGATGGTTAAGAGTTAAGTAAAGGGTTTATAAGTAGAAAGACCCTTGCACCTAATGCCTTAAGGTTTTGGGTTGCATTGTGGTGTCTTTCTCTTACACTCCCAACAGTGGTATAAGAGCCAGGTTGTTTCGGTGACCGAGACGAGTACGTGCCTCCCAATGGTGAAGTGATGGTGTCCCGCAAAGAGAATGACGGTGACAACATTAGCCCTGGCGAGAGGCCGGTGGCGCCCACGTGCGGAGGGTGTGGAGCCCATAAAGTGATTGCTGTGTGAACGATCAGCCCACGTGTGGAAGAGTTAGACCATGGGAGTTGGAAGAGTGCAAGAGATGCCGCTCAGTGTGACCATGGGGCATAACCATGGGTACTCGTGAAAAAAAAAAAAAGACTTCCGCTGGAGAGGAAATCATTCCAATGACGAAAGATGATTCACACTTGAGGGGGAGTGTTGAAAGTTAAGTGTGAAATGGGAAGAGTGAAATCTCACATTGGATGGATGGTTAAGAGTTAAGTAAAGGGTTTATAAGTAGAAAGACCCTTGCACCTAATGCCTTAAGGTTTTGGGTTGCATTGTGGTGTCTTTCTCTTACACTCCCAACAGTGGTATAAGAGCCAGGTTGTTTCGGTGACCGAGACGAGTACGTGCCTCCCAATGGTGAAGTGATGGTGTCCCGCAAAGAGAATGACAGTGACAACATTAGCCCTGGCGAGAGGCCGGTGGCGCCCACGTGCGGAGGGTGTGGAGCCCATAAAGTGATCGTTGTGTGAACGATCAGCCCACGTGTGGAAGAGTTAGACCATGGGAGTTGGAAGAGCGCAAGAGATGCCGCTCAGTGTGACAATGGGGCGTAACCATGGGTACTCGTGAAAAAAAAAAAAAGACTTCCGCTGGAGAGGGAATCATTCCAATGACGAAAGAGGATTCACACTTGAGGGGGAGTGTTGAAGTGTGAAATGGGAAGAGTGAAATCCCACATTGGATGGATGGTTAAGAGTTAAGTAAAGGGTTTATAAGTAGAAAGACCCTTGCACCTAATGCCTTAAGGTTTTGGATTGCATTGTGGTGTCTTTCACTTATACCTCCCTCTCACCTACACTCTCAACATATGTTAAAAATCGGAATAATTACAAATAAAATTGTTTTTAAGTAAATATTACCTCTGGTCCTTTTTATAGAAGCCTCTAACTAATTCACACGGATTAAGAAAACTATTAATAACCTTATTTAATATCTTGTTTTATCAAAAAATAATACAATATACCAAATTTACCCTTATTTATAGTCAAACTTTTCAACAAATACATACCCATTATCCCTTCATTTATTATAAGGGTAGAAAAAGAAAAAATTAATAATTATTTTTTGAACTATAAAAGGAGTTTTATATATAAGACAAAAAAATTTTTTCCAAAGGATCTTATATTTAGGACCAGAGATAGTAGTAATTAAACTCAGACAGATGAATCCTTAACATTTCGGTGAGTAAGCGTGTTTGGGATTACTTTTTGCTGATAGCATTTTAAAGAAAAATTTCTTTTCGAAGATGTTTGAAAAAAAATTAAATTAGATTGAATTTTTTTATTATTTTGTTATAATTAAAAAATTGAATAAGTTAGAATTTAGAGCTTTATAATTAAAGTTTTTTTTTTAATTTACATCTGCAATTCAAATTTATACTAAAAAAAATTTATATTATCCAAACATAAAAGATTAATCCAAAGGGTTAGTTTTGCGGTATAAGGTCCTGCTAAGTTCATAGAAGGGACGATCCACAGCAGGAGGAATCAATTCTTAAAATAATTTTTTTTCAAACACAATCTAAATAAGTCTCTAAAATTGTGCTTTTGTCTATAATATTAGTTTACAATTAAAACAGTTAACATTTTGGACTAAATTCAACTTTTTCAAAAAACTTAACAACTAAATTAAACTTTTAATAACATATACAAATACAATATATAGCCCATATGAATTTTTTTAAAATTTCAAGAACCAATAAAAACTAAAATTAACAGTGCTAATAATAAATTAACAGTATAAACTAAAATACATCTTAGAGTATAAAGCCAATCACCTTTTTACATTGTTATAATATTAAAGACTAATATGAATGTAACAAACTCTACAAATTCAATAATTAATGTACCCCATTAATGCCTATAAAAAAAATGTACCCCATCAATTCATTTTAAGATGTCAATAACCGATTTAAAATTTAAAAGCTAAAAAAATAGAAAATTAAAATAATTGAAAAATAGAAAACTTGTACTTTTAATTGGCTTGGCTTTATTTTTGAATCTGCACATAAAAACTTTATATTTTTGGTATACGATGAGGGTAGAAAAAGTTTGAACTTGAAACTTTGTAAATTATACAAATCTTCTACTACTATTAGGCCGGCCCTAATAAGTTATTTTCGTAAATAAATTGATCCAACAAAAATCAAATCGAGATATATTTCAATATTTTAATATTTATGAATTTATCATATTGTTGGTGTTAATTTCCTAATTTTGTATTCTACTTGTACTTATTTTATCTTTCTTTCCTGAAGCATGAATGTTTTATTAAACTTTTATGTTTAAATGTTGTTCTTGAAACTTTGTTATCATGGTTCAAATTTTTTAAATATATATATATATATGTGTGTGTGTTTTTGCTTTTATATAACTTGGTTCAGCTTCGGCATATTAGCACCATCTAGTTTTGATAAGTTCACCACCTTTTTGTTAAATATCAGTTTTAAAATGAAAGTTAAGTGTTCTTGGACTATGCACTATCTCATTCTAATAAATTCACAATTTTTTTTAAAATATCAATTCAGAAGTTAAAAGAAAAATCTTTTTGTTTTTTTGAATTTTTTTAAACAAAAAAAAAGTGTTTCCAGACGATTCCCTAAAAAAAATGGTGGGTTTACCAATCTCCACCACTTATCAAGTATGACTTGTCCGGTGAGAGGATTTCAAGTTACAACCATCCTCGTCCTGAGGTCTAACTAAATAACTAATCATCAATATTCAGCATTCAAAACTCATTTGAAATAAATAGAATAATTAGGTAATTATCCACAAATTTTAATAGGAATGAGAGTGGGTACGAGTACCTTAGTACTCAACCCTCTCATACCTGCACACTTATATTCTATTAAAACTTTATTATTGTTATTCACTCAAACTAACTTCGTAAAACCTCATCATGAATCTATGGTAGTCTATTGCTCTCTCAAGCCAAGTGTATCCGTGAACTTCTTGAGAATGCTAACATGGTTGATTCGAAAACCACACCCAACTCTACTGGTTTCTACTGAAGCTTTCTGCCTCTAGCTTTGTATCAGTTAGTGATTTTACTTTCTATGGCTATGTCGTTTGTGCCCTTTAATACATTACTATCAAATGATAAGAGCTATCTTTTTCAGTCAACAAGGTTTGTCAATAAATGCATGCTCCTCTGGAGCATCACTGAAAGGCGATAGTGAAAAAAATACAGTGATACTTGCAGTGCACATTTCATTATGATCTACATCTTCGTTGTCTAAAAAACTTTGATATCATCGAATTTTTTTATTCCGATTAAGGATCCTGATCTTGATGATAGGAAATCAACTTTTGGGTATTGTATCTATTTTGGTACTAATCTAGTGTCATGGTCATCGAAAAATCAACTAGTTGTCTCTTGTAGTAGCACTGATCTCGAGTATAAGAGTACTGCTACAATTACTTCAGACATTATGTGGATCCAATCTTTGTTGACTGAACTATGCATTCTTCTTTCAATCCCACCCATTGTGATAATTTGGGAGCACCCCAGTTGTCTACTAATCCAATCCTACAATCCCACACTAACACACTTTGAACATGATTTTTATTTTGTACAAGATAAACTTTCTTGCGGGTGAAGTGCATATTATTCATCTCCTAGCACATTTTCGAGTTGTAGATACACTTACAAAAGCCATATCTCTATCTCATATTGCTAATTTTAGATACAAACTCTACTCATGGTTTTTCTCTTAAAAACCATGAGTTTGAGGGGGGCTGTAAAGGGTTACACTTAGTTGTTAAGCTTGATACGGTAGTTATATTGACTTAGCAGCATTTTGTTATTCTGCATTGTCTTGTATTTTATATATAAAGTGTATCTCGTACTGAATGCATTAGTGTGAGACTAATCAAAAATATTATACAAAGTTTCTCTATTTTTTTTTCCATTATCTCTATGTTTGTATTCTTTCAAGCTATGGCTTGACACCTTTTAAGATAATCAGACTTTTTTTTTTTGTTTTTTTATAAAAAAAAATAGTACCTATTGTAAAAGTTGAAGGAAAATTTGTAGCAAAAAGTACCTTATTTTTTTCTTAAATAGTTAGATAGCTATATATATATATATATATATGGATTCAACAAACAGTACAATATTTAATAAAAAATTTGAACCATGATAACAAAGTTTCAAGAACAACATTTAAACATAAAAGTTTTAGAAAACATTCATGCTTCAGGAAAGAAAGATAAAATAAGTACAAGTAGAATACAAAATTAGGAAATTAACACCAACAATATGATAAATTCATAAATATTAAAATATTGAAATATATCTCGGTTTGATTTTTGTTGGATCAATTTATTTACGAAAATAACTTATTAGGGCCGGCCTAATAGTAGAAGATTTGTATAATTTACAAAGTTTCAAGTTCAAACTTTTTCTACTCTCATCATATACCAAAAATATAAAGTTTTTATGTGCAGATTCAAAAATAAAGCCAAGCCAATTAAAAGTACAAGTTTTTTATTTTTCAATTATTTTAATTTTCTATTTTTTTAGCTTTTAAATTTTAAATCGGTTTTTGACATCTTAAAATGAATTGATGGGGTACATTTTTTTTATAGGCATTGATGGGGTACATTAATTGTTGAATTTGTAGAGTTTCTTACGTTCATATTAGTCCTTAATATTCTAACGATGTAAAAAGGTGATTGGCTTTATACTTTTAGATGTATTTTAGTCTATACTGTTAATTTATTATTAGCACGGTTAACTTTAGTTTTTATTGATTTTTAAAAGTTTTAAAAAGATTCATATAGGCTATATATTGTGTTTGTATATGTTATTAAAAGTTTAATTTAGTTCTGGAGTTTTTCGAAAAAATTGAATTTAGTCTAAAACCTTAACTGTTTTAACTGTAAACTAACAACATATTCAAAAGCACAATTTTAGAGACCTATTTAGATTATGTTTGGAATAGCTATGAAAAATAAATTATTTCAAGAATTGATTCCTCCTGCTGTGGATCGTCCATTCTATGAACTTAGCAGGAACTTATACCGTTAAACCAACCCTTAGGATTAATTTTTTATGTTTGGATAATATAAAAAAAAATTTAGTATAAATTTAAATTGCAGACGAAGAAAGTAAATTAAAAAAAAAAACTTTAATTATAAAGCTCTAAATTCTAACTTATTCAATTTTTTAATTATAACAAAATAACAAAAAAATTCAATCTAATTTAATTTTTTTTCAAACATCTTCGAAAAGAATTTTTTCTTTAAAATGCTATGAGCAGAAGGTAATCCCAGACACACTTATTCACCGAAATGTCAAGGATTCATCTGTGCCAAATATAAAATCATTTAAAAAAAAAATTTTGGTCCTACATATAAGATTCCTTGCATAGTTTAAAAAACAATTATTAGTATTTTCTTTGTTTATCCTTATAATAAATGAAGGGATAGTGAATATGTATTTGTTGAAAATTTTGACTTTAAATAAGGATAAATTTTGTATATTGTATTATTTTTTTTGATAAGACAAGATATTAAATAAAATTATTAATAGTTTTCGTGTGAATTAGTTAGATGCTCCTGTAAAAAGGATCAGAGGTAGTATTTACTTAAAAACAATTTTATTTGTAACTATTTCGATTTTTAACATGGATGTGACAAAAATAAAAATTATTATTTTTAATAATATTTTTTCTAGTAATAAAAATATAACCAAACAAATCCTAATAATCAATATGAGTAAACCCTAGAAAATCATGAAGTATATATTAGTATATGTGTGTTTGCTGTTATATAACTTGGTTCAGCTTCGGCATATTAGCGTTCCATACACAAACCGTAGATATTGGCCAGTGGCAACTCAGTAAATGAGCTGTTACGTTGTCGGTGGTTTTGTTAACTGAATAAAAAATAATCTTTTTCTTGGGTTACGAGAAAAAAGTTTTCTTCCCCCTGTTTCTCAATTCTTAACTCTGAAGCTTCTTTCTAACAGATTTAACAAATAAAAAAAAAATTCTAAATCCTCTTAATCTAAATTCTTAAAAATCATCTTAATTACCCATTAAAAAATATTTTCAATACTTTTTATATTTTCAAGATTGTAAGTATATTTAATTTCATATTTTATATGATATTAGAAGAATTATTATGAGGATATAGCATTGTTCTAAAAAAAATATTTGTCTCAGTCATATAGTAAGTGCATGGGAACATGTGCGTGGGATACGAAGTTCAATCCCGAGTTGTATTACTTTACTATGAAAAAAATCTTATAAAATATTTGAATTTAGTTTCTACAAAATAATTTTTCATATTTTAGTCTCCACGATTTTAGGGAAAAAAAAATTTATCCCATGTCTAGTTAAATTCATAGTTAGATTAATAGATTATACAGATTGTTATAAAATTTTAGAAGAAAATGAAATTCTTAAATTCTTGCCAATCAACAATTTTAATATGAAGCTGGCGTAATTAAGTTCATAACAAATAACAGAATTGAATATTAGATATTTAAAAATGAAATTTCTAAAAAAATAGAGATCAGACGAAAATACATAAAATATTTTTTTTGTTACAAGGAATATAATTCTATTTGATATATATGAGTTGTTTCTTGGAAATAATTTTTGCTAGGTTTCTTTCGTTATGGCACAAAACTCAATATTTATGACTTGCTTTAACAGGAATAATATGGAAATTATAACATCTCTACCTTTTTGCACTTGAAACTAGGTTTTTTTTTTTTCTGGTTTGGATCGATTTTGACGGATAAGTCATTCAATCTGATTAATTTATTTATTTGTGGTTTGGTTTGGTCTATGAAAGAAAACTGAACCAATCCGATCCAATAAATTTTGGTTTGGACTGGATCGGTTTTCGGTTTTATAATTGGTTCAATTATAAACTAAATTAAATATAAAATTAGACATTTGAATAAAACGTAAAATATAACACAAAATATATATTATAAATTTCACCAATATAAAACTAAAAATTTGGAAATTCAATTTTAAATTGATTAAGGAATTATAAAATTATAAATATATAATACGAAGATGATGTTACATTATAAAATTATGAAATAGTAAGTTATGGTATTTTTGTTAAATATTTAGTAGTATGAATATGAATAATGTTATAATTTTGTAAGAAAATTGTATGTGTATATAAAAGTTTGGTTTGGTTTGAGCTGGTTCGGTTTGATTAAGAGAATCCGAAATCCGAACCAATCTAATAAAAAATTTCGAGTTTTTCAGTTTTCACATTTTTCAATTTTCAATTTGTTTGATTCGATTACGTCAATTTAGATCGGTTTTGATTAATTTAAACAGTCTACATTGAAACTTCGTTTTCATTAGAAGTGAAATCCAACTTACACCCCGTTAATGTATGTCATCTTATTTTTTTATTTAGACTACATAAATCTAAATTTGATTCCCTTGTAGTAGTCAAATGGCATTGCTATATATAGTTTTAATCCAGCTAGGGATAAAACTCTCCACCCTTTTCACCTAATAGAATTGGTTTCATAAAAAAAATACATATATCATTAATTTAAGATTTGTTTGGAACAGTTTTAATTTTTAGTTTTTAAAAATTGTATTATAAAACAGTTTTTAAAAAAAGTGAGAGGAGTTTTCAATACAAGTTTGTGTGTAAATTCAGAAAACTGAGAACTGAAAAACAAAAACTGTTCCCGAAAACTGTTTTTGAAAACTCGACTGCTAAACGAGTTTTTTAGTTTTCTGTTTTTAAAAATAGACCGTTTTAAAAAAGAGATATCAAACAAGCCCTTAGTCTTTTAAATATTTTTATCGCCAACTAAAAATACAAAGTGTTTATATGTTAGTCATCTATCGCCTCTTCCATGTGAGATGCTATAAAACATCTTTGGCAATATATTTAATGACCACGAGATCATCATAGGAATGTGAGAGTGTGTGAAACAATGAGAGAGAGTGTGAGGGGGAGTGTGAGAGACAATGAACAAGTGAGGGTGGGTGAGAAATACGACTCTGAGGGCTGGACCTTGGTGAGACCAAGGAGATGGAGAGTTCGGGATGGGGACGACAGAGACAGACAAGAGTATCTTCAACACAAAGGAAAGGACATGGGCCGTCGACGCTTCTTTGGGAGATACGCAAAAGGACGTCATGCGAACGGATTAACGTCGGTCATGAATTTCTTTTTCATGAATTTCCCCGAAAACGTCAATCAGGAATCGTTATGGAAGAGGTTAGCCAATTTTGGGAAGGTTATGTATGTCTATATATCGCCCAAGAGGTCCAAGGGAGGTGAAAGATTCAGGTTTGTCAAGTTTGAAAATGTACACGACGTGGAGTTGCTTTAGTCCTTGAATATGGTTTGACTCTTACAAATTACGGATCAACGTTGCAAAGTATGATAGGGAGGCCGGAGGTGAGGGGAAGTTAACGATGAAGAAGGACGTTGTGAGCCGTTTTCCATCTCATAGGAATGGCATGAACGTTGTGAAAGAGATCAGTTATGCTGATGTTGTTAAATGGAAACCGCACAGAACGTGGGTGCCAAAGGAACGTGCGGAGAAAGCATCACAGTTAGACGCAAACCGGATTGGCATTGTATACAATACGAAGCAAGCAGTTAAAAACCATCTTCGCCAGTGCTTCGTGAGAGAGGTTAATTCAAAGGTTGATTCCTATGATGTCCAGGATTTTTTATGGGAGGAGGGGTTTCATCTTGTCAAAGCTACACCAATAGGAGGAAGGAGAGTTTTATTAGAGGCAGAGCAAGGTGAAAATTTATCGGCGATGGTTAACGATGAGAATCTGTCTTTTTCTCAGTGGTTCACAAAAATCTCAAAGTGGACACCAGACACTGTGGATAGAGAACGTGTCACGTGGATTAGGATAGAAAGAGTTCCGTTACATGCATGGGATCGGGAGTTCTTCATTTTGTTATGTGACCCCTTTGGGGAGTTACTGAGCATACACCCCGATACCGAAAAACATCTTAACTTTTGTTTTGCACGTTTAAGGATCCGAACAAAGGCAGCGAGTTTTATTAACTGTTTGATTAAAGCTAAGATTGATAATCTTCTTTTTGAGTTACATGTGATTGAAGAACCATGGTTTGAGGCTATACAGGAATTATCAGATCACTTGCACAAGCAGGAAGAATCCATTAATTTCGATGAACTTGCGTCGGATAAGTTGCCGCCGGAACTTCTTTGGCCGGTGGTGGAGGTGCCTAGAAAGGAGGATGGCCACATTAATTTCAACCTGCAAAATCAAGAAGGGGTTATGAATCGTAAGGAGATACTTAATGATGATTATGAGTCAGTTCAAAATTCCAAGACTTGTGGTAACGTCATTACTAATTCAATGCATCGTTTCAGGAGGAGGGGGTAGGGGAATCAAATTATAAAATCTCAAAAATTGTTGAAGAAAATGGGCCAAATACAGAGGCTCAATTGGAGAAGGTCCTGAAAGTTGTTTTTGGCGTTTCTGAAGATGGGGTGTAAGCTGCAAATCCTCTATCAAGTAGGGAGATGTTAAAGGGTGGTGCTGCTAGCAAAAACCAACACTATGGGCTTGAAATGACAAATAAAAACCAACACATGGGTTTACATCCTGATCCTAACAACCGTTGTAAAGATACGGTCCACCAACAAAGTCCCAATCAATCATCTAACTCTATCCATGGTTCCAATACAGTTAGGGTAGAGCGAGGTACTGTCGGGGGTTCCGGCTACCATAATAATAATGGTAACGACGGTGGCACTGGAGATCAAGACACTTCCTGTACGGATCCAGTTTCGCAGAACCATTCTAGCTCTTCCAAGTGGCGTGATCTGATGATTTCTAAAATAGCCACTATCGAGAGTGCGAAGGAAATTTGGGACTTTGGTCGCTCTCTCGGTTTGGTTTGCGAGGGAGATGAAGCTGAGGTAACCAGAGCTATAAGGATGCAAGAATCCAGAATGCTAGAACAATCTGAGCTCGCGGTCGTTGGTGAAGAGGGAGGAAACAAGCACAGCGCTCGGTGAAGGATCCTGACGCGGGTAGGTGGTTTATTATTTCTAATGAAGATTCTTAGTTATAATATCACAGGTTTGGGTGGGGTGTTGAAGAAAAAAGATATTAGGTGCTTAATCCAAAAAGAAAAATTCGACATGGTTTGTATTCAAGAGACTAAATTGGGGATGGTGGATCTATCTTTGTGTGAATGCTTATGGGGTGGTTCAGATGTAAATTTCGTGTTTAAGGCTTCCGAAGGCGCTTCAGGTGGATTACTGGTTATGTGGAATACAACAATTTTCACAGTATCTGATGTTGTCCAAGGTTCTCATTTCTTAGGGGTAACGGGTCATTGGCGAGGAAAATCGGAGCAGGTTGTGGTGATTAATGTATATGCCCCTTGCAATGTTGTGAGACGGAAAGAGTTATGGCTTGATATTACCTCTCTAATTCACAACATTCATACGCCTAATTACTGTGTTTTGGGTATTTCAACGATGTTAGAAACTCAGGGGAAAGACGAAGGATCCAATCCGGCAGAATTGACGAGATGATGGCTTTCAACTCGTTCTTAACAGATGCTGATATAGAAGACTTGCTTTTAATTGGTTGTAGATACACATGGTACAGAGGTGATGGAACAACTATGAGCCGTCTAGATCGGTTTTTAGTTTCGCAAGGATGGCTAGGTTTATGGCCAAATTGTTCCCAATGGGGTCTTCCCAGGGGCCTGTCTGACCACATTCCTATTATCCTTAAGGATGAGGTTGTTGATTGGGGGCCAAAGCCGTTTAGGTTCCTTAATGCGTGGCGTTTCCAGGAGGGCTTTGAAGACTTTGTCAAACAGGAGGGGAATAGTAAGGTATTCAGTGGTAATGGGTCTTTCATACTCAAGGAGAAACTAAAAGCTATCAAAGCTAGTTTGAGAGAGTGGAATCGTATTGTGGTGGGTGACATTGACAGCCATATTTAGCAGTCTAAAGAAGTTTTATTTAGTCTTGATTTGAAAGAGGACGAGACAGGGCTTGTTGAAGAGGACCTGCGTAGGCGAAAAGAGTCCTTATACACTGTGAGTAAGTATGAGAATATGAAAGAACAACTACGGCGGCAACAATCGAGGATTGCATGGCTCAAAGAAGGCGATTGTAATACCAGGTACTTTCACAATACTTTATCTAGAAGGAAAAGGAGCAACACCATTTTTGGCATTAATGTTGAGGGGGTGGTCATTAGTGATGCGACAAATATAAAGGTGACGATTCATAATCACTTTAAAGAATTGTTTGAGAAGAAGGAAACAACGAGAATGGATTTGGAAGGCGTTGGTTTTGATAAACTTAATGTTGCCCAAAACAATCAGTTGATTGCTCCGTTTTGCATGGAGGAAATTAGGATGGCAGCATGGGATTATGACAACAATAAAAGCCCTGGACCTGATGGGGTGAATTTCGGTTCATCAAACAATTTTGGGAGATGATTAAGGTTGATTTCCTGAACTTTTTCTCACATTTTCATGCTACTGGGAGGCTGGTTAAGGACGGAAACAGTTCATTCATCGTCCTAGTCCCTAAGAAGGAAAATCCTGAGAGGGTGGAGGACTATCGGCCTATCTCTCTAATTGGATGTGCCTACAAGATTTTAGCCAAGGTGCTGTGCAATAGGATGCGTTTGGTGTTAGAATCCTTGATTTCAATTAATCAATCAACTTTTATAAAAGGGAGACAAATTTTGGACATTATCCTGATCGCGAATGAGGTGGCGGCTGAGTTATCAGGCAGTAATAAGAGGCTTTATGTTTAAAGTTGATTTTGAAAAAGCCTATGACTCTGTGAGTTGGGAGTATTCGTTTTATGTCATGGATCTGATGGGTTTTTGTGCAACCTGGAGAAGTTGGATCTATGGGTGTCTTTCTTCATCTTCAATCACGGTATTAGTCAACGGTAGCCCGACGGAGGAATTCCTTCCGAAACGAGGGTTGAGGCAAGGTGATCCTCACTCGCCTTTCTTATTTTTGGTGGCTGCTGAGGGTCTGAGGAATGTTTGTTAATGCCAAAAGGATGTGTGTTTTTAAAGGGGTCCAAGTGGGGAATCAAGAGTTAGAGATCTCTCATCTTCAGTTTGCAGATGACACTTTAATTATGGGAGAGTCATCATGGTCCAACATTTGGGCAGTAAAAGCAATATTCAATCTCTTTGAATGGATCTCTGGTTTGAAGGTCAATTACCACAAGAGTATACTCATCTCATTCAACAACTCTAGACTATGGGTGAGTAATGTAGCAATGGAATTGTCTTGCAAAACTGGGTCCTGTCCTTTCACTTACCTTGGTCTTCCCATTGGTGGTGACCATCGGAAGAAAACTTTCTGGAATCCTATGTTTGAAAGGGTTACTAACAGATTGGCTTCTTGGTCCACGAAGCATATATCTTTAGGGGGGAAAGTTGTGATGCTCAAGTCTGTCTTAACGTCGTTGCCTATATACTTTCTCTCCTTCTTGAAGACTCCGAAAGGTACCATTTCCAAACTTGAGTCTCTTTTTCGATCTTTTTTGTGGGGGGGGGGGGGTATTGAGGGTAATAGAAAAATCAATTGGGTGGCTTGGGAAACAATATGTAAGGATAAAGAGGGGGGCTTGGTTTGTGTGATATTAAACATTTTAATGAGGTCCTTCTATGTAAGTGGGTGTGGAGATTAAAACATGAGCAGAACTCTCTTTGGTGCAAAGTTTTGTTTGCTAAATATGGGGAGGAGGGTTTTCATCTTAGCATGAACACCTCGGGGGGTTCTTTATGGTGGCAAGATATATCTAAACTTTTCTCTGTTAAGTTGGGGTCTTGTTCTTGGTGGCATTGAAACTTTGTGAAATCAATTGGTGATGGTAACGATTCATTTTTTTGGCACGACAACTGGTTAGGGAATGGGGCTCTATGTGTGAAATTCAAAGCACTGTATAAAGTCACGGTAAATAAATTTTCGAAGGTTGCAATGCTGGGACGTTGGGACCATGATAGATGGGTTTGGTGCTTAGGGTGGAAACGAAGGCTCTGGGGATGGGAACGAGGCCTTGCTAACAAATTATTGCAAGTTTTAGATTCTGTGCAGATACAACGAAATGTTGCAGATAAATGGAAATGGAAAGCTGATCCTGAAGGCATTTTTTCGGTGAACTCAGCGTATCAACGTGCAGCAACATGTACCAAAGACATTTTTTTTGATTGTTTTAGGAATAAACTAGTTCCTCTAAAGATCACTACTTTTGCTTGGAAAACAATCTTGGATTGTATTTCAACATGGGTTAATTTACGGCGACGTGGTATTCGTGGACATGACGAAGCAAACTGTGTTTTGTGCGAAGAGTTTGAGGAGACCACTACTCATTTATTTTTTCATTGCAAGAAAACAATTCCTTTGTGGTCACAAGCTTTATCTTGGATTGGAATTTGCTCAGCTCTTCATTCAACTAGCAAGGACCATTTTGACCAATTCACAGGTTTGATTCAAGGTTCTGGAGACACCAATCAAATTTGGCAAACAATCTGGTTTGCAACAATCTGGCAGATTTGGGTGTATAGAAACAAAAAGGTTTTTGATAAAAAGAAATTCTGCATTGATACAATCTGGCAACAGGTGAAGATTATATCATGGTTTTGGTTGAAGGCAAAGGTGAAACAATTCTGTTATGCGTACTCCAGTTGGGATTTGGTACCACAAGGTTGTTTGGGCTTCAGTGTCATGTAATTTGTTTTAATTCTGTTTTGCAGCAACTGACTTTTTTCCTGTTGGTTGCTAATTTTCTTATTCCTTCTGCAACTTTTGTGCATCTCTTGTGCTTGGTAATTTAAGTTCTTATTCTGATTGATAAAAAAAAAATATTTAATGACCACATTAGTAACGGTCTATGAATCTAAACCAAAGGAGATATTAGAAAGTTGATGCAAGGGCATTTCAAATCTATTCGGACTAAATTGATAAAGAAAATATATTTATAAATTATTAGAGATAGTTAGTTAGTAGACATTTTATCGGGCAAGGTTACTAAAGAAATGATTTAAAAAATATATATTTATCAAATTGAGTCTCAAAAAAAAAATTATTCAATTAAGTCTTTTTACGGTTCATCTAGTCTTTAAAAAAAATTGACTAGATGCCACGTGACAACACCTCATTGAGTGGCGCCCGCTGGAAAGTGCCAACCAACAGGGTCAGGGGCGGCACTACGTTAATGTAATGAGGGGGCCTCGGCCCCCCATTGCTAGAAAAATTGCCAATATGTATATATAATTTCTTCAAATATAAGTAAAAATTAGTAGCATTCTAAGTAATTGGTCCCCTCAAAATTTTTATCTATTTAGTTATTTATATTTGCCCTTCCCCCCCCCAAAAATTTTGGGCTAGCTCAGCCCCTGAATAGGGTAGCGCCGCGTGGAGTTCCCAGATTTTTCAAAAGAGAGAGAGACACATACGCCACATGGGAGGCTCTAGTTTGTTGCGTATGCCAGGGCGTCAATAAAAAAATAACCACATTTTGCTCTACATTTGGCATACCAGATGATGGATCTGAAGATATTGATTAGGAGGAAGATATTGATTCTGAAACTCTACCACATAACATCATAGTCATCATCAACCTTCCCTCGTAAGCTCGTCCTATGGTAACCCAAATGGAGTATCACCCGATCTGGCTGATGTCACTCAATAGTATTGAAACAAATTAGAAGGACCACAAACCTCTTAGTATCTGCCCCTTTTGTGCAAATCCTGAGTAAATATTGTAATATTTGAGGAGTGTATGGTTCCCAAATTATCTGTCAAAAATCAAACATGCATAATGAATCAAAATTCAAACATCTGTTTTTGATCCTACTAAATAAATCAATAGAAATCTTACCTGTTTACGCTTTAAGGAATCGAAAACTCCCTTGTAATATTGAAGGGTCGCCTTATCTTTCTTGAAAGGAGTCAAGTTATACCACCTACAAAATAATTGTAATAGTTAAAAATTATAACATCAAAAACAATTATTATCAAAGATACAAAGTATTATGTATAGTTATAGTGTACATGCTTTGTAAATAGTGGAGTGCTCGGAATACGGACAAAAGTGCGAGTAGGAGCAATCGTCGAAAATCGCTCCCAAGCCCATATATAGATAAGAAGAGTGCAACCATCAATCTCCTTGTGATCATAATTGGTGGCCTTGCACAACTCTCTATACAAATATGAAAGCACAGCATGCCCGTACTATATTCACCACAATTGTCAAAATTTCTCAGCAGGAGTAGATGTCTTATTGGTACCTTGCTACTGGAACTATCAACAAACAATAGTCATCTAATAAGCCTTAAAATATATGCACGGACATATTGTTCAAATTTTACAAATTACAATTATCCTCGTCAATATCAAAAAACACTTGCTCTAAATATTTCATTTTTATTGAATGCCCGTGAAAAGCATTTTGGCGCAATACACTAACGCCTGCCACGTGACCCCATGCATTGGTCACTTTTTTATTGGAGCCCAATGGCAGGCGCAACAAACCAACACTTGCCAGTGGCATCTGTGTTTCACTCTTTTCTTTTGTTTTCTTTTGAAAAATCTGGGGACTCCAAGTGGCGCTACCCCATTACTTGACGCCTTCTAGAATGCACCACTCAATGAGGTGATGCCACATGTCACTCAGTCAATTTTTTTTTGAAAAAAAGTGGATAAACCGTTAAAAGACCAAATTGGGTAAAAAAAAAAAAGAGATCCAATTTAGTAAATATTTTTAAAAAAACATTTATTTGGTAAATTTGACCATTTTATCCTTTTTCTTCATGTATATAAACACTAATTGTGTTTTTTTTATAATCACTTTACATATTACATCAATAATAAATTTCTCTTATTTTTTCCTTCAATTACTTTCTCCTACATTTATATCATAAACCCCCTGATATAAATTAAATTGATAATACATATATCGTTAGAAGACTAAATTGATATTTCTCTTTTTTTTAACTATAAGTACATTTTTATGTTACTTTTATAGTAAGTTTATTATTATGTAATTTTGTTATGTTATGTTTTTATTTAAAGGAGTGGGATGAATAGAAATCCACAAGTTTCTTTTTTTTCTTTTTGAAAGCACAATTTTCCTTACTTAAGCATGGGAGCAAGGAAAAATTACCAAACTTATCTGGTAAATTTTTTTAATTTAAATATTTAAAATGTATTGTAATAGCCCCGTCATTGTTCATCATTAAAAAAATAACCATACTAATTAATATATTTGTATCATCTAAAAGGTAACTTTTAAATATGAAGTCATTGCAGTATTTTTTTCACCCATATCTGACTAGATAATAACTAGGGTTAAAACAATCTAACATGAGGTTCAATTAAAAGAGGGTGCAATTTTAAGAGAAATGGGAGAGTATTAACATATTTTAAGCTTAAGCTTCTAATAACTAAGATATGAGTGATAGATATGCATAGATGGGACATGAATAAGTAACGTTGAAAGATATTGGAATCGAAAAAGAGGAGAAGAGATGAAAACCAAAGATTGTAATGAGGAATGGAGAAGAGAATTGAATGGAACTGGAAGATTGTGAGACAAAAATCAAAGGAGATGAATGAAGAGAGTGATCTATGCAGGGGTTAATCTCAGTCATTTATGACAAATCATGCAACGATCACAATTGAATAAAGAACAGAACAAATAAATAATTAAGAGTTAACCTAATTAAGTTATAAATATTCTGTTAAGAATATATCAAAAAGGTTTATTGAGTTTTTTTTTTTAGCTAAGAGAGTGTGGTTCAATGGAAGGAGTGCAACTTGATGAGAAGAGTAAAAGGAGGTGTAATATTAATAAATCTCAAGGGTATTAAGTATATACTTACATAATAAACTATTCTATTTCAATGCATAAGTCAACTTAAGAAGTGATACTTTTGCATCTGATTTTTTTTGTATGAGAAAAGTTAAAGAGAAAATACATGAAAAAGAGAATGAGAAAAAAAAGAGAAAGAATAAATAATATGATACTAACAATAGAATGAAATAAATAAAAGTTTTTTCTATTAGTGTTTCTTATCTTTAATTTAACTATCTTACTTTCATTTTTTATTATAAATAAACGAAAAAGAAAGGGAGATGTAAGAAAAAAAGATAAAATGATTGAAAATAATAAGAATGGAAGAGTATAATAAAAAAGATAAATGATTGAGAAAAAATAATTCTTAGCATCTCAAATTATATGCTTCAGACAAAACTAATTTCAATTGGTGTTTGTGAGGAAATTAATAAAACCTGCAAGAAGTTCATCAGGAATTTTCCTCCTCACAAAAGTGGTTCGCATTTAATTTCTTGGAGGACTATTTTTCTACCTAAGAATCGTGGTGGATTGGATTTTCGAGATATTCACACTTTGAATTTGGCATATATGGTCAAACTTGATTGGCGCTTCCTTAATGATCGTGATGCTCTGTGGGTTAAAATTCTTTGGAGCAAGTACAAGTGTGGAGCTTCCTTCAATCCAGTTTTTCATAATGTTCAATTGGCTTCGTGTGTGTAGAAGGGAATTCATTGTGGTTGGGATCATGTTAGGGCTGGGTTGTGTTGGAATTTGGGTGATGGTATGACAACATAATTTTGGACTGATAATTGGGTCCCTCGTGTTGGTTTCCTTCTTGATCTTGTGGCTGATTCAGTCCCAGAGGTGAGCTTGGATGAATCGAATTTCTTTTTCATGCAGGATTGTGATTGGGATTGGTCTAAATTGACTATGCTTCCCCTACCAGTGCGTCAACAGATCCAATCTATCCCTCCTCCTCTTGAGCAAGGAGGTAATGATGTCCCTTTTTGGGGTTTGTCTCATAATGGGTTGCTTTCTTTAAAATCTGCCTATGAGTTGTTGGCTGGTCCGATCTTTGAGAACCATGTTACAAATCGTCTTTTTGATAAGGTATGGAGGTGGAATGATCCCCAACATATTCGAAATTTTTTATGGAAGATTGCCCACAATTGTCTTATGACGAATTCCATACGTGTCAAGAAACACATCACTAGCAATGATTTGTGTCCTCTGTGTCATTCAGGACCAGAGACAATCATTCATGTTTTGCGGGATTATGATATAGCACAAGAGCTTTGGTCTAGATTTGTTGCTCCTCATAAATGGAGTGCTTTTTTTAGTTTGGGATTTGGTGCTTGGCTCTTTTCTAATTTATCTCAAGAGATGGGTGATAAAACGTTTCTGTGGAATGTTCTATTTGTAGTTACTGTGTGGTCTTTTTAGAAGCATAGGAACCAACTTGTTTTCCATTCCAAGCTACATACTATTGATGCTTTGCATGATTCATTTATACATTATGTTCTTTCTATTGATCATGTCATTGTGGGTTCACGTGTTTTGGCTTTTTCGTCCAAGCAAGAGGCTCTAATTGAGTGGAAACATCCTCTGCATGATACTCTGAAGCTAAATACGGATGGTTCTGTTAAACATCTAGATGGCACATCAGCTTGTGGTGGTTTAATCTAGGACTGTGATGGTAATTTTGTTGCTGGCTTTATTACGAATTTAGGGTGCTGCAGTACATTTGAGGTACCTTAGAGGTGCCCTCCAGGGGCTTACTCTCATTTCTATTAAAGGCATCCGTCATGTTCACCTAGAGCTTGATTCAAAGCTCATGGTCTAATTTATTTCTCAAGGGTGCGCTCATACTCACCCTTCTTCTGCTCTTGTTTGAGAAGTTTGTTGTTTGATGATTCAATGCCTGATCTTGAGTGTGAGTCTTGTTTTTAGAGAGGCGAATCCTTGTGCAGATCACTTAGGAAATTTAGGTCATGAATATCCTTTAGGAGTTGTTTACTTTGATGTTGCTCCTTCTTCTTTATTTTCTTTTCTTCGTGAAGATGTTTATGGGGTCTCTTTTTCCTATTTGATTGTGTAATGTTACTTTGGACCTTAGTGCCTCGTTGAATATTTAAAAAAAAAAGAGTGTAATAGAGTTTGTTTTATTTAGTTTTATTTTTTGGTTTTTCAAAATTATATTATAAAATAGTTTTATAGAACTATTTTCAAAAAGAAAAATAAGTTTTTAATACTAAATTTTTTGAATTTGCATACTAAAATTTTCATTGAAAACTCATTTATCTTTTCATTGAAAAGCTATTTTACAATACAGTTTTAAAAACTCAAAAACAAAACTGAATCAAATTGACACCATGTTTATCAGTTTTTAAAAACTAAAATTTGTAAACATCTCAAATTTGTTTTAGTTTTTAGTTTTCTGAATTTATATACTAATTTGCATTGAAAATCCATTTATTTTTTTTTCAAAACTATTTATATAAACTGTTTGATAATACAGTTTTGAAAAACTAAAAACAAAACTGAATCAAACAAACTCTTACTTATTTCAGTCATGTAGCTCAGTTGGTGAGTATATAAGGACATGTATGTGTAGGTATTTGAGTTCAAACCCCAATTTATGTTCTTTCCTATAAAAAAAAATAGACTCTTAATTTTCTACTTTTAAAAAACAAAAAACTATTTTAAAAAATAGACAACAAAGAAACCCTTTGACAAAAAATAAAACACTTAATTATCCAATTTATTCTCAAAAATTAATTTTAACCTTTTTTGGCAGATCTTATTTGAAGTAGATCAGAGGTGTTTAAAACCAAATGTAACCATCCCAAATCGATCAAATCGGACCGAAAAATCGATAACCAATAACCAAAGTAACCAAAAAAAAAACCCAATTTATTTTATTGGTTCGGTTCAATTTTCGATTTTGCTTGAGAGAACCAAATTAAAGCAATCTGAACCAATTAAATAGCAATTATATTTTAATATTATATTTATATTGATAAGGAAAGTTAAAAAATGACCTTTGCACAGATGAAGTTAAATGACTATTTTCATTTTGACATTTGGTTTGGATTTAAACATCTCTTTTAGTGTATTTTGTGGCTTTAAGTGTAATATTTTTTAAAGGGTTGATAGTTTCATTTATCTATTAGCCTCAATTAGTGATGACATTAATTATTTAGTTATAATTATAATTTGTTAAAAAAACATTAAAACTCGAAAACCAATATAATCTAAACCGAAAATGATTGGAGCAAATGAGTTCAGATTTCTTTTATGGAATCAACTGAACCAAACCAAATCATATAAGATTAAGTTGATTGAATTAGATGGTCATACTTCAAAACCAAATCAAATCAAAATGCGAAACACCCCTAATTTGAATTCTTATGCACAGAAACGAAGATTCGTGTATGTTTGATTTTCAGTTGATAGAAAATAAAAGTACTTTGACTAGAAGTTAGAAATTATTTCGTCTATTATTGGGATTTGACGATTTGTATCAAAATAAGTTATCACAGTTAATATTCAAAATAAAAATACTTTTACTTTTAATGAACAGAAAAGCAAACGAGCGCAAAATGAAGAACCATGAACAGTACAAATACTTTTACTTTTAATTCACCAATCATATAAAAAAATGATAAATTTTCCTACTAAATCTTTCTATCCACTTAATTTTAACAAATGTTTTCTATATTTCACTAAGTATTTATTTTTTTGAAAGATAGATGATACTGATCAAAATTAAGTGAGTAGAAAGATTTATTGGAGGTTTTATTTTGAAGATTTAACATTAATAATCATAATCATATAATAATGGTATAATTAATTAATTATATAAAACACTTAAATTCTGATCCTGCCGTCGCTTCAAGTAGAAGCAGTGACGTGGCAAAATCAACGACGCAAAAGAGAGTAACCGTACCCAAAGGTAACCGGAGAGGATACCCCGCATCGTCCATCACCCTTATTATATCAGTCACAAGCCACAACGAACATAACCATTCGAAAGAGCTCGTAGATCTCATCTATCTATCTACCTGTCCATCTTTCTTCCTTCGATCTCGAACGCCATGGCGTTTTGGAGATCTCTCGCTTTCTCTGCGATCCTTCTTCTTCTTTTCATCCATGGCGGCGTCTCCTTCTACCTCCCTGGCGTCGCTCCACAGGATTTCCAGAAGGTCAGCTTCATTCCATTTTCCGTTATTTCCAATTTCTCGTTTCGTTTTTATGAACTGCTCGATCTATGTGTTCAAATCTGAGATCTGTGATGGATATGACCGACACTGTTAATTTTTCTTATTGTTGTATCGTTTTTTAATTAAGCGGTTGAAGTTATGATTTTCGGTAAGTGTTTGTGCTTTTTTTAGTGATGATTTGGTGAACATTGCACTATTGCTTCCTGAAGATTATTGTTCCATTGCCTTGCATGTGTAGGAGTGTCGTTTTCATTGTTGTTTGTGTTAATTTTACTTCGATCTGCTGTTGGTGAAAAGCTTTAGTTACTTTGAAGATGCTAGATTGCTAGTTTGACGCATTTTGAGGATTTGATCCACTTTCGTTACTGTAATAATTTGACAGTTTATCGTCTGTTGATGTAGTGTAGTATAAAAAGAAAAAGTTGGCGGTTGAACGAATTGATACGGCAAGTTCTAATTGCAATTAGATTGTCTGCTGTATGTGGAGGAATGCGGTGCGAGGGGATTTTGGAAATGTAAACTTGGTTGGTTTTGGACATCAGGAGTGTGGATAGTTTACTAGTGTGTGGAACTGATGTTATCCCAGATGTGCATTTTTCTACCCTTCTCTTACTTTTATGCACTTACTTTGTCTAATTGTAATCAGAGAAGTAGTTTGAGTTACAGTATGTGTGTGTTGGGGGAGTGTCTCTGCTAGTATGAGAAATGAGAGGAGTTAATCTTGAGCTTACAGTTGTACACTACAATGATGGTCATGATTGCTTTTAGTTGAATCTGATGTTGATCATCCATGTAAAGATTAAATGGTCAACGTTCTTCTAACTTGCCTCATATACTTTCAGTTTCATATTTTTGTGCTGTATATTGCGTCATGAACCAATGAAGAAATATGCTACTGTTAGCCAGTTTATGGCTATTGCATGAATGTCTTGTCAAAGACTCCAAACTAAAAAGGCAGCTGAATTTTGGAAATCTAGATCTGACTTCTGTGTTTCTTAGCAGCCGGGTATCTAGATTTCGCAATGCCTAAATTTTGCAACCTTCATAGCCCATTGATGTGCGTGTGCTGGGAATTTACATTGTTCTTTTAAGTTTGTGGTTTTCTTGTTATATTTATTTTTCTGATTTTGTCCATACTAGGCACGTATAATTGATAATTATGCTTCTTTTCATGGATTGTGACACCCTATATTCTCTGAATATATTACATGATCCATTGGGTGCCCCTGATTATTATCCAACTAAGCTTTTGGCATTCTTCATTTTTCTCTTTAGTTTGGAATTCTTATATATATTTACTTCTGGACTGATTATGCTGATGTTTATATGGTGCAGGGAGATCCACTCCAAGTCAAAGTAAACAAATTAACTTCAACAAAAACTCAACTTCCCTACTCGTATTATTCACTTCCTTATTGTCCCCCAGAAAAAATAGTGGACAGTGCTGAAAATCTTGGAGAAGTTCTTCGTGGTGATCGCATTGAGAACTCTCGCTATGTGGTAAGTTTTATGTGACACATTAAATCCTGCCTACTTAGTTATCTATGATTATCAACTGATTAGCTCAGTGATATATTTGCAGTTCAAAATGCGCGAGCCACAAATGTGCAATGTTGTGTGTAAGCTTAAACTTGATGCCAAAACTGCAAAAGAGTTCAAAGAGAAGATTGATGATGAGTATCGGGTTAACATGTATGAAATGCAGTAGTAGTTCTATATATTCATGCCGTTTTTCTACCACAATATTGGTATCTTGTATCTTACATTTGCTCTGAACTTTTTCATGCAGGATCCTAGATAACCTTCCCCTGGTTGTTCCCATAAAACGTGTAGATCAGGACTCTACTGTTTATCAGCTTGGTTTCCATGTTGGACTCAAAGGCCAGTACAGTGGGGTATGCTCATTATTTAATAGGACAATGACTATTGTTGTGAATGCCAAATATTTTTTTGTTGGGCTTAACTGCTTACTTTGTTGAATACACAGAGCAAGGAGGAGAAGTATTTTATTCACAACCATTTGGCATTTACTGTCAAGTATCATAGAGATACGCTAACTGAATCTGCTAGAATTGTGGGCTTTGAGGTTAAGCCATTCAGGTCTGTGTTTTTGCTTTGTTTGTTCTGAGTTAATTCCATTTGACTAGTGATTTACCAAATTTGAATGTCAATGTGCAGTGTTAAACATGAATATGAAGGTAAATTTGATGAAAATACTCGATTGACAACCTGTGACCCGCATGCTAAACACACAGTTGTCAACTCTAACACACCTCAAGAGGTTGAAGAGAACAAGGAAATTATCTTCACGTATGATGTTGGATTCCAGGTGAGGTTATCTGATCAAATGCTACATGAATACATTCCTTGCTCATTCGAATGGCTTGCATGTACATAAGCCAATTAGTTAATTAATTAGTTAAAACTTATAAATATGGTTTGAGGAGAAAAGCGGGTAGCGTAGTACATAACTTGGCAGATAAAATTTCTCCTTTCAAGGGGCTTGTTTTATTCATTATTAATATTATAATATATTTTTTGATTTTGTGTTTCCATAAGACCATAACTTAATTCCTTTTTTTTTTTTCCCTTCCATCGAACTGGAGACTTTTGTTTTCCCTCTCTCCTTCTCTTCCTATTTTTTTTTTTTTTTTGGTGAAATGGTTGTGGAGTCTATTTCTTATGACCTGCTCTTACCTTTGGCTGCGTTCAGGAGAGTGATGTGAAGTGGGCTTCAAGATGGGATGCCTATTTGCTGATGAGCGATGACCAAATTCACTGGTTCTCAATTGTGAACTCATTGATGATAGTTCTCTTCCTCTCTGGCATGGTGGCAATGATAATGCTGCGCACACTTTACCGTGATATTTCAAAATACAATGAGCTTGAGACCCAAGAAGAAGCACAAGAAGAGACTGGTTGGAAGCTTGTCCATGGTGATGTTTTTAGGCCACCAAACAACTCAGATTTGCTGTGTGTTTATGTTGGAACTGGTGTTCAGTTTTTTGGGATGATTCTAGTGACAATGATGTTTGCTGTCCTCGGGTTCCTTTCTCCTTCGAACAGGGGTGGGCTAATGACAGCAATGCTGTTGCTCTGGGTTTTCATGGGGCTTTTTGCTGGTTATGCGTCATCTCGGTTATACAAAATGTTCAAAGGATCGGAGTGGAAGAAAATTGCCCTCAGAACTGCAATCTTGTTCCCCGCATCCGTCTCTGCCATTTTCTTTGTATTGAATACCCTCATATGGGGACAAAAATCATCTGGAGCTGTGCCATTTGGAACAATGTTTGCTCTAGTCTTTTTATGGTTTGGAATCTCAGTTCCGCTCGTATTCGTGGGTGCCTATGTTGGTTTCAGGAAGCCTGCAATTGAGAATCCTGTGAAGACAAACAAAATCCCCAGGCAAATCCCTGAGCAGGCGTGGTACATGAACCCAATCTTCTCAGTTTTGATCGGAGGAATTCTTCCATTTGGAGCTGTTTTCATTGAGCTTTTCTTCATCCTAACCTCAATCTGGTTGAATCAGTTCTACTACATCTTTGGCTTCCTCTTCTTGGTCTTCGTCATCCTAATTGTCACTTGCGCCGAAATAACCATTGTGCTTTGCTACTTCCAGTTGTGCAGTGAGGATTACTTGTGGTGGTGGCGGTCCTACCTCACATCTGGCTCTTCTGCATTATACCTCTTCCTTTATGCAACATTCTACTTCTTCACCAAGCTTGAGATCACGAAGTTGGTATCTGGGATATTATACTTCGGTTACATGCTTATAGCTTCTTACGCATTTTTCGTTGTGACCGGTACCATCGGATTTTACGCATGCTTTTGGTTCACAAGGCTAATCTACTCCTCAGTCAAAATTGATTAGTTATAGCAGTCAGTCGTTTGGGTTAATTCTACTATACTTCTTAAACGATGAAGAAAGTTTGTGTAAGGATTTTGAAATTTCAGGTACTATCATGTTCAGAATCAGATGTAACCTATTTTATACAATTTTGAATTGTGACAACACCGTTATTCTTTTGTTTCATGATTATCTTTTACTTGCCTGAGTTATCGAAGGATAGTTTTTAAGGTACCCTGCAGTCTAAATTGGCTGCTTGGTATTATTCTCGGAGGATTACGATTGGGCTTCATGTTATAGATGATTTTTTATTATCAGCAGTGTAATAAAATATCAATTCTCATCAAACGTGAGCGCAGTTCGCATTCCTAAGCATCAAATTTTGTTAAACCTTCTTTCTTTTATCTTATTCTTATGTTTCTTATTGTTCTGCAGGGTGCATGTGTGATGTTTTGATACTTATCACTTCATCAAATGATTTATGTTTGTTTATATGGTTTTGATTAAAGAGTTGCTATTTAATGCTACGCTCAACATACTCGATGCAACAAATGATTCATGTTAGCGGAAATATTTTAATTGGATAAGATAGTTTGTTAGAATGGTGGCATTGCTTAATGGGTGATTCTGTATTGTATTGCCTGCTTAAGATTTGTGTTTTTATGCGAATCGGTCATTTCCACCGAAAAATTGAGGCTCTTCTACATTGAAGTCAAGTACTCCCTATATATCAAGATTCAAGAGCAATGCCTGTTTGATGTGATGGTTCCATTTCTACCTCAACGTGCTTATTTTTTTTTCTTGGAAACACCAAGGCTAGGGGATGGTGCTTTACTCTAAGGCAAAAAAAAAAAGGACTTAAAATGTGCTCACAGTACTTACATTTAAAGTAGACAAGTTTAGACTAAACTTATAAGCTATCAGATGCAAAACTCTATATTGCTTAACTTATACCCTTTGAGTTACCTATTACTTTACTTAAACCCTTTGAGTTACCTCGACCCACTTATTTGAACAGTACTCTAAAAAACACCCGCATATGCATTATTTACTTTTTTTTTTATGAAACATATACATAATTTACTTCGTATAGTGAAGTATGGTACTCAGTCAATTGTTGTGCTTATTTCTGAAAAAAAAGGTATTTATTCTAGTGTAACTTCTTTAGGCATTTACTTCCACAAGGCCCTTGACTAACTTATTATTTAACTCTCTTAATATAACTTTTACCGTTTATATAATTTTTAAAGACTCATTTAATGAGAATAAAAAAAACAGAATAAGAGAGAACTTGATATTTTAAGAAGTATTTATATTAAGCTAAGGTTATCAATGAAAAACAATTACTATTTTCTTAGATAAAATTAATAAACTGACTATATATATATATTTTTTAGTTTTGATAATTCAGCTAAAGTGATAATTATAATAAGACTAGGAGAAATAATATTTTCTCTCTAATTCAAAAGTAAATTAATTCATAAAATAAAAGGTAAAATAGAAATAATAATATTAAATAAAGGAAAAAAAAGGTTGAAAATGACTTAATATATCTTAGACAAAAAGAGTATGAAGTTTCTTTTTCCTTACATCTTAAGCCGGAGGAAGTATTACACAAGTTCAAAATTCAAATAGTTAGATTGGCTTGCACTATGACAAACTAACCCTCTTTATATTAAGAAGAACGTAACAAAGCTAGAGTTCATTTTGTATAATGAAATTTCAAGAAGAAACTTAAAACAAACAAACAACAGAGTCTCAAATCCACATTTGAAGAACCCAAACAGCACTTCATTATTTCTTGGGGCGAGTTTCTTCTGGTGTAGCAGCTCCAACAGAAACCTTAGCCACATCAACAGCACTAGCTTCAGGCTTCTTCTTGACATACAAAACAGAGTATCCAATGGCAGCGGTTATAAGCAAACCAGTAATTGTCATCGCCGCATAATTAAACGGCAGCGATTTTCTCTGGTGGAGAACTCCCCCGGCGCCGTGACCGGGGGGTCTCATCGAGGCTTCCACTCCTGCCGCTTTCACTTGCTCTGTAGTCATTTTGTGTGTGTCCGCGTTTTTCCTCCACTCTTCGCCGCCGCTGCCACCTGCTCCTCCACCGCCCATTTTTCTTAAGTGTAGTGTGTTTGTGAACGGTTTGGATCAAAATGAGAGAAGAGATTGAAAATTGAAATGCTGTGTTTAGACACGTCTCGCCCCAAGTCTGGTGTTTTTTTAACACGTAGTTGCTAGGTGTCGTTGAGGCGGCCACGTGTAATTTAATTCAACTAAGTTAAAGTGCATGCTTTTTTTTTTTTTTTCACATATCACAGACACCAAGGTAGTATTTCTTGGGAGGGTTTTTCAAGAATAAATTATTATTATTTCAATTCTTATTTATAAATTACTTTTAATTTTTTTTTATTCTAAAATATTAGTCACCATATGAGATTTTATCTAGATTAAAAAGAACAATTAATTTTTATAGAATCTAACAAAAAGTGTATAGATAAACTAAATTAATCATTGACTTTGAAGTTTATTCAATAACTATTGACTATAAAAATAATAAAAATGTTAATAGTTAATAAATATAATATTGATAATTTAATAGTGATAAATATTTTAGAACAATTTTTTTTTTGTTAAAATTACAAATATTTCAGAATGAAAGGAATAATTCACTAAATCTTTAAAGAATGAATAATATTATATTTTCTTAAAAAATCTCTAAATACCTCGTAAAGTAAGTAATAAATAAAAAATTAAATATTTATATTTTTAAAAAATATTTTAAATATCTCGTAAAGTAAGTAATAAGTAAAAAATTAAATGTATTTCATGTCTTGAAAAATAAAATTAAAAGCATCCAATGCTTCCTTTGTTAATAAATAGAAGGATCTATAAGAGTATTTGTAGGAAGATTAATTATTATAAAAAAATTAGTTAAAATTAGTTAGTAGTATTTGGCTTAACAAAATTTATATTGACTCTTAATATTACCTTTTTTTAATTTTTTTGTTTCATTAATATCTCTTTACATTTTCTATCTACTTTAAATGGAGCAATGACTCAATGCTATTGATTAATATTATTATTAAAAATTGTAAAGTCATTAAATACTACAAGGACATATGAGAGGAAAAATATTTAATATTTTACTTACTTTAAAAAGTGGTTTATAAATAAGAAAAAAAAATTCTAAAAGGTAACTTATAAATAATAATGGAGATAGTATATTAGTTCCACACTTTGTAACAACTAGACGTTTAAATTTTTTATTTTATTAAAATATTATGTTAATTCATGACTTAGTTATTAATAGGCCATTTTAGTCCTTGACGTTAATAACTATTACTAGAATGCATATGTGTCATTGATAACAATTCAATTGAATGTTAGCTACGCACGCAAAAGCATTAAGCACAACATATATACTAAAACAAGTAAAATACTTCATAGATTAATAAAGAAACGGTCAAACTTCAACGTAATCAATTCATAAAGATTCAAATACAATAAACTATAAAATAAAACATAAAGAAAGGAGAAGAGGGATGGAAGAAACTCCATAGAAGAGGATTGAGGCCAGTTGAAACATATTTCTCCTTCCTCCTTCGCGCTCCATGAATGAATCCTCCCGGGGTTCTTGAGATGTTACGTTAAGATTCAACCCCATCTCATCTTCTCCCTCATAAGGAGAAGCTAAACCTAGAGAAAACTAAGTCTAAAGAGAAGAAAGAGAAGCAGTATCTTATGACTCGTATTCCCTTGACATAGCACTAATTAATGTATTTATAGAATATAAGACATGGATTTTGTTGTTTAAAGATAAGATAGAATACATCACTCTATGAATTATTTAGTCCACAAATCTTCTAATAGGATCTATCATGATCTTTTAAGCGTTTCCTTGCTTTGCTTATCTACAAATCAAATCATAAAATATTATTATTTGATCAAGATAAATCAAAGTAAATCAAATTAAGATAATCATCAACTCCTAAAAAATATATGGATGGAATTTAAAAGATATTTAAAGATAAGATAAATCAATTTAATTTAAAGTGCTCCTAAATTTTCTCCACGTCGAAAAGATCTAGCCATTTTCCAAGCCCCTAACCCGTCCAAGCTTCAACCTAAGTTAAAATTTATGTAATTAGCCTCAATTCAATGTAAAAATACTAAAGAACTATAATTTTGCCTATGACTTGCAATTACTAAAATTGGAATATTTTTCCATCAAAATCAACTTAAAACACATTGATAAGTGCATAATTTAAAGCACAAAAATACGTATGATTTTCACTTATCAGTCATGTTAAGTGACACGTTGAAAACCACGTAATCACCACGTCGTTTGGTTTAATTAAAAAAAAATTAACAATTTTCGTCCCCAAAAAGTTTAAAATTAGTTAGTAGAAAAATAACTAATTCATTTTCCGTGGTTAGCCTTATCTGTAATTTTTTGGATTCTTCTTGATTTGTTGGTACTATGTTATTTAACACTTTTGTGCTTTTTTAATATATTTTATTTATATTTATTTAGCTGAAAATAGAAAGCTCAGATTCACCGCATGATTTTTTACGTGATTACTATAAATTTGACACCAAAATTCCTCTTTTTTTTGGCCTCACTTGCTTTTATATTATTAAGATAAGATAAGATTAAGATTTTGTTTTATAAACATTAATGAATGATGAAGATATTCAGTCTATTTTTTTTTATAGGTTAAAGTGCGTTAGTAAGAATTCACACTAAGAAACTACTACTCAATTATCCAACCAACTTATTGAATGCGATTTTATCTATTTGATAATGTAAATAGAGAGAAACCTCATGCATTTTGAACCTGGCTTTCTCATTCATATTTTCATTTAGATTTTTTTTTTGTTCAATAAATGTTTAATTACCTCCTAGTCTTAGATGACTAATGTGAACGGCTTCTCTCATTTAACACAATAAATTTTCATGTCTTAACCAAATTGTTGCATCAATAAATAATTCTCTCTCATCTCTCATTTAACACAATAAATTTTCTTGTCTTGAAAAAGAAATTATTATGCCAATAAGATATTATTTTTGTCTCATATTAAATGTTATTTTAGAGAAAAATTTATCCAGTACTATTAATAACTCTCTCAATTCCAAAATTATAGTCATTTTGGATTCAAAATCTTATTCCAAAACAATTATCACTTTAGGATTCTAACTTGCAATAAATTGTATATTTTAATACTTTTCTCTCCTTACCTCCTTTATTAACCAATTATTATTTCTCATTCTAATTATTTTGTCAACTATTTTAACTTTTAATTGGACACCTTAGTCCACTAATATTAAAAACTTATCAATATTAGTGATTTCTTAATATGTGTGAAAAAACCTAAAATGACTATAGCTTTGGAATGGAGGTAGTATATTTTATCAAATATACCTTTGAGTAGCTGAATTTTAAATAAATATTTTAAGCGATGTGACTCACTAATTAATAAGTGAGATAATAAGTATAATACGAAGTTAGATAACTATTTATACAAAAATAAGAAAGTTAATGATATTTCTTAAACTCTGTATAACAACTAGGGGTGTTCATAACCGAACCAACTCATTCTAAACTGTCAAAACCGATCCAAAAAATCGATAACCGAATAAACCAAAAACCGAACAAACCGAAAACCGAAATGACCGCATAATTTTATTGGTTTGGTTCAGATTTCGGTTCCTTATATTAAAACCGAACCAACCCAAACCAAACCAAACCACATATACTAATATAGATTTATATTTTTTCTATATTATTCATCTTTCTCTTAAAAAATTAAATGATGTGCTCAAAATATTATTTTTATAGTTTGATTTTTCTTTTAAACATAATATTGTTTGAGTTTTTGTCGAATATATATGTATTATATATAAATAATTAAATAAAAAATTAAACAAAAAAATTTGATCTAAATATAAGCATCATTTTTACGTTTTGTTATTAATGTCTACTATTTTTTATAATAAGAATATATTTTAAAAAACTAAAACTAAAATTGAAAAACAGATCCAATCCAAACCGCAAAAAATTGGTTCGCATTGGTTTGGATATCATTTAGAAATAAAACCGATTGATGAGATGATGAAACCTCAAAGATCGGATCGGATGAAATTTTCCTTTAAAATCGAACCAATCCGCACCGCAAACACCCTTATTAATAACCTTAAACAACACTTAATATGAGAAAGAGGGAATAATAAAACATTCATTTATTCATTACTATGTAATTGGCATTTAGTAATCGAGTATTTTAAAAAAGATATTGTTAAATTATTCAAAAATAATATTTTTAAATAATTAAAAATGTTACTTTTATGTATTTGCAATATTTTTTATAAATATTATATATAGATTATGTTACAAAAAAATTTTAGCAACATTTCAAGAATATTATTAAATTATTAAAAAATATTGTCTTTTTATATTTGCAATATATGTTTTTGCAAATATTGTATAAACGTCATGATGTTAAAGGTCAATCCCTCCATTCCTTTCAATTCGTCCAAATAGAGAATATTTCTTTTTCTTATTTATATGTTAACTTATGTTTTCAATGTAGTATTAATTACATTTTTATCTATTCTATTTTTATGTTTAATTAGATATTAATTAATATTTTATTATTGAAACAATAAAACAATGAGAGATAAAAATGTAATATAGAGACTTTAAAAGTTATTTTGATAAAAACAAGAGTAATAATTGTATTTTTTGATAAACATGTTTTACCTTCGTGGACAAATAAATAAAAACAGAAAAAATAGTGTTTATAGAGATAATTAAACCAACTTTCCTTTGAGATTTTTGTATATTACACCTATTCTTTTTCGGTTCTTAAAAATAACTTACCCTCTTGAGGTTTTTAACTCCATTATAGTTTACCCACCATTGTTAACATTTTGTTTACAACGTTGTTATTATTTACGTGATTAATTTTAATTATGAGATAATAATTTTATCTTTTTATTCTTATTTATTATATCCTATAGAGTTATTAATTAAAAATAATATTGATAAAATTATTATCTTAGAATTAAAATGAGTGACGGAACAATAACGTCTTTAATTTTGGTTAACGACAAATAGTAACTATAATGAAGTTATAAACCATAACGATAAATGTATTTTTTTTTAAAAAAAAGAATAAGTATAATACACATAAAAATAATGCAACAATGATTTTTCTACATGGATCAAGATAGGCCTCTACCACTACATAAAAAAAATATTGGTATACACTCTTTTCGCTCTTTTTTATTTGTCCATATAAAACGAAAAAAAATTATTCCTATTTATCTATCAATTTATATTTTTAAGCTAATATTAAATTTGTTTTTATCAATTCTACACTTTATTTAATTGGAGCATTAATTAATGTTTTATTTTTAAAATAATAAAAGAATGGGAGATAAAATACACTCCTTTCCGTCCATATATAATGTTGTTTAAGGTTTTTTACAAATAAATTAAGAAAATAATAATTATATCATATTTTTTTATTTTTTAGATTAAAATATCCTTATTAATTCTTTAAAAATATAATAGGTCATTAAGTGAAGGTATGACTAAAAATAATAATTAATTATGCTTTGAAAATTAAGTGAAGGTATGACTAAAAATAATAATTAATTATGCTTTGAAAATGTAAAGCAAAAACACTTTTAAGATGAAAAAAAATCTAAAATAACATAACATAGACCATAAGAAATATATATAAAGAGGTCAAACATTATTTTTAATGAAACAAAAATAATAATTACTCCTATATAATTATATTTTTTAATACACATGTTTTTACTTTGACTGGACAAATAAATAAAAATGTAGAGAGCATCTTAAAAATTCATAAATGAAACTTTTTTTGGGATATTGAAAGTTTTTAAACCTATTCAATATATGCTTTTAAAAAATTGTCTTGTTAAATGATGCTTTTAAGGCACTTATTAAAATTATTAGAATAAAATTAAAAAATTAATTAAGTGTACATGTCTCAAAAATATAAAAAAATTATATTTTCCAACTATTTTTTATCGTTGACTCTTTAAAAAATGTCTTTAAAATACCATTTAATATATGTCATTAAAAAAACAATGCTTCTTCCGTCCTAAAATGTAAGACTCTCTACCAATATTGCGAAAATTAAGAAAAATGGTTAATTAAGTTAAATGCATTAAATTTGTCTAACAAAAATCATTAGTTTCCAAATTTACCATATAAAGTATAAAATTAAATGCACTTTTAATCTTAAAATTATAAAAATATTGAAAATATTCTTTAATAAAAAAGTAGAAGAATGTATAAGAACATAGAATAGAAAGATTAGAAATTACTCGATCTTAAATTACTAAAATAATCAAAAAATCCTAATTAACCATTGCCATGAGTGATCATCAGGTTAAAGAGTTTACTAGAGAAGTCAAATTAAACGTTTGAACCTTCCAATTAACCATTGCCAATGAGTGATCATCAGGTTAAAGAGTTTACTAGAGAAGTCAAATTAAACGTTTGAACCTTCCAATTAACCATTGCCAATGAGTGATCATCAGGTTAAAGAGTTTACTAGAGAAGTCAAATTAAACGTTTGAACCTTCTATTTTCCATGTTTCATTTCCAAAGACTATCCGTTTGATTGTGGCCCTTCCTAATTCCAATTAACTTTCCATTTTCATTCATTAGTTCATTAATCACAAAAATCACAATTTTCGATTTTGACCGTTACAATTCCTCAGCCAAACAAGTCACAACCAGACAAAAAAACAACTCAGTGGACCCCACACCCTGACGTGTCACTCTACACTCTACACTGTCATTTCACACTCAACGGCTAGTTTCTGTTCACTACACACCATAAATACACCTCTTTACACCTCACTATTCCTCACACCCAAAATTCAGTTTCCAACCTTTTTCTCTCTTCCTTGTTTCTCTTCATCTGTGAGAGGAAAAAAAAAAAAAAAATTTTAAGAGAAAAAAAAAAGAAAATGGCTGGTTCTAGATTTTCACCAATTTCTTCAGCTTCTTCTCTTTTGGTGTTGTTTCTTCTGTTTGGTTTCTCTGCTGCAGCAATGGATATTCTGGTTGGGGGAAGAATTGATGCTTGGAAGATTCCTACTTCTGAATCTGATTCTCTCAACAAATGGGCAGAAAAAGCTCGTTTCCAAGTTGGTGACCATCTTGGTAATTTCATTCCCAATTTTTATCTTAATTTTTTTTTTTGGTTAATCAAGATTCAATTTTTATCTTGATCATGGTTTTAAATTTTGGAGTGACGCTGTTCTGCCATCACGGAGATCGCATCCTGCCGTGATTGTGATCAGTCGCATCAGATTGCGATTATTATAATCATAATTTAAAACCTTAATTTTTATTTTTATATATATTCTACAGATTTAAATTTGATTTTTTTTTTAAAAAAAATAACTTTTATTGACCAAGATGCATTTTTTATTCTTATATTATTGACCCGTTGAAATTGGTTTTTTATAAAGGTAACCCTTTAATAGGCCATATTTGGGAAATAATAATTTTTTCTCATAGGTGAAAAAAATAAAGAAAAATATTATTTCTCTAAAAACAAGCAATTAATTCATTTTTCTTCTAATAATAATTTTTTTTTCCTATTTTGTCCTCAGTATGGAAATATGAACAAGGAAAAGACTCAGTGTTACAAGTAACAGAAGAAGATTACAAAAGCTGCAACACAAAGAACCCAATAAGGGAACACAAAGAAGGAATGACAAAAGTGAGGCTTGACAATCCAGGACCATATTACTTCATAAGTGGTGAAAATGGTCACTGTGAAAAAGGTGAAAAAGTTCTTGTGATTGTTATGACTCCAAGAGGAAGAAGTGCAGGAGGAATAATCTCAAGAATTTCACCTTCACCTTCACCTAGTGTTTATATTCCTGCAACACCTTCACCCAGTGTTTATATTCCTGCTACTGCTCCTAGTCCTTCTAGTGATGGATCTGCTTTGAAATTTGGGGTTTTTGTAATGATTTTGGGATTTTGGGTTAATTTTATGATATGATGATGTAAAATTGTGAATTGTGAATTGTGAATTTAGGACCCCTTTAATTTTTTATGGTGTTGGTTGGGTTAGTACTTTAGTAGTGTGTTATATGAGACTGTCACAGTGAGGTGATTGTCAGAAATTGCTAGTATTTTGTGAAAGGGGTTATATAAATTATTCAATTTTAAATATATATTATATTCTTTCTTTTTATATTTTCGTGGCTTGGCCGTTTTCTATTTTCATTTTTCAGTGCCTCGTATGGAATGTTGCACAAGATATTAGGATGAAAATTTGTCTGCTGCCAAAATCATTTTGAATTCTTAGCTAAATGACATAAAACCGTAAACAAATGTGACGAAAATATGCCAGAAATTAATGTTTTTTTTTTATATATACTGACAGTGCAAAAGTATATAATATTTTGAAAATAAAAATTAACGTGAAAGAGTTGTATTTTTATAAAACCCAGAATTTTTTTTTTATCAGAAATAAAAATGATAAGTGAGTTTTTTTTTTCTTTTTCTTTTTTCATCTTAACCAATCTTAAGTGTGTGATAATAGTTCCTTTTATCTATGAGGATTGGTAGGAATCAATGTTATAAACTATTCCTTCTCTTTTTAAGGTTAATTAATAATATTTTTTTTTATAAAAATAAAAAGATAATTATAATTATTATACCCACTTTAAAACCATTAATTATTTACTACTTAATAAAAAACTTTTTTTTTCAAAATCGAGTAAAATAAAAACTAAGCAAAATTACACTTTTCGTCTTTGGGTTTGATTCAACTTTGTCCTCTAACTTTTTTTTTGATTCATTTTCGTCCTCGAAGTCTTTAATTTGGTTCACATTTGTCCTCACCGTTAAACACTAACGGTTAGAATTTAACACCGTTAAAGATACACGTGTCGCGACATAAGTGGTTAGTTAATTAAATAATAAAAAGTAATATAAAATTTTAATAAAATAATTAAAAAAATTAACTTCTTCCCTAAACATTCTCATCTCCTCATTCCTTCGCCTCCCCCTTTCACCTCCACCTCCTTTCTCTCTCCTCCTTCCTCTCCCACCACTCCTCTCTCTCTCCCTTTCCCACACCACCACCATCTCCTCTCCTCCACCCCACCACCACCACCACCCTTTCCTTTTCCCTCATTATCACCACCACAACACCACCCTTTCCCTTCCCCTTCTCCCACCATTCCTGAATCCAACATCGCCTTAATGTTATCTTCGGAATCCCTCACAACTTTGTAGAGGATTGTACCGTTGAGAGTGGGGTGATTTTGTAAAGGTGGGAAAAATGGCGGTGACAATGGAGCGATGAAGGAAGCTTTGAATTCAAAGAGTAATTGAGAAATTGAATGGGTTTGAAGAGGTGGGTATGGTCCAAATTTGGGTTTTGAAGAGATGACAACGATGGGAAGATGGATAGACATGGCATGTCTTCATTTTGTGATTGCAATTGAAGGTTTCCAACTATGGTGGGAGATGTATGAGGGTATGGGCGGTTGGTTTTTGCTTTAGCATGTGTCTGTTCCCTATACTGCTGGTGCAATTGTTTATTTTTTTTCCTTGCTTGATAAAAATAAAATAAAAATAAAAACTATTATTTTATTAAAATTTTATATTATTTTTATTATTAAATTAACGAACCACTCACATCGTGACACGTGTCCCTTTTTTAACGTCGTTAAGCTCTGATCGTTAGTTTTTAACGGGGAGGACAAACGTGAACAAAACAGAAGACTTTGAGGACGGAAATGAATAAAAAAAAAGTTAAAGGACGAAATTGAATAAAACCCAATAGTTAGAGGACGAAAAGTGTAATTTTGCCTAAAAACTAACAGAAAAAGCATAAGTAAATTACTGAAATAAACCGTTATGGTGTTTATACATAATATAAATTAAAAATAATAATTTTAAATGAATAAAAGATACATATTAGTAACTATTTGTTACTTTAATTATGGTCAAATTTTTTTACAAGCAAGATTAATTCATTTTTCTTCTAATAATAAAATAAAAATATATTAATTATATCTTAACAAAGACATTGTTAACTACACCCTAAAAATATGTAAATCATTCATCTCAATGGTAATCTATATCCTCCTAAAAATTCTCTTACTTATTCTCTTATTACCATATAAATTATGAAATTAAATTCACTTTCAATCTTGAAATCATAAAAAAATATTAAAAATATTCTTTAATTTTTAATAAGAAAATAGAAAGATTTATAGGAACATATAGTATAAAGATTAGAAATTACTCTTATATCAAAGAGTAATACTAAATCCTCCTTATACTCTTATCACTAAAAGATCAAGAAAAAACTGCTTTATTCTTAAGGTTGATTATGAGAAAGAGTATGATTCTATTGATTGGAATTATCTTATTTCTATGCTTTGTAAATTTGGTTTTGCTGAACAATGGGTTAGCTGGATGCGTGCTTGTTTATGTGGTGGGCATATGTCTGTAGTGGTTAATGGAAGCACAACGGAGGAGTGTTCAATTGGAAGAGGTCTTAAATAGGGCGATCCTCTTGCTCCGTTTTTGTTCTTGGTGGCTACGGAGGGGTTGGGGGGTCTGATGAGAAAAGCTGTTAATGAAGAGCTCTTTTCGGGGGTGGAAAATAGTGCCAGAGGTCCAAGAGTTTCAATGTTGCAATTTGCGGATGACACGTTAATTTTCGGTGAAGGGAGTCTTGAGAATTTATGGACGTTGAAGGCTATCCTTAGGTGCTTCGAGCTTGCATCGGGGTTGAAGGTGAATTTCCACAAAAGTTGCATTATGGGTATTAATGTGTCTGAAGATTTCCTTCAGGTAGCGTCTGAATTTTTGCATTGTAATATTGGGGTTTTACCGTTCAAATATTTGGGTATTCAAATTGGAGGTAATCCAAAGCGTAAATCTCTGTGGAGGGGGGTTATTGATGCTCTTAAATGCAAGCTATCTTCTTGGAAGCATAGATTTATTTCTATTGGTGGACAAGTCACGCTCTTGAATTCAATTTTAAACTCGGTGTCTATCCATTATTTGTCTTTTTATAAGGCTCCTAGTTCAGTGTTAAAGGAAATTATTAAAATCCAAAGATCTTTTTTATGGGGAGGTGTAAAGAAAGGTTCCAAGATAGCTTGGGTTCACTGGTCTTGGGTTTGCAAAGCAAATAAGGAAGGTGGTTTGGGAGCGAGGGATATTCGGTGGTTTAATTGAGCTCTATTATGTAAATGGTTGTGGAAATTATTAAATTCTTTGGGCTAATATTTTGCTAGCAAGATATGGTGGTTCTTTGTTTCCTTTCTCTGCTTTGGAGGTTAACAATTATTTCTCTGTTTGGTGGCGAGATGTTCTTAGTGTATGTAAAGAGATGGCGATGTGGTTTGATAATAATGTGGAAAAAGTGGTTGGTGACGGTGGAGGTACTCGCTTCTGGTTTGACGTTTGGATTGGTGGTTCCTCTCTTAAATCAGCTTTTCCCCACCTTTGACTGAAAATAGAGATGCGCTGGTTAAAGACATGTATTCTACTACCAATCAAGGTAGGGGGTGGATCTGTTCGTGGAGGAGGGAGCTTTTTGGGAGAGAAATCGGCCAATTGCAATTGTTGACAGATTTGTTAAATTCTGGTATCTTGTCAAGTTCTGTTTCGGATAGGTGGCACTGGATTGCTGATTCTTCTTCTCTTTTTTCTGTAAAATTCGCAGATAAGTGTTTGTCTGAAAATACGGGTGTGAGTTTGGAGTTGAGTTTGGATTCTCAAGCGGCATTGGGTAAGGTGTAGAAGTCTAAAGGTCCCCATAAATGCCAAGTTTTTGTGTGGCAGTTTATGTTAAAGGCGGTTCCGGTTCGGGTTAATTTGTGTCGTCGGGGTATCCTTCTGAAAAATTTGAAATGTGTGTTTTGTGGTAATGCCCAGGAGGATGTGGATCATCTCTTTTTGAGATGTCTGATTATAAATGCTATTTGGTACCAGGTAGCAAGATGGTTGGAGTTCATTTCAGTTTTGCCCAATAGCGTTGATGCTGTCTTGTTGGATTAGTGGGGTGCTTTTGGAGGGAAAAAATATGGAAGGTGGATCTCTATTGTGTGGCTTGCAGTGTTGTGGTCAGTATGGTTAATGAGAAACAACATTATTTTCAAAAATGGGACTTGTGATTTAAAGGAGTTATTGGATAACATGTTTTAGATCCTAGAAGTAGATTGTTATTCAGTTAGGGGGACATGTAATGCCTTTTAGTCTTTGTCTTAATGAGCCTCGTAGGTGCATTTTTAAATTTTCCTCCTGGTTTTGTTCTTTTGTTTCTTGTTGTCTTGTTGTGGCGCTCTTTTGCTTTGTAAAGCGTATGGAGTACCCCTTGTACTCCCTTAATTCATGTGTCTTGTTGCTTATCAAAAAAAATCCTTCTGATAATTCTCTTACTCATCCTCTTATTACCATATAAAGTATAAAATTAAATGCACTTTTAATCTTGAAACTATAAAAAATTTTCCTCTTTGTCAAATGATCAATCTTTATCTATGAGAATAAAACCAAGAAAATTTTCATCTGAGTTGTATTTTTATAAAAACCAGATTTTTTTATGAGAAATGAAAATGATAAGTGAGTTTTTTTTTTTCATCTTAACCAATCCTAAGTGTGTGATTAATAAGTTCCTTTTATCTATGAGGATTGGTAGGAATCAATGTTATAAACTATTCCTTCTATTTTTTCAAGTGTCTTTTAAGTTTAATTCATACTTATAAATAAAATTAATAATTTTTTATAATATTTTCTTTTTATAAAAATAAAAAGATAATTATTATACCTTTATTTACACTTTAAAATCATTAATTTAATAAAAGAACTTTTTTTCAAAATCGAGTCAGATAAAAACTAACATAAAAAACATCAATAAATCACTGAACTAAACGGTTATACTATTTATACATAATATAAATTAAAAATAATAATTTTAAATGAATAAAACATACATAATAATAGTATAAATTATAGATATAATAAAATAGTAACGATATTGTTAAATATATTTTATACATATTATTTAACCTAAACCGGATTAAGTTGACTAGCACAATTTTTTTTAGGAAACATTAATTTATTAATTGTAAACCTAAAAATAAGATATTAATTTATTATTAACTATTTGCTACTTTAATTATGGTCAACTTTTTTTTTACAAGCAAGATTTTATTAACGATCAAGAGTACAAGAAGTACTCAACATTATAGGTAAGAAAAGAAGAAAAAAAAATACATTAAAAAAAACAAACAGAAAGAACAAGTAGCCAAAGAACTAAAGAACAAGGAAATAAACAAACCGTGACCAGTCCAAAAACCGCAAAGAAAGACACAATTTCACATTTCCAAATAAGTTTCTAGGTAAAGATTCCAAAGCACAAAAGGATGAAGAAAAGAGTCGATATTTGCTTTCAACCAAACTCAAGAATTGAGCTTGATATTATCGAAGATGCTATCAAAATTCCAAGGATCCTGTTTGAAAATTACACCATTGTGACTAATCCAGATAAACCAAAATTGTCGAAAACCACAAAACACTCCACCAAGTCAGCTGCTGCTATGAACAAGACGGAAGACGAGCAAACGCATGGAAAGAACGCTTGCAATCATCAGTAATTACCGTAGAAACCCCAAGCCAATGCACCACCTTAGTCCAAAGCAGCGAAGAAACATCACAACCGTAGAAAAGATGATCTAAGGACTCAACTGCTTTATAGCATAAGGGGCATAAGTCATCTACCAAAATCATGCCTCTATGAATAAGATTTCGCTTGCAAGGAACTTGATTTATGGGTAATTTTCTTGCGAATGTTCCAATCTTAAGAGTGACCAATTTGTTCCAAAAATGCTTAAAGAAAGAATCGGAGTGGTCACCTTATATGTTGATTTTTCCAAATACACACAGGAATTGCAAGCCTTCCAAGTCCATGTGTCTTCTTCGTTTTCCTGTAAAGTAACTACACCAAGATCTTGCAACAAATTAGTTAGTAACGGTAACTCCCTATCAAAAAGTTGTCGTCCAATTCAAAGCCCAATATCCTTCTCGCCACATCCCTGCCTCACTCACCAAAATATTCTTATTCATAACCAAATTATATAACCTGTTATGCAATTGGCTAAGAGGAATATCAGAAACCCACCTATCATGCCAAAACAATATGCACCAGCCATGACCCAGCCTCCCCCTCAAATTAGCACCAAACCAACCTCATGAAGTATCAAACCCCCCACAAAATATCCCAAAGATCCTTCCACTACCTTAAAACATTAGAACCCCCAACCTCAAGCTTAAAGACACACTCACCCTATTTCAATCTAAGAACCCTAACCTAAAGAGATTGACGCTCATGAAATAATAACCAAACCCATTTACCTAGCATATATCATACTCCCTCCGCTTTTTTTTTCTTTCCTTTTGCTTTATAAGATTAATGTACACATATTAAAAAATAATTAACTATAATAAAAGTTTATTATAAGCAGACTAAATTATCCCTATTGAATAGTAATAGTTGAGTGGTTGATTTATTATGATATAATAAAGAGATATATGATTGGTAAAAAAAAAAGGTGATGAATGAAAAATAATTAATTAGTTAGAGTTAGAATTGAAAAATCAAAACCAATGGTATCTTGAAGTTCTAAATGTGCAATTGTTTAGAAATAGAAATCAAAACCTTAAAAAGGAAAAATAATTAATTAGTTAGAGTTAGAATTGAAAAATCAAAATCAATGGTATCTTGAAGTTCTATATCTGCAATTGTTTAGAAATAGAAATCAAAACCTTAAAAAGCAAAGTGGTATGCCGTGATCTTAGAAGGGATATGCCTGTCTTAACTAAATTTTTTGTTAGAAAAAAAACCTTAAAAAGCAAAACAAAAAAAAAGAGGGAGTAATAAATAAAACAACTTTACTAAATACCCCTATTAATGATTGAAAGATTAATTATCTAACATTATTTCTAGTTAACTATTAATTATTTTATAAGGATAAAATACAAAAAGCAGCATTTAATAATACATTAAAAATATAAAACGACTATCATTTTGAAAAAAAAAATCTCTAAAACGACACTCATTATAAAACCGAGCAAGTAATATATATCATTGAATAATTTAAATTTTATTGAAACTAATTGTCTTTAATAAGATAATATACAATTTAATTAGCATAAGTAGAGGAATTGATTAGATCGGGTAATCTAGTTCAAGTTTTACAATGCAGGTAGAACTACTCTTGCAAAAAAAAAAAATTGGTGAAATTACAGAGTATTTACCCCAAATCTCATATTGGATGACATGAAGAGGAAAATGGATCATCAAAGACTCAAATTGAGTGGAGAAGAGAAATAGGTGGAATACTCATATAAATAGAGTTTGTCAAAGTATTTCCCCCACCGCATCTACACTAGTCTCTTAGATGCAATGGGAACTTGAGTAATTGTGTCAAGAGAGGATTTGCAATTTTTTCGTGCAAATATTGTCAACTGAGCGGATTTGCAGTTTTCTCAGACCAAAAATTGCAAGTGCAGAAATAAATAGTGTGTTCAAGGACGTTAAATTGTGTTTGCTTTTATGTGATTATTCTGTGAATGTGTGCTTCTGCATGTAGAAATTATGTGGAGATTTTCTCCTCTTTTAGTAGTTTCCCAACAGAAATCTTACCTTAGATGATTTCAAACATGAATAGAGAAACCGATAGATAAAGCTGTTAATTAAAAACCATTTAGAGGTCAACTAGTGAAAAAAATGCTTGGTTTTTGTTCTTGTAAAGTTAAAGACAAACCTTGTGCATGTAAGACTGTGCACATGAGCTCGAAACCAAGATCAATTATTGCATAGGAAAAATAGGTAAAAAGCATTTACCAAAAATAAAAAATCATACATAGGCTCCTATAATCAAATCATAGTTTTTTTATCCTGCTTTCAAGTTCAAACCACAAACTTAACAGACTTTCTAGATTTGAATGTGTTTGATTTTATGTTTGAATAAGATATAAACATGGATCCATATCAACACACTTAAGAGTAATTTTAACATTTTGAACCTATGTTTGGCTACATTTAACCTGAAACCAGAGACACTATGAGAATCAAGCACCAGCATCAGCATCCTGAATTTGAAGACAAATACACAGTTAACAGATCATGTCTAGCCTTATAAACTCAACCTTAAAGCATAGATACCTCGGCGACGAGCTGCAAGCATATTTGTCTCTTGCAACCAGCAATGTTAACCGGATAACCGTTTAGAGTAACTCGATCCATACAAGAAGTGAACCTTGGATAGTTGATACATGAAAAATTATCAGTGTGCTTATTAGATAGAGAACCATATTCTTCTTGCCAGGAATTGAAAAGCAAGTCATCCAAAAGCATGGAAAACAAACAAGGTCACCATATTCCCCCCAGCTAAAACAGCTTCATTTTGTTCACATATACTGTAAAAAGAAAAGTCCAAGGTAAAAATCAAAGGCTGAAAGAATGAAAGGATAAAAAATAGAACCTAAATTTCATAGGAACATGTATTCATTCCCCGTGCAATGCCCGACTAAGAAAATTGAGAACAGATAGTGGGTTGTAAATAGTTACTTAAAAAGAGGGTAGTTTTCAGTTATGATAAAAAAACGCGTGGCAAAAAATGTGGTATAAACAAAGAGTGGGATAAAGGGTTATGGCAAACTAGGGTTGGAAGATTCATTTACTTTTATATATTTAGTATAGGTATAGATGCTTAGAATTGTATGCTTTGAATCTTCAGGCCAGGCTAAGGTCAAACCAATGTGTAATAAAATATTTTAGTTATGCAACTAGAATATCTACACGTTTGAAGAGTGATCCTGAATCCAAAGTCTTAGGCATAAAATTGTAAGAGATTTAGTAATGAGTTGGTTGGATTGTTCTTCTCTTCCTTACAAATTGACATATTTTCCTCTCCAAAACTACAAAAAGTTCTAAACTTCAGAAACAGGATTCAGTATTCTATCAAAATTAGACACAGGCTTCTAATTCAGTCACATGTTAAGGCTAGTTTTGAGTGTTTCTTTCTAAATCGCGTTTGATAACCAGTCTGAGTCCTTTCGGTGAATAGATCCTAAAGTAAAGAAAATCATGCCTAACTATAGTACAGTGGATCGAAGTCCCAAAACACAATCACGAGTGATCATATGCAGCCTGCTTCCTAAGATGAATTCCAATCACGAGGATGCATTAAGATGAATTCCCTAAAGCTGAGCTCGCACGAAGTGGTTGTCGGGTCACCATGCAATGTCGTTCCATTTCCACCGGTCGGGGATTGAACCCCCACACATTGACACATGTGGTTAAGTGGTTTTGAAATAAGGGGGAAGGGGAATTAAAAAAAAAAAATGCCCTTAAAAAACCCCCACAGCTTTTTTGGGGGCATAGCGCTGGCTATGGCCTCAAACAGCTACAATAGCAGTGTGACGGCCGCAACACCAAAAACCTGAAGCTACCACTATCGATTGTTCTCTTAAGACTTCATGTAGTTGCTTTCTCCACAAGATGAGAAGTTAATAGCTTAGATTTTTTTATCCGCTTACAGTTTTGAGTCAACAATTTGATTCCACATCAATGTTCAAGCTTCTATTGTACAAAGTACAAACATATAAACAAGTGCTCCAGCTCACATCTCATACCTCACGTGTCACTTAATTCTTTTTCCTTTAATATTAATTATAGTACTCATTTCCTATCATATTACTAATAGACACAAAAGGTTCCATTCCACTACATTGGAGCTATCAAGGAAAGAAAAGACAAAGTAACCTTTATTTTGAATCTATGTTTCTTAGTGTCAACCGTCAACTTCTCATGTTAAGTGAATGTTGGCAACTTTCTTATTTATTAGTATTTTACAAATAATATGTGTCAATGCCACAAACTGTCAGCTGAAGTCCATCCATAATCCTCCAATGTCAACAATAATGACTCCTGAACTTCCTAGTTCCTACAATGTTAGCTGGGATAGTACTATTATGTAAAAAACTACAAATAATCATGTTTGAATACATGTTGCATCAGCGACATTCTACTTAAAATCTGAATAAGGTTTATGCGTATGACAAGTTATATGTCCCTTTGAACTAATACATTTGAAAATTAACATTAACGATGCTTTACTACCAAAAATTTACTGATGATAACAGAGTAACATACAATAAATCCATGTTGACTATTAGAATGATTTGATAGACAAATCCAACTTCAACAACTGAAAAATAGTATATAAGTAGTAAAATGTTTCCATATGGTTACTCCAAACTGATTACAAAATGCAATAAGGATTTTTAGCCGAGGTTCATATATATCTAGCGGATCCATCAGTGCATCTGTGGATTTGCGAACATCCACATGTGTGTTCCTTCAGAATTTATCATTCTACTGTCAGAAGAAATCCTTAACACCCTAAAATATAGATCATGATGCACTTACTCTACCCTACCAAAATACATAAAATTTGGGAGACATTAAATATTTCAATTCAAAAAGTAAATGAAGGCATACAGAAAACTCTACCAAAGCTAGGAAAAATTAGAGTGCAGGCAGCTCGTCGTCGTCGTCATCATCTGAAAGTTCAATTATTATTGCTCCTTTGTCATCAGTTTGAATAGGTTGTTCTTCGGAAGATGGATACTTCCTCTTTTGACCAGCCTGCTCCTGAGAGTTCATGTTCGGTTCCTCCCCTCTACTCGTGTTGATCATTTCTTGCGTCTGAGCTGCTGCTGCTGCATGAAATAACCATTTCTTTACAAACAGATACAGGATTCAAATTGGGCAGCATATACGGGTGCACCCTTTCCATTTCAAGTAATAGAATTAACATTTTTATAAATAAGATAAACAACTGAAATTGTGGGTTGTACCCGTGCACCCAAACTTGTGGCATGCATAGTATAATGACCCTTCAAACTGAAAGACACACACATCAGAATCAAACCATATAATCAACCAATCAAAACCTAAAACACAATCTAAAAACAAATTTGCTAATGTAAACTAAACACCCAAAAGAAATACTTGGACTAATGCAGCAGAGAACATTCTCAGCTTGAAAAATGGATGAAACAAGTGAGAGAACTACCTTCACTAAATCGGGAAAGGCGTTCCAGTTTCTTTTGGTACACGCTTAATCTATCCTGGGTCATAGAAAAAAAATCAGTAACTTCAACCAACAAGCACCAAAGGATACCCAAAAAGCATAATAAGCAAAGGTTGAAACTTGAACAAGAAATAATCCATGCAACAAAAAATCAAAGAATACCCAAAATAATCTGAAGCATGATTAGCAGGAAGGAACTACTTACAAGCTCCGTTTTGATGGGATGGTCATTTGGGTTAACCCCTTTACACCTCAACTTCACTGAACACAAAAAACAAAGAAGCAAACACTGAATCATATATAATAATTAGATTGAAAGTCAGAAAGTTGTAATCTTTGGAGGGGAATTTACGCACAGGAGAAGAGAGTGGAAGAGAGATTGGCGAGAGAGAGAAGGGTTTGAGCGCGTTGAAGAAGAGGCATTTCAGAGAGGACTTCAGGGTCGGCGAGGGAAAGGAATTGGGGAAATTGGGTTTCGAGCTGTTGAACGTTATTGAGAGTGCGGTTCAGTGAATTGATCGCGGATTCAGGGACTGTGAGGCCCTCCATTTCGTTTGCTTTCACCATTTTTTCTCTTTGTTGATACTCACTGTGTTCACCAACCACAACCAACGTTTCATGAGAATAATTTCTTTGTATTCACGTATATTATTGGATAAATTGCTAATTACCCTAGAGTTCGGAAGAAATTGCATTTTACCCAAATTTTATGAAAATTAACATTATATCTCATTTCTTTAACAGTTAATTATTGATTATTGATCTAGTTAACATTTCTGTCATATCAGTTTGTCATATATGCAAGTTTTAGACTCTCTATTAATATTAAAAATTATTTTTAATATTTATGTAATAGATTGACAGATCAAAAATGCTAATAAACGGACCAAAATGGAATAGAGTGCTAATTTTGATGAAGGTTGGGGTGGAATACAATTTCTCCAAACTGGAGTTTATTCTAATACTTAATTTTTTTTTGAAATTAAATTTTCTAAAGATAGAAACTAAAAATTAATATTAATAAAGTAAGAGAGTAAAGCGCTCCATCCTGATAAAGTAAGTGACTAACATGCTACTTTATTAGTTCTGAAAATAAGTGAGTGGAAAGAAAGAAAAAAATGAGAAACACATTAAAAAAATATATTTTTCTTTTATTTGATAGAGAAGATAAAAGTGAGGAGAGAGAAAAGTCTAGCATACGTCTCTTGCAAAACATTTTCTTTCCATAAATAAAGAGAAAATTTCTTGAAATTCGTAAAAGCTCATACAATTCAAAATAGGTGGCTATTATTGTCACCACACAGGTTTTTTAGTTTACCACATAAATTAATTTTTTTCAAAAATACTCCTCGCTCGGAAACGAATTTCTCAGCCAAATATATATTTATGTTCTGCAAAACAATGACGAGAAACTAGTTTTTCTCGCTCAAAAACTAGAATTTGAACCGAAAACACAAACTATGATTTGAACATTATTTTAAACTAAAACTTAATAAATCAACAAATAATAAATAAAAACCAGAAATATATATAATAAACAAAGATTCATGTTATTAGTACAAAATAAAACAAATTTTACAATTTCAGAAATTTACATGAAACAAAAATTGGAGTTTGAAAACAACCCGAAATTAGAATTTAAGCGCAAAGAAACTAAAATTTGAAATCTTAAAACACAAAACTCATGTATAGAGACAGAAACTAGAATTTGTCTGAGACAAATTCTAGTTTCTGAATTTAATTACAGATAAGTAACTTATTTCAAACACACTACAATTTGAAACCAACAAGAAATTTAACCAATCAAATATCAAATCCTTAACTCTAAACAATAATGAGGATAAGAATTTGAGAGAAAGAACATAAAAGATGTGAACATGTACTCATTTGGAAGAACCTAAACTAAAATGAAGAACACGCCGTTGCCGTCGCAGTCCAAGGCCGCCGTCATCGCTGCTAATCTCGCCAGCGTGTTACGGTGTCTGAACCACTGCCGATGGTGACCGAGAAAAGTGGTCGATGACAGCGTCGAGAGAGAGACTGTCAAGAGAGAGTGTCGTGTAAGAGAGCGTGAAGATGAGAGAGATTGATTTTTTAATAATGAGGTGGGACAAAAACTAAAATATGTCTCGGATGTGTGGTGTATTGGAAGTGTGTGGTGCATTTTAACTAGTTTCTGGTTTAATGAAAAACATAAACTAGTTTCTGAGTAAGGGTTTTTTCGAAAAAAAAAATAATTTGTGTAGCGAACCAAGAAATCATTGTGGTGCCAACAGTGGCCACCTTCAAAATTATTCCCTTAAGCTTTCACTCTCTTATATAACTAGTAGTATATGGCCGTGCGTTACGCACGAGCTAGTTTTCTAATAATGTATAATATTGAATAAATTAATATTTTTGTTTTCTAATTTATTTTTTATTTTACCTTTTAACTAATAAAAATCTCAAACTAATCGTGTAACTTTTGTTTTATTTCAATTTTGTTGTTTTCATTAATTAATTCTATTAAATGACTAACAAAAATATTTGAAATGATGTCATTTTAAGCTAGAATTTATGCAATAATAACTTTGTGTGGTAAATGTCACCTTAATATTTGGCAATATTAGTTATAATGTAATATTTTATTCAAAAGCTAGAGTATTACATACTTGGTTCCAAATCTCAAATAAATAAAGTTAATAAATACTTGTCAATGAACAAAGTATATCAAATAAGTGAGACAAAACCAAGATGGCACCACATGACATTATGTTTATACTACAAATATGTTCTTGAGAAATTTCAATCGAGACAAACCATCCTTATGCTAATCATGCGACTCCTAGGCATGGCAAGGATACTCGGACCCGCGGGGACCCGACCCGCCCCACCCCAATTTAACGAGAAAAAACCGACAAGAACAGGTTCGGGTGCGGGTTCGGGGAAAACCCGAAATGCTAACAGCGGGGCGGGTGCGGGTGTAGGAATTTCAGTCCCCGCCCCAGCCCCGACCCCGAGCCGACATTAGGAAGTTACAAAAATGCCCTTATATATGTATATTGTGGTGTAAAATTAGGGTTTTTAGTTTTCACTTTCAGGCTTCAGCAGCAAACAGCAGTAGCTCAGACTGCGTTTCTTTCATCTCCAATTTCACACAGACCACAGCCCCTGCGAAGAAGAAGAGTTGATGACCGCCGTTCCACCGTGACTCTTGTCGCTTCTTCACCGGCGCCGCCACAACCAGGTAGCTTGTTCTCGGTTTCTCTCATCTTGCAGTTTCACACAGCCCCTGCAAAGAAGAAGAACACCGTCATCCCGCCGTGACACTCGTCACTCCCTCGCCGGCGCCACCACAACCGTCTCTGACCAGGTAGCTCTTTCTCTCTCGTTCTCTTTCTCTTCCATTGTCTCTGTCTCTGCTCTTTCAATAGTTAGATTTGGACTACATGAAGATACTGTTTTAACAATTTCGGCAGCTTGGGTTCCTCTGACACTTTCTTTTAGAAAATCTGTTGCTTCAGCAAGTTTCCCTTCAGCCAGGTAACTCTCAACTTTATTAATGACAGATTCAATCCCGTCAGCTGATTGATCAGCTTCCTTAACCTGAGTAAAAGCCAAATTGAAAATGATGAAAACATACACTGCAGTAACATCTTGTGCTTCTAGGATGCCCTGGCAGGAGGAAGAAAGAAACATAGTGACAAATGTTTCAAATCACATATTAGAGCCTGTTTGTATAACCTTCTTAAGAAGTGCTTATAGGAGTTATAGAAACACTAATGTCATAAGCTTCTTTTACATAAATTTTAAAGATCAGTTTCCTTAATAAGCTTTCCTGCCTTTACTTTTCTAAGAATTGCTTAAGATGGGAAGAAGCTACATGTGCCAAAGAATGTGCCAATATACCTCCACCTCCAGGTGGGAAGAAGCTGAAGTGTCGCAGTATACCTTTTAAGGCATCAAACTGCAATAGAATTTGCATAATTTAGAAACCTTCATGAAATGCAAACATGTGTTACAGTTCCACAAATGGCTTCAGTAGTAAATTCTAACGTTTTGTTCAAATTCATCACTGAGATCACAAGATATGAGCGTGGCTGAATGAGTGACAGGCATCAGTACAAAGCTGTTAATGAAATGAATAATAAAGAAGCTATTACTACTCATTTATTTTGTAACAATGTGTGAGAAATGAAATGAATAATAAACAGAAATTGAATTAATGATTAAGGTGCCCGTAAAGAAAAAGTGTGGGATTAACTTCAAACCAAATCATTCTCTGTTTTACATAGCTTGATAGTAATTAATAGCTTTGTTTGAATTATTAACTTTCCAAGGTAGTGAAATACTAGTATTGATGAATATAAATTCAATATAACTATATATGTACATTTAATGTTTTATAGATAACTTATGCATATTTATCCTTTAGTTATATAGAAACTAATTTTTAATGATGTGTTATAAAGTATTAGTAGAAACTGCACCACTACTATTATAGAAAGATTATGATTATGATAACTAATAAGGCTTATCATCATCGTTTGCAGGTGACATGACAGATAATAGAAGCTCAAATCAAGATGTTCCAATTCCGGTAGAAAGTTTAGTTCAATCTACCCCGATGGAACTTCACCTCAACCAATTCTCGATGGAATTTCATGTCAACCAACTCCCCAAGGTAGTTCACATCAACCTTCTCCTGCTGCAAGTGTACATCAACCGACTCCCACCACCAATGAAACTTTGCCATCAAGCAATGCAGGGACAGAAACGGACTCCACAGGAGAAGTAGGGACAGGGAGACTCAAGAGTATTGTTTGGCAACATTTTGAAAAAATTAAAGTTGATGGAGAAGACAAGGCTAGATGCAATTATTGTAAGAAGCTTCTTGGTGGTAAATCAAAGAATGGAACAAAACATTTGCATGGACACATGGAAAGTTGCTTGCAACGTAGGATTATGATGAAAGGTCAATAAGTTCTCATGCCTAAGATGACAAGAGGAAAACAAGAGATGGTTGCTACATCTTATGATAGAGAAGTTTCAAAGAAAGAGCTTGCAAAAACAATTATCTTGCATGAGTATCCACTTTCGATAGTGGATCATATTGGGTTTAGGCGATACTCTAATTCACTCCAACCGCTATTTAAAGTCCCTTCTCGGAATACCGTCAAGAAAGAGATATTCAGAATCTTCAGTTCAGAGATATCAATGGCTTTAAAGATGATTAATAGCAACGAAGGAAGAGTTGCTATTACGACCGATATGTGGACCGCGGGCAACCAAAAGAGAGGGTATATGGCTATCACTGCTCACTTCATTGATGAAGCTTGGAACTTACGAAGTTGCATTTTGAGGTAAATTTCAATAAATTAATATTAGGCTTTATTGTGCATGTGAACTTTTTATTTTATTGAATGATTGAATTTGTTATCTTTTATTAGGTTTATTTATGTTCCTGCACCTTATACAAGTGAGAGGCTTGGCCACATATTAGCTAGTTGCTTGACGGATTGTAATATTGACACTAAATTGTCCACAGTCACTTTGGATAATTGTAGCACAAATGATTCAATGGTTCATAAGGTTAAGGATAAGTTACCTATTGCTTCTTTATGGTGGGATGGTTCTTTAATTCACATGCGTTGTTGTGCGTACATTTTAAATTTAATTGTAAAAGAAGGGTTGGAAGTGGTGAAGGATGGGATAGAAAAGGTTCGGGATAGTGTAGCATATTGGACTCAAACACCTAAAAGGAAAGAAAAATTTGAGGAAACAGTCAATCAATTAAAGGTGGAACTCACTAAAGCCTTGAGTCTAGATTGCCCAACTAGGTGGAACTCAACTTATAAGATGCTTGAGGTTGTCATTGCTTATAAGGAGGTGTTTAGTCGATTGAGATATCGTGACCACCAATATACTTGTTTCCCAACAAATCAACAATGGGAGTTTGCAAAGGAAGTTTGTGGGAAACTAGAAGTTTTTAACACTGTAATTGAAATGATTTCTGGCACTAAATATCCAACTGCTAATGCTTATTTTTCTGAGATTTGTGAAATTAAGTTGGCTATATCTGAATGGCTTAACTCTCCAAATGAGGTGATTCGAAATATGGCAAATAAAATGTTTAACAAGTTTCAAAGTTATTGGAGTGTGACCCGTGATATAATGGGAATTGCTACAGTTTTGGATCCAAGATATAAGATGGAGTTGCTTGAATTTTATTATGAACAATTGTATGAAGGTGATTCTGCTGCCCAAGTTGAGAGGATTCGTCAATTATGTTATGATTTTGTTTCTGATTATCAGTTGCAATTGCAATCGAGTAGAGAAAATAGTGGTGCTTCCCATTCTCAGTTATTAGAAGATACTAGTGGTTCTAAACGCAAGTCAATGAGTCATTTTGATATGTTTGTTAGTAGAAAGCAAAGGGCTAAACCTTCATTTGTTAAGACAGAGTTGGATCATTATTTAGAGGAGGGAGTTTTACCAAGGACTAATGATTTTGACATTTTATTATGGTGGAAGTTGAATGGAGTCAAGTATCCAACACTTCAGGCTATTGCAAAGGATGTGTTAGCTATTCCTATTTCGACTGTGGCTTCTGAGTCAGCATTTAGCACTAGTGATTAGATATTGAGCCCTCACCGTAGTCGACTTCATTGACCACTTTGGAGGCCTTAATGTGTGCTAGAAGTTGGTTATGGAGTGAAGAGAAAATAGGTAACATTTCTAATTGATATATTTTTATTTTCTACTACTATTTATTTCTATTATTGGTAGTTATCTTAATTATTCTAAATATTATTTCTTATCCAATACTTAGGTTCAATTGGTCTAATTTCTCAAGAAACTCAAAATTTTGAGAAGAATGAGCCTGAATCAGATACAAAAGGTATTTTATTTATAAACCTTTAAAATGTTTATTATTTTCTCATTGGAATACTCTTTAGAAAACATATTGACATGATCTATTTGTTATTTTGTTTTGTAGATCTGGATGATTTAATGGCTAGTTGTGTTAGGTATCATTTGGAAGATCTATAAATCTTTTATGGTAATGCAATATTTGGAACTTGAAGACTTGTAGGAAGAACTTTGTTGGGTTAATGAGGTTTTATTAGGGTTATGTTGTTGTAATTTGAACTTGAATTGTGTTGTAATTTAAAGAAGCTTTGTTTATTTTATGAGGAACTTGATTCAACTATGTAATGTTAGTTTTTAATTTTTAGTATTATGATTGTATCTACCAGTGATTTTATTTGCATATTATTTTCATTTTAAAATATAATATGTTTCTTTAAAAAAATTGCATGAAGGATTTGTCATGCCATGTAAATAATAAGTATGCTATTTGTATATCTTTATAGCTGGCTTAAAAAAATACAAACAACCCAAAAGAATTTGAATGTTCCAAAAAAAGGGTCCAAAATAATTGAATGTGCAAAAAAAAAAAAAACCCAAACAGCGGGGGTGGGGCGGGGCGGGTTTCCCCGACACCCGACGGGGGCGGGGTGGGATAGTTTTACGTTAACCCGGGTGGGGGCAGGGAGGGTGAAAACCGCACCCGCCCGCCCCCGTTGCCATGCCTAGCGACTCCTCTAAGCAGGTTGACAATAATTCAAGTCTATTAATAAATATTTTTTCATTAACAGGAACACATGTTCTCTTATTAACTCAAGGATAATAATTACTAAATATGCATTAGATATTCTTATAGTTTTCCACAAATGAGCATACATTGGTAAACAAAAGATAATAGCAATTTAAATCAAATATAAACAAAAGTTAGCCCGTAGTTAACTTAATAATGCACTATTATTCAAACATATATTAAATTCTAAGCAATTTTCAAAGTTAGTATTTAATTATTTTATTATTAACCTTCCTCCGGAAGAACGTGGGTTTTCTTAAATCTGTCAAACCTTATACTTAGAGACGAAACTAAACCCTAAATCACTTTTTCAATCAAAGATGAAACTAATCTAATTTTTTCAACCTAAATTACCAAAAATGAGGAATGGAGGAAAAAAAACCTAAATTACCTTAATTAATGGTTATTTCTTCGATCAGAGATGAAATGGTGGGGTGTTCACTACAGTCCACTTTCTTTGCAACAATGGTGGGGAACCTCGTATCGTTGTTCCGTTGGTTGCAACGGTGGTGGCTCCGGTGGCAGTTGCTCATAGAGATGGGTGAGAGAATTTCAGAGTGAGAGATAAAAAAGTGAGAGAGATTGAAGTTGGGGTGGTGTTTATTCGCACTTCTCCCAGATGAGAGCCTTCTGGGAATTTAAATTTCTGATTTTCCTGGATACGTGTCTTCCAAATAGGAAATGGTGTCCTGTAGGGTCAATAAGGTAATTTTATGTCCAAAAAGGAAGAGGGGATAGTGGCATGTGTAAAAGTTATGGTGCCAATATAAATGGTCGATGTTGTGTATGATGAGAGAAATTAATGTCAATATTCCGTTATTAAAAAGAAAAATATAAAAATCTTGACAACTCATTTCTCTTTTTTCCACAAGTTTAAAAGCTGCAATTTAAGACGAAGAAAAGTTGTGTTGTGCTTGTGCAACTTCATGCAAGTTCCAATTGCAAACTTGATTAAAAAAATAATTTATTCAGTAAAAATATGAGTAAAATATATTACTTTTAAATTTAATCCCTACAAAATTGTTTTTCTTGTTTTAGCCCTTATTTTTCATAAATTTTAAATTTTAGTCCCTATCGAGTTAAACTCTCAATTAAACTCTTAAATTATACAAATTACTATATAGATTTAGAAAAAAAAATCAAACTCTTGAACTCTTAACCAACAATTTCATCTTCATGATAAATATGTTGCAATTAAGCTCATAATAAAACACAAAATTAAGTAATAAGCTTGTGTTTAAAAGGAGAAAAAGTGAGAGGAGAAAAAACTAAGGAAAAAAATGAAGATTTTTTCTCAGTCAACTTTCTCTCTAATTTTCTCTTCAACCGTACAAACAAAAATGTTTCAATATCCATATTTTCTCTTCTCGTTTTCTTTCCTCCCATCCAAACAAAAGGTAAGAACTTAAAAATGCAATTTCAAAAAGAATAAAGACTAAAATGCAAAAATTAATTTTGTAAGAACTAAATTCAAAAGTAATATATTTTATAAGGACCAAAAATATTTTACTCGAAAATCATTTTGATTAAATTTGAGTATGAATTAAGATGATTAATGTTAGAAAACCGCCTTCCTGTTCCAAAAGCAAGTTTAACATATATAAAATCTCCACTCAAGTGCCAAAATCTTGTTAGAAATTCCAAAATCCAAACACACACAACCAAACAGAAATCAACAAAATCCTATTTCAGATACATTGAACACAGCCAGTGACAGGAAACTATCAGTTCTAAAAATAAAGTTGAAATATGTTCAAGGATCAAATTTACCATTGATTCACCCTGTTAGTGGTTAGAGAAAAGATGGATTTTTTTGCAAGTGTGTCAGTTCAATAGAGTGGCAACTACATTAAGTCAAATATCAGAAACAGAGTTTTAAATAGAAGTGCTCAGTATCAGCTCAAACACAGCCAATTCAAACTATATATTCCGGATTCTGCAGAAAGAAACATTTTGCAACAAAAACAAAAATAGACCCAATATCTGAGATGCTGTTTGGATACAAAATTATCATGGAGCAATTCTAAGTGGATCACGCGGATAAAGAGATGTTTTGCGAATGTTATTCAGGCCACAGAAGAGCATCACCACACGTTCCAAGCCTACACCAAAACCACCATGTGGCGGTGCACCATATCTGAAAACGATCAATCGCGCAATCAGTTTTCTATTGACAATTTTGTACCACGAGATAAATTAATACTGGCCAAAGCTACGTAGGAGGGGGAGGCTAAACACACACATATAAGCATGAGTGCATGACACTGACAGATCGAGAGGGAAGGGGTGACAAATAATACCTGAAAGAATCAATATATGTAGATATTGTCTTGACATCAATGCCGCAAGCTGCTGCACGTTGTTCCAAAAATTCTGGCACATGGACACGCTGAGCTCCGGAAATTATCTCCTCACCTAAGTGACAAGACATACACAGAAGTTCAAATCAAGTAACAGCAACAGAAACCACAAGCTATCAATGGAAATACATATATTTATTTCCAGCAGCAAGATGTTGATCACTTAGCTTGTTCTTGACTTGTTCAAATCTGAGCACTGTATTGTCCTACCAAAGCATTATATGCAAAATAACTTTCTGCTTACCTCGAATAAATACATCAAATGAGTTACTGTATGCTGGATTGTCATAGCAAGGCATTGTATAAAATGGCCTTACAGCCAACGGATACCGATGAAGGATATAGAACTCTGTACCATACCTATAAATAGAATCACACCCAGAACAATTGTGAACAGTAGTTCATAAGAACAAAGACAAAATATATAGTGGTAAAAACTCAAGAAAAGTAATCACTTCTCCAAAACAAGCTGGCCAAGTTTCCTTTCTGCTTCAGTATTCAAGTCACCAAAAGGTTCAATTTCTACTCCAGCACCCTGTAAATTGAAATCATTACTAGTTGCATGATAGAAAACTAGCAGAGTAGACTGAGAGAGAAACCCAAAAATGGGAGAAAAGGCAGGGAAATGACAATTAAATTGTATCAATGTTCAATGATAATGAGAAACAATTTTAATATTGGTATTTAGGGAACATGCTTGAACCGAGACTACTGGAGTTCAGTTACTAACTGAAATAACAGCGTGATAACTACTACTGAAGCATTAACTTTAAAGTGAGAGCTGTCAACAGTTGACAAAACTAATAGCTACAATAGTTAGACTAACCGCATACTCTAATACTGGAAAACACGCATAATGTAAATTCTTAGTTTCTTACTATCCTGTAATTATAGTAGGTTAAATCCTTTATCAGAGTCATAAGGTCAACGGTTAAATGTGACAGTGAACTCCCAAAACCATCTAATAAGCGGGAAAATGGTCAGTTAGAGCATCTCTCAAGTGGTCACACCCCTAAGAACAGAACAAAAGGAACCTTAACAGATAACAATTGGCTTAGCAATCATGTTTGTCTATACTTTATAGAAGCACTCCTAATAGTCAGCCAAATAAAAAGAACAAATAATACACTTACATCAACATTATTAGATTCCAAACTGACAAATTTTCATTGACAAGCATGTAAGACTAACATCAATATGGATTGAGGATGGGAATCGACACAGTTTTTAAAACACAACAAAGATATCAGGCTCTTCACTGGGTCATTGAATCAGCAATATTTTTATACTAATCTATTAAACTGAAATGTGGCCACTGGGCAGCTACTCATCATTAGTACTTTAACGGTTTAAGCCCCACACCCACCCTCCTTTTATCTGAGTGTGATGAACTGGGCGGTAGGATAAAGATGTAAAGGGTTAGGCGTGGTCATCATCCTATCATATTTTTGGTGGGTTCTACCACCTGCAAATTAATTAGCTTAAAAATTGTTAAGTTTACCTTGAGCATCTGAATCCCTTCTTCGTATGTAAGACGCAGAGTTTGTCGCAGATACTGCACATTAAAAGAGCTAGTTCAGATTAGAAAAGCATGTAGTTAATGCATTCATTGGATACTAATGTTACCCAGTAAAAGCACCACATACACACTACATAACAAATCAACTAAATACTATGCAACTGATAACATAATAAATTCACTCAATAAGATTAACTAAGATGATACAAAATAATTACCTTCAAAGGTTCAAATGGGTACTGAGTCCCCACAGCTTCCAGATCCTTCTTACAATTCTGGTTCAAACTGTCAAACATTGCGACAAATAATCTGTCAACTATGTCCATAACCTGCCCAAAAACTCATCATCAGTAAATAACATTATGCTCGTCAGTAGTTAATTTCAAAAGCAAACGCATAACAGACCGTTACATGCTAAATATACCTCAAAATAATGCTTCTTAATCTCCATTTCAACATCAAGACCAGTAAACTCACACAGATGTCTGTGTGTATAAGAATCTTCTGCTCTGAACACAGGACCAATCTCGAAAACACGGCCAAAATCACCACATATTGACATTTGCTTGTGAAGCTGAGGTGACTGGGCCAAGCATGCAGGTTGCCCTTTGTAATCCAGTCTAAAAACAGCCGCCCCACCCTCACTAGATCCAGCAATCAACTTCGGAGTGTGGATTTCAACAAAGCCTTCAGACAATAAGAATTGTCTAAATACCTGCCCAACAATGCAATTAACAATTAATCAGATCATCAAGCTTAGCAACATCAAACTGCAAATGAATTTCACCGTGTCTCCATATCCAATTATTTCTCAATAAACTTATCAATCAAGCTAACACCTGTTTTTCAGAAGTAAATAAAACAATAAATAAACTCGAGAATAACACCAGCAATGGCATGCTTTACATTTCCAACTTGAGACTGAATGCGGAAAATCCCTTGATTAGCTGGTGTACGGATGTCAAGTACTCTATAGTTCAAACGTGTATCTTGATTAACACGAACAAGTTGCTCTCCAGCCTGCATCCATTTAAAAACCCCATTAACATTAACATGCTTATAAAGGAGAGATCAAAATAATGTCAAATTGCCAAAACAAAACAAACACGCAAGGACAGTTTTACTTGTAAGCTTGTGGGGCAAAAAAAAAGTCTTCTTAATATTAGTATTATATAAAATGTATCAGTTATGTATGCATCGGAAACCACATGTTCTCTAACTCTATCGAATGTGTATGTGTTGCCTGTATAGTTTAAAACAAGAAAACCTGCGTCCTGCAATAAACCTAAAGTATTGTGGTGTGTATTTAACTATTATAAATAATTTTTCAAAAATACATATTTATCCATAGTTTGAAATTTCTAGATCTGTAGCTGTACACAATTCTCAAATGAATGTACCTGTAGAGCCTTCTCAATCTCAACGTCACTTCGAGCAGCATCCTCAAGATTAATAGGCAGAGTTGGAACAGCCCTACTTACACAATACAATTTCCTCACTTGAATCTCAACCTACAAAAATAAACCACACAATCTCAAAATCAAAAACCACATGAACCCTAATTAATCAAATGAGAAATGTAAACGAACCTGTTGCGTGGCACCTTTGATAGGGGCAGCGGGGATCGAAACAACGCCTTCAACATCGACAATAGACTCACGGCTGAGCGCAGCGGCGAACTTCACCATCTGCTGACTCACCACATCGGGCTGCGCCTGCACTAAGCACTGCACAGTGAAGCCGTTCTCTCTTATGACCAGAAAGGCCATCTTCTTCCCCACCGGCCGAATGGTCTGCGCCCTCCCACGGACAAGGACCTGCCGGTTCTCCAACGAACCATCCAGAGCCTCGACCCGTGTCCAGTCCTGGACATCAACCGAGGTTTTGGACTGAAGCTCCACGAGGGGGACATCTCCGTAGTTGACGGCAAGGGGGTCTGCATTGTCGACGGAGAGATTCAAGGTAGCTGCAGCGGCAGCAGCGATTTCTTGGCGGCGGCGGAGCTTGTCTTGTTTGGCGGCTTCCTTTTTGGCGGCCTTTTTGCTCAGCTGTGTCTCCGATGAAGGAGTGGGTTCTTGGGGCTCCGAAGACGACATCCTTTTGGGTGAAATGGACACTGCAGTGAAATAGAAGTGTGGTTTATGTTTGCAATTCTCAGTTACGCAACTACTGTTCAAAACGTGAATTTACTTATATCTTATCAGTTTACTTTTTTTACTCACATTATGTGTCAAGGTGTTTACACGAGAAAATCCATTTTCACCCTCACTCACTCACCCACCAACCCACTACAATTTCCTTCTTCCCTATCTTCTTTTTCTCACCTCTCTGATTTCATTTCCTTTTTAATTTTTATTCATCAATCAATCAATTATCAACTTCAATCTCACTCCGTGCTGTCTAAGAGTCTAGGACCATCTAAAAAACAAGAGAACTGAATTTGAGTGGGAATGAAGAGGAAAAGAAGAGGAGAAAGCAATACAGTACCAAAAAGAAAGAAATATTCTGTGATGTGGTTGCCGACGATTCTGTGAGCGGCGGCGGTGGGAGGAGCTTGCTTCGGGTGCGGGATCCGGTTAGAGGGATGACAGTTGGCCCAAGACGGAGGTGTTCTGATGGTGTAGCATGAGGAGGAAGAAAACGAGCGAAGAAAGGAGAGAAAAGACTAGGGTTCAAGCACGTGAAAATGTGAATAAGCAGCTCCTCTGATATATGATAGTAGTTTTTTTTTTATGGGGTTGGTTAAGGTACATTCATTTACTGTAATTTGACACTCTTTCTATAAAATAAAATAAGTAGAAGTACCTTAGTAAACCCAATAAAAATTTGTTAGACATTTACTTATTTGAGATAGTTGATTTTTTTAAATATACTCAAAAAGTTTAGATTGTTAATGTACTCTTTGTAAAAATATAAGTTAGAGTTTGTTTGATTTCTCTTTTTAAAAATAATTTTTTGTTTTTGAAAATCTTTGTACAGTACATATAAAAAATATTATTTGTTAATTAAAAAATTTTAAAAATAAGTTAAAGATTAAAATCATAATGTAAAAAAAAATTAAAAGAAAATTTTGAAAGAAAATTTAGAGTATTAATAAAGTTTTGATTGGGACTTTAGCCCTTATTCATTAATTTTTTTAATTTTTAATTATAATTATTTTGTAATTGAAACTATAATGTAGAAATAAAACTCAAAGACAAAAAAACGCATCATCATAACTATGTAATTATTGTAGATTCTTCGTCAAACGTTCACAAATAATCATATGTATAAAATAATTTTAAAAGTTATAATTAATTATCAAAATATTTTTTCATTTAATTAGACTAATTATGAAAAAAATGAAATTCAGAATAAGTTATTTAATATTAAGTTTTGATATATTAACATTATAAAAATAATAAATAATATTTTATACTATAATTATATATATTTCTATACTATTATAATATTTTTATCTTTTGTTTATGCATAAATTTATACTTTTAATATACATATTGATTTAATCAATGACTTCTGAGTTGACCACAATTGACTTTGTGATTTATTAACCCAGTAATTCGATTGATTCAACAGCTAAGTCGAGTTTAATAACATCGGTGTGGTGCCACTAATGCTAACATGTAGTATTATTTTTTTCGTTCTTGGATAATATTAATTTTTAATAAAGGTTAGTGCTAATATAAATTTTGGTTGATGTTGTTACACTGAAATGTTTATTAGCATTTTTAACATTTTAAAATTTAAAATATATTTTTAATTAATAAATAATATAAAAATTCAATTAAAATAAGTAAATAGTAGCGACAATATCTAATGTGTGTCTATCATAGTGATTGAAAGTTGTTGTTTGAACCTTGTGACGCACGCTTAATCCATAGGAGCTGCATTGAGAATACTTTTGGTCTTCACAACATCTAAGTCGAAATTGCAATACCACTTACTTCAACAATTTAATATTACAATGCAATAGCTTGTAAAGAAGAGTGAGATGAGTGAGAAAGTTAGAGAGAGCAGGGGTGTTAGGGTTCCGTGGGTTAGAAGAAACGGAGAAAAAAATACTGGGGACTCAAGAGGTAATGCTCGTGACTGTAACAGGGTCAACGAGCTCCTCACATCCTATTTTTTTACAAACTTCCCAAATGACCATGGCCCTAAGGAGATGTGGAGGATTTTCAGTGATTGGGGGAGAATTTGCGACATATTCATCCCCTCATAGCGGATAGGTGAGGGAATCGTTTCGGCTTCGCTCGGTTCAAAGGTGTCCATGATGAGGAAGAACTCCAGAGAAGATTGAACTGGATCTTCATTGGTAGCCAGCAACTTCGTGTTAACATTTCCAGGTTCCGCCGTGGGCATCCCAAAGAGGTAATTGCAACCAAGAAGCGTGTTATGACTCAACAGCCCCCGGCGTCAAAATTGCGGAGTTTTGGGATGTCATACGCTGATGCTCTTTCAAGCAACAACGTCATTAAGGAACGGACATTACGCCTTACTTCAATGCAGAAGAAACGTCACTGGCAAAGCTGAGTAAAGCATTTGTTGGTGTTATGAAATCGGCTGGCTGTTTTGCTAAAGCACAATTAGCTTTCTACGAGGAGGGGTTCCTTGGAATTTGCATCACTCCAATGGGTCCAAATTTAGTGCTAATTCAGGGAGAAAATGGTGAGGATATTGGCTCTTAGATTGGTTCTCGGAGATCAGACCTTGGAGTCCGACGGAAATAGACGATGAAAGATTTGCTTGGCTATTGTGTTTTGGCATCCCTATCCATGCTTGGGATGATACTTTTTTCACTAGATTGGTAGTTGGTAAAGGATTATTCCTTCAATCTGATCGTGCTACTTCGCAAAAACAACGATTTGATGTCGCAAAAATCCTTATAAGAACTAATCACCATGATCGTATCAATGAGTCTGTCCGTGTTTTGGTTAATGATGTTTCCTATCAAATCAAAATTGTGGAAGACACTTTTAGTGATGCCATAACACCGTTCTATCAGCACGATAACGATCTTAGTCCGATATCTGACGATGAGTCTAACTCCGACGACGAGTTGCAGTCGTGGGCCGCCATGTTTGGAACTTCTGATGCGTTGATTTCAAATGATGGGTCAAAGCAGGGTCAGGTTCATTTGATGGAATTAAATGCCAATAATGAGGGAGGGAATTATGTTCCTAATTTCAAGGAGAAGGCTAGTAAGGATCAGATACAGAGGCCAAATATGGGAAATTGCTCTAATTTGAATTTAACTAATGGAATAGTGGGAGGTAATGGCTTATCTCAAGCTCAGGGAAATTCATCCGATTCAATTAAGTCTCAGAATTTCAGTGGTGGCCCAGCGCATGCTTCCCAATTGGTTGAGCCCAATAAAGCTGTTGTCTGTAACTATGCAAAAGCCTTCCTTAATGGGTCTGTTTTTTCCTTAGGCCCAATTTCTCAAAGTAATTTTATGGACAAAAGAATTTTGGAGGGTGAGCCTAGTAGAGCCAAAAAGAAAGCAGTTTTTGTCATTCCCCCTTATTCTCCTGAATTTTGTCCTGAAATACCTAACCCTCGTGTTGCTCGGCGTGAAAAACGCAAAACAGATCTGAGCTTCAAGGCCAAAAAGGTCGCAGGTGTAGGTGTGCGGAAGTCCTGCATTGTGAAGAATCGGCGCTGTGCGAGCTGCGATGCTTCCTCTGCGTCGCATTCCCAGCCAGTGATCCAGGGAGACCGCGAACAGGCTCATGCTTCTGTGTCAGCGAATCCGGCCTCGTCGTCCTCGGGTACAACGTGTTCCTCCTTCTCTTTGAGACAATGTAATAGAGCAGAATTCATACTAGAACTAAGTGAGTTAATGGGACTATCTGTGCGAGGAAACAGGGAGGAAGTTCTTCAAAAAATTCGAGAGATGGAAGAGAGAGATACGCCAAACCATAAAAATGTTGGTGAGGTAGGGGTTGGCCAATGAAGCTATGTTCTTTGAATGTTAGGGGTGTTGGTGGGGCTATTAAGAGAAAGAAGATAATGTCACTCTTTTCTTCAAAAATTGTAGATGTGTTTGGGATTCAGGAGACAAAGTTAGAGCATGCCGATCATCAGAGACTGGTATCTTGCTGGGGTTCTCAAAGGAAGGTTAATTTTGAGATGATTCCTTCTACATGTAGGAGTGGTGGAATTCTTACCTTTGCGATGCGCAGAGGTTTGATAAATTGTCCGTTTTCTCTGGTGCTTCATTTTTGGGTGTGTCTCTTTTTGATAAAATTGATGCCATTACTGTTCATCTGGTGAATGTATATGCACCAATTCTAGCTGCTGATAAACGTCAACTTTGGAGTGATCTTCTAGGGGTAAAAGCTTAGGTTGGCCCTATACTCTGGTGCCTCTTTGGAGATTTTAATGCGGTCTGCAAACCTACAGAGAGAAAGGGTGTTGGGTCTAGTGATTCCTCTTCAATCTCTTTCTACTTCAATGAATTTATTCAACAAGCAGAATTGATTGATTTGCCGGCTGTAGGAAGAAAGTTTACTTGGTTTCGCTCGGATGGTTCGGCAGCGTCAAGATTAGATCATTTCCTGGTTAATAACAACTTCTTAGACCATTGGCCAAATTGTTCTCAATGGATCCTTGATCGTGATGTTTCGGACTATTGTCCTGTAATATTGAAGACAGAGGAAGCTAATTGGGGGTCTAGGCCTTTTCGCTTTCTAAATTGTTGGCTCTCTCACCCAACTTTCCGTCAAGTAGTCTCGGAGTATTGGAATAGTAATCTCACGACTGATCTTGGGCCGGTGGTCTTTAAAGAAAAAATAAAAGGACTGAAGGTGGTTCTGAAGGATTGGAATAGAGATGTTTTTGGAAATATTGAGACTAATATTGCTAATCAACGAAGACGGCTGGCTGAGTTTGATATTCTTGCAGAAACTACTGTATTGGATGAGGGGCAAATTCGTGCTAGAAAGGAGTGCAATGCGTCTCTTTGGCAAAGTATGTCACATCATGTGAGCCTGCTTGCCCAAAAGTCTCGAGTGACTTGGCTCAAAGAAGGAGATGTCAATTCTGGTTTCTTTCATCTCTGTATGTTGTCTAGGAGGAGGAGAAATCAGATTTTAGCGTTACATGGAGCTTCAGGGGTGGTTTCGGGGGTGGAAGGAGTGAGGAGGGAGATCACTAACCATTTTTCTTCTTTCTTCTCTGTTGACAGGTGGTTGCAGCCAACTCTTGACGGTGTCTATTTTCATTCTATGTCAGCTAGCCAGCGTGAAGGGCTTCTTAGGATGTTTACAATTGACGAAATGGAAAATATTCTAAGTGAATGCGATGGTAATAAGTGCCCGGGCCCTGACGGTTTCAATATGAATTTTTACAAGCATTGCTGAGACATTATAAAGCAAGATGTGAAGGTTTTGTTCTCAGATTTTTACCACTGGGCGTGCTTACCTAAGGTAGTAACATCCTTCTTTCTGTTTCTGATTGCTAAAGTGGACTCTTCCCAACATTTAGGAGAGTATCGCCCAATTTCATTACTGGGCAGTGTCTACAAACTCGTTTCAAAGGTGTTGATGGCTCGTATTCGTTTGGTGTTGGATTCTCTTATTTCACCTTCTCAGTCTGCTTTTATTCTTGGTAGGTTCTTTGGGGATGGTGCTGTGGTTCTTAACGAACTTGTTGATATGTCTAAAAAATACAATAAGTCTTGTCTCATTCTTAAAGTTGATTTTGAAAAGGCTTACGATTCGGTAGATTGGAATTTTGCAATTTATATGTTTGAGAGACTTGGTTTTCCAGCAAAATGGATTGATTGGATGCGTGCATGTATTTGTTCTGGGAACATGTTTGTACTTGTAAATGGTTGTCCTTCGGAGGAAATTCAAATGGGTAAAGGACTGAAACAAGGAGCCCTTTGGCTCCGTTTGTCTATCTTTTGGTGGCAGAGGATCTTTCTGGGTTGATGAAAATGGCAGAGACAAAAGGTTTGCTTGATGGCTTTTCCTTTGGCAATAATGGTCCTTTGATTAATATCCTCCAATATGCTGATGATACTATGTTTGTGGGAGAAGCTTCAGAGAAGAATTTGGAAGCAGAATTACGCTACTCAACGCAATTTTAAACAGTATCCCAATCTATTCTCTTTCATTTATGCGGCTCCCGAAAGTTATTGTTAAAAAGATTCAACAATTACAAAGAAACTTTCTTTGACAAGGTACAAGCGATTCTAGGAAAATCCCACTGGCTCGCTGGTCGTTAGTCTCTTTACCAAAAGATAAGGGTGGCCTGGGAATTCGGGATATTGAAAAGGTTAATCTCAGTCTCTTAGCAAATTGGTTGTGGTGGCTAAAATCCTCTAACGGCTCTGAGCTCTGGGTTCGAGTTCTTCGGGCAAGGTATGGTGATGTCTCTATTCGTAATTTGAATTCCAATCTCAGTAGTGGTTGTAAAGCACTGTCAATTTGGTGGAAGGATTTATGTGGCGCGGGTTATTTTCTTGACGTACCGTATAATTGGTTTTCTGAAAGATTACGGAGAAAAATTGGCTCTGGATCTAGTACTAGTTTTTGGAGTGAAGTATGGATTGGAACAGAGTCTTTTGCTTCTCTTTTCCCGAGGTTGTTCTCTGTCTCTTCTAACTCGGATGCAAAAATTTCTGAAATGGGAGTTTGGTGGAATAATACATGGACTTGGCATCTCTCTTGGTGGCGACAGCTATTTCAATGGGAGGCAGAGGAGGCTTTTTTTGTTATATCAAATCCTTCTTCCCATTTCTCCCTCAATGAATGGCAATGATTTTTGGATATGGTTTCATCAGAATTCTTTAGCATACAAGTCGAAATTGGGTTATGATATTCTCGTATCCTCTCCTTTTTGCTCTGAACAGGTTGACGAAAATATTGCCACTGCAACTTCCTTATTATGGAAAGCTATTGCTCCTCTAAAGATTAAATCTTTTGGGTGGCTGGTTTTGCACGATAAGATCTTAACGCGCAGTTCTCTTCTTAAGCGTGGGATTATTAATTTGAATGCTTGTCTATGTCCTTTCTGTAATCAGATTCCTGAATCTGTTGATCATATTTTCCTATCTTGTTCCTTCGCTGCTCAAATTTGGAGTTCTATTTGTGTCTGGCTGCAGCTTGTTTCATTACCTTATGTTAGTATGCTCGATTTGATGGGTGCTATGAGAAACTTGGGTGGTCGTAAAGGCAAGAAGAATCCTGGATTGGCCATATGGTTAGGTGTTATTTGGTTTATCTGGCGTGCTCGTAATGCACTTGTCTTTTCCAATACTACTGGGGATTTACTTCAAATTATGGACTCGGTGAAGGTTCATACTTGGGAATGGGTGAAAGGTGAGTTCCTGTTTTTTGGACTGTCTTTTTGGATGTGGCGCTCTAATCCAATAGCCTGTTTCTCTTCCTTTTAATATTCTCTTGTATTTGGGATGAGTACCTTCTTTACTCGATTATTCAATAAAATTCTTGATACTATCGATCAAAAAAAAATTTAATATTACAAAAAAAAAAGTTGTGACGTAAACTCACCTCAAATTTCAGCGTTAACAAATTTTGAATAATTTTTTCTAATAGGTGTAAAATCAAATTTTCATGTGTAGGTGTTGAAGTAAATTAATGTCATATGTAATTTTCTCCAATTCTTATAATTTTATCTTTTTCAAAAAAAAAATAAATTAATTACTAAATTAATATTGAAAGTTTTTCGATTTTTTGCCATAAATTTTGTCAGAAGTGGGCCACGAAACATGTTATTTGTGAAACTTTGAGCTTGTAATTGGGATGCTAAAGAGAGTGCGAATTATTATCATAATTTTTACCATGGTGTGACCGTGACTCATTCTATGTATCTAGTTTTTATTGAGCACAAATAAACTTAAGTACACTATAAATTTTCTCAAGCCTCGACAATGAATCATTTTGTTGCCCTTGATCTATGTCATATGGATTATGAACCATGACTCGACTATTGAAATTTACAGTATATGCCTATTAATTTGGCTATATATTTATATATATATTAGTTAAAATAGAAAAAATCATAGCTTAAATAATTGTTTAATCTTTCTAAAATTATTAGGATTATACACAAAAAATAGAGACAATTTTAGAAGCATCAAACAATTATTTAAGCTATGATTTTTTTCTTTTTCAACTAATATATATTAATTGAAAAAGAAAAAAATCATAGCTTAAATAATTGTTTGATGCTTCTAAAATTGTCTCTATTTTTTTTGTGTATAATCCTGATAATTGTTTTTTTTTTTTTTGGTCTAGTTTGACTTAAATATTTTATTTTAAGTCTCAAATGTTAAGATTTTTTATTTAGCACATTTTTTTATGTGATGAATTTTTAAAAAATTGATATTTCAGGCTTGAAAATACATATTTTTTTCTAAAATTATAGGGACTAAAAAAGTTTAATAACTAAAGGCTACGGATTTGTTTAGTCCTTAAAGAAAACTGCGCCAATAGTAAATTAGAAAATTTAATAAAATATATTAAAGGACTCTTATGAACATATTTAAAGGATTCAATTATCTATTAATTATGTCAGACTTTATTAATAGTAAATTCATATATTTAATAAAAATACATCAAATGCTTCTTAACAAGTGCTTGATTCATTTTGTTATTAATTTTTTGTTATGAAAAGAGATTTTTTTTTCAAGATATTGAAAAAAATTATATCATGTCGTATAGCATGGGTTCATATTCCCTCCATTTTTTTCCCTTCATATTCTCTTTATTTCCTTTCCCTTCATTTTCTCTCTATTTCCTAATTTAATGATTCAAACTAGTATTACACATTTTTTTATTACATTATTATTAAAAATTATAAAAATATTTCAATGGTCAAGAAATAGAATGAATCCTATTCCGTATAACATATCACGCAGTATTGGCCAATAAGTTATAATAACAAACCCGTTTGCTTCACCGCACCGTATCAACTAACAAACCCGTTTGCTTCACCGCACCGGTATGAGAGCTTTGGACAAATTGTCCAATAGAATACTGCTGAACAAAAAAATCATAGAGTTAATTATTAATTTGGTCTTTCAAAAATTATTTTGTCATTAATTTAGTCTTTTAAAGAATTTTGTCACCAAATTAATCCTTTAAAGATCCTCTTTGTCATCAATTTAGTCCATCAAATAATTTTGTCACCAAATTAATACTCCAAAGATATGTAAATATATCAAATTAGTTCTTCAAAGATTTAAATATATCAAATTGGTCCATGATGAAGGACTAATTTGAGGACTAATTTAGTAGACTTTTAAATCTTTGGAGGACTAATTTAGTGACAAAGTTCTTTGGGGATCAAATTGGTGACAAGGTAATTTTTATAGGACTAATTTGGTAACAAAATTCTTTGGAGAACCAAATTGGTAACATGATAATCTTTAGAGGGCTAAAGTGATAGTTAACTCAAAAACATACAAATACAATAATGGTCCTGTTTGTTTAAATTTTTCTCTAGTAAAAATTATTTTTGATTAGAATTAAAAATAATTATTTTTATTCGAAGACCTCGACTTTTGTGAATTAATAATATTAATTTTCAACAATTGATTAGATCTCAATTTGTATATTTTTTCTCATCTTACTAAAATTTAAACCAAACGCTGTCTTATTATCTTCTTTTGTTATTATTATCTTGATAAAAGAAAGAATATTGGTTTTAAAAAAAAGGAAAAAATATTGAGGTATGCTCCTATATTACTTACTTGAGTTCATTTTTTAAAAAAAAGGAAAAAATATTGAGGTATGCTCCTATATTACTTACTTGAGTTCATTAGATTGTTGTAGTTATTCTTTGATTGTAGTGGAGGACTTAGATTTATTTTAGTCCTTCATATTGTAATTCATTTTTGAGTTATATATCAAATGTTAGTTTTTCAACAATATAATTTTACATTAAACACTGAAATTTTAAACAACGATTCAATTAGTTTCTCCAATTTGGACTAAAATATTCAATCTAACCCATGTGTTTTTTTGAAAAATTTAATCCTTAAGATTTTAAATTTAAAACATTATGGAATATATCTGGGTAATTAACAAAATGCAATCTTAAGGGCTAAACTAAAACTTTGTCAAGATCAAAAAAAAAAAAAAACTAAAACTTTGTTAACGTCAAAGACTAATATGAACAAGCATGACAATCTCATAAACTAAAAATGTATTTTCTCAAAGAATATTTTTTTAAAAAAATTATTGTTAAGTAATATTTAATTTTGAAAATAATATTATCAACTCGTCAAAAAAAAGTTAGGTTTAATTGTACTTTTGGTTCTCTTATTTTGTATTTTGTACAAATTTGGTCCCTCGACTTTCAAATGAGCGCTTTTAATCCTCAAAATTTGCAAAATGACAGTTTTGAACCCTCCGTCGCTAATTTAAATAAAAATCGTCACTAAATTTAATAATTTTTTTCCTATTTGGATAAAAACCACCACTAACTTTTAAAAAGCTAATGGATTGCCCATTTTAAAAACTTGGAGGAAAAAAATCGCACATTTAAAAGTCGAGGTACCAAATTTACCAAAAGTGTAAAATAAGGGGATCAAAAGTGTAATTAAGCCAAAAAATTATTATTATTAAGTAATATCAACCTTTTTCTTATTAATATAATTTATAAAGTTAATTATATTAAGGGTAGCATTAATTATACTTAGATCCTTCTTATTATGAAAACTATAATCAGATCTCTTAATTTATGCACTATTTGTTAACTTTCCTTCAAAGAGGATTGTGAAAGCTCCATGAAAAATTGCACAGAGAACTGAGAGAGATAAGTTGTAGAGATGAGAGAAAACAAACAATGATATATTGATTGATCAAACATGATTACAAAGCACTTCATTAAGGTATATATACACTTACTAACCGACTAAGGGAGAGGAAAGCAATATAACCAAAAAAACAGAATTACCAGAAAATAGAAATAACTGTTTTACTGATATACACATTATGAATGACTTAGCAAATACTCTAAGGTCTACTTAGCAATATTTTAAAACGTAAACTCCTTCTTAAGCTCCTCCATGTCCTCTTAGATATTCCAAACAAATCCTTCTTCTTCCACATTTGAAGTCTTCTTTTCCCAGCTTCTGCACTTAATCTTCTTTCTTAGCTTCATTCTCTTCGATTTAAGTGTCTATGCTCAACTTTATCTTCTTCCTTCAACATCCCCGCAAGCTGGAATGTATATGTTTTTCATTCCAAGCTTAATTTCCACATCCTCAAAGGGTCCTCAAGCAAGGCTATTAGTGAAAATGGCTGCCTATTGTGAATCGCTTCAGATTGCAATAAGCTGAACAATGCCTTTTCAACTACATCTCTCACTATATGATAATCTATCCATATATGCTTCATTCTCTCATGAAAAACTGGGTTTTTCCAATGTAGACAACTGATTGATTGTCACAAAATGGAGGTATTGGAAGGTTTGGAGTGATGTGGGAGTCCTTGAAGAGTTTCAATAGCCATTTGATTTCACATGTTCCATAAGCAAGAGCTCTATATTCAGCTTCTGAAGATGAATTGGATGGAGTGTTTTGTTTTTTACTCTTCCACGAAACTAAAGATGACCCAACAAAGAAGCAGTAACCGATAGTGGATTTTCTTGAATAAACACATCTTCCCCAATTTGCATCAGTAAAACCTTTTAGAGATAAATCTGGATCTGTTGGGAAAAATAGGCCTTTTCCTGGTGATTTGTTCACAAACTTGAGAATCTTCATTGCTCCTTAGTAATGTATGTCTGTAGGATTTTGCATGAATTGACTTAGGTGGTTTACAACATAGCAAATATCCAGATGGCTATGTGTCAAATAGAGTAGTCTTCCTACAAGTCTTCTAAAACTCTCTGGATCAGTCATGGGAACTCCTTGATTCTTACTAAACTTTACTTTGTTGTCAATTAGTGTATTGCAAGGTTTGTCACCCATAAGACCTATATCCTTCAAGATGTCCATTGCATATTTTCTCTAATTAAGGTTGATTCCTTTGCTGGTTCTTGCAAGTTCCATGCCTAGAAAGTACTTTGCACTTTCCAAATCCTTTATGCTAAGTTCTTTATCCAGCTGCACCTTTATCTCTTCAATTTCTGTAGGATCATTTCCAGCAAGCAGCAGATCATCTACATAAATGAGAATAAAAGTTAGTGAATTCAATGTTTGTTTTAGAGAATAATGAATAATTATATTTGGATTGGATGTATCCAACCTAAATGAGAAAGGAATTGAGTTTATGATTCTACTCCCTGCTTACTTGCTTCAGTCCATATAGGGATTTTCTGAGTCTGCACACAATGGATGGATCTTTTACTTCTAAGCCTTGTGGAATTTGCATATAGACTTCCTCTTTGAGTTCTCTATGCAAGAATGTTGTATTGACATCTAGTTATTGGAGGGTCTAGCCTTTTGCAGCAATAAGAGTGAGCAAAATCCTAATAGTTGACATCATAACCACAGGGATAAAAGTCTTTGTGTAGTCAAGTTCTTGTGTTTAGGTGAACCCTCTTGCCACTAGTCGAGCTTTGTGTCTCTCCAAACTCCCATCTGCCTTTCTTTTTGTCTTGAATATCCATTTACATGTCACTACTTTCTTATTTGGAGGAAGTTTGGTTAATTCCCAAGTCTTGTTCCTCTTGCGAGCTTCTAACTTAGCCTTGATTGCTTCTTTCCAGCATATGTGTTGAATAGTTTCTTCATAGTTTGAAGGCTCAATATGAGTGGATACGGTGAGACATAAATGTCTATGTTGTTTTGATAGATTGTTGTATCCTATATAGTTGGTTACAAATCTTCTCAGTTTTAGGTTGCCTTTGAATGGAATTTGCAAGATTTGTGGCATCTATGTCATCATTCCTAGATATGCTCCATTCATAGTCTTTCAAGTGTTAAGGTGCCTTCCTTTCTCTCGTTGATTTCCTTGTCCTCTGTTTCTATTCCTAAGACCGCAGGAGAAGCTTTATCTCATCCTGGTTGGCGACAAGCTATGATTGAAGAAATGCGGGCATTACATAACAGTGGTACTTAGGATCTGGTTCTAGCCCCTTAGGCAAGAGCATTGTTGGCTATCGGTTGATATTCACAATTAAGGTCGGTCCTAATGGCACTGTAGTCCGCCTTAAAGCTCAGCTAGTGGCCAAAGGGTATATCTAAATTTTTGCCTTGGACTATGGTGACACTTTCTCTCCGATAGCCAAAATGACATATGTTCGCTTGTTCTTATCTATGGCTGTCATTCACCATTGACATCTATATCAACTAGATATAAAAAAAGCCTTTCTTGACGGTGATCTCGCTGAAGAGGTATATATGGAGCAACCTCTTGAATTTGTTGCTAAGGGGAGTCTTCCGGATTTTTTTTTATTTAAGAAAATCAGAGATGAACAGTGAATATACTAATTTGGTAATTTTTTAAGACCGATTTGACAAATATTTTTAAAAAATTACTATTTTTTTTTGGTAAATTTACCTTTGAATGACAAGTTAAAAGATATATTAAAAAATAAAAATAAAAAGAGATATTAAAGAATATAATTATTTTATAGTTTTTATAAATAAGAAATAAGACTAATTTCCTAGATTTTTGTAATAAAAAATAATTTAAGAGATTAAAAAACAATTTAAAATATTAAAAAATTATATAAAAATAATAAAAATAATATTCAATATTTAAAAATTATTTAAAATACTAAAAAATATTTTAAAATATTAAAAAGTAAAAAAAATCATATACATCCTAACCACGATAAAGTCGTACTTAAAATTTGTATTAGTTGAGTTTTGAAAACTTCAAAGTGTAGTAACTTTAATTTTCCTATACTTTTTAGATTTGAGCTTATTATATAGTTTAAATTTAGGTAGCTTGATTCCATTTACGCACCACAAATCTCCTATGGATTCCAAAAAAGTTATTTTCTATAAGTTTTATATTTTTATAATATTTTTAAGCTCGCTTTTTCATCCTTTTATGTCTAGTTCACATTGTTAAGTTTTGAATTTTAGTTAGAATATTTTTGTTGTTGCATAACATGATTTTAAAATATTTATTATGCATCAGTCATGTTATATCTTTTTACATTTAGTTCACATGATTAGAGTTTAAATTTTTTATTTTTTAATATTTTTAAATATTATTTTATTTTTAAATATTTTTTTATTATTTTTATTTGTTTAATATTCTTTTTTATTGTTATTTTTAGATTAATTTTTTAATACAAAAATCCAGGTTATGTTATGTGATAGCACTTGAATTTTTTTTATTTAAGAAAATTGGAGATGAACAATGAGTAGATTCAATTTGGTAATTATTTTTTTGAAGACCAATGTGATAAATTTTTTTAAAAATATCATTTTTTTGGTAAGTTTTTATTCTATTACAAGTTAAAAGATATATTAAAAAAAGAGATATTGAAGAATAAATTTATTTTATAGCTTTTATAAATAAGAAATATAATTAATTTACAATTTTGTAAAAACTTATATACTAGTTTATTCATTTACAATTTATTATGATTGATACTAATTAATTCTAGTTTATCTACCAAAAAAATGATACTAATTTACCATTCATTAATCCCACATGTCATATTTTGATTGGTTAAAATTTTAAAAGACATACAAACCTTCTATTATGAGAAGACTTGTAGAAACACCCTAATTAATTTTGATAACTATTTCAAAAAGCTTATCAAAATAAGTAGAACATAACAATTATAAGCATATATATAAACTATTTTCATAAACGACACAAATTTTTCTAATGCAACCCTAAGGGAGTTTGGATTCCCTCAATTTCCAATTCTTTTGGAAATGGACAAAATCTTAATCATACAAATTTTACTTTTAATTGAAAATTATAAAATAGGAAATTTAAACATCAAATATGGACCATAAGATGAGAAAATGAAACTCTTCATTTCCAAATCCAAACCCATCTTAAGGATACATAAATGGGTTCTCTCATAAGTATACATAATTTTATCACGCGAATCTTCTATAATTCTATAATAAAAAGTACTATAATTTCTAACAAGTGTAACCTTTTTTTAGTGAATAGGTACATTAGGGTTGTATGGTAAAAAATGTATGGTTGTATGATCAAAATTCATAATTCTCGTATTCTCACATATTTAAAGTTCTCATTAGATATGCCCCCGGTATATTAGTCCTTGAATTTGTAGAGTTTATTGACATTAGTTATTGACAATTTTTAGGGTGTTAATAGGTTCTTAATTTTCTTTTTTATAATGTATTTTAATATATTTTTATTAATTTATAATTAATACCATTAATTTTAATTTATATTGATTCATAAAATTTTAAAAATAATTTATAAATATATTCTTGTGTTTGTTATTAAAACTCAATTTAATCATTGAATATTTAAAAAAAAATTACTTTAATCTAAAACCTTAATAGTTTTAATCATAAACTAATAATAAAAATTAAACTACATCATAGAACAGAATATCATCAACCTATTTATACTGTCAACAAAGTCAAAAACTAAATTGACACCTTACCATGTTAAGGTGATATATTCATATATTTTTTTCTATTTTTTTTTCTTCTTGTGCTTTGGAAAGATAGTACGTGTAACACCCGAAAGACACAATTTCACTCTTAATTCAATTCAATATTCGATATATATTATTTATATTTATATTTATATTTATATCATAAAAAAATTCCCAAACTTGAGAAGTCTTTGCAGCTCCAATCGCAACCACCAAAATGGCTTCCATGGCTTTCTCTGCAACCTTCTTCACACCTCTTCAAGATTTCACTCAATCCAGAACAAACCAAACCCCTTCTCCTTCTTTCCCTTTCACCAAATCCTCTTTTGCTTCCTCTAAGTCTTCCTTTTTTCAACACGGGTTTTCTCTTCAAACCTCATCCAATTTCCCTAAGCTTCTTCTCAAACCTCGCTCTTTCTCAGTTCATGCAAGAGCAGCCACAGAAAAAACCATTTACGATTTCACTGTCAAGGTATCTTCCTCATTTTCAATTTTATATCTTTTTCTTATAAGGAAAATTGGGTCAACCTTGGAATTTTAAGTTGGTGTGAGCTGTGTCCTGTGAATTGGGGAAAAAACAGAATTATTTTTCTTATTTTGTATAGTTTTGTCAATTTTATGACAATTTCATGAATTGCTTTTTTATATAGTTTTGTAGAATGGAGGAACCCTTTTTGAAATTAGAGAAGACAAGTTCTTTATTTTTCTCATGGTATATTATATGGTGCAGGATATTGATAGAAAGGATGTTCCTCTTAGCAAATTTAAGGGGAAGGTACTCCTGATTGTTAATGTTGCTTCACGATGGTATGGATTATGCAATCCTCAAGGAATATTTTTACCTCAAATATATTTCTGATAGAGCCTTATTTTGTGCATTTTAATTTTTCTTTGAATTTCCCAACTCTTACTCTGTGTAAAAGTGAAGAACTATGTAACTTAATAGGTGTTCAAAGTTTCTAGTCAGTTTTGATACCATAATACTATTTAATAAATTTCCTATGAGTGGCAGTGGCTTGACGTCATCGAACTACTCGGAACTGGCGCGCTTATATGACAAATATAAAAATCAAGGTATGTTATGAATAGAGGAGAGCTGTTTGTGTTTGTTCTTTCTGAGTATGACAACTGGTTATGTTCTACTTTGATGTTTGCGCTACGTATCTTCTTGATTTTGAATCTATTTACTTGTACATACCATCACATTATCACTGTTTATGTTGTTTCCTGTATTAAATTAGGAGATAAGAATGTCCTTCCTATCCAAATTCCGGCATAATTTATTGGTATTTATAGGCGTAGATACTGGTGTGAGCGAAGTCTATTATCTGGGATCTGTTTCTCATATGTTCCCACCAAATAATCTCATCAGAGGCACTTTTCTTATGGTAATTAACGCTTAGTTTGGAAGAAGTGAAAATGGAAAGAGAGAAAATGAGAGGAGAGAAAAGTTTAAATTTTTAAGTTAGGGACTAAAGTGACTTATCCGCACAAAGTCAGGGACTAAAGTGACTTATCCGCACAAAGTCAGGGACCGAAATGATACATCTTTCTATATTTATTTCTACAATTCTCCAAGGGCTAAACAAAAATAGCTGTATATGTAAACTTATTGATTATGGTTTTACTATGTATGTCCATTCCCCTGTGTGTTTCTGTTTCCAAATACAGCAGACAAATATTCTTGCCGTTTTTCCATCTTCTAAAGGAGTTGCATATGATATGAGCATATTTTCTAGCAATGGTGCCAAATATAACATAGATTTTGAGTATCTTTCTTCCCCTGCACTTCAGATCCTGATAAGTCAATTCGTTTCAGTTTATACCACTTTGATGTGTGTTATTTTTTATTTTATTAGATATTGGATATTAGATGTAAGAACCATCTATAATTAAAACAAAAATAACAAAGATGGAATTCATGAGTTAGGAATTATTTAGTTGACCAAATTTTCTAGCAATGGTGCCAAATGTAACATAGATTGTGAGTTTCTTTTTCCCCTTGCATTGTGAAGATCAAAGTAAATTTTTTCAAATGGATTTTTCTTTTGCAGTTAAACCCATGAATAGGGGCATGTAAAGATTCCATCATCCGGAATTCAGGATATTAACTTAGGATATTAAGTTGTCTGAAACTGTGGTATTGGTTCCCCGTCCCCTCTTCTGCAGGCACGTATCTGTGTCATGCGACTCATGCCACATACAGCAAAATTAAGGGTTTGCATCTTAGGGAAAATGGAAAACAGAAAAAGTGAATAATTATGTGGGGTTGGCTGTGATTGTCTATGGAAGAGTTTTCTTTTTCCCTTGTTCTGTTTGAAGTTTGAACTATATATTGCATTATAGTTCCACTTTGGGGTGGAAGAGCTTTCAAAAGGACAGAATGCCTTTTGTACCTGCTCCATTTTCAGCTTGATCTCTATCATGTTTTTTAATATCTACCAATCACATCTAAGATGTTTAAAAACCTAGGTAGCATAACAAGGTTACTTATGGTACAACATCGGCGAGCTGCCTTACATGTGTTTCTGCTTACTTGATATTTGATGAACTTTAGTGATTTCATTGTAAGAATATTAAAAATTCCCGACGAACAGATTCAAAAGTTACTAAAATTCAATTTTATTCTTTGCTGCTTCTGTTTAAACTTTAAACATTGACTCTAAGTCTTTTAGTTAAAAAGTAATATTTTCTTAGCCACACACATCTAGTGTCTCTTTCTTACGCAGCTTCTTTCCAGGTTTGGAGGTTCTAGCTTTCCCGTGCAATCAATTTGGTATGCAGGAGCCTGGATCGAATCAAGAAATTAAGCAGTTTGCGTGCACTCGGTACAAAGCAGAGTTTCCAATTTTCGATAAGGTTTGATAATGTTACTTCAGTCAGAAGTTCAGAACAGTTTATTTGCGAGCGAACAAAGTAATGAAGTTCTGTAAAACAGGTTGATGTAAATGGACCATTTACAGCTCCTGTATACCAGTTTCTGAAATCAAGCGCTGGAGGCTTTCTAGGCGATCTTGTCAAGTGGAATTTTGAGAAATTCTTGGTCGATAAAAATGGTAAAGTTGTTGAAAGATACCCACCGACAACCTCTCCTTTTCAGATTGAGGTATGTTAATTTTTCAGGCAATAGTTTCCATTGCTGGTGGACATGGCTTTGTCATATATGTAGAGAAACCATGAAATATCATATTTTCTCTTCTCTTGTGGGTTCTTTTAAGATGAACTTTACTTTTAGAAACTTGCTATGTCACTGACGAAGAGACATAGAACTGTTCATATGATGTTTGAATTTGGACATATTGTGTTAGAACTTAAAAGGGCTTCTTTAATGATGTATTTGAATAATAATAGACAAATGACAATCATTGCCCCTGTTCAAGATGACAGGGTTGAGTATCTTTGAGAGAGGTGTTTGTATTTGAGACTTAGTTATGTTTGATAATAGAAGGTTGCAAAAAAGATTTTATGCTTAACCTGGTTTTTCCTGTTTTATATTTTTTTTCAGAAGGATATCCAAAGGTTACTTGCTGCGTGAGTGTGTAATTCAGAAGACATAGGAGCAAAATCTGAGTGATGCTTGCACACAAGGAGTCAAAACAGATCATAAGCTATAAATATAATTTTGTAAATTTCTTTGGTTACTTTAGTAATGAAAACTTCAGTTTATAGAAGAAAAATTATACTGTAATTTATGGTCAATTTTTTAAGTCTATGGTCATATATGTGCAAGTAATTTTCTGTTTAAATGAAAAGGCGTAATCTGTGTAGTTGAATAAATGAGCTGTTTTAGCATGCACTCCAGAGTTTTGGGGTGCATGATACATACCAAGGGAAAAACAATTTAATATAAGTTATTTGCCACATCAGTTAAAAACTAATTGCTGATAAGTCCCTTCTAGACTTCTCTTTCTTTCCTCCTCTTGGGGTGTTTATGGAACGAGTTGGGATGAGCTACATTTGTTCTTCACCCGGCCCTAAATATAGTATGGATCAATTATTTAGATCCGAACTCACCCTATAACCTGAAAAATGCAAAGATATACGAGAATCAAATTAAAACCAAGTTAAAGGGGATGCGATTGATTTTACCCGAATAGACAATTTAATATAAACATGTAATAATCAAATGTGATAATACAATAATTTTATATATAATTTACAATTATCAGTAACTTAGTTAAGATTAACAATTAGTAGTACGGTTGAAATTTGATAAGGTACTTGTTAATTTAGATTTCTAATCTGAGAAAGGAAAATAAATAATACATATATGAGAAAATAATTCATCGTCAAAATAATTCATCATCGTTGATACAAAGAAAAATTGTTATTCGTGAAACTTTATTTAATGCTGTTATGGACATAACCCGTGGAAAGGACACGTGCAGGTCTCACGTGAGTGACCTAAGCCGTCGGTGCCATGTCGTGTTCCCACGACATGGATGCCCGACTTAAGGCTCAAGGGACATCATCCCCACGTGAAGACCGTTACAGATCCGTACCTCGGTGACCCTGTTTACACTATAAATACCTGTGATTTATCTTCATTTGGTACGCTTATCACTACTCAATATCTGAGAACTATTCCCTGTGACATATAACTGGCTTGACCGTCGGAGTGCTTGCAGGTACCCCTCACTGCCAGGTGAGCTTATCCAACCACCACACCGGAGACTATGAGGTCATATCCGCCATGCCAAGTGCATGATGGAACAAATGCTTTAATATTTAATACATTAGAAATTATATTAACAAAACAAGCATTTAAAGAAAAATGTGCTAAATATCGGTAGAAAACAATAAAATATAAGGTAAAAAATATAGTATGCTAAATATTGATAGAAAACAATAAAATTTAGTCAATGATTCAAAGTGCCTTCAGGCGAACGACAATGTTGCCTTCGGACGAGAGATTTTCATGGCATTCAATTTACAGTAAAAGAGGACGCTATTTTACTCAGCTTCAAGCTCAAGTTAAGACTACACTAAAATTTGAGAACTCAAGTTAAAAGTAAAGATTAAAGTATAAAAAAGGTTATGTTCATGCTTATTGAAATGAACGGATACAAGTTTTGTGATTGGCATTTGGCAACACTACATAGCATGAATGCTATATAAATGTTATATGTTTACTGAAAAAATTCAAGAGAATGTTTTCCATTACTTTCACCCGAGTTATGGTTGGATATGTCGTGCTTCAAATGTTTTTCTTTTGAAACACTATTACTATTGAGTTGAACTCACTTTTTCTTGTTTGGGATTTGTCGGCAAATACATGTAACAAGAAGATCTTTGGGTTTCTGTAAGGAATTTAATGGAAGAAGTCTTAGTCAAGTTTGTTAGATTGGGGTAGATTTAGGAATAATGTTGTGTGATGGTGTGTGTTTGACCGATAAAAAAAAGTTTGTTGAATTGGGTCTTTTAGAAGTTTAGAAGTACTTCTATTCAAGTTGTGTATTTTAAATGTATTTATTTTAAGGTGTAATCATAAACTAAGTTTTCTTTACTTATATTTATCATGTATTTAAAAGTTTTAAAATTAATACGAGTCTTACGCATTTTTTTCTTTAAATATTTACAAAAAAATATTTACAAAAAAAATTAAAGGTGTTACATATGGGGGCATAACAACATTGCCTAATCTTTTTTATTAAACTCTTATACCAAAGCATTTAGAGAACATACAACTAGATTCATTGCTTAGTTCACTAATAAAGGAAACACAATACATTTTAAAAGTAACAACATGATTTCTCAAAAAGAAAAAGCTGTAACAAGACCAAACCATGGTAGATTAATATTGTGTCTAAGCATAGTAGACATACTCAAAGACAAAGGAAATAATAACCTCACACTAAATTATTAAAACAAACAATCAACATCAATATAAATTTTTGTTTCTTCTACATCAACGGGAAGTTATTGTTTCTTCTAAGCAACGTTCTTGCATTTTTTGTAATTAAGTAGAGGAGTCAGCTTCCCACCTTTTTGTCAACTGTGATATGATTTCAATGGTTTGGAAAGAATACTTATCTTGGTGGGATTTACCTTTATCATTGTTTAACAATTTGAAGGATTGGTTGGAATCAATTTTGTCATTCTTCACAGATCCAAATTTGAATATGGCATGAAATGTGGTCATTTTCGTATTGTTGTGGTTTGTTTGGGGTGAAAGGAATCGCAGAATTTTTCAAAACAAAAGTTTGAGGTTGATCAAATATTGCTATCTGTAAAATGGACCTCGTGGGAAAGTTTAACAATGCGCAGCAAGGGTCGCCTTGGTAGATTGGTGGATTGGAAAGAAAACCCTGTTAGATGTTCGGTGTGAGTTTGGGTGGATGATAGTCTGTTAATCAGCTGCCGTTATTCATTTATTAAGAAATTGGAACTATTAAGATTTATAATGCTGTGAAGTCATTCTGCAAGGGTGTTTAAGAGTGATAATGGCTAGAAATGCTGAGATGTGGTCTTTTGGGGCATTAGTAGTGAACAGGGGGACTTTTTTATTTTAGTTGTTTATAATCTTGGTTTGTAACTTATATGGGTACTACTAGTGCCTTTATTTCTTTTTAATAATAAATCTTTTTATTGCTGATCAAAAAAAAAAAACATCGCTATAAATTTAGATCTCTTGATGAATTTTTACATTATATCCTGTTAATTGAAAATTTTATATCTATCCCCCTTTATTCATTATTACAAATTTTGATAAGAATCCATTTAACATTCTTCAAGAGAGATAAATATAAAATTTCAATATTACAAAGACCTATTCATATATAAAAGTTTCGACATCGTACTAAACTCAGGGCCAGATCTATACATCTTGGGGCTTTAGGCGAAATTCATACCTTGTTAAACATATAGTTAATCTCAAATATGATTTAATCAAGTAAATGTTTGTTATCAATATTTTAATTTGCAAATTATGCATTTAGAAAAGAATATAATATTTTTTTATAATTTAATATTCTAATAAAATATAAATTTTTCTTGTTCAATACTTTTTTCAATAAAGAATTATTGTGTTGATAAAAAATATTTAAACATGCTATAATATATCACATTAATAAATTATTTTTCAATAATTAACACTTAATAATAATATTAAATAAAAATATTTTTCGGGGCCTTATCAAATATGGGGCTCTAGGTAGTTGCCTTTCTTGCCAAAAATAAGATCCGACCTTGACTAAACTTAGAAAACACCCTTTGGACTCCCATAGTGGATGGCCAAACCTCTTGGTTGAGTATCGTTATTATAGCACATGCTTCAATTCTACTAAGGATGCTTAATTCACCAAACTTTCTTGACCAAACCTAGAGTCATGAAAAGAATTTGGAGAAAGCAATAAAACATGAACACGAGAATAATAAATTTTTATTATACAATCAAACATGGATAGTCAAAATTAAAATACATTAACGTCAATATTTATGGTTCTCTTTTTAAGTTTTGATCCATTCCATAACTCAAAATGCAATATCATGGCGTCATTAGCCCAAAATTGCATCAGGTCTTACTTAGCAACATATGTACGTTCACTAGGCTGGGGGGCAATTGCCCCCATTGATTTTATTTTAATCTTATCTTAATAAAAATAATAATATAAAAGCAAGCAAGTGAGGCCAAATAAGGGAGGGAAATTTGGAGTTAAATGTGTAGTAATCACGTAAAAATCATGCAGGAAGTCTAGCCTTTTATTTTCCCATTCATTCTGAGAACGAAAGTTAAGGCTAACCAAGAAAAACGGAACCAGATGGAATAAGAAAAAGAAAGGAACATATAACAACATAACAGAGCTGTTAGAAATAATATTTAATTGGAGTTTAGTCATAGTCATTTATGAAGTTTAGAGTCGTTGATAAGATTAAAAAGGTCAGTTAGTTAATTTTGAATATTTAATTATTTAATTTTCTTTATGAATAAAAAAAGGAATAGAACTGTTAGAAATAATATTTAATTAGTTAGTGATAAGATTATTTAGTTAGAGATAAAATCAATTGTTAGAGTTTAGGCAGAATCATTTATGAAGTTTAGAGTCAGTTAGTGATGATAAGATTAAAAAGGTCTATCAATCAGTTAGTTTTGAATATTTAATTATTTAATTTTCTTTATAAATACAATGTACCTTTATGTCATTATATGTGGGAGTGAAATAATAAAAATTATTTTGTCACTCCACCATGTTTTTCTAGACAGATTATCTATTTGTGTTATAGTTCAACATGGTTGCTTTTATGGGATTATTTGGTTTAATTTCTGTTTTATATATATTTGGTTGAATTGAAGGATATGACCCACCACAGGTGGCTTAAGCGCCATTTTCTCATGCTATCCTAGCACTTAAGAGCTGGTTTGGTTCCCGCTCCTACCTATCCTCAGCTCGGGAGGAATCAAAACCACGTAGTTCTTAAGGTTTTTTTTGGAAATGAACCCAAAATCTGAATCGCAACTCAGTCCAATTTTAAAAACACTTGGGTTTAAGTGAGCACGAGACTACTCAAACTCGACGACTCTGAAGTGAGGGTTCTGTTGAGTGCTGTTTCTTTTTAATGAATTTTTTATTTTATCCTACTCCTTTTTTTTCAATTTAAATTGAGATATTATTATCATATTATGGGTGTAGGATTTAGGATGTTAGAAAAACATTTTTCTTCTTAAAAAAGATGATGCTAATTAATGAAAAGAAAAAGAAAGATGAAGGAGACTAAGAGAGAGAGCGTGTGTGTGCAATTTTTTTATTATTATTTATATATTTAATTTAGTCAAATAATTTTTTCAACAAGATGCATAATGAACATAAACAATAAGTTAAAAGAAAAATTATTTATGGTGATAACAAAATCATACCTATTCCTCATTTCTCTCTCTGTGCTCTTTTTTTACATAAAAAAAATCCTCTTTCTTCTTTTATCTGAGTGAAGATAAGAGTTTTTATAGGAAGAATTTAAGTCTTATCTCTAATCAACAGGAACAAACCCACTGCACCCCACATCCTGTTCTGTTTCCTTTTTTATTCTTTTCTTTTTTTCTTTTTTGAAAATTACTTGACTATGTTAAGTAACAATAATTATAATATTTATTATTATTATTGTTACTTGCTGCTGCGACAATCACACCACTTTTTCTTTTATTCTTTCTTTCTATTTTTTTTTAAAATTCTAAACTAGTCAATTAATAATTAGAAGATGATGATGATGAATATATTCCCTTTTTGTTCAGCTTTTTACGTTTGTTTTCTTGTTTCTTTTCTTTTTTTTTTATTATTGTTAATAACTAGTCAATTAGTTGACTCCTAACTATTAACAAAATTAATATTATTAGGATTAAGATAAAATTGGGTATTCACAAGAGCCATGTGTGGTTTGAGTGCCACAATGGCCAAGAGTTTTTCCCATCAGGTCTAAGCTACTGCTTGAGCGCCAGCTAGCGCCAAAGTGGCAGAGATGTCATCCAACACTCCTTTGCTTCTCAACTTGGGCTAGAATTTAGTATATGTAATCCACAACTTAAACAAACTTTATTAAATGGAAATTTTGCTCAAGAACTCAAAAGGTTAGATTAGCAAAACTTTTTGATTAAGAAAACTCTTTTTAAGAAGGGATAAGTGCATAATTTAGCTTGTAAAACAAGCATCAAAATGCACTTATCAAACTCCCCCAACCTAGCTCTTTGCTAGTCCTCGAGCAAAGGAATTTCTAATTCAAACAAAAAGTCAATGGATGCCAAGTATGATTCAAAAGTGTGCAACTCAACCATCAATTTTCAAATGTGCACTAGAACTTGAGGAACAATTAAAGCACACAAACACTTAGAGTAAGATCACAATCATCTGTCAGACATTGACAAAAGATTTACTTAGTTAAAACCAAGAGGGAAACTCTCTTTAATGTGCTCACCAAGGTAAGTGTTTCTCTCATCCTCCTCAATGGTCAATTAATATAGCATTACTTTTCATTTACCATCAAATCACATCCACACACTCAAGTAGAATCAAGAGGACTTCAATTAAAGGTTAAGAAAAATAAATTATTATTTTCGTCCTCAAACTGTGGGGTTTGATTCAACTTCGTCATCATAAATTTTTTTGATTCATTTTCGTCCTCAAACTCTTTATGTTGCTTCACATCTACCCTATCTGTTAATGGTCCGCTAGATACTCACAGTGAAAGCTTAACATACTTAAAAAGGGACACGTGTCACAATATAAGTGGTTAGTTAATAAATTAATAATAATAATAATATAAATGCCCTTTATTTTCGTGATTTAAGATTAAAGATCCATTTGTTATTACTTAAAAATAATTGATTTTGAAGGTGTGTAGAGAACATATTTTTTTAATTAATTAAGATTTAAGACTAATATCAGAAACTATATATTTATCTTTGGTTACAATTACAATAATCACTTTTTAAATTTTCTCCCTCTTCTACTACGACTCATAATTTTGTAAGGATGATAGATGTAAGAAAATTTGGACGTGGGAAGAGTTGAATTGAAGGAGAGGAAAAAGAAAGACGAAACATCGATAAAATGAAAGGGAAGAAAAAATACCGTTGAATTTTTTTCCATTGAGACTTGGATCTGTGAACAAAAAGCCAATTTTAACCACGGAATGTGTGATAAATTTTCACTAAAAATGACAATATAATTAGTTCAGGGGGATTAATATATCAACCACTAAGCCTTTTTAAATGTTTTGAACCATTTTCGTATCGGACATGCCATTTTTTTGGTTTGGTCCCGATCATTGGTTTCGATGCTAATGACTGAATGCGGCTATCACACCTATGTGGACCAATCAATGGTGTAGACATGGACAACTGAAGTTATTCGTTTTAATCCTTATATTTGTACTAACTATATGTTTTAGTCCATATACATACATACATTTTTGTTATTGTCCCTATACTTTGACTTATTTTTCATTTTAGTCCGTAAGCTTTTCATTTTACCCATGCCACATTGGTATTTGTTTAATTCAAAATATTATATTTAAAAACTAAGGGAAGAATGGATGGAGGGACTATTTTGGCTAACAAACATACACATGTATAAGGACTAAAAGGAATTTTTTTGAAGTATAGGGACTAAAACAAAAATAAATGGAAATAAATTTAGGGACTAAATAATCAATTTAACCAATAACAAAACTTAAAAGCTTAAAGGAGGTATTCTAATTTTTAAACTAAGAGGATCTATACATATCTAGCGCTAATCTCATGGTGATTTAGGGTAGTTAACTCTAAGAAAATGTACATGGTTTTTTCACTCAAGTTCTTTTTTTTTAGTATCAAAAACACTACGAAACAAACTATCATTTATTACTACGTGTTTGTTTTTCTTTTGTTCTTTTAGTTACCTTCTATAGAGTTTGTCTAACGGATTTGTCCAGTAGTATTGCCATTAAAGATATTTACTAAAAATGAATAAATCGATATTATATATCTGTTATGGACTGGATTTATGGTAACCCGATCACGAGTCACATGTCGCCATGGGCATGACAATGTGCAACACATAGGGCATCCCGCTAGACAGACGAGATACAAGGTAAATTATGGGATATAGCGAGGACTATGGTCTGGGCCAAGACATGACATTCAAGGCCCACTATGACCTATGGTCAGCCCTAATACACCTGATATAAGTACACACCTAAACACACCATACAAGGTACGTAACATTTTGATATACCACAATAACTTAATTCCAATACTAACTTGAGCTTCGGAGTCCTTGCAGGTGCCTCACCGCCACCTCTGGAGCTTGGACGCCGAGCTTTCTGTCCTCCGTTGGTTCAAAGCATCATCCGCATTACCTGCCTAGTATCTCAGCGAGGTACGATCACAACAATATCAATTACTTATACTAACTTATTTATTTGTTAATAATTATATATTTATTTGTTAGTATAACTATTATATATCTGTATTAATGAATCCATTATGTTAGACAAAGTTTATACCACTAGTAGGTAATCTAACATAAGCAAACAAAAAGAATTAGTAAATGACAAACTTTTTGGTGTGAAATTAAGATGACAACCTAATGCCCTTTATTTTCGTGATTTAAGATTAAGGATCCATTTATTATTACTTAAAAATAATTGATTTTGAAGGTGTGTAGAGAACATATTATTATTTTTAATTGATTAAGACTAATATCAAAAGCTATATATTTATGTTTGGTTACAATAACAATAATTATTTTTTAAATTTTCTCTCTCTTCTACTATGACTGATGATTTTGTAAAGATGATAGATGTAAGAAAATTAGAACCGAGGAAGATAGGGGAAGAGTTGAATTGAAGGAGACGAAAAAGGAAGACGAAACATCGATAAAATGAAAGGGAAGAAACAATACCATAGAAATTTTTTTCATTGACACTTGGATCCGTGAACAGAAAGCCAATTTTAACCACTGCATGTATGTTTTCACTAAAAATGACAATATAATTAGTTCAGGGGATTAATATATCAACCACTAAGCATTTTTTAATGTTTTGCACCATTTCAGTATGAGACAGTTGAGATGTAAATGTCTTTGCACATGCTATAGTTATGGCATGTTTGTTTTACTTTAGATTTGGTCAAAATTACTTTTGACCAAAACTAAAAATATTTACTTCCATTAGATTGGATGGTTTCGGTTTTTGTGCATCAATTATTTCAACAATTGATTTTTTGTCTCGATTTATGTGTTTTTCACTTCTCATTCTACTAAAATATAAACCAAACCAAACCCTTAATAGTTACTCTGGAATAAACTTTTATACCAACATTTCCTAATCATTCTTATTAAACTCTTGTACAAAGCATTTAGAGAACATACAAAGAGATTCGTTGCTTAGTCCACTAATAAAGAAAACACAATACTCTTTTAAAGTAACAATATAATTTCACAATAAAAAATGTATCAAGACCAAACCATGGTAGATTAATATTGTGTCTAAGCATAATAGACACACTCAAAGAGAAAGGAAAAAAGTAACCAAACATTATTAATGAAACATACTCCAAAAACACACAATCAACAACCATATGGATTTAGATCTTATGATGGATATTTACATTATCATATTATGTTAATTGAAATGTTATATCTATTCTCCTTTATTTTTTATTACCAATTTTGATAAGGATCCATTTAACAATCATCAAGAGAGATAAATATAAAATTTCAGCATTACAATGTTATGAAAAAACCTAATATGAGAGAATCCAGATCTTGAGAACGAAAACTTTAAGAGACACTTGAGTTAGACTAAGCACCATTTGAGACACCATTAACATTTCCATATGGTAGCATCTTAATATACCCACCGCTATTGAAAAAGTCATGATCATCCATTTGTGCATGCTCTCAGATAGAGTTTAGAAAAGAATATAATCAAATCGAGGGATTTTATTGAGAATGGAAAAGAATTCAGTACACCAATATGGTGCCCAAGAACCTAGCTTTAACAGATGACTTTGTTCCATTATCTAAGTATAGAAAATTAATGTATTCCTCTTAATAACATAGAGTTATTTATATGCTAAGACACTTATCACTTTCTAACTGACACTATACAAATGCTTCTTATTTTTCCTTTTTTGATAGTAAACTATCCTTGTCTCTTTTTTATCAGAACTAGTAATAGGAGCAATTAAATAGGTTCCTTACCACTCCCCTTGACTCGTGCTTTCTTGTGTTGGGCTTCCATTTATCCTCATTTTAATTTCATTCAAGTTTTGATCAATCAATCGTAATAGATTATCAAGATCATTTGCATTAGCATTATCGAGAATATTACTATCACTTAGGCACTGAAACATAAGATGAGTCATCTCTTTCTTCCTGTTGTTATTTCTTTGTCCTGTCATCGGCTTTTGAGTTTTTATGATCCTCTATATCAAGAAATTATTTTGATTAAACTACTTTTTGCTTTGTTAAAGTTTAGGCTTTGTCGTAAACTTAGACAACACCCTTTGGACTGCCATAGTGGATGACCAAATCTCTGGTTGAGTATCATTTTGAGCATAGATTATAGCGCAGGCTTCAACTCCAATTAAGAAACATAAAGTCATGAAAAGAATTTGGAGAACTCAATAAAACATGAACATGAGAATAATAAATCTTTATCATACAACCAAATATGGATGTTCAATATTAGAATACATTGACGTCAATATTTATGGTTCTCCTTTTAAGTTTTGATCCATTCCACAACTCAAAATGGAATATCATGACATCATTAGCCCACAATTGCATGAGGCCTTACGTGTAGTCCATGGCGACTACATTCATTCACTTTTGACCTCCTTTAACTTAATGTATATTGTAACCGTAATTATAATTCAGAACTTTGGTTTTTAAAGAAATTTATGTGAACAATTATCATTTCACGCATTCTCAAATAACTTATATATAAAAATAAATAATCAAGAGAAATTGATTGCAAACCAATTTTCCTTCTCTTGTATGTTGTCTTTCTCTTGGAGTCTTTGGTTATGTATTTAACTTCTACCTTCTTTCTAGGCATGGTAGTTTGTCAAAAAAAAAAAACAAGTGAAATGAAGGAAGGAGGAAGAAGGAAATTAAGAGATTGTTGTTTGATGTGACTTTTAGTACTCCCATTGTTGTACTATTTATATAGACAAATTGAAGTTGAACTGGATACCATAGAGTGAATTTGTAGCAAGTCCAGCTAGCTGCATTAATATTTGGAGATTTCTCCTATAAAATTTGATACATATATTACCTTATTAGCATGCATTAATATTTGGAGATTCTTCTTATCAAATTTGGTACATATATTGCTTATTAGCATCAACATTCATAAACATTCGTAATTTTTAGCAAGTCCGGCTAGCTGCATTAATATTTTGAGATTTCTCTTACCAAAATGAGTACATATATTGCCTTATTAGCTAGTCCTCCGTATGTTGCATTGTCATCTCTCTAAGGGCTCATTTGGTAACAAGATAGGATAAGGATGACAAAATAAGAAAGTTGGATAAGAGCAAGATGAGGTAAGAACCCAAATAAGCTCTCATCCTTTTTAATGTTTGGTGCCTACCAAATAACAGATAAGACAGGATTCTATTATTAAAATTATATTTTAATTAAATCATATTGTAGTTAATATTTTTTTTAGTATATTATATTAAATATTATATTCTGTGACAAAAAATCATATTTCAATTCTTTTTAGGATTTTGCTCTTTTATTTTTTCATTAAAGTTCCTTTCAAAATTTCTCAAACTATTTTTTTTTAAATAATTTTATTCCAATTTATTTCTCTTGACAATCTACCTCTATATTTGTTATCTGTATAATTTTATTAAAAAATATTTATTTTCTTAGTTTACACTTTCACGGTTTTTATTTAAAGTTTTTACACTTTAAAATTTATCAATCTCAAAGTTTTCATCTATTTAAATTTTAAAAGTTAAAAGTTAAGTTAGAATAAAGATCAACAGTGAGGGTGAAACAAGAAAAAAAAATCCTTATCCTTTCCCGTTTGCTCCTATTCTGACTCCCCTTAGGATAGCATTTAAACTAGGGAGTAGGATAGATAAGCTGACAAAATAACCGTATCATACCATGGTGGCACACCAAATGACATATAGTAATTGGATATGATAGCTTATCCTACCCTGTCCAACTCATCCCGTGCACGAAAAGGACCCTAAAATATGTATTGTCATGTAATTTTGAAGTTAAATTTATATTTTTCAAGTAATGGAATTAAAATATCAATATTTTTAAATATTATCAAAATACTTAGATAGGTATGATAATGGATAAAAAGTGACAATAGTCTTATTTTAAAATATTTTGGCTTAATTTCTTTTGTCCTCTAACTTAGCTAATTTTGCAATTTAGTCTCTCATCTTTCAATTGGGTCATTTTGGCCCCCTAACTTTGATAATTGTTCAATATTGACCCCCAAACTTTTAATTGCACAATTATGGTTCTCGAACTTTGTCAATTGTGGGTTTTTGATTCTTTTGATCAACTCCACTTACGAAACTAATGATTAACGCGACCAAACCCATAAAACTAACTTTCATTTATGCAATTTTGGTCTCAAACTCTTTTGATTGCACAACTTTTATGTCCTCACATGCTTGACGATATTTGTTTGATTTTTTTAACAATTAGCTTCATAATGAAATATGCAGAAATAAAAAAGTTGCCCAATTTGAAAACGTTAACGGATCACAATCGCACAATTGAAATAGTTGGGGATCAATATTGCACAATTGAAAATCTTAGGCACTATAATCATGCAATTAAGAGTTGTGGGATCAAAATGGTACAATTGTTAAAATTATCAATCACCCTTATTACATGTACATATATACAAAATACCCATAAAATACCAAAGGTTAAATTAATGATATGATTCCTCTATTTTTCCCTTTTTTGGTTTTAGTCAATATAAGTAAAAAATATTCCTTTCAGGTCCTATACATGCCATTTTATTGGATTAATCCCAACCATCGAATGCGGCTAAAACACCTCTGTGGACTAATCAATGGTGTAGACAATGACGACTAAAGTTATTCGTTTTAATCCTTATATTTGTACTAACTATATGTTTTACTCCTTATACATACATACATTTTCGTTATTGTCCCTATACATTGACTTATTTTTCGTTTTAGTCCCTAGGCTTTTCCTTTCACCCATGCCACATTAGAATTTGTTTAATTCAAAATATTATTTTTAAAACTAAATATATAAGGACTAACGGAAGAATTTGGAGAAAGCAACAAAACGTGAACACGAGAATAATAAATCTTTGTCATATAATCAAATATGGATAGTCAATATTAAAATACACCGACGTCAATATTTATGGTTCTCTTGTTAAGTCTTGATCCATTCCACAACTCAAAATCCAATATCATGACGTCATTAGCCTAAAATTGCATGAGTCTTTACTTGCAGTTCGTAACGACTACATTCAGTCACTTTTGACCGGCTTTTAACTCAATGTATATTGTATCCATAATTATAATTCTGAACTTTGGTTTTCAAAAAAATTTATGAGAACAATTATCATTGCACGCATTCTAAAACAACTTATATATAAAAATAAATAATCAAGAGAAATTGATTGCAAACCATTTTTCCTTCTCTTGTATGTTGTCTTTCTCTTGGAGTCTTGGGTTATGTATTTAACTTTCACCTTCTTTTTAGGCATGGTAGTTTGTGGGAAAAAAAAAACAAATGAAAGGAAGGAATGAGCAAGAAGGAAATTAAGAGAATGTTGTTTGATGTGACTTTCAGTACTTCCATTGTGGTACTATTTATATAGACAAATTGAAGTTGAACTAGATACCATAGAGTGAATTTGTAGCAAGTCCAGCTAGCTGCATTAATATTTGGAGATTTCTCCTATAAAATTAGGTACATATATTGCCTTATTAGCATACATTAATATTTGGAGATTCCTATTATCAAATTTGGTACATATATTGCTTATTAGCATCAACATAAAACTTTCATAATTTGTAACAAGTCCGGCTAGCTGCATTAATATTTGGAGATTTCTCTTACCAAAATTAGTACATATATTGCCTTTTTAGCAAGTCTTCCATATATTGCCTTGTCATCTCTTGAAGTGATCGTTTGGTGAACAAGATATGATAAGGATGGAAGAAAAAAGAAAGTTGGATAAGAGCAAGATATGGTAAGAACCAAATCAGCTGTCATCTTATCTAATGTTTGGTGCCTACCAAATAACTGACAGGATATGATTGCATTATCACAATTATATTTTAGTTAAATCATATTGTAGTTAATATTTTTTAGTATATTATATTATGTGACAAACAATCCTATTTTAATTTTCTTTAGAATTTTGCTCTTTTATTTTTTCATTAAAGTTTCTTTGAAAATTTCTCAAGCTATTTCTTTGAAGTAATTTTATTCCAATTTATCTCTCTTGACAATCTATCTCTAAATTTTATATATCTATAATTTTAAAAAAAAAATATTTTTTTCTTAGTTTACACTTTAATTTTTTTATTTATAGTTTACACTCAAAAATTTATCCCTCTCAAAAGTTTTCATCTATTTAAATTTTAAATGTTAAAAGTTAAGTTAGAATAAATATGAAGAGTGAGGGTAAAACAAGAAAAAAAATTCCTTATTTTCTTGTCTACTCCTATCTTGACTCCCCCTCAGGATAGCATTTGAACTAGGGAGCAGGGTAGAATAAGCTAATAAAATAACCTTATCATATCTTGCTGGCATACCAAACTACCAATAATAACATGATATGATACCTTATCATATTCTGTCAAACTTATCATGTGCACCAAATGGACCCTAAAATGTGTATTGTCATGTATTTTTTAAGTTAAAAATATATTTTTCAAGTAATGAAATTAAAATATCAATATTTTTAAATACTATCAAAATACTTAAATAGGTATGAAAATGGACAAAAAGTGACAATAGTCTTACTTTAAAATATTTTGGTTTTATTGCTTTTGTCATCTAACTTAACTAATTTTGTGATTTTAGTCTCTAATTTTTTAATTGTGTCATTTTGGCTTCCTAACTTTGATAATTGTTCAATATTGGCCCCCAAACTTTTAATTGTAGAATTATGGTTCTCAAACTTTCGTCAATTTAACCAACAACAAAACTTAAAAGCTTGATGGAGGTATTCTAATTTTTAAACAAAGAGGATCTATACAAAGTAAAACTTGTATAGAATGTGTCCATTGGACACAACTAATGAAACTGTATTATTAATATTAAAATAATTATAGATCAAGTTATAAGATTCATATTATTATTATTATTTTATCATCACATCTAATTTTGATTGGTTGTGTCCATAGATACATGTGTCCACGAAAGTCCATCTCATCTATACGTATCTAGCACTAATCTCATGGTGAGTTAGGGTAATTAACTGTAAGAAAATGTACATGATTTTTTCACTCAAGTTCTTTTTTTGTTTAGTACCAAAAACACTACAAACAAACTATCATTTATTACCACATGTTTTTTTTTTTGCTTTTGTTATATTAGTTATCTGCTATAGAGTTTGTCTAACGGCTTTGTCCAATAGTATAGCCATTAAAGATATTTACTAACGATATATAAATCAATATTATATATGTAATTTACTTATACTAACATATTTATCTATTAATAATTATATATTTAGTCATTAGTATAAATATTATATGTCTGTATTAATGAATTCATTATGTTAGACAAAGTTTATACTACTAGTAGCTAATCTAACATAAGCAAATAAAAAACGTTATTAAATGACAATTTTTTTTGGTGTGAAATTTAGATAACAATGTCAAGCCCTTTATTTTCGTGATTTTTTTTTTGTTCATGGGAAAGTAATACAATCGGAGATCGAACCCCGTTCCCACACACGCATGTCCTCATGCACTCACCAACTGAGCTAAGAGTTAAAGTGGGCTAGAGAATTGATTTGACATGATTCATAGATTCGGCTAGATTTGGTAGTGTTGGTAAAAAAAAAAGGCTCCATTTTAAATCAGTTGGGCCAAAAAATATAGCTTGTGTGAAAACGCGTGAAAAACACGTGTCAGAAATATATTTTTCCAAAAGTTAGCAAGGTTTCAGCTATAATGTTTAAAGTAAAAAAGTTAAGATTCTTGGGCAACAACTATTGTTTGAATTTTAATAACGGTGTTATCAGGCCTTAGGTGACTAGTTCAGTCCATGTGGGTAGAAAAGGTGAGATTAGGACCATGTTTGACACATTGGGTTAGAGAAGGTGATATTAGGGCCGTGGGGGACGTGATATTAGGCTCAAGTTGAATAGGTTGGCCCATTGTGTTAAAGAAGGTGAGACTAGGACTGTGCGGGACGTTATTAGGCCTTAGGTGAATAGTTCAACCCATAAGGTTAGAGAAGGTGACATTAGGATTGTGGGGGTCATTATTGGGCCTTAGGTGAATAGTTTGGCCGGTAGGGTTAGAGAAGGTGAGATTAGGATCGTGGGGAACGTTATTGTGCCCTAGGTGACTAGTTCAGACATTGGGTTAGAAAAGGTGATGATTAGGATCGTGGGGGATGTTATTGTACCATAGGTGACTAGTTTGACCCATTGGGTTAGAGAAGGTGAGATTAGGACCGTGGGAGCTGTTATTGGGTCTAAGGTGACTAGTTCGGTCCTTTGGGTTTGAGAAGGTGAGATTAGGACCGTGGGAGACATTATTGGGCCCTAGGTGACTAGTTCGGCTCATACAGTTAGAGAAGGTGAGATTAGGACCGTGGGGGACGTTATTGGGCCCTAGGTGAATAGTTCGGCTCATTGGATTATAGAAGGTAAGATTAGGACCGTGGAGGATGTTATTGGGCCCTAGGTGCCCATAGGGTTAGAAAATGTGATGTTAGGACTGATAGAGATGTTATTGGGCCTTAGGCGAATAGTTTGACCCATATGGGTTAGAAAATGTGAGATTAGGATCGTGGGGGAAGTTTTTGGGCCTTATGTGAATAGTTCGGCCCTTATGGATCAGAGGAGGTAAGATTAGGATCGTGGGAGATGTTATTGGGCCCTAGGTGAATAGTTCGCCCCATTGGGTTAGAGTAGGTGAGATTAAGATCGTTGGGGACAATATTGGGACTTAGGTGACTAATTCGGCTCATAGGGTTAGAGAAAGTGCAATTAGAACTGTCGGGGACATTATTGGAGCTTAGGTGATTAATTCGGCTCATATGGGTTAGAGATGGTGAGGTTAGGACCGTAGGGGATGTTATTGGGCCTTAGGTGTGTGGTCAACCCATAGGGGTTAGAGAATGTGAGATTAGGATTGTGGGAGACGTTATTGGGCCCTAGGTGACTAGTTCGGGTCATACAATTAGAGAATGTGAGATTAGGACCATGGGGGACGTTATTAGGCCCCAAGTGACTATTTCGGCCCGTTGGGTTAGAAAAGGTTTTTTTTTTTATTTCGTCCCGAATTTTTTTTTTCATTTAGATCCAACTTAATTAATATTTTTATTTTTAGTCCTTAATGTTAAGGTATTTTTTTATCATCTTTTCAAGGTTCCAAAATTAAAAGTTGAAATTTCAAAGAACAAAATATGAAAACATTAACTTAAACGAAGTAAAAAAACTTGGTAACTATAGCAACTGAAAACGTGTACTTATTGTGAAATACAGTTATAGTGACTAAAAAGAAAAGTTTTTAATTAAGTTGAACCAAAATGAAAAATAATATTTTGTAGGAACTAATACGAAAAAATGTAAAATTTGTGAGACTAAAAACTTATTTAAACCTTTGTTAGACTAAAAATAATGTATGTGGTTCGTGTTATTCACTCATACTTTATTCACGTTTGAATGATGCTTTTCAGTTATTAAAGGACTAGTGCTACAAACACTATGTGGGAAATGTATAGCTACACATGCCAATGTATTAGAGTAGTCATTTGTAGTAAGTAATAAGTGATGAAACGGGAATCGCCGTCCTCAAACCTATATCGCAGTTGATGATGATAGGTCAAGGAAGAAAGTACTTATAATAATTTCTGGTTTCATATGCTTTATTAATTCTATGGTGTCTTAAATAAGAAAACCATTTTTTTGGGTGGGTACATGAAATTAAATAATATAGAGGCATAGACCAACTACCACTTACAATAACCACATTAACAATTAATGTTGGATCTATATAAATTGAAAGGGAACACAAAGCTTGTGTGACTAAAATAGTTCAACAGCCCCACCACCATGGCCAAAAGATTTTATGTCCCATTTGTAGGGTGGATACCAGGAGTGTACACAACATGGCCAGAATGTCAAGAGCAGATCAATGGATTGTTAGGGAGTGTGTATCGGTCATACACAATGTTAGACTCTGCAGAGGAAGCTTGGGTTGAATGTTGGGAAAAAATCCTCGATAAAAGGTCCATAGCCAGAACCTGACTTCCGCTAGGAACAAACTTTTACTAAAGGCCCAAGCAGCTCTGCTAACGTCTCAAACCGTATAGTTTTCATCCTTCATTTTCAATTATTAATATTTATATATTTTATTCCATTTTTTTGTTTAACCTTGGATTCTAATATGTTTTTTCCCATGTCCTGGATGAATGCAACGTTGAGATGAAGCCTCTTGAAACTAAAGGTCATCCTCTTCTGCGATACAGCATGCAAAAGAAACTTCGTCATGCTTGCGGCCAACTTGTGATACCAGATGTAGTATACACATTTAACGGTGTGTGTATGATGTATGATCTTCCTCAATGTAGGGTAAATGGATCACTATTCTCATATGGCAATGGATCACCGATTGTGTTAGCAACTGGACATCCAATCGTGGATTTCAACTACCGCTTTGCTAAACAAATAAAGGAACGCCTTGCTTTGATGAAAAATGACGTTGATGCGTCGACATTGGAGCTGTCTTGCCTCAAAGATGATCATCAATTTTTAAGAATGAGGCGTTGATTGTTGGATTCGTTAAGGTATTCTTGTTTATGGATATGAACTAGTAATTTTATGTTTTGATTTTGTTATTCTTGTCCTTTTTTTTTAATTCACCTGGTTAGTTGTATCTCCACTATCTTTGTAAGAATGTTTAATTTAAGTTTAACTTTTTGGTTCACTTATGGTTAATGACCTGTAATGTCTTTTGCATATTTTTTTATTTGCTTTTCTCGTTTAAAGAATTTATACAACCAAGTCCGAAAATAATTGTGGACATAATGGTTTTCATTTAACGGTTGGAAATTATAAATGTTTTGCTTTTTTGGATCATAGTAAAAAAATTGAATAGAACAATAGGAATTGGGAAATGCATAAAATGAACTTGTTCAAATAAAAAAATTGAATGGAACAAGAGGAATTGACAACTGCATAAAATGAATAAAAAAATGTGAATGGAATAAGGTTGATGTTGATTACTATGCCAAAAGTTGTATCCTTTGTTAGAACTATCTAGTACTAAAGTGGAAACATAAGGTTACGCGCCAAATTGGTGTCGACTTCCTTTTTTTCTTTTTTGATGACCAATTTAAAATTGTAAAGAAAAGGAACATATGAAATAGTTGTCTTCAAATTGGATTAATAGATGACCAAATATCCTTGCCTTTAGTAAATGTAAAGTATTACAATTTTTTATTTTTAACTGGAGAGCCATATAAATAATCATGAAACCTAGCCATACATAGACTATGCTGCATAAATTATTCTCACCAGTTGTATCCTTCTCGAGTACCTTAGGAGGTTTTATGGAATCTCTTGGCAACCTTGTTTGACTAGCAACGTTAATGTTGCAATGGAGTATGTCCGCCACTTTCATTGCTACTTATTTTGCATCTTCAAAGGTTGTCTTAGTGGTAGTAATTTTTCTAACGTGTTTCATGGTTGTCTTATTCAGGGTTGACACATCAACCCTTCATTGCAAGTGTGTTGAAGTCTCAGAACAAGTAAAGTTTGTTGCTTTTTTTGTGAGCTTAATTTTCTTTCCTGACTCATATAACATTGTTGTTAAATGCTAATGGTCCATCGTTAATGTAGCGTGTGGTGTCATATCTGGAGAAGCTACAAAAAAAAAATGATGACAGCATATTGGAAAGCCCGAGGAACGTGACTCTATGTTATTGGATGTTGTTGGTGGAAGTCAAGCTGGTAGCGCCTTCTCAACACAGTTCTCTGAGTATGTTACACCAAATGGAAAGGAACAATGTGCCGTTGACACTGAGGCGTTGCTGAAAAAGTTCAATTTTGATATGTCAACACATTTGACTAGATGAAATGGAACCAAAGAAGCAACTCACAAGGTCAACTTGTAAAAGAGAAATTGGTTCAAAGCTGAAGATTATTTCTCGTAATGACAAGGTTGATGAAGATTTCCAAGCAAAACCCCATAATGAAGGCAACAACAACGGTGAACCTAACACTGACATTTATGGAAGCAAGTCAGGTTCAACATGAAAGAGGGCTCTTCAACTGTGTAAACAAATGCCAAAATGTGTGACTAAAAGGACTCGTAAAGACAACATGGAAATCTTGCCTCAAAAGAGTGACCTTGCTCGATGCCATACTGCAAAGGTATAATTACACTTTTATATAACTTGTTGTCTGGAGCTTATGCATATAACAACTAATATGGATATTATGTTAATGCAGGGTAGTGAGATCGGATCTGATTTGATGGCCAAGAAACTAGATTTTAAGACCCCTACGAAGATACCTTTGAAAGATCTTATGGTTGTGTCCAATAATGGTGATGCTCATCCGTGTTCCACAAGTAAAGGAAAATCTAAGTTCAATGCTCTAATTAAGCCTCAAGGATACAATCTATCAATGGTTAGACTATGCAAAAAAATTTGGTTAACGTGTCAAGTTATACACTCACTATTAAGCCAATAACTTTTGTATTTTATTTTTATATGAAGGGCGTCATCGTAAACTCTCAACTGAAACTAGAAATGAACTTGATACTAGAAGAAGTCAAGATATGTACTAATGTTTTTTTGCGAAGAAGAAGATCCTTGCTAAAGTTTCATACTTTCTCATCTCTTAGCATTAAACCCATAGAATATGCATAGTCAAGCACATGTGTTATGTCCAAAAAGTGTGATCACCAAAGCGATTTTCAAAATCTTGTGTCCAAGGACTTCTTGGAGACAAGGAAAACAGGCTAACATCGGCCACTGTGTGATCTCTACAACCCGATTTTTCAGGTAATATGATTTTCATACTTTTAGTTGGCTAATTAATTTTACATAAATAAGTAAAATTGATAATGATCAATAAACAAACTTGTAGATGGATGTAAGAAAGGATAGACATGTTGAGTACTTCATGACACATTATTCTGGACACTAGATGCAATCAACTCCCATGCTTTGATATGTAAGCTATTCACTAAATGTCATATAACCCCTACTTATTGTTTTATATTTTTCTGTTCACTAACGTTGTACTCAATACCAATAGATTTCTATCCCCTTGAAAGAAGACATTGGCCATTTTTACTTGACGCTCATTTCAGTAGAAAAATGTGAGATCTATTACATGGATTCTAGCTTTAGAGTGGTTGTTCCTAAACACAGGACCAAGATAATACGCAGCGTGGTGAGGATCCTATGACATTGTATATCCTAATGCATACTTTCATGAGTTCATGTAATAAAGATAATAAAATTTGATTCTTTACGCAAATATCATACTTGAAATCATTACATCTGACTGTGTTCCTTAAGAGTTCTATGAAGACAATTTTGATTTGTGTAGTTGGGAGATTCCTAACTTACCCCATGGAGTGCATTGTGATCCAACTAATGACTTGGCTCTATGGGTATTGCATTGGATGGATATGGAGGATGAGTTCATGCCCAACATCATTGATTCAGTAACATTATTTGCAATGCTGTTATATTCAAGGAAAGAGCGGATATTTGAATTGTGAGATGGTTTGATTTTTTCCCAGCTTGATGAGGAAAAAGTCAGAATAAAACTTTCCATGTCGTTATTCCGAGAAGGACACAATGAAATGATCACAACATTGCAAGCATGGGCAACAGCACATGGGAAGATTACAGCCATGGAATGAAGGGCGCAGACCAAGTGGAATCATTTTTTGTTGAAAAGGATCTTTGTGGTCATCATTTGGAAACACTTGGGAGCCAATGACCCGTTATTATGCTTGAAAGTAGATGATGAGGAATTAGAGATCTCTTATGGTATTTTTTCTGGTAAATCTTATGGTGTTTTGTTTTAATGCTGTGGCTACTGCAGGAACTTATGGCGATAGCCCATATATGTACTAAGCTGTCCATCACGCTTTTTTTCTTTTAATCATTTTTTGTTTATTATGTACTAAGCATGACACACCAAAAATTGTTTTGGCCCAAGCATAAACTTTATGAGTATGTGAAGCCCATAAAAAAACAATTTATTAATTTGGAACACACTTAAATAAAGCATCAAGTGTACCATGGTCAGACCCAAAAATAGATTTTGATTGGCCTAAAAATCTATTTTGCTCAGGCCCATATGGTCTATCCCATGACTTAATTAACCGGCTACAAGTTTTTTTTTTCAAAAAAAATGAACCGATTACATTTATCTAACAAAAAATCACTAAAAGCTAATACGACTCGGGGAATTAGACAAGCATCAGGGTCTTCGTTTCTTGGAGATGTGGATTACCTAGCACATTTAGTGAAATTTGTATAAATTCCACTGTATTCAACATGAATAATAAATTCTTAACAGGTACTATGCGAAGTGTTCAGCTCCTATTTCAAGTGATTAATAAATGAAGCTACAGACAACATTCTAGAGATGAAAAAAAAAGCACTAGCTGCCAAAGTTTATCCATAAAAAACCAAAATGATAACAATGCTAAAAAAAACCGAATGTCTTTGTAAATTCTCTTCTTGGCTGAATAGACAAGATGACTTGTTATGGCCAATCTCCGTGCATATAGTACAACTTGGTATTCAATGACCCCCGATAGTTGCGATCGAAGTGCTTGCACCTCATCCTTTGGTCCTAACAGGTATAGGATCCCTTATCTCTTCAGAACCAGCAACACCACTTTGCTCATCTTCTTCATTAACATCTTGATCACAATTTGCATTAATCCATTACAGTTCTCTACTCAAATTGGCTCGAGTGTGGTTAAAGGTCGTCTCTGTAGTAGAAGTTAACTTGCAAATCTCCCAACACACATTCTCCAGTCTTGCACACCGACCCATGAACACTGGGTCCAAACAGTTAGGGTCATTTCATGACCTCCCAACATTGATTTCTTAGCATACACCGTCCACCTCTTTTTTACAATGCACTCTGGCAAGTCCAAAATGTTCAAATGGAATAATACAGTAGGCATGTGATCATCAAGTAAACCCATCAATTCCATTTTAATACAAGAACAATTCATTTCGCGTATTCCACCAATCACACAAACATGACGTTCTCTTTCAAGTACATCATCACCAAACATATATAATGTGTAAATAGTACTAGTAGCGGTCTCTCTGTCAGAGTCTATCTTCAAAGTTGTTGCGCTGAGTAGTGAGGGTGGAAATAACAAAAATACCTCCCTTGTGTAAACACTAGAGGCATGCCTTTCCAGAGATTTATACATTGTCTTCAACACAGGTTCCCCATTAATAGATTTGAAGTCAGCATCATGCTCTCTATGACGCGTGTTACGCAGATAACGAATGTAATGGTGGAAAAACTCTACTAAGTTGTAATAAGATAGAATAAAATTCCTTAGTTTTCTACATGTAACCCCTCACACTTAGACGTAGTACTAAAACCAGCAAAAAAATTTTGCCATGAGTATATGTTGTAGCCCACATCTGTCTTTCTCAAAAATACTTTTTACCCATGGATGGTTAGCATGCACTTTCAAACCACTTCTTAAATTCACCAACACTATACTCAGCATACATCAAATGTTCAAAACCACTCATTCTACTCTTACTTTTGACATTTGTATTGGCATTGCGTGACAAGTGCCAAGAGCATAATCGATGTTGGGTATTTGGAAATACTTTAACAATGGCCTTTCTCATGGCATTGTCACCATTTGTGATTACTAATACATGTGATTTTCCTTTCATAACAACTAGGAATTGTTCTAAAAACCAGACGTATGTCTCCTCTGGCTCATTTGCAACGAGAGCACTAGCAAATATGCATGAGTAATTATGATGATTAACACCAAAAATACAACTAATGGTAGAGAATATTTGTTTTTACCACATGTTGCATCAAAAGCCAACACATCGTCAAATGCTTCATAATCTACTTGGCTACACCCGTCAGATCATATCAAATGGTGCAATCTCCGATCCCGTCTTCATCGAGGGTATGGCACCAAAATAATTCTTTATCATCTGACCCGAGATCCCAAAGAAACATTAATGCACCTTTCGCATCAGTTAATTGCAAACGTCTTTATTTTCCAATTTCATTATACATATCTCTCTTGCTAAATCCAATGTTTTCATAACCCCCAGACTGTTGTGAGAACAAACCAAATATATGAAGGGTGCTTATACCAGCTTTATGTAAAGTTTATATTTGTAGTATGTCAGCATCTGTCCGTCCTATGGGATGGCAACATTGGTGCAAAACCATTAGGCAACACATCATAGTTGTGATCGTTTCTAAAAAATGTCACATGCCAACGTCTACTTTATAATTCAAGCCTCACCCTCAACTTTACTTAACAACCGCATCTTGAGTGTACCTTCTCAAATCGTTGCCTGTTTTTCCTATTCTTGTCACCATCACCACGGAAAGCTTGTTTGTGACCTACAAACTATTGCTCAATAAAATCACCATTTTTGTTTGCTCTCCTTCGGTATTTACATGCAAAAAAACCCAATGTCTTTGCATACCAATTGTAGAATTCAAAGGCCACTACTAAATCAACCGAATGCAAACTTGACATATTCATCGAATCTAACGATTGCAACTCCAACTTATAAATATCTTCAAAAGAGTCTATTCATATTCTTGTGCCATACGCTGCATCCCTCAAATCTTCGTTATCCTTGTACTCTTCATCATTATAGTTTCCATTTGTTTCTTCAGCTTCAAATGCCAACTCCTCTAATCCCTAAATACCAATGGTTTCGAATAGGACCAATGTAGAATAAAAGTTCATAAACCTAATCGACTATAATATTTTTATCGAATTCAACATAATACCATAATAGCTTGATCCTCAATCATTCTGAGACCTGCTTCTTCCAAGACACCATCCAGATCCATTTCTACAATGTAAGCTTTCTGTTGTGGACCAAGTGTTCGGTCCAAGCTCTAGGCCCAAGCCCAATCTAGAAACGAAGCTCTAACCTAATTTATGTGCTATAAATAGGCATCATTACTGATCATTAAGGTACGCATAATATATTGTTATTCCTTAGACCTCATACGGACTTTTGCATCAGAGTCTATGTAGGTCCCCCCACCTCCGTTGGAGCACTCAGAGACTGGATTCTTCCCGTGGACTCCACCTATCTTTACTCTTAGCTAGGTATCATTTATATGGTGTCCATTCCATTTTTCCTGAACGCAACACATTCAAACATCAACTTAATCATGAATGAAGTATTTGCAAAAAACAAGATTAGTCTTAAGATACAATGATAAAAAAGAATCAGACAAATATCACGACTTAAAAAAATTAAAATGCATTTCAACATACCTGAACATTTGTTTTGTTGAAGAGAGTGTGTTTTGATTGCTCATATGGCATATGCAATGAGTGGTGTCAAACACATTTTGCTGCGTTTTTGGTGATATAGGTGATGAACTTATTGTTCCACAGTTAGATGAAGTATTGGGTACCGTTTGGCCCAGCTTATTTTGCTCTTAAAAGCCACTTTTAAGTTAAAGCTACAAATAAGAGGCTTAAGAAAAAAAACGATAAGCTTTTTAGCAATTTTATTTTTTTAATTTAGTATAAGCTATTTATTTATAATATTTTTTAAAAAATTGTTGACCGACGGCGTCGAGTGGCGACCCGGTATCGGCGGGTGGTGGTTCTGTCGTGGCTATGGTAGGTTGTGAATATTTAATGAAAATAAAAGGTTAGAAAAATAAGCAAAAGCTCATATCTATGGTTTATTTTAAAGCTCTTTTTTTCTCTCTTTCCTTCATTAAAAAAAAGTCACTTAAAATTTTAAAAACTTATTAATATTTCTATTTAGCCCGACTTTTACTTATAAGTAAAAGATAAGTCCAAAATAAGCCAAGTCAAATGGTGCCTTAATATACTTGGTTGGTGATTCTTTGTAGCTACCTTCATTAAATGCCATCTATCTTCATTATGGGAGGACATTAATTTAATTTCGGTGAAGACAGGGGTTGGTGTGTCTTTAAAGGAGGACAAAATGCACCTTCCATGAGGACGTTTCAGCAATAACAACTAAATTTAATAAAAATAAGCAATTGCTTACATTGGGTTTTAAAACCCATGGCGCATTATGCGCCCAGATTGAGAAGGCGCTCCATAACACGACCCCTTCAAACAAATATGCTATGGGTTTGGGGGCTCATTATAGGGTACACCACTTAGGTTTGGCACACCAGACACCAATAATAAAGTTACTGACTGCAATAGGTTATTAATTGCATAAGACAATTTTGTCTAACTGAAATGAAGCCCCTGAAGCAAATTTATTAGGTGAACCATTGTCCAAGTAGATGACTATTTTTTCTCTCGTGATGACTTTTTGAAAATGAACTATTTTCTTTTAAAAAAAAGTAAAACATTAATTTGGACCTCTAAGGATTTACTTGAAACTAATTTGGTCTTCTAAACATTTTTGTCACCAAATTAATCTCTCTAAGATTTGAAATATCTCCAAATTATCCCTTAAAATATTAAATAATCACTACAAAATTAGTCCATCAAATTGGTGACAAAAATATTTGAGGGACTAAATTAGTGATAAACAAATTTTTGGAGGACCAAATTGACATTTTACAATTTACCAATTTTTTTTTCGTTTTACTCTATTAAAAAATGTATTTTTAAAGATCCCTAACCTCATAAAGTGAAATTAGTTTCCACAGCCCCATCAAAGAACCCTAATGACACTAACACCGATTGTGGTATCTTCTCATACCCTCATAAGTAAGGGTGTTTGTGGTATGATTCGGTTATGAGGGGCATGATCATCCGATCGGATCAACTTACTCTTATTCGGTTTAGTTTAGTTTGGTTGGTTTTTTAAAAAAAAAAACTAATCCGATTCGATCCGATCTTTTTCAGTTTGGATTGGATCGGTTTTTGGTTTTTAACTTTGTATCAATTATAAACAAAAGTAAGTATAAAACTACACATTGAATAAAATGTAAAAAATATATACAAAATAAATGTCACCCAAAAATATATCTATAGAATAAAAAGAGAAGGAATTTAATTTTAAATTGATTGAAAAGTAATAAAATTACAAATACATAATATTTATATCATATTTACATTATAAAACTATGTGAAAAATAAACTATGGTATTAATTTTATTTAAGTATTTATAAGTATGAGAAATATTATAATTTTATTAAAAAAATCGTATGAGTATATAAAGTTCGGTTTTGGTTGGTTTGATTCAGTTTAACTAAGAGGATCCAAATTCAACCCAATCCAATAAAAAAAATTCAGTTTTTTCGATTTTCGATTTTTTGGTTTTCAATTTTTAAAGTTTTCGATTTTGTTGTCCGGTGTAGAATAGTTTGGTTGTTTTTTGAACACCCCTACTCCTAAATCCCTGTCCCACCAAGAGAGACTAGTTGGACCTCATTAGTGTGCCACGGTCCAATAAGTTCCACCTAAGTCCCTACCCCACCAAGAGAGACTAGTTGGGTCTTACTAGTGTGCCACGGCCTAATAAGGTCCTCCTAAGTCCTTAGCCTACCAAGACGGACTATTTTGGCCCCACTAGTGTGTCACAGCCCAATTAGGTCCTCCTAAGTCCCTACCCCACCAAGAGAGACAACTTGGGTCTCACTAGTGTGTTGAGGCCTAAGAAGGTCCTCCTAAGTCTCTACCTTACGAAGAGAGACTACTTGGGTCTCACTAGTGTGTCACGACCCAATAAGGTCCTTCTAAGTCCCTACCCCACCAAGAGAGACTACTTGGACTTCACTAGTGTGCCACGGCCCAATTAGGTCCTCTTAGGTCTCTAGCCACCAATATAGACTACTTGGACCTCATGAGTCACCCACAGTCCAATAAGATCCTCCTAGGTCTCTAACCCACCAAGAGACATTACTTGGGCCTCAATAGTCACCCACAACCCAATAAGGTCCTCCTAGGTCACTAGCTCACCAACATACACACTTGGGCCTCATTAGTCACCCACGGCCCAATAAGGTCCTCCTACATCCCTAGCCCACCAAGAGATACTACTTGGGCCTCACTAGTCATCCAAGACCCAATAAGGTCCGCCTAGGTCCCTAGCTCACCAAAATACACTATTGGACCTCACTAGTGTTCCATGACCCAATTAGGTCGTCCTAGGTCCCTAGCCCACCAAGAGCGACTACTTGGGTCTCTCTAGTCACCCATGGCCCAATAAGGTCCTCTTAGGTCACTAACCCACCAAACAAAAAACCGAAAATAAAAACAGAAAATAAAAATGCAAACCATACCGTCTCTAAGCTTTTCGAAATTCAAACTTGTAATTCAAGGATTATATTTAGTATTGAAGAAATATGCTAGCTGCCTATTCTGTTAGAAATTTGTTATTCCTGATTGTTATATACTGCAGTATGCTTTTGGCATTAATTAATGAAAAATAATTGGGTGAGAAGATATCAAATAATTGGAAGGAGGCGATATCGAAAATGTTCCCAAATGAACCAGGTAAAGAACGAAGCTTAAAAATTCTACCTTTACAACCAATGCTTGAAAACTCAGTTCGCGCCACGTTCGAGCTCACAAGAGAAGATTTAGACAAGATTAAGAAAAGGGTTTTGTCCAATTGGGAAGAGTTTGATTTTGGAACAGATCAATCAAATTCAATAATCCCTTGTTCTTCGCCACCGAGTTTATCATCCTTTGTTGTCACATGTGCTTATTCGCTCGTTTGCATTGCGAAGGCCATTCATGGAGTTGAAAAGCAGAGAGAAAAATTCATTTTTGCGTTCACGGAGGATTGCAGGGCAAGATGGATCCTCCAATCCCAGAAAACTACTTTGGAAACTGTGTGTGGGGTCATTTCGTGGATACACAACCAAAGGATTTCATAAAGGAAGATGGGTTCATAATTGTTGCTAAGAGCATTTATGATAAAGTGAAAACGCTGGGAAAAAGAGCTCTTGAAATGTCAGAGATAACGTTTGGAAAATACCAGTCTTTGGCACGTGAGGGAGTTGAAGTGATGGGAGTTGCAGGGTCAAATCGATTTGATGTTTATGGCATAGATTTTGGATCGGGAAAACCAGAGAAGGTGGAGATAGCATCGGTGGATAGAGGTTTAACGATTGGATTAGCAGAGAGCAAAGATGGGAAAGGTGGAGTTCAAGTTGAACTTGTTCTGAATAACAACATGATGAATCTCTTTAGTACTCTGCTTCTCTGGTTATCCTTAACTATTAATCTCTTTTGATTTTTTGTATTTTTAATTTTTTTTTTTTTAAATTTTAAAAAATAGAAAGCAAACTCAAAACAAAAAATGAAAACAGAACATAAAAATGCAAATCAAACAACCCCTAATTTAGTAAAAAAGAGAGTAATACTATTGATTTTAATAATTAAAGATAAATAAAAAAATAATGATAAATTACTACATAAATTTAATGAATTTTTCTAAATTTACTAATTTTTTTATTTCTTGTGTTTTTTATAGAGGGTCTTATATATAAATATAGATACGGATGGAGTATATTAGTAGCATTTAGTAGCCATTAATAGTCTTTAAAATTTGTCAAATATATAGGAGTAATATAATTTTGTAATATTGCTATTATTATAAAATTTATTAATAATGATTTTAGTAAGGTTCTTTTTATTTAAGTTAGATATATCTAATAAATGAAATATTACAATTCACTAAAAGAACACTCAACTACTTATTTTCTTACAATTCGTTCTTATTAGTTGTGTCATTGATATTTGATATATTTAAAAAATAAAAACGAAATCAAATCATATGATATTTTTTAATTCCTTTTATTTTATTTATTTGAGACATTCATGACACTAGCACAAATTTTCAGTTTAATATTTACACGCTATTTAGTCATTTTGTATTTTTGTATAGTGTCCTGATTTTTGTACTCACAATTTTTTATATTTAATATACTAATTATTTACGTACGTTGAAAAAAGTGGTTATATTAGTTATTTTTTTGGTTACCGTGTTTTTTCGGATTTGGTGGTTACACATGTAAAAATATATAGTTACAACGTAAAAATAAAATTCAACAAAACTTCTACGTGTGTAACCAGATATTTTAACGTATGTAACCATAAGTATAAAGTGAGTACAAAAAAATGTGAGTACAAATTTTTTTTTTCTTTTGTATAACACAAATGAAGAAAATACTAAAAGGGTAGAAAGACCACAATATGATTATCGAGGAAGGATCAAACAAGAGGATAAGAGGTTACATGTGTGCTATGTAGGCCAGCTGTAATGGTATTAGTGACCGGATTAACGTTAGTGACTAAAACTTTAATGGAATGAAAGTATAGGAATTAAAATAATAATTTTTAAAGTTTAAGAACTAAAACTTAAATGAGTGTCAAGTATAAGGATAAAAAATGTATTTAACCCTTAACATAAATTGAAAATAATTTTGTAACATTAAATACTCTACACTTTTCAACATTAAATTTTTGTTTATATGTTGCTTAATTATTTTTCCAAAGACAATAGATAACAAAATCTATAATAAATTATAACAATTTAAAAATTAGTCATAATACATGACTTTGGAGTGCACATATTCAAAATTAACTCAAGTCATAACATAACATAATCTATGCATAAATTCATCTAAAAGGCTCATGTCATAACAGAGCCAAAAACTAAGATAAAGAGAGCACAAAAAGAAAAAAGATATTCAAGGCCTAATATTAATGATGTTCATTCATCCTGCTATTCCGCTTCAAGCACCTCCTATATTCCAAAACATCAAGTAAGACTGTCACTTTCATGACTATCACTTTCATGCTATCAGTTTAGTCACAGGGTTAAGGGATTTACGTCACCCCACTTAAAAATGGTATAATTTATTTTTGGACAGTAGTGTCCGGAAATGTGTTTCCGAACCCTGTTGTCCACAAAAATAAGGGTGATTTATTTTCTATTTCTATTATTTTATGAACTTTGGACTCTACTGTCCAAAAATTATAGTGTCATTCTCAAGTGGGGTGGTGTCAATTCCTTCACCCCTAGTCATATCATTAACCCCAAATGATGAGTATCACATAATTTAAGTTAAAGCCATCAAAACAAGCAATTCGGCCCTTAGATAGCGGACTTTTATGATATCGGCTGAAAATGCCCAACTTCACAATGATTTTAGAATGATGTGAATTTTTGTCAAAGATTGTATGAATTTTTGTTAATGATTGATCTACATTATATAAAATTTTAAAGGGAAATGATAAACATTGCCCTAAGGGCACTAGTTAAAATTACAAAAATAGTAATATTTTATTGAAAATAGTAGACTTTAATGTTTCGAAACTTGAAAACTACTTAATGAATGCTGTTTATAGTAACTTCAATCATTTAAAAAGGTGTATTTATTGCACCTTAACAAGTGCCCTTAGGACACTGTTTAGCATAACCCAATTTTAAATTGTATGAATTTTTTGCTAACTACCCACCATTGGATTGAAACTACTTATCGCATAGATCATGTCTACAAAATTTCACATCATTATGAAATCGCTTGGGGTCTGTTTGGTTCAACTGAGGGGAGGGATTTTAATGGAGGAGAGGGGAGGAGAGGGAAAATAAAAAAATTGGTAGTGTGTTTGGTTCAAATGGAGGGAAAGGGAGGGGAGGGAAGGGGAGAAAAAGTAGTATTTTTGTGTTTGGTTGGAGAAAAGAGAAGGGATTTTATGTGTTAAAAACCCCTCCCCTCCCCTCCAAATCCAGGGATTCTAAAACACCCCAAAATCTCTCCCCTCCCCTCCCCTCCTATTATTTCCCAACCAAACAGAAAAACTTATTCCCCTCCCCTCCTAAAACCCCCAACCAAACAGACCCTTAGTATTTCATCAAAATTCTTGTTATTTTCTTATGTTTTAAAACTATATTTTCACGTTACTTTTTTAGTACGTTAATGGACAAATAAAATAATATATGTTTAAATTCTATAATATTTTGAAAAATACTTTTTTTTTTGAAAATTTATATAATAAAAATACAGTAAATATAAATTATATTTAATAATTTTTTTAAAAGTAATTTAATAATTATATTTTTTTTAAGAATTTTGTATAGTAATTTAATTTTTTTTTGTAAATGTAAATATTTTAAAAGTATATTTAAATTTTTGGACCTGTAGTAGCACAACTTAAAAGAAAACATGTGGGTAGCTTGAGTGCATTTTTTTTAGGTTTTTATGATCTGGGCTAAAGAGACCCAGTTTCATTTGACTTTGCAATTTCGATACTTAAATCCGGTGGAAGGGATTAACATCATTTCTATTAGGAGTGACACAATTCTTTTTAATATATAAATTTATGATTCTCATATATTAAGGGATAGTGAGAATTCCAAAGTTAAGTGGTCTCAATCCTTCTCACTCTTAAATCCTCTTATTTTGTCAGTATATTTCAGCCTGCTTAAATTCAAATCATTAAGATTAAAAAAGTAAACTAACTTAAAATTTAAATCTTACAATCATATTAAAGTCATACAATCATATTAAAGTCATCATAAACTGTGCTCACCCTCATCCATTTTTGTAACCAAACATTGCATTTTGCTATGAAAATTATTCACTATGATTCTAAATATAAGTTACATTTTAGAAGAATTTATTTGTTTTAAATATAAGTCCTCAATTAACTTATAATAGATTATTTTCACTTCTACCCATTTTATAATTTTTAAAGATTCAATTAATAATAGAGAGAGAAAGATAGTGGAATAAGAGAGAGAAAGAATTATTAATTAAAGTAAAATATTTATTAACACATTTATTTAGGAATATAATTAAAAAAATATTATTTTTTAGATAAATTTATTGAATTAACTTTTGTTCATTAATTCCGATAATTCGGTTAAAATTAACTTATATTTATTACCGAAGGAAGTACATTCTTCTTCCTTGATATATGTGAAAACATTGTTACATAACGTTTGTTTCAAAGTTTGAAAATACATTCCCGGGCATGTTATTTTTGGGAATAATTGAAGAAAATTTCTTTTTTTAGACAAAGCATTTACTAGCACATTTAACTAGTTATTAGCACATTTAAATTGAGGGTATAATTAAAAAAAATTTTAGACAAATTTAACTAATTATCTATCATTTCTTAATTTTGTTGATTCGGTTAAAAATGACTTATATATAGGAACAGAGTACACTTAAGAAGACACTTAAGTCAAGAGACCAACACTTTCTCAAATTTAATATTGGTTCAAAAATTAAGATAAATAATTAAATTTACAAAGAAATTTGCTTAAATAGACCAAAATTGTATTTCATCCATTAATTTACACGAACGAAATGAGCACACCCGGTGAAGGGAAGACCAGGAACAGGAAGAGACAGTCCTCAACCCCATAGCAAGTTGCTCATTGTTAAAGAGGCAAATAAATCAAACTAATCAATTTTAATAATTAATAAAAAGCAATAAAAAAATATTGCATAACTTTGACCAAACTACACTACCAAGTCAAAACCAAAAAATCTCCCATCTCAGATCCATCCATTCCACGCCCATGCTCTCCATCTCTGAAAAAACCTTTCAATTCCGAAAATGTCCCTACCACCGGCACCAAAGAAATTCAAGAATCCGTTAACGGAAGCCTTCCAATGGATCGCAATGCTGTCACGTGAGCTAAACGTGACCTTCGTCCTCGGCGTCTTCTTAATCTACGGTATCGGCCAAGGCTTCTCCGGCTCGTTCTTCAAGGTAGTTTCCGATTATTACTGGAAAGACGTTCAGAAAGTTCAACCCTCCGTCGTTCAACTCTACGTCGGTTTCTACTATCTCCCTTGGGTTCTCAAACCTCTTTGGGGAATCCTCACCGACGCGTTTCCGTTCCGCGGTTATCGCCGCCGACCGTACTTCGTCGTCGCCGGCGTGATCGGAACCGTCTCCGCCGTGATTGTCGCGATCGGCGGGAACCTCGCCGCCGTTGCTGCGCTGATTTGCTTTATCGGCGTTTCGGCGTCGCTTGCGATCGCCGATGTTACGATTGATGCGTGTATTGCAAGGAATAGTATCGAGGTTAGGTCTCTGGCGCCGGATTTGCAGAGTTTGTGTGGATTTTGCTCTGGTTCTGGTGCTCTTGTTGGTTATCTCGCTAGTGGATTCTTCGTTCATCATCTTGGACCTCAGGTAGGTACTGAAGAAAAACACAGAAAGGAAATTTTCAAGAACTTGTTCTGTTTTTGCATCTGTTCGTTATAATTCTCAAGAATTAAAATGCTCTAATTTCTATTTTTGGAATGAATCAGAATTAGGACAGATTATATGAATTAAGAAAGTCTAGTTTCAACAATTAAGAAAATATACCACTGTATATAAACTTTTATTTGAAATAATTGCCTATTTGAAACCACTTCTCTTTTCTACATACCATGGTTTAAGTTTGGTAAAGATTTAGGTGGTTCTTACTAAAAAAATAAAAGTAAAAATAAATGTGTTTTATTTCATGTTTGAATAAAATAAATAAATATTTAGTTGATGGTTTTATCACAAATAAGAGTAATTTAGTAGTAATTTAGTAGTATATGTTTTCAATGCACATTTTGCCTAATTTAATTTATTTTCAGAAACACACTTATTTTACTTACATTTCTATGTGAAACTTAGGTAATAAGTAACTATCTACAGAGCTCACATTTATAATATCTCTTATTCAATTGAAAAAAACTACTACTATCTAAAATCAATTTTGTAAAAACTCGTTCCTTCAAAAGGCGCGTTTTAGAAATTTAAATTTAAATAGTAAAATTTAGAATATGTTATATTTGTAAGAAAATACATGTGTATGATGTAGAGCATATTTGGATATCCCTTTTGCAAATGAAAAATGACAAAAGCAAAAAAAAATTCTTTTTAAATTTGAAGCATTGAATGATATTAAATATATCCCTAATAATTAATGGAGTAATATATTAAGAAGAGAATGACACATTTTTTTTACACAAATGATATTTATTGCTTTAAGGACACTATTTAAAAATATAAATGTAGTAAAAAAATATTAAAATGTATAATTTTTTTTATTCTCGAGAGACGGAACAATGTCTTCTTATCATTATTTTTCTAGTTCTATTAACTTTAATTAGTGCCCTTATCAAATTTTTTTTTTTATTATGTAGAGATAAATAACGAATCACAGACGTGTTTGAGATTCCATTATCTTCATTTTACAAATTTTCTATACGTCGGAAAGACTTCATTTTCCAATTTAAAAGGATAATTATGTTTATTTGTTCGCTGTGCTAAATTTACACTGTATTATTGTGCTGGAATATTTATTTTAATTAATTTTTATTTTTCGTAGGGGTCGCTGGGTCTTATGGCGCTTTCCCCTGCTTTGACCATTGTGCTGGGTTTTGTGATTTATGAAAACAGAGCAAGTGGCTTGCATAATGAAAAACAGCAGGTTAGAAATCTTTTTCCTTCCTTTTTTGACTTTACTAGTTTTGCACGGGTCTTCGTCGTTAGGTGTTGGTAAGGTTTGCTAATATTTTATAATTTTATAATGAATATACAATAAAACATATAAATGAGTTTGATCATATTTTAACTAAATAACATTTAAAAACTAATAACTCGGATTAGTCTCATTTTAAGGGTAGAGAAACCCGTGGTTATATCAATTTTTTTTTAACAAATCACAAAAAAACAAAGTAAAAAAAATGGAAAGGAAAGAATGGAAAATAGAGAAAAAAAAATAGTGAAATAAACTTGAAATGAAGAGAAGTGGAGAGAGAAGAAAGAGAAAGAAAAAGGAAAAAAAGAAGTAAGAGAAAAAGAGTTTAATAATTAAATTTAATTTTATTATTGAAATTTTAAATTTTGAATTTTAATTTTTTCTAATTTCAAAATAATCCAAAATACAAAAAATCTGCATAAAAAATCAAAGTTTTTAAGTTTGGATGTTAAAAATCAAACAAAGAGAGAATAAAATAAAATAATATTAAATAAAATTTTGAAGGGAAACTGAATTAATGTGAGTATGACACTTGGCAAAATAAGTTTATTATGAATCAAGAAAGAGTTTCTTTTCTATAATATATGATATGATATACGATGGTAACTTAACTTTTCTCCTAAAAATTCTCATCTATTTCTATTTCTGATACATCATATATATGGTTTTGTTATTTATTAAAATATCTCTTCTATGTTCCAGATAAAAATGTTCAATATACAATCACTGATATCAAATGCAAATACCGTTAATTACCTTGTTCTATGTTAGTTAATGCTAAAACTCTTAATTTAATTAGTTTTCCATTTTCTATTATTCATTTCTTATCTTTTAATAAAAAATTATAAAATTGATACGTTGTTACTTGTTTTCTAATATTTTTAGGCCCTTAAAAATTGCGTCTACTTGTATTATTTTATCATTACACGCTCATGTGTTCTTTTTCTTCTCTTTATAGTTTATAATAGTTAACAGGAGTTCCCTAATATTCTAAAACATGCGTATTATTCACACCTCATCGTTTTCATTTTCTATAAAAAAAAGTCAATGTCATTGGCGAGTGTGATTTTGCTGTCATGTTCTGTTTGTATCACACCAAACATTTTTACAATTAACAAGTGATATCAAGCCATCTAGAGTTGTTAACTACGAAATTAATTTTTAATATGTTGGGTTTGAACTTATTTGTTTTTTAAAGTTGGACGATCTAAATGCACTGCTCTTGCTTCATTCTTTATTTAAGTTAATTATCATCTTTAGGTTCAAACTGCAAACTCCTTTGTCTGATACCATATCATATTCAAGTTAAATAAAGACCGATGGATCCAAGTGGGGCCAAAGCTCTTTTCCAACCTAAATTATACTCATAAGTTTTAAAAGTGGGTATACTAACTTATACCTACTTATTTTTCTATAAGGGATATGTTAGTAAATTATAATTTAAATTTTTTAAAAATATTTTTATAATATAACTTATTAAAATATTCTTTTTATAAAATGTGAATTTATGTTAATGAATATTGTAGGTTAGCAAATCACTACAAAGTTCATTAACATACACCTACTTAAGTGGATAAATTGTAATAACCCCCTTGAGGTTTAAGAAAATTGTACTCCACCCCAAACTTTATCAAAATTAGCACTTCATCCCATTTTGTTCAGTTGTATAGCAATTAACTAACGTTTTTCCTCGCCAGTTTGCTACATCAGCCTTAAAAATAAATTTTAAAGTTAATAAATTGACATCTTTGTAGATTTGACAGATGGGAATAACAGAGATGTTAGCTAGGTCAGCAATTAACAGTCAACAGTTAAAAAAAATGGAGTGAAGTGCTAATTTTGATGAAGTTTGGGGTGGAGTGCAATTTCCCCAAACCTCAATTAACAAGTTAATTAATTTTTTTAAAATATACCCCAAAATATAAAATGCTTGCGTAAGTGTACGTTAGAAATCCCTTTTTAAAATGTTGTATGTAGTTTTTTTGCGTCTAGCAGTTTTTTCCTTTTTTGTACTTTTCCTTTAATCTATTTTCTCATTTGTATCACTTTATACCCTCCTTCACATGTCCCTTTAATTTAATTTTTTTTTTGAACAGGACAAGTCCTTTTAATTGAGTAGGCCATGTATCTACATAATCTAAATCTTTAGGTATTTTTATTTTTTATTTATATTTTCTGTTTTTTATTTTTTAAAATTTTACAAAGGAAAAACAACAAATATTCAACAAAATTTGTCTGTCAGTTTTCAATATTTTCAGCAAGTTTCTGTTTTTATTATTTTCTATTTTTCTTTGTAAAATTTAAAAAAACAGAAACCAAAAAATAAAAATAAAAAATGAAAATACAAATTAAACTAAACTGACCCTTAGTTACGAAAAGCCTTAGCTTCGTAATGACTAATGCTAATCTTAGATCAAATGGAATCGCACAATTGATTGAAAAAAACTAGTAATTTTCCTAATTCAAAAGATCTATATCTATATGTTTGTTATTATAGCTTGATGATCTAAACTAAAATTGTAGTAAGATTTTGCAGGCGGCGATTGAGAGTGTAGGAATGACAATTAGAAGCATGCACAAAACAATGAAGTATCCTCTAGTATGGAAGTCTTCTCTTTACATGTTTGTTTCCCTTGCACTCAATGTATCTACTCATGAAGGCCATTTTTACTGGTACACAGATTCAAAAGCTGGCCCTGCATTCTCTCAGGTAACTAAGACCCTGTTTGGATGACTATCATAGCTTTTTTTGAAGTTACTTAAAATGACTTTTGAACAAGTTGAGTTATGAAAGTTTATTTGAGAATTGAACTTCGAAATTGACGTAGAAACGTCAAACCATGTTAATGCTTATACGTAAAAAAATATTTTGATTATCATATTTTGAGAAGGTCATCCAAACACACCATAAACAAATAGTAAATTTCTCACACAACATTTCTTTCTTACAATTTTTTCTCCCTTTATAATGCAGGAGTTTGTAGGGGTGATCTATGCCATTGGAGCAGTGGCTTCAATAATAGGGGTTATAATCTACCACAAGGCTCTAAAAGACTTCCCATTTAGAAACCTAGTATTCTATGCACAACTCCTATATGCTGTATCCGGCGTATTAGACCTAATCTTCATCCTTCGTTGGAACTTGATCATCGGAATTCCCGATTACTTCTTCGTTGTCATTGAAGAAACCACCACAAGAATCACAGGCAAAATCAGATGGATGCCCATGATGGTTTTGAGCACCCAACTATGCCCATTAGGTATAGAGGGAACCTTTTTTGCTTTGTTGATGTGCATCGATAGCATCGGTTCCCTCTTGTCTAAATGGGGCGGAGGGGTGCTTCTTCGTGTCCTACATGTCACTAGAACCGATTTTACGAATCTTTGGTTGGCTGTTCTAATAAGGGACTTGCTTAGATTTTCTATACTTGCTTTGGTTTTTCTTGTCCCTAAAGCAGCTCAAAATGAGGGACTTCTTCCTTCAGAGATTTTGGGAAAGAGTACAAGTGATAACGTAGATGAAGAAACCTTGGAACTTGTCCCCATCAATGGGAAAACTGAAGCTTAGATAAAATTTGGTGCAATTTTATACACGTAAACCACTTTGCAATTACATTTATGCGAGATTTTAAAAAACGCGAATTCTTAGAAAATGGTTTGTGGTTGTCACAATGATATACACCAAAATAATTTCCAACTTTTTCTTTTATATGTATAATAATAATGATAATGGACTTCTACGTGAATTAAAATTATTTGAGAAATAGAAGAAGCAATGAAATTCATTGTATCGAATTATCAGAGTCATAGTTCATTACACAGAGAAACCAAGTTTATATACAAGGAATAAGAGTGTAATAGGAAACCAGTAAAGAAGCAGGTTTCAAGTAAAATCTGTTATAACTAATCCTAACCGAAAAAGGGAAATGTAATGGTGCAAAGTACAAGTATGAAGCATGATATAGCGGCGTGTAATTAAGAAGAAGAAGTCGCTGATGCATTGATCTTATTACCCCCCTCCATCGCCGCAAGCTTGAGGGTGAGAAGATGTCCAATACCCCAAGCGTGGAAAAGAAGAACTGAAAAATCTGCAGAAGCAATGGCTTGGTAAAAAAGTCCGCAAGTTGGTCAGCTGTGGAAATAGGCAACAAATGCATGAAACATAGAGCTTTTCACGCACAAGATGGCAGTCTATCTCCAAGTGCTTCTTTCTTTCCTGGAAGACTGGGTTCTAAGCAATGTAAATGGCACTATCACTATCACAAAAAGGACCGATTATTGCACTGAAACAAGCTGTAGATCATGCAACAGGTATTGGATCCACTGCAATTCACAAACAGCAGAACCAAGTGTTCTATATTCCGCTTCTGCAGTAGAACGAGCAATGATAACTTGTTTCTTGGATCTCCAACTGATCAAGGATCTCCCAGTGAAGAAGCAGAAACCTGAAATTGAGCGCCGAGTATCAAGGAATCTCCCCCAATCTGCATGAGAAAAAACCTCGGATCTGTAGTAATTATCCCGTGGAAAGAAGAGACCAAGGCCAGGGGACTGCTTAAGGTAGCAAAGGATGCATATAGCAATGTTGTGATGAGTCACTGTGGGACAAGTCATGTACTAACTTATCTACTGAGTAGCATAGGTAATGTCGGGTCTGGTGGAAGTTAGATATATAAGACGGCCCACAAGACGACGATACGCAAAAACATCATGAAAGGGCTCATCAGAACTTTGCTGCAACTTGACAGCAAGATCTAAGGGTGTGCTTGCAGGCTTACAATCCAACAGACCAGCATCCTTTAGGAGTTCAAGGTAGTATTTGCGTTGAGAAATCGAGATACCTACTGCAGAATGAGAAATCTCAAGTCCTAAGAAGTACTTGAGGAGTCCCAAACCCTTAATACCAAAGGCCGAATGCAGTTGATGTTTTATAAAGTGAAGGACAGAAATAGAAGTGCCAAATAAGAGTACGTCAGCCACTTACACAAACCATCCCAGAAAACCAGAAGCATGAAATATGAGAAAAAGAGTATGATCCACTGTTGCTTGTTTGAAACCATGTTGCAAAAGGAAGGAAGTAAGCTTCTCATACCATTGATGACTTTCTTGCTTGAGCCCATAAAGGAACTTGGTGAGTTTGCAAACTTGGTTAGGAAAAGAAGGTTTCATCCTCAGAGGAAGCTTCATGTATATATTCTCCTTCAAGTCACCATGGAAGAATACATTGTTAACATCCAATTGGTGTAATGGCCAATTGTGAGATGCTGCCAATGCCAAGATAATGCGAATAGTATAGAGTTTAGCCACAGGGGAAAATGTGTCAAGATAGTCCAATTCCTCCACTTGATTGTACCCTTTAGCCACAAGCTGTGCCTTATAGCGTTCTATGCTGCCATCCGCTTTCCTTTTGATCTTCAAAACCCATTTGTTACCAATGGGAACAACGCCAGCTAGTAGCTAAACCAATTTCCAAGTAGCATTGGCCTCTAAAGCAACTATTTCAACTCCCATAGCCTTCCTCCAACACTCATGCTTACTAGCTTCCACATAAGAGGTAGGTTCTCTGTCCTGATTAATAGTTAGAGGGGGATATATTGGAATTAGAAACAAAGGAGGCTATAGGATAGAGTTTACCCTTGTGGTCGTGTTGAAATGAAGAGATAACATTGCACTGGTAGTCCCGAAGGTGAGGTGGTGGTTGTTTTTGCCTAGTGGAACGTTTAGGTGGACAAGGAGGCTGGGGGATAAGAGGTGAGGAAGAGGGAGCCAATGGAGCAGGGAAAGAAAGAGAAGGATAAGGTGGCGTAGGGTCAGAAACACAAGGGGAAAGAGGTATAGGAGAATAAGAATCAGGTGAAGAAGAAAGCAAGGAAAAGTTGGGAAGTGAGGAAGGAATAATAATTGAGGAAGGTGGAAACAAGTTGGTGTCAACTAAGGTGCTTGGAGTGGTAACAGAATCATGATGAGGTTGGGGCCGAGAGGACTTAGTAGGGTCTAAGATACAGATAGGCTCATGGAAGTTGGAAGTAGTATGATATGGGAAGACAAATTCCTCCAAGAAAACATGTCTAGAAATAACTAACCGTTTTGTATGTAAATCATATGCTAGAAAATCTTTAGTTCCTGATTTGTAGCCAACAAAATCACATTTTTGACTTCGTAAATCAAATTTATTTAGGTTTTGAACATGTGTAGAAACATAGCAAAGACAAACGAGCGAAGACCCTCAAACGATCTATATCAAGTTTGTAACCAAAAAGCTTATCAAAAGGGGATTTATTTTCTAAGAGAAGAGTGGGAATTCTATTTATTAAACAGACTGCATGGGCAATAACCAAACCCCAAAATTGTTTAGGAAGTTTAGATTGAAAAATCAAAGCACGAGCCACATTGAGAATTTGTTGATGGCGGCGCTCCACTCTAGCATTTTGTAGAGGTGTTTCCACACAAGATGTTTGATGGAGAATGCCAAACTTATGATATAGAGAAGATAACAAAAACTCAGTGCCATTATCTGTATGAATGAATTTCACAGTAGAATCAAACTGCACCTTAACCATTTGAAGAAAATTTTCCAAATGCAATTTAGCCTCAGATTTGTGTTTAAAAAAGATTATCCAAATATGTCTATTAAAATCATCTACAACGGTTAAAAAATAGCAATATTAATGAATTGTTAGTACTCGGTTAGGACCCCAAACATCCAAATTTAACGATTCAAAATATCTAGAAGCAATAGTGGAACTTAAGGAAAATGGTAACTTCTTTTGCCTTGCATAGTGACATATGTCACAAATATGTTTTTGTTTACAATTATCAAGAGAAGAGTACAAACCAAAAAGTAATTGTAATCTAGAATGAGATATGTGACCTAGGCGAAAATTCCACAAAGCACTAGAAGGAAAAACTTAATCTGTGACTGTGTTGGCTTGGGGAAGAGCAATAGAAGGTTGAGAAGAGGAAGCAGGACCTTGCAGAATATACAAGCCATTCTTCATTTTAGTAGAATCAATCATCTTCAAATTTCTCAAATCCTGAATAGCACAAATGTTAGAAAACAATGCTACACAACAGTGTGAAGCAACGATTAGTTTGGAAAAAGAAATTAAATTAATTGAAAAATGTGGTGATGAGTTCAAAAATAAGTTCAAATCATGTGTTTGGAGTTGAAAGACACCGGATGAATTTGAAGCAACTTGGAAATCCGTTGTTAAGTTTGAGTTGCAAAAGAATGACTAGATTTCATATACGTCTAAAGTATGTGGATCCTAGTCTACTTTAGAGACATATTTATGGCTTTGGAATATTAAGAATGACCCCAAGTTCAGAAAGTGAAAAAAAATTTTATGGTAACTTTTTGAACTCGAATATCAGATTAGTTGAATTTGGATTAAATGGATTTGCTAACTTAGTGAAGCAATTTGAATGTGAATGTATAAATATTAAGATAAATGAGCTAAAGTCAATTATTGGACAAAACATTCCTAAAGAAGTGGAAATTCATCCACCACAGTTTGCAAAGACAAAATGAAGTGGTAAAAGGTGGAATAACTAGTCAATGGTCATGTACAAATTATTATGTTTTCCCTAATTGATTCCTTAAATGGTTATTGAAGGAATTGAAGCTAGAGAAAACATAAAGATCCTAATAAGAGCTTGTTAATTTAATAATTAATTGAACGCAATAATTATAAATTGGTCTTTTATGATCCTTGACTTGTCTACTTTGTAGTTCCATTAACTAGACGAGAGATTATTTATGACAAATAACTAAAACACTCCTAAGAGTTGTCAATTCTTAATCGCGATATCATATCATCAAAGTAGAACCAAATAACAAAAAGATAAACACTAAATTAAATTAAAAAAGTAATAGAGTTAACATAAGATCCTCATAGCTCTAGCTATGGATTTAGCTTGAACACATCCGACACTTCAGAAAAGTAAGAATGAGAGAGAGATAACAAGATAGAATGAGAGAGCCTCTAGCTCTGAAAATTACTCTTTAAATAGATTTTGTTGTCTCCATCAATTTTAAGATCAAATCAAATCTTTCAAATAAATATCCCATCCACAATTCAAATTTCTAGTCTCAGCATTATTCTTCAACAAAATAAAGGAAATAAGAGATAACAATCAACATAATTATTTAATTGGATAATAATCAATTTAATTAATTAATATTACCCATCTCTTTGAGCTCCATGAGCTCCAAGAACTCCTCTTTATTCCACTTGAGTTGCAAGCTCTCGACAATTTAATTAATTAATATTAATAGTTATCAAATCTCCTTTGATAACATAAACCCAAAACATGTTATTTCCTTGATGAATGCATTATACTTTAAATATTCTCTATCCCAATACTTTACAATAAAATCAAAAAAATGAGATGACAATTAACACAATTAATGTTATAATTGATATTAATAAGCATCACATCTCCTATGATAAACATGCAAACTATGGGTTTATCAACTAGCGCACAAATTCGTTAGACAATATCTATATAGCGATGGTAACTAATATAACAAAAGCCAAAAGAAAAAAGTGTAATAAATCATAAATTATTTTGTAGTGTTATTTTTTTTTTTTTACCAACTAGTGGAAATGTGTTTTGATTACTTTATCTTGTGTCCAGGAAACTCAACATTAACAATCAAAAGACTAAAAAAAGAGCTTGAAAACCACCTACATTTTCTTAAGAGTTAATTATGCTAATTCCCCATAGGATTAGGGCTAGATACATATACATCCTTTTAGTTTAAAAATCAGAATACCTCCTTTAAGCTTTTTAGTTTTGTTATTGGTTAAATTGATGATTTAGTCCCTACACTTGTCACTCATTTTCGTTTTAGTCTGTTAGCCAAATTACTCCCTCCATCGACTCTTCCATTAGTCCCTATACATTTTCGTTTTAAAAATAATTTTTTGAAATTAACAAATACTAATGTGCCAAGGGTACGTAAAAGGAAGAGCATAGGGACTAAAATAAGAAAAACCAGTCCATGTATAGAGACAATAACAAAAATGTATGTATGTATAGGGACTAAAACATATAGTTAATAAAAATATAAGGATTAAGAACAATAACTTCAGCGGTCCATGTTTGGACCATTGATTGGCTCACAAAGAGGTTCTGTTAGCCACAATTGGTGGGACTAACGCCATTAGCATCTAAACCGACGACAAGAACCAACCAAAAGAAAAAAAATCTTGGGTGTATAGGGACTAAAATGAAAATGAGTGACAAATATGGGGGCCATATCATCAATTTAACCTTTGTTATTTTATGTGTATTGTGTATATATGTACATAAAAAATGGTTGATTATGAAAATATTTGGCTTAATAACAATTTTGGTCCCCCGATTTTACAATTGTGCGATTTTGATTCCCTAATTGCATGATGACCAACTTTGATCTCTCAACAATTTTGTGTATATATGTACATAAAATATGGTTGATTACGAAAATATTTGGCTTAATAACAATTTTGGTCCCCTGATTTTACAATTGTGCGATTTTGGTTCCACAATTTTGTGTGATTTTGATCTCTCAACTCTTAATTGCATGATTGTGGTCCCCAACTTTTACAATTGTGCGATTTTGGTTCCCTAATTTTTTTAAATTGTGCAATTCTTTGTTATTTCGGCATCTTTCGTTAAGAAGCTAGCAGTTAGCACAATTAAACAAGTATAATCAAGCATATGAGGGTGTAAAAGTCATGCAATCCAACAAGCCTGGGACCAAAATTGCGCAATTACAAAAGATTGAGATTAAAATCGCACAAATGAATGTTCACTATATGAGTTTCAGCACGTTAACCATTAGTTTCTTAAGTGAAGATGACCAAAGGAACTCAAATCTCACAATTGAAAAAGTTCGAGAACCATAATTTTACAATTAAAAGTATGGGATTCAAAATTGCACAATTAACAAAGTCAGGGGACCAAAATTGTACAATTTAAAGTATGGGATTTAAAATCGCACAATTAGTTAAGTTGGAGGAACAAAGCAATTAAGCCAAATATTTTAAAGTGAGACTATTGTCACTTTTTTTTTATACCTATTTTAATAATATTTATATATTGATATTTTAATTTGGTTGAAAAATATATTTTTAAATTAAAAATAAGTGACAATATATATTTTAGAATAGCAATAGCCCCATACAACAACATAAAACTAATAGTGGAGATTGTCTACATATTATAAAATTAAGAGGAATCAGTGTGTAAGGATAATACATAAATTAAAGAAGGTGTGAGAAATTTTCGAAACAAGTAAAATTCAAGTATATTTATCGCTAACTTTAGGGTAGTTACAATTAGTGTAATTAAGTTTTTTATGAGACTAAACTAAAAATAAAACTGAATGCGTACCAATTTTCTTAGTGCAGACCACCTTCCCCCACCAACCTTCTCACTAACTATATACATAAAATCTCGGATATGATTTTCTTTTTCCTCCACAAATGGAAGGTCGTTTACAAAATACTATGTTTATCTTTTCGTAAAATCTCACTCATTAATTAGTTCTAAAACATGCATCTAATTAAGAATGTTTATACTAATAAGGCAATATATGTACCGAATTTGATAGGAGAAATCTTCAAATATTAATGCAGCAGAACAAGCTACAAATTCACTATATGGTATCTAGATCAACTTTAATTTGTCTATATAAATAGCACAACAATGGAAGTAAGTGAAAGTCACATCGAACAAATTCTCATAATTTCCTTCTTGCTCCTTCCGTTCCATTTTTTTATTCACAAACTACCATGGCTAGAAAGAAGGCAGAACCTACATACATAGCCAATGACTCCAAGAGGAATAAAACATTCAAGGAAAGGAAAAATGGTCAGCAATCAATTTCTCTTGATTATTTATTTTAATATATAAGTAGTTTGAGAATGCTTGAAGTGATAATTGTTCTCATAATTTTTTTTTGAAAACTAAAGTCCTGAATTTTAGTTACGATTACCATATACATTGTGTTAAATGCGGTCAAATGTGAATGGATGTAGTCGCTATGGACCACAAGAAAGACTTGATGCAATTTTGGGCTAATGAAGCGATAATATTGCATTTTGAGTTGCAGAATGGATCAAAATTTTAAACAAGAACTATAAATATTGACCATGTATACAAGCATCAATGATTAAGATTAATGTCAATGTATTTTAATATTAATTATCCATGTTTGGTTGTATGATAAAGATTTATTATTCTCATGTTGAGTTCTATTACTTTTTCCATATTCTTTTCATGACTCTTTGTATCTTAATCAATAGGTTTGATAAAGAAGGTTGATGAAATAAGCACGCTTTGTAGAATTGAAGCATGTGCTATAATCTATGCCGAGAATGATACTCAACCAGAGGTTTGGCCATCCACTATGGGAGTCCAAAGGGTGTTGTCTAAGTTTAGGACAATTCCTGAACTTGAACAGAACAAAAAGATGTTCAATCAAGATAGCTTCTTGAAACAAAGGATCAGGAAAACTGAAGAGAAGTTGACAAGACAAAAAAATGACAATAGGAAGAAAGAGATGACCCATCTCATGTTTCAATACCTGAGTGCTGGAAAGATTCTTGATAATGCCAACCCGAATGATCTTGGTGATCTTTTTTGGTTGATTAATCAAAACTTGAATGAAATCGAAAGGAGATTAATGGAAGTCAAACACAAGAAAGCATAAGTCAAGGATAGTATGCACAAATGGATAATCATGAGTTGATCAATGGTGGTGGGTATATTAAGATGCTACCATTTGGAAATGTTAATGCTGTCTCAAATGGTGATTGGTTTAACTCAAGTGTCTCTCAAAAATAATGTTCTCAAGATTTGAACTCTAGCATATTAGATTTTTACATAACATTGTAATGTAGAAATTTTATATTTATCTTGCTGGATGAATGTTAAATAGATCCTTGTCGATATTTGTAATAATGAATAAGGGGGGATAGATATAAAATTTCAATTAAATTGATACGATGATGTAAAAATCCATCATGAGATCTAAATCTATGTGGTTGTTGATTGTGTGTTTTTTGAATTTGTTTTAATAATCCAGTTTTTGGTTATTATTTCCTTTGTCTTTGAATGTGTCTATTATGCTTAGACAAATTATTAATTTGCCATAGTTTGGTCTTGTTACTTTTTTTTTTTTTCCTTTTGTGAAATCATATTATAACTTTAAAAAATTATTGTATTTCCTTTATTAGTGGACTAAACAACGAATCTATTTGTATGTTCCTTAAATTCTTTGGTATAAGAGTTTAATAAGAATGATCGGGCAAAGTTGTTATATATGCTCCCATATGTAACACCCTTAATTTTTAGGATAAATATTTAAAAAAATGTCGAAGACTCATTAATTTTAAAACTTTTAAATACATGATAAATATAAGTAAGGAAAACTTAATTTATGATTACATCTTAAAATAAATGCATTTAAAATACATAACTTGTGTAGAAATACTCCTAAACTTTTGTAGGACCCGATCCAACGAACTTGACTAAAACTTCTTCTATTAGGTCCCTTACAAAAACCCAAATATCTTCTTTTTACTTATATATGCCAACAAATCCCAAACAAGAAAAAAGTGAGTAAAACTCAAAGGCAATAATATTTTAAAATAAAAACGTTTGAACTACGACAAATCCAGCAATAACTAGGGTGAAAGTTATGACAAACACTCTCTTAGTTTTTTAATAAATGTATAACGTTTATATAACATTCATATTATATAGTGTCCCTTTTATTGCCCAAAATTTCACAATACCTGCAAGAGTATTTCTATTTCTTTAGGTTACTTCCCTTGGAATTTGATACAATTTGGTCGGCGGATAAAACCACAAATGACAAAGCTAATTCTTGGAAGATGTTGCAAGATCCTTCTGTCGTTCATCTTGACAAATTAAGGCAGAAACTTTTTAATATTGGGCAAAGGATCCATTATAAGCACCTGACCCCTTGGAGTAGAATGGGAATCATTCAAGCCCATGAAAAAGTACATTACATATTCAAAATTTCTGACTTCAGAGAGATTCTTCATACCATTGCAGGTGAACGAAACAATAGGAAGGTAATCGTTAACTATGATACCTTTAATTGTGTGAAATATTCCTACATAATGAGAGATTCTTATCTAAAGGTACTCAATTCGCGCTTGAGTTTGAAGATATGTGGACCATTTTGTTATTTGAATGGAAGCAGCGTTTCCAAGGTAAATGAAACATGCAGCAATTTGCTTAAAATATGAAATGAGAATCTAAGAAACAATTATTTTGTTGTTCCTATGCAAAGAACAAAGATGTTTGCGATCCTTACCAGAAGGTTGTGGACAAATTCCATAAACGAAACAAAATTTGTTTTTCCCCTGATTGAGATGGTTACAACTAGGGACCATGAACTATAATTTTCTCTAGTCAATTTCAAAGAAACAACATTCACCAATGCATTAAATATACCTTGAGGTGCTCTTTTTTTCTTTGATATCTCCACACAACCCTAATTTGAATAGCCTATCAATTAAGTCTCTTGCTACTAATCAAGAGCCACTAGGAAGTATTATATACCATAATTTTCACTTCCTCTATTGTATCTTAAAATGCTATTGTTTGCTGCAAAATGAGTTACCTTCTGATCTTCCATGAATCTAGTAATAAGACCCACAACAAATGTGATGCTAGGTCTTGTTTAGAACAAGAACCTCAAGTAGCCACCCAACTGCTTGTATGAGATGGCATCTAGTGATTTCTTTCCTTCACCCTTCTCTAAATTTAGGTTGGTCTCCACAAGTGAAGGGTTGAATTTTTTCATTCTGAACCTTTTGAGTACATCTTTTGCATTTTCTTCAGCATGATTCCTTTGTTGGTAATGGTAAACTCTATACCAAGAAAATTGGATAGACCTGTTAGGTATGTCATTTCAAAATCACTCTTCATTTTTGCTTTGAAATCAGCTACGAGCTAGGTTTTCATAACATTGAGTCACCAATAGGTCATATATGTTGGTGTTATCCATTCCTAGTACAAATCCTATCTTAACAAAATGTTGTTATAATATATTTTCAGTTAACATAATTTTATCTCTGCTTGTCTCTCTTACTTTTGAACAACTAACTATGTAATTACACGAGAACTTAAGTTGTTACACTAGGATTACTTGTATATAATATATCTGTATAATAGCAATTCAATTCAATATATAGAGTTATTATTTTCTATATGGTATCAGAAGTTTTAGCTTCACAGCTTCGATACAAGGCCTCCTCAAGTTCTTCTCTCAATGAATTCAACTTTGTTTCCAACCTTCCCCTCAAATTGTACATTACTAATTACCCCTTTTGGTACAAACAGATGATGTATCTCTTGAATGCCAACGACCTTGTTGGATACGTCACGAGATTCACTCCATGTCCTCCAGAAGTAGTTAAAACTGGGCTAATGCCGCATCTAACCCAAATTTCCTTCATTGGTGTCACCAAGTCAACCATGTCTCTCTTGCCTTGTTGGATTCTTATAGCTCGGAAGCTTAAGTTGTGATGTCCTCTGTGGTCTCATCAGCTAATGCTTAGCTTAAACTCAAGAAAACTTAAGCTAATCGTTCTCATGCTAGAATCATGTCCCTCAAGGAGATGCTTGCTTTTGCCACTAAAGGCATGTCTAGTGCTCATGACTATCTCTATTCCATTGCGGATGAACTGGCCTTGATTGATCAAAAAGTGGATGATATTGACCTTGTTATTGCCGCCCTCAATGGCTTGTGACCATTTTTCGGGGAATTCACCGCTTCAATTCGCACTCACGATACTCTTCTACAGCTTGATGAACTCTTTGACAAATTTGTGAATTTTGAGATTTTTCTCTAGTGAGATGAGTAACAGATAAAATCTCTTCCTATCACGGCCAACTATACCCAATGCAATTCATCTACATTTGGGTGAGGCAAAGCCTCACATCCGCACAAATCAGATGCGTCAGGACCTGTCCCTATCTATCACAAAAATGGGCCATTGATGGTGTTGATTTAGGGGATATGGGTGCCCTCGATGAAAGGTTTTTAGATGGTGTGCAAAAGGGGAAATCGTTTGTCAAAAAGAGAAAAGAAAGGAGCACATGACTTGCTAGAAATGAAATATAATTGCAATCATTTATTACATTTAATGGTTCATTTGTTCTCATTTCTCACTGTAAGAAGGAGTTCACATGTGAAATGTCATATATATATATATATATATAGGGTTTTTCTAACTTGTGCCCATGAGCACAAGTTAACAATGATTGAATTAAATTTTTTAATGGTTGGATTTGATTCATTTTATATACCCTGTGTGCACCCACTAAACCCCATAGCACCCACTACTTGTTAACTTCCTCTTAATGAAATTCTATTGGTTGCTAATCATTGTTATCTTGTGCCCATGGGCACAAGTTAGAAAAATCCATATATATATATATATATATATATATATATATATATATTGACTTTATGAGTAAGTCTGAGAGACTTACTCCATCTTATAACTCTTTATGGACATTGAATATGGTCAATCCAACCGTTGAATAATGAGATATTATCAAGATATGCATGCATATCAAATTTTAGAAAAATCTAACATCTCTAGGTATTCTAACTTATAGGTGACATTTATTTAGGTTTTATAAAGTTTATTATTTGTTAAATTGAAGTTGATGGATCAAATATCTACGAGTTTTAAAATCAATCAAAATTTTATATGGTTGATCTATATATTAAGAACTTTCAATCAAATGATTTGATTGATAAAATGCAATGTGGATTTGGAGCTAACAAATGGAGTAAGTCAAAGAATACTTACTCTTGGACTAAGTGGATCCCTCCTCACACACACACATATATATATATAGGGGAGGGATCAACTTACACCGATGTAAATTGATGCCAACTCTTACACCATGAATAACTTATTAATTAATAATTTTATTACAAAACCAACCGATAGATTAAAAGTTCTTCATATATAGATCATATCTACAAAGTTTCATGTCGATATGAAATCGTTTAGTACTTCATCAAATTATTGATATTTTCTTATGTTTTATGAAACTATATATTACGTTAATTTTTTAGTACCTTGATAGAGTACTAAACAATTTCGGATCAACGTAAAACTTTGTAGATATGATCTATATACTAAGAACTTTTAATCTATCGATCGATTTTCTAAAAAAATTATTAATTAATGAATTATTTGCGGTGTAAAAATTGGCATCAACTTACATCGGTGTAAGTTGATCCCTACCCATATATATATATATATATATGTCAAAGACAAAAATTTCTGCCCTAACCAAAATCAAATCCAAACCCAAAGCCAACCAACCCTTACATTCCAAAGAACAAGTTTTCTTCGGTAATCAAAATGGAACTAGAGTTTTGGGAGAAACCCCCTCACAATATATATATATATATATATATATATATATATATATATATATATATATATATATATATATATATATATATATGAGTTGAGTTTAAATGACACCGCGTATAAAAACGAATTTCGCCGATCCAACCAATCAATTGAAAGTTTGTATGACGTAGATCAACTATGCAAAAATTCATACCATTTGAAAATTTGTAGATATGTAATCTAACAGATGAAATTTACTTGTATTTTAAATAATTTATTAGACGTTCAAGCAAAACATTCCGATAACGTATCAAATAGTTTTCAAATTGTATGAATTTTTGCATAGTTGATCTACATTATATAAATTTCAATTGATTGGTTGGATCGACGAAATTCGTTTTTCATAAAAAGTTATGCGCGGTGTCATTTAAGAAGTTTGACACCTTGGGGTCATTTGAACCCAACTATATATATATATATATATAAGGTGTCAAACTTAATAAAATGACGCTAAGTTTTTATGAAGTAGATTAATCATGTTGACGTGGATTATCATCTCAGTCTTTAGCCATGTCAGAATCCCGCTATACTCATTTTTTTTAATTTTTAAAGATTCAATTAGTAATAGAGTGAGAAAGAGAATAAAATAAGAGAGAAAAAGACATTAAATGACTTAAGCATTTATTAATCCATTTATGTTATGAGTATAATTGAAAAATACTTATTTTTAGACAAATTTAATGAGCTAACTATCATTTATTAATTTTAATTATTCGATTAGAAATGACTTATATATAAGACCGAAGGATGAGCGAGCGAGTCCCTTATAATCCTATTTGACGCCAACTCTTACACCGCGAATAACTCATTAATTAATAACTTTGTTACAAAATCGACCGATAGATTAAAAGTTCTCAGTATATATAGATCATATCTACAAAATTTCACGTCGATCCAAAATCATTTAATACTTTATCAAAGTATTAAACAATTTCGGATCGACGTGAAATTTTATAGATATGATCTATATACTACGAACTTTTATCAGTTTTGTAAAAAAATTACTATTAATTAATGAGTTATTTGCGGGGTAAGAATTGACGTCAACTTACACCGGTATAAGTTAATCTCTGCCCTTATTATTATTATATTATTATTATTATTTTTATATTATTATTATTATTATTATGACAGGTGTTTCGAAGCCTAATTTTGTGTATACTTTGATGAGAGAGAGAGAGGGGGAAAGGCTCTACTTGTTGGCGCTCAGCTGGTTAATCCAACATTTAGTGAAATGTCGAAATTGCCCTGAACAGTTTGGCATCTTCTGGAGTGTTTTAGTCTCAGGCTCAACTTGAAATCCGAGTGTGGTGTGTTCTGTCGCTGCAAACCAACGAGGACGATAACGAGAGCATCTTCTTCTTCCTTCTTCTACTTTGATGGTAAGATTTTCTTCACTTGTTTCAATTTTCACGAATTCTCCATTTTACCCATTCCTATTCCTTTTTCCTTTCTCCACCAACCATGAATTAGGGCTATTTTTCTTCACGCTTACCAAATACTTCCATTTGAACACTCAGTTACTTCCCGTTCCCAATTTATCACGTACGTATCTTCCTCGCGATATTCACTAACCCTAATTCTTGTTTTTCCCAAATATGTAGGCTAATCGGCACACGATTATTCTAATGCAGACCTCTCAGAACAGAGCAACTAGAACATTCATGGATTATGATTCTGTAACTCAAGCCATGGATGGTATTAACACTAGTAGTATAGCTGTACTTGTATTTATCTCTCTTTTATATATTTGCTTCTGGTATTGTATTTGCTTGACTTCGCTATAGATAGATGTTTCTAGTTTTTATTCTTTGATTATTTCTGCAATTTCTTTGATAGGGAAAAGAACAGAGACTAATCTGGCACAGCCTTTATATTTTAGTTGTATTGATAAATCAAATTCCTTTGTGGTTAGGGGCCTATAATCTTTTTAATTTTATTTTGAAAGGTTTGCTCAAAAAACTATCGTGATGCTTGCCATCTCATTAGCAAGAGTGCAGCGCCAATATTAATTTTGTGATGTAATGTACATGTACAGATGTACTTCTGCTAATCTACATTGATCAAGGATTGAATTCTTTTGATCTGATCTGATTAAGTATGATTTGAGTGCAATGAATTTGATTAAGCTTTGGTCAACTGTCATAGAGTAGGTAGGATTTGAGTGGCTTGAGATTTCAAATCTTAGCGGACTCTAGGGATTGTTTTGGAAGTCTATATAAAGCTTACTTGGGCATATGAAAGTCACTTATAAGTTATAACATTTTTATAAGCTTTTTCAGTTTATTTCAATAAGTTTCATGAAGACATTTATCAAAATTAGTGAGCTTTATGTTCATGATTATGAATAAGCTCCCATTTGATAAGTGTTTAAATAACCTGTTTGTCCACATCTGCCTTTAATATTTGTTAATGTGTTCATAAAAAAGCAACACAAGTATGTAACGCATACAAATTGGGCCAAGTAATGTCTGATAAACTAATTCCTAATCTTCCAAAGACGTTTGCATATAACTTTATTGTTCTTTTATTGTTTTTCCGGCTGTCATGCTTTCGTCTAATCGTTTTTCTCCTTACATTTGGTGCTTTCCCCATTAAATTGGCTTTCTCACTTCTCTTTAAATATTGTCCTTGTAACGTTGTAATATTTTGGGCCTTAGTGCCCTGTTGAATGTTAAAAAAAAAAAAACGTAATATTTTGGTTTTAACTGTGACTTTGAGATAGTGGATTCTGGTATATGAAGTATAAATACTGTTGTTATTTTATTTAACGCCTACCATCGAGAAAGCACAACTTATATTTTTCTACTTTTTATTTTTGTGCTTATCGTATATTCTATTATTCTTCAGCTTTTATCACAAGCTTTAAGGATGTTGAGATGTTCTCATTTCAGTTTAGGGTAATTTAGTAATTTTAGCCGTAGTTAACTAATTATTTTCTTTTGGGAAGGTGAGGCATTGGGCTTGTTTTCATGTTCTTTAGGAGTTCAGGTTAGATGTTTTTATTCTCATTTTGATGTTTAAGACTTGTTTCTCATTTGATGGAGAAACCTGAAGCTTTTTGTATTGGATGCAGTGCAAAACGACCTTTATTGTTAGCTTTAATCATGACAGCGTGTTTCTGTTAGCCTGTTTCCTTGGTTTTGTGATGCAATCAACCCCTGGTTGTAATGGCTAGGTTTTTTTTTCCTTACTCTGCTGTGTCTTTTCGGCATTTTGGGAATCTGTAAATTTTGTTGGTTTTTGTGGGCAATGGCTGTAGCACAATCAATTTTTGTTGTCCAATGTGTATGAAATTCATCAATTGCTGTTTAGCCATCTATGCCAATCTATGTGGATAACTCAATCCAGCATACAGAACCCATGTGGATAGCTTTGATGATTCCTTGCACCTTGTGATCAAGGATATTACAATTGGGCAATGCCATTAGCTAAACAGGGAAAATGATATGTCTTTCATGTTATTTTGTAGGTTCAAAAGTCAAGTAAATCCATAACCATTACTTTTCATTTCACATTCTTTTGGCTTTTTAAAGGAATTTCTATAGCTTATCAAATGTACATTTAACACGCACAAAAAACACAGATATGCATCTATGGCAAACATGGAAGTAAAAACATATTAAGTGTTATGAATGGATAATTGATGCTTGTTTATTTAATTTCTTTTTCTTATTTCGTTATTTGTGACAAAAGCTGGTATACATTTTTTAATGATATTCTTCATTGACCTTTGTATGGATTAATTTTTTATGCAGGCATATGTGCACTATATGAAAGGAAACTGAAGGAGTTGAATCCAGCTATCAGGAATCTCTCTTATGATATTGCAGATCTGTACAACTTCATAGATGGACTTGCAGATATGAGTGCCCTAGTGTAACTCTCTTTCTCTCTCTCTCACTAAAATGATGTGCATGCATGGTTCTTTAATGCAATCTCACCTTCAGAGTACAAAGTATATCTATTGGTTTTCTGTCTTTCATGATTTTCCATAATTTGAAAAATTATACACAGCCAAAAATGAAGAAAAAGAAGGTAGAGAAATGTGGAGAGGATATTTATATCCATGCTTTCAGCTGTTCATAATTGAAGTCTAAGTTTTTCTACTCAGTAGTTGCTTGTTCATTTTGTCCAGATTTCGATGTTAAACTAGAACTAGAAGGTTTTGTTTTTGACATTAAGAAGTTGAGAGGCAAACAAAAAATGAAGTTGTCATTCTGTTGACTTCATTGATGTAGAGAAAAGAAAGGGTGGCCCAGCCCCAGAGCACAAGTTTCCTACTTGGTTGGGTCTAGGAAGCGTAGATTTACACAGACTTATCTCCACAAGCGGAGCTATTTGTAGAATTTAAACTTGGGATCTCCAGGTCAACCTTGCCATAACTGATATAGAGAGTTCACATTATTTATCTTAATGAGCCACGGTGTGGCACCGCAATCGCGGTTTTGGAGTTGCGGTGGATGCAGTGCGGTTGCAAGACTGATAGCCGCCGAATCGCGACCTGTTGTGGTGCGAAGGTGTCATGATGGAGAGGATTTCGCAAGTAGGAAGATACGTTTTAGGATATTTTTATTCGAGGCATGTGACTTATTTTTTCGTTCCAAGAGACACGTCACTGTTTGGGTCACTAAAAGGGTATTTTTGGTCTTTTTGACAGTGAAGGCCCACTGCCACCACCATATTTTTTTATTTCATGTTTCTTCGCTTCTCTCCCTCCCTCCCTCCCTCCCGTAAAACTTCGTAAACAAGGAAAACCAAAATAGCCACATCGCACCTCCTTACTCCCTCATCTCTGGCAGTTTGTAGTTTTCCAGCGTATTTTCCGGTGCACACCGACTGTTCTGTTTCCGTCTGCTCTGTTATGTCTCCCTGCTGTTCTATTCTGTTTCCCTCTGTTCGCTCTAGTAAAACTTCGTAAACAAGGAAAACCAAAATAGCCACATCGCATCTCCTTACTCCCTCATCTCTGGCAGTTTGTAGTTTTTCAGCGTATTTTCCGGTGCACACTGACTGTTCTGTTTCCGTCTGCTCTGTTATGTCTCCCTGCTGTTCTATTCTGTCTCCCTGCTGTTGTGTTCTGTCTCGCTGTTGTGTTCTGTCTCCCTGCTGTTCTATTCTGTTTCCCTCTGTTCAGTTCTGTCTCCCTCTGTTCTGTTTTTTCAGATTCTCTTGCACACACCTGCTGCCATGGCTTCTTGAACTTGAAGACATCGCGCCTCCTTACTCCCTCATCTCCGGCCGTTTGTAGTGCGTTTTCCAGCAAATTTTCCGGTGCACATTTACTGTTCTGTTTCCGTCTGCTCTGTTCTGTTTCCCTGCTGTTCTATTCTGCCTCCCTACTGTTCTGTTCTGTTTCCCTCTGTTCGGTTCTGTCTCCCTCTGTTCTGTTTTTTCAGATTCTCTTGCACACACCTGCTGCCATGGCTTCTTCTCAGCCACGGCTTCTTGAACTTGAAGACTTAGATTGTAGTTAGGGCATTGAGCATTTAGGATTCACTTGTTGAAATGTTTTTCTTTTGTTTTAGACTAATTGGATATTTGGATTACTCTTTTTGCATGTTTTGATGTTGATTATATACTATAGAATTATGACTACTTATTATGAACAATGAAAGTATTTAACTTTAGGTATTTTAAAATTTTTATGCAATTATTGGAGTTTAGTATGACTTAGCATCTTTAGTCATTTTAGTGTACCTAAATTTTGCTGTAGTGGTCATCTTGCTATCCACTATCTTGCTATAGCGTTTTGGGGGCGGGCCACAATGCCCCGCTATTTGAGAATGATAACTATGATTTCGTCTAATTAGTTTATCTAATAACATCGAGTACTTTATCTTCCAAGTCATAAAGCTTCTTTATATAATTATATAATATAAGAAAAAGGGAAGTATTGGTTAAAGAAAATATATTGCGAAGATCCCTTACTTTAATAAAGACTCCCGCCAAGACGATTGCAAGTAAAAGCAGTAGTTCAGAGCCAAATCTTCAAGGGTGTATTTCATCAATTTCTATCTTGTCCGAACAAATTCCAAGAGATGAAACTTTTAAATCAAATCTCAATTGAATCCTTAATTCTGTGCCGAACCTGTTTCCCATTACAACTAAGCGAAACTGCCAGAGAGACAGTTTTTCAAAAATATTTGCCCCCTTGTTAAATGAAATGTAGATTGTCAAATAATTTTGCATGAAATGTGTGACAGTTTCAAATATTTTATGTGGTACATTTGCTTTATGAAAAATTCCATTTTGTTGATTTTTCAGCACCTTGGTCATTTTCTGCCGTATTTATCCATCAGTAATCGCACCGCACATAGATAATTGAAAATCTGAAAAATCAATGGAATAAAACTTTTTATAAAGCAAATGTACCTCGAAATATTTAAACCTGTCACGAACTTCATATTTTATGCAAAATGACTTGACCATTAACATTTCCTTTAACTAGGGGGCTGATATTTTTCTATACTTGTCTATCTTGTAGTTTCATTTGTTGTAATGGGAAACATTTTCTACCCAAAATTAAGGATTTATAGGAGATTTGATTTAAAAGGCTCATCTCTTGGATGTTGTTTGGACACGATAGAAATTGATGAGAATACCACTCTTAAAGATTTGGACATGAACTACAGCTTTTACTTGGAACCGTCTTGGCGGGAGTCTTCATTAAAGTAAGGGGTCTTTACAAAATATTTTCTTTAACTTATACTTTCCTTTTTCTTATGTTATATGAAGAAACTTTATGACTTGGAAGATAAAGTACTCTAAATTGACAACGTAACTAGAACAAAGGAAATAAAAAAATAAGTGCATATTTTTAAACTTGTTTGTTACAAATTTATGAAGCTTCCCCTCATTTCATACTGTATACAATGAATATGTACATTTTTCAAGCAAAATATATATAATATATATATATTTATTTGCCTGGTTTCCTTCGCGTATAGTTTTTTCTAATATAAAAAAAATGTAATGGCAAGTGTTTATTTGATTTCCAAAGTTCTGTCTGATAAGTTTGTCCTTAATTTTTGTTGTGTATATTTATTTCGATGATGCTTCACTTCAAAAATTGAATATTACTTCAAAATTGGTGAAAAAATCTCATTGTAGTCCTCCAAAGATGCTCGTGATACCATTTTACTCTTAGAAAATTTGAAATGTCGCCAAATTGGTCCTCCTTTATAAACGAAGGTCCAAATTGGTAACCTTTTTATCTTTCAAAGACTAAATTGATGACAAAAACATCTTTTGGAGGATCAAAATGATATGTTCTCTATTAAGAACTCAATAAATCATGGCAGTTCAGCAGTTGCTATATCATATGCTGGCCCTTCGTTTTCTGATCCTCTCGAGAATTAAATTAGGAAATTAAAGTGGAATTGTGTAAGCATAACTCAATCGTCTATGTATTTAGTTGGTTGTTTTATATATTGGGAATTCTTTGTGCATGTCGCTATCCTTGACAGTGATTAAACATGATTGGCTGCTTTGCTTCTTCCTGCAGTTATGATAATTCAATTCATGCTTATTTGCCTCATGATCGACAGTGGATCAAGCAAAAAACCTTTCAACATTTGAAGAAACTGGCACATTGACTCAATCCCTAATTTTAAGCAATTTCATGTAAAGAAAATCAGGAATGGCAGAACCTGTATGTTATGTGGGTTATACTCTGATGGCTATGTTGCTTGATATGAAAATTGCACATGGTTTTGGCACATAAGTGTAAAATCAATAGCTAGTGCTGCTGAAGTTTCAGAAACCAATATTGTTGTTGGTATGGTTTACTTTAGCCTTTTTGAAAAATCTTCATCTTGTACTGTTTAATATTAAGTTAAATGGTTGATTTACATATAAAAACGCACATACATGATTCACAGTCATACACATACTAATTCTAGTTTTGGGAGTTCACATTCATCATGACTTTTTCTCTTCCTGTAAGTCAAATGGACTTACATGCGCATGCGTTTGAATTAAAGAGTTGTTACTTAAAGGAGTTGTTACTTAAAGGTTTGTTCTTTTAGCCATCACATTAACCTGCTAAGTGTGATATTTGCCATGACTAACATGCCTTGCAGTGGAGATGGCATGATTTATAGCTTTGAGATAGCAAGTTCACGTGGAAAAATCAATTCACGTTTTAAGCTGAGGCATACCATCTTTTATCTTTTATATTAATATTATTAATAATAATAATAATAATAATAATAATAATAATAATAATTATTTAAAAAGCATTTATAATCCGTTAGAATAGCCATTAAGGACTTTTATAAATGGTTTGTAAATTGATAGTATACATTAATTACTTATATTAATTAATATATTTATTTGTTAATAATTATTTATTTTATTTTTTAGTATAAATATTATATGTTTATACTAACATTAGTAATTATGTTAAGCAAAGTTTGCAAAGTTTATATTAACGGTAGTTAATTTAACTGCCAACAAAATATTAATAAATGATAACTATTTTTTGTTGGCATTTACTTTAATGAAGCTTAACATAAGCTGTTTAAATTATATATATTATGCTAAATATTTTGTTGAATCTCCACTAAATTTTATTTAAATAGAAATTTTCATAAAATATTAATAAAAATTAAAAAAGTTTTCTTAAAAAAGAGCTACAAGGTATGGAAAACATTATCAATAGAATATAGATGATAGCATTACCAAGGCAATAGAATATTTATGCTAAGGAGAGGTATGAGGGTGTGATGGATTTCGGGAACAAATTGGGTTTGGGTTTCGAGGGTGGTGACTGGCGACGAGGTGGTGAGGGAGTGCTTACGGTTGTTGGAGCAGGAGCTGGTTGATAAATCTTCTAGGGAGAGGGGAGTGGGTGTTGCGGAGAATAGAGTTTAGCGCTTTGGTTGTTGGTAGGGGCTTTAGTGGTTCTTGATGAAGATGTCTCCCTATTGGGGCCAATCATAAACAGTTGGCGACGTGGAATCCAATGTTGGAGAAAGTTCGAAACAGGTTGGCATTTTGGTTCAGCAAACACCTCTCTCTTAGTGGTCGCAATGTTCTTGTTAAGCCTGTTCTCTCTGCCATGTTGATCTTCTACCTTTCCTTCTTAAGGCTCCTTCAGGTACTATCACGACCCTGAATCCTTATTTAAACATTTTTTTTGGGGTGGGTTGGGTGAGAAAAGGAAAGTGAATTGGGTCGCTTGGGACATAGTGTGTCGAAGGAAGGTGGAGAGAGGTTTGGGTATTATGAGGTTGAAGGCGTTCAATGAGGCATTGTTAGGCAAATGAGTTTGGTGTTTAAAGACAGAGAATGAGGATTTTTGGAATAAGGTTCTTTTGTAAAATATTCTTCCTTGGAGGTTGGTAGTAGGGGTTTTGAAGTTGGCTCTTCGAGGTGGTGGAAAGATCTCTGTGGGTTGTGTCATGGTGCGGGGTGGTTATATAATAACATTAGGATGAGGGTGGGTGATGGTAGATCAACCCATTTCTGGCTCGATAATTGGTTGGATGATATAGCGGGTAATAAAGAGGCTTGCGTTTAAGATGTTTTAGAGTTTAGGGAGGGTAGTGTTGTTTGGAAGGGCACTTGGTGTCAAGAGCTTTGGGAGTGGGAGGTAGAGCTATTAATAGTGTTGTTGGCTTTGTTAGAATCAGTTTTTCTGTAGGATGGTGCTGACGATGCTTAGAGGTGGCTTGCGGACAATACATGATTATATTCTGTTAGATCAGTGTTGCTTGAGGATTTCCAAATTTCAGAGTTCCACGAGATCCTTTGGAACGAGCAAACTCCCTCAAAGGTTCGGGCATTTGTTTGGCAACTCTCTCTTTGATTGTCTCCCCACAAGAACAAATCTGGTTAGACGCGGATCCTTCATGCTGACAGCTCTCTGTGTGTAGCTTGTAACGAAGCACCAGAATTTGCGACCCATCTTTTCTTTGAATGCAAAGTGTTTTCGCAATTATAAAAAAAAAAAGTGTTTTCGCAAATTTGGGTGTGTTTACTAGCTAGGTGTGGAATCTCTACCATCCTTCATAATTCATGTGTGGATCACTTTTTCCAATTCAGGAGTCTTCTCCCATTTACAAACGCAGATAGTAGTGCGTGGGAAGTAGTTTAGTTGTGTTCTCTTTAATGCATTTGGTTAGCTCGTAATAAAAAGTTATTTTTTATTGAAGTTTATTAGGGTTGGTCCCCAAACCTATGACATAGAAACAAGCTTACAAGTATAAGCTTATTTAAGTGCGAGTTTATGTGTGTTCACCTGCTCACTTTACATCCTAATGTGAAATAGTATGCGCCAGTGCAAACCGGCCTGTATACCCATCTATACTCACAATAATTAGTAAACATGCTCGCGCAAATGTACGAGTTTCTAGAAAATTTAGATAAAAAGTGTGAAGTTAATTTAAAGAAAAAGTTAATTTTTTGTTTTTTATAAAAGGGAGTTTAAGAAATTAATTAAAAAGAAAAGTTCTAAGAGTTTTAGAAATATATTAATTAACATGTTACATTTCTGAAAATTAAATTTTTTTTCAACTATAGAAAATTTTTTCTTGTTGTTTTTGCCTCAATTTTTTTAGAATAGATGTTCTCATGTTCAAAATCAACATGAGCTATCTTGTTTATGTTTCGGTGTTTATCTCTCTCTTTATTAATGTTTATATGGATACACTCATTTAATATGTATTTAATACGTATAAGGAGAAATAAACACAAAAACATCAACATGATAAGTCATGTTGAATTTGAACATCAGAGGATAGATTTATTTCTAACTTTTTTTTTTTATATCTTTTCTTTTAAAATGGACTATCTATATATGAGCAATATTATTTTAGATAGAAATATGTTTCAAAATTGTCTAATAAAACAGGAATTACTAGATAATGATGATATAATATAAATAATTTAGAAAATCATGAAAAATATAAATTTTCGGCAAACAAAATAACAATAAATTGTGTAAATAAATTAAAATATTGATAAATTTTCATCAATTACTATTTATAAATGTCAATTAACTCCCTTTTAATTTGCAGGAGATAATTATAGTGTCTCATATCTATTATATTAACATCTTAACTTTTTCAATCATTCATTGTAGTGTTAAGATCTTTTAAGAGTGTATATTAAATTTCATTATGAATAGTCTTTTTTCTAAAATAAATTGATGAAAATCAAGTTAGTATTACTGTAATTTCACAAAAATATAAATAACACAAATATAAATAACGTATATACTTACTTGTTTAAATAACTCTTGAGAGTAGATATAGTAAACAGAAGCATAAAGAAAACCAAGAATTTCAATTCACTTAAACCAAAAATTAGGAAGTATCTCTTACACTTGGCATAAACTCTCTATTTGCATTTTCAATCAAACCCAAAGTTAAATACTTGAATGAGTTGAAACCAAAAAGGAGGCATAAAATGGTGTAAAATGTAAATTGGTAACTTAAGCTTCAAAGGGTGTAATACTGTAATTAATGATAATAATTAATAGCAAAACACCAAGGATAAAAAGACGAAAGCCCGAGCAAAGAAAAGGGAAGAAAAATCCAATGCTTTAATTGGATAATAATGCAATGATGTTATGTGTATACTGTAACTCGTGAAAAAATTATAAATATTGGAGGTCTATATATAATTTAATATTATGTATTGGGAATAATGCAATAAAGCAATAATGTTATGTATATATAAATATTGGAGATCTATAAGTAGGATCATTAAGAAAAATTATACGGATTTGAAAATTAATTTTGGAAAGAGTAATCTTTTCGGAATTAATGTGGAGCATCATTTTGTGGTGAGCAATGCTATATCCTCCTAAAACATCCTCCTAAATATCCTCCTAATTACTAAGTGGGGAATGTATTTTATAGTTTCAAGATAAAGACATTTAATTTTCTCCTTCAATACATACTTTAAAAGGAATTAGGAAGATATTTAGGAGGATATTTAGGAAAATAAATCATTATTCTTTTGTGGTTTATGCATATGCTTTCCTTCATTGACAAGTTGAATGTTTTTCGTTTACTTATCTAGGCCTTTCAATAGGTGCAAATTCTAAGAAAAGATTCACTTGAAACCTTGTTATTGAGAAAATCAACAAATGTCTTGCCTCTTAAAAAGGAAGACATATATCCATGGGGTAGGGTCATTCACTACAAGAATGGCCCAAAAATAGCGAGAGTCAAAACCATCGCTAAATCGCCTAAAACCGTCGCCAAAAAGAAGTTAGCAACGGCCAAGCGATGGAAGTTGAGTAGTTGCTACTTAGTGACGGTTTTTACCGTCGCTAAGTACTCTCTATTTTTTTAAAAAAAATAACTCTTGATGGAAGAGCTCCTCGGATTTTATCAGTCGGAAGAACAAAGAAAGAAAGAAAGAAAGATGGAAGAAAAAATAGAAATAGCGTGAAAGAAGAAGAAAAAAAGATAAAAGAAGAGGAGAATAATAATAAGAAGAAGAAGAAGGTCGTCGGAGTTAGAGGTCGTCGAAGATGGAGGTCGCCAGAGTTGGAGCTTCGCTGGAAGTCAATGGAGGTAGATGGATTGTGAGGTGTAAGGTGGTGTTGTTATGGTGTTGAAGAAGCTAATAGAAAAAGAAGTGAAAGATTTTGTTGAGTGGGAATGATGAAGAAATTAATTGAAGAGAAAAAGAAGTAAGTGGGTATATAAAGAAGAGAAAGATTTTGTCGCTACCTAAAAAAACCCGCCCCATTTAGCAACGGCCCAAGCTATCACTACAATGCGCAAAAAACATTTTTTTGAAAAAAAAAAGAAAAATCTACTCTAATAGCAATGACTTAGATCTAGATCATCGCTAAACTAGCGATGACTAAGACCGTCACAACATTGCCACCATAAATATTAAAAAAATAAAAAATTTCCCTCCATTATAGCGACGATAAAAGCCGTCGCTAACTGTTAATATACTGTCGCAACTTAGCGACAGTGTCGAATCATCGCTATTTTACTTAGCTATATTGCCACAATCTTGTAGTGATCCTTTATAATTATGTGCTGTGTAATCTCCTTATTTACTTCTTTTCTTTATTTAAAGCTCATTTTTGTGTTTTAAATTAGATTAGAAGCATCTAACAAAGGTTTCTTTCGAGTGGAAATTTAGACAGAAATAGAATTGCTTTCATTAGTTGGAAGGAGATTTGTAAGCCAAAGAAAAATATGGTGGCTGGCCTTGAGGTCAAAGACATACGGTTGTTCAATTTGGCCCATCCATCAAAATGGGCTTGGAAGTTTCTCAATGAGAAGAATAATCTTTGGGTTCTCATACAACGAGGCTTGGTTCTGCTGGTTTAGGGTTTATGGTGCTAAATTATAATGAGGTCAACACAAAAATCAAGCCCCTTGCTGCTTGATTCTCGCTTAAGCGAGAAGGTCACAGATTCAATTTTCCTTTTGCCATGATCTCTCGCTTAAGCGAGAAGGTCACGAATAGATTGCTGAATTACGATATCCGCATAAATAATCTTCATTCCTTCCTTACTTCAAATCCAACCATTCCCTACTTTAACCTAAAAAAGATATCACAAAGCCACAAATTTAAAACACGCGTGCACAAGATTAATCATACACAACATAGAGACATACAATGAACTTCACATACAAAGTCTCATTTCACACACAAACCCTTAACAAATTATATGAAATCACTCAACCACACACAACATTTAACAAGAGTTACATGCAACCACTTATTTTGCACACCAATCCTTCCACGAGAACCACATGCCATTACTTAATTCCAACATGTCACGACATGTTTTCACAATTTTAGGAAAGAATAGTGGTTACTCTAAGCCTTCTTTAAGGTGAAACCCCTAAGGTCTTTTCACTCAAGCTTTACTACCTCCTTCTTTGCTCACCCTTTCAAGGAAAGAGCTACCTTATAGCTGTGAGGGGCTGATTGCAAAAAAAAAAAATTATTAAAATGTAATAAAGATGTTACAAGACCTCGAAAAATATTTTAGCTTTGGTGTAATTCCAAATTGTAAGAATTCCGCCACTCCTTCCACTAGTAGGAATATAAACCCAATCACAATCTATATTCTAACCAAAGCTAACTAATTATATATTACAAGAGTGAAAAATTAACAGAATTAACTAATTTTGTGATTCTGTTTTATTCTTTATTATATACTTATAGTTATCGGAAATATGTGAAGCAGGTCATCACAGATCTCTTTCTTAGATAGGAGCGAATTTGTTTACAGTTTAGGATGAACGGTTATGTCTTATCAATTTGAAAATTTTACTAACAATATTATAAATTTTTGGTAATTAATGTTGTATACCCTCTGATATTTTTGAATTCTTAACTTAGATTTTTATATTTAACTTTTTAATTTTATAATTTAAATTCTACTATATCACTAAATATTGAGTAAAATTTATTCTAAGGTGGTGTTTATTAATACGAGTTTATAGCTTTTTGAGAAGCTTATAACTTATAGCTTTTTGTCAATAAACTCTGTTTACTATGACAAGTTTATAACTTATAAAAAGCTATAAGCTAGGAGCTTTTGAAAAGCTAATTCATATAGCTTATAGCTTTTAGCTTTTGGCTCTGTTTGGTAAAACTAGCTTATAGCTTATAGCTTATAGCTTATGACTTATAGCTTGTAGCTTGTAGCTTGTAGCTTGTGGCTTATAGCTTATAAATTGTGACTTATAATTGAGTAGATGTGTTTCGTAAAATTAGCTTATTAGGTAGCTTATATTTATTAAATGACTTAAAAGGACAAGTAATAATCACATTTAATAAATTATTTTATAGAGTAAACATGTAATAAATGACTAGACGGTAAAATAGGAAAGAATTATTGAAAGATACTTTCAATAAGCTATAAGCTACTTGAAGTAGCTTTTCATAAGCTAGCTTATGAAAGCTAGCTTATAACTTATAGCTTATATAAGCTATAAGCTAGTTGTTACCAAACACCTCTACTTACTCATAAGCTATAAGCTCCTAAATAAGCTATAAGCTAGTTGTGCCAAACACACACTTTAGCTTTCAATAATTCATTTCAATTTTATCCTTGTCTTTTTTGGATAATTATATCTTTTGTCATCTCATTATATTAAATATTAATATATTATATGTCATTTTAGGTCATTTCATATAATTTTAGCTTATCATAAGCTAGTTTTACTAAACACTACTTCTCAACAATAAGCTATAAGCTAAAAGCTATAAGCCATATGCTATGATCCTATTTGGAAAAGCTTATACACAGCTTATGAAAATAGCTTATGAGTTCCTATAAGTTATTTTCAACTTATTTTTATAAGTTTTATGAAGTAGCTTATCAGAATAAGCTATTTTTAGCTTATTCATATAAGTTTTACAATTTTTTCTTTGAAAAACTCTAATTTTAAAAATAGCTTATTGCATAAGTGCTTAATTAAGCTGTGTACCCAAACACACCTGCCATAAGCTATAAGCTAATTTTGATAAACACGGCCTAAATTCTTAAAAGTATCTAGTTTTATTTTATTTTTTCTTTAATTTGCCTGTGTTCATAATCATAGGCCTAATTTCCAAATGGTGTGTGGCACGTGATCTCATGTATGTGTCATCTTCACAGGCTGCGTGGGGATACTGAATAGAAAACCTTCCTGGATATGGACCTGATTTCATAGAGAACGTTTTTCTTTCTGTTAACTTAATTGTAAATACATCCATCGTTGAACTCAAAATTTAATTTAATTTAAAAATTTAATAATCGTTAATCAATTTAATATTTAATTATGAAAACAACTAGTCTCAAAAATTAAATCATAAGTAACCAATTTATATTCTCTTAAAATATTTTTTTATAGGTTAAAGTGTGTTCATAAGGGTTTAAACCGAGGACCTGTTACTCAAAACAGTCTCATCAACCATCCGACCAACTTGTTGGATGTTATTCCCTTAAAATATTGAAAGTAAACCAATTTAATACTTAAAATTTGGGATTAAAAAACCTATTTTTTTGACTAATTTGATTTGTATATATTAATTTTAAGGAGCAGAATTTCTTTTTCATTGAGTGATTTGATTGGTAGTTGTATAAGGTTGTATAATTGGATACATTGACCAACTATGACTAGCAGATTACTAAGTAGAATATATTTTGAATAATTTAAGGTTGGTAAGTGTCTACTAACTCTAAATGTGTCATAGTTTTTTGCTGTGGAAGAAGACTGAAAGTTTTTGCTTCTAGAATTTAATGTAGGATATTCATGCAACGAATCACGGCTTACTAATAAACTTATTGATGTAATTATAGAAACATATTATAATTTTGATAAAAAAAATTAAGATTTGGTTAAATATAAATATTTTTAAAATAATTGATAAGATTATTAGAATTAAAAATATTTCTCTGTCCCAAAATGTAAGACCCCCTAAATCAATATTGCCGAAATTAAGAAAAATGGTTAATTTAGTTAAATGCATTAAATTTGTCTAACAAAAAGTATTAGTTTCCAAATTTTTCCTTTCAATCTCTTTATATCACCTCACTCTCTCTTAATTAATGTTCATCAAAATTGGGTATAATGGTAAAAAAAAAAAAATATGCACAAAAATTCTCAAATAGTCCTATAAAATAGGACAAGCAAAAACTCTCTAGAGAGTCTTACATTTTGGGACAGAGGGAGTATAATTTTACTAATCTTTGTTCGTAAGCAATGAATAAGCAACCCATAAATAGAAATTTATAATTGTTTATAAGATGTGTTTGTAGTATTAAATGCGATACTTTTTAATAATCAAATTTTATTTATGGATTCCTTATTCATTGCCATAAGTGCAATGGTTAGTAAAATCCTTAAAAAATCATAAGTGCACGTTATTCCGTATCTCATAAATAAAAAATTATAATTTTTTAACAATTTTTTACTATATTTGGCTTTTAAAAAGTATCCTTATACTAGATAAGATTTGTCAAAAGCAAAGTTTGAACCTAAAGAGAGCACCGGTACTTAGGGTATGTTTGATTCAGTTTGTTTTTTTTTGTATTTTAAAATTGTTTTATAAAATAGTTTTCATAAATAATTTTAAAAAGTAAGCAAAAAATGATTTTTTAATACAAATAACTATACAAATTCAAAAAATTGAGAATTTAGCTCTCGGTAATAGACGATCTGTAAATTTTATTATAAACCATCGCTGAGTTTGGTCGTATGCCATGGCCTTAAATAGGATAGATATATCACTTAACTAAACTTTTTGTTTAAAAAAATTCAAAAAACTGAAAACTTTTCAAATTTTAAAACAGACTTGTCATGATTAAAAATAACATAACCTTATCCTGTTTCATTTTTTATTTTTATCTCACTATATATACATGTATAAAATGCACATTAAAAATATATAAAATCCTATAAATTTCAATTAAGAGAAATAGAAAAAACATAAAATATAAATTTTTTTTCATACGAAAGTAATACAATTAAGAACTAAATTTCGTATCCCCACACATATATTCTTATGGGTTCATCAACTAAGTAACATGACGAAGCCAAAGTAAAATATAATATGATTATGTTATTTTTTTAACATGGAAAAATTCATTTTCATTGTAACAACTTGCATCTCCATGAGGTGGCTAGCTGACTTCCACGTAGCAACCACCCTATTAAAAACGTGCACATTAGGAGTACACAGTAAACCACCAACTTGCTCAAGGCGGTTTTGACCCTTGACCAAATTTGAAAATGCTTCTTTTCTTTTTTTAGGTATAGATACGGGTTTCTCGCTCTTAAAATAATTTCAGTATTAATTTTGTTTGCGTTGCGTGGATGACGATCTCATAAAAATTTGACATAAGTGTGATACACTCTTTCCCTTTTTTGAAAAATATTTAATATTTATCCATGTAATATTATTCATAAAATGAGAAACAAAAAAATTATTTTATACTATTATTATCCGGTTAAGATAAAAAAACATAATACAAATCAAACAAAAACCAATGTATGTAAAATAGTGTTGATGCAAGAGGTGGAAACAAAAACCGCACCTGCAGATATCCGTAGATAATACCCGTCATGAATACTCATTACCTGCTAAAAATAGTAAAAAAACATAAATTTATTATATTTTAAGTACTTTTTCTTTAATTTCTAAAGATGATCTTAAATAATTAATATAAAAAATATGTTATAATTTTCTTTAATATGAAATGTCCTTAAAAAAATATAATATCTTTTCACTTAACTTTTAACTTAAGAAAAAAACATAAATATTAAGTGATAATTATATTATTTGAACATTTATTTTTTATTTTTGTTTTATTCTAATTATTAATATAATTACTAATATAAATTTTATAATAAAATATGACTTTAAGTATACTTTTTATTTTTTAAATATTTTTTCAATAACTTTTTAATTGTATAAAACACTCGCGAATATCCGATGGATACCTACAAATTTGTGAGGACGGGTAGCGGGGAACTACTACCCGTCCCCGCCCCGCCCTATTGCCATCTCCCAATGTTAGAGGCAAGTTACAATTTCGGTATGAGAATCTTAATTTATATTTTAGAGATAAAATTAATTAGTTAACATAAATATATTTATATTCGAGACATTAATTTTTCATAATAATAATAATAGGGTAATGATAAATAATTATCATAAGGAAAACCAAAATATATACTCCTTCATTTTTTTTTGTTAAAAAGCAAAATATATTTATATTCGAGACATTAATTTTTCACAATCTTATATTTTTTAATATAAACAAATATAATTATTTTTATTTGCATTTAATAAAAATTTATCTAAAATACCTTCAACTCTATTTACTTACTCATTTGTTATAGTAATTATAAAGTGAAGAGAGATTAAACTTGACTAATAGTACTTTAGAACAATCAATTGCTTTTTAGATAATTTTAAAAAAAATTAAATAAAATCAACTATTTTTCTCAAAGGATTTGAGGTAACTATTTTTTTTCTTTTGATATTGAGGTAATATTTTTTTCTTATAACCAAAAATAGAGAGAGTACACATTTAATTTTGTATATTATTTCAAAAGTAATCTCAATTGATGAGAAGAAGCTTATATTTTTTTATTAACATAGTATAAACATTTGTTAGGAAACATAGTTTTTTTGTATTTTTAAAGAAAAATGCTAAATTTTTATACTAAGTCTTTTTATTAAATTTTTTTATCCAGTTAATTTTGATAATTGTCGTTTATCTTTCATTAAATATTTACTTTTTAAAATAATAACTGACAATTGTCAAAATTAATTAAGTATGAAAATTTATAACTATTTCTCATTTTTAATAAGAGACCATATAATATATATTTATAACTATTTTTTTAATTTACCTTAATAAATATATTTAAGACATTGTTTATAATGGGACATTTTTTTAATTAGGCGCGTCCCCTACTTTTGTTATGCTAACTTCTTAGCACTTTCTTTTTTAATTTCTTTTAATTCGCACGCAGTATCAAAACAATACAAGAACAGCAAATAATTGAGATGAGAGAGACCATTTTTTTGTAATCGGTGGGCGAGTCATCTATGGCAAAAATATTTGCCCTAGTGGATACTCACAGAAAATATCCGTTATGAATGTTTGCTATTGATATTGGCGAGTATTCATGGGTATCTATTAATATTTACTAAAATTTAAAAAAAAAATCATAAATTTATAATATTTAAGTACTTTTTATTTTAAATTTTTAAAGATGATATTAAATATTTAATATAATGTTATAATTTTTTCAATGTGATCTTTAAAAATATAATATCTTCTCACTTAAAAAAAATAACATAAATATTAAATGATAATTATATTATTTGAATATTTATTTTTTATTTTAATTGTAATAGTTAATATAATTACTAATATAAATTTTATATTAAAATATAATTTTAAATATACTTTTTAGTTTTAAAATATTTTTTCAACAATTTTTTAATTAAATAAAATACCTGCGAATACTTAGTAGATATCCGCAAACTCACAGGAACAAATAACAGGGAACTATTACCTGCCCTTGTTCTGCCCATTACCATCCCTATCCATTGGCCATTGCCTAGAGCTAGATATTAAGAAGGGAAGTTTCATATTGGTTAAAAAGAAGGTTGTCAGAATATATAATATATAAGTGATACAGTAATTTTCCTCTTATGATCAATTAGTTTTTGAGAATGGATTAAGTTCAAACCTATAAATTTAATATGATATAAGAACCCGGTTAATTTTGGACCACCCGTAAATATTCAGTCCTATAAACTTCATGTTCCTGTGACAATTCATCTTCTAGAAATTAACTTTTGACAGTAAATTAGGTCAAAACTCAAATTTAATATATTAGACTCGATGGATAATATATAAATTGAAAAACATCTTTATGAAAAGAAGTAGGCATAGGGTAGGAACTAGGAATAGTATAAAAAGAAAATAATAATAATATAATAATAAAGGGTCTGAAAAGTTTCATAACGAACCCTATAAGGCTATAACCATAATTTCTTAGGTTACCTTTTTTGCTAGTTGCATATAATTTAATTAGGTTTATCGACCCAGAGCTCAGGTCAATATATTATACTCCATGCCATAATAATTCACGGGTCATTCTACTTTCCAATTCCAAAGTCCTCGTCTTCGCGGCGTCAGCGTGTACTGTGCATACATACGGATACGGTTAGAAATTATAAATTAAAAGAAAAACATACGTACTCAGTTATACTCTAATTTTATAATTAAAATTGAATTCAAACATACGAATATATATACAATCATTATTATCTGATTGAAATCAAATATCACGTTTTCAAAATAAGAGAATAAAATGTTATCAATTTTTTAGATCACATTCTTATATATCTTGCATCAAGCATCGGTCTACATTAGTGATAGTAGATTAAAAAGTTGTTAGATTAGTAATAACTAACTTGGTTCATGTAATAATGTAAATATAATAACATTTAATATATGGTGATCTAGTGATTAGAGAATAAAATTTTAAATAATAGTTTATTTATTTTCAAACATATGTGGTAGTGTAATATTACGAACCAACAAAAGCCATCTTGTTGGTTCGTAATACTATTATTTTTAATGGTGATGTGCTTGATATAATTAATAGGAGTATGTAATATCATCAAGGTGAGGACCTACATTTGGCTATCCTCATCATATGCTAAGTTATTTTTTTTCTTTGGGTGTAATTGTCCTTTTAAGATGTCTTCTTTCTTTATTGTAAAGTCTATCTTGTAATAATATGAGCATTTCCTGTGCTCTTAAATTTTCTTGTTAATATATTTTTTTTATAAAAAAAAGTTTGAAATAAAAGTAATAATAAAATTAAAAAAGTGATAATATCGATTTTTTTTCATAATTAAAAAAGCAGATGAAAGCTAGGTACCATTATTTAGTAACATTTATAGCGCATTAGTGGAGTATAAATTAAGTTACGTTCTCTTAGAATTTGTATAATCTCTTGAGGTTTGACAAAATTACACTCTATCTTATTTTTGAGTCAAAATTATATTTTACCCCATTTCATTAATTATAATGAATATCTTTTTATTTTACAATGATTAATTGATTTTTTTTTGCATTAAAATTATTAGTTTTAATTTTAAACAAATTTGTAGCCCCAATTTTTTTTATTTTAATTCAATTTAATTCAAAATTTTTATTTTTGATCTCTAATAATATTAATTTTTTTCATGACATGTTTTAGGGTACCAAAAGAAGAAGAAAGTAAATAATAGGAATGAAGTTAAAAAAAAGGACCAAATACAAAAATTAATAACTATAAGAACTAAAAGGTTATATATTTATCATAAAACCAAATTTTATATGAACTAAAAATAAAAAATTTGAATTAACCAAAGGTGATTTATCCTTATAATATGTTTTTTCTTTTAAATTTTCGTCAAATTTAATTAAAAAATTTTATTTTTATTCTCTTAAAATTTTAAATTTTAGTTTTGAATAGAAGCTTTTTAATTTTTTCCAAATTTTAATCCCGTTATTTAATTTCTTTTTCTTTTGGACCCTTGAAAAATGTTATGAAAGAATTTAACATAATTAGGGGCTAAAAATAAAATTTTTGAATTAAGTTGGATTAAAATGGAAAATAAAAATTATTGAACTAAAAGTTTATTTAAATCTAAAATCTATTAATTTTAACAGTAAATTATAGTTACTTCCCCTGAACTTTTGAAGTATTACACGGTTTCCCTGCATGTCTTCAAACATAACATAGACCTCTCTTACATGTTTCTAAAACTACACAACCCTTCCTTAAATGATAATGGTGGTAACCTTTGTAGATCTTATTTATGAATTAACAATTTATCCTTTACCAAAAAAGAGAACAACTCTTCACCTTATCTTAAAATTTCTTAGCTTGGAGTAAAACCCTTGCAACCTTGCCTCTGTTTTTTAAGCCGCGACCTCACCATTGTTTTTGAAGCTCGTGACCTCGCAACCCTTCTTAAACCTTACGACCTTCAAAACACTTCCTCAACCTTGCGACCTTTTTAATAAATACTTCTTCGATTTTCTTCATCTTCACCACCTAAGATCTTCACATTGTCCAAGAGGCATTTTCTAATTGATCTTTTGACATTTTAAATATGTTTTACCAATTAAACATTTTTTATTTTTAAGCCTCAATCGCTTATTTTTTAAGTAAAAGTCTGAATACTTGTTTGATTTAGTATAACTTTTCTAATTAAGGGTAAATTATCTTTTCATAACTATGAGACCATGTGCAAATTACTTGTTTATTGAAAATTTAATTGTCTATTAACGTAAAGAGGTGTCAGTGTAACATAAACAAACTTCTGAGGAGGTTTGTGTTACGTTTGTAAATATGTCGAAGGACAATGTAATACTTCAAAAATTTATGGGAGGTCATATAATTTACCCTAATTTTAATATACCAAAAAAATCAATTAACCATTGTAAAAGAAAAAAGATACTAACTATAAGTCTATAATTGTTAAAATAGAATGAAGTACAATTTTAACTGAAAAATAGGATAAAATACAATTTTGTTAAACTTAAAAGTGGTGAGTAAAATTTACCCTAAATAAAATTGTTGTTTCTTTTATACTTGACCATATATAAATCAACCAAGTTCAAATTGTCTTAAAACTCATAAAATTTATTTTGTGTATTTTCCTAATACTTTTTTATGATATAGTAGTATTTTATTATTAAGCAACTTGAGACTTGATTACTTGAGAGTATGTATATAGACACACATCTATATAGACACTCAGGCGAGGTCGTCTACAGCAAAATAGTCATCATCCAGTCAGAAAAGTCTTCCTACACTACCCACTACGGCACTATAATACTACCCATTTGGCCTTATTATATTCCCTCCTAAACCTTCCAATATCTTCTAATTATATAATCAACAATGGCTGCTCCTAACTGCTACAACACCACCTTCCAACTTTCCACTTCCAACAAACCACCATGTTCCACCCTCCATCTCTTCCCCTCTCCCTCCACGTCATCACCCACACCTTCATCCTCTTCTCACTTCTCTCCCAAAAAACTCAACCCCTCTCCTTCAACATAACAAACTTCGACGACCCCGCCGTCGCGAACACCGTCGTATACGAAGGCGACGGGAGAGCCAGCAACGGCTCCATCGACCTCAACAAAGTTAGTTACCTTTTCCGCGTCGGGAGAGCCGTATACGGGAAGCCACTCCACCTCTGGGACTCCACCACGCGCCTCGTAACGGATTTCTCCACGCGCTTCACCTTCACAATTGAGAAAATCAATGCGACGTCGTACGGTGATGGCTTTGTGTTTTACTTGGCTCCCTTGGGGTACCAGATTCCGCCTAACTCCGCTGGGGGCACTTTCGGGATTTTCAACGCTACCACTAACAGTAACCTTCCTGAAAACCATGTAGTCGCTGTCGAGTTTGATACCTTTGTGGGGTCCACTGACCCGCCGGTTCAGCACGTGGGTGTAGACGATAATTCCCTCACTTCCGCCGCCACTTCTCCGTTTGACATTGACAATAATACTGGTATTCCCTGTCACACTTTAATCACCTACACCGCTTCTACGAAAACACTCGCTGTGTCATGGTTTTTCAACTCGCGAACCGGTTCGCGTTCCCCCGGTTCGCTCTCTTACCAGATCGATCTCATGAAAGCTCTACCCGAGTGGGTCAACGTCGGGTTCTCCGCTTCAACCGGTTTAGCAACGGAACGGAACGTTATCCATTCCTGGGAGTTCAGTTCCACGTTGACGGATACCGTAACGGAGAAAAACAGAAAACGTGAGCATTCCAAAACGGTTATTCTTCTCGTCTCGGCTATTATTCCGGCGATTTTGCTTTTTCTCGCGGCGAGTGTTGTTTACTGGTTAATCCAAAAACGGAGAAGAGAAAGAGAGAATTCCGAAACCGACGAATTCGGTCTCGTATCGGCGAAATTCGATTTGGACAAAGGAACTATACCGAGAAGATTCGATTATGAAGAACTCTTAGCTGCGACGAACGGTTTCGCCGACGATCGACAACTCGGAAGAGGAGCTTCAGGACAAGTATACAAAGGAATCTTAAGCTATTTAGGCAGAGTCGTCGCGGTGAAACGAATCTTCGCGGATTTCGAAAATTCTGAGAGAATCTTCATCAACGAGGTAAGAATCATAAGCCGATTAATCCACAAAAACCTTGTCCAATTCATCGGGTGGTGCCACGAGAAAGAAGAGTTTCTCTTAGTTTTCGAATACATGCCAAACGGAAGCCTCGACACACACCTCTTCGGCAACAAGCGCACGTTAGAATGGCACGTGCGGTACAGAGTCGCGTTAGGCGTAGCCACCGCGCTTCATTACCTTCACGAAGATGCCGAGCAGTGTGTTCTACACAGAGATATAAAATCCGCGAACGTGTTACTGGACACGGATTTCAGCACGAAGCTCGGCGATTTCGGAATGGCGAAATTGATTGATCCGAGGCTAAGGACGCAACGGACCGGAGTGGTTGGAACGTACGGTTACCTGGCGCCGGAGTATATGAACGGCGGGAGGGCGAGTAAGGAGTCGGATATTTACTCGTTCGGCGTGGTGGCGTTGGAGATAGCGAGTGGGAGGAGGACGTATCAGGATGGGGAGTTTCACGTGCCGTTGATGAATTGGGTGTGGCAGTTGTATGTAGAAGGAGATGTGATGAGAGCCGTTGATGAGAAGTTGAAAGGGGAATTTGATGAGAGGGAGATGAGGAGTTTGTTGGTTGTGGGACTTTGGTGTACGAATCCGAATGCGAAGGAGAGGCCCAAGGCGGATAAGGTAATTAAGGTTCTGAATCTTGAAGCGCCGTTGCCGGTGCTTGATGTTGATATGTATGAGCGGCAGCCTCCGCCGCCGGTGGCGGTGACGGTGTCTAATGCGAATAATGCTAATGTTGACGTTAATTATTCGTCGCAGTCGCCGCCGATCACTAATAGCCTTGTAAGTGTTGGACGATGATTAGGGGGTTATGACTTATGAGTGGAATTTTTATTTTTATTTTTTGTTTGCTTTTGTGGAATTTTTTTGTGAAGTGTTCTATTTTTTCCGGAATTGATTTCTTTCTATGATTTTGAGTTGGCAAATGTTTTATTGACTTGTAAATGGTTGGCGTAATTTACGGATACTCTAATTTGCTATTTTTTCAAAAAAAAAATTATTTCGATAGTCTCTACGTCCTAAAAGAATTAGTTTTTGACTGTTAACTAGGAATACCTTTCATGCAAAAATAAAAAATGTTGCTAATACATTGTGACCATGGTTGCCCTCACTCAAGGACGCTAGAATCGGTACCATTCTAGTACAAGAACACCCTATTTTTGACAAGGTGATTTTATTTTCAACTCGGATGATGATACCATCTTATCTAAAAATGAAACTACTTTTTTTTCGGACATGGCATCCGAAATAGTATTTTCGGATATTATTGTCCGTAAAAATATGAACAAAACCATTTCTATTGGAAGTGGCACCATCCTTTTTATAGGTAAGAATCATTAATTTATATACTAAAAAGGATGGTATCATTCCCAATAAAGATGGTGCTAATACCATCCACCTAATAAATTTGGGCCTAGAATTTGTCATATAAAAAATACAGATACAAATAAAAACAATATTGCCTCTTTCCCCATTTCTAACATTTAAGAAAACCTTTAAACAGAAAATATTGCAGTTTTAATTAATGTTTGGCATCCCTAGAGACACTACCTTGCTACTGCTATCCATAAAGAAAAGTTATCAAGATAAAACCAGGAACTATTCTTTACCAGTCCTCTTATAATCCCATCTTATCTTTTTTTTATTAATGCAACTTAAGAATAACTAATTTTAGAGTTTAAACATTCACGTCCTAAATAATCTCCTATATATGAAATTGAGAATCCAAAAGAATGTCTTTTCATTTGGCTATTTACCATCAACACTTTGTACAAGAGACACCAATTCAACATTTTTCTCTTCTGAATTTTCAATATCCACTTTTGAATTCAAGCTTTCACTTGAAAGAATGGAAGAGTTTGGGTCAGCTCTAGGCACCAAGAACAGCAAGCAAATTGGAGTGATTCTCAGAATGTTCCGAATCAAAATAGCCAACCAAAGATTATCAAACTGTGTTCTTGTGATCTTTAGTATGTGTAGTACAAATCCACCAGCCCATGATGATGAGAGAATTCCAACATTGTCAATTGACATTAGCAAAGCAAAGAATGTGCCTTCAATACCTGACGAGAAAGTCTTGCGTGAGCGCAGTGTTTATAGACACAATCAATATGAAGAAAGAAAAATACTAAATAATAATAAACTCTATTGTTCCAGATTACGCTCAACTCTCATATTAGGTAAGGGGTGAGGTCACATGAGGTCACAGGTACCTTATAAACCCCCAATGCCTTTTCAGTATAAAATCGTGAGGTCCACGCCAAAGCGGACAATACCTCGGCTGCGGTTAGCCACTCAATGTTGTCTCGACTCTAGTCGGAACATTGATGCGAGAAGGAGGGCCTAGGCCACATGGTTGCTAGGTCCACTCCAACACCCTACACACCTTAGCAGGTCTTATTCTTCGGCCTACTGAGCTAGGGGGCTGACTTTGTATGGTAATTTCACTCTAGTCCTAATTTTCTAAGTAGTTTCACTTTGTCTACTTTTGTAAAATTATTTTTTTAATCCTAAATAATTCATATTAGTCTCAGACTCCAAAAAAATTAGTCATATTAATTCTAACTTTATATTTAAATCATTTCATTTTTCAAAAGTTGTCTCACAGAGCTTATGAAAATGAGTGATTATGTTTTTAACAAAAACTAATCCAAACACATACTTAAAAGGTCAAAGACTAAAGTGAACTAACTTAACAAAGTCAGGCAGACAGGGACCAAAGTGATTGTTTACTCATTATTTTAATGTTATTAGGGATTTCTAGTTGAGTGTTTCTAAAAGTGATGTGTTAGGCCTGTACCCATATAAGAATGGACAAAACTTAGGTGCATTTCCTTAGGTGCTGTTCTCCAATTAAAATTGGAGTTTTCCCTTGGTAACCCCGGTAATAAAAGTCTATATTAAAAGACAACACAATTACTAAGGTGAAACTCTAATTCTGATAGGAGAACAGCACCAAAAGCACTTAAGAAAAACCACCTAAGTTTTGTCCTATAAGAATTACTCATACCTGAGGGACAAAGCTTTGAGCTGAGAACAAGCATGGGCATCCACTTGAGCCTATTGGTCATTTGGGCTATGCTTTCAACAACCACAACAAAGAAATAATCTGGTATGCCAAACTTGAGGTTCAACCTCAACACAATAATGAGATCAAGCATCCCTGACATTCCAAAAAGCAACTGAGTCCAAAAGAGCAAATCTCTGAATGCATAATCCTTAAGAGCATACTGATACAATATTGCTCCTAAGAGGGACCCCACTGAACTGATTGAAAGTATAAAACCAACACTCTCCTGTGTAAGAAAAATGAATGACAATGGTTACTGGCATTCTATAATAACAGTTTCTGTTTAACAAGAATATACTGAACAGATCTGTGATTCAGCTTGGAAAGCATGAAAATCTTACTCCTATAGTACTATTATGTTAAGATGATTTAATTATGGTTAAAAAATTGCATAAATATTCACAAGGAAACATTTACACCAAGGGAACTGATCTAATTTTTTATTCATAAATCAACGATTGAGTAATACTAATCCATTATGACTTCATGAGTCACTGAACCACTAATTTTTTTTGTTTTTTGTGCTCTCTTTTAATCATGTTCTGTTTTAGAATCAATCTCATGATAAGATGGTGTGTGGAAATGGAAATTCTTCCTCCTCACTGGATGCAAAACTGCAAATAAAGTGTACAATTATGATGTTGAATTTGAAATCAGGTTCCTTTTGTCTTGCATCAAGTGAGTTCATGAAAACATTGGGTCGTTGTAATGTGGTCCTTTTTGAGTTTGGGATCGCCGGTGATCTCATCCATTAAACAACACACATTGTAGTCAAAATACCATTTCTACATTATTAATTTAATTTATTAAATCGGACTGTTCACATCTCAGGGACCACTGGTGGTCACAAACTCGAAGGGATGACCTTATACACACAAATAGAGAATAATTTCACTAATTAGAAGGGGAAGATAAATTTCTACTTCATTTCATGTTGAAAACCTAACACATCTATTGATCTAATATCTAATATCAATTGTAAAAATGTGCATAACCAAATACCTCAGAGAAAGATGGTCCACCCTCTGAATCTGTATACCAATAAAACATTCCTTCAACAATAGTCAAACTCAATGCAAGGGACAAATACATATATAAACAAGGCCTCCACACATCTTCACTCTTCAGTGTAGTCCACAGAGTCTTCCCAGCATCAAGAAAATTTTTGTTCACCTAAACATGAAAAGTTAGATCACAATCGCGCATCAGTGAGTGTTCAGTAAAGGTAGCTTATAGTTTATTTAAAAGCTTTTAGCGTATAACCGTTAAAGGTGTTTAATGATTACATGTTTATAGTTTATGGTAGCTAGTTTCCATAGGTTAGCGTTTGAAAAGTTACATGAAGTAGCTTATACCTTCTAAAGCTAGTGTCTAATAATTCACTTTCTATTTTATCCTTAGTGTGTATCTGGGTAAGTCATTTGAAAAGGGATTGGAAACACAATTTTTAAGAGTATTCATAATATTCATAATGATTTATTGTAAGACTCACATTTTGGGGATGAAATTAACTCATTTTCCATATGAGCATTGCAATGATGGTTGAGATTTCTAAATTCCAGCTCATGATTCTCAATAATTTTGAATTACCTAGAAATTCATTTATAAGCCTTTGTATGAAATAAATACATGTGATTTCATGTGATTGAATAGATTTCAACTAGATATAAACTAGTTTTCCCAAGCAATTCTACAGAGTCATATGCTATAACATATAAACCATAATGTAAGCTATAAGTTATAAGTTAATTTTACCAAAACCTAAGTTCAGAGACCGTGGAAATCACATAGGGTAGTTTTACCTGTCTGTAAGAGAAGTTGTGCACGCGAGGCTCATCGAGCATAAATCCAACCAAAAATACAAGTCCAGCAGGGATAGTCAACAAACCAAACACCCCCTATGAAGAAAAAACTCATACCTTAAAGTACAAGCAATGAAGAACAAGAAGAGAAGGAAAAAATATTGCAGGTTTCCAGAGAGGCTAACCATAGGGCCTATAAGGTGAACAAAGATACCACTGATAAAGAATCCTAACAATGCTCCAACAGAAGAACTGAATGCACATAAACTTTGCATGTCGGCGGCGAGCGAAGGATGCGAGATGCTCTTCTGAGCCACACAGGCATCAATGGTTACATCTGCTATTGCCACCCCAGCACTCCCAGCTGTGAGTGACAATATGGCCAACACAAGATGAAGGTTTTCATGCAAAGATAACAAAATCATGGAAACCACTCCTATGAAACCTGTAAAAATCATAGAGGGATCAAAAGTCATATAGTATTATGTTTAGTGAAGCAATTTCTGAATCTCTTCATATGTGTTTTGTTTCATGTTGAAATATTTTAAATGTAGATCCAAAACCTGCAAGTTACTCTTAGTTGCGTTGAAATGGAGCTACTTTTACGTCATTTCAATGTAAAACCAAAAAACACAATTCACCGACCTTTACAAGCATCAATAATATGTAATAAAAGGATAATGTCAATCCTCAATTTGAACTCAAAAAATGAAAAATGTTCCTTGGTGTATGTAATCCCTCTAAAGTTGTCCAAAGCTAGCTTTAGTTATGCTTAATACACATTGAAAAACACAATTTATGAGTAAAACATCAACCTAGTTCCTAAAATTAAAACTGTCAATCAATTTAGTCTCAAAAATTATAAAAAAATATTTAAAAAAAAAAAATTAACAAACGTCAATCAATTTAGTGATTGACATTTGTTTATTTCAAAGACTAAACTTTCATTTTAATAATCTCAGAGTATATTGATTGAAAGTTATAAACTTTTAATTCTATTGACTAACTTGACTTTCACATTAATAGTCTTGACGGTTTGCTCATGCTCATAAATCTTCAATTATGTATTTATGACTTTATGAGCATGCCATAAAATCACAGCATTGAAACGTTTAGCATATACTGAAATTTATCATAATTTTAAGGTAAATGTTAGTGCTCTTACCGCAAATTTTAAGGAGTCAAATATAGTAAAAAATTGTTGAAAAATATAATTATTTGTATTTTAAAGAGACAGAATAACGTGTAATTACAATTATTTTCTAATTCAACACATTGAAAACTAAGGGATACAAGGAAAATAAACCTGAAAAACATGAATTGATCTGAAATTAATACATATTCACATTATGCATCAGATACCTGCAAAAATGAAATAAGGTCTTCTGCGATATCCAAAAAAGGGAAGAACATCAGTGAGAAGACCCCAAAGAGGCTTAACAATCCAAGGAATGGAAGTGATTCCATCATAAACCTGTGCTTCAGATGGTTGAACCTTCTGAACATCTTTCATATAATACTTGGTTCCAACACCAGCAAGAGCTCCACCAAGTCCTTGGCTTATTCCATAAACAACCAAAACTCCAAACACAAAACTCCAATGCATTTCCCTACAGAGCATTCTAAACCATTGGATTGGAATGCAGAGAAAATCCCAAATCCCCTTTAAGGGTTCAGATTCATTCAGAGATTTATCACCAGATGGGTCTTCCAGATTTTCCTCCTCCTGCATTATTATCATCAACCCTTTGATATTGATATACCCTTTGGAAGAAAATACTAGAAAAATGTGTTCTTTTTGATAAACATGAAGGGAATCCAACTGGGTCTTGTCTGATTTCAGTTTCTGGAAAATGAAAGAAGGGTTTTGAAATGGAGAGGATGAGCTGGAACAGGAGGGAGTTAGAAAATGAAGAAAGAAACAGAGGAATTAAATAAATTGAAATGAAACCATTGAGTTTAATGTGAATGATTAATGATTAATAAATGGAACATAACTATAAGAACCACTTGGATTTAAACTCATGGTTTTTTTCTTCCGTTTGGGGAATTTTGGAAGCAACTAAGGGGTGTACCATGTTCAAAACCATTAACCTTTTTGAGATAACAAAGGGGTATTTTGATGTTTCCCAGGTCTGACCAATCAAAGGGAAAAAATCAGCATATTTTAATTATAGTTTTTTTTTTTTTGTCTTTTATTATCTCTGGACTTATTTATAAACAAAAATTATCTAAGATATTAAAAAAATAAGTGAATTACATTTAATTTTTTAATTTTATATAAAAAATAAACTTCAATTATTAAAATAATTTTTACTATATTTATTGTAAGGTTAAACTAATAATAACAATAAATAAATGATAGATTAAAAATAATAGCATTAAATATAAAAAAAATTATTAAAATTTACTTATATTTTAAAACAAAAAACAAAAAACTTTTATTTTATTTTTTTATATTTGAGACTAGAGTTAGTATTTGTTTAATGTTTAGCAGCATCAAATCAGACAGCAGAGCCGATACATTTGGCCTAGATTTAGCAATTTCTCAACATTGATTTTTTCTTCATAGTCAATATTCTTAAATTGTTGTTTATGACAAAAGAGAATTAGTTGTAATTAAAGGAACAGAAGTACTTTCTACCTACTACTCAAATATAAAGAAAAAAAATTTAAGGTGAAATTAACTATTGGGTCATATATTTCTTTTATTTTTGGTTTTAGTTCACGTAGATAAATTTTTTATTAGTTCCTACACTTGTGGTTGTAATATGTTTTAGTCTATGTCGTTATACTACCGTTAGTTTTTGTCTTATTTGAATTAACTACTTAGTTTTCCTATATCTGTTTTTATTTTTTGTTTTAATTTCTATAAAAAACAAAAAAGTTTCTTTTAGTGTGTATAGGTGTTTTTCTTTTTCGTTTTAGTGCCGGTTTGGATAAAAGTGGATCTACGTTAACGTGGATCCACTTCAACGCTACTTTTTGTTGCGTTCATTGGATCCGCCTCGGTTTATATGTCAAATTTATCTTAATCATTAATTTATCTATCTTAACGTGATTTGACGTGATCCGACACCAATCCAAACACACACTTAATTCTTATATGTGTCTTCATTTTTTCTTCATCTATGTCGTCATATTTTCCTTGTTGGAGAAACCACTGTAATTAGACTAGCTTCCGATTACGATCAAAATGGACAGAGGCAACCAAACGATTACTTCTCTATGTCACTACTTTTTATTTCTGCTAAGCCGACCACTTATTCAACCACCGAGAATGAAAATTCGAACTCATAGAGAAAGCTGTCCAACCCAATGGCAATACATGTGTTAATTTGGTATGGACATAATCATATTATGATTTATGGACTAACAACGTTAAATGATAAACGTAATAGAGATCAATCTGTTAAAAATACATGTGTGGGAACTAAAAGAATAATTTTTTATTAAATATATAGGGACTAAATAAAAAAAGAAGGAAATGTATAGGGACCAAATTTGTTCGTTGTATTGAGAGCTCGTTATAGAGACTAATGGTGTTTGTGGGTTAATCAAGTTTAGAGATTTATAAGTAAAAAAAAAACACGTATAGAAACTAAAACGATTTTTTAATAGGAACTAAAACGAAAAATAAGAACGTGTATAAAGACTAAAAGATTATTTTAATCAAAACTTAATGTATTTCTACAAAAATATAAGCAACTATTAACTACTCTTTTCATTTTTTTTATATATGTCTCCATTTTGAAAAATATTTATTTTTTTTATCCGTCCTTTTAGGAATTCAAAAGAACATTTATAACTCATTTTTCTATTATAACTACTCATAAAGTAGTGGACTATTAATAATTTTATAGTCCCAATAAAAGCATGATAGAGAATAACAACCTAATTTTTATAATAACAAGAACCTTGATAAATTTTCTTAATACATACATGTACATTGACCATAAAAAATAAGAGTAAAAAAGAATAGAAAGAATATTATTTAATTTTATTTGACGTAATAATATTTTAAAAACCTTTCGTTTAATGAATATCTTAAACTTTTATTTGAGAGAGAGTTTTGTTTTCTAAGTAAATACTACAAGAGTAGAAATTATTTTGGTAAGTAGAGTTTAACTTTTACAAGAAATGAAGGAAATAAAATATAATTAATTAACTTTTATGATTCGCCATATTAATTTATATATATATATACGAATGAGTCCAGCGGAAGTATTGGATACTTAATTAGTGTATCCTTATTATAATTAATACATCTTTTATATGAAATAATGGTCTTTAAAAAGTATTTATTATAAGACATTCACCCATTTTTATAAAGTATTTATTATAATGTTGGGGAATTGAAATTGTCACTTCAAAAACTCTATTGTCACTCTTTTTTTAATATTTTAATAATATTTAGTTATTAATGCTTTAATTTCATTGGTTAAAAAATATATTTTAAATTAAAAAAATATTTCAAAAGGACTAAATGTTGTTATTTGTTTTGATAACTAAATAGTATTTAGGATAATTAAATATTTAGATAAAATGTATAAATTATTTTTGAGGTTTGTATGTATTGTATTTCACCTCAAACTTACACTAGAATTGCACTTCGCCCTATATATTAAATGATGATTAAGTAGAGTTAGAATATTCTAATAGAATATTCTGTTTTATATCATCGTAGTTAACTTTTTTTTTTTCTTATCTTGTCTATTCCTTTAAATTTATTCTTTTATAAATAACATTGATTATTTATAAAATTATTATTTAAATTTATATTAAAATATTTTTTATAAAAGATAAATAATTTCTATACAAAGTATTTGAATTATTTATATTTAAATTAAAATATAATATTATAATATTTTTTATATTTTGATGACTAAACAAATTAAAATATACACATCAAATAATTAGGGTAAAATACAGAAATTCTTTTCGACAACGTTAACTATGAAAAAGCTGCATTATTGGAGTCATGTTTTTTTTTCTTGAATCTCATTGAGTCTTTCTTCTCTTCGAGTATTTAATGCAAATGTATATCCAAAACTCAAACCCGACCACATAGGGTTAAGTTAGAATAATCTCATGGCAATTGATCTATGCACTTAGTTGTACTATTCAAACAATTTTAAACTTCAAAAAATATATTTTTGTTACAAATTTAACAAACCCAATTTATATCTATATGTAGAATTTGTAAGAGAAACTTGTTAACCTTTAACAAAAATTTACAATCAAATTCTTTTATTGTATTATATAAATTAATCTATAACTTTTGAAATTATTTTAAACATAACAAGAAATAGGTATTAGAATGAAAACAAGTATTAGAATAAAAAATATCAAAGTAAAACAAAAAAAAAGTTAAAAAGCCATGGATAGCCATGATGTCAAAAATATGGTTGTCATTCTGCTCTGACGAGTATTAAAGCGCATAGGCGAAGGTGGGGAATGTGTGGGATTCCTGTGTCGAAAGCTTTCTTGGCAATGGAAGTCAAGTGGTGTGTCCCGTTGATGGATATTGACAGTGGTACAAGTACAAGCAGTGTCACACTAGAAGTGGAGATTTGAAAATTCCAATTGAAGGAGGGACACAAGCTTGTTGTTTAGTATTAACATTTTCATTTTTCAATTGCAGAAAGGAAAGAATTACAAGAATTTTAAGAAATGGATTCTAGTATGACTAGAGCTGTCAAAACGGATTACTCAGCCCTATTCAAGCTCGCCCATGCGGGTGGCGGGCTTTTGCAGACCAGGCTTAAAATATTAAATTCTATTCGGTCTCTCATTTTAAAAGTCTAGCTCGGCCCTATACGGATATTGGGCCTTTTCGGATAGCCCATATTTGTTGTTATTAAAAAAAATTGCCAACCATTCCTTACAAAATAGTCTTGTTTCTTTTTTATATAAAAAAATATTTTTTCTTCACTTTATGCCAACTTCATGTCATATTCAATATTCACTTATATTTAATAAACCAATAGTGCTTTGAGAATGAGACATGAAGAGATTGCCCGATGTCTAATTTTCTAATTATGATACAGTTTAATTATTTTTTAATGATTTAAGCTTTTTGTATTTATCATAGTGAGAGTAGACTATCAAATTTGGGCTTGAAAGCTATTATCTTTCTTTCTTTTTTTGGGTTTTGTATAGTACATGCACTTATACAATTTAAAAAAAAAAACAAAATGGGCGAGTAGCCTGAACCCGACGGGTTTTTATAGCCCAAGTATGTTTTTTTACGGGCTTTTGTGGTTCGGGCTAAAAAGGTCCGGCTTTATTCGGGCTTGCTTCTTCAATACCCAAATCCTCTCATTTTGTCGGTCTATTCGGGTAGATCCTATCGGGATGGCCCATTTTACCGGCTTGACTATGATATCATCGGTGACATATTAATTCTGGCACAGCAACTAGAAAGTTGAGTCATGTTTCTACACAAAAACCACCCACTCCTGATATTGAAAAAGTCATGGAAGGAGACTTCCTTATTAAGGAGGTTATTGATGTCAATGTTTCTAATGATGATGAGGACAATTTGAAAGAGCTTAGGAACAAAAAGAAAGATATATGGTTTTCAAGTGAGTGTCATTGTAAAGAAGTCAAAATTCTAACAAAGATATGTTAGAAAAAATTGTGAGCTTACAGAGTGACTCAATGAGTCAAAGGACAACAACTTCAAGGAAAGAGCAATATAAGGAAAAGGCTACTCAAACTACTAGTCTAATAAGTGATCCTTATTCAATACAAGCATGCATGGGTGGACGATATGAAAGATGTTCCCTAAGTTTACTACAACCTGATGGAGAAGTTTACAAGCAAGCATTGGAGACAAATATTTATAGTGATGGATGCCAAGAGAAGGAAGGAATTGATGGAGTTTTTTGCTAAGTACTTAAGATGGAGTGTTTATATCGTTGTGTTGTCACTTAATAATAAACAATTAACTATCTTGTATTGACTTCATTTAAAGTTCACGTAGTGTGATGAATTGTTTTTTTTAATATATATAAAATAAAATATAAAATTAAGAATATGTGTTATATTTTGTCTTATTTGTTATTCACTATTGACAATAGTTAACTTTATCATTTGTGAGTACAATTAATGTCTACGATTGAATCTATAGAAGTAGCACAAATTTTGAACCGGATGATTATGGTGATTTTATGGATTTAGTCTCGGGGTAAACAATCATGGAATATGAAAAAAATTATATTGACAAGACACCATGTAAGACATATATCAACGGTAACGACGTATACTCTAGAATTCTTAATTGACATGAAGCTAGATATTATGAGAACTTAGAACAATGAAAGATGTATTTATGAATTTTGTTAAACTTTAAAAGAAGTAATTTACATGAAGGTAAAAAAGTCAGCTTAAAAGAAGAGGTTGCAAATGTTTTCTATTATAGCACGTCATAACTAGTGGCATCGGGTATAGTTTCTGAGCAGATTCAACCTTCCTTGAACAAGGTGAGTAAATGGTTCAAGATTGTCTTTAAAGCAGTTTACAAGCTAGATACAAGTATAATCCAACAAAAAAATCAAATAAGTACACATCCTTATATTAGGGGCAACCAAAAATATTTTTCATTTTTTAAGGTAATTTGAATTAATATTATCAGTTCATATTTTGAGAGTTAATATTTTAGTTTTTGAATATTTTTTATTGAAATAATTATCATGTTAAAAATGTAGGATTGCATTGATGCCATTGATGGAACACATGTATCTATTTGGGCTCTGGCTTGTAAACAAACTGCTTTTTGGGAAAGAAAAGTGTTGATAGCATAAAATGTACTAGTCGTGTGTGGTTGTGTGACTTTAATATGTTTTACATTTATTTATTCTGGTTGGGAAAGGACATCACACAATTCACCAATATTCTTAGATACTTTATTGCCTGAAAATAATTTACCAAAGCCTAATTGAGATACATTTACCTTTTATTTATTTATTTTTAATTCAATACAATAATTTATCATTGTTTAGCATTTCGTCCTTATAACATTATTCCATGGGTGCATTGTTCACGTTACAAGTCTATGCTATCAGTTAACTCTGGATTTCTAACATGCATGGCTATCTAACCTCTTTTCGAAAGAACATATATTCCAAACTCTTAGAAATGGAAACCATTTTCAAGAAATGGAAACCATTTTCACAAAATGGGAATAGTTTTCACAAAATGAAATGAAAGCAGAAAATGAAAACAAAAAATAAAAAACGCAAACCAAACAAACCAATTTTTAGTTTTCACTCTATTTTGAAAATGTTTCCACTTAAAACATTTTCAAAAACCCAACCAAACATGTTTTCTCTATCATTTTTAACATGATAATTATTTCAATGAAAAATATTTACTATTAACTCTCAATACATGAATCGATAATATAGTTCAAAATACATTGAAATATGTAAAACATTATTGATTGCCTCTAATATGAGGATGTATACTTGTTTGCTTTCTTTATTGGATTATACATGTGCCTAGCTCTGCTTTTAAGACAATCATGAACCATAAGGAATGTTGAAACTATTCAACAATTATCCGACAATGCAAGTTGTGACATACTATAATCAAGAACATTGCAACCGCTTTCTCTAAGTTGACTTCTTTACCATCATGTAAATTGCCAACTTCCAAGTTTCACAAAATTCATAAATACATCTTCTATTATTGTATGTAAAGTTCTCATAACACCTAACTTCATGACCAACTAAGAAGACTAGAGTATACATCTTTCCTATCAATATAATGTCCCACATGGTGTATTATCAATAAAACTCTTTTCATATTTCATGACTGTCAACACACTAAATCCATAAAACCATCCAGTTTAGAAATGATAAAGTTAATTATTGTCAATGGAATAAACCACTGAAACGTTCAAATAAAAAATTCAAATAATCAACATAACAAATAAAACAAAAAATATAACACATTGATTTCCACCGAACAACACAACGATGTCATAATTATTTAACAAAAGCAATTTATCACACCACAAGAAAATTAAACTAAGTCAATAGTTAATTGTTTTGACAACACAATGATATCAACACTACATCTCAACTACTTAGCAAGATTTCATCCATTCCTTCCTATAAACATTTGCCTCCAATGCTAGCCTGTAACTCCTCCATCAGGTTTTAATAAACTTTTGAGGGAACATATTGTTTAATTATTTCATGCATGTCTTTGCTGAATAAGAATCACTGGACTAATAGCTTGATTCACCTTTACCTTATATCACTCTTCCATAGCTCTTGTTGTCCTTTGACTCATTCAGTCACTCCATAAACTCACAATTTTGTCTAACATGTCTTTGTTGAAATTTTTGGCCTTTTTAAAGCAACACTCACTTGAAAAATGTACAACTTTCTTTTTGTTTCTAAGCTCTTTCAAATCGTCTCATCATCATCTGAAACATGGACATCAATATGAACCTCCTTTTTCAGTTGGAGGCTTTTCAGTTGTTGTGATAGAATTGAATATATCACCGAAGATATCATAGTCATAGTCATACTCAAATCCATATTTCTTACTATTCTTATAATACTTTCCTTTTAGCATATGGGAAATGAACAACGTTAATACTACGCAATAAAAAAATAGTAGTAATAATAATAATAATAATTTTATGTTGAACTTATACCTTATATAAAACTTACCTTATTTCATCATGACATTCACTTTATTATTGAATACAAGATCCCAAGTGACTCCACTAAGCAATAATTTAAAAATCACCATACATATTTCTCAGCCGATTAAACTTTTCCTCTAGCTTATCCACACCATAATTTAAATTTTCTCGACTAAGTCCCGGTTTATTTCTTTCCGAATGATAATTTTAAATATTGACCTTTACAATCATCCACTTTAAACTCTTTCATAATTTTTTCCACTAAAAACCCTTATGTTTTCACTTGGTTAGTCTAAAACCTCACTCTTCTCACTTTTTTCTCTCATATGTCCAAACTTTGTGACAACAATGCATATAACGATGATTATTTTATTCCATCAATTAACATGTAAACAATAAATCTATTAGGTACATGAGATTCATCCATGAAAATAAAAACATCATATTATTCCATACTAACCATAAAAGATATTTTCAAACGTGTAACTATGTTTTAACTTACTTTGTCATGAAGTCAAGTGGGATATTAGGTGAATTTCCAATTCAAGAATTATTTATGATAAACCAAGTTGAAAAATATTTAGACGTTTAAAAATGCCTTTTATTGTACGTATGAAATAATATGATATTTTTATCATTATGGGTGAATCTGATATGCCTAAGATGGAATTTTTTATCTTAATTAATGACATAAAATAATCATCATTATATTTATTGTTTTTTGGACATAAGATAGGAGGAAAAATTGAAAAGGGTAAAGTTTTAGACTGAACAATTGAAAACACAAGGACTTTTATTAAAATAAAATTATGATAGAGTGAAAAGTGGACAATTGCAAGGGTCAACATTCAAAGTTACAAGATAGAAATAAACAAGGACTTGGTTGAGATAACCAAAACAAATTATGATATAGATAAGTTAAAGGCAAAGTTTAATCGTATGAGACAAATGCATGGTTATTTTTCAACTTTACTATTGCATACTGGAGTCATTTGAGATCTTAACTCCATTAAAATGAATGCCCCTAATGAAGTATGGGAGGATTTATTATGTATAAGTTCAACTTAAAATTATTATTGTTATTTTCTTACTATGGGTCACTATTAATGTTGTCTATTTTTCATATGTAGAAGGGAAGGAATTATTAGAATTTTAAGAAATATGGATTTGAATATGACTGACATCCTCGTTGACCTATTCAATTCTAGCCTAGCAACTGAAAAATTGAGTAACGTTTCTACTCGAGAGAAGCCAACTTCTTATGAGGAGAGAGCCATGGGAAGAGACTTCTGTGAAGGGATTCATACTAATGTTAATGTTTTTTATGATGATGGAGATGATGTGAAAAGAGCTTAGGAACAATACAATCTTCTGTGCAGCCAAAACTTCTAACAAAGATTTAGACAAAAAGAAAATTGTGATCTTATAGAGTGACACGGTGGGTCAAAGGGCAACAACAAGAACTAGATAAGAGCGATATAAGAGAAAGGCTACTCAAACTACTAGTCTAACCCTTATTCAGAACCGGCATGCATAGAATAGTTGTATGAAAGACGTTCCCTCTAAAGTTTACTACAACTTGATGGAGAAGTTACAAGCATACATTGAGGCAAACGTTTATAGTGGTGAATGCAGAGAGAGGGAAGGAATGGATGGAGTTGAAATATTTATATCATTATGTTGATACTTGTAGTAAACAATTAACTATCTTGTATTGACAAAGTTTAATTTTCTCATGGTGAGATGGTTTTCTTTGTTATAATTAGGACATCATTGTGTTGTTTAGTAAACGTCAATATGTGTTCCATTTTTAGTCTTATTTGTTATGTTAAATATTTGAATGATTTATTTGAATGGTTGAACGGTTTATTCTATTGACAATAGTTAACTTTATCATATATGTATACGGGTAAATATGTCTTTAAATCTCAAGTAGCACAGATTCTGAACTGGATTATTATCATGATATTATGGATTAAGTCTTGGTATTACCATCAAGAAATATGAAAAGAGTTATATTAATAAGACATCATGCATACGTGGACTGAAAAGATGTACACTCTAAAATTTCCTAGTCATGAAGATAGATGATATGAGAACTTTAAAATAATGCAAGATGTATTTATGAATTTTTATGGAACTTTAAGAAAAGTTGACAATTTATCTTATGGTAAACAAATTAGTTGATTGAAAGTGGTTGCTATGTTCTCGATTATACTATGTCATAACTTGTGTCATTGGATAGTCGCTAAACAGTTTCAACATTCCTTCCAAAGGTGAGCAAATGGTTCACAATTGTCTTAAAAGCAGTTTGCAGCATAGGTATAAACCAACAAAAAAAAATCAAACAATTACCCATCTCATATTAGTGGCAATCAAAAATATTTTTCATATTTAAGATATTTTGAATAAATATTATCAATTCAAGTAACGAAAGTTAATATTTTAGTTTTTTATATTTATTATTGAAGTAGTTATCATGTTAAAATATAGGATCGCATTGGTGCCGTTGATGGAACGAATTATCTATTGGGCTCTTACTTCTAAACAAATTGCTTTTCGTGAAAGAAAAGTGTTGGTAATACAAATTGTATTAACCGTGCGTGATTTTGATATGCTTACGAAACAAAGATTCACAGATCTTTTCAGATGCTACTCCTAGAAATAATTTTCTAAAGCATAATAGTAGTACAATTACCTTTTATTTATTTATTTTTAGTTCAATATCATAGTTTATTATTGTTTAGCATTTCGTCCTTATAACCTTATTTCATGGATGGATTGCTCGTGTGCTTAGCTACCTAACCCCCTTTCGAAAAAACAAATATCATTTGCTTGATTTTCGTGAAGAAGGAAGATGTGAAAAGAAGAATCATTCAATTACATGCACTATTATTAAAAAATGTTGTTGAAAGATGCTTTGGAGCTTTTATTGAAATTGATGTCAAATTAACCCATTAATAGACTCAAGATTAATTCTCATAGCTTCTTGCACTATACAATAAAAATTATATAAGAATACAAAATGATACATATCAACTCTTTGACCAATATGAAAACATGATTATGGATGAGTAAGGATTAACAGTCGAGCAACAATGTGTTCACGTTAAAGCTTATCAAGCTATTAAAATGGCACAAGCTCAACATATCATAGCAAATTAAAAGTGAGAAAGTTATTGTAAATCTTGAAAGGATTTGTACTTGATGTTACTACTAGTGAGACTTAAAAACTTTACCATTTTTATATTTAAAAACATGTATTATATCAAGAATATATGGTTGATAATATGGAATAGCACATGTTAGCATCATACTTGTTATTTAGTGCAAACCTTGTACTATGCTATTAATATTAATTAGAATTAAATTGCAAGATAATTTTTATTTTAAAAAATTATTATATAAAATAATTAAATGTGAATATATACATTTTTTATATAAAATAATTAAATCAAATATATTTTAGTCATTTTTCACTTTTTTTAATATTTATATAAAATAATAAACAAAATAATTAAATCCAACACATTTTAAGTAATATTTTTATTTCCTCAAAATAAAAAACAAGTAGTCAAACCAAACATGTTTTGAAAATTCCAAACTCTTAGAAATGAAAACAGAAAATGAAAATCAAAGTCGAACAGACCCATTTTTAAAGATGATTCCACTAAAAACATTTTAAAAAACTAAACTGAACATGTTTTCTCTACCATTTCCTATAATAAAAACAGGAAATGTCCAAACCAGACAGCCTCTTATCTTCCTATTTATTCTTCAATTTTGATGCACTTTCAAGAAGTGGAAGTAATAATGATCACGGAAGCTTCGAAGGTTTTTTCTCTCTCTAGCATTGCCTTTTAATTTTTTAAGGGTTTTCTATCGTGTGCAAAATTGTCGAGAATTCAAAATTAGAAATTTTAATAGAAATTTTTAGTGACTTAAAATTTTACTACAATGTATTTAATGGTTGCTTTAATTATATTTTTTACAATGTATTTAATGCTTTATTATGAAAAGTTTCTAACCTTAAAAAGTTTCACATAAAATTGGACACATTAGAATTACTTAAATAACTGAATAGCATAATTATTACAGACAACCAGCAAACATACCTTGATTGAGCAATAAAATTCCTCAAATTAACTTTCAAAAGAACAAGAATTTCTTCAACAATAACCTTGTCTGTCTATTTCATAAATCTGCACTCTGAGTAGAAGAGAAGCATAGTGCAATGTTTTTGGGAAACAATATCTACATAACCTCTTAATGGCTGATGAACAATTTCATCATCAACAATTCAAATGAGTTATGTACATGACTAACCTGAAGTTAAAGAATCTGAGTAAGTATATTGTGAGAAGTTGTCAAGGATTTGATTCTCTTTTGGCTCCTTGATCTCTAATTCGAAGTTTCCGACGACATATCCACATGCAAGTTTTCAGTAAGAATCAAGTTAGCAACCTGGCTTTTCCCTCCCATATCCACGTTTTAACGGTCCGAATTTTCGAGATGCATATTATAGAAAACATTGAAATCCGTTCGAAGCCAAATATCCTCTCTAACAACACCCCGAAATTGGAAGAAATAGATCTCTTGCTGGGGAATTCGGCACTTGACTTGGATCTTCATTCGCTTTATCGTAAAGGGCTTTTTGCACATAGAAAATCATGTAACACTGCGAAGCTCTGACAGTCGCTTCATCGACCTCAGTTATCCAAGCATCATCACATTTATACCACTGCTTCCTTAACCTGACAAAAGAAACATAATGGCCAGACTCGAGCGTTCCCGAATGTGTCACCACTGCAAAAACCTCAAACTCAGAAAACATATCCGATTCATCCCCCGCAAAAGTGAAAATTCTGTTTCCATATCTGGCTCTGATGATTGAGGAAGACAGATACGGAGTCATGTCCAAGGAAAACGGGAAGTGTAGGAACCGGTCTATTTTCCTTGTCGTCTTTTTAACAGAAGAGTGCTCGAAACGTTTTACGTGCAAACTAAGAACCAACGGAAGCTTTCTAATAGACATTTGTTTCATTGAGTCCTGCCTTTCCTGACAATTCTGGCAGTAAAGTTTCTGGTCTGATCCCAACTTCTCTGGCTTTGTGAACTGATCCAAACAACCAGTAAGCGTAGACATACTTCCGTCCTCGTTCTGTTTCGTAAGATTTTTACCTTTTTCGGTAAGAGAGACACCGGTGTCCAAGTTAAGTGAAATGTCCACACAAGGGTCATAGGTTGTTGAGGTGAATCCACAGGCCATACAAGTAACATCTGATCTCAATAAGCCATAGAACACTTTGTGAGCAATGCATTGACAATCTCCATGACCTGTATAAAATAATAATCAATTAATCATGGAACAATTTACATAGAACATAACAACTAACAACTTGGCAACTATGTGTATTTCTTTTACTGTTTGCTCAACGTAAAAGTACTTTCACTGGAAACAAGAAATTGTTACTTCAGTTAAAAGTAGTTGGAATTTTTTATTAAACCAAATCATAAACGTCTATATACTGTTGGAATCCGATTGGTCCAACGGAAAATCAAATTAACAAACATCACTACTTTTTTTTCTGTTACATCTCTGTTTTTCATTTAAAATAAACAGTTGGCGTAAAAGTTGCTATTACTTCTCTGTTTTTCATGTAAAATAAAACCTAGAGATATCATATTTTTTTTCCTTAAATAACTATCATATTGGATAAAGTACATAATTGTGAAAATAACTACAGTTATAACACAGAAATGACAGAATGTTGTACGATGCATATGAGACAAAGATATTTCAGGAAAACGCCAAATCTCAGCATTCAATTACCTTTGCTTCCATTCCTTGTTTTGCCCTCTTTCTCATGGATTGCGTCTAACATCGAAATGAAAAACTCATGAGCATCCTGCTGCTCATAACACGCTAAATTTGCTGAATGCTGCCACCAGCTTGAAACAAAAACAAAAGGTTTCACCATTCATAAGAAACAAGAATTTGAGCACCAAAGCAACACAAAGGATCCAAATCCAAATGTCATAAAAGTTTTGGGTTTCAATTGACGTTGCTCCAGCTTAACTTGCAACTACATTCATACAAACAGATCATCAACATAGAGCTTACAGACGGAAAATGTCCACAAACATTCACATACTTGCTTTTATCATAGAAATTTCCAATGGAGAACAAGCTACTTTTGTAACTTCATTCAGACAAAATCACATGTTTACATACAAAACAACTATCTTAAGGAATCAATAAATTTCCTTGTTTTATACTTGTTCAATTAAATTCATCTCCAGCTGGTTGAATATCAGAATACTTCAAATCAAGAAACTCACAAATGAAGCAAATCATATATCTCTATCAGATTAGATCTCACTAATAAATATCAGCCAATAGTTACACAATACAAGATACTGATACAGAATTACAGATATGCGGTTCATGTTGATACTCACTTAGTTACTTTGAAAGAACTGATGCTTTAAAAGAACTGGTACGTGATATGGTAAATTCGGTATATTGAGAGAATTACGACAACTAATTTCAGGAGATCAAAGCTAAAACGATAAATATAACAAAAGAACAGTGGCAGACCTGTAAAGAAACTGAGCAGGGCTATATGGATTTTGATCACCCGAATAAGCTGCCGAAAAAATAGCACTAACATCACAAAGCAAACAGAAACGATCCATGATTCTTCTCTGACATGCTTCCAAACGATGTCCACCACTCAAGAAATAGTCCCTGAATGGAATTGCATGTAACAATGCTTGCAAAACAGAATTCATGAAACAAGTGCTACCCAAATTGTTCAAACCCCTCAATCCCATTGGATAACAAGATTTAGCCCTCAGATCCTTGGATTGAACTTTGAACTTAGATTTCTGCAAATCCAATCCTCCTTTCAATCTCCTTCTTTTGATCAATCTCTGACCAATACTCTCATTTCCAGGGTTACCTGAAACTACTACACCAATTGAGTGTTTAGCGATCACAAATTGATCAAAATCAGGGTCATACACTTGATCACGACACAAACCACAAAAAAGTTCAGCCCTTTCAATATCCACAAACAAATTATGACCAGTTTCGGACTCTAGGTGCAAAAGGGTATGATCAAAACAAGAGATTGAAGAACAAATCAGGCACAAATAGAACCTCCCTTCACACCCATTACAGAAACTGCATCTGGGTATTCTTGATTTCGGTTTCTGGACACTGGTTTTCCCAATTGGAGAAGTCACAAGAAGCTTTTGAATCGCTTTGTAGCCACTAACGCCATGCTTGAGCTTGTATTCAGCAAGATGGAGGCAGGGTTCTGGATTTGTGTATAAAGGGTTTCTTTCAAACATAATATTAGGGTTTCAAATTAGGTTAATTGGAAGATTGAAAAACGGAATGTGATTGATGAAGAAACTGAGTCTTTTGAGTGATGTGATCGGAAAGAATGAATCAAGATGAAAAACAAGGATTGAGATGTGAAAAGAAATCAACTTTCAATTCCGATTCGTTATTGGTTTTGACAAGTGAAGGTGATGATCATGATTCATGATATAAAACAGAAAAATCAAACACGCTTCAATCAATAGGAGCTTGCAACTCAAGAATGATGAGAAGAAGACCTAAAGAAATTGCTTGCTGAGAGCTTTTGCTTTTCTTTTTTCTTTTTTTTTTTTCAATGCTTTTCTATTGTAAAAGGGAAAATAAAAAATGGAAAAGGAAACCGACTCAGTAACTCATTATGAGTCATTGGTCTTGGTCAAGATAATAAATATTTATACAAATAGAAAACTATAAGTAATTAATTATTGGATTTTCTTCTGCTTTTTCTAGAAAAGGATTTTCTTATTCTAACTTTAGACAACGTACAGTGAGATTACTTAGGTGATGTGCTTATGTTAAGCAACTGCTTTTAACAAGTAATTTTTCATTGTAGTTTGTTGACGAGATTTGAGTTGCTTACTAAGGATTGCTTGAAGAAGAAGTGAAACTAAAAAAAATAATTGTAGTGTAAGTATTGTGGGGTACGCGCGAGATCAATGTGAGTTGTGTAATAAGAATTTTGCATTGCAATATAATAGTTGCTTAAATTGAAAGAGTGATGTATACATGCGAAACCTACCAAAATATTATAAAACATTTGTTAAGCAACTCAACTAACAACCTTGCATTGTACATGGTCTTATAAGGTCTGTTTCATTAAGTACTAGAATAGATTTTGTAAAATTGTTTTAGAATGCATTCCTAAAAATCGATTTTGTTTGGATGGATTCTTGACAATGCAATTAAAGTACTTTTTAATTAGAATACGCTTCAATATGCATTCCTAAAATTAAAAAAATTTATAATTAATTTACTGTTCAGTAACATATTTGTCAAACACCCGGGAATGCATTTTGGAAACCAGGAATACATTTTGTCCTGATTCAGTAACCTGAGCTAATAGGCTCATACTGATTAAGGGATTTCTGATAGAAATTTTATATTAGAAACTATATAATAAATGTTTTCAATTTTAATAAAACTTTTATAATTTAATTATTCTTAATATTTTTTTATCTCAAGGTATTTATCACAGAAAATGATAACTAATTTTCTTTTTGAAACTAAACTCGCACAAAGTTATAAAATATCACTTCATTCTTTTCAACAGAGCCCGCATATGTAGTTAAATCGGGTCAAATAAAAATATTAATAAGTTCTTAAAATTTTAAGTGACTTTTTCTAATGAAAGAAAGAGAGAAAAATAGCTTAAAATAAGTCACAAATAGAAGTTTTTGCTTATTTTTCTAACATTTTTATTTTCATTGAACATACACCAACTACCATAGACACAGCCGAACTGCCACCGTACCACTGCCCGCCAAATTGCCGCCACCCACTGCCCGCCGGACTGCTGCCCACTGCCGCCGATCAACAATTTTTTTAAAAAATATTATAATATATATATTATTTTTTATTATTATAAATAAAAAATTTCAAAATAAGTAGCTTATACTAAATTAAAAAAAAATAAAATTATCAAACAGTTTATGACTTTTTTTAAGTCTCTTAGGTTAAAAGTGACTTCTAAAAAAAAAAACTGGACAGATGATACCTAACTCTATAAAAGAGATGATATTTTAGATGAAAAAAAAGAATTTTATATTATTTTATTAATAAAAAAAATATTAACTTTATTACATATATAATAAAGTTAAAGAATATTTATTGTCACTTTAAATATATTTATTACTATTTTCTTTTAATTATTTTAATAATATTTATATGTTAATATTTTTATTTTATTAGTTAAAAATATATTTAAAATTTAAAAACAAAATACAAAAGAAGTGATAATAGACCCTTTTGAAGTGATAATAGACACTTCCATAAAGTTAACATAGAATCCTCTTTAACTGTGAAAATATTCAGATTTGGGTTAATTGAATTTCTTGAAGAAAAGAAATTTAGAGTAGGAACAGTAAAAAATTCTAGAGGAGTGTGAGCGATCCTGGAAGAAGCTACCAAATAGATATTAGATGGTTGCGTGTCTCTACTTCCTAGTCTTGTTTGTTTTTACGGTAAAAATTTGTTGGTCATCAGATTTGTGGGCCATTTGTCTCTACTTCCTTTGTTTTTAGCAGGGATAACAACGGGTGGGTAATAGTCCTCTTACTTATAAATATAATTATTATTTAATATTTATTTATTTTTAAGTTAAAAGATATTATATTTTTTAAAAATATTTTACATTGAAAAAATTATAATATATTTTTTATGTTAAATATTTAATATCACTTTTAGGAATTAAAAGAAAAAATATTTTAAATACTGTAAATTTATGATTTTTATTATTATTAACGGGTAATAGATATTCATGAATATCTTATTGAAGAATATAGTAGATATTATTTAGCTATTTCTATAATAGTTTTCTTGAGCTGTTTTTATTTTTGTTTCTCTTTAGGCCCATTTTCGTTTCCTCAAGCCCAATTCCCTTAGGCCTGATTTGTGTATATAACCTTACTTTTCTGAATGAAATATAATACGCTTCCATTATTTTCCAATATGGTATCAATGCGTCTTTTAGGTTACGATCCTCTTCTTGGCTCTGCTAGGGTTTCGTGAGTGCCGTTGTCGATCCCTATTCCCTGGCTAGGGTTTCCTTGGCTCCGCCATTCCTTCTTCCCCTCTTCCCACCGCTTCTCCTATGCCTCTGTTGGTGTAGTCGCTTCCTCTCCCTCTTTCTTTTTCCTTCTTGATCTGTCATGGCTGCGACCTCTCCGATTCTTGATGAATCCCAAAATCCCTCCTCCCCATATTACCTCCACCCTAGCGAAAACCCTAACTCTGTCATCTCCACTCCTATTCTTGAAGGATCCTCCAACTACTTGCTTTGGGCTCGCAATCTCCGTCGTGCCGTCATTTGCAAAGAAAAATTAGGGTTTCTCACCGGGGAACTTCAACAACCCAAGCCTGGTGAGCCACTTCATCATGCTTGGATAAAATGTGATGCCATGGTGATGTCTTGGATAATGAAGGCCGTCTCGCCCCAGATCGCTCGCAGTATTGCCTTCTTTGACTCTTCTCAAAAGCTCTGGATAGAGCTCCGTGACTGGTACTCTAAAGGCGACCACTACCGTGTTTCTGATCTCCTCCATGCCGTTCACTCGATTAACCAAGGAGAACGTTCTGTCTCTGATTACGTTTTACACTTACAATCTTTATGGCAAGAATTAGATGCTTTACGCCCTGTCTTCCAGTGCACATGTTTCACACCATGCACCTGTGCTTTGGCCAAAAATGTTACTAAGACCCATGAAAATGAATATGTAATTTGTTTTCTAAAGGGATTGAATGACCCATATGATTCTGTTCGCAGGCAAATCATGCATTCAAACCCTCTTCCTCCAGTTTCCTCTGTCTTTGCCCAGATTCAATAGCAAGAACGCCAGGATTCCACCAATCCCTTTCTGGATTCAAAACCCCAACAGTTTGTGGCTGCTGTTTCTTGGAAAGGTCAGACTTCTAAAAACCCTAATTAGGGCAAAGGTAAAACTCAAAACTCTTCCTCTCGGGGACCTTCCATGAAAGGAAAAATATGCGAGTTCTGTCATCGGGAAAACCATACGATTGATGTTTGTTACTTTAAGAATGGGTTCCCTGATAACTTCAAATTTAAAACCAAGAACCCTGGTTCTACCATGCCACCCCATACCCCTGTTGACAAGAATCCCTCTGTTTCTGCTGTTGATACTCACACTGCTTCTATGAATATTTCTAAGGAAGGTTATGATCTTCTTCTTGACATGCTTTGGAAATTAAAATCTTCTAGTTCTGAAACTAACATCAATCAACTGACACAAGCACCACATAACACACACACCACTTCTGCAGGTATAGATCTTAAATTACATACTTGGCTTATAGACTCACGAGCCACTGATCATATTTGTAGCTCTGTTGAGTTTTTTACTTCTTACCATGCCATATCTACTATTCGTGTTAACCTGCCTAATGGTGATGTTACTCTTGCTAAATTCTCTGGACAAGTTAGGCTTTCTGATTCTTTAGTGCTTGATGATGTGCTGTTAATACCTGATTTTAGATTTAATATTCTGGCTGTTCATTGCACCGCTGCTTCTTTGAATGTTGCTTTCCACTTTGATGAATCTGTTTGTGTTATACAGGAGAAGCTTACCCGGAGGACGATTGGGCTTGCTAAGGCTCTTAACCACCTCTACATCCTTGATGAATTAGATCCTTCAATTGCTAATATTTTTCACTCTGTTTTTACTGTTAATAAATCTGATATCTGGCACACACGCCTTGGATACTCGTCTTCTTCTGTTTTACGTGCTATTTCTTCTAAATTTCCATATGTGAAATGTTTGTATAATACTGTTTGTGATTCCTGTCACCTTGGTAAACAGACCAAACTCCCCTTTCCTAATGACAATAACAGGACTGATTCTGCTTTTTCTCTTTTACACATGGACATTTGGGGACCCTTAAACATTAATTGTGTGCATGGCCATAGATATTTTTTGACTATCGTAAATGATTACTCTCGCCACACTTGGGTGCATCTTATGAAAAATAAATCTGAAACTAGAACTTTAGTCATGAATTTTATAGCATATGTACATAATCAGTTTAATACTGCAGTGAAAGCTATACGTAGTGATAACGGTGTTGAATTTTGCATGCATGATTTCTTTGCTAAAAAAGGTATTTTACATCAACAATCCTGCATTGAAACCCCTCAACAAAGCAGTGTTGTTGAGAGGAAACATCGTCATATCTTAAACACTACTAGATACCTTTTATTTCATTCCAACTTGCCTCAATGTTATTGGTGTTTTGCTGTTTCCCATGCTATTCACTTAATTAATCGCCTTCCCAGCCCTATTTTGAACAATTCTTCACCTTTTGAGTTATTGTACAAACAACCTCCCACCCTTTTGAACTTAAAGGTTTTTGGTTGTTTATGCTTTAGTAATACTCTAACTGCTCATAGACATAAGTTGGATGCTAGGTCTAGAAAATGTGTTTTTCTTGGTTTTAAAAATGGAACTAAGGGGTTCATTGTTTTGGATATTGAAAACCGGGACATCTCTGTTTCAAGGAATGTCCGTTTTTTTGAAAACAACTTCCCTTTTAGGTCAGAACAACGTGACAGTGTTGTTCCTGACCACGCTACCCTACCCTCCAATGAATCCCCTTCTTTTTGGTTTGATGACCCTCATAACATGGGATTCCACCTCCTTACAGCATCCTCCTCCCCTGTTACTGAAGAGGGGACATCCACTGTTATCTCTGAAATTCCTGCTTCATCCTTTTTAACTGATTCCTTTAACGTTGATCCGTTGCATTCTGGTTTAAATGATAATTCTATTCCTGATAATACTAGCACAGATGATACTACCATGCCTATGCTTCATAAGTCCACATGCTTAAGATCTGCCCCTGGTCACCTTTTAGATTTCCATTGTAATCTGCTACAAGGTAAAACTCCTCTTTCTGGCTCTAACGTTAAGTTTCCCATATCTTCTTACCTTAACTATGATAATCTGTCAAAACCCTTCGCCTGTTTCACCATTTCAATAAGTATGAATACTGAACCTAAGAATTATGCCTCGGCCTGTCAACACCCTCACTGGGTCCAGGCTATGAATGATGAGCTACATGCTCTGGCTCTTAATAAAACTTGGGATTTGGTTCCCTTGCCTAAAGGTAAGAAGGCTATCGGCTCTAAATGGGTTTACAAAGTGAAATTTAAAGCTGATGGTAAAATTGAACGATATAAAGCTCGTCTTGTTGCTAAGGGTTACAAACAGGTTGAAGGTATAGACTATTTTGATACTTTTGCCCCTGTTGCTAAACTTACCACTATGCGTCTTTTATTAGCTATTGCTTCTATTAACAATTGGGAATTGCACCAACTTGATATTAATAATGCTTTCATTCATGGTGATTTGCATGAAAATGTTTATATGCACGTTCCACAGGGTTTAAATGTGCCTAACTCTAAACTGGTTTGCAAACTTCGAAAATCTCTTTATGGTTTAAAACAATCCAGCAAAATGTGGTATGCTAAGTTGTCTAGTTTTTTAACTTCTATTGGTTACAAACACTCCAAACATGATCATTCTTTGTTTACTAAAATTACTGTTAATCCATTACTGTTATTTTGGTGTATGTAGATGACTTAATTGTTGCTGGTAATAACCCTGTTGAGATTGAATCAGTTAAAGCTAAACTGGACATGAAATTTAAAATCAAGAACTTAGGCCACTTGAAATATTTTTTGGGATTGGAAATTGCCAGATCTCACCTGAGAATATCCATTTCTCAGAGAAAATATGCTCTGGAATTAATTGAGTCTGCTGGCTTTCTTGCAGGTAAGCTAGCTCCTACGCCCATGGTCAAAGGCATTTTGAAAGATGCATTAAATGATGATCCTTATGAAGACGTTGCTGGTTATAGACACATCGTTGGCAGGCTCCTCTACTTGACCACCACCAGACCTGACATCCAATATCATGAGCAACAACTTAGCCAATATCTACACAAGCCCAGAGTCAAACATTATCAAGCCTCTTTACGCATTCTGAGGTATCTTAAGAACAATCCTGGCCAAGGCATCTTCTATCCTGCTAATTCACAACTCCACTTGACTGCTTTTAGCGATTCCGATTGGGCTGCTTGCAAGGAAACAAGGAGGTTTGTAACTGGTTTCTGTATTTTTTTAGGGAAATCCCTCATTTCCTGGAAATCAAAGAAGCAAGCCACAGTTTCCAAATCTTCCTCTGAGGCAGAATATCGGGCACTTGCGTCAACAACATGCGAAATCCAATGGTTGTGGTATCTTCTTCGTGACCTTGGTCTTAAACTTCCAAAATCTGCTGATCTATATTGTGACAACGCTTCCGCCATTCACATTGCTCGCAATGCTGTTTTCCACAAGCATACAAAACATATAAAAATAGACTGTCATATCGTGAGAGAAAAATTACAGCGTGGTCTCATTAAACTACTACCTGTTCCTTCCACTCATCAAGTTGCTGACATTTTCACCAAAGTTCTGGAACAAGCTCCTTTCTCTGTTAATCTCTCCAAGCTAGGAGTTCACAACCTGTACTCCTCAGCTTGCGGGGGAGTATTGAAGAATATAGTAGATATTACTTAGCTATTTCTATAATAGTTACCTTGGGCTGTTTTTATTTCTGTTTCTGTTTAGGCCCATTTTCGTTTCCTCAGGCCCAATTCCCTTAGGCCTGATTTGTGTATATAACCTTACTTTTCTGAATGAAATATGATACGCTTCCATTATTTTCCAATATATCTGTTGATATTGATAATGAGTATTATTTACGAGTGTGGATTTTTATTTTATTTTTTTGCCCTCCTAGTTTTTAGTCAAGTGGCTCTCTGGGCTGTTATTGTTATTTGAGAATTGTTGTTTGGAACTTTTTTTAATCACGACATATTTGTTTGTCATTTCAAGAAATTAATTACTCTAGACCTAACAAAGAAAGAAAGATGGAAATTAATTACTGAAAGAACGAAAAAAAGGAATAATTAATTTCTGAAAGAACGAAAAAAGAAAGAAATTAATTTCTGAAAGAATGATAAAAGAAAAAAAATAATTCCTTAAAGACGGAAAAAAGAATGACACTAGTTTCATAAAGACCAAAAAAAGAAAGAAATTAATTTCTGAAAAACAAAAAAATTTAATGAAATTAGTTTCTGAAAAACCAACCAAAAGAGAAAGAAACTATTTTCTGAAAGACCAAAAAAAGAGTAAAATCAATTACTGAAAAAAAAAGGAATTTAATTTCTTAGTATTTTTTATCATTTTTGAAAATAATTTAAAAAACCACTTCAAAAAATTAGATGTCGAAAGTTAAACATAATATTCTCTATAATAAAACGAAGTACTTCCGAAAAAAATAATTGTGGTCTAAGTTTGTTTTTTTTTTTAATCAAGCAAAAATTAGATTTTAGAAGTGACCAAAATAACAATGCTGTGATTAACAACAAAAGTGGTGCAAAAAGGAATTACTGGTGAAATATGGGCTAGATTAAACTACAAAAAGCAAACGTAGGCCTTTTATAGTGGCACCATCACTATTTATATCAACACCATCCCTTTTTTAAAAATCTTTCATAATTTAAACCTTAGACACAGCAATTTTTTTCAAAGATTCACGAAATAACAAAAAATCTTATTAGGTAATGTCTTTATGAAGATGCTAGTTAATTCACTAATGTTAAAAGATTCACCAACTACTAATGTTAAAAGGAATATAATTCAAACTTGACGGATGACTTGACTCAAAAGTAAAAAAAAAAAAAAAGATAGTGGTGAATGAAAACCTTGACAGATATATAATGACTAGATTTTATAAGGTAAGGAGAAGAAAGTCCAAAACTTTCGTCTATCCAAATTTAACTACCAATCACTTGTAACCTTCATCCCGCTCTGCCCTTAATTTTCTACTTAAGAGGATGAAATTCCTAAAATAGAGGGAAAACTTCAAAGTTACTAGCGAGAAATTGGAAAAATGCATTAACTTATTTGCATGTTTACTTCTGCTGGTATTAGAGCTCAAGCTCTAAAGAGACATTTGCTATCTGAACTAATTTTAACTACTTTAATGATAAAGTGTTTTCCAAATAAGTAATACCCACATCATAATGTAAGAATGAAAAAAGCATTCCCGAAAAAGTTAATTAGCTAAATGTTTAGCTTATACCAAAGATAAATAAGTTATGATCTTAAATAACTTTCCCAAAAATTAAAAACATTCTCAATACCAAACACCTAACATTATTAAAGGACAAAGATACAGAAAGAAAGAAAGGAAAAAAAAAAAAAAAAGCCAAATGTAAGTTCATCAGGAAGGGAACAAATTAAAGACCACTAATATTTACCGCTGGAGTCTATGCATTACATAGATATAATGAAAATTTTAGAACATCCACTCATCAGATCTATGGAACATAAGAAAAATTAAAACACAAGTTTGGCACATGCACTCTAAAACGTGCAAAAGGCCAAAAGTGATTCTGAATTACTCCTTAGTTGTGTCGAAATAGATCTACGTTTACCACATCCCAACTTAATATGATGCAAAACCAAGCCAAACACACACATATAGAGTGCGGCTTGCCCGAGTAGGAGTTCTGTCAACCTGCCATTATCAAGAGCTGCCAAAATATTCTTTAAAAAAGTCTGCTAACCAAATGTAATTGTCTTCAAAAGAAATCCATCTGTAGGAATTGGGAATGGGAAGGGGGCAAAAGAAGAGTTTATACTAGCAGCTACTACCACTAAACTACCCTAACTACACATAAAAATGCTACCAACAATTAAGGGTCTATAGCACAAAGGTTTAAATAGAGGGCTCAATGCCAGAGAAAAATAACTTCCCAAAATACTGATTAAGCACAAGACGAGCAAGCCAAGGAATGAACGGAGAATGGGTATCAACTTAGTTTCTTCCGCGCTTCTTTCCACTCTTAGCCTCATTTCCAGCCTTGGATGAAGTTGATATCTTGCCCTTGGTGTCTTCTACCTCTCCGGTAGAATCCTCTGAGTTCTCATTTCTTCCGCGTTTCTTTCCACTCTTGACCTCATTGCCAGCCTTTGATGCACTTGAAATCTTACCCTTGGTTTCTTCTACCTCTTCTGTTGAATCCTCAGTGTTCTCGTTTCTACCACGCTTCTTTCCACTCTTGGCCTCATTAGCCTTCATTGAACTTGATGTCTTACCCTTGGTGTCTTCTGCCTCTTCTGCTGAATCCTCCGAGTTCTCATTCTCTGACTCTTTTGCCTTTAACAATTTAAATTTAACCTTGCTAGAGGCATTATTAGACTTCCCGCCACTTTTGGTTGATTTTGCCTTCGAGGCAGGAGTCTTGGATGCTTCTTTCTTGGATTTGCCAGTCTTCTGAGTTTCTTGCTTTGACTTAGCTGAGAGTGTATTAACATCTTCATCTTTCGATTTGTTTATCTTGGAGCTATCGGTGCTCTTGGATTTGCTTTTTTGTGCAGCATCAATAGATTTACCACCAGTTTTCGGAGACTGATCCTTAGATTTTCCACCAACTTCATCCTCAGATTTTCCAAGAGACTTGGAATCTTTTGATTTGCGATCAGATTTGCTGCTATCTTTCGACTTCAGGCTGGATTTCACAGATGCCCCTTTTGCTTTACTGGTTGTAGCTCCTCCACCACTACATAAATTAATGTAAAAGATTGAGACTTGAGTGATTGTCAAACAAAAAGCAGAGCAGGTACAAATTAAGGACATTGACCTACCTTTTAGAAGAAGATTCCTTCTTTCCTTCCTTTTTTGATTCACTAGCACTTGCTTTCCCTTTCTTTTTTGGTGGCCTGAATATAATCAGAGAAAAACGAGTGTAAATGAGGCCAAACCCTAACATTGAAGACAAACACAGCTAGAAAGCGTAATATGAAATAATCAAATACAGCAACAAATAGCTCATATCCAATGGAATCTTTACGATAGGAAACAAATTTTATAATAATGCACTATAGTCTAAATCCTAAAATGATGCTGGTATACCCACCCAATGATTTATTAGTGCTCAATACCATAAATCGTCACGCCCACTTAAACTGCAAGACCAGTATGCCTGTTTATTATAAATGGATTGACCCTGACTCAACCACCGAAAGTGTTGTAAGGAATAATTTGGCTACATTAATAGTCAAGTAGGATTTCATCGTGCACCCCCCACCCCAATGCCCAGCAGGACAGGACATCTAAGGCATAAGTTTAATGACTAGACATCTTCAAGTGATCCAGTATAAAGAGACTGGGCTCTGGTACCAATTTAGCATTTGAGAAAAGAAGAGAACATTTGAGAGGATAAGTAAATGAAATGGCATGAGAAAATAACACAGTAGGGTAACACACTATGAATGGAACGTCCTATTAGTAAGAGTGCAACACCCCAAGTACATGAATGAAGTGACCTGTGCACGTGAATATGCTATTTCATAAGTACAATGAATGAATCTACTATTTCTAAAGAACGTTAATCACTGTTATCTCCTAAAACTGTTGTTATCCATTTGCTTTAATAGGCAGACAAATTGGCTATAAAAAACAGCAACTCATCCCACCCCACCCCCCAGAGGACCGAGAATGAAGCCAACTTTAAAACTTCTGACCAAAACTATTGCCACGGAAAAAATCGTATGAAGTCTCCATATTTTTCAATTCAACATGCAATCATAAAAAAATTTTAGATAAACGAAAGAAACCCAATATTTGTAGACATAGTAGGCTGTGCTTTTATGAGCATATATCAAATTAGCATTCCATCAAATCAAATTAAAAATAGGCACAAACCATAACATCAACAGACAAGTGTAGACAAGTCAACAAGAGGGTAAAACTGCACAATAAGAATACCAAACGAAAAAAAGATGCAAGTAATTATAATTTTTTATGAAAAAAAAAGGATTCTACATAAATGATATCAACAATAAGCACCACATACATATAAGCGGAAGAGGCAGGACTTGCGCGATCACTCCCTTCTTCCTGTTAACAGAAATAAATGCCATTAGTATAAACGTAGAAAGTTCAATATACAAAAATTCAAGGCAGAGACCAACCCCATCAGAATCAGCACTATCTTCAATGATTTCCCATTTTTCCTTTTTAAGAAGTAATATTTCCACGTCACCATCATCATATGCAACCTAAGATAGACAAGAGAATGAACATACAAGCTGTAAGCTATATATTAATTGGAAATCTGAACTTGATAATTTTAGTAACAAACAAGTTGTAAGCTATATATTAATTGGAAATCTGAAATTGATAATTTTAGTAACAAACAAGGGGCTTGTTTGGTTTGCATATTTCCATCTCTTGTTTCCATAATTATAAACCTGCTACCTTGTTTTCATTTTGTTTCATGTTTTCTGAGGTTTGCAAAGGAAACATTGGAAACAACTAGAAAAAAGAAAATTCTGTTTCCAATGTTTCTTATTTAAATTTCATGAAACAGAAGACAAAAAGAAAACAAGGTGGGAATTTTGTAGTTAAATAGAAAATAGGAAATGAAAACGAGAAATGGAAATACAAATCCGAACAAGCCTAAGCCAACTTGAGCGGGGGTATAATAGCAAAAGATACATAATTTACTATCCAATCGATTAAGCCATATAACAAATTTAGTTAAAAAATTCTCCAATGATAAAATATAAATGAGAAGGGAGCAGGGGAATGGAAGGGAAAAGAGATTATCATATAGCTTCCAAATCACCTTGTGCCTTCTATTGGCAGGATCAAACGAATCGATAACACCTTCATAAAACCTACAAAAAGTTATGAGTCAATGAGAATAATAATTTATCACCTATTATATCACATCAGAGTAAAGAGACAAACTATACAGAAATAGAATAAGCATTTACTAGACTTGAAAGCTGATCAACAAAAAAATAAGGCCCCCAGTTCTGTAATTCAACATTATCGTATACCTTTCCCAAGTCCCACCATTTCACTCCAAAGGTTATATATCACAATATCATTTTAATTCCAAAAAACCCATTGTAATTGCCATGTTATTGAGTATAAAATAGAAAAGAAATTACAAATTATTCATTGCTGTATAAAAATTTTATAAAACAGAAAAACCTTTCTTCCTTAAGTTTTAAGAGTTATTTAACAAGAATAGATATTGGGCTTTTACCCAAACAAAAAACAATACATTAATGAAAAGAAATCCTGGATATATTAAGGCTACTAAGCAATGCTGGGGGACAAGAGAATGCAACAGCCAATGGTGAGACTCTTTGGCATGATCACCATCAATCTCATATCGGCACGTATCCAAGACTTTTTTTAATGAAAAAATACATTTGATACTATGGAACAATATCCCCCATGTATGGGGGCGTATCCATATTGGATATGCATCCGATAATGCAGCCATGGAAATGGCAAATTGGTGTTTCGCAGGAGGTGGTTGGCTACTGGGAGTCTTCCAAAACAGGCATAGAAATGAGAATCTGCAAACCCCACCACATCAGGGGAGGGGGGTTGCCACCCTTTGCAGAAAACAACTATGGGTTCATGCTGACTACGTAATAGGTTTGGAAGAACTTATTTTGCGACTCTATGCAATGGGTATGTGCAACAAAGAAAACACTGCTGATTCTATAAATAAAGAAACACTGCATGCAATTGGGAGAACAGAGAGTGAGAGAAAAAATTCCATAGAAGATCAAATAGGTACAGTTAAATGTGAGCAAAAACAAAAATTCCAATCTAAGATTAGCAGCCACTCCACAGCAATAGCACTACTATTAATAATTAATGCATATGTATACAAAATTCTAATTCACACAAATGCGATGGAATCAGATTATATCATAATTAGCCAGCACAGAAATAATAATCCAGAGAATAGACATAACAATCATGCAACCATATATACCCATATATACGCAAGAGAAACAGCTAGTGGAACAAGCAAACGGCATAAATTAAAACTAAATTCCTAACCACCATAACACTTGTCCCTGATCCCTAACCAAATTCTCAGCACAACAGGTTACAAATTAAGAATCCCCATGTACTTACGCTTCATCCTCTGGCCACCACACTTTGACACGGGAACCAACAAGATTTTTACCATATTTGATGGTATTGGACTCCTGAGACAACAGCCAAAAGATTAGGAATGAAAATGAAACTCTAAATAGCAAGAAATAGCTAGAATTGCATGTGTTTTAGAACTGCATAACAAAAATATGGATTATCAATATATCAATAAGAAGTATGCCCATAGCATATAACTACATCCTAAGGTTAAGCAGTAATAAATGAAAGCTAAGCCTAGGAAAGAGATAATAAGGTGCGGCAGGAAATAGATGTTCGGCACATTGACAAGTAATATTTCAAAAAAGGCAGTAGTGCAATTAAAAAGGCTCCATATTTGACCATACTGCAAAAGGCCTTTATAGAAACAATATATTTGTAAAAAGGTGCCCAGATGACTACAATAAGTTATATTTTAAAATTTAAGAGTTACAGAACAGGATATATACATTTTCTTTTCCTGGAGTGTGTTTCCTCTTCAAATTTGTCTTCGGAGTCTCCTCTGAGAGCTCATCTTTAGCTGATTTCACAGTTAACTTTGGCACAGATACCATTTCCTAAATAATTTACAACTGCCATTAATATTTTGTATGTCAACAAAACAAAAAGGCAAAACAAATATCTACAGGACCGGGAAAAAATCTAAAGGAAGCAAAAAAGTACCTTATCCTCATCATTAGCAGAAGATTTTGCTTGATCCTTTTCAGAATTACCTTTCCCCCTACTCCTCTTTTTTTTGTCCTCCAATTGCTTCGAAGAGGATCCGCCACCACCCTTGTTTTTCTCTTCTATTTTTATAGCAGGGTGCTTTTTTGCATTTGGATCATTCACAGACCCACTTCCTTTTTTAACTGCATCTACCACAGTAGCTTTCTTCAAATCAGAGCCACGACCAAGTCCCTTTTTTGCGGACGGCCTCACAGGTTTTGCTTCAGAATCACTTGTTCCTTCAGACACCTTTTTCGAAACATCCTCTGCAGACACTTCTTTTGCAGAGCTGTCCTTCTTTTTGGCTCGATCACGTTTCTTTGAACGATTTTCATCATGGATACTCCCACTTACTGAAGGAGAAGCAACAACGTTAGATTCAGCATTACCTGTTTTTGGCGATGAAATTCTAGCATCAATCTCTTTGTCATTCTCTGAAGGTTCCGCAGCCTCAACACAATCATCCTCATGAGGCGAACTTGGAACATCCTTGCTGTGACTTTTAGAGTCAATCATTTTCTCATCTACCTTCTCATCAGCAAGATATGAACCCTCAGATGACTCTGCTAATTTTGAAGAGTTAGCCTTCTTCCCCTTCCTCTTGGAGGCTTGCTCCAACTTTTGTTTACTATTGTCAACTTTCTCAGTCTCCAAATCTTTGGGTTCCTCATTACTGGATAAATTATTACCTTTTGACTGAACAGAACCACCGGTACCAACTTGTTTCTTTGGGGCCTTTGAATCTGGCAAAGTGTCATCTTGTCCAGCCTGTACAATGCCATTGCTCACAACTGACTTGGGAGATATATCGCCAACGGGAGTATCTTCCTGGCGTACTGCAGCTTCTTTAGCATTCTCTCTAACCACCTGATTATGCAGAATTGACATTTTCCAATGATCAATGCTGGAGGTTTTTTTAAAAATACAAAGAGAAACAAAAACATGCAGGATGAAACAACATACCTGTGAAGACTCTTCCACCGGCTCCTTCACTGATTTGTTCTCGTCCTCCTGGACCAAAACAAAGTTGACCATGAGTTATGTAATATTAAAATTTTTCAATCCAATCAAACATTCATAGACATAAAAACAAGAAAATTTACCAAATTATTATTAGTAGCAAGAAAATCTTTTTGCTCCAAGCTAAAAGACAAATCTTCACATATCGAAGCAAGAACATTACTATAATCATCCAATGAAATACTCAGAGTATTTACTGCTTGGGCTAAATAGGGTTTAAGCTTGGATGCACAATTTTCCAGAACTCTCTCCCCCAACTTCCGAGCAATTGGCAAAACTTCCTGAATAATGATGACAGCAACCATGAAAATCATAAGAAAATGACGATGAAAAACAGTTCAATATCAAAATCATAATTTATTAGGAAAGAACCAAATAAAAATGCCAAACTCCAACCTCATTTTCTTTCTTTATGCTGGCTAAGATAGGAGAGAGTAAGTCCAGGGAAATATCCTCACTTTCCTCTAGCACAAGAGTCATTATGGTTTCCATGGAAGAAAAAACATTATCCGGATGATTCTCCCTGAAAGTTTCAGACCGAGGAAGTTAGTACCCTTATGATATATGACCCATTCTGTTCCAAGTGACTACAGAAATCATCAGTGGTTTGTATATATCCAACAAAATTATGACATAAAACAATCACTTAAATTCACACATATATACAAGGTATTAAGCAGAAAACAAATCAAATAGAATCAACTATCAAGATCAAACAAACTACAATTACTGCTTCTTTTAATGTCATAATAACTCCAAACCAAAAATGGAAGCATTGCATTTAATTTCTAGTTAGGCCATATTAACATAAAATATGTGGTAGTCTCGTAGAATCAAAAGTTTCCTTCTTTATGTTTATGTTCAATCATACCAATATAATGACTTGGTGCAATAAAAGCCCATATCCAGTGATATAAAAACAAAGAATGACAAAAAACAGGAGAAACATCAAGATCAATATTTGGAACCAGTTTTACCAGTCGCCAAGTAGTCAGAATAATGCAGGACATCAACCCTCACATTCAACTAAAAGTGAAATTTGTCAATCCACCCACCTTATCATATTATCTAAGTAACTTCCCACTTAATATAACTCATGAATCAGGAGCTTTTATGATTCTGGACTTGTATATAACTCATAACAGCTCTTACCTTATTGTCTTCAAGAAATGTTGAAACATCTCCAATATCAGGGCATCACATTCAAGATCCAGCATTACCACACAGGATCTAACCTTTGCAACTGTTTCAAGAATTGAAATCTTTTTTGTAAATGATCGGCTTGACTCATCGTGTAGATTTTCAAATGAAGATACAATTAATTGGAAGACCTCCTGAAAGAAAATGACATCAGTAAAACTTCAAAGATATAAACAAAACATGATAGTAGAATTCAATTATCTTAAAGTAGAAAATAATTTTAGGCACCTTCATTTGGTCATCATCATAGGGAGCTTCAGGTGCAGTTATTCTTGTTACCTCACTGATACAAGAGGCAACCGCAACTTTGACATCGACATCCGAATGCCTTATAAGTTTATCAGCAATTAACGCTTTCAATGATGGAGAGAGTGCGTTTTGCATAGATTTCGAAGGTGACTGTTCAACCTTTGAAAGGCAGATTTCAACTCGCTGCAAGTCAAAGAAAAAAAATGTAAGATCAAGCAGCAAATAGGATTAATGTTTAGGTCATCCACAAAGTTTGGAATATTTCTTGAGACTTCTAGGGGAATTTATATTATCATATTATGAATATGAACTATAGCTTGAGTTGTGAGTTGGGACTTTCATATGTGTCTTCAATTGGAGCTTAACCAAATTTTTTGTTGTTGTTGTTGTCATCATATTTTAGAAAGGGTCTCATAACGAGTGTTACGAAGACACAATTCGTGTCCCTCCTCCCCAAATAATCCTAGTTAGGATCTCCAATATGACAACCTTGGCTGTCTCGCTGTGACAATAGTAAATTTTAACTTGCAAGACTCCACACAATGAAAATATATTTAACCTAGTGGCAAACAACAACAACAACAATAACCATTTATCCCACTATATTTAACCTGGTGGCGATAAACAAATATAATGGTACAAATTCTTTACCATGTTTCCAAATAAGCTTGGTAGGGTGAATAAATTTTCATATTACCCAAAACTTATAGGCTAGCAAACATAATTAATTCAAACGATTGGGCAGCTCCTCAGAGCTCATTTACTTTATCTTCTTTTATTTTGGATAAGGAAAACTCATTTTACAATTATGTATCCAGAAACAAATCCAATACAGGTTATTTGTTTCACAAGAGATGCAGCAATATCTTAGATTCAGTCGCCATTGACCAGCTATATCTTTGGTATCAAGATCACTAATCAATAATTTTGAAAAAAATACTGAAAATTGATTAAAACTGAACAAGCTCTATATCTGCATCCAATTCAACTTTTTCCCTCTTATTTAAAACCACCTACAAATTACATTGCTGGAATCTAAAATACTAAGCCTTTCCTTAAGCGGACATTCATGAAAATAGAGCGTAGCACACGCACCAAACACAGATATAAGTGCTAGTACCCCAGAGTGAAAGAAATTGTTTCATTCAGATATAAACCTTGTTTGCAATTAAGTTAATTCAAGATTAAGTTAATTCAAGATTCTAATTCGCTTACCTATCATCTGATGCAGCAAAATTGGGGATTTATGAACAAATTATTTTCAAAGTTAATTGTGGATACGAAAAAACACAATTGAAGATTTGCAAACAAATTATTTTCAATTTTACAATCAACTAGTTCAAACAGACAAGAACGTTTACGAATTTTGGATACGGAGAAAAGCACAATTGAGGATTTGCGAACAAATTATTTTCAATTTCACAATCAGCGAGTTCCAAATTACAAACAGCTAAGGACGTTTACGAATTGTGGATAAGGAGAGAAAGTCGCTATAATGTACAATCATTCCAAAAACTCAGACATGCTTCACTATCGTGACGCAATTAGGGCAAAATTAAAACCAGCAACGGCAAGCAAAAACATGGAAACGAAACACACCGTGACCCAAAATCGTTCACGAAACCCTCGAGAACAAGCTTCAGGCATCAAATAGACGAACAAACGATGCAAAACATAAAACAAATTAAAATTCATGCAGAGAAAACAAATATTTGACGGAAGAGAAGAAGGAAATAGAGCGTGCTTACATCTAGAAGAAGAAGTAGGTCATCAACAGAAGTGGGAGGATCTACAAGCTTGTTACCAGCTTCCAAAAGTTGGTCTTCAAGACCTTTTTCTGCGGAAGCCATAGGTGCGGTGTTTCGAGTCTGGTTCCTTGTAGATCTTGCACGCGCTCTCACTTCATCGAAACCCTAGAAACAGCACAATTGAAGCAGATTCAACACGATTCAATCCTACATAACGGGTCTTTCCAGCAACAAACAAATTAGGGTTTTTGTCTGTACTCCTTTTCCCTTTTCTCTTCTTTTCTTCCGTTCTGACACAGAAAAACGGAGCGAGCGAGAAAGAGTAAAGTGTATGAGAAAATTTTCGACACAGAAATAAAAACTCGGTTTATACTTTATATAGATGAAGTTATATTTATATATGGTTTAATAAAGTAACAAAATAAAAATTGTAAACCAAAAAAAAGTAACAAAATAAAAATATTTTTTGTTTTTTTAAAATATTAACTATATAAATATTATTTTATTAATTTTATTAATAATCAGGTTTAATAAATAAATACTCTATTTGCTTGGGACATACATGTGTGAATATGTGAGTTCAATCTCCCGTTAATATATTTTCTTATGAATAAAAAAATAAATAAATGGGATAATTACACTAACCTCTGTTGATGTTTACGCTTATTACACTTATTCTCTAGTTTTTAAAATTACACTTATCACTACAAATGGGGTAAGTGAAATGAATTTCAAACCTCAGGGGACTAAGTGTAATATCTCAAGAGGATAAGTTTAATAAAATTTCAAACCGTAAGTGTAATTTTAAAAACTATATGAAATAAGTGTAATAAGTGCAAACCTTAGGAGAGGAGGTTGATGTAATTATCCCTAAATAAATAAATCAAAACTCTCTCTATTACCCATTTGAGATATTTACCGTGTTTCATAATATATAAAACATTTTACGAATTTTAAGATATATTTATTATTTTTTCATGTTTAGCCTTTATAATTAATGAGCTATTTTAAAGTAAAAATAAAATCTATCTAATATAATAATAAAAGAGAATATGGATAAATTTAGGAGATTGTATAAAGTTTTTAAAAATAAAGCATTATTATATTTTTTAATAAGTATAATTGTATTAGTAGAATCTTATAATATAAAATCAAAAGAGTAAAATATTATAAAAAAAAATAGTTTTAGTAATGAGGCTTTTTTACCATAATAATATAAAAAATGTTACTCAATATGTTTATTGTTATAAGACTTTTTTCAAATAATATTAGTATTGTATAATATAAGATCTCACATGATTTTTTAGAAATATTTATTACTTTCTTTTATGTTTATCCATTATAATTAAATAAATTTGATAAAGAGATAGTAAGAGGTAATAAAGAATTTATATATAGAATAATAAAGTAACAAAATATAATAATTTTAGTTTTTTAAATATTAAAGTTATAAATATTATTTTATTAATTTTATTAATAATCAGGTTTAATAAATAAATACTCTATTTATTTCAGTCATATAGTTCAGTTAATGAACACATAAAGATATACGTGTGTGGATATGTGGGTTCAATTCCCGATAATGTACTTTTATATGAACCAAAAGATAAATAAATAAATACTCCCTCTATTACCCATTTGAGATGTTTATAGTGTTTTATAATATAAAATCCTCTACGAATTTTAAGACATATTTTTTTTTTCATGTTTAGCCTTTATAATTAGTGAGCTATTTTAAAGTGATAATAAAATCCAACTAATACAATAACGGTTTCACTTATGGTGCACAAGTGAAAAGTTATGCATCAGTCACAAGTGATTTCATAACCATTGATTTGTGGTTAAAAAATATAAAAAGTCAACATCATACTTTAAATGAATGAATAGATTTGTACCACCTAAACTAATTCATATTTATATTGTGTATGGTAAATGACACCTACGATAATAAAAGAGAATGTGGATAAAATTAGGAGATTGTATAAAGTTTTTAAAAACAATGCATTGTTATATATTTTTAATATATATTTTTAATAAGTGTAATTGTGTTAATAGGACCTTATAATATAAAATCAAAAGAGTAAAATATTATTAAAAAAAATAGAAATGAGGATTTTTGACCACAATAATATAAAAAATATTACTCACTATATTTCTTATTATAAAACTCTTTTTAGATAATATTAGTGTTTTATAATATAAGACGCCACATAGTTTTTTAGAAACATTCATTGTTTTTCTTATGTTTGCTCATTATAATTAAAGAAATTTGATAAAGGCCCGGTTTGGAAAGGCTTATGCACAGCTTATGGGTTCCTATAAAATAAGCTTTTTGAAGTAGCTTATTAGAACAAACTGCTTTTAGCTTATTCAAGTGAGTTTTGCAATTTTTTCTAAAAAAAACCTATCATTTGAAAATAATTTATTGCATAAGAACTTAATTAAGCTGTGTACCCAAACACACCCAAAAAGATAGTTAGAGATAATTAATGCAATAATAAAAAAAAGTACATCAAAGAGATTATAGGTTCTGTGTTCGAATGCCATGTGAGCCTTTTTTAAGAGTTGGGCCGATAAAAAAAACAACTCCACCAAACTCTCATTATTAATTGATGAAAAGTGTAAACGTGCAGTTTGAAGAACAAAATTAATCATATCATAATTGACCGCTGTGCCTCACCATTTAATCCAGTAGGTTAGTCGAATGGATGAGGAGTGGAGTACTACTTTAATTAGCAGGTCCTCAATTCAAACTCTTATGAATGTAGATGCACTTTAGCCTTAAAAAAATAAATAAATAAAATAATGTATATTTTTTACCATAATAAAAAATATTAATATTTATAAATATAGATAGGGCTTGCTAAATAGTACCCTTAAGGCACTTGTTAAGGTTCAATAAATACACCTTTGTAAATGATTAGAGTTACTATAAATAGCATTCATTAAGTAGTTCTCAAGTTTCGAAACATTAAAGTCTATTATTTTCAATAAATATTACTATTTTTATAATCTTATCTAATGCCCTTAAGACACTGTTTATCATTTTCCATATAGATATAATAAATATAATAGATAATATATAATAGAGAAAAAATTAATTACATTTTGATAGATCAACACGGTTTAATGATTAAATAAATAAAATATTATGTAAAATAGCTTTTAAAAATCAATAATTTTTACCAAAATAATGAAAAATTATTAATATTTATAAATATAAATATAATAAATATAATTTATAATAAATACAATAAATATAATTAAAAAAATTAATTACATTTTGACTGCTAAATACGGTTTAATAAATGAATAAACAAACAAAATATTATGTAAAAATAGCTTTTAGAAATGAAGTTTTTTACCATTATAATACAAAAAATATCAATGTTTATAAATATAAATATAATAAATATAAGAAATATCAAGGAAAATTAATTACATTTTGACGAGTAAACTAATGAATTGCAAATATAATTTGTGATTTTGTCTATGAATTTAAAACAATGGATGTGATTTGACTTTAACTTCGCTTTTGAATTCTATCAATTGAATTGACTGACAGAACCTACAAATGTCTTAAATCTAATTTAAGACTTTTCTTTAAAATTTGTGTTTTTAAGAAGTCTCAAACCAAATTTAACACTTCGATTTGGAATTAGATTATCATTACAACAGAGCTGTATCTTCCACTTGAAAAAATCTTAGTTAATGCCACTTATACTTAAATAGAATTTAAGAATTTATATTTATATTTATATTTATATCCTCTTTAAAAGTAGTCTCTTGTCCCATCAAATTTTCTATGATTTAAGAATTTAGGAATTTGTTAACCATTACTTTTAGAACAATAGATAAGCAACTCATTAATAAAATTCTTTAAAAAAAGTTATAATTAATAAAGATGTACTTGTAGCATTAAATGTTACACTTTTTGGTACAGAATTTTTATTTATAAATAGTTTATTTATTATCTTAAAAAATGGTTATCAAAACTCTTTTAATTAATAAATAAAAAAAAATGGGGCTCATTGACCAAAACAATATAATATATTCTTTAAACTATTACTAAAGTAACACGCTTAAAACTTTTTATCAAAATGTGATAATTTTTAAAAGTAAATAAATAATAGCCACAATTTTATGCAATTTGGCAATTGACACGGTTAAAAGTGTGGTTAAATTATTCCCAGTTTGTAATACAATTGCGGCTAAATTATAGTATAAACAAAAATAAAAAAGTAATTTAGTGGTTAAATGTTTTACATTAGTGACCGTTTCAACCACCAGTAAAACCAAACTTACCTATATTATGTCATAATTGCAACTAATACCGAGAAATTTACTAATTTCTTTTCGAGTTATATTAAATAGTGCCCTAAGGACACTTGTTAAGATATAATAAATATATCTTTTTAAATGATTGAAATTACTATATACAATATTCATTAAGTAGTTTTCAAGTTTCGAAATATTAAAGTCTACTATTTTCAATAAAATATTGCTATTTTTGTAATCTTAACTAGTACCCTTAGGGCACTGTTTATCATTTTCTTTTATTTTTCTTAAAAAGTGTCTCATTTTGCCTAAAGTTCACAGACTCCAAAGCAATGTCTCAAATCATACTCCATTCGTCCCAAAATGTAAGATTCTTAGAGAGTTTTTGCTTGTCTCATTTTATAGGACTCTTTAAAAATTTTTGTGTACATTTAATTTTTTTTTACCATTATATCCATGCTACTCAACTAATTTTAATGAACATTAATTAAGAGAGAGTGAGGTGATAAAAATAGATCGAAAGGGTAAATTTAGAAACAAATACTTTTTGTTAGACAAATTTAATGCATTTAACTAAATTAACCATTTTTCTTAATTCCTGCAATATTAATCTAACTAGTCATACATTTTGGGACAGGGGGAATATTTAAGAGTTATGTAAAACTAAAAATACAAGTTATGTCACGTGAGCTGAAAGGAATTCCAAAGCAATGTCTCAAATTTAATTGGAGATTTTCAAAAGTCAAAAGCAAAGTCAAACCATCTCTAATATTTTTTATTCCGAGGCAAAGTCACAAATTTTCTATATCTATATGTAAACTTCATTTGAACCAAGCATTTAATGCTTTTTACACTTTTTTTTTCTTTGGCTATTTATCCTATTTTCACTTGAACTTCATAATTACAATAGAAATATATATATTATAAATTATTCAACATTTTTTAAATTATATTATTGTCTATTGAAAAAATATTTATTCTTCATTCATATGAAATATTATATTTAAAATATAATAAATAACATGTACATATTATTGATCAAATGGTTCGGGTATCTATTTTTATAATTATTTTGGTAAGTGTATGTTTGACCCATTTATTTAGTCTTCTCTTCTTCAGTGGAGTAAGCCAAATACATTTTTTTTAAAACAAATGTATTCAAATAATAAGTACATTATTTTTACTTAAGAAAGGCTGAGAAAATTTCAAATATTAGACCGGGGTTATATATATAATTTATTAGATAATTTAAAATTTTAGGTTTGTATATTAAATATTTTTTCAAACTTTTACATATAATTTAAATAAAACTCATTAAATAAAAAATAATATATATATAAACACATGTGCAACGTATAATCTATGTAATGGTAATGCATTTAAGAAATTAGACAATAAAAGTAAAAAATTATTATAGTAACCAACATTGACCCATGGTCCTTATGTGAAGAACGGTTCTAAAGGAAGAGACTTAACGAGGTCTTTATTTCGCAAAAAAAAAAAATTCTAAGTATATACATACAATGCAATGACAACAAACAAATGTTAGGGGCAAATGTTATTTATCAGATGGATTATACTTGTCATCTTTTTTCAATGACAATTATATAATACATTGTTGAGAGTTAAATCTTCTAAAGCGTTAAACTATGATAGATAAATTTTTATCCTAAATGATTAGGAAAAATATCTATCTGATGTGAAGAACATTTAGGAAACTAGACAATAAAAGTAATTATAGTAAGCAACATTGACCCATGGTCCTTATGTGAAGAACGGTTCTAAAGGAAGAGACTCAAGGAGGTCTTTATTTCGCAAAAAAAAAAAAAAAATTCTAAGTATATACATACAATGCAATGACAACAAACAAATGTTAGGGGCAAATGTTATTTATCAGATGGATTATACTTGTCATCTTTTTTCAATGACAATTATATAATACATTGTTGAGAGTTAAATCTTCTAAAGCGTTAACCTATTAAACTATGATAGATAAATTTTTATCCTAAATGATTACAAAAAATATCTAAACACCCCTAAAATATTGTCTATAGTAATGAAGTGTTGATGAATTTCTTCAATATAATTATTTATTACTCATTTTCTTTCAAAAATATGACTTATTTTTATATTGGTCATTATTGAAACTCTTTCAATTTGAATATGTATGTCTTATAATTAAAGTACATATATAAGCAATTCGTGCAACTAACAGGTATGATACCTAGTTGAATTTGTAATTTTTATTGACAAGTCAAATTTATCTAAACAAGTAATAATTAATTTTTTTCTCCATTATATTCATAAATATTAATATTTTTGTATCATTGTTCTCAAAAAGCCAACAAAATAATTAATTTTCATGCGTTTTTTCCTTGGGATTTTTAATTTTAATTTAAATTTGGGCACCTTTAAAAGGAGAATTCATCTTGGCTCAGCTTGGATCTTGTGGATTCATAGATTTGAGTTATATTTGGGTTTTGAAATCTACCTTTTGGACTTCCATGAATTTTGGGATCTATGTGGCTTTTGCCTAATCATAAATAGAAGAATTTGGATATTATGTGTTGTAATTTGACTGTATTAATGAGTGGGATCCTTAAATTTTGAATATTGGAGGCAACGTGTGTGTATATATATATATATATATATATATATATGGTTAGGTTCAAACAACACTAATGTGTCAAAGATAGTAAATGATACCACATTTAACTTTTCTATAAAAATTGAATTTGGCCGATCCAACTGATGAATTGAAAATTTATATGATGTAAATCAACTATGCAAAAATTCATAAAATTTGAAAAGTATTTGATACATTATCAAAATGTTTTTCTTGAATGTCCAATACATTATTTAAAGGCAAAATTACACTTTTCGTCCTCTATCTTTCGAGTTTGATTCATTTTGGTTCTATATCTTTTTAATCCTCTACGATTCCTGGATGGTCCACATTTATCCTTTCGGTTACTAACCCATTAAAAACTAACGGTGGAGTCCTACATGGTACTAAACGGCATTAACGTTGCTGAGGTGGACCTACACGTTACTAACCATGGTAAGTGGGAAGTGAATGATCAAAACGATTCGTTTTGATTTTGAAAAGTAACCGTTGAGGCACTTTCATCTTTTCTTTACTTTTATTTTGCCCCAAATCAGATTTAGGGTTCCAAAATAGAGACACCAAATTGAAGACAAATTTCAACAAAAATGGCAAGCACTTCATCATCTAGGAGGTCAAGTAGAGAATTAAGGTTGGAGCCAGTTTGTGAATGTGTGATTAGGGTTGTCATCTGCATTGCAAGGACAACCAATAACTATGGCAAGCAATTATGGGGATGCGCTAACTGCACGGTGAGAATCTAACATTTTTATCCTTTCTTTCACAATTTCTAATAATTATGGTTTCTTCTCATTCCAGTATGGTATCCCTTGTAACTTCTTTGAATGGGTTGTGAATAATGGTGAAGAGGATGAGAGTTCCATTATAATTTTGAGGAGGATCATGGACTTGCAGAAAGCTGTGATGACTTCCACACGAAGAAATAGAGTGTTGTTTGTGTCTCTATTTTTCATTGGTTTATTCAACTTATTAATAATCTTGCTTTGGAATCTAGTTAGTAGCAGACTATTTTTTAAGAGCCTTTACTAAGTTATGCCTTAGTAGTGATGTCTGTAATGGTGTAGTAAATTTCAGTATGTCATTGTTTTAGTTGAAGAATTGTTAGCTGATTTTGTTGTCCATGTTTTTTTGTCACTTGGTAATGAAGTTTTAAATGTATTTTGGTGTCACGATGTCCCTGTTTTAGTGGTAAACAATCTAATCATTTTATATTAGCAATGAAGAGAACATATATGATTTATAAAAGAGCTGAAAATAATTAAGATCAAAGGTAAGTTAACAACTAAAATTAAGTCTTCATATTTACATGGTGCATAAATAGTTCAAAGATCTGAACTACACCAAGATATAACCAAAATAATATGGACATATATAGTTTAAGCAGACCCAAATACTACAAATGAATAACAAAATAATATGTCCATATATAGTTCAACAGACTCAAATACCACAAAAGACCAACAAAACAGACAAATGATCAATAACAATCGACATTGATGTTCAATGCTTTTTAGGTACCCTTCTAGGCTTAATCTTTGACCTCCTCTTCGGTGAAATTGGAGAACATGTAGGTAGGGGTGGGCATGATGTGGTTTTTAAACCAAAACCAAACCAAACTAAGATAAACTCATTTCATGGATCAATTTTGAAAACCAAACCACTTCTTTTTATGTCAGGCCGGTTTTATTTTTATAAACCCATCTTAAAGCAATGCTAAACTGGTTTTAACCAAAACCAAATTAAACCCGGTCATTCTTAGTATAAGTGTATGACCACGTCGCAAGGTCTATTTTTCTTCTAGTACTTTGCACTATACATTCCAAGACTTTGTCAAAAATTTTGGTTTCATACAGTAAGTCCAAAACTGTATAACGTTTTGCTTTTATTTATATATATATATATATAATATAATCTATTATATTAATATTATTTAAGCAATATAATAAATTCATATATTGATATATTTTATATTGTATTATTATTTTTTACCATCTTTTCAAATATGACAAATGATAGATAGTGTCTTTAGGATACTATTTAAGGAGTTAAATATAGTAAAAATATGTTGAAAAATATAGTTTTTTATATTTCCAAGGGATGAAATAATATACATTTATAATTATTTTTTTAATTTTAATAACATTACCAAGTGTCCTAAGAACATTGTTTAACAAGACTCTAAAATGAAATTTAGAAAGTGTGTGGTTAAGTGAGAGGGGCTCATCCCCTCTCGATCAAATGTTGAGGGTTCAATCCTTACATTAGGCATGGAGCAATCTTTAAAAATTTGTGACAACTATCTGCCTTCAAGGTATAAAAATTAATTTAATAAAATGAAAAAATGTGAAATTAAAATATTCATTATAAAAGTGTAAAAAGGAATTTTTAGTCCTCGAAAAGTGTGTGTGTCATCAACTTAATTATCAAAAAATTTCATCACCGTTTTAGAACTCGAACTATTGAATCGTTAAGAAATTAGTCTTTTATTTTTGTCTCCAAAGATGTTTGTGTCACCATTTTATTAGTATGTAAAAGATGAATCTAATTTTAGAGAATTATAATGATGCTAAAAATTTCTCAATGACTTAATTAATTACACAAATAATTTTAGAGGACCATAATTGACATCTCTTCCAATTTTTAAGTAAAAATAAGTATTGCATTTCTATGAGAATCATGTATCATGTAAATGAACAAAGTTGTATCATCAATATTAAATATTTATTCATGTATAATTAATAAAAGGAATAGGGAATGAATAGATAAATAAGTAAAATAATTAAAATATAGTTTGAGAATAGAAGAAAAGTGCAATGTGAGAGAGATTTATCACATAGAAGGGAACATTGCACCATGCGATTGATTGGCCGTTGACTAGCAATGAATAAAATTTTAAGAAATAAAAAATGGTGAACCAAACCATACTGAACCACAAAATTGGTTGCTAGTCCAAACTACTCCGTTTTTAAAAAACAACTTTAGGTGCGATTTTTCTTGAAATGGTTTGGTTTTTTAAAATTGATTAAGGTTTGGATAGAGGTTGAGTTTCGTTCTTTTGGACAATTTGAACAGCCCTAGGTGTAGGTTGTGTTGGAGCAAGTGCCACTAGAATGGATACATTTTGGGTAGTAGGTGGTGTTGGAGTTGGAGTTGGTGTTGTTTGTGGTGTTGTTTGAAGGGTTGGGTTTGGTGTTGGTGTTGCTGAAGATGGTGCTGTTGGAGTTGAAGTTGTTTGGGTTGAAGTATCAAGTACTGTATCAGCTGTTGGTTGTTGTTGAGAACCTTGAGGATCATCTCTAGGTGCAAGTGGACAGGTGGCCATGTTATGTCCACTTACCCCACATACTCTGCATTTCATAGGTAGTCTCTTTCTTGATATAGTCCTATGTGAGCTTCTTTCATTAACCTCTTCAGCATCCCTTCTACTATTCTTCTTTGGCCTTCCCGGTTGCCTTCTGATTAGTGATGGAAGCACATTATCGTAAGGAGTTCTCACCCACAGATTCTCACCATTCACAGGGTGGATGATGTAGCTATAGACTATTTCATACATCTACTTCCTGTAATAAATTGAAATGTAGTCTTCGGGATTGATATGCATATGGTTGCATGTGGACAAGGAATCCCAATCATCATCCATGCCTTGCAGCTACATTCTTTTGTGTGAGTGTTGATCTCAAACTTGTCACCAAGTGTGCTTATGTGCCTGACCTCAAACAAGTGTTCTCCAACCCACCTATAAATATGAAAAGTAGTCAAATCAAGTTAAGAATATAAGTCAAGCAACCTAACAAACTTAGAGGATCCAAATGAATCAACTTAACAAACCTAGAGGACCTAAATATACTCGCCCAATGACTTATTAGTGCTCAACACCATAAATCATCACATCTGCTTACACTGCAATACCAATATGCATGTTTATTATAAATGGATTGTACCTAACTCAACTACCAAAAGTCTTGAAAGGAATAATTTGGCAACATTGATAGTCAATGTGGGATTTCATCGAGCACCCCCACTCCGATGCTCATGACTACACATCTAGGACATGAAGTTTAAAGACCGTACATCTTAGAGTGGTCCAATATAAAGAGACTATGCTCTAGTACCAATTTAGCATTTGAGAAAAGAAGAGAACATTTGAGAGGATAGGTAAATAAAATGGCATGAGAAAATAACTCACACAATAGGGTAACAGACTATGAATAAAACATCATATTCGATATTTGTAAGAGTGCAACAAGCCAAGTACATGAATGAAGCGAATTGTGCACGTGAATATGCTATTTCATAAGTACAATGAATGAATCTACTATTTCCAAAGAACGTTAATTATTGTTATCTCCTAAAACCGTTGTTATCCATTTGCTTTAACAAGCATACAAATTGTCTATAACATACAGCAACAAAATGAAGCAAACTTTAAAACTTCTGACCAAAACTATTGCCACGGAAAAAATTTTATGAGTCTCCATATTTATTAATTCAACAAGAAATCATAAAAGAAATTTGGAAAAACAAAAGAAACCAAATATTTGTAGACATAGTTGGTTGAGCTTTTAGGAGCATATATCAAATTAGCACTCCATCAAATCAAATTTAAAATAGGCACAAACCATAACATAAATAGACAAGTGTAGACACCGTCAAGAAGACAGTAAAACTACAAATAAAAATAACATACCCAAAAATAAGTGCAAGTAATTTTATTTTTTTCTTTAAAAAAATGGAATCTACTTGAACGATATCAATAATAAGCACAACATACATATCATTGGAAGAAGCAGGATTTGCGCAATCACTCCCTTCTTCTTGTTAACAGAAATAAATGCCATTAGTATAAATGTAGAAAGTTCAATATACAAAAATTTAGGCAGAGACCAACCCCATCAAAATCAGCACTGCATTCATTGATTTCTCACTTTTCCTTTTTAAGAAGTAACTAGACATGCACCCATGCGATGCACGGAATGATTTGTTGAAAAATAAATATAATATAAAATTTTCAATGGGGAGTGATGTTCATTATCATAATGAAATAAATGTATATTGATAAGAAATAACAATGATCTTAACCTATCGATCTTAACTCTAGCAATATATAGTGAAGGAATTCATGTATATATGTATTTAAATTATATTTTTTCATAAATTTTACGTATGTTTATGAGATATTTTTTGTTGAACTTAAAATTTCATAGATAATTAATTACATATCTCTCCGTATATGAGTATTGTTCGTTATCCCACAAATATATTATATTAATACTAAACAATAAAAATATATTTTAAAATTTAGTAAAATCATTTTGATTAAAAAAATAAGGTTATGTAAATTTTAAAATAAATTATGACCAATATTTCATATTAAATATTTCAAAAGTAAAAAAAAAATACCGGCTGAATAAAATTTAAGAGTTGAAGGGTTTGAATAATTCAAATTTTATATGTAATTCTATATCTTTAAAATTTTGAAAATAAAGGAAAAGAATTAAAATTAAATTTCTTCATAAGAATAATTTAAACCAAAATATATGCTCATGAGTTACCTAACAAATTGACCGATATAACTGTATACAAAGAAACCTTATAAGCATAAAACGGCCATTGTGAAAGGCATTTGAGGTTCAAATTAGAAGGTGCATAAGAAGTTGAAGTACCCAAATCCATAAGGTTCAAATTAGCTGTAACCATTTTTATTTAAATACCTAGTGACATATCAATGAAATATAATGAACCACAATAGTGGCATATACTCTGGCATAAAGACAGCAATAAAGTAAGAAAAAAATACTAAAAAAAAAAAGACAACAATCAAGTTCACAAAAGATCAAAGTGAAAAAGAAGAGTTGATATATTAATCACTCCAAAGATAACAAATTTAAGAATTAGAGAAACTAAAGCATGTAGAAGACTATAGTATTATACAAATCTATATTCAAGGTGCTCCATTATTTACGCTCCTCTATTATTAATGGGTTAGGTAGAAGACTGTACAACAATCCCTACATTAAAAAAAATATTAATCCAATTGAAATTTATGTTAACCACGGTTGATAAAAAGGAACAAAAATTAATATAAAAATATAAGAAATCAGTAGTCCTGTAAAAAAAGTAAGCATTTCAACCAACGCATGATCAAGAAAATATTATTCTAAATAAAAATCTTTTATGCCTTCAAGCTTGAAACAGAACTCAAGGAGATCATCCAATTCTTTCTCCTATGAGTCAATTGTTCCACATCCTTTTCACTTGATCACTCTCTCCCCACTCACATATATACTTCAAAATAAAATAAAAACTTCCTCTTACTAATAATTATCACAATTCCTAGAATTTAGTTTCACTCCAAAATATTACACAATAAACTTTGGTCATACTAAACAACCAAATCATACATGGATATCAATATTAGTTAGATTATATACAGTAAAACAAATAAAATTTAACAATCCACATAAATAACTATATTAATAAAGATTATATTTGTAACCAATCTTGACCTGAACGATATCCTAACAACAGATGATGTTTAAATATATATTATGCTTCAAGATGTACCATTTTTAATATTTTCATAGCTGAATGTACCATTTTTATTTGAGTTAACCATAAACTCACAACTTTACTACATATAATGATATTGTTAGATACTGTGATGCCATCGCAGTTATTGACTGGATCACACAATTGTTGGAGCAGAACCTTCAATGAAAAAAAATATGAATAACTTCACACAACGCTATATCCATAGGTGTAGGCTTTGCTTGTGCATTCATATGGTCCACTTGAAAAGAATGAAGACTTGAATGGAATCCATGAAAAATCAATCACTCGAAATACTTTATTTTAGATGAAATTTATGCTTAATAGATATCTATAACTATAATGCTCTCAAATAACAGATGCTAAGAACACCAAAATATTTACTCTTAATGATAATTTGAATAGAAATTTCATTTATAGAAAACAACTTCTAGTATAAAAAGAAAGGGTGGGAGGGAGTAACTTCCAAACAATTTTGCAAAGATCGAAATATACCAATCTTAATAAATAAAACTTCATTTAAGGATTTTTCTGGTAATATAATAAGTGAAATTTGAACCGCAAAAGCTACAACACATTTCACATGTTTAACTTCAAACCAAATATAAAAGTAAAGGGGCGTTTGTTTCAGGTTATGTATTTATATTATTTGGAATATTAGTTTGGAAATCTACATTTCATGTTTGGTATAATTTGACATAAAAGATATTACCGGGTAAAATAGTTTCCTTAGAATCTAGATTCCCACCTTTCATCAATTTTTTATTCCCATCAAAGAAGGTGGGTATTAATAATTCCTATGACATGGGATTAGAAATTGAGAGTGAAATTCCAAAATAATCCCTTTTTATTGGTGTCAATATGTGACACAAGTTTCTTTAAAATTCTATTTTTAAAATTTGTAATTCAACTAATTTTATTTTTTTGGTATGTTAATATATTTTTAAAGAGTAAGTTTTGAATATATTAATATAATTTAAGAACACAAATATTTTTTTTTACAAATGATACAAAATAACTAATTCATATATTTGTAAAAAAAATTAAATATTAAAAAATATATTAGTAGTAAATACTGAATAAAACTAAAATATTTATATTATAAATATTATATGTATAATAGTTTCACATGAAATAAGTGTATTTTAATAATTGTACTTTAAATTTTTAGGAATGTTTTTTCTGAACCAAACATATATTTAATATTCCCAAAAATTATTTATAAACATTCCATGGAAAAAAAGTTTTCAACCAAACAATTTTTTTTACCATACCTAAGAATATACATTCATGAGAATACACTCTTAAAAGAAGATACCTGGAAATACATATATATAACCTGAAACAAACACCCCTAAAGGAAATGTGAAAATCAGAACCACAAGTTACTAACTACTCAGGCATGAAGTTGTGAAATGCAGAAGTATATTACTTACTTAGATCAAGATAAGCTCCTATTTCAAATCAACATATTTTTGTCTACCCTCTTTTATTTGCTTCTCCAACCGGTCATGAGGTGTAGAAAGTAACCAAACAATAGATGCTTATTGAAATCATTGCATAAAAATCAACTACTTGTGCATAGGGTACATACACAATCACAATAGATCTCCCTTTGAAAAGGTTACATAACAAAAGGGATCGTATTAATTAAGAAACAACCGAAAATCATAGCTAACATTGTATAGCCATATTCAAGATCTGATACTTCTCTTCCACAAAAAAAAATATGTTCTCTCTACTTCTCAAATGGAAAAGGGAAAAATATCTAAATCCAAAACAAAATAAGGTGAAGATTTTTGCAAAGAGATACACTCGTTGAATCGTTAGAGAGCCTTACAAATCCGCTTTTTAAGCTTATCAATCTTCTTCTAAAATAAAGAAAAAGCAAAAGGTAGAGACTTAAAAATGAAGAAGTAAGGAATAAGATGATACATGAAAGAAAACTGAGGTGGAGTGGCATGGCTCAATTGTAGCCGCATCTCATCATCACTCACTGTCACATAAAACCACCATAGGCAAATCTCAAAACCAAAACCAAACACAAACTTGTAACAAAAACAGAAACACGCCAAAACAGAACCATCATCAACTATACTGCAAACAAAGATCAAAAGTAGAGAATCCCCACCTCATCCTGGGGTTTGCCAAAACAGCGACCCACAGCCCCTAAGCACACCTCTGCTCTGGTTTCTTATTATGTCTTACAATTTGGGTTTGGGCTTAACTCAACCCAAAAAGCTAGCTTGTAAGATGAGGATTGTCACACCCTTATAAATTTAACAATGGCCATATCACTAGCTGACGTGGGACTTCTAACATTATGCCTAAACCGCCTAAGTCTCATTTTTGCTCGCCCCCAGCACAAACTACCTTCTGCCATAGTTCCATTACCGTACCGCCATCCAAGGGCACGTCACTACATCAACCATTCACCAAAACCACTCACAGACTCTTCCTAGCCATCATCGACGACCTCGTCCCCAAAATCGCAAGCATCTCTGCCACCCTCACTCTGTTCGCACCATCATCGACCACGTCTGTTTGCCTAGTGTCGCCATTCACCGTCGTGTCTCCACCGGTGAGATTAGGGATTTATCCATTTCTTTCACTTCCAAAGCCATGCCACTTGGCTTCCTCTGCGTTTCTGTTCATCACCGTGAAATTAGGGATTTATCCATTTCTTTCTCTTTCATCTACGTTTCTGCTTCTTCTTGCTTCGATCTCAATCAACTCTTTCTTTTCTTCAATCTTGATCTAAGAATCAAATCCCACATCCCTGCCACTATTCGCTTCCTCAAAACACCTCTGCAAAGAAGCCTAACCTGAAACTAATAGTGTTTGATTTATCGAATGGAAACGAAAGATTTCCTTTGCAAAGCAAAAACGAACAGCAAACGGGATTTTGGGAATGCATGTGTCTCACTCTCATCCTTTAATTGAATTGGACAATGAGTGAAGAAATGCCTTTGAAAAATCAATAAATATTGTTTCAACTACTTATGCTTGTTAAAAATTGATTGGCTAATTCATGCGGCATGATTTTTAATTTGAATCTCATCTAATTTGATTTAATAACAACAGAAGGATCGGTTTCAATCTTGATTTATGCCTTGTAAATTGAAACCGAATTAATTCAGCGATTATCAGATAGTTTCACACTTAATTTTTTCTTTGTAAATTGAAACAAAATTAATTCATACAGTCTTCTATTTCAGAATTAAAGAAGTTTGAGATTAGTACATGCAAAATGCAAAAGCCTTATGTGCATACTACAAAATGGCGCCAATTGCCCCTCCTTTTTGTGGCTAGACTTTCTTGCTTTTATGTATAAGATATTTCCACGTCACCATCATCATATTCAACCTAATATAGAGAAAAGAATAAACATACAAGTTGAAAGCAATATATTAATTGAAAATCTAAAGTTGATAATTTTAGTAACAAACAACGGGCTTGTTTGGTTTGCATATTTTTATTTTTTGTTTTCATAAATAATTATAAACATGTTACTTTATTTTCATTTTGTTTCATGGTTTTTTAGATTTGCATAGGAAACAACTAGAAAAAAATTTTTGTTCCCAATGTTTCTTATTCAAATTTCATGAAACAAGAGACAAAATGAAAATAAGGTGGCAATTTTTTAGTTATTTATAAAATTGAGAAATGAAAAACGAGAAATATAAATACAAATCCAAACAAACCTAAGCCAACTTAAGCAAGATATAATGGTAAAAGATACATAATTTACTATCCAATGGATTAAGCCATATAACAAATTTAGTTAAAAAAGTTCTCAAATGATAAAATAAGAATGAGAAGGGCAGTGGGGGAATAGAAAGGATGAGAGATTATCATATAGCTTCCAAATCCCATTGTGCCTTCAACTGGAAAGATTAAACGAATCGATAACACCTTCATAAAACCTACAAAAAGTTATGAATCAATGAGAATAATAGTTTATCATCTATTACATTACGTCAGAGTAAAAAAAACAAACTATACATAAATAGAATAAGCATTTGCTAGACTTGAAAGCTGATCAAAGAAAAAATAAGGCCCCCAGTCCTGTATTTCAACGTTATTGTATACATTTCCCAAGTCCCACAAGTTCACTCCAAAGGTTATATATCACAATATAATTTTAATTCTAAAAAAACCCATTGTAATTGCCATGTTCTTGAATATAAAATAGAAATTACTAATGGTTCATTGTTGTCTAAAAAAATTATAAAACTGACAAAACTTTCTTCCTTAAGTTTTAACGGTTATTTAACAATAATAGATATTGGGCTTTTACCCAAACAAAAAACTATACATTAATGAAAAGAAATCCTGGATATGTTAAGGCTACTAAGCGATGTTGGGGTATGAGAGTGCAACGACCAATGGGCGAGACTTTTTGGCATGATCACCCATCAGTTTCGTATCTGCACGTATCCAAGACATATTCCCCATGTACTGGGGCGTATCCAGATTGGATATGCATCCAATAATGCAGCCATGGAAATGGCAAATTGGTGTTTCACAGTAAAATCTTGCTTATCTTTTTCGCATTTTTCTTCTAACTTCTTTATGGCAGCCTCCAATGATATCTTCTTCCGTTTCCAAGAATTCTTATCCTCGCTAAGGATTTTGACCTCGCCTTCAGCGTGCCTTAGCTTAAGCTCGAGATCTTTCTTTTCGTCAGTTAAGACGGCAAATTCCGCTTTCAACATCTCGAAGCTGCTGGAGGCCATGTCTAGTTCAATCTTAAAAGAAACTTCTGAAATTCTGAGTTGATATTTCTCCTATGATAGTCGATCTATTTTCCCCTTCATGGACTTAATTTGTTCCTTGTAAAGAGCCTTATTCACATACATCGGTCTCTTTTGCTGAATCCTCTAAGTCCTCATTATCTGAATCTTTTGCCTTTAACAATTTAAATTTCATCTCATCAGTGGCATTATTAGACTTCCCAACACTTTTGGTTGATTTTTCCTTGGAGGCAAGAGCCTTGGATGCTACTTTCTTGGACATGCCAGTCTTCTGAGTTTCTTGAATGGACTTAGCTGAGATTGTGTTAACATCTTCATCTTTTGATTTGTTTATCTTGAAACAATTGGTGCTCTTGGATTTGTTTAGCTAAGACTGTATTAACATCTTCATCTTGGATTTTCACATAGACTTGGAATCTTTTGATTTGCAATCAGATTTGCTGCTATCTTTCTACTTATGGCTAGATTTCACACATGCCCTTTTTGCTTTACTGGTCGTAGCTCCACCACTACATAAATTAATGAAAAATATTGAGAGGTTGTAAAACAAAAAAACACAAATTAATGACATTCACTTGCCTCTTTCCCTTTCTTTTTTTGGTGGCATGAATATAATCATAGAAAAACATGTGTAAATGAGGCCAAACCCTAACATTGAAGACAAACACAGCTAGAAAGCATATACTGAATAGTTAAATACCGCAACAAACACCTCATGTAAATACAAAAACATGAGTGTAAATGAGGCCAGCCCAAAACATTGAAGACAAACACCGCTAGCAAGCATAATACTAAATAATCAAATACAGCAACAAATAGCTCGTATCCAATGGAATGTTTAAGATAGGAAACAAATTTTATAATAATGCACTACAGTCTAAATCCTAAAATGATGCTAAAATGATGCTGGTTTACTCGCCCAATGATTTATTAGTGCTCAAAACCATAAATCTTCACATCCACTTACACTATAATACTAGTATGCCTGTTTATTATAAATGGATTGAGCCTAACTCAACCACCAAAAATCTTAGAAAGGAATAATTTGGATACGTTCATAGTCAATGTGGGATTTCATCCCTAACTCCCCACCCCAATCAATGCCTAGGACGGGACATTTAGGGCATGAAGTTTAAAGATGGGACATCTTCGAGTGCTCCAATATTAAGAGACTAGGCTCTGGTAGCAATTTAGCATTTGAGAGGATACATAAATGAAATGGCATGAGAAAATAACACACATTAAGATAACACACTATGAATAAAACATCCTATTCGATATTATTAATAGTGCAACACCCCAAGTACATGAATGAAGCGACCTGTGCATGTGAATATGCTATTTCATAAGTACAATAAATGAATCTACTTTTTTCAAAGAACTTAATCACTGTTATCTCCCAAAACAGTTGTTATCCATTTGCTTTTAATAGGCATATAAACTGGCTATAACATACAGTAACATCACATCGCCCCCCAGGATCGAGAATGAAGCCAACTTTAAAACTTCTGACCAAAACTATTGTCATGGAGAAAACCGTATGAAGCAGGACTTGCATGATATCAACAATAAGCACCACTTACATATCAGAGGAAGAAGCAACACTTGCGCGATCACTCCCTTCTTCCTGTCAGAAACAAATGTTATTAGTATAAATGTAGAAAGTTCAATATACAAAAGTTCAAGGAAGAGACCAACCCCATAAGAATCAGCACTATCTTCAATGATTTCCCATTTTTCCTTTTAAAGGAGTAATATTTCCACATCACCATCATCATATACAAAAGTCTTGAAATACCAGTACGCATGTTTATTATAAATGGATTTAGCCTAACTCAATGCCATAAATCATCACATCCACTTACACTTCAATCTACATTCATAGTCAATGTGGGATTTCATCGCGCACCCCCGACCCCGATGCCCAGGACATCTAGGGCATGAAGTTTAAAGACTGAACATCTTCAAGTGGTCCAATATAAAGAGGATAGGCCCGGGTACCAGTTTAGCATTTGAGAGAAGAAGAGAACATATGAGAGGATACATAAATGAAATGGCATGAAAAATAACAGTGTTGTCAATCGCAAATTGCGTCACGTCACAACCGACCCAAAACGCTATAGCAGGATAGTGCATAGCAGGATGGCCACTATTGCGGGAAATTAGACCAACTTAAATGACAGAATGTGCTAAGTCATTTATACTCAAATAAATACATAAAAATTTTAAAATACTTAATTGTCCACACTTTCATTGTTCATAATGAGTAATCATAATTTCATAGTGTATAATGACTACAACCACATCAAAATATGCCAAAAGATAATCCTAATTCCTAATATCCAAATCCAATTAGTCTAAAACAAAACATAAATCATCCAAAAGTGAATCCTAATTCCTAAATGGCCAATGCCCTATTCACAAATTAGTCTTCAAGTTGAAGATAGTCCTCTCCTTCATTGTCATTCTCCTCCTCACCAGAGGATTGATAATCCTCTTCCTCCACTTCATCCTCTTCCTTTTCTTCGTCTTGCACAACTACTTCCCTGTCCCTCCTAGAGGTAGAGGAGGTTCCAATGTTGTCAACATTGTTTGCTTTGCTCCTAGTGTAGAAAGCAGGTTCATTAGCCTCCGATGCAATAGCAACATCTCCCCAAGTTAAGTTATCATCTTCAAAGACCAACTTATGTTCATGTTCGCTTTGTTCTATTTCTCCGAGCCTCCATTCATTGCAACAATCATCAATGTTGTCAAGAGCGATGGGATCAATAGAGTCTTTAGCTTCATACCGCTCCTTCAAATTTTGATTGTACTTCACAAAGACTAAATCTTGTAGCCTTTGATGCTCGAGTTTACTCCTCTTCTTAGAATGAATCTATTACATTAAAAAGAGAATATAACTTCTCTTTACAACCCACATTATATTATATAATTATAAATATATGAATTTAAATGATTACTTACTTGCTCGAAAGTACTCCAATTGCACTCATATCCGGATGCGCTACAAGTCAAGCTTAAAACTTTGATGGCAATCTTTTGCAAACATGGCACATGATTTCCATAGAGCCTCCACCACTCAGCTATAATTGTAATTAAATTAAGAAATCAACTATTTAATCCTTTAAGATTAATATTTCTATATAAATAAATAAAATTAAAGTATTTAACTTTACTAACCAGGAGCCAAGTTTTTTCTTTGGTTAATTGCCACCTTCAAGCCAAAAATTCCTTCAGCTCTAGCATAAACACCCAACTCCCTCGGAATCTGGTTTTCTTCTTCTTGGGAATCACTCAATTTCTCAATGCACTTGTACAACCCCATAGTCACTTCAGGATCATGCTCAATTCTTGAATCTGAATAAAAAAACTCCGGATTCAAATAGTGACCAGCAGCGTGTAGTGGATGATGTAACTGAGACTCCCATCTTTTATCAATAATCTCAAAAATTTCTTTATACTTCTGCTCATTTCCTCCAAAAGATTTTTGGATGGTTTCTTTAGCTCTGTACATTGCTTCATAAATGTAACCCATTGCTGGTTTTTTCTCACTATCTACTAGCCTTAATACTTGCACAAGGGGCCCATGGCTTTTAGAGAGAAAACCACGTCATTCCAAAAACCAACTGACAACACCGTTTCAGTATCTCTTTTTCCCTTTTCATCCTTGGATATCTTAGAATTCACCCACTCATCTGATATGAACATATTTCTTAGGTTACCCCTTAGGTTATGCAACATTTGCAAAGTAAGAAACGTGGTCGTGAATCTTGTAACTCCATGCCTAATTAATTCTGCCTTGTTTGTATACTTCCTCATCGTGTTCAATGCCAATGTATGGTTGTAGATGAAACCAACAAGTGTACAACCTTTTTGTACGGTTTTCTTCACCCTTGTAAGTTTTCCTACATCCTCCAACATAAGATCAATACAATGAGCAGCGCAAGGAGTCCAAAAGATTCTCTTTCTTCTATTTTGTAGATATTTACCTACGTTGAATCCATAAAAATTACATTAAGTCACTCACAATTTAACGGCCATTCAATCAATGAAAATAACAATAACATAATTAACATAATCGACATAATGACTCTTACCAGCTGAAACATAGTTGCTTCCATTGTTGGTCACCACTTGAACGACATTTTGTTCTCCTATCTCTTCCACAAACTTGTCCAATAACTCAAACAGCTTTGTTCCACTTTTCACGTATGCAGAAGCATCAACACTCCTCACAAACATTGTCCCACGTGGACAATTTACCAAACAGTTTATCAATGTCCTATTTTTCCTATCCGTCCATCCATCCAACATAATGGAACAACCATATTTCACTCTTTCCACCTCGAGTGGCTTCATCATTTCCTTTGTTATTTCTAACTCTTTCTTGAGCAACGGAACTCTAAATTCATGGTAGCTTGGAGGCTTTAAATGTTTACCATAATATCCAATTGCCTCAACCATTTCCTTGAAGCTTTTAGATCGTGCTACATTAAAAGAAAGCCCATTCATATAAAAAAATCTAGCAATGTACTGAATTGTTCTCTCCTTTGCCATTTTCTCAGCATCAGCGTCAACTATACTTGTTTGCCTATGGGCCTTTCCCAATTTGATTGCAAGTTCCGGATCCGGCATTAAAAGCAAATCCAAAGCACCTTTTACTGGTTTTCTTTTCTTGGTAGGATTTTGATGGGCTTCCGTTGCAATTCTTTTTCCAGTTTTAATTCTGGCAATCTCTTCCAATTCAGTTTCTTCATCATCCACTTCATTGACTTCACCATAGATTGCTTCTGTATCAGCTTTCTTTTTTTCATGCGCTTCAACAAGCATTTTCTTCACATCAGGTGGGATCTTTTTGCAAGAGGTAGCATTCCCTCTTTTTCCAATTTGATGTTCTTTAGCTCTAGTGATTCCTCCTGTTGTTGTTTTTCCACAAAAATCACATGTCACTCTCTTCCTATCTTAAATGTTCTCTAGGCTATTCCATTGCCATGCAATGTCTTGATTTTCCCCCTTTGGCTTTACTAAAGTTGGTTTTTTCGAGGTGGTTGATGATGTTGCTGGCTGAGAAGAAGCCATGGACTTGAAACTGAGAGAAAAACGAGCAGAGCAGAATATGGGTTTATTAAACGAACCGAAACAGAGCATTAAACAAATAGAAGCAGAGCATTAAACAAACAGGCAGCGAACAGAAACACAGAACAGAGAATAGCGCCGGAATAAGTTTTCTTTCCTTCTACGTGAAGGAGAAGTCAGCAAGAGTTGAGAGCCAAATAGAATATTAGGTCCTTTGTTTTATGTAGGTTTCCAGGGAAATTACTCTTATACCATTTAAGTGGAAAAAAAAACTTTTTTTTTGAAAAAAAACTCTAAAAAAAGTGTTTCCGATTTGCTGATTGGCAGTTGTGCCGCAATTCACTGCTACAGCGCCGCGATAGTGCTGCTCAAGCCGAGATCTTGAAAACGCGAAAGCACCACACTATCGTAGCGGTAGGGGGCCGCAACGCGACGCTGTGATAGCGTCCGCAACGGCCGCGATTGACACAGAAAATAACACACAGTAAGGTAACACACTATGAATGAAACATCCTATTAGTAAGAGTGTAACGCCCCAAGTACATGAATGAAGCAACCTGTGCACGTGAATATGCTATTTCATAAGTAGGTTGAGATTTTAGGAGCATATATCAAATTAGCATTCCATCAAATCAAATTTAAAATAGGCACAAACCATAACATCAACAGACAAGTGTAGACACAGTCAACAAGAGGATAAAACTGCACAATAAAAATACCATAACAAAAAAAAGATGCAAGTAATTTTAAGATTTTCTGAGAACAAAATGGAATCTACATAAATGATATCAACAATAAACACCACATACAAGTCAGCGGAAGAAGCAGGACTTGCGCGATCACTCCCTTCTTCCTGTTAATAGAAATAAATGTCATTAGTATAAATGTAGAAAGTTCAATATACAAAAATTCAAGGCAGAGACCAACCCCATCAGAATCAGCACTATCTTCAATGATTTCCCACTTTTCCTTTTAAAGATGTAATATTTCCACGTCACCATCATCATATGCAACCTAAGATAGAGAAGAGAATGAACATACAAGTTTTAAGCTATATATTAATTAAGAAACCTGAACTTGATAATTTTAGTAACAAACAAGTGGCTTGTTTGGTTTGCATATTTTCATTTCTTGTTTCCATAAATAATCATAAACCTACTATCTTGTTTTCATTTTGTTTCATGTTTTCTAAGATTTGCATAGGAAACGTTGGAAACAACTAGAAAAAAGAAAATTTTGTTTCCAATCAAGGTGGCAATTTTGTAGTTATTTACAAAAATAAGAAATAAAAACGAAAAATGAAAATACAAATTCAAACAAGCATAAGCCAACTTGAGCAAGGCATAATAGCAAAAGATGCATAATTTACTAACCAATTGATTATGCCATATATCAAATTTAGTTAAAAAAGTTCTCCAATGATAAAATATAAATGAGAAGGGAGCGGGGGAATAGAAGGGATAAGAGATTATCATATAGCTTCCAAATTACCTTGTGCCTTCGATTGGCAGGATTAAATGAATTGATAACACCTTTATATAACCTACAAAAAGTTATGAGTCAATGAGAATAATAATTTATCATCTATAACATTACATCAGAGTAAAAAAACAAACTATACAGAAATAGAATAAGCATTTGCTAGAAAAAACAAACTATTCTAATTCCCACAAATGCAAATATGATGGAATCAGATTATATCATAATTAACCCGCACGGAAATAGTAATCCAGAGAAGAGGCATAACAATCAAGCAACCATATATACCCATATATACCCAAGGGAAACATCTAGTGCATCCAAACAAGCAAAAGGCATAAATTAAAACTAAATTCTTAACAACCATAACACTTGTCCCTGATCCCTAACCAAAATTCTCAGCACAACAGGTTACAATTAAGAATCCCCATGTACTTACGCTTCATCCTCTGGCCACCACACTTTGACACGGGCACCAACAAGATTTTTACAATATTTGATGGTATTGGACTCCTAAGACAATAGCCAAAAGATTAGGAATGAAAGTGAGAAGAAAAATGAAACTCTAATTAGCAAGAAATAGCTAGAATTGCATGCATTTTAGAACTGCATTACAAAAATATGGATTATCAATATATCAATAAGAAATATGCCCATAGCATATAATTACATCCTAAGCTTAAGCAATAATAAATGAAAGCTAAGCCTAGGAAAGAGATAATAAGGTGCGGCAGGAAATAGAAGTTCGGCACATTGACCAGTAATATTTCAAAAAAATCAGTAGTGCATTTAAAAAGGCTCCATATTTGACCATTATGCAGAAGTCCTTTATAGAAAAAATATATCTGTAAAAAGGTGCCCATATGACTACAATAAGTTATATTTCAAAATTTATGAGTTACAGAACAGGATACATACATTTTCTTTTCCAGGAGTGTGTTTTCTCTTCAAATTTTTCTTCGGAGTCTCCTCTGAGAGCTCATCTTTAGCTGATTTCACAGTTAACTTTGGCACAGATACCATTTCCTAAATAATTTACAATTGTCATTAATATTTAATTTGTCAACAAAACAAAAAGGCAAAACAAATATCCTGTTAGGATTATGTTAATATATAAGACTGGAAAAAAAGCTAAAGGAAGCAAAAAAGTACCTTATCATCATCATTAGCAGAAGATTTTGCTCGACCCTTTTCAGAATTACCTTTCCCTCTACTCCTCTGTTTTTTGTCCTCCAATTGCTTTGAAGAGGATCCACCACCACCCTTGTTTTTCTTTTCTATTTTTGTAACAGAGTGCTTTTTTGCAATTGGATCATTCATAGACCCACTTCCTTTTTTAACTGCACCTACCACAGTAGTTTTATTCAAAGCAGAGCCACGACCAAGTCCCTTTTTTCCGGACGGCCACACATGTTTTGCTTCTGAGTCGCTTGTTCCTTCAGACACCTCTTTTGAAACATCCTCTGCAGACACTTCTTTAGCATTCTCTCTAACCTCCTGATTATGCAGAATTGACATTTTCCAATGATCAATGCTGGACGATTTTTCAAAATACAAAGAGAAACAAAAAACATGCAGGATGAAACAACATACCTGTGAAGACTCTTCCACTGGCTCCTTTTCTGATTTGTTCTCATCCTCCTGTACCAAAACAAAGTTGACCGTGAGTTATGTAATATTAAAATTTTTCGATCCAATCAAATATTCATAAACATGAAAACAAGAAAATTTACCACATGATTACTAGTAGCAAGAAAATCCTTTTGCTCCAAGCTAAAGGACACATCTTGACATATCGAAGCAAGAACATTACTATAATCATCCAATGAAATACCCAGAGTATTTACAGCTTGCGCTAAATAGGGTTTAAGCCTGGGTGCACAACTTTTAAGAACTCTCTCCCCCAACTTCCGAACAATTGGCAAAACTTCCTGAATAATGACGACAGTAACCATGAAAATCATAAGAAATTGACGATGAAAAATAGTTCAATATGAAAATCATAATATACTAGGAAAGAACCAAATAAAAATGCCAAACTCCAACCTCATTGTCTTTCTTTATGCTGGCTAAGATAGGAGAGAGTAAGTCCAGGAAAATATCCTCACTTTCCTCTAGAACTAGAGTCATTATGGTTTCCATGGAAGAAAAAACATTCTCCGGATGATTCTCCCTGAAAGTTTAAGACCAAGGAAGTTAGAACTTCTTTAGCATTCTCTCTAACCATGCAGTAGTTTGTATATATCTAACAAAAATATGATATAAAATAATCACTTAAATTCACACATATATACAAGGTATTAAGCAGAAAACAAATCAAATAGAATCAAAATATCAAAATCAAACAAACTATAATTACCGCTTCTATTAATGTCATAATAACTCCAAACCAAAAACGGAAGCATTGCGTCTAATTTCTAGTTAGGCCATATTAACATAAAGTATGTTGGTAGAATCAAAAGTTTCCTTCTTTATGTCTACGTTTAATCCTACAAATATAATGACTTGGTGCAATAAAAGCCCATATCCAGTTATATAAAAATAACGAACGACAAACAACAAGGAAACATCAAGATCAATACTTGGAATCAATAATATCAGTCGTCAAGAAGTCAGAATCATGCAGGACACGGACATCAACCCTCACATTCAACCAAAAGTGAAATTTGTCAATCCACCCACCTTATCATATTATCTAAGTAACTTCCCACTTAATATAACTCATGAATCAGGAGCTTTTATGATTCTGCACTTGTATATAACTTATAACAGCTCTTACCTTATTGTCTTCAAGAAATGTTGAAACATCTCCAGAATCAGAGCATCGCAATCAAGATCCAGCATTATCACACAGGATCTAAGCTTTGCAACTGTTTCAAGAATTGAAGTCCTCTTTTTAAATGATCGGCTTGACTCATCATGTAGATTTTCAAATGAAGATACAATTAGATGGAAGACCTCCCGAAAGAAAATGACATTAGTAAAACTTCAAAGATATAAACAAAACATGATAATAGAATTCAATTATCTTAAAGTAGATAATAATTTTAGGCACCTTCATTTGGTCATCATCATACGGAGCTTCAGGTGCAGTGATTCTTGTTACCTCACTGATGCAAGAGGCAACTGCAACTTTGACATCGACATCCGAATGCCTTATAAGTTTATCAGCAATTAACGCTTTCAATAATGGAGAGAGTGCATTTTGCATAGATTTCGAAGGTGACTGTTCAACCTTTGAAAGGCAGATTTCAACTCGCTGTAAGTCAAAGAAAAAAACGGTAAGATCAAGCAGCAAATAGGATTAATGTTTTGGTCATGCACAAGTTAGGAGTATTTCTTGAGACTTCTAGGGGAATTTATATTATCATATTATGAATATTATGAACTATAGCTTGAGTTGTGACTTTCATATGCATTTTCAATTGGAGCTTAACCGAAATTTTTGTTGTTGTTGTCGTCGTCATATTTTAGACAGGGTCTCATAATAAGTGTTACGAAGACACAATCTGTGTTCCTCACCAAATAATCCTACTTAGGATTTGCAATATGACACCCTTGGCTGTCTCGCTATGACAATAGTCAACTTTAACTTCCAAGACTCCACACAATGAAAATATACTTAACCTAGTGGCAAACAACAACAACAACAACAAGCCTTTATCCCACTATATTTAACCTAGTGGTAATCGTACAACTTCTTTTCCGTGTTTCCAAATAAGTTTGGTGGGGTGAATAAATTGTCATATTACCAGAAACTTGTAGGTTAGCAAACATAATTAATTCAAACGATTGGCAGCTCCTCAGAGCTCATTTACTTTATCTTCTTTTCTTTTGGATAAGGAAAACTCATTTTACAAATATGTATCCAGAAACAAATCCAGTACAGGTTATTTGTTTCAAGAGAGATGCAGCAATATCTTAGATTCAGTCGCCATTACCCAGCTATATCTTTGGAATCAAGATCACTAATCAATAATTCTGAAAATTAATTAAAACTGAACAAACTAAATATCAGCATCCAATTCGACTTTTTCCCTCTTATTTAAAACCACCTACTCACTACATTGCTGGAATCTAAAATAATAAGCATTTCCTTAAGAAGACATTCATGAAAATAGCGCGTGCACTCGGCACTCGCACATGCACCAAACACATATAAATGCTAGTACCCCAGAGTGAAAGAAATTCTTTCAATCGGAAATTGAATTCTCGTACAAACCTTGTTTGCAATCAAGTTAATTCAAGATTCTAATTCTCTTATCTATCATCTGGTGCAGCAAAATTGAGGATTTATGAACAAATTATTTTCAAAGTTACAATCAACGAGTTCTAAACAGTAAAGCACGATTACAAATTGTGGATACGGGAAAAAGCACAATTGAGGATTTGCAAACAAATTATTTTCAACTTTACAATCAACTAGTTCAAACTTCAAACAGATAAGAACGTTTAAAAACTTTGGATACGGAGAAAAGCAAAATTGAGGAGTTGCGAACAAATTATTTTCAATTTGACAGTCAACGAGTTCCAAATTCCAAACAGCTAAGGACGTTTACGAATTGTGGATAATGAGAGAAAGTCGCCATAATGTACAACCATTCCAAACACTCAGACATGCTTCACAGCTTCACTAAAATTAAAACCAGCAACCGCAAGCAAAAACACGGAAACGAAACACACCGTGACTCAAAATCGTGCACGAAACCCTCGAGAAGAAGCTTCATGCATCAAATTGACGAACAAACGATGCAAAACATAAGACAAATTAAAATTCATGCAGAGAAAACAAATTTTTGACGGAAGAGTAGAAGGGAATAGAGCGTGCTTACATCTAGAAGAAGAAGTAGGTTATCAACAGAAGAGGGAGGATCTACGAGCTTGTTACCAGCTTCCAAAAGCTGGTCTTCAAGCTCTTTTTCCGCGGAAGCCATAGGTGCAGTGTTTCGAGTCTTGTTCATTGTGTAGTGTTGAGAAAATTTTCGACACAGAAATGAAAACTCGGTCTATATAGATGTAGTTATACTTATATATGGTTTAATAAAGTAATTAAACAAAAATATCTTTTTGTTTTCTTTAAAATCTTAATGCTGTAAATATTATTTTATTAATTTTATTAATAATCAGGTTTAAAAAATAAATACGCCTTCTATTACTCGTTTGGGATATTTATAGTGTTTTTTAATATAAAATTCTTTATAAATTTGAAGCTTTGTTAATTTTTTTTTTTTCATGTTTATCCTTTATATCTAGTGAGCTATTTTAAAATAATAGTGAAATCCAATTAATACAATGATAAAAAAATAGGGTAAATTTTGGAATATGTATAAAATTTTGAAAAATAATATATTGTTAGATTTTTTTAATAAGCATAATTGTGTTAATAGAACGTTTTAATATATAATGGAGAGAGTAAAATATTAAAAAAATAATTTAAGAAATGATACTTCTTGACCATAATAATATAAAAAATATTACTCATATCGTTTCATACTATAAAAATATTTTTAAATAATATTAACATTTTACAATATAATACCCCGATAATTTTTTATGAGCATTTATTATTTTTTTCATGTTTAGTTATTATAATTAAAGAGGCTTCATAAAGATATGGTTGAAGGTAATTAATACAATGATAAAGAGAAAATGGGTAAGTTAGGTATATACACTTTAAAAATAAATGCGTTAATTAATTTTATTACATCTTTTTTTAATAAGCGTAATTGTCCAAATAAAACCTTTTAATATGAAACGGATAGATTAATACTTATTAATATAATGGAGAATAAGTACAATAGAGAAAAAAATTAATTACAATTTGACTGGTCAACACGGTTTCATAAATGACTGAATAAATAAAATAACATGTATCTTTTACCATAAAAGTTAACTATCAATTTGGTCCTTCAAAGATTATCTTGTCACCAATCTAATCCCCCAAAGAATTTTGTTACCATATTAGTAGTTATCACCAAATTACTCCTCCAAAAATTTAAAAGCATATCAAATTAGTATTTTAAAGATTTAAGTATATCAAATTGGTCCATGACGGACGACTAATTTGATAGATTTTTAAATTATTTGAAGGACTAATTTGGTGACGTAGTTCTTTGGAGGACCAAATTAGTGACATGGTGATATTTGGAGGACTAATTTGGTGACAAAGTTCTTTAAAGGACCAAATTAGTGACAAGATAATCTTTAGAAGATCAAATTGATAGTTAACTCTTTACCATAATAATAATAAAAATATTAATACTTATAAATATAAATCTAATTAAATTTAATGGATAACAAAAATAACCGAAAAAAAAAATCATTGCACTAGTCAATACGGTTTAATAATCCAATTTAATAAATAAATACTCCCTCTTGTTACCAAAAATAACCTTCCTCTATTACCCAGAATATTTATAGTTTTTCATAATATAAAATTCTTTATAAATTTGAAGGATTATTTATGATATTTTTTATGTTTACGCTTTATAATTAGTGAGCTATTTTAAAATAATAGTGAAATTCAACTAATAAAGTGATAAAAGAGAATAAGGATAAATTTAAGAGAATATATAAAGTTTTAAAAACAATGCATTGTTATCTTTTTTTTTTTTAATAAGCGTAATTGTGTTAATAGAACGTTATAATATAAAATGGAGAGAGTAAAATATTATGAAAAAATAATTTTAGAAATGGGGCTTCTTGACCACAATAATATAAAAAATATTTCTCACTCATTCTATTTCATATTATATGACTCTTTTAAAAAAATATTAATGTTTTATGATATAATTTTTCGAATAATTTTCTATGAGCATTCATTAATTTTTTTTATGTTTGCCCATTATAGTTAAAGAGGTTTGATAAAGAGATTGTTGAAGGTAATTAATACAACGATAAAGAGAAAAAGGGTAAGTTAGAAAAATTATATACACTTTAAAAAGAAATGCATTAATTAATTTTATTACATATCTTCTTAATAAGAGTAATTGTCCAAATAGGACTTTATAATATAAAACAGATGCAATTATACTTAGAAAGTTGTTATTGGAAAACAAAAAAAATTAATGTAATTTAGTTTAACATATAATTAATGTTATGATTTATTTCTATCTTGAGTTTCTTAATCTATGCAATATTGCACAAGTTAGAAAAATTCATATAATATAATGAAAAATAAATACAATAGAGAACAAATTAATTACAACTTGACTAGTTAACACGGTTTCATAAATCACTGAATAAATAAAATAATATATATCTTTTACCATAATAATGAAATAATATTAATATTTATAAATATAAATCTAATTAATTTAATGGATAATAAAAATAACCGAAAAAAATTCATTACATCTCGACTGGTCAATACAGTTTAATAATCCATTATAATAAATAAATATTCCCTCTTGTTACCAAAATAAACCTTCCTCTATTATTCATTTAGAATATTTATAATGTTTCATAATATAAAATTTTTTATAAATTTGAAGTTTTATTTATTATATTTTTTATGTTTACACTTTATAATTAGTGAGCTATTTTAAAATAATAGTGAAATCTAACTAATAAAGTGATAAAAGAGAATAAGGGTAAATTTAAGAGAATATATATAGTTTTAAAAACAATGCATTGTTATCTCTTGTAATTGTGTTAATAGAACGTTATAATATATAATGGAGAGAGAGAAAATATTATGAAAAAATAGTTTTAGAAATGGGGCTTCTTGACCACAATAATATAAAAAATATTAGTCATTCATTCTATTTCATATTATGAGACTCTTTTTAAAAATATTAATGTTTTATGATATAATTTCCCGAATAATTTTTTATGAGCATTCATTACTTTTTTTTCTTTCATGTTTGTCCATTATAATTAAAAAGGTTTGGTAAAGAGATTGTTGAAGATAATTAATACAATGATAAAGAGAAAAAGGGTAAGCTAGGAAAATTATATATTATATATACTTTAAAAAGAAATGTATTAATTAATTTTATTACATATCTTCTTAATAAGCTTAATTGTCCAAGTGAGACTTTATAATATAAAACAAATAGAGTTATACTTATTACTCCCTCCGTTCCAAAATATAAGAATCTAGCCGTTTTTTTTTATGTTTCATAATATAAGAACCTGCACGGAATATAACACAAATTTATTAAATTTTTCTAAATTTACCCCTATTTACTCATCCATCCACTAAAAATATTTAGAATTTCCACGTTTTATCATTAAAGCAAATCTAACCAATGAGAGCTTGAATAATTACTCCTTAACTTGAATTCCTATAGTGGAGTAATTAATAATCAATTTAATATTCCAAGATGATATCCTTAATTAGGAGAGAATGAATTTACATTTATTAATGGTAAACATGTAATAGAATAACAATTTTTTTAAAATATATTAAATAACTACTTTGTATGGAAGACAGCTATGTTCTTATATTTTGGAACGGAGGGAGTAATATAATATAATGGAGAATAAATACAATAGAGAAAAATTAATTACAATTTGACTAGTCAACACAGTTTCATAAATGACTGAATAAATAAATTTATATATATCTTTTACCATAATAATGAAAAAATATTAATATTTATAAAGATAAATCTAATTAATATAATGGATAATAAAAATAACCGAAAAAAAATTCATTACATCTTGACTGGTGAATATGGTATAATAAGCCAGTTTAATAAATAAATACTTCCTCTTGTTACCATAAATAACTTCCTCTATTACCTATTTAGAATATTTATAATGTTTCATAATATAAAATTCTTTATAAGTTTTGAAGGTTTATTTATTATATTTTTTTTGTTTACACTTTATAATTAGTGAGCTATTTTAAAATAATAATGAAATCCAACTAATAAAATGATAAAAGAGAATAAAGGTAAATTTAAGAGAATATATAAAGTTTTATAAACAACGCATTGTTTTTTTTTTAATAAGTGTAATTGTGTTAATAGAACATTATAATATAAAATGAAGAGAGTAAAATATTATGAAAAATTAGTTTTAGAAATGGGGCTTCTTGACCACAATAATATAAAAAATATTACCCATTCATTCTATTTCATATTATAAGACTCTTTTTAAAAAATATTAATATTTTATGATATAATGCCCCGAATAATTTTTTATGAGCATTCATTACTTTTTTTTCATGTTTGCCCATTATAATTAAAGAGGTTTGATAAAGAGATTGTTGAAGATAATTAATACAATGACAAAGAGAAAAAAGGTAAGTTAGAGAAATTACACACACTTTAAAAATAAATGCATTAATTAATTTTATTACATGTTTTCTTTAGGATAAATTAGCATTTTCGTTCTCCAGCTTTACATAAGGTTTTGATTTCGTCCTCTAACTTTTTTTTGTCTCATTTTTGTCCTCCAACTTCTTTGCTTGGTTCAAAGTTTTCCTTTTCATCATACCGGGTTAACGGAGGCATCCTACGTCGCCTAAACGCCGTCAACAACATTCTGTCGTGAATGAGGAAAATCATGATCCTCCGTAATGCATCAAGGCAAAACAAGAAGAAGATTAGGAGTCTTAATGTTGGTTTAGGAATTAGTATGATTGTGAATGTCTAATGTATCTGATGTGGAGTGGGGTGATAAAATCAAGTTTGTGTTAACTTAATATATGCAATGAACCAAAATAAAGTTTTAATGTGCCGTTGATGGTGTTTAGGCCTTGTGGGATGCCTCCACTAATCCCTCTAGCCTGGTATGACAGAAAGGAAAACTTATAACCAAATAAAGAAGTTGGAGGACGAAAATGAGACAAAAAAAAAAAGTTAGAGAACGAAATGAAAATCTTATGTAAAGTTAGAGAACGAAAATGAGAAAAAAAAAGTTAGAGAATGAAATCGAAACCTTCTGTAAAGTTGGAGGACGAAAATGAGACAAAAACAAATTAGAGGACGAAATCGAAATCTTATGTAAAGTTAGAGGAAGAAAATGCTAATTAAGCTTTTTTCTTTATAAGTATAATTGTCCAAATAGAACCTTATAATATAGTAAAACAGATGGAGTTATACTTATTAATATAATGGAGAATAAATACAATAGAGAAAAAATCATTACAATTTGACTAGTCAACACGATTTCATAAATAACTGAATAAATAAAATAATATGTATCTTTTACCATAATAAAAAATATTAATATTTATAAATATAAATATAATTAATTTAATGGATAATAAATATAATAGAAAAAAATTCATTATATTTTGACTGGTCAATACGATTTAATAAATAAATAAAATATTATGTAAAATAGCTTCTAGAATTCAAGATTTTTTACCATTATAATGAAAAAAATATTAATATTTATAAATATAAATATATAAATATAAATATAATAAATATAATGGATAATAAATATAATGGATAATAAATACAATAAATATAATTGAGAAAAAATTAATTACATTTTGAATGGTCAACACAGTTTAATAAATGAATAATAAAATAAAATATCATATTTTCACCTAAAAATAAAATATCATATAAAATAAATTTTAGAAATCTAGATTTTTTACCATAATAATGGAAAAATATTAATATTTATAAATATATAAATATAAATATAATAAATATAATGGATAATAAATACAATTAATATAATAGAGAAAAAATTAATTACATTTTGACTGGTCAACACGATTTAATGAAACTTTTGTTTTATAATCTTGGTAATGTTAATCTTTAAATGCTTGAAACTAACTAGCCATTAGAATCATGATCTTGGAATCTAAGTGTATGCTGGAAAGGTGCACTTGGAATCTGATTTGATTAGTGTTACTCGTTACGTTGTTACTCTAGGAATAGATGACAAGGTAATGATTGTAATAACACTTGTACAAAATTGGCCTAATGCTGGATAAGTCTGTTAGGCATTTTGAAAGTTTATCAGGCTTATCTTAGATTTTATAACTGAGAAATCGTTATAAATATTTTAAAGTGTGCATCAAAAATCATAACTCAATACATCTATATCTATATATATTCAAATTAAGCAACTATGAAGATGATGATTAATGAAGTTGAATCCGAGCTTACTCTTATAACTGAATCAAAGATCATTTTTATAGCTTATGATTTATTTATTTTTGTCATGAACAAATCAAATCATTTCTTTATATAGAAATACTCTAACTACTTATATCTGCACAATCCAATCTGCTCCATGTGGATAATATCCCGGTATTATCCAGATTTGTTACTTGAACGATACGGTGCACTTGCTGTGTTTGTGGTAAATAAAGACCCATCATTGATCTATATCATATATATATATATATATATATATATATATATATATATATATATATATTTATTGGAGGGATCAAATGATACCGGTGTAACTTACACCGACTCTTACACCGGTTAATAACTATTTGTCGAAGATTTTTTTCTCAAAACCCACCGTAGGATTGAAACTACTTATCGTATAGATGATATCTAAAAAATTTTACATCATTCCGAAATCTTTTAATACTCCATTTGAATAGTTGTTAATTTCATATATTTTAAAACTATATTTTACGTTACTTTTTTAGTACGTTGATGGAGTACTAAACGATTTCGGAATGATGTGAAATTTTGTAGACACAATCTATACGATATGGTGGGTTTCGTGATAAAAGTCTTCGACAAATAGTTATTAACCGGTTTAAGAATTGGTTTAACTTACACCGGTGTCATTTGATCCCTCCTTATATATATATATATGGATAGGATCCATTGACATCACTTTCACTTACACTAATTCTTACTCCTGTTAATAACATTTCGTTCAAGTTGTTTTTTACGAAATCTACCGTTAGATTGAAAGAACTTATCGTGTAGATAATGTTTACGAAATTTCACATTAATCCGAAATCGTTTAGTACTCCATCAACACACTTGTTATTTTTGTATATTTGGAAACTATATTTTACGTTAATTTTGTAGTACGTCGATGGAGTACTAAAAGATTTCGAATTAAAGTGAAATTTTGTAGACATGATCTATAAGATAAGTAGTTTAAATCCAACGGTGGATTTCATGAAAAACAACTTGAACGAAATGTTTTTAAGATGTGTAAGAATTGGTGTAAGTAAAAGTGGTGTCAATAGATCGTACCCCATATATATATATATATATATTAGGAAGGATCAAATGACACCGGTGTAAGTTACACCAACTCTTACACCGGTTAATAACTATTTGTCAAAGATTTTTTTTTTCCGGAAAACTCACCGTTGGATTGAATCTACTTATGATACATATCATGTTTACAAAATTTCACATCATTCTGAAATCGTTTAATACTCCATCAATGTACTAAAAAAGTAACGTAAAATATAGTTTTAAAATATACGAAAATAACAAACATTTTGATGGAGTACTAAATGATTTCGAAATAATGTGAAATTTTGTAAACATGATGATCTATAAGTAGTTTCAATCCAACGGTGGGTTTTCTCAAAAAAAAAATCTTCTTCAAATAGTTAGTAATAGATATAAGAGTTGATATAACTTATACTGGTATCATTTGATCCTCTCATATATTAGATATCAATGTATATTATTGTATTTGAAATGCATTATAATACAGATTAATAAATGTTATGTTAAAACGTAGCCCTTACTTGATATGCATAGGATTATCCTAATTACAAACTATCTTATTAGATATAAACTTTAGATTATTAGTATAACCTGGCTAGATATACTAGTATAAGTTATTCTATTTATAAATATTAATTGAACTTATACTAGGTTATATTGATCAAGTATTATTACTTGATTTATCATTACCTTCTCAATTTTACAAAGTTTTAATTTTATTATCTTTTTGCATTAAAAAAATAATTTTGTATGTGTTTGGAAGCATTCTCTATTGAAATAAATCTTTGAATAAGATTTATCTAGACGAATCTTTTCGATCAAGATTTTGGTCCATAACTATAAAATTAATACATAGCAAAGAGAACTCAAAGTAAGTAATTAGAAAACTATAATTGAAATAACATGGATAATGATTTGGGTATAATAGATTAAAATTTTATCCTTAATTAATATAAAAAATAAGTAGTGAAAAATATAGGAACAAAGGTAAATAAACGTAGATAACCACAGATATTTATAGAGAATCAAGAATGATACTCACCTTAATGTTTATTACTCTGAGAGGGTGTTCTGTATAATAGTGAGTTTTAGTTATTTTTTCGGATAAGTGTTTTTCAGATAAGTGATAGACACTTTTTAAAGTGGGAATGAAAATATATTTTCGTGAAAGTCACTTAAACCTTCTATCAAAACATGGATAAGCTATAATTTTAAGTAAGTTTCTCGAAAATAAAAAAAAAAAAAACATTCTCGATACCAAACACCCCTAAAAGATAAGAAAGTTTGGTTGTTTCAAAATTTGAATCTTATAACTAAAAATGTTGAGCTTTACAATTAATAAGTGTCCTAAGTGGCTCATTGTGGATCACTAAACCTTACTAACAATAATCAGTTATTATTAAACCAAAAAGAAAAATATTTGGTCGTTTGTTTTTTTTATCGGCCAAACACACACTCATACTATACTACTCTTAAATCTCCCTACTAAAGATTGAACCCATTCTCTCAAGTTTCAAAAACTTTTCCTTCTGCCATTTGAGCTACAAGTTTTTGACAACATTTATTTGATTGTTTGTATTTCATCATTTCTCCAATCTTTTCCTATTATCACTTTTTATTGTGTCTCCAAGGCTCCACTTATCTCCTATGATTGGATTGGATTTGGCAGAGCTTCACAACTCTCCATAACAACTCCACAAGAAAAAAAAATACTAATAACTATTGTACTATTTCTATTCACTATACCACTTATTATATTATTACTTTTATCTAATTTATCATCTTAAATATTTTTTTTTCTCTATTTTTTTCTCTCTCTCTTCCTATACCACTATACACTCTCAAAATTATTAGGGTGTTCAATGATAATTTTTCATAGAAAGCCAACAGAGTAGTTGTATACATCCAAGACTATATGAACTAACTCCAAAATCACCTTTAAATACATCATTTTAAGTTGAATAAAGTTATATAATTTTCGAAAACCGTTTATTTATCCAAATAATTTGCAACACAAATTATTATATGTAAAGGAGTACAATCATTTTAATAAAATATAATAAACAAACTGACTATATTAATTAATTATTTTAGAAAATCTAATACTAAAGCATCTGCAAAGTGAAAGGTCATAGCAACATGATGACCATTACTATTATATTATTATTCATTATATTTTGTTATATTTATATTTATAAATATTAATATTTTTTCATTATTATAGTAAAAAATACATATTATTTTATTTATTCTTTCATTTATGAAACCGTGTTGACCAGTCAAATTATAATAATTTTTTCTCTATTGTATTTATTTTCTATTATATTAATAAATATTGTTCTATTTGTTTTATATTATAATGTCTTATTTGGATACTTATGCTTTCTAAAAAAATGTAATAAAATTAATTAATACATTTATTTTTAATAATGAATATAATCTCCTTAATTTATCGCTTTTCTCTTTATTATTGCATTAATTATCTCTAACTATCTCTTTATGAAATCTCTTTAATTATAATGGACAAACATGAAAAAATGTAATGAATGAAGTATTTATAATTACTTTTTCTAATGGACACATGTTAACAATAATTAGTAACCAATTAAATGTAATTATTAAACTATGTGTTGACCATTCAAATATAATTAATTTTTTCTCAATTATATTTATTGTATTTATTATCCATTATATTTATATTTATAAATATTAGATATGCACCTGCACGATGCGTAGAATGGATTGATCTCCAAAATTCTTAATCATTTTTGGTATATCATTTAACAAACCCGCGTGAATGCACTTTTGTCGGTACAAAAATGTATTTGATACTTGATAAATAATTAAAATTGAGAAAACTCAAATTTTAAAATTTAAAATTATATTTGTACTAATATGCGTGTAATTCCTATGAAGACTAATACTTCTTTAATCTAAAATATTTATCTTTAGTTTTAATTACTATGAAGTGAAAAAAAAAATTATTTTTCATTATCAATAATAGACACATAAATGTAAGTTATTTTGTATAGTAAATAAACAGTTGCCTAAGAAACTAAGGACTGTGTACTCGGGATTCTCCTACTCTTTGAGTCAGAGGATCTTTCTTTTATTTAGTTCTTATTGGAAAAATATGGTGGAGTGACAAGAATATTCAAAACTATCTAACTGATAGACCATTTTAATCACACGCCACCATACTACATTACTCCTGGGATCAAACCACTCCCTTCAAGCTCCAAGAGCTTCTCCTTATGTCATTTGAGCTACGAGCTCTTGGCATAGACCTTTTTAATCTTATCAGCACTAACTGACTCTAAAATTCATAAGTGACTCCGACTAAACTCTAACGATTAATTTTATCTATAACTAAATAATTTTATCACTAACAAATTAATATTCTAACAATTCTATTATGTTGGTTTGTTCTTTTTTTATCGCATCTGCTTAGAGAAAATTAAATAATTAAATATTCAAAACTAACTAATTGATACACTTTTTTAATTTTATCAACACTGAACTCTAAACTTCGTAAATGACTCTGATTAAACTCTAACAATTGATTTTGTCTCTAATTAAATAATCTTATCACTAACCAATTAAATATTATTTCTAAAAGTTCTATTACACTGTTATGTTGTTTAGTTTTTTTTTATTCTATCTGTTTATGTTTTTTTTGGTTAACCTTATCTTTCGTTCTCAGAATGAGTGAGAAAATAAAAGTCTCAAATTCACTACATGATTTTTACGTGATTACTACAAATTTACCTCCAAATTTTTCTCTCTTTTTGGCCTCACTTGCTTGCTTTTATATTATTAAGATTAAGATTAAGATAAAATTAAAATTAAGATAAGATAAAATAAGACAAGATTAAGATTAAGATTAAGATAAGATAAGATGAAGATAAGATTAAGATTAAGATAAAATAAGATTAAGATAAAAATAAGATAAGATAAAATAAGATAAGATAAGATTAGAATAAGATATAATTAAAATTAAGATAAGATTAAGGTTAATATTTTTTTTATTATTCTAGTAAAAAATCTTGATTTCTAAAAGCTATTTTACATAATATTTTGTTTATTTATTCATTTATTAAAGTGTATTGACCAGTCAAAATGTAATGACTTTTTTTTTGCTATATTTATTATCCATTAAATTAATTAGATTTATACTTATAAATATTAATATTTTTCATTATTATGGTAAAAGATACATATTATTTTATTTATTTAGTCATTTATGAAACCATGTTGACCAGTCAAATTGTAATTAATTTTTTCTCTATTGTATTTATTCTCTCTTATAAGTATAACTTTATTTGTTTCATATTATAAGGTTTTATTTGAAAAATTATGCTTATTAAAAAAATATGTAATAAAATTAATTAATGTATTTATTTTTAAAGTGTATATAATTTTTCTGACTTACCATTTTTCTCTTTATCATTGTATTAAGAGTTTTTTTTAATCTATGCAATATTGCACATGTTAGGAAACTATAAGTAGAAAAAAGTTATTAGAAAAAACAAAAATTTAATGTAATAGAGTTTGACATGTAATAAATATAATATTTTTTTTTACTTATAATTTCTTAACATATGTAATATTGCATATGATAAAAAATCTTTGTATTAATTACCTTCAATAATCTCTTTATGAAACCTCTTTAATTATAATAAGCAAACATAAAAAAAGATAATGAATACTTATAAAAAATTATTCGGGAACTTATATTATAAAATACTACTCCCTCTGTCCCAAATTGTTTGGTCTTTTAGGTCTTTGCACATAGATTAAGGAATATAATCATTATTTTAAATTTTAGTAAACTTTAGATTGAATTTTCTATTTTGCCCATCAACTAATTTTATTGGAGTACTACTTTTTCAACCGGTAGTTAATACTAGTATTAGTCTCTTGAGTGTCAACTACTGTAATTAATGCATTAGAAATGAAAAATTTACTTGGGAAAGTAAAACCTAAAGGTTAGTGGTTGGTAATAAAGTAGGAATATGTTTAATTAATTAAGGGTAAAATTGTAAAGAAAAAATTAATACTGCATTGGTATAAAGGGACAATCAAATTGGGACAAAATTTTTTTTTAAAAGACCAAACAATTTGGGCCGGAGGGAATAATATTATTTAAAAATAAATAAAACAACAAAATATTTTTCTTTTATTACTTTATTAAACCGTATATAAATATAACTACATCTATATAAACTGAGTTTTCATTTCTGTGTCGAAAATTTTCTCAACACTACACAATGAACAAGACTCGAAACACTGCACCTATGGCTTCCGCGGAAAAAGAGCTTGAAGACCAGCTTTTGGAAGCTGGTAACAAGCTCGTAGATCCTCCCTCTTCTGTTGATAACCTACTTCTTCTTCTAGATGTAAGCACGCTCTATTCCCTTCTACTCTTCCGTCAAAAATTTGTTTTCTCTGCATGAATTTTAATTTGTCTTATGTTTTGCATCGTTTGTTCGTCAATTTGATGCATGAAGCTTCTTCTCGAGGGTTTCGTGCACGATTTTGAGTCACGGTGTGTTTCGTTTCCGTGTTTTTGCTTGCGGTTGCTGGTTTTAATTTTAGTGAAGCTGTGAAGCATGTCTGAGTGTTTGGAATGGTTGTACATTATGGCGACTTTCTCTCATTATCCACAATTCGTAAACGTCCTTAGCTGTTTGGAATTTGGAACTCGTTGACTGTCAAATTGAAAATAATTTGTTCTCAACTCCTCAATTTTGCTTTTCTCCGTATCCAAAGTTTGTCAAAAGTTCTTATCTGTTTGAATTTTGAACTAGTTGATTGTAAAGTTGAAAATAATTTGTTTGCAAATCCTCAATTGTGCTTTTTCCCGTATCCACAATTTGTAATCGTGCTTTACAGTTTAGAACTCGTTGATTGTAAATTTGAAAATAATTTGTTCATAAATCCTCAATTTTGCTGCACCAGATGATAGGTAAGAGAATTAGAATCTTGAATTAACTTGATTGCAAACAAGGTTTGTACGAGAATTCAATTTCCGAATGAAACAATTTCTTTCACTCTGGGGTACTAGCATTTATATGTGTTTGGTGCACGTGCGAGTGCCGAGTGCACGCGCTATTTTCATGAATGTCTTCTTAAGGAAATGCTTATTATTTTAGATTCCAGCAATGTAGTGAGTAGGTGGTTTTAAATAAGAGGGAAAAAGTCGAATTGGATGCTGATATTGAGTTTGTTCAGTTTTAATCAATTTTCAGAATTATTGATTAGTGATCTTGATTCGAAAGATATAGCTGGGCAATGGCGACTGAATCTAAGATATTGCTGCATCTCTCGTGAAACAAATAACCTGTACTGGATTTTTCTCTGGATACATATTTGTAAAATGAGTTTTCCTTTTCCAAAATAAAAGAAGATAAAGTAAATGAGCTCTGAGGAGCTGCCCAGTCGTTTGAATTAATTATGTTAGCTAGCCTATAAGTTTCTGGCGATATGAAAATTTATTCACCCCACCAAACTTATTTGGAAACATGGAAAAGAAGTTGTATGATTATATTTGTTTATCGCCACTAGGTTAAATATAGTGGGATAAATGCTTGTTGTTGTTGTTGTTGTTTGCCACTAGGTTAAATATATTTTCATTACGTGGAGTCTTGCTAGTTAAAATTGGCTATTGTCACAGTGAGACAGCCAAGGTTGTCATATTGGAGATCCTAACTAGGATTATTTGGGGAGGAGGGACACGAATTGTGTCTTCGTAACACTCATTATGAGACCCTGTCTTAAATATGACAACAACAACAACAACAAATTTTTTTGTTAAGCTCCAATTGAAAAAGCATATGAAAGTAACAACTCACAACTCAACTTATAGTTCATAATATGATAATATAAATTCCTCTAGAAGTCTCAAGAAATACTCCTAACTTTGTGGATGACCACAACATTAATACTATTTGCTGCTTGATCTTACATATTGTTTTTCTTTAACTTGCAGCGAGTTGAAATCTGCCTTTCAAAGGTTGAACAGTCACCTTCGAAATCTATGCAAAATGCACTCTCTCCATCATTGAAAGCGTTAATTACTGATAAACTTATAAGGCATTCGGATGTCGATGTGAAAGTTGCAGTTGCCTCTTGCATCTGTGAGGTAACAAGAATCACTGCACCTGAAGCTCCCTATGATGATGACCAAATGAAGGTGCCTAAAATTATTATCTACTTTAAGATAATTGAATTCTATTATCATGTTTTGTTTATATCTTTGAAGTTTTACTGATGTCATTTTCTTTCAGGAGGTCTTCCAATTAGTTGTATCTTCATTTGAAAATCTACATGATGAGTCAAGCCGATCATTTAAAAAACGGACTTCAATTCTTCAAATAGTTGCAAAGGTTAGATCCTGTCTGATAATGCTGGATCTTGAATGTGATGCTCTGATTCTGGAGATGTTTCAACATTTCTTGAAGACAATAAGGTAAGAGCTGTTATAAGTTATATACAAGTCCAGAATCATAAAAGCTCCTGATTCATGAGTTATATTAAGTGGGAAGTTACTTAGATAATATGATAAGGTGGGTGGATTGACAAATTTCACTTTTGGTTAAATATGAAGGTTGATGTCCTGCGTGATTCTGACTTCTTAACGACTGATATTATTGGTTGCAAATATTGATCTTGATGTATCTCCTGTTGTTTGTCGTTCTTTATTTTTATATAACTGGATATGGTCTTTTATTGCACCAAGTCATTATATTTGTATGATTAAACATAAAGATAAAGAAGGAAACTTTTGATTCTACGACATAATATGTGTTAATATGGCCTAACTAGAAATTAGATGCAATGCTTCCATTTTTTATTATGACATTAATAGAAGCGGTAACTGTAGTTTGTTTGATCTTGATATTTTGATTTTATTTGATTTGTTTTCTGCTTAATACCTTGTATATATGTGTGAATTTAAGTGATTATTTTATATCATATTTTTGTTGGATATATACAAACCACTGATGATTTCTGTAGTCACTTGGAACAGAATGGGCCATAATTCATAAGGGTTCTAACTTCCCCGGTCTTAAACTTTCAGGGAGAATCATTCGGAGAATGTTTTTTCTTCCATGGTAACCATAATGACTCTAGTTCTAGAGGAAAGTGAGGATATTTCCCTGGACTTACTCTCTCCTATCATAGCCAGCATAAAGAAAGACAATGAGGTTGGAGTTTGGCATTTTTATTTGGTTCTTTCCTAGTATATTATGATTCTGATATTGAACTATTTCTCATCGTCAATTTCTTATGATTTTCATGGTTGTTGTCATCATTATTCAGGAAGTTTTGCCAATTGCTCGGAAGTTGGGGGAGAGAGTTCTTGAAAGTTGTGCACCCAGGCTTAAACCCTGTTTAGCACGAGCAGTAAATACGCTGGGTATTTCATTGGATGAGTATAGTAATGTTCTTGTTTCGATATGTCAAGATGTGTCTTTTAGCTTGAAGCAAAAAGATTTTCTTGCTACTTGTAATAGCGTGGTAAATTTTCTTGTTTCATGTTTATGAATATTTGATTAGATCAAAAAATTTTAATATTACATTACTCATGGTTATTTTGTTTTGGTCCAGGAGGATGAGAACAACTCAGCAAAGGAGCCCGTGGAAGAGTCTTCACAGGTATGTTGTTTCATCCTGCATGTTTTTGTTTCTCTTTGTATTTTTAAAAAGCACTCTGCTATAAAAATGCAAAAAAGGGTGGTGGTGGATCCTCTTTGAAGAAATTGGAGGACCAAAAAAAGAGAAGGGGGAAAGATAACTGTGAAAAGCGTCAAGCAAAATCTTCTGCTAATGATGCGGATAATGTACTCTTTTGCTTCCTTTAGATTTTTTTCCTGTCTTGTATATTGACATTACCCCAACAGGATATTTGTTTTGCCTTTTTGTTTTGTTGTCAAATAAAATATTAATGACAATTGTAATTATTTAGGAAATGGTATCTGTGCCAAAGTTAACTGTGAAATCAGCTAAAGATGAGCTCTCAGAGGAGACTCCGAAGAAAAATCTGAAGAGGAAACACACTCCAGGAAAAGAAAATGTACGTATCCTGTTCTGTAACTCAAATTTTGAAATATAACTTATTGTAGTCATCTGGGCACCTTTTTACAGATATATTGTTTCTATAAATGAGTTTTGCTGTATGGTCAAATATGGAGTCTTTTTAAATGCACTACTGATGTGGTGAAATATTACTGGTCAATCTTTTTCCTAGGCTTAGCTTTCATTTATTATTGCTTAAGCTTAGGATTTAATTATATGCTATGGGCATATTTCTTATTGATATATTGATCATCCATATTTTTGTTATGCAGTTCTGAAACGCATGCAATTCTAGCTTTTTCTTGCTAATTAGAGTTTCATTTTTCTTCTCACTTTCATTCCTAATCTTTTGGCTGTTGTCTCAGGAGTCCAATACCATCAAATATGGTAAAAATCTTGTTGGTGCCCGAGTCAAAGTGTGGTGGCCAGAGGATGAAGCGTAAGTACATGGGGGTTCTTAATTTGTAACCTGTTGTGCTGAGAATTTTGGTTAGGGACCAGGGACGAGTGTTATGGTTGTTAGGAATTTAGTTTTAATTTATGCCTTTTGCTTGTTTGGATGCAGTAGCTGTTTCTCTTGGGTATATATGGTTGCATGATTGTTATGTCTCTTCTCTGGATTACTATTTCTGTGCCGGCTAATTATGATATAATCTGATTCCATCATATTTGCATTTGTGTGAATTCGAATTTTGTATACATATGCATTAATTATTAATAGTGGTGCTATTGCTGTGGAGAGGCTGCTAATCTTAGATTGAAATTTTGGTTTTTGCTCACAATTAACTATACCTATTTGATCTTCTAAGGAATTTTTTTTCTTCTCCCTCTCTGTTCTCCCGATTGCATGCAGTGTTTCTTTATTTATAGAATTAGCAGTGTTTTCTTTGTTGCACCACCTCCTGTGAAACACCAAGTTGCCATTTCCATGGCTGCATTATCGGATGCATATCCAATATGGATACACCCCAGTACATGGGGGACATGTTTCCTTAGTATCAAATGTATTTTTTCATTAAAAAATCTCTTGGGTTTGTGCCGATACGAGACTGATGGTGAACATGCCAAAGAGTCTCACCCATTTACCGTTGCACTCTCTTGTCCCCCACCATCACTTAGTAATCCAGGATTTCATTTCATTAATGTATAGTTTTTTGTTTGGGTAAAGCCCAATATCTATTCTTGTTAAATAACTCTTAAAACTTAAGGAAGAAAGTTGTTTTCAATTTTATAAATTTTTTAGACAACAATGAATAATTTGTAATTTCTGTTTTATATCCAAGAACATGGCAATTACAATAGGGTTTTTTTTTTTGGAATTAAAATGATACTGTGATATATAACCTTTGGAGTGAAATGGTGGGACTTGGGAAAGGTATACAATAACGTTGAAGTACTGAACTGGGGGCCTTATTTTTTCTTTGATCAGCTTTCAAGTCTAGCAAATGCTTATTTTATTTCTGTATAGTTTGTCTTTTTTACTCTGATGTAATGTAATAGATGATAAATTATTATTCTCATTGACTCATAACTTTTTGTAGGTTTTATGAAGGTGTTATTGATTCGTTTTATCCTACCAGTAGAAAACACAAGGTGATTTGGGAGCTATATGATAATCTCGTTTTCCTTCCATTCCCTTGCTCCCTTCTCATTTATATTTTATCATTGGATAACTTTTTTAACTAAATTTATTATATGGCTTAATCGATTGGATAGTAAAATATGTATCTTTTGCTATTATACCCCGCTCAAGTTGGCTTAGGCTTGTTTGGATTTGTATTTCCATTTCTCGTTTTCATTCCCTATTTATGTAAATAACTACAAAATTGTCACCTTGTTTTTATTTTGTTTCCTGTTTCATGAAATTTGAATAAGAAACATTGGAAACAAAATTTTCTTGTTTCTAGTTGTTTCCAATGTTTCCTATCCAAATATAAGAAAACATGAAACAAAATGAAAACAAGATAGCAAGTTTATAATTATTTATGAAAACAAGAAATAGAAATATGCAAACCAAACAAGCCCTTTGTTTGTTACTAAAATTATCAAGTTCAGATTTCCAATTAATATATAGCTTACAACTTGTATGTTCATTCTCTTCTCTATCTTAGGTTGCATATGATGATGGTGACGTGGAAATATTACTTCTTAAAAAGGAAAAATGGGAATTCATTGAAGATAGTGCTGATTCTGATGGGGTTGGTCTCTGCCTTGAATGTTTGTATATTGAACTTTCTACATTTATACTAATGACATTTATTTCTGTTAACAGGAAGAAGGGAGTGATTGCACAAGTCCTGCTTCTTCCGCTGATATGTATGTGCTGCTTATTGTTGATATCATTTATGTAGATTCTATTTTTTTTTTTATTTTTTTTAAAAAAATTAAAATTACTTGCATCTTTCTTTTGGTATGGTATTTTTATTTGCAGTTTTACCCTCTTGTTGACTGTGTCTACACTTATCTATTGATGTTATGGTTTGTGCTTATTTTAAATTTGATTTGATGGAATGCTAATTTGATATATGCTCCTAAAAGCTCAACCTACTATGTCTACAAATATTTGGTTTCTTTCGTTTTTCTAAAATTTTTTTATGATCGCATGTTGAATTGAAAACTATGGAGACTTCATACGATTTTCTCCGTGGCAAGTGTTTTTGTCAGAAGTTTTATTAAAGTTGGCTTCATTTTCGGTCCTGGGGGAGGGTGGGATCAATTGTTGCTGGTTAAAGCAAATGGATAACAAGAGTTTTAAGAGATAACAATGATTAACGTTTTCTGGAAATAGTAGATTCATTCATTGTACTTGTGAAATAGCATATTCAAGAGCGTAGGTCGCTTCAATCATGTATTTGGAGTGTTGCACTCTTACTAATAGGATGTTTCATCATAGTGTGTTACCCTACTGTGTTATTTTTTCATGCCATTTCATTTATGTATCCTCTCAAATGATCTTTTCTTTTCTCAAATGCTAAATTGGTACTAGAGCCTAGTCTCTTTATATTAGACCACCCTAGATGTCCAGTCTTTTAAACTTGATGACCTAGATGTCCAGTCCTGGGAATTGGGGTGGGGGTGCGCGATGAAATCCCACATTGACTATGAATATAGCTAAATTATTCCTTTCAAGGCTTTTGGTGATTGAGTTAGGCTCAATCCATTTATAATAAACAGGCGTACTGGTATTGCACTGTAAGTGGATGTGATAATTTATGGTGTTGAGTACTAATAAATCATTGGGTGAGTATACCAGCATAAAGATTCCATTGGATATGAGCTATTTGCTGCTGTATTTGATTATTTAGTATTATGCTTTTCTAGCCGTGTTTGTCTTCGATGTTTTGGGCTGGCCTAGTTTACACTCATGTTTTTCTATTTTTAAGAGTTATTTGTTGCTGTATTTGACTATTTAGTATTATGCTTTCTAGTTATGTTTGCCTTCAATGTTAGGGTTCGGCCTCATTTATATTCATGTTTTTCTATGATTATATTCAGGTCACCAAAAAAGAAAGGGAAAGCAAGTGCTGGTGAATCCAAAAAGGAACGAAAGAAGGGATCTTCTAAAAGGTAGGTGAATGTCATTAATTTGTGCCTGCTCTATTTTTTTGTTTGACAACCTCTCATTGTTTTTCATTAATTTATATAGTGGTGGAGGAGCTACGACCAGTAAAGCAAAGAAGGCATCTGTGAAATCCAGCCAAAAGTCAAAAGATAGTGGAAAATCTGATCGGAAATCAAAAGATTCCAAGTCTCTTGGCAAATCTGAGCATGAAGTTGGTGGAAAATTTAAGGATCATTCTTCAAAAGCTGGTGGTAAATCTATCTATTGATGCTAAACAACAAAGCAAATCCAAGGCTAATAATGCCTCTAGCAAGATGAATTTTAAATTGTTAAAGGTAAAAGATTCAGAGAATGAGAACTCAGAGGATTCAGTAGAAGAGGCAGATGGCTGCGAATAAGGCTCTTTACGAGGAACAAGTTAAGTCCATGAGGGGAAAAATAGATCGACTATCCCAGGAGAAAAATGAACTCAGAACTGCTAACGTTGCTTTGAAGACTGAACTCGACACACTCGACACTGCCTCCAGCAGCTTCGAGATGTTGAAGGCAGAACATGCCCTCTTATTGGACAAAAAGAAAGATCTCGAGCTTAAGCTAAGGCATGCTGAAGGCAAGGTCTAAATCCTTCACGAGGATAAGAATTCTCTGAAGCGGAAAAAATATCATTAGAAGCTACCAAAAAGAAGTTAGAAGAAAAGCGCGAAAAAGGATAATCAAGATATAATGCTTTTCAAATCCTCCTAGCCATTATCCTACTGCAATAATTCTTGCTAAGAAGAATGCCCATGTTGTGGCAATTCCACCCAGAAGGTAATAGGTTACTCCTATAGCACGTCCCTGTACAATGCTCAAGGCTCTAGGCTGAGTAGCAGGAGCAACTTTTAATTTATTATGAGCATCTCTACATCAAAGATGATTGGTCTAGCTGATAAACAAGATGGCTTATATGTTCTCAAAGAAATAGCAAACTCTGATTCTCATGTTTCTGTTTTAAATTTCTCTGCTGTCTACTGTAACATTGTTTCTAGTTTCACTAATGTTTGGCATTATAGGTTGGGACATATACCTCATAAACATTTATCTGTTATGCAAAAGGACTTTGCTATGATTCATTCTAATAAAAATTCTGTTTGTGATATCTGCCACTTTGCTAAGCAAAAAAGGCTCCTCTTTCCTCTAAGTGTTATTGAATCCAAGTTTCCCTTTGAACTCATACATGTTGACATATGAGGTCCCATATCCAATGCTTCTATTAATGGTCACTGTTATTTCCTAACCATTATTGATGATTTCAATAGATTTACTTACATATATCTGATGCATAACAAGACTGAAACTCACCCTCTTATTCATTCTTTTATCCCCCTTATTGAAACACAATTTAACACTAAGATTAAAGCCATCCGAAGTGACAATGACCCTGAATTTAACATGTCAAATTTCTATGTTTCTAAAGGTGTCATTCATCAGACCAGCTGTGTTGAAACTCCTTAACAAAATACTATTGTTGAGAGAAAGCATCAGCACATTATCAATGTGGCTAGATGCTTGCTTTTTCAATCCAATCTTCCAAAATGCTTATGGTCTTATGTTGTTCTACATGCTGTTTACTTAATAAATAGAATTCCAACACTTGTTCTTAAAGAAAAAAAGTCCATATCAAACCCTTTTTAATGAATTACCTGACTTGTGTAACTTGAAAGTTTTTGGTTCCCTGTGTCATGCTTCAACTGAGACTTTGAGACTCTCCCGTGGCAAGAATGAGTACTTTGAGATCCAAGGCATCAAAGACTTCCTCCATTCCAAATTCAGAATAAAGGATCTCGGGAATGCAAATTTTTTCTCGGTTTAAGTTAGCTCGAACCAAAGCAGGTATTTGCCTTAATCAGCACAAATATGCTTCGGAATTCCTTGCTGAAACCGGCATGCTTGCATCAAAACCTTCCTCCATCCCCATGGATCCCTCCACCAAATTATTCAAAAAGCTTGGTTCACCTCTCACTGACAACACCTCATGTAGAAGACTCATTGGTAAACTCCTTTACCTAACCTCCACTCGTCCTGATATCACCTTTAGTGTTCAACAACTTAGTCAATTCCTCGATTTCCCCAATGATACTCACCTCCAAACCGCTTACAAAGTTCTCTGTTACATCAAGGCCACCCTAGGAAAAGGAATTTTCATTCCATCCTCCTCTGACTTCAAGTTACATGCTCCACCTCTGGCTGACGATCCAAAAAGCAGAAAACACCTTCCAGATCTTCAACAGAAGTTGAATATCGTGCACTCGCTTCAATAACATGTGAAATTCAATGGATACACAACTTGCTTTAAGCTTTTGGGATACCTTGCATGTCTTTATGCAACTTATTTTGCGACAATCAATCAGCAATCCACATTGCTCACCATGATTCCTTTCATGAAAAAAGCAAAACACATCGAATTAGACTGTCATAGCACCAGAGACAAGATCAACAGTGGACTCATTCGCCTCCTTCTTGTTCCTTCTTCAAACCAATTGTCAAACATCCTTACCAAGCCTCTTCCGCCACCGGCGTTCAACTTGATCATCTCCAAGCTGGGTATGAAAGGCATCCATGGTCTAGCTTGCGGGGGGTAACACCAAGTAATCAACCCTCTTGATTACATATCACACAAAATCATCATTCTTCCCTCCTTGGCAACCATTATTTCTATTATTCCTTTTTTTCTCAATGGGCTCTCTGCAATTATCAGAAGTTTGTCTTTTGTCTTCATGTAACTTTCATTCTCTTTAGTTTTTGCAACCTAGTCCTCTCATCTTTGTATATAATGTTGTATTTTCCTTCATCGATGATTAAGCATAATTTCAGATTTCCAAAACAGGCCATTTTCTTCCTTTCTCCCTTCTTCTCTTCTCTTTCTTCTGGGTTAATTTAATTAATTATTATGAAAATCAGAAATTATTTATATTTAATTTAAATAAAAATAATTGATTTTTAATCTTCTTCTTTCTATTAAAGTTGATTATTTTCTGCTTCTAATTATCTGGAAAAGCACAAACAAAACTACTAAAACCTTATAAAAGTATTTTTTTATTAAAATAAATACTTATTTTACAAAATAAGCACAAATAAATGGACTCATGGAAGATCCGTATCAGAATCATCACTTCTACTATAGTGGAGGACCATAAATTTATTGAAGATTTCATTTTCATACCCTATATACATAGACAAATAATAGATATACCTTTTCACCATACTAATCATACAATACAAGCCACATGCAACTAAATTATTTATATGAACCCTAAGAGACCATCATTCTATAAGGCTAACCTAAAGACACTCTTCCTCATGCTCATTACTACTTTTGAGTAACTCAATGTGTATTTATATGTGTATTTCATCCCATAGTGTAAGAAGGGGTTGGCAAGTTGATTACTGTAGTCTTAATCTTAGTCATCATGTTGATACTGTTGGTTATTCCTTGAGATCCAATTCCACTATCCTTCAGACCCTGCCACAAATCATATATACTTGTTTAGAAAAAGGAAAATAATTTACTTAAAAATATTTACTAAATATGTTTATGTTTATGACAAAGTGGATTAACCCGTTCCTACGTGCCCTACCATTAACCCGCTATAAAACGGGTCAATCTACCCCACTCTGTTTTTTAAGTGGGTCGAGAAAGGTAACCCACCTCGTTTTATGTTGGCATTGGAGGGTCAACTCACTTAAAAAAATTTTTTAAAAAAGTTGAATAAAAAAGGTAAAAATAATTTTCTATTTAGAAAATTAAACATATATATGAGAGTAATAGTTGATGAAAAGTTGGAAAAAATAATTGTAAAAGCGACATGACGGGTCAACCCGCCCACGTGACCCGTCACAACCTATTAGTTAAAGTGGGTTGATGGGTTGAAAAGTGCAACCCAACCCGCAAAAATTAGTGGGTTAAAAGAGTTGGCTCAGCTTATTGAATCCTTGTCATCTCTACTTTGCATGGTTTCTTAGAAGTGATGATGTGAAAGAAATGAAGGAGGATTTTCCTTTTTTTAATAGAAAAGTTGGAATTTGTTTTTATTGAAAAATAAGATTTTTAAAATTAGGATTTGAAACTAGAAAATATAGTGGCAAGTTAGCAAAATGGAGGAGAAAGATTGCACCTGAAAAGGAAAGTGGTCAGGTCCACGAGCTGGTGCTGAATTGATTTGAACTGTTCCTGTCTCCATTGCATCACTTATAAGTATTGCTTTGTTTATGTCTTTTGTGAAAACACATCCCTGCATTATAACATATCATAGGATAAAATAAAAAAAAGGAAAGAAAAACTTTCTGCCTTAAAATAGATTAATGGCATCTTTACTGCTGAAGACTATGCTGTGCCACTCTCAAGTGATCATCAATATGATGAAAACAAACTTAAAACAAAATTCTTGAACTCATGTAGCACTTAAAAATTTATTTTAAGTAACACTTTCTTTTGCATGTTGAAAGAAAAAAAGCTAAAATATGTTTTTCGTCCTTAAAAAATCACAAATTTTCCATTTACAAACACAGTTTTAAGAAGTTTCAATTTAGTCCTTGTGAAAATTTAAATATTCCTGATTAGTCCCTCCATCTGCATTATGTTACACTTGACCGTTACATGATGAAGTGGCAGCTAACGTAGTGTATCAGATGGTGCGTCACTTGTCATGCCACATTATTACATAACGGAAAAATTAACTTAATATCATAGGGACTGACTGAGAATGTATAAACTTTCGCATTAGATCAATTCAAAACTTCTTAAAACTGAGGGACTAAATTGAAAAATCGCGGTATTTTTCGGGGATTAGAAACATATTTTAAATTAGGAAAAGATAAAGTGTAACCATATTTTTGGCACCTTTTGTATTTTCAATGTATGAAAAAAGATGTTACTATACCTGAAGGCCAAAATTGCTTGCATTACAATGATGGATTCCTTCTTCAACAGAATTTATTCTGATAACCGGCAAAACCGGTCCAAATGGCTCTTCCCAAGCGATTCGCATATCGGGACGAACATTATCCAACAGCAATGGCCAAATGAGATTTCCCTCCCTTTTGTATTCCTGGCAGAATGTTGCTCCTTTCTTCTTAGCATCCATTACCAACCCTTCAATGAAGTTAGCGGATGACTCTGTGACAACTGGTGTGATATCGCAGTTGTCCTCGGGCGGCCCCACAGTTAATTTTGCAACTTTATCATTGATTTTCTTTACTAGAGTGTTGGCAACTGATTCCATGACCAAAGCAACCTTCACAGCTGTGCATCTTTGACCACTGATATTGAAAATTTTAAGAGCATTTGTATTAGAGGATTTAGGACTAGCTGTCATGGGAGCTAATTCAACAGAAATGAAAAAAATTGGAAGCATAAGAGTATGTTGGCATTTCCGGGTGAACCAAATAAGCTGACTTTCATCTTTGTATATAACGATATTCTATGATGTTTCGATTACTACTTACTAGATGAAAGTCAATTGGCTCCAAGAAAAATGGTTTTGAACTAGCATTGAGCCAACACATAACTTCCATTAAAGTGGGTAAACACCAGTTTGATTTAAACGGTAGTTTAATCAACGGAAATCCAAATACACACTAAATCAGTTCCCATCACTGAAGTTGTAGACTGAAGAAATAAAATGTGAAACCTTTGTAAAAAAAAAAAAAATAAAGACATTTGAGAAATACATAATCATGGTACAATTACATAAAGATTTGTTTGAGTCCATTTCTTTGAATGAATTGTTTTCCTTCTATTTACATACTCCCCTAAAAGAAATATACCTCCATTAATTTAAGTATTATTGTTACACACTAATCCCTATTATTTTGTAAAACATTAGGCATACCTCCCTTAAATCATGTAACATACCCTTAAAAATAATAAAGAAGACAGTTGCAAGGGAGGCGTGTGTAATTTTCGAAACAATAAAGGTCGAACTGTATTTAACTCTAACCTTAGGGGAGGTGAGTGTAATCAATCCATGAGGTTTTCATGAAATCAATCTGGCAACATAGTTTAACTATCTGTTGAGGAATCAAGGAACAAATTTTGATGTTTTCTCCTGCAACAGATTCTATAGTCTATGCTGTTTCCTTCTGATTCTGAAAGTGATATATGCTATTGTTACCTGTAGGAGAAGCCTCCTTTTACAATGTTAACAGCTGCCAAATCCAAGTCAGCATCTTCAAGAACAATGCAAGCATCTTTTCCTCCTAGCTCCATTTGAAGAGGAATCATACCAGCTTTCTTTGATATTGCTATTCCAGTGTCTCCACCAGTAAAACTGAAGATTCATGTCAATTAGGTGCGAAAATTTCTAGTTTTAATGACGAAAATAACTCATAGGCACTTCTCATTGTTCATAATTTGGCAAGAAATAGCCCTACCTTTTTCATGTTATTATCTTATAACTATTTTTTGAACTAAAGAAAGACATGCTATGCCCACCATATATTGTCCCTTTCAAAGACCATAACGTGACTATCATGCCCCAACCTCATGGTTTTGACATCCACCAAAACCGCATTAGACAGTGATTGGAGTCTGCAATGGCCGCATCCCAATGCGACGCAACCATGACCACAACGCGACTATAACTCAATTTGAAACCTTGGCTAAGAAGATTGCCAGAGAAGTGAATATTACCTTATGCAGTTGACTCCGGGATGCATTGTAAGAAAGTCACCGATCTCAGAACCCTTTCCTGTCACACAACTAATAAGACCACTAGGGAAACCAGCCAAATGAAAGCAATGAACCATGTGTAGTGCAGCAACAGCACCCTATAAAAACAAAGATATATAATATAGCCATTCAAAATATATGTCCTACTTGACATCTTATTTAAATTAAATGCTTGAAAAACCATAATTGTTGATAAGTATATGGCTACATGCTCTATGAATAGTGCATACCTGAGTTGGGGGTTTAAGTACAATGGAGTTTCCAGCAATAAGCGCCGGAGAAATTTTTGAAACAGCCAAATTAACAGGATAGTTGAATGGTGGAATAGCTAAAACAACTCCAAGTGGAATCTGCATACAGAAAATGCCTTCATTACCATTACAAACATCGAGTCTAGTATATGCTGTTGACAGATATTATATCACAGAAGACACATTTAAGAGAAAAATTAATTAGATCAAACAGTAGTTTGAATCTTAGTCACTATTCCAAACTCTGCAAATGCTCCTCACCCATGTTCATATATTTTCTTTTGAATTTCATAAGCAGTAATCCTTTTTTATAAGCAAAATGAATTATAGCGAGGATATGTGGTACTCGTACCCAAATACTAACAGGATCAAAGAGGAACAAACACTAAACATGATCATTTTGTACAATCTGAAAGATTAAGATGTCAATCAGAAAACTGAAAGAATTCTAGACTAAGTTATACACATAAACACGATTCAATTAAGTGCAGCAAACTGAACAGCCTTTCATTTCTAAGCAGGCATATAGACCAGATAGCAGCAAACAAAATTAGCATCGGTGCACTCAGAAATATAACTTTTGTAATCAATGTTCTTTAAATAGAAAGTAATCAATTTCCAACATGCCTGAAAAGTGGAAACTCCCAAAGCATTTATTACACATCAAATAGTACATTTGTGCCAAAAATGACTCAATTAGTAATTAATAGTAAAACCCTAATGCAATGAAATGTTCATAAGTGCTCTATGCTCAATGCATTTCATAATTCAAACAGATTGCAAATAGTGGAATGCAATTAACTGTTTACCTATTTGAGTATATTCCTAATTTTTTAAATAAATTGTTGGATAGGATACTTTATAGTCTAGTATCATAAATTGCCATTTAATTAAAACTGAAGTTTTCCTCATTTTAGTAGGACTCTTAGATTTTATGTATACAGTAATAGGTCTTTTCAATTTTTGGATTGATTCTACTCTTTGAGAGGATGACATGGTTGTGAACATACACTCAATAGTCCCAAGGACATTCCACTCAGTTGGAAAAGATGAAAAGTAACAAGAAGATTTTGGTGTGAGGAGGAAACAAAAAAACAGAACTAGCTAGTGTGAATTACCAACTCAAAAAGAGCAAGTCAAAATACCTTGGAAGTGAGGCAGTATTTGGTTCTTTCATTGCCTGGAAAACTATCAGAAACCAGAAATTTTCCTTCCCCAAGAATTCTCACCCCTTCCTCCGCGCAATATGATACCAAATCCCCTGATCTGACAACCTACATAAAAAAAACACAGCATTTAAATACTATGGCAGAAGAAAACACCCAAATGGTCAAAACTCAGAAGATTGCACAAAATAAACCACTAATATTCCATTAAACAACAACTAAGCCTTTTCCCACTAGATAAGTTCCAAGTTTTTGAGTTGCACTTGCACTTGCGCCTGCGTCCACATGTGATTTGATGCGGCTGTTGCAGGCCGCAATCACAGCACGATGTGACAGCAATGATGGAAAAAATCTCAACATTGCTGCCAAATCAAGTAACACGAACCACAATTTAAAACTTTACTAGTTTCGGTTACCTGGATTATATGTTGCCATAGTTATACCATGTATTAAGTTCTACTTTCCCATTAAAGATTACGGGTAATACTTGAATGCTAAATATGTAAATGAACTGTTGAAAGTAAAGGAAAGAAAAGAAAACCATAACCACTTGAACAATGAAAATTTCTACTTGTGATAGTACATACTTCAGTGACAGCATCCTTAGCAGGCTTTGCAATCTCCTTAACAAGGCACTCAGCAATGGGTGCCTTGTGCTCCTTCAAAATTGCTGCAGCCTTATGAAGCAATTCTGCTCTTTTCCACAATGGAGTCTTAGCCCATGATTTTTGAGCAGTTTTCGCTGATTCTATTGCCTTGTTAACCTCTTCCTGAGTACAAGCTGTTTGAATTTCCATTAATAAACTAGATTTGTATTCTCAATAGTGGAAACAAAAGTTAAAACCTAACTAAGAATAAAAAATACTATTATCTTGCTATTACTTATGAATTAAGTAAACCTACAAGTTAGTCCTCGATATTACATGGTCATTTTGATCCTTTGATATTTTAGAAACTTCAAATTAATCCCTAATATTGCAAATTGGCTTTCATTTTGGTCCTTTTTCACTGAAATTTTTTATGTCATTTCATACACAAAAGGAATCAAATGAATTCTGTTTTGCAAAGTTAGTGACTAATGCACCCATCAGGTTGATTTGGTGACTAGAGAGTGAAGCTTTGAGCAGCAGCTCCACAGTTCAAATTCATGTGAGAGCATTTCACTTATAAAACAAAAAGTTAGGGACTAATTTGAGAATTTTAAAATGTAAAGGACTAAAATACTCTACCTTTGCAATGTTTCGGAATTTGTGGGTTTAGAAAACACTAGAAACAGAAAACAACATGACGGTATTATAACTATTTACTAACACAGGAACTGAAAATGCAAATCAAACACTCCCTTAGTCCCTTACTGAAAAACCTGTTCCCAAACATTGCAGTCTATTATATATATATTTATTTTATCGGCAACATGCAGTCTATTATCATAATAATGCCTATGAATTCCATCAAATTAAAAGTTTAAGAGCATATTTGGATTTGATTATTTCCAAACATATATTGGATAGTTGTATTTTACACTTAAAAAAGCTTAAAAAAAACTTTTGATTATTTTTTTAACAAAGAAAAAAACTGTCTTTCAGCTAAAATTTGGACATTATTTCAAAAAGTTTCAAAATAGCTTTTTACAGCTTAAAATTATCTCTGACAATAAATATATGCAAACAAAAATTGATTATATCTCAGACAATCAATTTTTCTAAGCAGTTTATTTTCATAATTAATCACAGCTAATCCAAACACACCCTAAAACAGGGAAATCAAAACCACCATGATAAAGGTGTGTTTCCATTTCGTCTCAATCAAAGTACTACCTCCGGGGTCCTAGTTATAAACAAAAGAAACATAATTTACCCATCTTAAGAAAGTTGGTTACTTGTATTTAATTGTGTTGATTTCATTCAAAAAGACAAATTTTAATTACAAAAAGGTACCCTCTCGACATTGAATATGGAAAAAGTGCTTAAAATTAACATTAAATAAGAAGACATAAGTTAAAATTTGCTTATATTTTAGACCATGAAGTTTCAAATTTTTTTGGCTTATAACTAAGATTGGATTTAGTATTAGGGTTAGAGAGCATCAATTGAGACTGAAAGAAAGAATGGGGGCAAAAGGGTAAATTAAGCTATGTACCTTGGACCTTGAAGTGGATCTTTCTGGTGGTAGGGTTGATGATAGGAACAGATTTTCCAGAAGAGGATTTGTTCCATTTACCATTTGCGTAGTATTTGAAAACTTCACCATCTATGATCTCTGAAAAGGATCCACTACCAGCCATCTTCAACAACTAAATTCAATTTCGATTTTGATTTCGATTTGAGGTTTGAACTTCGGACATATATATATATATATAAGGTGAATTGAAGAATTGATGGAATTGAATATGAGAATTTGGGGTGGATTGGGGACAGGGTCAAAGTCTCAAGGATCAGCAGCTTGAAATGTTGCTACTACTACGTTGTGTTTCACTCCTTGACCGATGAGCGTACGCTCTGCAGGCAGTTTGCTCGAATTTAGAATTCAGAATTTATTCAATTAATTAAAAAATTCAGAAATAAAAAAAAGTAAATTACACCGAACTCTAGTCAATTTTTGGAGTATTACATTGTCTCCTGTATATTTTCAAATATAATCCAGACCTTTCTTTGTTTATGTTACACTGACACCTCTTCATGTTAACCATCAGTTATGAAAAGACAATTTTATCCTTAATTGAAAAAGTTACTTTAAATTAAAAAAGTATTCAGACTTTCACTTCAAAAACAAGCGATTGAGGCATAAAAATAAAAGTGTTTAATTAGTAAAGCATAACTAAAATGTCGAAAGATCACTTAGAAAATGTCTCTCAGATAAGATGAAGATGAAGTGGTCCCAAATTAAAAAAATCTTGAGTGATAAACATGAAAAAAATCGAAGAAGGGTTTGGGAAGGTCGCATGATTGAGGAAGTGTTTTAAAAGTCATAAAGTTGAAGAAGGGATGAAAGTCGCATGATTGAGGAAGTGTTTTAAAAGTCATAAGGTTGAAGAAGGGATGCAATGTTGTGAGCTTCAAAAATGGTGGCGAGGTCACGGCCTGAAGAATAGACGCATGGTTGAAGAGATCGCAAATCGAAGAAAAGACGCAAGGTTGCAAGGGTTTCATCAAGCTGACAAGGGTTGAGATGAGGTAAAGGAGTTGTTCTCTTTTTAAATAAATGATAAAACCATCAATTCATAAATAAGAACTACAAAAGTTAATGCCGTTATCATTTTAGAAACTTGTAGGAGGTTTGTGTTATGTTTGGAGACATGCATGAGAATAATGTAATACTCTAAAAATTAAGGAAAAGTAAATATACCTTAAAAAGGATTAAACGTAATTTAGTAAGTAGTAGATTCTTTTTCAAGAGGAATTAATTAAGAAATAAACGCCATTAAATGAATTAATTACAAGAGCATACTTTAGTAAGGGAAATGTTAAAAGAGTTTTTATCGTGAATTTCAATATATATATAATTTTTATTTTTAATCTAAGTAATTCTACTGCTGTACTACTACAATATATTCCTTCTCCTCAGCTTCAAAAATGAAAATATTCAATAAAACATTTTTATATCAGAAAAATCACATACTACAGTTTTTCCAGTCTCTGAATCTAATGGCTCTGGAGGCTAGCATTGACACAAGGTATTTGACTTGCTACTACTAGTACTCTTTTTTTTTTTTTGGCATAAGAAAAATTGTGGAAGATTGGTCATGAAGACCATGTAAGATTCGATATGAGTTTTTATTGGGTTCAGAATGTCTAAAATATAGTGTAAATCCTAATTACTTCGTTATAAATACAATATGTTAAAATAAGCATCGTACGCAATTAATTTGATATTAAAATCAAAACCCAAAATAGGCACTAATTTAGGGGTCGTTTAGTTTGCATTTTTATTTTGTTTTTATTTTTTGTTTTCTGAAATTTTACAAAGGAAAAACTAAAAATGCTGAAAACAAATATGTTTTCAGCATTTTCAGTTTTTCCTTTGTAAAATTTCACAAAACTGGAAACAGAATGAAAACAGGAAATGAAAATGCAAACCAAAACAGTCCTTTAGGTATCAGATTCTTTGTAGCTCTCTCACCTAACGTCATAGAGTGTCGTTGGAGCATTTAGAGATCGAATTTCTTTCCGTAAATTTCGTCGGCATAACCTCCTAACCAAGCAACATTTGTTATGTTATTTCTATAATTTTATAACGCAATAAAGATATTGTTCTTATAATTTTAAAAAATACTTAAAACGTTATAGTTACTTACTCTCCTAAATCCTAACAAATACATTTTTCGAAATTTAAACTTATATTTTTATTCTTATTAAACATCAAACTACTTGTTACTTATCCTTGTTAATCGCTACTACTAGTAGTACTCTAATTTGCAGGTGGACAAGTATTTACAAATTCGGTACAGGCACGTGAAAATGGTACCCACCAACACTAAGCTTATTAAGGGTATGTTTATAACCTACTCTTAATAATTTATTTAAGAGATTATAATTTTTTAAAAATTTATAGAATTATTTTATAATTATAATTAAGATTTTTTATTGAGATTTTAACTTATTTAAAATAGTTTTAAATTTTCAAAAATTAGCTATCAACAATGTACCTCCAAAATCGCCTTTATTAATTGTTAGAAATTACAAATTATGTATTACTACCCTAAAATAATATTATATATCTTCGTCTTTTTTCATTTAACATAGTTTAATTATTTATAAAATTTGTTTTACCAAACAGTTCTAATTTATAATATAAATATACAGCTATAATATGTTAGAGTCATAATTTTATCACTTGAATCAAACTTCACAATTAAAAACAAAAAATTAAAAGTTTTTAAGTTATTTCTCAAACATACCTTAAAGGTAATTATTACACCAACGTGAAGTTTATATTTTTTATACTTATTTTTAAAAATATTAAATGCATTTTTAGATTTAAAATATTATTATAATTATTTATTATTTATAATGTTAAAATTCAGTTAATTACTTACATATTGACGAATTATCTAAAATAAAAAGAAACTAATGAAAAAAATACAAATCCAAAGAAAGATTGGTATAACTATGCTTTATACATAAATTTAGAATTAAATAAATCTACAATTTAGCCGGGATGACTCAACATATTTAAAGACCTAAAACAAATTTGTGATATAGGGCCTTTTAAATATATATGCTAAAAAAATAATCAAGATTAATTATATAATTATGTATATTAATTAGTGTATTATTTTCTAGTAAAATATTTTTTTTAAATAATATTTATTTATGTTCATCATATTGTTAAAATTAAATATATCTAGTAATTTTTGTTTATGAAAAAATTATTTATAGGCTTATTTTTTGTCCAAAAATTTAGGTGTCTATAGCCTTTATTTTAGTTGCTTGGACCTTGAGCCGGCCTACAGTTTAGAGTCCTCAATGCTGATGCTCATATTTGATTTAAAAAAAAAAACTTGTCTTATATAATGATCGTAGTTCGAGGCAAAGTGGCAAACGACTAAAAATTATTGAGTTTTGATCTCTTTTTTTTCTTTGTTTTTCTGCATTTCTTATCTAATAACTTATCATTTTTTCACATTATTTTTAGGGTTAAAAATAAATAAATTCCTTAAACTTTGATATATAATATATATTTTGTTTTTTTATAGAAAAGTACATTAATCGGGAATTGAACCCGGATATTCACACATACATGTAATTGTTTTTAAATTGTGCATTTTGTTCTTTTATATTTTCAAAGTGTATACTTAAATATAAAGTTACATTTAACAACGAAATATCAGTTCAAAAATTATCACTTAATTTAACTTTTGTACTTTGTACACACTTCAAAAAGTAGGGACGAATTTAAGGGGAGCAAGGGGGCTTTCCCTCCCTCCACTCCTCTCCCCTCCCACACTTTGAATTAATTGCACCAAAGTGTATATACACTAACGTTCGGGGGACTTTTTGTTTTTAACCCTTATTTTTGTTATGAAATGAGTACAAACATAACAAAATAAGAAGTAGAGAGCATATAAAAGTAGATAGAATAGGAGAGTCTCATTTCATTGTGTGTTTCTCTATTACAAGTGTAGCATATTTATAGGTATAAATTATACAATTCAAGAGACAATGTACTAATGGTAAGAGTTACAAAATGTACATAGGATATCAAAGAGTTACACATTATGCATAGACTACCACAGGATGTAGGATACTAAAGAGTATGAACATCCACATTATAGTTATTCATAACACTCTCTCTTAGATGTCAAATACTTTAGAATGTGCCTAGTTAAAACATTATTAGAAAAAAATTCAGTGGGACAAAAACCTAGTGAAGGAAAAAGAATATACATCAATATTCAATACATCATTATAGTTTATCTCGTTAAAAACATTGCTAGTGAAAACCCAATGGGATGAAGACCTTGGCGAAGGAAAAAGAGTGTGGGCATATATAACTTTCTCCCTCTCATGCTAAAAACCATCTCAAAGATTATGAAGACGATCCTTTGCAGAATTGTTGTCTACTAAATGTGTCCTTGACTTGGTTATGTAAGTCTATAGTTGCAACTGCTTTGTAGTCGAACATCATGAGGACAAGGCACATAATATGCTTTTACATAGCCAAATAGGTGTGCCTTATGAACATTTGAGTAAAATAAACTCACATTCATTGTGCCTTTAGACTAACAAAGTATGTATTTGATATTTGCATGTGAAGAAATACATCTTGCAAATAGTAAATCATGCATGACAAACAAGATAAATTAGTGTTAGAACATTAGTGTTAGAACACTAATTTAAGGTACTTCAGGACCAAGTAGTTCTTCTTCTTTTTCTTGAGATATGAGAGTATCTTTCCACAATTGAAGTGCACAATGGTGTGATTTATCATAGAGTCTTTTGTTAAATAAATCTCTTTGTGCAGAAATTTTCATTCAAAAAATTCAAGCTGTAATTTAGGATAAAACTTACGGCTTTAGGATCTCTTCAAGAGTTCCAATAATATTTAAGCCACTAAATTTACTATTTGTCACCAAATTTGATAGTGACATCATTATTCGCCGCCAAATTAGTCATTGAATTTATTCTTTACAAACATTTGTGACTAACGTAGCCACAAAATTACATTAAATAGCCACCGAATTGGCATTAAATCACCACCGTATTCGTGACAAAAAATTTAGTGGCTATAATTGCACATGTGCTTATGAAGTTTGCCATCGCGCTTACCACTGATATGTCGGTTGCAAACCACCACCGAATGAAATTTCAGTGGCAAACTAGTTTGCGACCAACGTATTTGCCAACACACCAATTTGGTGGCGAATAAAAGATGGGGATGGAGATTGTACTTAAGCCCTTACCAGAAGAATAAATTAAAACAAAAAAGATGGATCACGGCCCAAAAAAAACAAACTCAAAAATACAAAATAAAAACATAAACAAAACAGATTGGGCCGAAGCCCAACAATCCAAAAAACCAAGACAAGGAAAGGGAAAAAAACATAGGTCCAATTTAAAACAAAAAAACTTGCCATAAAAGAACAAAAGACAACAAAATTCTTCTTCATTTCCCCTTCTTCTCAAGCGACAAGGAATTTGGAGCTCCAAGCCACGGCGGCAGGGCAGTGGCGTGGGCGGCGCAAGGATGGCGGCAGTTGCGCAATGGGGACAGCGTTGGAGGGGCGGCAGTCACCAGTGGCGGGGACTAGCAGCTGGACTATGGAGAAGAGGGAGAGACATTGATTTTTGTGAGGTAATGGTCCGAAGAAGGAAGAAAATGATTGCATTTGAGTGAGGTAAGAATGATGTTTGTGGTTCTCTAGGGTTGTGTGAAAAAATGGGAATAAATAGATAGAAAATTTTGAGAGAAATGATAGAATATAAAAAAATATATAGTGAAAATAATGGATAAAGATGAGTGAGGTGAAAAATGTATGATTCCTACTTAGTCTCCAAGAAAAGGAAATGGACAAAATGAAAAGAAATTATTTTTTTAGAAAAAAAAAACTAAATATACATTTATTAGGAAAAAAAAGAAAGCTTTTTTGGTTTTTTAATGGGTTTTTATTATTGGATTGGACCTATTAAAAGAAAAGAAAAGGGCCATTTTTTAATAAAACAATGTACTTTTTTTTGTAATTTTCCTAAAAAATACTATTCTTTTCTAATTTTTTGCTATTGTTTCACATTTTCGAAAAAAGCCTGACAAAATACGAAGTTCAGAAATACCACTCTTCACTTGTTTCTTACAAGAGAAAAAGGAGTTTGATTGAAGTAAGAACAAATAAAGAAATGCACACCAATTTTGGTCGGGAGCAAAACTAGTTCCTAGAGAAGATTATGAAAAGATGAGAACTCGATCAGAAAAAGGATAAAAATGATTGAAAATGATAGAAGAAATCAAAATTCAAAATATTAGAGATAAATGAGAATAAGATAAGAGATGATGACTGAGTAACTTATGAAAATTTGGATAAAAGGCAATAACTGAATAATTAACATTAATGTATATGAAGGGGGAAAATGATGATTGTTTTGTAAGAAAGCAATTAAGGGTAATATTTAATTGGAGTAGTAATTAATACTTTAGTATTGATCAAATAAAATAAAGAGAGATTAAGAGTAATATAAGAGTGTAAAAAATATTTTAATAAAAACAAAAATAATCATTAAATTTTTTAATATGTATAATTCAATCTTAAATAAACAGTTAAATAGAAACGTAAGGAGTAAACACCAATTTTATAATTAAATTATTTCTACAATTCTGCATAAATCATTGGCCAATTTTTATATAAGTTTCCACATGTCTTTCCAAAATCCAGTAAACTATAGCTTCGACCAAGCGAGTGACATTAATTATATTGTTATTATATATGTCTCCTTTTTTTTGTTAAAAAAAAAAAGGTGTTTTTGAAGATTTGCTATCCACTGAAAGTGAATCAGTTGTGAAATCTTTGAACAATTTGTAGATTGTAGAAGATCTAGTTCCAACTTCCAACCTCATTCTCTGACACTATGTTATGTCTAAAAAGAAGTTCTGTTCAAACTTCAAAGTTGTAAGAAAATACCTTAATAGGCGTAAAACATGAACATTTCTACTGTCAAAACTAAAAGGCATGCCATCTAAACTCTTAAGTATGTTATTTTTTATGGTCCTTGTTATAAGGTATAATTTGGAGAGTTTTTGTAGTTCTTATTATAAGGCATTTGTTATTTTCAATGCAGAATTTTAATTTTTTTTTATCCTTATTAATTCATTCAATTGATTTTAATTTCTTATTTAGTAAACTTCAATTTATAAATGCATGGTTCGTGAGTAATAAAGTTGGGTTCTATTTACAATGCAACAGTAATCAATTTTTTTCAACTCTTCTCTCTCATGTTAAGATTGTATTAAAGGGACCTAAGTTCTTTCACATTGTAATTGAGAGTGGAACGAGAAATGATGTAGTAATTACGGTGGAGCAAAAAATAAAGTGTTGGAGTAATTAAACCAATTCTTAATGATATTAGAAGGGTAAAATTGACATATTATATTAATTTTGTGACAAATAATTACTTTTAACTACTTTTATTAGTACGACTAATTTAATTAAAAATACTTTATAATAAGGACCAAAAAGAATAATTAGTTTCACCATGAGATAGTTAAAATATAAATTTAAAACGTAACAGATATATTTCATCCTAATATAATTTAGTATGACGCCAAATTAAATGTATTTCCACTTATGGAATAATTTGACAATGGTCTCAATTCGTGGAGAAAGAAGAGAAGGGGTCTTCTTCATTGTGCTTTATTCTATTTGGTGTAGGTAAAATTGGGATTTGGATTCTTTAATTTCGTTTTTATTATTATATTTGTTATGTTATAAAAAAAAGTGCTCTTTAAGATATATTTTAATGAGTCAAATATAGTATAAAGTTATTAAAAAATATTTTTTTTTGTGTTTTAAAAGATAGAATAATATGTACTTAAAATTATTTTTTTAATTTTAATAATATTTATAAGTACCTTAAACCTTAAGAACATTATATTGTTTAATAAGACCCTAGAAAAAAAAGACAAAATAAAAAATAATAAAATCTACTATTATTTATAAAACAAAATAATTTTATTATGTTGTGTTGGATACCAGGACACCAATGAGGCTATGTAAAGTAGTCATATTTCAAAACCTTTATGGTTCATTTTTAGGTAAGGAAAATTGTGGTTTTACATATGGTTGCATTGGGTGTCTTTTCCCATTCACTTCTCTACCTTGTGGATCTTGATAGTAGATTTTGTCACATAAATGCACAATATATCTTTTTTGCATTTAGGGTATTCTAATTAACTCAGCAATGGTACAATAATGATCTTTTGAGTTGCAGAGATTATTGTAATTAATTTTGCATATTTTATATACATATGATGTGTATTTGAACTTCTGTTAGCATGATTAAAGAATCTCAACAGAAGCTTTGATCTATTATTTGATTTTTTTACCATAGGAGTACAATAGAGGAAAGATACGTATTTATACAATGATACAATTCATACAAGGCGGTCTACGATTGACGCTTGGATGGAGGAGCACAATCTTTGTCAATTACGCGTCTTGATCTAGTTGACTTTTTGTCTCAACTTGATCCTTCTCAGCCAAGGTTACATGATACTCTCGATTAGATGTAATGGTCTAGATTGGACCTAAATCAATCAAGTCGAAGCTTCTACGACAAGCTATTTGTTCGATACTTAGGTAGCATTCAACCTAGGTTTTTTTAGCTTAAAATATACTTTGATGTTAAGGTAAAAAATAAGAGCTTTAAAACTAAAACTACGATTAAAAGTTGTTTGACAATTTTATTAAGAAGCTACAAAAAATAGCTTTAAGAAGACTACAAGTAATTTTCTGACACGGTTGAAAATCATTTTTCTCATACTAGTCTTATAAACGAAAGTCAATTTACTTTGTAATTAATTTTACTTGAAATCAATTATACATGATTAATTCGGCTTAAAATCAATTCTACTGTCGCAGAACTAAGAATACAAATGTAAATAATACTCCCTCCATTCCTAAACTATAGTCATTTTAGTTTTTTCACACATATTAAGAAATCATAGATATTGATAAGTTTTTAATATAAGTGGACTAATGTGTTCAATTAGAAACTAAAGTGGTAAACAAAAGAATTAAAAAGAGATGGTGATTGGTGAATAAATGAGATGATGAAAAATAAATATTAAAATATGTAATTTATTGCATCTTAGAATCTTAAAATGACAAAAATATTTTGGAATAAGATTTTAACTTAAAGTGACTATAATTTTAGAATAAAGATAAATAATTAAAAACTAAAGTGGTAATACATTATATGATACATAATTAATTTTATTAGGAATAAAAATAACTGAAAGTTACTACTTTTCATCAACCATAATTTTAACACCATAATATCTAAACATCACAAAGTAATTATTATTTCTCCAAAACTATAATTTGACCATTGTAAAAGTGATTTCAAACACACATCAAAAGAAGAAAAAATTCCTAATTTGAGTTTTTCGAGAAGTTCTTTTTTTTTGTCAAAAAAAATTTTTTATTTTGAAGAACTTTAAACAAATTTTATTTGGTCAAACAACTTTCAAAGAATAGAGAAGCAGGAAAGAAATAGAACCTGATGTTTTCAAGTGGTCACATATTGGCTGTCCAAGAAAGGAAATTTGTCGGATATATTTATTGCAAACACCAAACTTTTCGGGTTAGTTAATGATGCATGCTTATTTCAAAAACTTTCAGAATAAAACTATTCTTTTTTTTTTTTTGGTAAAAAAGCAAAAAATAAAATAAAATACTTTTAAGTTTTATTCTTTTCTACAACGTGTATTTTGTGTTTAGCAGGGCACGCACATCAAACTGCTCCTATAATGATTGGCACCGACATGTAGTTTAACTTCAACTAGTAGGAGCACTTTTTAATTTGGACAATTTCACCAATAATTATATATTGGGTTTATAAGGGCATTAGATAAAATTACTAGAAGTAGAAAAATAATCATAAAAACACATTATTTCGTTTCTTGACAATATAAAAAACTATACATTCCAATACATTTTTACTATATTTAGGCTCTTATGTGCCTTTAGGTCACTAAATATCATTTGCCTTATATATTTGAGGCAAAAATATATTTTGGTCCCTTAACTTTTACTTAAGGTTTATTTTACTCTCAACTTTTTAAAAATTCATTTTAGTCCTTTAACTTTAATTTTTGGTTCAGAATGATTTTGTCGTTACTCTCGTTAGCAATTTAATAAAATTTTGACGACCCAAATTATTTTAAATAAATGGTCTAAATTATTGTAAATCAACGGTTCAACATAAATAGATAACATAATGTAATAGCATTAGTCAAAAATTTGTTAAATTGGCAACTAAAGTGACGATAGGAACCATTTTAGACCAAAAACAGAAGTTGGGAAACTTAAATGAACCTTAAAAAAGTTATGGGACCAAAGTGAATATTGAGTAAAAATTAAGGGACTAAAATTATATTTTTGCCTATATTTTAATTTGTCACTAATACTCTTTTACTATGTATTTACTAAATAAAAAAATTATGATAATCCTTGAACTCATATAAAAAGAACTCTAACATATTACTGCCTCTGCCTCTGGTCCTTTTTATAAGAAATATTAGACACATTTTATACATACCAATAAATTATAATAAGTGATGTTCTTTTTAATTAATGATGTGAGAAAGTTACTAAAATATCCAAGTAGTTAATGCAACCACTTGTATGGAAAATTATGAGTGCTCATAATAAATTTAGGATAACAAAGTATTTTTACCCTTTTTGATCAATTAATACGCTTAGAAAACTCAAAGTCTTTTATAAAAAGGACCAAAAATTTTTTCTTTTTGTCTCTTATAAAAAAGACTTGAGGTAGTATTTAATAAGTTCTAAGCGTGGAAAGAGTCACTAACAAAAGATGAGGATCCAAAGGTAGTCATCCTAACTTAAATTAGAGCTTAATGAATTCGTGTACCTTCCAGCCAAGTTAAGTTGTATTAGGATCCGCGCAGAAAAGGATAAAATGGAAGCTCAATATATTAGAGTTCATCTTGTGAATTGATTAACTCAAGTAATTGATACAATAAGATTGGTTTATATACAACTTGCAAGATAATGAAATGTAACTAACTTCCTAACTAACAATAACAGAATGTTGATAAATATCTTCACATGCTAATAACATAATGATGGTGTGGTTATCAACTATGAGGCCCTTTGAAATGATGATTTCTGGCCCAATATGTCTAATATCCTCCCTCAAGGTGGGTCGTGTATACTGACAAGGCCCAGCTTGAACATATTATTCTGAAAATAAGCAGGGTAGAGAGCCTTTGTAAACATCTCCGCAACCGCAAGTTGAAAGCGGGATGGAACATGAAACAAATGAAGGAGTTGTTCTTGAATTTTGATGCAAATGAGGTGGCAATCAACCTCTATGTGCTTTGTTCTAGCATGAAATGATGGATTCTTTGCAAGCTGAATGGCTAATAAGTTGTTTGAGAATACAGAATATGGTGTAGAAATTGAAACACGTAAATCATCACATAGAAACTTCATCCATTGTAGTTCACAGACCATAGAAGCTAATGCCCAATACTCAGCCTCGGAGCTTGATCTGGATACAATATTTTTCTTTTTAGATTTCCAAGATATTAAGGAAGTGCCATGAAAAACACAGAAACCAGTGACTGATTTTTTGGTGGAGGCACAAGTAGCCCAATCTGAGTCATAAAAAGCTTGGATCTTTGAATTGTTTGAAGCAGAATAGAATAAGCCAAGGCCTGGGGAAGCTTTCAGATATCGTAGAATTCTGAATGCGGCTTGAAGATGTGGTTGTCGAGGTTGAGAAACGAATTGACTAAGATTCTGAACAGCAAATCCAATATCAGGTCTTGTGTTAGTCAAGTATAGTAACCTCCCAATAAGTCGTCTATATGCACTGGGATTCTCAAGAAATTCACCATGATCAACATGAAGCTTAGTTGATGGATCAATAGGTGTGCTTGTTGGTTTGCAACCAGTTAAACCAAACTCAACAAGAAGTTCAAGACAATAACGTCTTTGATTCAGGTTTAATCCTGTCTTTGGCCGAGCTACTTCAAGACCTAGAAAGTATTTCAATGAACCAAGATCTTTGATGTGAAATTGATCATGAAGCTTTTGCTTGACCAAGGTAATTTCAGCAATATCATTTCATGCTAATACAACATCATCAACATATACAAGCAATGCAATAAAGTTGGAAGAAGATTGCTTAGTAAACAATGAATATTGTGCGGTGCTTTGTTAATAACCAAAGGATAATAAAGCTGTTGTAAGCTTCTGGTTCCATTGTCTGCTTCCTTGACGTAGTCCATATAAGGACTTGTGTAATTTGTACACTAAATTGGAAGAAGGCAAGGTGAGACCAGAGGGAGGATGCATGTATACTTTTCATCTAAATCACCATGAAGAAATGCGTTGTCCACATCCAATTGTTGTAAGAACCAATTGTTTGCTACTGCGAAAGATAAAAGTAACCTTACAATTGTTAATTTGGCAACATGAGAATAAGTCTCAAAGAATTCAACACCTTTCGTTTGAGTGAATCCTTTGGCAACCAAGCTCTCATACCATATTAGGATCAGCGCAGAAAAGGATAAAATGGAAGCTCAACATATTAGAATTCATCTTGTGAATTGATTAACTCAAGTAACTAATATAATAAGATTGGTTTATATACAGCTTGCAGGATAATGAAATGTAACTAACTTCTTAACTAACAATAACAGAAAGTTGATAAATATTTGCACATGCTAATAACAGAATGATGGTGTGGTTATCAACTATGAGGCCCATCGAAATGATGATTTCTGGCCCAATATGTCTAATAAGTTGGTCTAGTAATTAAGTTTTTTTTTCAATATTCTCTTGTGTTGCCTAATATTAATAAGATTAATAGAATATGGTCAATGGATGTAGGAGGATAAAGTATTCTAATTTCATTGCATTGTTTGGTTTAATTTGGACCCTGGAAATGCAAAATTGCAAGTAAATTATTGTTCTAGTTTTACCGGATGTCCCCGAAGGGACAAATCATTGTTCTAGTGAGTGGTGCAAAACTTAAATGCTACCTTAGAAATAAGAAGGTATTGTAATATGAAGTCCGTGTTTACTCTAGAAACTAACAAAAAAAAATTATTATTTATTAATATTTTTGACATTAAATTAGTCTTTGTTGATATATACGTTGTTTAATGAAATTAATTCATTAGTAAAATCGGATTGCGAAACAATTTCATCTAATGAAGGAGAGAATTTTTTTAATGGAAGCAACAGTCTTTTGAAGTATTAGAAGGAGTGTTAAGAAATCTAAATTTAAAATCAATTCACATTGATAAATGAAGTGAACTTATAAAAAATCTGAGAATTATAAGCCTCAATTAAAAAAAAAATCTTATCTCATAATATAAACTTTTACACACAAAATTAAAAGCATTTATTATAATTTTTTAACTTTCAAAGTCATCCAACCAATAGAAAATGTTTGAGTTTAAATTTAATTGGTATAACATCTCAATAGTCTAATTAATACTTCTAATTATAATAATTTACTCCCTCCGTTATGAAATATTAGTCACTTTTGTCAAAAATAATTATTTCAAAATATTTGTTACTTTACAATACCAAGATTATATTTATTGCTATTTTTCCAAATTTATTGCTCATTAACTCATTTGTAGTCATTAATAAGAAATATGTTATTGGTAGTTTTAATTTTTAAGAGAAGAGTAATAATGTCTTATTAACATTAATTTTTCTAGATTGTAGAATAATCAATGCTTTCTTTAATACTCGTGCTTTAGTCTAAGGTGACTAATATTTTAGAATGGAAAGAGTAACTATGTGAAATGTTAATTAGGACTTATATTATAGAACGGAGGGAATAATATTTATGCCACTACCTCCGTCCCATATTAAGTGTTTGTCACTTTATAGTTTCAATGAAGCGTTAATTATGTTTTACCAAATATTCTCTTAAGTAGTTGAATTTTAAATAAATGTTTTGAGAGATATAACTCACTAATTAAGAATAGTGATAAGGGATATAATAGGAAGTTGGATAATTATTTGTATAAAACAATAAAATTAATAACATTTCTTAATCTGTCTTTAACAACTTTAAACGACACTTAATATGAAACGAACAGAGTAACAAATAAATACATATTTTTGTTTAATGAAACTTTAATTTATCTTAAAATTTGTCATTTTTTTTTTTGGACCAATCTTAAAATTTGTCTGCAAATTTATTATGTGTAGCTGTACATCAATTAAATGGGTGTTACCTACAAATTAAATGTCTGAACTGATGTGAATGGAAGTTATGTCTAACAAGAATTTTAATTTTTTGAAACATTCTTGTATAGACTAAAATCTTCCATAATAGAGTGTATTAAAACCTCATAGCTAGTGATGTTTTTTTTTCCTTAGTGGTGTTTTTGTAAAATGTAACATGAATGAAGGGTAGTTAAGTAATTTTATAGCTCTAGGGACAGTTTCTCTGAAATTGGCAAAGAAAAATTATGCCTCACATATGATGTAGGGTCTATATGGCTGCAAAATTGATTATTAAATGCAGTAGCTGTAACCCTTTATCAAACCTTTTCTATTAAAGGCGTGCCCTTCTTTTCTTTTATTATTTTATTAAAGGTATCTTTAAATTAGTGGTAGTTAAAATTAATTTTTTGAGACATTAAATTCATCCAATTTTATTAAAAAAAAGTTTAATTATATTTTTGTCTTTATATTTTTAGTGATTTTTGTTTATCGATTTTTAAATATGTAATTTTGGTATCCTAATTTATAAAATAGGTAATTTTAATTTAGTTGATAGCCTTTTTAAAATTAGTAACGATTTTTTATCTAAATTAATGATAATTTTTTAAAATTAGCAATAGTTTTTATTTAAATTAGTGATGATTCTTATCTAATTAGCTACAAAGTGATTCCAACTTTTTTTTTTCAAAGAAAAGTAATACAATCAGGGATCAAACGTCGTTCACCAACTGAACTACATGACTGAATCTAAAACTACATATTTTACCAATTTTAGAGAGTAAATCCATTAATTTAAAAATAAGGAGACTAAAGTGAAATTCAAAAAAAAAAATCACAGAATAAGCTTTAACTCTCTTTTTTTTTTATAAGTATAAGCTTCTTTTTTTGTGAAAGATAAGCATAAGCTTTAACTCTTAGTATTTTTTTTATTTGGTTATTATTCAAACTCTTATGAAGATTAATATATCTAAAAGATATAGGGCTTGTTTGATTTTTCTTTTTAAAATCAGTTTTCTGTTTTTAAAAATAGAAAATTAAAAAACTCGTTTGGAAGTCGAGTTTTCAAAAACAGTTTTGGAAAACCGTTTTTGTTTTTTCAGTATTTAAAAACCAAAATATGAAAACATTTAAAACATGTTTTAATTTTCAGTTTTCAGTTTTCTGAATTTACACACAAATTTATATTAAAAACTTTTCTCACTCTTTTAAAAAACTGTTTTATAATATAATTTTTAAAAACTAAAAATCAAAATTGTTTCAAACACGCCCATAACTATTTCAGTGGCTGCCATGACTTTTTTGCAGATATTTTTTCCTCAACAAGCAAATTTTAACTGCCCAATCAACGGTAACATAGTTAGAAACTTAATTGGAATCTGATTATTAGGTAATCAATCACTCCCATCTCTCACAATTGTCTTTACCAGTTTACCTTATTCTTTTCCTCATTTTTTTTTGTTAATGTTATTTAACATTATTGGGCTATTTGTTTTAACTTTTATGTTAGTCAAAATTATTTTTAATGAAAATAAAGAAAATATTTAATTCTATTTAATTATTTCAATTTTAATGCATTATTAATTTTAACCATGAATTTTTGTCTTAATTAATGTACTTTTCACTTTTTACTCTATTAAAATATAAATAATTCGGACCATAATTGTTATGTGTGTAAATAAAGAGCAATATAGCATGTTTGATTTAGCTTATTTGTTACAAAAATCTTGGTTTGTCTTGGAATAGAATTGATTCTAACTAAAAAACGATATTTGGAAACTTTGGGTCATAATTGATTCTGAGTATAAAACACAGACTTTGTGAGACAGACTTTTTGAGAAGCAACTTTTTATTGCTTCTACTTCTTCCTAATCATTTATGCATCAAATTTATACTACAAAACAGGTTTTGACAATAGTATTCAAACATCATTCTCTTTCAAAATCAATTTTCTGATCATAGTTTTTCAAATGTAAATCAATTTTATCCATAATCAATTCTGCTTAAAATTAATTAATACATAAATTATGTTCAGAATCAATTCTACTGTCGCCAACCCAAACATGCACATAGTCTTATGGGTTTAATAAAGAGTCTTGATATACAGTGTCCTAAGATCATCTCCAATGAGGGTGCTTAAATGAGTTCTTATCATTTAAACACCCCAGCTAAGCACCTCATCTCCTTTGGAGCATGCTGACGTGGAATGGGGTGCTTAGCAAAGTTTATTAGATTAGCACTTGGTTCTTATAGAAAGAGTGAGCCTAATTTGTATTAAAAATAAAAAAATAAATATGAGATAGTTAATTTGTAGATACATGTGGGTCCCATCTGAAGTGCTTGTTTAAGAACTTGCATTGGAGTGTTTCGGGTGCTTAAATTAATAAAGTGATATATACACGTGACCCAACAAAATATAATAAACTAATTTATAAAAACTTAGTTAAGCACCTCTCCATTGGAGAGGGTCTAAGAGCACTAGTTAAAGTTACCAAAGATAAAAAAGTAATCACAAAAGCACATTGTTCCGTCTCTCAAGAATATAAAAAATTACACATTTTAATATCTTTTTACTACATTTAAATTATTAAATAATATCTTTAAAACACTAAATATTACTTTCCTTTAATAAATTTCCACTATGCAAAAAGAGGAAAAGGAGTAATCATGTGTGCAACTCATCTGACATTTTGCCTTGAAGTCAGAGAAAGGTTGGGAAATTAGCAAAAGAATTGATACATATATAGTCCCACATTAAAAGAAAAAATTTATAATATTTTTAAGTCGTCAAGATATATAGGAGAAATTGGAACAAATCATGAAAGCAAATAGAAAACTACTTACAGTCTTACACTACAAAATTATTTATGTTTGTTTAAAATTGATTTTATAGAAAATTCATTTCTATTATTTTTAATTTTCATCAGATCTATATTGATAATTAAAATTGTACTAGTAAAATTTAATTTTTGACTGCTAAAATCTCATATTAACACTATTTTAACCTATAATTAGGTCTAAAATTGTTATTCAAACACAAAAAAATCGTTTCACTTTAGTTAGGTAGCAATTTTTAAAGTGTAATAATACAATTTAAGGTATTGCCAAAAGTAAAAAATATTGTCTAATAGCTTTAAAATAATGGTTGAAGAGTAATTTGAATTACAACTATTTCTTAATATAAACAATAATTTTAGATCAGAGCCATTTAAAATGACAAACGTTATCGTAGATTAAAAATATTGTAGTGTTAAACAGGTTAATGCATGGTCCATATATGCATACTAGTTTTAATTTTGTTTTTTTTTTTTTTGGTTACAAGTTTTAATTTTGTTTGTGAGATTGTTATGTTGGAATCCCAAGTTCTAATATTATCATAACCTATAATGATAGATCAAATTTTTTTGAAGTTGATTTTTGCTTAATTTGGTTGATAAGTGGATTTTATAAAAGTTTTTCTTTTTCTATTTGTCTAGTCTCGAGAGACAGTTTTGTATCTTTGTTCAACTCACAAAGATCTAGTGGAGTGGTCCTCTTAATAATTAGTGATAGTTTATAAATATTTATTAAGATCTTTCAAATATAAATATTTTTAAAACTATTTTTTAGTATAAAAATTTATTTTCTTAACTAGAATTCTCTTCTTGAAAGCATCAAAACATTACTTTTGTGGTTAGTTTGGTAAAAATAAAATAAAGATTTCAAATTGTATAGGTACAAAGTTCGATTCTCATTGTACTACTTTCGTATGAAAAAAAAATGTGTTTCTCCTATTTGTGTGCAAAATCTTTATCAAATAGGTAGTTTGACATAAATTCTTATCCATGCTTGTATCCTCCAACATGATTTTACACATTTGTATCCTCTCATGTTTTACATCGTTTTGTCACATTATGCCACAAATATATGTATTTTTCTTTTTTTGAGGTATTTTTGTTGGAAATAAAGAGTTGTAGTTGATTAGTAATTTAGTATATGTATGAAATATTGTAAATACAAAATTGCAGCCTTTTAATAATTTGATAATATTTTTTAAGTGTTATTAAAACTTTTTAGAAATATAGTTTTTATACGACATTTGTTAAAAATGTTATAAATGTTCAAAGGCAAAAATTTTAACAATTTAAAATTATTTTTTTAAAATATTACTACTAAATGTTAATTAGTATATATGTTGTAGTGAATGTTTAGGATTGACGACCGCCCCTATAAATCAACACAAGACTTTTCAGTGTATTTTGTTCTCACACACACTTCTTGTGAATGACTTTCCAGAAAGTCACTCATCCCCTAATTGCTTCAGGTCAAATATACTTAATCTTGGGGTTCATAAGTGATAAGCTAACAAAAAGTAAATGCATTTTGTTACTATAAATAGTGCGAATCAAGCTATCTTAAACTATATATTCTTATACTTATATAGCTCTCATTCCGATGTATATTGAATTCATTCTTATGTCTTTGTCCTAAAATCTTGTCGGGAGGCGTAGGCTGCTGCCTCCTTGCTCATATCTCATTACACCAACGATACTCCCCGCCCTCATCACTACGCGGAATGTCACAAATGTCATCTCATCTGCTTTGTAACACTAAAACGATGTCACTTCACATAATTTTAAGATTCATTGAACTAAAATGTTTTATGGTGTACAATTTCTAACCTAAGTGATAATTTCTATAATATCATACACTAAATTGTCTAGCATTTACAATCTCAAACACCAAAGTGGTGATTTACTCATATGTTATGTCAATACAAACTATTGCCCTAAAAACAAATTTAGATGAGCTTTTAGTGCAATTTATACTCAAAATTAACCCCAAAAATTAACGCAACAAAATTTTAAACTCTAAATCCTAATCACAAAAAATACTATAAAACTTCACAAATAATTAATCTATTACAACATTTTTAACCTACAAGAACACATGTCATTTTAATGATCAGAAAAGGAAGTGCGAAGGAGCATAATAATTATGAGAAGGAACTAATTTTTTTACTCCATATGTCTCAAAAGCCAATTACTTCCATCCATCTCATTATATAGATGCTACACACCAACCCTATATCGTTGTTGAATGTGTATAACTGCTTTAACTTTTAACCAATTGATTGCATATATCAATTATGTAAATATTGGACAGATAAAACATTCCATTAATATGATAACCATGAAACGGTCGAAATTAAAACAGGAAATTAAGGAGGAATAAAGGTTACTTGAATGCCATTACCTCATTAAAATGGGTTATTATGAATATTAAATACGGGTTTTCTAATCTGTACAACATTACGCAGGTTAAACATTTTAAAGGAAAAGTTTTTTATAGAGAAAAATAAAAAATTAATTGAGTTTTGTATTTAACATGTATTTATTACTTATATTTTTTCTTATTTTGAGATTGTTATCCCATGCAATAGTTGCACAGATTAGAAAAACCCTATTAAATAAGTCGGTCTTTTATATATATATATATATATATATATATATATATATATATATATACCTATTCTTTTTATAGGAGTATGTTAGCATCTTATACTTTTTTAGTGTATTTTAAAAAATAAGTTATAACTTGTTAACGTACTCTTTTTACAAAATAAGTGGTTTTATGTTAAGGAACCCCTATAGGATTTGTTAACATATACACTTACTTATTTTATAGAACGAGTACTTTAACAAGTTACGTCTCATGAATGTATTATAAAAATTCAAATTATAACGGCTAACATACTTCTTTTAAAAACTAAGTGAGTGTGTGTTAATAATATATTACTCCCTCTGGTCTTTTATATAAGACACCTTAATATTTTATAGTTTCCATAATGTATTTATTGCTTCTTTTCTTTTTTTACTTCTATTAAATGTAATGACTATTTCTACTTCTTAATTGTAATTGGCTAACACCTTATTTAATTAAGGGTAAAAATGGTATCTCATCCACTTTTTGAAAAAACCAATAAAGTTAACTATACTCAACTACTTTTATTGATCTGTGTAATTCGGTTGAAAACGTCTTATAAATAGGTCTTACAATTTGGGTTTGAGCCTAACTCAATCCCAAAAGCAAGATCGTAAGATGAGGTTTGTCACACTCATATAAACTCAACAATAGTCATATCATTAGCCGACGTGGGACTTCTAACACGCCCCCTCACGCCCAGCACTACACAGCTGGAGCGTGGACAAACACGGGTGGCCCAACAATACGGGACTAACAAACCCAACAACATTGGGGCCCAACAAACGGATCTAAGATAGGCTCTGATACCATCTTACAATTTGGGTTTGAGCCTAACTCAATCCCTAAAGCTAGCTCGTAGGATGAGGTTTGCCACACCCTTATAAACTCAACAATGGCCATATCACTAGCCGATGTAGGACTTCTAACAATAGGACCGGAGAGAGTATTTGAAAGTCTTTGGAAATGATTTATTTGTTTTCGTTTTTCTCTTTCTCGGAAGCCACAGAAGGTTTCCATCTTCTACTGCCCATGAATAAAATGTTCTAGAAGCACATTTGCTCCTCTAACTCTTCTTTCCTAGTAGTTTTTTCTCTAGCATTTAGCATTGTCTGAAATTCAAATTTGAGTCTAACACAACGGTATATGTTTAATTTGTATTTCTAGTTTTTAAAAGATTCATATCAATTATAAATTCTGAATTGGATGGAGTTCCATGTGATCCATGTTGCTGCATAAAACTTTATGCAATTCAAAATTTATAATTGATGAACATAAAACTTGTTAACAACATTTAATTATTTTAATAAGTATAATAAAAATTTTAAGGTTGAGGGATAAAAGGCTAAATCCAAATAGGTTTGGCTCAGTGAAAACAGCTAGCTCGTAGGATGAGGATTGTCACACCTCACGCCCACAACTATACAGCTGGAGTGTGGACACGGGTGGACAACAGATAGGCTCTGATACCATCTCACAATTTGGGTTTGGGCCTAACTTAATCTCAAAAGCTAGCTTGTAGGAAGAGGATTGTCACACCCTTATAAATTCAACCATGGCTATATCACTAGCTAATGTGGGACTTCTAACAGAGGTTATCAGTTCGAATACTTACAAAAAGTATTTCCTTAAAAAAGAGGTTTACTTATGTTGCTCTAACCTTCGGAACAGTGAAGTTTTTCCTCACATTTTTTAGAATAAAAAAAAGGATAAAAGGCTTGAAATAATCCGTTTGAAATCAATCCTTCTCCATGATGTAAGGACAAGTTAAAGCTAGTCATAACAAATTCTCCAGCTGTTTTGAGTGTTGGCACCTCAATTAGTAATCACTTTCATGATATCGTCAATGAAGGTAGAGTACTTCTATAATTTTGCACTTTGACAATGAAAAATTACCTTTATAATTTTGTGGGCTTTTGGAATTAAGCTAGAAAGTGCATCATCATTAATATGGAGTTTCTCGAATCTTGACTTCTCATTTTATAGTTATTGTTGAAATTACTAATTTGTTACTTAAATCGGTTTTGCACTCATGATCAGTTGAAATAAACACCAGATCATAAAAGGATATGCAATTAATTTATCACAATATGAACCATCCTTTTGTGTGAATTAGTCCACAAATCGTTTTCTGTGCTCAAACTTTTCAACCTCCTTGCCGTTCAAGCAGGAAAAATACTGTAACTTATTCCAATATCTGATTTCCTATTTTAGACTTGTCCTCCACAGCAAATAAATCAAGAAAAACTTACTTTCATTTCTTGTATCAATTTTCTATTTTTTGAAATTTTGCAATGGAAGAACTGAAAATACTGTAAACTGAAATTTTCTTCTTTCAATATTTCTAGTTTTTCTTTAGTAAAATTTCAAAAAACATGAAACATAATGAAAATTGAAATGAAAACAGAAAATAAAAATTCAAATCAATATAATCTATATCAAAATAAAGAAAATAAATGAAAAATTGAGTATTAATTGGCACATGACGGAAGAGTGACCTAATAATTTTAAAAACCAAAACTACATTTCACATTAGAATATTTACACGAAAAGTCAACAAAGTTAAGGCAACCGACCCACAAAAGATAACATTACAAATGAAGGTACCCCACAAGAGACATCATGTACTAGCATTTACCATCTTAATTTGCAACGAACAGCTCAGCTTACCATCTCAACCAGATCTAAGTTTTAATTTTTCTTCCATGCCATTTGGATCTGCAACGAGTTGAAAAGAAAAACAATTTAGTAAACAAATTCATGTGGCATTAACAAAGAAGGTAATTACTGAAATCTTAAACTAATAGTATATTAAAAAATATGGAGGTTAACAGCTAACAATCTCACTGTACTGCAAATTAAAGCATAACAAACTTATATTCCGCTATTCTAATTCTACCCATAATCCAAAGATTCCAGCAAAACCCAAACGGACATAATTGACAAACCAACAGGGGAAAGATTCTCAAATAGAAAACTGGATTGAACAGTCACTGTTGTTTATATAAAAACTTGTATAAAAATATGAAAATGATGGACACCCTTTTCGCACATGAGATCTGATTAGATTATATATAATAAAACATGTAGTAGGGCCAGTAGGGAGACAAAAGCGTACTATGCTTTGAAAATGACTCCTTGAATGTAGGGACACTCCTAACAATGGTTTGACTGAACCAACCCTAAAGATTATACAATTTTGCATGTCATACCCCTGAATAGGAGGCACCCCTACACTACACAATGAAGCAATTATCATACATGACAAAATTCATATCCTGAATCATGAGGGTGCCATCCCTTTTAAGTAGGGACGTCACTCCAGCAAAAACTCATTCGGAAGTATATTTTTTGGGAAAACTTCTCAGAAAACATCCCTTTTCTTTGTTTCCGGATAAGTTTTTCCGGAAAGAGGAGTGGCGTTCTTACTGAAAGGGGGTAGTGCTCTCTTTTTCAGTTTAGAAACATTGGGCTTCCTCATGAGGAAGAAGTAAAATCTGCACTTAAAAGCTTAAAACATACCCAAAAAGACGAAAACAACTTGAAAGGATGTGACCATGAAAGAAACTCAAACTAGAAATCATTATATAACTATCTATCAAGAATTTGACAAGCAATGGCAACTTTAGCAATACTAACAAATAACTCTACAAGCCTAAGAGTTCGATAAAACTATAATCTGAGGACTAAACTTCATAGTTTAATTTATTTATTATCTTCAACCTTAAATCTCTTTACAGCTGCAATTCTTCAAAATGGAAGGCTCTTTGAAGTCGAACTCGAAGTGAGTGACTTGAAATGATCGGATGGAACGATGTCTTGAGGCAAGTTGGCTCTCTTTACAATTTTCCTCATGTTGTTTTGCAAACTCTGCTGGACTAATTGCTTCACTGCTTTCTTCTCTTCACTCATCATGTCTTCCTCCTCTTCGGAACACTCTTTCCCTCCTTCCTCTGGCTTTGCACAAGACGATGAAGAACCGCAAATTGGGGCAGAGACGGTTGCGCCTAAGTTTCCGCCGTAGCTCCCGGATACTTGCTTCCCTTTATCTACCCTCAAACTTTCCAATATCCTTGAGGCCCTCTTTTGAGCCAATGTGGTACCCAGAAGGGACAACTCAAGCAGAGATGTCACAATTCCTGCCTCAATCATGGCCTGCTTGTCACCATAGGATTTGTGAGCCATAACCATCAAAATGTAAGATGCCTTTTCCTGGCACTCTGGTGAATCTGTCCAATTCAATACATCTACTAGGATAGGGAATGCATCCGGCACGGCACTGATAGCTTTTCGACCCTCTCGAGTTGATACCAAATTGCTAAGGATAGACAGGGCTCTTTCAGTTACTTCCATGTCTCCTATTGAGTTTATCAGAAATGGGACCAAATCGGTTCCCAAAATGAACGAAATATTAGCTGGGAAGATTGAAATATTGTACAGTGCTCGTAGAGCATCTTGCTTAGCTTGGGGACTAGTTTTATTGTCTGAACTCTGAAGGGCTCTCACAAGGAATGGCACTGCAGCTGAGGACCCGATTATGGGTTTGTTCGAATCCAAAGCACTCAATCCAAGGAAATTTGCAACGATTGCTTCAGAGATCGACAAATCTGGACCATCTGGAGATTCAATAAGCTTGAGCATCTTGTGAACAGAACCAACTTTGACAATGGCTGCTTTATTTCTGGGAAAAGTACACAGTAAGAGATCAATTCTACGTTTTTTTTTATGCAAAGATCAATTTTACGTTTAACCACAGAGAGTCACATTCATATAGGTACAAGAAACCATGAAAGGCAACATTAAGCGGAAATAAACCAGAATTTTTTCCAAAAACAATTGCTCGATACATGCAAAGATTGATTGTGAAATGGAACAGCAGAAAATCATAATGCTAAAAAATTACCAAAATTAAAACCACAGGCAAGTCATTTTAACCATTAAATGACCATAGCACAATCAATGAATTAATGAGCGAAAACGACACAATAAATAAAAATTAGCCACAAATAAAGTAGGGAATCGATGAACGGTGAAACGACATGTCAATCATTAAAGAATAACCTAACCAAAAGAATAGAATGATAATAGAAAATGACACATAACAATTCAAGCAAAACAAGAAATTCCAAAAAAAAAAAAAAAAAAAAGATCTGAAGCAACGGAATAGAAAGCAAAACGATGGAGAAACTCACGCATCGTTCCCGATTCCGAGATTGAGCAATGCATAGAGCGAAGCGATCAGAGAATCAACATCTTCCGAATCGAGCATTGCAACAAGAGGAGGAATCACTCCAAGCATTGCGAGCGTTCCTCTTACTTCCAAGTCTTCCTTCGCAAGCTGCCTGACGGTGGCCGCCGCCGCTCGCCGCTTCGCCGAATCCTCTCCCTGCAAGTCCTTCACGAGCCGCTTCAGCTCCTCCAGCGCTTCCTCCTTCTTCTTAGTCTCCGCGTCGGCTTCTGATTCCGCAATGTTCAGCAGATCCGAGAGCTTCTCCGAACGCGCATTCGACCTAGCTTTAAGCTCGTCCCGTCGTCGCTTCTCGTCAGATAAGGAAGAGTCCGATCTTGCCGACGAGGTGAAGTCGCTGTCGCCGCCGTGGTTTCGTCGGTGCTGGTAGCGAGAGCTGGCGCCGCAGCTCACGGCGTCGAAAATGATGCGGCGGAAGGAGGCAGCGGAGAGGGAGTTCCATAGACGGAAGTGACCGCCGACGGTTGCCGTCTTGGTATGGTGGTGGTGACCGAGAACAAGGTTTCCGACGTTATTCCGGTGACAGTTTGCCATTTCCGGCGACCTACATTGCAGAGAGAGAGAGAGAGAGAGAGGAAGATGCAGAGAGAGAGAGAGAGAATATTTTATTGTATGTTTTAGAGTGCAGAGTAGAAAGAGAGAAGGGGACCGTTGAGTCCACGTCTTCGATTCCTTTTCGCTATTTATACTCGCCACTGTGAGAATGTATACATGTTATTCTCGAGACTCAATTTGCTGCTGTGTGCAATGCATGCTACTAGCACTATTGACTCACTAGTGAAATTACGCTATATTATTGCTGGGAAAAAACAAAATAAAGAAAAAGAAGAAGAAGAAATTACGCTTTTAGTATTATGTAAATCATTTTTTAATTCATTAAACGGATTTTTTTTCATTGTACAAAAAAAAACCGAAAATCACGATGGACGTGTCTGGAAAACATGCTGTAAGCGTTTAGTTTTTAAGTTTGAACTCTGAAATTAGTTGAAAGTTTTGAGATTATAATTATATGATTAGTTTATTAATTAAAATATCTTAACAAAATAAATTGTGTAATTAGTTGAATTATATTAAATGATTAAGGGTATATTTGGAAAACGGACTGAAATTTTAAGATTTTTGACTTTTGACTGTGAAGCTGGTTAAAGACAGTGAAATTATAGTTGTGAAGTTTGTTCATTGGTCAAAATTGTTTGGTGTGTACTAAGCTGAAATATGTTAAATGACTAAAAAGGACAAATAATATTATATTAATATTTAATATAATAGTAATATCAACTAGTGGTGGGTATTTTGTGATTTTTAAAATTAAAAAAGGGTAAGTGAAATATTGAAAGTCCATCCTTAAAGCCAAAAGCCTCTTGAAGAGCTTTGCAAAAGTTAGTTACAAAACTCACAATCTTGTAGTAAAAAACTTTATTTTTATAATTACCAAATGGCGACACAAACTTTTTGAAAACGAAAATCTCCTAAAAAATGCCCAAAGTTTCGTTTCCAAACATAGCCTAAAAAGAATAATTAATATTATATTAATAAATGAAGGTAGTGGGTGGGTAGTGAGTGAGTAGTTTGTGATTTATAAAATCAAATAAAAATAATTTTGAAAGCACATTATTGAAAGCTATTATTTAAAAGTTAAAAGCTATTTCAGATAGCTTTCTAAAATTTAGTTATGAAAGTTATAATCTCATAACCAAAAACTTTAATTTTATAAATACCAAACAAGTTTACAAGTTTTTACAAGGTTATAATCTCCTAAGAAAACTAAAAGCTTGTGATGCTAAACATAGTCGAAATGTGGCTCGGTGATAGATCACTTAGTCTCTTATTTACATATGTAGAGGTTCGATTCTCAATTAGTGAAAATAGAACAACATTTTACGGTCACTCAACGACTTTTTCGTGTGAGTTTAGTTTCAAGAAAGAAACTAACCATCACTTCCGATGATAAATACTCGGAAAAAAGCTAAAAATTAGAAAAATAGATTTTTTTTTTCAAAATTATTATTGACAATCGTTGTTCAATGTTTATCTAATTAAGATTTTTCACTTCTAAAATTAATTATACTTGTAATTATTTAAATTTATATATAATATATAATGAAAGCTAATAAATTTACTTTCTTCGAAATTACTTTTCACTTATAATAAAAGTTAAAATAATGAATATAAAAAGGTTAAAATAATGAATCTTTAACCTTTTAATCAAAAGGACAATTTTAGAAGTAATTGTACATTTAATCTCTAATTTTTACCGATTATACGATTTTAGTTTCTTAATTTTTAATTGTGTGGTTTTGATCCCTTAATTTTATTAATGGTATGATTTTACTCCTCTAAATTTTATCGCGCAACATTGGTTTTCTAATTTTTCTAGTTGTGTGATTTTGATCATTTTGATCATCTCCCATCAAGAACCTAATAGTCAATGCAATTAAACACATATAATCAAATTTTTGTTTGAGCAATTTTGTCTTTCAACATTTTCAATTATGCGATTTTAGGTGTCTTCACATACTTATTATATTAGTTTGACTGCATTGACAGTTAGTTTCTTAAAGAAATATGGACAAAATAACTAAAATCGTGTAATTAAAAAAAATATGGAGACAAAAGTTGCTTAGTTAGTAAAATTGGGGGACTGCATAGTTGAAAATTGGAGATCAATATTGTATAATTAGAGAAGTTGGGGGACTAAAATTGTGCAATTAAAAGTTAAGAATAAAAATTGCTTAATTGATAAAGTTGAAAACTAAAATTGCAACTAAGTCAAAATAAATAAATTAATTAATTAATTAAATTGTGCACTTTCTAAACGATAATTTTTTTTAATCTTAACAATAGAATAAGAAATTAGGAGGGGGAAAAAAAAGTAATGTGACAAATTAAAGAAGATAGGGGGAGTTTAATTGATGCACAAACGATACTTCTTTATTAATAACCATTGATATATTGTATTTAAATTATTAATGGTCAGGATCTTTTGTATTGAAATGTTTTTGTTTATTAGTGTTAAGTCCTTTCACTTTTGATCTTTGCACTCTCACTTCTCTCTTGTTTTCGTAACCTCTCATCTTCCTCACGTTTCTGCTTCTCACCCACTCAGTCATCCCTCCGACATCAACGTTTATGGCAGCCACATCAACGAAAGGGAAAATTAGTTGTTCAGTAGGGTGAAAATTTAAATAAATATAAGGATTAACAAGCAAATATCAAAACAATTCAGATTCCTTGTGGTGCACAAAGTTTCAATTTAAGCACGTTAAAAGTGACTGGTGAAAGGAATCAAAAGAATTGTTTTTAATTCTAATAATAGGATAAAAAATGAGGAGAACAAAAAAAAAAAAGCAATGTGACAAATTAAAAGAAGATAGAAAAACCAACGAGTGTATAGATCAACTGATATAAGGTTATTCTAGCTTAACTAGTGAGTTTGGGTTCAAGTTTTGGATATATAGTTCCCTTAAGTATTTGAAAAGAGAATTTTAATGTCTATAATAATCTTACCTGACTTATAAGATTATCTCCTGTAAAAATACATGTGGTCCAAAAAAATATAGATAAAAAGAATCAAAAGAATACTTGTATGTTTGATGAACCTTTACAAAAATTGATTTTTGATAAATTTAACTATGTAGAATTAATTTGGGTGAAAACTAAATATTATGTTATGCAATTTTTGCTTAGAAGTTTATAACTCTGAAAGAAAAAAAAAAAAATCGTAATGCAAATTTAATAATTCAACACAAGAGTTACATGGAAGTTGCTTCCACTAAAATCATGTTGGTTTACTCCCATTTTTTAAGGAATAACCAAGCATTAAAGTAAAACTCCCAAATTAAGTTAAATATGTTTTCAATCTTTAAATTTTAGCAAAAATTAATTTTTAGTCTTTAAACTTTAAAAAATATTTTCTTAATAACGAAAGTTTCTAAAATGTTTAATTTTAGTCTTTTTGTTAACTTTCGTCTAATTCTGTTATGTCCACACCATAAATGTCAATATTGTTTTTATTTCTCAATTAACTCAATTTTCCAAATTTTTTTTTTAAAAAAAGAAAATCGAAGATGTTCTTCCTGTTCATCATATTCATCCGAGAAACATGCCTCATTTTTCTTGTTCTTCCCAACTTCATCTTCATCACCTGCCCAGAAACATTGTCTTCCCAATTTTTGTATCGTGGTTTTCCTCCCAACAAAACTTTAAGCTCCACCACCACCCAAACCCAGAAACCTAAATAAAAATCCAAAAACTTAGAAGCCTAGATCGAATATCTTCGTCATTCTCTTCTTCCCTCACCAAACCGTAATCCTAAAATCCCAAATTTAATGTCTTCCTTCTTCCTCTTCTCCCTTTCCCCTCACTAAAAACCCTTCTCCCAAAATTTGAGTAGAAGAAGAGTAAACTGAAAATTCAAATCCCCAAATCAAAAACCCAAATCCACAAATCATACAAACCCAACACAAGAAGCAAAAGAAAAGGATTCTAATAGAAGCAGAAATCGATGGAGAGAAGAATAAGAAGATCCCCAAATCAAAAATTAAAATTCGTAAATTATACAAACACAACACAAGAAGAAGATCGAGAAGAGATCTAATGGAAGCAAAAGGAGGAGGAGGAGGATGAGGAGCATCAAAGGAGAGAAGTCTTTAGTATTTTTTTTCATTTTTTATTTAATTTATTTTTTATTTAAATAATTTAATTTATTTATTAAATTATTAAAAAATGTGACATGTGGTTCAGTAAGAATTTGACACGTGTAGGCCATTTGCCACATCAGGACAAGACTTACACTACAGGAAAATCCAATATTAGCTACTTTTATTTATAGTTAATTTGTATCTAAATAATTATAGATTAACTACTTAAAAAATTTCTAACTAATACTAATTCGTTACGAAATTAGCTTCTAACTTGTTACAAAATATAGCTACTAAAAAAATCACAGCTAATTGTTTCTAAATAGCTATCAAATAAAATTGTATAGCTAATTTTCTTGGTCACTAATTAGCTCCTAAATTAGCTACTAATTAGATACGAAGTCAGTAATGAATCAAAGTTCTACTTTGGATAGTTAGGAACAAGTTAAAAGGTTTAAGGTTTATAAGTGGATGGACTCATGCACTTATTGTCTTAAGGAATTTGGTTGTATTAAAGGTATTGAGTTGTATTGTGGTGTCTTACACTTGTGCTCCATTCTCTTACTTGTGTCTTACACTCTTTCACAAGATGTAGCTTACTAACGCACTATTTCTATAAAAATAAGTATGTGTACGTTAGTAAGCCCTTACCGGTGCACTTTTTCTAAAAACAAGCGAGTGTATGTTAGCCAACTTCTATATATATATATATATAATTTTAATTTTTACAAAAATACATAATGTTTAAATGTTAATTGTATTATTAAGAGATTTATTTTTATTTAACTTGTACTTTAATAGGTATTAATAATATATATATATATATATATATATATATAATTTAAAAATATGATTTTCAATATTTTTCATATTTTAGTATTTTCTTTTTCTTTTTCCATCCCTACACATGTGATGTTGATTCATGTATGACCGATACTAACTTTTTTTGTTTTTCTAATTATGAGTCCACCAAGAATATATGAGCTACTGAGAAAAAAAGAAGAAGTAATACATCTTTCTTTAAATAAATATTTAGATTGTATGGAGTAATTTTTATTCAGACATAATTTATAGTACACAAGTAATTTTTATTTTAAGTTGAGAAGGTGAAACAAGAAAAAAAAAAACACCATTACTAAAAGTAATACATTGTCTACTACCTCTTTCCAACACTTAATTAAACACATGCTCGTATATATTCATTTTAACAATATTCTATTCAATTTTACTTTTTAGATGATTTTATTGTCACTCTTTATAGACCGTAGTAGATTAATATTACGATTAAAGATGTTATGGTCTACTTGATCAGTTGAGATATCAAATCATTCGAGAAGATCAATCATATTAGATATTAGTCATTTGAGATGATTAATTATTTAAGCAACCACTTACAACTAATTTAAGCGGAAATAATTAGGGGCGACTCTTTATTGAGTTTTGGGGGGCCTCAATCTCACATTACAAAAAAATACTAATATATTTATAGAAATTTTTGAGTTCCTTCCGCTCTCCATTTTCTATTAAGTTTGTAGATTAAAATGATAATATGTTATTTTTATTTGGCCCCTAAAATATATCATTTAACTCTGCTATTGAAAACTACCAATGTCTAAATAAGGACACATAATTTGGCATAAAACCCTAAACATAAGGGCTTTATTTTAAAAACTAAAGATTATCCTAGTCAAATAAGTATCATTCTCTCAATCTCCACATTTGAGTTTCATAATAACTTAAGTATTAAAGTTTTTGCAAGTACCTCTACTCTCATCACACTAGCATTGGAGATTTTGATAGAGTCTTTCTTAAACCATTCAAATAATCTAATATCTAGAGAATATTCTCTGTTTATGATTGTGAGCTCATTATTGAACAATTCACGTCAACTCCAAAATATATATTATCACTCTTTTTTAAATATTTTTAAAATAAAAACATACTTCTTAACCAATAAAATTTAATTGCTAATAGCCTCTTCTTAACTTTTTTTTATATTTAGAGTACAAAATTTTATTTACATTTTTTCTTATGAATTATTAAGTTATTTTTGTTAATAAGTCACTCTTATTTATATTCAGGTTTTAATTAAAGAAATAAAAATATATAAATAGTTCTACTTCTAATCCAAAAAGCATTTTCTTCTTCTTTTCCAATTTAATACTCCATTTTCCAATTTAATTACTTCATTTCATGTCTCACATTGAGGAGCATGAGACGATGGGAAGCAAATTCGAAACTTGAAACTCATTATTTTCAATTTTATCTCATTGAATAAAATTCTATCTTTTCAGCTAATTTTGTCCTTTGTTCTGATTTTCTTATTCTAATAATCATCCACAAAAACAAAAAATATTTGGCAAACTAAACGTGTCACGTAATTTATTTATTGTAAGTGATTAACCACAGGCAAGCAAACAAAAAGTTAAAATTATAAAGAAAATAAGCGAAATTTAATTATTCTCCTTTCTAATTCTTTTTATATTAAGATATTTTATTAATTTTTATAAAATATTGATTTTTTTCTTTTGTCCTTATTGAAGACTTTAATTATTTATACTTTTTTAATTATAATTGATTAATATATTATATTTAATAAAGAATAAAACTAATATAACATATTTTTTTAAATCAATAAAATTAGCTACGTACAATTATATTTTCTCTCCCAAAAATGTAAGATCTCCTAGATCAATATTACGGGAATTAAGAAAAATGGTTAATTTAGTTAAATTAATTAAATTTGTCTAACAAAAAACATTAGTTTCTAAATTTATCTTTTTAATTTATTTCTATCATCCTACTCTCTCTTTTAATTAATATTATTCATTTATTTACTTTATTTATTGTGTTTTGAATTCATCAAAATTAATTGGATAACAAAGATATAATAATAAAAAAAATTAAATGTGCACAAATTTTTTTAAAGAATATTATAAAATAAAACAAGCAAAAACTGAGTCTTACACATTTTGAGATAGAGAAGTAGTTTTTATAGTTATTAAAATTAAAATTGAAAATAGAAAAAAAAAAATACAGCCATGGAATTGAACCCTCAGGAAAAGTTGGAAAAGACACGTGGTGTGTACTATGGTGTGCTGTACAAAAATTGTCGTCATTGCCAGCCAGCTATCTTGTGTATCAGAGAAGTTTCTTGTGGGGCCCATATGTCTTGACAACGAGGGGACCCACAATCATGTGGAATCTGATGAATTTGATTGGAGGATGTATTCGCGTTACGGTAGATATGCGCATAGGGAATAGTTACTAGTTACAGTTACTAGTTACTACTACTATGTCAGAAGACTTCCATGGTTCCATTTTCCGAGGAGCAAATTCAGTAAAACCCAAAGGGTAAACTTATCCAGAGGAAAAATTCCTCACACGTGACTGAACTGGAAATTTTTTTTCTGAATTTTAAATCTTCTTATAACTTTTTTTTTTTTAATAAATACTAATATTTCTATTTGTTTAATGAAGAATATATTAATATTAATTGTTGTTTATAAATTTAAAATATAAAATATATTTAATATTTTTATTTAATTTTTATTATATATATATATATTAATAAAAAGATATGTAAGAAAATGAGTAAAGAGATATTACACTACTTTATGTAAAATTTTAATTTGAGTAAACGAAGCACTTAAGATTTCATAAAGCTTTTAGTAAGATAAAACAATTTTGAATAACAAAATTTTTTAAGTGATGAGAATAATTTAAGATGAAAGAGTAAGATCAAAGTTTTTTATTCAGGTTAGAAGAAGTCACGAACACCTGTTTTATAGCTTTTTTTTAATGAAAAAGAGTCATCGGAGAAGATTTGAAAAAAAAAGAATGAAAAACAAGTGAAAAATATTTTTTTGTTACACATCTGCACAACCTATATTTGAATATTTGAATATGAATCCTATATTCGAAAATGTATTCAAACACTTTTTAAAATAGATTTTTCAAATCTGAAAAACTATATTTGAATATATATTTGAATATGCACTTCCTAGTGCTGAGATATTCGAATATCAAATTCCTGAAGTCAATTGCTAACTTTGAAAAATCATAGCTCCTTCATGGGATTGCTATCTACTGCAACTTTGGATTCATCAAAATGGCAAGCGATTTGGTGTTGTACCTTATGGTCGAGATTTGGCTTACTCGAAACAACTGCATTTTCAAAAACAAGGCAATTGTGATCGACGACTTAATGGACATAATCAACATTTGTTCCTGGTTTTGGATTTTCGCTGCCAAAGGTGTTGCTACAACTTCTTCAGTTGCTTGGTCCATGAATTTCTCAGCTTGTTTGGTACATTCTTCAAGATTTTTCTCTGCGTGTCGGCATAAGAATTAGGATTTGCTAGTTCAAATCTCTAGCACTTCTTCTATTCATACTCAATTTGTTGCACTTTGTATCAATTTGGAAGAGTCTTCTTATTCTTTTAGTATTGTCAGTAAGTGTGGAGTTGTTTATATTCTTTTTGCTTGAAGTCTCATTCATTTTTGATTCTGGCCTATGATTCTTTCATGTGAGCTAATTACTATTGTCTTTTTTGTAAATATTTGAGTACTTTTAGTACTCTTTTTAATACGTAATATTTAGCCTTTCAAAAAAAAATAACTCCTTCATTTCTCATCCATTTAACGCAAATGACCAGTTAATGAAAATCTCTTTGAGTCTACTTTCATATAAATCAAATTTCAAATCAAAACTCTAATCGTTTTTAAATTATGATGAAATAGTAAACAAAGGCTATTTTTCAAATCCTAAAAACAAAGGCTAAACTCAAAATATCATATCTTTTTTCATTTGTTATTCGTTTAGAACAAAAGACCAGTCATTAAAAAGCTCTTTGAGTCTATTTTCATATGAAATAAATTTCAGCTTAATACGCAAAACATATTTGAACATATGATCAAAATGGTAAACACATATCAGCTTCCATATAGGACTATTATTAAAAATATATTTGTTTATGCTTATTAATATATTCAAAAGATATTTGAGCACTTTTAAACTTAAACTCACTTTCCAATTCTTTATCTAATTGAAAACCAATTTTCTCATGATAAAACACTTTGTAACCTATTTCTTTAAAAAACAGGTTTGAAAGGCTATGATTTAAAATGGTGCTATGAATGCAAGGTGAAAGATGAGCTCTATCAAGTAATAACTTCTCAAATTTACACTTACGTAACCTAGAAAAGAATTATATCAAATTAAGTCTTTAAGATTCTTATGCAATCCAAGCTTGTTAGTTTCTCTTTCATAATATTATAGATGCTTGGTCATCATCATCTTTCTCCTTCTTGAGTTTGGGATAATTAATTCTTTCATATTTCTTAATCATTACTCACTTTTAATACTTGGACTATCCTACAAGACATTTCTCACTTGAAAATCCTAGTTAGTCAAAACTTCAAAACTCAAGATCAAATATGCTTAATTTATAAATATAGAACTCTAGTTAGTCTATCAAGCATTTATGTTAACCCATTGCACAATTGTCTTCGTGTATATCACAATATAAAACACATAATCAGACATATATAATGCATTTCATTAAGCTCATTTAGTAACATGTTCATTCCTAATTTAATCTTATATTTCACATCATCTAAACATACTACACATAATTTATTACTCTTATATTTATCATAATCAATTAAATATTTAAGCACACTTACTTCTACAACTTATACTTAAGGAGGCTTTGTTCAAGTTATAGCCTAAAAGATGAGTTGTTATTATTTAATGACTGCCTATTAATATACAAAACTTCAGCTTTGTGTCAGCAACTTAAGAATGAGAATCGTAGGAAAGTATGAATCATAAAACATGTTTATATCAAAGTAATTATAATTGTTTTGATTGCAAAAGGCATTGTCAACTGGATGTATGTACTTGAACTTCTTTCTTTTTTTCTTTTTTTTTTTTTTAATTTGGATTGGGTTGCTGCTAAAAACATTGCTAAGTTTAAAAGGACTTGGTAAAAGCATGATCATATGAAAAAGATACATAAACAAAGATAATTTATTATTTAATATGAAAATTAGAGTAATATGATACAAAAATAACGTATAGTACAGAAAACACTAAAGAAAATTGATATTTATTAATGTTTTATTTGGCTTCTGTTGAATTAATTACCGTTAGTATATATTTTGTCTAATGGAATTAATCCGTTAGTATAGATTCATAATATCTATACTAACGAAAAAATTAACAATTACTAATAAATAAATCTGTTACTATAAATATTTGATATACTAACGATATATAAAGTATTAGTATATATATATATATATCAATTATTTGTTAGTATAGATATTATCAACATATGCTAACGGATTAGTTCTGTTAGTCAAAGTCTATACTAACCATAACTAATCTAATAGAAACTAAAACGAAGCAATAGTAAATAACAAATTTTTTTAAGTAAAATTACCGAAATTGGTATGTAAATCGCAAAATACCAACAAATAGTAACACTTTTTTTTTACAAAAATTAAGTGCTTAACCATGAATTGGATGAATAATAATAGTACATCTTACTGATCTTATCAAAAACCAAATAGATAATAAAAAGAGTAAATCCTCAATTTGATCTTTTAAAAATTTGTTTGTCACCAATTTGGCATCTCAAATATTTTTGTCATTAAATTAGGATTCGTTTGGATAGTAGTTTGGTAGAATGAAGTTTGATAAAATGAAATTTGATTAAATGAAGTTTGGTGGAACGAATTTGCGTTTGGATAGGTAAAGATAGAAGTACTTTTGGATATAAAGTTACCAAAAAGAACATGATTTTTAATTAAAAAAAGGACATGAAGGAAGTAATGAGAGTAATGAGGGGTATAGTTGTAAATGGTCCTTTTATTTTTGCAAAATGAAGTTTGAAAAATAAGTAAGACTTACTTCTCCAAAACTTTATTTTTCTAAATTGAAAATGAAAATTTCCCAAGTGAAGAAATTATCCAAACATACTTTCATTTTGGCAAACTTCATTTTGGGCCTCCAAACTCTCTTTTAACAAAATAAACTTGCTATTTAAACATGTATTTAGTTCTTCAAATATTTTTTTTTTGTGTTATTTGAGGGATTAATTTAGTAGTGATTTAATCTTTGACAAAATAATTTAGTAGTATTTCAAATTTTTTAATATTTTAATTTTTTTTTAATTTCTTATATTATTTTTTATTATGAAAATTAAGGTCTCACCTGAAAATATTTTTTATTTAAGAAAATCGGAGATAAAAGGTGAATAAACCCAATTTGGTAAATATTTTTTAAGATCAATTTGATAAATATTTTTAAAAAATATTATATTTTTTTTAGTAAATTTGCTTTCGAATGACAAGTTAAAAGATATTTTTTTTTAAAAAAAAGAGATATTAAAGAATATATATAATTATTTTATAGTTTTTATAAATAAGAAATAGGATTAATTTACGTGACTGGACCTGAAATTTTGTAATAAAAAATGATATAAGGGACTAAAAAAACAATTTAAAATATTAAAAATAATATAAAAATAATAAAAAATAATAAATATTTAAAAATCATTTTAAAAACTAAAAAAAATTTAGATTATTAAAAAAATTTAAATATATTAAAAAGTAAAAAACAGATCATATATATCCTAATCACATGAAAGTTATACTTGGAATTTGCGTTAATTGAGTTTTAAAACTTCAAAGTGTAGTAACTTTTGCTATCATTTTTTAATTTGAGGTTATTATATATCAATTTAGGTAGTTCGATGCCATCTACGCACTAAAAATCCCCTTTAAATTACCAAAAAGGTCAATTTTTTTATAACTTATTATTTTTATAATATTTTTAAACTCATTTTTTTTAATTTTTTTTTGTCTAGTTCATATTCATATAGTTATGTTTTGAATTTTAGTTAGAAAATTTTTTGGTTGAATAAAATGGTTTTAGCATATTTATTATGCATCTATCATGTTACATCTTTTTATATCTAGTTCACATGGTTAGAGTTTGAATATTTTTAATATTTTAATATTTTTATAATTTAAAAATATGTTTTAAATATTATTTTATAATTTAAATAGTTTTTATAAATAAGAAGTATGATTAATTTATAATAATTTATTAAAAATTTATACTAGTTTACTACTCTAAAATTCATTATCATTGATATTAATTTATCTAAAAAAAATTAATACTAATTTACAGTTTATTAATCCTATATGTCATATTTTGACTAGTTAAATTTAAAAGAATATATAAACTCTCTATTATAAAAGGACTTATTAGAGACACCCTTAAATTTATTATCTAATTAAAAGTTCTTAACATTAATTGTATAGTATTTCACTGATAAAGAATTATAAACAAAAACTTAAATAGTGCAATAATAATCACTCTTTGGTTTCAAAAAATAATAATCACTATCCTTAGATTAAATAATAACCCACAAAGTCAAAGTCATATATTTATTTAAAATTACGTTACAATTAAAAAAGAGTAAAACATCAATTTTATATTCTAAATATTCATTAATCGCAATTCTTCAAATACTTTTATTATCATTTTAATCCTTTTAAAATTTTATATATGCAATTTGAAAGATTAATTTAATCTAAATTTGATCCTTTAAATACTTTTCTTTTTTTTTTAAAAAGAAAAGTTAAAAAAGAAAGAATGAAGGTAAATAAAAAAAAGAGAGAGAGAAAGAATGTGATCAAAGTCTCCACCTGAATATTTTGAAGTTTTAAAAAAATTTAAGAAAAGAAATGTGCAGAATGAGACAATTGAGTGAAAGAATTAAAGGAAAGAAGGGATAACCAGATGCATTATGTTATTTTGTGAATGTTTTTGTAGCATTTCATCTCAGTCATTAAATAGATCCAAGAGTTCACAAATAGGATGGAGAGAGCTTGGAAGAAAATGAGATGAAGAGAATCCAAATCCATTGTAGATAGTTAACTCTGTTAAATGTATTAATTAGATTAAAAAATTCATAAGAAATTAGTCATCGATTATCCGTAAAATTTTCTTAGTGCACTAAAAAAAAAAGTTGTAATTTTCCAAATTAGTTGAGATCCTTTGAGATATCATTCTTAATGCAATTGAATCCATTTTCCGTTTTCATTGGAAACAAATTAAACAAAATGCAATAAGGTGAAAGAATATTTATTCTCTTTTTCGGATGATTTTCTCAAATCTCAAATAAATTGTTAAATATCCAACTCTAGATGTGACGAATTTAAGTAACTTACATAAATATATTTTTCCTTTTTTGTATAATCATTTTTTTGTACACCAAAAAAACATTGAGAAAACATAATTTTAAACAATTAAATATCAGCTTCGTCCAAAAAAATAGAAATTGAAATTGGCATTTCAGAAAATAGAAAGTTAACAAAAAATTATAGTATATAATGTTACAATTAAAAAAAAAAGTACAATTATATCAGTAGATATTGCAATTACATATTTTTCCGTAAATACATTTGCGTTATGTACCGTTGTCTAAAAGTTTCCTAGTAATTGGCAATAAAAACCATATTAATAAATTGTACAAAAGAAAACAATATTAGGTAATTAAAAAAGAAAGAAATTCTTGTAAACATATGGCAAATGGAAAACCATATCTGGCTTAAATCTGTACTTTCCAGTTTCCATGTATATATTAATAATTTAAAGATAAGTAACTGTCTACTGATTTAAAAATGGTAAACAAAATTGAAATACGAGCTTTGTTTTTTAATTTGGTTTGAGGAAAAATGTAAGAAAAATAAAAGAAAATTTTGACTTTTAAAACAAAATTTTCTAATTTTTACCGGGAAAATTTAAAAAATAAAAAATAAACAGAATCAGTATCATTTATGAATGAATATCAACAAATGAAAGTTTTCTTTCTTTCTTTGTTTCTTTCCTTTTCAAGCGCGTGGATGCAACGCTTCAAACTTCAAAGTTCACAGAATTTTTTTTTCAAATCGTCGATTCTTCTCTATTTCAATTTCTGGTAATCTAACCAGAAAGGAAGTTCCATCATTGATTCACCTTCTTCTGCATTTGCCTCAATTCTCACATTTTTCAAGGTAAAACCCTCGCTATTATATATACTCTTCAACAGTTCCACAATTTCAAATTCACCTTCGTTCCGCAACACTGCGTCTAGATTTCAGGTTTCACCATTCACCAAAATCGCATTCAACTGTAATCGTTGAGAGACTCTGTTTTTGGTTGAAGGTGAGAAGCTGAAAAAGATTGTTTCGGAAGAAAATGACTGTTGTGGAGGTTCTAGGTAATAGAATGGAAGATTCTACAGATCAGTTTCCGGTGGGAATGAGAGTCCTAGCCGTTGATGATGATCCAACGTGTCTCTTGCTTTTAGAAACTCTGCTACGAAGGTGTCAATACCATGGTCTGTTTTCTTCTTCTCTTTCTTTTGAATCTTTTTATAAATATTAGGTTTTTTATTCAGATTTTTCATAGAATTTTTTAAGATTAAGTTATTATATTTTGTGAATTTAAGCATTCGCAAAGATGTTTGTGCATGCTTTTCTTTTTGCCTAGACATTATCATTGGGACGATAACAGTTTCTGAGAATTTGAATTACTCTTGCTTTTGTGGCTTAATTTTCTTTTACTTTTTTACTGCTGCATTATTCAGGATAAGATTTTTTTTTTATCGTACTTGGTTTTATTTATTTTAATTTTAAGGAAAAATCAGTATTTTTGTTTTAATTGCGGGGACCTTCTGAAAACAGTGATTATCATTGGTAAAATAACATTCTTTATGAACTTGAACTTGTTAAATTGAGTCTGTTAGTTTGTTTTGATTTGGATTTCCATACCACAACTTTTCAAAGGATATTCTTAAAGTTCTGGGGATATGTAATATTTATTTTTATATATGTGGAATTATTGTCCATGAAATTGACCCATTTTCCCATCATATATCTGATTTTGTTTCTGATAATTGGGGATCAACTAAATTACTTTCAATTAGCAACATGTTCTATTTCTCACTAAATGTAATTTTCCCTTTGAAGTTCACCATTCTCTGTGATTCTTATCTTTGCTGATTTTCTGTTGTTTCTTGTGTTTCGAAGATTAAATCACATCTATATAATTGCCTTCATCAGATGACTGATGCAGCTCGTTTCCTATGATTCTGAAATATTTTAGCGAGCATTCAAAAGATTTCATTTTTTTGTCTGCTTGTATTTGCAATTTGCACTTTTGCTCTATCAGAATGTTAGTACTTACTTCAGTTATGGTGGATTTTGCAGTAACGTCGACGAAGAACGCAATAATAGCGCTGAAGTTGTTGAGAGAAAACAAGAACAAGTTTGACTTAGTGATCAGTGATGTGCACATGCCAGACATGGATGGATTCAAGCTTCTTGAGCATGTGGGACTTGAGATGGATCTACCTGTCATAAGTAAGCCATAATCTTCTATGCAATCTTCAACAATTCATTGTTTTCAATCATATTTTTTTGTCAATTTTGTCCAAATTATTGATTAACAATATAATTAATAGTGGAGCTAGTTAATGTGTCTAGATTCTTCAAGTTCTGAGATTTTAGTTATTGGATGCACTTTGTATAAAGGATTTTGTGACAGAGATCTCATAATATGTTTGTGATCCATAAGATTTGAACTACCAAAGATTTGTAGGATCTTGAGTCTTATTCTGTATCAAGGGATCTCGTCGTAAATAATAATTAAAAGGGATCTTATAGTAAATTACATTTTTGAAAATGTGGTTTTAGATTGAGCGCAATGATGTCGTGTGATCCATGTAGCCTATCTCAAGTGTTGGGATAAGGCTTTTGTTGGTGTTGTTGTTGTTTGTATAGCAGAAAAAGGGATTGTTTGGTGTGGTGGTTTTTGTGTTTCATTTTGATTTTGGTGTTTCAGAATTGTTTTTTTCTATCAGTCATTTTTTTTAGAGGGTGGGGGTGAGGGAGTTTTGCACCTAGCAGGTTGGAATGCTTTACCTTCACCTAATATTCAGTAGCACTCTCATTAGGCTAGTTGATTGTTCAAGTTTCAGAATTGAGTTTTGCAGCTTCATTTGTTTGTTTGATGAACCTTTGACATTATTATGAAATGTTTGATTTTCAGTGTTGTCTGTGAATGATGATCCAAAGATGGTGATGAAGGGAATGATGATCCAAAGATGGTGATGAAGGGAATTAAACATGGAGCTTGTGATTATCTGCTAAAACCTCTTAGAATTGAGGAGTTACAGAACATTTGGCAGCATGTAATAAGAAAAAGGAAGATTGACTCTAAGGAGAAGAACAAAAAAGATAAATCAAATCAATCCTAATTCTGATTTCTGTGATAGACGAGGATCCGCGGCAGCAGAAAATTCGGATCAAAACGTAAAGACTTCGAGAAAAAGGAAGGGGCAGGATGAAGATTAGGAGGAAGAGAATGAGAATGGTCATGACAACGACGATTCAACGGCGCAGAAGAAGGCTCGAGTTGTTTGGTCTGTCAACTTGCACCACAATTTTGTCGCTGCTGTTAATCAATTAAGCATTGACAGTAAGTTATTCAATCTTTCTATAATGCAAAAAAAAAAAATAAAAAATGATTTGTTATCCTAAATTTTGTGACTTTCTTCTAGATTATAGGAATCCAATGTTGAGATTTGAGGATATTGTGATATGAAATCCTGTTCAGCATTATTTTGAAGATTTGCTTAGATACTCTTCCTTAATCCAAAATCCGAATCATAAGTTTTGCTTGGATACTCTTTCAAAATCCTACTTATGTTTCATTCGTTTTCCAACATTGAATTGTGTTCCTCAACCCTTTTTTATTTTGGTTGCAGAGGCTGTACCTAAAAAAATTCTTGATCTGATGAATGTTGAAAACCTTACAAGGGAGAATGTGGCTAGTCATCTCCAGGTATTTTTCTTACCCTTTCTTCAATTTCCTGCATTTAAAATTTCTTCATCTTGAATATTTGTAAACAAAATTACTCAAGTAAAATTCTCTGAGTTCTTTAAGTTCTTTCTTCAGTTATGCTATCCAAACAACATATTTTGTAATGATATCTTTTGAATCCCTGCAAAAAAATTTACTTTCCCTCTTTTTACATCCCCAAAAGGTTAGAGAGTTCAAAATCCTGAAATTCTCTATTTTGATGGACAAAATTACTCAAATTAAATTCTTTCTAATGGATGCAGAAATATAGACTCTATCTGAAGAGAATAAACTGTGAAGCAAACCAACAAGCCAACATGGTAGCAGCATTAGGAAGTGCAGATCATTCTTTTTTGAGAGTGAGTTCTCTGAGTGGAATTGGAAATTTACAAACACTGAGTGTTTCTAGACACTTTCAAAACAACAATTCTTTCGGACCCTTCCAACCCGGTGGAATCGTCCGCAGAATGAACTCTCCGGCCTGTCTAAACCTCCACAGCTTGCCGTCTTCCGGACCTATTCAGCTCGGAAATCCACAAAATTATCAAACTCCACAAATGATCAACTCTTCCCATGAATGTAGCTCCTCCTTGTCATGCTTGTTCATGAATTTTTGAAGTGTGACAAGTCTTCTTTTTTCTCATTCTTCTTCCAGTTTTGTCTCTACACTTAATTAGTTTTCTCTAGGTGCAACTTTTTCTAGATTATTTCCACCAAGGGCCTTCTCAATTTGTGAAAATTACATTCTTGTCCCTTGGCTCAATAATGTATTACTGGATGAAAATTATCCAGGAATATTAAGTTTTGAGAAGACATGGTCTTTTTTTTTTTCCCATTCAAATTTGTTAGTGGTCCTCAAGCGAGAATAACATAATTTTAGATTTATAGTGACAGTATAGTTGGATTTTCTTCCTCTTAGAGAATGGCTTGCGAATCTGTGACAATATAGTTGAATTTTCACTTCACTTGCTATGAAACATTTAAAAATAAAAAAAAATAAATTGGTGGATGAAATTATTAATTGGCATATTTTTTAGCAGACATCTTCCCAGAATAATTACCCTCCATCTTCAGAAAAATGTAATCATGCTAATGTTTGGCAATGTGCGAGTGCGACCCATTCTGCACTCTTCAGAGTGTGTTTATTTATTTTACTGGTGGCTAACAGTTTGGTCCTATATATATATATATATTTAAATTACGATTTTCAAGTTTAAGAATCTGTTTGTTATTGTTTACAAATAATTGATTTTGAAGGTGAGTAAATAATTGAATAATTTTTTAATTAATGATGATAAAAACAAAAAAACTTATATGTTTGGTTAAAATAAAAAGAATCACTTTTTTAATTTTTATTTTCTTCTACTATTTTGAGAAGTAGAAGCAGCTAAAGTAACTTCTAAAAAAATAAAACACTTATAATTATTGTTTTTAACTAAAAATAATAATAATTTTGTAAAATAAATAATAACAAAAAGCTCAAATCACATGTAACTTATTTCTTAAACATATTTTTATTTGAAACTAAATTTACTCACCTTAAATTATGATTTTTTTTTGTTGAGTAATGCTAAATTCTTTTATTAAATCTTTTTATAAATTTTCATACTCATTTAATTTTAAAAAGTGTCACAAGTAAAAAAATTTGTAAAAAATTTAATAAAAAAAATTAACATTCTTTTCGATACATCAAAAAAATCCAAACTATAATTTATATCATTCTGTAAATAAAACATGCATTTAATTTAATTTAGATCCCGGTAACGTATACCGACACCATGAACTACGCCCAAGCTTGGTGGTCTCATCTGCCCCTCATATATCATTAATGCTACACAACCGGTGTTGTCTATAACATAAATAATACTCCCTCAATTTCTATTTATAAGTCACATTCTAGAAATATTTGATATTCTTATTTATAAGTCATTTTCTAAAGTACGTGAAGCATTAAATAGTTTTTTCTTTATATATCCTTGTTGTATTTAATGAGTTTACAATTTACAACAATAATGTCAACCAATAAAATAACTCCATTTAAAGTGGATAGAGAATATGAGAAGAGAGATTTGTAGAACTAAAAAGATTAAATAAGGGTAATGTTGGAAAGTCAACATAAATTTTGCTAAATTCAATATCACCAACTAATTTTAACTACTTTTCTTAATATGTGTGAATTAGTTAGAAGTGACTTATAAAAAGGAACGGAGGGAGTATTACAATTTTTTTAACATGTTGTCCAAGTTAAGAATCTCAACTCAAAAATTATTCTTTAAAAATTATAAAAGTTATATTTACACGATCTCTGGTGTTTAGTTTCTCCGTATAAATTTTTTAATTCGGATTTTTAACTCGTGCAATGTTACGCAAGTTAAAAAAAAACCATAATACTAATCCCATAAAAATCGCAGCACCTTCTTTTAATTTCTCTTTTTTTTTAAACAAGAAATTAAGAATTTTCAATGGTTGGCTTAACAATGTAAGGTCCCGTTAGGTTTACAGGAAAAATGATCCACGACATGAGAACTTGTGTTCGAATCTCACCTCCAAATTCCCGGAGCCAGCACCAGTCACACAATGCGAACGAAATTAGTTTCGTTCTAAGAGTGAGAAAACTAGTAGTTATTAAAAAAACAAGAAATTAAGCCTCTTTCATATCTTAAGTTTTAACATTGCTTGAATTTGGTTAATATTTTCCGTGTTCGCAAAAACATTGATAAATAGTTAGTTGAATTCGAGTTGAGAGGGAGATTGTTGAGTTATGAATCTCAAAATGTCTGGGCTCTCATTCCTTTATTCTATTTTTTTAATAATGTAATTACATGGTTATTACTTATTTGTTTGGATCTAAACATATTTCACCTCTTTTTTGTTTTTCTTTTTAGACAATGAAATATTTTCATTAAACCAATAATACTCCAGATATAACTAATAGGATTTTCCATGTTCTAAAGACCTCACCCGATCTCGAAGAACAAAGAAAAACCCCAACACATTGATGTTGTAAGCCAAGAACAATGAAAACAACCTGCTCATTAGATACATTTCAACGCTATATAATTACTCTATACAATATTTAGCTTATTTATGAGTTAAATCATTACATTCTCTATAAGTCCATAGAAAACATAAAATGTGAAAATACTGTTTCATTGTTAAAATGTCATCCAAAATATTTTGTATTTGTTAGATAGATCTCTGTTACCGAATAGCTTCAATCAGTTTTAAGTTATCCGACTCTATCAAGCAATCCAAACGAGTAACATAGCCTCCCTTAACGCCAGAGCTTAGGGAGATTTTTCTAGCAAATACTTGATGATCGCTAGCAACCACTCCTATTGCAGTAACGCCTTACAACAAAGCATCAATATTCCACTAGATTTTCCCTTTCAGAGAGAGACTTCCAAGAATTACAACGTTTGCCATGCACTCCAAGCAATGCGCCTCTACATTGTCACCTACCTGCATATCATCAACTTCGTATGATTATTTGAAAAAAAGCTTGAATTGTAAAGACAATGTTGATAGAATTAATTCTTTTTCGTTTATGCACAACATCATTCCTAGCCTTCCAAATAGCTCACAAAGTGTATGCTAGAGTGATCATAGCAGCATTATAAAAATTCCCATGATTAGCTAAAAGCTCCATCATCTCTTCCAATCATCTATCAAACCTGACACAGTTAGACTTAGAAAGGACAGTCTGCAAAGAAGATGCAAACCATACCCTCCTAGTCCATTCACACACCAAATGACAATGCTCAATGGTCTCTGGTTCTTTGAAACACACAAGACAAAGAGCTGTGGGGGGTTAAATGGCGTTTAAATAAGTTATCTCAAACTGGTAGTAGATTCTACACGCACTTCCATATAAAGATTTTAATTTTTTCAAGAATGTTAACACTCCATAATTTATTCCAGAAAACCGATGACAAATTAAAAAAAGATCCCGCATCCGAAATCCTACTAATATTTTCCTCCGAACAGCATCATAACAATCCATCGAGTAAATATACGCTTTAGTATGTGGCCAAAAGAATAAATCTTTCCTAGGATACATCCTTTAAGGAATTTTGCAAATCTAATTCACCAAATTAAGAGGTAACCATTCCCTAGGTTTCAGCCTATTTCAATCAAAACCATTACTCAGCAAAAAAATCTACAACCTTAGTATTTAAGTCTTGCTTAAGCAATTTTTTCAATATAACCCCTCAGCCAAAGATCTTCCAAAAACGAAATAGATTTTCCATCATCTATGTTCCAACAACCCTTCCTAACCAAAAAATCCTCCCAACAACAAACTATGTGACCCCCATGATGCCCCTCTTTTCTTCTTAGCCTGAAAAAATCACTCTCTAGAAAATACAAACCTTTTAACACTCTAACCCACGAAACATCATAATTCTTTGACATTCTCCAATCTTGGCTAGCCAATAAAGCAATATTCATACGTTCAATGTCTCTAAACCCCAAACCTCTCTCTCTTTTTGGCCTTTGAAGCTCCTCCCACTTTTTCCAATGAATACCTTGTTCCTTTCGCGAAGAAGCCCACCAAAACCTAGCAGCCATTAAACATAGAGATTGACAAAACTATTTTGGAAATTTTATAACAGACATAGCATAATTCGGTAGAGCTTGAAGCAGGGATTTAATTCAAACTTCTTTGCCAGCTTGATTTAAAAGATTCGCTTTCCAACCCACTATCTTCCCTAAAAACCTATCTTTGATCCACGTCAAAGTACAGCATTTAGAATGACCCCACTCTGCTGGAATACCTAGGTAATTACTCATTTAACTCCAGACTTCTATTTTAAAAATTTGTACAATCTGGTCCTAAACCTACTTCGACGTATTTTTAGTGAAAATAACACCAGATTTATCAATATTAATACACTCGCTTGAAAGACTAGTAAATTTATTCAAAATTTCTTGAATAGCTATGACTTGATTTTTTGAGGCTTCAACGAAAAGAATAATATGATTAGCAAATAGCAAATGGTTAACAATTGGCTCATTCATTCCGAATCTCAACCCTCGAATAATATTCTCACTTTTGTTCTATGTGATAGTTGAGATAAAAATTCCATAATTAAAATAAACAAGTATGGTGAAAGGGAATCCCTTGCCAAAGTCGCGTCTAAGGCAGTAAAAATTTACTTATCTTACCATTAATCTATAAGAGATAGGAGAAACATAGTACATCACCCTCCTAGTCCATTCTTCCGCGAAACCAAAAGCATCCAAACATTTTTCCAAAAAATACCATTCAAGTCTATGATAAGCTTTACTCATATCTAACTTAATAGCCATTTAACAATTTCTCCCTTCCTTCATTCTTTTTAACACGTGAAAAGGTTCATGAGCAATCCTAATATTATCCTGAATGTGTCGACCTTTTATAAAAGCAGTCTGGTTTAACAAACCAAAAGGTCCATTAAATTCTTAAGTCATGCAATCATCATTTTTACAATAATTTTATAAATAAAATTGTAGCAACTAATAGAACGTAATTGAGATAGATTTTCTAGAAGAGGACCTTTAAGAATAAGTATTATTTGAGTTTCATTCAATTTTTTTTATAAAAAACACCCTTTGCAAAGACACTCAATACAGCCTTTCAAATATCCTTACCAATAATATCCCAATGTCTCCTAAAGAAGATTCCATTAAACCAATCAAGCCCTAGAACTTTAAATTCTCCAATCCCTTCCATGGCCAATTTCACATCAGCCTCAAAGAAAGGCTTAAGAGAATATTATTCATATCACTATGGTATGTACCATGCATGGAATAATTTCGTCCATCTCACCCAATCCTTGGATAGGGAAGAGAAGAACAAATCATGATAAATTGTAAACCTCATTCCCCAACATTTCTTCTCTTAAATTCTCAATTGATCTTATTTTCTATTGAATATCACTCTACTCCTTATAATCCTCCTCCCCTGAACCATTATTCAAAATACCAATCATACGAAGCCACCTCACTAGGATTGGTATCCAACAGAATTCTTTGTAATAAATTATCTCATAATTTTGCATAAAATCATGTTAACTGTAAAAGCATTACAGGACCACTGTGTTATAGTCTTATTATAGATGGATAAATTGAGCAACAATTCTGCTGTCACTTTAGAAAACGGAATTGACCTTGATTTTTTAACAGGGAAAATATACAGAGTACATACAAACCTAGTAATGTAAACTTTTTTTAGAAAAAAAAAATAAGTTCTTTCTTTCCTTTTTATTTAATTAAAGAATATGAATTACTCTAAACTACCTCATATTTATTATTCGAATCTATTACGGTTGATGTAATTCTAATGACTATATAAAGTAATTTTTGTTTTATATGTGGATCAAAATCGCCTGCACATTATATAATTCAAGGATAAAAATATAATTAAGCATAGTTATAATTTCAATCAAGATTTTTAATTATATTATTTTTACTAATCATCAGATTTTTCAGGAGATAATTCACTACTTCAACAAGTAAGAAAAAAATTGTATCATCAAGGTTTTAAATTACAAATTGGCATTCTCAATCAATAAACAACAACTTCCATATAATCATATCATCAAGCTTTTAAATTAATGTCCACCCAAAAAAAAACACATTATAACATTATCAGAGTTTGCTAGTTACTAGTAGCACTCCAAGCACTCCAAGATAAATTGATGGCAGAATATGTTAGAATAATAGTAGACAAAGGAAGCAGAGGTTAATGAGTACTTACTACTACTTAGCAGTTAGCTAATAGATCAGAGGCACGGACATAAGAGTTAGAGGCGTTGTGTTTTGATGCATGAAGGAATCCAGTTTTAAAATTAAGAATAGCATGTTTATTTTAGTGTTGAAGTCTAACGCAACGCAAAAATAAGTTTTGTTTCGTTTATTCTATAGGCAACATGATTCTTTGTTCCGAAACTTCATAAACTCATTGTCAATATCAAATCAAACATACTAGAAGTCGGACTGTTTAATATATTTTACTGAAAGTAAAATCAATTTTATTGAAAGTAAAAAATTGTATTAATAATTCAGATTAATTATAGACATACTCTAAAGGGGTAGAGATTAATGACTGGGATTGACTAGATATAAACTCCCGCGTTGCGTGGTTTTATCTAAAATTATATATTTATTTTAAATGCTAATGATAAAATTAAAAAAAAAACTTTATTTTTATTTGTTAGATTAATTTTTATTTGTTAGATTATTATAAATTAAATATATTATATTGTTAAAAAAATGTGTAGAGAATAAATGTTACATAAAAGTTGTTAGGATGAGTAGAAAATAGAATGAATGCCAAATGTTAATATTTCATTAGAGTAGTGAAATATTAAGGTGTTTAAATAAGAAAATAACATTTTTTTTTTGTGAGATTAGAAAATTTCATTTTTCTGTGAGTAGTTTACATGGATAATGTGTGAGTTTTTCATGTACTTTGTGTGTCCTTTTATTTATAATTTTCATGAATTAAGTTAAAAAAAAATGTAACTTTAGGAAAACATAAAATGTATTTTGATTTTTAGATATTACTTAAAAAATGATACAATGTTAATATTGATGGAGAAATATAAAAAACATATATATGAAAACAAAAATATTTATAATTAATTTAAAAAATGATACAATGTTAATATTGATGGAGAAATATAAAAAACATATATATGAAAACAAAAATATTTATAATTAATTTTCATGAATTAAGTTCAAAAAAATAATTTTAGGAAAACATAAATATGTTTTGAGTTTTAGATAATATTTATGAAAATATACAATATTAAAATAAAATTATTGATGGAGAAATATAATATATATATATATATATATGAATTTTTTATAGTAAGAGATAAATTGTTCATTATTTTTTCAAATGAAGATATTTTATAGTCAAATAACTTGATTGAACTTTGATCGTTCAATTATCTTGTTTTCTTATGAGATTTTGAAAGTTGTTCCATACTAACATTGTTTCCGTTGATATTTTTATGAAGAATATAGAATATAGATAATTAGATATAATAATTTGTAATATCTTTTTAATTATATTATAAATAAATTATAAATTAAAATACCAAATATTAAGTGATTTAAAAATTATTAAACTAAAATAGAAATTTTTTATTTTCAAACATTGAAAATTTTAATTACTTTTTTAACAATTTTAAATAAAATGTTTATGTAATATGATTAATTGAATTTTAAAAATAATAATTTAAGAAATTTCAAATGCATATTGTAATTAATTTAAATATGTACTAATTATCTCTCTATTAAAGTTTTATATTTGAATTTAGGTTATAATATAGGGTAAATTGTACAAAGTACTCCTGAGGTTTTAGAAAATAGCACAAACCACTGAACTTTAAAATAATTAGCAGTCCACACAATTTTCTCAAATAGACATTAATCACAGTTAAATCTATTTCTATTTTTTTTCTATAAATAAAAAAAATCAATTTTTATGTATGTTTTTTTGTACAAAATTCATCTACTGAATCTTCTCAAAAATTATTTTTTCATAAAATAAAAAAATTATTTATGAATAAAAAATTATTTTTTGTAAATTAAAAAATAAATATTTTACAAATGAGCTAAATAAACAAAGCTCAAGCTTTATTATTGCTTTACAAGCTAAGGTATTACTATACTATCATATTTAGTAGACAAGATTTATATAAAATAGAGCACATTCAACTATTACGGTAGAAAACGTAAAAAGCTTTAAAAAGACAAATAATTTCACTTACACCAAAACATGTAAAAAATATAAGGTCTTCAATGACCCAAATGTTGGCATTAGATAATAACAACTTAATAAGTTTGAAGACATTAGAATAAATGCTTTAATATAATAAAATGGTATTTGACTTTGTAGCTATGGGACATTTCAGATTTTGACTTTGTAGAACTACTTTCTTAGTCCCTGACTTAGTCATTAGTAGGTTGTTTTCATCTCTGACGTTAACAACCATTAATAAAATGCATAAGTAGCATTTTAAGTGACATATTAAGAATATGTTAGTGTTTTTTTGACAACACCATTTTGTTGTTAGGTCTCTACACAGGTAATTTCATGCATAGTACCTTTATCAAAATAAAAAGTTTGCAGAAGAAATGCCTTTTCATTGTCACTACAGGTTATTTTTAGAGTAACATTAATCTATCTTTCAATAGCAATAACGAAACTAGGAAGAAGACTTTTAATCTTAGACTTATGTTTCATTAAATGAAATCGAGTAAATCATCTATAGTCATCTACAATAGTTAAAAAGTATTTAAAACTTTTAAAAGAAGGGATGCTCAAAAGACACCATATGTCAATATGGATAAGATCAAAAAGTTATTCATTGATACTGCTACTCACACGAAAAGAAAAGAAAATTTCTTTTGTTTAATCTTATGACAAACATCACAAGAATGTATATCAAGACAAGAAATATAAGGATAATGCATAAAAATCACTTCTAGAACTTTATTGGATGCATCTCCAAGGCAATCATGCCAAAGGTTAACATCAAGTTTATCCATATTTGTAAAAGGATTCAAAAAGTAGAGCCCATTCCTTTTATTAGTTGTACTTTAAGGCCTTTTTCTATCCAATGAAACAATGAGAGTTAGTAACAAAAATAAGACAATTAAAGAAGTAGTTAACTTCGATAAGGAGATAAGATGAACTTTGAATTTAGGTAAAAAAAGAACATTCTTAAGAAATACAGTTCCTAGTTTTATATCACCATAATAGGCAGCAACATTATAATCATTATTAGGAAGTTTGATAGTAATAGAATTTATACAAAGATTATAATCATTGTTGTTTAGATAATTAGAATTGTTCTTGTCCATTGTTTGTAGGTATCTCCCTTTCTAATGCAAAAACATCATATTTATAATCTTCTCCCTTTCTAACGCTTGGTGTTAGCTCAATCTTACTTGCTAGTAGTCATCATTCAACCTGTTGTGTACTCGGTGAGTTGGAGATGGATATGCACCGCAGATGGTAGACTCCGGCTCTAAAGCTAGCCCACAACTGTGGGTGTGTACTTGCAAAAGACTCTGACAATTGCAGGCTAGAATTCTTATTAGTTTGTGTGTAAATGTACGTACATGTGCATGACACATTAAAGATGTATTTATAGTGCTGCTCCTAGTGCATGTAAGTGGGCCTCACAGAGTGGTAAGGCCTAACTAGTGGCCCAATTATCCTATGTCGGATATAGATACCTCATGTTTGGATGGGCATGGTGCCCCCAGCTCCGACATGCCTAACGTAACCCACCATCGGACAAGAAACCGGGGCACCGGTCCATATCATAATCCTCTTAAAAACTTAATCATACAATTATCATCTTTCCTTTTTTGAATTGTGGTTAGGACTCCACAATTGCAAGGAGTAGGACAGGTGCAAACAGGAACTGGATAGAAAGTTTCCAATTGTTTCCACAAAGAAGTGAGGTATGTAAAAAATTCGGAGACTGTTACTTACCTTGTTTATATTGAGATACTTCATCTTGTAAATATTCAATTTGAAACTTGATCCTTCTAGAAAAGTGTTCCTTGATATTCTTCCATATATACTAGGCCTTTCTTTTATACAACTAATATTAATAATCTAAACAAACTTAACTAACAAAAAAAAAATTTGTTTTGAAATAACTAACAGAAAATATTTAAGACTAAGCTAATCATCCACAAAACAGAAATGGGCCAGATAACAAGTTGGCCAAAAATAAAAGAATTTTTTTAATATATGCAATATTGCACGAGATAATAAACTAAAGAAAGAAAGTTTTTATGGAAAAAATTAAAACTTGAATGAGAATATGTGTAACATATAATAAATAATGTATTCTTTTCCTTCTTTTGTTTCTTATCCAAAAAGAAACAAAAGAGACACTTGTTTACCGGAAAAAAAAACAAGGAGACCCTTAACATGAGAGAATCTATTTCTATTATCATATTCATATCATTATCATAATACTTGTGTTGTTTAGGGCTAGTAGGTGAACATAAATATACAGGAGAATTTAATATATTATAGTACACTGAAAGTTCGAATGATGTGCAAACTTCATATGCAAAAATGCTATGATCAACATGCAAGAATGCGTTTTATTGCTGAAACAATAAACAAATCCTATTTCGCAAGCCATTATTTGCATTCTCTAAGAGGAAGAAAAATCCAACTATATATATTGTCATTATATAAATCTAAAATTATCTTATTCTCGCTTGAGGACCACTAACAAATTTGAATGGAAAAAAAAAAGACCATGTCTTCTCAAAACTTAATATTCCTGGATAATTTTCATCCAATAATACGTTATTGAGCCAAGGGACAAGAATGTAATTTTCACAAATTGAGAAAGCCCTTGGTGGAAATAATCTAGAAAAAGTTGCACCTAGAGAAAACTAATTAAGTGTAGAGACAAAACTGGAAGAAGAATGAGAAAAAAGAAGACTTGTCACACTTCAAAAATTCATGAACAAGCATGACAAGAAGGAGCTATATTCATATATATGCTACTGCTAATTAAACTTGGGTGTCTCAGATAGGTGTGGTCCCACCAGAGAAATTGTTGGCATTGCTTGAGAAGCATCCATCCAATAATTTCCCCTTGTCTTGTTTCTGCAATCATATCACAATAATTTTTTCATTAGATATTGGCCATAGATTGAAGGTCAGATTTGAAATAACAGAGAAAAAATAGATCACAATTTAAGGGAATCTTTGATTGGTTTGCATTTTTACTTCCTGATTTCATTCATATATAGCAAAATCCTCATATTTTTGTATTATTTCTTGTTTTCTACAATTTCTATAAGAAAACACTGGAGACAAGATTTACGCAAACCAAACAAGCCCTAAACACTAGTAAGAACTGAAACTGGTTCTAAGCTACTATGTCAGAAAAACCATAGAGACATCTCTATCAAGCTGCATAAAGGTTAGTTACCTGATTCATTGTTGTGGCGAGCAACTCTTCGAGCGAACCAACATTATTTGCGACGCGACTGTTCTGAAACTTCTGCTGGTTCATCGTAGCCATCTCCATCATCCCATCATGCTTCATTTGTAAAGGATCACAAAAATTAAAATCCATGTTCCTATTGAAGGTTGAGCACATTGAGGGATCAACATTAACAAAAGGCTCTACTGAGCTACCAACACCATGTGACTGTTCATCCCAACTTTGAAATGACATAGGAGTCATATTTGCAAAAATTCCTCCTTGGTAATGCAAATCTTTCAAAGAGTCATGACTAGATAGTGAAGTGATGGGTGAAGCACCAGTAGAGCTCATGTTATTATTTGAGGACCAAATATTATTATTCATCACAGGAAGTGAAGAAAATTGTTGTGATGATCCTCCTTGAGGGGTTACTGTCATTGAATTTGCTTCCAACATCAAAGCATTGTTTGAGATATCCAAAAGTTTTTGTCTTTGATCTTGGATTTTGCCAAGAGTGGTCAAGTTTTGCATAGGACTAACATTGATACTAGACAGTTTCATTCCTTGAATTCCATTCTGATTATTAATACCACCACCAACTAAGCCTGATGGGAAGAGCTGATCATTTGTGGAGTTTGATAAATTTTGTGGATTTCCCAGCTGAATAGGTCTGGAACACGGCAAGCTGTGCAGGTTTAGACCGGCCGGAGAGTTCATTCTGCTGACGATTCCACCGGGTTGGAAGGGTCCGAAAGAATTGTTGTTTTGAAAGTGTCTAGAAACACTCAGTGTTTGTAAATTTCCAATTCCACTCAGAGAACTCATTCTCAAATAAGAAGGATCTGCACTTCCTAATGCTGCTACCATGTTGGCTTGTTGGTTTGCTACACAGTTTATTCTCTTCAGATAGAGTCTATATTTCTGCATCCATAAGAAAGAATTTAATTTGAGTAATTTTGTCCATCAAAATAGAGAATTTCAGGATTTTGAACTCTCTAACCTTTTGGGGATGTAAAGAGGGAATGTAAATTTTTTTGCAGGGATTCAAAAGATATCATTACAAAATATGTTCTTTGGATAGCATAAATGAAGCAAGAACTTAAAGAACTCAAAGAATTTTAATTGAGTAATTTTGTTTACAGATATTCAAGTTGAAGAATTTTTAAATGCAGGAAATTGAAGAAAGGATAAGAAAAATACCTGGAGATGACTAGCCACATTCTCCCTTGTAAGGTTTTCAACATTCATCAGATCAAGAATTTTTTTAGGTACAGCCTCTGCAACCAAAATAAAAAAGGGTTGAGGAACACAATTCAATGTTGGAAAACGAATGAAACATAAGTAGGATTTTGAAAGAGTATCCAAGCAAAACTTATGATTCGGATTTTGGATTAAGGAAGAGTATCTAAGCAAATCTTCAAAATAATGCTGAACAGGATTTCATATCACAATAACCTCAAATCTCAACATTGGATTCCTATAATCTAGAAGAAAGTCACAAAAGTTATGATAACAAATCATTTTTTTTTGTTTTTTTTTTTTTTTGCATTATAGAAGGATTGAAGAACTTACTGTCAATGCCTAATTGATTAACAGCAGCAACAAACTTGCCGTGCAAGTCAACAGACCAAACAACTCGAGCCTTCTTCTGCGCCATTGAATCGTCGTTGTCATGACCATTCTCATTCTCTTCCTCCTCATCTTCATCCTGCTCCTTCCTTTTTCTTGAAGTCTTTACGTTTTGATCCGAATTTTCTGCTGCCGCGGATCCTCGTCTATCACAGCAATCAGAATTAGGATTGATTTGATTTATCTTTTTGTTCTTCTCATTACAGTCAATCTTCCTTCTTCTTATTACATGCTGCCAAATGTTCTGTAACTCCTCAATTCTAACAGGTTTCAGCAGATAATCACAAGCTCCATGTGTAATTCCCTTCATCACCATCTTTGGATCATCATTCACAGACAACACTGAAAATCAAACATTGCATAATAATGTCAAAGGTTCATCAAACAAACAAATGAAGCTGCAAAATTCAATTCTGAAACTTGAACAATCAACTAGCCTAATGAGAGTGCTACTGAGTATCAGGTGAAGGTAAAGGGTTCCAACCCTGCTAGGTGCAAAACTCCCTCACCCCCTCCCTCTAAAAAAATTAAAAAAATTGGCTGATAAAAAAAAACAATTCTGAAGCTTGACCAAAATCAAAATGAAACACAAAAACCACCACACCAAACAATCCCTTTTTCTGCTATACAAACAACAACAACAAAAGCCTTATCCCAACACCTGAGATAGGCTACATGGATCACAAGACATCATTGCGCTCGATCTAAAACCACATTTTCAAAAATGTAATTTACTATGAGATCCATTTTAATTATTATTTACGACGAGATCCCTTGATACAGAATAAGACTCAAGATCCTACAAATCTTTGGTAGTTCAAATCTTATGGATCACAAACATATTATGAGATCTCTGTCACAAAATTCTTTATACAAAGTGCATCCAATAACTAAAATCTCAATACTTGAAGGAATCTAGACACATTAACCAACTAACTCCACTATTAATTATATTGTAAATCAATAATTTGGACAAAATTGACAAAAAAATATGATTGAAAACAGTGAATTGTTGAAGATTGCATAGAAGATTATGGCTTACTTATGACAGGTAGATCCATCTCAAGTCCCACAAGCTCAAGAAGCTTGAATCCATCCATGTCTGGCATGTGCACATCACTGATCACTAAGTCAAACTTGTTCTTGTTTTCTCTCAACAACTTCAGCGCTATTATTGCGTTCTTCGTCGACGTTACTGCAAAATCCACCATAACTGAAGTAAGTACTAACATTCTGATAGAGCAAAAGTGCAAATTGCAAATACAAGCAGACAAAAAAATGAAATCTTTTGAATGCTCGCTAAAATATTTCAGAATCATAGGAAACGAGCTGCATCAGTCATCTGATGAAGGCAATTATATAGATGTGATTTAATCTTCGAAACACAAGAAACAACAGAAAATCAGCAAAGATAAGAATCACAGAGAATGGTGAACTTCAAAGGGAAAATTACATTTAGTGAGAAATAGAACATGTTGCTAATTGAAAGTAATTTAGTTGATCCCCAATTATCAGAAACAAAATCAGATATATGATGGGAAAATGGGTCAATTTCATGGACAATAATTCCACATATATAAAAATAAATATTACATATCCCCAGAACTTTAAGAATATCCTTTGAAAAGTTGTGGTATGGAAATCCAAATCAAAACAAACTAACAGACTCAATTTAACAAGTTCAAGTTCATAAAGAATGTTATTTTACCAATGATAATCACTGTTTTCAGAAGGTCCCCGCAATTAAAACAAAAATACTGATTTTTCCTTAAAATTAAAATAAATAAAACCAAGTACGATAAAAAAAAAATCTTATCCTGAATAATGCAGCAGTAAAAAAGTAAAAGAAAATTAAGCCACAAAAGCAAGAGTAATTCAAATTCTCAGAAACTGTTATCGTCCCAATGATAATGTCTAGGCAAAAAGAAAAGCATGCACAAACATCTTTGCGAATGCTTAAATTCACAAAATATAATAACTTAATCTTAAAAAATTCTATGAAAAATCTGAATAAAAAACCTAATATTTATAAAAAGATTCAAAAGAAAGAGAAGAAGAAAACAGACCATGGTATTGACACCTTCGTAGCAGAGTTTCTAAAAGCAAGAGACACGTTGGATCATCATCAACGGCTAGGACTCTCATTCCCACCGGAAACTGATCTGTAGAATCTTCCATTCTATTACCTAGAACCTCCACAACAGTCATTTTCTTCCGAAACAATCTTTTTCAGCTTCTCACCTTCAACCAAAAACAGAGTCTCTCTGTTTTTTTGGTCTCAAGTCAAAACCCTCAACAGAACAGAATCTACAGAAAAATACACAATTTTAAGCAAGAACACGAATATCGTCGACAAAGAGAAAAAAAGATAGAGTAATTGAAAAGAAAGTGTGAATTTGAAATTGTGGAACTGTTGAAGGAGAAAAGATAGAGAATCATGAAGAGTATATATAACAGTGAGGGTTTTACCTTGAAAAATGTGAGAATTGAGGCAAATGAGGAAGAAGGTGAATCAATGATGGAGCTTCCTTTCTGGTTAGATTACCAGAAATTGAAATTGAGAAGAATCGAAGATTTGAAATTTGAAGTTTGAAGCGTTGCGTCCACGCGCTTGAAAAGGAAAGAAACAAAGAGAGAAAGAAAGCTTTCATTTGTTGATATTCATTCATAAGTGATACTGATTCTGCTCCGCACTTTATTTATACTCAGTTGTTAATCTTCTTGCAAATAATAATAATTTAAATAATTTGAAACAATTACAGCTAAAAGGTGTAATAAACTCAATCCCTTGATTTGCTTAGGACTGAAATTTTGACTTAATTAATTCAAGAAAGAATCAAGAACAATCAAAGAAGAAATTGTTACACTCAACCAAATTTAATAAAACAACACAAATAAAGACGGACACAATCGACAGATAATTAGATTTTTTAAATATGTCAACAGCCCTTTGAATCTTAATTGTATACATATAAAAAATTCTAGGGTAACTTATAGTTACTTCTTGTCAATTTTTGGAGTATTTGGAATATTACCTATCTCCCTATATATTTTCAAACATAATACTGACTTTTTTTATATGTTTTCAAAACTACATAGCACTCCTTTAAATGATAACGATTTTAACCTTTGGGATCACTTCACTTTATCTAAGAGGCATTTTCTAAGTGATCTTTTGACATTTTAGGTATGATTTACTAATTAAACATTTATTATTTTTAAGCCTCGATCGGTTATTTTTTAAGTGAAAGTCTGAATATTTGTTTGATTTAGTGTAACTTTCCAAATTAAGGATAAAATTGTCTTTTCATAACTAAGAGGTCATGTACAAATCATATGTTTGTTAAAAATTTAACTGTCTATTAACATGAAGGGGTGCCAGTGTAACGTAAACAAACTTCAAGAGAGGTTTGTGTTATGTTTGAAAATATGCTGGGGGACAGTGTAATATTTCAAAAGTTCAAGGGAGGTCAGTGTAATTTACCCAAAATACTATTAAGAGTAATTATATTTATTTGGGTAAATTACATCTACCTTCCCTGAATTTTTGAAGTATTACACTGTCTCCTTACATGTTTCCAAACATAACACAGACATTTCCTACATATTTTCAAAACTACGCAGCCCTCCCTTAAATGATAACATCGTTAATCTTCGTAAATCTTATTTATGAATTGAAAATTTTATCTTTTATTGAAAAAGAGAACAAATCTTCATCTCATCTCGAACCTTCTCAGCCTCGTGAAACCCTTGCAACCTTGCGCCCCTTCTTCAACCTTGCCTCTGTTATTTAAGCCACGACCTCGCCACCATTTGAAGCTCGTGACCTCGCGACCCTTCTTCAACCCTATGATCTTCAAAACACTTCATCAACCCTACAACATTCCCAGACCCTTCTTCGATTTTTTCATCTTCACCACTTAAGATTTCTAATTTTGGACCACTTCATCTTCGCCTTGTTCAAGAGACATTTTTTAAGTGATTTTTTGACATTTTAGGTATGCTTTACTAATTAAATATTTTTTTTATTTTTAAGCCTCAATCGCTTATTTTTTAAGTGGAAGTCTGATTACTCGGTTAACGTGAAGGGGTGTCAGTGTAATATAAATAAACTTCAGGAGAGGTCTGTTTTATGTTTGGAAATATACAAGGAGTGTAATACTTCAAAAGTTCAGAGGAGGTTAGTATAATTTACCTTACTTATTTTAGTGGTTTTTTTGTCTTAAAAAAATTGACTATTAACTTGATTAACCCTTAGTGCATAAAAAAAATTACTGAAACAATGATAATTAAATTTACATTTCTTTTTATTAATTATAGTAAACAAAGCTCGTATTTCAATTTTGTTTACCATTTTTAAATCAGTAGACAGTTATCTTTCAATTATTAATATATACATGGAAAGTACAGATTTAAGCCAGATATGGTTTTCCATTTGCCATATGTTTGCAAGAATTTCTGTCTTTTTTTATTAATATTGTTTTTTTTTTGGTACAATTTATTAATATGGTTTTTATTGCCAATTACTAGGAAACTTTTAGACAACGTTACATAACGCAAATGTATTTACGGAAAAATATGTAATTGCAATCTCTACTGATATAATTGTACTTTATTATTTTTAATTTTGAACTAATTGTAACTTTATATACTATAATTTATGGTTAACTTTCTATTTTCTGAAATGTCAATTTTAAATTTCTATTTTTTTGGACGAAGCTGATATTTAATTGTTTAAAATTATGTTTTCACAATTTTTTTTGGTGTACAAAAAAGGAAAAGTATATTTATGTGAATTACTTAAATTCATCACTTCTAGAGTTGGATATTTAACAATTTATTTCAGATTTGAGAAAATCATCCGAAAGAAGAAAATAAATATTCTTTCACCTTATTGCATTTTGTTTAATTTGTTTCCAAAGAAAACGGAAAATGGATTTAATTGCATTAAGAATGATATCTCAAAGGATCTCAACTAATTTAGAAAATTAGAAATTATTTTTTTTCTTGTGTGCTTAATTGATGATTAATTTCTTTCGAATTTTTGAATCTAACCAACACATTTAAGAGAGCTAACTATCTCCATACAAGACTTTGTGGGTTTCTTTTCTTTTTTGATAGCAAAAAAGAAAAATATATTATTAAGAAAAAAAAGAGAATATAAAGAGTACTCCAACCCATTTATAAGAATACATCAAGTTTTTTATTATTATTTAGTTTAAGGATAGCGATTATTATTTTTTGAAAGCAAAGAGTGATTATTATTGCACTATGGACGGTATGTTTGTGCTTATAATTTTATATTAATGAAATACCATATAATATAATTAACGTTAAGAACTTTAAATTAGAAAATAAATTTAATTTTGTATTCAACTTTTAATTTTTTGTAAGGTAATTAAGGGTGTATTTAGATTATAATTTTTTTTAAGGTATGTTGAATAGTTGTATTTTGCATTTATAAAAAAATTTATTATTCTTTTTACAAACGAAATTTTTTTTTGTCATTCAGCTAAAAATTGAACATTCATTCCGAAAGCTTTAAAATCATTTTTTACAGCTTAAAATTATCTTAAAAATCATTTTTGACAGAAGTTTATCCAAATAAAAATCGATTAGGTTTCAGACAATTAATTTTTTTTTCACAGTTTATTTTCACAATTAATCGCAACTAATCCAAACATACTCTAATATTACTTTAATTAAACTATTGACAATCAACACCTAACAGGTTAGTCCAGTAGTTAGAGAGTAAAACTTTAGTAGTTTCCGATGAATAATTCTATATCTTCTTACAACTTTTTCCTATAAATCCTCCTACATCTAAAAATCAATTGTTTCTCATGTTTTCAAGACATATAGTTAGAGTGTGTTTGGATTAGTTGTAAAAATTAAATTATTTCGAGAATAATTATGGTTATAATCAATTATAACAATCAATTTTTGTTTGGGTATATTGTTGAAAAGTGATTTCAAGAATAATCTTTTTTATGTTTGGATAGTATAAAATTGTTTTTTATAATAAAAATTTAAATTGTAGGAGAAAAAAGTGGATTAAAGCTAAAAGCTTTTTTAATAAGCTCCAAACTTTGTTTATTTTAAAAAAAAAACTATTTGTAGTTATAAAAAAAAAATTAAAAAAATCAAACAATTTTATAAAAGTTACCCAAACACATTTAAAACCCATCCAACACCTTTCTTTTTTTCTTTTTTTTTTTTTTTTCTAAAATGCTATTGGAACATGTATCCAAACATGTTCTTACACTCTTTTTTCTATTAAATAATACATTCCTCATAAAATATTGGAAGGATTATTAAAAATATTTTATAGGAGAATATAATAATATAATGCTCGAACTCATATAGATATTCTTTCTTAAAAAAACAAATGACAATCATTTTAATTAGTTGAATTTTTTGTTTAATTAATTATCCTTTTTATTATAAAATGGAGCATAAGAAAAAAAAAACTTACACAGCAATAACCCTACGAGAAGGATCTCCAAAAACGTCATAAAAGAGCCGCTACAAGAAAATCTAATATTAGCTACAAAATATAGTTACAAATTTTTATTTATAACTCATTTATATCTAAACAATTATAGATTAGCTGCTAAAAAAATTTCCTAACTAATACTAATTAGCTATCAAATTAGCTACGAAATATAGCTACCAAAAAATATCATAGATAATTGTATCTGAATAGGTACCAATTAGCTACAAAATAAATTTTTTTAGCTAATTTTCTTGGTCACTAATTAGCTACTAACATATATTTTATATAATAAATATATAACCCACACAAAATCAAATAATAATGAGTAAAAAGACGGGTTATTTTATGTTATCAGTTTAGTTTTGGATAGATTTTAATAGACTAGTCTTTTGGGTTAAGCTCTCTTCATGTACTTAAGTCCTAACAATTGGTGCTTTCATTGAGAGGTTGAATCACGGAAAGGGCTACCTCCAAGTCAATGTTGATAGGGTGAAGCTGCCATGGACGTCGGCCCTTAAAGGGGCAACAATGTTAGGAGTCCGACATTGAATAGAAATAGAAGCTCAATGTGATACTTAAGTCATGAGGCTCTCCCACCTAATGGACTAGACTTTTGGGTTGGACTCTTCTCATGTGCTTAGATCCTAACATTGTAGTTATGGATATATTTTTTTTCATTATTTTAATTTTTAAATGAGTAAATTTATACCTTTTTAAAAAGATGCACCATAGCAATGACTTTAAAAATATCATCAAATTAATTCTTTGTTTACCAAAGGTATTAGTATATAGAAGATTAATTTTGGGACGTTTTGAATCTTTTTTTGAAAGAATAAGAATGTGACTAAATTGATGATAAAATATATTTTTTATTTTTAGAGGACTAAAATTGTGAAAAAAATATTTTAAGAATTAAGTTACTGACACTAGCATTTTATAAGCTTTTTGGTCTAGTTATAGGTATCTTCTGTTAGGAAGCAAATCTTGTAAATCCTAGAAGTATCCACGTCATAGTAGAACTATTTTTTCTTGCAGGGATATTTTTCATTCGAATTCATAAAGCTCGAATTCGAGACTAATTATTTAAGAAGAATTCAATATATATCACTTAAACCTATCGAGCGTTGATAGTCTACACCAGTCTTTTTAAGAATTAAAAAAAAGAAAAGAAAAATTACATCAATTTTTAATCAAATTTATGTTTATTATACCGAAATCATAGTTCTTTACAAAATTACTTGAGCTATGTTGGTTTGTTACAACCACTATTAAAAAAGAATGATTTGGTAATCGAATTACCCAAATTATTGATGGTTAAATGTGATGTCGTAATTAGTTGATTCAGTCGCTAATTAATCTCTAATTCAGTGACTAACATAGTTAATTACCAAATATACAAGTTTTGAGACTAATTTCTAGGTTGCTAAATAATTTTTTTCTAATAACAAAGAACATATCCTCTCAAAAAAGATAAGTGTAATTTTGCATACAAGTAACATCTATTAGTCAAGAAACTCAAATTAAATAGATTAGTGTAGCTATATTTAAAAAAAATGTCATTTATTAACTTCTATTTTTGGTTTTTGCTCAACTAATTATCGTCGATATAGACTTTATTTAACATAACTAATTCGTTAGTGTATATATATATATATATATAATATGTATATACTAACAAATACATATATAATTATTAATAGATAAATATATTAGTATAAGTAACTGATATATACTATCAGTTTATAAACAATTAATAAAACTCTTTAAGAATTATATTATTAATAGATAAATTCATTAGAGAAAGTTTATACTAACAATAACTAATGTAACGAAAAAAATATTAATAAATAGCAATTTATTTGTAACGTGTATTTTTTATAACAAAACATAATTTGGGTTTTGAAGGAGGTTCTAGTTAAGTTTGAATCACGTGAAAAACACTTGTGCACTTGCATTATATTGTAGAATGGCAAGAATGACCTATAGGATGTTGAAACGTGTAGAGAAACACTTATGAGAGGGGTTTGGTGGAGAAATGAAATGAAATGAAAAGGAAATTAATTAAAAGATAATGACTAATAATCAACAATGACAGCCTCTTAATTAATCTAATAATCAAAATTAACAACTTTACTTATCAAATCATCTCTTAGTTGAATGCCCACTATATGTTGACTGCTCTCTATGCCATTTGGAGTGGCCAAAACACTTTTAATTTATCATATAATATATGCTTCCAAAAGTTTTTAATCACTTGAATGTGACATTCACCTCTTTTTAATTCAAGGGTTTCTATCATACTTGCCCTTAATTAATTTGAATTTTGAGGTGCTTAATTCATATACAAATTACAAAATACATCCACCAGGTTGGTCTAGTAGCGTGAGAGTGAAACTTTAAGTAGTAACTCTCTAGTTCGAATTAACGTGGATGCACTTTAACCTATAAAAAAACATACAAATTACAAAATTGATCGTTAAGCTTGTTTTTCTAGTTATTAAATATTTTAGTAACTAAAATAGTTAGTGATGTCATTTTTAGCGACCAACGGTCTTACTAATTTTGGTCGCTAAATCAATTTTTAATTTAATTTTCTTGTAGTGCGCAGAAATAAATTTTCACGTATCGACTAGAGGATACTTTTATATATATTGAAAACCATAAATGGATTTATTTTCAATGTAAAATACTTCTTATAAACACAGCTAGAAATCAAATACAACTAATTAATATGTTTAAGTTATTTTTCCTGAAAGGCCAGTATAGATGATAATAACATATGTGAATTAGTGTATGGGTGTGTGATACATAATTCAATCCTTAATATTATAATTTCCTTATAAAAAAAATGTTAATCAATATGTTTAAGGAACTCATTTATGTGCTAGAGTACTTGATCACCTTTGTTTATGTGTTTTGATAGAGTAATCCAAAATTATGTAAAAATTGATTTGTTTTTCATATGTAAATTTTTACATTTTAAAAAACAAAAATATTCCATTAAAATTTTTACTTTGCTTATTGAATATAGGATCGATATCACATGTATCGTGATAATAATGTCTAATTTTATGCTCTACCAACTAATCTATAACACCTAATCAAAAAGTAATATTACCTAAAATGTAAATTATATTTTATTAATTAATGATGTGCCAGTTTTTTATTCGTACAGACAGGCCGAAAATAAAATACTATTATAAAACAGACAACTTCAGTCTCCAAACGAATTATTTTGCATAATTATGTTCTAAATCCTCACAAAAAAAATTAAACTATATATTTTCCCTTAATGTCCCTTATCCAAACACAGAAAATATCACAAATAAACTAAAATAATTAAAAGTAGAACATTAGATAACTGATCAAGAAAAGGACAATAATCTAATTAGTAAAATAAACTCCATCAGTAAAAGAAAATTGCTTACCAAAGTAGCTTTTATCTAAGTTGAAACCACAACATCATAATTAATTATATTATTATATTATATATATCTTATATCCATCACAACACACATCTCTCTCAAAATCTCATATGAAGATATTATTTCTACCAATAATTAAACAGTCAACTATCTGGATTCTTTCTCACTGGAAGAACAATTTTATGATTGTTTTGCATAAACAACTAGTCTTAATGTGTAATAATAATATATAGATTTATTTGGATTGGATAGTTAGTTGTTGAAAAAGAAAGGAAAAAAACTCATTAGTAAGACAATAAAAATATATTATATAAATATTTAACTTTTATTTTCCTTTCACTAAATTAGATATGAAGAATATATACTAGAGATTTCCAAGCTGGAACTAGCAAACACATGTTGAAGAAATCAAGACAAAGAATATTGAATTAAAAATAAATAAAAAAATAATAAAAAAATGTGGAAGAGAAAGTTACTTGTATTGGATTTTGGTCCTAAAATCACATGTTGGAAGATACTCATGCATCCAAACAAGATCCTAAGAGGTCATTTATGATTATCCTAAACACCATCATTGGCCTTCCCACTTAATATTCAATTTGGTTCATAACCTATGGCTTATATAATAACCATATCTTAAAGATTCATTCTTGCTACAAAATCTTGGGATTCCTTACTTTTTGAAGGCACATGACTTCCTCTTTGCCAACTTAACCCTAATTTTAATGTTTAATAATATAATGTTTTGTTTTTTTTAAAAAAAATTGGGTTTGGAGACTGTTGGGAGCATAACAGAGCAACTTAGCTTGCTAAAATGTTTATTCATTATCAAGCTTAGTTAATGTTGTCTTTTCAAGTCACTTGCACTTACTAGATCTTCAATTTGAACACTGATGCCCTATCTAGTAGTCTAGAGGTGTCTCTCCTTTTTATTAATTTTTTATTTTTTTTTAAAAAATATAATATTTTATTAATAATATCTTTCATAGTTAGTAGAGATATTATATTTGATATTTTGATGATGATATTGACAAGGGTTCGAATTCTGACTTATGTATTGAAAATATTTTGTTGAAGGAGATAGAATTTATTTTTACTATCTCTAAACTTCGAAGGAATGTCTTTGGCAGTTGACTAGAGAAAACCTCAATGTGCAAAATATATATATATATATATATATATATATATATATATATATATATATATATATTAATGATACAAAATGTACTTATCTTGTATCATGTAATCATATCTAGTTTAATACTATACTTGATAGGTAATACTCAAAAAGTCACAATTAATTAATAACCTTCGAGAATAAGTTTTGATCAATGAATTGAACTTTTAGAATTAAAAAACCTCAAATCAATTAAATTAAAAACCTATGTTCTAGTTGAGGGCATTTATTGGATACAAATTTAGTCCCTCAATCAACTTACAATATATAAAAAAAAAGTTCATACAAAATGTTTCACTTGTCAAAACTTCTAATCATGTGTGATTTTTATTTTTATTTTTTATTATTATTATTATTATTATAAAACATTTAGTGACAAAAAAGCAATAGGTATGGGGACTAAAAAATTGTATGTGTAAAATGTATTTGGTTTTTAGTTTGGTTTTGCACAATACTTTACTATGTATGTAATAATGTGTCAAGTTGTTTGACTTTAAAAACTGAATTAGTAGAAAAAATCTTGAAATTTCTTTTGATTTGATCAAACTTCAGTTTAGAGAAATTTTAATCTCTTTCTAACAGTAGAAAGTACTTATACTTAATATATTCAAATAATAATATTCAATTTATTAAACATATTTTTAACTAAAAACATCTTAATATAAATTCTGTTGAAATAAATTAACTTTTAATCTAACTTAATTTTTCAAACTTAATTAAATTGAGACAAATTAAATTTTAACAAAAATAAAATCGAATACACTTAATCTTGAAAACCTATACCAACGGACATTTTTGAAGTTGTGTATGAATTTCCAATTTTTAAGCCCATAACAATAAACACACCTATAACAACACACATGTAATAATGCGCCCACAAGAATAAGAGGGATACTTTTTGCACCACACATTAATCCTAGGTGCATTACCATGATTTTTTTTTTAAATTACCTTGTTACAAAACTGATTCTTAAAATCCGTAGCCTACGGATTCTTCAATTCGTATAACAGAAAAATCAAAATAGTATACGTATTTTAAAATTTCGTCCATACGAATTTTAAAATTCCGTCCATGAGTTTTTAAAATTCGTATACTAATCATCGTCTTCAACCTATAGAAATTTTTGTTCAACCAAACAAACCAACTCATAATTCATTTAGATGCATAGTTTTCCATGCTTAAATGGGTTATCAATGAATTATGAGTTGGTTTGTTTGGTTAAACAAATGTTTCCGTAAGTTGTAAATGATGAACAATATACGGATTTTTAATCCGTATACTGTTTTGGTTTTTCTGTTATACAGATTTTAAGAATCTGTGTGGTTTTGCACCATATGGATTCTCAGATTCCGTTTGGGTGTGGTGCATTTTGGTATTCCATACGAAATTTAAGAATCCGTATAAGGTGGGTAATTTTGAAAAAAATAGTCATGTGTGGTGCGTATAGAATTGATGTGTGGTGCGAAAAGGAGCACCCTAAGAATAATCACAACTTATTTTCCGTCTAGGCTTAGGACCCATTCTAATATGAAAATACCCGAAAAATATTGAAAAAAACCCAAAAAATAATTTTCTTCTGTCTATTTTTTTTTTTTTTAACAATCCTCCCTAGGGATAATTTTATCAAACTAATATTATTTAAAAAGATATTTATCAAATTTGGTTTTCAAAAAACTTATTATTAAATTAGAGTTAAACATTATTCATTTCTGATTTTCTTTTTTTTTTTTCAAAAAATGATAGGGGTGCCATGTGGCAGCCCCTTTTTGAAATTAAAAAAATCATGTAAATAAATAAATAAAAAAAGCAGCAACACGTGGCGGGCGTTGGTAGGTTGCATCTACCACTATGTGCAATAAGGATTTCTTTTTTTTAGAAAACAAAGAATTGGTGGCAACGAATAGAGTAGTATCACGAGGGGCTCTACTGTAAATTGCGCCTGCTCTCTTGAAAAATAAAATTTAATTGCTGCTTAGAAAATAATTTTAAGTCCTCCAGATTTATATTCTTAAAAATTTTTTTAATTATTTATTAAAAAATATTTTCAATATTTTTATATTTTTAAGATTGAAAATATATTTAATTTTATATTTATATAATATTAAAAAAATAATTAGAAGAATTATTATGAGAATATACCATTTTATTCTATTGAAAAACGAGGAAAGAGTGCCCCTCTCCCCATCAACCTATATAATGGGGTGGAGGAAGGAATCATGTGTTCTTTGCCCCCAAACATCTTTTTGTGTCTCTATTCTCACGGTCACTTGCTTTTAAATCTATTTCTGTTATTTTTTGTGATAATTTTATTTATCAATTATAAAGGTATTTTTATTACTATCATAACGTGCTTTATTTATTTATTTATTTATTTATTTATTTATTTATTTTTATTCTTATTATCTTACCATGTGTATTGATTTATTATTGTCATGCTCGTTTGGTAAATATTTTTAAAATAGCATTATTTTGACAAAATTTTTATTTTAATTCCTATATTTTAATTGTCACAGGCCGTTTTTCAATTTTTAATTAAAGTCACTTGTTCTCTTTTACCAGTTTTTATTTCTTCATTTTAATTTTTGTTGGTCCTTTTCTAGTTTTAAATTTACATCACTAGTCCTTTTTTAGTTTTAATTCCTAGATTTTAATTTCCATTGGATCTTTTTCAATTTTAAATTTGTCACCAGTATTTTTCCAGATTTTATTCTTGCATTTTAATTTCAACTATTTTTTCCAGTGTTAATTCTTGTTTTTTTAATGTCCACTAGTCTTTTTCCAGTTTTAAATTTAATGTCACTAGTCCTTTTTTAATTTTTTTTTAATTTTAATTCCTGTATTTCAATTTTCACCGGTCCTTTTCCAATTTTAAATTTATGTCACTATAATCCTTTCAAGTTTTAATTCTTGCATTTTAATTTCCACTAATCCATTTTTAGTTTTAAATTTATGTCACTTGTTCTATTCCAGTTTTAATTCTTACACTTTAATTTTCACTTGACCTTTTCCAATTTTAAATTTATGTCACTAGTCCTTTTCCAGTTTTAATTCCTTCATTTTAATTGATGACAGTGGTTCTTTTTTAGTGACGTTATTTAAAACCCTCATTTTTTATGACAGTGGTCCCAAATTTTTTTATGTAAAAAAAAACCCTAATAGCCTAAATCCTGTAATTGGGTTAACAATGACAAATGGGGAAGAGAAGTGTAAGGCCTCCACTTAAACCCTTCCATAGACCATCAATAAGAATGAAACTTTTGGTGGAAGCATTATATGATATCAAAGAGGATAACTATGATGTGATGAAATTTGAACAGTATGCCGGTGCATAAATTTTGTGGCTTAAGTTAGAGTAGTAAGGTATCACTAAGGTATCTACTCTTGTTGAGAGATTTTGATAAGTGTGGTGAATATAGTTGGGGTGTGTTGTATTTGTATATTTGTACGAATAACTTTACAAGGTCACCCACTATGGTAACCATGAGGTTGGTGGTTGCACTTCCCTCATCCAACTCTGGGAATGTGAGCAATTTTCGACAATTGCTTCTATTCGCACTTTTCTCCACACTCTGGGCATGTCACTATTTATAAAGTGTTATGTTTTCTTTTTAACTATTTTATTTTATTTGTAAGGGTATAACTTAACGACATTTAGGCAAGATAAAGGTGATCCTTCAATATTATAGAGTTTTTCTTTCACTAAAACGAAAGTAGGTAAGGTTTTGACTTATGTTGTTTAATTAATTGGACTCTAAACATACTTATTAATGTTAATTTGACTGACAAAGGAATAATATATTTTGTTTTTTTGTTTTTTTATAGACAGTTTGGAAACTAAATTGTTCTTAAATATTAGAGGTCTCCCTGGTATTTGTATAGAAGGGGAAGATATTTAGAGGTCTGTAGTCCCTTTACCCTATTTCAATATTGTTGAGTGATATCAACCAGATCGAGTGATGCGTCAATTCAAGCTACAACAACTTGTTCCACATAAACCTCGGTAGGAAGACCATAAGGAACAAGCCTTCGGGGGAAGGTTGATGATAACTGGGATATTTTATGGTGGGATGGTATAAAGACATATCAGGACATCTCAACGAGGATTTCTATGTGACAACTTAGAGTATATGAAATGGTACCTGTTGCATAGAAACAGTGGTTGTATAAAAAAAAAGCACAAGTGGTTTAATTGTAATGTTCCAATTTTATTTTTATCCATTCATTTTGTATATGCTATATTATAATACAATGTTACCTACGCTACAGACTGATGCTATTGAAAGGACTCATTACTTGTCTTCGCTGCAACCAAAAAACCTGCACAAGCAAAAAATAAGGTAAGAGGTAGAAAATATTTTATAAATGTAAGAAGAACCGAGAGTTTTTAAACCATATGAACCAACTCTTTCTTTGATCCTGGACATTTTTGCTTAACATTTGAACATAAACCTTCCATAAAGTAAAGTAAAACATTAAGGATTAACACGCAATTAGGTGCATGTCAATGCACCAAGTTATGTTGTACCTCTGAAGCCACCACGTCAATTGGGTTAATACTTTGTTCCACATCAAATGTAAGAGTAAATGTAACACTCCGCTGCTAGCACATACTATTATCCACCACATCAACAAAGTGGGGAAGAAGCTTCTGTGACTCATTTAAGTGGACTTACAAAGAACAATATTTTCACAACACCGCTAGAAAAAAAGATGTTTATCGTCCATCAGTGCCGGTATAATCAACCACTACAGATATAAATTGTGCATATAGAGATATGACCATTGCACTAACTCAAAGAATTGTCAATAGGAAATTCTTTTGAATAAATATATAATTTTCTTAGACTTGAGATTATCATAGTAATCAACAAGTTATATATTATACTTTGATATCGGAAACCTAATACTTTGTGATATTAGTTGAATGATTATCGAGTATGATTAAATTCTTGTAAGATTAATAATTAACAAGAAAGAATCCATCAACGGTTGGTAATGAGTTTTGAGCTCTATAGAAATAAAGTCCTTGGCCAGGGTATTATGAATGAAAGAAGAAAGAAGTTTCTTAAGTTATTTATCACACGTTTACTTATTAGCATTTGACAACTATACCATAAGTTAACATAGAGCTATAAAGATGAAAGGAAATATTATATTAATCTTATAATGTTCTAAAGTAATATATTTACTTCATGCTATCCGGCCGTTAATGAGTATTGCTAGATGCCAACCTTGATTAGTAAATTAATGAATTAATTTGTTACCGGTTTAGTAATGGACCTACGAGCACACACATTAACGAGTGTTTTGATCTTTGTTATAATAAATATATTTTGTTTAAGTGGAATATTATTGTATTTTTATGCTAGCACCAAAAATATAAATAATAATTATTTATTTAAGCATATATAATTTGATTGAGTGAGACTTAGTCAAAGATATTTTTAAAAGACTTGTAACCGATAGCCATCAGCTTAACAAATTATGAATAAGATAGTGGAGAGTGAGTTGCTATTAGATAGCAACAGAAATATTAGATGCATTTGAAGTTCCTCCTCTATATATATATATTGATGGAACAAAAAGAAAACAAAACATCACGTAAAAGACCTCTCTCTACATTTTTGAAGTGTTTTTTTCTTTGAAAATATTACTGCGAGCTGTTTATTCCTAGTTTCATGTGTAGTGTTGACACAACAGAAATTGATCTCAATGTGGATACACATGTAGAGTCTTCAACGTTTGAAGGAACATTTTAAAGCTGTCACAGTTCCTTTGAGATATTTTTCTTAAACTTTTTTTTGCCTCCTTGTTATCTAGTATGCATATTTTAACAGATTTTAACAGATTTTTGCTGCGCATGTTAGGAACATGCCTAATGAACCTTCAAATGGTATTAGAGACTAGTTTTGTGTTTTATTTATGCTGCTATTTCATTGATTTTAGAAATCATTTAATTTGAGGAGTCAAACTATAACTTATTTCGGTTCTATATGCACGTCATCTTCTTCGATTGGCAAATGACTATGTGTTTTGAAATGAATTGCTTTTGTTTGACAGTGATTATATGTATGTCTACTGATATATGCGATAATATGTGTATGAACATGATGATGTGACTAAACCTGAGTTAATAAAAATTATGTTATGCATTGTGTATGAGATATATATGTGGTAGAGTGCATAATAATAGCGTATGTATATATATCATGTGTGATGGTGATCTCTATAGCTTTTAGGGAACCTCACATAATAACATGATGATTTATATGTCTTGTTTTTATTTTTGGTACACACGCTCAATTGGATATGAAAACAGATTTTCATGATACTGGAAAAAAAGCAAATGATAGGAATAAATTAAAATGAATATTGATTCATAGTACCTAAATGATTAATTATTATGTCTCATATTTTTTATTATTAATGATGATTAATTAAATGAGCATACTAATATATAAATTAGATTTATATATTAAAGTGAATAGTGTGTGATCTGCATGAATGTTGTACTTGAAATTATTAAGTGTGTCCGTTGGCATCAATTGCACATTACAATCAAGTAGGGATGCTTCAAAAATACTAATTTAATTTTGTGATTCTAAAATATTTTCTATAAGATACATACGTTTTGCAATTACACATTACAATCAAGTAGGGATGCTTCAAAAATATTAATTTAATCTTGTGATTCTAAAATATTTTCTATAAGATACATTTTATTTAAGAACGTGTTAATTATTAATTTCCAGAGACGATATAATTATCGGGGGACTTGTAATTAAGAGGATTAATGTACAGGTATTTGATGCCAATCAAAAATTACTTATTATACTTGTAGGAGCGACCTGACAACGAGGGGACTACTTGTTTTTATTATTTTGAATGTATTTGTATGTATCTAAGTGGGAGTATTTTATATGTAATATATATTTTTATCAACATGTCTTTTTTTCGATACTCGCTGATGGAAAGTTGGTTGGTGACAACTTTCAAGATTGGTATCGAACTGTAAGGATTGTCCTTATGCATGAAAAACTTATCGATACAATCGATAAGCCTGCTATGACCGAACTAACAGAAAAGAATGATGTTGAGACAATGAGTGCCTATAAGAAGTACCAGCAGGAATACAAGAATTCAAAATGCCTCATCTTGGCATCTTTGAGTTTGAGCTCCGAGACAATATGGATCTACCAGAAATTGCAAGCTTTGGAAGGAGTTATACCTTTTGGTGGTTAGAAAGTCCAACAAGAAAAAGGGCAAAGGCAAATACAAGCCCAAGAGGAAGCCTTTTCTTGCCAAAGGTAGTGTAACCAAGCCTTGATCCTTCAATGTGGGTATTAGATACTGGTAGTAACTTTAACATCTGCAATTTGTTGCAAGTAACTAGATGATTAAAGAAGGGAGAAGTCAGTTTTCAAGTGGGAAATTGATAAGTGTTGGAGCCAATGATATAGGAATAGTCTCTTTAATAATGCCGAATGACAAAATACTAGTCTTAGAGGATTGTTTTTATGTTCCTAATATCGTTTCAAACATTATTTCGATTTTGATGTTGGATAATCATGATTTTCGCACGATTTTTAATAAAGGTGTTTGCTCAATTTATAATAATAATGGTAATGATCATTTATGTGCGAATGGTATTATTCGACATTTTTTGTCTTAAAAGGGAAAGAGATAATCAAGTACTTGTAAAGCTTGAATTACGTGTTCAAAGATATGTTTTATTTAGCTATTTCGATCACAAACATACATAGTCGGACTATAGTGCACTTTAGGTAAGACATAAATGCCATGTCGGATATGACCATTTGCACATAAATGATCATCATCATTATAAATCGAGCAAACATTTTTGATAAATGTCTCACCTTGTTTCTTTTCTTACAAAGAATCAAGATATTTGCGACAGTTCCTCTTCCAGTGTCCTTTCTCTTTATACCGAAGAAAAGTATCACATTTCTCAACACCGCCTTTCTTGTGCCTAGGCTTGGTCACATCACATTTGACCACAAAACGCTTCCTTTTGGGCTTGTATTTGCCTTTTCCCATTTTTCTTGTTGGACTTTCCAACCAACAAGACAGATCCTTGATTCTTTCCAGAGCCAATCGGATTCTCATGGAAGTTTCAGGTTAAAATTTACAATATATTGTGAAAACGAGTCAGAATCAAATCCTGGAATAACTCATTTCCAAGCTTGCAATCCAACTTCTCAAATTGTCCCATAAAGCTTATCATCTTAAGGACTTGGTCCCACCTAAGTATTCTCATTCATCTTGGACTTGAATAAGGTCCTAGATAGTTGTCCTACTCTATGCACCATAGATCTTTTTAAGATGTTTTATGATTTCTAGTGGATCCAAATCTCTTGAGCTCAAAACTGAGGTATTTTGAACTCATATAGTCCTCCTGGTACTTCTTATAAGCACTCATCATTCTTGTCTGTCGGTTCGGTGACAACTGGAGGCATATCAATCGTATTGATAAGTTTTCAAATACGTCATTACATATTCATATAAAAAATATATATCACATATAAAATACTCCACCTACTACAATATCAATTTAAGAAATCAATATTTCTTTAAGTAGAAATACAAAATTAAATAGCTTAAAAAATATGAATAAACACTTGGTTATCAAGTCATTTATCATAAACACTTTAAGATAAATATATCATATACAAATACATTCAAAATGATAAAAATAAGTAGCCCCTGTATATCAGGTCACTCCTACAAGTATAATAGAAATAATTTCAACACCTCCTAGGTAATCTAGAAAAATAGTGAAAAAATTAATTTTAAATGGTATCATATATCCTGTTGATCTTTTCAATTGCAAGTCTCCTAGTAATCAATCATTTCTTGAAATTAATAATGAACATGTTTTTAAATAAAATGTATCTTATACAAAATAAATATTAGAACCACAAAAATAAATTAATATTTTAAAACATCAAATTTCATCACATGAAATCGTTACTATCATCTATATATCATATATAGATTAAATACTATATGATTTTAGAATTAGACACTGTAATATATAAATCTAATTTATATATCACTATACTAATAAAAATATAAAACAACATTAATAAAAAAAAAAGCATATATAAATCTGATTTATATTATAAATACAATTTATTAGCGATGTCCTCGAAACACAAATCTAATTTTGTACAAAGCTACAAGTCATATAGCTAAAACCAGAGAAATCACCCCAAGGTTTTGATTCAATCACATTCACTCAGACACATACACAATTATTCAGTTCACAAGCAATTCAACAATTGCATGTATATATCAAAATTGCATCTTGGACTTTGATCAGAGCAGTTCCCTTGTGCATACACACATCACATATATTCATGCTCACATGTATAATTAATAACAAACATAAACATGCATTTTTCAAAAAGAAATGAAAAATTATATATATATCGTCAAATAAATTAGTGACTGATCACAAAACATATTGATTTCCAAAATCAATAACAAAATAACAGCATAAATTAAACACAAAAGCAAGTTTTGATACCAATTAAAGGTTTATTAAGCGTGTTTTTAACCTGTAACAGAAATTAATAAATCTATTTGTGTTAAAATATGCATACCAAGCAATAAGGAGGAAAAAAATCATCGAAGATAATTATTACCTCAGAAGACCGTGATAACTTCTAAAATTCTCTCATTCAAACGTATGAAGGTGTTATGCGTATCTACATCAAGACCGACCTTTGTTCCTTTGACGCGTGAAAAAATAGTGAATGAAATTTTCAATGAAATATCAGAGAGAGAAAAGTAAGAGAAGCAATAGTGAAAAAGTGTACTCTGTTTTTTTCAACAGCCGTGCCTTATATTAAATTTTCAAGGCTTATCAACCGTTGGATCTAATCCAATTAGCACTTGCAAAACCACTAAACATTCTTATCCCATTTGACTTGGTCCTTTCTGTTGCAAAACAAATTTTAGTAACCAACTCACTAAGTCAAATTTATATTTTATAAATAAATATAATTACTCTTCATTTGCAACTTATTTTGAAACTTTATGACTATGTCTCACACGGTCATATTCACAAAAGCTTATAATATGTATTATTTATATTTTTGATGCTAGTAAAAAATATAATGATATTCTACTTAGAGAAAATTTATTTATTTGATAAAATTAAACACTTTAATTTAATCAATAATATTTTTTTCGTCCAACACAAATTAGAACACTCGTTAGTGTGTGACCCCGTAGGTTCATTGGCAAAACGAAAGTAAATTAAGTTATTAATTTATTAATCAAGGTTGACGTCTAGCAACACTTCTTAATACCGGATAGCATGAAGTATTTTTTACTCTAAAACCATTAGAAGATTAATATAATATTTTCTTTCATCTTTATAACTCTATGTTAATTCCAAATTGTTATGGACCTAACCCTCAGGAGAGGCACGTGCTAGGCCCACGTGGGTGGCTTAAGCCGTAGGTACCATGTGGTGTTAGTCGCGACATGGGTACCCGACTTAACGCCCAGGGAGTTCCACCCCCACGTGGGGTTGGTTACAGATATGTACTTAGTGCCACAATTCACGGGACGTGACAGTGACAAATTTGACTTTAGTAGCCCATAGAGCTCTATAAATACCTATAACATATCTTCATTTGATACGCTTTTTACTCACTTAATATCAGAATTACCCTCTTTGTGAAAAATCACTAACCTATTGTCGGAGTGCTTACAGTATTTGAAACCACCGTTCCAAAGTCCAAAATGGAGGCTATGGCCGTCATGCCCAAACACTTGACAAATCCTAAATTAAAATATGGTATAGATATCAAATTCTAAATTAACACGTCATGAATGACTTATGAGATTGCAACCAGTACATTACATGGCATGATTGGTTTATCCCTTAAGCATTTCGAAATGTGCATTTTATTAATTTTTGGTGTATTTGAAATCATTCAAATCAATGACTCTGGTATTATTATTCAAGTAAAAAGCAGCACTATGAATCCTAAATATGATAATTTTGTATCAAATTATCAAAGTTAATTAAGGATTACATGAAATTTTGTCAAACATGAAAATTCCAGTCACACATTAATAATGAGTAAACTCCTACAGCCATCAGTGCCCCCATTCAGTTGCAGCTGCAAAAAATAAAAAGAAAAAAAAATTATTAGAAGTTATGCACAATATAAAATCTAAAGATATGTGCATAAGCATTATGTTGAAACTAAGCTAATCATTACAAAGGTAAACAAAAATAAGGATAAAAAAGCTTCTTCTTTTTTCTGAGGTCATGGATAAAGTCAACTTTTTGGTTTAGAAATTAAAAAAAAAAGTTTTATTTTTGGCCCAGGAAAAAAAAGTTTTATTTTTTGGTCCAGGTAAAAAATTGAAGTATTTTTTTTTAGTTTAAAAAAATTGAAGTAACCAACAAAGCCTGGTACAATTACTAGATAATTAAGTCTATTAATCATGCTAACAAGGGATTGAATTCTGGCCGTGTATGAAAAAGTTTTGTTGAGAGAAATTGTACCTACTTCGACAAGGAGAAATGGATTAGCATCATCCTTATTAGGAGTGGCACCATCCTTTTTAATATATAGATGTATGATTCTTATATATAAAGGGGTAGTGAGACTTTCAAAATTGGGTGGTCTCAATCTCTCTCACCCTTCGACAATCTCTTTACCTCGAAGTGATTAGTCTTTTTTAAAAAAAAAAAAACAGTTTGAAGTGTTTTTTGTCTATGAAAATTGAAGTTTTATATTTTGGACAAAAAAATTGAAATTTCTTTTTTTGGTTTGTAAAAGAATTAAGCTTTTTTGGAATAAATTTTTTTTTGAGTCCAACAAATGTAGTTTTTTCCTTTGGGAAAAAAATGAGAATGTACTTTTTTGGGGTGGGCTTACCTGTTCTTGAGAGGGCCCAATCCTTGTCCTTCCCAATAGCCCAAAAGAAATAGCCCTTTAAGCCCAATGACCCACCAAAATGAGATTTCTTTTTTATGGATGGTATATCATCGTAACTAATCCAAGTAGAGCTAGCATAAGAGTAGAAAGACACAGCAGCATCATCATACACAACATTAGCACCATTTTCTTTATTAAACTTCAAGATTTCATCATAGTCCAAAGTACCATCGGTATTTGTGGCCGGGCCAACCGCTTTTGCCCCAGGCCCGTGAACGTTCGGATCTTGAAGTTTCCATGTTCGCCCGTACACTGGTAAGCCCATAACTAGCTTTTCGGGCGGTACACCGGATTTGATCCAAGATCCGAGTCCATATTGGGTGCTTATATTGGACTTAGGATCGTACAATGCAGCATTATAACCTGTGTTATTGGCCCACGCACCATGGTAGTCAAAGCACATAGGACTAGCCCAATCCAAGTATTGGCGAATGGCTTGGGCTGGGTAGGATCTCGACCCATTGCCAATAAGCACTATAGTGGAAGCATAATACACCGCGGCAGTCAAAAGCAAACGCGATTTTCGGTAAACTTGAGCTTCCACTACTAGAGCATAGTGCCATTCCTGAAACAAAAGACCAAGGTTAAACATGTCTTTTTCATCATCAGGAAACTCCCAATCCAAATCAAGACCGTTGAAGTCGTACTGACGAGCCACTTTGATGGTAGAGTTTATGAAGATTTCTCGGCTTCGCTTATCACTAGCTATGATGGAAAAAAGGGTTGAATTACTTCCACCTCCTCCAATAGATAACAAAGTTTTCACCGGCGGGTGACGGTAGCGTAACCCGTTGATAAACTCGGGTATCCATTTTTCATCCGAATCGGTTACTTTTAGTTTAAAAGAATCCGAGTCAGGTTCAATGAAGGCATAGTAGATGTGAGTGAAATACTTCGTTTCGATGGAAGAAGGCGAAAAATCGTTGCCGGAAGGCCAATAGGCAGCTTTAACCACTTCCTTATGGGGTGGGTACCGCCTTGCGTTGGAGTGGAAACTCATGAGAAGAATCAAAAAAGGTATGAATGTGATTATAAGCTTTTGAATAGCCATGGTTGTTGAAAGATAAGTTTGTGATGAATGAATGAATCTAAGAGATAGTTGTAATTTATTTATAAATGTCAAATTGAGTTGGGGTTAATTGACATGGAATCTTGGATATTTATATATTCGGTGGGGTTGAAATTTTGTGTTCAAACTTTTGTGAGGAGTGGGTTTGAACCTTCCACTAGTTATGAGGATATGTTTCAATATCTAGAATAAATCAAAACACTAGGGAACAAAAGTTGGACAAGGTAACCAATATAATACAAGTCAAAATGTCTAGAATCATTATGGTTCACATAACGAGGTTTTACATCGATACTTTCAATCTTTTCAATATTTTTATAAAATTACTCCTACTGATATTTTTAAGTGTTAAAGAGTAAAAATAATTGTTTACTATCCTCTCTATTTTAAATATTAGTCAATTTAAATATTATTCCTCTCTTAAAAGTTAAAAATATTATTAGTATTATTCTTTATTAATGATTACGAGTGAGTAAAAGAAGAATAAATTTTAAAAAATAGCAATAAATATTATTTTGATATTGTAAAGTGATAATAAATATTTTAGAACAAATATTTTTTTGACAAAAGTGACAAATATTTTAGAATGGAAGGAGTAATATTTTTAAGGAGTATTTATTGCTTCTTTATCAATTATACTCTTGTGTTTAATTTAGGTACTAATTAATTTTTGGCTTAAATATATTTTTCGTCCTTGTAAAATTAGAGTAATTCTTTTTTCACTTCTCCAAAATTTTTTGTTGATAAAAACTCTAAACTTTTTTTCAAACTTTTCTCAAAACTTTCATTTTTAGTCCCTGTCGTTAGTTTAGTGAGTTAACTGCTGACATAGCTACTATTTTTATCGTGTCAAGCTATCACATCGGCATTATAAATAGTTTTTAATGTTAATATAGGTTCTAAAACTTGCAAATGTGACAAACTAGCACGGCAGAAACATCAATAGTTAACTAACGTTTTGTCTCGTCAGACTACTATATCAGCATCAAATATAGTTTTTAAAGTTAATAGAGGAGTGAATTTGCATATGTGACAGACTGGCATGACATAAACGTTAATTACATTAGTAGTTAACTGACCAAACTAATAGCAGGAACTAAAAATGATTTTTTTTGAAAAGTTTGGACTTTTTATCAACAAATTTTTTTGTAGGGACGAAAAGTGAATTACCCTAATTTAGGACAGATAAAAAATATATTTAGGCCTGAATTTTTTGCTACTAATCTAATAAAATAAAGAGAGATAAAAATAATACAGTGGGTTCAAAAAGTATTTTAATAAAAATAAAAATAATCATTTTATTCTCTCTGTTTCATATTATAAGACTCTATTCATACAATTGCAATTATTAAGAAAACATTAATTAAATTATAGTGTTTTGAAAAATTGCTACAATCTTTCAAATTTATCTTTATTTTTTATCTTCAAAATATTAACTACATTCCACTATCATTTTAAAAAGCTCATTAATTCTAAAGAGATAGACATGAAACAAATTATTAAATGCTTCTAGAAACTTGCAAGGGATCTTATAGTATGAAGCGTCAACAATGTTTGAAAATGGTCTTACAATATAAAATAGAGAGGGTATTTTTTAATGCGTTACTTAACCTTAAGTGAATAGTTAAATAAGAATGGAGAGAATAATAAATTAATTATTTGGATACTAGAATTATTTCCTCCTCTTCTAGTGATGGAATAGATATATTTTTTTTGCTATTCATTGGGGCATTAAGGTCCAAGAAAACTAGCGAATAAGGCGAGAAAAAACAATACCATAAGCCTCCTCTCTAAGAATAGGGATAAGATTAGGAAGAAGAGATACAATAGGATGAAATTCTAAGTTAAATCCATGAGCAATTAGCAAGGTGATCTGTACTCCAATTCGATTCTCTAAAAACGTGATAAATACCTACAATATTAGGCATCTTGGCAAGCTCACGAATATCTCGAAGGAGAGGGTAGAAACTATAAGAAGTATCTCATTCCATATTGGCAAGATGCACCGCAACTTTGGAGTCCATCTCAATCACAATGAGAAGAAGACTGAGAGCCTTAATAATTTTGAGACCTTCAAGGAGCCCCCAAAGTTATGCTTTAATAGCTGAGCATCTACCAATTTCGCACACAAACCTAGACACAAATCTACCATGATCGTAATAGATTACTTCACCATAAGTGGCTTTGGAAGGAGTCTTCAAGACCGATCCATCAATATTGAGCTTTAGGAGATTGGTGTTGGGGATACTCCAAGAGATGAGAGTCTTTGAATTGGACGACCATCTCAAGATCCTTTGAGAGTGGCCTAACATGGCATACTCCACTGAAGAATGAATGATGTCTTGAGGAGAAGGAGTGGAAGACTTGAAAATCCGCTCATTTCTAGTATTCCAAAGCTGCTAGACAACCACACCAAATAGTAAGCTCCAATTGAGATCTTGCAACTTTATGCGACCATTGAAGTTAGCTCTCAACCATCCATGAATACCAAGGCTAAAGAAGGCCACCAATGATTCCTGCAAAACAAAGAAAGACCAAACACTATTAGCAAGAGGACAATCACGAAGAACATGCATTATTATTTTCGGGGCTTCATTGCAATAGTCGCAGTTCTTATCATCAGAAAGATGTCTCTTCTTCCTCTCCATATTTGTGAGGAGTCGGCCATTAGAGAGTTTTCCGAGGAAAGTACGAATCTTTTGAGGGCCCTCCCAATCCCAGACATTGTTGAAGATGTTATTAGTATCGTTGTCTTCTTTATAGTCAAGGAGGAAGTTATATGCAGATTTAAACAAAACTACCCGTTGCTATTGAGAGACCATGAAGGGTAATCTTTGCCTTTAGAGGGATGAGGCACTAGGTAACTAGCAATCAATGAAATGATATCCTGATTAAGGTGCTGATTCAAAATATCCCAATTCCAAGTATCATTGAGAGGATAAGTAGCAACTGTACAAATCTTGCGAGACATCAGAAGAAGACATGTCCTCTAGAGTATCATTAGCAACTCATTTATCAATCCAGAATTTTGTAGTTTGGTCATATCCAATATTCCACTTGACATTACTAATCATGTAGAACCAAGCTTTGCAAATAACCCTCCAAGTAGGTGAGGCGTTCTAAAATTCTTGAATATAAGGATTAGAGTTAGCACTGCAGTTATATTTATGCCGAAGAACCTTCGCCCAAGGGGAATCTAGATTTGTGATGATCCTCCAACCCAGCTTCATTATGGAAACCAAATTCACATCTCTGAGCTTTCTGAAATAGAGACTACCACTATCTTTGGGAGAACAGATGGTATCCCAAGAGATAAGGTGACACTTCCTCTTCTCGTCGGATGATCCCCATATGAAATTCCGACACAATAACCTATCAGCTTCATCATATTCTAAGAGGGATAAGATGAGTTTAAATATCGTATGTCGGGATGCTAGATATGGATGATTGAGCAAGAGTAATGCGGCCAGCCATAGATAAGGAGTTCATCTTCTAGTTAGAGAGCTTCTTCCGAATTTTCTCCAAGATGGAAGAGTAAGCACTCTTGGCAGGGCAATTCATGTGAATAAGCACCCCAAGATAAGTACCCAACTCTTTGTTGATCGTGAAACCAAGTTGGGTACATACTAAGAGAATTAACTATCTGATTGTTGGAGAGAACACCACTTTGAACTTGCTATTGCTCACAAAGCCCAAAGGCCATGCTAAAGCTATCAATGGTATTCTTTACAAGTTGAATAGATATGCATAATAGATATTTTAACTTGTAGAAGAATATGCTGCCTTATATAAACTATTGGAGTAAATAAATCAACAAAAACTTTATCCCATTAAATTAGATTGTGCTTGATTAAAAATTGTATTTTTTAAAAATATTATGGCCAAATTCATAGTTTGGTTCTGTAACTTATTTTTTTGTTTCGTTTTGGTCCCGTAACTATTAAATGTTTTAACTTGGTTCAATAACTTATTTTTCTGTTTCGATTTGGTCCTGTAATTATTAAACGTTTTATATTGGTCCTAGAACATATTTTCATGTTTCGATTTGATCGTGTAACTTATTTTTCATCAAACAAATTCGTCGTTTCCGTCAAGACCTAATCTAAATAGAAATAAAAAGTTATAGGACCAAATCGAAACAAAAAAAAAGTTACAAGACCAAATCGAAACGTTTAATAGTTACCAGACCAAATTGAAATAGAAAAATAAGTTATAGGATTAAGTTAAAACGTTTAATAGTTACAAAACTAAATCAAAACATAAAAATAAGTTAAAAATTATCAATTTAGCCAAATATTATTAATCAATAGATTCTTCATAATAATTTCTCATAAAGTCATTTTGACTTCTCTCTATTATTTTTTACCGAACTAAATGTCTTTTTGTCTAGTCTTCTCCCTAGTTGATTCTATATTGCTTTTGTCTCTCTAGGTGTCACACAATTTTGCTTAACTTGATGTTAACAATTCCATATCTTATCATTCCTTGTGATCGATCATTCATCTATTGTAACATTTTCATTCGGGTTACTCTCATTTTTTTTTTCTAATAATGATATTTCTCTATAAATTCAACACTCATCACTACCATAAAATATATTATTTATATGACAGTACTATGATATTTTTTTAGGCTTATTAAATTCTCTCTATGTTTTATAATATAAGTACAAACTATTTTTTACACTATTTAATAAGAATTATAGATATATTAATTTTTTCTAAAAAAATTATTGTCTTATTTCAAGTTTGCTCATAATTAAATAATGTAAAATTTACAATCTTCTATTGGTAACGTCACTTTAAAATCATAAAATAAGAATATAGTTAAAAAAATAATGAATGCTTTAAATTTTTTTTTTTTTGCAAGTATTTATATTATCAAATACCATATTTTATAATTGGGAGCTTATTTCATCAAAGAGAGGGAAAAGTATTGTATAATCATACATAATTTCTAATGTCATTTTTTATTTTCGTTGAAATTGTTTGAAAACTTGAGCCAAGTCTCATATTGTCTAAAAACATGGAAGAGGAACATTGCTCAAGTTGATAAAAGGAGTGGAAGCACAAGGTTATATAATGAACTCAAGTACATGTTTTTAACTTATACCGATCAAAAGCACTTTAAGTTTGTATTTGACTTTTCTTTCTTATACTTTTATATTAGTGTTGTGAGGTTTAGTCCATTTATTTGCTTTAGTGCAGGTGTATTGGGGCGGGGGCCTTGGATGCCTATTGGTACTAGGTGTAGGGAATTGTTTAGGAGAGTAGTGGATGTGTTGTCAAAATTTTTACACATGGTTATTCCTCGGTTGTTGTTAGACAATGGGTTGTGATTTTTTGTCCGTTTTTGAAGTTTTTTCACATTAAATTCTTGTGTTTAATTGTAATATTGCTTTATCTTATTTGTCAGTATGAAGGATGATTCTCAAGGTGAAAATGACAACTTCACCCAACAGTGGTTGCTAGAGAATAGTCTTTGTTGCAACCTACTAAGTTGCTAAAAAAAGTGTTACGTTGTATTTGTGCTCTTTCGAAAAGATTCTGGTTAAGCAAAAACTTGTATTTAAGTATGTCTGTTGTGACCCACCTCTCTTTCCTTGGAATTAATCTAATGCATGGTTTATACATAATTTACACGGTTGTAATATACAAGTGCAGTGAAGTTTGACAAAGAGATAGAAGAATTTTGACATGTGGCAAATTCAAGTAAGAATGTGTAGACACCGTCAAAATTACACATGGTGAAAAAAAACTATTCTGTAGGTGGAGCAAAAGGGTGGAGCAAAATGCTTGAGTCAGGTGCTAGTAGACTAGTAGTGTCTTTCAGTTTTGAGGGAAGATGATCTTTATGATATTGTTGCGGTGCCATAGAAAGGGATGAGTTATTATATTACTAGCAAATACACATTTGCACACAGGCTTGGCTGGTATTGATGCAGGATGTGAGGTGATAGCACATAGGTATTGATTGACATTGATGCAAGGTGTGTGATAGAAAAAATTATCTGAGTGGCCTAATTCCAAGTGAATATACTCGTAATGGTGGAGTATGGTTGTTCTTATGAACCATGATTGTCGATGTTGACAAAAATTGCCGGTGTAGCAATAAAAATAGAAGATATGTTATTTGTAATTAAGGTGGACAATGTTGAAGTCATTTGAAAATAATACCTCTTCTTGAGCTAAGTCCCACATAATTTAAAAATATGAAAGAAGTCCCACATTGCTCAAGTTGACAAAGAGAGTGAAAGGACAAAACTATATAATGAACTAATTGAACTCAAGTCCATGGTTTCAACTTTCAACTTGCATGCACTAGCCAGAAGCACTTCAAAGTTGTATATAATTTTTCTTTCTTACTTATCCTCTTCTATTACATTGGTGTAAGTTTTAGTTTAGCTATTTACTTTGAAGAGTGCGGGTGTACTGGGCCTGAGGGCTCATGATATCTACTGATGCCAGGATACTGGGATGCTGGAAATTGTTTAGAAAAGAAGCTTATGTGTTTAAAAGATTTCACATAGTGTTATAATTTTATTCCTTGGTTGTCGTTAGACAATGGTTGAAGTTTTTTCTATGAGTTTGAACTTTCTTCACGTTAAAATCTTGTGTTTGATTGTGTTTTTACTTTATCTTATTTTTCTATTTAAAAGATAGTTTAAAATTATAACAATTTTGTAAAAAAATTTAACCACTACCAAGATGTCATAAGTAAAACATATTATTGAAAAATTAAAGGACAAGTTTATTGTTCGGGCACAAGTTAGGAAAAAATAAAAATTAATCTTACATCTTCACTTAATAATATAAGTATCTCCCCACTTACCTAAGGTAGTTTATATTGCATTTTTTTTTAAAAAAAATAAAAATCAATGCTTAGGTTACTTTCACTCATGAATGTTTACCTGTTAATGTCATATATATATATATATATATATATATATAATTAAAATAATGTATTAATAATAAAATTAACTTTAATGATAAATATATATATTAAAAAATAAAAAGAGTAAAAAAAATTATTTAATAATAATTTTTTTTATATAATATACTCCTTCTATTTTTATTTATAAGTCACCTTCAATAAAATTTTGTGCTCCTATTTATAAGTCATTTTTTAAAGTAAGTGAAAAATTATTAAATATTTTTTCCCTCATATATCTTGATGATATTTAATAACTTTACAATTTTCAATAATAATGTCAACCAATAGTCTTACTCTAATTAAAGTGGATAGAAAATGTGGAGAGAGATTAGTGAAATAAAAAAATTAAATAAAAATTACTTGGAAAGTCAATACGAATTTTGTTAACCCTAATATTATTAATTAATTTTAACTAATTTTCTTAAGATGTATAAATTAGTTAAAAGTGACTTATAAATAGAAACGGAGGGGGTAATTCTTATATCACATAAAATATATTACGTAGTAATTTATTAAAATGTAAGTTTTAATTTTATAATAAATAATAAAATAATTATAAATATCAAAATATTATTTTCTTAGAAAAATTAAGTAAAATTGATAATATATAACATGAAGTATATTATTATAAAATTTATATTGTGTTTCTTGTTATGTGCATTGAGTATCAAACGATAAACAACACAAAAAGTTGTGCCGTGACTCATAAAAATTGTACTATGCTGTATTACTTTTACAGATTTTATATCATATGATGTACAATTTTAGATCACTGATGGTCCAAGTGTTCCATGCCGTCTGATTTAATATATAATATTGGGTGGTAAGGATTTGTAACCAGTAACCGGATATATAGGTCAGTTGGGAGAATTATTGTTATTGCTTCTTTATATCTCTAAAAAGTGTATATTATTATTTCTGTCTAATTGGTTTTTTTATCCAAGTCCCTGAGATGATGATGTTTTTTTTTTCTGCAGTCCTTTATTTTTGTTGTATGAATATGTGTGGCCAATTTGATGTTTGGCTTCTTTTGTTTTTTTTAAATCAAGTTTTTTCAAATTTTTTTGAAAAAAAAACTCAATTAATTACTTTATTGCCATTGAAGAATAAGATTACTTTTGAGAAAAAATAATAATATTGTAATCGTAGTGTTTCTTTGTACTTAGGGGTAGAAAAATGCCAGCCAGCCTGATAGGGGCCTATGGTCTAGCGTATTTAAGGCATGACCTGACCTAACTTATATTTAATAAAAAGGTTAGGTTCAGGCTTTTTAAAAAGTTTATTTAAGTAAAAATGTTAGGTACAAACATTTCAAAAAGCCTATTAATTAAGCGTAATAGACTCGCCTATTAAATTTTAATAAAATATTTAGTTTTTTTATAATATATATATATAATAAATTATATAAATGTAAATATAATAAATTTTAGGATAGCATTGAAGATTATATGTTGTTTTAGGGATAGTATATGTTCTAATATTATTTGGTTGATTGAAAAAACACATATTTGTGATCTTTGTTATGTATGACATGCAATAACATTTAATAAATTATTATTGGATAAACGCAATAGATTTTTATTTGGTTAAATGTGAAATAATTAAAAAGGCATATATGTTAACCTATTTAATGGCTTGTTGACTTATTTAAGATAGAATTATTGATATTTTTAGAATCTTAAGACAATGTAAACTTATAAATAGCATTCCAGGCTTTATAGGCTTGTTATTTTTATTAGTAAGTAATGTTTTAATTTTAAGATTTTTTCTGATTTGTCTTTATTTAAAATATTGCAGAATATAGAATATTTTTTATTTTTAATTAATGTTTTTTTTTGTTTTTCAACTATGGTTGCATTATTTGATCTACATAAATTATTATGTTTATAACTATTTTAGTTATTATTGTGATATTTTTTTAAATTATTAACGTAAATCTTAATTTAGAAAAACTAAATATGTTTGATTATTTTTGTATTTAGTTAATTAAATTCTAAAATATCAACGCTAATTATGGACATATATTTTGGTTATTTGAATTCTAAATTATTTATTTTTTTATACTTAGTTAATTAAATTTCATCTTGGTATTTGGGTTAAAAAAGGGGTAATATTTTGCTCTGTTTTTTTTACGTCGTCTTCTTTGAATGTGTATTTTAATCTTTAATTAATTTTTTTTAAATGAGTGTTGCCGTAAATAATATTTAAACAAAATTTAGATAAAGGTTAAATAGTAAATAGCAATAACTTGGACAAGAATCATAAACTAAATAGCAAAACAAAATAATACATGGACAATAACTGGATAAAAAAAACCTACTTATAAAAACAAGGATCATTGATGATCTAAATCTGCTTATAACAATCATATATGCACCCTACTTTACTGTTATGTTCATGCATCAAACATACCGAATTTTATAATTTTTCGTTGAAGTTAAGTAGTTTTACCACTAACCGCTGTGGAAGAAATGTCAAACCCACTTAATTGCTAATTGGAGCAAAGGACGTGCGTTTATATATCTAATAACATAAAAATTATACTTGTCTTTTTATCTCTCTTTATATATCACTTTACACCCTAAAATTGTGGTGCACAATGATAAATTTTTTTATCATTATTATTAGTATTACTTTTTTTTTCCTGTGGTGTAGGCTGCAGTTAGTGGCTTAGTGCATTTGCTGTATGACCACTGATTTTTCAATACCACATATTCATGCTTGGGTCTAGATTCTAAAATATCTTATATATAGACTTTTATTTATTTATTTTTCTGCTTTTCGCGAGTGGAAGAGTCAAACGAAAAAGGTATCCAAATTACTCAATTAAAGAAATTAAGAAAGTAACACGTTTAAGAGTCTCGTTAAGGATATTTTATTGAAATTGGTAACATTTTAATTAGAATTTCAATTTTGGAAGTAATACATAGTATCAATTTTAATAAAATATTTTTAGTTTTATATTTTTAACCAGACCATTTTTAATGGGGGTGCTTAAATAAATTCTTATTATTTAAGCACTTTACCTGAGCAAAGTTGCTTAAATTAGCACCTGATTCTTATAAAAAGAGTGGGCCTAATTTATATTAAAAATAAAAAAATAAATATGAGATAGTTAATTTGTGAGTACATGTGAGCCCCACCTGAAGTGCTTATTTAAGAACTTACATTGGAGTGTTTCAGGTGCTTAAATTTATAATGTGATATATACACGTAAGACCCAGCAAAATATAATAAATTAATTCATAAGAACCTAGTTAAGCACCTCTCCATTAGAGAAGGTGCATTGTTTAGCATTTTCCTATGTTTAATTGTACTTTTAATCTTTACATTATATTATTTAATATGTAATTTTAATATCTAATATTTTGGAGCATTTTTCTCAATTTTTCATGATGTTCACAATTAATATCTTTGATATTATTTTTCAAATTCTATATTATTATACACAAACATATTTTTCTATTTTATTTTTATATTTTTTGTTTTAGTCTCATTCAATAATGTTTGTATATGTCCCAGAGTTCAGTTGGTGAGCGCATGACAACATGTGTGTGTGGGTACGAGATTCAAATCCCGATTGTACTTCTTTCTTATGAATAAAAAAAATGTTTGTATATGTCAAGCATAACTTCTAATTAAGAATTTTAACAAAAAAACACTTACGAAAGGACAAGAATTGAATTTTATTAAAAAAAAAATAGGGATTGTAAGAGTTTAAAAAAAATCAAGAAAGAAAATTAAACATTGACCATAAATTGCAATTAAGAAGAAAATTAAAAGATGACCCTATTTTGTTTTCAAAATTAGTACAACATAAATACAAATAGAGAGAGAAACAAACATAGATGCAACAATGAGAAGAAAACACAATGAAAACATTGAGAACTAAAAAATAAACAAATAAAGACAAGTTATGAGATTAAAAGTAAGAGACCTAACACATGTATGTTGAAAATTTAAATTAAACGAAGACTCTATTTGACTCAGTTTATTTTGAGTTTATCTTTTATTTATAAGTAAAAGTAGGACCGAACAGAAATATTAATAAGCTGTTAAAATTTTAAGTGATTTTTTTTTAATGAAGGAAAGAGAGAAAATAAACTACACACAGGAGTTTTTACTTATTTTCCAACCTCTTATTTTCATTAAACATTCACCAACCACCATAACCAAAGCTGGACCGCCACCCGTTACCGCCCGTGGCCACCCTCTGCCGCCTGCCGCCGCCTGTTAATTTTTTTTTAAAAAAATATAAATTAAAATTGCCAAACAGCTTATTACTCTTTTTATTAATTCTATTATTTGTAGCAGTTAAAAGTAACTTTTAAAAAAAAAATAAATGCACCAAATCATACCAAAATCAATTTATTATTTATTTTTTAGTATTGATTTATGAATCGGCCGGTGAATATTTGTAGTTTTGTATGCTATATGTATTTGTTCATATCTCTAACCAATTAATAAACTATCAAACTTACAATTAAAAAAAAAAATTGTCATTGGCCATTTGGGTGTGAGTTATTGTGTGTGTGTTTTTTTTTATTGATAAAATTTAATTTGTCTTAATTTAAGTTTTAGGTTAAAAATTAGTTTATTTAAACAGAATTTATATTTACATAGTTTCAGCTGAAATTTAAAGTATGGTTAACAAACAAAATATTATTATTATGATATATTAAGGTAGTGTTTAGCCTAGTTTTTTTTGGCTTCTCTTGCTCTTATAAGTAAAAGATAGGCTAAACAGTATTTATGATAAAGCTCTTAAATTTAAACTGGTTTTTTTCTTATGTACAAAATGCAAAAAGCTGGCTTATAAGAAGCTAAAAATATGAGCTTTTCAAAAAAAAACTGGCTTATTTGTGGGCCCAGTGTAATTAATACCTGAATATTCTAATTAACATCTGAAATCTTGAATATATTTTCCTTGCTCTTTGCTAAAACCTTCAAAAAATCTTCTTCTAGTTTATGAATTATTCGTTCACTTTAATATTTATGAGTTTTATTATTATTTAAAATTTTTCATATTAAAAAATATTTAATGTTATATTATTATTTTAATAAATTTATATTGCATTTTATTTTAAAAAAAATAAAAATATTGAATTTTATCAAAGATTTTTTATTGCAAATTTATTTTTAACAAATAAAGAAATGTGATAATTAATGATAAGTAACTTAAAAAGGTTGGCACAAAATACTTTTAATAAACAAACAGTTTTTTACTCATAAGTAGCTTATAACGTATAAAATAATGAAATTTTCAAATAGCTTTCAGTTTTTTATTTAAAGCTCTTATTTCCAACTTTTACTTAAAAGCGGCTTATAAGCCAAAAATAAGCCGGGTCAAACGGAGCCTAAATAAAAGTGGTTTTTGCTACTAGAAAGAGAAGGAAAAAAATGTTTCAAACTCAAGTTTGTTCAACGCAAAAGAGACCCCGAGCTTTCTTTCACCAAACTAGATTTAAAGTTAGTTTAATTATAAACTGAATTGAGCAACTGAAAATTAAATAAATAACTTGACACATTGTTACATGCACCAAAAAATAATTTACAAAACAAATTAAAAACCAAACACATACTTAACTAACATTGGTATAGACTTTTTCTAACACAACCAATTTATTAATATAGACATATAACATTTTTAATAATAGATAAATATTTATAGTTACTAATGAAAGAAAATTATTAATATAAATATTTCATTTACACTATCATTTATGTATAATTAATAAAGATCTTTAATAACTATACTAATAAATAAGTCTGACAAAATATACATTAGTCAACAAAGAATATTAATAAATGATAATTTACAAGTAGTGTTGATTTTAGTTTAAGAAAACTATAAGCTGTTTTTCAATTAGGCCTGTTGACAAGTATGTGCAAGTTGTTCTTGAGCACAGTGCTCCAATTATTAGGGGCCTCCAAAAAAAATGTTAATATTATAAAAAAAATACTAAAAGAACGTATTTTTTTATTTTATAAGTTTAGTTTAGAACAAGAACAACTTTTAGACCTATGTATTAATAAATATTTGTGGACTTATGATTCAAATGCAATTTTTTTCTTTTTTGTTGTATTTAATTTCGCTTTTACAATTATTAATAGAAGTAAAAAAAAAAAAATATCTATTATGTGTTTAAAGGAAATTTTTTTATTACCAAACAAGGCCTCCAAAATTTATCCAAATTCATGGTACGGCCTAGTTCCCAATACTTCTACTCTATTTTCTGGTGTTTTGTGTTTGATGTAATCTATGCACAGGTTTTACCGTATGTGTTTTTGTATTATTGAGTACTACTTGTACTTTTTATTAATATATTTGGCTTATTAAAAAAAATACTTGTACTCTTTATTTTTACTTTGATCTAACTTTTAAGGGGAAAAATGTTTCTAAACATTAATTACTTCACCAAAAGGTCATTTAAATAAGGTTTGGTCTAATGAAAAAGTAATTTTTGTTTTTGTTTTTGTCTAAATCATAGTTTGAGGTCTTAAATTATATTGAAAAATATCTTAACAAATTTTTTGCTAAACTTGATATTTTTACTAAATATCAAGTTTACCTACTTCAAATCATGATTTGGATCATCCCGACTATAAATCAAATATGCACTAAAATAATGAGAGTATTTCTATGGACTAAAATGAGATTTTTTGTCCCCATATGGATTTTTAAAAAATTGAAATGTTATCAAATTAATCTTCGGAGATTGAAACATTACTAAACTAGTCTTTTGTTATGACTCTATGATTGATAAGGTGACATTTTTATTATTTCAAACAATTAAACTGATGATAAAGTTTCTTTCAAAAATTAAATTGATGACAACTACATTTTAGAAGAATTAAGTTAATATTTATCTAATGAGAAATTGGAGGAGGAAGTCTTTTTATTTACCATTAAAAAAAGGAAAAATAAGAAAGGAATCAACCTCAAATCAGTTCCTAATAATATAAAGTTAACCCTCGCTTTGGAGTATACTCAAAAAGAATGAAAGATGTTGTAGAGCGCCATGAGTCCAAGCACCGGGCCCAGGTCCAACGGGGAATGAAATCCTAACCCTATTTACATGCTATAAATAGGCGTCATTACTAATCATCGAGGTACGCATTGTATACTGTTTACTCCCGATTAGACTTCATATTGACTTAAGTATCAGAGTCTATGCAAATCCCCCGCACGCCGTCACGGGAGCGCCACTAGAGCACTCAAAGACCGAATTCTTCCCTGGACTTCACTTGCATTATCTCCTTGTCAGGTATCTCTATATTGTGTTGTTTTCATTATTTTGGAACACAACAAAAGAAACTATTGGTTTTTGTCCTTTGGTGATTAGGGAGCTTTTTTTTTTATCAAATTGATCAGGGTGTTTCTGTAAAACTAACACTAAGCCTTTGAACAACTCCTTCCTAACTCTTAAGTTTTGATGCGTTAGACTGAATGCACAGTCTAATGGATCATAACCTTCTTCTTGAACGGTGAATTCCTCAACTCCGGTGGTTAATCTTTGGTGGAGGTACCTACAGGCACTCCAATATTAAGTCAGTCTATCTTCAATGTGAGTCAGATATAGGAATGAGTGAATATGTGCCTTGATCATGAACATGCTCCATATATATAGCCTTAGAAACCTGAATCCACATAAGCTCCTTATCTTTCGGTGAGAATTTAGCATCTCTAACTACCCTATAAAGTAATCATGTACTTATCCTTGTGATCTATTAAATGCGTGCGTGTCTCACCATTGGTCTGACAAAGTTTGAGCTAGTCGATGATACCGGGTGACACGAGGGAGATTGGTTATGAGTCTTATCCCGCGACACATTCGTGGAATAGGTTCACAACAAGTTTGAAAAAATGGTTTTTTTTTTTAAATCATGAAAAAAAAGATGTGTCATTATATTTCCCTCCATCGTGGGCCTTGGTCCACTTGCTTTTTCTCTAGTTTTTGTTTTTGGACAACCCATGCTTTTTTACTAATGAATATAACTCCTACACTAAAAACTATAAAGGGCCTTTCTTCTAGTGTAAAAGAAGGTCTAATTGTTATTTTATTTTAGTGGGTACTTTTGGCACCACACTATTTATTGGGAGCACCATATGCCTTTATTTTTTTAAAATTATCCCTCACACAAAAATGACACACTCACGCATACATGTCCTTGCCAGCTGTGCTGGCCTTACAGGACACACAAAAATGACTGTTTATTCTATTGTATTGCACACACTCGCGGGAGAAATGAAATCTAATATTTGTTTTCTCATGATATTAAATTTCTGGTTTTGTTTAACACGATCCTCTTAAAAAGATCATGATGGTCCAAGAATTTAAAGCCGTTAGATTTAAGATATTTTAATAAATGGTTATGAGTATAGGTTGATACCTATTGTCAAGGTAAGATACAAATTTATCATTATTGTGTTACTCAATGAACCACTCTGTCTATGACTCCACCTAATACTTCCTCCTCATCAATGCCATTAATGACATGTTCATGTCCTTTGGGCCAACCTGCCCGAGCTATTCGGCCGAGTCTAATGCTGCCCGTTTTCATATTTAGGCTTGAGTTCAGGTCCTATTTGCATGTCTTGTACTCAGGTTCAGGTTAAGTACGAGTTCACCTTCGGATTACTCTAATCCATCATTATGCTACATATTATTATGTATTATATTTTATTTTTATTTTCCACCTTGTATTTTATTGTTTTCTACCATTAGTTAACATATTTGTTTTCTAAATATATTTTTCAATAATGTAATTCCTAATTACTAAATATCAATGAATTATATAAACTTTTACTAATAACTATTTTTTTCCTTTGAATCTACGACATTAAGTTGTATCCTCATATATGTATTATTTATTTATTTCCATAAATTAGAAATTTAAATCAATAAGTACTTTATCAAAACTCAAACATACTATTACTCTATTATAGTCAATAATGTTAAGTATTAGCTTTACGACGGATTATCAATAGCCTTAAGGTTTATATAAATCATGACACTATTATATTTAATCATTATAATATATTTATATTAAGTTGTACGTCTGTGTCTACCTAATACTGTCCTCTTTAACCCGATTTTAATTGGACCAATATATCTTTGGGTTTATTTGAGTCTAGGGTCGAGTTCGGGTCTCAATAATTGGCCGAACCCGTCCCACGAACACCCTTAATTAAAATAACTATGGTGAATCCTCCTTTTTTGTGCCGTGCTTGTACCACCTACAAGCTGGATCATGTCCCACCAATAGAATATCGTCACGTCATTGAAAATATTTCCTTTAATTTTAATCTTTAATTTCCTAATAAACTTTTTTAATGACGTGGCAATATTATATTGGTGGGACATGATTGAGGACATAATTTGGGGACACGTGATTTGAATCCCAAGCTATTGGTGTGAATATGGAAAATGTACAGCCATAAATAAAGATGATGGAGAAATCGAGCTGCTTGGAAAGCATAGTAGTCAGTCCCGCATAGCTGAGCGTAGCGACTGACCCTCAAAACGCTATAGCAGTATAGCCCATAGCGGGATGGCCGCTATTGCGAAATTTAAGTATACAAATTGTATAAAATCAAAATTATACTTATACTTAAATAATTTCATAAAAATATTAAGGTGCCAAAAATTAAACACATATTCATTGTTCATATTCATATTTCATAATTAGTAGCATTTAGCAATCATAATTCTAGCTTCTACTTCAAAACATAACAAAACACAATTCTCATAATTCAAACTTAATAATATATAAGTAATAATACACTCCTAAAAGACTAAAAGTGTATTCTAAATGCCATATCCTAAATCCTAACTCCTAATCCGATTCAAAATATTTTTCATCTCCTTTGCAACTCTCATCACTAGTAGAATGATAAGCCTCCTTTTGATGTTCCTCTTCCTCTTCCTCTTCCTCTTCTTCCTCTTCATCCTCTTCTTCCACTTGAGCAAGTTTTTTAGTTTTTGGTCTGCTAGAGAAAGTGTTGCTGCTGCTGCCACCTTGAACTCCTTTACCTTTCTTTAATTTTGATTGTTGCCTAGTGTAGACAATAGGCTCATTAACACCCATAGCACTACCAACAAGCCCCCAAGTCAATGTATCATCATCATCATAAACAAGCTCATCATCAGCTGGTTCATCAAGAGGCTCCATTTCTCCAAGCATCTACTCATTACAACTATCATCAATATCGTTGAGGATGATAGGATCAATAGAGTCTTGAGAATTATAACGCTCTATTAGAGCTTGGTTGTACTTGACAAAGACCAAGTCTTGTAGCTTTTGGTGCTCAAGTTTACTCCTCCTTTTATAATGAATCTATTATTTAAAAATAAAGTTAGCTTCATGAATACTCAATAACAGATGAGTGATGACAAGTAAAATTGCTATATGGTCATAACAATTACTTACATGCTCAAAAAAGCTCCATATACGCTCACAACCCGACGAGCTACAAGTCAAGCTTAGAATCTTGATAGGAATCTTTTGTAAATTTGGCACGTGTTAGCCGTAAGTTCTCCACCACTCGGCTATAATTTGTAAATTAATTAATAATTTATTTACTATTACCAAGTAAAATAAAAGAAGTAAAAAATTAAGAACTAAGTAAATACTAACCAAAAGCCAATATAGTTCTTTGCCTTATTGCAGCCCTCAAACTAAAAAGACCTTCACTTCTCCTATAGATGCACAACTCATGTGAGATTGAATCTACCACTTTTTCAAATTCAGCCATTTTCTCAATGCACTTGTGTAATCCGTGTGTGACTTCGGCATCATTTTCAATAGCAGGATTTGAGAAATAAAATTCAGGATTCAAATAATAGTCGGCTGCATGTAATGGATGATGCAATTGGCATTCTCACCTTCTATCAATAATATCAAAAATTTGCCCATACTTGTCTTTATTATCACCAAAGGCTTTTTGGATTGCTTCCTTGGCCCTATCCATAGCTTCATAGATATAGCCCATTGCTGGCTTTTTTTCATTGTCCACAAGCCTCAACACATGCACAAGTGGCCCTATGGCTTTAAGAGAAAACAATACATCATTCCAAAAAGAAGGCATCAAAACAATACTAGTGGCCTTCTTACCCTTAGTTTCCTTTGATAACTTGGTTGTAAACCAATCTTCGGAAGTGAACATCTTTCTAAGGTTAGCCTTTGGCTTATGCAACCTTTGCAAAGTAAGAAAACATGTTGCAAACCTTGTAACCCCATGTCTAACCAATTCCATTTTGTTTGTGAACTTCCTCATTATATTAAGAGCCAAAGCATTGTTGTAAATATAACCGACAAGTTCCACTCCTCTTTTGATTGTTCTCTTCACCTTTTGTAGCTTCCCTATGTCCTCCAACATTAAATCGATGCAATGGGCAGCGCATGGAGTCCAAAATAGGTGAGGATACTTGCATTCCAATAATTTCCCTAGCAATATAACATTGAATCCACTCCAAATCAATAAGCTATGTAAATACACAATTAATTACAATTAAGTTTAACATGATTGAAATTAGAGTCTTACCAGCTAAGACGTAATTGCTTCCGTTATCGATTACAACTTGAACCACACTTTCTATTCCAAGCAATTGCACGAAATCCTCTAATAATTGATATAACTTCTCTCCGGTTTTTACAAAACTCGAGGCATCAACACTATTGATGAACATTGTTCCACGAGGACAATTGTACAAGAAGTTGATTATAGTCCTATTCTTCTTATTGGTCCAAGCATCCGACATTATTGAACAACCATATTGGACTCTTTGATCATCCAAATGCGACAACATTTCCCTTGTTAGTTCTATCTCCTTATTAAGTAATGGAATTCTCAATTCATGATAACTTGGTGGCTTTAAGTGTTTTCCATAGGATCCAATTGCCGCAACCATAAGCTTAAAGCTTTTAGACCGTGCCACATTAAAAGCAATTTCATTCCTATAGAAGAATCGTGCAATGTATTGGATGGTTCTATCCCTTGCTTCTTTATCACCAACCACACTTGCTTGCCTCAAGTCCTTTAATAACTCTTCTGGCTTTTTCAAGAAAAACACATCAATAGGACTTTACCTTCTTACCAACATTAAATTCCGTGGAGGTGCTACTTGGAGCAACTGTTTGAGGCCTTTTTCCAACTTTAATAGAGTGTATTTCTTCAATTTCTTCCTCTTCATCATCCCCTTCCTTCACTTCTTGCATATAAGATTGAGTTTCAGTCTTCTTCTTCTCAATTGCTTCTTTGAGTAGGTTCTTAACTTCGAGAGGAACTTTCTTACAAGCACCCACATCTCCCCTTATTCCCATTTGATGCCTCTTTGCTCTAGTGATGCCTCCGGTGGTAGTTTTATCACAAAAGTCACAAGTTACTGACTTTTTATTATTTATATTCTTCAAGCTTTTCCATTGCCAAGCAATGTCAATATTTTCTCCGGTAGGTTTTGTAACACCCTTATTACATTTGAGTAAACTTTAAGTAAATGACCAAATTTTTAGAGAATTTTTTTTTACATTAAAAATATTGTGAAATATATTACAAATACATAACTCAATCAAATTCAAACTGTTTTTCGTAAAATACACACATAAGTTAAACTCTTGGATCTATCCACAAATATGTTACAATAAGAGTAAAGATCCTTATCAGAGTTTATTGGAAAAAAAACATCACAAAACACTTATAGAAAATCTTGAAATTTCAGTGAATTATGCCACTAAAGTTGACATCATCATCCCTGACCAAATGAGCTTGCTCACCATCATCATCTATATCCCCATAATGATTTTTATAAACAAAAGAAATATAAAAGAGGGGTAAGTAGATATTTATTGAGTAATAATAAGAGATAATAATGAAATTAAGAATATCTAAAAAAATAAATTAAATATAGTATAATAATAATAATATAAACTTTAAAAGAAATTATCAATCAATCACATCACAATATTCACATTAATGAATGCTTATCATAATAGAATATATGCACACTGACTCTCGTTATCTTTTAATATTTTAACTGGTTGGTGCATCACCGAACTTTTCCAAAAAAACAACTTCGGAAACATCGGGAGTACATGTGCTCTTTTTACAATTCTCGTAACAATATCCGGATCTTATAATATTAAGAGCACACTCTCAACCGATATGGATGCCTTAAGTGGTTGTCGGAGTTGGTTAAGTCCGCACGGAGATGCCCCTGTTACCTGGGCGCTCCCACTCCATTGGGAATCTCCAACCTAACCGCGTCTCTCCCAAGTCTTGTCACAAACAAGATCCCTACTATTGGCCCCCCAGATATTTCTGCTTGTTTCCGTTTTCGAAAAGCATAGTTTCAGCTAATGATATATATTTTCAAAACTCACAGGGACTATAGAAAAACCAGTTAAATTCTCCAACATATGTATTTTTTTTTTAACCGTTCAATTATCTACCCTTCATTTTCATATATCATTTCACTTAGCTGAAACCATTTTTTTTTCATATCTTTCTCATGATTATATGCAAATGAAATGATGTAGCACTACAACCATCCATAATATCATAGAAATACACAATAATTCTACAAACAATCATAACAGATAAAATTATAACTTAATAGAATAATAAATACCAATAAAGTAATATTAATTATAATATAAATTTCTCACAAATTATAAATTATTATTATTATTATTAAAGGTCTTTTCTTTTTTTTTAATAAATAATATAGTCCATAGTTGTTCAATAATGCTTGGAAAATTATCCAAGATGGTCCTGGGTCTCAAGGTCCAAATGAATTCAGTCTCATAGAAATTGGGTTCTTATGTCTCCGGTCATAATTCCTTGTCCTCATGCTACAAAGGTATATATATGTATAGTCCACAACGTTAATAGTCCAATATTCCAATTTTGGCAAATATTTATTATAAGTCATAAAATTATAACCTTTTAAGTTAATAATATTATATCTTAACCTAAGCCATAATTATATTTTATAATATTTCAATATCCACAGCTTAACTTATAACTTTTACAAGTATGCTGTGAAATTTTTGTTTATATTACAATATAATTTAAATTAATAATAAAACTAAAAAAAATAAAATTATCATATTTAAAGAACCCGTAGTAACAATTAATTCAAGTAAGATAATAATAACATAATCAAAGTATAACATGAAATTTATATAATATTTAAAAGCAAATATAATAAATCTTACGGGTCTAGGGCAAAACCATAATTCTTAATTCATTAGTACCCTTAAAACCCAATGATTCTTCCTCCCCCCCTTACCTTGTATATGAGTAGAACTTGAAGAAGATGAAAATATCCTCAAACTTGAAGTATTAACAATTTCAAAAGAAATCACTAAAATAACTGATTTATTTTTGAATTTTGCTAAATATAAGTAGAATTTTTGTAAAATATTTTGGGAAGGAGAATTTGAGAGAGATTATGGCAGAAGTAAAGCTTCAAGAAGAGTAGAGAATGGTGTGAATTTTTCTCAAGAGCTTGCTATTTATAGGGGAGAAATTGAATAGTAAATAATTTATTTAATTGATTTTAAAAGAATAAAAATTAATAAAAATTCACTATGTGGGCCTATCACCAAGATCACGAGTTCTTCACTATATTTTGTCCTCAAATATTACTTTTTCATGAAAAATTATTTTTAACCTTTTAAAAAAATTATTTGTCATTTTGCAATCATTTTGTGAGATAAAATCTCTAAAATTCAACAAGATTAGGTAAAAGATAGAATCTGATGAAATTAATGACTTTTTAGGCATCAAGTAGTCACATAATGTTAAAACTTGATGTTGGAATAATTATTGAAGGTATTTTGGTAATTATAACATATTTTGGAATCATTTTTGTCCAAAATTTGAGAAAATTGCCAATTAATATAAAAATATAAATTTATGTATTTATAAACCTTTGAAATATAATATAAAGGCTATAATAATTTTCTTAAATTTTTTGGAATTTATTTACTATTTATAATCAAATATTTAGTATAACAAGGACTAATTTATAAATAAAATTATAATTTGTGAAATATTATTAAAAATTTTATAAAATTTTATATCCACATATATTACACATAAATAGACTCAATATAATTTTTTTAAAAATTTAAATTCAATAAAATAAATATTTTAATTGTTTTAGGAATCGTAGGGTCATTTTGGTCTTTTTACAAAAACTGATTTTCTTGAAAAAATTTCAGAAAAATATCTAAAAATATTAAAATATTATTCTAAGCATAAAAATATTTTTTTTTCTATAATTATCTATAATTTTCTATATTCTTTAGCTATTTACTAAAAAATATACCTGTTATTTACACCAATATAAGGGTATTTTGGTCATTTTACAATTATTTACTTTAAAAATAAATAAAAATATCTATTACATAGATATTGTCATGTGAAATTCAATTACAATAAGTAAAACTTTGAAAATCCTGTAGCTAAAATTATAAAATTTCTAATATGGATTAATTTCTAAAAGTTCGGGTGTTACAATTCTCCCTTCCTTTTAGAAATTTCGTCCTCGAAATTTGACTAACCTGTTTCGAAAAGATGAGGGTATAGTTCTCTCATCTTGTCTTTTAATTTCCATGTTGCATCTCCCGGGTTGTTGTGACTCCACAGTACCTTCACTAAGACTATTTCTTGGCCTCTAAGCTGCTTAATCTTGTGGTCTTCAATAGCCACAGGTGAGGTTTCATACGTGAGGTTCTCTTTAAGTTGTTTATGATCAGACATTATCACATGAGATGGATTAGGAATATACTTCCTGAGTTGTGAGACATGAAAGACATTATGAAGGTTGGAAAGATGAGGTGGTAAAGCAATTTGGTTTGCAACATTACTGATCCTTCTAAGGATTTGATAGAGTCCAATGAATTTAGGAGTAAGTTTTCGAGACTTAATAATTCTGCCTACCCCAGTTGTAGGCGTAACTTTCAAGAATACATAGTCACCTGCTTCAAATTCAAGAGATTTTCTCCTTTTATCGTAATAGCTTTTCTGTCTGCTCTGTGCTGTTCACATCTTTTCCTGGACCATCTTCACCTTCTCAGTAGTTTGTTGCAATATTTCAGGTCCCACAATGAATTGTTCTCCAGCCTCAAACCAACATAAAGGAGTTCTGCACTTTCTCCCATACAGAGCTTCATAGGGTGCCATGCCTATGCTGGAGTGGAAACTGGTGTTGTAAGTGAACTCAATGAGTGGCAAAAATTTGTCTCAGCTCCCAGTTTCTTCTAACACACAAGCCCTAAGAAGATCTTCTAATGATTGAATAGTCCTTTTAGATTGTCCATCAGTTTGCGGATGATAAGCTGAGCTAAGTCTCAACTTCGTTCCTAAGGCTTCGTGAAGACTCTTCCAAAAACGTGAGGTAATTTGGGATCCCTATCTGAGATGATGCTTGAAGGAACACCGTGTAATCTGACAATTTCCTTGAGGTAAAGTTGAGTGAGCTTTTCCAATGAATACTTCATGTTGATAGCTAAGAAATGAGCAGATTTTGTTAATCTGTCAACAATCACCCAGACAGCATCGACCTTTGAAGAAGTTGCTGGTAGTCTAGTGACAAAATCCATTGCTATGCTGTCCCATTTCCATGTAGGTATATGTAGAGGTTGTAGATCTCCAAAAGGTTTCTGATGTTCAATTTTGGTCTTTTGACAAATCAAACAAGTTGCTACGTACATCACTACTGCCTTTCTCATTCCTTGCCACCAGAATATTTTCTTTAAATCTTGGTACATCTTGGTAGCTCCAGGATGTATGCTCAACTGGCTTTTGTGAGCTTCTTCGAGAACAAGCTTCCTCAATTCTTCATCATCTGGTACACATTCTATCTTTGAATCGAATTATTCCATCTGCATGTTTCTCAAAGTCCATTTCTTTCCCATCTTCTCTTCCTTTCAATCTTTCTTGCAAATATTCATCTTTTTCTTGTGCTTCCTTTATTTGAGTTAAAAACTCATTTGTGACTTTCAACGTTCCAATTTGAAAACTTGTGGATTTCATTTCCACTGCAAAATTCAAATCCCTGAACTTCTCCAGAAGTTCGAGCTCTTTGATCATCATTGTTGAAGCGTGCAAGGATTTTCTACTTAAGGCATCGGCGACTACATTAGCTTTTCCTGGGTGATAGTGCAGTTCAAAATCATAGTCTTTGAGGAATTCCATCCATCTTCTTTGTCGCATATTTAGCTCTTTTTGGTCGAACAGATACTTCAAGCTTTTATGATCGCTAAACACTTCAAATCTCGCACCATAGAGGTAGTGTCTCCATATCTTTAGTGCAAACACTATTGCTACTAATTCGAGATCGTGAGTTGGATAGTTTTCTTCGTGTGGTCTCAATTGTCTTGAAGCATATGCCACAACTTTTCTATTCTGCATTAGAACACATCCTAATCCTTGTCCTGATGATGCATCACAGTAAACCTCGAAGCTTCCTTGTGGATCTGGCAAAGTGAGAACTGGTGCAGATGTCAATCGCTGCTTCAATTCTTGGAAATTATTTTCACACTTCTCATCCCAAATAAAAGATTGTCCCTTATGAGTCAACTTTGTTAATGGTAAGGCCAACTTCGAAAATTCATGGATGAACCTTCTGTAATAACCAGCTAATCCCAAGAAACTTCGTATTTCAGTTACTGTTTTTGGTTGTTCCCAAAGTAAAACTGCTTCAACTTTTGTTGGATCAACGGATATTTCTTCTGCTGATATAAAATGACCCAAGAACTTCACTTCTCCTAGCCAGAATTCACACTTGGACAACTTAGCATATAACTGTTTCTCCTTTAATGTCTGCAGAACGTTTCTTAGATGTTCGATGTGTTCTTCCTGACTTCTAGAATATACAAGTATATCGTCAATGAAGACAACAACGAACTTATCTAAGTATGGGTGAAATACCCTGTTCATGTAATCCATGAACACCGCAGGAGCATTAGTTACACCGAAAGGCATCACTAAATACTCATAATGACCATACCGAGTTTTAAAAGCAGTCTTCGGTATATCATCGGGTTTTACACGAATTTGGTGATATCCTGACCTAAGGTCGATCTTAGAAAATATCTGAGCTCCCCTAAGTTGATCCATCAAATCGTCAATTCTAGGTAGCGGATACTTGTTCTTGATAGTGACCTTGTTGAGCTGTCGATAGTCAACGCATAGACGCATTCCTCCATCTTTCTTTTTTACCAACAAAACTGGAGCACCCCAAGGAGAAATGCTTGGTCTTACAAATTGCTTCTCAAGAAGTTCTTCAAGCTGCTTTTTCAATTCAGCCAATTCTATTGGTGACATTCGGTATGGAGCCATTGATATTGGTCCGGTTCCAGGGACTAGATCAATCGCAAACTCGACTTCCCGTTTAGGTGGTAATCCAGGAATGTCTTCTGGAAAGACTTCGGGAAATTCACAGACGACAGGTAGCTGATTGATATCAGGACTTCCCTCTACTATTAAAGAGGTTAGAATCATGTAAACTTGAGCTTCGTTTCTAGTTGAAGCAGTGACTTGGTTGACAGTTACAAGTCTCGAATCCTTACTTTCAGGGTCAGAATTTGGAGTTTGAAATACTAAGGTTTTGTTATGACAATTGGTGGGAGGGGTTTGACCCTATTTTATATGAGTGTTTCATCAGATTTTGCAACCTCTAAAGCACTCATAGTGAAAACTCTACCAGTGGTTTTCTGCCTTCCAACTTGTTGTTGTTGTGGTTTTGCACGAATATTATTGTTGTTGTTGTTGGCGTTGTTGTTGACACGTGCGTTGTTGTTGTTGTTGACTTCCTTCTTAATTGTTGGGCACATCCTGCTTGTGTGTCCCAGCTTCCCACAACTATAGCAAGTTGCTGTCTTGAATCGGCAGACATTCGCAGCATGTGATCCCCCGCATCTATAACATGTATTGTCATAATTTGATGGTCGATAGGGCGTTGTTTGTGCTGAAGCTTGTGGTCGGTTTCCACCAGAGGAATATCCTTGATGACGAAAAGACATCTGATATGGTTTTGGATATGTGAGAGGTTGTTTTTCTTTATTACGAATTGGCCCTGTATTTCTCACTTGTGATTGTCTTGCTCTGGTGTCATCTTCATAGATTCTGCAAGTAGTTACTAACTCAGCAAATCGAGTGATTCGCAAATAGCCAACTGCTTGCCTAATCTCAGGGCGAAGTCCACTTTGGAATTTTGTACATTTAGAAGATTCATTATTAGTATAAAATGAACAATATTTACAGAGTTCATCAAATTTGGCTGCATAATCACCAATGGACATACTTCCCTGCTGTAGATTCAGAAACTCAACTTCTTTCCTGTTTCTCAAATCTTCCGGGAAGTATTTACTCAGAAATTGTTGCTTAAACAACTCCCAAGTAATTGGAGTGCCTTCGTTTTCTAATTGTTGGCTCTCAAAATGCCATCAATTTCTTGCCTCGCCAACCAACACAAAAACTGCATATGTTACCTTTTGTCTATCTTGGCAATTCATTGCTGTAAAGATATTTTCCAACTCTTCTAACCATTGTTGGGCACCATCAGGGTTGAATCCTCCTTTAAATTTTGAAGGATTGTTTTTCAGAAAGGCTTCTAAACCTTGATATTCTGTAGGTTCAGCAAGTAGCCTTTGGTTCATATTTTCTAGAATGTCTGTCAAACGTCCTAGGAAATGAGCCATATTTGGTTCAGTGTCCCTTCCAGCCATATGGTCCTAAAATTCATAGAGTTAGTTATTTTCTATAAGAATAACTAAATACCATACGTGGCTAAATAAGGATCACTAACAAACAATTAACACAATTTTCAAACAACCAGTCAAACAATCTCATGTCATAGCTGGTTCTAAGACATAAGAGTAGCACATAAGAAGAATAGTCTAGCCATACCCCAAGCCTAGGGAAAGAACTTCTCTGATACCAATAAAATGTAACACCCTTATTACATTTGAGTAAACTTTAAGTAAATGACCAAATTTTTAAAGAATTTTTTTTTACATTAAAAATATTGTGAAATATATTACGAATACATAACTCAATCAAATTCAAACTGTTTTTCGTAAAATACACACATAAGTTAAACTCTTGGATCTATCCACAAATATGTTACAATAAGAGTAAAGATCCTTATCAGAGTTTATTGGAAAAAAAACATCACAAAACACTTATAAAAAATCTTGAAATTTAAGTGATTTATGCCACTGAAGTTGACATCATCATCCTTGACCAAATGAGCTTGCTCACCATCATCATCTATATCCCCATCATGATTTTTATAAATAAAAGAAATATAAAAAAGGGGTAAGTAGATATCCATTGAGTAATAATAAGAGATAATAATGAAATTAAGAATATCTAAAAAAATAAATTAAATATAGTATAATAATAATATAAACTTTAAAAGAAATTATCAACCAATCACATCACAATATTCACAATGAATGCTTATGATAATAGAATGTATGCATACTGACTCTCGTTATCTTTTAATATTTTAACTGGTTGGTGCACCACCAAACTTTTCCAAAAAACCAACTTCGAAAACATCGGGAGTACACGTGCTCTTTTTACAATTCTCGTAATAATATCCGGATCTCATAATATTAAGAGCACACTCTCAACCGATATGGATTCCTTAAGTGGTTGTCGGAGTTGGTTAAGTCCGCACGGAGATGCCTCGGTTACCTGGGCGCTCCCACTCCATTGGGGATCTCCAACCTAACCGCGTCTCTCCAAAGTCTTGTCACAAACAAGATCCCTACTATTGGCCCCCCAGATATTTCTACTTGTTTCCGTTTTCGAAAAGCATAGTTTCAGCTAATGATATATATTTTCAAAACTCACAGGGACTATAGAATAAACGGTTAAATTCTCCAACATATGTATTTTTTTTCAACCGTTCAATTATCTACCCTTCATTCTCATATATCATTTCACTTAGTTAAAATCATTTTTTTTCATATCTTTCTTATGATTATATGCAAATGAAATGATGTAGCACTACAATCATCCATAATATCACAGAAATATACAATAATTCTACAAACAATCATAACAGATAAAATTATAACTTAATAGAATAATAAATACCAATAAAGTAATATTAATTATAATATAAATTTCTCACAAATTATAAATTATTATTATTATTATTAAAGGTCTTTTCTTTTTTTTTAATAAATAATATAGTCCATAGTTGTTCAATAATGCTTGGAAAATTATTCAAGATGGTCCTGGGTCTCAAGGTCCAAATGAATTCAGTCTAAAAGAAATTAGGTTCTTATGTCTCCGATTATAATTCCTTGTCCTCATGCTACAAAGGTATATATATGTATAATTCACAACATTAATAGTTCAATATTCCAAATTTTGACAAATATTTATTATAAGTCATAAAATTATAACCATTTAAGTTAATAATATTATATCTTAACCTTTACCACAATTATATTTTATAATATTTCAATATCCACAACTTAACTTATAACTTTTACAAGTACGCTATGAAATTTTTGTCTATATTACAATAAAATTTAAACTAATAATAAAACTAAAAAAAAATAAAATAATCATATTTAAAGAACCCGTAGTAACAATTAATTCAAGTAAGATAATAATAACATAATCAAAGGATAACATGAAATTTATATAATATTTAAAAGCAAATATAATAAATCTTACGGGTCTAGGGCAAACCCATAATTCTTAATTCATTATTACCCTTAAAATCCAATGATTCTTCCTCCCCCACTTACCTTGTATATGAGTAGAACTTGAAGAAGATGAAAATATCCTCAAACTTGAAGTATTAACAATTTCAAAAGAAATCACTAAAATAAGTGATTTATTTTTGAATTTTGCTAAATATAAATAGAATTTTTGTAAAATATTTTGGAAAGGAGAATTTGAGAGAGATTATGGCAGAAGTAAAGCTTCAAGAAGAGTAGAGAATGGTGTGAATTTTTCTCGAAGAGAGCTTGCTATTTATAGGGGAGAAATTGAATAGTAAATAATTTATTTAATTGATTTTAAAAGAATAAAAATTAATAAAAATTCACTATGTGGGCCTATCACCAAGATCACGAGTTCTTCACTATATTTTGTCCTTAAATATTACTTTTTCATTAAAAAAATTTTTTTTAAACCTTTTAGAAAAATTATTTGTCATTTTGCAATCATTTTGTGAGATAAAATCTCCAAAATTCAACAAGATTAGGTAAAAGATAGAATCTGATGAAATTAATGACTTTTTAGGCATCAAGTAGTCACATGATGTTAAAACTTGATGTTGGAATAATTATTGAAGGTATTTTGGTAATTATAACATATTTTGGAATCATTTTTGTCCAAAATTTGAGAAAATCTTCAATTAATATAAAAATATAAATTTATGTATTTATAAAGCTTTGAAATATAATATAAAGGCTACAATAATTTTCTTAAATTTTTCGGAATATATTTACTATTTATAATCAAATATTTAGTATAACAAGGACTAATTTATAAATAAAATTATAATTTGTAAAATATTATTAAAAATTTTATAAAATTTTATATCCACATATATTACATATAAATAGACTCAATATAATTTTTTTAAAAATTTAAATTCAATAAAATAAATATTTTAATTTTTTTAGGAATCGTAGGGTCATTTTGGTCTTTTTACAAAAACTGATTTTCTTGAAAAAAATTTCAGAAAAATATCTAAAAATATTAAAATATTATTCTAAGCATAAAAAGGTTTTTTTTCTATAATTATCTACAATTTTCTATATTCTTTAGCTATTTACTAAAAAAAATACCTTTTATTTAGACCAATATAAGGGTATTTTGGTCATTTTACAATTTACTTTAAAAATAAATAAAAATATCTATTACATAGATATTGTCATGTGGAATTCAATTACAATAAGTAAAACTTTGAAAATTTTGTAGCTAAAATTATAAAATTTCTAATATGGATTAATTTCTAAAAGTTTGGGTGTTACAGGTTTCACTAGCTTACAAGATGAACTTGATGAAGACATTGTTTTATGAGTTGCTGCTTGAGATTGGGATGATGAAGCAATGAATGAACAGAGGCTTGATTAAATGAAAAACAGAGAAGAAGAAAGGAACAGGGAAGAAGAAGCAGAGCAGAAGCAGAAAACCAGAAGGAAGAAGAAACAGAGCAGAAACAGAAAACGCAGAAGGAACCTGGAATAGAGCAGAAAACGCAGAAGGAGGAAGAAGAAACAGAGCTATGCGCAGAAACAATGAAAACCAGAAAGAGGATCGTAAATCACAGTGGCGCTGAAGAAGGAAGGCTTTTTTCAAAAGTAGGGTTTTTTAATTTAGAATTTTTTTAATGTTTTTTTAAAAAGGATTGGGAAAAGTCTAAAATAGCCTTAATGAAGCCCTTTTTGGTAATTTTGCTGGACCTTTCTTCTCCAAAAGAAACCCTAAATTTTCAGATCCTTCCTCGCGGCCGCGATTTCCGCCGCGACTGCCGCGACCTTAAACTGCTGTGCGACAGAGCCGCCGTCACGGCCAAGGGGTGCGACGCTCCGCGACCCCGCTATAGCGCGCTATTGACTACTATGTTGGAAAGAAATAAAAAGTGAAAGAAAAACTAAATAAAATGAGAAAATGGTGAATCACATATGTTTTCCCTCATTGTGCAATGGCACCATCTTTGGAGGAATAGTTCTTACTGTTGGAAATAAGTTCCACATCGCCAGTCTCACTCTTGAGGGTGCGATTTAAATACCTATTGTGCTACTTCTCATATAGCCAATTAGTTTTGTGATAGAACCTTAACACTTACAATTTAGAGGTTTACTTCCAGAAAAAAGGGGTTAAAAAGAAAGGCATGTTAATTTGGTTTGTGGTCTCTTGGTGAATCTGATTATGCAAAAATGCCGTAATTGTTAAGAATCAAAAGGTGGATGCTCTTGAGGTGATAGATTTGGTGAAAATTCAAGTTTGGAATTGGTTTTATCCTTACAAGAAAGGGGCAATTTTGTTTTTTAATTGGTGTATGTCTCTTCTAGATTGTTTAAAGAGTCTTGAGTTTTCCTTTCTTTTTACATGCTGCTCTTCTCTCTTTCTTCACTATTTCTTTCCTTTTCTTGTTGTATAGACTCTCATTGAGCATCTCTTGTACTCTCAATAGTCTATATAAATGATATTGCTTTGGCTTATAAAAAAAATATGTTTTCCCTGAAATGTTGTGCAACATAGATTCACCCTTCAATTCTTCATGTTTGTTATGCTCCATCATGTCTCTTCTTGCCGAAAATCTTGAGATCCAATTATTCATGATCAAAGCAACATACAAAAAATAAAACCCTAATTCCTCAATCCGTACGGAAGCGTAGTGGAAGAATAAAAACTCCTAAGAATCTTCAGAAGTAAAATAAACTCCTATCGTGATGTTTGAAACAACTGATTCATTCGAAAACAGTAGCTGGCTGACGACGAGCGCCACTTTGATCCTAGATGGAAGAAAACACTGCACCCTCCTTGAAGATCAAAGTGGTCATGAAATCTCCGACCGTGATGGATGCCAAAAAATTCTTTGGGAGAAGATAACTTAAAAAACCATACCTCGTGAAAAAATAAATAATAATTAAAACCCAAGAATTTGGTAACCGACACTACTTGTCATAGCCCGTCATTTTGAGAGGAGCATGGATGATCCCAAAGATAAGTGGACCATCCTAAATTTTCCCAAAATTTCTTATTTCATTACTAAAAGCTAACTTTCTAAAGTAGTTTTTTATCATGTTAAAAAAAAACTCTTAAAAGTTTATTTTAATAATGACTTTAAGAAATTAATTTTTTAAAATCATTTTATCATTTTTTTAAAAAAATAACATTTAAAATATCACTTTTAAAAAAAATTAAAAGACTTTCTTAATCATCTTTTTTCATTCACTTCCAGGATTGTTTAGTAAAGTTTCATAAATAATTATGAAGTTATTAGTTTCTTTTAATTTAATTTTTGTTTTATGAAATTTACAAAAAAAAAAATACTGGAAATGGCTAGAAACAAGTCGTTTCCAATATTATGTACTATTCACTACAAATTTTAAAAAACATAAAAAAAAAAGAAATAATGAAAAAAAAATCAAAACAAGAAATAGAAACCTAAGACATACATGCTTACTTCTATAAACAATGGTATTTAGCTCATTGGCTGCAGTATAATCAAAGATATATTGAATTTTTTTTTTAAAAAAAAAACCATTTTGGGCTACAAATAAAATATTGAGTGGGTTACTTTTTGAACCGCTTTTTCTTTATATATCACTTCACTTTCTGAAAACTGATTTTTGGGGATATTTTTTGTCTCTTGCAAAATTATATTTCTGAAAGTTGTCCAAAAATTAAATGGCGTATGTAAAAGAGGTTGGGTGCAATTAGTAACTACTACCAACTAATATATTTAGGGATTAAGAGATTGACATCATCCCACTTGAGAATGATATCACATTTTTTCGGATAGTAGCATCCGAAATTCATAAAATAGTGAAAATGAAAAGCAAACCACCTTTATTTTTCTGAACGCTGCTATCCAAAAATAGGTAGTGCCTTTCTGAAATGGGGTGGTGTCAATCCCTTCACCCTATATTTAGCTTGAAAAAGGTGATTGTTACTGTTACAACTGAGTATACAATCCACGGACTGCAAGCCAGCTTGCAAAACTCGCGGCGTGCGCTGTCTTAGACCAGAAAAAAATAGGATCATTTATAAAGTGGGTTCCATGGGTAAGGCTATTTAAACCACATGTTAAATGAGTTTGACTCGTAGGTTTGCAAGTTGGGCCGCATGCCACATGTAAAAAATAAATTTGTAACTCTACTTCTAGTCCTTATTTTAAAAATTTTTATGTGTAATTTTAATTTTATAATAATAGTTTTAGTACAATTTAAATAAAAGTAATATTTTTAATGAAAAATATACTTTAATTATGAATTTTAAACAATTTTTTAATAAAATATTTTATGTGGACTATCTCGGGGGCTAACTTGTTTAAACATGAGTTTATATTGGTTGGTGAATATTTAAAAAGTAGGTTTCGCAAGTCAATTCGCTTAACCTACAAGTCGGACTAGACTGTATACCTAACTCTAGTTACGGTCCATATTTGAGCATGCTTGACCAGAAAAAAATATTACAAAACAGGTTCTATCATAAATTACATATATACAACTCACATATAACTCAAACCATATGTTAACTCAAAAATACAAATATTATTTCAATTCTCTATTATCTGCCTTTGCCGCAGCGAGAAAGGTCGTTTTAGCTCATGGATTGAAGTTATAAGAAAGAGTAACGATATATATAATGGGCTAAATTAATATTTTCGTCTTCTAATTTATTTTTTATTTTCAATTTCATCTTCTATTTATTAAAAGTTTCAAATCAATCCTTTAATATTTTGTTTTGTTTCAATTTCGTCTATTTTCGTTAGCTCCATTAAATAACTAACAGAAATATTCAAAACAACGTCATTTTGAGTTAGGACTTACATAAAAACGACATTTGTTTTTGACAATGTTTTTATGACTTTCTATCAATTATTTAACATAGTTAACGAAAAAGGACAAAATTGAAACAAAACGAAAAGTCACATGATCAATTTAAAACTTTTATTAATTAAGAGATAAAATAAAGAAATCATCATCACTAGTCATTTTGCTTTGGAATTTGTATTGTATTTGAAGTTAGATTTTATTAGATTTAGGGCCCGTTTGGTTTAGATTTCAGTAGAATAAGAAATTAAAAATACACAAACTGAGAAAAAAATTAATGGTTGAGATTATTGATTCATAAAAATCAAGATGATCTAATGGAAGTAAATATTTTTAGCTTTAATGCTAAACAAACATACCCTTAGTATTTTGAATGTTTAATTAGCACTATATTAATATATATTAAGTGTTTGATGTAGTTAAAAATATTTATTTTTTTAATCGGACAACCCGATAATCCAACCCAAATCAACTCGTTCTTGTTCGGATTAGTCCGATTCTGATTTTAAGATTTGTTTGCACAAACTCAAACCAAAACAACCCAACCCAAATTATTTTCATCAATCGGTTCAAAATCTTTTAACACCAAATTCGAACCAAACAATAGCCCAAGAAAAAACTAACCTCACATACTCACAATCATGAGCCAAAGAAAAAACTAACCTCACATACTCACAATCATGATAGACATAAAGTGAAGAAGCTAAAAATCAGGCTAGCTTGCTATAGAAAAATCTCTTTGAGACATACGAGACGGAACTTATTCAACTAAGTTCGACCAAAGATGGTATCACATAAACCAAATATGACCAAAGAAAATTCTTTTAATATGTCCACACACTTTGAAAGGAAAATGAGGAGAATATTTTTAAAAGGATGCTCGAGAACCAAATTAAAAAAGAGATAAATGTTTTACCTATTAGAAAAAAACTAACCTCATTAACTCACGGTCATAATAGACATGAAGAGTACAAGTTAAAAATCAGGCCTGATATAGAAGAACCTTTATGAGAGATAGGAGATTGATAAGTGTTCATTTATCTATGTTTTAGAAGTTTATTTTAAATTGTTTTGTAGTGTTTCTAGTGTTTTTATTCCATTTTAGTAGTCATTTAAGAAGATTTTCACATATTTGTTTAGATTGAGTCTTTTGTTGAATTTTGTAGTTTTTGTGTTAGATTTATTTGATCTTAGTTTTTGTTAGATTTAATGTGTTTGATCTTAGTTCTTGTTGTTTTGATGTATTTGTAGGTTGATTGGATGCAAATGATCAAGATTAAGCCAAGAAAATGATTCAAAATAGCCAAAACATGAAGATTTGGAGATGCTATCAAGTGCTGTTAAAAACTATCAAACAGATCTTCTGGGCATGCGAACGCCCTATCCCTTTTTCCCCTGTTGTACCTACACATGCGCACAGGTTCTCTGAGCTGTGTGCACGCCCTCCCTGCAGTATATATTGCGAAAATCATTTTTTGGTCGAGGAATTAAGTTAGATTCTTGGCACGATTTTCTGGGTTTTTCTCTCATTTTCTCTCTTCTTCTTGGGGATTCTTGGAGAACCAAGTTTGTGGACACACAATTGGTAATTCTTGAACTCTTCCACCATGTATCTCTTTTCTTCTCCCTTCTTCTCTTCTTCTCCTAGCATGTTTGGCTAGGTTTTAGGTTAGGGATTGGGGGAATTGACTCATGAACCCATGTAATCCAATTTCTATGATTAATCTAGGTTTCTTTGATTCAATTGAGTGATTACTACTTTGCTTTATGCTTTTCCTTTATTGATTGACTTCAATTATTGAATTGCTTCCGATGTATGTGCTTCTCTTGAGTTTGATCAATGGTGAATTGTTCTAGATGCAATTGTGCAATTGGAAAGTTGATAATTGTGTTTGAATTTTAGTAAATCACCATAATCATGCATGATTCTAGGAATAGGGCTTGTAGATTATGAGACTTTTGATGAATTCACCTTTTCTACTTGTTTTTACTAAAATTAACCTAAGGAATTAGGAGATTTGGTTTGGAGCAAAGGGGTTAATGTTCTACGGATAGACTTAACCTATATTTTTGTGAATTCTACCTTCAATTGCTTGTTTTAACTTAGATTGATCTGGACTTGATTGCATGAGTGAGAGAACCAATTGACCCCAACTCCTAACATTACTTTGAAATTGTAAAAAAAACTCTTAAAACTTTTCTACATCTTAATTGTTCTCAATTATTTTCTGATATGAATTACATCTCTCATCACATATTAATTGTCCAACTAGTAACTATCTTGAGGGATTGGTAATCTAACACTTAGTCCCCTAGTGAACGACAACCCTTACTCTATCTTTACTCTCTAAACCGACATAGTGCATTTGCTATCATGACGTTTGCCTATAAAGATAAAACTTATTTTATTGTAAAAAATTCTCTTATGCACTTACATTTATAATTTTAAGTTTATTAAATCAATAAATATTGACCGAAATTCATCCAAAACTTATTTAAAGATATTGATTTTTTAATTTTCTTTCTTTCTTTCTTCCTTTAATTTTAATTTTTTTAATTAAATTGGCCTCACTGACTGTAGATCATAGGTTTAAATGATATTTTCTTGAAAAAAAAGACCATATATAGTTTTGACCAAAATTCACAAAAAAAAACCATATATTTGAGGAAAAAACCATATAAGAAAGCAACTAATTAATAATAATTAAGGTCAATGACAATGTGGTCTATGTAATTTAGAGAAATAAGGGGACAAATTAAATTTTCAGTTCCATATTTGTTAGTCTTATTGCACTTTTGAACCTCTTTAATTACATACGCTGCACTTGTATTTGCCTTTGCCTCAATGCTTGACTCTTTTAATTAAATTAATTAATTAATTAATTAATAATTAATTCCTTTCATGTATATAATGTCATAAATAGCTCACAGTTACTATAACTTGCATGCACATAGCAACTTAGCTATTATGGAAAAAGACTTTTTGGACGCGTGTGAAAGAGATAGCAAAGTATGAAATGAATGATGATTGCACAAAAAAAATAAACAAAATAAAATTTAATAAGAACCTCAACTTTGAAAAATAAATAAATAAAAAAAAAAAGAAGCACAAGATACTTATGGAAAATGAACACAATGTTAGCGTTATATATCTATCTATCTCTCACGTAAGTGATCATCAAGGCCCCACCAATATGTATGATTTATTTTTAGTGAATATATCATTTTCAAAATATTTTATAACAATAATGAAACTTGATTTTTTTCTATACACATGCAAATCATCATGTGTTTATCAACTGAATTACATGAATGGACATAATAAATCTTGATTTAAATAATATTATTTTTCGTTTACCGAGTATTCTCTCATTCGTTCTAATATCATGGTATAAGATTAATTTATTGGTTATAATTATGCTTATTTAATTTTTTTACTTATTTTCTCTTTAGGGTTCGAGTTTTGGGTTTTTTTTACCATTGCACTAATGATAATGCCCTTATCAATTTTTAAGCAAATCTTAAATTTAAGCTTCATAAATAAAAAAGTTTTAAAAATAAATAAGCCTCTTGAATTTTAGTGTATGTACATTTAGGTGTAATTACTTTCAAAATGTATATTTTGGTCTCCTGAACTTTTTAAAAGGTGTCCTTAAGTAAAAAACAAAAATATTTAGTAACAGTTTTTTATCAAAATTAGCGATGGTTTGAACCATCACTAAATGTTATTTTGTATTTAAATGCACACTTTAAAAAAAATACAGAGAATCAAAATACACAATTTAAAAGTAATTACACCTAAATATACATAATTAAAGTTCGAGGGACTTATTTATTTTTAACTCTAAAAATATTATAATAATAATAATAATAATAAAAACTATTAGCAAAGATAATCTAAGAGGGTATTAAGATTATGTCCACACGCCTAATAAATATATGTTTTTGTCATTATCAGCAGGTATGTTTGGATCTTTAGAGAGCATTATGATGAACACCATTCATTAGTTGATTTCATTATGTATGTGGGTGACCACTAGGAAGATAACATTAAAGAATAATAAAAAATAAATGGCCCAATTAGTCCCTAATTTGTGTACGACTTTTACATTAATCCTTAAACTAAAATTCTCATATTAATTACGTTCATAGTTTGTTAATTTATCAGACATATTAAATAATTTTAATTTTTGGAGTTTTTTTTTATGTATCAGAGTATTTTTTTAATCTATAACTAGAGATTAATTTTTTTAAAATATAAAAATAATTAAAATAAATTTTATCTCTTTGAATTAAGTCGTTTTTAATTAATACTTGCAGTTGTTTCTCAACATACCCAAAAAAACCTAGGTATTTACTAGTAACTGTATTTGAAAAAAATACAAGTTTTAGAACCTGTTTGACTTAATTTACATTTTTATTTCTTATTTTTATTTTTATTTTTTATTTTCTATTTTTTGAAATGCAGGAAACAAAAATTGTTTGTTTCCAACATTTCAATAGATTTTCTTTATAAAATTTAAGAAAACAAAAAACGGAAAATAGAAATAACAAATAGAAATACAAATCAAACATGCCCTTAGACAACGACATTTGGACTAGAGTTCAAATATTAGTCCTTGAAATTTTCAGCAGTGCATGTTAGTCCAAGAGATTTCAAAGACGATTCATTTAGTCCTTGTAATTAGTTTATAATTAGTATCATTAATTTAGTTCACACTTGTCTCTGACATTTTAAAAATGATTCAAATAAATCCTTCAATTTGTTATTAGAAATTTAATTTTAGTCCCTCATTTTTTCGACAAAATTCAATTAAATCTAAACCTCAACGATTTTAACTGTAAAGTAACAATAGTAACTAAACCCTAAATACAATATCAGAAACCTATTTACACCCATTAAAAATCTTAGGGACACAAACTTTCAAAATTAAAGGACTCAAATGCCCTTTTACTCAATTGTATTTAAGTTGTGTTGGTATCTTTGGAGTACTTTGATGTGGATCCTAAAGATATTTTTTTTATGATAGAGAGAGGGGATGATGAGAACCTTGTGGTTTTTCTTTTTTGAGAGGCTTTTCTAATGTGGGCCAATTTAGACATAGAAATCTCATAAAGAGATTTGGTTCTATGTATTGATTAGACATCTAACAATATACTACTAACATGGAGTCATTGAGTTGTTTTTGCCCAATCATGGCCCTTTAAAGTGGGGTTAATTAGGACTTTTAATTTCTTAACCAAAGTTGCCAAAAATGACTTGCGAATATGGTAACAATAATTATTATTATATTTATGTGCAAAATAAAAGCCAAAGGTATACCTAATCCAATTGTTTAACTTGAAGATTAGATACTCTTAATTAATTAACTATTGGTCCGTTTGATTTGTTAATTTCTAAGGTATAGTACAGGACATAATTTTTTGTTCTGTGTTTGATTCAAAAACCTGTCAAGTAACAGCACAAAATTTGAGTCACAGTACAAAATGACAATTTTTTGTACCTCACTAAACTAAGGGACAACTTTCTTGTTCCATGCACAAGTTAAAAAAAAACATAATTAACCTTGTATTACCTTCCCCATTTTCTCCACTTACGAGGTAGTTTATGTTGTATTTTTTTTAATCAATGTTTACGTCATTTTTTTGTCATTTATATATATATATATATATAATTAAAATAACGTATTAATAATAAAATAAATTTTAACGGTAAATATAAATATTAAAAAATAAAGAGTTAAAAATATTTTTTAATAATAATTTTTTTATATATAATATAATTATTATATTACATAAAATATATTACGTAGTAATTTATTAAATCATGAAATTTTAATTTTATAATAAATAATAAAATAATTACAAAATATCAAAATATTATTTTCTTAGAAAAATTTAAGAAAAATTAATAATATAACATGAAGGATATTATTGTAAAATTTATGTTGTGCTTTTTGTTATGTGCATTGAGTATCAAACGATATACAACATAAAAAGTTGTGTTGTGCCTCATAAAACTTATACAGTGCTGTACTACTTGTACTGTCCTATTCACGCATCAAACGCACCTTATGTATTACATCAAATGACATCAAGTATCAAACTTAGTAAAATGACATCAACCATAACTTTTTATAATCTTTAAATTTTACTAATCCGACCATTAAAATGAAAATTTCATATCGTTTAAAATTTTTTTAGTATTTCATTTAAATAACACATTTTAACGTTAAACATATTATTTAAAATATACGTAAATTTTTACTTCAAGATTACGTAGCTATAGATATCTAAAATAACATGTTATTTAAAACATGTCATGTAGATATGAAACATCACTATCACGGGCATTAGAAGGAGTCCACATCAGTTTCCTCTTTTATTTGTCGGCCATTTGTCTCTTTCTGCCACTATTTCACATATTTAGTTTAGGATTTCACTTTTTTTTCTCCCAATATTTTCGTTTTCACCGCCATCAAATTCATATTATTATTATTATTAATAATATTTTATTATTATTATATATGTGCACCACTAACATTCTCTAGTTTAGTATGTAGTATATTTTTGTGCACATAAAAATTATTAAAGTAAATTTTATTTTTTTAATAAAATCTTTTCAATATAAACAGTCAAAATCAAACGTTAATTGCATATTTAAGGAACTGAGGTAGTAAGCATTTTTTATGATTCGAATTCTCTCTAGCAAATATTTTGTCTATTTCTTTCCTAATTGTTCATTTTAATGATTTTTTATTTTAGTCACTCCTCATTTAACGCGTAGCACTCAATTGACAGTTGAGATTGGTGCTAGTTTCAACGGAAGTTAGAGAGGATCTCAACACCATTTTTTAATATAGACTTTGTTATTATTGTTATTAGAATTTTTCTAACTCGTGTCCACATGGCACATATTAACAATGGTTAGTAATCAATCAAATTGAATATAAAAAAGAAGTTATTGAGTAGTAGTTGGTGAGGAGTATAGTTAGAGCAGTCAAGGTATAATAAAACAATCATGGTTAATATGTCTATAGGCACAAGTTAAAAAAACCCTTACTATAATTAGATTAAGCATAAACCAATTTTAGTAGACAGTTGATTACAAGAGAGCTAAAATCTTGAAAGGAATTCATATTGTAAGGAAATGAAATCAAGATCACGTTTATAATATATCTAAATTTGAACCTTACAGAGAATATCAGTTAGAATGACAAGAATAATGAAACTCGAAAGATTAATGTTTATCTTGGTAATAAGATAATTGATATCTCAAATAAAATTCACATAATTTATTTTTGAAATAAGTTTTTCCCCCAATGAAATACAAGGAGACAATAGGGTTACTTTGAAATTGTAACCATAAATGAAGATAGATCTTTGAAGAAAAAAGTGGGAAAAAGAAAAGAGAAAAAGAAAAGAAGCAAAATTGTTGAAAATGAGAGAAGCAAAAAGGGACACAAGAAATGGGGACATAGAGGCTTTGTTGATGGAGTTTCAAGTACTTAGGAACGTTTTCATTTGGTGATGAATTTGGTCTACATGGACAGTGTTTGGCTTTGTCTCCAATTATTAATGATTAAGGTACTTTTAAGGTGCGCGTGATCGTATCACTTGATAATTTTCTTATGGTCATTGTTGTGCTCAAATGCCACCACCAAACAGTACCTTATTGCCGCTTTTCAATAATGACAAACCAATCTTTTCCATAAAGAGTTTCTATGGGTTGATTTGGCTCAAATTTGGAGTATAATGTAATTTTGACCAATTAAAATGAATTGGTTTGCTTTTGTAATTTGAGTGAAACATCAATTTAGTGTTATATTCATTCCTTATTAATTTTCTCATTTTGTTACTTAGATTTTATGGTTATGATTGGGTAAGTTTTTTTTTCCCGTAACTATAACTTTTCTTTGTTAATTTCATTATATTTATTTGTCTTTTATATATGAATTAGAATTCTATTTTTTTACTTCATGCTTGGTTTGGTATGATCATCTATTCCATAATTCTTAAATTGTTTGTTTAGTTGAGAAACTTGGCTTATAATTGGTTTTGAAAAGAAATATAATAGAATTTCTAATCTAGAGATAGATAGAAATTATTATGAATGCCTTTGATATTGATTTTCATTGCAAAACTGAGTTTCATTGTCTCAAAATATTGAACTTTGAATACTTGTATGCTTTAGAATCAAATGACAAAGATATTTGCATTTGTGATAAATGAGTTTGAATCAATTCATGTACAGAATTCAACTTTTCTTATTGAAATTAGGAAAAGTGTAAGTAGCTAATAGTGAAATTCAATCCCAGGTGATTTCTTAACATTGTTTTTAACCAATTCGTTGACTTTACTTACTATTTTACTCAACTAACACAACAATTGCAACTTCTATTTCTAAAAACTAAACTTAGTGTCTAAATGCGCGATTTCTAGTGCTCCCTGTGGATGATACACGATTTAACCACTATATCTAAAACGAGTTACTCATTCTAGTATCACTAAAATGGTTAACAAGCTTATAACTTATCAAAAGCAGCTCTGAATAACTCTTTCTAATTCTATTCTTATCCTTTTTAAATAATGACAATTAATACTAATATTATATTAATATATTATAAGTATGTCCTTTTAAGTCATTTGACATAATTTTAGCTTGTCATAAGCTAGTTTTATCAAACACCTCCACCTACTCATAAGCTATAAGTTAATTTTACCAAATAGAGCTGATATCCATTAAAAGGTGGCAATCCAGTAATAAAATCCATAGCAACATCCTCCCAAATTTGGCTTGTTGGCAAACCAAAAAATTCTGCTCAAAGGTCCGGACATCTTGATGCATACTTTGCCAAAAGAATTGGGAAGTGATTCTGGCCAATGTTCTATTGAATCCAGCATGACCACAGATCATCAAACTATGAAACTCTTGCAAAATTGAGGGGGAATAACCAATCGGCCCTTCTAATATAGAAGCTCATCCTTAACTGTATAGTTTGGGATGATGAGTGTTTACAACATAGTTCCATGATAGAATTCAAAGTAAAACATTCCAACAAAGCTTGTCTCAATATTGGTAAGATATCAGCTTGAACTTGTGACAAGGCCATAAAGAAGGACCAAGATAGTGAATCTGTAGCCAAATTCTCCCTGCCAGGTTTATACTCAATGGTAAAATCGTAACCTAACAATTTGTTCAACCAAGCTTGTTGTTCAGGGGTTTGAATAGTTTTCTCAGTTAAAATTCTCAGGCTCTTTTAGTTATTTTGGATGATAAACTTATGACCAAAAAAATAATATCTAAACTTAGCTATAACTTTAGTAATGACATAAAACTCTCTCATATAAACATATTATTTTTGTAACCTTGGGGTCAATTTCTTGAAGAACAAGGCCACTGGATGATGTTGCTGGCTGAGAATTGCTCCTATGCCACATCCAAATGCACCCGTCTCTAATAAGAATGATTGAGAGAAATTTGGAAGGGCAAGTACCGGTGCCTTGGTGATGGCTTCTCTCAACAATTGGAAGGCATGAGTATTCCAATAAAAATTATCCTTTTTTAACAAATTTATAAGTGGTGCTGCAATAAAGGCGTAACCTTTTTATGAACCTCCTATAATAACCTGTGAGTCCAAGAAACCCCCCACAACTGTTTAATAGTGGTTGGTATTGGCCAATCAATTACTGCTTGTACCTTGCCTTTGTCCATAGCAACCCCAGAACCTAAAACAACATGTCCCAAATAGTCTACTTGATACAGTCCAAATGAGCATTTAGATAGTCTAGCATACAACTGATGTTTCTGCAATAACTGCAACACTATCTCTAAGTGAAGGAGATTAAAAGACTAAATTGGATTGTAGACTAATATATCATTAAAAAAAACAACACAAATTTTTGGAGGAGACCCTTAATGACTTGATTCATCAAGCTTTGGAAAGTAGATGAGGCATTAATAAGCCCAAATGGCATCACAAGCCATTCATAGTTGTCTTGATGAATCCAGGTGACAGTTCTGTATTTGTCAATAGGTTCAACAATATTTGATGATAGCCTAACCGCAAGTCCAATTTAGAAACATAGGTAGCTCCAAACAGTTCATCAATAAGCTCATCTATTGTCTGAATAAGGAAACTAACCTTGATTGTAATGACATTTAGTACCCTATAATCAGTACAAAATCGCCATGTGCCATCTGTTTTCTTAACCAATATGATGAGGGGGGGGGGGGAATCGACTGGTACTCGGAGTAATTATCCCTTCTTCTAACATATCATGCATCGTGACCTCTATTTGTTGTTTTTGACTATAGGGTACCTATAGGGCCACACCTTCATTGAGGAAGCATCTAGGAGCAACGGAATAGTGATCTTCTGACCTTGGTGGAGGTAAACCTAAGGGAACAGTAAAGACTTTCCTATAAGTGTGCATAAAAATGGCCAATTTAGGCTCTCTATTAGTAGAAAACTGTAATAAGGGATCAACAGGGGAATCCTGATGCTGAATTTGGAGGGTAAACATCTTAGAAATGGCCTTGATATGATGCATTCTCCTCATATGGTGGTACTGAGCAGGAGTAGGCAGTTGTGGCCTATCACCATGTAAGGTAATGAATTGATTATCCAAATAGAACCTGATAGTGAGATTACTATAGTCACAAATATGTGGTCCTAGAATAGCTAGCCACGCTGCGCTAAGAACCAAATCAGCACTTGTAACTGGTAGTAAGTACACAGGACTGTCAGAGAGTGTCCATGAATCTGTACTTCCAAATTTCTGACTAAACCTTTAGTAATTAATGCATTTCCATTACCAACTAGCACTTGGAAATTAGGAATCAGCTCAATAGGAAGTTTGAGGTAGTGAGTTAATCTTGGTTGTAAAAAGTTGTCTAAGCTTCCTCTATCCAATAAAAATTGGATAGTCATGCCATTAAGGGACCCTTTGATATTCTTGGTACCAATTCTAGAAGAGCCTGTAAGTGCATTAAATGACAAATGATGCTCCTTATCCTGTGGAACCATATCAACAACAATACTTTTCGCAGGTGGGCTCGAACCTTGGTCAATCAACTAATCCTCTTCCATTTGCAACCAGAGAAATTGCTCTTTATGAAAATGGTGACTAGGAGAGAATTTCTCATCACATGTGCAGCAGAGCCCTTTTTCTCAACATAGCATCATCTCAACAAGTGACATTTTCTTAACATTGATAAGTTTGGTATGGCTAGGTGGGGTAGGTAACAAGGGTGGAAGTAGAGCTGTCAATCTGGCCTTTGGCCCCAAGGCCAGTCCAACCCAACCCCACATTTAGCCCTATTATATTGACCCTAACTTAGCTAAATAATTTTTTGGCCCTAATACACCTGCCCCTTAACTAACAGGGCTGGAACAAATAATCTGCAGGGTCAGACCAAGAACCCGCAATCAGTGTAGATTCTATAAATAATGAAGATGAATATAAAAATAAATATTGATATTGTATTTGTTGATAATGATTCCTAGAAAAACGAGCACGAAATTGTCTTGGACAAATTAACCAAAAAAAATTTGACTTGGACAATTATTTTTTAGGCATTTGTGTGCGGTTTAATTGGTTAAGCAAAGTGTGTTTTTTATTTTTGTTTTTTTTTAACTTTATTGATATATGGTTCTCATTATCATGTTTGATGTTCACTTCACAGTTTGTAGACAAACAAATTAAAGTTTGCAATTGGTTTTTATTTTTGGTATTGGTTTATAAAATTTTTATTTAGAGTGTAAATTAAGGGAGGTCATGCACTCCATGTACGTAACTCTTTCTGGGCTGTCAATCGATATCTTTTGTGTTTTTTTTTTATCATTTTTACAATAAAGATTTAGGAAAAGAAAATCTATCCAATTAATTAAAAATTTGGTTCTGGATCATTCAATTAATCAATATTATACAATAATCCAATTCTCATCTAGCCAGCACATGTGACTTTATAAATAAAAAAATAAAAAATTGACCCTGATTTAGCCCTGACCTTGGCCCTAGCCCTATGGCCTTTTGGCCTTGCAGGGCTTTCAAAATCTGGGCCAATTTTGGTGCTATGAATTTTTTGGCGGAGAATGGAATTAACACTATCTCTATTGGAAGTGGCACCATCCTTTTTATATGTAAGAATCATAAATTTATATACTAAAAAGGATGATGTCACTCCCAATAGAGATGGTACTAATCCCATCCACCTTTTTTGGCCCTAACCCTGCTGAGTCAGGGCTGGGCTAAATGGTCCATTTTGACGGCTCTAGGTGGAAGGCTGGTGGATTTTTAGTGTTTGGGCTAATGATTGGGTAGTGTTTGAGTGTATTGGCTATTGGAAAAGGTTCTGGTTTAAAAGTATATTTTTCTTCATATAGTTTGGCTAGGGAAACAAAACGCAACAAAGTAGTGGGAGCTTGGGCAAGCACATTGCGACAGATGTCAAGTTTAAGGCCACCAATAAAATAGTCCAATAAAGCATCAGTAGTCACACCAGTTACACGATTAGCCAGTACGGTGAAATGAACATAATAATCATGCACATTACCAATTTGCGACAATTTAAACGAATTAGCTCTAAGACACTCATAAGGAGATGGTCCAAATTCCAACTCAAGAGCTCGTGTGAGCCCAATTCAAGACTGAAATGGATCATTGCTCATCATCACCTGAAGTCGAGGAACAACTTCTTGTCTAAATTAATAGTAGTAAAAAGTAATAGTAAGATGGTGATCATCTGACATTTTATAGTAATTGAAAAATTGCTCCGATTGAAAGATCCATTAAAGAACATCATAACTATCAAATCAAGGAAAATTCAACTTAACATTATGCATCTGAAATGGTTGTGAAGTCTGGGTATCAAAAACAGCAGGACCCATGACAATATTAGATTGTTGCTAGATAGAGTATGAGTGTGGATTCTAATGTTTCAAACCATATATTATTCTCCTTGTCACGAGATTTCAATGTCTCCAGAATGTGTTTGACATCAGCTTATAGTTCCTTTAATCAGGCATTCTCAGCCATGAGTTCCAAATGAAAGCACCAATTTGTTATATGAAAATAACATGAATGAATCCAGCGGAAAAATAGTATAATGTCTTTGTAAGTATTATTTATAGTATGGTATTTCTTACAAACGAAGAAAAAGACTACTAGTAGATAGTAGCATAACAAAGAAGAAGAAGAAATTTCTCTAAAGAAGAATGAGAGAGAAGATATACAATATGACAACCATGTCTCTCTATAACCAAATTTCTATTTATCCTCCCGTGCCCCACACATAGTCATGAAAGTGTGAATTTGGTAACTGGGATCGAGTGCTCCTCTCTCTCCCTATGACTCTTGCATTAGCCGACACTTGTCCTTTCATCTTAGCCTCATTAACACATTTTTTATGAATTTGTTGATTTGTCCTTGTGATAGACTGGTTAATGATACTTTCTCTGTTTCATAATATAAGTCCATAACAATTTTTTACACAGCTTAAAAAAAGTGTTACGACATTAGTCAGAGCAATACCAAGTATCGCAATCGAGGTATTGTTGGCTTTGACTTCTTGAGCCTCATAGTTTTATCCTGAAAATGCGTCTTGGAGGGTTGAGGGAACAAATGCCCCCAACCTACCTTAAGATGTGGCATGCCAAGGTGTAGGATGCACAAGAGCGAGCAATGCCCTAAGCCCTCCTTCTTACACCATTTGTTCCGACATGAGTTCATCCAACATTGAGTACCATAATTGAGGTATAGGACCTCACGATTTTAACCCAAGAAGGCACCTCGGTGAGTTGAGGAGAAATATGGCTTATAAAGTGCATGTTGTTCCAATTTCTACCTGATGCGAAACTTGAACATTATCCAAAACAAAAAATAGTTAACATATTGATTTTAAAAAAAATTATTACCATTTTATAGTTCTATCTCTAATCTCTAATTAAATGTAAAACACACTTTCTCTGTTAATAATAATTTACTCTAATTAAAAAATTAAGAAATACTTCAAGTGTTATGTTTAAAGATTTATAATATGAAACATAACTTTCTTTTATGATTGAGATTATAGTATTATGCAAGGGAGGGAGTATATGAGATCCATAGACATACATTAATGGTTGACCTCGGACTAACTCAAATAGTAGTACTATAATGATTCATCAAAGACATAAGTTCCATAATTTCTGTGAGGACATTTCATGTTCCCACAATGTGTCTATGCATGAACAGTTAACACAAAAAATTCCTCACTTCTTCAAAGTTCATGCAGATATAGTTCCTTCACACACAAACACATATGGCCCACCATATTCAAGTACAATACAATGCATATGAGTTCATAGAGCCAACCACATGGGTTGAGCACTCAACTTCCAATCAAAAGTCAAAAATTTATAAAGTATAAACCAAGCCATCAATTCTCTTCTTCCTTAAAAAAAAAAGGAAAAAAAAAAACTACTATATTTACTATTTTGACAACATAAACACTTTACCCTAAAATGCTAATTCCACAATCCACATCCATATGTAGGATAGTAATAGGGATAAAAAAACATTTGTCTCCCGTCAATTTATATATATACATAACTTTTTATCCATTTAACTTGTCACAAATCATCAAATTAAATACCTTAACCTACTCACAAGAAGACTTGAAATTTGAAAAGTGCTCTGCAATGGAAAGACCCTGCATCTTCTCTGTTCCAGAGGCTCCTCCAAGTTCAAGCACCACAAATCAGAATCCAAAAGAACAGAAGCAGAAATCTGTTGAAGAAGAAGAAGAAGAAGAAGAAGAAAGAGAAAAAGAAACAAAGGTTGATTCTTTATTGGATCTGAATGCCTCTTGCAGTTCAGAAGCAACAGAACTCAATCTCATAACATGTTTGGATAATGATATTCCTTCATCTGATCCAGATTCTAACAATTCATCATCAGAAAAAGACCCTCTTGGTGGTAGTTCTGATGCAGCAGAACAAAGGGTATTCTCTTGCAACTACTGTCACAGAAAATTCTACAGTTCACAAGCACTAGGGGGTCACCAAAATGCTCACAAGAGAGAGAGATCAATAGCAAAAAGAGGTCACAGGCTTGGAACTCAGATAATGGCTTCAGCAGCAGCTTTTGGAATTCCTCTTATGCATAATAACAACCACCGTTTTGCAAGCATGGCTTCTTTACCCCTTTATGGTGCTTGTAGTAATAATAATAAACCACTTGGAATTCAAGCTCATTCTATGATCCAAAAAGCTTCTAATGGATTTGGATTTGGATTTGGAAGTTCTTATGGAAATCATCATGGTTGGTCAAGACCAATTATTCATCATCAACCTGGAATTGCAAAGCTTGGTGTCAGTGTCATAGATTTTCACAGAACAACACAAGCATTTTCATCAAGAGGAAGTAGTGTTGGTAGGTTTGAGATGAATTCTGCAGCAATTAGTGGTGGAAATCATTTGAAAGCTAATAACAAAGAAGAAAAGAAGAACAAGAATCTTGATTTGTCTCTCAAGCTTTGAGCTTGAGGATTGGATAATTTATCTAGTCTTTTGTATTGATTATCATCATTAATTGATCTCAGTAATTCTAGATCAGTATAGTTTAAGGTTTTGACTTTTTTTGCAAAACTTATTTTTCTCACTGTGTGAAATAACATTCTGTTGTAAATTTGTTCATGGGAGGATCAAAGTTTCTTGTTAGTGATGAATTCAGAATTATTCAACTCCACTAAAGGTCAGATGCCTCATTGAGTAGAAATTCTGTGTTTGTTATGTCCTTTTCTTCCTAAGATTTTTTTCTCCTTTCATGTCAATAGATATGAAAAATCTAATAAGTGCTTTTTTGTGTTCATATAACTCTTGTCAATCTCAAGATTAAATTAGATTTGTGATAGCTTGTTCTGTTTTCATAAATTAAGAGTACTAGCTATGTCATGCTCCATGCTTAATTATGTATAGAAATCTATCAAACTAACAAGTTTTTTTTTTTTTTTTCCAAAATAAGGTTTTGACCCAAAAATTATATCCACATAGGATCATTAATTTCTAAAACACAATTCATCACTACTCCTCAAACAATAAGATTCCTAGTTTCCAATATCATGTGTTACATGGGCATGGGCCAATAGTAAAGTGAGTATATTAATTAGGAGAATGATAATAAGTGTCTTAAACTAATTTAGAATATTAAATATAGTGTAATTTTAATTTAAAACTTCATATATTCTTTAGCAAGACTCCATTAATAAATATTAAGAATTAAGAATTTCTCATTATATCACATGCCAACATGCTTCATTGGTCTCAAGTTTTACACTCTAGAAAAAAAGTTTTGTCGCTCATAGTGATCTTACTTGACTTGAGAGCGGAATTAACTAAACGTGAGATCTTGAAAAGAAGATTCCCCCCATTTCTTAAAAAAATAGAGAAGATCTTGACAATTAAAATATTTTTCCATAGTTTTTAATAATATAATAAAAAATTATGTAATGATAATTTGAACCATAAGATTAAGAAATTGAGGAAATCTTAACCAGTGATTTTTGGGGAAGGGATTGATACTACCCTACTTGGCAACGGCACCATCCTTTTCAGGCAACAACGTCTAGAATTCATAAAGTAATAAAAATAAAGAGCAAATCATCATTATTTTTCCGGACAACAACGTCTAGAAACATATTTTCGAACGCTACTATTCGAAAATAAATAGTACAGTTCTCAACTAGGATGGTGTTAATCTTTTCACCCGTAATTTTGTACCATATTTTTAAAAAAAGAAAAACTGAACTTTCAGAGTTGGAACTGGATAAACTTATGAACACATCATATGTAATGAATGAAAGAAGTTAGATAGTAGTTTGTTTGTCAACACATGAAACAGTAGGAATAAGACTTGCTCTATTATAATGGTTTTAGCATATGAAGGCATTTTTGTCCTATTTGAGGTTCATGTACTAGGTCATTATCATGAAGTGGCCTCAAATCTAGGAGAGATTCGTGTGTTTTTATATATTATATCTTAAAAGTATAATAACAAGTGTATACAGCAACAACGCAACTCCTTGTAAGAAAGGACAAAAGGTTTCACGGTTTAAATAATACTCCATCAATTTTATTTTATATTATAAAGTTCTCTTTAGACAATACTTAATATTTAATACTATAAGTTTTCATTATAATTAACAAAATTTTATAAAGAAATAGTGTAAAATAATTGATACAATAATAAAAGAAAAATAGAATAAATTAAAAAGATTATATATAATTTTAAAAATTAATATATTAATTAATTTTATTATGTATTTTTTAATAAATGTAATTATCTAAATAAAATCTTATAATATGAAACTGAAGATGAGAGTAATTAGCAAACGTGGATGTTAGTCATCAAAACCTGCCGTCACATTCTCACAGTGGCAACCAAACTAGAATAGTACAAATTGAATTTCACATGGTTCATTTCCAAGGAATTCTCTTTTTCTCTTGTTTTATCTATTCTGTCCAGACAGAAAGACTAATGTTTAAGAAAACTTTTATTGATTATCAATCAAAATAGAAAATTCCCATGCTAACCCTTTTATTCGATTTGATTTAAGAAGGCTAATGCCATCAAGTAGATACATCAAATTGCATCCAACATGTTGGTCGGATAGTTGAAAAGTACTACTTTAAGTAGTAGGTCATCAATTCCAACCCCTTTATTAGTCATTAGTCTTAGAATAATGAATAAACAATTTAGGGTAAATTACACCTACCTCTCTTGAACTTTTGGAGTATTACACTGTCCAACAGCATGTTTCCAAACATAACACAGACCTCCTCTACATGTTTCGAAAACTATACAGCTCTCCGTTAAATGATAACGGCGTTAACCTTTGTATATCTTATTTATGAATTGACGATTTTATCCTTTATTAAAAAAGAAAACAGCTCTCCATTTCATCTCGAACCTTCTCAGCATGGTGAAACCCTTACAACCTTGTGCCCCTTTTTCAACTCGCGACCTACTCAACCTTGCCTCGATTCTTTAAGCCGCGACCTCGCCACTGTTTTTGAAACTCGTGACCTCACGACCCTTCTTCAACCCTACGACCCTCAAAACACTTCCTCAACCCTACAACCTTCCCAAACCCTTCTTCGATTTTTTTCATCTTCACCACTTAATATTTCTAATTTGGGATCACTTCATCTTCGCCTTGTCCAAGAGGCATCTTCTAAGTGATCTTTTGACATTTTAGATATGTTTTACTAATTAAACAATTTTTTATTTTTAAGCCCCAATCGCTTATTTTTGAAGTGAAAGTCTGATTACTTGTTTGATTTGATGTAACTTTTCCAATTAAGTATAAAATTGTCTTTCCATAACTATGAGGTCATGTGTAAATCACATGTTTTTTAAAAATTTAACTGTCTGCTAACGTGAAGGGATGTCAGTGTAATGTAAACAAACTTTAGGGGAGGTCTGTGTTATGTTTGGAAATATGCATAGAGACAGTGTAATACTTCAAAAGTTTACCCAACAATTTATAAACAAACACATCTTTATTAATTATTATTTTTATTTATAAATTGGTTACTTGTCCTTAGGGATGACAAAATGGGCCTGATCAGTTTAGCCCGCCAAAAAGCAGGGCGGGACAGGCCAGCCCGCCATGATTATATGGGCTCACTTTTCTAGCCTGACCTGTTTTTTGATTGGCTTGGCAGACTGCAGCTAGCTCATTTAGCCCGTCAAAAATGAAAAAAAAATACTTTTTATATATAAAAGAGCTTTCCTAAGAAAAAAATGTGTTTTTATTAAAAAAAAAATATATTTTCATAAAAAAAATATAACTTTTAATTGAATTTATTTTTTTAAAATTTTAACCTCTTTGCATAAATAAAAAGATACTCCCTCCGTCCCATATTAAGTGTCGTTTAAGGTTATTACACACAATTTAAGAAATGTTATTAATTTTTTTTGTTTCTATACAAATAGTTGTCCAACTTCCTATTATACCCCTTATCACTCATATTAATTAGTGAGTCACATCTCTCAAAACATTTATTTTAAACTCAACTACTTAAGGGTATATTTGGTAAAACATAATTAATGTTTCATTGAAACTATAAAGTGACAAATAAAATGGAACAAATTTTTTTCTCGAAAACGACATTTAATATGAGATGGAGATAGTATATTTTACAAGAAAAAGTAAGGAAAACATGTTGACGAATTAGTTCACCCTGGCCTGCCGTTGGTTTGCAGGGGTTGGCAGGTTAAACGGGGTGGCGACTCTAATATTCAACCCATCCTTCCAATTTGAGGCAAGCTAACGGGCCAAGCCCGTTTTACTGGCCCTAATTGTCCTAAGAAGCCGTTTAATATAAGAGCTAATTTTAGTCACTTTCTTAAAAAAATATTTCTTTAATAAGTAATACCCACCTTATTTAATTGAATATTTATCTTATACCAAACAAATAATAATTTTAAGTGACTGTTTTAAGAATTAACAAACATTCCTAATTTCAAATGCCTCCTAAAGCCAATGGTTAGGGAAATCCTCATTTTAAAAAAATTGTTAAGGGAAGTTTTCGCCACTCACAAGCGATCTTGCCACCTAGACTCAAATTAGTATCTGAATTCTAAAATTTCAAAAGAGATACACATACGACTAATAAATGCAAGAGGATGGATACTTGTTAAAATTTCACATGTTGTCAAGTGAAAACAAAAATGTTTGTCTCATCATATAGCATTAAATATGCGAAATTTTGACAAAGTTTGTGACTATCTATGAAGAGATAGACATAATTTCTTACATGAAAAATGTATGCAAAATTTTATCTAGAGGGTTCTCTCCAATCTAAGGCTGGCCATTTTTTTCCCTAATCACATATACACAACAAGAGACAATTATATTAGAGCTAAGAACATTTATATTATAATGAGACTATCTCAAATGAAGTTTTTACTATTTACAAAGACTCAAACCTGAAATTTAAATTGGTCTGCTTTGGCCGAAAACTCGTAGCTTAAGTGGCATAAGGAGAACTTCTTAGAGCTCAAGGAAAAAGGTTCAATCCCCGGTGGAATAAATTTAAAAGTAGTATAGTGTGGGTGAGTTTATGTTTAAACGATAAGAAAAATAGTCTGCTTCGACTTAATTTATTGCCACCTTCACTCTTTTTTAAAAAAAAAATAAAATTACTCTCTCTATTCCTTTATAACAGTCCACTTGAGAAAAAAAAATTCTATTTCTATATATCTACCCACTTATTATTCCAAAACTATATTAATCATTCCTTTCTCAATTATTCCCCCAACGTGAATTCCAATTAGTACTTGTAAATGTCCCACTATCCACCAACTGAATACATGCATAGATATGGAAGAGTATTAATAGGTAGTTCAACAAAAATTTTAATAAAAACAAGAGTAATAATTATATTTATTAATATATGTATTTTATATCTAGGTAAACAGATAAAAATGATCAAAAAGAATATTTAATACTTATTAATCCATAAAAAACACAAAATCTTAGTACTGCATCCATGTTTAAGAGTGACTAAATTAATCACCAAAGGTATACCCAAAGCATTATGTATCCATTTTGTATCTACTAATTCGATTTATAATTGTGGAGATCTAGAGAAGGAACACACGTGAAATGTACATGTTATCACTACCAAATAGTGTAGAGTTGCTCTTAACTTTTATTTGTCTAATTCAAGACCCAACCCAACCCTGATGTAATCAATCTTCTAAGCCATTAGCCATTAGGATTGATTTAGTGGCGAGAGATTTTGATAGTAAGTATGAAATAGGTTTAAACTTAAGTGCAATAATGTAAGAAAAAAAAAAAACTTCCTATTTATAACTAAAAAACCCAAACATCCAATCCAATCCATCTTCATTGCCTCATGTTGGTCAACAGGGTTAATGTCTAGCATATTATTAAGGAAATAGGGCCGCTAAACAAGAAGAAAAAACCTATCCCTGTCCTCTCTCCATAAATGCACGAGTATCTATATACTCAAAAATTTTACAAGTACTCATAGATATTTACATATATTCAAAGATATTTATTAAATGGATGCTCTAAGGGCACTAGCTTAGGGCACTAGTTGCCTTTAGGGCACTAGTTAAAGTTACTAGAAGTAGAAAAATAATCATAATAATACATTGTTCCGTCTCTCGGAAATACAAAAAAACTACACATTCTAAATATCATTTGCCCTTATAAAAATAAGAAATAAACAGAACTTTCCCTTGTATGAGGAAACCATCCTACATAATCATGTTAAGTCAACAGAAATACGCAAATAGGATAAATTTACCATCCCTATTCTGCATTTCTGCTAATGCTATTTACTCACTCATTCCCATTCGACTCATACGAGAACGACAGCATAGATTGATGATTTACCTTCATGCAAATCATACCACACTTGTAACATTTTCAAGGGAAGTTATGAATTCCATAAAAAAAACAAATGATTTTCTCTCTTCACTCACTTCAAAGTCCAAACTCACATTTTCAAATCCACTTCTAGCCATTTTTGTCTCCAACATCAATCACTTGGGGGAATAATTGTGCATAAGCTTCAACCAGTGGACAAACCGTACATGTTTGAGGGCAATGACATAGCAGCAACTGAGCCAAGCATAACGGATGGTAGAAGGGTTCGAAGAAGAAATACTCTAGTAAATTTGAGGTTAAAATTTAACCCCTAAATGATGGGAAATATTACTCCACAAAATTTTGCTCTTTTCCTTAGTAATATATGACATTCCCTTAGAAAATTTGACTCCCTTAAATTGTCCCATTTCTTATCTCAAGACCAAACATACTCTTGAGCAAAAATATATCAAGAAACATGAAAGACAAAGAAGAAACAATTTTATACAGGTCTGCATCCTTACGAAGAATTCAATGGAAGGTGGCCGCATGAAAACTCACGTTAAACAATACCCTAACATGTCACATGATTCAAGACTAAAATTTCACACTTCAACAATAAATGTTATTGTACTATTTTACATACATATAAATTGTTGTGATTGATCCATAGTTAAGATTCAACAAGTTTTATACTAGTTGTTGAGGGTCTAACACAACCTGCCTACTTAAGTTGATTGTGGTGGTAGAATTGATTTTGTATAATTGATTTTGAGCAAAATCGATTATAAAGTGATTTTCATTTGGAAAACTAGTTTCAGAAAAGTGATTTCAGGGGTGATGTCTAGGTCAAAATTGCTTTTGGAGTGTAAATGAAACATTATATGATGCATAATTGATTTTGTTAGAAGTAGAAGCAACTAAAAGTTATTTCTTCTAAAACAATGGTTTTAGCATCATAATTGATTCTTTAAAATTTACCCAAACATCACATATCAATTATCATTTCTTCCAAACCATGGTTTGACCACTCTAGAAGTGATTCCAAACACACACTTAGCAAAAACAAGTCTTGCCAAGATAGGATTCTACAAGATTCAAAAGGCACCAAGATAAGAATTCAAAAAAGAGTGATATGACACATTAGTCCTTAACTTTGTAGGATTTGTTCACATTAGTCCTTAACATCGTCTCCGATGCAAATAGGTCCCTGACTTTCTGTTTCATGATGCATTCTAGTCCATGTTGTTAGTTTACAATTAACCTTGTTAATTTTTGTTCACATTGATCCCTAAAATTTTAAAAAGGATTCATATAGGTCCTTGTGTTTGTCATTAAAAGTTTAGTTTAGTCCCAAAGTTTTTCGAAAATATTCAATTTAGTCCAAGAACTTAACGGTTTTAATTAAAAACTAACAACAGGGATTAAATTGCATCACGGAGCACAATGTTAGAGAGCGATTTGTGCTGCCGAAAATGTCAACGACTAATGTGAACAAACCCTACAAAGTCAAGGACTAAATGATGTATTTTTTAATTCAGAAAATGTCAACATGGACAAAGCCCAATCTGAAGTTAGGAGCAACTTCTACAGATAAATAACTATTCAATCAGAAACGCTAGAAAATCTTAGAAGAATTTCACTGTATGTGTTTTTGTTTTGTGTGTATATAAAGCAAAACATAAAATATGTGTAATCTTGTCACCAATATCAGGCAGCATATTATGCCCACATATCACCAGATAAAGCATAATAATGAAAAGCGGATTATGAACACAGAACTTAAATCAGAGGCATCACAAAATAGACAATACAAAAAAGTCATCACTTGCGAGGACAGAATTTATCTAGCTAAAGGTCTTACCCATAACATCATGTCAAATGAAAGTTCTCCAGGTGACCGCGGCATCAATTCAGATTAGTTAGCATTACTACAGCTTCTGAACCTCAAAAACAAATTCACACTTTAATTCGTTAGTTTTAATTGTTACTAACTTATTTATAATTTTCTAAACTTTTTGCATTATAAGATCCAAAACAAAATGTATCAAAAACCAGAAGGCAAGTACCTAAACATTAATGTGTTTTAGCAATACTTGTTCCAAATAAAGAAATTCATGCAAATACTACAAATCATATATTTTTTACAAGAGAAATCCATAAGTGGCAAAATTTGGAAGTGCTTACATCAGTTCTCTGTTTTCAAAATACACGAAAGTTGAAACTATCTATCCTCCATGGAAGTGAAATTCAATCCTTGTTCACCATTCATTCATCATATATTCATGCAAGAAAATACATAGATTATTTGCTGCCCTTGCCTCCTAGTGCTCAACATTCTTGAGCTGAATTCCAATAAAATAAGGAAATTGACGCCAAATACTTCACAACCAATTTGTTTTAACTGGAGAAACAAATTCCTACAACGGCAAAACTTAGCGTTATATCAATTCTCACCTCCAAGCTTACCAATCTATTTCTCCACAAAAGACTTGAGCCGATCCATCCATCGTAGAAGTTCAATTCTATCCTTGTTCATCATGTAATCATGTAAGAAAACAGCAAGTTCATTATTTACTCCCCTCACATCCAAGAACTCATATAACTTTTCCTGAATCTTAGCATTAAGTTTCCTGAAATTGATAATTGAAATAGAAAATCATTAACAAACCAACAATGAAAACTAAATATCTTCAAAACAGCTTTTTACGTTGAATTCAGACTTGCATAGTTGAGACATAGACATGGAATTTTTGGCCAGTGAACCAATGAACAATACGGAAAAGGTTAAATTTGTATCACTATCATCTCTGCCAAACAACAAATGAACAAGAGGCACAGGTGAAACAGTAATTCAAACCTGAAATCAGGTCCGAGATAAGGCCTAGCAGGCATGCGACCACGCCTTAATATGAAAACTTTCTCAATATCTAAACAATCTGGCCATGCTGAGCAGACAAATTCTAATTCACTGTCACCTTCTCCCTTTGATACATCCACAATTAGACTAAGGTGAAGACGCACATTTACCCCAGAACTGTCATCTTCAAGCACAGGAACATGTACACACCCATCAAACATGGTAGCTTCAATTTTGATATCTTCACTGTCTCCAAAATTCCCCTTAATTGTGATCACCTGCTCACCAGGTCGTTCTTCAACCGTAAATGAATTGAATTTGGTCTCAGGCTGCAAAGTTAGAAAAACACATGAATATTCTACGAAGTGATCCTAGATGATAATCTATAATGAGGTGTTTCTAAAAGATTCAATTACACTTATTAGAATTTATCTTATCATATAATCATATAAGCATTTAAGAAGGTATTTGATTAAACAAAGAAAATTTCAGTTCTTAGGTTAAAATACTTTAAGCTTATTTCAACATGTTGCAAACTCTCACTGAAATTGCAAAAGGATAGTGAAATAAAGTTACTATATATCAGCTTATGCCTTATTGTATACCAAATGTTTGATTAAACAAGCCTGTTTATTCAAGTTTATCTTATTATACAACTACTTGATTAAACTTATAATTTATAAAGACATTGTATTGGTCTTTGGTAAATTACTTTTAGCTTATTTCAACATGTTATAAACTATCAGAGAAAATACAAAAAAGATAATGAAATAAAATTACTAAAATATAACAGCGTGTTCTATACAAAGTGCTTGATCAAACACGCTTAATCATTTAAATTGATCTTCTCATATAAGTATTTAAATAAGCATTTGATTAAACTTACGAAAATAGCGTTTAAGTTTTCCGTAAAATACTTTCAGCTCATTTCAACATGTTATAAACTCTCGCTGAAAACCTAAAAAGATAACGAAATAAAATTACAATGTAATTGTTTAGATTTTTACTACGGGAAAGTTTTCACTTCACTCTTCGATTCTTCGATTCTTCGATGAGTGGACAGAAATTAACATTAAATTAGAATTGGAAGAAGAATATGAACCTGATGTGGAGGAGCGTATTCGGATTGGTACTCGATTTCGTTTCGCAGAATTCGTAAAATGTTGGATTCAAAAGGCGATTTGACCACTGCTTCAGCTTCTGCTGTGTAATCTCTGTTTCCGAAACCAAAGGTAGAAGAAAGTCTGTTCCTCAGTTCTGCCGTTGGAAATATCGACATTGATGAAGAACAGTGCCGTTTCCATCTATGTGCTCTTTGAACCGTTCGAATAAAACTAGCCATTGAATCGGAATATCAATTTTGCAGTTGAAAAACGGAAATTGGGGAACGGAAAGGGTTTAAGGCTTTAAGCCTTTCCTCAGTTTTGTTTTTTATTTTTTATTTTTTATTTTTTCTAGGGTCACGGTAAGTCTTTCCCACAGCGAAATAAATAAAGAGCAAAGTTTTGTATACACCTAATATTTACCTACCATCCATTTACATCCAGATTATTTTTTTAATGTTAAAAATTAAAAAATAGAATGTAAAACTTATTTCACTGATTAAGTGCATTGTAAATGAATTGTATACACTAGTGACTTTATATCAATCATTGTTGATTAATAAATGATGTTTTATTTTAAATTTTGAGCCTACATATAGCACCTCTAATTGTCGTTCTTTTTGTTATCAGACACATTTATCATAATATAGCACTTTTTTTTTATCAAGGATATCCTATGCGGGTTCTGACTCACAACAGAAGACTAATCCCTTTCAGACATAAAAATTATCAAAATAGATTTTGTGTTTAAAAACAAAGCATTTTTTATACACACGACCAAAATTCGAATCCTTATCCACATGCTTAAAATATCCAACTTCTATCAATTATATCGAATTTAACATTGTTATACATTACTTCGAATGCTAAGTGCAAATAGGTTGAAATGGCTACATGATAGAAGTGATAATGCAAAGTTTTTTTTTTTTTTCTGGCAAGTCATTCTTGATAAATTCCCTTCTAGAGTTAACTTGATGAATCATGGGGTAATTCCCAATGTTTTTTATGCTAAATATGTATTCTATGATGGTAATCTAGAAATGGTGCAACATTTATTTATTTTGTGTAGTTTCACGAAGAAAGTGTGAGAGGGAGTTTTTTCTTGATTTGGATTATCTGATGTGGTTCCAAATGCAATTCTATTAATCGGGCTTATTTTTGAATGGGTGATTCAAGGGAAGAAAGCTAAAAGGGCAATTAACGTAGTATAGGTGACAATGATTTGGCTCCTATGGAAACAGAGAAATGTGGTTGTTTTTAAATAGGCAGTATATGATATTCCAAATATGTTGGATGGAATTAAAATGATTTCATGGTAATGGTTCTCAGGTCATTTCGTTTCTAATTAATATATCTTCTCTGATTGGTGTGTATGTCCTTTAGGCTGCATAGATGCTTCTTGAGTATGGTACGGATGGCTATCTTTTATATTGGTGAATGGAGTTTTGATGTGTACAGAATTGATTTAAGGGAAAGATATGGAATATGGGGAAAGGTAGCTGAAGAAGGGTGTTTTATTATCTAACGTTTGTTCTTTGTACAGGTGTTGTGATTTTTCTGGCCTCCTTGGTTAGGTTTTTGGCTTGTTGAGAATCATCTGGTATTGAATGTGGAGGTTGCGTTCTATCTCAAGAGTTAATATTATTGGCCCCTCTGGTTGGCTAATCTCATTCTTAAAGATTTGGTGGCTTTGCTTTCCTGCTGAGGTGTTTTTGTGTGTTCCTGTTATGGTATTATTATGGCTGGTATTCTTTCTCTTAAGTTCTAGATTTGTTATTCTGATGCTATCAAGACAGCTTCTTATGGAGCAATGTGGTGGTGTTATTTTGAGCTATGTCTGATTTAAAGCATGCTTCCTCTTGGTCAAGCTAATTGTGGTTTTAGCCATTGTATATGGCATTTCTCATTATATTTTCACTTGTTTGGTTAGTTTTGTATGGCTTATCCCAACCTGGAAGTGTTAGTAATACCTTCCAGTTTGCGGGGGCTATTAGAGATAATTAGAAATAGATTAGAATTTGTTTTGTTTTGTTATTTTAGGCAGTTACAATTAGTTTCATTTCTTCTGGAAACAGTTACTTTAGTAGTTACGTTCTGAAGCTATAAATAATGGCTTCTCCTTTGTAATATTCATAAGTTGTGAATCAATAAAATTTAATTTTTATTTTGTTCTTTTTTCTCATTTTTTACCTGAGATACCATGTTTACTAACACACCGCCCTAACCCAAATCAAGTCTTCCATCCCAATCATCACAGCTGCCGCCAACAAGCACACCCAAACCCAGATAGATCCCTTTGAGTCTCCCTTCCACTAGTTTTTGAGCGAGGGGTATTTTAGAAAAAAAATTTGATTTGTGTGGTGAACCAAGAAACATGTGTGGTGCCAATAGTGGCCACCTCTGAATTTTTCATCCCACCTTTATTTTTCTCGGAACCCGACCTGCTTAGTGCGGGGCGGGGACAGGGAGGGAAAAACCCACCCCTGCTCACCCCGCCCCGCCCCGTTGTCATTGCTACACCCAATACTTGTATCTTGCTTGCGTGCTCTGGTTCATACTTGCCACAATACTTATATCGTGTGTGGGTGCTCCTTACGGTTTCTTAGTTCTTTCACATTGGATGGCAAGTGCAAAAGAAAAACCCTAAACACTTTCAACTTTGTTCTCAGTACCAAAAGAAGAAGAAAAAGAAATGAGTAGAGGGAGAACCGATGGCGTAACCTTCAAGAAGGAGCCTTACATTAAGGATTCAGGGCCACTCAGAGTGTGAGTATTCATTTAATTCACCTTGATTTCTCGAAATTATGCATGAGTTTTGAATCTTTTACGAATAAAAGATTATGGTTTTTTTTTTCTCCAGGAAGAACATGAAGTTCTCCACATTATCAGAGTCAGATATTGGCAAAATGGGTGAAGTTCAAGTGTGGAAAGGTGTATACTATGATCAATTCGGTGAATATTATTGTTGTAGGAATTTGATTTAGATATCAACGATATAAAGGGCGGTGAGAAATTTGTGGCTGATTATTTGTCCAGATTGGTAAATAATGACGTAACTAGTAAAGAAGAAGAGATAAAAGAAGAATTTTCTGATGTAAAACTTCTAATGGTGCAAACAAGACCATGGTTTGCAAACATGACAAATTTTAAAGCTCCAAGTTCCTGAAAAATTCAATTGGCACCAAAAGAAGAGGTTTCTCACGGATGCTCGGTACTATGTCTAGGATTCTCCTCATTTGTTCAAAATTGGACCTGATGGTTTATTAGGAAGGTATGTGACTACTGAAGAAGCAAAGAGCATCTTATTGCACTGTCATAGTTCACCTTGTGGAGGGCATTTTAATGACTGTTGTCAAGGTCCTTCAATCTTGTTTTTATTAGCCTACTTTATTTAAAGATGCTTACCTTTTTGTGTAGCATTGTAACAATTGCCAAAGAACATAATGAATTTCAAAGAGGCATGAAATGCCATTATTTCAAACTATCGGCAAGACCCATGTCGACTGATGCTACAAAAAAAATAGAAAAATGTTAGAGGGAATTTTAAAAGGTTGAGAATTTAAAACACGAAACAACGGGTAATGTACCCTTTGACACGACCTTACTTGGGACCCCCTTGTACTTTATCGCCAGCTCAATAAGTTCTTTTTTATATTCCTCTGGCCATCAGTAAGGAACTCATCTGGAGTGACGGGCTTATTAGACTTACTGTCAACCTTCATATAGACCTATGGGTCCCATCAAATTGGAAAAAGAAGGTCATTCTCATCACCCCACCAACAGCATGGAATGCCACTCATCACATAAACGTTAAAATAAGGATTTCGCCATTTGCCAGGAACCTTGTCCTCATGAGAGAAAAAAATACCATAATGCTCTAATAAAGAGACACCCATGTGCTGACATGGGTGTACGGCTTGAAGAATTGGCAAAACACACCCCTCGAGGGTTCCCATCCATTCGCCCAACAAAGAATCTCGAATGACTAGATAAAGACCCACTCGTTGGGATGAAGTTACGAGGGAACCACGAAAAAGAAATCGAGAATGTCCTTTTACATTACGCAAAAAGAAGGCGGGCATCATATTTTCTAAAGTTCCAGTCGCACATCTTAAGGAATTCTTTGCCACTCTCCGTAGCTCCAGAACAAATGCGTTCATTTGCATACACCAAGTCAGCGTATTAATAGTTGTCCTTCTCAATCATTGCTTTGGATGAAAAATGAATAGATTCCTTCAGCATGATTAGATGTCCCTCCGTTCTGAAGTCAAATTCTTCTCGAAGGACATTTTTGCTTATCTAAGGCATGTTGTCTATATCTGGAAGGTTAGAGAACTTCTTGATCTTTGCAGCAACCTCAACGGGATCAACCACCACAATCTCCCAAAAACAGGACCTACGAAATCTCTTTCTTCCTGGCTCATTTCGTCTGTTGAATATCTCGAAAAATTCTCACCTGAATCATCTCCTTGCGACTAGGATAAAACTGGATGACCCACTCCTCGCCTTGTTTCATGCAATGAACTGGTAGATTAGATGAGACCCCTCATTGAAGCGATCGTGATTAAGCTTGACGATGAGGAGGCTAAGACGAGGACCCACGTTGAGACAAAACCCTTTCCTACAAATAATAGGCAAAATCCATGAGATCACTGTCAACGAGAACACCTCATAACCAGACGTTATAAACCAGTTATTCACGCCATGACCCCATACACTTTCGTGTTGAGACCTTGATCCCTCACTACGAGAAGCCCCGCTCATTTGACCCTTTGTTCTATCCCACACGCTTACATTTGACAGGGATGCGCTTGATGACCCAGAGGCATTGTTAGGATATGCAACCCGCAATTGCGCATGGGTTGTTCCCCAAGGGGTAGGGAGTCCTAGCTAGAGGATTTCCACCCCGGACTACAGTTTGGGGTTCTCTAGCCATGGTTTGGGGTCCTTTAGCTTTACCTAGGGTTTCTCAAAACTTATCACTCCCTAGAGAAGAAGACGAAGATGAAAGAACAATAGGGCTTAGTTCCATTCAAAAACTCCCAAGAAAAACAACGATCCCCTAACGATGGAAGAAGTGAGACTCACGACGGTGCAAGGGGAAAGTAGTGGCAACGCCGACAAAACAAAAGCAAAAGGAGAATCAAGGTAAAGGAGAGTACCTGGTTTCCAATGGAGCTATGAAAATGAAGCAAGATGGAGAAGAAAAGCTCTTGTATCCAGAAAGACAGAACTTTGCTTTAGAAAAATGGAGGCTTCAGGGAAAATTATTTGGTTTATCTCTGCTAAACTCAAAAGGATTTTTCAAAAATGTGAGGACGAGGAAGTGCGTGAAAAAAGAAAAAGAGGAAGAAAAAGAGATTTTGGGCCTTAATGGGTGCCAACTCTCCCATGAAAGGATGCATGAAAAGGCTCATCATTACTCCCTTAATAACTTAAGGGAGCACGCCTATCAAGAAATGACACATGGCAAAATGCACGTCTCCATGACATTCCTAATAGTTATGAATCAAAGAGAGATATTGAAGAGACAAACATCAAATCAATAGAGATCTTGACCACGAAAGACACCCACTGGAACAAGTCTATCCCGATTTATTCAATAACACGTCTCGCGGCTTATTAACTTGGGGGCAACTATTATGAAGGGAATCTTGCAAGGGGTATCCTTGTCATCTCGCCGCACACCCTAGACCTAGCATCGTCCAAGAACAACATTAGGATCGATATAGAATTGTAATGTGTATAGGCAAACCCGAGTGTGCTACCCTCTTACCCGCGAAATCGACAAAGATCCCACCATAGGGCGTGGTGATTCAACATCTGGGATTAGGCCATAGTACATAAAGAATAAATAGGGATAACATTTCTATCTCCTACCGTACAACACTAGTACACAAGTAGTTTTCTATGGATTTGGGCCTTGGGCCCAAAGGGCCAATTAGCCCCAAACCTCACCATACCCTAAGAAACCTAATGTTGCTATATAAGGCAAAGGCATTAAAGTGTCTTTACAGGTATACCCTCCCTGACCGTCGTTGCCGCCCTTGGAACTTAGAGCACCACCGCCATCACCATCGTTTGAACCTCATCTTTATGGTTTTACCATTGTCTCCCGAGTAAGGTCACATCAAAATTAATGACAAGTAAATCTTTAGAAGTTCAAATTAATGTTTATCTCAAAAATCAACAACAACCATGATCAAAATTAAATAAATGTTAAATTGATCATTTAGTCCCTATACATGTTCTTCATTTTTATTTTAGTCTCTATACATAAAAAACGTTCCTTTTAGTCCCTATACGTGTCTTTGTTAGTGCTTTTGGTCCTTCCGTTATTGTTAGTCTCTACTAAAACAAAGAAACAAATACAGAGAATAAAACGAAAAACAAGTACATATATAGGGACTAAAGTGAAAAACAATTACATGTACATGGACTAAAACGAAAAATAAGTACATGTATAAGGATTAATTAATTTCTATGTTAATAGTAGTCTTTGTGTCCATTGGCTCATAGAGGTTCCGTTAGCCATATACGATGAAGTTAACATCGTTAGTATTGAAGTCGACTATAGGGACCAATCCGAAAATGACAGACACATATAAGGACTAAAAGGAATATTTTTTACGTATAGGGACTAAAACGAAAATGAAGGATACGTTTAGAGACTAAATGATTAATTTGACCTAGATATTAATTATGAAAATAATAAATCAATAATAAATTGAGAAATCATAACGAATATTTTCAGAAATTAACTTATAAACTAAAAATCCAAACAAAAAAACATTTTGCAGTTGTGATTACATTTTCTCATTAAATGATGCACCAAAAATTGAATGTTTATATGTAAATAAAATAAAGTAATATTTTTCTACCAAAAACAAAAAAAAAGGCAATTGAAAATTTTATCTAATAAAAATAAAATAAAATCAAACAATTATAGTAATTGAAAAATCAATAACAACCTGTCCTAATTCAACAAAAAAAAAAATATGGCTGTATGTTAATTTCTATAAATAAATATATAAAAACTCAAACCATTATAGTAATTATCACAATAATAAACTAACAATAAATAAAAAGTCTTAACTTATATATTAAGAATATTAATAAAAAATATTCCATAAATAATAAATAACACTTTTACTTTCTTCAAAAAAAAAAATAGTAACATTTTTACTTGAGAATTGAGATGATTGGCAGTTTTACCTTTTAAATAATGTCTCAAAAAATGAATAAATAAATAAAAAGCTAAAGCCTAAAGGCAAGGAGCAAAAGCACACACTGCAAGATTCTTCTCCTTTCTTTGTTTCCCCCTTTCTTTGTTCCGAAAGCAAAGGAAGCACATATCATATAATGTGACGGAACTAAAGAATCACTAAAACTAGAGAAAATTTCAAGGGGCATTCGGTGTTCCCAATTTGCCCTTGAAATTTCTCTAAATTTTCCATTTCGCCGCTAACCTTTACACGCCATAGCCAAAATCCATAACTAACTTCTTCACGTCGAGAATCTGCAAAAAAGATCATATTCACAAATCACAATGCTGTGTAAATTGGTACCCGGTCCGCGGAAGAAAAAACCCGGTTCAGTTCCTGTTCACCTTAACGTCTATGATCTAACACCGATTAATGGTTATGCTTATTGGCTCGGCCTCGGAGTTTACCATTCTGGTGTTCAAGGTAAACCGTTTTATTCTTCGTCCTTCCTCTGCTATCAAATTAGGGTGATTAGGTTTTTCTAATCGTAATTCAGATCCATAAATGTATTGATTTTGGTTTTCAATTCTGGAATTTGGTGTATTTCGTTGCTTGTTATCTTAATTCATACACATGTATTATTGTAGGTTTGATTTAATTTGATTTATGTTGCTTTGGTTGTTGATTGATCAGTTTAAAAGAGTTTTTAGGTATTGAATTGGTATTTTGTTTACAGTTCATGGTGTTGAATATGGATTTGGAGCGCATGATCGTGAAACGACGGGGATTTTTGAAGTGGAACCTAGACACTGTCCTGGATTCACATTCAGGAAATCTATTTTGATTGGATGGACGGATCTGGGGCCGAAGGAAGTTCGGGCGTTTATGGAGAAGATTGCTCAAGAATATTATGGGAATACCTATCACCTTATTCAAAAAAATTGCAACCATTTCTGTAATGATGTTTGTATCAGATTAACTGGAAAATCCATACCGAGATGGGTAAATCGACTTGCTCGGCTTGGTAAGTGAAAAAATATGTGTGTATAAGTTTGTTTTGATTAGTTGTTTTCTTTCATGCTGTTTCTGAGAGTTGTTTTTTCAATCAGATGTTTAGAGGATTTTTAAGAAGCTATGACAATTGTGAAAAAAAACAAAAAAAAACATGAATTATTTTGCTATCTGAGAGAGATGTCTGTTATCTCACTGCTGAATTATTGTTGTTTTGTGACTTGGAGTTTATTGTTAAAATCAAGGTTTCAAATTGTGGTAACTTGTTGCGTTGAATGCAACCAAATATGGTCGGCTGTGGCCACTAAGGACCGTAAGTAGGGTCTAGTGTGGTTTTGGCGGCAGTCAAAACCATGATAATGAGGCATGGCGTTGCGGAATGGACCACAACTTAAAACCTTGGTTAAAATCATAGAAATGTTCTATATACGTGTGTGGGAGTCTCATGCACTGGATCCCCTTTTATTAAGGCTCTGGACTTGATGAGCTTGCAGTTGTTTCTTGCATGAATGTTGAATGTATTTTAAATTAAGGATCTTAAACGAAGGAAGGAGTATTTTTCATCCCTAGCATTAAGAATCAAGAGAAAGTTTTGTCATTATCTGTTGATTGTTTCAAGTTTATAAAATGACTGTTTTTATTATGCAACAGTTTATCCCATTTAATTTACACCTATCATTTCATATGTCACATAGAAATTCTTTATGTTCCTATGCTGCATTTTGTTAAAAAGAGAAAATAACTCCTAAGAATTTCATGATTTCTAATCATAAATCCTGCTTGTCCCTATGAAGGCTTTCTCTGCAACTGCGTCCTTCCACCGAGCCTAAATGAAACAAAGGTTGGCCAGGTTACATTAGACAGGGTTCCGAACGGAGAAAAGAAAAAGATTAGAAGTCAGTCACGTAGGTGTGTTGCTTCCTCCAATCCTCCATTGTCAAGTAGCCGAAGACATTGCCTTCCTCCCTCATCATCTGTAATTAACGTTTCTTCATCCGCAACCTTAGCCGTGAAGTGATGCTTTGGCAGTAGGCTCTGAAATATAGGCTATTAGAATCATGTGAGCAACCAAGGATGAGCGGTGAAGCAACTTTTTCGTCGCTCCATCTCTTGATTACGGTGTACATCTTTAATTATGTTGCGATGCTAGAATGGAATGGTTGCTTTTTCTCTGTTCTTTTTGAATGCTTGCTTTCTTTAGTCAATGGTAAGGGTCTTTATCTGTTAATTTTTTTGGGCTGTACATTTCTGAGGTATGATTTATCTACATCAATTAATAATCACTGTTGTATAGCAGATGACAGTGTGTTCATTGTGTAAGATAGTGCATATTTTCTGAAGTGCAAAATGATACAAGACAGGAAATGTGAGAGGGATGGTGAGTTGAAGGCAATAAAGAGTCTAAATTTGTTTTCTATTATTATTTTAATACCTCTTCACCTTTTTATTGGTTGTGCCTATAAACACAGTGTCCATATGCAAGACTCTGTTACTGTTACAGCAAATGGGTTTGATGCTAGTGTAAATGTATTATAATATGTAAAGAAATATTGCAGGAAATTTTTTTAAAAGTAATGGGTACAGTTAAATGCAGGTGATAGTTAGCTGGAATTTTCCAGGCACCCAAGAAGAATGTGTTTATGTGATCTTTTATGCATTTTTATTTGCTTTAGATGTTCAGTACTTGCTTGTAATCACGGATTGTGAAGTTGACAAATGCTTCTGAGTTGGTATGCGGAAAAAGCTTACCATTTTTTTTTTTTAAAAAAAAAAAATCATTAAGAAAGAAGAGGTACACATGCAAGATGATGATAACTTGATAAGAAATCTTGAAAAGCCATACCAATAAAGAAAGAATAAAAGGAAAAGAAAAACCAAAAACAGGGAAACATGCAATATAACATGCCAATCTCTGTGTAGATCTACCAAAGACATGTCCTTAACAAAACCATGTGTGCACAACAAAGAAGCTAAGTGCATTCTCCTTAATCTCAGATCATGTGTCTTTGGCACTTAATGCCTATGCCATGGTTAAGTTCTCCAAGTGGGACTCATAAATTTATTGTTTATATTTCTCGTATATTTGATTATTAAGTAAATTGAGAGGAATTTAACTCTTACTCCGCTATGTATTATATAGAAAAACAAAACGAGAAGAGAAAACCATTGAGTGACATACGAAAAATTAGGGGTGGGTTTTTGAATGTTTTAAAGTTTAACTCAAACTAATCATAACATAAGATAGTGTTTGGTTGGATATTTTTGGGACTTTCATCTTTTTCTTATTAGTTAAAGGCAGATCAAATAGAATTTCTTGAAAGTTGTTTCGTTTTATGCTTGGGTTCCATCATCTTTAATATCATACCGAAGTGGTTTTAAGAAAAAATTTAAGAGAAGTAAAAACTTTAAATTCTAACTTTTCAATAAGTTTTTATTAAGTTTTTTATTTTTCCACTAAAAATACTAGCTTTTGAAAAAAAAAACATATTACTTCCTCAAACTTCTACATTCAAAAAGAAGAGAGAAGTTAAAATTAAAACAAAAAGCTAGATGTAATGCTAAGTAAAACTATGAATTAAATTCATTGAAAAGAGAGATTTTTTTTTAACAAAGTGGGCATTTGAGACATATGAAGTACACATGGTCTTAGGAATTGATGTTTTTTTTTTTTTAATTCCTAATATTTCAACCAAACAAATTTTAAAATTGAGAGCTACTATAGTAGTTCACTGTTGAAGAAGATAGAAAAGATGAATGTATATTTTGTTGGTCCGTTGTATTTTAGCTGGTGTAACGTAAAGGATAAGCATCCTCTCCCTTGAGACAAGCATCATGCAAAACGTAGTGTGAAAGCATAACAACCAACAAATGCATTTATTATCATCTCCTTCAAGTTTAAATCATGTCCAAACATGTTGCCTATTCAACGTTCTTAATACAAATTAAAAAAAGTATTTCTATTTTTCTGTTCATTTATATTTTTAAGATAGTATTAATTATACTTTTATTTATTTTATTTTTATATTTAATTCAGTACTTATTAATACTTCGCAATTAAATTAGTGAAAAAATGAGAGATAAAGAGTAATCTAGAGAATTTAAAAATTATTTTAATAAAAATAAGAGTAATTATTACATTTATTAATAAACGTGTTATACCATAAATAGATAGATAAATAGGATGAAGGTAGTAGAAAGAAAAAGTTATTTAACTATATTTAACTTTCTTGGTAACGTGTAAAAGATCAAGTTTATTTACTAAAAAATTATTTTAAATATTGAATGTAGAGTAATATTATCTACTCTCACTACTAGCAAAAACGGTTTTAGCCACTAAAGAAATCGGTCGCAAGACTACCATTTTCGATCGCTAAGTTATCTTGAGACCAAAGTAGTGATCAACTCCTTGGAGTTGCCAGAAATTGGTCGCAGATTGTCTAGCCACTGAGAACGAGGTTGGCAGTTAATTAGCGACCGGAAACTTTGGTCGCTTAAACGTAGTGATTCGGTCACCATATTTGTTGGTTGGCTTTTTGGTCGGTGACCAATGTTGCGACTCTATTTAGTCTGTCGCAAAATCGGTCTTAAAATTATAAAAACTTATAAATCAATCGCAAAATCATTAACAATGTTTTGTTGGCCATTGTTGTCACCACCATTCATAGTCGCAAACATGGTCGCCAATGCCATACTCAGTCAATAGCTTTAGCGACGGAGAAAATTGGTAGCTAATTTAATTTTTTGTTGCAATAATTTTTGTATATTTTTCACATTCCTAATTATAGTAACATGAGAGTATATATCCAGAAATAACAATCACAGCCAAAATAACTATTATAGATACAACTAGATCAATTACTAAAACTTATAAATATAGCGATATAGCAAATAACCATTGAGTATAAAATAATAACATAGATAATTATCAAATCATAAGATATAGTAAGTCTAAAACTTAAAAAACAAACAAACTAGAAAGTATTATAATAGATAATTCCTAAATTCATGGAGGAGTAAAGGGGTATTGTCTAGTTGATCATTGGACTAAGTCTCATCAATGAAAATGAGTTGAACATTTGAAAATGAGGTACTAGAAATGTCCAAACACTGGTAAATTATTTTTAAACTGTACTCAAATTTTTATTTTTCAATCTTGGCTTTCTCCTCAACAACAATTTCAGCAACTGTTTCAACAATTTTATGCTTAAACATGGTTTGCTTATCAGCAAGCTCAGTAATCAAGGTAATAATCATTCCTACATAATCAACCGCCGGTGCACAGCTAAATTTAGTACTTGGTTGGCTTGAAGAACTTGCAAACTTGTCACTCAATTGTCCTAATCCATACACGTTGCCATCCTTGTTTTGACTGTCAACAACATCCAAATAAAGGGCATTGTCTTCAGCAATAGAGTTATCATCTATCTCAAACGAGGTAGAAATGCAATGGCCTCTTCTTGACGGATCATGAACTCTAGCTAAGAAACATAAGAGATAATTGTTAGCAACCATTGAAAATGTATAAATATAAAACATCATCTAATTAAAAAAATTAACAATATAAAAGTATAATAGCAGCTTATTAAAAAAAATCACAAGGCATGAATGAACATGAAAAAACAACAATTATAGTATCAAAACAACACAGGAACATAATGCATCAATATTCACATATACTACTAAATTACTCTCAATGGCAAGTGGTTGATTCCTACTCCCTTCGGATCCAAGTATAAGGAAAAAGTAACTAATTCACACCTATTAAGAAAAATAGTTACTATTATTTAATTTTCTTAATTTCATAAATATAATACTTTATTTTTTCTAAATCAATTGAAAATTACCTCCATTTTTTTTACTGGAACCAAAACGTTTTTCACTCTTTCTTAATGCCTCATAGAGTCACAGGGCTGGCTTTTTTTTTTGTTATTTCAGGAACCCAACAAGAGGTCCATGATAGAGGTCATGAAGAGGAAGGTCATAAAGATGATCATGTCACGTTTCAAATTTGTTTCATTGTATTTTTGTTGCTATATTTTACTTCAATTTTGAATTTTAGTCCTTATATTTTAAAAAACAGAAATTTGCTTACAAATTTGTTTTGGTTTATTATATCAATGTCTCACATTCATGCTATATTTTACTTCAATTTGGAGTTTTAGTACTTATATTTTTTTAAAAAAAAAATTCTTACAAATTTTGTTTGGTTTATTATAACAATGATTTTTTTTGTATAATAGGAAACTGTTAGGAAATCAGAGTGACGGGAAATAATATCACGTAGCCAATATAGAGTTGAGAAAATAGAGAATTGAGACACCATAATTTTACATGGAAAACCCCCCAACAAATATGGGAAAAACCACGGGCAAGACAATAGAAAATTTTTCACTGAGTGGAAGAATAATTACAACATCTCTCTAGTTTACAAGGAGAGAACAATTCCGCTCTCTCTTGATAAATAGGAGAATACTCATACATAAGAGAACCTAACTAGAGAAACTATTTTTTCCTTCTCTCTATACACATTTTTCTCTTTATGTTTAGAAGCTACATCGCTTTCTCTCTCTTCTCATTCATTGTCTCACTTTCTCTCTTCTCGCTTCCCTCCTCCTTTTATACCAAAGCAAACCACGTTTAATATAATTATGCGTTTTACTATTCATGCTATAGTAAACGACGCGTTCATGCTACTGTAAACAAGACGAAATAGTCAACAAAGGAGGCATTTTTTCATGTTGCTACGGTACCGAATACTGTAGCAACTTTGATTTCTTTTTCTTTTTCTGTGTCTCACATAAACAATGTTCAACATGAGACTCATACGTTTAAAACAAGGCATTCTTTCTTAAATAGTGACCAACGCCAAATTATTTGTCAATTGTTAATAAATTTAAGTTCTGAAGGGAAACTTAATCCGGGTGCTATTAAACTAGTTGCTTCTTCCTATTCGGTATCTACGGGTGCCATTTTCCGAATTTGGAAGCAAATGAAGGAAACAGGTGTGTGGTAAGAAAACAAGAAAGTGTAGTTAAAGCCACACATGAAGGATGATAATATGCAAGCTCGTATGAGATTTTGTTTGTCTATGCTTGAAGAAAGCAACATTCCTCATGATCAGAAGTTTAAGAGTATGTATAATGTCGTGCACATAGATGAAAAGTGGTTCTATGTGTCCCAAAAATCTCACGTGCAAAATCAAAAATTTCATTAATAAGGTCATGTTCTTAGTTGCCGTGGCTAGACCTAGATTTGATCATCAAGGTAGAGAGACATACTCAGGAAAGATTAGCATATTTCCCCTAAATGATAAAGTTCTAGCAAGAAGATCAAGTGTTAATAGAATAGCGGGGACAATTGAAACAAAGCGAATTACTTCTATAACAAAGAAGTTAGCTGAATGTTCTTAATAAACAAAGTTTTACCTGCAAACAAAGAAAAGTGGCCATGTGAACATGCCCAAGAAACAATTTACATTCAGCAAGATAATGCACCGTGCATGTTGCTATAGATGATGAAGAGGTTTGTAGAACAGCCTTAGAAGGTGGATTTGACATCCATTTGACTTGTCAACCGCCTAATTCTCCAAATTTGAATGTTTTAGATTTGGGTGGATCGTGTTGAAATAGTATTGATGAATGAACAAGTGAATAAGACATGATGTTTTAATATTATTGATTTTATTTTTTTATCAATCTAGAATAATAATGTGCTAAAAAAATTAGAATGCTACCAAAATGGTGAGAATATGCAACTTTTAAGTATAAACAAAATTAGTTTAGTGGTTGGTAAAAAATAGAAAATGTAGAGAGAGAAAGGATGAGATCTATTAGAAGGATAATGAAAGGAAAAGAGACTAACTTGACAATTTTTTCAATAGCAACAAATAATGTTTAGACCATCTTCAACGGCAATTTTTTAGTGGAGTTTTAAAGTTTTAAGCAATGAACTTGGATTCTTGCACATGTTGAAAAGGGAGAGATGGGATAGGAACTCTCAATAATTTAGGTTTTTATTTTTATTTTTTAAAAAAAAAAACTCATTCTTCTTTAGCCAGACTATGCCTGTGAGGGAAAGAATCCCAAATAGTATACTCATATTGTTTCATATCACTCATTTACCACCAAAATTCTTGAAGTAAACGGGCTTTTCATTTTTTTTAAAAAATATTAATAAAATAAAGTAAATTGGAGTGGTAAACAGATGGTAGTAATGATAAGAAAAGAGTTTTCTCAAGAGAAATGAGGTATCGTAAATAAAGGAGAGTTCAGAGCATATTACCCTTTAAGATTTTCTCGGATTTACCACACTCAAAGCTAAAATGATAAAATAATATTCTATCCATTCTAAAATTATAGTCACTTTAAATTTAAAATTTTGCTCCAAAACAATTGTCACTTTAAGATTCCAAGAAGCAATAAATATCATATTTTAATATTTTTCTCTCATCATCTCCTTTATTCGGTAATCATAATTTCTTCTTTTTATTATTTTGTCAACTATTTTAGCTTCTAATTGAACACCTTAATCAACTCTTATTAAAAGTTTATAAATATTAATAATTTTTTAATATGTTTAAAAAAATCTAAAATAATTATAATTTCAGAATGGAGAAAGTAGTATTAAAAAATTAGAAACATGTTTGGACTTTGGTAGAAATGAAGAGTTTCAAAGATTTGGTAATGCAATTATTGCTAAATGCTGATAAAGCAGCAGATTAAGCAGTGACCTCGTAATCAAATTCCTTAATATTAATGTCAAGTAGACAATTACTCGCGCGATGTGCAGATCCAAGAATAAACAGATCATAGATAATATTGTTTATAGGTTATAAAACTGAAAATCAATTTATTAAATATGTCAACAATTTATGAACTAAATTTGTAATTAATATAAAGGAAATAAATGTTGCATAACAACAAGAAATAAAATTGAATAGAATTGATACCGAGTATTTTTAGGTATATTATCATAAATATTTTTGCAATAATCTTTGGATTTATTTTAGGATGATGACTTTTTTTTTTGTTAAATAGAAAGATGACTTCATATTGAGACATGTTGTATTTGATATGTTCTTTTTTTTTACTCTTTAAATGAATATTTTGTGTTATTTAAAGATTCTATGTTATTGAATTGTATGTCATTTTCTCCTTATTTTGTGATAAAAAAATAGCTCTTCATCTAATATTCTTCTTAAATTGTTTTTGAGGAACAAATCTTCTATGTTAGTAACTTTGAACGAAAAACATATTAAAATGTTTACAAAAAGTCCTTTTTTTTTATAATGCACTATGTGTGAAGTTAGAACAAATATATAAAAGAAAAATGTATTTAAGAGAAACATATTGTAAGACATATAAAAAACATAATGTTAGTTTAAGATGGATGCATCAATATAAAAAGATATATGAAATATGTTTTAATAATAGAAATAAATCATTAAATTTTCAAAATTAGGAGACTACTTTAACTTGTCATCATCAAACTTTGAAGTGAAGTCATTCTTTAGGCGGAAAAAGCAAACTTTAATACTTTTTAGAGTAAAACTTAAATGTAAAAATAGTAAATTAGTTATTTTTTTATGTATGATTTGATGAAGTGTGCAACTTATTTATAATTTTCATAGTTTTTATTGCAATATTTATTATATTTCAAAGTGTGATCAATGATTAATTACTTTGGTGTCTATTAGCCAATTGAGCTAATTGCGACTTGCGAAGCTCCTATTTTTTGCTTAGGTAATCGTTGTTTTTTTCTTTACATAAATGGGTTACAGCATTTCTTTTGGTCTCTTAATTTTTTTTCTAATAAAATAATTATTTTTGTTTTACATATATTTGTTACATGTTATTTAGTAGATTTAAAATAATTTAAATTTGGCAAAACAAAAATTGTGGATGCATAAAATATGACTATACAAAAATAAACAATTATTTTATAAAATTAACATTTTGGATAATTGAATTTATATCCATTGTAAATTAAATAATTAAATTATGTAATAAATTATGCTAATAGATAGATAGATAGATAGGAAAAAATGGGTTCGATCTCTTCTCTTTTCAGCTTTGAATCTCAGCCTCTCATTTTTTCTTTCCTTAACCTTCATTGAGGGATGAATTTGAGTTTTGATGTTTGTGTTTAGATTTGTTATATGATGAAGCAGGTAGAGAATGAGTGGTGCAGTAAATGACTGTGAATTAGCACAACAATAATTATTTTATTATAGGTATATAATTTATTTATAACTCACTTCATATTGGTTAAAACAAATTTTTTATTTTATTTTATAATTTTTTAATATTTAAAAATAATAAAATCAATGAAATATATAGGTTATATATTCTAATAAATGTACACAAAATATTTTTCTTAATCCAATCCGGTTTTCATTTACATTTTTTATGATTCAATCTCAACCCTTCATTTTACATCTCTCTACCATACCACAGTAAATAAATCAAAGCTCTGTTTCTTTTCAGACACATAAATGATCCTCACCTTCCCTTCCATTTCTAATTTCAAGCTTCTACTTCCAAACTCTCTTACCCACAAGTTATGATTATTTATCTTGCTGTCAAATTATTACATATTGCAATTATAGTTACAATAACAATAACAACAACATTATTCTCTGTTATTTTAACAATAAAATTATGGGCCTGAATTCTTTATATATAGTAGATTTAAAAAAAAACAAAAACCCAATAAAAAGTTATATATAACAGATTAATTAATTAATCAAGATATTTAAACCCAATTTCGAGTTTTTTTTTGTGTTGATACTATTCATTAAAAATAAATTTCTTAGGGCTTGTTTGACTTTGAGTTTTTAAAAACAATTTTTTAGAACAATTTTCGTTTTTTAATATTTAAAAATTAAATTTTGGAAACATCTAAAACTTGTTTCTGTTTTCAGTTTTCAATTTTCAATTTTCTGAATTTACATACAAATTGATATTGAAAACCCCTTTAATTTTTTTCTAAAAACATTTTTATAATACAATTTTAAAAAATTAAAAACCAAAATTTTTTCAAACAAGCCCTTAGATATTATTTCAAGTGTTTTTATACTAGTTGAGCATTAGGGATATTTTAATCTTTACAAATTTGAAAATGATGATTAAATTATTCTTCCAAAAACTTCTATTATAGTTTCATATGACTGATTGGTGGCTTGTCAATTTGGAGAGAAATAAATAGAGTTAAGTAGGGAAAAATTGTATAATGAATAGTATTCAAGACTCACATATTTTACCTATTTTAAAATTTTTTATTATTTTAGTTGAATTTTAGAGAGAAAATCCTTATGCATGGTTGATTGATATCCATACTATTCACCTAAAGAAAAGTTATTATTTATCAAGTTAAATTGCGAAAATGTCATTTTCAATGTTAACAGGTTTGAATTATATATGATATTTGAGTCATTATCTATCTGGAATTAATTTAATTTTAAAAAGGGTGATGTGAATATCTTCAATAAAAGATAATGTGAATAATTTTATTTTAAAAAAGTGATATATTTTTTTAAATAAAAAGATAATGTGATTGACTCAAATTATATTTTTTATATTTTTAAATTATTTGTTTCTCTTATACACGGTCACATTTTTAAAACTATATTTCTACACTATTCATTTGGAAAAAAAAATACTATTTATCAGATTAAATTATGAAATTAAATTTTTTAATGTTAAGATATTTGATATCTTTCTTATGGTCTTTTAGTCATTATCTATTGTGGAATTGATTTTATTAAAAAAAAGGTAAAGTGAATTTATTTAATAAAAAGTGGTGTGGTTGATTTTATTAAAAAAAATTATGCAAATTTATTTAATAAAAAATGTGATGTGATTGACTCAATCATATCACATTTTTAAAACTGTGTTGTTCACATTGTTCACCTAAAGTAAATAATATTATTTATCAAAATAAATTACAAAAATGACATTTTTAATTTTAAGAATTTGATCTTTTTTATTGTATTTGAATCATTATCTATTTAGATTTGATCATATTAAAAAAAAGGTAACGTGATTAGTTCATATAAACTTTTTTCTTTTGTATATTTTTTATCATTTGTCCATACTATTGGACTAGAAAAAAATAATTATCTATTAGATTTTTTTTTATCGGCCAAACATACACATCCCCACACTATATTAGATTGAATTATGAAATTAATATTTTTAATGTTTAAAGGTTTAATGTCATGGTATTTGAGTTAGTATCTATTTAAGATTGATTTTATTAAAAAAAAGTTATAAGATTGATTTCATTAAAAAAAAATGGGATGTAAATTCATTTTTTTTTATAAAAAGGTAATGTGATTGATTCACATAAACTTTATTTAGTATTTTAAATTACTTATTTCTCGTTCTTCCTCATCTTTTTTATACTTTTTCATTAAGATTATTTTTGAATTTATAGCAAAAAGAATAATTTTTTTAGGTAGAAATTAATGGTTAAATGTAATATATATATAAATATATATATATATATATATATATATATATATATATATATATATATATATACTTTCGAACAAATCAATAGCTTTGAATAGACTATAGTTCATAATTAAAAAATGGAGTAAATTTCTTTAATAAAAAGATATGTGATTGATTTTAATTAAAAAAAAATGTGATGTGAATCCTTTTAATAAAAAAGTTGGTGAGATTGATCTACATCATCTTTTTTTGTGTTTTTAATTATTTGTTTCTCTTCTATCTAATCATATGTTATTTTATTATTTGCAATAATACACAGTAAGTTCATTCTCTAATTTTTATCACTAAATTAGTCTCTTAATTTTTTATTTTTTTTGTGTATATAAACTGAAACAATTTTTTATTGACATTTTATAAAATGCAAAGATCAAATATTATTAATTAATAAAAGTACACATCATAAAAATGATATTAATATATAGGATTACGGGCCTGTTTGATTTCTCTTTTTAAAAACAGTTTTCTGTTTTTAAAAATAGAAAATTAAAAGATTCGTTTGACAGTCGAGTTTTCAAAAACAGTTTTTGGGAATGGTTTTTGTTTTTCAGTATTTAAAAACCAAAATATGAAAACATCTAAAGCATGTTTTGGTTTTCAGTTTTCTGAATTTACACACAAATTTGTATTAAAAACTCCTCTCACTTTTTTTAAAAATGGTTTCTGAAAACTGTTTTATAATACAATTTTTAAAAATTAAGAAACAAAATTGTTTCAAACAAACCCTACATATCATAAAATTAAATAATATTAAAATTTACTACTAAATTTTATTGCTTTATTACTAAGTACACTACATCACGGAAGCACAATGATTTTTTATGGAGAGCAAGAAATTTATTAAAAGTAACAAAATATGATAACCCAAATGATGAGACTATTGCCAATCTATTTTTTTCTATTATTATTCCTCTTTAATTATTTTAATAATATTTATATATTTATATTTTAATTTTAGTAGTTGAAAATTATATTTTAAATTAAAAAATGTTTAAAAAGGAGTGACGATTGACAAATTAAAGCGACAATATATAGTCTCACCATAACCCAAATTACTCTCTCCATCTCAAAATATAAGCCTTGGGCCTTTTTCTTTTTTCATGTCTCATGTCATAAGTTCCTACACAAAAATAATTAATGCTTCTAAAATTAATAATTTAAATGACTAAGGACTTATATTTGGAGATGGAGGGAGTACATCACAACACCATGAGAATAGCAATTAGAATATCTAATTAATACACAATATAGAAGTTAAAAAAAGACAAATATTGATACTTAAATATATCTTTAATTTATTACTCCATCTGTTATGCAATACTTGTTGTTTAAGGTTTAGGCACAATAATTAAAAAAATCATTTAACATTATTGATTTTACAAAATAAATTAATTAATTTTTTAATATACCATTTTTCTTTCGTAAATAAATTTCTTTTTCATTCTTAAATATTGACATTAACTTCTCTCTCCGTACTCAATATTAACTCTCTCTCTCCTTTGAAGGTATAGTTGGAAAAAAGTAATTAATACTATTATTGAAATTGTAGAGTGACAAATAATATCAAAAAAATTAAAATATCTAAAAGGACAATAATTATGGAACAGAAGGAATACCCAGTTTTAACATTACCCAAATCCTAACGGGGTGTATTGATTTAAGATTCTACGAGATTTTAAAAGACTTTTTCTGGGTAAAAAAGTTCGTCGATATTCAATCCGGATTTTTTATCACTTAAAAATAATCCTCTAATATTCAATCTAGATTTTTAAAACTTTAAAAAGAGTCTGATAAAATCTATTAATATTTGTTTGAGATTTTCTAGAACTTAAAAACAATCTATAGGTATTAAAAAATATAAGGATTTTAAGGGATTCTTTTATTAGATAGATTTTGAGTGACTTTTCAGTAGTATCTATAAATACCAAATTCATCAAACAATCCCACCCAAATTAAAAAGATCAATGAACTTGACTTTTCAAATATTTCGTTCTCCAACAATTATCTTATCTTATTATGCAAATGTTGCGAATATTTTTCTGCTCAGGACTTGCTCATATGACATCATCACAGCTATTTTCGATTAAAATGATAAACAAGACAGTACGAAAAATAACGCTATCATGTAGACAATTTCTTTCTGGATATTTTTTTTTCTTATATATATAATATATATAAATATATAATATTGTTTCTGGACATCTTGTGTCCATTTAATGTTGCCTGGTACTTAAAAAAAATAGTTAGGATTATTGTCACTTAATATGTATATTATTACTCTTACTTAATTATTTTAATAATATTTATATATTAATATTTAAATTTGAATGTCAAAAAAACTGTTTTAAATTAAATAATATTTTAAACAGAGTAATAATAAATAATAAATAATTTAAAGTGATAATGACCACACCGTAAAAATTAACCTTTCCAAAGAAATAGAAGATAAATATGTTAAAAAAGAAAGATAGAATAAAAAAATATTCAATTAAAAAATACTTGATGCAGTAGAATTTTGATGGAGTTATACTATGTCACAATGCAATAGAATTTTATATACGCATTTTTTATATTAATTTTATATCTATTGCATATATAATTAGGTAAATATTTCTTGGTGGATTATGGATTTCTTAATCAACTTCAACTTTTAGCTCTATTGCGAGATGTAAAATATCATCTACAAGATTTTATAGATAAGGGTAATGACCCTCAAAATGAAAAAAAGATTGTTCAATCTTCGTCATGCGTCTTTTATGAAATGTGATCGAGAGAATATTTGGTATTTTTAAATCAAGGTTTACAATTTTTAAGCCAGCACCTCCATTTTCATTGAAGACACGAGTAGAACTTGTATTAGAGTGTGTAGCACTACATAACTTTATTCGGAAAGAATGTCGTTATGATGAATTTTCAATTGAATCGGTGGAAGAGTCTTCATCTTCAACATTACCAGTTCATGAAGACCATAATATTGAGTCTATTATTCAAACCCAAGAGCAAGAGCGAGAAGACGGTAATGGTTGGAGGACTAATATAGCTATGAATATGTGGATTAACGCTATTTAGGAGGACATAATATTATGGTGAATTAACTAATAATTGTATTATTTTTACTTTTATTTATCCCGACTTTTTTTAAATTATTTTTGTGTGTTTAACCTTTTTTTAAATTTGAATGTATGCAAAAGAATCTTGAATTCTTATAATATGTAACAATTTCACCAAGTGTTGCAGAGTCTATAAAGTCATATAGAGTCCACAAAGTCCTGCAGAGTCTATGGTACAAATCTATTAAAATCCTGACTTAAAAATTCTTAAAATTCATGCAAAATCTTTAAAAGTCATGAAAATCCTATAAAGTCTTGCAGACTTTTTTTCAACTAAAAAAATCTTTTAAAATCCTTAATCAATACACCACCACCTTTAAATACTCAAACATTCCAAGGTATTTATCTAATAAAATTAACTATTAGAACACACTTAAGTTGCACCCATACCCAACACTAGTTTTAAAATATAGATCTTATTAAACAATGTTCTTAGGGCACTTGTTAAGGTTACTCCAATTAGAACAGTAATCATAAGTGCACATTGTTTCCTCTGTCAAAAATACAAAAAGTTACATTTTTCAATCACTTTATACCACTTTTAGCTTCTTAAAAGGTGCCTTAAGAACATTGTTTAGCATTTCCTTAAAATATATACTCCCTCTTTTCCTATTTATAAGATGTCTTTTAGAAGATTTTGATGTTATTTTTTATAAGACGTTTTATAGTTTCTATAAAACATTTATTACTTGTTTTCTTATTTACCCATATTAAATGCATTAATTATTTGTACTATGTAATTGTGATTGATTAGCATAATATTTAATTAGGGATAAAATTGGTTTGTTATATAATTTTTTAGAAAATCAATAAAATTAACTAAACTTAACTAATTTTATTGGTATGTGTAATATTAATTAAAAACGTCTTATAATAAGTAACAAATAGAGTATATAACATAGCAATCTCTTCCTTTATTTTCTCCCTCTCTCTCGATCTCGTTCATCTTCATCTTCACACAACACCAAACCCAGTCACCCTCTTCCCACACTCAAGCCAAAACGGACCTGTCGCCTTCAACCTTACAGCTACGACGTCGCAAACTTCTTCACCGCCAACCTTCAACCACCTCTTCCCACCCTCGCTCACATCACCGCCACCGTGAATCACCAAAAATTGCCACTCGTCACGTCACCAATAGACCGCGGTCATGCCTCCACTGTCCGACACCGTACCCACCACGCAACCGCTGCCGTCCGCAACACCGCCGCAAACCAAGTCCTCTCTCTTGCAGTGCACCTAGTTTTTGGTTTAGCATTGGGCATCTGTTGTTGTGTTTTCTTCTGAGTTTTTCAATTTTTTTGGTTTGTTAGACTTCATCCCAGATTTTCTGCTGCCTGTTTAGTTTTTCACTTTCTACACCCCCAGTTTGTTGGGCTTCATCCCAGATTTTCTGCTAGTGGAAGGGATTAGCACCATCCTTATTGTGAGTGACACCATCCTTTTGAATATATAGATCTATGATTGGTGTTATATATCACATTTCATATCGGCCAATTGTATGTAACATCCCTACAGTACCATCAATCACGGTATATCAAGTGCTAGTAAGGATAACCCGTTAAACTCACCAATCACACCGCAATGTAGCATACAAATATTAGTACTACACAATATAACAACCATCATCAATTAAATAACTTTGAATAAATCACAAACGTATAATGATAGCATTATAATAGTAATAATAATACCAAATATTAAATAAATAATATATGTAATATAATATAATGAGAGATTAAGGTTTCTTTCAAATATAACACCTCTAACATAATTACTAGTCGCCATGAATATATACTAATATTCCCCCTTACCTTGGGTAACTCCTTGATTGCTCCCGAACATGAGGGTAAGAAATACAGCTTCAAAAACTCCTTATTTTGATAATAATTATAACACTCGAATAATTTTTTTTTATCACACACTATAACATATACACATAGAGAGCCCACACAAAACAAGAGAGAATTCACCATGGCAACCATTCGATGCAACTCGCCACCAATGACATGCCAATACTGCTTGTAGAAGAAAGATCGTAAGACATTGGCCCTCGAAGCTTTAAAGAGATGCATACCTATGACTGCATGCTTAACTTCTTGCGTGGGAATGGGAAGAAGCAATTTCTCACAATCCGAAGGAGAGATAGACGGTGTGGCATTGTCCATAATATGATTACTTGTTACCTACATATCAAGAGAAAACGATTAGTATAAAAAAGTTGTGCTTCCTGCTGAAGCACACCCGACTGTGTACACCAATCTCTATTACTCAAATATAGACCATGGATCTTATTGCACTTCCTGCGGACTACCGTTTGTGTGTGAAAGAATTTGGTGTTACGACCACCAAATCTAACCCACTTTTCTCGTGACTTTTGATACCACATAAGCTCCTCTTGAGTAAGGATATCTTCATATTCACGGCTTAACTCCCTTTGAAGGCGATGAATTGCTTTCGAATCCCAATATTCCAACTCCCTCTAAATCCCCCTAAGTCTCCTTTCAACTCCATACTTTTTTCCCTTGATGCTCCCAGACACATCTTTATTGGATGTAATTGAGGATTTTTTCATATTGGAATATTATCTAAAAAGCCCATCGCTGGTTTGTCCTGTGTTTTCCGAACAAGCCCTTTAAAAAAAGAATGGGTTGCCCAAGAAGCATAAAATCTAAACAGGCGCTTAGGCCAATCCACATCATCATCGCACAAACAAAGAAGAAGCAAAGAATGATCAAAATAAACTCCAGCCAAATGCTCCACCTAAGCTTTCGAGTAAGTATGCCTCCAAGAAACATCCACTATGGCCCTGTCCAAACACTTTGATATGGAACCCCTAATAATAGTGCCTCGTACCCAAGAATACTTAAAACCAATGGAACCAAGATCTAAGAAATCACAAGTGTCAATCATGTGGAGCATCTTTTCTGCTCTATTCTTGTAGAAATTGCCACTCAACACCTCAGTAGAGACACAAACCTCATTAAAATCACCAATAGCAATCCAAGGATCCTGAATAACTTCATGTGGAGCCTTAAGGTGACTCTAAATGCACTCTCTCATAACCAAGTTAAGACTACCATAGACAGTTCTAAAGGCACAACTCCTTCCACCTTGTGTGACCTTGATGGAGACCACTTGATGATGAATATCAAACAGGAGTAACAATGAAGTTCCGGGATTGAGCCGCAAATATCCAAATACCCCATGCTATGACCACAAGCCTCATGCTCCCCCAACAAGATCATACCCTAGCTTCCTCTAGAATACGGACACTGTCATCAATAGGCAGATCAAGAAAAACACTCAAAGGGTCCAAAGGCGACATAACCTCCTCACGGGTACTACTATTTAATCCTCCTTCAACAAACGCAAACCCACAACCTCCGGTTGATTTTAGATTCATTATTGAAAAATCACCACCACCCAAATCATAGATAACGTAATCACCAACTATTTTAGTGTTTGGCTTCAGTTGCTGCATGTTAAGGGTACCAGATTTCATAGAGCCATTATACGGAGTTTGTTTTGTAGGTTTGAACTCACATGCGCAGACATGCGTCTTATGTAGACTTTTTTTTTCAAAATTTTTCCATTGCTCCTCTTTTTCACATGGTCAACACGCGTAGGTGCTGGGTGTTGGGTACAATTAGTAATAGATTCACCTTTATTAATTGAAAGGCCTTGAAATCTATTATTAATCTTTATAAACAAATTGCCTCCCAAATTAGTGGGTGTAATCTTCGGTTTGCATTTCTTCTTTTTGACAGTTAGTCACATTCCATGCACCGCCAATGAATGGGAATCATTTATAATGATTGTGCCATCATCTGCATTCATGGGCATTGAAATGTGCTGATTTGCTAGATTTCACAACGGTTTTTGCACTTGACGTATCTGGACATGTCTAGCAAACATAACAAGTGCAAGCCGTAATATTTGGCGTTGTACCATTCATTCATGATACAAAGCTTCCTTACAACAAGTTCATTCAAATCAATCTCCATACAAATATGCGCAGAGTGTGCCTGTGCATATCGAGCCTGTGCATATCAACTCGTATAGGCTGGCCAACACCTGAAGCTAGGGTTAAGAGATAACTCTCATCACAAAATTGCATACCCAACCCAGGAATCCAAATCCAAACTGCAGTGGTCTTTATCTTAGAGTTGGCGGCAACAAAATCCAACATCTATGGCTTCACCGAAAGACAGTGATAAAAATGATCCAAGGAGCCCCAACCATCGTTTTTTCCTATCCTCCGGAAAATCTGTAACATCCTGAATTTTATATTAAAATAAAAGGGTGAAAGAAGTGGCGCACAACTGCTAGTTTTTTTATAAAAAAAATGAAAGGGGCAAACTTCACAAGGCCACTGCATGGCCACTTACCAAGGTGTCAAAGTTTGTAAATGTCACAACGCATATTTTTTTTATAAAAAACAAATTTTGCTAATTCAACCAATCAATTGAAAGTTTATATGATATAGATCAACTATGCAAAAATTCATACAATTTGCAAATTTGTAGGTATGTAATCAAATGAAAGAAATTTACATATATTTTAAATAATGTATTAGATGTTGATGCAAAACATTTCCAATAACGTATCAAATACTTTTCAAATTGTATGAAATTTTGCATAGTTGATCTACATCACATAATTTTTTCAATTGATCGGTTGGATCAATGAAATTCGTTTTTTATAAAAAGTTATGCACAATGTCATTTACTAACGTTGATATTTTTGTGTCATTTGAACCCAACCTCTCTCTCTCTCTCTCTCTCTCTCTCTCTCTCTCTCTCTCTCTCTCTCTCTCTCTCTCTCTCTCTCTCTCTCTCTCTCTCTCTCTCTCTCTCTCTCTCTCTCTCTCTCTCTCTCTCTCTCTCTCTCTCTCTCTCTCTCTCTCTCTCTCTCTCTCTCTCTCTCTCTCTCTCTCTCTCTCTCTCTCTCTCTCTCTCTCTCTCTCTATATATATATATATATATATATATATATTAATTTTCTCTTTATTTATCGTCATACAAAGACAAAAAGTTCATTTCCCCTCACATGTCTTTGTTTGTGTTTTCGTCCATGTTGTTATATTTTCATGAGTCCCGATTTTTCCACACCCAAAAGCTTCACACCCTTCTCACACCTTCATTATTTTATTGTTTCCTGATTGAGTTTGTGCTTTTCATTTTTTTTTTAAAAAAAAATTAATATATTATTATTTTATTGTGGGTGTAAGTTAGGTGTGAGAAAAAGGGGTGTCAACAAAACATTTTCCTATTTTCATTGCTAGAAGAACACTCCGCTTAGACCAACTTCCAATTTTGGTCAACGTGGAGACTAAGTGTGTGTTTGGTTTAATGTAGGTAGAATTGATTTTGGATCAACGTGATTTTATAGAATTGATTTTGTGTAAAATTGATTTTAAAGTAACGTGATATATGTTTGGAATTTTTTTCTCAAAAGCAAGTTTAGAGTAAAAATACAATATAAAATTTTCAACCCAACATGAAAGCAAGTCTCACCTTGCTTAAGCCAAAATCAATTTTGGCAACCTAAAATTAATTTTAACATTTTCTCAATGCAAAGACAAACAACTAATCTATCAATCAAAATCAATTTTGGCTCTTCAAAATTAATTATACTCCAACCCAACATTTTTCCAAATACACACTAAGGTGATCAGACAGTTATTCTTCCTTATCGCCCGCTCCTTATTTCTATTGAGCCGGCTAGTAATCCCACCATGAGGATAGAACATCAAACTCATAAGAAAAACAATCTAACTCGATAACATGCAATTGAGTTAATATATGATATCAACTTATCCAATCCTATTTATTAGTTAAAATTTTATTCTAAAGAGAGACTTAGGTCAAGAACATATACAGGATAAGATAACAAAATTGGTTTCCTCACATACCCTTCTCAAATCACAACCCTCTCATCTTCATTCGACTTCACCATAGTTCATTCTCTGGTTAACTCTATTTATTAATTTAACCTAAACGAAATCTATTAAAAATCTATGAAGTATACGAATTCACCAATAGATTATTCTCATATGTTTTCTATATATATGTTAATCAATCAAATGTGTGATTCTATCTAATTAAATATATGACATGTGTGCATGGGGACATGTGTGTGGATACGGGATTTAAATTCCAATTGTACTACTTTTCTATGAACTAAAAAACAAAATATATATGACATGTGACAATAGTAGATTCAATTAATCATTACCCTTCATTAAATTATTTGAATTTGAAAATATACGAGTTTTTTTTTTTCAATTTAATCTTTGACTTTTATTTTTAATCAAAAGTGTACTACAACATTTTTCAACCAAATGTTTATATGTTAATTTCACACGTGTATTTAAACTTTTATTGATTGAAGAATAAATAAATTAATAATAAATATTATAATAAATAAAATAAGATAAAAAAGTATTATTTTTGTCTCTAAACTTAGTATTAAATTTTATTTTTGGTCCTTTAATTTTATTTTGTTCATTTTGATTCTTAATTTATATTTACTTCATTATTTTCGTTTGTTCAATTTTGTTCTTTTTTTTTTCTTGATGGTTTACAAGAATTAACACAGTTTCTAGAGGTGAGAAATAAGTAATAGACAAGGCTAAAATAATAATTTTGAATATTTTTTTAATTTTAACTGTCTAATTAACAAAATTAATAATATAAAATGAACATATTGACCAAAAAAAAAGATAAATAACTAATACAAAAGAGAACAAATTTATAGTTAAATACCAAATTAAAATTTGACATAAAATTACATGACCAATTTATAAATTTAGCAAAAAAATTATGAAATAACACAGGATAAAATCTGTCATGTATACATTTTATAAATCTAACACATATATATAACTCTCACTTAAATTAAATAATATAATTATATTTTAGTTTTATGTTGATAATTTTATAGCTTTTAATCAAATTCTTATACTTGGGCTAAATGCAAATGGTAGGAGTAGGACAAAAAGAACTTGATACAAGTTACTAAAATAATATTTAAAATTAACATTTCTTATTATATATCAACATAAAACCAAAATACAATTATATCATTTAAGTGAGAGTTATCCGTCACAAATTTATAAAATTTACTCATGACATATTTCAAACTGTGTTATTTTATGATTTATTTACTAGAGAAAAGTTGTAGAATAGTATGATCATTTTTTTGGCTAAATGCTTATTTTAATCTCGTAATTAACTTTACCTCAAGTTTTAATTTGATCCTTTAATTTTTTTTTATATTAGTCATTTATCTTTCTTTTTAATTTGGGTCAACATGGTCATTTTCTATATTAATTTTGTTAATTAAATAGTTAACAAAAATGTCAAAAACAATATTGTTTTAGCATTGTCTGCTTCTTTCACACCTTCTTGTTAACCATTTGATGAACAAAAATGAAGCAAAAGTAAGTCAAGGAACCAAAATGAACAAAGAAAAAATAAAGAATCAAACTGAAATTTGATATAAAATTTAGAAATCAAAAATATTTTTTTTCCTTATTTTACTAATTATAATATTTTTCATTAATTTAGTTATTCTGCAATTAATAAAAGTTCGAATGCACATTTAATAATGAAACCAAAATATAAACATTTGATTAAAAATTTGAGATGTACACTTTTGATTAAAAACAAAAGCTAAAGATTATATTAAAAAATAAAAACAAATTAATATCTATTCAAATTCAAAAGATTTAGTGGAGACTTGATTGAATTTCTAATTATCACACCAAATTTTTTATAGAAATGATATCATAAAAAACACCCTAAACAAATGTGTTAGTGTGGCAAAAAAAATTCATATCTTAAAACTCTAGGGGGCGTTTGTTTCGAGTTACGCAAATACTTTTAAAAAAATATTAACTTAAGAATGAAGATTTGTGTGCTTATTATTGATACATAAAAAAGTTATTCTCGAATAAATTAGAGTCTCAGAAAAAATAAAATTATTCCCATAATATTTCAATGAGTTTTATTCCCATGTAAAATTTGGGAATCTTTCATTCTCAATGGGTAAGTTAGATGAAATTCTAACAGTATCCCAATCACCCATTTTTCTCCATTACTATAGCAATTACTTAGGACATGTTTATTTAAGATTCTACTAAAATTAGAATCACTTTTACTGAAAATAATTAAAATTTATATATAGCTTCTATTGATATTACTTTGAATTATGTGTCCAAATGATTTTTATCATTGATTTAACTTGAGAATAATAAATCACTACAATTAAAATCTTAAACAAATTTGCCTTAGCTGTTGCTTTTTAATTGTCAGGATTCACTATGGGTCAAATATACCTCACATATAGATGAAAAATACTCAATAACTATCTCTTCAAAAGCTATTATTGTTGCCATATATTATTTTGGGAAATGGTATGAAAAGATAGCTTTATACCTTTACCAATTTTATCAGTCAATATATTGTATTTTTAATAAAATAATCGATTAAAATATCTTATAAAAATCTTTTTAAATAAATAAATTATTTAAATAGATTTAATAAAATAATTTATTTATATAAATACTATAAAAAGTTTCAATTATTAGCATAATAATTACTTCGTAGTAATATTTTTATTAATTATATAATTAAAATTTTACCAAAAAAAATATAATTAAAAGTGTTTATTAAATAATATTACACGTAATAACCATAATATTGATAACTATTGTATTCAATATTCTCAAGAATATGTATGGCAAGTTTTAAAAATTCCCAGGAACGAAAATTAATAATAAACAAACAGATTGTTTTAAAATATTCGAGATTAAATATTCCTATTTCCTAAGAATACACCTAAAAATTCATTTGCAAACCTTGAATATAACTGACTGTTTTTAATTTGCATGAGACCTTAATCATAACTAGAATAACCTCATTAGATCATTCATAACTAACCATATTCAGTATGAATTAACACAATCAAGTACAATTTGATTTAATTTGTACTCCAATTACAACTTTAAAATCTAATTGATAACCTTTAGTTGTTTTTTTTTGGATACAATAACCTTTAGTTGTTTAGTTATTAGTAAAAACAATAATACTAATTCATGATAAATATCACACTCCAATTCAACTTCAAAACATTAAAACTGCTTGGTATCTGATCACACATATTAAAAAATAATTAATTATGAATGAATGTTTTTATTACAAAATTATTATTTGAAAAAAATAAGCAAGCAATAACAACAAATTAAATAAGTAAATTGCGATAAACTCCTTTGAGGTTTAGAAAATTACACTCCATTCCAAACTTCATCAAAATTAGCACTTCACTCCATTTCGTTAATCGTTGACCGTTGATTGCTGACCTAACTAACGTTTCTGTCGTTCCCATCTGTCATGTCTACAAAGGTGTCCATTTGTTAACTTTAAAAACTATTTTTAACTCAGCAAACTGGCAAGGCAAAAACGTTAGTTAACTGCTATATTGTTAATGTTTATGTCATGCCAGTTTGTAATATATGAAAGCTCTGGACATTCCATTAACATTAAAAAATATTTTCAATACTTATGTGATAGATTGACGGACAAAAATGCTAGTTAACTAAACAAAATGGGATGAAGTGCTAATTTTGATAAAGTTTCAAGTCGAGTGCAATTTTTCCAAACCTCAAGTGGTTATTGCAATTTACCCAATTAAATATTATTTGCCCTATGCAAAGCAATTATATTGTAGCATTAAGCCGAACCTGACTGGAATTTGAAATTTGAGAATCACCTTCTCCAGACACAAACAATCAAAGAAAATCCAAGAGGAAAAACCAATTCACTTTCCTCCATACTTGACCATTCCAAAACAGATGAAGCTGCAACAAAGGACCCTCCAGAAGACGCCATTGAAACCGACGAAGACGACAAACTCTCCCCGGATTCCAAATTCCAGTTTTCCGTCGTCGTCGACGGCGGCAGGGAGAAACCGCCGCCGTCAACGTCGACGTCGACCTCCACGTTTTCCTCAAACTTGAGCACGAAGCTCGCGTGTCCGTTACCGTTACCGTCGTCTTGTCACTTTCGAAAACCCAATCGTGCACGTTCCACGTGATCTGAACCGGAATTCCGTCCACGTCCACTTTCTCGCTCCCTCTGAACTTCCACTTTAACGGCTTAACCTCTAACGCCGTTTCTCCGTCCACGCGGAACGCGAGGTTGTTATAACCGTCACTTTTTATCTCTATTTCTCTCTCCTTGCCACGTAGGATCGTCCTAGTCGCGTACACGTTGTTAGGCAATGATGCGACGTCGATATACTCTCGTTTGAGCACCAGAACTTGCGAGTTCCTTCGTTTGCGTTTGGTGGACACGTCGCTGACCTGAAGAGTCAGTTTGTTGTCCACCAAAACGGAGACGGAGAAGCCAGAAATCGGTTCGGATCCTGATCTGAACCGGACGCAGGAGAGGTTCCAGATGACCGCGACGTTGCGAGAAAGCTTCTTCGATCCGCGCTTCTTCCAGAAAATGAAGGGCTTCATGGGAAGATGGAAGTGGTGGTGGTGGTGTTGGTGGAGGTGAACTTCAAGAGACCGACCGTAAATCGAACGGGACCATGTCAGCGAAATGGTGCCCGCGTCGGTCTGGTAAACGTACAAGGTGGAGAGCGGCGGCCATAACGGCGGATCGTGGTGGTCATCGGTGGTTTTGGATGATCCGAAACAGGAAGAGAAGTGGGAGGAAAAGGACATTTTGATTTTAATTTTTTTTTTTTTTAGGTGTTGGTTATTGGTTTCTGGGTTTTTAAGGTTAGTGATGTTTTTGCAAGGGAAAGGATTATAGAGGCTTCAGTAAGGAGCGGGTGGGGGTTAGAAGAGAATGACAAGATAGTGAGACTAGTATTGTGAAGTATATATAATACTTTGACTTGCATGGAAGTAGAAAGAATATCATTACCCAAAAAATAAAGAAAGAATTTAATTGTGACTGGATTAAAGAAGAAAGAATAAAAAATTTGTGAGTTGTGACCATGGGATATTGGGATTTTGGATAAGAATAATGATTTTTGTATAATAATTATTATGTAACAACGGTATAACATTATAAAATAATAATATATTTTTTAATATTAAAATAAAAAACAGAGTTAAGGAAAGTTAATAAAAATATTATTATTATAATAATATTTTATAGTTATTATACAATAATTATTATACAAAAATTATTATTCTTTGAATTGGAGAATAGAGAGTCCAACTAGACAACAACTATCTGGTCATGACAAATCGCCAGATCAATTACAGTAAGACCAATAAATAGTAACAAAAATGATATAAAGAGATAACATTTGGTGTTTTAAGGATTCACTTAATTGATTTTCTAAAAAAATAAATAAAAAATCACTTAATGATATTTATTATTATATTACTCTTTCAAATCATGTTACCAAAAAAAAATTTAAATCAGATTTTAAAGATTCAAAATATTATTAAATTAATTCTTTAGATATTTAAATATTATTAAATTAGGCCTTAAAAAAATACATAAAAATTTTTTAGAGATTAATTTAATAATAAATTTTTAAAGAAATAAATTAATGGCAAATTAAATATTTAAAAAAATAAGTTGATGTTTTACTCTAATAATAATTAAGTTTCAGTGCCTTATAAGTTATTAATTTTTAAAGAAATAAATTAATAAAAAATAAATATTTAACGAAATAAGTTCATATTTTACTCTAATAATAATAACGCATAAAGCACTAAAACTTAATTATTATTTTTTATTATGAAAAAAATAATTAAATTTCAATGCCTTATATGTTATTATTGCTCCGCAATCAAAATAAAACAATTGTATAAATTAAAATAAGGTATTTTTTATGAAGTTATCTTTATAAAGTTAGCATTCATACCAAATTATCATATCAAATCAAAAACTAAATATATATGTAAGAATTAGACATTCAATTAAGCCTTGTCCTTCGCTAAATATATTGAATTTGAATAGATATTAATTGATTTTTGTTTTTCTTAATATAATCTTTAACTTATATTTTTAATTCGAAGTGTACATCTCAATTTTAATCAAATGCTTATTAGTTTCATTATTAAAGAGGTATATTTAAACTTTTATTAGTGGAAGAATAAATCAACTAATAATGAACATTAATATAATTAGTAAAGTAACAAAATATAATATTATTTTTTGTCTCTAAATTTAACACAAAAATTTAGTTTGGCCCTTTAATATATATATATATATTTTGTTAGAGATGAGAAAGAAGAATACAGGGCTAAAAAAACGATAGGGTATCAAATCAACAATATTATATATGTTGTTAACTATTTAATTAACAAAATTAATAGAAAATAGCTGTTTTGGCCAAAAAAAAAAAACGATAAATGACTAATACGAATAAAAGAATTGAAGGACCAAATAGAAACTTGATGTAAATTTATTAGATTATAGGGTACAAATTTAGCTATAAAAATATAATTATATTATTCTACAATAAGTAAAAATCACGAAATAACACAAAGGGTGAAATATGACACAATTAAACTTTTTAAATTTAGCATAAATAACTCTCATTTAAATAATATAATTGTATATGTAGTCCTGTATTATAACATTTCATTTGAGAGTTCTATAAATAGAAAGAGAAAGTAGATGATGAAAGTTGAGGGTTTTGAATTCTCCAATCAAGGCACACACAGTAGGATAATCGGCCTCCTAGATGGTTTGCCAGAGCATGAAAAAGGCGCTTAGGCTATCTCTTTCAAAAACAAGCTTTTGGGGAATAAAGAATCGTTGCCAGAGAGGCAACGCAAGAATTTGATAGCAAAAGGTTTGGTCAAGATTGAATTGCATGGCAAAAACCGCTTGTTTCCGGAAGTTATAATTGATAACAAAATCATCCAAGAGTTAAGCTTTTCGTGGAAGGATACTCTAATCACCAAGCTTCTTGGCAAGAAAGTGGGCTACCGGATCATGAAAGAATGATTGAAGTCAACATGAAAATCAAAGGGGGCTTTGAGATTATAGATGTTAACAATGGGTTCTACACGGTCAAATTTGAACTTGTGGAGCATAAGGAGATGGTAATAGGCGGAGGTCCGTGTATGTTGTTTAATCACTACCTAGCCATAACCAAGTGGAGTCCAAGTTGTAATTCTGAAGCAGTCTAGGTCGACCGCACCATGGTGTGGATCAGGGTCCCAAACCTGAACTTGTTATTCTATGACAAAAGTTTACTTATTACTATTATTGCTACAGCCCGTCAGTCGGTTAAAGTGGATATAAATACCTTTAAGGTGGAGCGTGGATGTTTTGTCAGGGTTTGTGTGGAAATAAACCTCAATCTCCTTGTGGTGGGGAAGGTGCTAATTAACAGGTTTTGGTACAAGATGGAGTATGAAGGTCTACACATTATTTGTAGCAAGTGTAGTTGCATGGACACGTGATTAGAAACTGCAATAGCACCAAAGAGATGAAGGTGGCTGGTGGCCTGGTGGTAGATACTGTGAAACCGGTAACACTGGTGCAGAAGCATGATGGGGCCTAGGGAATCCAAAAACAAGAACTAGAAATAATAATAGTAGTTCCAAGAAATATGATAGCAGACAACACGAGAGATTAGACCTTAACAAAATCAACACATGGGGATTGGTTGGTTGCATAAAAAAATGGAAACCCTTCCCTAAAGGCGAAAATCTAGGAGGAAATCAAGGAAGAAATCTAGGAGGCAATGAAGGAGGAAATCAAAGAAGAAATCTTGGAGGCAATCAAGAATGAAATCTAGGAGGAAATCAAGGTACTAAAATCTCTAATAAGGAAAAAGCACAACAATATCGATTTAAGGAGATAGGAAAGGATATTGTACAAGATGATTATGCAAATCCTAGTGGATCGCACCAATCTCTGGCCAACAAATATGCCCAAGTGGCCCAAAAGAAATGGTGTAAAAATAAGCGTCCCCAGACCTATAGTTGCACGTAACTTTAGCTCAAAACCTTTAAGCAAAAGTCTTGCTCCAAACAAGTCTCACAGTCCACCGAACTCCACACAAGGACAAGTCCACACTTCAAAGCCCACATGTCCTATCACCATGTTGGGTGGTGACATTAGAACAATTCAAGTTATATCTCCTAGCCCAAAGATGTCCCAAACTACTTTTAAAATCTTGGTCATGAATCTAACCGTGGCTAAGGTGAAATTTGTCGTAACAAATGCTCCCAAACCACTTGACACAAGGAAACAAGTTATGTGCCCTAGTAGTGGGCCCAACATTGATATGACTAGTGAAGCACATTCTTTTTGGTTGAGACTCGTATGGAAGATGGTGAAATTGTGGTATAACCACAACCTCATGCCTCACAGAACCCTTAATGGATAGCACATAGTTGCTACTTATACTCATTAATTTTGTTTTTTTTTTATGATGAGTGGATATAGTGACTTCTCCTTCATCACTTGTGTTGGGAAATATATGACAATTGGTGTTGTTGCTGGGGAGGTGTGTTAGAAATACAGATCGACAATGTAGCATGCTTAAGGCTGAAGTTAGTTCGCAATAATTCTTCTTTGCTTAAAAAAAATAAGAGAAAAAAAGAAAGATTCTGAACGGTGGGGGAAAAGAAAGAAAGAAAGAAAGAGACTATCAATGGGAAGGAAAATGGAGGATTTTAAACAAAATATGCACTAATAGCCAATGATTCCAAAGAAATTAGAGAGGTTTGATCGCAATAATGGTGTTGTGAAGCTCATCCACTAGATCTGTCTGATTGTGTTCTCGGATTGGCAGTTCCCAGAGTGGAACAACGCGAACACGTTTAGAGAAGGATTTGTCATCAAGATCAAAGTGAAAACCTCTTCACCACTGCCTCTTCAATGAAAACGACGAGGAGAGCAAGATGTGTGCTGTCGAGATGCGTTAAAAGAACAACGTCATTGACCTTTACGTTGCGTTCTTCCATCAAGTTAGGAGAAGGCGAGCATCCATACGCAAAACCCGAAGTACCTCACTACCCAGCCTCGTCGCTAACCGCACCGCCGTCTCATCTAGCTAAATCGCAAACCACCATCCATCAAAGCGGCAAGCAAGTCCCCATCGGAGCATTATAAATATGTAGCAGGGCATATCACCATCATTATTTTACTATTTATTTTTATTATTATTATTATTATTATCATTATTATTATTATTTATTTCTACTTGATCTTTCTTACTTGCTCTAGTTGACTAGTTTTCACTAGCTTTTTGAGCATAATGTTGTCCAATCGTGTCCTTTTCACTATTGGTATAATAAGCATGTATTGATAGTTGTGTCATAGCTATGTATGACACCTTTGGGCTCCACAAAAATATTACTCACTATTAAATAATCTTTATAATTTGTAAAAAAAAAAAATTGTTAAATAACAATTACTACCATTTCACATATCACATATTACTTATTAGTCACTATTCACAATGAGACAATTCTCATATCATGTTTCTGTACTTTAGTGAATGCATAGAATCAACATTTTAAAATATTGAGTAATGTTTCCTTAATATATGCTATTAGTTCTGGTTGAAGTCTCTTGTCTTGGATATGGTTGTCGTCTCACTCTATAAATAAATATTGAAATGCATGACAAATGAGATTTATAAAAAAAAAAAGAAAAAATAAGAAAAATGAAAAAATAAAAAATAAAATATAGGGGGCATAGGACATAGAATATGGGTCACGATTCGATCCTCTGATTTTGGCTTTAACATGCACTAGCATTGCTACATTGGTATATAACTAGTCTTAAAGTATATAAGATAGAATAAGATAAAGGTGTCTGATACAAGTTACACACTAGTACTTATTTTTGGTCCTTTAGAGAAGGAAACAAAACCAAGACTGTGAAAGAAAACTTCATACAATTGTAGCAATAGTTTTTTTTTTCTTTTTTACATGCATAATATACATTGGTTTAAAAGAATAATCATCTCACTTTGTTTCTAGCCTTTATGCTACATATATAGGTTTTGTTAATAATAGTACCTTAGTGATATGATTAAAGTTTATATAGGCATGTTCATGTATAGTTGTTTTCGAAGTCATAGGGTCAAGTTGTATAAAAGAAAAGAGAATAAATTCCGGAAAGTTGCTATTAAATAATAATAAAAAATACTCTTTTTTAAAAAAAATATTTTTCAAGCATGATAATTATTTGATGTTTCGTACTTAACAAGGATAGTAATAAATGTATCACAAAAAAATGGGGGTCATAATGAAATTCTTGTGTGAATCATAAATCGTGATGAGAAATGAAAAAGGAATTAATTTGTACATGTATATTATTTGGTCTTGGACATGTGTGCATGACACTGACGTGTTATATAAATGTTTCCAATATTATTTAAGAAAAAGGAGGATATAAAGCTCACAACTTTAATCAAAGCCTATAAAGTCACATTTTTATCATGTATGTTGTGAGGATTTGTGTTGATAACTTGCAACTTGCTGGAGGCAACTCACCTTTTTTATTGGGTGTTGAGAACTAAGACACAATTGTTAAACTAGGACACAATAGAAGTAAAAATTCTAAATTCTTATACAAATTATCTTACCCACTTAATTTTGATCGGTGTCTTCTATCTTCCACTAAGCATTTACTTTTTGGAAGATAGATGACATTTGTCAAAATTAAGGATGTAGGAGAATTTGTAGGAGAATTTAGTAGGAGGATTTAACATTTCTCCAATAGAAAATGGTAGATTATCCTATAGATACACAAGAGTTAGTAACGAACACTAAGACATGAGTTCACCATGCGATAGAAAAAAGCATTCAGATATGCTTTAGCACCTCAAGATGCATTTCTCGTCAAAGCATTTCTTGTCAAAACACATAATAACTAAAACATTTACTTGCTACGCACAAGAACGGATAGAGAGCACTTATACAAGAGCTTACGATGTGCATGAATGTGTACCAAACGCCAAAACATGAATTATGCTACACACGAGAGCTAGTGAATGGTGCAAGGACATGAACACACTGCAAACAAGAGTAGTGAAAGACACTGGATATGAACAAACTGCACAAAGAGTTAGTGAATGACGCTAGGACACGATCATGCCCCAAAAAAAAATAGTTAAAGACGTTGGACATGAACATGTTGTGTCATAAATGTCATTTTTCTAAAATTCTCTCAATTAAAAGTTGTTAATCTTTTGCTTGCTTGATACAAATGGAAATGCCTTCATGTTTTGTTATGCATGTTTGATATATATATATATATATATATATATATATATAATGCTTGAATGTAGAAGCACTATAGCGCATTAAGTAACTTGCTCAATACATGACACATGATGACACTCGGGTACAAAATCAATTTTTCTCATTTATGTAAACCTACCATAACATGAACAATGTTAAAAAAAATGAAGGTTTATAAAAAATCAAGAAGCAAAAAAACTCGTGGATTCTAAGGTTTGAAACTTCACAAGTTAAAAATAAGAGAATCCACGGATGCCCAAATTCGAAACTTCGTGAATTAAAACAAGAAACAAGAGAACTCGTGGATGTCAAGGTTTGAAACTTCACGAGTTAAAAACAACAGAATTCATGAATGCCAAGTTTAAAGCTTCACTAATTAAAATAAGAAAGAAGAGAACTCATGGATGCCAAGGTTTGAAACTTTGAGTTAAAAATAAGAATGACAAGATGTGGGAGGCGACAACTCATTGTCCCATGCCAATTGGAAAGCAAAAATTGGTCTTTCTAGGAGACTAAGCTAGTTCAAGGATGCAAAGGTATGAAACTTCATGAGTCAAAAACATGTATAAATTAGGTCATGATTAATACTCTTAACAAGAGTGAACATGAAAATATAAAGTTAAGAATATGAACAAAGTCTCATACTAACATATCCTTCAAACAAAAACAAAACACAAACTAGCTAATAGTACCAACAAGCATGCTTGATTTATACTCCCTTCATTCAGAATTATTAGTCACATTTGCAAGAAAAAAAATATTCAAAAATATTTGTCACTTTATATTACCAAATCAATATTTATTACTATTTTTCCTATTTTATCCTTCATGTTCTCCTTAGTATACTCATTTTCCCAAAAGCATTACATAACATTTTCTAAAAAATACAATTAATCTAATGGCTAATTTATTATTCCACTTCTCTACCACAACTTATCGTGGGAAATGAATTCAAGGTTCATGAACATTAGTGGAGTAATGCTTCAATCACATTCAAATTTGTTGAGCATTAATTGAGTAAAACTAATGGGAATTAATGTGCAGACTGTTGGAATTTTTTTGCATGCTCAATAATTATTCATGAGAGAGAATATAACTTTATTAGTAGAAGGGTAATATAGTCTTTTTATTACTAATATATCTAAATGTTAGAGTAATTATCTCTTTTGTTAATATGTGGGTGATAAGTGCAAATTAGTATGTTTATTCAATAAAGGATTTGCACTTATCTTCTCTAGAAATTACATGTTTTATACATAATTTCACCCTTTATCTTTACTTTGTGAGTTTAAAAGTAAATAAGTGGTAATAATAGATTTTCTAACTTAGAAATGTATTTTTAGGTGTTTTTGGAGGCAAAAATAAGAAGATCAAGTTGCTGGGGCATATAAGAGGCCAGCGCTCGAGCGTTATACCAAGGCTCGAGCGCTGGAAGCTGAGGAACATAGGATCCTTTCTGCCAGTGCAAATGCTCTGGCGCTCGAACGCCATACCAGGGCTCGAGCGCCAGTAACCTTTGAGCATTGGATCCTTTTCTGCCAGAGTTATGAGCCTGGCGCTCGAGCGCCACACCAGGGCTCGAGCGCCAGAATACGTTAAGCATTGGATCCTCTCTGCCAACAGTTATGAGCTTGGCGCTCGAGCGCCACACCAGGGCTCGAGCGCCAGAACATTGGATCCTCTCTGCCTGAGTATTAAGCTGGGCGCTCGAGCGCCACACCAGGGCTCGAGCGCCAGACGCATTAACCAGACAATTAAGCTCATTAACCAGCACGTGTCAAGCCAGCGCTCAAGCGCCAGGAGGGCGCTCGAGCGCCAGACCCCTGCCCAAAACACCTATAAATACAGACTTTCAGAAGTTAGGAGATATATTGAGTCGTATAGGAATAAACCACAAAGTTTAGGCTTTTAGTCAGAGTTCTAATACTCTTAGGTTTAGTTTTTGAAGGTTATGGCCTTGCTAGGCTAAGCTTTCCACCGGATTGAATGTAATTACTTCGTCTCTTGTTTCTTTCAATTGTTAGTTTATATTATTTACGAATTGGAGTTCTTCTTTTGTGCTTCTTTTCTTGGTTTAAGCTTGATCACCTTTTGCCTTGTGTTAGTTTATTTGCGCAATTGGGAAATTGGTTTATAAACAGATATGGAGAAAAACTCTCATAAAACCTTCGGATCTAGGGATGGATGGAAGTGTCTTATGATTGCTTTATACTCTGCTTAATGCAAGACTTCGTAGCTAGAGTGCCAAGGGATTGGGCTCTAGAAACTAGTGTCTTAGAATCAGGTGACAAAGGGATTTGCACTTGTGACATTGAGTATGCATCTTTTCTTATAATATCTAACTAACATAGAAAGAAACAAGGTGAAGTAATGAAACTCAATCCCAGGTGACTCATTATTTTATTTGATTATCTCTTTATCAATTGTTTATTTTATTTTCCATTCACAATCTTAATATTTTTTTGAACAATTCATCAACTTAATTCTTAATTGAATTAATCCAAGTGCTCCCTATGGACGATACACGTATAGTCACTATACTAAAACGAGTTAACCATTTCCAGCACTATTAAAAAAGGTTAACAGTGGGTATTTGGCTAAGTTGACTAATAATTCTGAATGGAGGGAGTATCACATAGTTATGCATCTACATACATGTATCTAGCATGCATACAATGAACAAATGGCAAAAAAGGAAAGATTTTAAACTCGTATTACCAAGACTAGAAATACATCATGCTATCATGCTTTATAGCTATAAGAATAACATGCTTCAATATATATAAGTTTAATTTGGCATTCTTACTATTTTAAACTGTTGATTGGATAATGTTACATGCACATCTATAAGATGCACACAGGTGAAAGAATACACTAAATTTGCAATTCTTCATAAATACATGCCTCCGAAAGCATATATATCAACACGTCTCAGAATGACGTATAACTTTGTATGGTTAATTTATTTATTGAGAACTTTCAAATCAATGGTTTGATTTGTGAAATTCAATGTCGACGTTAAGTTATGAAGCGGAGTAAGTATCCCAAGACTTACTCCTAGAGGAAGTAGATCCCCACACATACACACATATATATAAAGCGGCCTAGAGGTAGAATAAATCAATAAATCAAAAAGAACAGTCATACTCGCTAAATGAATCTAAGCCAGGAACAAACTAGAAGACAAAAAGGAATTCTTATGAAGTCGCAAATGCAAAAGCGTGTATGAGACTGAACAACAAAGTTCCATAAACTGCACATGAGACTTTACAACACAATATATACAAAGCAGGTATGAGAATCGGCAGCATAGTTTTCAAAAAGCTCACATAAGACTTGGCAGTGTAATATGTACAAAACGCGTGTGAGACTTGACAACACAGTTTGTAGAAAGCGCATATGAAACTTGTTAGCGCAATATATACAAAATGTGGCTCATGAATGATCATTGATTCTCTAGTTCTGAAAAGGGAAATCTTTTACTCTTTACAAGTATGTTTTGAAGCGTAAATTATTATATATCTATTAGCATAATTTCTTGCAAATTACTAGATGAACATATATCAATTGACAAAGTTATGTGTAGCATGAATTATTTCTTCAAGGTTAAAGTTTCTTGAAGCATAAAGAAATGGTAAGGCTTCAAGACACATTAGAGTGAATGATGACGCTTCAGAATTTTTGCACTTAAGAAAGAAATACTTAAGAAATTCCTTTCTCAAGTGCAAGGGGGCTATTGTTAGGAATCTTCATCAAATTATTGTTAATTATAATTAGTTATGACTGACACTTAATTGATATTGTACATCAGGATGGTTAGTGGGTTTATACCACTTCGACTGAACGACATTGTAGCGGTACCATAAGGCTCGGGAACTAAATGGACTATGTGGCATGGAAGGCTTTGGATGAAGTTAGCGTGCAAGGTATTCATACCTTGACATAGCGCCTTTACGGTAGATAAAAGATAGCATGCTATAGATATTCATGTTCGGTGAGATTGACTTGCTCTTTAGGGCTCACGACGCACTTCTCAGTGTGTTGTGAGACCAATACTCTTCTTTACTTTGTTACTTGTACCCTCTTGTTCACTTTACGCAATTTATTCACAATCTGACAACCTTGACCACTAAAAAGACCCATAGGATATTACTAATTGACCCATATAGTTGGAAAACGAACTTGGACCCCAATTAAAAGGAGGACAACACATTATATAAAGGGGGAGCTTGCCCACTAGAGGGGATGGACTCAAAATGACCAAAAATCCATAACCTTATCTTTTCTATGGATCTTTTCTCCCTTTATCTATCGGTTTTCCATCTCTAAACTTCACGTCTCTTCCTCTCCAAGCAGCCACGACACCCTCTTTTCCAAGTCATAATGCATCTCTCTTACCAGTCACAATCTACCATTTTCACCATGAAAGAGCAAGTCTAATCTTCTCATGACATGAATATCAAAGTGTTCTAGTTCAATCCTTTAAATGAGTCTACCATGGGAGCTTCATTTGTTCTCTCCGACCACAAGAACCAAAGTTCCCTTTACTCACACACCACTTAAGTCTACGACCCCAGATCTACTCAAATCTATGTTACAACAACATGGAATGCGCGTGGAGCAGGTAATCAAACCTGTAAGGGACATCTATGAGAGATTTTGTTAAAGTATAATCCACCTCTCATTTTATTTTTAAAACCCATATAGCTCTTAATAAAACCTCAAAGTTCTGGAATAGTGTTGGGTACAAAGTGGTTGTTGTGTTTGAAACAACTGGTCATGGGGAGAATATGGGCCCTTAAAAATTCTAGTGTACTGACCAGTATATTAAGTGTTGATATTCACCCTCAAGTGGCGACTCTCGAAGTGCGAGAGGGTGCTTATAAGTGATTTTTTTGGGTGTGTATACAAGTCCTATTGTCGCAAACCAGACTCTACTATAGTTCTATCTGAAAAGTTTGAGGGATAGTTTCACTGTCCCTTGGGTTCTATTTGGTGATTTTAATGATATCATGATAGCTGCTGAATAAAAAAGGAGAAATTTTCAATCAGTCCAGAGCAAACTTGTTTTTACCAACGGGTTGATCTTTTGACCCGAGCTTTACGAGGAACAGATATACTTAGCAACAGAAAATTCATGGGGAATAGGTTTGGTTCTAGAAGGCTTGACAGATGCCTTGCAGATAGAAGTTGGATACTTACTTTTCAGAGGCCTTTGTTGAGTTTCTTTGTAGACTTCACTCTAGCCATTTCCCTCTTCTCATCAGATGTGGTGACCTTCCAATTTGACCAGGTGAAAGGCCTTTCCAATTTGAGGCTTCATGGGATCTCCATCCGAATTATGGAGATGATGTTAAGAAGAATTGGAATAGAGCATATTCCCATGTCCTGTATGCTCTTAACCTAATCAAGGAAGATTCATGTGTCTTCAACAAAGAGGTCTTTGGTAATATTATAAATCAGAAGCCGACCTTGGAAGCTAGAATAAGAGGTATTCCAAAGAAACTAGAAGATGTAGATTCTATCTGGTTATACCACCTTCAACTTTATATGCAATAAGAGTATAATGCGATTCTTAACAGGGAAGAGACATAATTGTTTCAAAAATCTAGTGAGAAGTGAGTACCGCTTGGTGACAAGAGTAATTCATATTTTCATGCCAAGACATTCATCTGCAGTAAACACAATCAAATTCATGGGCTTCATCTCCTTGATGGTAATTGGTGTATGAACGATGATATGCTCCAACATGAAATTATGCATTATTACAAGCCCCCTTCAATAACTCAACAACATCCTCCCCTTGTACTTTGGAGACAGTGAGCTATGTTAAGCTCTCCTCTAAGCATCAGGAGCAGCTCTCTAAGGTGGTCATGAAGGAGGAGGTTTTTCTAGCCTTGAGAGGAATGAGTCCCTACAAGGCCCCTGGACCTGATAGGTTTCAAGCCTTCTTTTTAATATATTTCTTGCATGAGGTTGGTGAGGATGTTTTTAAAGTCATGCATGACACTTTTGTGATGGAACAATTGATGTTTCAATTTGAGAAGTACTATGGTCCTTATTCCTAAGAGGGATAACCCAACTACTATCAAAGACTTTCGATCGATTAGTCTATGTAAGTTATGTACAAGTTGATTACCAGGGTGGTAGTTAATAGGATAAGACCCTTTCTTATTGAGATTGTGAGTTCCCTTCCATCCATCTTTATTCAAAATGCGATAATTCTACAAGAAGTTATCCATTTCATGCAAAGGAAGAGAAATAAAGGTATCATAGTTTTTAACCTCAACCTTAAAAAAGCATATGAATGGGTGCGTTGGGATTTTTTTATGAAGTATTCTTGAGGAGTTTGGCTTCCTCCCAACTAACTTAACTCCCCTCTTTAGGATGGAAGCAAGCTTTCTAGTTTTTCCCCTCAGTGAGGTCTTCATCAAGGTGACTCATTGTCGCCCTATCTCTTTGTTTTGTGTATGGAGAAACTCGGCCACATGATTAATGATGTAATCAGCAATAATAGATGGGACTAGTAAAATTAGTTAGAGGAGGGCCTGCTATCTCTCATATGTTTTTTGTGGATGATTTTCTTCTATTTTCAAAAGCTAAAGTCTTGTAGGCATCCACATGATTTATGATGTTTTTGATAAGTTTTTTGCTACCTCTAGTCTTTAGATAAATGTTCAGAAATTTAGAACTTTTGAGTCAAAAGGACTATCTTCCGCTAAGAAAGAGAAGTTGACCCAAGTGTCTCAAATTTGGTTTGCATCAAATATTGGAAAATACCTTGTTTTTCCAATTCTCAAAGGTCGAGCTAAGCAATGAGATTTTAAGTTCATCATGGAAAAAGATCATGACTAGACTTGCATCTTGGAAGAAGAATTTATTGAATAGAGTTGGGCAAGTAACTCTCGAGGATTTCACCTTGTTAAATGAGACATATTCACCAAGCCCAAACGCCGTGGGGGCTGGCTTAAACCGCACTAGGGATCAAAAAACAACTTTGGTTAGTAAATATGTTTGGGAAATTCTCAGTGGAGAATAGAAACTCTGGATGAATCTTTTGTTAAGTATCTATGTAAAGGATGGGAACTTCTATAAATATCATGCCAAGCTAAGAATGGGTCTTTATCATGGAGTGATATTGTGAAAGCAAAGGAGGCTCTTTTGGAAGCCTTCCAGTTCAGGGTTGGAAATGGAAAAATATCTTTTTGGTACGGTGATTGGTTACCATATGACCCCCGTTGTGACAGAGTTTTTTTTTTTGGATGTCTAGGATTCAACTTTGAGAATCAAATATGTTTGCAAAGAGGGTAGGTAGCATTTGGAGGAACTATGTACATTGATGTCTAATGAACTTGTAGCTTCACTTTAACAAACCAAGGTTGAGATTCATGATGACATATCTGATGAGTATATTTGGCACCCGACACTCAACAACTCATATAGTGTTAGTTCGGCTTATTCCTAGCTCACAAGGAAACTTGGTTAGTCGAATATGCAATGGAATTGGATATGGAGACTTTAAGCTCCTGAGAACATAAAGTTCTTTGTGTGGTTTATTTGCCATGATGCTCTTCCTAGTGATGCTCTAAGGAAGGCTAAGGGAATGGCCCAATCATACTTGTGTCCTCTTTGCCTCCAAGAGAAAGAATCAATTGCTCATTGCCTTAGAGATTGCCCCAAGGCTAAGAAGATTTGGGGCATGATGAGTTTTCCTTGAAATCATACTACTTTTGGTCCTATTTCAGCTTGGATTCAAGCTAACACAACAAAAAATGAGGGTAACTCTATGGTTTTCCTAGTTACTATTTGGTGGATCTGGAGGTCCAGGAATTTTCAGGCTTTTGAGTCTCAACAACGTGATTATATCTCAATCTCCACATGAATATTACCTTCATTTGTAAAATCCTCAATTCAGTTTTTTCTTGTTGTGTATCCTTACCGAGTACAAACAATGCTAATTGGATGGGAGAGAGAGGTGGAGGGCACGACTTTTTTAAATGTCGATCGAAGTTCCATTGGCAACCTAAGTCCTACGAGATTCGGGAGAGTGCTTCGAGACTTCGATGGAAATTGGTTAGCTAGTTTTTCCGAGGGATAGTAGATAACTTACACATGGAGCTTCTTTCTATTCTACATGGATTAAAACTCGCTTTAGACATGGATGTTGCTTTAGTAGCTTGCAGATTTCACTTCTTGGAGGCCATATAACTTATCCCTCCTCCTCTCAGTACTAGACATAAGTATGCATGAATTTTATAGCTTCTATTTCGCTGGGAACATCTCTATTGTCCATGTTCTTAGAGAGAGTAATTGTGTGGTTGATTCGTTGGCTAAGCTTAGAGCAAAATCAAACTGGCGATAACAATCTGGGATTATCCACCCCATAGTGCTAGTGTTCACCTTCTTGCTAATGCAATGGGAATCAAGTTTTCAAGAAAAAAGAGCTTGTACTTTGTTGATAACTAATTTTAATTTATTCTTTTCTTTCTTGGTGTTTTTTTTTTTGTTTTCTTTTCTTTCTCCTTTGTCTACCAAAATAACAATAATAATACAATTGTATTTTAGTTTTATGTTGATAATTATATACTATCTCTAGTTCTTTTTATAGGAAACAAAAACTAATTTTGTTTTGGTCTTAATTATAAGAAACATAGTACTACTTTTAAGAAGGTATTAATTACTAAGAAAAAAAAATATTTTCCTTATTTACTCATAATCAATCATTATAAGATGATAATACACTTTTCAATTTTCCATGCAAGTGGATCTATTAATTACATGGTTATTCTTGGAATGAAACTCGAATTTGTCGTAATTAATGAGAAAAACATCATTATATATATTTTATTGGTATGTGAGATTTTAGTCCTATGTTTCTTATAAATAGAACTGAAGGTAGTAAATTTTTATTAAAAATTTATTTAGAAATGTTAATTTTAAATATATTTATGTGTTTTCTTAATAATAAGTGAAATTGTCTTAACATGACCGTATAATATAAAACGGAGGGAATAGTATTAAAGAACTAGTCCAAGCATGATGCAAATGCTATTAAAATAACAATAACAAGAATGAGACTAATGTTACTCTAAAATATATATTTCCATCTCCTATTAAATATTTAAATAATATTTAATATATTAATAATTTCATTTCATTGGCTAAGAATTATGCTTCCAATTTAAAAACATTTAAAAACTATGGCAATAGACATTTTAACTCACAATAGCATCACCCCAGTAAGAACTCTATTTTACTATTAAAAAATAAATGAAAAATAATAATTAAAAATATTTTTTTATTTTTTATATTTTATGTTAGTTTAGATTTTAGTTCTTATAATTTAAAATTATTTGGAGTATTATAATACAATGATAGAGAATAATTCCTCAATAAAATGAAAATATAAGGATCAACTATGAAAAAAAAATTGTATTTAAGTTTTGGTTCTTGCACTATAATTTTGTTAAGCAATTAATTCTCAAAGTTATGATAAAATCCTCACAGAACGAAATCAGTTTTTTAATAAAATAAAAGTGTAGGGTCTAAAACTTAAATTTTTAAAATATAAAATCTAAATTACATTAAATAATAGGAAATGAAAATATGAGACATACCAAATGAAATTATTTATTATTATGAGAGATTGGATGAATAAATTTCGACCGTTAAATTTTATATATCATGAATGATTTAGATTGATTATTAAAAAGTCATGTGATATTTATAAAAACTCATATGACTTTTTTCAAAATTCTTAAATTTAATTTTAGTTATCCATAATAAAATTTAATGGTTGATATTCACTAGTTTCTCCTTACATAATAACATACTTTTTTTGTAATAACTTTTATTTTATATGCTAACATAAAAATATATTTAAACAAATAAATAAATAATGTGACGTGCGAACCTAGAACAAAACAATTTACACTTCGTTCTCATTTCCCACTGTTTTTTTTCTATCTTCACTCTCTGAGTCATTCGCGCACTTTGATTTGTGTTTTCTTAATATTAAAACTTTAAACAAAAACAAAATGTTCAGATGGAGTAGTAAAATAATAATAACATAAATGAGATTATTTTCATTCTAAAGTATTTAGTGTTACTTTTATTCTAATATTTTAGTAATATTTATATAATTATAATTTTATTTTTTTGGTAACAATTATAATTTTATTTTATTTGTTAAGAATTATGCCTTCAATTAAAAAGTATTTAAAAAATTGTGGTAATAGACATTTTAACTGACAATTGCGTCACCCCAATAACAACTCTATTTTACTAACAAAAAATGAAATAATGAAAAATAACAATTTAAATATAATTTTTTTTATATATTTTACCTTAATTTAGATTTTTTTTATATTACCATAATTTAGATTTTAATCATTATAATTTAAAATTTCATGGAGTATGATTACTAAAGGTTGTCAACCGGATCGGGTAAACCGACGAATCAAGCCAATCTAAAAATTTGACCAACCAAATTATAGTCGGGTGCTCTGATTTTATGTCTTTCATCGTTATTCAGTCTAGCTAATATGGTTGTTGTCATCTGATCTTTAGTGATGGGTGAGATTTTCTGTCATGCTGTGGTTTGTCGTGTTTAGTAAGGTTGGGAAAAGGTGTTTAGGTATCATGAGAAGTTGCTGCTGATCATTGCTTTAGTGTTGTTTTTATTAGTTACAATATATAGGTTGCTTATGCTACACTTTTTTTGGTGAGTTTTATTTTCTTTTGTATTTTTTAGTACTTCCTATACCTTTTATTATTAAATTTTGCTTTTCAAATGAAAAAAAGTTATAGTCGAGTAAAATCCGAACTGAACCAAATAAATCTAAAGGTAATTGGTTTCAGATTTCGAGTTTGAAAAATATAAACACGAAGACTCAATAGTCAATTCAATACACTCTTCCGTTATAATATTTTTGGACTGCTAGGTTAACTTTAAATATTATTTATTGCCATTATGTTTTTCATTGTTTAGTTCCTTTTTATATTTTGTCTATTATTCAGCTTAGAAATAAGAAATTTAGTTAAAAAAAATGAAAAATATTTGAAGTTCATAATTATTTACAAACTAAATAATGCAAATTTCTTTTTATTTTTTATTTTAATCAAACAACTTGATGATTTAATCTAAATTAATATGTAGTGTCTTGATTTATTTCGGTTCAGATTTTAAGATTTTTTTTTTGCACAAATTCAAATCAAAGCAATTCATATAATAAAAGGAAATAATTCCTGGACAAAATAAAAGTGTAGAGACCAAAATCAAATTTGTTTTTAAATTTTGATTCTCACACTTCAATTCAACTTTGTGCAGCGCAACGCTTTAGTTCTTTGAAAGTTAATTTTTCAATGTGCAAAGAAAACAAAAAGAATTATATATTAAAATAATTTTTGATTTTGTATTTTAACAGTCAGTTTAGTCATTCGTAAAATCAGTCATTTTAGTTCTTGACTTTCACTATTATTAGTCACTGACTTTCACTACATCGTTTATTTTAGTTATGGACTTTCAAGAACTAAAATGAATGAACATATAATTTACGGACTAAAATAACATATAAAATATAAATTCAGGGAGTAAAGTGACTTATCTGCACAAAGTCAAAGTCAAGAACTAAAATAAATTATTTTCGTGAAGTTAGGCACTGAAACAGTACATTACTCAAAATAAAAGTTTAGTTTTATTTTGTTGTTTTTTTAATTATCGAAAATTATAAGGAAAAAAAAATATTTAAACTAAATAAATAAATAAATAATGTGACGTGCGAACCTAGCTGCACAAAACAACTCGTTGCTGATGATAAAACACTTCACATTTCGTTCTCGTCGCCCACTGTTTTCTTCTATCTTCACTCTCTCTGAGTGATTCGCGCAATTTTCCCGTTTGATCTCACCGTATCTTCTTCTCCTTCATCCCAATTCAATTCGGTATTCTCTTTCGCTCTTTCATGTATTCTTTTAGATCCACCAGTTATTTATTGTTGAATCTATTTTCTTTTATGGCATCGTAATTCATTACAAGTAATTCATCGTTTTTGTTTCTGTTTCTGTTTTTTTCTGTATCAGATGGCTTCTTCTGTGCTCTCCGTAGCTTCACACTCTGTCTCTCCATCTGCTTCTTTATCGATGCACGAAACTCACAAGGTGCTTAATCCAACACCCGAATCGCACATTTTATCAATTAGTTAATTAATTATTAATTACAAGTAGTTAATTATTGAACAGGGAAAATCCAAGCTCGGATGCAGCACTTTGAGATTTAACAAGGAAGGATCCAACCCCTTCTCAAATTCTTCACGGGTTTGTACCAGCAATTAAACTTTCTTACTTCAATTTTTACTTATTTTCTTTTTTATTTATTTATTTATTTATTATCAGTATTATTATCATTATTTAGCTTTGGTTGGTCCATTGTGATTTCATGTTACTTTATGATCCGTTGGATAAGACTATTGATACTGTTCTTCAGTAACTGCTTTTAACTGTAATTTGCCAAATTATCCTCACTTTGATAGTTTTTTTTTAATTCAATTTGACCTGTGTTTAATTTTATTTCTTTCATAATTGCTCGAAGAAAATTTTTCAAGTTGCAATTGAAGTTAGTTAATAGACAATTGGGAGTGCCAACAATGTCATAATCTGATTTTTGCCAATTTCATTTTATGATTGCAAGTTGCAACTGAAGTTGGTTAATAGACAATTGAGAGTGCCAATAATATCCTAATCCAACGCGTTTCAATTTTGTTACAGTCTTCTGGTCGGATCTCTATGACTGTTGCAGTTAACGTTTCTCGGTTTGAGGGCATACCTATGGCTCCTCCTGATCCAATTCTTGGAGTTTCTGAAGCATTCAAGGCAGACAATAGCGATGTCAAGCTCAATCTTGGAGTCGGAGCGTACCGAACGGAAGAACTACAGCCATATGTGCTTAATGTTGTTAAGAAGGTCATTGTTCCTTCCTTGATGTGTGCCATGTATTTGTTCCGAATTTTTATTTTTGTTCACAGACCGAAGATTATTTTTGAACTGAATCAATGTTGGTTGAAATTCTTGTTGTTTTAGGCAGAGAATCTCATGCTGGAGAGAGGGGAAAACAAAGAGGTAATTTTCTTTACATTATATTCCTTTATGTGTTGCATGGAACTATATTGGCCTTTAGATTATTGACTATGATTTAACTTGTAATAAATGCAGTATCTCCCTATTGAAGGTTTAGCTGCATTTAATAAGGCAACTGCAGAGTTGTTGCTCGGAGCGGACAACCCAGCAATCAAAGAGCAAAGAGTATGTAGTTGATTTAGAAAATCTAGATGTTTTAAAGAACATAAATTTATTGGTTATCCATGAATAGAAACAACAAATAATCATTTTTTTTTATTTTCCATTTTTTACTCGAATTATTAAATTGCACCAGGTTGCTACTGTCCAAGGTCTTTCTGGAACTGGATCTCTACGGCTAGGTGCTGCTCTGATAGAACGATATTTTCCCGGGGCAAAAGTTTTGATATCAGCTCCTACTTGGGGTGTGCATTTTATTCCTTTCTCTGCTTAACTTGGTCTTGATATTTGTTTTGAGATGATTGATAAATCCTTGGTAATTTAACATTATTGTCTCTCAGGTAATCACAAGAATATTTTCAATGATGCTAGAGTCCCATGGTCTGAGTATCGATATTATGATCCCAAGACAGTTGGCTTGGATTTTGAAGGCATGATAGAAGATATAAAGGTTACATCCTGATCCAGAATTTGAAAATTGAAACTAATTTTTCTTTTATTTGGGCTGTGGGGTGTGAAAAGTATTTTAGTTAACTGCTTTTGGTTAAAAACTAATTTGCAAGAACATGGTATTGGAATCCTTTGTCTTGACACTTGTTATCTTTTCTTAAAATTCATATTTTCAAAAATATTTTTCACTCAAAATTCGACTGCTGTCATTGTTTTGATTAACATATGCAATTGCCGAGTAATGGTGTTCAATGCATATTTGATTTTTCCATTGTAATGCGAGCCTCTCTCGTTGCAAAGGCGTAAATAGATTCATAAATTCTCATTTAATTTGAAGATTAGTTCAGTTCTAGATAAAATCAAACTCTTCCTAATTGTACATTTATACCTTTTTATAGTCAGCTCCAGAAGGATCTTTCATAGTGCTCCATGGATGTGCCCATAACCCTACTGGTATTGATCCAACGCCAGAACAGTGGGAAAAGATAGCTGATGTAATTCAACAAAAGAACCACATTCCATTTTTTGATGTCGCTTACCAGGTAACAATCTTAGGGTAGATGAGTTATATTTTTACTGTTACATAAGTTATCAAAATACATAGTGTCCAGATACATTGTATAATGTATATTTAGTCATCATTGTATATGATTTGTAATTATATTGAAATCAATGTAATACTACTATAACTAGAGTGTGTGGTCAATAAACACATTTTAATTGGCATCAGTAAACCAGGGTCGATCTTTCCCTTCCTCTTCCTTTTTCTTTTATCTTCTTCGCAGTACTGTAGTGTGAACAGTAACCATGCCACTGTTTTTAGCCAAATACAGCTGCCACCACCTCCGTTCGCCACACTACCCTAGCGAGCACCACCATAACTCTGGCACATCGTTTCACGCGCCTCCTCTGTTTGCGCATGTGCCACCTTTTTTTCAGCTGTTTTTTTTGCTAGCGACTGTTCCGTTCATCTCTACAGTCCTAGGCGCACCTAACCCACTCTATTTTGGGTCAAAACCAGCATGTCCTCCAAAGATTTACTCGTATCAATTTTGTCCCTAAAGAATTTTGTCATCAAATTAGTCCCTCAGGTATAACACTGTCAAATTAGTTTCCAAAGATTTAAAATACTATCAAATTAATCTCTAAAAAATTTAAAATATATATCCAGCTTATTACACATAATAAATTTCCGAGGGACTAATTCGGTGACAAAATCTTTCCGGGACCAAATTGGTGACAAACAAATCTTTGAAGGACCAAATTGATGTTTTACATGTATCAATACCATTAAGATATTTGAAATGCTTAAATATGTTTTTAGTCCTTCACTTTTGAAACGAATGCATTTAGTCCCTTATTTTTTGAAATACACCTGTTTTAGTCACTATTTTTGGCGAATTTTTAGTTCCTCAAATGGGTGCAATTAGGAACAAATAGATATTTCCAATAATGAGGGACTACATGTGTGGTGAAAAGGAGGGACTAAAACTATATTTTCATGAAAAATGAAGGACTAAAATCATATTTAAGCTTATTAGAAGTTATGACAAAAGATTGTTTTACTTGAATCTATTTCATAATACACTGAACACATCATTTAAATTCAGGGGTTTGCTAGTGGAAGCCTTGATGCGGATGCTGCATCTGTGAGATTGTTTGTGTCACGTGGTATGGAGGTTCTTGTAGCTCAGTCATACAGTAAAAATCTTGGTCTCTATGCTGAAAGGATTGGAGCAATCAATGTCGTTTCATCATCACCAGAATCTGCAGCAAGGTTTGTTATATTAAGTATAACATGCTTTTTCATATTGGAAGTTGAATGGAACATGTCTAAGAAAAGATTTAATTTGTCAACTTTTTCTCATAAATTTTTGTATCATGTTATCAACTAAGAATATGTAGTATGAAATAGTTGCAATCTAATACTATATTGTTATACTGTCTCAAACATCATGACAAGATGCTCAAGTTTTGTTTTAAGAAATAGGGTTAGTTACATTAACTATCCTCGAACTTCACTAATATTACACACGATACAATTACCCTTATTGTTTAGCCAGTGTTATCAATTTAACCTACACTAACTACCCCTGAAGCTGCAGAAGTATTGTGTGTAGTTATTCTTAAGAAACAAGACATCTTAGATTCAACTTAGATTCCATTGGTAAAAGTTCTGTCTTGATCAACAATTTGGTAATTGAATTTCAGGGTAAAGAGCCAATTGAAAAGGCTAGCTCGACCAATGTACTCGAATCCCCCAGTGCACGGGGCAAGGATTGTCGCCGATATCGTTGGAAACCCAGCTCTCTTTGATGAGTGGAGAGCAGAGATGGAAATGATGGCAGGAAGGATAAAGAATGTTAGAAAAAGGCTATATGACAGTATTTCTTCAAAAGATAAGAGTGGAAAGGATTGGTCATTCATACTTAAGCAGATTGGCATGTTCTCATTCACAGGCTTGAACAAAGACCAGGTAATTCACTCCCATTGTGATTTCTTGTATGTGATATCATAAATGACCATCAAAATATCATGAATCTATAATTTGGTTTTACTGTTGTTTGAATTATGTATTCAACTAAATACAGTACGTTATAATCACGTAATTTGGATAATTGTGGTAACGGTGTATTTTTGTAATTATTTCAATCATTGCTGTATTTATGTGCCTCCTAATATTAGGTAGTGTATGGCCTAGTACTTTTTGGGCTTCTCTTCTCCTTAAAAGGAGAAACTTAGCCAAACTTAATTTAAAAGAATTCTAAAATCTGAATAGCAGCTTCTTTTATAATGAGGAGAAAACTGAAAATAAGATCTTTTCTAGAAGCTAATCAGACGAGTTTCTAGCTTAAAAGCTGTTTTTTTCATATTATTCTTCTTTTATGGCTTTAGAGTAATTTTGAAGCCAAGAACACAGTATTCTCAAACAGCTTCATTTTCATTTCAGAAGCTCTTATTATTAACATAAACTTAAAAGCAGCTTTTATGCCCAAAAAATTCTTGGCGAAACGCTACCTAAATATACACAGCTTCATTTTCATTTCAGAAGCTCTTATTATTAACATAAACTTAAAAGCAGCTTTTATGCCCAAAAAATTCTTGGCGAAACGCTACCTAAATATACACAGCTTCATTTTCATTTCAGAAGCTCTTATTATTAACATAAACTTAAAAGCAGCTTTTATGCCCAAAAAATTCTTGGCGAAACGCTACCTAAATATATGCTCCGTAGTGTGACATAAGACACGGATTTCATCGAATGTCTATCGTTTCCTCTTTTCCTCTCAACAGCTATATTGTCATATTGAGTTTCTTGTTCTTATTACATGAAATCTTGTTGTGACCAGAGTGACAATATGACCAATAAGTGGCATGTATACATGACAAAAGACGGAAGGATTTCCCTCGCAGGATTGTCGCTGGCTAAATGTGATTACCTCGCCGATGCTATTATCGACTCGTATCATAATGTCAGCTGAAACTCAGTGAAATATTATTTATAGCCAAGCCTTTATTTCTGGTGAGTATTATATCCAATCTAAGCGGTTGGCATACATGAAAATAATTCAATTATGTATGCATCAGTTGTCATACATATGCACCTGAAATTACATTAGGAAATTTTGTAACCTTAGACCTTAAAGCTGAAACAATTTGCATCGAAGTATTGAGCATAATGAATCTGCTTCTTATACTGGAAGCGAGTTGAATCAAAGTATTGATGTATTCTGTTTCTCACTTCATGTGGGTAAAAGATTGAATAAAGCATGAAGATCATAGGTTTGTTGGCTTCTTGTGCTTCAGTGGCTATTCAGTTTCTTTTGTTAATTTGTTTTTCGTTATTTACTCCTTCGAATTATGATCGAATGATTTACATAGAGAGAAATTTGTGAATACTAACTGCGTTTGGATTTCTTTTGACAGAATTGAGTTTGTGTCAAATTTACTTTCGTCAAACTGAATGAAGGTTTTGTTTTTGTTAAATGCTGGTTTGAAATAGCTTTTCTTAAAGATAATTGACTTTCTCGTGATAATCCAAACTTAAAAGTCAGTTTGGAGTTGAAATAGCTTTTCGTCAAACACACATGATTACTTGGAGTTGAAAGTCAGTTTGATTCCTTTAACTGAGATCCAAACACACTTATGTTAATTTCTTGTACTCTTGGTGCATTGGAAAGCCAATAAGCCCACTTTTAGTTGGCTCCAAATAGTTTTCTGCACATGCTCTAAGTGGATGTTTGGAAACATTTATTTCTGGGAAAATTAATCTCTAATTTTTCAAAAGCTCTTTCACAGAGCTAATGAAAATATGTGATTATTTTTTTCAAAAGAAGCATACCCAAACACACACTAAATTGTTTGAGAGAGCAGTTCATCTCAGCCATGCTCCAAATGGTAGAGAAGGGGCATTGTACAGGTATTGAATTCCAGTTAATGTAGAGCAATGTTAGCAACACACATTTCTGAATAAACAGTTAAGCACCAACCTCATTGGTTTAAGTTAAGGCATAATTCAATAAATGAGAATTAAAAGGTGTAAAACTTACATCATTTAATAGATTCATGTCTCAATTTCAACCAATAACAAAAAAAAAAATGTGTTCAATATCAAAGTATATCAGACAACAGTTGTTTCTCTTGCATATTTTGTCAGTCAAAATAAAACCACGTTATCTGATACATTAAAATCCAAACATACAGTATACAGATGACTAATAGTCTGTTTGGTTGAGATTTATTTTGAGCAAAATTATTGTTGGCATAGATTTCAATACTTTTGTGAGAAACAATTTTTTTTTTTTTTACTTTCACTATAATTGATTCTAGCCTTTCCCAGAGCTTAAAAAAACAAGCTATAAGTGTGTGTTTGTTTTAAATTTTAGTAGAATGAATAGTGAAAAAACACATAAACCAAGGCCCTTTTGGAGAAAAAAACAAATTGTAACTTCTCATTCTAGTGTCTCAATTTGTGTGCTCACATAAAATTTTAAGAGTAATGCTAAATTCTCCAATAAATTCTCTAACCTATTTAATTTTGACAAGTGTCATCTATCTTTCAAAAAGTAAATGTTTGATGGAAGATAGAAGACACTTGTTAAAATTAAGTGGGTAGGAGGATTTGTATGAGGTTTTAGTAGAAGGATTTAGTATTTTTCAAATTTTAAACAAACAGACCCTAAGTCATAGACTCTGTTTCCTAGCAAAATGGTTTAGTGCGTGTTTAGATTAGTTTATTTTGAAGAAATAATCACTTATTTTTATAAGTTCTGTGAAAAAACTTTTGAAAAGTAAGCGATTATTTCTCCTGAAATAATCATTTTCAAACATGCTCGTCGTCATCTGTATGTTTGGACTTTGGAGAAGTTGCAATATTGAAGTTCCTTTAAGCAGTTCCTGAGTTCTCATATGGGCAAGAAAAAGTTTGGAAAACAAACTAAATTACTTGAACTAGTGAATTACATTTATTCTTCTCCAGAATTGGAAAAAAGTAAGTTTATAATTTTATATATTAATTATTCATACCCGGATTTGCTGAGTTTAATACCAAAGACAATTATATCCTCACTAAAAAGTTCAATGTTCCACACAATTACCATTCTGTTTTCACAAACATTTTCATAAAACTGAAATCAATGTCTTCTCCACATCTGCACTAAGACCACAATGCTCTTTCACCTCATTTAGTCTAACCTTTTTTACAAGTTTAGTTATCATATATATCATGCGCATGTTAAGGAACCAAAATTAAAATTTTGTATTGAAAAACTAAGCATTTATTGTATCATAAATTATTATAACTACAAAACTCCTTTGTTTTTCAATAATGATATTTTAGTTTTGGTTCCTTAACCGTATAAATTTGATGCATAAAATAAATAAATCCTTCCATATAAAAGGGTCTATTCTTTCACTATCAACTTCTAGGCTGCATGTATTTAATGTGGTTGTCATGGATCTTTTTGTAATTTTAAGCCAGCATAAAAAACATGCCTCGATCGTCATTGTGTGATATTTTCTCAAACTGATATTGAGTGTTTGTTTAGTTTGATGTTAGGATAAAAGACGTGAAAACTATTCTTAATTACATTGGAACTGATTTACATTTGTTCATCTTTATGCAAAACCAAATACACACTGAGAGTGACTATCATTGAGTCGAATCAATAGGTGGATCAGAAGGTAAAACTTGTTGGGTCAGTTGTGAAACTCTTAGGGTTCCTCCGAGCTCAACGGGTACAAGAGGGACGAGTGAGTGAAGAACATCTGCAATTAGTGGCCGGTAACTTGGCTCTGGTTGCACACATAATACTGCCACAGCTGCAACCTAATTTTTTTGAATAAAAAAACCATTCAAGAGGAGTTTTTACATAATAGAAACCTATTCTATCATCATTGCCAAAATGGTTAAATATAATGAAATTTTTTATCCTGCGAAACCGTGTATATTAAGAATCTATTGAAGAACTCAAAGAGATTGAGTTTTGTGTTTGCAATGCAATATATGTCTTTTTTTTAATAAGATTTTAACTTTGAAATCTTAATTTAGACTAAACCTATATAATGGTATAGTAGTAGAATGAACCATATTGGTAAAACACTCTTTTCAACACATTATTAGTTGAATTGAGATATAATTCACAAAATAAGGAGCAAGAGTAAGACCCATAGGGTTTGTTTGGTGTGGGAAATAGTTTTTAGATTTTTGGAAATGTCATTTAATACAAGTTATATTCATGTTTGATAGAAGACACGAAAAAATATTTTTTTAAGTAAATAGGATCTTAAGGAATTTTAGAATGTGAAGGAAATTCATTTTTTACATTTTCACATAAATATATGAGTATCTTGAACTTTTTCAAAAATTATTTGTTCAAAAAAAGCATTCCTAACAGAATCACTAAAAAATATGCTTCATAGCAAATGCCCCATAAAATAAGAAGTGAAACTCTAGTATTTAATGGGCCACCAATAAATTTTGTGATAGTTTGGGCAAGTGTTTGTTGCTAGTGTTTTTATTTTTATTTTTATTTTGAGTGAAAAATATGACAGAGTTCTGATTCCTAGGTTCTCAAACCTGATATAAGTGCTTTGGATCCATTGTATTCTTAATCACAGGATCCACAATGTTTGGAAGCTTGGATCTGTCTGTGAGTTGTGGCATTGCCTGCAATATAATTGTCATAAATGGTTATGTCATAATTCCCATATCAATTTAATTTAATTTTATCATTTACCCAAAAAATAAATTAATAATAATAATAAATTTAATGAAACAACTTACCCATGTGACAATTGATTGGCATTGAGCTGGAGCCAGTGTTTCCACAGGCTTCCTTCCTAGTAAAAGCTCTAAAAGCACAACTCCAAAAGCATATACATCACTTTTATCAGTCAATTTACCTGTAAACATAATTTAAATTAATACAATCTCCTTAATAAATAAATTAAATCAAAATTTTGGTATTGATGAATTTCACTCATAAATTCTCCTTTCTCAAGGAACAAATTTTATATCTAAAAAAATCCATGGAGAACTGATCCATTTCATTTTTTAAAAATAAGTCATTATTTTTTTTACTTATTCATAATTTTTTTTCTTTTTTTGTAAAAGATTAAACAAATGTCCCATGAGTATATCTACTTTGATTCATAAAGAATATCTCAAAGATTAAAATAAAACAGTAATGCCCTCAAATTGTTGAAATTTTCAACTGAATAATGAAAAGCTTATATGCTATCAAAATCAAACTGAGAAAAAACCTTCCAATGTTTCCCATCTTTCAGACAAGAATCAAATTCCACCTCACTACTCTGTAGCTATGAACAAATTTTAATTCCAACTCTCATAATAATAATAATAATAATAATAATAATAATATTATTATTATTATTATTATTATTATTATTATTATTATTATTATTAATTATTATAGCACTGACAAGAAGCAACTAGAGCAAACAATGCATGAGGTTCTAATGTGTAACTGACAACATATTAATTTAAAAATCTAAATGACTTGCCATGTGTGATGGGTAGGTACACTCCCAAGATGAGCATAATAAGATCCACACAGATCAATAATTAAGACCAAAACAATGTGGTTTAATTAAATATTAAAAATATTAATTTTTTTATTAAATCTCAATGATATAATCTTATCTTATTTAAACAAGTCACATCAACCTAGAGTTTTTTTAGATTTGTATTTGTCATAGTTAAGAAACATTAGAGTTGGCTGATTGATTCACTCAATTAAGATCAACACTCGAGGTTTCTTTTTTTCATAAGAAAATACAATAGTTGGGGTTGAATCTGGATATTCACACAGACATATCCTCCTATGTTCACTAACTAAACTATATAACTGGAACAATAAAAATTTGATAAGTCGATTGAAATATTTAAAAGATCATATTTTTTGACTCATTAAAGTCTAAGAATCTAATTTTAATCGGATGACTCATGTTTCTTAACTAGAAACAACACTAGTTAGGAGAATTAACCTGATTATGTTCTAAGGATTAATCTTCTATTTCTATATTTAGTAGAAGATATCTAGAAAAAAAAAATCTACCCAAAACTTTTTTATTGTTAAATTCAATCAATTAGATGTATGGTACATTTTTTTCAATATTTTTTATTTTATCAAAAATATTTTATGTAAAAATATTTTTATTTTATTATTTTTTGTTATAATTATATAAATATTGAAACTTTTTTTTTCATTTTTTATAATTTTTGTATTTTATTTTTAATAAAAGTCTATAAATAGTGACACCAAAACATATGGCATGAAATTAAAAAAAAATTGAGTTGGCATACCATCTAAAAGATACTCTGGAGCTACATATCCCAATGTGCCTGAAAGCTTTATGTTGTTCTTGTTTTGGGACCCATCAGTTATGGCTAGACCAAAATCAGAAAGCTGAATTCAAAAAAAATTAAAAAAAAATCATGGGTGCACACAGAAAATAAGTTTTGGTTACAACAATAATTGTATAAAGAAAAAATAAATTATAGAGAAATTATAGAGAAATTTTAAATGATATATATATATATATATATATATATATATATATATATATTTACCTTTGCATTGAACTTTTCATCCAAGAGAATATTAGAAGATTTCAGATCTCTATGGATGACTGTAGGGTAACAGTGCTCATGTAAATATTTTAATCCCCTAGTTGACATTGACAATAATCAATAATAGCATCTTAATAAATAGAAAATAGAACAAATAGGAAGATAGAGAAATGATTATACAAAAAATTGGATCTGCACTCATGTTTTTTTTTTTTGAGTAAGTGATTACTTGGTTTGTACTTTTATTTTTTATTTTTTATTTTCATTTTGAGTTTTTGTTTTTTGAAATTTTACAAAAAAAATTATAAATACTAAAAATAAGACATTTCTGTTTTCGGCATTTTTACTTTATTTATTTATTTATTTATTTAGTAAAATTTCAAAACACGTGAAACAGACTAAAAATATAAAATAAAAACTGAAAATAAAAATGCAAATTAATCAGGTTCTAAAATTTTGCATAACTTTGGCATATAGAAATTTTAGGGCTATTTCTTTTTTGAGAAGTATTAAATAAGTGGAGACTTATAAAAATTTATGATTATTAATATGAATACAAAATTTTCCCTCAAAAAGTCATGTGAAAATTTAATGTGAGAGTGTTACCTTGCTGTATCAAGAGCAATCTTCATCCTCATATGCCAAGTCAATGCTGAGCCATGAGAAGGTCCTTAATTCATATAAAGAAATTTTGGAAAAATAAAAAGACATTAATTAGTATTATTTTATGAGTTATAATTAATAATTAACCATAATATTAAATTTCAATTTGTGTCTTTCTAGTAGGTAATAAAAGCATAAGATACAAGGTTAATTTTTACCATGTAATTGAGTTTCCAATGATCCATTTTGCATCAATTCATAGACAATAAACCTTGTGTCCTCATTAATGCTACAACCCAATAGAGAAATTACATTTGGATGCTGAATTTTGCTCAACAAATCCACCTCATTCTGTAAATTCATCCAACAATTCAATTCACTACAAAGTTTTTTTCTTATAAAAAAAACACCAAATTTCCTCAAAATATCAAGATTTCTTAATTTAGTCCTTCATTTTAAAAAAATGTTTAAATTATTGCTCGTGAAAGCTTAATTATTTTTGTTTAATCCCTTTTATGTATTATGTTTTCTTTATCATTAAGTTAAGACGTGACAGATGACATGTCACACGATATATTATATCATCACTTAACAAATAAAGTTAACAGAATATAGACTAAACGGTGATATTTAAATTTTGACAAAAGTACAATTTTGGTCCCTTAACTTTTACTCAATGTTTACTTTGGTCTCATAACTTTTTTAAGGTTCATTTAGGTCCCCTTACTTCTATTTTTGGTTCAAAATGGTTCTTATCGTCACTTTCGTTACCAATTTAACGAATTTTTTATTAACGCTATTACATTCTGTTATCTATTTATTTTAAACTTTTGATTTACAACAATTTAGACCATTTATTTATAACAATTTAGGCCATAAAAAATCCATTAAATTGCTAATCGAAATAACAACAAGACCATTTCGAACAAAAAAAAAAGAGAAGTTAAAGGATTAAAATGAATTTTAAAAAAGTTATGGGACCAAAATGAACCTTAAATAAAAGTTAAGGGACCAAAATTATATTTTTTTCTTAAATTTTTTGCAATGAAAAAATTCTAACTTTTAAAAAATGAAGGACTCAATAAAATATATATTGAAAAATATCATATTTTATGCAATGAATATAATAAATTATTATCATGTATTACCTCAAATTCTGTCTCAGAATGTTGACTTTCACAATGCAATTTCTTAACAGCAACATCCAAATTATCATCCAAAGTAGCTTTGTAAACACATCCAAAACCACCTTCACCTAAGATGTTACTTTCCTTGAAATTGCTTGTGGCTTTCTCAATTTGCTTATAATCAATTATTGGCACACTCCCTTTCTTACCAACCATCTTTATAGAACTCAATTTGCTCAAAAATGGAGCTGAAGTTAGCCCTTTCTCAGCATCTTGGCATCCAAAAAAACAGAACAAGCAAAAAAAAGATTAGATACTACCAAAAGGAATCAAATTCAAAGTTAAAGTTTCTTGCAAGTTTTCAAATTGCGGTCCGCATCAAGTGATATGACTATAGCATTATGATTTCGGCAACTACTGTAATGGTATAAACCACGATTATGATCAGCAATGATTATATTAGGCTAGATTCAGTCATGAGGCAGGCAATGTATAGTAACGTTTGGATATCGGTCTAAATTGACTGAACAAGAAGGAAGTGTAATCTTCCTATCACGTTCGACATCTTGAAAATTGGAATTTCACATTCCAAGACACCTTAAATGAATTTAAACGCATATCCAAACATATTAGTAGTAATCGGCCAACCACAACCACAATCACAATTTTTTTAATATTTTACTGTCAAACTGAAGACTAATTCCTTTAAAAATTTGCCTTTTCCAATAAAATATTTTTTATACACACGATCTGCATTTAAACACCTAACAGGTCAACATCATGCTTAAAGGAACTAACTATTTATCAGTTATACTATGCTTTATCGATATCGCAACCACGATAAGAAATCTTAATTTCTTTGACATGCCCACTATTGTGAAGCAAAAACTGAATCTAAGAAATGGAATAGTGAAGAAAAAAAAGAAAAAAACAGAGAGAAGAAAAACCTGAGTTTTGACCCTTTTTCCTGTTGGATTTAGAAGGAAACTTGGTGTTATAAATCCATAAGCACAACAAACACAAAATTACTGCACCAATTGCACTGCTGGCCACACTGATGACTATTACCATTCTTTTGTGAGAATCCATTTGATGTTGTTCTTCATTCCCCACTAATATACCTAATCAATATAAAAAAAAATTATAGCAATGAAAAGTTGAAAACTAAATGCATAACAAAAATTATGTCTTTATCTCATTCTCTCAAATTTCAAAACTATTAATGACAAGTTAAGAGAGTTTAAGAAAAAGGGTTAGGATCTAATTATCCAAATAATGAGAAATAGTAGACAGGGACCAACAATGAATAAAAAAAAAATTTATTACATTAAATCAGCATTTAGTGATTGCCATTATTTTCAAATTTGAATTTTGAAACTGTTAAAACCAATGCCATCAGAAAAAACAGAGTAAGTGAATAGTGATAGAAACATCTCAAGGTTCTAAATTAAGGTCTTCTCCGCGACATCACGATACAATATTATGATTTTTGTTAAGACGGCAGAATCCTGTTCGAGCTCGGTAAGACTACGGTAAGCAAAACTTTGCATCCGAGTTAAAGCAGTTGCATTTCTAGGATTAGAATCTAAATCCTTTAAACTAGAAAAACTCGTGCCAGTTAATCTACGCGCTCATTGCAATATTGAAATTTTAGCAGTCAAAATCGCATCAGACTATAATTATGGTCTGCAACAGTCACATTCAACCATAGGTGACCATATTCAATGCAACATGACTGAAATTGCAACGCGACCGTAACGATAACTCGAAACATTGGAAAAAGGAAATGGAAGAGAGAGAGAACCTGGAGAGGAAGCAGCCATTGAAGTGGAAATTGGAGAAAAGGGTGGAAATTGAGGTGAGGGAACAAGAGGGTCTTGTGAAGCAAGAACACAAATGGGTTTGTGAAGAATTTTAAAGAAGAAAATTAGAAGAAACAGAAAAAGAAGGTTCTTTTCCATTGTTACTTTCTATGTTCTAAAGGAAAAAAAATAAAAATGAAGACAAAGATATTTTGAATGTAAAGAATTGTGAACCTGAAAAGGAACACACACGCATGCTGTGTGAACCACTGAAGAAAGAAAAGAAAGTGAAAATGTGAATATGTGTGTGTTTTGGATTTTTGAGGCTTGACCTATTCTTTTTTTTAAAAATAAATAAAAAATTGGTAAATAAAAAGCAAAATATGAAAAAGAAAAGTTAGGCCTTGTTTGATTTTTTTTTTTAAAAACAGTTTAGAAAATCAAAAGATTCGTTTGGTAGTCGAGTTTTCAAAAACAGTTTTCGGGAATAGTTTTTGTTTTCCAATGCTTAAAAACTAAAATATGAAAACATCTAAAAACATGTTTCAGATGTTTTCATATTTTGGTTTTTAAATACTGAAAAACAAAAAACTGTTCTCAAAAATTGTTTTTGAAAACTCGATTGCTTTTTTAATTTTCTGTTTTCTGTTTTTAAAAACAGAAAATTGTTTTTAAAAAGAGAAATCAAACAAGCCTTTAGTTTTCCGTTTTTAATTTTTTGAATTTACACACAAATTTATATTGAAAACTCCTCTTACTTTTTTTAAAAACTGTTTCTAAAAACTATTTTATAATACAATTTTTAAAACTAAAAATAAAAATTGTTTCAAACAAGCTCTTAGTTTATTTTTTTCTTGGTAGTTTTAAGATGTGTGAAAAAAATTAGAAATCACGTGGTCACTTTTTAAAATAGAAAATATGGATTATTTTTAGAAACTGTGGAATATTTCTAAAAAATCAACTCTAAAAATACTCTATACTTTTCATTTTTAGTAAAATTTTAAATTTTCTTTTATCCCATCTTAAAATCACCCATATTTTTTTTCTTATCTTTTGAGCATTCTTTGTCTCTATCTTTCTTGTTTTCTATCTCTCTTATTTTCGTTTTTTAATTCAAGTGTCTTTCTTTGCAGAAGGAAAAGGGGGACAACTGCACACGACAGTCACGTGCATTGTTTTCAAGCACTTGTAATTTTTTTTTTAACTTCTACTTTTTTTTTAAACCTTTGTTTTGGAAGATTAAAAAATATGAGGAGATAAAAAGTGAGAGAGAAAAAATTGAAAGCAGAGAAAAATTTATTTATTTATTTATTTTTATAAATCAACTTTGAGTAGACCATTAATTTTATCTTTTAAAATTTATTTGTTACCAATTTAGTTCCAAAAAGATTTATAATATTACTAAATTAGTCCTAAAAAATTTAAAACACGATCAAATTTGTGATTCAATATTTAAACACCGTCAAATTAGCAGTTCAAAATACACATAGAAAATTTTTGAGGAACTAATTTAGTGTCAAATTTTTTAAGAACTAAATTAATGACTAGTAAATCTTTAAAAGACTAAATTAATGTTTTATTCATCAACTTTTTTTCTATTTTTTCTTCATTTTTTTTTTCAATCAAACAAAAGAAAATATATCGTTATCTCCGTGGTTTTTGAATCCTTACATTTTCTTTACTCTCTTCCTAAGTAAAAAAAGTAATGTAATATTTATTTTACAAAATCTTCTTATTTTTTTTATCAGCCAAAAAGATATTAAAATTAAAAGACAAAGAGAAGTTACAAGATAAATCTGATTTCATGAATTATATTTATTATTTATAAACACAACTTATTTGATTCATATGAATAAAAAATTTAATGATAATTCATCTATCTGTTTTAACTTAACGAATAAAAAACTTTTAAAACATATATAAATATCACTTTCAAAATAACATACCTAAGAGATGTTCAATTTTTCAAAAATTCGAGAACTGAAATAATTCATTTTAATCACTTTTTATTTTATTTTTTAGTTTCGCTTTGCAACTGAAATAAAGTAAATAAAAATTTAAAAAATTCAAGAATTGCAACTCGTGAACTCATGAGTAGCTAAACTAAATAATTCGTGAACTTATGAGTGGCTAAACTAAATAATTTGTGAACTTTAAACGAATCAAACTTAAATTAAAAAAAATTAGTTAATAAAAATATGAATTAGAGTAAATTCTTATTTAACTAAACTAAATTTAAATAAGTTCGACTCGATTTGATTTATTTTCGGTTATAATCATCAAAAATAAAATGACTATGTTAACATAATATATAGAAAGAATGAGCAAAGACAAAAACAAAAAAACAAAAAAAAAAAGAAGGAAGGAAGGAGAAATTTCGATCATTCATAATAATATCTTTTCATGTTGTTCAAATAATAATAATAATAATAATAATAATAATATCTTTTCACCCCAAAATATCAGAAAAATGTTGTTGGAATAAGTCAATTGCGTGGTAATATTGCAACTTTTTATTTTCCTTCTCATTTGGTAAGAAGCTCTAACCGTTAGGGCTCACAAACGTCACTGTCACAGGTTCCTGGATAAAAAAAATCACACTTTTAGTACTTTACTTTATAATAAAATATTAATTTAGTTATTTATATTTATTTTAATTCAATTTAATTTCTTATGTTATATTTATTGGATTAATTTGATTATTTCTTTTAATTTTGTTTAATTAAGTCATCATAAAAGCAATAAAAATAACGTTTTGTCCGTTCATATTAGTCAAAATATAAGTAAGGAACCAAATTGATATAAAAATATACAATATAAAAAATCAAAGTAATTTAAAAAGTAGGACTAAAGAGAATTAAAATAAATAAAAGGGACTAAATTAAATAAAAAAACAACATAAAAAATTAAAATAAATTAAGATAAACATAAGAGATCAAATTAAAATTTTCTTACGTTATAAAGTACTAAAAGTGTAATTTAACTACCAAAAGTCTAGATAGCAAAATGATAAATTACATATTGTTACCGTTGATTGATAGTTGTATCTTTTAAGTACGCTAACATTGTCACATGAGTTTAAATTTTGACTATGCATGTTTTGCTAGGAGATGTTATATTCATTTCGGTGATTTTTATATTTAAATAAAGATTAGTTTTTGGTTATCGATCGAGAGTTATATTAATAAAAAAAATAAAAAATCGCATTATTTCTAACTAATAAAAAGATAATTGTTTTACCAAAAGAAAATAAAAAGATAATTGGAAAAAAAAAATTGCCAACTAAAAAGCATATTGTTCTAACGGTCCTATGAATGTGTAAACTTCCAAAAACGTAATGCCAAGAATAATAGGAGGGCAATGGCAACGTAGATAGGAAGTTATAATTAAGATATTAAAAAGAAATAAGGGACTAATTAATTAATAAGGTGGAACTTTGAATATATATTCGTAGAAAAATAACACTTGTCACGTGTTAGGTTAATTATGGGTTTGAATTTTGGTATTGATGCACGTTACACCAACGATTATATAGCTTTTTTTTTTTGTTTTCTAACTGATATCCTTTAAAAAGTATTTTTATTAGTAATAATTTTGAATTTTAATGTATATTTAATAAAAATTAAAAAAATATTTTTTTAAAAAATATTTTAATTTGTAGTAAAAGTATAAATAAATTAAATATATCCTATATAAGATTATCTATTATATTTATGTATTTCCTTTTTTCTTTTTTAATACTGTGAATATTTTTTAATCGATAACCTAAGATTAATTTATTAGAGACATAGAAATTATTGAAGTGAATTTTGTATCTCTTAACTATCTTTTTCATTCACAAAGACATTTTATTTATTTTTATATTATAATGAAGTGAATTGATTTATCAATGTCAAATTCTTAAATCTCCACTTAAAAAAGGGATGAGTTTGAGTGGGCAGCTTCAATTTTTCAACCATGTAGTTTGACATTACATTCTTGTAGCTTCTTAGGTCTATGATAACATCACAAAATTTACCTTGAGCAATACAATCGGTGTGGAAAATACTGTGCCTGAGCCAGGTTTCGTCTTTTACTAGTGTTGTATGTATACTTCGCTTGACCACTAGTAACTCACCATCATTAGCAAGCGTACAGTCTTAATCATAATCAGGTTCTACCATCTCTTCCTCTAGATCTTCTTTGGACAATTCATATGGCTCACCTTCAATAATGATAATAACCTTTCGGTTAGGAAAATCAGAAGCTATATGTTGAAATCAATGACACTTGAAGCATTTTACAACTGTTCTAGATTGGGGGGAGGTTTAGGGTTATAGTCTTTGGGTGATTTGGCATGAGTTTTATGTGTGGCGGGTGGTTGGGAAGCTTGTATTTTTCGGGAGTAGAAAGGGATTTTGGAAGATGAAGGTTGGAATGATGACCTTGAAGAGGAAGGATGAAAATGGGGCCTCTTAGGAGTTGTGTTTCTATTCTTTGGGCAAGGCAGATTACGCCATCTAAGGTAAAATACTGTTGTAATTGAAGTTGATGAGCAATTTTTGTATTTAGTCCTCCAAGATAACAAGCTATTGATTGTTCTTTATCTTCATTAACCCCGCACTTCATTTTTAACAACTCAAATGCCTGTTTATATTCTTCAACTGACAAAGTCTTTTGTTGAAGATTGTGATACTTTATAAAAGTGTCTTGACGATATCAGGTCGAAATGAACTTCCTTCTAAGTGCATCATCATTTTCTCCCAATTTCGAATTTTGCTCTTCCCTTCCCTTGCACGCTTTGTTAGGAGATTATCCCACCAAATTGAAGCATGTTTCTTTAATTTGACAGCAACTATTTTAACCTTTTTGTTCGTTTGGAATATCCTTCGGATCGAATATTCTTTCAACAATTCAAAGCCAATCCAAGAATTCGTCAGGATCTAGCTTCCCTTTGAATTAGGGTATATCGACTTTGAAATCATTGAAATAACGTTGTTGCTGAGGCCTTTGATAGTTGCTAGATGAGGAAGAATCATCATTATCATTTGAAACATGTCTTGAATTGTTTCCCTATTCTTCGTGCAGATTTTGTTGATCTACTAATATTTCTTTAAGCTCTCGAATTTTCCTTTTCATTTCTTCCCATTTGATCGCTTGAACAGTTATTTCAGTTTATTTTTTGGGAGGCATAATGAAGTGATTAGGGTTTTAAAGGGGATTTTAGGTGGTTGAGGGTAAATGGTAATTTTAGAAAAGTAAGGGTATTTTTAGTAATTTTAGAAAATATGGGAAAAATTAAAATTTTAGAAGTTGTAGGGGTAGAAGGGTAATTTCAAAAAATATAAGATTTTTTGCAATTTCCAAAAAATTAGGGGCAAATTGTAATTTCAGAAAATATAGGGACTATTTTGTAATTTTTGAACATATAGGGACTAACATATAATTTCTAAAAATAAAGCGATTAAATAGTAAATTCTAGAAATTTTAGGGACTCGAAAGCAATTTTATAAACTTACCGACAGCCTTGACACGTTGCAGACCCTTATTGGCTGCCTGAAACGCGTGACACGTGGCATAAGGGATTCGTTGTCTCGACGTGGTTTGACTTGGTCAAACCGTGACATGTAGCACTCCCTGATTTGTCGGTGAACACCGATGTGTGCTGACTCAGCGTTGACGTCAAGTCGTCTTCTTCCTCCAACCGGCAGGTGGAGGCATGTGAACTTCCGGGGCGGCACGTGAAGAGGAATCCAGCGATGAAATTTTGTTTCCTAATGTTTTATGACCTTCTGAACACTTCTATGGTGTTGGTTTGTCTAGAAAGTGATTGGAAATGGTGCTTCCAGAACGATCAAGATGTTTTTTCGGCGAAGAAAAACTCTCACCCTCCTTTCGCACTCACTTTAAGGCACAAGCTACAAAGCCTGACTCTAATTACCAAAATTAGGCTTGGAAAAATGGGCCCGACCCGCCCACCAAAAATAGGTCAACCAGGTAAAAATAAGCCCGTAAGCCCATTAGGTCCGCCCCATTGAGCCCGCCAGCAATGCAGGCAATGGGCAGGACGAGACGGGCCAGCCCGCGGACGATTATTATTTTTTAGAATGGACATACCTAAGACATGTTAAAAAACAGAAAAAAAGATAGATTTTAGACCAAAAAAATTTCAAAAAAAAAGATTTTGGAGAAAAAAAAATTGAAAAAAAGACATATGATAAAAAAAAAAAACATATTTTGGGCCCTTTTAATTTTTCTTTTTATTTTTGCAAGTTAAACGGGCCAGTCCATGGGCTGGGCTACCCATGATGGACGTGGATAGTGACTTGGAAAGTAGAAGCTTTTAAGGTGTATTCTTTGAATCTGGATCTGGTTCAACGTTCTTATTGCATCTAAGAGGGAAACTACACATGCTTTGGCCATATGAGATGTAACGAATCAAGTAGAAAAATGGAAAAAAATTTCAAGAGATCTAAAGGTTTTAGGGAGAAAAAATTATATAGGAGAAAAGTTGAAGGTAAACTCACCAAGTAGAATTAGAAATTGACACTATTTCTATTTCATATCTTCTTTGGTCAAAATTCTTGTGCTTAAGTCAACTAAAATCTCTACTCCATAATCTTTGCATTTAAAAAAATTGAAAAGAGAAATGAAAAAATAAGGAGAAAGATATAAGAAAATAAGAGAGAGAATAGAGGAGATGAAAAAAGTGGAAGAAAAACAATGGAGGAAGGAAAGGAAAAAAGAAAAAAGAAAAGGGCAAGAAAGAGTGCACTCTGCGCATAAGAGGAAGAAGAAGATTGATGTTAAGAGAATAAGAAAAGAGAGTGAACCAAATTTTTAAAATTAAAAAATTTCAAAATTTAAATTTAAGGAAGATGTATATGGGCATGTCAGAGATATTTTTTACCTCTTTTTTTTAACATTAATTCCCAAATTAAAATAACATAAATTAATTAAGCCCCGAAATGAAAATACATAAAAAACTGCAAAAGATAAATTATAAGATAAGCAAATTCATAGTTGAGATGATGATACTCCCTCCGTCCCAAATTGTTTGGCCTTTTAAGTCTTTGCACATGGATTAAGGAATATAATCATTAATTTAAATTTTAGTAAATTTTAGATTGAATTTCCTATTTTGCCCATCAACTAATTTTATTGGAGTACTACTTTTTCAACCCGTAATTAATACTAGTAGTAGTCTCTTGAGTGTCAACTACTATAATTAATGCATCGGAAATGAAAAAATTTACTTGGGAGAGTAAAGCCTAAAGGTTAGTAGTTGGTGATAAAGTAATAATATGTTTAATTAGTTAAGGGTAAAATTGTAAAGAAAAAATTAATATTGCATTGGTATCTTAAAGGGACAATCAAATTGGGACAAATTTTTTTTCCTAAAAGGCCAAACAATTTGGGACAGAGAGAGTAATTTGAATTCCCCTAATGATCTTAAATTATTATCATCTATCTCAATAATGAGACGGAACTAAATATCAAAGGAAATTTTTGGTGTAATCTGTTGGAAGATTCGCATATAAGTGAAATAAAGAATGAAATATTTAGCCGCAATTCGATGGTTACAGTTTGTTTTTGAAAAAAAAAAATTGAATTGAAAAATTGTGCACCAACCCAATAATGGACTTAACCATAAGAATAACAAATTAATTTCTTCTTCCTTGTTGGCAATGATGTGTTTCACGCTCTTTTCTTCTCCACAATGTTTACAATCTAATAATTGTGGATTCAACCATACTTTAGGAGCACTGTCATGCATGATGCTAAACTTCTCCGCAATAACTTCCATGACTTTGTTGAATTTCTCTTGCAAGTTGAATTCCATTTCAAACTTTCGGTCGCATTTTTTGCAATGAAGCTCTCCTTTAATGGTCAAGATTTGATTTTGGGAGAGATATTCATAGGTGTGGATTATGACTGGACAATTTGTGGCCCAAGGAAAAATTAATTTCTTTTCTTTGGGTCTAGGGTCAGAAGCCAAAGCAAGAATTTGCTCTAACACCAACTTTGACTCGAGAAGAGGGTGAGTGGGTGGAATTTGAAGTGGTGAGTGTAATTCCAAAGAGTTTGACAATAAATTCAGAGTCTCCAGTGGCTAATGGAAAGGAACATATTGTAATAGTGAAAGAGAAAAATTATGATTGGTCTCAGTCTCATCATCGGTTCTCTTTGTTCTTCTATTCCTTTCCTTTGTTATTTTGTTCCTCTCATGTACTTCTGATCTCTTCCTTCTTCTACTCCATTCCTCTGTTCTTTTGTTCTGTTTTCATCTGAATTACTTCTCATTCTGACCTTTTTAATCTCATTTTTTCATTTTATTACTTAGGGCACAATACATACATATACACATTGGTTAATACCCATAGCATTTGGGCAGGAAATCAAAATGTTAGGAGGCTAACATGTGTCCAGTAAAATACTTGGGGCCACTCAGTGCCTTCTTTTCATATCATAGATGATGATATACATGATATGTATTGCTCTCAGTGACAAGCACCAAACTACCCACACTTGCCACGTGTTGTTGTCATTTTTTTTTATTTTTGAAAAAGGGGCTATCACGTGACAGCTCCTCAATGGATTGCGCTTGTTACTAGGCGTCTTTCACGTAGGCACAATCCACTAAAGAGCTGCCACATGACACCCTTTTTTTTATGGCATGAATAGTAAATGACCCCAATTTGGTAAACACTTCTTTTGGTACTCCAATTTAGTAATTAATTTTTAAATTTTCATTATTTCGATAAAATTGCCAAAAAAAAGTAATGCAATATAGAACTCTATGATTTTAGAGGCACATATTTAACTAATAAAGCCAGAGTGAAAGACAGTTCTTGAATAGGAAATAGCCACTATTGGCACCACACATGCTTCTTACCTTACCACACAAAAATAAAACATAATAAATTAGTTAGTTTATTTCTTTCAATTAACATGTACATATCAACATGTATTAAAAAAATTGAAAATATTAACCTCATTTTTAAATAATGTTTTTTAAAAAAATAAAAATTTGTTGTCTCTTTGTTTTAATGTTTTTTTTTAAAAAAAATATTAAGGAAAAAAGTAGAATAAAAATAAGGTGAAATTATTGCTAAAAACTTATTAGTGAATCCGACAATTTCATTCAAGGTCAGTGTTCGATAAACAATCTCCTACACATTCCTTCATCTATTATGATTGTGTCCCAAGCTATTTGACAACTAAAAAGTTCAATTTTGAGGGCAAAATTAGTATAATAGGAGAAGAATTATAATATCCCCTGATATTATAACCATAATAAGAAATTTCACTTTAGTCTCTCAAGCTAAGAATAAAAGGAGCGGAGCATTTTAGCAATATTATTCTTAGGAAAAACTAATTTTTATAAATCTTCCTCCCACAAAGGAAAAAGAAGGGAGTAGCATTGAAAAATAATTCACTTTCCCTCTCCTTTCCCATACCTCTTCCCCACTTTCTTCACATTCCAAAATTTTCTCCCTAACACACACACACCCATACCCACCCCCCACACACATGCTTAAAAAAAAGTAAAAAAGACACTCACTCCCTCTCCCTTTAATCCCCATGCCTCATTCCCTCTCCACATTCATCTTCACACTTCCATTTTCCAACTCAACTACTCACTTACTGTAACTTAGAAGAAGAAAAAAAAAACAGAATCCTCTCCCTCTCCTTCTTCTTCCAAAACTCGCCCTTCCCTTAGCCACCCTCATCACCTTGCACTCTCAACCTTGCATGCAAGCCATTTCCTTGTCAATTTCCTCTACCTTTCTCACTCTCCTTCCAGTCTCTTAACAATTTGGTGATCTTAGACAAGGGAATGAAATGAAGAAGAAAGACAAAAGGGAAAGACCAAAGTTAATTATTAGCAAGAAACTTCTCATCAAAAGCAGAGAATTAAGGTAACCTCAAACAAAAATTTCACATTGACTAATTGATGCTTGAAATTGTGAGTTTGGGACTGTACATGTGATGGTTTTGATTGTTGAGATTGAAGTTTCATGTTGCAAATTATGGATGTAGTTTTTTTTTTTTTTTCTAATTCTTCCATGATTTTGGAATGCATTGTTGATCCTCTATTTGATGGATTCTATCTTAGACGTCTTCATGAAAGTTGTAGATAATTTTATTAGATTTGATTTGCCCCTAGTTTTACCTAACTCTAATCTTTGTAGCTTGAGTTATGGTCAAAATACCAAGGTACTATCAGGTTTCAGGTTTTAACACAGGCAGATGGATTCCAACATAATTATCACGTATAAGTAATAGGGCTCATGTCTTGAACTCATAATAAAAGTTGCACATAATTTTGTTAGCTTTAATATGCCACTGGTTTCACCCAAATCAAACATATGTTGCTTGAGTTATGGCCAAAATACCAAGGTGCTATCAAGTCTAAAATGTTAACACATTAGCTTCTTACCAGCTAGTTTTCATGTAGAATGATTTTGTGAATTGAATGTAGGTGTAAAAGCTGATTTGTATGAGTTAGTACTTGCACATATATTTGAGTATGATGTTGAAGTGAAATTGATGTTTAATTGTCGACTTATGTGACAATGTGATGAATCTTGAATGTTAAGATATTAAAACAAGTAAAGGGAAAATTGCAACCCTGAATGATTGCTTTCCCTTATCGTTAGTCATAGCGATAAATCCTATGGCGAAGCGAGTAAGTGGATAGAATGAGGTGGCAGAAGGTTTCCAGTGGAGGGATGCTTCCCTGGACAAGGTATGAGCTCATAAAAAGTCGGCACAAAGACTTAGAATGAGATATGAAATGACAATAGCAGATGACTAAGAATAATTTATGATTTGTAAAACTATGATTGCGAATGTTTGAATGCATGATTACTTATATGTAGATGATTTTCCAACTTTATTGGATGGAATACTGTTTGATTTTCTATACCTAGAGGTTATTGAGCTATATGTAAAAACATATATCTCATGGTTATAGTATTTCAGATACCCCTTAGAGAAGAAGAAGGAGCTCCAAGAGTGAAGACTTGGGACTTTTGTTTTCATTTTGTTAAGGTAGATTTGATGAGGTTCTTGAAGTATAAATTTAAAAACCATGTTTCTACCTTTTGAACTTGTAATATAGACACTTAGCAAGTAATGTTTTGAGCTTTTAAATTTGGTTTTAAATGTCTAGTATTATTATCCGAAAACAAGTATATGTATATATTAACTTATCTATGTGTTCATAGAGTAAGACAAGGAGTATAATTATAATTATTTATTATAAAAGTAAGGCGTTACCATTTGATATTAGAGCAGTTCGATTCATTTGAACTATGATGACTACATTAAATAATAAGTTAAGTGTCTTAAGTCTTACTCTGCCTTTATGGAAGTCGTACACTTTAAATTACAAAGCTACTAATATTGCGACTGATCAACTCAATAATGTGTATTTATATGCAGGAGTTATGGCTTCCAAGAGGCGCTCGAGACTAAGAATGCATGTGGAGGAGGAGAATCATCCTGAGGCACCTTTTCCTCCAGCATCGACAAATACACCTCTCATGCAACAAATGCCTCAAGCCATGACTAGAATGATGGAGGCACAAGGTCAGGATGACCACTACAAAAGATTCAAGTCACATGAACCACCATCCTTTATAGGAGGCTTGAACCTAGTAGTCGCTGAAAGGTGGTTACAACACGTGGAGCGCATCTTTAGAGTCATGAGATGCACAAATCAAGACAAAGTGGATTTGACCACCTATAAACTACATGGTAAGGTTGGGTATTGGTGGAATTAGTGTCGGGAACAGATGGAAACAGCTTAGACTCTGCTCTCATGGGAACAATTCAAGATTGTGTTCTTAGAGAAGTACTTCCCTTCAAACCTCAAGGAATAGGAGGAGATTGAATTCCTTGGGCTCAAACAAGGAGACATGATCATTGCACAATATTTGGCTAAGTTTAAAGCCAGAAATCCGAAATCAAGTGGTGAACCAAGAAATTTGGGAGTATCTGATCCGTAAGTGTTGGTGTTGGTTAGCGGAGTAGCCCCTGACTGAAGTAAATGCGAGTAGGCAGGCCCAGTAGAAGAGGAAACGTGAAGAGTCAAATTCCCAAGAAATGGAGTCTAAGAAAAATGAAGTGAATGGGAAGCAAGCACCCTACCTTGTTAATTCTACACTCCCTCTTTGCAAGAATTGTGGAACGAACCATGTAAGAACTTGGTTGAAGGATTAAGAGCATGTGCTACTTTTGTAGACAACTTGGGCACATGGTTGGGGATAGTCCCGTTAGAATGAGACTGACCAATACTGAACCAAGGAACCCAACCAGGGGAAGAGTTTATACTGTTTGATTCAAGATGAGTGTTTGATATTTTATAACATAACTTTATTAACAAGAATACTGTTTGATTTTTTATACCTAGAGGTTATTGAGCTATATATAGAAATGTATATATTATGATTATAATATTTTAGGTACCCCTTAAAGAGGAAGAAGGAGCTCCAAGAGTGAAGATCTAAGACTTATGTTCTCATTTTGTTAGGATAGATTTAATGAGGTTCTTGATGTATATATTTAAGAACATATTTCTACCTTTTGAACTTGTAATATAGACACTTAGCAAGTAACATTTTGAATTTTTAAACTTAGTTTTAAATGTCTTGTATTATTATTAGAACACAAGAAGATGTATATATTAACTCATCTATTTTTTCATAGAATTTTCATAGAATAAGACGAGGAGTATAATTATAACTATTTATTATAAAAGGCATTACATTTATCGGTCTATATTTTTTTTTTTTTTGAATTTATGATACCAGAAAGATGAAAACCATATACCACTCATTACCAATCCACAAAATGGCTTTGCCAGTTTTTCCATTCACAAACTGAGTTTGTGACAAATTAACTTTTGCTCTAACAAATGAAAGTAATACTTTTGTTTAATGTCATTTTGAAGGCCCATTTCTTTGAGCTAATTGATTTTTATCTAATAATTCAAATATTAAGAAAAATTATTACATGAAAATTAAAAAATAATTTAGTTGTTTGAACTAAAATCCAACACTCTAGTGCATGTTTGTCTATGCAGTGAGAGGGCCACCAACATGAGTTTGCATAAATTAAACTTCATTCTCATTGTTTGGATTTAGTGACTCACCCCATGCTTTCACAATGGATTTAGTGGGGATAATGTTTACAGCTATGTTAATGATAGCCTCTTATCAAAATCATCTTACTTTAAAATTAATTTTAATTTTACAAAAAATCAATCCTATAAAATTACATTATACAAAATTAATTCTACCACCATAAAACTAAACACAGGTCAAGATAGTCCCTAGTCCCCGAACTTGTACACTACCTTCACATTACTCCTTAAACTAGGAAAAAAGAACCAATTACTTCTAAAATTTATAATTTCTCGGGCATATGAATCTCTACGATCACAACAAATTGGATAGTGTGGAGATTAATATGCTTGACAAATTACACATTTGAATACTAACATGAGAATCTCTTTTGCTTATAAAAAAAAAACAAGTGAGAATTTCTTTTAACTTAGAGATTAATGTGAAGGCTGTGTCATGTGTGTAACTTCAAACCCCAAAATGGAGTTACAAATTTTTGGAATCACAACTCATGAAATGCCATAAATTGGACTGTATCCACAAGAAGAATAACTATTGAAACATGTCCATTCATCATGACTCGAGATGATTAATATTTCAAAAATGACATATAGTATAAAAGAAAAAATAAAAAATTACTTTGGCAAACTAGACAACCTATGTGGATTGCTTTATCTTCTCTTCTACAACTTCAATGCAACGATACAACACCAACTCAAGTGGATTTAATGTGCATAGAGTATCAAAAGCAAGTTGATCATAATCACTCTGGTTTTCTGCCATTATACCTGTCACTAAAGTTCGCAAAGGAAGCAACCATTCATTGAAGGCCTTCTGTAAATTGCTCCTTGATAACACTCCAGTGTAGTTTGTTTTCCCTGTTAAAATGAAATTTTGAAACATTCTTAATTAGACTTTAAGTTAGATTAAGTTTTGCAACTACTGAATATCAAACCACAAAAAGATGTAGGATAATCTCAAATGTTTAAGGGAAATTTACAAAAAGAAAATGATTCAACAATACTCGAAAAATATTGTTGATTTCATATGCTCTTCACATATTTCAAAGTTAAGTAATTTTTTCATACTGCATAGTTTCATTTTAAAGAAAACTTCCTTTTTTTAAGGATTTTTATTAACATTATTTTAAAGTTATTATTTAACTAAGATTTCTTAAAATTGTTATCAATGTGACTATATTTTACTTGATACGGTATCTTAATTTTCTTAAAAAAACATCATATTCATGTATAATATCTCATCGTACTCAATACTCGTATCCGCATCCATACCCGTGCAACATCTTAGGTAACAAAAAATTTCTGTTTAGGAACAAGTAACCATTCAAGCGGTAAATTAACTCAAAAGCTTGTTACTCATTAACCTCATAGTTGCTTTAATAGGTATTTCATTCATGTTACATACCTGCAGATTCTGTCATCAATACAAATCTGTAGAGGTTGAGCGCTGACAACACCTGCAGATTATAATATGCAATGCCATGACTTAAAACCCTTTCAAATCATTGCATAACCCGGAAAAGAAATGAGAATATCGTCGATAGCCAAATGCTTCTTCAAAATTACATAGAACACAAGAAATAGGAAGAGTACCGCATCACTCTGCTCAGGAAGGGAAGGAGGTCCCCCTTGTGGTGGTCTTAGAACCATCTCCACCAACTCAAGGACACTAGGAGTCCAAAATGCTAATTGCAGATGTGCATTTTCGCCTATCTGCGGGACATGTTTTTCTTTTGATCTACTACTGCTGATTTCTGCGTGCATTTCGCTCCTGACAAGATCAATGAAAATCGCGATCTAGACAAAGACGCAAGAGCGCTGTTAGATGATAACTATTGACAGTTAAATAAAGAACAAAGTTAAACAAACTCTGATTTAAGGTATTACCATAGACGAAGAGTCGGTATTTGTAATTAAAGCGTTCAAAATGTCAAATCGCTGAGAAATTGGAATATCAGCAAGTACCTAGTTTGAGTAACACAAGCACAGCCCCATTGAAAATCTCAAAACAAATGCGGCCAAGATATTAAAGGGTTTAACAAAGATGGTATATCAAAATTTCAAAAAATGCATATTCCATATAGCAAACAAATTATAAAAAAAAATCAAACTTAAATGGCATTGTCTAGGGCTGGAAACTCACTCCTTTTAGCACAGCGAAGGATTTTTTTCTAAGTTCTGGGTCTGGTGCATACATGATAACCATTTTTACAGCCTGAAAGGTTAACATATAACCATATTAGAATATGTCAGCAGTTTCTTTGTCGCTGAGAGAGTAAAAGATTGACCAATGATAAACAAACCGGAGTCACAAAATGTAGAAAAGAAAACCTGTAAAGCCGAGAAAAGATTTGGCATATAAGAAGACCACTCAGAAAGTTCCTCGTTGTAGTTTCGAGAGACACCGCCATCTGTGATGCAAAGCAAGAAGTTGACTGCATGTTTCTTTAACTCCCATGGAAAGTTTACAAAGGAAAGTATATGCTTGAATGTTCCTATTGCTTGCCACCTTTTGGTCTGGTTATTGCGAAGTTCTTCCTTGACGGCATTCAAATCCTCGTTGGCAGCATGAGAAACCTCCTTTGAGACATACCCCCAAATTACTGGGGGAAAAACGGAATTTGATGGGTTAGTGAAAGGGAAACCGGAAATGCATAAAAGAGAAGGAAAGGACTCAATTACAGTAATTGTCCAAACACAAACCTGAAAGAGCAGTGCCATGTTTGACAAGAGATACGCAACCCATATAGTCATCTTTGTCTTCTGGGAAATTGAAGGGGAAAAGAAAAAATAAATTAGTGTAAATAATGCTTATTTTTTGGGTAAAATAAATAATGCTTATTTTAACATTTACATTAAAATAAATTAGAAGATCATAAAAGGTAACCTAATGTGCTACCTCCAAAAACAAAGCCAGCCACAGTCTCAACATCATATGTTGTTACCAGACTGAGATATGATAAGCCACAATATGAAGAAATTTGTGATAGTCGTAATACCAACGAATGACATTTGGAAGCTTCATGGCTTATGCTGGCTGAAAGAAGAGCCTGGACAGTGCATGGTAACATATTAAATCGTATTAAAGTAGAGAAACTCGTATTGTCAGTGATGAATTTTAACAAAAGATTGGGAAAGAAATATAAATGAGAATAATTATAAAATTTTAATGCAGTATAGGGACATCTACCAAGCATTGGAGGACATATAGACTAAGAAGAGCTCGGAGCTTGTCTTTTGTATTGCTCTCCTATTGTAAAAGATAAAATACAATGTTAGCAAAAGGATTGAAAACAAATCAGTAACTCAAGCTTTCCTACAAGCTGATTGTTTTAGAATTGACAGACCAACTTATGGCAAACTTCATAAATAGAATTTGCGATCGCAACAGCTCTGTCAAATACATCCTCAAGTTCTGCTTCATCTGACTCCAGAGACACAGCCTTCAATACATTGAGAATCATAGGAACAGCTTCTTTTATTTGCTCAAAATGACGCCTCTGAATGGAGATAAAGACTGAAAAGGCAAAATAAGTATGATCGAAAACTTCCAAGCAATGTGGCTTCAAATCATTGACAGAGTGAGACACAACTGCTCAGCCCAAAACTAGCATTTAGGTTTTGCATTTCATTAACAAAGATACCTTCAACCTGAACATAAATAGCTTGAGCAGTAAGAAAAAATTTCCATTGGTCTTCATGCTAAAAGAATGAGCCTAAGAAAATTTGCAATACAATTGGCAGCTAACAAGACTAGGTAATTTAATATCAAACTGAAGCTAAGGACTTCAGAAAAAAATTTATTCATTTGTTTTTGTGATTAGATATAAAAGTCCAATCTTAACAAGACCTGTATTCATCACTTTATTGGAAGGCTAAAAATTAAATTATATTTAATCAATGCTCTATTATCTCTCAGACATGCTAATAACTATTTCAAGGTAATCCAAGAACCATATTTTTTTTGTACAAAAGAAAAAGCAATATGCTTCTTTCTAGCCCACATCTATTCACTTTACCCAAACAAGTACTTTGCCTCAGATTTGTTTGCTAACAGTCCTGTCAAATTCAAGATTCAAATCAACATGTTCAACTAAAAAAGAAAAATGTGTTGCTCAAATTGCTGAAGAAAAAGGCATACTGTCATGTAAGAAGTTGCTTTTCTGCTTTCATCCTTCATTTAGTCATGTGATCAAACTTTAACAGACAGCATCTATAACGTTTGAAACATCTTTATGAAACTGATCCTATGATTCGCCTAGCAAGTAAGGGCGATGAAAAGAAAATCATATATCTCAACATTCTCAACATGCCAAGTAAAAGTAAAATTGGTATTGTATTCGATTCTCTGATTATTAACATGATATAATCATAAACCCCAAGCAACGCAGACTGCAAACAACAAAATAGGCCTGGTTGTAAAGTCCTGACATGGAAATGAGTGAGTTCTCTTTACAGTTTACACCAAACTTAGAGCAACTAAGATTCAAGATAACCAAAAATAATTTATAAAAATAATCCAATCATGTGTTTCACATGCTATAAGAAACAAGAACAAGAACATAATCCTTCAAAGCCATAAAATGGAGGTGAATTAAGAGGTAATTTCTTCCATCTTTCTTTTACTGAACAGAGGTTACAGTTTGTATATTCTATCCACTAATTAAAATGGGATTGCAATGAAATATGAGTTACCCTTTGAGAGCCCTGATAAAGGAGGAACAATGTAACTGGAAGACTTGGTCATCTGACTCGAGTAACCTAATGTCTGTTCAATGAAATTAACAGAAGCAAAGGATCAAGATATTAACCAAAATTGAAAATATTAAATGTCAAACTGTCACTGACCTGTAGTTATTTGCATGTTTAGTATGTCAACTATTATATAATTATGAAAAAAAATTACTCTTTTAATTATATCGGAATGGGATAGAAATGAGTATTTCAGATTCAGAGTTAGAAAGGACAAACATGGTTAAGAGCAAACCGGAAGTAAGAAATACAGTTGGTCAATGGGCTTTCATAAAACTAGAAGGGAATGGATCTATAGTCAAGAATATACAGGGTAGCACGAGATATAGGTGTATGAATAAATATCAAAGTATTTTATGGTACCTTTTTCTTTAGTGCACTTTGCATGACATTAGACATAAGGGGAAAAAGAGGGACTGCATAATTCTTATTTAAATATAAAGGTATCATTTCACTCAATCAACTAACCTACATCAACTCCCACCAAAGTTGTAGACACTATGCAGATATTTAAAGATATAAACAATAGCAAGTATCTATCAAATAAAGCAGAACATATCCATTTCGGTATCCAGATATACGTGTTATCAGGTTGGTCCTCCATACAGAAGTACATCAAGTTGATTTTCATAGTCAATTTATACCATCAAACTGATTCTTACAACGATCTCGAATTCACCCCTAAAAGAACGAAAATGATGGCATTTAATTATCATTGAAGGACCAATTTGATGTCTCGGGTTAAAGGAGGGCTAATATGATATGGCTTATATCTTTGAAGCACTAAAATATACATAACTCACATTACAAAGAACCGAAAGCATGTCCCTTGGACCACATTTTACTATAAACTGGTCAATGATGCTGATTGCTAGGTCCAGAAATCTACTTGAAATGCCAGCAAATTTTGAAACAGCCTTTGGAAGTTCAAAGGAAAGGGCATCAACAACTTCCTGTCAAATCACCAAACAATCAATTAGAGTCACTCATAGGCCTCCCTCCCCGTCCCCTCTCTTCTCTTTTGAAAATAACTTCCAACTGTGAGCTCGAAACAAGACATGGAGTCTATTTGGATGAGCTTCTCAAGAAGTGCTCGTAGGAGAAAAATTAGTCATGTCTATGTTGTTGTCTCATAAATTTCAAAGCTAGCTTTTCAAATAAAGATCGCTACCTCAACTTTTCCATAAACTATCTCAAGTAGCTTGCGGAGAGTCAAGGTGAGAAAGCTTATTTGAGAAACTAATCTTTGATATTTATGCAGAAACAAGTTATGGCATATGTCAAATCAACTCAAATAACCACTTCTTGAGAAGCTCATCCAAACATGCTCATGATCCAAACAATGGTATCTTTAAGAATAGTATAAAACCATTAATCTCCCATTTCTGGATACATTAAAGGTTCTTGTTCAAATCATAAATAGATGCCCTCAATTGACATGTCTGTATTTTCTTTTTTTTTTACTTCTAAGTCTACATCTATATTATGTCACACCTAAAAGTCCTGGAAGTGAAATATGACTGAAATTCTCAACTCAACAAACCTGATAAAGAGAAGAACAGATATACCGATAGATCTCAGAGAGAGCCTCAAATGCATTCTTCTCTGCATATTCACTTTCTGGGTCAGACAGAGCAGCATCCGATAAAGAATCAAGGAATTTGACAAGCACTGACACAGTGTTTTCAGACTCATGGAAATCTCCAGCTTCAGCCAACTACAGAGCATAAAATCATTACTGTCAATCAAAGCTGAGTTCATAACAAGAGAAGATTCATTTCCATTTTTCCAATTTTTTTCTTTTCTTTTTCTCTAATTTCTCTGCATAACATGTCATGGGTAATGTTATAAATTATCATAAAAACATTTCTTCATCTAATTCCACATAAATTAAACCCTCTGAAAATCAATAATAACACTAAGCGAAAAAAAAGCTTCAGAGAGAAGTGATTGATCTTACTCGAGAGCAGGATTCCAGAATTCCCCGAAGATTATTCTGAGTTTCAGAATCCCGAAATAACACAGCTTCGTCCTCTACAGCAATCGACATTAGGGTTCAATTTAGGGTACTCACAACAAGTTTTGGAGTACTGGTACTGACTTAATATTGAGCTCCTATAACAGGTTGACCTAGTTACTCCTTTTAGGGTTTCCCCTCTACACGACTCATCGTTTTTCCCTATCTTCCTATTCGCTAATGTCCTGCGCACTGTAGTCGTTCTGCTCTTGGACCTGCAAATTGAAAGATTATAATTAGATCCAAATGCTTTTGATCAAGCTCTTGCAAGTTCAATAATTAAGATACTCAACACTGAGGCTAATTCCTCTTATGACTTTAAGCCTTAAACTTCAACCATAAGAAATAAAACTCAATGAAACAATCAAGGTAAAAAAACACTATTCAGGTAAAGCAATCGACAATAACCTAATCAGGTAAAGCATGATTCATATTGATTCACATCAAATAAACACGAAATAGGATAAGATTCACAAAGGGGCCAAAACTATACGGCGTTGAATTTACCGTAGCTCAGAGAGTCACAGTACAAAAAAAATTGCATCTCATTATAACTATTGAGGAACCCTGTCTTGAAAGGGATTGAAATGAAGGGATAGAAGTGGAGGGAGGGTTTATTTGGTTTCAGTTGAGGTCAGACGACGGTGGTTGGTCTGGCCGTGGTGGTGCGCTTGCGGGGGACGAGGAACTCATAGCTGTGCACGTATGTTCTCGTAATCAACAAGATATTAACAAAGGTCAAATTGAAGAGTTAAGCAAAATTGAAGAAATTGTCATTACAAAACAATTATTATCGTGCCTTTTGATGTATACATTAACTACTCCAAAGTGAAATACTATTTCAATCTTCAAAATACTTGTGATTTGGTCGAGTATACCGAATTACAACCCGTAGATTGGTAATTGCTGCAAAGGGGAGTCCTAAATTACATGACCAAGAGATATGTTCTACATTCAGAACTTTCCTTTCCACTCCCTCGCCAGCTGGAGATATATTCTACACATGGTTGCTGCCGGAAGTTTCACCGTGGATCGACGGCGGTGATACCTCCATGGGTTTGATTGAGGAAGACGATGACAATGAGCCTTTTTTGGTTTTTCAAATAATATCAAAATCTACTCAATATTTTCTCAGATCTCCAATAGCACACCAAATATTCTTAAATTGGTAAATAGAAAACAAATTTCACACTAAAAAACACTCAAAACGGCAATTTTTTTCCGATGAACGGCTGCTTACCTTACGACGTCGTAAGACTGACAACACCTTCTGACAGAGAAGCCGCCGATGATTTCTCGGACTGCTCTGCAGTCGTTCAAGGTGCGGCGGACAACGTGAAGACTGGTTAGAAGATGACGACGGCGGCGCCAAGGTCGGAGGGGACCGGGTGGGTGCTGAAGGAGCGGAGGAGGGTCGGACGAGGAAGGCAGCGGACACCTAGATCTGTTTTTTTTTTTAAAAAAAAAAAAAAAAAAACTACAGATTCAATAAAATCAATAAAAAAAAAACGTTTCCTCAGTGTTTCTTAGCTATCAAACATTAAGCAAGGGGTATTTCAGAAATATAAAGTAGAGTTTTTTTAAAAATATATGGGCATATAAAGTAAATTCTAAAAATTCTTTGTTACCCACAAAAACCCATTAATACAGGTCATTTTTAAGTCACTAGTAGTGGTACAAGACTTGTTGTCACCACCCTAAATATAAAAAAGAAGCGAAACACTCAAAAGGGAAAAATAGGATGCGGTGCTCAACTTAGTTTCATCGGTGCACAAAGCATTTTAATTTTAAGGCCAAATTAATAGTTTGGTCGTGTAATTTATTTTTTGTTTTGATTTGATCCTGTAACTATTAAATATTTTAATTTGATCCTGTAACTTATTTTTCTATTTCGTTTTAGTCCTGTATCTATTAAACTTTCCAACTTGGTCCTATAACATATTTTCTTGTTTCGATTTCATCATGTAACTTATTTTTCATCCATCAAATTCGTCCTTTCTATCGAGACTAAATTTAAACAAAAACAATAAGTTACAGGACCAAATCAAAATAGAAAAATAAGTTACAGGATCAAATCGAAACATTTAATAGTTACATGACCAAATTGAAATAGAAAAATAAGTTACAGAACTAAATTGAAACATTTAATAGTTACAGGACTAGATCGAAATAGAAAAATAAGTTACTAGACAAAGTTATCAATTTGGCCTAATTTTATTTATTTTAAAATTTAGAAAAAATTAATATTATTATCGCTCCTTTTTATCTCTTTCCACTCTTTTTTACATTAATAAAATTAATGATGAATTGGGCCCTACCTCTTATTTTATAAGGATTTTGGTAACCATTATCCAAAGGCAATAGATAAGCCACTCATAAATAGAAATTTTTAACAAAAATCATAATTAATAAAGATGTACTTGTAACATTTAATACTATACTTTTTAATAAGAAATTTCTACTTATGAGTTTCTAATCTATTGCCCTTCCCTAAAAACAATGATTAATAAAACCCAATTTTCAAACACTAATAAAAGGAAGGCTATACAAATATGGTCTGAATAAATATTTTGGGCTTCTCTTTTTGTCATCTATCAATTAAAAGTCTTTCCACTTTATATCAAATAATATTATTTTATAATTAAAAAATATTTTATGATTAAAATTATAATATAAAAATAAAATTAAAATAACAATTTTAAATTTTTGGTTGAAAATTTAATCCTTATTTATTAATTTTACATTTTTAATTTTAATTATTTTGTCTATTTGCATGACTAAGAATACAAATGTGACATCCCGAATAAAACCGTAAAAAAGGTAGGCCCTATCTAGACCAAGCCCAGGCCCATAGGGCCACACCAAAAGCCCATAGGGCTAGCCCACCTTTTTTTCACAGTAAAAGAAACAAGTCCTTGTTAGATTCTTTTCTATTTTTTTTTAGTAAAAAAATAGGCTCTTGTTAAGTTCTTTTCTATTTTTTTTTTTCAGTAAAAAAAGCTAGCCTTTGTTAGGCCTTTTTTTTTTTAGTACAAAAAAGGCTCAGCAAGGTCAAAATTCTATTAATAATTCATCTTTATCTTTAGTTTAAAAAAAATCATCTTTATCTTACAACAATAGATGTAAACATTCAGATTTCTATTGTCTTTACATAGTATTAAAATACTCTTCATGTTTTCAAAATTTACTAGATATTCAATCTGCAAGTAACATTAACATAGAAATTTTTAGTCAATGTTCTATAAGTCACAAAATGGCTAGGGAAAAGATACCAAAAGTAGTATCCAAACTTGTACAAACATAATGTAATTGAAAAGTGACAAATAATCAAAAGTGGAAAGTATTTTTAGACCTAATAAGCTTCAATCTAATAAGCTGCACATGAAAAAGAAAAAGAGAAAGTGTTAAAAACAAGTACAATTTAACATATGATTCAATGACAACAGATGAAACAATTTCTTACTCTTCAACATCTTCCCTGTTCTCCTCATCCTCCTCATCAATGTCAAAAAAAGTTGACATATCTATGTCATTGCTAGAAATTTGGTTTTTGGAATTATCATCTTTATCTACAACTCACAAGAAAATAAAATAATTAATTAGATGAAATAACAAGTCAAGAATGAAAAGATTGCACATAATTATAAAATACTATGATAATATTACCACTAGAATTTTCAATAAAGTCATGTAACCAATTTCTGGAGCAAATCAATGTTTGAATATTCTTAAAAATGGTAGAACTTCTGAATCTTGTTAGAATGCGTCCCCCAATGCTAAAAGCTCCTTCTGATGCCACTGTTGTAATGGGAATGCTTAATACATCCCTTGCTAATAGAGAGAGATAGGGATATCTACTCTCATTTGTCTTTCGATTATAAAGGACATCATATTCTGTGATATCATCATCATCAATTTGTGGCTCATCCAAATACAAGTCTAACTCACTTTTAGGAGTAACTTTCTTTTAGAACTCCTAAATGCTTTGAAATTCTGCATTGTTTGGACAAAAACAAAAGTAAAATTAAACAAAAGATGTGAAGAGCATAAATATAAATAGATAGGCAAGATCCTTTATAAAACCCTTTACAAAAATCATAAATAGATAGGCAATTCAGCAATAACTTCTCTTATCAATTGACAATACATGCATGAAGTATAATTCTTGGTACAATACATACATGTATACTACTAAATATTGTAACATTAAGAGAGAAATTAAATATTACTATAAAATATTATGGCAGCCACAAAGAACAAATTAAATATGATTAGGAGAGGAACATACACTGAACACTTCACATTTCGTTCGCTTACTCCCATCTTTACTTGGTTTCGAGGACATATGGAATTCATTAGGAGATTGAGATTGAGAATAAGATTGAGAAGCACTTGGTGAAATTAAGTTATTGGCATATTCTCTATACAACTTCTTAAATTTCTCCATTACATGTTTCACCTTCTCTTTGGAGGTTGATGGATCAAGCGTTTCAAAGCAAAAATTCAAGAACTCAAGCTTTAAACGTGGGTAAAGAATAGCTCCAAAAGCTAGCACTACACTATATTCTCTCCATTATTGGTCAAACTTTTCCTTCATTCTCGTAGCCATTTCACTAATTACAAGATCCTCATTCTCCACACTCTCCTTTAATAGGCACTAAATCTTCCAAACTTGCATAAAATACAAGTTTGAGGCAGGGTAGGATGAGCCTGATATCAAGTTTGTGGCATCATAAAATGGTTCTAAGAACTTACAAATTTTCTCTCATTGACTTTAATCTTCACTTGATGGACAACATTTGAAGCTCCTATCAACCACTTTAAGGATATCAAACGCCTTCTCATATTTGATTGTGCTTTCCACCATTAAAATGTTGAATTCCACCTAGTTGACACATCCAACTTCAAGTCAATTGTTGTGTCAATCCTAGCATCTTTCACACATTGTTGAAATTTTATTGTTCACCCATCGGATCCTCTCACATATCTTACACTATCTCTTATCTTAGCAATTACTTCTTGAGCCACCTTCAAACCATGTTGAACTATCAAGTTAAGCATATGAGCCGAACACCTCACATGAAAGAACTCACCATCACACAACAAACTATTTTGTAAAGAAAGATGATCTTTTAAGATGTTTTGCATGTTATCATTGGAAGACGCATTATCTAAGGTAATTGAAAATATTTTCTCATCAATCCCCCATTCTTTCAAGCATTCAGAAATAATAGCTTCCAATTCAGTTCCATTATGTGGAGATTTCATTCGGCAAAAGCTAAGAATCTTGCAGTTTAATTTCCAATCTTTATCAACAAAATGAGCCATCAAACAAAGATAACCTTCAGATGTAGCAACTGTCCGTACATTAGAAGTTAGACAAACCCTATTAAGAATCCCACCTAGGGCTTCTTTTAGCTTAACTTTCTCTTTCACATAATTTTTTTGGATATCAAAGATTATAGTGTGTTACTAGAGAGCATCTTAGCAACAGGATTCAAATAACCTATCCATTCTTGTATCCTATTATACTCAACAAAATTGAAAGGGAGATCATGTCTAATGACAACATGTGCAAGCATGATACGATGTCTCTTTTGATTAATCTTTCTTACACTAGAAGTCATAACTTGGGTTAGACACACACCTGCCTTTGCAGCATCCTTGCAGATTTTAATATGCCGACTTAGGTGTGAAGTCCTATAAGTATAAGCAGAGTTGGGTTTTTTACCAACTGAAAACTCACTGCGACAATAATTGCAGGAAGCCTTCTCAACACCATTAATTTCTTTACCAACTCTAGTAAAAAAGCTCCAAATTTTAGCAGGTTTTCTTTCTTTTTTACGTAACTGAACACTTCGAGGAACAAATGAAGGACTTCTAGCAATATTTTCATCCATGTTAAAGCTGCCATGTAAAGCAAGAAAAATGCAATTCATCACCCATCATCACAGCATATAAAAAGACCATAGAAGGGCATTCAAAAGGGGACTAATAACAGAGGAAAACACTTAATCCCATGTCATTAGTAATCTACCAAAATGATCAAGCATATAAGAGCTCATGTTCATTTGGGCAGTGAAATACAAGGACATAATGATAATGTCCAGATTCCAAAAAACAAAGGGAGAGTATTTCACACTAAATGTGAAGCTAAGGGGATTATTTGCACATTTTCAAATAAGGTATAATCAGCAAATTTTAATATAACAACCTTTCTATGTGGAATAAAAGCAATGCAACCATGAATATTTTGTTTGACAGTTTCATTTATATTCTTTAATTTCTTAGCCTCCATGTAAGTTCTGAAAATGAAAATGAATCATAGTCATCATGACAACACATATAACCTTAAATTACAACTTTCAGATAACACGAGTTATAAATTATCTTTCAATTACTTCACTTACATCACATCAGCAAAAATACAGATATCCAATAATACCAGCAAAAACAACAATAAAACCAACTTTTGTCAGCAGAAACACAGATATCCAATAATAGGGAACTACAATTTGTTAAATTAAAATGCATACGATACGAACACAACAGGATTCTTGCAGTCTAAAATAAAATTTTGTTAAATTCAAATTTAACAAATTATCTTACTATTTTATATATACATGTATATATATGTGAACTGTGAAATGTTCCCACGATTAGATAAAGCGCAAGCTTTTACAAGTGAAAAGATTCAAAGAAAAAGAGAAGGGTAGCTACTAGCTAGGAAGGTAAAGCAAAGAATTGGGATCCCAAATGCAATTTTAAACTTTAGCAATAATTACGAGAGATAGAGAAATTTGAGACTTAGAGTTACAGAGTTGCCTAAATCCCAAATTACAATGATTGAGAAATGAGATGCTTCGATTCCAAAATGAGAAGCCAAATCACCGTCGCCGGAGCCAATTCCACCGTCGCATCAGGTTCGTCATCTTCGCAATCGCAAATACATGTTTCTTCTCTTTGTGACATTTTTTATTTCCCTAATGTTTCAAACTTTCAGCCTCCTTTTTTTTTTTGTCACAGGGTATGCCCTTACCCAAATTTTTAGGGGGCCCAAAGTTTAGGGTGGTTTAGGGCCCAATGGTAGGGCATTTTTTTTTTAATTAGGGCCAGTCAAAAAGGGCCAAAATAAGTGCAGGGCCAGGGCTATTTTTGGGGCTTTTGGCCCTTTTGACAGCTATACTCTCGAGCGTTGATGAGGGCGGGGAGTGATCGCTGGTGCATGAAGCACGGACAATGAGCAGTTCCTGACAAGGCTTCTAGGCGGGAGGGACACATGAATGAATCGAACATACACCAGAATGAGAGGTATCTGAAGACTGTATAGGTATGAGACTATACAGTTGAGGATATCTTAAATGAATTGATTTGGACTATCCATACCAATAAACTGCATTTATTTTTCACTAACCTACTCGTTAAGAACTCCATTGTTAAGCATGCTTGACCTGGAGCAATTCTAGGATGGGTGACTCACTAGAAAGTCTCCGGAAAGTTGCCAGGGCGTTACAACAAACATGAACAGTTTAGCATTATATAATCTTAAAAAGTTAAAGGTAAAATTACACTTTTGGTCCTTTATCTTTAGGGGTTGATTCATTTTAGCCCTCTATCTTTTTTTTTTATTCATTTTAGTCCTTTATCTATCAAACTTGACCCACATTTATCCTTTTCATCACTAATCCGTTAAAAGTTAACAGAAAAAGTTAACGGCGTTAAAAATGAGACATGTGTCGAATTGTGAATGATATTTTATTAAAATAATTAAAATAATATAAATTTAAATTAAAAAAAGCGATTTTCAATTAAAAAAAATGAAAACCACCTATTCATCTTCTTCCTCACATGTCTACCCCCAATCCCACTCCCTCCCATCGTCGCCCCAATGGCCCCTGTCTCCCACTTATCCGTTGCCAGGGCCAATCCCATGCCCTCAGATCAATTTTCTATCGATTAAGAAACATTGTCGTAACACTAAGAGGATGAACAAAAAAACTGAACAAGGCAAGGTTTAATGGAGTGATTGAAAAAAAAACTAAAAATAGGTTCTTATTACTCTGTTTCTTTCTAAAACCATGCAAATCATAATGCGGTTCAAATCAAGTGAGAATACTAATATTAATAAAGTGAATGTGAATATAAATTACACGCATCGTGTGGGGTCTAATGAAGGTAAGAAGGAATTGGAAATGGAAAAAAGAAGAAGTGAAAGAGAGAGCCATTAATTAAAAAGGAATGTAAGGAGTGATAATTTATGTTTATGAAATGAATTATTTCTAAAGAGAGAATCCAAGCTTCTATGTTATAACGAAAAGGAAAATGAGTTTATAAATTGAGCACTAAAATACTCAATCGAAAATTGGTGGGAGAGGTTAGGGTTGGGGCTGCCGGCAATGGATGGCTGAGGCTGCTGGCGGTGGTGGTGGGAGGGAGTGGGATTGGGGGTAGGCATGTGGGGAAGAAGATGAAAATGAGTTTTTTCATTTTTTTTTAAAATAAAAACCTCTTTTTTTATATTATTTTAATTGTTTTAATAAAAGACCATTCACAATTTGACACGTGTCTCATTTTTAATGCCGTTAACTTTTTCTGTTAACTTTTAACGGATCAGTGGTGAAAAGGATAAACGTGGGTCAAGTTTGATAGATAAAAAACTAAAATGAATAAAAATCATTTGGGCTAATGCCCTTGGTCTTCAAAATAACATATTCAAACAAAAAATAATTATGTTATAATTGATTATACAATAATCAATTAGATGTGTTTGGATTAGATTTTTTTTAACGTACGTTGGATAGTTATATTTTGCACTTAAAAAATCTTTTGATTATTCTTTTAACAAAGAAAAAAGCTTTTTAACTTTCAGATAAAAATTAGACATTATTTCAAAAAATTTCAAAATATCTTTTACAGCTTAAAATTATATTAAAAATTACTTCTAATAAATATATTCAAACAAAAAATCGATTATATCTCAGATAATTAATTTTTTTTATAATTTACTTTCATAATTAATCAAAGTTACTGAGTTAATGCAAACACACTCCTATATCCATAATCCATTCTGAAAATAATCTAATTTTTGGAATAATCCAATCCAATCACTATATAAAGTAGACAAGTAGTAGTGTCCGGAAAGGGGTGTTTTGGTCATTTAAAGATTTCCCGGATCTTGGTTGGTTCGTATAAGCAAAGCAGTGAACATTGCTCAGGTAAGAAACAGCAAGTAACCGCTGCGGTGCAATGGAACCGGATGTGAGCATCGAGGGATCATCAAAGATCCAGGTGGCGGTGGTTCCGATCGGAGCGGTGCCGCCGAACGCGCTGCGAGACTATTACACGATGCTGGTTCCGCTGCACACGATCCCGCTCTCCGCGATCAGTTCCTTCTACACGGAGCACCAAAAATCGCCGTTCACGGTTCAGCCGTGGGACACCGGTTCGCTCCGATTCAAGTTTGTCCTCGGCGGCGCTCCGCCCAGCCCCTGGGAGGACTTCCAGTCCCACCGCAAAACCCTCGCCGTCATCGGCATTGTACACTGCCCTTCCTCGCCGGATCTCCAAGACGTCCTAGATTACTTCGCTACTGCCTGCAAATCCCACCCTTCTTCTCTCGTCGATCGATGCTTCGCTTTCTACCCCAACGATTCCCAGGTTCTTTTCTCATTCATCTTGCCAATTTAAATTAAACGCTAGTTGTGAAGTTTATTTCATACAAAATAATAGCTTGTTTTTATGATCTTAGTTGTTAAATGTTTAATCTTGTTTTTATCAAAGTTAATGTTTTCAAATAATATGGGCTTGGGCTATTTTCACCAACACTATCTTATAGTCTATAACTTACGATTATGTATAATAATTTGTGTAGAGCTGTTTGACAAAATTAGGTTATAGCTATCTTACATGTGTTGAATGACTTGAAAAGCACATAATACTTACATATAGTAAATGATGACTTGAAAAAAAACATAATACTTACATATAGTAAATGATTTAGTAAATAGCTTATTTTTATATTTATGATCTTAATGATCTTATTATCAAAATTAATATTTTCCAATAACATGGGCTATTTTCACTTAGACTAGCTTATAGCCCATAACTTACTACTTATTACTTATGATTATAGTTATGTAGAACATGTTTGACATAGAATACTTATATTTGATAAATGAAACGTTAAATAGGAAGTAAATTATTGGAAGTAGCTTTTATATGCAACTTTAATTAGCTTATAGTTTATAGTTTATGGAACTGTTCATTTAACATTTCTAAAGGCCAATAAACTAAGCTCTTAATTACCTTTGCCAAACACACATGTCTAGGTGTACAATTGGTTCAACTCATTTTGAAGAAAAAAAATAATCGTTTAATTTTTGTCTGCCCTCCGAGAGAGCTCATGATAAGCGGTTTTTCCCCCCCAAAACAATTTTTCCCAAGTATGCAGTAAGTTAATGTTTTGAAAACTATCACATACTAAGCTAATATTTTGAGAACACTTATTTGTGGGGTTCATACACGTAATTTCTCTAAACAAACTGAATCAAAAGGCATTACATGAAGAAATGGATCATAAAAGAAAAGAAACAGTCTTATCTGGTTTTTTGTTTGGTGTTGTAGCTTGAGGAGGGAAGTAAGAAAGGGGGGAACTTGAGGTTGTTTCCTCCTGCGGATCGTCCAACATTGGAGTTCCATTTGAACACTATGATGCAAGAAATTGCTGCATCACTACTTATGGAGTTTGAGAAGTGGGTGCTTCAGGCGGAATCTTCTGGAACCATACTCAAGACGCCTTTGGATTCTCAAGCCAGTCTCAGCTCAGAGGAGGTGTTCATGTTTAGGTGTCCTGATCTTTTTGTTTGTTTATTTTTTAGCGGGTTATGTATATTTTGTTATGGTTATGGATTTGCTGTGTTTCGTAGTGGATAGGTTGGATTTGGTTCATGTTTGAGTCTTTGGTTGGAATGCAGGTTATCAAAGCCAAGAAGAGAAGGCTCGGGCGTGCGCAGAAGACAATTGGTGACTACTGCTTGCTGGCAGGGTCCCCAGTTGATGCCAATGCTCATTATTCTACTGCATTGGAACTAGCCAGATTGACAGGGGATTTCTTCTGGTATGCTGGTGCATTGGAGGGTAGCGTTTGTGCCTTGCTGGTATGTTGTTTTGTTTTTGATGCTGTATGCTGTTTTGTTTAATTAAATACTTATTAATGATAATATTTAAAATTCAATCTCATTGCCTGCATGGATATGTGATCCATATGTTGGCCGATTTTCATTGGACTAAGAGGGTACATAACAATATGTCTTCATTTTTGGGTTTTCTGAACTCCATTTCTTACGACTGCACATTAGGTTCTTGTTTGTAATTTATCCTTTGGTGATTAGTTTTGCAATTTGAAAGATGATTTAGAATGCATCCTATGGTCATTATTTATTATCTATCTGCCTTCTCAAATTGACTACTGTTAGAGTGCTTAATTGTTTATCTACTTGCACACAAGGTTTGAATTGAGTACTCATTTTGTATATTAATTATTTAGAAAGCATCAATTAGTATGTCGGAGTGCCATAAACAAAAACAAGGATCCAATGGCTGAAATAATTAATCAAGATCTTAATCTTAATTCTCAAAAGAGAAGGATTACATGCGCAGAACACTTTCATATGAATCTTTTCTACAATTTTTTTCCCTTTGGACTGTGGGTATATTATAAGGGTCTGAGGTTGAGGCCAAAATTATTTGAACTTGGAAATGTTGCATGCCTGATAATAATCTGGTTTTTTTTTGATTTTTCACAGTTGCAGCACTCATGAATCTAAAGGAAAAATTAGTTGTTACTATTTGACATTTGTTACTGGAACAGTTACTGCATGACATGCATGGTGTCTGTGGCCTTATTTACTAAGAATATTATTATTTTAATTTTAATAGTCTCTATGAAAGGAGAGGTAGTGGTGGTACATGGGACCTGAGTCTTTTATTTTGGTTCATTGGAAAGTACAACAACCGGGAATTGAACCTGGATTCCCACACATGCATATTCCCATGTGCTCACCAACTGAGCTACATGACTAGGATATGGGACCTGAGTCTGAGTATAAATATCTCAACAATGATTGTCCTGGACAGTGTGACTCTTGTCATCATTCACATATCTATATATTTATTTGTTTTCATTTTTCTGGTATCAGATTGACCGCATGGGCCAGAAAGATTCAGTCCTAGAGGATGAAGTTAGATATCGTTATAATAGTGTCATCTTGCATTACAAAAAGTCTCAAGATAATGCTCAGCGGTATGTTGTTCTGCTTTGAGATTTCATTAACTGATCTCTCTAATGCCTATTCCATAAATATGCTTTCTCTAATTATGTTGTTTGTCTGTATTTATTTACACCTCTTGCAGTTTTTCCCAATTAATAATTGTCTGTCTCTCTCAGTCCTAAGTGTTACTTTATCCTTCTCTGCAGAGTTTCTCCCATAACTTTTGAACTTGAAGCTACTCTGAAATTAGCAAGGTTTCTTTGCAGGTACGTTCTTTGCTGATATTTTATAATATGACAAATGTGTTATATTGATTCATTAAATGTTTTGGTATTCTTGGATCAAGATTATGCATTATTTCTGAGCCATTGTGAATTTTACATTTCAATCATTTGACTTCCTGAGGTTAGAACTTAGAGCTACGTTTCAGTTTATGCTTTATAAATTTGTAGACTTTGTGCTTTTTAATCCAAATAGTTTATAGTTGATAATTGATAACTGATAACTTGATATCATACATGTAAAAATCTTTAATAGTTAGAGGAATTTGAAGTGTAGTACTACATTAAGCAATGTGTTTTACTTTTGATTATTTTTACAATTATTTTATGTATGTTCTCTCAATCAACAGGAGAGAGCTGGCCAAGGAGGTGGCGGAGTTGTTGACCACTGCTGCAGATGGTGCTAAATCTTTAATTGATGCAAGTGATAGGCTCATACTATATATTGAAATTGCACGTTTGTATGGTAGTCTTGGTTACCACAGAAAAGCTGCATTCTTCTCAAGGCAGGTTGCTCAGTTATATCTGCAGCAAGATAATAGGATGGCTGCAATTAGTGCTATGCAAGTATTAGCAATGACAACGAAAGCTTATCATGTTGAAAGTAGATCATCAACCTCCAATCATTCTATGCATAACGTGAGTTTGCAAGCATCATCCATCAGAACACTGTATATTGCTGGAGAACTGAAACACCAATCATGAATCATTGATCTTTGTAACTTCAATATGAGTTTCTGTGCATCATAATTTTCTCTTTGCAGGATTGTTCATACAAAAATCTCACATCTAGGTTTATGGACTTGCATAAGGAAATATGTTAACTTGCTTAGTTGGATAGATACATTTTATATTATCGGAGTTTCTGTGCAACATAATTTTCTCTTTGCAGGATTGTTCACACAAAAATTTCTCATTATGTTTATGAACTTGCAAAGGAAAGATATTAACTTGTTTAGTTGCATAGATGTGTTATATGATATATAAGTCATGTCATTGTGTTACAGTCGTTTTTTTTTTATAGACAAATACACACACATATCCTAAACTAAATCTCATAAATCTCCACTGCCAAGGTTCAAACCTTGGACCTCAATTCTCCCAAGCCTTAAGACTTGTACATGACCAAGTGAGCTAAAGCCCACGGTCATTGTGTTACAGTTGTGACTTTGTGCATGTCTTTTGAACACTTATTTATTTATTTATTTATTTTTTGTGTAGATGGCATGAATTATCAATGGTGGAAAGTGTAGTATGAAAGCATTGACTGAAATCGGGGACTCAAATTATTAGATAGTTTAAAGAACGTTTATTATTAGTGAACTTTTGCATTTATAAAATTGTAATTCAAACTGTTGCCTCTTTACAGAAAGGAATTGGATCAAATAATGCCGATAGTGGGAAAATATATCACCAATCAGCTGTCTCACTATTTGAGTCTCAATGGAGTACCCTCCAGATGGTGGTATTAAGAGAAATTTTACTCTCTGCAGTTCGTGCTGGAGATCCTCTAACTGCATGGAGTGCAGCAGCACGACTTCTTAGATCCTATTATCCTCTAATAACTCCTGCTGGGCAAAATGGCCTTGCTAATGCTCTTTCAAATTCGGCTGAGAGACTGCCACCAGGAACTCGATGTGCTGATCCTGCTCTACCTTTTATAAGGTATTTAGTTGGTGAAAGATTTCTTTTCCCATATCTTATATCATCGCTTCATAATCTATACCAGGTCATCTGTACTTCAAGCCAGAATTACTGATGAACTTATTGTCTACTTGTTTCAGCATTTTTTTATTCTTTTTATAAAGTGATGCTGTGAGAGAGCTTTTATCTAGATGTTTTTCAAGAAGTTATTAATTCTGGCCTTATAAGTTAGAGAAGCACTAAAACAACTATTTTTTTACATAATTATTATATATTTTAAACACCTTTTTAATTGAAAAAAGCACATTTATTTCAAAAAATGCTAAAACAAAAAGATGTTTAATTTATTAGTACAAGCAATAAGCAACATTACTAACTTTTAAGAATATCACATATCAAAATTTGACACATTTCTTTTTACTGTGTTTTTACCCATTTGACTTTTGAAGTTAGTTTGCTGGCTGCTTCTCCAAATGGTGTTTAATTTTCCCATATCATGTCTTTTTTTTAGTTTACATTTTGATATAGAGTAGGTGTATTTGGGAGCTAAAACAGATCAAGTTGTTTCCTGAATGAAAAGATCCTGGGCAACGTTTTCAAACTAAGGCTATTTGTCGTCATGGTAGAAAAAAGTGTATTACTATAAGAACAAGGGTTTCCGAGTATATTTTAGATTTGACATCTAACTGAGCTGTAGAAATATGATAATCTCCTTCATGTATTACTAGAAACCAATCCATTGGATTTACATTTTACCTTTTGATTGCTGAATCCTCAGAGGGAATGGATTTTTCCCTTGGGAATTCTAAATGATCTCTGGTTGCTTTGGAGTCGTCAATTTTGTTAAATGCTAATTTGTTTTCACTTTTCAGGTTGCATTCCTTTCCTCTCCACCCTACACAAATGGACATTGTAAAACGTAATCCAGCTAGAGAAGACTGGTGGGCAGGTTCTGCCCCTTCAGGACCTTTCATTTATACACCATTCAGCAAAGGAGAGCCAAATAATGTCAAGAAGCAAGAACTTATTTGGGTTGTTGGAGAGCCTGTCCAGGTCTTGGTTGAGTTGGCAAATCCGTGTGGCTTTGATTTAAGGGTTGATAGCATCTATCTATCTGTGCATTCAGGGAATTTTGATGCTTTCCCAGTGAGTGTAAGCCTTTTACCTAATTCTTCAAAAGTGATCACTTTATCAGGCATTCCAACATCAGTGGGCCCAGTTACGATTCCCGGGTGCATTGTTCATTGTTTTGGTGTTATTACCGAACACCTGTTTAGAGAGGTTGATAATCTGCTTCTTGGGGCTGCTCAAGGGCTTGTCCTTTCTGATCCTTTTAGATGCTGTGGATCTCCAAAGTTGAAGAATGTATCTGTTCCAAATATATCTGTAGTACCACCACTCCCATTGTTGATATCACATGTTGTTGGAGGTGATGGTGCTATTATTTTGTATGAAGGAGAAATTCGTGATGTGTGGATAAGTCTGGCTAATGCAGGCACTGTTCCAATTGAGCAAGCACATATTTCACTGTCTGGAAAAAATCAAGATTCTGTAATTTCATATTCTTCTGAGACATTAAAATCTTGCCTCCCTCTAAAGCCCGGAGCAGAAGTGACATTCCCAGTGACCTTAAGAGCCTGGCAGGTTGGCACGTTAGATGCTGATACCGGTCCAGGAAAGACTGTCTCTGGGAGCAACATGAGACATTCCAAAGATGGAAGCAGTCCATCACTGTTGATCCACTATGCTGGTACTGTCGTAAAGAAATGATCTGTAGTGTTTTTTTGCTTCCTTGATGAATTCTGCATTTCAATCTTCAGTCCTTTCATTTGAAGATATTCATATCAAACCTTTCATTCGTGTATTCTATGTTCACTTGATCTAACTTAACCACCATAATTTGCCTCTTTTTAATTTTTCTCATGTGCTTCTCCTTAGTCCTCTTCCCATCAGTGTCACTGTTCTTTTGAATTTTCATGAACAGTTGAAACCTTGAAATACGTGGAATTTATCTGGTTCTTTATGTGGCTCCAATTTCATGGGACATTGGGTTTCTGCATCTGCAAATAAATTCATTTTAACAATTTTGAGGTGTCATTTTCTCATACAGTAGCTTCGTGCTGCTGACAACCATCATGAGCTTGTTCTCCTTTTATATCTGGTATTAATGCTCTTTCCACATTTATTTCAGGTCCGCTAAAAACTTCTGAAGATCCTCCAACAAATGAATCTACTGTGCCCCCTGGGAGACGCCTTGTTGTTCCCCTGCAGATTTGTGTTTTGCAAGGTCTGTCTTTTGTAAAGGCTCAGCTACTTTCAATGGAGTTTCCTGCTCATGTTGGTGAAAATCTTCCAAAGTTGGAAGATGTAAATGATATGTCCAATGGAGGACATGATGACTCTGAGACAAAAATGGACAGATTGGTGAAAATAGATCCTTTTAGAGGAAGTTGGGGACTGCGATTCCTCGAACTTGAGTTATCTAATCCAACGGACGTTGTGTTTGAAATCAATGTCTCTGTCAAACTGGAGAACTCTAGCAACGAGGACAATCATTTTACTGAGCAGGATGCTACAGAATATGGGTATCCTAAAACACGAATTGATAGAGATTGCTCCGCTAGGGTACTAGTGCCTCTTGAGCATTTCAAATTGCCTGTTCTTGATGATTCCTTTTTTATGAAGGACACTCAGGCTGATGGGACTGGTGGAGGAAGAAATGTATCCTTCTCTGAAAAGAACACCAAAGCTGAACTCAATGCCTGTATCAAGAACCTCATATCTAGGATTAAAGTTCAATGGCATTCGGGACGCAGTAGTTCTGGAGAATTGAATATCAAGGAAGCTATCCAGGCAGCTCTGCAGACATCTGTCATGGATGTTTTGCTGCCAGATCCACTGACATTTGGCTTCAGGCTTGTAAGAGACGGTTTTGAATCAGAAAAGGGTGATTTCCATGAAGAATCTGATATAGTTAAATCTCCTGCTTCCAAAGGTTCTGTGCTTGCACATGAAATGACACCAATGGAAGTTCTCGTTCGTAATAACACTAAGGATGTGATCAAAGTGAGCCTTAATATTACCTGCAGAGATGTAGCTGGGGAGAATTGTGTAGATGGTACCAAAGCAACTGTTCTATGGACAGGTAATTTTTATTTTTTTAAATTTTCTGTCACCGGGATGCATATTTCATATCAGAATATAATATTTTGTCTTGCTTTAATCTATCTCTTTCAGGTGTTCTGAGTGATATTACTATGGAAATTCCGCCACTTCAAGAAATAAAACATTCTTTCTGCCTGCACTTTCTTGTACCGGGAGAGTATACGCTACTTGCCGCTGCAGTGATCGATGATGCAAATGATATCCTCCGTGCTCGCGCCAAGACCACGTCAGCTGCTGAACCGATTTTCTGTCGTGGACCACCATACCATGTTCGTGTCCTTGGGACTGCGTGAAGCTTTTCCATAGATGTGATAGGAACTCAATGAGCTTAAATTTGCGGATTTCAGTTTCTACTCAAGTACGAGGTTTTCCCTTGGTGGTCTTCTGCTTGAAATTTCTTGGAAGTGCTTCAGTGGAAGACATAACTTGGGGTTTCATCTGTAAAAATGATGAGATAGTGGTTCTGGAAATTTTGTATATTTATTCCAATACTGATGCTTGTTCTAAATTCCCGAACAGCTTTTGCAGTTGATTATGTTACATATACGGTAACAAGGTCTTATTATTAACGATTTGATTGCGAGTTATACGCATGCAAAATTCATATGGCATCATCGTCAAGGTGATCATTTGTGGTTTGCTTATATAGTTATATTTTAGGTTTTATATACCGTTTTTTGTGAAAGTGATTTGTGTTATTGGTAGATTGTAGTCGTCTTTCACCCCAAGTTCTACTAGCTTTTGGTATATTATGCTTTGGAAATTGAGATTTTGCCAACATGTTTGGGTTTCTTTTTGATGTGCGTTGAACTAATACCAGACGTATGGGGGAGTAGCTTCTGAAAAAATTTGTGGGGGAGGAAACTGTTAATATAAGAAGCAACTATTATTAAATATTAGGTTGCATCTAAGGTAAGTGTCAAAATGATGTATGGTACACAAGTAAATTTGGACCATTGGATTTAATAGTTTTATGTTAGAGGACTGTGATTTTTTCAAGTTATTGGTATTGCCGGTTATCTACCACACGGTGTTGTTAAATCGTGATAGCGGCTCATCGCAGGAAGTCAAAAATTCGCTATGAAAAATAGCGGATAGCGTCGCGGGCAAATAGTGAAAGTTTATATCGCGGATGAAATTAACCTATATACTAATATAAGTATGAAATAAGTAAGCTGTATAATTAAAAACAAATATATAAAACATAAAAATAAACTAAAAGTAACAACATATCATTAAAAATTAAAAAAATGTTAAAGAATGATCCTAAAACAAAAGGGGAGAATGATCCTAAAACCTTAAAAAAAGTAAGAATAATCCTAAAATATCAAATAAAGACAATTTAGTCTTGATGCCCCTCGTTATCAATAACAAAAACATTGTCATCAATATTATCTGAGAGTGAAGCATATCCTTCAACTTCTCCTTGTGAATCCTCCATATCATGGTCTTGCAACTCTTCTTCTGATTCTTGAGAAACATCTTCATATTGCACTTCCTCTCCTACTTTTTCTTTTCCTTTTCAACTTGAAAAGCCTCTTGTCGAACCCCTTTTCTTCTTCGAAGGAACATTTGCACTAGGTTGAGATTGTGATCTTTTGTTTGACCTCCGAGTATATCTAATAGGCTCATCAAGTCCCGCAACCCTAGAAATAGTTCCCCAATCAAGCCCATCATCATCATCTTCAAACACCTTTTCATTTCCATCATCATCTCCATCCATTCTCCCAACCAACCACTCATTGCATTCGTCAATATCATTAAGTGATATTGGATCAATTTCATCCCTAACGTTGTACCTTCTCAAAAGTTGTTGATTGTATTTTACATGCACTAAGTTGTGTAGTCTCTTGTGCTCAAGCCTATTCCTCTTCTTAGAATTAATCTGTGATAATAAATTAGTAATAAATATTGTTAGAGACGTCAAAGTAGATAAATAATTAATTTACTTAGTTTTACAACTTATTCTTATTTCTTACTTGCTCAAACATACTCCAATTGCGTTCACATCCCAATGCACTACATGTCAAGCTTAGGATTTTTATAGCCATCTGCTGTAAGTTTGGGGTGGATGATTCAAACATTCGCCACCATTCAGCTAAAATTACAAATAAATGTAATTAATACTTAGGATTTTGAAGTTGAAATTTGGAAGGAAGAGTTAATAAAACTTTGTAATTCCTAACCTGGTGCAAATTTGCTCCTTGATGCAATTGAAAACGAGTCACCGAACAAGCAGCTTGTTGTAAATCCTTTCTAAAGTGAGATAGGATGTAGCAAATCTAGTAATGACATGCCTCACTAGTTCTCTCTTGTTGGTATAGAATCTAAACAAGCTTAAGGTACTCGAATGCCCATAAATAAAACCAACTAGAAATACTCCTTTTTTAATTGTCTTATTGATCAGAGAAGTTTCCCAATGTCCTCTAACATCAGATCTATGCAGTGGGCAGCACAAGGTGTCTAATACAAATGAGGCCTTCTATCTTCTAATAGCTTACCAGCAAGCACATAGTTACTCTCGTTGTGCGTGATAATTTGGACAACTTTTTCTTCTCCAATCTCTTCTACAACGACATTGAGCATCTCACATATCTTCTCACCAGTCTTCACAAAATCAGACGCATCAATGGATTTGAGAAACATAGTCCCGGAAGGTGAGTTCACCAAAAAATTTATGATAGAGCTCTGCTTCCTATCAGTCCATGCATTTGACATGATAGAGCATCCAAATTTCCCCCATTGATCCTTCTGAGGCTTTAATAACGTCTCGGTGTACTCCAACTCCTTATTGAGTAGTGAAACTCTCAATTCATGGTAGCTTGGAGCCCTCAACTTTGGTCCAAAGGTTCCAATGGCCGTAATCATCTCTTGGAAGCTTTCCAAATTTGCCAAGTTAAATGATAATCCACCTTGATACCAAAAGCGTGCAATGTATTGATGAACCCTTGAGGTTGCTTCTTTGTCACATGACTCTATTATGGCTTGTTGCCTCAGTTTCTCTTTCTTTCTCTTTGCAATGGCTGTCTCAGGCTTGTTGAAATACAAATCTATGAGGCCCTTGGAAGCCCTTACACCTTGTGTAGGTGCTGCAATCTCATGTGCACCTTCATCAAGTGCACGCTCTTTATCACTATCGCCAATTACATCATCATATGGGTGTATGCTTTGGCAAACCCTTTCATAAGCTTCGCTCTCTTGCCTCTTCTTATCCTTCAAGTAACCCCTTAACTCTTGTCTAACTTCTTCCAGACATTTTTTACAAGTTGCCACATTCCCCTTCCTCGCCATCAAATGCTCCTTCATCCTAGTAATTCCACCTTTTGTAATCTTATTACAGAAATTGCATATGCAACTGTGTGTATCGTTCTCCTTAGTGGGACGACAATATTTCTATCCTGGGTTAGCTCTTGTAGTTGTTGGGGCTGAAGATCCTTCATTTGTCATTCTAGAGATTCTACATGGGATGGAAATAAAAGAGAATGCATAAAAAGTTAAAAACAGAAATAAAAATAAATGAAAAAGTAATAATTAGGAAAAAAACAAGGTAGAAAAAACAAAGGCTCTATAAGAATTCACTAATGTTAAATATAATTTAAATATAATTTAGTGAATTCAATTTAAATATAATTTAAAATCAAATAAATGACACAAAAGTTAATATAATTAAATTGAATATTATTTTTTTCAAAAAAATTAATTTCACGGTTGATTAAAATAAAAACATAAACAATTTAAAAAATAGAGACATATTTTTCTGCCATTGATTAAGATAAAAACAGAAATAACTTCAAAAAACAGAGAGATACTTTTCTGCCATTGATTAAGATAAAAACAGAAACAATTGCAAAAAATAGAGATGTATTTTTCTGTCATTGATTAAGACAAAACATAATCTTTCTATGCAAAACATAGCCTTTATATGCAAAACAGCCCTTATCAATATGAAGATTTGAACCAAAACAAAAAAAAAAAGAGTCTTTGTTTAAAAAACAGAGGCTTATCAATTTAAGAATTGAACCAAGAAACTGAAAAAAAAAAAAAAAGAGGGACAGAAAACTAAAAAGAATAAAAAAGGAGGAAGAATTGAAGTGAGGAGAGGATTATATTTGGAAGATAACAATGGATATGAGAGAAAACAGAGAAATAAGAGAAGATGAAAAAAAACAGAGGAAGAAGAGAAGATGAGAAAACAGAGGAAGAAAGAAACCTGTCAGAGGCTCGCTGGAGGATAGAGTATCATTGATCGCTGCCGGAGAGGGAACGTGAAACAGAACAAGAGGCAGTGTGAAACAGAACAAGAGACAGCGTGAAACAGAGTAGGAGGAAAAGTGAATAAGAGGCAATTAAAAAAAAAAAGGGGTCAAATATGGGTCAGATAGGCCCATGGATTTTTTTTAATTAAAAAAACCCAAAAAAGTCAAATTTCCGCTACGGCCGCTATCGCGATTGCGTTTATGGCGGCCGTCGCGCCGCGATCAGTCTCTGTCGCGGAACCCGCTACACGATCCGCTATGTGTCGCGATTGACCAGAAATCCGTGACGCTATAGCGCTATATCGCCGCTATAGCTGCGATTTAACAACACTGCTACCACAACACGTTGTTCAATCTCTCAACCGCGATCAACCCCGCCTCCGGCCACCCATAAGCTCCTCCTTCGGCCACCCCTCATACTACCAAAAGGAGAATTGAGAGTAGAATCTTTGGTTGTTAATTCCCACGGAAGAAAACTGGCAACCTTAGTCCCTTAATTGGTATTCTTACTGAAGAAGAAAAATGGTATTCTCACATAAAAGAGAGTGAATACTTTGTTTGCACTTGATCTTCTGTGAGAAATTGTAGCACTATGAAACTTAATGGCAACTTTTTTGTTGTTTGACTGCTCTGATTTGTGTGGGTTTGATGGGTTGTTCAATAAATTCATGTGTGATTTTTTTCCTTTTGCTTCCTTTGATTTGTTTTTTTTGCAGATCTGCTAAGGTTGAAGGTGAGGGGACACGACATATGTGGTTGCAAAAGACGAGGGAAGCGATGGCATGAGCACGGTCCAAACACCAACAACACCTCCTTCGGCCACCCATCTACCTTCGAAACCTTACAGCAGGAAACCCATCAATGGAATCTGGATTCAAATCCAATGAGACTAAAGTTAAAACCTTGCTTGCATTTTCAGAAGGCAATAGAATATGCCCGTCTCCATTTGAAATGAATATTTTCCAAATAAGAACATCAACCACATTAGCTAGTATGCACTACCTCGTACTAGAGAAATCAGTCATTTTTTCAGTAGTATTAGCCAAAAAAACACAATCAACGATTCAAAACAAGTTGGTAAATGGGTAAATTTTTTTAAAAAATAAAAATAGTAAATAAATAAATAAATAAAGCGCACATAAGAGGGTGATTGAGGACAAGAACACGCAGTGAAGGAAAATCGAGTTGGTAGAGGTTGGAATCGAGGCGGAAGAGGAGGAGGAGGGTGGGAGCGGAAATTAAAGGGAGAAGGAGGGAGGGGGCGGTGAAGGGGATCGAAGGAGGAGTGTGGGGGTGGTGAGAGAAAGAAAGGGAAAGAGGAAACTGGTATTTTTTTTTCACTTGAAACTGATTGTTGCAAGTAAATTTTAATGTTGTACCATACGACACTAAAATTGATGACTTACTTTAGAGGCAACCTAAATATTAACACAAATGAGAGAGTATAATAATTTTGGTGTCCAGCACCTCGAATAATTTTACATGTACACACTTCTAATTATTTTCTCACTCACAGACTTTATTATATGTCACTTGTTGCCTTACCACTTCACACTCACACTTCGCTTTCACTCACTACCTGCACACATTTGCTATATTTCTCACACACACTCACAATTGGTGACTGACTTCTATTTATAGAACTACTATGTTGGCTACGTGCTTCTCATGAAGCTTCCAAAATCCTCTAGTATTATTTAGTTAGTCTAGAGACTTCTACAAATTAATGGATAATAAAATTGGAATTTTCTAGTTAATTTTTAGCCATTGGCAATGAGGGAGGATTCTAGAAAATAATAATTGGCTATCTAACACTCTCCCTCAATTATTATGTTTCTTTGTTGTAGATCTTGTTGTAACGCTATTGTCTTTCACTATTGCTATATTGACATACTTTAGATTTGGCTTTCGAGTCCTTGTAGATTTTGAGTTGTGGTTGAGAAACTTCATTCTCTAGTTCTTCTATCTGACTTGGTCTCTCGTCCTCTAAGGACATAGTATAAACTCCTGTTTGTCAAGGGCTCTCTCTTTTTCTAGAGACCTTGCTCTGGCTTGATTAAGTGACAGTTCAATATTATTAACTCTTTCCTCTTCTTCTTGTTGCACCTTTGTTTGCTTTTTCACTTGTTCCTCAATTTCCTTGGGGTATGGTAGCAACATTGCTTGTGGAGACCACCACGAAGATGCTTCATCAAACACCACATTCCTTGATACATAACACCGTCCAGTTGTAGGATTGCAACATTTCCACCCCTTTCACTGGCTATCATAACCGACGAATATACAACATATCGCCTTTCCTTTTTGTCAAACTTACTACGCTCTTGACTTGACACAAAAACGTAGCAGACGCATCAAAATACTCAAAAATAACTAACTGAAGGTTTTGTGTCTATAGTTTTTCATATGGTGAAATGAAGTGAAGTCTCGCCTTTATGCACTATACCTAGAATCGTGGTGGAACATTTTTATTGTGCAACATGCTCTTGCATGTCTCTTCCAGGTGCCGATTGTTTGTTTCCACAACTCTATTTTGTTGTGGTCTATTCGGGCAGGGACGGATCTAGAGGGGGGGCAAGGGGGGCCTTGGCTCCCCCTCCCCCAGTAAATTTACTAATATATACAACGTACTTCATAAATGCATTATAAATGTTGGGCAGCTCAGTGGTTAGCTAGCAAGCCATTCCTATATTCGGGCAGGTCAGCTGTCATCGTATGACGTACTTTTGTAGGTACTGACAGGACTCTCTTGAGGTATATTCTCTCCCGTTGTTGGTTTGCAAGCATCAAATTTTGCACCCGACCTCCTTTTTAATCTTCTCTTTGAAGTTCATAAACTTCTTCATAGCTTCAGATTTCTCTTTCATAAAGTTTACCAAGACATACCTGGAATAGTCATCAATAAAAAGGTACACACATCGTTGTGTTAACCTTGGGGAGCAAGCCCAGAATTGGGTTGCATTAGAGGTCTTCCGGAATTCTCACTTTCAAGGCAGTGGCTATTCCCACAGTACAACATACTCTATATTTTATTCGTCTTTTATTCTAACAATTGGACAATTTGTGTTTACCTAAAAAATTTTGGGGGGGGGGGGTGGTGGTTAAGGGAATTAGAACTTTTCAAAGCAAGTCTTATAGCTAAATGAAGATGGCAGATGGTGTTTAACCCAAATAGTTTCTAGTGTATGATCCTCATATCAAGATATGTGGATCTTTCTTTATACAAACATATGTTGTCTTAGAATGAGTGGATAACATGCTCGGCTTGGTGGAAATATCCGTGGAGCATTTGTGAAAGTATGAAAGGGGTGCACTCTAATTGTAATGGGCAAATTACTAAATTCTAGACAGATCCATAGGTGAGAAATTTTGTCTTAATTGTTTGAGTTCTCTAGATTGTATTTGGTATCATTTTCCAATGAAGCTAAGATTTGTGAAGTGGGGTATTTTGTAGTGGGCAGATGGTGATGGAACCTGCAGTGGAGGAGACCTTTATTTGAGTGGGAAAAGTTGCTCCTAGAGGATTTGTGTGGGAAGATATATAAATCAAATTCCTACAAGTCCTTTAATTGAAGATAGGTGGAGTTGGAAGTGGGGTATTACAAGAATATCTATAATCAAATCAACATATAAATGCTTGGTGTGAAGAAACACATTTACTGATAATCGTGTTTTCTCATCTATTCTAATTTGGTTCCTTCGAAGGTTACTTCTTTCGTTTGGAAGCTTTTTATGGATGCTATTCCTTTGAAGGTAAATCTTGTGAAGCAAGGAGTGGCATTTTCCCAAGATACAATTTGATGTCCTCTATGTGGTGGTCAGGATGAATCTTCTAATCATCTATTCTTCCTTTGTAGTGAAGTTAACAAGGTGTGCATATATATATATATATATATATATATATATATATAAATAAGTGGTTCAGAATGGTAACAGTCATGGCTATCTCTTGTAAAGACCATTTGTTGCAACATGCCCATCTATTAGGTCTATCATTTATTAATTTTTCTTTTAATAGATGGGCATGTCATGGCTATCTCTTGTTAACTTTTCTTCTAATCTTTGCAACAAATCAAGTAGGTCGATCAAAAGTTGGTATGTAGTTTGGTTCTCAACTATTTAAAATGTTAAAATGTTTGGTTACGGAAAAATCAAATTGTCTTCAACCAAATTGTCTTCAACCGTAGTAATTCTAAGTGGGATAGTATTATGTAGGTATTCTCTTTATTTGTTGGGTCGTTACTATAAACTTATTATCATTAGCTTTTTCGAATAGCTTATCAAAACAAGTTGCTTTTAGTTTTATTAATTTTTTTCAATTTTACATATAAATAAATTCTCATATGATAAGATTTTTGTCTTTATATATATATATATATATGCCTAATTTAGTTATATTTTATTTTTTTATATAATTAAGTTATATTTTCAAACGCACCAATATATGTTTTGTATCTGATATCTACTGGTGCGTTTAGTAATATTATCTCTCTGCCGATAAAAGAAAATCCATGTATTTTTGGTCCATTTTAAAAAAATCTCCAAGATTCTTCCTTCTGAAATTCTAACGGGCTGAATTAACAAATCTGGGCCTTACGTGGTTTCAGCCCAATGAAATAGTTTTTTTTTCTTAAGTGTGGCCCAAACATGGGAAAAAGAAAAGGAAAACAGTATTGTAACTAGGGGTATTCACGGTCCGGTTTGGTTCGGTTTTGGGAGGGGTCACCATCCGAATCGATCAATTTACTTTTTTTCGGTTTGGTTTGGTTCAGTTGGTTTTCATGAGGCAATCCGAATCAAACCAATCCGATTAAATTCGGTTAGATTGGTTCGGTTTTCGGTTTTTATATTTTTTTTACAAATTATAATTACAAGTAAATAAGTAATGTCATCACTAACAATTAACGTAGGTAAATAGCTAAATCATGCGAATAAAGCGTTAAAATTAAAATAACAACATCTAATTAATTAATTCTTTGACAATCATTTCTCTAAATCCCAAACAAACAAAAAATTAGGGTTCTTTCACTAATTATTATGTAATTTCAATATTAATATTATATAAATAAAATAATATATTCGGTTTGGTTTGGTTTTTTTAGTAGAACCGAAAATCAAAAACCGAACCAATCAAAAAATTTGATTTTTCCATTTTTTCGATTTTTTTGGTTTTTGATTTTTTCGATTATTGGTTTTCCGGTCCGGTTCGATTGGTTTGAAACGATTTGTAACTGTTGGGGCAGAAATAAGATCTTGACCAAATAAAAGAAAATAAAAATGTTTTCTATACAATAATTATTCATCAATACAACTTACAATTCATTTACTTAAAAAAGTAATTATTTTTAGCAGAATTAATTGTGAGTTCTATTTATGAATTGTAGTTGTATTCATCAATACAACTCACAAGTAATGCATATGCAACTCTATTAATGGATGATTGATTTCAAGGGTTTGAGCTTCATATTTGTAAAAAAAATTTATTGAATAATTTTATTTTATTTTATTTTTATCATTTTTATGTGTTAAAGTTCATGTTCTACTAATCAAACGTGCTTACAATATTTGAAAATTTGATATGTAATTTGAAAAAAAAACATACAATTCATAATTTTTGAATTTATGTATATATCTGATCGGTGGAACAAAAATTTGGAACTTAAATGAAGTATGGGAGATTTCAATCCAGTTTCATTGTAATTTATAGATGTTAATAACTCAAACAGAATAATGACTTTTCATGGAAGATAATCCTTATTAAATAAAATAAAATCTCTTGAGGTCCTCTTAATTAGAAATCTCTCTTATTTAATTTATTTTTAAGGTTAAATATGTTTTTGGTCCTTGAATTTTTGTGAAAATCTATTTTTAGTCCCTAAACTTTAAAACGTTGAATTTTAGTCCCTGAACTTTGAAAAAGTTCGTTTTTAGTCCCTCCGTATATTGTTGGGTGACGTGACAATCTAATCTGGTGACACGTAGACTTTTCAGTTTGCCACGTCACCAAAAATTATACAGAGAGACTAAAAGTGAACTTTTTTTAAAGTTCAGGATTAAAAATCAACATTTTAAAATTCAAGAACTAAAAACAAATTTTCACTTAAGTTCAGGGACCAAAAATATATTTAACCCATAATTTTATAACATGTAGCATGTGAGGTTAAATTTGTTGGTTAAGGAGAGACCATTTGATTTTAGGGTCAGATTGCATTGAAAATAAAATATTAGGTCACCATTCTCTAGGAGCTACCTGTTGGAAGAAGGGAAACAGGACAATGTTACCTAAATAAATGGACATAATAAGGATAATGACCCTAAGAATTTATATATATTTATGGAAAATATTGTACTCTGGCTAACACTTGAAAAAGATTGAATGCCAAATATGCATGGTTAGTAATTGGTATAGAGGGTTAAACATTTTAGTTTATGAAATTCTAAAAATTATAAATTAGTATCCAATTTTGCTAAAACAACACTAATTTTAGTTTTTTATTTAGTTAATTTTCAATGTCGATTAATAATAAAAAGTAAAATAAAATATTGTTTTGTAAGGAGTAATTTACTAAAATAGTCTTTCACGCACTTCTTTCAATCATACATATAAGTCATCTTCTAGAAGAAATTTGTGGTCATTTTTATAAGTCACAAACAAACTCATTAATTGATTTTTTTCACTTTTATCCCTTTTACAATTTTCAATAACTTAACTATTAAAGAAGAGAGATAGTAAAATAAGAGAGATGTTCTAACACCTTAAACATTTATTAAAGCATTTATATTAGGGGTATAGTTGAAAAACTATTATATTTTAGACAAATTTAATGACTTAATTTCTATTTCTTGATTTTGGAAATTCGGTTAAAAGTGACTTATAAATAGGATCAGAGGAAGTATTAGTTATTGTGTGATTTTGTCCCTAGCCTTGAAGAATGACTGAATTAGTCTCGCACTTTGTACTCTGTATGCCACTTTAGTCCATGATGTTAATTGACAGTGATAGAGTATTTATATGACTATTTAGTACTTACGTGACAAGTTATTTGACATACAGTAGCATGCATAAGCGATCAAATGACGTTGTTTTGTTTAATCTTCAATGTTACGCAGTGTTTTGGGCCAAAAATATAGTTGTTATAAGAGATTTGAGGGACTAATTGAGTAATCCGTTTTAAGATTAAGCAAAATAACGTCATTTGCTCACTGACATAGACTCCTGTGTGTCAAATAATGTGCCACATAGACACCCTGTTAGTGTCACATAATGCTAAAAACTAAAATAACTAACGAGGTGTAAAGTCAAAACTAATTCAAACATCCTACTAAGTCAAACATTAAAATATTGTATGACTACAAAATTGAAGACTATTTTAATAAATTATTCATTTTGTATAGTTGAAAACTAATTTAGAGTTTTTATAAACTGAAATACTAATATTTCTATAATTTTAAGGACTCATTTAGGACTTTACTAGTATTTAAAATTGTAGCCTTAACCATCAATTTGTTCTTATTCTGGTTCCTAGCTGCTTTTATATAAATTAATAGGTGAAATTTGAAGAAGTTTCTCCAATTTTAACTTATACTTCATATTTTTCTAACTTTAATTAATTAATTATGAAAAAATATATATATAAATAAGCTTTTGCCTCTTGGCTTATCATTTTCTTCACCATGTTCTGCCTTTTCACATAATGGTAGTCAAGAATCACAATTTTAAATTTATTTTCCAAAAGAATGATCGAAAGGCCATTATGGTTCAAACAAGTTTCATATTTATTTTTTTAATTCATATACACAAATATGTCCACGAATACATCAAAAGTCATCAAGAATCATATTTTTTTTTTTTATCTTTTTCTTCTAAAAACTAATAAGACAAGTGATGGCCTATTCCAATATTCTTTGGTTGTCTTAGCAAACAAACAAGACGAGTTTTTTTTATCAACAAGAAATAATAAAATAAATAAAGATATTAAATAAAAAAAAAAACTACATGCCAGTGTTTTTTCAATCTTTGAGTTGTCAAAATTTGGCCCTTTTTTTTCATTTTTAATAATTATATTTAATAAAGACAAGGATAAAGTACTCTTTCTAAATTAGGAAATACTGTACTTCCTTTTTATTTTTAGTAAATAAATTAATATATTTTTAATAATAATAAATAAAACAATTTAAAATTTAAATACTTATAATAATAAGTATGATACACTCAAATTTGTGAAATATACCTTAAAATAACCTTAATAAAGTGAAAAAAAAGAGACGAACACCTCCAAATTTTATCGGCAAGTCACTAATGACATGGCCAACAAGAGATTTTGTGTTTTTTTTTTTACATTCTTTTGACTTAGTAAATTAATCTTTATTTTAAATATTATTTCTAAATTGTTTTCTTACATATAATGCAATTATTTTATCACTATTGATATCTCTAGGCTCTAGCTGGTAGTGTAGAATAAATATTACCCTTGCAACGTTCATTGTATAATTGATTCTGACTTCTGAGTTTTAAGTTTCCTTTTCAAGTAACCAACAAAAATAAAATAAAATAAAATAAAATAAAATAATAGGAGCTAGGAAGCTGGATGGTGTGACAATACATGAAACAGCACATAGAATAGAACAACAGAGCATGAAAATGGCCATAGTTTTCAAACGAAAACAGTTGAAAGTAAATTTTTGAAGAAAATGAAACAAATGAAGAAGAATATATATGAGTTTGGCTTTACGGTAATAGAATTAATTTTTTATAAATATAATTTTATAAAATTAATTTTAAAATAACATGATTTTTTAATAAATTTCCATTAAAGCATAAAATTAACAATAAATTTTACTAAATCTGCTCAACGACAACCCACGACATGCTTCATCCAAAATCAATTTGAAGTTCTAAAATAAGAGTGATTTTAAGGTAGGATTAAAAAATTAGAGATTATATGGTCACTTCATCAGAAATAGAAAATACAAAATATTTTTAGAAAGTATGAAATAATTTTAAAAAATCTATTCTTTCTAAAAGTACCTCATACTTTCTATTTTTTATAAAGTGATCACGTGATCTCAAATTTTTTTTCCTACCTTAAAATTACCCCTAAAATAAATATTGAAAAGTGAACTAACATAAAATCAAACATTAAAATAGACACACACAATGATGTAAGTCTTCTTTGAGGTTATTTCTTGTCATATATTCACATTTTTACATAAAATACTATAAAACAAATAGTTTTTTATTTATAAGCAATTTATAAGTTAAAAATATAATAAAATTGTCTAATAACTTTCAACTTTTCTTAAAAGTTCTTATTTATAGCTTTGATTTAAATGCAACTTTTAAACTAAAAAATTAGGTCAAACGAAACCTTATCAACAACACAAATATGGATGCTTGATCCTATTTGTTATTAATTTGTTCTTTCAAAAATTTTGGTCACTAAATTAGTCTGATAAAGATTTAAAATATTATTAAATTAGTCTTTCAAAAATTAAATTACTATTAAATTATTCTCTTAAATTGCGAATAAAATATTTTTGAGACACTAATTTAATAACAATATTTTTTAAGGGAATTTAAAAATACAATTTTTTTTTCCCTCATGTTTCATATCACCTACATTGGGTTGGTAGGGACACATGGTCCCTTTTACTTATTCTGGTTGTTGGTACTGTTCCTAGCTTCATCCCTAACTTTCTCACGCGCCTTCACTAGAGCGTATCACTCACAATTTCAATATATATGCTTTCTATATAAATATATATTCTTTTTTTTTTTTAAAGAAAAAGCATCATGTGTTCCCATTAGCCAATGACTAAAAACTTATTTTGAAAGTATATAGATCACCAAATAGTTTATATTTCTCTCAACAATTTTTTTTTTTTTAAAAAAATACACATGTGATCATCAAGAGTTTAAGGGTTGGTTGATTAAGCTACCACTGAAATAGATTTTGTAGAATTATTTTAAAAGAATTGATTTTAAAAGAATGAATTTTGTTTGAAAAAAGTGAGTTTATAATGCATTTGTGAAAATGAATTTTATTTGCGTAGATTCTTAAAAATTCAGTTGGAATACTTTTGTGTTAGAGTATTGTTTAAAATGGATTCCTGAAAGTAAAAATTTATTTTTTCTTATTTCTCCAAAAATGCATTCATGGGAAATTAGAATTGATTTATTGTTAGTAGCCTATTTGGCACATGCCCTTAGGTAGCGTTTGGTAATGGTACATAACAGAATGGAATGGTACAGAACAAAATGGAACAAAACGTAACCGTGTACTATGTTTGGTGACCATGGAATAGAACAGAACCATATGTACTATTTTGTATTTAATGCGAATTAAAATATAAAAAATATTTTTTTATAATACATATAAAATTTTACTTGATTGAAAGTATATAATTAAAGGAAAAACAAAAAGTATATTTTTTTTATTTTTTTAATTACGAGTATAACTAAATAATAATTTTAAAATATATTAATTTTTTATTAATAATTTATGAAAAAATAAATTATTAAATATAAATTTCTCTCAATAAATAAAATTATTAAATATATTTTTAAAAATAATTATTAAACATAAATTATGTTGAATATATTTTTATGATGTAAATTTTTTAAAAATATTTTTTGGTTGGAAAAAAATAATATAAGGTTTAAGAAATTTAAATATATATTATTTTGTTAATAAAAAATAACTCTAGGAAAATAATGATAATTCTTCTTTGTATTGTTCTGTCTGTTCTCTTCCGTTCTACCCTTTTCAATCGAACCAATATGTCCCATTCATTAGCCTTAGTGTCTTGTTCCGTTCCCCTTGACTGATGCACCAAACATGGAATAATATACAATATCCTATTCTGTTCAAGCACGTTTGTCAAACGCTACTTTATTTTTGTAAAAAATGTATTTTTGACATAAGTAATACATTTTAGCACTGTTTAGTAACCTAAATAATCAGGCTCGAAATTATCTTTAATTGAGTATAATTCTTTATATTAGCCAAGACAAAATGAATAATTTTAAATAGTCTCACAACTTTCTCTTACACATTTTTTTTTTATAAAGTATTATTAAAGTTAGTAAAGAAATTAAGAAGATCTAGCTATGCTCGAAAAAGGAATATTATATATATTACCACTTCATTGATTGCCCTGGATAATATAATATATTTTGTATAACAAAATTTATTTTATTATTAGAAATATATACATTTCCATGCATGTTGTCTAGAGTTTGATTTTCAACTCTAAAATATTTTGCTGAAAGGGAGGCAAAATTCATTTTAACAACTTTTACATATTAAAAGCGGTTAATCTATAATTACTATGTGGTAAATACTTTTGTTCATCTAATAAATAAGTATATATTAAATAATTATATATCATTCGATAATTAAACTAACAGGTTAATTAAATATGTCATCGATTGATTTGTAACAATGTTTAGCGATTAACAATCTGTTTTTCGGTCGTTAAATCACTATTTTTAGCCATGTACATTTTTTATAATGGTTGTGGAGGTAAACAAATTTCATATATTAATATTTTGTGTTCTTCAGTTCGATCCGATCCCACGATGAAAGTTTAATTTAATAACATATACTGATTTTTTATTTTTTATTTTTTATTTTTTTTGATTAATAACATTATATACTGATTTTATGGATGCTATATACAGAGCATCTTATGTGAATAAACCTACAATTGAAGAAAAAGTTGGAGCTAGGGTTTGAAGGGGAAGAAGATACTAGAGTTTTTAGTGGCTAAGTGGTCCAAGAAAGGAAACGAAAGAGTGTTCAAATAAGTGCTTTTGTGGTCCTAGAATTTTGGAAATTAAAGCCTATTTTGGAGGACATTGAGGGGGCCAAAAAAGGAACACTATGTGGTGGAAAGAAAGAGACTATGGGGAAGAGGTGTCTTGGCTTTGTTCGATGTTTCGTGGTCCTTTGAGTTTAAGATTATATATGAAGATGATAAAGTGGGTTAATCTGATCTGACCTGTTCTTTCGTTAACCTGTCGTAAAGTGAGTTAATTCATTTCATCCCATCTTTAAAAATAGGTTAACTCAATTTATTTTAGGTTTAATTGCACTTTTAGTTCTTAACTTTGTATTTTGTGCGAATTCAGTCCCACGATTTCGAAATGAGCGATTTCGAGTTTGCAAAATAGGTAGTTTTAGTCCTTTTGTTAGTTTTTATTTTTTTTTCAAATTATAGCAATGATTTCTACTTTAAATTAGTGACACAATTTATTTGAATTAGCGACCATTTTCATCTGAATTAGCGATGGAAGGACTAAAATTGCTTATTTTACAAACTTGGGGACCAAAATTGAGCATTTGAAAGTTAGGGGATCAAATTCGCATAAAATGTAAAGTTGAAAGACCAAAAGTGCAATTAAGCCTGGATTGCCAGACAAAACCAATTAAAAATTTTAAAATAAAAAAATAAAATAAATAAGAAAAAAAGTAAATATATCATTTTCTATTTAGAACAATTAAATTAGATAAAAAAGTGAACTTACAGATGACAAATAAGAGAAGAGAGGGAGAAGAGATTCAGATTTGGAGAAAAGATTTAACTCACTTTTTATAATTGATTTCTTTCTTATAACCTAACATAATTATATAATAAACTTCATAAACTAATCTAGAATAATATTCCTAATATCTATTGGCCAAACTCATTACATATAATTTCTAAATTATTTTAAACTATAAAATACTAATAAATACTAATTATAATTGTTCTAATATCCATATCATAACATCAACCATGGTAAGTTTAGAACTAACCTTGAACTTAATTTATATATCCATCTCAAATCTTCATCAAATGACTCATTCTATAAAAGAAAAATAACATTTTATTATTAATTTAATTTATTAACAAATTTAACGGTTCACATGGATATTATCCACCAACGATGGATAACTCAAGAAAATTATTACCTAATAACACTCATCAACGAAGTTTCAACCCAAACACAAAAAATTATTGATACAAAATGAAATGTCAACATATATATTATCATGACTCTACAATAATTGAAAAAAAATAAAAAAAAAATAAAAAGAACTAACAATTTCTGTTATCCTTATCAAATTTTGCAAGACTTGTATATTTTGAAGTGAAGGGACATTCTAAATTATGTTAATGCAATGTCAATACATGGTCTTCTATTTTAGGAACATTTTTTTACCCCACAAAAACCATTATTTTAGACAAATTTCCCAAAATAATTCTTCCACACCAATAATATAGATACCATTTTGCTTTATTTGATATATCTACACAATCATATACGTCAAAAATGTGTTCAAAATCAAGTATATATATGTAATGGGAGTGAGGATGTTGCATTGGTGTTAGTATCGTTGTCGTGACCGACGCAAAATTTTTACAACTAATTCAACACATTTTTGTCGTGTTATAAACCTCCATTTACTAGCTTAATTGTAATTTTGATTTTCAGGTATATATAATTAATATATGCAACTTTAGTCTCATTTTTTTTTTTATGATTTATCCTTTTTTAAATTCTAACAAATCATATTAACACGTAACAATTTTATGACGAAATTACAAGAACAAAAATATATTAAAACAAAAGTCATTATGTTTCAATATAGTCATCATTACCGCGATAGGGAATTGCGGGATGGTTTGTTTTGATTACCAACAATGGGTTAAACAACTTGTCAATGGGTTAAACACTCCTTATGCTTGATTAATTGAATTATTTTTGAGTATATAAAAAAAAAAAACTTATCAGAACAATGTCACTTTTTGGAATATTTTGTATTTTTGGCGAGATTTTTTATTATTGTAATTCTCTTTGTACGTGCTCATTTTACTAATTTTCTTTTGTTTATTGTTTATATAAAAGAAAAAAATTTAAAATATAGTAAAACTTAAATGTTTTGATAAACAATTAAGTGACTGAAAATAATACTAAATTTTTGTATTTACCAATATTAAAAAACATACAATATAATTGAAGTTTAATTATTTACTGACAATTTATTTTTTTTAGCAAGCGAAGCTATATATACTTATATGTATTCAAACTGAAGAGTTGTTTATCGACAAACAAGTCACTAAAATAAAATCATGTTTAATATGTTGATATAGTGATTAAAAAATGAAATTTTAGCAGCTTCTCAATTTAAATTTATATAAATATACTTTTACTTATAAAAAATCATTCAAAATATCAAGGAAGACAAATATTAAATTGAGGTTTATTTCATCTTCCATGTTGTGTGGAGGACTTTAGAAACCTCCTATGTAATTAATTAATTAATAAAAACATTAAAATGGAAATTATATTATTGTATATGGATAGATCTAGAGAAGGTACTAAAAATCTAGATAAGGCAATCACATTCACAATCACATCTTTGAGTGGGGACAGAACCATTATCACGCGTAAAACTTGAATTAGACATTTCCAAAGTCTATTGTCAAATCCACACATTTTGGAAAATAATTATAATTATAATTATATATATATATTAAGGGTTCATCATCAATTCTTTCAAACAGTGTAATTTAAAGTTTGTGATTACAACTGTTTGTCTCTCTTTATTCTTGTATAATCTATATATGGTCTATTTTATAGCTAAACCCATTCACTTGTCATAAAAAAGTTAAGGCATTATATGATGAATTTAAAAAAAAAAAGTTATTAGGGTTATAGGGTATTATTGTTTTTTTTTTGGGTTAGATAAGGCATTGTTTATGATGGTAATTGATAACATGATTGGGTCTGGTGATGTTCCCAACTTTTAGTTAATTAAGACTTAGATTATGACTTAGAAATTTTGTATTTGGCTAGGGATGACATACATTTGCTTTAGGTAGATTACAAATTAATTTTTGGACTTATATATGGGAGAATTAATTACTGTGGCTTCCTAAGTAAGCGTATGCATATTTACATTTTATGATCATTATTGAAAGAATTAGAGTGTGTTTGGGAAATTTTTTTTCTTAAAGTTTTTTGAAAACAATTTATTAAAAAACTAAAAGTGTGTGTTTGAGAAAAAAAAATATTAAAGTTTGATTTTCTAGTTACTACTACAAATAGATTTTTTAAAATAAGTAAGAATTTGAAGCTTATTAATTTTTTTTTTAGCTTCAATCTACCTTTTTTTTTACTATTTAAATTTCTACTATAAAAAGTAACTTTTATGCTATCTAAACATATAAGATTATCTTCAAAATCAATTTTTAAAAATATATACTAAAACAAAAATTAATTATGTTATAATTGATTATAATAATAATTAATATACACATAATCGATTCTCGAAATAATCTAACACTCATAGTCCCAATAAAATTCCATAAATTAGTTAAAAAAAGCAACTTTTAAGTAGGAATCGCTTAATTAAATGCATTTAATAATTAAACCGTTCACCATAATAGTAAAGAAAACACTTTAGAAAAAACTAAAAAAAAAAAGACAACACTTTAGAATGATCTAGAAGAGATGGCACAGTCAGGATTTTGGATATCTCCAAGATAAGTTGGTCTTTTTTAGAGGTTTTGTACTAGTCGTATGTATGCAGAATTTTTATATTGGTTTAAGTTGTATATAAGTGTCATGTATCGTTGTACATAGTTTACATATATAACAATTAACAAATTGATCCCTTAAATTCATACTGAAAATATTTATTTGTCGTGTAGGTTTATGATGAGAGAAATAGAGTCACTAGCAATGAATTACTGTCATTGGTTGAGGGTGGAGCCATGAAACATGTATTTTGTTAACCGGCATAAGTTCCACACAAGAACTCAAAGTTATGGTAAAAGAACCATCATTAATTGCGGTGTATGCATAAAAGGTCTTATAGAATTTGATGGAGATGATTTTATGGCATGATCCGTCAAATAGAGACACAAGAGTTCATCTGCAATATAAGATAGTTGAAATTAACATGAATAGATGATATAGAAATTATGATCCATCCGTTGTTGCTCAAAAAGCAATTAAAGTTTATAAGGTAGGTTATCCTATTAGATGTAGGACTTGCACAGTTAGTGTGTTGTAATTTCAACGAAGTTGAGAAGCCATATAGGGGTAGATGACATTATTAAAGAAACACAAGTAGGTGAATCACCTTATAAAGCCGATGAACCAATTCTTCCAATAATAGAAGTTGAAAAAACTCATGGCTTGGTCAATTAAAAGGATGCAGAATTCGACTGGGTTTTGATCCTCTTGATGAACTAGTGGGTGGTGATAGTATTATGTTTCAAGATGTTGAAGAAGATACCCATGAGGACATTGAAATTCAAGAGAATGTTGGGAAGGACATTAAGAACATCAATAATTACGGTGATGACGATGACGATGACGATTGGGGTGAAAAATACATTGATTAAATCATTAATGATTAGGTTAGGATGATTATAGTTTATTTATGTCACATAATTATTTATTCTTGTTTATACTTAATACATGTTTCTCTTTTTGCATATTGTCAGGTATCCTTCACAAGATCGAAGGAAGGGCAAGGTTATGACTAGCCCACTAAAGGTAGAGGTAGAGAGGGTAGATTCACATGGTCTAGTGCGCTTACTTTAAAGGTTGAGCACACCTACCATGATGGTTCTCCACAACCGCAGTCATCCTCGAGACTACCACGGTCAAAGCTTCCAACATCCCCGAGATGCACGTAGGCAGCACCTCAACCATCCACCAAAATAATAAGGGGTCTTCATGTGTCTCACAACAAGTAGAACAGGAGACTAAGCTCTCAACTTGGGCAGAAACTCCTCAACGAAAGACTCGAGGTTGAATTTATGGCCTTACAAACATGTCTTCACCTTTTCATCATTGCGCGGTGGTGGGTCATCCTTCTATAGTACTTAGGAGTCGCGCACGGCCCCTCACGAATCAGTGTTACATGACTCGATTGACTATCAGCGACTTCGTAAGGAGATGTAGCGGATACATAAGGCCTAACGTTTGGAGATTGACGAGTTTCATCGTGCCTAAGAGAAGGAGTGTTGCGCCCATCAGCAAGAGTTGGAGTGTCTGTGTCTAGAGCAAGAGAAGAAAGTAGTCTTAGTTCAGAGGATGATGCAAACTCTCTTTTCGTACCGCTTGAGCCTACCTTATCCATGATGCTGCATCTACATCCACATTATGAAGGCGATTACGAAGAGGATGATGTAGACTCTCTTTTTGCCCGTCGGTCTCCTCGAGCTCGTCATCACCGACCTTCCTAGTTTATTTGTTTTCATATTACTTGTAGCAGTTGATACTTGTTACTTTCATTTTTTATTTTTAGTATTGAATATGGATTTTGGATTTTTTTAGAACTAATTATGGATTATATTGATTTTAAATTTTTTATATTACATTTGGTTAAAACTTATTAATATGGAATACTACTTATAACTTATCATGCATCTGTCTTAACTGCTATTGTATTTGTCATCAGTTGATATATGTCATTAGGTGCTTCCTAGTGTTATTACTATTTTATTGGCTTTGTATTATTATGCCCAGTTTGCTCTCCTTAAGATAAATGTTATTTAGGGGCCTCGTCTTTATTATTTTATCTTCCTTTCTTAGTTTCTCTATATAAATAGATCATTCTCTTTGTATTTTGGATAAAAACTAAATAATACGATTTTCTCATTAAAAAATATTATATTGTATCAATAGCTTGGTTACCAGGTTCCTAGCTTCTGCCACAATCTGAAGCTTATGCCATGGCAAAAGAAAACAAGAAACAACATTCCTTTAAAGAAGAAGATCACTCACAGAAACCAAGCAACCCATATTATCTCCATCCTGGAGAAAACCCAGTAAGCTTTATATGTGGTATGCAATTTGATGGCACCAACTACCTGTTGTGGAACAAGAATCTTCAAAGTGCCCCCAGAACAAAGAACAAAATACATTTCATTGATGGATCAATCAAGGAACCGTGAAAAGATCAAGTGCTTTGGGATTCTTGAGCTAGATGCAACGATGCCGTGATATCATGGGTTCTGAAAGCTGTTTCTCCTGAGATATCTAAAAGTGTTATGAACATAGATGATGTGCATGAGATGTGGCAAGATTTTAAAGAAAGGTATTCATAGGGTGATCATTTCAAAATGTCAGGTCTTCTCCAAGATCTGCATTCTATCAAACAAAAATATCGCAATATCACCACCTATTACATAGAGTTAAAAACTTTGTGGGAAGATTTAGAAGCTCTCAGGCCCATTCCTAATTATGGATACACGTCAAAATGTCCTTGCAACTTACAAGATATTGTTAGGAAACAAAGGGGTGATAAATATGTGACATGTTTTCTTAAGAGATTGAATGATCGATATCAACATGTGAGGAGCTAGATCTTCATGATGGAACGTCTGCCATTCATAAAGAGGGTACATGGTCTTCTAATTCTACAAGAAAGACAATGTACAATTGAAAATGAGTCCAAGATCCTTGCCACCACAACCAATCAAAAGGGAATTTGGGTGGCTTCTTCATTAGGGTAAGAGTATGACTCAAGACCGAAACCAAGGTAGATTCAACTAAAAAGGAACAAGCTACAAAGTATGTAGCTTTTGCAAGAAATCAAGACATACCATTGATGTATGGTACTTCAAATGTGGATTTCCTCCTAATTTTATGGTCAAAGGGACAACAAACAATGGATCAATAAATGCTATAAATTCGGAACAAGATGAAGACATGGAGAATAATAACATCAACATGCAAGACAAGTCAGATTTCTTGAACAGATTCACTCTAGGACAATACAACCAACTAGTGGAAATGATCAGAAAAATGTGTACAAAATACAATAGCCACACCATCAACCAGGTTACTTAAAATCATCCTAAAAAGACTCAACTTCATCAAGAATCAAGTAACCCTCCGAAGCAGTAGAATTCAGGTAATCCCACAGGGAATTGTGTCTGGATTATGGACATAGGTGCCACTGATCATGTGACCAATTCCCTGGATATTTATGCCATCTATCACAAAATTGATCCTATATAAATTAATATGCCTAATAGCAGCATTACCTATGCTAAATTCTCTGGATCTGTCATTTTCAGTTATGATCTCTATTTAAGTCATGTGCTTTACATACCAAACTTCTACGTCAATTTATATCCATTAAGAAACTAACAAATCCATTGAATTTCTTTCTAATAGTTGGTAAATCCTCTTGTCTCATACATGATATGATTTCTTCTAGGACTATTGGTCTAGCTATAGTGGATTTGTGGATTTGTTCTTGAATTTAAAGTTTGAAGGGAACCCGTTCTTGAAGTAGCAAGTCTCAACAGTGGGTTGTTTTTTGCCACAAAGGTGCAAAGCTTACCATTATATGTTGAACTTGAACAGTTATTGTTTACCTTAGACTTACCAGAGGCACCTAAAGATTTCCAGGCAGCAGCTACGGTGCTAGACGAGAAGATCTTACCCTCGATAGTAGTAGAGCTTGGGGTAGTGCGTTGTTGTTGCTGTACCATGGAAAAGACCTTGGGAATAGAAGGGAGTGGCTCCATACAGAGTATTTGTCTTCTGACTGTGTCGTAACTGTCATTGAGGTCCTTCAGAAAGCAAACGATGTACTCGCTATCGCGAGAACGACGAACATTCTCCAAGAGAGGGCAAGAACATGTGTTAATAAGGGATGGATGAATGATTTCTCACTCCTGCCATAACATTTGCAGATCTTTGAAATACGTGGCGAGGTCATTGTCTCCTTAGTGTATAGAATGCAAAGATTGAAGAATTTCCGAAAGAGAAAAATAATCGCCTTTGGAGAATCTCTCATGGAGATTGCACTGTACTTCGGAAACGGTGTTGAAATACGTGAGGCTAGGCGACTGATGGCGAGACCGATTTAGTGATCCAAGAGATCACCATCGTGTTGCACCGGATCCATGCTTTGTGAAAAGGATCGTCGTTTAGTGGTTCAAGAACAGTGCCGTCGACGAAGCCAAAATTTTATTTACAAACAAGTTCGTTGGTCATGTATCTGGACCATAGCTGGTAGTTGTTGGCGCTGATGAGGGGCAGCATAATGACCGTCGTACTTCGGTTGTTGTCGGGATGGAGGTAAAAGAGGCTTGATGGATTCTGAGATTCATCGATGGTAAGGGCGTCTATCGCTGCCATGGAAACAAGGATAGAAGGCTATGTGGGTGAAATATGAAGAAACCTAAGGCCAATAAAAACCCTAGGAGGAAGAGAAGACGACGACACCGTTCTGAGAAGGAAAAAAAACCCAGGTCAAGGAAACCCTAGAGGCTCACGATACCATATTGGAAATGATAAACGCATATTGATATTATTGTATTCATAAATGAATGATTTAGTGTACAGAGAAAGGAAAGCAAGGGCATATATACAGAAAATAAGAAAGGCCTAGATCTAATGGGCAAAAATACAAAGAGCCCAAAATATAAAAGACGGAGAGGCGCAAAAAGTAACAACAAAATTTAGATATTGTCCAATAGTTTACGTGTTAATTTTTGTAAAAGCTAGCTTGTCTCCTTTAACAATTCATATCGATGGGTTGACAATGCGGCAGTAACCTTGAACTGTAAAACCAGCTGCTGCCTGTTCACGCATTTGGGGCTTCCTAATGGAGGTGATCACCCGAGAGAGACATTTTTGTCTCTCGTTATTGAACGTGTGAGTAATAGATTGGCTTCTTGGTTCGATAAGAACATTTCGCTTGGTGGAAAGGTGATAATGCTCAAATTTGTGCTAACGTTCCTCCCAATTTACTTTCTTTCTATCGTTAAGGTTTCAAAGGTATTGTTTCCAAATACAAGATGTGTTTTGTGTGATGAGGAAGAATAAAAAATTATGGGATAACATATTATCTTGGTTAGGCATTGTGATTGCTTTTCATGGTAATTGCAAAGATCATTTCGTGCAGTTTCGAGGCTTAGCACAGTGCAAGGAAGAGATGAAATTTATATGGAAAACAATATGGTTTCCTGCTGTTTGGAACATTGGAGTAGGGAGAAATAAGAAGATCTTTGCTCAAAGGAATTTTGGCACTAATTTCTAGGGGTTTTCATGGTTCTAGTTTATCCAAGAACCAGACTATAACCAAATTGAACAAGTAATGTAGTCCAAAATAACCAAACTGATCCAATTTTGAGAGAGACAAACTGCACCAAATTGGTTTGTGGTTCGGAAAACCGGTTCGAACACAAATAACCGGTTTAAACCGGTTTCTGTTAAATAACTGGTTTATGTTGTCCAAACCTCTTTAAACCGGTTTTCAAAACGGTTTTAACTGTTTTCAAAATGGTTTTAACCGGTTTTAAAATGGTTTTAAGCCGTTTTGAAATGGATTTAAGTGATTTTAAACTGGTTTTGAGCATAAAAATGTTTTTTTTTAAATTCCCAAACCAATTTTGGATTTAAGTGGTTTTAATCGGTACAAAATTCATTTGTGGAAAGAAAAAAATTAATTTGTGTGTGATACTGATACATTTGACTACATTTGTTATTTTGTGGTTACTATGAATGAGATGAGATTTGATTGGGATGGAATTTTTTGTAACTTGGTATTTAATTCTTGCTTTTTCTTTCGAAAGATTAAATTAGAACAGTATGTAGTGTGATTCGTTCTACCACTCGTGACTTCAATTTAGAAACCAAATAGACTCTTAGGTGTGACAACTTAAGGGAAATAGCGAACAAAACAGAACATGGGTGTTGATTTTGAACTCCCATGGGAAACTTGCAAAAGTAAGCTAGATTCAAATTTGATACAAGAAAAGATACTGCATTTGTACCAAATAGGACAGAAAGGGAATAAAAAGTGAATAATTTGAGCAGTACGATAGTTTACTATGCAGAGAACCTAGAGAAGCGGAGAATAGAAGAATGAGACGCAAAACAGTGGCACAAACAAGCAGTGCAAACCTCAACGACGTCCTACTCCTACACACGAGCAACGTAGAAGACTCTGAGCTGGTCAGCGGCGCAAGCGAAATCGACGGTGAGCACGAGTTGGTCTCAGATTAGGGACAACATTTGGGGATTAGGTTCATATGATTTGGGATTGAGGGTTTGTTCTTCTTTGATTTGGGATTTTAGGGTTTAGTGGTTCACAAAGACTTCCAAATCGCAAATCCCACGCAGTCACGCTTCCTTCTGTTTTTTATTAGAAAAATTACGATTTTGTTTTTTAAAAAGAAATAAAATAAATAATGATTAAATGGTATATATGGTGCACCGATCCAAACCGCACCAAAAAACTGATTTGGAGTCCAAACCAAATTTTCTTAAATAATTGGTTTAGGTTTGGTTTTTTTAAAAATGGTTATGGTTTTTAAAAAGTGGATTAAGTGTGGTTAATGGTTTAGTTTAGTTTTTTTAGGTTTATTGGACAGCCCTATTGATTCCATGTTGAAACAAGTAAAGGTCACCACTTCACACTAGTTAAAAGCAAAATTGAAAGGTTTCTCTTATGCTTTTTCTGGTTGGGATATTGCCCCCTATGCTTTTATGGGGTTATATATCTTAGTTTTAGTTTACTGCTACTATTTTGATCATGTAATCTCTAACTACTCTTTGAACTTTCCTTTCTCTCTGCGTTTATACTATGTTTCTGCTTGTTCTGGTCTTTTGTACTTTGTTTGCACCTCTCATGTTATTAATGAAATTTTTCTAGTTGATAAAGAAGACTAACATTCACTAATCACTATTAACTACACATTAATACTAATTAATTTTTACTAATCACTATTAATTAGACAATAATACTCACTAATCACTTGTAATTAGAGACTAATAACTACTTATTACACCATAGTACTAACTAATAGTACTGACTAATCACTACTAATTCATAAGGGTGGAAATAGACTAGGCCATGCCAAACTTTCGATAAACAAGGTATGCCTATTTCATAATTATTAGAGCTTAGCATGGCCGGTTGGCCTATCACAAACTCATTTTTTAGGCTAAGCTTGGCCTATTTGAAACCGTATAAAGCTTGTAAGCCAATTTATTGTCCTGTTTTGTCCTAAGTCCTGTAAAAAGGCCAGTAATCCTATCTTAAATAGACCAACAGACCACTAAATAGGCTAACAGATAGGCAAACAAGTTTTTAATTAGATTCAATAATAGGATGTCTGAAGTCATGGAAAGTCTTTAAAAGTTTCAACTAATACTAACTAATATTCACTAATCACTACTAATTAGTGTAGAAGGAAAAAAAGGGTTTGATGAGACGGGGAGCAGAAAATGGGAGGAGAAAGAAGTACAAGGTTGGAGTGCCATTGTTTTAAAAGAGAAGTTGCATAGCTTGAAAGAGGAGATTAAGAAGTGGATTTCTCAAAGTGGAGGGGATTTTGATTTTCGAATAAAATTTTCCATAAACATAATAGCTGATTCAAATAGAATTGCAGAGGTCAAATATTTAACAGAAGAGGAGAAAAATGAGATAAAAGATAATACTTCCAGTTTGCTATAGAATCTGAAGCTGAAGGATAATCTGTCATTTCAAAAATCTCGAGCTAAGTGGATATCAGAAGGGGATGCAAACATAAGTTATTTTCACATGTGCGTGAATTTGAGGAGGAAATATAATCAAATCAGTGCTTTATGGAATGGGCAAAGGTGGGTGGAACAGGTAGGTAAGATAAAGAACTTAATGCATAACCACTTTGAAAAGCAATTCAGAGAAGAGTTTTAGAATAGACCACTCTTAGATGGAGTGGAATTTAAATGCATATCAGAAACAAATCAATTTAATCTTGAATGGACTTTTGAAGAAGAAGAGATTAAAGGTGCTATTAATGATTGTGAAGGTAATAAACCACCCGAGCCAGATGGGTATAATTTGTCTTTGTCAAACACTTTTGGAATCTTTTCAAAGCTGATATGGTAAATATGCTGAATGCATTGTTTTTGCTAATGTATCTCTACCTAGAGGTATTACCTTTGCTTTTGTAACTTTGGTACCTATGGTGGACTGCCCACAAAAGTTGAATGACTTTCGCTCCATCTCCCTAGTCGGATGTTTAAAAACAATTGTGGCAAAAATTTTGGCGAAAAGGATAAAGGTTGTTCTCAAAGATGTAATTTCTGATTCATAAACAACTTTTCTTGCAGGCAGGAAAATTGTCGATAGAATAGTTGTCATGAATGAAGTGGTGGAGGAGGCAAAAAGGATGAAAAAAAAGTGGTTGATTTTCAAAGCTGATTTTGAGAAAGCTTACAATTCTGTAAGTTGGAGCTATTTGGAGTATATGATGACTAGGATGGGGTCTAGTGGCAGGTGGAGGAAATGTATCGGAGCTTGTTTGTTTTCCAGTTCATTCTCAGTGTTGGTTAATGGCAACCCATCTAGTCTGGTGCACATGTCAAAAGGCCTTAAACAATGGGATCCTCTCACCCCTTTCCTTTTTTTTTTATTGTAGTTGAAGGGCCTAGAGGATTGATGAATAGCGCGTTTTCTCAAAGGAAGTTTCAGCTGTTCTTGGCTGGAAAGGAAAAGGTGTAAATGTCTATATTACTATGCATATGATACTATATTTGTTGGAGATTTTTCTCTTCAAAATCTGTGAACCATTAAGGTCATCCTAAGAGGGTTTGAAATGGCATCTGGTTTGAAAGTTAATTTCTTTAAGAGTGCTTTGATGGGGGTTAATATTGAGTCACATTTTCTTGCCAAAGCAAGTAAGCTTCTATGCTGTAAAATAAGAGCCACTCCTTTCAAATATTTTGGCCTCCCTATTGGCGTGAATCCTAGGAGAGTGTCTACGTGGCAACATGTTATCAAAGCGTTCAAAAAAAGGCTTGGGAAATGGAAGAGGAGGTTTGTAACATCAGGAGGGAGAGGGGTTCTTATTAACTTAGTATTAACAAGTTTACCGTTGTACTTCTTCTCAATGTTCAAGGTGCCTAAAGGGGTTCTAAAGATTCTTATTAGATTGCAAAGCGAATTATTGTGGGGAGGTTCCTCATATAAATGAAAAACAACATGGGTAGCTTGGGACATGATCTGCAAACCGAAGAATCTTGGTGGTCTCGGAGTTAAAGATATGGAATTATTTAACCATAGTCTACGAGGAAAACGGAAGTGGAGATTCATTAACAGAACCAAGAGTTATGGTTCAAGGTGTTGAAATCAAAGTATGTGGAATGTTGGTCAATTGAAAGAATGTGGACTGGCCCAGCTGCTGTTGCCTCAATTTGGTGGAGGGATATGCAAAAGATTGATGTTAGAAATGACAATTTAGGAGGGTGGTTTTGGAAGGGAGTGGCTAGGAAAGTTGGCAATGGGAATAACACCCTATTTTGGGAAGATTACTGGTTGATAAATATGTTCTTAAAGGATAGTTATTGAAGATTATATTCGATTTCTGTAAATAAATTCACTAAGATAGCAGAATTGGTGCAAAAAGGAGGAGCAGAATGGAAGTGGGGATTTGAATGGAGAAGAGAACTTTATAGCTAAGAGGAGGAAGATTTAACTAACCTTAAAAATACTATCAGCTCTTCTTTATTTTTGCAGGAACTAGAAGATTCATGGTGCTGATCACATGATTCATCACGCGAGTATTCTTCCTCATCTGCTTATAAATTTCTGATGGAGGCGTGTTGGGAATCAGATTGCAGACACAATAGAGTGAGTGAAGGAGAAATGGTATTCCTCAAAATTGTTTGGAAGTTAAAGGCGCCAATGAGGTCTCAAATTCTAGTTTGGCAAATTTCATTAGATAGGTTGCCAACTAAGTTTAACTTGGTAAAAAGGAATATAATTCCTGCATCATAAGGTGTTAATTGTGTGATTTGTGAAGATTTGTAGAAGTGGCTAATCATCTATTTTTTCTCATGTAATCTTGTCTATGCACTGTGGATGAAGATTTTTTCCTAGTTGGGATTTCAAACTTCCATGCTTGATTGTTGCCATATGCATTTGTTATCCTTTAAAGATTTCTTACCTAAGAAGAAGGGCTCACAACTTGGATTCTTGGTATGGCTAGCTGTTATTTAGGAGATCTGGCTAGTTAGGAATAATATAATTTTTAGGAAGGATAAATTTGATGTATCTACTTTGTTTGAATCGTGTAGGAGTCGGTCCTGGGAATGATTCAAAAATTATGCAAGTGGTTGATCGGTTGGGTTCTCCTATGCTTGTTGGTGTTCTTGTCCTTTGAATTGTCTTACCTCATGCTGATTTATGTGTAAAGAGAATGGGTTTTGAGACTATCATGTATGTTGGGTTAGTAGGATTGTCATTGTAAAAGAGTGAGTACCCCTTGTACTCATGCTGATCAATAGATTCACTTTTACCTCTAAAAAATCACTATTAATTACACACTAATACTAATTAATATTTACTAATCATGGTTAATTAGACACTAATACTCATTAATCACTTCTAATTAGAGACTAATAATAAGTAATAGTAACTAATTACTACTAATTAATAACTAATCAATTGTATAAAAGAACACTAATCAATGTACTTTAACATGGTTGGATACACGTATGTCGCTCGGTTCTTGGGATATTTCATAACTATGTCTGACAATCGATTCCACGTCCATAATTGTAAAAGGATTACACCTCCAGTCAAATAATCTTTACTTTTAGAGCACACTTGCACATGCTCCTATAAAGAAAAGCTAGCATAGCAGATCCCCAATTGAAAAAACTAGAATAGTCCCAATCCTCTAGTAACTGTAAGTACATGAGATGTACCTCTTTCCTAGTGCTCTTAGGGAAAATCTGATATCCACATTCCCTCAAAGTTTAAGCTCGCGCATACTGTTGCACATCTTCATCAGATGCATTCTATGGGAAAATCCGATATCCACCTCACTTTGTCTTTTTCACTGCTTAAGCCAAGTGGAACTTGTACATTTAATTTTCTACACAAATCACCCCAATCACGTTTGGCTAAGTCGGTTATGGCTTCGTCATCAGTTTTCGGACCAAAATAAGCTCTACATCCCAGCATGTGAAAAGTGTGCGTCTCTGGCTGCCACTTCTCAATTAATGCTGTCATCAAATCATTATCAACCAAAAATTGCTCATTTGAAATAAATAATTTAGTCCAGTCCTGCCAACATATTAAAAGAGTCTTAGATCCTGGATCGGATTGAACATATGATGATCGACATCGTAATATCATATTCTCATTATTATCTTTCCAAACTTCATTAGAAAGATGATTGGATTGCAATAAATAAATAAATAAATAAATAAACCATCATGAAGACCAGGACTATAGTAAGAGTCCATTTTTGTATTTTTCTTTTTTTCTTCTCTAATTTGTTTTTAATAAACTCTTTATTTCCTCTCTTCTCTCCAGTGCATTCTAACCCATAGCCACTCATTCCTATTTATAGATAATAATTTTTTCTTTTAAGAAAAAACCAATGATAAGTTAGACACCTCCATTGCGAATTGTGAATAGTATCACATTAAAAAAAACAATGTGAGTATAGTAGGCATGGTCATGGCGAGGTAGACACCTCTATGGTGAAAAGTGAATAGAGTCATTTTTTTAAAAAAAAATTCTCCAGTATAGTGGGCACCTCCATGGAGAGTTAAGTACCTCCGTGGCGAGGTAGACACCTTAATGGTAAAATGCGTCTTACAATTTGGATTTGGGCTCAACCGACTCCTAAAAACTAACTTGTAAGATAAGGATTGACAAACCCTTATAAACTTAACAATGGTCATATCACTAGCCGATGTGGGACTTCTAACACACCCCTCACGCCCAGCAGTACACAGTTGGAGCATGGACAAACACGGGTGGACAAACACGGGTGGACAAACAAACGGGTGGCCCAACAATACGGGACTAACAAACACCCAACAACAAACATGGGGACCCCAACAAACGGATCTAGGATAGGCTTTGATACCATCTTACAATTTGGGTTTGAGCCTAACTCACTTTCAAAAGCTATATTATTCTAAGCATATGAGTTAGTTTCTATGTTATTCTTATCTTCGTAGTTTAGTTTCTCTATAAATAGAGAATGTATTTTATGAAATCAATTTTAGTATTATCAGAGTATTAATAATATCTTTTATATTTATTCTATTCTCTTTTATTCCACCATGTGATTGTTTCCTAATAATGTAAATAGTTTCATTTTTTTTAAAAGAAAAACCTATCAATCTAGCCCCTTTTAAGGAATTTTTAGAAACCTAGGCCTACTTTTGTAAAAATTTGAGAAAGTTGCCCCAAAAACATAATTTTGCCCTCAAGTCCCTATGTGTCCTTTTCTAATACTCATCGGTCCCACTTAAGCCGTTGTGTGTGGCTTGTTGTCCTAGGTGATTAGGTGTCCTAAGTGGGTATCCGAGGTGGTCCTGAGTGGCTAGTTATTCTGAGTGGTCCCAAGTTAACAGTTATCTTGGGTGATCCCAAATGGATAGTTATCTCAAATGTTGTTAAGTGGCTAGTTATCCTAGCAGATTATGTATACTACCACTTACACCATATTGTCATTCGGAGTGATATTCATCCTTGACAGTAGCTCCCCAAGTTCTTAATTAGTCATGTAAATGAGTTCTATCAAGTTGTTCTTAGGTGCGATATCCTTAGATATGTTAATAGGCATAATAACCCTAGGTGGATAGTTATCTAAAGTGGCTAATTATCCAAAGTGATCTCAGATGACTAATTATCCTAATAAATTAAGCATATTGTCATTTAGATCATATTATTACTAGGGGAGTTCAAAACCGATCTAAACTGATGTAACCGAGCCGAATAAACTGAGAATTGAACAAACCAAAAACCCAAAAAACCAAAAAAAAATTATTTGATTGGTTCGGATTTCGGATCCTCTTAATCAAACCGAACCAACCCAAACCAAAACGGACTTTTATATACACATACATTTTTCTTACAAAATTATAACAATATTCATATATTCATACTACTAAATACTCCCTCCGTCCCATAATATAAGCCCCCTTTACCAAAAAGTCTTTCCCATAATATAAGCCTCTATATTGGAGAAATATTATTTTGCTTGCTTTTTTGGCCCTTTCCCATTTTGGGCTTTCTTTGCTGTTTGTTAGGCCCAATAAGGTTTTGATCTGCTTTGGCTTTTATAAAGCCTTGTATATCCATTTCTATAAATCAATCAATTCATTTTTTTCATTTTCTTTCTTTACGCGTTTGAGTTCCTTTATGGTATCATGCATCGTAAGCTCCGCTAGGGTTTGTTTCCCCCTCCATCCTCATCGCGATGCTTAGGGTTTTTTCCCTTCGCTCTGCACCGTCGCCATGGCCAACGTTAACTCTTCGATCTTCACCTCTCTTGATGACCAACAAAACCCTGCCAGCCCCTATTACCTACACCCTGGGGACAACCCTGGTAGTGTTGTAGCTTCTCCGATCTTGGAAGGGACCAAGAAATATCAGATTTGGTACAAAAATATGTCTAATGCTCTCATCTGCAGGGACAAACTAGGGTTTGTCGATGGAAGCATTCCCATGCCTAAGATCACCGATTCTCTTCACTCTGCCTGGTGTAAGTGTAATACCATGGTCATTTCATGGATTACCAGGTTTGTCTCTTCTCAAATAGCTCATAGTATTAGTTTCTTTGATACTGGTGTGGAAATCTGGAACGATCTGCGTGTTCGTTTTTCTGATGGTGATTCTTTTCGTTTAGCTGATTTACTTGAATAAATTTTCACTACTCGTCAGGGTGATAATGATCTTGCATCCTATTTTACGAATTTAAAAATTTTTGTGGCAAGAACTTGATGCTTTACGCCCTGTTTTTGATTGTTCTTGTGCTACTCAATGTTCTTGTCCTCTTATTCCTAACCTTAGATGCTCTCGTGAGTCAGAATATGTGACTTCTTTCTTAAAAGGCTTGAATGATTCCTATGATACTGTTCATCGCCAAATCTTGTGTATGGAACTGCTTCCTTCTATTGGGAAGGCTTTTGCCCTTACCCAACAGCAGGAACGCAAGATTAATCCCAATGGTAAGGCCCTTATTGCCGTTGTTCAACCTAACAATAATGGAAACTCTTGGCGTTTTGGTAAATCTCATCAGACGGGTACAGGTAAGGGTAGAAGTAAACCTAACCCTGGACGTGGCTCTAGCTCTACTGGTAAGATATGTAACTTTTAAATTCAAGCCTCGTCAGAATTCTGCTTCTGTTAATAATGCTTGCACTTCCAATGACCCTCCTGCCCCCACACCTACACCCACTGGTTCACAAATGAACTTAAATGCTGATGATATGACTTTGCTTATGAATATGCTTGATAAGGCTAGGACGCAACCCTCTATTAATCATGTTCACATGCCCACTTCACACAATTGCACTTCTGATCATAAAAGTCAAAATCTTTTTAAAACTCTTTGGATAGTTGATAGTGGCAAAGGCTTTAGTGATTCTGACTGGGGTACTTGCCCATAAACTAGACGTTCTGTTAGTGGTTTCTGTAATTTTGTAGGAAACTCTCTTATATTTTGGAAATCTAAAAAGCAAGGGACTGTATCCAGATCTTCTTCTGAGTCTGAATATAGGGCCCTTGCCAGCACTACTTGTGAAATGCAGTGGTTAGATTACATCCTTAGAGACTTAGGTCTTAGTTATATTTCTTCGGGTTTACTTTTTTGTGATAATAATTCTTCTGGGTACATTGCTCATAATGTTGTTTTTCACGAAGAGACGAAACACATAGAGATTGATTGTCACATCGTTCGAGAAAAATTGCAAAAATGCCTTTTTAAGCTCTTACCGATAGAAAGTGTCCATCAATTAGAAGATGTTCTTACAAAACCCCTTGAACCTACTCCTTTTTAGAATATGCTCTCCAAGCTAGGAATGTTGAACATATATTCTCCAGCTTGACGGAGGGTATTGGAGAAATATTATTTTGCTTGCTTTTTTGGCCCTTTCCCGTTTTGGGCTTTCTTTGTTGTTTGTTAGGCCCAATAGGGTTTTGATTTGCTTTGGCTTTTATAAAGCCTTGTATATCCCTTTCTGTAAATCGATCAATTCATGTTTTTCGTTTTCTTTCTTTACGCGTTTGAGTTCCTTTACCCTACACACAAAACTTGAAGCATTTATTATGATTTTGTAACTTTCAAAGTCATCTCACCAATAGAAAATAATTGAGTTTAAATTTAATTGGTGTAACATCCCAATAGTCTAATTAATGCTTCTTCTAATAATTTAATCACTTTTCTTAAACAGTGTAAAATGTTTATTGGGGCTTATATTATGAGACGAATGGAGTATTATTTAACAAAAATAATATCATAACTTACTTTTTTTTCATAATTTTATAATGTAACATCATCTTAATATTATATATTTATCATTTTATCATTTTTAATCGAATTAAAATTAAGTTTCAACATTTTTAGTTTTATATTGGTGATATTTATAATATATATTTTGTGTTATATCTTTAACGTTTTATTCAAATATTTAGCTTTATATTTAATTTAGTTTATAATTGACACAATCTTAAAACCGAAAATCGATCCAAACCAAACCGAAAAATATCGGATCGGATTGCTTCAGATTTCTTTTGTAGACCAAACTGAACCAAACCAAACTGCAAGTAAATAAATTAATCGGATCAAATGACTTAATCTCTCAAAATCGATCCAAACTAGACCGCAAAGAACCCTAATTATAACCGGTCGTGATATCGATCCACATCATGATTAATATTAACAAAAGCATCCAAAAGAAAAAGAAAAACATACACACATTAACAGTGACCCTTCATTTGAATCCAGTGAATGATGAACAGTTTATTATGGAGAACTTTCCTTAGTCAAAAACCCTTTGATAATAAAGAACATTATTGATACTTTCATTGTCAAAAGTGGATTGATTATTTGATTCCAAAGGTTTTGAGTAACACAAATTATGAGAATTCTATGAATTGAGATGGATACCTTTCTATCCTAATTCCTTTAATTTTTCCTACGTTGGAAATTAAAACTTCTCAAAATCATGTTCTTCATTGCTCTCTCTTTCCTTCTCTCTCTCCATCAAAACCAAAAGGAGAATAAGGTTTGCATACCCCACACTCAAGAAATTAGGCAACTACTTATGGCATTGTACTTTGATCTTGTGCTGGAAACTAGAATCTCAAACTAATCATATCCTGGCCTCAAATGATAAGTCACTTTTATTTTAAAACAAAAAAAAAAAGAAAAACATTTTTAATTTTGTAGGCTTTAAAAAAAGACATACAAGTACTAAAAAGAAATTTCTGTTTGGCAATCAACAAAAGTTGTTGTTAAACTTACTTTTTAGATATATAATTACATTGATTTTTCCTGAAATTTGTGTTTATAATTTCTTTTAGTTTTTAAAATTACATAAAATTTTTTAAGGAGCGTTTGTTTTAGGTTATATATTTATATTTCTGGGAATGCTAGTTTGGGAATCTACATTTCCATATTTGGTATAATTTGATATAAAAGATATTACTAGATAAAATAGTTTCATTATAATCTAGATTCTCACATTTCATCACGTTTTTACTCCCATCAAGAAATGTCGGTATCAATAATTCTCATGACATGGGATTAGAAATTGAGAGTGAAATTTTAAAATAATACCTATTTATTGGCGCCAATATGTGACGAAAATTTCTCTAAAATTTTATTTTTAAAATTTGTGATTCAATTAATTGTTTTTTTTGATATGTTAATATATTTTTAATGAGTAAGTTTTGAATATATTAATATAATTTAACAACGTAAATATTTTTTTTCACAAATGATACAAATAACTAATTCAAATATTTGTAAAAAAAATTAAATATTAAAAAAATATATTAGTAGTAAATACTGAATAAAAATAAAATATTTATATTATATGTATAATAATTTCACATGAAATAGGGGTATTTTAATAATTATACTTTAAATTTCTAGGAATGTTTTTTTCTGAATCAAACATATTTTTAATATTCTCAGGAATTATTTATAAACATTCAATAAAAAAAAAGTTTTCAACCAAACAAATTTTTTTACCATACCTGAAAATATATATTCCTGAAAATATACTCTTGAAAATAAGATATCTAAAAATACATACATACTCTGAAAAAAACGCTCCCGAAATTAAAAATTCTTTTACATTTAATTCCTAGAGACATTATTACACTTGAAATTTAATATTCCATTACAGCGGTTGTTATTGAATTTCTTTAATTAGTACTAGTTAAGATTCATTTAGCAGCTGCACCATATATGTTATATGATTCTGCCAAGTGTGTACATCAATAAATTAAATATGAGTTACTTTATTTTAACTTGCAGTGTCAATAACTTCGAGTCAATAACTTCGAGTCTCAAAATATACAATATACTAAATATTTGGAAAGAGAGTTTTATCGTATAATTTTTAACAATAGTAATTTTTTACTCACAGCTCTTAAATTTCGATAGTGGTAGTGTTCTGATGCATGAACCCTAATAAGAATTGTGGTGTTTACTGTGAACATGCCTAAAAAAAAGGTCTCTCGGTCTTTTATACAGTTTAGACCTGAGCTACCTAATGTCCAGGTTAATTCCAAGTTAAGAAAGTATCTCTTGATATCTTGCTGATTGTGATGGTCTTGATTAGAGTATCCCCTGATTGATTCCTGATTGTCTTGATCGGTCAGGTTTTGTCTCCAATACGCTGGGTTGACCGTTGGAGACCGGTCAAGAGCAAGTAATGCTGAGGTCAGATCAGCAAGATCTTGAATAGTCCACCAACCCCAAAAGTCTTGAAGTTTTTAGCTGAAAGAGACTTGAAGTGATGTCTTCTTACAAATCATATTAGGTTTTGCCGAAGTGGGGTCTTAGATAGTTCAATAATTTTATTTTACTTGAACATAATTATTGTGACCTCTTAGTGAAAATACTTTTGGTCTTATTAATAGGCATCACATATGTGTTAATGGATAAGTAATCAATCTTAGATCCAACCTACAATGATTATGCAAATTGTTTAGAATTAAGTAATATAATATAATACTAATATAATAATATTCTTATAAATTCTTTAATTTCGATATTAATAATATATATGCCTTTAATTAACAGACGGCCGTTAAAATGCGTGGAACTTAATCCAAAGACCGTTGATCATATTTTAAAACTAAAATAAAATAAGAAAAACATGGTCATGATTCATATGTTTCCACCTTCCCAATTTTCTACATTATTTAAATATTTAATTAAATTAAACTAAATGCAATAAAATATTAAAACTATATATTACGCTAACGTAGATAAACATGCAATAAATTAGAAAATGAAGATGGGTCCCATTCAAATGGCAGTGTGACAAAACAGTACATAACCTTGTCTGATCAAGACAAGGATAAACCTCATTAGATAGTGACATTTTGTTTTAATTATTAATACTCCTAATTACAAAAATTAAATAATTCAAATACGTGTTGTGGGTCCGTCAAACAGTAATTTATTAAAATGATATTTAATTTATGAGTCATGATTTTTATATTTAAAATTTTCTATACTCAATATACTCATTGATTATGTACTTGGAAAAAAGTGGTTACATTAGTTATTTTTTGGTTATAGTGTCTTTTCAGATTTAATGGTTACACATGTAGAAATATGTGGTTACAACGTAAAAATAAAAATTAAACAAAATTTTTACGTGTGTAACTAGATATTTTAACGTATGTAATCATGACTATAAAGTGAGTACAAAAAATACAAAAATCTTTTTTTTAATTTTATAGCTACAAGACATTTTAGTGTCTGACTTTATAAAATGTCTGAATTAATTTATGACTTTGTATTATTTAGATCACTTTAATCCTCGACATTAAATAACACTAATGGAGTGCTTATATAGCACATTAAGTACCCATGTGACACATTATTTGATACACAAAGTATAGTTCACATATGCGACCATCGCTTAATATCAAAATAGGTCACTGGATTAGTCGTTCGAATTACATAACAAAACTCAATTTTGGGATGCTACAACACAGTGTAATGTTAGAGAATAAAAAAAACGACATCATTTGATTATTTACGTATCAAATAATTTGTCACATAGATACTCCATTAGTGTTATTTAACACCAAAAACTCTTTTTTACAAATAAAATGTATTTACAGAATTCGAAACGATAATCTATTATTCAAAATTCCACTCTCAGACCACTAAATTATCTAATTAAATACTTAACATCAGAAACTAAAATACATGCAAAATACAAAATCAAGAAATAAAACGTTTTACAAAATTTAAAACTAAAACGCCACTACATGCTAGTATAAAGTTAATGAGCATTTTAATAATAAATTACTCGTGTGTGGATCCCAAAAACGAATATTAACGATTGATGAACCATGATCCAACTGACACGAAGACAAGATCATCATTAATCTTTTAAAAAAGATTATGAGGGTTGTCAACCTAATAATAATCAAACTGTTAGTAGTTTTTAGTTGTTTTGGTATCTCTTTGGTGCACACTACAAAAATTAATGTGAACATTGTTTAGATAATTATACTAAAACATTGACAGAAAAATGTTTAAATTAAAAAATGTTAACTTAAATTTTTATATATATAAAAAATTAATTTTATAAATCTTAATTTATTTACTTTTATTAATTCCTCAAAGTTAAAATGTATTCAGTAAAATTTTAAACAAAATTTTTTTGAAGACATTAGATATTTAAATTCTAAAATGAGATTTTTTTTTTTTTTTAAAAAAAGTTAACCGTGAATGTATGACTTTTTGGCTATGTTTTAGAACGGGGATTTGGACTTTATTTTTTGAAAATTTTAGCTTTCAAAAAAATTTGTGTCGTCATTTGGTAATTACAAAAATAAGGTTTTTGGCTATGGGACTGTGACTTTTGTAACTAACTTTTGCAAAGCATTTTGAATAGGTTTTTGACTTCTAAGTATGAGCTTTTAATATTTCACTTCTAAAATTGTCCTTATTTATTTTTAAAAATTAGAAAATACCCACCAATACTTGATATTACTATTATATTAAATTTAATATAATATTATTTGTCCTTTTTATTCATTTAATATATTTTAACTTATTACACAATTTATTTTACCAAACAATTCTGACAATAAACCAACCCCACAACTATAATCTCACCGCCTTCAACTAGCTTCACAGCTAAAAGTCAAAAGTCTTAACATTTCTCTCAGTTTCCCAAACATACCCTTTATTTGAAAACTAATTTTCACCAAAAAAAAGTACTATGTTAATGGAAATAAAAATCGCATCATTAGGAAATAATTGTTTTTTATTTTTAGAAATAAAATTTTTGTTCTTTTGTTCTTCACTCTCTTAAATTAATTCAAAAAAATTACATCATTGTCAAAATATTTTTTCTTCTCATTTTTTTCCACATAAAAGTAGCTAATAGTAGAAAGTAAGACCTTTTTACTTTAGGTGTAATTAATTAATTAATTAATTATTTTATGCATTCCATCAATTACTTTAATGATTAGAAACAAATCGCTAAATAATAATAATAATAATAATAATAATAATTAAAAATAAAAAGATTAAAGAGTGAAAAAGTAAGGGTAAAAGGGAGAAGCGTGAGGGGTATGTGGTGTTAGCATGTGGGGTCATAAGTACCGTCCAAATGAAGGACTTGGGATGCGTGACGCTCTATCATTGGTTGACTGAGTCCCCATTGTTAGCCTATGCTACACGAAACCCATAACATTCATTCACCCTTTTTGCTTTTAAGTGTGTTTTTTAATTACTTGTAAAAAAAAATATTAATTATTTAATAATTCATTTTTGTGTGTTGGAATTATCTTATTTAAATAATTTTTTGTTAGGATTTATTTTGTAACTAATTTTAAATGAGATTGTAATTTGGAGTTATTATTGGTTGTGTGACGTGACAGAGTCTGATAAAGTATTTTTAATGTTACAACACAACGGTTTAGTGGAATTGCGTTGATTCTGGATTAAGTGTTCATTGTTTCATGTGAAAAAAGAACAAATTATTGATCACTAACCATTTTGTTTTTTATTTATGTCAATTAAATCATTGAAGAAAATGTCATTATTATAGTAACCTCTATTGTGGAGATCGTTTTGGTTAATGTTACTAAGATGAGTGTGGGGGTTGTTTATGTAATTTGTGCTTCCACCCAAAGGTGTGACACAACCTGACCAAACAATCTCAGGCATGTGACGATAAACACGTGATAGACATAAAACAATTGTTCATGAGAGTGATCGCTTGCATCAAAAGATAGACTTTCATCTGACGAAATCATTGTGTGAGAGTACCGTTTACAAGCCAACGCGCAATGACCCAAAGGCATTTGGGGTTTGTGGAGTGCTTGGTATCTGTTGTCCATAATTTATAAATTATTTGCATATGTATATTATATATATGATTTTAATTAATTCTCATTTTATATACAAACATGTTATTTATGTGCCTTTGAGCATATTGGTGTTAGTGAAAGACTTTGGTCTTCTACCTCTCAAGATAAAAGGGCTCAGAATATACAAATATTTGGAAAACGAATCATAAGTAGAATAACAACTTAAAGATAGCCTCATGGTTGGCTTGAATTCTCTTTCGACTTATGAATGTAGTATAGTCGTCAAAGTGACCTCTACTATGAAGGTTATTGAGATCCGAGTTTTAAAATGTTTTGTACTTGTACACTCATGCAGACAATTTTGTTACCTAAAGATAGGGAATTGTTTTGCAGAGTCACAAGTACGGTAGTACTAAGTTGATGTTGTCATAAGAATTTGATCAAATGTTTAGTCAGTCTAAAAGAAGGCTAAATGTTTGGTTAGATTGGCATCTATTGAGCACTTAGTTAACCCAAAGAAAGACAAGTGCTTATCTGAAAGAAGCATTTAGCCATAAGGAATCCATTGCGAAATATTGAGCAGCCCAAAGGAGGTTCAAAATTTTGACTGGATTGTGCTATAAGACTTATTTCTATGACATGTTGGTTGCATAGTATGGCTCAATCAATTTTCAACGAGTTTTTGCTATTCATTAGTTTAAATGTTTTCATAAATTTTCAAAGCAATGAGCGAAGTTCTCTAGTTAGTAATCTCAATTACTAAGCCTATATTTGCAAACCTTTGTAATTTTGTCATAAAGACATCTAATATAATTTAGGATCTAGTAAAATAAGGAATAACTTAAGGGGTTGAAAGATAATAATTCTTTCTGGACCAAAGTTAAAAGTCAAATTGGCAAGACTATTTAGTTCATGAGATCTAACCATAATGAAGGATTTTAATAAGGTACGATGGATCTAATGATGGCGTCCCAAGCCATTTATGCAATCCTTATTAGGGTGGGACAGTTCCATTAGTTCAGATTAAGAGGTTCACCAAGCATATAGATGTGAATAAAGGAAGCAAGAATACCCTTGAAGATGGGGTAAGAAGTGTTTGATTATCAAATGCTTGCTTGCCTGAAATCACTATGGGGAGATGTTTTAAAGACTACGGTTTAGATTATTTCAAGATGATACCAACAAATACAACTAACAAAACCCATTAAGAGCTTGAGATAGGCGAGAGGCCTATGTAAAGCGTCAAAAGGTTTAGGGTATATCCAACTACGCAGGGCCTTGTGGTCTTGATAAAGAATGGTTGGATTCAAGAACTTTAGTTGCGGTATTGTTGGCTATTTGGAATATCACGAGACTTAAAGTTGTTATCCCACCAACATAAATATTTTTCTTTAAGAGAATCTAATTCTTTAAGGATGTTGAGTTTGGGGGAGAGATGTTGATAAACATTAGTCTTAAAGATGATTTGGATGCACCTCTTCATAAGGACATTACCCTTCCTTTCGGACTAGATCAACAGGTCATACCTCTAGATATTTAGGGATCCCTAGTTTCTCTTCATATGGTTTGGGAGGAATAACACGGTCAAACTCAACAGTCTCATTAGGTTGCATCAATAAGATCTAAGAGAGAATAAAAAGGTGTAAATCTAGATGTTTATATTGCACATGAGGACACTATCAATTCTTTGGAGAAGACTACTACTCTTCAAAGGGTATTTAATAGTTCCAACACTCATACAGTGAGTTATGGCCATGGGATAAACTCCAATCTATAAATAAAAGTGACATCTGGGACATTGTACAGTTACTTGGAAAAGTGAAACCATTTTGGATTCACAGGGTAACATCAACAGGTACAAGTAATGTCATATAATGAAAGGGCTCACCTAAATGTACAATAATTGAATGACTCTTTAAAGGACTATTAAGATACCCATTGTAAGTTTTAAGCCTTAATTTACACAAATAGATGTAAAGACAATTTCTCTCAATATGGATCTTGAGGAAGATGCTTACATGGAACAATCATAGGGACATACTTCGCAAGAAGATAATCACTTGGTTTAATAGCTTAAGGAATCCATTGGTGAACTCAAGTTTCTCGTTAATGGTACTTTTAGAATTCAAAGTGTCCTTGCCTCATTTGGCTTTGAGGAAAATGATGTCAAGAACTATATGTTCCTTGAGTTTAGTGGGAGACAAGATCATGATCCTCACGGATGAAGTATTTAATTTCGAACATGATTCTAAGCGAAATCAGGTCCTTGATTCAAAAAGTAAATTTTCTATTCTTCAGAAAAGGGGAACTTCACGTGTATTCAAGTCATCACCCTTCTATGTCTTGATACATGGCAGATACCATAGTTGTCTGTGAGAGCTTTTGATTTACAACCATAAGGGTTTTTCAATTATTTTATGATTCAAATGATTGTTTGCTCACATATAGGAAGTCGGATGAACTTAAGATCATAAGTTATTTGAATCTGAATTCAATAAACATCGGTTTGGTCGCAAGTTGACTTTAGGATACCCTCTTCTTTGTTCATTTGAAGAGATCAACATTAAGTACAGTGCCAAGTGGTCAGTTGTTGTCTCTTCACCATAAAGCCTGTGTAATTTTGCTAAAGGATCTCTAGTTTTTAGTGAAGTCTAATAAAGTACTAGAGATATTCAATGACAATGAAGATGTGATCTTATAGTGATATGAGTTCTTTGACATGCAAAAATCATGACTACATGATTCCTTCTTGTTAAGAAATAAAGTTTGGATTGTTATTAATAGTAAGTATTGAGCTTTTAAAGAACGAACTTCAAAGTTACAGGTTCGCTCACTTTGGCTTTAACATCGTTAGAGCCTATGAGATTATGCATTTGGCATAGGTGTCATTAGCATGCCTGGGAAAAATGGGAGTCTATTGTAATGTGTTTTGTTTTGTAGCTCATTACTTGGCAATGAAACTTAAGTTTATATATCAGTTACTCTAAACTATTGATCTCATAAGGACAAACTAAAGTTTGCACGAGTTGAAAATATGCATGTACTAGATCACAAAACATGTAATTTCCATACCATTCATTCACATTTGACCTATGTCATTGAGTGTACCAACTACTGTGATTATCCACATTTCCATGATATAGGTCACGTCGTCTTCAGAAGCCGGTGTGAAGACTCTTTTATCTTCCCTAATGGGGATGATCTAATCATTCTTGATCGGGTTAGGGTGTACCCCCCCCCCTCTTTAGAATTGATGGGGTATATGATGCAACACTCACGCCACTTCTCAATAGGAAGTCTGAGATCTTTCATCTTTTTGATGGACGAGGTTATGTCCAGGAATTCTTCCGACTTCCATAGACATTGTTCTATGTTTTTATGTCTACCTAGTTTTTGTGGATTGCAATCCGTGATGGTTTCGCTATCTCGACCAGAACTTCATCATATTCTGAAGGCTTCCTGGTATATTTTCTACGGGGCTATTTTTTGGCATCCGACTTCCTTTCCTTTTTTCTTGGGTAAGGTGGCCCCTCAAGGCATGGTGGTGATATTTCTACATCCGAAATGAAAGTATTGTTAGAAGACTCGAAAATAGATTCGGTAGAAGGAACATATGCATGTTCAAATTTTGGGTCCAAGTAATATGAAAGTGAAGAAGAGAGATTGGGATTTTCTAAAGGTTCTTCATTAGAAGGACTAGGTCCAAAAGCATCTTAGGGAATTGAGGCATTTTCGGGATTGGAGGCATCACGGCGATCATGAGATCCTTGGGAAGTATGATCTTGGGATTCTATATGGGATAATTCTCCGAGATCAGGAGGACTTTGGGATAGAGGATAGTTTTGAATTTGATAAACCTCGGGTTTAAGGTTCAAGTTTACTAAGGTCTCGTCAACAAATTGGGTTACATATATATGCACCACTTTCAGTGGTGCATATCCTATAACACCACACATGAGAAGGTTGTAGAAACTCGATAGGGGCCCTTGACACGCAACCTAGAGAGAAACAAAAGTCCAATGAAGATTCGGAAAATTATCCGAAACCAAATCAATGATTTAAATTTTGATAATGAATGGATTCACAAGACAAAGAACTACTATCATTACTAGGGACTTCAACAATATTGTTACCCATCAGCAAGATAAAAAGAAGGAGAAAACTTATATGAAAGCCAAAGTATTTGTAAAATAGGGACCATGAATAAAGCCAAGTATAGATGGAACAATAAGTAAAAAGGTGAAGAAGAGAGTACTTGCAAAAATGAGAAGGCTTGAGGTGAACTTGAAGATAACTAGCAAACAGAGGGCATAGCTGATCTTTTGGCTAGAGCCCACCGATTGAGAGGATCAAGAAGATAAGAGGAGTTTAAAATTTTGTTTCGAAATGGAAAATGAAGTAGAAAAAATGGCAGGAATGGTCAAAACAAGTAGAAAGACATTGCAAAAAACCTTTAGGGTTTTGTAAGTTTGGATGTGTGAAGAAGAAAAAGAAGAAATGAAGAGGGCTTTGAGATTTTATAGAAGAAAATTTGACAGTGGAGCTAGAATTTCAGGGATTTTCTCAAAAATTGTCTCATCCCATTTGATGAGTGAGATCCACCGATTGAGTAATGATGATGCACGACTGCCAAAGTCTGTGCACCCAATTAAAATCAAATACATGCCATAACAGTCACTTCGACAAAATGAAACGAAAAGACCGACACAAGGTCCTTGACCCTCCATTTCCTTGAATGAGACCCAGTAAATCCAACATGGATTTTTAAAGACAACAACTTGCTTATGACAAGTTGCCAACTTGGAGGGCACCCGTACGAATCGGAATCCCAACATTTGAGCCATGTCGGGATTAGGCTATGTGTCTCATCCCAGTTGCATCGACCGAGATATAGTTAAAAAGGCCACATGCGCGCTATAGTCCAACTGGACTAAAGGTCCAAGTCTAATAGCCTCAAAGGCCCAAAGCATGTGTACAAAACCCTGTAGGCTCCATTATAAAGATCAACATGCACATCAGTAAGATACATAACTTTATATTAATCTCGTCAATCCTAATAAGTCATTGACTTGAGCGTTGAAGACTCTGCAGGTACAACCCCTGTCACACCGGAGTGTCGTTCTACATCGGAGGACAAAGATTAATCTTCCACTCATTGCTTAACCCTTTATATGATCGTGGTTTAACACTCAAAGGTTAGAACATATCAATTATACTATAAAACAAAATTAAAATTTGACGCACACGAGATCAACCCACTTCTTAATTAACTAACATTACTATCCTAAGACACACTTTAATTTATAAATGGGTTAAATATATTTTTAGTCCCTGAACTATAGTGAGATTATGTTTTAGTCCTTGAACTTTAAAAAGTATGTTTTTAGTCCCTAAACATTAGCGATAGAATGTTTTTAGTCCTTTCGTCTAAACCCATTTAACTCTAGCGACACAAACTCATAATCTAGCATCCTAAACCCATAAACTTACGACACAGACCCATAATAAAAAACCAAGCACACAAATGGAATCTCAAATCGAATCCAAACGCACAAAGGGAGCCAAAGTAAAAATCGAATCCCAAATTGAATTAGAAACCAAATCAAACAAATATAAAATCAGAAATCAAACACACGCAAACAACAACAAAAGGGAAAGAGGAAGAGGAAGAAAGAGAAGGGAGGAAGAGGAAGATAGTTGAAGGATGAAGACGAAGAAAGAAAGAGCAGAACAATGGAGTGTTTGTGTGGGTTTGATGAAGAAGGAATTCAATTTGAGTGTTTGGTTTCTAATTCAGGGTTTGTGTCGCTGAATTTTAGGTTTAGGCCATTAGATTTTGTGTTTGGGTCACCGGATTCCGGGTTGGGTCACCAAAGTTAGACAAAATTAAATGTATTTGGACGGGGACTAAAATCATACTTTCATTAAAGTTTAGGGACTAAAATCATATTTTTTAAAGTTCAGAGACTGAAAACGTACTATCGTTAAAGATTAGGGACTAAAAACATATATAACTCTTTATAAATCCTCTTATTTGAATTTATGAATTGGACAATGAAAAACTTCAATTACCTTTCAAAAATACACTATAATACCCAACACTATCAACAACACCAAGAACATCCTCATGAAGTTGTTAATATTCAACTGTTAATTGGTATAAGAATGAGTTCTTTGAGTTAAAGGATAGAAGTTTAATTCTCGATGGGTTAGGTTCAGGAATAATGTAGTATGTAGTGTGTGTTTGACTGCTAAAAAAATAAAATAAAAATAGTAATTGATTGAGACAATATCCACTCTAATGGCGGTAGGCTTTACTATAAGTTAAAAAATATCTTTTTCAAAGTCAAAGATATATAATATGTTAACGATGTTATTGAAACACTTTGCTATTTAATTTGTAATTTTATATGGGGAAACCTAGGTCTTCATTCATCTTGCACCTTAATTTCGTTCTCATGAAAAGAAATATATATATATATATGGTTCTCAATAGGAGTCACAAAATTCCACAGTCCCACTCATTTAAGATCTTTGTTCCTATCTCTATCCTTATCTATACTTTTTGTCAATAAAAAAGTTTCTTGAGTATATATACTATTGATATTCATTATTTATTATAGCAAGATACTTGGACTTAATTAAAAGTGGTCATGAATCCACCAAAAAAACAAAAGAGTGGTCAAGAATTGGATCAAATTAATTTTGAGCTCTTCACCGAAAAAAAAAAAAAAAACCTATTTAGTTAAAATAATAATATATTAGATTTTTTATTTACAAAATAAAATATAGAATGGAGGTATATATTAATATTATATTAAGTTAGGCAAATTCAGTTGACTAAAAATCAGTACCCATAATGTATTAAATATAGAATTCTAATTATATAAATTTACACATGCAAATACGCGCATTAAATTATCTTCCAAACATGTATCCAAATAAAAAATGGCAAATTAAAGTTTGATTTAATCGAGTTTTAAAAAATACTATGTGTAAATAACTATGGAAGTTTAAGCACGCGGATAAGAAATTTAATCTAATTGTATATGTGAAAATAACTTTGTTTAGATCATAGTGATAAAATTTATTTTAGTGATTTAATGTCTTAAAGGGATAAATTTTTGACAATTGATTAGGGATGACAATTGATTAGGGATAAGTAGCTAGTATTGAATGAAGGGGTACATTTCTTAACTTTGTACGTTTTGTTTACATTATAACTAGTCATTGACATTTTCGACAAGAGTAAATAGATTTCTAACTTTTTACTCAGTGATGTATTTTAATTTATGCTATTAGTTTTTTTTGTTTACAAGAAAATTAACGACACTAAAAATTGAATCATGTATCTCACACTCACACACACATGTTTTTATTAACTGTGCTGGCTTTAGAGGATATTCATGCTCTTAGTTTATAATTAACACATATAACTTTAATTCACACTGGTACCTAAATTTTTAAAGGTGATTCATACATGTTCTTTTGTTTGTTATTAAAAGTTTAATTTAGTCCATAAGTTATAAAAAACGTTCAACTTAGTTTTTTTTTATTTATAAAAAAATAGTACAATCAGGATTCGAACCCCATACCCACACACGTATGTCTCCATGCGCTCACCAACTAAGTGACTGGGACACGTTCAACTTAGTTTAAAACCTTAACATTTGTAATTGTAATTAATATTAATTAAATTGTATTACGAAACACAATATAAATGACTTATTTGAACGGTTGAAAGTATCAAGAAAAACTAATGTTAGTAATAAACTTTATAAAGTTAAGAATTAATGATATTCTTTTTCAAAGTAGTATATATGGAAAAGAAAAATAGAAGCAAAATATTTAAAAATAATTATAAAAAAATTTGATTTGATTCATATTGCATCAATTCCAAATTTAGTGCTTTTAATTCTTTATTTTATTTTTTGACTTGTTTAATTATCATTAATTTTAATTTCATATATTTGTTGGATAAAGATGAATTGCAATTTTGTTATCCGTAAAAAAAAAAAAAAAACTAGGTGGTATACATGTTATACATCTATTTAAAAAATAAACATTTTATACATTTCATATTTTTCTTTAAAAATTATTATATATATATATATATATATATATGATTTTCTTATAACAAAAATATATGACTTAAAATTAAATTGCGTGCCTCCTACGGATGCTAATCTAATTAACAACAAATCAAAGAATAAAACGAGAGATAAAATCAACGTCAATTGAAGTGAAGGAAAAGGCAAGAAATGAGCCACATGTGAGCTTAGAAATTAGAATATGACACATAGTAATATATAATTATTGTTTCTTTATGAATAATAATAATCCAGACTATCCAGTCATCCACGCTATTTTACGAGAAACAATTATTCTAAAAACGACATAATAAATTCATTTCTTAAATTTGTTAATTGTCAACATCCAAACACGTAGTTTTTGCGGATTTTTAATACTCTCTCCGTTTCTATTTAACTGTTCGAAGAGAGAAGATCATATATATATATTAAGAAATGTAATAATTGTTATAGTTTTTCTCAAAATAAATTTTGAACTCCCCATAATACCTTTTATCTCTCATTGTTTAATTAGCTGGATAGTGAGGCATTAATTAGCCTCCAATTAAACATAAGTTAAAATTGATAAAAGTAAGTTAATATTACATTGAAAATATGAATGGACACATAAATAGAAACAAGATTTTTTTTTTCTCCGGACAATTAAATAGGAACGGAGAGAGTAATAATTTACGCATTTTTTTTATATTTACGGGTTTTCTCACCTTTAAAATGAGACTAATTTCGTTCACGCTACGTGGCTGGCGCTGTCTCCCGAGAATTTGGCATATGTGAGATTCAAACACGGGATTTCCCACTGTCGATCGTTCCTCCTATTACCCTTAAGATTTTAACACTTAAAGGATTATTTTACTACCAACGCTTTGTTTTTTTTTGTGAGATTAATTATTGTTTGTATAGACTTTATTCAATAAATTTATTTATTAATATATTTTTTTAAAAATTTACTAACAAATTTTAAATTGATAAAATATATCAATTATTTATCAATTACTTATTTTATATTTATGTATTAATATAAATATTATATAGTTAAACTAACAGATTAAGATTAATTCTGTTAGATAACATATGTATCAAGAATAACTAATTTAATGAGAAATCAATGAATAAAGTTAATAAATGATAATTTTTTATTGGTTTAAATATGTTTTTGGTCCCTATAAAATAAAGTTGTTTTGGTTTTGGTCCTTATAAATTTTTTTGACTTAAGTCCTCAACAAAATTTAATTATTAGTTTTAGTCCCTAAAGTATAAAAACAAGTTTGCAAAACACACATTTGATTAAACAATTATTTAATTAATTTAATTTATTAAATTAAATGATAAAAATAATAAAAATAAATTAAAGAAAGAAAAATAATAATAAAAACAAAGAAAAAAACATATTTAAAAGGACCAAAACTCATTTTTTTTCTTTGTTTTTTATTACTTTTTTTCTTTCTTTTCTTTTTTTTACTATTTTTATCATTTAATTTTATTAATTAAATAGTTAATAATCAAAGATGTGTTTGGCACAAAACTTGTTTTTTTACTTTAGGGACTAAAACTAATAATTAAATTATTGTTGAGGACTTAAGTTAATTTTTTTTTTATGGATCAAAACCAAAAAAGCCATATTTTATAGGGACCAAAATTATATTTAAGTCTTTTTAATTTTAGTAATTGAAAATTAATTAAATATTAAGTCATCTTTTTTCCCTAAAGGATAACTTTTTTTGTTCTGTCATAGTCTTAATAAGAGATACCGGGTGTGTTTGATGCATGGACAAGTACAGTATAGTACATGACAATTTAATAAGTTACAGCACAACAACTTGTGTTGTTTGTTGTTTGATCATTAAAGTACAACACAAAAATATAAAGTCAATTTTACTATAATATCCTTTATACTTTAAAATATTTATTTTAGATAAAAAATTGACAATTAATATTGTGAAAATTTGAAACTGTTATAATATTATATTTAAAAAATTATATATAAAATTAGATTTCTCAAATAATTTGATATATTTTTAAATGTTTTATTATTTTTCACTAAAAAATATTAAATTATATATATTGTGAAGAGGTCATTGCTGCTTTTCTAGGCATAAGCCTATTTTCCCGGTAAAGAGCCACTCGTACCATTCCAAGACAAGCGCCAAAGCTTCAAGAGATCAGACAATCTGACTCAGGAAGGGTAGAAATTATCTTTGATAGAAGAAACTCGTTCTCTTCTAGGTCAGAAGCTTCCTATAGGTCAGATACCTCCCAGGTAGAATTCATGTCAGCCAGGAGATCATTCTCTGTAGCATCCCAACCAACATTTAGGACTATTAATCCTAGGACTGTAATACCTGAAGTCAATCTACATGGAATAGAGACAAGTTCTACAATTCCCAGAACCACTTATCAAGCAAACGAGGATGAAGATCAAAGATCTGTACAGTCCCCAACCTACTCTTTTATGAATGACCATTATGATGTTATCTCATAAGTTCCTCATAGATAAAGAAGCCCTCCGTAAAAACTTTTATTTTGAGGATTGGGAACCTCAGAGGACATGGTTTTTCAATAACTTTAAGGGCTGAGTACAACATCATGACTATGCTTCAGCATATGACCATGGTTTGCACGACATATCAAACAGCTCACGACAGCTCAGAAGAAGTTATAGCAAACATAATAGTATCTGGGTTCTCAGGACAACTTAAAGGATGGTGGGATAACTATCTCACTGAAGAAGATAAAGCTAGTATTTTTGCCGCTATTAAAACAGACGAACAAGGAGAACCTATCCTTGACGGCAACGGGGAAACTATTCCAGATGCTGTTAGTACCTTAGTTTTTACCATAGCCCAACACTTCATAGGGGATCCATCTTTATGGAAAGATAGGTCTGCAGAATTACTCTCAAACCTTAAGTGTAAAACCTTAGCTGATTTTAGATGGTATAAGGATACTTTCCTTACCAGGGTTTACACCAGAGAAGATAGTCAACAGCCTTTCTGGAAAGAAAAATTCTTGGCAGGATTACCAAAATCTCTAGGAGATAAAGTCAGAGATAAAATTAGAAGCTTAACACCTGATGGGATCATCCCATATGACAAGCTCAACTATGGACAATTGATTTCTTTTATCCAAAAAGTAGCCTTAAAAATTTGCCAAGATGACAAAATTCAAAGGCAGTTAGCCCGAGAAAAGGCCCAAAACAAAAAGGATTTAAGATCTTTTTGCGAACAATTTGGTCTTCCAGGATGCTCAAAGAGAAAAACCAAAAGACCTAACAAGCAAGATCATGAGGATAAACCAAAGAGATTCCCTAGTAATAGGTATAAAAACCCAAAAAAGGCTCCTAGAACAACAACAACTACTAGAAAAACTCCTAGGCAGTCCTCGTCCAAATCCCCAATCATCTGTTATAGTTGTAAAAAACCCGGACATGTAAGCAAATATTGTAGACTCCGAAAAAGGATTAGCAATCTTAATCTTGAACAAACTATAGAAGATCAAATTAGTAGCCTCCTTGTAGACACCTCCGATGAAGAATCAGAAAAGGAAGGGTCGGAAGATTTAAACAATATCCAACAGGATGATGAGATTTCTTCCTCAGATAATGAAGAATTTCCAGAAATTAATGTTCTTACAAAAGAGCAAGACCTTTTGTTTGAAGCCATTAATTCAATCCCTAATCCTCACGAAAAGAAGGTGTACCTAAGTATGACCTTAAACCAATCATTAAAAGATTGGAAAGAAGTTCTGTTAAACCTGTTACCATCCAAGATCTCCAAATTGAGATTAATAATCTCAAACAAGAAATAAAAGAGATCAAGGAGCAACAACAAATTCACCAAACTATTCTAAATCAATTAGAGGATTTAGAGAATGACTCGGAGGAACCAGAAACCAGGACACCTGATCCTATCTGTACTAAGGATGGAGAAGAACAAGATTTCCTTAGGTTAATTAACCGATTAACCATCCAGAAGTTTTATATTCAAGTCAAAATCAAAATAGAGGATTTTGTATTGGATACTATGACACTCTTTGATACTGGTGCTGATTCAAATTGTATTCTCGAAGGATTAATTCCAACTAAATATTTTGAGAAAACCACAGAGAAACTAAGCACTGCTAGTGGATCTAGGCTTAAAATCAAATATAAGCTCTCCAATGCCCTTATTAAAAATGGTAATTATTAGGTAAAAACTTCCTTTTTGTTAGTCAAGGACCTCAAAAATGAAGTAATTTTGGGAACCCCCTTTATTAGAACATTATTTCCCTTAGAAATCTCTGATGAAGGAATTAGTACCAAACATCTAGGAAGGCAAATAGTCTTTAGATTTGTCAAGAAACCTATAGTAAAGACTCTCAATATCATTGATCATAAATCAAATCAGATCAATTTCCTCAAAGAGGAAATCTCGTTCAAAACAATTCAAACTCAACTAGAGCAATCCCATATCCGGCAAAGAATAGAAACTTTGCAATGACATATTCAATCTACAATTTGTTCTGATCTCCCAAATGCTTTTTGGAGCAGAAAAAAGCATATTGTTGAATTGCCTTATGAGAAGGACTTCAAAGAAAGTCAAATCCCTACCAAGGCAAGACCAATCCAGATGAATGAAGAACTCCTCTAATATTTTCAGAAAGAAATTAAGGATCTCTTAGATAAAGGGCTTATCAGGAAAAGCAAAAGTCCCTGGTCTTGTTCAGCCTTTTATGTCAACAAACAAGTTGAGGTTGAAAGAGAAACTCCCAGATTAGTAATAAATTATAAGCCTCTAAACCAAGCTCTACAATGGATTAGGTATCCTATTCCTAATAAGAAAGATCTTCTAAATAGGCTACATGCTGCCATAATCTTTTCAAAATTTGATATGAAATCTAGATATTGGCAGATTCAGATTAAAGAAACTGACAGGTATAAAACCGCATTTACTGTCCCTTTTGGCCAGTATGAATGGAATGTGATGCCTTTTGGTTTAAAGAACGCCCCCTCTGAATTTCAGAAGATCATGAATGATATTTTCAATCCTTATTCCAAATTTTCAATTGTTTATATTGATGATGTTTTAATTTTTTCCCAGTCTATAGACCAACATTTTAAACATATCAATATATTCATCAATGTTGTCCGTCAAAATGGATTGGCAGTCTCAAGCTCAAAACTTTGTCTTTTCCAAACTAAAATCAGATTCCTTGGTCACATGATCCACCAAGGAACAATCGTCGCGATTAGCAGATCGATAGAATTTGCTGATAAATTTTCGGATCAAATTATTGACAAAATCCAACTCCAAAGATTCTTAGGATGCCTTAATTATGTAGGAGACTTTGTCCCTCACCTCAATAACATCATTAAACCTTTGCATGATCGTCTTAAGAAAAATCCCCCTCCCTGGACAGATCAACACACTAGTGTGGTTAAACAAATCAAACGCCAGGTCAAAGACCTCCCCTGTTTGTATCTTCCAGTACCCCAAGCCTATAAAATAGTTGAGACTGATGCGTCAGATATAGATTATGGTGGCATCCTCAAACAAAAATTGCATGGCAAAGAGCATATCATTGCATACACTTCAAAACATTGGAATTCTGCACAGCAAAATTACTCAACGGTTAAAAAAGAAGTTTTAGCAATTGTACTTTGTGTTTCAAAATTTCAATCTGATTTACTTAATGAAAAATTTTTAATCAGAGTTGATTGCAAATCAGCAAAAGATATTCTTCAAAAAGATGTAAAAAATTTGGCTTCTAAACAAATTTTTGCTAGATGGCAAGCTATTTTAAGTGTTTTTGATTTTGAAATAGAATATCTCAAAGGCACTTCAAACTCTCTCCCTGATTATCTTACTCGTGAATATTTACAGGGAAAATAGGCTTATGCCTAGAAAAGCAACAATGGCCTCTTCAAGGGGTCCAGGAGTTAGATTAGCCCTACCTGGGCTTACCAAAAAGTCAGGGTCATCGACCCCAACTGAGTCACCTACCCAAAACCAATCTGAGTCACCGACTCAAACTGGGTCATCTACCTAGAAACAAACCGGGTCATCTACCCAGGTTCAATCTTTAGTGGCTGAGTCATCAACCCAGCAACAAACTGCAAAACAAACCAAGGCAGATTATGCCTTCCCAATCCAAACCCTTCTAGCCCTCCAAGATTGTGGCTTAACCCACCTTCCAACCAAAACCTGGGCAGAAATTGCCTCAGAAGACGAAAATGAAACCCTTGACCTAGCTACTCTCATTAAAGAAATGGCTAAGTCAAAGACAATAATTTCTGGCCCTAGCCAAAAACAGATCCAAACCCAAACTCAATCCTCTAAAAAGCCAGCCAACCCTTATATTCCAAAAAACAAGTTTTCTTCGGTAATCCAAATGGAACCTGAGATTTGGGACAAATCCCCCCACAAAATTCCAATAAAAATTTTTCCAAAAGGATTTCATTTTAAACCAACTGCTTTAAACAAAACTCGACAGTTTTATGAATTCATATTAATTGATTCAGATTCTGTCACAATCAAACATTATAAAGATAAAAATGATTCTTCAGTAATCACCCATTCAACAATCCAGATTTTAAAGGTGATTACTCCAAATCAATTTGGGAAAAATCCCAACAATTTAAAAAAGTTTTCGCAAAATTTTGATCCCATTGGCTATAACTACTGGGATTACATTGATGCTTGGAGCCGAGTTTTCTGGTTATAAAACAAGATGAATCGGCATTCTTGGCTTATATATTTTAAGAGAGGTATTAATTACACTTTTCCAAACTGGTTTATTCAATGGTGGGATTTCTTTGGTCTCATTCCTCAAATTTTACCTCCTCTAGCAGAGGAAGGTTTCAAATGTTTTTAAAAAATGTATAATTCAAAGGAATCATGTATTCTGGCGGATTTAAAGTTTTTCTCAGTATTCTCTTTGGCCTGGATATTTTCCTGGCAATACAGATATGGGAATAGAGATCATCCTGAAAGGCTCCCTCTATTAAGAGGAGATTCTTTCGTCAAATGGTGGACCGAATTTGATGCATCTAAGGCAAATCCAGATGAGGTCAAAAGTTGGTTCTCAGCAAACTCCAGTTTTTTGAAGCCAACTGATCTTGAAACGTCTTTGTTTCTTAACCAGAAGGCAAAAATTACAGCAGCACTTGCGGCTTCCCAAACAAAAGAAAGTTTTGCAAAAAATTTGCAAAATATTCTCAATTTGCTCCAAGAGAAGGATAAGTCATCTCTTCCAAGCTCTTCTGCTTCAGTAGCATCTTCAAATGACTACTATCAAAATGAAGATGATTGTTTGGGAATCAACTTAGGAGACGATTGAACAAGAGTCTTCATTTCCTGTCAACCTGAACTGTAGCTCATTTTCGAGTCACGAAACCAGAACTGTAGCTTCAAGTCAGAAACCGGCACTGTAGCATAGGATCCTGTCATGAAACTGGAACTGTGCAAATAGTGTTTTTAAATTTCTATTTAAGGAGGCCTCGACCATGATGTGAGGTACCCTTTTATCATTGAGTAACTTAGAGAGAGAGTTTTAAGTGAGAGAAGCTCTGAGAGATATTCTGTAAGCTTTTCTTCTGTTTTAATAAGAATTCTCTTTTCCCTTCTCCCTCCAGCCGACATCGTTGAGACTACTCACAATCGGCTTTCTTTTTCTTTTCTTTTTTCTTTCTTTAATTAAAGCTTTATGATACTGGTCCAATTCCAGTTTTAATTTCTGTATTTTACATATCTGCATATTATATTGTTGCATATATTTAGCAATCCGTTTGCATTCCTGCTTCTCTGACTCTTAATTTTCCAGTAGCTTTTTTCGGGATCTCTGGTATATATATATATATATATATATATATATATATATATATATATATATATGAGCTAGTTAGTGTTGTATATTCCATGAAATAAAAAAAAAGTTATTACAGTAACTACCTTGTGTAAGTGTGAGAATGGGGAGATATAGTTAAAGTTTTATGAGATAGTGGAGGTGAGTGAGGGTGTTTTTGTATTTAACCATCTTGTACCATGGGATAACTTCTTGTCCTTTAGGATAGTGAGTAACAAAAATCTCCTATTTTGTTCTGTGTTGTGCCTCAAATTTTGTGTTGTGACATGTCTGTTTTTACCATCAAACGTGAAATAAAGTTTTTATGCTGTCCAGTGCCGTATATTTTAGCAAATCATATGTACATACAAGTACGTATTAATTGTAATTGAAATTTAAAAACATTGTTTTTTACGAGTATTTTTTAAATTGAAAAGTATAATAATTAGAAATTTGGATACTTTCATATATATATATATATGTGTGTGTTTTGATTACCGATTAATTGAGTTATATGATTGAATGTGCTCGTCATTTGATTTTTTTCATAAACAAAAATTAAAATAATTTTTTCCTTATCACTTCTATAAAGTATGGTTAATTAGTATAGAACATCGTGGTGAATCCAAAAAAAAAAGTTGATATATAAAAAAAAAAAGAAAAAAAAAGTAATATTGACGGAAATATCTGTTAAAAATACTAATGATTAAAAAATATGACTTGTCAAATGTGATATCCCTTTAATTTCTTGCTCTATTCAACTTAACCTCTCGAGTTAGCAATGAAATATTTGGAACAAAAAATACACATTAACTATAGTAAGAATATTGAATGTACAAACATTATTCCTTTTTTTGTATTTTTTGAAGTACCATCTTTTTTGTATTGCACCCTCTAAAAAGTTTTAATTTTCTTTTTGTTATATTATCTATCAAGAGATTTGCGGTTTAATAGTGACACCATATCTTTTTATTCAACAAAGGTTGAATACTTAGTACTAGTGTTATTAGATTCGGGTTACTAATTGACTCGGTCGAGGTGTTGGGTCGACTCGGGTTGACTTGGGGGTCAATGTTACTCGCATATATATATATATATTAAACTAAAAAATGTATATAAAGAACCTCATATTTATACTTTAAATTTTACCTGATCAAATAAAAAATAAACAAAATTCTCAAAATAAATATATTAACCAACAAATTAATTTTATGTTTATATTTGATAAGTCAAATTTAGAGAGTATAAAAAAAATATCATATTAAATTTGTAACTTTAAACAAGACTTACAAACCAAATTTCACATTATTAATTAAAGCATATCAATAATTTAAAATTGAATGACATATATGAAACATTTTTAAATAGTATATGAATATTATTATTGGTATTTATATTATAAATATAGAAAAATTTTAAATTTAAAAGTTTCGTAATTATATAATATAATTATTGATTATTGAACATTTGAACTTATATCAATACTTAGTTTGTGGGGTTCGAATCCCTCTATGCACTTTCTTGGATTTTTTTAATTAAACATAACAATAATCAACCGACCCGTTGACTCACCCAACCCCCCATAAAACCCGCTGGGTCGACCGGTTTTGACCGGGTCAACTGGTTCTTGACCGGGTCGATTGCACATCCGGTCTGATAAATGAACTGGACTGGTCCTGTGACCGGTTCACGGGTCAACTGGTCAAACCGGCCGGGTTGACCCGGGTTTAATAACACTACTTAGTATGGATAAGGTGTTAATTATTTTAATAGCTAAATGTTTAAGAAATTTTATAATTTATTTGGATACTAATTCTTTGAAAAATGTTAACTAGTGTCTTAAGAGCACTAGTTAAGGATCCACGAATAGAAATGTTTTGTTGAAAATATTATAAGAATTTATTGTTTTGAATGTACTAAAACTATTAAATAGAGTAAGTAAAAAATATATTTGTTATACTCTAATAAGTATCCTAAGGACACTAGTTAACATGACCCTAATTCTTTTATGAGTAATGTATGTGTCGTTACAATGAAATTAAGAATATATCATGTGATCTGTCTTGAAATAAACCTGTAATCATAAGGGTTACATATTCTTCAAGTGGATGATGAATTAAATGCTCAAAGGATGCTCAAAATCTCCTTTAATGATGCGATGATAGTGGGGTACCTCCAAGAACTTCGATTATTAAGTCAGTATGAGACTTAAGAGAGGTGGCAACTGAGAATAATACTTACATGATTTGGGAAGCCTTTGGTTATTTATAGAGGAGTCCTTATTATAACGTAGGATAGTAAGTAATCTACCTAAGAGGGGGGGGGGGGTTAAATTAGGCAGAGTTAGAATTTTAAACTTTGCACGCAGAAGCTATTTCAAGATTGTAAATCCTCGTTAATGATGTGATGTGTAGATATGTTTAGAGATAACAAATGAAAATGCTAGTTAGGTATGAGATCACTTTAATATAGTGTGCTAGTTTTATAACGTTTGTCTTGCCTTTGTTAGGTTCAATTCGCAATGTATCAAATGGCAAATATAAGTGTGATACACGTGTGTTAAGCAAATAAGTTAGAAATCATAAAAGAGGCAAAACGCAAGCGATTTATATTGGTTTGGCATTCTAACACACCTATATCCAGTCCCAACTCCTAAGCCTAGCCAATCACTAATTTGGATTTTTCACTATTCACACAACGTCAATTACAATAGTCTTTAGATACAAAAACCCTAGGTAACCTTTACCCAAACAACTATTTCACCAAGAGAACACCTTCTCAATATATTTGACAAATCACTCAAAGCCCTTTAGGATTATCCAAGCCACCTAAGCTCCACTTAAGATTTATGCCACCACCAAAGACTCACTTCTTTGGATTTTCCACCAAGAGACTCCCTCTCTTGGATTTCCATCTAAAGATCCCGCTTTAGTGATTTTTACAATCCACTAGAAGATATACTCCTAGTACAAACACACAATGCTTAAGCCACCACCAAGAACTTTCACACAAGCCACTTAAAGTGACCCCTTAAGATTTACGTCACAATGCACCTAAGAATCGTCTTAGAATTTCAATCAAACATCTTATGTACACCACACAAGGAAACCGAATGGGCAAGCCTATTGCCCCCCACAAATTCCTTAGATTCCCTAAGGAACGCAAGGTTTAAAGGTTAGAGGCACCAATGTGCATAACCCACTTGTACACTCTCCAAAAACAAGAATTCAATACAAATTACAATGTTAACAATTTACAAATTGAATCAAAAACACAGAAATTGAAGGAGTTCACCTAGTTTATCACCAATTGACTTATATGAAGTATTCTTTCTTAATCAATCATGTAGAATTTCAAAACTTGATCAATTGAATGTGAAAATAGCTTATGGAAATAAGCTGAAAATAGCTTATAAAAACCAATAACCTATTTTCATAAGCTGCGCATAAGCTCTTCCAAACAAGGCCTAAATTAGAAGCATTTTATTATGATTTTTTAACTTTCAAACTCATTCAACCAATAGAAAATAATTAAGTTTAAATTTAATTGGTGTAACATCTCAATAATCTAATTAATACTTCTAATTTCAATAATTTAATCACTTTTATTAAATTATGTAAAATATTAATTGAGGCTTATATTATGGGATGAAGTACACTATGTGGTATGTCTAACCTTTTTGTAATTCACACTTTTAGATTATTTCAACCTTAGTGTTCTTCCTACCAATGTATGCTCACCACATAGTGTACTCTCTCCATCCCATAATATAAGCTCCAACTAACATTTCACACAGTTTAAAAAAGTGATTAAATTATTGAAATTAGAAACATTAATTAGAGATGTTATATCAATTAAATTTAAACTCAATTATTTTCTATTGGTTGGATGACTTTGAAAGTTAAAAAACATAATAAATGCTTCTAATTTTGTGTAAGAACTTATATTTTGAAACATACTTTTTAATTGTTAGGGCTTATATTATGAGATGGAGAGAGTAGAAGTTAATAAGGTTAATACTCGGTAATTATTCTAATTAAGCCAGTTAATTTTTCAATTCCCGTGATATTTTTAGAGATTCACATATATAGGTAGCGTTTGGTAGCTGAACATTACAAAACAAAGTTGAATATAATAGATTGGGATGAAACAGAACATAATGTGTACGGTGTTTAGTAACAATTGAATTAACAGAACAAGACTATATGTCTAATTTTACGTTCAATGCTTCTTAATATAAACAAAACACTATGTATAATATATATAACCATACTTTACTTGATAAAACATAAAAAATAAAAAAAATAAATAAATAAAATAGAAAAAAATTTAATAAACTTTTTATTTTTATGATTATCATTATATAATAATTTTGAAATTCAATAATTTTCATCTTAATATTTTATGAAAATATTTTTATTTTACTAAATAAAAAATTCTTACTAGAAATATAATAATTAAATATAATTTTTAAAACAATTATTAAATATAATTTATGCTGAATAAATTTTATTATTAATATTTTCAAGAAAAATGTATTCTTAAAAATATTTTTCGGTAAAATAAAAATATTTAATTTAAGAAATATATATTCACATATTATTTTGTCAATATAAAATAACTAACTGATATTTATAATAATAATTTTACTCTGTATTCTATTCTTTCCTCTTCGGTTTCATCATTTTTTTGTAGAAGTAAAGTATTTCGTTCATTTGACCTGATGTATTGTTTCGTCCTATTTTACTAATGAACTAAACATAGAACAATATACAAGTATCATATTCTGTACTGTTTAAGTATGTCTACCAAATGCTCCCACAGAGAAAGACGAGGTATAAGAAATATAGTAATTTTTTAGTTTTAATAATTACCAAAAAGATGTGTAATTTCTTTATCACTCTGAATTTATTGTGAGTAACCTATATTCCTCATTTTAATGAATGCATCAACTAAATATATTTTATTTTTCTGTGTGAAATTAGTTTTATATTTGTTAAAATGAGCAACTGTAGGTAGTATTTAATACTCCCCTATCCAATTTGCAAGCCACAAACCAAATCATTTGAATAAAAAAATTGATAGTTAACTCGTTATTTTACCCAATTATATTCCTAGTATTAAAGCTTTTATAAATTTTCATTTATTAAAGGGTTTGTTAACGTACACTAACTTATTTTTTAGAAAGAGTGCATTAGTAAAACATAACTTAAATTTTTAAAACATCCACGAGATGTAATTTGCTAACACACATATTCTTAAAAATAAGTGGGTGTATATTAGCATGCCCATAAAAGCTTAGTAACGTACAACCACTTATTTTTAAGAAGCAGTGCGTTAATAAGCTATAATTTAATTTTTTAAAATACACTCAAAATATATAGATTGCTAAAAAAATAAATAGATGTACATTAAAAAAACACTTTTTTAAATTATTAAAAATTATATAAAAGATATAAATAAAAATTGTTCATTAATACACCTTCAATTTCACAATATAAATATTTAATCACTTTTTATCTTGTTTAAGAAAAATAATTATTGTATTGAATTTATAATATTTTTTGGTATTTTACATTTCTACCTCTAATAAAATATAATGACCACTATCTCTACTAACAATAATTTATTCCAATAAATAAAAATTAAATTTTATAAAAAAGTTAATAAACGCTTCTTGTATTTTATGTAAGGAGTTACAATAGGAAACATTAATTTTTTTTTTATAATTAGCTGGAAGGACTATTTTTTTTCTTTCTAACGCTTTGTTTGATTGAGTAAAAAAAATAAAATAAAAAAAATTATAAAAAGAAAGAAACATAAAACTATTTTTTTTTTTTAATTTTACCTCATTGTAAGTCAATATTTTCCTTCAAACCCAAAAAAAATTACATCATTATTTATATTTATCTTTTTTATCTATTTTTTTTCACTAAACCAAATAAATAAATGGGTAAAAAAAGAAGACTTCCAATTTTGACGTGTACACTTGAATTTCTGTGAGTAAACAATTATTTGCATTTTGGTGTGTGCGAAGCAGGACTGTTTATGGGGAGACATTGATTGAGCCGGCGCGTGTCAGGTTTAGAGAAGTCAAAAGCTAGAGTGGTCCCCACCATCTCCACTTGGAACAACCCCACAACCCTAACTACGCCGCGTGCTTCACCAGGTCCCCAATGTGGTCCAATTCACCATTTCGTGCCACGTGTCAATATGTCGTTATTTCACCACTGGCAAATACGTTAGTGACGTAATTCATCCCCCTCCCCCTCACTTTTGTTCAGTCGACTTTAACAATACTACTCAACACTAGAGTTGTCAAAGTGAGCTAACTTGGTTTAGATGAGTTGGCTCGCCACAAGTTAAAATTTTTTTTAATTCGTACGGATTGATTTATATGAGTTGCGAGTCCGAATTTTTTCAACCTAATCCAACTCACCGCGAATTGCTGGTTAAACGGGTTAGCATACCAAAAATTGTTTTTATTAAAAGAAATTCATAAAAAAAAATTAAAGCAAAAAAAATGTAATTTTTATTTTAAAAGAATTTAACAAAAACTCTAAATTTAAAAATATAATACAAAACACATAAAAAAGAACAATTTTAAAAAACAAAGAGAATAAAATTCAAAAATTTAAATTAAATTTTGCTACTTTTTTAGCTTTTACTAATTTTTAGCTTATTTTAATATGGAAAAATAAAAAAAAACATTCAAACCCGCGGGCCAACTCGTGTGAGTTGTGGATTAAACGGGTTGGGTTAAGTGAGTTGTAATTTAAAGCGAGCTGATTTTTTCTCAACTCAACCTGGCTCTAACTCGTGGTGAGCCTGATTGACTCACGGGTTGGAACTCATATTGACGGCTCTACTCAGCACTACTACCTCCTAATATACTTGTAAAAAATACAATTTTTTTTTTATAGGCTAAAGGGCGTCCACAAGAATTCGAACGGAGGACCTGCTACTCAAAGTAAGTTTCATCAACCATCCGACCAACCTATTGGATACGAAATATAATAATATTTTTAAGTAGATTTATTTTTAATAACAAATGATTTTTTTAATATTTCTTAATTAATTATAAAAGAGTAAGGTATTTACTAATTTTTATATAAATAAATATATTAATTATATGAATATTTTGAGAGAAAATTAAATTTATTGTTATATTAATTAAAAAATATTAAATATATTTTATTAATCAATATGAAATTAATTTTATGCTTCCTATATATAAAGTCAGGACTAATAACTAATTGTAGCACCAATTCAAAGTAAATAATGATGGAAGACTGGTTCATAGATGAATATATGTGAATAATTAAAAAGAACAAAAATTATTAACTGAAATTGGGCATTGTTGGTGTAGGACTGTGTCACTTAAATAAGTGATTAGAGGTTAAATTCTCAATTTATGTGAATGTAAACAATTTTAGTTGGGAGGATCACTTTTGAATGGGCCGAACAATATTTAAAAGGCTCGTTTAGTAACTAGGATAAGAAGAATATGATAGGATAATATATCATATTTTAGTGTTTTTTTTTTTTATGAGCCAACGAGATATAATAAAAGTTTTTTATTGGCTTATCTTATCCTACTCCGTAGTATAATTTGTTGATAAGATAAGAATTTTATTTTCTATTTTACTCTCACTTACAATACATATTCTCAACTTAAAATTTATTTTTCATAAATAATAATAATAATAACAATAATAATAATTAAATTATAAATAACTGTAATAATAAATAAATAATAACAGAGAAAAAATAATAAATAATAATTAGTTGCTTTACGGGATTTTACCGGGATTAAGAAGAACAAATAATTTCTATAGAATCTAATAAAAAGTGCATATGTAAACTAAATTAATCATTGACTTTGAGGTTTACTCAATAACTATTAGGTAAGGTAAAAGTGACAAATATTTTGAAACAATTTTTTTGGCCTAAAGTGACTAATATTTCAGAATAGAGGGAGTAAATAATAATAATAATAGATAAAAATAATCGAAATAATAAATAAAATAATAATAATAATAATAATTACAACAACAACAATTATTCACTCTGGTATCTTATAGACACACCAAACACAAGATATGATAAGAGCTTACCTAAGTTTATTCAACTCATATCTTATCATGCTCTTATCTAATATTGCTATTCTATTCATACTTATTCAGAGGGGTGCGTGTGGGTGCTATGGAAATTGTGGTTTCGCACCTGTAATTTGCTTTGAGGGTGAACTACCATAAAAGTCTTCTCATATCTTTCAATAATTAAAGTCTGTGGATTGAAAACGCAGCGGCTGCCCTTAATTGTAAGACGACATCATGTCTGTTTGTCTATCTGGGGATGCCTATGGAGGGAGACCATCGTAAGAAAGCTTTTTGGAACCCTGTAATTGAAAGAGTGAGCAACAGATTAGTGACGTGGTCTGCGAAAAACATTTCGCTAGGTGGAAAGATTGTGTTACTTAAATCTGTCCTTTTGTCATTGCCAATATACTTTCTTTCCTTCTTCAAGGCTCCGAAAAGTATAATTTCTAAACTTGAATCACTCTTTTGTCTATTCTTATGGGGGTAGTGAAGGAAGTAGGAAGATTAGTTGGGTGGCATGGGAAACAATACATCAAGAGGTGGATGCAGGTGGGTTAGGTGTCAGAAGTATTTGTGTTTTTAATGAAGCTTTGTTAGGGAAATGGGTTTGGCGTTTAAAAAATGAGGGTGAGTTGTTATGGTGTAAGGTGCTTAAATCTAAATATGGGAACGAGGGGATGGAGCTATGTATGAGTTCAGGCAGTGGTTCTTTTTGGTGACAAGATATAATTAAACTCTTTTCCATAACAGAGGGTAGTTGTCGGTGGATGCATAGTAATCTCATTAGTGACATTGGGAATGGTAGAGATACTTCCTTTTGGCATGATATATAGGTAGGAAAGGAGGCACTACGTGTGAAATATAAGCGCCTTTATATGGTTACTTTCAATAAGTACTCAAAGGTTGCTAACATGGGTGTTAGACATGGAGGAGGGTGGGTTTGGTCTTTCAATTTGAAGAGGAGGTTATGGGGGTGAAAAAGGAGGATGGTTAACCAATAATTGCATGATTTAGACTCTGTGCAGGTTCAAGAATTTGGTATAGATTCGTTGAAGTAGCATGGTACAAATGATGGCTTCTACTCGGTCTCTTCAGCGTATAGCAAGGCTGTTGCTTGTATTCCGGATCCTTTCTTCATTAATTTCTGGAATAATTTTGTACCTTCAAAAATTACTACATTCGGATGGAAAGCGGTTTTGGACATGATTTCGACAAGAGAAAATCTTCATCGTCATTGGGTTATAGGGCAGGAGGATGTCTTATGTGCTTTATGCGGAGAAGTGGCTGAGTCTACTAATCATTTATTGTTCCAATGTAAAAAGTCTCAGATGTTATGGGATGAAATTTTGTCGTGGTTAGGAATTTTTACTGCATTACATTACAATTGCAAATCACACTTTCTACAGTTTAGAGGGTTAGTTCAAGGTAATGATAAACTTCATCAGGTGTGGCAAGCTGTCTGGTTTTCAACAGTATGGTTAACAGAAATAAGAAGATCTTCGAATAGAGGGAGTTTTGCTTGGATTCAATTGGTCACCAAGTGAAGCTGGCAACCTGGTTCTGACTTAGATTGAAATTAAAAGGTTTCGTTTATGCATTCTAGAATTGGGAGTTGGATCCTCGCGCATGTATGGGGTTAGCTGTTCCTTAGTGCCTTGTTTGTAGATCTTAGTGCAGGGTGCGTCCTATGCTTGGTAGTTATGTGGTGTTTTTATATATAATTGTTGTTCTGGTTCCTCTAAGTGGGTCTATCTTGGCATAAGGTGTATTGTTGTTTTTGTGTCCGTGTTGTTTTTATTCAGTGTCGTGACCTGTTGCTGACTGTTGTTATTGCACCTCTGGTGCATTTTTATCAATAATTTTAACTTGGTTGATCCAAAAAAAAATGTTTAAAAATTTATTTTATATTAAAGTTCTTGAAATTATTTAAAAAATTTCTCCTAAATAAGTTAATGAACTTAAAGATAGTACATATATAAGTGGGACAAAGTTTTCAACACAACAAATGTACAATTGTTGAAAATAATAATAATAACGCAAATGATATCTAATGTCTTAAAAGTACTATTTAAAGAACCAAATATACTACTAAAAAGGTGTTGAAAAATGTCTTTTTTATATTTTCGAGAGATAAAATAATGTGCATGGTTATTTTTCTAATTTTAATAACTTTAATAAGTGTCTTTACTACTACTAACTACTACTGTTACTGCTATTGCTACTACTACTAGACTTAGAAGCTTTTCAAAGAGTTCAAAGCAAGACCTTTTTAATTAATTGGGCTTTTAAAAGAACCTTAACCTAGGCCTGATAAAGTTAGACTTGGACTCCTATCAAACGACCTAACTACTTGTTCTGGTCCGTATGACATAGATGATAATTTAAAATATACATAATTTTCAACTACTTTTTGTGTTATTTAATGTTATCAATACTAAAATAAAAAAACTGACTTTTAAAAAAAAAGAATATTACTCCACAATTAATGTTATGGAAACAACATCTAAGAAAATTAACTTAACCTTTTACATGAAATTTAAAAAAACTAAATGTGTTTAACATATTTTCTGAAAGTGCATAAGTTAATATTTTTACTTATATTTTTTTGGTAAAATTTTTTTTAGAGTGATGGGATTGTGTCCCAGTCCAAGGCAAGGAAAGCCTCCAGGCTTAAAAAACACTTACAGATATGCTTACATTTACTTCACCCAAAGAGAATAAGTGATGGTTTAAACCTAAAACCTGCTAAATGAGACATTATCTTCCTTCATTTGACCAAACCTTTTAGATGTTATTTTTTTAGTTACTTTCAAATCCAAAGAGAGTGTGACATCATTAGTTAATTCAATTGGTAGCAAAAAAGTTAATTATAATCTGTGCTGTTACTTCATGTTCGATCAGTTTATTATAATAACTTAAAAAATGTGCAGTTTATTTGTATGTATTTTTAAAATGTGTGGTTTACTAAATAATATCGCTAATTTAGTAAATATCGTCTCTAGTTCAGACTAAATATAGTAAATTACATATTTGAAAAGTGCATGCGAGTAGATCGCATATTTTAAAAGTTTTGTAGTAAACCAAATATAATGTATAGTACAAAGGAGAAAAATATAATTAATTAACCCTAGAGCGTGTTTGGACGAGGGAATCTTTTAAGGTAATATAAATTTTGAAGGAAATTAAAATGCGATTATTTAAATTGCCTTGTTTGCATGTTAAATTATAAAGTATTTCAATTTTACAACATTTTTAGAGGATATTCTTTTTAGTTAGAAATGAGGGATTCTAAATCCAACTTAAAAATTAAGAATAGTAAAATTTCCCCTCTCTTATGTCTCTCCCTCTCTCTTCTCTCTATCTCTCTTTCCCCTTCCCTCTCTCTTCTCTCTCTTCCTCTCCCTCTCCCTTCTTACAATTTGGGTTTTGGGCCTAACTCACTCCCAAAAGCTAGTTTGTAAGATGAGAATTGCCACAGCTGGAGCGTGGACAAACACGAGTGGACAAACAAACGGATGACCCAACAATACTTGATCTTAATACACCCCTCACGTCCAGGGCTGGACATCTGGTGCGTGAAGTTTGCAGGACTAAACATCTGCGGGTTACCCATGACTAACCTGGCTCTGATACCATCTTACAATTTAGGTTTTGGGCCTAACTCACTCCCAAAAGCTAGCTTGTAGGGTGAAGATTGCCACACATTTATAAACTCAACAATGACCATATCACTAGCCGATATGGGACTTCTAACATCCCTCTCCCTCCGTCTTACTCTCCCTCTCCCCTCTCTTTCTCTCCCACTCCTTCTCCCTCTCTCTTTTTGCCTCTCCCCCTCTCTCTCACTCTCCCTCCCTCTCTCCCTTTCTTCTCTCTCTCCCTCTCTCTCCCCCTCTCTCTCATAACTTTTCTCTACTATTATCAATTCTTTAAAGTAATTATATATATTTTCAGTACTTTTATATTTTTTTTAGAAATTTTATATAATTTTTTAAGTAAAGAAAATTTAGTTATTTTATTAAAAAAATCTATTATGGAAATAAATTCAATTACTCTATTCAAACAAATAATTTTGAAAATGAAGAATTCTAATTACTTCATTCAAACAAGTAATTTAAGAAATGAAGGGGATTGAATTGAGGAAATTGAAATACTAGAATTTTCAAATTCTCAAGAATTTGTAAATACTACTCAATCCAAACATAACCCTAGAGAAAATTTAAACTCCTTACCATATTTAAAAATTTTAATTCCATATATTTTTACTTAAAATAATATTTAAAACGTAAATAATATTACGTTATACTCTCTACAAAATTAAATTTATATATATATATATATATATTTTACTTAATTTTAATTTGTAATTCAGTTACATACTTTTTTACCTTATACCTTTCATTTACATATTTTTTATTTACGGATACTTTTGTTACTTTAGTCCCAAAAGTGATTAGCCTCCAAAAGCTGAATGACTTCAGGCTTATCTCCCTGGTTGAGTGTTTTTATAAAATAGTGGCTAAGATTATAGCTGGTAGATTAAAAATGGTGCTCAGCTATGTAATCTCATATTCTAAAAGTGCCTTGTTAGCCGATAGAAAAATCCTTTATAGTATAGCCATTTTAAATGAACTGGTTGACAAAGTAAAAAGGGTGAATAAGAAGTGTTTGGTGTTTAAAGAAGATTTTGAGAAAGCTTACAATTCAGTGAGTTGGGGTTACTTGGATTATATGATGCTAAGATTGGGATTTAATATAAGGTGGAGGAGGTGGATGAAAGCATGTGTTTTTTTAGGTTCCTTCTCTGTTTTGATTAATGGAAGTCCTTCAGGCCTTGTTCATATGTGAAAAGGCCTCAAACAGGGATCCTCTTGCCCCTTTCTTATTCTTAATTGCGGTGGAAGGATTGAGAGGGCTCATGGATAGTGCCTTGACCAAAGGATACTTTCGGCCTTATTTGGTGGGAAAGGACAAGGTAAATGTGTATCTTTTACAATAGGCGGATGATACTTTCAAAAGCTCTATTATGGGGGTTAATATTGATTCTTTCTTTTTATGCAAAGCTAGTAGACTCTTGTGTTGCAGGTTAGGCTATTATTTATTTTTGGCTATTCCAATGCCAATGATAGAGAAATTAGGGTAATATACTGACCGAGAAGAGAGAGTTAGAACCTAAATTCTTACGGGATAGAGAGAAGATATGCTAGTGAGATGTGCAGGTGTATGAGCTCTGAGATGTGTAGGTAGAAAGAGAATAAGTCGTGATTGCTTGAGTTGAATCAGTTGAGTTTGGCCCTAACGTATATAAGAGAGAGGCTGCTTTTCCGACTTGACGATATTTTGATTTCAGAAGCTAGTGATTAGCTGAGGTGACAGTCTCGTATCTCGGCAAAGGGCTGATTCCACTACTTAAGATTGTCGAATCTACCTTCTATGACCTAGCTTCTAGTATTTGAACCTAGTACGTCGATTGCTGAACCTGACTTGACTTTGACGCGTTGGCTTTGGCTTGTTCGTCCTATATCTTAATTAATCGAAAGAGGCAAAAGTTTCTATTCTATATTCCAAGGTGAAAAGGGCAAAGGAGACAGAGGAAAGAATGAGCTGCTATTGAATCAGGAGTTGTTAGCCTTAGGTGCGAAGGGCTTGTTACAGTGAATCTGAAAGTAGGCACGTTGTTCTGTTTGCAAGGAAATGATTTATAATAAATAGTAGACGAATAGGAATCAAATGCTTTCTTTGGCTCTTTGTGGGTTGTAACAGTTACTCAATAGTACAAATATCCTCGAAAAGCAAAGAATGCTAAAGACTAGTCGGATTGAGACTGTGCCAATGGTTTGAAAGAGACTTCCTTATATCAATTTTGGCACTTGAGGAATAGAATCCGCTGCTTGAGTGAATGAAGTATGATTTGTTAATGAATTTCCTGAAGCAAGGGATAAAGGGGAGGAGTTTCATACTGAAATCGATTCACTCGAAAAGGAAGCCTTGCATCCATTCCCCGGTGGAGAAAATAGATGATTATAGCGGTTTAAAGCAAAATCTAATATCATAGTTAAGGACCGAACTCATTGGATCAGAAAGAGATGGCCAGTCCCTTCCTAATGTGAAAGAGCCTTATTCCGGTACTTCACACCCAAAGCAAAGCTGCACGGAATAGGGGCCTTACTTGTACCGGTCTGGGAAGAGGGTAAGGTATTGGTCTTTGTTCCTCCTACATATCTTTATACAAGGCATCCTAAGAACAAACCTTTACAAACCTCTTAGAGATGAGATGCCTTTTGGAATTCATCATGCCCTTTAGCCAATGCAAAGCTCTTATTTGAGTTAAATCAATGATATTATCCAATTGAGCATAATTTCCTTTAAAAACAGATTGGTTTCTACACCATCAAATGTTCCAAGTCACATCAAACCAAATCACATATTCTTTCCCCTGGTTTTTCTTCAATCCCATCAAGTGACCGTGTTGAATGAAGTGTTCTTTACAGGATTCAGGCAAAACAGATTGCACTCCCAGCCAGCAATAAATCTTCTTCCATATAGAATGCGTGATACTACCGGAGAGGAAAAGGTGATCTCTTGTCTCATACTTTTCTTGGCACAGAGGGCATAGTAACTCAGAAGGAGGTAACACAACACCTCTAATAATCAAATTGGATTTAGTTGGGCAGCTATTGAGAATGAGTTTCCAAACAAAAGATGCAACTTTGTGAGGGACAAATTTGGACCAGACTTGAGAAAAAAGAAGTTTCTCCTCAGAATGTGATGAACCCACCAAGAAATTGAAGGTCTCCTTAACATTAAAAATACCTGATATTCCCCAACTGCATACCCATTTATCTTCCATTGAAGAATTAATTGGGATCTGCTGAATCAATGAAAGTAACTCTTTCTCAAGGAGTTTTCCCATTCAAATAAGTTTCTTCTCCACTCCAGTTTTCAAACCCCAGTTCCATTTTCAAAGAAGCCCAAATCACTTATCTTTCTCTCTCTTGCAGCAGAAACAGAAAATAATCTTTCATATTCTAAATACAAAAGCCTATTCCCTATCCATGGTTCTGTCCAAAATGAAGTGCATTGACCACTTCCCACTATCTTCCTTATACCCTTATCAAACCACTTCACGTTCTCACCTTTTATTGAATTAGTGACCTTCCAAATATCCCTCCACCACAGGGAACAATTCTTCCAGCTTCCCGGGTCCAGTTGTGGATTAAAAAAAGGGAGCTCACCATATCTAGAAAACAATATCTTACACCATAGATTACCTGGGCTTGTTAAGATTCTCCATCTCCATTTTGCAATCAAACCTGCATTAAACAATTCCAGATCCCTAAGACCCAACCCGCCCCCCCTATTTTTTGGTAAGCAAACTTTGTCCCCCCAACCCAAGCAATAGACCTTCCATCCCTATGCCCCCCAAAAAAATTTTCTTAGAATCTTATTAATAATATTAGACACAGAGATAGGAAATTTAAAGAACGAAATAAAAAAATATATGGATAGAGGAGAGAACAGATTTAATAAGAGTAATACGCCCTCCAAACGAGAGGAACCTGCACTTCCAAGAGGATAGTTTCCCATTTAACTTGCCAATAACGGGCTTCCAAGTATTCCTTCTCCTAGGATTTGCACCCACATGAATTCCTAGAAAAGTAAAAGGGATAGAGCCAGTTAAGCAATTTAAAAATAGATCCATCTCATTTACATTCACATCAGAACAGTTTAACCCCACCAATCTACTTTTGTGAAAATTTACCTTGAGTCTCGAGACAAGTTCAAAACACCTCAAAATTGCTTTAACAGTTAACACATTTTTCCAAGTTGCTTCTCCAAAAATTAGTGTATCATCAACAAAGGGGTAAATGAGACACTTTTACATTTCCCCTTCCAACTGAGACACCCGAAAACAATCCTAATAATGCTGCTTTTTTTATTAATCCTCCTAGCCCTTCAGCTACCAGCTGAAATAAAAACGGTGCCACTGGGTCACCTTGCCTTAGACCTCTAGTCATACTAAATTCACTTGTTGGGCTACCATTTACCAAAACAGATAGAGTAGAGGACTCAAGACAACACTTGATCCACTTTCTCCATTTTTCACAAAAACCGAATCTACCCATCATATAATCCAGAAAGGCCCAACTTACTGAGTCATACGCCTTTTCAAAATCCACTTTGAGAAGAAAACATTGTTTCTTATTCCTCCTCACAAAATCAACTGTTTCATTGGCTATTACCACGCCATCAAGCATATTCCTAGACCCCACAAATGCAGATTGGGTATCCGCAACAATTGAACCTATGATATTCTTAAGTCTTCTAGCCAAGCACTTGGAAATTATCTTATACAGATTACCCACCAATGAAATAGGCCTATACTCACCCAGATTTTGAGGAATTTCCTTTTTTGGGATCAAACCAATAAAGGAGGCATTACACCATTTAGGCAAGGAGCTGTGCAAATAAAATTCCTGCACCCACCTTATTATGTCTTTCTTAAGAATGTGCCAAATTTTTTTGAAAAAAATTAAAATTAAATCCGTCAAGACCCGAACTTTTATTTCCTTCGTACTCCCAAACAGCCTCCCTTATTTCCTCTTCCAAAAAAGGTTCCACCAACGATGCTCTCTCAAAAACATTTAGCTTTGGGAATTCAACCCCATCTAAGGTTGGTCTTAGCAGAGTTTGTTCACAGAATTTTGATTCAAAGAACTGTTTGATATTATTTTGGCCAAATTAGTACTTTCGTCCTCTAACTCTTTATTTTTTTCAATTTCATCCTCTGACTATTTAAGGTTTCATATCCGTCCTCTAACTCTTATCCGTCGAACAATTTCGTCCTTTTTTAACGTTTCGTTACTAACGGTAACATTGTTGTCTGATGTGGCACAAACGGTAAGAAATTGTATGACATGGCAACTGAATAACGTTAAAAAAATTAAAATAACTTTATTTAAATAAGATTTGGGATTAGGGTTTCAATGTCTAAGATTTGGGATTAGGGTTTTAGTGTCTCCTTCTCTTCTTCTTCCTTGTGCAGCATCTTCTTCAATGGCGTCCCATTGTTCTTCAACTAGTGGGAGTAGGCGCACAAAGCGAGCTCCTAGATTTGGTCCTTATTGTGATTGTGGTGATGGGGCAGTTATGTGTGTGGTAACGGGGCAGTTATGTGTGTGGTAACAAAGGCAAACGAGAACCAAGGAAAAAGGTTTTGGGGTTGCCCAAATTATAAGGTAAAAGCCACAAATTTTAGTCTTAATCTATTACATCTGTTACACTCAAACTTCTCATTCTGAAATGGTTAAATTTTGTTGTTGGTATTTGTAGGATGGAGTGAGCTGTGGTTTCTTTGACTGGTTTGAAGAGGAAGCAGATGAGAGGGAAGCTGTGTTGCAAAGGCAGAGACGAAGGATCAGAGAATTGGGGGCTTTGGTAGTTTCATACAGGAAATGGAATAAAATGTTGATTTGGATTTCATTGTTTAGCATAGCCTTGAATTTGTTTTTCCTAGTTGTGTGGACATTTGGGACCAATGGTTTGGGACCAATGAGGTTGAGTTGATTTGTAATTTAGCTGTTTAGATTAATCGTATTTAGAATTATTAGATGGGTTTAAATGTATTTTGAGGTTGATTTGATTTGTAATTTAGTTGTTTGGATTTAATGATGGATTTAATTTAAAAGTTTTGGTTGCAATTGCATTTTCTACTGGTATTGTTGAGATTTAAAAACTAGACATAATAAGGAAGAAGGAATAAGGAAGAAGGAACATGAGACAATAAGTTCAAGCTTTTGCACTGACAATATAATGCCTAACATAACAGAACAAAATGCCACAAAATAGAAGGTCTTTGCCTTGACAAAATAAAAGGTCTGCCACATGATCATCACCAGCCCTATGAGCTTCTCTGTTTTGCACTTCATCATCTCTGTTCTGTACTTCATCACTATCATTTGGTCCCTCAAGAAATAATACATTATCCACAAACTCTGGCTCAGAAATTTTATGCACTACATAAACATGTACCTGCCCAAATACCTTAGCCACGCTTGCCATTTCCTTTGCACCGATATCATCAACTAATTCTTTTATACCAACATCTAGTCCCTTCCCTCCTATTTTATAAAGAATCTGATCCACTTCCACATACCCTAGTTGTTTCTTCATCTCATCCATAAATGTGAAATAACCCCAATAATCCCCTACAAAATCCGTAATAGTGAGCATTCCACCCACGTATTCAGTTTTTTTCACCCTCTGAAAATGTCCCCCATGGTGCACAAATACATCAATTCCTCCCATGCCCTAAAATGCAAACACTGATACTATCAACTTCAACTAAATCACACAAAATAGAATACTGTAGGTAGAACAGATTGGATACAACACAACATTGATACTGCCATTGATGGTAGTATATACCTAATACCACATGAACGCAGTTAATAAAACCAAAAAAAAACCTAATAAGTAGAAAAGAAATCGTACTTTTTTCCTTTGATTCTAATCTCGATGATGAACGTCTTACTGGGTAGTTCGTCTTGCTCTGATGAACGTCACTATTCCGTCGTCTCCTTCGCTTCTTCACCAAGTTAGTACTCTGTAACTTCTTCTTTCACTCCACGGTAAACATAAACAATGGATGCTTTTAATTTTGTTTTTCCTTTTCTTTTTTACTCAAAAATAACTTAACGGTGACCACAAGCCACGTATGAATCCATGTCAGCACTGTTACTAACGGTGTTAAATGAAACTAACAGAAAGGACAAAATTGTTCGACGGACAAGAGTTAGAGGACGGATATAAAACCTTAAATAGTCAGAGGACAAAATTGAAAAAAAAAAGAGTTAGAGGACGAAAGTACTAATTTGGCCTATTATTTTTGACTAAAGACGGTTCCTCACACCAAGACCCACTTATATTTAATCCTCTAATCGAATTCCTACTCCTCCTAGAACGAATGGAGATGTGAAAAAAATTTGAATTTACATCTCCCTCTCTAACCCATCTCAGTCTTGATTTCTGGATCAGGATTGATTCATTCTTTTTCTCCAACTCCCAAAAAGAAGCCGTAAGATCCTTCCTTTGCTTGACTTGGTGTTCATCAAGGTGATTAAGTTCCTTCACCACCTTAGCTATAGATGAATCTGTTTTCCCAAAACTGTCCTTGTTCCATGCTTTTATATGGATTTCAACTCTTTTAATTTCTCCTTAAACACATACACTCCCCAACCAACTTTAGCAATCTAATTCCACGCATGTTCAACTAAACTCACAAAGGACTTTTCTCCTAACCAACAATTAAGAGACCTAAAAGGTTTGGGCCCCCAATCTGCAATAGAATCTTTAACCAAGATTGGTCTATGATCCGATACATCCCTATTGAGTGCTAATTGCATCAGACTAGGCCATGTCTACAGCCACTCATCAGTCACAAGACACCTGTCTAATCTACTCATGGAAGTTCCATTTGATCCAAACCAAGTAAATTTCCCTCTCAGCAGAGGAAGGTCATGAACTTCCAAGTCATCAATAAACTGGTTAAATAGGCTGAAATCGTACCTATTTGGTAAGGCATAAATGCTCTTCCTTTCACTAGAGTTCCTAATGGAATTGAAGACTCCAACAATGCACCAAAGACCTCCACCTCTCACATTCTTTTATGCTACTAATTTTTCTCTAAAATCTCTTTTTTTCCAAAACAGTGCATGGAGAATACACATTTACTATAAAACATAGGATTTTATTATTTCCCCACAGTCCCTGCACACCTACAAAGTTGTTCTCTAAGAAAGAAGATACTAGTTCAAAAGATACTTTCTTCTAGATAATTAGCAAACCTCCTGAATTACCCATGAAGGTTTTGATACCCAATCAATATCGTCTTCCCTCCACAGGTTAGGGCATATCCTAAAATCCACATATTCCATTTTTGTTTCCTGCAGATAAATTAAGTCAATACTTTCTTCCCTAATGATTTTATTTATAGCCTTTCTCTTAGCCCTCCCCCCAAGTCCTCTTATATTATAGGACACTATCTTCATTGAGCATCAATGGGAGCCCCACCACTGACTTGACCTAGTAACTCCTTTCTATCTCTAACCTCCATATCAATTAAATTATTAATAATTGGGCTTTTCTTCCCAGCAAATGAAACTCTTAACTTTTTCCCAGTTTCCCAAATTATACTCGCCTGCTCTTTCTTAGAGAAAGACTCTTGAGAATTACTACTAGCTAGAGAACATGAATTAGGAAAAGAAGAACATACCTCTATCCCCTGAATCCTTGAAGAAGAACCCCTCTTCTCCCTTAGCTTCTTCTTTTTCCTCCTATTCGCCTTCTTCCTCTGGCCCTTATTGAACCTCTGATTTTCCTTGAATGAAGCCCAAGAAGGGGACTCTGAACTTACTTCGTTCTCCATACTCTCCATGAAGTCGCTCCATAAAGAAATAGAGTCCACACCCTCTTTATGGTGTTGCTTTTGACTCCTACCTAAGAGCAGCCCTATCTCGACAGAGCGCTCAACTACAAGTACACTACTCAACTCATCCTCGCAACCTTTCTGATTCAAATCGCGACCAGCCTCACCCTCACAGTTTTTGCTCAACTCAACGAGAGGGACCCCTAACCCAGCCTCACCAGCCTTACCCTCAGCATTTTCGCAACCCAAAGGAAAATCCTTTTCGCGAATTCCCTTCACCCCAGAAATTCTAGAGTGTTCGAGATAGGAGAGACCCCATCACTCCTAGATTTGGGTTGACTGTCTCTAGTCTCTAACCCCATAAGACAATTTGGATCAGCACCACTTGATTGGGCTTGTACGACCCACAGAGGAGGCGAATTTTTGGTTGGACCAGATAAAACAATTGGGCTTATTGGCCCAAGATTTACCTTCAACTTAATACCATCTTGGAGACAAAAAACTATCTAATGGACAATTACCTATTACACTTTTGGCATTCATATCCACTAGAGAACCAAGAGGTGCCACTACTTTTGTGCTTTTTTCTAAGGAAGTACTAGGATTGCTAACTAATAGCTCTGTTCCCTCAAACCTCTTTAATTTCCCCCCACTATCAGCCGCTAAGCCTTGGGACGCAACCCTGTTCCCTGGCACTAATTGGATGGCAACTGAACACTCCTCCTTCTCGAGAGACTCTTCACCTGAATCAGTCTCTGATGAATCAAAAAAATCATTACTCTCAGACACCTGATTTGAATATTTACTATCATGCCAATTGCATTGACAGGGTAATACCTTTTCTTTTTCAAAAAAATGTTCTTCTTTAACTAGAATATCAAAAGACTCACCATCAATATTGTATCTTACAAATTGTTGAATTGGTATAGAACATGGAGTTTTGACAAGAATCCTAGCAACTTCAAAATTTTTCTGTTCTTTTGTATTCTCATCTACCTCTAACAGAACCCCAAAATCCATAGCTATAGACCTAAAAAATCCTCAGTCCATACATGAAGAGGTACTCTATAGCAAGATAACCAAACTCTATGATGACCCGCGAAAGATGTTGTTTTCCAAGGGGATAAGGAGGAAAACCACTTAGCAAGAATCTCTTCCTTCCCAGAAAACAGCGTTGAAAGGTTCTCACCACTTGAAGGTGATAAGAGAATCCAATCATCACCTATTGGGGTGAAAATAATAGTTGAGAATCCCTCTTCTACCATTAAGTCTCCAAATTCATCTATTGAGATTACATTAAGGACCCTACCAATGAAACAACTCTGTAACCATTTAATCCTTTCACTATCTGCTGAAAACATTGCTCCCTTATCATATTTGAAACTTTTTAAATTTCTACTGACTCTCCTATGGCCCATATTCTGAACTGAGCCCCTATCGGGGCCAATGGCCACCACCTGAGCATAAGACTTGTTAGCCTTTAGCCTGGCAGAATTAGCTAACGAAAAATTTCTTGAAGCCTTACGGACATTACCTGATACTCTGCTTCTACCTTCATGTCTCGGGAATCTAGTTAAATTCACATGTAATTTGGTTTCCTTAATCTTGATATTATCCAACTTCTCTTCTAGACCCTTTGGATTTTTAACATCAAGAAATCTCACAAAACCAAATCTCTTTCCAAATTTATTCCTCTTAAATGGTAAAAATACTTATCTAACTCTACCCCATTTTTGGAATGTTTTCCACAATTCTACTTGAGAAACATTGTCAGGGAAATTTGTAAAGAAGAAGGAAACTGTATTATTGACCCAACCAAACCTTTCTTTGGGAAACTATTCCAGGAAGAATGCTTCCAATTGTTTTTTGGACGTATATCCCTATTAACCTGGTAACTATCTTCCTGCCTATCTTTTAGGGGTGACAAAGGAGGGACACGAGATGGGATAGCCACTGGCTCTTGACGAACAACTTAATTTGAAACACCAGAGGAGGTACCCACAAAAGGAGGTCTCGAAGGAATTACAGATGAGACAGGAAGGCCTGCAGACCCAGAGAGACAGGGATGAAATGTAAATTGGGAGGCAGGGGAGAAGAAAGGATAGATGCTAGGAGAAGGTAAGGAACAAGAAGGCACAGAAGAAGGAAGAGGAGGGAACCCAAAAAAACCATTTGAGGAAGACAAAGACAAGAGAGGAGGAGGGAAGGAAGCTGAGAACGACGGGGGCGGAGGGGGAGGGCCGGAGAGAGGAGGGGAACGGGAAGGGACAGAGAGAGCCATTAAACACTAGTTGTTACTTTCTTCTCATTCTTTCTCTGTGAATTTCTTCTTAAAAACTTATGTGTTATTTCAAATTTTAAATATCATAAATTATCTTAGTTTTTATAAATATTTAGCATTCAATAAAATCTCAACCACCTTAATTTATTAAAAATAAGTAACACATTTAATGATATTGAAGAAAAAATTACTTATAAAATTATTTCAATATTAATTAATAATTTTTATAATTTTAATAGCAAGTAAGACATTCATAGATATATGAGTATCGTAAGGGAAATTTGTTGAAGGGGCTAATGTGAAGAGTTATTTCATAAATGGGGCTAGGTTTCAAAAAAATTTCTATATAAGGGATTATTTTTCTCTCTCTTTAATTTCTATAAAAGATAAAAACACTAATGTCTTTTTATAGGCAAATACACTCACACACACACTCTAATTAAACTAAATCCCCAATATTCTATCTTAAATCTTCACTGTTAAGGTTCAAACCTTGAACTTCCAATCTTCCTATCCCTAAGACTTGGTACATGACCAAATGGATTAAAGCTCACGGTCACAAAAACACTAATGTTGATGTCACTAGGCCATGCTAGAGAGGTATAGCGACTTCATCCATTTACTTATAATATATAAAGATAAAACATAAATATTATTACACTATATTGATGTGACCACACCATGGAGAGGTATATATAGTAGCTCTCCCTCCATTTTCTAACTAATTCATCTATTTACTTACAATATTTAAAATAAATTAAATATATGGAAAAGTTAGAAAATTGAGGGAGAGCTACAACTCCCCATGACTTGACCACATCAACATTGTGTAATATTTATTTTTTTTATCTTTATATATTATAAGTATAATGGATTGAGTAGTTAGAAAATAGAGAGAGTGATAAACTTCTCTATGGTATGGTGACATCATCATTCTACAATGTTTAAAGAAAAAGAAAAAGAGTCCCTTTCAGACAATTTTCTTAAATCCAACTATAGAAACATAATTATTTTATGTTCTAACACCTATCAAGATGGACACCCGAGTACCGTCATATCCATACATGTCCCCAACCTTAATAAGTGAGTAAATTAAAAAGAATGTTTTAAAACTTACTTGAGAGTACCTCAAGATACATGTATGAATTATAACCACAACATCTATACGAACCCAATCATTGTTGATACCACAAAACTAGATTCCCTAACATATTCATGCTTAGATAGTACTCCTTCCAATATCAAATATAAGTAAAGGTCTTGCTAAATAATATCTTTAGGAAACTTGTTAAGGTTATTAGAGTTAGAAAAATAATAATAAGTGGATATTATTACGTCTCTCAGAAATATAAAAAACTACATTTTTTAACATTGTTTTACTATATTTGACTCCTTAAATAGTGCCTTTAGAGAACTAGATATCATTTGCCTATAAATAAAGATAACCAATTCAAACTAATTAAGAAAATTAAAAATCTTTATTTAATTTTCTTTATCCCATAAAAAAGATAGTTTCATTTCCTACATTAACCTTATCATAAAAAAGAATTCCTTTTTTTTCACATGCTAAAATAAATCGGTTATTAATAATAAAGTAAGGGTACTTTAAAAAAATCATTAATTTTGGCATGACCTGATCACATGCATCTCACAAGTTTCTATATCATGGTTTTGACGGTCAATAAAACTGTCAAGTGATTGCATTCAACATGGTTGAGTTTAATAACACTAGCTATCATCATCAACAAATTCACTTTGAAAATATATAAAATTTCACTTTTAAAATTAAAAACAAATTCATTTTTCCAAAGTTATGAATAAAACCTTTGGGTATTCTCATGCTAGGAAAACGAAGAAGTGTAGTTGCCAAAATTACTGACAAAATCAAGCAACAGTCATTAATTTAAGAAAAAACCATGACATAACAAACAAAAGTTGCATCAAATTCATAAGTCATAACTACATGTCAATAGTGATTAAAGCAACCACCACCAGAATCAAGAATACGAAGTAGCTCTTCACAGATTTTCTTTTTTGTCCTTCTTCGAATCATTTTCCTTCTCGCTTTCGCGTCGTCCAGCGGGTCCAGTAGGTCTTCTTCTTCTTCTGCTGCTACTCTCTGCTTTGGGTTTCAATTCCTCGCCATTGATCATATGTGAGTTCCTTGCTTCTGGCACAGTGAAATCAGCAGGGTTTCTATTAAGCAAACATGACCTTTCACTTTCTGGGATGGAGCTTTTATGATTATTGCTATTACCTTGAGTAGTATTCAACGAAAGTCTCAGTCTTGGATCGTTGTCTTCTTCTTTTACTTCACTAATCCGCACACTGCTGGTCTTCTTCTCCATCAATGGAAGTTCCCTTCTTTGTTGATCCATGAAAACAAGAGGAGGACCAAAGAAGGGAACCTCCTCGTGCGGCATTGGCGTCGGAGCACCAAAGAATGTAGATTGAGCAAAATAGTTTTGTTGCTGCTGATCTGGGAAAAAATGAGGAAAAGGTCCTCTTTGAGTAGGTTCAACATTTGAGCTTCTCAAGTTTACAGGGGTAAAATGGTCATTCTTTATGGACATTGATGGCCAAATGTTAGAGCCTTCCAAGATTGGGAATGGAGCCTGAGGTGGCCTATTAAAGAAGGAAGATTTTGATGAAGCTCCATACCCAAAGGTAGATTGATTAATACCAAAAATGCCCCTACCAAGAGGGGTTCCTCCAAGTGAAGACAAGTACTCCATTGAAATTCCATTTGTTGGCACCACATTCTCTCCTACTGTGAAGTGATGATGAAAAGAATCAACAAGTATTTCCACATGAAGTGTTCCCATTTCTGAAAAATTATTGTTTTCCTGCATTGTACTTTCATCTTCCTCCATTTGAGGTGTTTCCATTTGTGAGGAATTATTTTCCTGAATGCTACTTTGCTTTTCCTCCATATGAGGTGTTTCCCTTTGTGAGGTATTATTTTCCTGCATAATCTTATCTCCACCATTTTTTAATATAATCAATGAATCCGCCGCCGCTTTGACGGATTCATCTATCCAATCTTGGGAATCTGATTCTTGTCTACCTGGTTCCTCTTCCTCATTGGTTTTTTCTTTGTTACTGGCGGCCTCAATGATTTCCTGCATAAAAAAATGGTTAGTATCAAGAAAACATTGTTCTATGAAAAAAATCGATAAGAAACATGGCTAAATGTATTAAAATTCACACTCTAAAAGTACAAGAGCTTAAAACACACAATTTTAAAAGTTTTTGTACTAAACTGCACATAAAACAAAGTTCAGAAGACCTAAATGTCATCGAGAAAGGGAATTTCATGGATACTTACATTGATTACAACTCCTTTTCTTGCATTTGACAAATTTATTTTCTCTTCATCATATGGAAGTATTTTACTTTTTCCTTTGCATTTGCTTCTGGTTCTTATTGCACTTTCTCCTTTTTCATCAGAGAATGAAGAAAGAATTCTTCTAGAAGAATCTTCTTGATGTGACTCGAAATTCACCGTATTTTCATCTTCACAAATCTTCCTGCTCTTTTTCGCCATGGCACGAGTTCTATAAACACTTTGATGAAACCTTTCACCTTGTGCTAGCTTTCTTTTCTTACTTTTAACGTGATCAGTCGATGGTGTCTTCTTTCTTTTGGCCGTCTCTTCCGCCACTGTTTCCACTGCACCAAGTTGTTGGTAAATTTCAGCAACCGAACGCATCTTTTCTTGTTTCTTCTTAAGCTCATCAACATTATCCTCTAGAGAAAGATGTCTTGATAATCCTTGATCATCAGTTTCATTATGATCATTTGATTCAATTCCCCTTGTCATGGCACATGATGATTCTCTTAATTCATTTTGAATTTGGATATCATCAGTAAGAATTGGCAAATTTTCTTTCCAACATAGCTCCTCAAAAGAACTATTTTCCATGCAATTGGTGTTCATAGGAACAATCTCCATATTAGAATTCTCATTGTCTTCATGACCTGTCAAAAAAAAAAAAAAGAAATAATTATTATAGTAAAGATGAAGTTGCTACATGACTGTGGTTTTACATACATAATCTATAGGAATATATATTACAACTTTAAATCTGATATCGTCACTCCTATTCGCAAACTCTCTCTTATTAATTTGGCTTTTGTATTAAAATAAAAGTTATTAGCGGGAGTAATAATATCAAATTTAAAGTGGTAATATTCGTTCTCTATCCTATTTGGTCAATGCTACCTCTTTCATTTGTGTGCTCTTCTTGGATGATGCCTTGAGAAACTAGGGGTGATAAAGCAATCAATTCTTGATGATTGAGATTATTATCTTCCAAGCCAATCTCTTCTCCTAGATAAAACAAAAAAAAAAGTTTTGTTAAATTAAGCTATAGAGGCAGTTTAAACTAGTAAACATGATACTACCATTCTATTATAGAAGTGATCTTCAAGTTATGTACCTGCTTTTGAGTCTTGCACTTGATTATCATCATTGTTCCCTATAACTTGACCACTTTCATAGCTCAGATCAAAGGGCTCATTCAAATCAAAGTCTAATTTAGTTCTAGAACTACTTGGTATTTGACTTTGTTGAATTTCTGAGTTATTCACAATAGCATTAGTGGCAGCAGCAGTGTCAGATATGTTTACACTATTCACAGTTCGTCCATCTTCACTAATATGCCCTCCTACTGGAACTCGGTCCTCAATCGCATTCACTGTAAAAGGCCAAAATGCCTTGCTGTCTTTTTCTCTAACCTCGGCGAGAAAACCACTGGATTAAAATAAATTACAATATGTTAAGATTAAAATTTTCACGTCAGAAAAGCAAAGTTGACTTAATAATGTATTTTTAAAAGTGTGGGTACCTGTTGCCTCCAGAGTAAGTCTAAGGAACTTATTCTACTTCATAACTTCTTATAGAAATCAAATTTCATCAATTCAACCGTTTAATCATAAAATACTATCATATTGAACATATATAGCAAATTTTAAAAAAAACAAACATCCCTAGATGTGTCAGCATATAGGTGACATTTACTTACGTTTCAAAAGATCTACTATTTGCTAAATTAAAGTTAATTAATGAAATAGCAATAAGTTTTCAAATCCATTAAAATTTTGTATGATTGATCTATATATAAAGATCTTTCAATTAAAGGATACAATAATCAATATGCATGAATAGATATTCAGCAGAATAAGTCGTACAACTCTTATTCCTAGAGTGAGAGAAATCCCTTCTCTTTTTTAAAAATATTGATAATATGTAGCCAATTAGAAGTAACATTCATTTAGTGTTTTATCCTAAGAAACTAGAGTATAATACTTAATAATAAAATGTCCATAATTTAATATTCTTAATTACCGTAAGGAGAAATTTTGTGTGCGATTGTTCACCCATTGCATGATACTATCCATCTTGAATCACCAAAAAAATTGTTCTCCCCCACTTTTTGTGTCTCGTTGTCTGCATAAAACAAGAAACTAGCTAGAGTTAAATGCACAATTAGCTAGAGCTTCCATATATTCAAGAATAAACTAAATAATTTAAAATGCAAATAAAGGTGTCTATAAACCTGGTCAAGCTATAATTTATCCAATTACAATGATAAGTGAAACCAAGCCCAAGGAGAAAATACATAGCAACTTCTTAAGTAAACTTTGAGCAACCAAGTAGGGTTAAGCAATGCTACTGATGACAAGTATAAAAGAAAGACAAGGTAAAATTTCAAGTTAAGGTAATATAAAACCAATCAAACTTCCATTCACTATGTGATTAGTTACATAAAAAGACAACGGTTAATTAAGTTTTTAGTCTTCGTGAACTTTAGCGAGAGTATGTTCTTAGTTTTTGAACCTGAAAAACATGTTTTTTAGTCTCTGGAACTTTAGCGAGAGTACGGTTTTCGCACTTGAGCTTAATAAATGTAGTTTTTGGCCCTTTATCTTTAGCGATGGTTCATTTTTAGTCTCTGAATTATATATGGAGTTCATCTGTATTCCTCCATCCAGCTAAAGTTAAGGTCTAAAAACATACTCTTGTTAAAGTTTATGGATTAAAAAACACGCTTTGAAAGTTTAGAGACTAAAAATACACTATCACTAAAGTTCATGGACCAAAAACTTAATTTATCCAAAAGACAATCACTAGCATTACAAAAGAACATATATCCTAATTTTCAATTCAATAAATCCAACTAAATAAATGCTCAAAACATGGTAGAATTACAACCATTGCTTTATAACCTATATAGAACTACAACCCTTCTGTATAATTTGATGACAAATACATGCATACTTGTGGCTAAAAACATCATGTACACAACATTTCTTAAATTTCATTATAAAATTATTCATCTTGAAGCAAAATTGTTACTTCAATAGAAGAATTATAGCAAGGCCAAAAGCATGCCTCACAAAATCATGAAAGGATTACAAACAAGATTATAAAATAAAAGATATCAATGCATGACACCAAATTTTTATTAGGGTTAAATTTTTTCATAATTAATTTACCCCTCATCATGACATCGGCAAATTAGGTCAATTAAATCACGAGTAAGATAATGCATATCGTAAAAATCAGACAATGAAGGAGAAACACTAAACAAAGACAAAACATGAACGGAGAAAAAAAAACCTAGAAGCAGGCAAAGCAAAAACTATAATGAACACCTAGTCATTGATACGCAGACAAAATAAGCCAGTTAAAATTAAGAGAAATATAATGTAGATTGTAAAAAACAAAGAATGGAGGAGAAAAGATACACAAAAAAATGGAGAAAAAAGTAAAAAAGAGGAGGCAAAGCAAAAGCTACGTTGGACTCACACCTACCATGCATAGAGAAGAGAACGAATATCTAAAACGATCATCAAGTCAAAAGAAATCAAACCCTAGTTTTAATCAAAACAGAACCAAAGATGGAGTTTAGATCTAGATCGAGAAAGAGAGGGGGGGGGGGGTAATCGCTAGGACCACCATAATACAGAATTAAAATACTCACCCAAACAATCCCTTTACAGCAATTAGGGTTTCAATTTTCTGCGATCAGCGAAAAAACCACACCGTGAGATGGATTGGAGCAATCGATGCCAAATAGCAAAGCAGAGCGCAAACTTTTGATCCCTAGAGTGAGATCTAAGTGTAGAATGATACACAAACCCTAGAGAGAGAGAGGGGGGAGAGATGGGGATTTTCGATATGTTTTGGAGGTGAGAGAAAGTCAGGTAGATAATGACAGAGAAAATGAGTATCACCCAATCCTTAAAAGGGTGTTGTGTCATGAATTGTTGTATTAAATGAATCAAAGAATAAATATACAATATTGTCTTAAGTCATGTCTATGTGTTCACAAAATTTGAAGATATATATAATTAAAAAAGTTGGATATAGAGTGAGAAGGTCAAGAAGAAATATACAATGAGCCGATGAAATCGAGCCACGTAGCAACAAAATCCTAAAGAAAATGATAAAAAATTAATAAATTAAATAAAATAATATGGTGGGCATAGAGATCATAGGTATTTTTTCACATGCTTTTCATGGTTTTTTTACCCACGAAAGCTTTGATAATCTACTAATAGAGGCTGCACCTATAATTTATATAGTTTATAATTCATTAAAAAAAATGATTAAGTTACCGCTTGATAAACACAATTGTTCATTGCTATTCATGGTGTCGCGAGCCATTTCGGTCAATAATTCGATCTTTAACACATTTAGCGACTAAATAAGCAAGTTTAGCAACCAATTTAATTAGTCAATATGCCAATTTTTGTTTTTGTAGTGATGGGGAGTGGTTCACATGCATTTATGGACCTAGGACCCATGGCTTGGGTGTAGAGCTGACGAAATGGTTGGGCCCATTGGGTTGAGCCTGTTTAACCCATTTTTTGCGCGGGTTGGGTTGAGTATTTGAGCCCAGATTTCAAAAGTGGGCTGGCCTGCCCTACCCCGTTTTATAGCGGGCCAAAGCGGGCGGGTTAAAACAGGCAGGTTGGCCCGCTTTGACCCATTTTTAGTTACTTGTCATTTATTTTTTTGTTTGTTGGATTTATATTTCAAGTATATGGTATAAAATTTGACAATTCGATACTTGTTTGAACCTTTTTTCTAGTTCTATTATAATTTGACACTTTGATTTGGTTTATTGTACTTATATTAGTATATTATAAAGTTGATAATTTGGTATTTGATGACTTAACTTATATATTATTTTATATAATTTATGAATGTTACTTATATATTTAATAATTTTTTAAGAATATGAGATAATATATTTCTTTAAAATGGGTTGGATACAAGATAGTAATATATATATATATATATATATATATATATATATATATGTTATTTTTTAAGAAAATGAGAATTTATGAGTTTTTAATTTTTTTAATGAAATTTATAATTTTTTATATTTAAGCGGGTTGACTCGCCAACCCACTAAAAAAGGAGCGGGTTGAGATTTTCAACCCATATTCGAAAAGTGGGTTGACCCGTTTTGCCATCTCAGCTAGGGTGTGCAACTTAAATATAAAAAAATTTAAAAAAAAAATAAAAATATAAAAATCAGTAATTTTAAAAGACTTTTGAACGAATTTTAGTCACTATTTAATGATATAGTAGACATAAAATTATTAAACTAAGCTAGATATAAAAATTTAACATTATGAGATTCAAAAATATAAGTTAAGGGGGTGCAAAATTTAAAAATTCACAATATTACTCGTAAGTTTTTCAAGTTGAGTACAATGTTGGCCCGCCACCTTTCACATGGACGCTCTTGTAGAGTGATTGTCGGTAGAACTTGTTCCAAGCCCTAGTTCTCTTTTTATGGAAGAAGGTGAAATGCAAAAAATGTGAAGGTTTTGTAAACCCAATATTTTAAGAAGATAATAGTTTTGAGTTTCAACGATAACAATGAAATCCAAAGTAAGGCTTTTATATAGGTTTGGAGAGTTTCATGTTTTTATATTTTAATAAAGTGTAAAACTAATACAAATAATTATTGCAATTACAATCGCCAATCAATTTAGATATAAAAACAATTTAGATCAAAAGTTTTTTCTTTTGTTAAAAGAATAATTAAAAGCGTATATAAATACAAAATACAACTATTCAATATATATTGGACCAAAAGTGGTTCCAAACACACCTTTACAAAAGTTAATTAATTTAGTACCTAGATCAATTTAGGGAGTTATTCAAAAATATCTCAATTTAGTCCTCATATTTAAGGAATAATTTGATATATTTGTAATACTTTAGGTGACTAAATTGATTGATATATTTAATTTTAAGGACTAATTTTGTTTATATGATTTCAAGAAATAAGTTGATTCATGATTGTTAATTTTAGGAAATACTCTTTTTTGTTTAATTGCACTCTTAGTCTCCATAGTATGAGACTCTTGCAAAGCCAGACCCTATACTAAGTTAGTTACATTTTGGGTTGCAATACATTTTAAAATGTTGTAAAGTATATTTTCCACCCATAATTTGTTAAAAACTAATTATGGTGCTAATCTAACTTCTTTCTTACCCCATTCTTCTCACTGCCCTAAAAGCGTTGGTCACTCGGGTCAAACATGTTGCCACTAGATTCAACAACTAGATTTCATTCTCATTTGGCCTTTGAGGTTTCCAAATTGACTTAGGAAATGGTAGAGTTGAATTTAGACATGCAATCATTCCAACAAATATGTTGTGATTGTACCTGAGAGATAGCTTGGGATTATGGAGGTGGGTGCGTCCTTGATCAATACTGGATGTCCAATACGGCGTCCCGACTCCACGACGGTGGTGTTGTCACTTGCAGAGACTCTGACGCTCAAGTCAGTATCTGATTTAGGTTATGTGTAGTATATTAGAATAAAACGTACCTTGCATGGAGTGTTTATACGGATATTTATAATGAGCGTATTAGGGTTGCGCGTGTGTCATCGTGGGCCTCACCATTGTCATCTTGGCTCAATCCGGGGTCCACGTTGTATTGTATATCCTGCCTGGTATCTTCCTAGATGTGAGCGGGTTATGATGTGAGATCCTGAGACGACATCTGATTAAATGTCGGGTTAACATAATCCCAGGAAATAACAGTTGCCCCCCAAGTCGTCGACTTCCCATGTGGTGAAGTCGTCGAGTTGTAAACACCATATGTCGTCTTGGTTTCATGATCTGAACTCGCCACTAGGTGCACACGGTTGATCTTCCTTGGTGATCGTGTGCCCACGCGCCTTTATAGGGTATCGTGCGTTATGATTATGTGGCGTCTCGAGCCACTCGCTCATTAATGCGACGGGACGATTACCACTTCTTTATCTCTCGCCTTCGTCATTTTTGTCATATACTGTGTTTCCCTCTCCCCTTTGTTTCATTTCAAAATCTTCAACTCTCTATAACCAGCGCAAGTTTCCCTCTCTAGAGTCTTCTTCTTCGCGAAAGAGGTCTACCCTTCAGTCTCCTCTGTTTGCTCTTTCTGCATCATTCAGGAACCTTTCTCTCTTTCTGCATTTCGATCTATTTTCTTCGTCTTCCTTTATCGCTTGGGTTTGGATCTGTTTCTTAGGGTTTTTGGGTTTTTTGTCTCGTTTTTCTAGTGTGGTCTTTCCTCTTCAATGGATAAGCGAATCATTGTCCTTTCCAGCAGTTCTTCTTCTTCTTATTCATGTGATACTGAAGTGCTTAGGGCTTATGCAAATAGAATCTCTAAACCCCTAAGAGTTCCAAATTCTGACCTCGTAAGAGGTATGTTTTCTGTTAATTCTTCTCACTTTTCTGAACCTCGTGTAATCTAGGCGTATTCACCTCAGAGCTCTGAGAGTGGAGAGTCTGTGACCTAGAGAGTAAGCGCTTTGTCTAAATATTTGAATCCCGAGTCCCTAGTCTATGTAGAAGTAACTAGGAAATCTTCAAGGAATTCCGACGATTCTCTCAAAACTGAGACCAATCCCGGTCGTATGTTAGTTAGGACCAATCTCACTTGTCATGACTTTGAAAACCACCTAACGGATCCAGATGAGTTATCATCATCCATGACCAATTCTCTAGATTTCGAATCTGATCCGGCATACCAACCTTCTTCCTCTCCTACTCCAGGTTCTTCCTTTTTGGGATCTAATTGTTCATCTTCTAAACTTGTAGATATGGCGCCCAAGAGAACCCGCCATCGAGCTACCAAAGTCGCCGCTACCCAGGGTGGACAGGACGATGCCGAACAAGCTGGTCCTTTTGGGGTTCATTTTAATCTGCTAGAGATGAGGACTGAATGGTCCGGCATCCGGGGTATTAACAACTTGTTGTGGGTTCCGGCTACCTGGCTAAGCTAACCCAGTGGCATCACTTCTCCGAAACAATTATCGTTGGTGGAAGCTGAGTCGAAGAAGTTCTTTCATTATGGTCCTAACATTCCTGACAATTCCTATACCTCGGATCCTTCTCAGGACTACAAGCTGGAAATCCCGAGTGAGGATGAGAGAATTTGCTCGTATGCCACCCCGAGGACTAGAGCCTTCTACATGGCATATACCGCCATGTTCGATCAATTCAAAATCTGTTTCCCCTTCCCAGACTTTCAAATAAAAGTTCTTCATCACCTCCATCTCGCCCCATCTCAACTTCATCCCAATGACTGGGCTTTTTTTACAAGCCTTTGAAGTTTTCTATTGGGCCAACAAATGGAAATATTCTTCTAATCTATTTCTACATCTGTTTGGCCCATATCGGGGATCTTCAATCTGGTTTTGGGTATCCCTTCGGCATCGTAAGAATGTTACGCAGATGTTCATTCCGTGGGACGATTCTGTTAAAGTTCGGCGGGATTTGTACGTGAAGGTGACACCCAAGAAGAACGACTTTATAGCTTTTTGGGAGAGAGCTGACCGTGAACCGCTCTTTCCTCTATATTAGTTGGCTGAACATTACTCCAAACCGCTTACTTGCAAAGAACTTGAATGTGGCTTCCTTGACGATGACGATGCAAGGACTTTTAATTACTTGCATGACTTTGTCACCAGCCAGGGAATGGCCATCCACTACCGAGATGTGCTCGGGTCCTCCTGTGTTAGTCCCGCCTTGTGTTTATGTATTAATTTCCCTCTTAACTTCTTTACTTTTGGTCATTTTATTTGATATACTGACATTCCTTTGTTTTGCAGCTGAAATCATGACAAAATTCTCTGCACGCTTTGACGCCAAGGCGGCCAAAGATGCCAAGGGTAAAAGGAAGGTCAATCCGCCAAGCTCCCTTTCCCATGGTGGAGCTGAACCTACGGCGGTAAGTAATCTCGATGCCGAAGCTAAGGCGGTATCCGCTGCCCGGGGTTCCCCTTTGGCGGGAAAAACTCCTGCTGCTTCGGGAGCTCAAAAGGGAGGAGACATCCGTCAGAGCAAAAGGCTATAGGTCACCCAAGGTGAGATCAGCTCATTTTACTCCTTCTATCCCTCCGTGTGTTTTACTTCCTCTTGCTTTTGTCTCATTGCTTTGGAATGTCGCGTGCAGCTAAACCTATAGCGTTTGGGGGTGGATCCTCCACGGCTCTTATCTCGGCCTTAACCAGTCAGCCTCAAGTTTGGGAAGGTTTTCAACCTCCCAATATCCAGTTTAAGCATGGCGACTTCTTTTAGAGGGGAAGCGCCGAAACCAGAAAAGTAACTCTCCTCTCTACATCTCTGTCTTGTTAAGATTTCTTTTTGGTGTGTTGCTTAACTTATTCTCTTCTTGTTGTAGGGCCAAATCCAATCCCTCATGGGTTGGATGTCCATGGGTCTATCCCTGCTCCAAGCTATCCAAGAAGAAGTTGATCATTAGGAGCAGGTATCCTGGTTAAAAGGTGAGCTCCGGGATGCCCAGGATGACCTTGAGCTGAAGGAAGCTCTGCTCAACAGCTCCAAGGAAAGTGTCGACCTTCTGGAGGGTCAGTTGGCTGCCTTCAAGGAGGAAGTTGGGAAGAAAGATAAGGCCCTGACTGAGCAAGATGAGCTATTCGCTGCCGAGAAGAAGAAGGCGGAGTTCAATGCCGCCAAGCTGAAGGAATCGGAGGAGGAAGTTGCTCAACTCAAAGCTCAGGCCATCGAGCTTAAAACCACCTTGGATGCGAAAGATGATGAGATGACGGCTGAGCTCAAGGAGGCCGGGTATGATGCCTATCGGGAGGCTGTCAAGTCTATCATTTTTCTGAATCCCGGTGTAGAGCTTAATCTCCACGGGTTGGATCCCTTTCATGGGGTGAAAGACGGGCAATTCTGGGACTTCCATGACTATCGGAATCCAGTTCTTTTAGATCCCACCTCGTTGGAGCCGTTTAATTGTGATTCTCCTCCTCCCGTCAAAGAAGGTGATGCCACTGCCAATGCGGATGATGACGACACGGAGGCTTAATGTTTTGTTTTATCTTGTAATTTTTACTTTTTAGTTTTTTTCTGTGGCCTCCGACTTGTAATCGTGACAAATTTTCAGTTAAGTAATCCAGTTGAATTATGATCCTCATTGATCGTGTGTCGTTTGTTCTTTGAGTAGCAGCATCTTTGATTTTTAATGTCGGCATTCTTTGATGTCGGTTGTGGCCTTTTTCCCTTTCATGGAGGGACCTTAGCCTTCGGCATTATTTCGCCGTTTAAAGTCGTTTTGACCTTTATCACCTTCTTTGAAGGGACCTTGGTCTTCGGCGTTATTTCGCCGTTTAAAGTCGTTTTGACCTTTATCACCTTCTTTGAAGGGACCTTGGTCTTTGGCTTTATAAGCCGTTTAATGTCATTGTGACCTTTATCGCCTTCTTTGAAGGGACCTTGGTCTTCAGCTTTAGAAGTTGTTTAATGTCGTCATCACCTTTATCGCCTTCTTTGAAGGGACCTTGGTCTTCGGCTTTATGAGCCGTTTAATGTCGTATATAGCTTCCAGGATGTTCCCGGTTGAGGTTGCTGTAATTCCTACATTTAATAAAACATAGCATAAAAAATTGAAAACATAAGACCAACATTTTATGGCATGAGGTTTGTTAGTTGGGACCTCGTTAAAACCTTCAGCAGAAAAACCCTCCTTAGGGATAAAACCTGCTATAGGAAAAAGAGTACCCTTTATTACAAAATCGAAGTTACATGATGATTCAACTGTAATACCGCCGTAAGTCGGCAACGTTCAACGTTCTTGGTAACTCTTTACCTTTTAAAGTTTCTAGGTGGTAGGCGCCTTTCTCGGTTGCACGCTTAACTCGATACGGACCTTCCCAGTTTGCCTTGAGTTTGCCATCTTTAGCATTTCGGTTGCCAATGTTAGCTCTTCTCATGACTAAGTCTCCCACTTGGAAGTTTCTCTTAACCACTTTGAGATTGTATCTTTGGGCTATCTGCTGCTTCCTTGATAATTCTTTTATTCTGGCGATTTCCCGGACTTCGTCTATCAAAACAGAATGTTCACGAAGTAACTGCTCATTATTTTCGGTGGGATACATCACTCGCCAAGAAGGTTGACCGATCTCCACTGGGATAACCGTGTCAGATCCATACATCATTCTGAAGGGAGTTTCTCCAGTGGTACTGTGAGGCGTAGTTCTATAGCTCCAAAGCACTTCATACAACTTTTCTGTCCAACTTGCTCCTGTCTTTTCAAACCGCTTTCTAAGGCCATTTAGGATGACCTAGTTTGCATATTCCGCCTGTCCGTTGGACTGGGGATGTTCCACACTAGCAAAGTATTGTTTGATATGGAGCCCTGCTATCATTTCTCGAAATTCTTTATCAATAAACTGGGTCCCATTATCACAGATTACCTCTGCTGGGATCCCAAAGCGACATATAATTTGGCGGAAAACAAAGTTCTGAACTTTTATAGATGCTATGCTAGCCAAAGGTTCCAATTCAATCCATTTAGTGTAATAATCAACAATGACAATTAAATGTTTTAACTGATCTGCTGCGGGAGTGAATGGTCCAGAAGATCTAAGCCCCAAGTGTGGAAAGGCCAAGGCGTCGAGATGCTATGCAGATTTTCGGCGGGAACGCGAGTGAGGGGACTGTGTTCCTGGAATTTCTGGCACTTTGTTACATATTCTGTTGCATCTGTGTTCATAGTAGGCCAAAAATATCCCGCCCGCAAGGACTTTCTCTCCAGAGATTTCCCACCAATATGATGTCCACAACTACCTTCGTGTACTTCTGCTAGTACGTACCAGACTTCAGAAGGTCCGATACACTTGAGCAATGGTATGGATAACCCTCTTCTGAAAAGTTTCCCTTCAATTACGACGTATCTAGGCTAATTTTGGATAATCTGCTTAGCCTCTTTCTGATCATTGGGCAATACTCCCTTGGCAATATAAGTCTTCAACGGAGTCCTCCAATCTTCATCATCTATATGGAGAACCGCCCCTGGGGTCGGGATGACTTCGTCTACCACTGAATGTAGGGCCGAGGCTGACTTGGTACTTGCCAACTTCGATAACAAATCCGCCCTACTGTTTTCCAAGCGTGGGACATGCTTAATTTCAAACTTAGAAAATCCCACCAAGCTTTCTCTTACCAGGGCGAGGTACTTCTGCATTAAAGGTTCCTTTGCTTGGTAATCACCCTTTATTTGAGATACTACCAGTTGAGAATCTGAACAAAGGATCACTGTTGTAGCCCCTAACTCCTTGGCCGCCCTTATTCCCGCCAAACACGCCTCATATTTCGCCTGATTATTGGAAGTCGGAAATTCAAATTTAAGGGAGTACTCAACCGCCACTCCTTGAGCATTTTCAATCAACATCCCTGCTCCGGAGCCCTTTATATTTGAGGAGCCATCCACATATATCGTCCATGATCCCGGATTCTGATCCCCGGGATGTGTCATCTCTGCCACGAATTCTGCTAAGACCTGCGCTTTTATCGCCTGCCTTGGCTCGTAAAATATATCATACTGTGAAAGCTCGACCGCCCAGGCCATCATTCTTCCGATGAGATCGGGTTTGTGTAGGACTTGCCTAATCGGTTGGTTGGTGCAAACCGTGATGGGATGACATTGGAAGTATGGGCGCAAACGTTTTGACGCTAGTAACAGGGAATAAGCAACCTTCTCGAGCTTTTGGTAATTTAATTCTGATCCTTCATTTGGGCGGCACTTACCGCTTTGTCAGACACAACCAAGTACACATACAAAGTCTGGCCGGGATCTGATCTTGACAAAACTGGAGGTGACACTAAGACCCCTTTCAACTCTTGGAAAGCTTGCTCGAATTCTGCATTCCACTCAAAATTCTTCTTACTACGTAGCGTCTTGAAGAAAGGCAAGCATCTCTTGGCCGAAGCCGGCATGAAACGGGTTAGAGCTGCTATCCTTCCTGTCAGTTGCTGGACTTCTTTTATAGTTCTAGGACTCTGCATTTTTAGAACGGCACTACACTCGTCCGGGTTGACCTTGATCCCCCGATTAGTTAACATAAATCCCAAAAATTTACCAACTTCTACGCCAAAAGTACATTTATTTGGATTTAACTTGACATCATACCTGTGTAATTGGTCGAAGGTCTCCTCCAGATCCGCCACCGGGTCTTTGTGTTCCGGAGTTTTGACTATCATGTCGTCAATGTAGACCTCCAAGATCTGACCAATCTGCCCTGCAAATACTTTGCTATCATTCGCTGGTAAGTTGCGCCAGCGTTTTTCAGACCGAATGGCATCATGTTGTAACAGTATACTCCCATGTCGGTAATGAAGGAGGTTTTCTCCTGATCATCGAGATGCATGGGTATCTGGTTGTATCCCGAATATGCGTCCATGAAGGATAGATATTTATATCCCGCCATGTTGTCTACTAACTTGTCAATACATGGGAGTGGGAAGGGATCTTTTGGGTAAGCTTTGTTCAGGTCGGTGTAATCTGTACACATCCTCCACTTCCCATTGGCCTTCTTCACCATCACTACATTTGAGAGACATTCTGCGTAGCGGATCTTGCGGATAAATCCGGCATCTAGGAGCTGCTTCACTTGTTTCTCGATGGCTTCTGTTCTTTCAGGCCTCATTCGACGTTTTTTCTGGGCTACTGGGGTGCATCCCGGTTTAATGGACAGACAATGACATGCCAAATCCGGCTTTACTCCCGGCATATCGGACGAGACCCAGGCGAATAAGTCTTTGTTTCTCTTGAGGAGCTCAATAAGCCGCCCTCTGATTACTGGGGGCAAATTTTCTCCCACCTTCATGGCTTGGTCTTCTTTCTGTCCAATCTGGATCAAAATTTGATCTCCTTCTGGCTGAGGCCTCTTCTCTTCAAAGTTTGCGCGAGGATCTAGGTTGGTCATCATTACCCCATCCTCATGCAGCAAATCCCGACGCTCCATTTTCTTCTTACCCTTTCCTTCATGAATTTCGGCGGGCTTAGCTGGCGTCTTCGTGATTTTAAGGCTCTCCTGATAACATTGCCTAGCATAACTACCTTTTCCCCTTACTGTGATAACGGAACCATCCTCCCCGGAAAACTTCATAGCCAAATGTATGGTTGATACGATGGCGCCCAAGTGGTTCAAAGTCGGGCGTCCCAGTATGGCATTATAAGCAGATGGGCAATCCACCACGATGAATCTAGTCGTTACTGTCTTGGTGCCTGGCTTTTGCCCAAAGAGGACTTTCAAATCAACATATCCCTTTGGCATTATAGTGTCTCCTGTGAAGCCGATCAGACTGCCTTTGTGGGGGATTAAGTCCTTGGAGCCTAGGCCTAGCTTGTCGAACAGGCTCCAGAACATGATATCCGCCGAGCTTCCTTGATCAACGAAAATCCGATGAACTTCAAATCCCGCCATGCTGGCAGCAATCACCAATGGTTCGTTATCTCTAACCTGTTCCTGTGGCAGATCAGCATCAGAAAAAGACAGTACTGGGTTATTTACCTGGGCCTCCTGTGAACATGAGTCTCTGGCATCACGGGTCCTTTTTCTATCTTTCAGCCCCTTCCAGCTTGTTCCCCCCGCTATAACCTGGATTACTCCTCTGGGCGGGGATCCCCGATTACGCCTAGGGCTCCGAGATCTCTTTCGGGCTTTAGGTCCCGGATGTCTATTGGCTTGTGGTGATCTCGGTCGTCGACCCGTGGATTGGGGCTTTGCCTACGGTCTCTTCTGTCATTTGAATCTTGAGTGTAATTTCTAAGTCTCCATTGACGGATCAACTTTTCGATGGCATCCCGAAGCTAGACACACTCATTTGTGGAATGGCCCTTTTTTCGGTGGTAATGACAATTGCGGTTCTGAAATCGTCCCGAATTTCTAAGAGGTGGGGGTCTGTCCCTTATCTCTGAATTCATCACTTCCTTGTACACCGTCGCCGGTGACACTGTCAACGGGGTGTAAGTATTAAACATTCCTCGGGGGCCCTTCGATGGTTTATCCTGGGCCTTATCTTCCTTCCCCCGAGATTGAGGATTCTGCTGGTTCATTCCTTTGCATCCTTTTTAGCGGCTTGGGCTGCCTGAGCTCTCTCCCACTCCTCAATTCGTATCCATTCTTCAACTCTGGCCTTCAAGTCGTCCATGGGCGTTGGCTTTTCGCCAGCTAAAGCTTTGGCAAAGGCGCCTGGCTTTAACCCTTTGATAAAGAAATATAACACTAGGTTAGGTTCAACATTCCCGACCTCTAACACTTCGTTATTAAACCGAGTTATGTATTCCCTTAAAGACTCGTCTTTCATTTGTTTAATCGTGTTTAAGTGAAATTCAGATTTAAATTGTCTTTTGCTACTGGTAAAATGCAAAACAAAATTATCTTTAAGGGTCTTCCAATTGTTGATGGATTGTGGCGAGAGGTCAGAAAACCATCGGCTTGCTGCTTCTGACAAAGTCAAAGGGAAGGCCCGGCATTCGATGGCTTCATTGACTCCTTGGAAATACATGGCTCTTTCGATGGTACTCACGTGTAAAGTTGGATCCTTCATCCCATCATACTCTTTTAACTATTTCGCGAACTGGAAACCATGAGGTAAGGCATGAGACATAATCCAAGGGGTGAATGGGTTGTCAATGTAGCCAAACTCTGGGATATTCTCCGCTATGTGCTCTTGTGGGCCGGCCTGTGGGCCTCCCTGGTGTACCGGTGGCGGGTTGGCACCCCCTATTCAAGATGCCGCCCAGAGATCTTGATGGACAACATCTTCTCTCTGCCGGATCACCCTAATTTCCACCTGTTTCTCCACGTTTCACGAATCAGGATTGCCATTTTCTGGATTATTAGGGTTATTCGGTTGCCCATCTCCGCCGTTTCTTTCACTACGTTTAGGTTATCTCTCGACTTCCTGGATTGGCTCCTCTTCTACTACTTTTTCCTTACCCTTCCGAACCTGTTCTCGCTTCTTCAGGGTTTCTATCTCCTTGGCCTGTGCCTGCACTAACCTCTGCAACTTGAGAAATTCTGCTTCTAGGTTGAAAGGCGGTTGTGACCCTGCTTGCTGATCAGAACCCTCACACTGTTACCCATCTCCCAGATCTTGAAGTACGAGATCATTATAATCCCTATTGTGAGTGGAATATACCATTGCTAAGAATAGAGAAAACACAACTTTTTGTTACGTTCCCCACAGACGGCGCCAATGTTGTGATTGTACATGAGAGATAGCTTGGGATGATGGAGGTGGGTGTGTCCTTGATCAATACTGGATGTCCAATACGGCGTCCCGACTCCAAGATGGCGGTGTTGTCACCTGCAGAGACTACGACGCTCAAGTCAGTATCTGATTTAGGTTATGTGTAGTATATTAGAATAGAATGTACCTTGCATGGAGTGTTTATACAGATATTTATAACGAGCATATTAGGGTTGCACGTGTGTCATCGTGGGCCTGACCATCGTCATCTTGGCCCAATCCGGAGTCCACATTGTATTGTATATCCCGCTTGGTATCTTCCTAGATGTGAGCGGGTTATGATGTGAGATCCTGAGATGACATCTGATTAAATGCCGGGTTAACATAATCCCGGGCTATAACAAAATAAAAATTCTTAGACTCTTCTTTTAAGGCTCATACCAATTAAGCTTATGTCTTGAACGAGGGATGGGTTTGAAATTCCGTGTTATAGCGCAAGCGCAAAACAATAAGGCTTAGGGCATTGAGACACATAACATCATTTAATGAATCTTTTTACGTTAAACAACATCTAGATCTAAGGTTTAAAATGAATATTAAATATAAAGTCTGTTAGACAAGGGCCTCTATGCTCAAGAGGGGGGGTGAATTGAGCTTAAAAGATTTTTCGTAAATTCTTTATAAATGATAGCAAGACTTGAACAAAGTATACTTTAGTTGATATATGGAATTAAAAGACAATGAATATAGAAATAAAGGTGCAACAGAATAAACAAGTAAGAGTTTTAACGATAGAGAGAATAGCACCAAGTTTTATACTGGTTCAGTCACACGCCACTTGTGACCTACGTCCAGTCTACGAATCTCCGCCACACGAAAATTCTTTTACACACTAAGAGCACCCTTCTCAATTGGATACCCCAACAATTTCAAGGGCCTCAATCTAGGGATACCTCACCCTACAAATGATTTTGAAGGATCCTTCACCTTCAACAAACAAGAAGGATTCCTCACCTTCTTAACACATTAATTTAAACTCACCACAATGAAACTCTCAAAAGAGTAAATAATACAACTTCAAGCTCTAAGATATTTGATTTAAGGCTCTTTGTTTAATGAAAGAAACAGAGTAAGGGAAAAACAAAGAAAGCCTTAAGCAATAGCACAAGACCCTTGATTCAAAAAGATTGAGGATAGAAATACTTTTTCAATACAGTGATTAGCTTGCAAGGGTGTATCATACTTTTTGTCAGAATCCCCTTTTATAGACAGCAGAAATAGCAGATGGAAAATGCGCACAAATCATTAACATATTCGAATATGTATTCGAATATGACACTTTCATATTCGAATACAGTGATTCTGCATTTAAAATTTGAATACTGAGGGCTTCATATTCGAATATATATTTGAATATGGAGGATCCATATTCGAATAGGTATTCGAATATAATAATTCTGGAAAGTGGAACTGCCAAGGCACCATGTTTCTGGAAAATAACTAGGCCAAGGCAATATAACATATTCGAATATGTATTCGAATATACTGGTCAGAAAATTCAAATTTTATTTCCAGAACCTTGATATTCGAATATACAACCAATTTAAACTTTTCCAAGTAAAAGTCAAGTTTAGATATTTTCTTTGTAATTTTCAAGGAGGGTCTTTTCTTTAGAAAAATTTTTAGCAACTTTTAACATTTTCTAAAAACATGTTTGATTTTTTTTAAAAAAAAAATGTTTGTTTCACTTTCAAAGAGCCTTAATCAAAGTTATATTTATGCATAAGTTAAATCCTATATACCCTTGTTGTTGCAGATCTGTTCACTGCGCTTGTTCGCTTGATTTACCCTTTCAAGGCTTTGATTCTTGGTTTGTTGTGGAATCATCGAAACTCCAAACTTAGAGTATTTGCATTTACAAAGTCCATAGCTATCTAACTACTTTTATAACAAGGACTTTATGTTAGGGTGCATTTGGATTAGCGGTGGAAATTAGCTGTGAAAAAGAATTAATTGTCTGAAACATAATTAGTTTTTATTTGAATATATTTGCTGTGAGAAACGATTTTTATGATAATTTTTAGCTGAATGACCAAAATTTTTTTTCTCTGTTAAAAGAAGAATAAAAAACTTTTCTAATTGCAAAATCAAATAATCCAATATATGTTGCACCCAAAAATACCCAAACATGCCCTTAGTATTAAGGGTGGCAAAACGGGTCTGGCCTGGCGAGCCGTCCCACATAACCCACCATTTATAGGCGAGGCGGGATATATCGTAGCAGCCCACTTGCCCGCATAACCCGCACTTTTGACGGGCCAACAATTGTGCGGGGTGGGCTGGCTCGCGAGCTCATTTTTTTAACAAAAAATTGAAATTTTGAATAAGTTGTAGACAAAAAAAATTAATCGGGCCTTTTTTGCTTTTTGTTGTCAGGCCTGCTTTGTTCCATTAAACAAAAAATAAACACACAAAGACAAAGAGGCAGAGTGAGGCATCCAGTTCTAAATTTGTTTATTATGAAGTTAACATAAATTTCTTATATTGTTGTAAAACTAATACTTTGTAAAAATTTTAGATCTTTTGAATAATTAATTTTATTATTTTTATATAGTGTTGGGATAAATATATTTTTTGAAGTTTTTTTAGAATATTTTTTATATTTTATTAAAGAGATAATGAGATTTATGAGTTTTTAATATTTTTAGATTTTTTTTAATTTAATTGGCGGGCTATGAGGGTTAGCCCGCAATCCGCATAATCCTTCATAAAGTGGGCTGGGATGAAGAAATGGGCCCATTTTTCTCCGCGAGCTGGCCTGTCCTACCCCGCATTGCCATCCTTACTTTGTATAATGAGAGTTAATCATAAGAAAAAATAACACAATGGTTTGTCATCTTAAAGCTCACTTCATTATACTCAGTTAAAACTTCGATTCATATCAAAGGCTTAGATATAATTAAAATGGATTCATCAATCAATATACAAGATATCTTAATGAAGATATAAATAAAAGAGATAAAGAGATAGAAATATTTACACAAGAGATTTAGACCGGTTAACCACTAAAATAGGTTATGTCCTATCCCCACACTTGTGAGTTTTTTCATTTAATCATCATAAGTATCATTCAATCCGCATCTCTAGGATTAAACAATGGCCATTATACTTCATAGCCTCCTCATTACTCAGATGTGGTATTCTCTAGGCTTCTGCAATCGAGTATTCTCCTTTGGAGCCTACTGAGTATTAATTTCACCAAGCCTCTCCAGGTCTTAACAATAGTATTTTCCTTAGAAGAATCGAACCACAAATTCCTTTAGTACTATTTAATCAGTGCTATGCTTGGTCAAATAAAAACAATTAAAATTCAGTACTAGGAGGCAATCCTCGGTCGTCTCCCAATGACATCAACAAAACCATGACTCAATTCGCATATCACACGTACACTAAAAGGGAGATTTATCAAATTGCATAAAACTAAAGTGAAATAGAAATTAATGATTGAAAATAGTGAGAAAAAAGATTAACCTTATCGTTCAATTGCAATCAATTGTATCATAGTGTTAAGTATTTAAAATATTAACTCGTTTCAATATAGTGGAAAAACAGATTATTGTCTTCAGGGAGCAACTACAGAACAATTTAGTGCCAATATAAGACCTTGGGCGAAGTTTTCAAAAGGTTTTGAATTGAATTGAATTATGAAACGAATGCTCATAATGTAAAAGGAGTTTAAAACAATTTTAATAAATACTTGGATTTGAACTTGTTGTGCACTGTAACGATCTCTTTCTCTCTGTTAATTTCTATATTATTCGAAAGACCATAAGGTAAAATTTTCACTCACAGAAGATTTCTCATTCTGTAAGATTTTGTGATAATGAAAATACATATTCCAATCTCTTAAAAATATGTGAATTCAATCACGCAATAAGCAAAACCTCTAAATAAACGGTTCATAAATCAATATTTATCTCTAGGTTATTGCTTTATGAAAATCCTTTATCAGAACCTCCTTTTAAATCAAATTCTCATTTAATTGAAAAGGTTAGAAGAAAGAGAAGAAAGATTATTAAGCTTTAAACTCAACAAATAAAACAGATAGAGAGAAACAATCCAATTAATATAGAAAGGAACAAGAGATTTTGAGTGATTACAGTGCTAGCCACGTCCAAATCCAAGAATAGGAATCTAAGCTACCATCTTGAATTGAGAAACAATTGAATTCATAGATGAAAGTTACACAAGATCTCTCTTTGCACTATTTCTATCTCTAGAATTCTCAACTTCTCTTCTCAGACTCCTTTAGCTCCTATTGAATGAGGCCTTTTATAGAGATCCCAAATGGTTATCTTTGCTCAAAATAAGATAAAATAATATCAGATAAGGTTGCTTCAGATATTTTTTCCTTTTTCTTCACCCTTATCTTCTGTGCTTTTATCTATTTACCTACAATCCAATAATTTAGGGATCAAATCTTATCTAAATTAGTCCAAGATAAGGATAAACTCAAATAATCAACCAACTCTCTCTCAAATTAAGATAAGTATTGAATTTACTAAATTTAGGGGAATTTAATTAAAAGATAAACATAATATCATTTAAAATATATTCAAATAAACCACAAAATAGTTTAATAATTATCCGTCATCACATAGGTAACAAGATATATTCCTATTCATACAAAATTTCCCAGCCCAATTCATATCAACCAAACAAGTGCCTGTTAATCCACGATTTCATTACTTTCGTTAAGCAAGAAGATATTCATCAATTAGGTTCACCGATTAAGCATCTTTAAAACCCTATCTGATTATAAAAATTTAAGATCATTGAACTAACACATGATTAAGCATCTTGTGTGCATCACACTAATCTCTAACCTATACAGTTAAGAAAACTGTGAAAATATGTTTGAGTTCAAAACAAAAACCGAAATCATTAAGCACGAAACCTAGAAATTGTTTTCAAACATAAACAAGCAGAAATGAAATTAGATGATTAAGAAAATAGTAGAAACTGAAACAAATTTTTTTTAAAAAACCTCCAAAATATGAATGCAATCTAACCCAAAAAGTTAATCACTACAGCTTAGTCTTCCTTGGATGGAAGAATTAACAGAACAAAAATAAAAACAAGATAAAGAAGAAGGAAATCAGAAAGTGAATATAAAACCCTAGCAGAGAAGAAAAACGAAAATGAGAGTTGTAGGATAGTATAGTGTATATTCTACCTAAGATTGGGGGGGTGAATTAGGTAGGTTCGAAATTTCAGACTTTACGCACGGAGCTATTTCAAGATTGTAAATCCGTTTCAATGAGATAATGTGATAATATAGTTAGAGATTTCAAATGAAAGATGTAGTTTGGTATTGAGGTGAAATCAAAGTAATGTGTTGGTTTTAAATGATTGCGTACCCTTTATTAGGTGTAATTCACAATGTGCAAGATAGCAAAAATGTGTGTGATAAGCGTGTGTAATGTAAGCAAGCTAAAAAGAGGAAAAGAGATAAAATACAAGTGATTTATATTGGTTCGACATTCTAACCCACCTACATCCAGTCCCAAACCTAGCCAACCACTAGTTTGGATTTTCCACTATCACAAAATGTCAAATACAATTGTTTTAAGGTACAAGATTCACCCAAATACCTAGGTAACCCTTACCCAAATAACATACACACCAAGAGAACCCCTTCTCAATGGATTTGACAAACCACCTAAAGCACCTTTAGGATTTTCAAGCCACCTAAGCCACCCTTAGGATTTATGCCACCACCAAAGAACCACCACTTTGGATTTTCACCACCAAGAGACTCCCTCTCTTGGATGGTGGATGGGATTAGCACCTTCCGTATTGGGAGTGGCACCATCCTTTTTAGTATATAAATTTATGATTCTTACATATAAAAAGGATGGTGCCACTCCCAATAGAGATTGTGCCACTCCCAATAGAGATGGTGCTAATCTCATCCTCCCTCTTGGATTTTCACCTAAAGATCCAAATCTGGTGATTTTCTCAATCCATTAAGAAGATTCACTCTTAGTATAAGCAAACAATGTCTAAGTCACTACCTAAGGCTTTTCACAAAGCCACTCAAGGTTCTCCCTTAAGATTTACGCTAAACACACCAAAGATATCCACTTAGAATTTTAATCAAAAACCTTATGTGCACCACACAAGGAAATCCCTTAAGACAAGCCTATTTCCCCCAATCTCCTTAGAAACCCTAAGGAGAGAAAGATTTATGGGTTAAAGGTGCCAAGCACTTGATCCACTTGCACACTCACCAAATTTACAATGAATCAAACAAGATTACAATGATCACAATTCAAAATCTGAAATCAAAACAAAATAAATGGAAGGAGTTCACCTAATCTTCTTCAATTGATCTACATGAAGCTATCTTTCTCAATCAAGCATGTTAGAAATTCAGACCTTGATCAATTGAATGAAATCCACAAAGAAAATATTGTTTATTGATGCGATGATGAATGGAAATCTTGATGAATTTCTCAATCAATCTCTCATTGATGATCTCTCATGAAAACATGAAATTGAAACCCTAAGAGAGCAATTTGGAAGGTCTTTGATCACTCAAATTTTTGTTCAAAATGAAATTGATTCATTCTCTATCGATTAAAAAACTCAAAATATCTTTAAATAGGGTTTCAGACAACTATATATCGATATACAACTCCCCTACATCAATGTACATAGCATATTTTCTTCCCCAGGGTGCAGAGCAGCCAAAACCAATAGGCCTTTGATTGTTTGGTTATTCACTCCAATCATGTATTCGGCTTCTTTTAGAATATGCCTATTGTATTTGTTTCCCAAGACTCATTATATAGTTCCTTTGCTTGTAGGGGCCTTTAGTCTCTATTTATTATGAAAAAATAGACATAAGATAAGAATCAATCAAATTAAATGATAATTAATGCAAATAATAATTAAATCTCCTTTAATAATAATGACAAAATATGGGTTTATCACCAAACAAACTCATTGCACATAATTAAAGAAAATTGAATTAATTCAAAGCTAACAACATCAGCTTGACTTTTTTTTTGGGTCAAAGATGCAATTCTTTCAATTTGGAAAAAAGACTAAGCCCAATAGCCCAACAAGGGGTACAGAGAGAGCCCAACACAAAGTCACATAAAAAAAGAAAAGGGGGAATAGAAATCTACTGAACTAAAGTAGATGTGGATGAAAAATTCTGACAATGAGAGTATCAAGTATACATTTAAGATTCAATTTAGAATCATCTATCAAGTACTTGTAAGTAAACCCTAATTACGTCAGTTGTTTAATGTCGTTTCTTTTTCCTTGTCTACAATTTAATAGAGAGGCTCCAACAGAACAAAATGGCGTCGGAGCACCAAAGAATGTAGATTGAGCAAAATAGTTTTGTTGCTGCTAATCTGGGAAAAAGTGAGGAAAAGGTCCTCTCTGATTAGGTTCCACATTTGAGCTTCTCAAGTTCACAGGGGTAAAATGGTCATTGTTTATGGACATTGATGGCCAAATGTTAGAGCCTTCCAAGATTAGGAATGGAGCCTGAGGTGGCCTATTAAAGAAGGAAGATTTTGATGAAGTACTAGTACATGCAAATAATTGTGAAGCTCCATACCCAAAGGGAGATTGATTAATACCAAAAATGCCCCTACCAAGAGGGGTTCCTCTAAGTGAAGACAAGTGATCCATTGAAATTCCATTTGTTGGCACCACATTCTCTCCTACTGTGAAGTGATGATGAAAAGAATCAATAGGTATTTCCACATGAAGTGTTTCCATTTCTGAGGAATTATTGTTTCCCTACATTGTACTTTCATCTTCCTCCATTTGAGGTGTTTCCTTCTTTAAGGAATTATTTTCCTGAATGCTACTTTGCTTTTCCTCCATATGAGGTGTTTCCCTTTGTGAGGTATTATTTTCCTGCATAATACTTTCATCCACAATGTTAGCTGGAGGTCTCTTATCTCCACCATATTTTAATATAATCAATGAATTTGCCGCCTCTCTTACGGATTCATTAACCCAATCTTGGGAATGTGATTCTTGTCTACCTGGTTCCTCTTCTTCACTGATTTTTTCTTCGTTACCGGTGGCCTCAATAGTTTCCTGCATAAAAAAATGGTTAGTATCTCGAAAACATTGTTCTATGAAAAAAAATCGATAAAAACCACTGCTATATGAATTAAAATTCACACTCTAAAAGTACAAGACCTTAAAACACACACTTTTAAAAGTTTTTGTACTAAACTGCACATAAAACTAAGTTTAGAAGACCTAAATGTCATCTAGAAAGGGAATTTCATGGATACGTACATTGATTACAACTCCTTTTCTTGCATTTGACAAATTTATTTGCTCTTCATCATCTGGAAGTATTTTACTTTTTCCTTTGCAATTGCTTCTGGTTCTTATTGCACTTTCTCCTTTTTCATAAGAGAATGAAGAAATAATTCTTCTAGAAGAATCTTCTTGATGTGACTCGAAATTCACCGTATTTTCATCTTCATGATTCTTCCTGCTCTTTTTCGCCATGGCACGAGTTCTATAAACACTTTGATGAAACATTTCACCTTGTGCTAGCTTTCTTTTATTACTTTTAACGTGATCAGTCGATGGTGTCTTCTTTCTTTTGGCCGCCTCTTCTGCCGCCGTTTCCACTGCACAAAGTTGATGGTAAATTTCAGCAACCGAGCGCGTCTTTTCTTGTTTCTTCTCAAGCTCACCAACATTATCCTCTAGAGAAAGATGTCTTGATAATCTTTGATCATCAGTTTCATTATGATCATTTGATTCAATTCCCCTTGTCATGGAACATGATGATTCTCTTAATTCATTTTGAATTTGGATATCATCAGTAGGAATTGGCAAATTTTCTTTCCAACATAGCTCCTCAAAAGGACTATTGTCCATGCAATTGGGGTTCATAAGAACAATCTCTATATTAGAATTCTCATTTCTTTCATGACCTGTCAAAAAAAAAAGACAAATAATTATTATAGTATAGATGAAGTTGCTACATGACTGTGATTTTACATACATATTCTATAGGAATATATATTACAACTTTAAATCTGATATCGTCACTCCTATTCGCAAACTCACTCTAATTAATTTGGCTCTTGTATTAAAATAAAAGTTATCAGTGGGAGTAATAATATCAAATTTAAAGTGGTAATATTCGTTCTCTGTTCTATTTGGTCAAAGCTACCTCTTTCATTTGTGTGCTCTTCTTGAATGATGCCTTGAGAAACTAGTGGTGATAAAGCAATCAATTCTTGATGATAGAGATTATTATCTTCCAAGCCAAACTCATCCCCTAGATAAAACAAGAAAAAAAAAGTTTTGTTAAATTAAGCTATAGATGCAGTTTAAACTAGTAAACAAGATAATACCTACTATTCTATTATAAAAGTGATCTTCAAGTTATGTACCTGCTTTTGAGTCTTGTACTTGATTATCATCATTGTTCCCTATAACTTGACCACTTTCATAGCTCAGATCAAAGGGCTCATTCAAATCAAAGTCTAATTTAGTTCTAGAACTACTTGGCATTTGACTTTGTTGAATTTCTGAATTATTAACAATAGCATTAGTGGCAGCAGCAGTGTCAGATATGTTTATACTATTCACAGTTCGTCCATCTTCACTAATATGTCCTTCAACTGGAACTCGGTCCTCAGTCGCATTTATTGTAAAAGGCCAAAATGCTTTGCTGTCTTTTTCTCTAACTTCGGCGAGAAAACCACTGGATTAAAATAAATTACAATATGTCAAGATTAAAATTTTCACGTCAGGAAAGCAAAGTTGACTTAATTATGTATTTTTAAAAGAGTGGGTATGTGTTGCCTCCAGAGTAAGTCTAAGGCACTTATTCTACTTCATAACTTCTTATAGAAATCAAATTTCATCAATCCAACCGTTTAATCATAAAATACTATCATATTGAACATGTATAGCAAATTTTAGAAAAAACAAACATCTCTAGATGTGTCAGCATATAGGTGACATTTACTTACGTTTCAAAAGATCTACTGTTTTGCTAAATTAAATTTAATTAATGAAATATCAACAAGTTTTCAAATCCTTTGAAATTTTATATGATTGATCTATATATAAAGATCTTTCAATTAAAGGATTGACAAAAATCAATATGCATGAATAGATATTCAGCGGAATAAGTCGTACAACTCTTATTCCTAGAGTGAGAGAAATCCCTTCTCTTTTTAAAAAATATTGATAATATGTAGCCAATTAGAAGTAACATTCATTTAGTGTTTTATCCTAAGAAACTAGAGTATAATATTTAATAATAAAATGTCCATAATTTAATATTCTTAATTACCGTAAGGAGAAATTTGGTGTGCGATTGTTCACCCATTGCATGATACTATCCATCTTGAATCACCAAAAAAATTGTTCTCCCTCAGTTTTTGTGTCTCGTTGTCTGCATAAAACAAGAAACTAGCTAGAGTTACATGCACAATTAGCTAGAGCTTCCATATATTCAAGAATAAACTAAATAATTTAAAATGAAAATAAAGGTGTCTATAAACCTGGTCAAGCTATAATTAATCCAATTACAATGATAAGTGAAACCAAGCACAAGGAGAAAACACATAGCAACTTCTTAAGTAAACTTTGAGCAACCAAGTAGGGTAAGCAATGCTACTGATGACAAGTATAAAAGAAATACAAGGTAAAATTTCAAGTTAAGGTAATATAAAACCAATCAAACTTCCATTCACTATGTGATTAGTTACATAAAAAGACAACGGTTAATTAAGTTTTTAGTCTTCGTAAACTTTAGCGAGAGTATGTTTTTTAGTTTTTGAACCTGAAAAGCATGTTTTTTAGTCTCTGGAACTTTTACAAGAGTACGGTTTTAGCCCTTGAGGTTTAAAAATGTAGTTTTTAGCCCTTGATCTTTAGCGATGGTTCATTTTTAGTCTCTGAATTCTATATGGAGTTCATCTGTATTCCTCCATCCAGCTAAAGTTAAGGTCTAAAAACATATTCTCGTTAAAGTTTAGGGATTAAAATGCACACTTTGAAAGTTTAGAGACTAAAAATATACTATCGCTAAAGTTCATGGACCAAAAACTTAATTAATCCAAAAGACTATCACTAGCATTACAAAAGAACATATATCCTAATTTTCAATTCAATAAATTCAACTAAATAAATGCTCAAAACATGGTAGAATTACAACCATTGCTTCATAACATAAATTGAACTACAACCCTTCTGTATAATTTGATGACAAATACATGCATACTTGTGGCTAAAAATATTATGTACACACAAAATTTCTTAAATTTCATTATAAAATTATTCATCTTGAAGCAAAATTGTTACTTCAATAGAAGAATTAAAGCAAGGCCAAAAGCATGCCTCACAAAATCATCAAAGGATTACAAAAAGATTATAAAATAAAGGACATCAATGCATGACACCAAAATTTTATTAGGGTTAAATTTTTTCATAATTAATTTACCCCTCATCATTACATCGGCAAATTAGGTCAATTAAATCACGAGTAAGATAATGCATAAGGTAAAAATCAGACAATGAAGGAGAAACACTAAACAAAGACAAAACATGAACGGAGAAAAAAAAACCTAGAAGCAAGCAAAGCAAAAACTATAATGGACACCCATTCATCGATACGCAGACAAATTAAGCCAGTTAAAATTAAGAGAAAAATAATGTAGATTGTAAAAAACAAAGAATGAAGGAGAAAAGATACACACAAAAAAAAATGGAGAAAAAAGTAAAAAAGAGGAGGCAAAGCAAAAGCTGCGTTGGACTCACACCTACCATGCATAGAGAAGAGAACAAATATCTAAAACGGTCATCAAGTCAAAAGAAATCAAACTCTAGTTTTAATCAAAACAGAACCAAAGATGGAGTTTAGATCTAGATCGAGAAAGAGGGGGGGGTAATCGCCAGGACCACCATAATACAGAATTAAAATACTCACCCAAACAATCCCTTTACTACAATTAGGGTTCCAATTTTCTGCGATCAGCGAAAAAACCACACCATGAGATGGATCGGAGCAATCAACGCCGAATGGCAAAGCAGAGCGCAAACTTTTGATCCCTAGAGTGAGATCTAAGTGTAGAATGACACACAAACCCTAGAGAGAGAGGGAGAGAGAGAGAGAGAAAGATGGGGATTTTCGATGAGTTTTGGAGGTGAGAGAAAGTCAGGTAGATAATGACAGCGAAAATGAGTATCACCCAATCCTTAAAAGGGTGTTGCGTCAGGAATTGTTGTATTAAATGAGTCAAAGAAAAAATATACAATATTGTCTTGAGTCATGTCTATGTGTTCATAAAAGTTGAAGATATATAATTAAAAAAGTTGGATATAGAGTGAGAAGGTCAAGAAGAAATATACAATGAGCCGATGAATTCGAGCCACGTAGCAAGAAAATCCTAAAGAAAATCCACATGCACTGACAGACCTAGGACCCGTGGCTAGGGTGTAGAGCTGGCAAAATGGTTTGGGCTCGTTGGGTTGGGCCTGTTTAACCCATTTTTTGGGCCAATTGGGTTGAGTATTTGAGCCCACATTTCAAAAGTGGGCTGGCCCGCCACGCCCCGTTTTAAAGCGGGCCAAAGCGGGAGGGTTAAAACAGGGAGGTTGGCCCGCTTTGACCCGTTTTTAGTTACTTGTCATTTTTTTTGGTTTTTTGGATTTATATTTCAAGTACTTGGTATAAAATTTGACAATTCGATACTTGTTTGAACCTTGTTTCTAGTTCTATTATAATTTGATACTTTGATTTGGTTTATTGTACTTATATTAGTATATTGTAAAGTTGATAATTTGGTATTTGATGACTTAACTTATATATAATTTATGGATGTTACTTATATATTTAATAATTTTTTAAGAATATGAGATAATATATTTCTTTAAAATGGGTTGAATATAAGATAGTAATATATATATATATATATATATATATATATATATATATATATATATATATTATTTTTAAGAAAATGTGAATTTATATGAGTTTTAATTTTTTTAATGAAATATATAATGTTTTTTATATTTAACCGGGCTGACCCGCCAACCCACTCGAAAAGGAGCGGGTTGAGATTTTCAACCCACATTCGAAAAGTAGGTTGGCCCGCCCCGTCCCGTATTATGACGGGCCGGGCTAAAATGGGTCGGGTTGGTCCGTTTTGCCATCTCTACTAGGATGTGCAACTTAAATATAAAAAATTTTAAAAAAATATATAAAAATCAGTTAATTTAAAAGACTTTTGAATGAATTTTAGTCACTATTTAATGATATAGTAGACATAAAATTATTAAATTAAGCTAAATATAAAAATTTAAGATCATGGGATTTAAAAATATAAGTTAAGGGGGTGCAAAATTTAAAAATTCACAATATTACTCGTAAGTTTTCAAGTTGAGTACAATGTTGGCCCACCACCTTTCACATGGACGCTCTTGGAGAGTGATTGCCGGTAGAACTTGTTCCAAGCCCTAGTTCTCTTTTTATGGAAGAAGGTGAAATGCAAAAAATGTGAAGGTTTTGTAAACCCAATATTTTAAGATAATAGTTGAGTTTCAACGATAACAATGAAATCCAAAGTAAGGCTTTTATATAGATTCGGAGAGTTTCATGTTTTTGTATTTTAATAAAGTGTAAAACTAATACAAATAATTATTGCAATTACAATCGCCAATCAATTTAGATCTAATACAATTTAGATCAAAAGTTTTTTCTTTTGTTAAAAGAATAATTAAAAGCGTATATAAATACAAAATACAACTATCCAATATATATTGGACCAAAAGTGGTTCTAAACACACCTTTACAAAAGTTAATTAATTTAGTACCTAGATCAATTTAGGGAGTTGTTCAAAAATATCTCAATTTAATCCTCATATTTAAGGAATAAATTGATATATTTTTAATACTTTAGGTGACTAAATTGATTGATATATTTAATTTCAAGGACTAATTTTGTTTTTATGATTTCATGAAATAAGTTGATTGATGATTGTTAATTTTAGAAAATACTCTTTTTTTGTTTAATTGTACTCTTAGTCTCTATAATATGAGATTCATGCAAAACTGGACCCTATACTAAGATAGTTACATTTTGGGTCGCTATACATTTTAAAATGTTGTAAAGTATATTTTCCACCCATCATTTGTTAAAAACTAATCATGGTGCTAATCTAACTTCTTTCTTACCTCATTCTTCTCATTGTCCTAAAAGCGTGGGTCACTCGGATCAAACATGTTGCCACTAGATTCAACAACTAGATTTCATTCTCATTTGTCCTTTGAGGTTTCCAAAATGACTTAGGAAAGGGTAGGGTTGAATTTAGACATCCAATCATTCCACAAATAAAAATTCATAGACTCTTCTTTTAAGGCTCATACCAATTAAACTTATGTCTTGAACGAGGGATGGGTTTGAAATTCCGTGTTATAGTGCAAGCGCAAAACAATAAGGCTTAGGGCATTGAGACACATAACATCATTTAATGAATCTTTTTACGTTAAACAACATCTAGATCTAAGGTTTAAAATGAATCTTAAATATAAAGTCCATAGCTATCTAACTACTTTTATAACAAGGACTTCATGTTAGGGTGCATTTGGATTAGAGGTGGAAATGAGCTGTGAAAAAGAATTAATTGTCTGAAACATAATTAGTTTTTGTTTGAATATATTTGCTGTGAGAAACAATTTTTATGATATTTTTTAGCTGAATGACCAAAAGTTTTTTCTTTGTTAAAAGAAGAATAAAAAATTTTTGTAAGTGCAAAATCAAACAATGTTATATATGTTGCACCCAAAAATACCCAAGCATACCCTTAGTATTAGGGGTGGCAAAACGGGCTTGGCTTGGCGGACCGGCCCGCATAACCCACCATTTATACACGGGGCGGGTTATATAGAAGTCGCCCACATAACCCGCACTTTTGATGGGCCAACAATTGTGCGGGACGGGCTAGCCCGCGGGCTCATTTTAAAAAAAAACTGAAATTTTGAATAAGTTATAGACAAAAAAAAATTGAATCAGGCCTTTTTTGCTTTTTGGTGTCAGGCCTACTTTGTTCCATTAAAAAAATAAACACACAAAGACAGAGATAGAGTGAGGCATCCAGTTCAAAATTTGTTTATTATGAAGTTAACATAAATTTCTTATATTGTTGTAAAAATAATACATTGTAAAATTTGTAGATCTTTTGAAAATTAATATAATTATTTTTATATAATGTTGAAATTAATATGATTTTTTGAAGTTTTTTTTAGAATATTTTTTTATGTATTTTAAAAGAGATAATGAGATTTATGAAATTTTAATATTTTTAGATTTTTTTTAATTTAATTGGCGGGCTATGCGTGTTGGGCTGGGCTGAAGAAATGGGTCAGTTTTCATGTGCGTGTTGGCCCGTCCCGCCCCTCGTATTGCCACCCCTACTTAGTATAATGAGAGTTAATCTTAAGAATAACTAACACAATGGTTTGTCATCTTAAAGCTCACTTCATTATACTCAATTAAAACTTCAATTCATATTAAAGGCTTAGATATAATTAAAATGGACTCATCAAACAATATACAAGATAATTTAACGAAGATATAAATAAAAGAGATAAGAGATAGAAATATTTACACAAGAGATTTAGACATGTTAACCACTAAAATAGGTTATGCCCTATCCCCACACTTTAAGTGTGAGTTTCTTCATTTAATCATCATAGGTGTCATTCAATCTAAACAATGGCCATTATTCTTCAAAGCCTCCCCATTACTCAGGTGTGGTATTCTTCAGAGCTTCTGCAGTCGAGTATTCTCCTTTGGAGTCTACTGAGTGTTAATTTCACCGAGCCTCTCCAGGTCTTAACAACACTATTTTCCTTAGAAGAATCGAACCACAAATTCCTTGAGTACTATTTGATCAGTGCCATGCTCGATCAAATAAAAACAATTAAAATTCAGTACCAGGAGGCAATCCTTAGTCGTCTCCCAATGACATCAACAAAACCATGACTCAATGCGCATATCACACGTACACTGACGATTGAAAAATAGTGAGAAAAAAATATTAACCTTATCGTTCAATTGCAATCAATTCTATCATTGGTAACAAGATATATTCCTATTCATACAGAATTCCCCAACCCAATTCAAATCAACCAAACAAGTACCTGTTAATCCATAATTAGGTTCACCGATTAAGCATCTTTAAAACCCTATCTGATTATAAAAATTGAAAATCATTGAACTAACACATGATTAAGCATCTTGTATGCATCACACTAATCTCTAACCTATAGAATTAAGAAAACTATGAAAATATGTTTGAGTTCAAAACAAAAACCGAAATCATTAAGCATGAAACCTAGAAATTGTATTCAAACATAAACAAGCAGAAATGAAATGAGATGATTAAGAAAATAGTAGAAACTAAAACAAAAAATTTTTAAAAAAAAGCCTCCAGAATATGATTTCAATCTAATCCAGAAATTTAATCACTACAGCTTAGCCTTCCTTGGATGGAAGAATTAACAAGAACAAAAATAAAAACAAGATGAAGAAGAAGAAGGAAATCAGAAATTGAATATCCAACCCTAGCATAAAAGTAAAAAGAAAATGAGAGTTGTAGGATAGGATAGTGTGTATTCTACCTAAGATGGGAGGGGGGGGGTTTGAATTAGGTAGGTATGAAATTTTAGACTTTATGCGTGGAAGCTATTTCAAGATTGTAAATCTATTTCAATGAGAAAATGTGAGAATATAGTTAGATATTTCAAATGAAAGATGTAGTTTGACATTGAGGTGAAATCAAAGTAGTGTGTTGGTTTTAAGTGATTGCCTATCCTTTATTATGTGCAATTCACAATGTGTAAGATAGCCAAAATGTGTGTGATAAGCGTGTGTAACGTAAACAAGCTAGGAAGAGGAAAAGAGACAAAATACAAGCGATTTATACTGGTTTGGCATTCTAACACACTTACATCTAGTCCCAAACCTAGCCAACCACTAGTTTGGATTTTCCACTATCACACAATGTCAAATACAATTGTTTTAAGGTACAAGATTCACCCAAATACCTAGGTAACCCTTACCCAAACAACATACACACCAAGAGAACCCCTTCTCAATGGATTTGGCAAACCACCTAAAGCACCTTTAGAATTTTCAAGCCACCTATGCCACTCTTAGGATTTATGCCACCACCAAAGAACTACCTCTTTGGATTTTCACCACCAAGAGACTCGCTCTCTTGGATTTTCACCTAAAGATCCAACTCTGGTGATTTTCACAATCCATTAAGAAGATTCACTCTTAGTATAAACAAACAATGTCTAAGTCACTACCTAAGGCTTTTCACAAAGCCACTCAAGGTTCTCCCTTAAGATTTACGCCAAACACAACAAAGATGTCCACTTAGAATTTTAATCAAACACCTTATGTACACCACACAAGGAAAACCCTTAAGGCAAGCCTATTGCTCCCAATCTCCTTAAAAACCCTAAGGAGAGCAAGATTTATGGGTTAAAGGTGCCAAACACTTGACCCACTTGCACACTCTCCAAATTTACAATGAATCAAACAAGATTACAATGATCACAATTCAAAATATATATATATATATATATATATATATATATATATATATATATATATATATTTCACACCTCTATTATTCCACTAGCACCGTCGTGCCACTTCAACTCGTTTATAGTATGTTTGGATTAGCTGTGAAACTTTGATTATTTTGAGAATCGATTATGTGTATAATCGATTATTGTTATAATCGATTATAACATAATTAATTTTTTGTTTGTGTATGTTATTGAAAAGTGATTTTAAAGATAACCTTATATGTTTGGACGATATAAAAATTGCTTTTTATAGTATAAATTTTAATTATAAAATAAACTTCAAATTTTTACTTATCTAAAAAAAATATTTATAGTTATAACAAAAAAAATCAAAAAATTAAATCACTTTTTCAAAATTTATCCAAACATACCCTTTAAATTTCCAATAGCTTTTTATTTTTTATTTTTTTTAAAAAAAGTTTTTGTGATCACATTTAGCTTTTTATTCACATTTTCTCAATCGGTGTTAGTCAAAGTGTTTAAAAGTAGCTATTTGAATCTCAAAGTCGAAAGTTCAATCCTTTGGAGTTCTATTGGGAGAATTCTGACATTAAGGCGAACTGAATAAAATAGACTTCTTTTAAATAATTTTTTTCATTAAACTATAATAAAGTTTTGATATTATATATGATCCTATTAATACATGATAATTTTTTAAGACATAACTTAACAACAACAACATTAACAATATCTACATTTAGGACTTAAGCAACACCAATAACAAAATAGAAGTAACAACACCAACATATAGTAACAGTATATTTATATATATGGGTTTGCTAATGTACACCCACCTATTTTTTAGAAGGAGTGCGTTAGCAAGCTACACCTTTTAGGTATATTTTAAAAAATCTAGTTATAACTTGCTAATGCACTCCTTCTAGAAAACAAGTGGGTGTACGTTAGCAAGCCCCTGTACACCCACTTGTTTTATAGAAGGAGTGCGTTAGCAAGCTACACCTTGTGGGTGTATTTTAAAATTTCAAGTTATATTTGCTTGAACGTTTAATACATTATTTAAAATACAAGTAAATTTTATTTGTTAGATTACATACATACAAATTTTCAAATTGTATGAATTTTTTAGTTGATTTACATTGTATAAATTTTCAATTGATTGGTTGGATTGGCGAAATTCTTTTTTATAAAAAGTTATGTGCAGTATCATTTAAAAACTTTGACACCTTAGTGTCATTTGAATCCAATTCATATATATATATATATATATATTATGAGCCCTTTGAACATTGAGCTCTTGACGGGTGTCTACTCACCCCTACCTCAGGGCTGGCCCTGAATTGACAATACTTATGTCACAATTGCGAAAGTAATTGTTTCACAATAATTTTATTTTTTTTTAAAAAAATAAAAAACTACATCTACAAAATAGATATTTATATTTAGATAAATTAATTCAAAATTTTTAAAAAAATGTTATTATTATGAATATAATATAATTAATTTATATTTTTACTTATCCACTTTATAAAGGGCACATACTTGATATGGAGTATTTTCCGATTAGAGTAACACAGAGCAACGTCCTCTCTTCCCTCCCTTTCCCTCTCTACTCTACACTCTACGCTTCCCTTCTTCTCTTCTCTTCTCTCTGAAAATTCACGCCATTTTTCTTCCATTTCCTAATCCTACACCAACTGCTACACCAAACACACTTTATCTTTTTCCCTAATTCATCTATTTCTCACCATGAACCAATAATCTCTCTCACACAAACAGAGAAATAGATACATCTTTTTTTTTTTTTTGGTTATATGGCGTATCACAACCAGCAACTCTCACAAGACCTTCCACTTCATCATTTCACCGACCAAACGAATTCTCTCCGTTCGATATTACCGGACCAACTACCTTCGTCACCTGACCCTACCGCCAAACCTGTCTCCGACCCTAACCCTCTCCAAACCGCGCCCAATTGGCTCAACAACGCGCTCCTTCGCACTCACTACACCGACAACGACAATAACGACGACGGAAACGCCGTTACCGTTAACGGCGGCACTAACGGCAACAACGCCTCCTCCAATTTCCTTAACCTTCACTCCGCCTCCGACTCCGCCGTCGCCGCTGGTTCTCAACCCTCGGCGCAATGGCTCGCGCGGCCGATCCTCCACCGGAACCACAGCGAGGTGATTGACGACGTCTCCGCCGCCGGCGCCGGAGACGAAGCGATGATCGGCGGCGGCGAAAGCGTCGGCGGCAAGAGCGATGCGGCGGTGATCGGCGACGGCGAGGGAGGGATTGTGAACTGGCAGATAGGGAGGTGCAAGGCGGAGATTCTGGCGCATCCGCTGTACGAACAGCTGCTGTCGGCGCACGTGGCGTGCTTGCGGATCGCCACGCCGGTGGACCAGTTACCGAGGATCGACGCTCAGTTAGCGCAGTCTCAGAATGTGGTAGCCAAGTATTCCGCGTTTGGACACGCTGCTCAGAACATGGTTGTGGATGATAAAGAACTTGACCAGTTTATGGTAATTTTCTCTCTTTCTCTTTCTCTCTCTTCAATTTCCCCCAAATTTCTATGGATTCTTTCTCCTTTATCTGCTGGTTTCTCAATTCGCGTAAGAAATTGAGTCTGACAATTTGTTTTTCGTTGGTTTTGGATTAATTAATTAATTAATATTTTTATCGTGAATATTTTTATTTTAGTTTTTTCGGGTGAAGAAAAATTAAATTCGCTAATTTTACGGTCTGAAATTGTGAGAATTTTACACGTTGTACTTCGAATTGTAATTTGTTTTTTATTTTGGATTTCATTTCATTGTGTTCTTGGTCAATTGGCGTAATGATAACAGTTACTTTTGACGATTTTTCATCGATTCAAAACTAGAATTTATTTTTCTTTTAAATGAAAGATAAGATAGCGTACAATGATTTTTTTTTTTATAATTTTGCGAAGCGAGAAACCTTCTGGCACCCTCCAATGGAAACTTGGAATGGATTAGGGACTTGATGCAGAGGTTTCTCTGAAACAGAGGAATTGCAGAGAAATGAGGGAGCGAAGGGAATGCGATGTTTTCGGTTTGGTTGGTATTTGTTAATTAAAGATTTTTTTCTTTTTGTTTTTTCACAGTCAGAACGGAAATTGGTAAGAAGTGAAATAGTGACTGAATTGAATGGAAGGTGCAGACAGGTTAAAAAAAATTACTACTAACCAATTACCGTATTTATCTTTACCACATAACAATTCTTTTGAAAGAGGTGTTATAAAAATAAATATAAAAAATGATTAAACTAAATTGGTTAGTAGTAATTCTTTTCGAGTTTCAATTGCTCGAATTTCATCTTCTAGTTTTAAAGTCCTTCAATTTTTTTCCCCTTAATTTTATACTAAATTTCTTTTTCTTTGGTTTTAAAATGCTAAAATTTTGTTCCTCAAGTCATTAATGGCACCTTGGGAGACTAGATAGAAAAATGCCGGCAAGAAGAATTTAAGCATTCTGAAATTAGGGTAACTATAATCGCGCAAATCCTAAATTAGAAATGAAAAATACAATTAAGCCCTTTTTATAAACTGCAATGAAGTTTTTGTTCTTGTGTTTTTCATTAAATTACTGCAGTGAGATTTTTGTTCTCGTGTTTTTCATTAAATTTTCCACTACAGGCTTTTCATGCTTCCTCTTTCAAGCTTCTGTCAAAGAAATCCTTCTTTATAATTTAATTAGTAGTACTAATTAAGCTTTTCTCCTAAGTAATTAATATTGTGAAGAAATTTCTTTGAAGAATGATTATGTTGAACTGACATATAGTAGTATTTATGCATCTTTATTATGATATAGACATGTGAAGTTACTGTGTTGATTTTTATTTTTTATTTTTTATTTGCAGTCACACTATGTTTTATTACTCTGTTCCTTCAAAGAACAATTGCAGCAACATGTCCGGGTCCATGCAATGGAAGCAGTAATGGCTTGTTGGGAGATAGAACAATCTTTACAAAGTCTAACAGGTAAAAAACTATCTCTTCTTTTAGTAACTCTTGCATCTTAGAGTAAAAATAAATATATTATGTCTTCGAGTCAGAGTTATCTCCTAAGAAAACACAATAAAAAAACGACTAGAATATTTCTTCTCTGATTTCTTCTCAATAATAATGATATATTATGGAGCAGAATGGAAAAAATCTAATTTATATTGGGCTTATTACGCATAATTTTATAGTAATTTTGTAATAATTCTCTTGGGCTTAACCCTCTAACATCCATCTTGTTTTCTTATCCATAAATCCATAAATATGGATAAAAATAAAGGTATTTCCTCTTAAAATTAATCGCATATCGAGCATGTCATTCAACTTATTTTAGAGAAATAATTTTTATTTTTCCAATGTCCTAAAAGACTTTTTTTAAAAAAATAGCTATCATTTTCAAAAATGAAAACATTTCTAAACATGCTAAATTTTCTTTTTTCTTTTCATATATAGTCTATACAAGATTTTAAATCGTGAGGGCAGTTGCGTTGCGATTATAGTTACATTGCATTAAATTTGACTAAATATGATTAAATGAAACTATTGCAAATTGCAATTTTAGACTGATGCAGTTTTATTTTCTATGATAGATGAAACTATTCAAGAATCCATAGTGCTCTTTCCTGTTGTCCGTACATTAAGCATGTTATTATTCGATTCCTAAAACTTTTTTTGTCCTTAGAACAAAGTTTTCAAACTTTTTCATCATCTTGTGCACAAATTGAACAGCGAAAGAAAAACCCCTTTATTTTTCTGAGTACTAATTAAACAGATGATTGTTGTCACGTGATGGATGATGATGAACAGGAGTTTCGCCCGGAGAAGGTACAGGAGCAACAATGTCTGACGATGAAGACGACCAAGTGGATAGTGATGCCAATCTCTTTGATGGTAGTTTTGATGGTTCGGATAACATGGGATTTGGGCCTCTCGTTCCGACGGAGAATGAGAGGTCCCTTATGGAGCGTGTAAGACAAGAATTGAAGCATGAATTGAAACAGGTCAGGGATATTCTTGGCATTTCAATGTCACATTTTTAAACGGAATTGATTTCACCATATAAGGAAAAAATCTCACCATCAATACTTACTTGAATTGTTCAATTAAGATAAAACGATTGAGATTAATCAATAGAATTAAATTTGATTCTTTTAACGTTCCACTTAATCACGATCGTTCGATCTTTATCAAACTGTTCACATAAGTTCACATACTACAAGAATTGCTTATTGCAGCAAATCAGGATCCATTTAAACCACTTCGAATTTAGTGTTTCAAATAACTTGATTGGAATTTGTGTTGGTTTGACCAAAAAACAAACATGTACCTCTTTTTTACTTTTTTTTTTTTTTGTAATTTTATTTTCTTTCATCTTACAGGGTTACAAGGAGAAAATTGTGGACATAAGAGAGGAAATTTTACGCAAAAGACGAGCTGGGAAACTTCCTGGTGACACAACCTCTGTTCTTAAAGCTTGGTGGCAATCTCATTCCAAGTGGCCTTACCCTACAGTAAGTTTCATAAATAAGATCTCAGAATTCACATTACCTAATTTTTTGAAAAACAAAAGAAAAATCCTTTTAATTTTAAACACATACTACTACTTTGGAATTTGATTTTTCATACAAAAGATTTTCGCAATGCTTTTATTGAACTTCGCGGTGTGAGGTTTTCATTGGACCGAGTTCTGAATTCCGGTTATATTGCGTTATAATGAGATGTAGCCAAATTCACATTTATGAAAGTGATGTAGTCGTCATAATTACCAAAACTCTGTTACGTTGTCGTTGCATCAGATAATGTGGATCGCAAATTAAAATCATACGTTGGATCAATTTATTGAACTACGAACGTTCTCGTTGACAAATTTATCCTAAAAAATTGCCTAAAACTGAACAAGTAGTCTTAGTTCATGTGTATTAGTACTATAGTAGTATTTGTTACTGCATGAGATTTATCAAGTGATCTTCTTTTCAAAGTAAATTGTATCTGTTTTCTCACAGCAAACTCATCAATTATGTGTTTTTTTTTATTTTATTTTCAGGAGGAAGATAAAGCAAGGTTGGTGCAGGAAACTGGATTGCAATTGAAGCAAATAAATAATTGGTTTATCAATCAAAGGAAGAGGAATTGGCACAGCAACCCTTCAACTTCTACTGTCTTGAAGAGCAAGCGCAAAAGGTGAAACTATCTAAATTAGTCTTTTTATTTAGAAAAAATTACACTAATCTCTCCGGAATTAACACTTATTACATTGACATTTTTTGGTCGGAAAAATAATTACGCACATTTTTCTTAATTTATGATTTTTAAAGGAACTTTGTGCAAGATCCGTCTATAAAATAAGTCTATAAAATAAGGAAGAAAGAGAGATATGTGTGATTTCAAAAAAAAATTAAAAATTGGGATCTAATAGCAATCTATAAAGTAAAGGATATTAGTATTACTTAACAAACAAAAGGTTGTTAATACTGTGTGCATTTGATTTTACACTGGAATAAATTAAACTTAGATACAAAATATGAACATGTGTTTTTATCAATCAAATTCACAATCAATTTATTTAGTTCGGTTTGGGTTATATCATTGAGTTCAACCCAAACTAACACAATCCAATCCGACCTCCACTGATTTATGTATTAGATCTTGCCATTTCAAATATCATAACCCAATCCACAACTCAATAACCAGTTGACTTTTATTTAGATGATTGAATTAGATTTAGACTTTATCAAAGATGAATTATACTATTTTATGATGTTTATTTTGAAAATTTAATTAGTAATATTATTCATTATTGAAAGTTTTATATAGTTGAAATGTAATAGTAATTTTTAATTATTTTAATTGAATAATTCAATGATAGAAACCAAACCTACCCATTTATGTAGTTCGGTTTGGATCATAAATTTTTTTGTGCTTACCCCAACCTGTGCACCCCTATTCAAAAGAGAGATCGATGTAATTATTCTTTTATTTATTTTATTTTTAATTGAGCTTTGCACCAATCTTAATTTGAAAAAAGTAGTAATGCAGGTGATCGCAGCGTTGACCATAACATGTAAATGGAGCAAAAGTCAAAAAACCAATCCCTGAATATTCTCTAAAAGTTCTTTCTCTTTGGTCAATCATGTTGGACACCAAAAATTGATTCAATTCAAAGGAAGAAGACAATGAGAAAGAACCACCATTTGTTTCTGTTGATGGGCCAGAGTTTTAGAAAGATCATAAGGAGCTATTATTGATGAACAATTTTACTTTTGCTTCAAGGGCTGCATATATTATATATATAGTTTTAGTACTTTTGCTGATGCTACATAATTAGGATTTTCAGTTAGGAAATATAAATTGGGCAACTCAACAACAGGATTATAATTTTTGTTCTAGTTTTATGCTTTGTGAAATATAAATAATATAGTTAGGGGTTGTGGGTGTACAGTATAATAATTTGTCTTTTTTTTTTTTATTGTTTTTCCTATAATCATACTAGTAGTGTTTTTTTTTTTTTTTGTTATTTAAGTTGGTATATTAGGTTTACCGTCGAGAGTGTAGTTCTCAACTGGTACGGGATTCTTTATGCTAAACTAGTAGTGTCCAAATCAACTTCTGAGTACGAAACTAGAATACATACTAGCAAGAAAGTCTTGCCGCTTATAATGATTTTGCCTGAGTTGTGCAAGACTGTCTCTCATAAAAGATAGTCGTTGTTTAGAGAAGGACAAAAATGTTTTTTCTTATGTGCTTTTGATGCAGTTCTATTCTCCAATCAAAATTGAAATTTTATCTTAGTAATTATATCATCCTTTAATATTAACTTTTATTAATTTTGATTGAACAACAAAGCTAAAAGCACCTTAGAAAATGTACTTAAATTTTGTCATTTGAAAAAAAAAAAAAGCGGTATTTCGGATTTAGGGGTAACTTTATTGTAGAAAACTAGAAATAGTATAAAGTTTTTACTCACATTTTAAATATGATGCTTGATGCATAAACTCTCTTAATTATCAGCGATTAGCGGATAAATATTAGTGTGGTGGGTTGTTGTGATTTGATTTCTAATTAGATTGATTTGCAGTGTGGAAATTTGGGTGTAATATAGACAAGAAATGGAAATAAAGTTGATATTTTCCAAGTTTATAGAATCTGTAATATCTGTCTTTTGTGATCTTTGTCTGATATAGAAAGTTGAGGAGTGTCGGCATTAAACACTAAATAGAAAATAGATAAATTATATAAGAAATCATAACTAATTCGACATACAATAATTGGACCTTGAATTCGGTTTGTGAACATTTTCTTAAACAGTGAAATATTCTTAATTATGACTTATGAGCAAAAAAAATTTCATAATACGTGGCTAATTATTACTAGCCACAAAATTATAACGCCGGCATATGATTATCTAATATCTAGTATGTACATAAAAAAAATAAAAAAATCAGGATCGCTGTGTTTTTGGACAACAGCAACATTAGTCGGCAAAACGGCCAGCCCATTTGGACTGCCCAAAAAAGCCCAAATAATTGTAGAGCCAGGCTTTCAAAATATACAAATTAATGAAGTCCAAAAAAATATATACTAATTAATAAAATTAGTCCAAAAAGTTAATAAAATTGTTTTTTTTTGTCGGGCCCAATAGGAGCTTATGTTTGGGTGCTGGGATTCACCTCACACTACTTGAAAATGACATCACCCTTTTTGGACATTAGTGTTCAGAATTCACAAAATAGTGAAAATGAAAAGCAAATCACCTTTGTTTTTTCGGACAGCAGCGTCCGGAAACACGTTCTGCTGCTGTCCAAAAATGGATAGTGTATTTTTCAAATGGGGTGATGCGAATCACTGCGCCCTTTATGTTTACTAGTTGTATTTTGAAATTATTACCTCACTTTTTTTCCTTCGTTTTCCGGTTAAGCGTGCAAGGAACTAGAAATGCTTTCACCAAAATTATCTTGCCAATTGTTTTAATTTTTTTTAGCAGGTGAGGACCTAAGCCCCCAAAAGAAAACTACAACTCAATAGACTTTAGATTAAAAACTCCATAACTTAAGCTAGTAAAACACTAGATAGCTAAAAAAGTGGGGAGAAAAACATCTTAATACTATCATTAACAACACTACGACAAGAGCATTTGCTTCTTGAAAAATATGAACAATGCAAACTTTCCACGTGGAAAGTAATAAAAGCCTTAATGAGTTCATTAGGCACAATAGCAGACACTAGATCTATGATTTCTAACTTGTGAAAAATAATAGCAAAAAAATTTGAAGGCACAATAAATTCAGGAGTGTGAATGAAGTTATTTGTCACTACAAAAGCAAGTAGCAATCATTACCAAAATAATTTTTCAACGCCAAGAAGAATATTTATCAAAATTACGAGCTAGATTAGTAGGAATCCAATCATTAAAGTCCATCATATATGAATAAAAGAGTCCTATAAGAAGGATCTACCAAATATTAACAAATTGAAATTACATAGTAATAAGACAGACTCTAAAAACATGCAAAATAAACTCCTTAAGTTGGAGGCAATTATATCCAAATAGATCTCCCAAAACCTAAACAAGCTTTTAAAGATTAGATGGCATCCTTCCACAAGTTAAGTGCCACTCAAAAGTTTGAAGTAATTTTGTTTTGCAACGCTAAAACTTACCATTCTCTGTCTTTTTTCTTACTTATTCTTGTTTGAATTAGAATTAAGTACTTTAACCAATTTGATTATATTGTAATTTCATATTTAAAAACAATAAAAACTTAAAATCACAATTTATTTAAGAAAACATATTTTGTTTTTTAAAAGAAAATTAAGCATTTGGATTACTCTCCTAAAATTGGCGCTCTCTTCTTTATCTTGTCTTTGTTTATATTGCCAAATCTGTTTGTCTATCTCTTGAAAAATTTCACTGGAAATTCTTATGGGTCGGGAGTGGAAGAGGAAGGAAGATTGATTGAGTGGGGTGGAGAAAATTTTGTCAATCTAAAAAGTTGGGGGGGGGTATCAGGGATTTGGAGTCGCTCAATATAGCAGTTTTGGCTAAATGGAAATGGATAATTTTAAATAATCCAAGTGGAGTGTGGTGTACAGTCCTTATTTTTAGGTATGGAGTATCTTCCTTGACTATTCCATATCTAGTCTAAATTTCAAGAATGTTGAGAATCCTTTAAACTCATCTACTAGGAAAGTCAGTTAGATTAATGATTGGATAACTATAGTTAGTTAGGAGATATTTTCTATATTTTGTAAACCCAAATCTATGTAAATAAATAGCTTAATCCCCTTTGTACTATTAATTCAATTAAATTTTATGAAATCATAAAAATGCATTTCTATTTTCTTTGATGTTCTCTTGCAATGAGACTTGAGATTTCACATGGTATCAGTTACGCCATGATGATTCATCCATGGCTTTTGCATTCGCCAACTTTGTTCCTCACACATTCTCCAATGCGATCTCCAGAAAACTCATCGATGACAATATCCTCATGTGGATGCATCACATTGAGGCAACTATCAAAGGATTTTGCTTACAAAAGCATATCCTTGGTCTTGAATCTGTTACAACGAAATTCCTAAACGCCGGTGATGAGAAGAAAGGTGCTCTGAATCCAGAATTTGAGAATTTTGAATAGTAAGACAATTTGCTGAAATCTTGCCTCCTTGAATCCATGGATTCACCGTTCAAGATCCGCATGGTCAGATATAGCTGGTCCTATCAGATATAGTAGATTCTCAAGATTTACTTCGCGTCGCAAACCAAGGTACACATCAACCAATTGCGAATTCAATTGTGTGGTATCAAGAAGACGGGAAACCTAGCAGATTATCTGGTTCAAATCAAGCAGATAATTGAAACGCTAGCTGCAATCGATGCTCCTCCCACAACAGAAGATCACATCAACGCCATTTTCGATTGGCTCTCGAAGGAGTATGATGCGTTTATCACGTCATGCATCACACAAACAAAAGCTTACTTTGTTGCAGAAATTGAAGTGCTCCTAATGTATCAAGAAGAACGATTAGAGGGGCATAAGAATCGTGACTCTCTAGTCATTCAGGCCAATGTCGCTTAGAATCAGAGCAAGAGAGGCGGTTATGGCGGCAATCGTGGCAAAGGACACTTGTAGAACAGAGGGCATGGCAGGTCTGGAAGATTTAATAGCAATGATTCCAATATAGGTCGTGGCTCCAAGATCCAACGTTAGCTTTGTGGCAAACATGGATACACTGCGTACAATTTTTGGTATCGCTATGATGAGAACCTTCCTGATCCTCGTGCTACAAATTCTAACATCTCTGACTTAAGTTCTCAAGCTCCTCCATCTCGAGCTCTAATTGCTACCTCCACTGATCATTCAGATATGGATGATGTTTGGTACATCGACACAAGTGCCACTAATCACCTAACCAATGACATGAACAAACTCATGCTAAAATCTGAATACAATGGTAATGAATAAGTCTTGGTTGGTAATGGTAACAACCTTAGCATCAAGCATGCAGGCACTTCTAAATTTCATTCTCCCTATAGTTTTTTTCATTTTACATTGAATAATCTCATGCATGTTCCTAGCATAACTAAGAACCTAATTGGTGTGGCACAATTTTCTAAGGATAATCGTGTATTTTTTGAATTCCATCCTAACTTATGTGTTGTTAAATGCCAGGCAACCAAGAAGGTGGTTCTGCGAGGCAAGCTTAAAGAAGGCATACATTTTTTATTGACTCAAGTTTTTTCATCCTTCTGTATCTCATAATATTGATGTTTCTAATCATGTATCTGCTTTGTATTCTGTTGTGAATTGTAATAATTTTCGTACTTGGCATTCTAGGCTAGGACAATGCTTTGATAGGATTACTAAACATGTTCTTAGGCACGGTTGTATACCCATAAAAATGAATAAAATCCTGTTTGTTTGCAGTTCATGCTATCTTGATAAATGTCATAAATTACCTTTTGCTGATTATGTATCTGTGTACACTGAACCCTTACAATTGGTTTACTAAGATATTTGGGGGCCTCTCTTGTTCCTTCAAGAGAAGACTTCAGATATTATATTATTTTTCTGGATGCCTACTCTAAATTCTGTTGGGTTTATTTCTTGCAAAACAAGTCTTAGGCATTAGACAATTTTATTAAGTTTAAAACAATGGTTGAACTTCAATTATAGCAAAAGATCAAAGTCCTAGAAACTGATGTAGCAAAGGAATATGTAGCCTTCTCCAATTCCTTCAAGCAAATGGCATTACCCACTGGTTTAGTTGTCCTCACATGCATGAGAAAAATGGCTCACCAGAGAAAAAGCACAGACATTTGGTGTTATACTTTTTCTTCTACAACCTTTGTGATTAATAGACTTCCTACACATGTTCTCAATATGAAATTTTCTTTTGAAACTTTGTTTGAAAAAATACCTAATCATACTCTATTTAAAAATTTCGGGTGTAGATGTTATACTTATTTGCGACCTTATAATAAACATAAGATGGATTATAGGTCTAAACCATGTATCTTTATTGGATATAGTTGCAATAAAAAAGAAGATAAATGTTTAGATTCAGATGGAAAAATTTACATTGTGAGACATTGTATTTTATGTGAAACTCAATTTCCCGTGCATCACCAAAAACATGCTTCTTATGACTCTATTGCTTCTAATAATAACATTACATGTGTCCCTACTATTCCTATTGTTAATTGTGATTCTAATAATACAACTACTGTCACTGTCACTTCTATGCCTTTGCAAAATTTCCCTGCTACTAATAATCTTTAAGTATCTTCTACTATTCAACAGGTTGATCTACAATCTTTTCCTCATGTCTCTCATACTCAATCCAATCTTGTAATTGTTTAGGACTTGCATCCAATGCTTTGGATAACAGTTCTAAGGCTATGGTCAATCCTCAAACCTCTGACAGCATAAACACTCATAAAATGATTACAAGATTAAAAGCTGATGTGTTAAAACTCAAAGTTTTACTTGTTGAGAATAAGCCAATCTCTATTGAAATGGCTCTTAAGAGTCCAAAATGGGCTTTTGTGATGGTAATTGGGCTTCGAATCCCCAAGATATTCTGTCCATTGTCTATTTCTTGGACAAAACATGATCTCTTGGATGGCAAAAAAACATGTGATGTCAAGGTCTAGCACAGAGGTCGAATTTCGAAGCCTAGCTATAGTCCTAGCAGAAATACGTGTCAAATCACCACTCACTAAGCTACATCTACCTTTAAAGACTCCTCTACTATTGTGGTGTGATAATCATGATTGGATAACTATAGTTAGTTAGGAGATATTTTCTATATTCTGTAAACCCACAATGTATATAAATAGCTTAATCTCCTTTGTACTATTCATTCAATTTCATTTTATAAAATCATAAAAAGGTATTTCTTTTATTTTCTTTGATGTTCACTCGAAAGGAGACTTGTGATCTCACAGAGAAGGCTGTGGAAAGTAATTGAAAATGTAAAAGGCAATTTTAAAAAATTATTTGAAGAATGAATGAGGAGGATGGTGGGAAATGAGAACAACACATCCTTTTGGGTGGACTCATGGGCGGGTGACAAGCCACTTATGCATTCCTTCAATAGGTTATTCTCAATGGATAACAACAAAAAAGCAAAAAATAGTAAAATTGGAGCTTTGGAAATGGGTAGATGGGTTTGGAATATAGACTGGAGGAAAACATATTTTAATGGGAAGAAACTCAATTAGCAACCATATTGGCCCTAGTAGCACAAGCATCTATTTATCCTTCTATAGAAGGTAAATGGTTTTGGAAAAATAGGGTCTACAGGTATGTGTTCAGTTAAAACAACCAGTCCATTAATATTTACCTCTCTATCTAATCTAAATTAGTACCACCAAAAGCATCCTTATTTGTTTGGAAGTGTCTATGAATTTACAACTAAATATAACCTAGCTGTTAGAGGTATTGCCTTGAGTGAGGAGATGTTGTGCCCTTTATGTAAGGAGGAAGTGAAGATCACGGATCACCTTATTTTCTTTTTTACTTGTTGAGTTGCACATCATATATAGTCTTATGTTTACTCTTCTTTTTCTTTGTCTGTTGTTCTTCACAAGTCTTGTGAAGGTCATTTCAATCAACATGAAGCACTTTGGTACAATAAAAAATCTTGAAAAGGTTGACATGTATTCTGATTTGCGGTGATTTGGATCTAATGGCTGTGGAAAAATAATATTGTCTTTGAGGAGTGTACTTATAGCATTTAAAATGCTATAGATCTAATTTGTTGGAGAAGCTAGTCATGGTTGGAGGCTTATGTAGTGGGGTTTCTCTCAAAATAGGTATTGAATCCACCTTCTTGTGTTCAAGCATACTCTTAGGAGGATCCCTCTTGGTGTTAAATTGAGCTAATGTGGATTAGAGAATGCATATTTTGTATGGATGTATGTGCTAAATGCTTTGGTAAGCTATCTGTTTTGTAACTTTCAGGTCACCTTTTCAATGTACTTTAGTACAGAAGCTAAATGATTGGGATTAATGTAACATCTCGATGTAGTTTCTTATTCTTATATTGGTTTGCCTTATAGAGTTGTTTGTGTCAATACGCTTGTAATCTTTGTTTACCTTTGGTGCCCTATTAGTTATATATGTGTGTGCGTGTGTGTGCGTGTGCGTGCGTGCGTGCGCCTGTGTGTGTTCCACAAAATAGGATTGGCCTTCTAAGCAACAACATTCATACAAACAACAAAAGCCCAATCAACAAAAACTTAGCTCAAAAAAATAAAAAACAAAAAGCAAAAGCTCCTCCCTTCTTTCGACGCGCAAGAACTTTTGACGACGGCGATGTGGCGGCGGTGAACGCGGACAGCGACGCTAGCGGCGACTGGTGGTGCAACACGATTGGTAGAGCAAGAACAAGTGGTCAGCGGCGACAAAAACAAAGGTAGTTGGCGGTGGGTGGTTTGGGTGGTAGTGATTAGAGAGGCTAGAAAGGGAGAAAGTGGTGGTGGTTTGTGGTGGGGGTGTTTTGTGGTTCCTTGGAGATGGGTGTGTGAGGTTAAGAAAGGAAGAAACAGAAGAAGAATAAGAGAGTGATGCGTGTGATTGAGTTATGTTTCTATGAAGAATGAGGGAGAGTCAAGAGTTAGTATTCCATTTGAAGAATGAAGAAGAATTATAATGATATTGAGAGTGTGTACTGTTACGAAGAAGGGAAGATGAAGAAGAGGAGGAGTAGGTGTAGGTGTGTGTGACTCTATTGTGTGTGTTTGTGTTTGTGAAGAGAAAGGAAGAATAGTTGAAGAAGGATAATTGAAAGAAATGACAATCAAATAAAAGAGGGTCCTTAAGAGAAGGAAGGGAAATAATTAAAAGAAGCAGGGAAGAGAGTGACGTGAAGGTGAGGAAAAACAAGAGAAAGACGGTTGTGAGGTTAATAGTGGGTCCCCTAGGATTTTGTGAAAAATGAGTATAAATAGGGATGAAATAATGAGAGAAAAATAAAAAATAAAATTAAAGCATAAAATATAATAATATTTGAAAATAATGGATAAGGATTAGAGTCGTCAAAGTGAGCCAACCCGGCTTACACGGGTTGGCTCACCATGGGTTGAAAAATTTTTTAGCTCACGTGAGTTGGCTTACACGAGTTGCGAGCCATAATTTCATCAACCCAACCCAACCCACTCCGAGTTGTGGGTTAAACGAGCTGGCTCACCAAACTAACAAAAAAATTTAAAAAAAAATTAAAGTAAAAAAATGACTCTAAATACTGCTGTGAAGGGAAAAGAAGTTTTTGACACAGGAAGGAAGCATGAACAAGGGTTTTTCTTTTGTGAATTGTGTGAACGAGGTGTTTGGGTTTCTTTCAAGATTTTTATTTTATTAATCTAAGTCCCAAAACAACATAGAGAGAAATATAGAATCAAACCCTTACTTTCTTGAAGAAGAATAGACGGGAAGCAGCGGAAGAAAAACGAAGGTGAGGACCGAAGAATGAACTGACAATGACGATGACGGTGACGGCAACAGTGACGGCGACAGCGAGGAAGCAAGAGCTTGAGGCAGCAACGGCGTTGGCGCACATTGGCACAACACGACTGAGAACTAAGAAAGAGAGAGTTTGGTGTCTAACCTAAGGTCTTTGCTCTTTGGAAGGGAGTGAAAAAAATTAAGTGTATTTTATTTTAGGTTAAAGTCCATGAGGAAGAGGAGGCTAAACTGAAGTTTAATATATTTTTTAAAAAAATTAACTCAACCCACGGCCCAACCCGACTGTAACCCGTGTGAGCTGCGGGTTAAGTGGGTCGAGTTATACGGGTTGTACAGTAAAACGAGCTGAATTTTTTGTAACCCAACCTGGCTCTAACCCGCGGTGAGCTGGGTTAGCTCACGGGTTGCGACTCATATTAACGGCTCTAATAAGGATGAGGGAGGTGAGGATAGAGTGTCTCTACTTAGTCTTGATGCTATTTTATTTATTAATTATTAACCTTCCTTCTATTTTTAGACCTGCGCATCCCTAGGCCCATTTTACCTTTTTAGCTCCAAAACATATTTCACCTATACGGCCCAAAAACTACTAACTGCACCACCCTCCCCTTTTGTTTTTTCTTTTTTTTTTCAAATGACTTTTCCCTTATTCTGATCACAACACCCCTATGATTTGGCAACATTAATCTAAAAAGGCCAAATTTTCTAAAAACAACACATTTTTTGTAATTTTCTTATAAAACTAGTATTTTTATCTTTTTTTTTCTAATTTTTGGTATTTTTCACATTTTTGGAGAAAACCCAGAGAAAATATGGTGTTCACAAATGCCCCTTTTTACTTGCTTCTTATGAGAGAAAAGGAGTTTGATTGAAGTATAAACAAGTAAAGAAATGAACACGTATTTCAGTTAGAAGGAAAACTAATTCCTAGAGAAGATGATGAAAAGATGAAAACTTGATAAAAAAAAAAGGATAGAAAATTATTGGACCTATGAGAGAAGAAGTGAAAAAAATTGAGATGAATGAGAATAAGATAAGGGATGATGACCAAACACGGGTGACTTATGAAAGACAGGATGAAAGGCAATGACTGAATATGAAGGGGACAAACGTCGACGGCTTTGTATGAAAGCAGTGAAGGATATAGGATGACCACGATAAGTGGTAGTAGTAAAGAAATCCAAGATGACAACAAAAGCAATAAATTGCAGAAAGTATGCGGAAGCAGTAAATTGGAGAAAGTATATGAAAGTAGTAAATTGTATAAAGTATATGAAAATAGTAAATGATCAGGATGAAAGCAATAAATTGCATAAAATATATGAAAGCAGATAAATTGCATATGAGAAAACAGTAAATTGCAGGATGAGAAAGTGGTAAAGTGTAGAATGTATATGAAAGATGACAAATTGCAGGTTGAGAAAACAGTAAATTGCTAGATGAGAAAGCAGATAAATTGCAGATAGACTACGAAACGAATTTTATTATGCATGGACCATTTTTTTTATGAAATGCATAAATTACTTTATGAATATGATTTTAGCATGAACTTCTAAGATGTATGAATTGACTTTGTAAAATAAAATGCTATGGATGAATCTAGTATAAAAAATGTGATGCACAAATTTCAAGAAAAACAACATATGAAATTATTTTGTGCAAATAAGTTTTTTATACATGTATGAAATGATGCATGATTTTACTTTTAAAATGCAAAGAAATGCATGATTTAATTTTAAAAAGAAAACAATGTATGATATATATATATATATATATATATATATATATATATATATATATAAATATGCTTAGTGAGATGATTTTTATTTTGTAAAATGATATGCAGTGCATGAGTTTTTATGGTATAAAATGATATGAAACAACTTTTATATGCCACGTCATGCATGTATGAAATATTATGTGTGAATTAATTTTATTTTTATGCCTCATGTGAATAAGGTGGATGATTTTACTTTTAAAATGCAGACAAATGCATGATTGATTTTGAAAATGAATGCAATGCATGATATTATTTTAATGCTATGGATGCATAATTTTGTGAAATGCATGATTTATATGATGCGTGATTTTTATTTTGTAAATGATATTGAAGGATTTATTCTATGCAATGCATGAATAAAGTGCATGGGTTGTTATTGTATAAAATAAAATGATATGGAATGATTTATTCTATTATAAAATGCGATGAATAAAGAACATGAGTTTTATTGTATGAAAGGACTTTTACATGTGATGTAACGCATGTATGCAATGTTATGCATGAATTTATTTTACAAAATATAATATCCCTAGGATTGTATGAAAAATGAGTATATATAGGGATGAAATAATGAGAAAAAAAATTAAAGCATAAAATAAAGTAATATTGTGAAAATAATGGATAAAGATGAAGGAGGTGAAGATAGAGTGTCTCTACTTAGTCTCGAAGATATTTTATTTATTAATTATTAATGATAAACCTCCCTTCTTTTTTTAGACTTGCGCATTCCTATACCCATTTTCCCTTGTTCAGTTTCAAAAATATTTCACCTATAGTGTCCAAAAACTACTTACTGTACCACCCTCTCTTGTTTTTTTCTTTTTTTTTTTGCAAATGACTTTTCCCTTATTCTGATCACATCACCCCTATTTTTTGGCACCACTCAAAAGCCAACTTTACTAAAAAAACCCATTTTTTGTAATTTTCTTAAAAAAACTAGTAGTCATAAGGACGAAATAATGAGAGAAATAATAAAAAAATTTGTTTGCAGGTTTGGTTCCTCACTTTGTAGTCACAGGATATTTTAGTCCCCGACTTTCTAAAATGTTTGAATTAGTCATTGACTTTGCACTTCGTAAGTTACTTTAGTCCCTTTTATTAAGTACCACTAGCAAAATGTCTACATCACATGCTAAATGCTTCTATGGTAGGTTAATTGACATTTAAGAGTCCAAGTAAGCAATAAAATGACATTGGTTTTCTTAATCTCAAAATATATAATTCAATTAGTCCTTCAAATTGGTTACAATATAACTTAATTTTAAACCCCAAAATGTTGTGTAACTTTGGCGATTAAGCAAAACGACATTGTTTGGTCATTTACGTTGACTCATATGTAATAAATAACGTGTCATATAGGCAATTAGCATGTCACATAGGCATTTTGTCAATGTCACTTAATGTCAAGGACTAAAGTGACTTACAATATGCAAAGTCGAGGATTAATTCAATCATTTTAAAAAGTCAGCGACTAAAATACCCTGTGACTACAAAGTAAAGGAGCAAAACAGTCAATCACTTACAAATAAAAAATAAAATTAAAGCATAAAAATAATATTGTGAAAATAATGGATAAGGATGAGTGATGTGAGGATAGAGTGTCTCTACTTTGTCTCTAAGTTATTTTATTTATTAATTATTAATATTAATGATATTCCTCCCTTCTTTTTCAAGACCTACACATCCCTAGGCCCATTTTCTCCTCTTCAGTTCCAAAAATATTTCACTTATACTGCCCAAAAACTACTGACTGCACCACCCTTTCCTTTTGGTTTTTCTTTTTTTCTTTTTTTGGAAATGACCTTTCCCTTATTCTGATCATATCACCCCTATTTTTTTGCTCCATTAATATAAAAAGGCCAATTTTTACTTAAAAAAACTATTTTCTTAAAAAAAGTACTATTTTTATCTATTTTTTTCTAATTTTACTAATTTTTGATATTTTTCGCATTTTTAGAAAAATCCCGAATAAAATACAGTGTTCACAGCTACATAAAGGCATTCACTCCCAATGATAAACAAATTGGTTTGGGGCATTGGGCTTCATATTTTTGTAATTTTGTTACCCTGCATATGGGCAACCATCAATTTTGTTTGCTTCACTAATTATGGTTTCTAATTTTTAGCACTCATTTAGTTAATAAACAAAAGAAGGTTATGTAACCAGTTTGTAAATTAGAGTTTCCAACAATCATTTATTTTTATTACTACAAGAATTGTATCCAAGGCCAAGGTAAGGCAAGGTCAGTCAAGCCCTTACTTTAGACTTAAAAAAATACACATATTTTTAATATACTTAGATTCCAATTTTATATGCTTTTATTTTAAAAAATATTTGAATATTTTATGACATAAAAACTTTATTTTTTTCATAGAATATCTCTATTCCTTAAATATTTGCATATATTATTTACAAAATAATGTTAATAATTTTAAAATATTTATTATTCATCATTAAAAGGGCCCATCATAAAAATTTGTTTGAAGCCTCAAAATTGGTTGACAAAGGAAATATTTATAAGCAACTAATTTTTGAAACCAATTGTGTCATCCTAAGACAAAAATTATATTCCCTTGTGCAAGCAGTTTATTTTTTAACTTCATCGAAAGTATTTATATCTTAATAATATTTAACAAGCAAATAAAAATTTAGGAATTATATATTTTAGAAAAGGAGACAACATAGAAAGAATTCCTTCTATGCTATTATTTTTGTTGTCCAATAAAATTAACACTGGTGCAAAATAATCCTAATCACCAAACACTAAAAACTCACTCATTCTGATAAGACTTTGTTTCGTTTTATGTCTCCGCACACTTCCTTATTAAAAAGAAGTAAAGTGGGGAAAAAGATAAAAAAGTTATGCATTTAATTATTATTTTTTGCATCAAAAGTCGAATATATAGTTGAAGTGTGAAAAAAAAAAAATTGGAATGGAGCTGTAAATTGGGATTGTGGCAAATTCGAGACTTTAACACACTCATTTATTTTAATGATAGTGTACATAATAATATTATTATTTACTTTAGTGATAATAGCATGATAATTTTATGATATAATGTGAAGAGACTACCCACATTCCCATGAACGCGTCATGGAGGCGTGAACGTGGTTGGAAATAAGAGTGGCAAAATAAGCTTGGTCTATGTGTTAATATGTTAATCTGCGTTAAATTAACGGGTTGAATTGTATATTAGAATCTACCACTCCACTAGCTCGTTAACCCATGTGTGCCAATAACCGGCCGAGGCGGGCAAGCCTTCTTATAAAAAAATGTATTTTAAATTATGCAAAGAGAGATAAAAAATCCCAAAATAAAATAAATAAAATTAAAAAATACATTTTTTATATGAATTACATTATTTTTAATAAGAACACATTTTTTTGGGTGAAAAACTCATTTTTATTATATAAATATAATTACTTTTATTTTTGGTGAGCTAAACGGACCAGCCCGTAGCACATTTGACCAATAAAAAAATAAGGTGAACTAGACAAATAAGCCCGTATTATAGCCATGGTAGCTCATCCCGCCCCGTTTTGCCATCCTTAGTAGTTGGGAAACTGTTATTTCGATTTTATTCTTATCTTTTTTTTTTCTTAAGAAAGTATATTAGCAGTGAACCTGGATATTCACACACGCATGTTTTTATGTGCTCATCAACTAAGCTACGTGACTGAGACGATTTAATTCTTTTCTAAGGAAAAAAATGAAAATTTAATTCCAAAAATTTGTGTTAATTCAAGTTTTTCTAATTAAGGATTCTTTTTCAAAAGAAGAAATTAAGATAAGAGGTAGGCTCAAATCGTGAGTTATGCAATTATTGTTTTTTGTTTAAAAATAAATAAATAAAAGGCTGAATTGTGAAAAAAAGTAGGAAGAAAAGTTACAAATCATGGTTTTGTTCTAAATTGGTATTTCTAACTAATTTTCTTTTGGCACATTTTATTTTGGTTTTTGACAAATTATATATCCCGTGTGATGCACTAAAAAATTAGTTTATGATAAATTTTAAATATTTATATGCCAAATTTAAAAATTATGAAATACATAATATAATGTTATTAAGTTTTTCTAAAATTAGCTATACAATATTAATATTAAAACAAACATAAGGAGTTTCCGTTTTAGAAATTCATTCATAAAGTCCACGTACGAATAGCCTAGTGGCTGTGGCTAGGGACACTGCACATTGCACATATTATTTTATATTTTTTTTGGTAAAGACATATTATATTATATTTTTTTTTATATTATTCATTCACTATATTTATGTTCAACTTTAAAACTTATAATTTAGTCTTAATATCAATTAAAACTATTACACATTTAAAAATTCAGTTATTACTTATTACTTTGACAACAAAAAGCTAGTATAGTTTAGTTACCACTCTTTAGAGACTTTATAATTATATGTATAAATAGAAAGTCTTTAATCGAGATTATATATACATATTTAAACAAAAGAGTTTAAAATTAACAAAATAATTGAATGATCAAAATTCTAGTTATTTGATTATGATTTTTTTTTTCTAAAAAATAATCGATAGCCTATATAGTTATTTTAATGCAAAAAAAGTTCCTTAAATAATAATAAAATATTTTTTACATCATTAAAGTTTTTACTATAATTTCTATTTTAAATTTTTACATAACAATTTTATTTTATATAAATTGTGTGTTTCTACTTACATTCGTACATCACGCAAATAACTTAATCAATATTCCCATTAAATGTGAATGCCCACAATGCCACACAACCATCCATAGTCTCCAAATCATGTATGCTTGCTTATACTACTACTAATTAGTATGGGCTCGTTTGTTGATATCCGAAATCACTACCAATAAAATTGACGTTTCCGACATATTTCTATTGTGTTTAATATAAAAAAAAAATATATGTATAGCTTGGCACTTTCAAAACACTTTTCATATTTTTTTTTCAATTTTTTTTAAAATATCATTATCAAATAAAAAAAATATGACTAATAAAAAATGTGAAGCTTACATTGTTAAGTATTTTTTGTATGTAAGGCATTTAAAAATAGAGATTAGGAAAAATGTGAAGCATATGTGGTGGGAGAAAAACAAAATACTTGTATTATCAAGTTGGTAATTTTTTTGTGACACTCTTATTTATCTAATTAAAATTGTAAATTTTACTTTGGAAAGATTAATACAAATATTGTTTCGATACTTATATTTTTTTTTTATGTTTCTACGTTTTTGATATTAATTAGTCGTGTGTATGGTGTTCATGTTGGAGTCGGTATTTCATGGGAGCAACAAAGGTATTAAGTGGGTTACAAAAATTTCAAAAAGAAATAAAAATAAAACTAAATGAAATGTGATGGGTTGAAGAATGAGCATGAAAGTTCATTTTAAATTAGGGTCAGGGCAAACTTTTATTCTAGTTTGACATCTACAAATAAATTATCATCTTTGAAAACTTATTATCTTTGATCACAGAAATCAGTTCAAACTAATAAATTATCATCATTGATCTCAGAAATTAATTCTTACACATTGCACTTAAAAGAAAAAAAAACACTTAAAAAAAAAGAAGAAAAAAAAACAATATTACTATAGCACCAAGAATAAAATTCTACCTTTTCATTCAAATCAAATAAGAAATGATTTAGGTCTTAGCACCCCGTTAAATATATAAATAAATGACGGATTAATTTTGGAATTTACTATTGAATATAAAAATAAATAAATAAATAATGAATTAGAATTTATTATAATAGTAAATCTATAATCGTTCTACTATCAAATTACTGAGAAAGTAAAACTTTAAATAGTAACCTTTTAACTCGAATTTTTGTGGGCAAAAAAGTTACCAAGTCTTGGATGGTGCGAATCGACTCGAGAAATCTAAACGAACACTATTTCCTCTTTTCCTATCCCTTTATCAAAATTAAGTGCACAACTAACTGGGTGATCCTAAAATGTTGTTCTCTTTTGCTTCTTTTCTACACTTAATTTCCTCAATCTGCATCTAAAAGCCTTCCACTTTAGAGACATAACTTTAATTACTTTGTCCTTTTTTTCTTTTGCATTTGATGATTTTTCAGCCATGGTAAACTTAGCCACTCCAATTTTTTTCTCAGTCATCAACAAAGAAAAAAAAAAAAACCCTAATTGTATACTACTACTTGTGTAAACTTTTTGTATGGAGATGAATGTTAGGGAATAGTGAAATTGTAAGTGTATACTCTAATTTTTGAAGTGTAAAGATACATATATATAGTGGAAGATAAATACAGAAAAAAATAAAAAAAGGATAAAAGAGAAAAAAAAAAGTAAAAATATTAAAGATAGTGTAATTGAAAATGTAGAAAGAGATGATAAAAAAAATGGAGAAATGGGTGTAGTAGTGAATATGAATGCAATATATATATATAAAAAGGGATAAGATAATAAGATATGTTATATCATATTCAAATTTTTTATTTGTTAGCTGTATCTTGAAATTGATTAATTAAAAAAGATATTGATAGAAACGACAATAGATTGGGAATTTGAATTTAATAAGGGGATTATTGAAATTATTTCCTCTAAATTTAGCTGCTGTTGAATGAAGAAATTAAGGTGATAATATCCATTAGCACAGGATGAGGTTTAAGACGAAAATAATTCATGAAAAATAAAGCTAACAAAATTAAGAACTTATCCTGATTTTGAAATAAGAGATAAGAAAGGATAATAAGCAATATATGAACCTAATTTAAACAATGATTTGAAAAATGTTCCCTATAAAAAATATTCTGATTTTTAGACATTATTTAAACAATTATATGAAATATGTATAAAAAAATTATATGAAATTAAATTTAGAAAATAAAGAAATATAAAAAAAATTATATGAATGAGTTGCTTATCTAAGTAAAAATTTTGAAAATAAAATTAACTTTGATAAAATTATTTATGAAAAAATAGGTTGTTGATCTTTTTTTTAATGAAGATATTCTATAGCCTAAAATCTGAGACTTCCGTGACTAAATTATCTCATATTATGTATTGAGTTCTTGAATGTTATGCATTCACGAGAAAATACTTTTAAGTAAACATCAAAAGTATTTTAGTTTTAGATATTATTTTAAAAATTATATGACATTAAAATTAGATAAATGAAGAAATATAAAAAGACATATATGAATGAGTCGTTTATCTTTCTAAAAATAAAATTAACTTTTGTAAAAGTATTTTTGAAGAGATAGATTGATGATTATTTTTTGAATGAAGACACTCTAAAGCCTAAAAACACAGACTTTTATAACTAAAAATCTCATATTATGTATTGAGTTGTTATGCATTTTACGTTACTGTGACTTGTAATTGATAGTTTTAAAGAGAATATAGAATGTAGAGATAATAATAATTTATATTTAAGATATATAATTTTGATGAAGAATGTGTCTATTTATATACATATTATTGTTTTTGTTGCTAAAGTGTCAAGAGTGAAATTTTACTTTGTAAAATGTTTTAGTTATATTCTAAATTGATTATAATTTATAGTAAATATTGTAAATATTTAATTTGTTAATAAAATTTATTAAAAAATATTAAATTTCAAGGGATTTGAAAATTATTAGTATACTAAGATATAAAATGTTTATTTTGATCATAAAATGATTTAATAATTTTTTAACTTTTGCATAACGAAATTCTTATAATCTTACTAAACGAATTTTAAAAGTATTAGTTTTAGAATTTTAAAATTCTAATTAAAATTAATTGAATATATATATATATATATTAATAAATATAGTTAATTTTTAATACATTAATTATATTTAAATTTTAGTTATAACATTATTATTATTTATTAATTATTTCATTTTGTAAATCTTAATAATATGGAAAAAAATATTTATTGAGAATGCATGTTTAAGTTATAGCAATTTTTTTAAATAGAAGTTATAGCAAGTTAAAGAGAGGATTGATGGTGGTAAGAGAAAAGAAGAGTTGGTTGGTGTTGTAAGTAAATTGTGTCGCGCAAGTAAAATAGCTGATGTGATAAAATAGTATGAAAAAATGTATTTTATGTGTCAATCTCTTAGTCTTAAACTTTGTTTTAATAGATATATAGATATACAGATATAATAGATTAGTTGGTAGAAATTCTGTTTTCATCGTTCATTCAGTTACAGCTGTAAATTTTCTTAGTATTAGTTTTTATCTATTTGTTACCTTATAAATAGAATAGACCCTTATGTACACTTTTAAGAAGTTATTCTGTAACTTTTATTTTTTTATTCTCTGATCAATAACATAATAGGGTTTTCTTCTTCTGAAATGACACTCAAGCAAGTATGCAAATGGCACTCAGATAAAAATTTTGTATCAGGAGATACAACCTAAGTTGGGCCCAAAAGATAACTAGTAATATACAATAAAAATAATAATAATTACTTAATTAGTATATAACTACAATTATACAAGTAAATAATTAATTTTTTTTGTTGCTATTGTAACAACTTTTTTTTTTTTGTAATTACAAGCTTATAGAGTTGAATAGTTGTACACTAGCTTTTTTCCTAAATAAAAAGTATCGATTCATATTTGTTCACTACACTGCCTTGCCTCCTCTTCCTTTGATTAAAAAATAATGAAAATCTTACGTGTATGATAGATTTAGAGGTTATAGAAACGTGAGCAAAATATGTTTTTAGTCCTTATTTAATACTCTACTTTTGACTATAAAATTATTTTTTTACGTGTTAGTCCATATTCTTTTAGAAATTATATTTTTAAGTCCCTAATGTTTAATTCTATATTTTATTATGAGTTTAACTACAAAGGGTTAATCATAAAATTACTTGCTAATTATGATTTTTTTTAAAAATAAAAATCTATACAACAGACTATATAATCTAGGAGTTTAATTGCGAATTTAACTTAACAGAGACTAAAAAACACAATTTTTAAAAGCATAGGGACTAAAACACAAAAACTAGTTTTGTAAGGGCTAAATTGAAAATTAGTGTATTATATAAGGGCCAAAAATATATTTTACCATTGAAACTTTCATAATTCTTAGTAATCGTTTACACATAAAAATGAAGAGTAGCTGATCTTTGTACCACATTTTCCTGGTTAACTGCACCACCTTCAATTTTATTTTATTTTTTCATTTTTTAAATTTCATATTCATAATATACTTCTCGAAAGTAATTTCTTAACAGAATTTGATGTTCATTAATTTCTACATTATTGATGATTCACTTTATTCAATTAACAAAGAATCCAAAACAGAGTTGATTCCATGATGAGAAGTGGATGGAAATTGGAAAAGAACAAACAAAGGAAAATATGAAGCAAATACATTATGTCACAAAGATAAGAATTCATTAATATAAACTTTGAAGATTCCAACACCAAGCAACTTGGGATTTTTAACAAATCACATAATTCATACAACATAGTGGGTGTCTTGGGATTGCATTTGAAACCCTTAAATATTTTTTTTTTATTTTTTTTTTCAGGAAATCCATGAAATATTAATCACAAGTTCACAATTCACAACATTTAATTAACTACCTTGTGTACATAAAATATGAGGGATGTGGAGAGACTCCAAACTTGAAACCAAATTGATTGAGAGTATGTGATGGAGTCACATATATAATAATCACATTCACATTTCAACTATACCCAACAATTTCCTTAGGCATATCCTTTGTATACTTCAACGGCGACGGAGGCGACGGCGGCAACGACTCCTCTGTCGCAGAGGACAGGGATTCCGACGTGGGAGACAACCGCGGAGACACAGGCAACCGAGAGCTGAAGTTCCTAAACGGAAACTCCTCGGGACTCTCGCTTTCAAAGTTCAATGCATAACTCGACGGGTCATAACTAAAATCCGCAGATTGCGAAGGACGATGCTTTCGCCCAATTCGTGATCTGAGGCTTCGGCCTCTGATCCGTTGTGGGTCCCCAGAAGAAGAATACTCACTGCTTATGGGAGATTTCTTGAGCCACGAAAACGTGCTTGATGAAGATCCTGAAGGCGAAATGGGTGTTCTTGGAATTTGAAGCCTATTGTAGAATCCTTCTGCACCATGATCTAACGGGTCATGGTGAACCGCACCCGTAAAACAACAAATGGAAGATTTCAACTTGTCTCTAAGAGACGATTGTCGATTAATTCCGTTTTGCATTGTGTATTATCGTTAATTATGATAATTAATTAATTAACAAATTGATTTTGGGTTATGGTGAAGTTTTGATTATGGTATATATAAGTTTGGGGCGTGATGTTAGGGAAGTTGGGATGAACGTGGTTCCTATTTTTTTTGTAAATTTATGCATTGACAACCTGGATTACCCATCAAATGATTGTTTTTTCTAATTTTTGTTTTTTCTTGTTTAGCTAATCTCTAAATGAGGTGAATTTCTGCCATACACTTTTTATGCTTTTGCTATAAAAAAAATGTTGTACACTTTTTTTTTCTTTTTTTAGTGAGTTATTATAGCCAATTACCCATATTGTTAAGGGAGAAAATTCTAATACTTTCACCAAATTAAAACTTGTTTCTTCATGTTTGTTAACCTAGCTAATTTTAAACTTACAACATCCTTAATTAAAACTAAACATGTTTAACATTTTGTTGTCTTTGTGAGTAATTGTTCTCTTTAGAATTTGGCAAATTCATTTTGTTGTAATTATCTGGTGTTACTCACAGTCACACGTGCGTACGTGTTGGGGCTGGGGTTACATTGCCTAAAGAAAATTATTTACATAAGAAAATATGCTTTATTTTTTAAAATGGATGACGCTAATTTTTACGAAAATTTTCTAAAATTTCAAACTTGATTATTTTTCTTACTCAAATTAAATAATTTCTTTATGTATTTTATTTATTTATTAAAAGAACATAAACAATATTTTGATGAGAAATAAAATTGACATAAGTCCTAGAAATCAATTTCGTTTCTACCATAATAACTTATTTTATTTTTGGCTAAAATTAATTTCAAAATCTAATTTTTAATGCCCAAGTAATTGAACATATGAACAATTTTTTCCCATCTTTGGCCAATAATTGATTTGATCATGTTATCAAATGATTTAGTTAGGACCAATACATAATTTGCAACACATAATTTTTGAAACGTATTTGATAATTTATTTTATAACTACTGTTATAATTTATAGTTTTGAAACAAAATATGTTATGAAAATGATAATTATTGAAATCAAGTTTTGCAATACGATTTAATTAGTCATTTTTTAGTTAAATTCAATATGATTAAAATTTCACATAAAATTAATTGTAAAATATAACTTTGATCATTTACCGATTAGCGAATTTTTACTTTAGCCTTTTATCTTTTATTTTTCTCAATTAAACCCATTTACTTTGATTTTCACATCATATTAGTCCTTTTTGCACTAACATCATCTAGTGTTTTAGTGGAAATGTCACAATGACGTTGAGGAAGATGTACAATCTAAGCTGAAGGTCCAATACTTTCTCCATTTCTTCTTTGGCTAGCTTCTTGTTCAGAACTTACTTCTTCCTCTTCTTCTTGCTTGTGCCCATCATGAAGCTTTAATTCTTGAAAATGAGAAGTCACCCCTGCAGGGTCGGCCCTAGGCGGGTGCCCGGCCCTGGGGCATGGGTGAGTGGGCACCCGCCCAGGGCCCATAATATATATATGTAGCTGTTATTTGAAAAACAAAAAATTTATTTTCTAAGTATGGATGTTGTTGGTGCTATTATTTTTAAGTTATGCCATGAGAAGTTGTGATGTATTGATAAGGTCGTATGTAATATTAAAACTTTATTATAATTTAATAAAAAAAATACTTAAAAAAGACTCATTTTGTTCACTTCGACCAAGGCCTATGAAAGGCTAGGTCCGGCCCTACACCCCTGTCCTAGCAGGTGTTTTCTCACATGATTATGCTTTCTCAGCTTCAGACGATGCTAATCTGAGCCATCAGATGGACTCAGACTATATTCCGAATTCCTTCTCATGTGGGCTAAGAGACATACTTCTCTAGTGGAGCTAGGACCTTTATGGCTTTATCTTTTCTTGGGAAATTCAACAGCTTCCAAGTGGCTTTTTCCCTTGCTCTTTTCATAAGAATATTCAATTCTTTTCTTAAGTTGTTGCTCTACAAAGATTCTAAGAGCCCCATAAGGTCTCTTTCTAAGAAGAGACTCAAACTGAACATCAATTTGAATTTGAGCAGATGCATGTAACTGAGGTAATAATCCTTTTAGTCTAAGAAAGGATAAGACCCTTTCTCCAAACTTCTCTTGAGGTGGATGAATCATCTTCTTCCCATTCCAGAGATATTCCAAAGTGGTCTAGTATGTTTGTTATAAGCATATTGAATGGTAAATTAGCTTGGTATTAGCATTGTCAAAACATCTCACCATGTGTTCGATGATCAAGTAAGGAAAGCTCATGGGCTAACGGATGTGGCGATGCTCAATATATTATGTGCCGGATTGAACCATGAGTGAACCATTCACTTGACCGCTACAGCGGGGAGATCATTAAAAGATGTTGATGTGCCAACTGCAATGGAAATCATTACTTCCATGGCGGCAAGTAATCGAGCCGGGCATCAACCAAGGAGTCAAGTCGCAAAGCCTAAAGGAGTGTTGGAGTTGAATTCTGCCGATGCAATTTTGGCACGAAACAAGCTCATGACGCGGAAAATTGAGCTTCTCAACAAGACTATCACCCAATAGTGCTAAAGCCTCAACAAATCCAAGTGGTGGCTCAACCTCCTTAACCGTCTCAAGTGGTGGTGTGTGAGTTATGTGGTGATAATCATCCTTACAACCAATGCCTGTATGCAACATGCCAAAAGGAGGAGGAGCTGAATTTTGTCAACAATCAACAAAGGGGTAACTTTTTCCCTCAATTTTTTAAAACTAATTTTCCAATAATGTAATGCAGGGTTGGAAGGGTCCTCAAGGACAAAATCAAAGCACTTGGAAGAATCCACCGAGTTCCTCAAGTAGACCTCTATTTGTTCCTTTGGTGGAGATGACTTTGAAGTTAGAGGACACCTTGGAAAAATTCATACAAGCTTCAATGGCGAATCATCAAAGCAATGAGGCTTTCCAAAAGAATATTGAGACGTCCATCCTAAATATTGAGACCCAAGTGGGTCAAATTGCAAAAAACCTTGGGAACTTACCACCACACCATTTTCCGCCACACCATCACTAATCCTAAGGAGCATGGTTGGACAAGGGCGTCTATGCTCAAGAGGGAGTGAATTGAGCGTCAAAACTTTACAAAAATAATTTTTATCGAGATTCAAGCATTCAGATATATGAAGTGAGATGAAGAGAAGATGACCAACAATGCAATGATGAAAGTAAAATATGCAGAAAATAAAGAGTTAGGGATAGAGAGAATCAAACAACACAATTTATACTAGTTCAGTCACTAAACCTCCTTATGGCATACGTCCAGTTCTTCAAGTCTCGATCAAATCTTTATTAACTCTTCAAGCTTTAACAGACGCTTGTGACCTTTACAAGACAGAGCACTTCTCACACCTTGGGATACCCAACCCAAGTGCTTAAGCCTCACAAACTTCTAGGGATACCTAACCCTAATTCACAATTAAGAGATACCTCACCCTCATCAACTTATATGAATAAGAAGAAATAATTATGAAACTCTCACAAGAGTATATTGAACAAATTGAAGTCCTACTATGACCAATGGGTTATCACAATGATAGAGCAAAACTCAAGCAAAAGCAAAAAATATGATCAATGTGAGAAAATAAGAGATTTGTGGCTTTGCTTGATTACAATCGGAGTGCCTAAACAAACATATTTATAGCCTGATGTGAAAATTTTTGTTTCAAATGGGGTTTATTGAATTTTAATGAACTTGGCCGTTATAGGAGTTTTATAGCCATTTTTAACCGTTTTTGAATCGTTGCCAGTGATTCTTTTTCGAATACCAACTTCAAACGGCTATAACTCCTTCATTTCTTATCCAATTAATACAAATGACCATTGTTTAGAAAGCTCTTTGAGTCCACTTTCAAATAAAATAGGTTTCAACTCAATTAGGTCAATGTAGTTCACGTTATGATCAAATTAGTGGCCAAATGTCATTTTCCGTAATATAAAAACTTTGCTAAATTCAAAAACATTCATAACGCATTCATTTCTCGTCCGTTTTTAATGAATGACCACTCTTTGGAAAGATTTTTGAGTCTAGTTTCATATAAAACTAGTTTCATCTTAAAACTTAAATTATTTTGTAAGATATGACCAGAAAGGTGAACGAGGGTCATTTTTCAAAACATTAAATAATGATTGTTTTCATAGATTTCAAATGCTATGAATGCTAACCATTTTTCACTAATGAAAACAAGTTGAAAGATCAATATCAAAACCAATTTTGGGTAATAATTATGAAAACTTGTTTTTCTCATTTTAAGAAATTTTTATGAAATGGCTATAGTTTCAATTTTAGGCTATAAATGTAAGTGTAGAAGCATGATAAAAAAATTGCTCTATCAAAAGATAACTTACTGAATTTTACACTTTGCTTAGCCTAGAAATCTTAATTGAATTCTTATCACTGGTCCCTAATACCAATGTGGTGAATCAAAATTGATCATATCACTAATTTCTATTATTAGTATGGTGATCTTCTGATAATGGATAATTATTAAATTATTTTATGGTTAATTTAAATATATTTTAAATGATATTATGTTTATCTTTTTAATTAAATTCCCCTAAATTTAGTAAATTCAATACTTATCTTAATTTGAGAGAGAATTGGTTGATTTGAGTTTCATCCTTATCTTGTGGATTGATTTAGATAAGATTTGATCCCTAAATTATTAGATTGCAAGTGAATAGATAAAAGCACAGAAAATAAGGGTGAAGAAAAAGGAAAAAAATCTGAAGAAACCTTATTTGATATTATTTTATCTATCTTGAGCAAAGATAAACCATTTGGGATCTCTTTAAAAAGCCTCATTCACTAGGAGCTAGGGAAGCCATCTCGGTACAAAATTTAGGGTTTTAGGGAGAGAAAGTGAGAAATTGAGAGATGGTAGCTTAAAATCCTTCACTTGGGATTTGATGTAACTTGCTGTGTGAGTTCTCAAACTCATATTCTTGTTTATGTTAATTGATTGGTTTTCTTTTCTCTGTTTATTTTAGAGTTGAAAGCTTGATCACCTTCTTTCTCTCCTTCTAACTTTTCTTATTGAATGAGAATTTAATTTAATGTGAAAAGAGGTTCTGTGAAAAGGAATTTCATCAATGATGGTCAATCTTTTCACAGAATCTCTTTTCTTATTGTATGATTAGTTGTTTTAAATACTTATTTATTATTAATTTAAATTTTTATTAGTGTATTATATTTATTTCTTATTTATTATATAGTTTATTAAGAATTATTCAGGTTTTACAAAAAAAACTAATGCTGACAAATAAATATTTTAAAATAATTTTTTGGTAAAAAAAATTGTTCCAAAAAATTTAGCCACGAAAATATCCGTGGCAAAGTTTAAAATAGAGATGGCCAAATTGGCGCAAAAAAAAAAATATCACGTAAAAAAAATATTAGCCACGGAAATAACCGTGGCTAATTTGCCACGAAAATTTCCGTTGCAAAGTTGCGACGAAAAATTCCATCGCAAATAAACTTAGAGACAGATTACAAGTGGCGCCAAAATAATTTCGTACCAAAAAATTTTAGTCACAGAAATAGTCGTGGCAAATTTGCGACGGAAATTTTCATCTCAAACAAAACTAGAGACAGATTACAAGTGGCACCAAAAAAACAATGCGCGCCAAAAAAAATGCATTAGCCACGAATATTTCCGTCACAAATATTAGCGACAACTTGACGGTTGTCGCTAGTCTGTCGGAAAATCCATATTAGCGAATGGGAAACATTCTTGTAGTGTAGGCCATCGCTAATTGTTAATATACCGTCGCAAGTTAGCGACGGCTCGACCGTCGCTAGTTTTACGTAGCTAAATTACCACATTCTTGTAGTGGAACAACATTTCGAAACTTCTAAAGATGAATTTTATCGTACATAGATTTTGAATACTTGGTTCCCCAACAAACAAAGTATCGTCCATGAATTGGAGCAAAGAGACCTCAACATCATTGTTGCCTACCAAATAAGGCTGAAATTTACCTTTAGTTATATTGCACTATTCATAATCCCTTTCAACCCCTCCGCAACAATCAAAAACAAGAATGGGGCCAAGGAATTCCCTTGTGTGAGACCTTTTGATAGGTGCACCAACCTCGAAGGGCTACCGTTGACTAAAACAGCGATGGAAACTCAAAAGATGCATGTTTTCATCCATCTACACCAGAGCACATTGAAATCCATACACAACATCATGTAGTCTGAAAACTCCCAGCTTACCGAATCGTAAGCTTTCTCAAAATTCGCTTTGAAAATTAAGCACTTCTTTTTCCTCCATTTTGCCTCATCCACGACCTCATTAAGGACAACGATACTGTCTAATATTTGTCTATCACCCAAGAATGCAGACTATGTATCTAAAATCACTGTTGGGATCGCCACTTTTAACCTAGCTGTCAGAATTTTTGCCACAATTTTATAAAGGCATCCCACAAGTGATATGGGCCAAAAGTCATTATGCTTATGTAGACAGCCCACTTTAGGAACCTTTCTCTTTCTTACTTGATCGGTGTGTAAAAGTAAATTTACGATTTTGATGCTATTAAAACAAGCTATTAAACCGTCGAGCGTAGAGAGGATCCAAAATACTGATTTATGAGCTTAGCTTGCTTTGGAGCTAAAGTTAAGACTTAAGAGTAGCTGTTCTTTTTCGGTTGTAATCTATTTTAAGCTTATAGCAGTATGTTTTTTATTTTGGCTTTGTGTTTTATTTCTATAAGTGGAGGTTATAATAATTCATTATTAAATTTTGATGCACGGTTTAACAAGAGTATAAAATTGACTTAGTACACTCTACTTAGAATTAGAGAATATTAATTAGAATAACAATAGAATTGATTATGTTAATTTTTTTTACCCAAATTACAACTAATACAAAAGTTTAACAAACAAATAAATAAATATGAAATTAACAATGACCGAGGTAACATTCTTTCAGTAACCAATTTATTTTTTGACTTCCATCTAAAATCTATTTTATTCTAATATCTTACTGGTATATATTTTCTTTCACAAATCTATAAGCAATTAACTGAATCATTGTTATATTGAGGTTGATCGATGGAATCAAATGCCTTAGTAAAGTTTTAGATGAACAAATAAAATAACTAAAAGGCCTTCTTAGTGTGTGGGGATCTCATTTCTCGGAGCTTCCTCTCTTGTGAAAGTGCTTTTGCAACCCTGAAACCATTATAGAATAAAATTTGTTACAAATATAACATTTTTTTTAAAAAAAAATCAGCAATAAGAGATTGTAACAAATGTGTAACTGAATTGTAATATTCATGGTACTTGATCAAATGATCTACTATACTAATATGAAGGGCCTATTTGATTCAGTTTTGTTTTTAGTCCTTTAGAAGTGTACATTAAAATTAAACTGTTTTTAGAAATTATTTTTTAAAAAGGAGAAATGAGCTTTAAATGCAAGTTTAGAAAACTGAAAACTATTTTTCAAAATTTTAGGGTCTGTTTAGTTTGTATTTTTATTTTCTGTTTTCATTTCCTAAATTCATTTTGATTGTTGCTTTTTGAAATTTTACAAAGGAATAATTAGAAATGCTAAAATCAGAAAATTTCTCTTTCTAGCCCTTTCAATTTTTCAATTCTAAAGTTAAAAAAAAATAGGAAACCGAAAATAAAAACATAAAATGAAAATGCAAACTAAATAGTTTTCTAATTGTATGCTTTTAAAAACATAAAATCATTTTCAAAAACTAGTCTGTCTAACTGATTTTCTAATTGTATGCTTTTAAAAACATAAAATCGTTTTTGAAAACAATTAACAAACAAGCTTAAGATGTTGTTTCTAATTTTTTTACCTTTTGAGAGCTTCTTCATTACTTTCTCCATTTTGGCATGGCTCAAACAAGCCATTCTCTAAATTGACCCTAGAGACTGGTTTCTTCAATAGCTTTTCTCCAATTTGTACAAGTTTCTCAAAATTCTCCTTTGTAGCTATGTCAACTGTAGCATCTTCTCCGGTCAATGTGTCATCCTGCATGTTGTTGAACAAATTAGTAGTTAATTCATCATCTATAATCAATATTAATTGGTCAATATTATGTTTCTTCCCCTCAAAATGATAAAAATTTTCAACCCAGCAGTCTCTTAATTTTTAAATTTTTTTATTAAGTCTTCGCAAAAGTTTAAATAATTTTGGTTAATCCCTTTTTTTGTATTTTATCATCTTTATTCATTAAACGATGATGTGATAGCTAAGCATTTCACCTTTAAATAGGCATGCCACATCATCACTTAATTGCCAAAAGTGATGGATTACTCATAGAAGGATTGAACATAAACTTCAACTTTTGGGACGGATAAACTTGAGTTTTAAAAAAATAAAAAGGGCCCAAATAAAACACAAAAATGTGATATTTTGAGTGGAACATTAATTTTACTGATTTCTTATCTATCTATATACATTTTATTGACCTGAAAAACCTTCAGTTAACTCCTCGAAACATACAAGTGTAATCAATTTAGTCTCTAAAAGATCCCGTGTTATCAATTAAGTCCTTTAAAAATGAAAAGTTTCACCAATTAATTTCTTCAAAGTTCAAAAGTGTTGCCAATTAAATCATTTGAAGATAAAATTTGCACCAATTAAGAACTTAATTAATTAGTGACACTAATCTTTAAAGAACTGAGTTAGTGTCAGTGACATATCTTTCGAAGACCTAAAACAAGGTTTACTCTTTTTTGCTATAAATTAAAGGAAGAGCTACATATTTATATGTTGTGTGTAGGAAATTAATTACCTGTATACGAAGGTAATGATCTTCTGAGTGAAGAGCTTTAGTGACAGTTGCTAAATGCAAATCCACAATATCTCCACCAGATTGAGTGAAAACATCAATTAAAGGAGTAGAACCACCATCGGTTAGCCAATCTAATAGGCCCCATTTTGCTGCCATTTGTGCATTAAACTTTTCCTCATTTTTTGTTGTTCCCGTTCCTATTGAAACTATTAGCAAACGACCATATTTCAGAGGCTTGATTGAAAAGAAATCTGGACTTTCATCTAGAATCTGCTTTGTCACTTGATTCATGGCAACCAATGTCTGAATCATGCATGAAGTTTCCCAAAAGAATAAAATGAAAAAAAAAATTAATTAGTAATACTTCCAAAATATATAATTGTGAATAGTAATTAAATATAAATATCCCTATAAAAAAATTTAGTTTAGCGACAAATTAATAATCTACCGCTAAATTTACTTGCTCAATCACTAAACATGTTAGCAACAAAATCAACAATCAAAATAGAAACGACGCTATTAATAATAACCACAATCAATCGCTAAAACTTGTTTATTGGTTAATTCGTTACAACTTTGATTTCTTGAAAATTTTGAAATGTAGTTAACAATTGACATACATACCGGGTTATTTGCACAAACACCACCATCAATGAGGTTGAATTCTTTTTCGTTTCCTTGTGAATCTTGGTTCTTGAAATTGTGAGCTGGGAGATAAGTAGGTGCAGCGGATGTGCCTATGCAGATGTCTGAGAGTTTAGCATCCATGTAAGGGGACATCTTAATCTGAATGAATTTCAAATCTTTGTTAATTGTCATTAATATAATCAAGCAAAAAGCACTCCATTTAGCGATCAATGAAATTGGTCGCTAAACTTTTTTTTTGTTATTAAATATTTTAGCGACCAAATTTGTGATTGAAATGGCTAGCGACGCTACTTTTAGTGACTAACAGCTTTGCTAATTTTGTTGTTAAATCATTTTTTAAGTGAACATTGCAATTAAAAGTGAGTCTAATAGTAGTATATATAGGTAATTAAAAATTAATGTGACTCATGCTGATAGTACTACTCAATTGTTAAATATGTTAATAAAAATAAAAAATTTAAATATAAAAATCAACATACAACATGTGATTTGTGATTCATAATGAATCACACTTTTCACTTATACATGAGTATCGATAACTAAATATTTTCCACATGTGTTGTCGTGCATAAAAATTTCTATGAATTCAGATTGATGCTACTAATATATACTTTGTGATTAAACTTTCACTTTCCTCCCCCAAAGTTTAAGAGGTGGGGATATGGGGTTGATGCAATCAAGAAACATTAGAACCAAGCTGATGTGAGCCACTTGATCTTAATCGTATAAGAGAAATATGATGACTTAGCAGTATTGGCTTATTGTAGTAACTAGTGTTTCTTGACTATAGCAAATGGAGAATAAAAGAATTATAAGACCATAAAGAAATAAGTGTATTTGAGCCCCGAAGTAAGCGACACTATGAAGTTGGAAGAAATTTAATTTGACTAGTGAAAAGTAAATATAGGCTTGTCTCAACGGTGTTGGAGCACTACAATCCCAGTGACTTTGAATTTCAGAGATTTAATAGGGTAAGTATGTGTTCGATGAATTAATCTTTTAGCTTTATAATAGAGTAAAGAAAAACCACACATGGGGAAGTGGGGGGGGGAGAGAGAAGATACAAGAATAAATTATTACCTGATAGGATGAGAAAATAGTTGGTTGCAAGCTCTTGATGTCAAAGGTGGGAATGACAACGTTAGTGAGTGTCTCATGCAAACGAATGTCACCCAGTTTTTCTCTAACAATCTGATGAAGGTATTTTCCATCATATTTGGGTCCTCCTAAAGTCCTTATGAGCTTCCCTATAATAGTCCCTCTGAAACAAAAATGACTAACAACATCATCTTTAGAGACAAACAACCTTGTTTTGTGGTCACTAAATCACTCTTTTCACTACAAAAAATTGATGTTTAGTAATGATTTTTTTATTGACTTCTATTAATTGCTAAGGTTGGTAAACACTTTTCTAACAGAATTAGTTCGTTAGTATAAACATATAATATTTATACTAATGGACAAATATATAATTACTAACAAATCAATATGTTAATATAAGTAATTGATATATACTATCGATTTACATATGGTTAATAAAGATCTTTAATGGCTATACTAAGAAATAATTATGTTAGACAAAATATATTACAACGATAACTAATCTAACAGAAGCCAAGAAAAAAAAAGTTAATAAATGACAATTTATTTGTAGTGTTTTTTAATTATGTAGTGATTCTTCTATACTTGATATTAATTAATTAATTACCTTTGTGGAAAATTTTTTTGGCAGTGTTTGAGGTAAAAAAAAGGCTTTATACTAATAGATAAATATATAACTAATAAATAAATATATTAGTATAAGTAATTGAAATATACTATCAATTTATAGACGGTTGTTACACTACAACATAGTTAACATTTAGTAACATTGCCTTTATATAAAATTTACAAAAAAAAAAAAGTTGCAAATAGAAAAAGACAATATTCTTAATTGACAACATTTTAAAATTTTGCTAAAACATTTTTGCAACATGTTCTATATACAGCATTTTTGCCAAAAATTTTACAAATACAAAAAGCAGGCAACAATGTTACTAACGGTTAATTATGTAACAGTGTTAGTAAATGTTTTTAATGGCTATACTAACGATTAAATCCGTTAGACAAAATCTATATCAACAACAGTTCATCTAACGGAAGCCAAAAAAAAATATTACGTTAATAAATAGCAATTAGTTTGTGTTGTTTTTTAATTATGTATATACTAATTTTAATTATTACCTTTGGGGGAAAATTTTTGGGCAGTGTTCGAGGTAAAAAGGCTTGATATCTTTGGCAGCAAAAAGGGGACGCTTATTTTTATCTGGAGCAGTTATCATAGCGGTTACAAGACCACCGGTACTTGTTCCTGTTATCACATCAAAATAATCTACAAGCCTTGCATCCTCACCATCTAACTCCTGCACACCCCATATCATTCCACATGATCAATTTATATAATAATTATTGTTCTTTCAAAATTTATACATTATTTACCATTCTTACAAAAACTTTAGAATAATAATGCTCATTAGTATGTAAATTATTAGCAAGGTTTTAAATTTGAGTGCAAAAGACGACATTGCACCAAAACATATATAAAGATTTTAGAAGTCACATAAACAACAACGAATCATGGTTGTAGTCCATAATGACTGTATCAAACCGTATTTAGTCACATTTAATGTAAGACAATTATAACCGGAATTACAATTTAGAACCTTAATTATTTTATAATTCACTTTTTATTTTCACTTACTAATCATGCATTTTAAAAAAAATTATATTTAGTGATGATTTTTTATTCAAAAAAGCGACAATTTTTTAATAATAACAGTTAAATCATCGCTTCTGAATATAACTTTTAAATAAACTGCAAATTCAAAAATGATATATATATTTTTTCCAAAAATTATATATATATAAAAGGAGCAAAACACATACTTTAATTTTTTTTAATTAACCACACATAATACAAAGTAAAAAGGGGAAATTAAAACCTACACTCACTTATCTTTTAGAAGAAGTACGCTAATACGTTACACTTTATAAATGTATTTTAAAAAAGTAAGTAATATTTTGTTAAAATACTCCTTTTATAAAATAAGTGAAAGTACATTAACATTCATAAGTGGTAACAGCCCGACATACTCTTACTTATTGTGTAGAATGAGTATTTTAACAAATTATATATTGTTAAAAAAAGTAAGTTATAACATACTAACTAACGTACTTTTTTAAAATTTATGTGAGTGTGTCAACAAATTCTTTTTAGAAAGAAGATTTTTGTTATTATATTTTTTCGTACTTACTTTATATTCATACGTTAAAATATCTGATTACACACGTAAAAGTTTTGTTGAATTTTTATTTTTACGTTGTAACCACATATTTTTACACGTGTAACCACCAAATCCGAAAAAAATACTGTAACAAAAAAAATTAATATAACCACTTTTTTCACCGTACGTAACTAATAAGTGCATTAAATACAAAAAAAATTTTAAGTACAAAAATCAAAATCCTTCTTTATATTATAGAGAGAGGGGCAAGATGAATTTGATATACCTGAAGCTGCGATTCAAGGTACTCAATAATGATGCCAGGAATGATGCCTCTGATGCCACCACCATCAATGCTAAGTATGGTTATCAAATCTCCATAAGTAGGAGTTTGAATTTGTTCAACAGAGGATTTTGTTCCCGCCATAAATAAATATTAATATATTTTGTGAGCACAAATTAAATTAAATTAAATTAAATATACTCTCTCTTCAAGTAATTAAAGAGTATTAATTATGATAATTAGAAAAGAAAAATTCAGGTTTGTTTGGGAATAATGAGATGGGTGTTGGTGTATGTTAGGATTATTACATCATGGTACTAATAGCTATTTATAGAGCCACTACGATCCCAGAAATTAAACTTTGACTTTTCTTTGTTTTCTTTTTTGACTTACTTAATAAATTAATTAAATTAAATTGAAAGAGGAGAAAACTGTGACCTTAAGAGACTGCGCAGAAGAATGGTAAACCATGAAATAGGACATACAACTACATGCAGGGGTCCACGTTTTGAATTATTTAAACAATACAGTTAATAATAATTAAGGAAATTATTATGTTAAATAATGTAAGGGTACTTATTAAGATTACTAAAATTAAAAAAAAATTATGAATACATATTATTTCGTCTCTTGTAAATATAAAAAAAATTATATTTTTTTATTATATTTGACTCTTTAAATAGTATTTTTAGCACACAAAATATTATTTACCTAAAAATAATAAAGAAGATAGTGAAAGAAATAGAATCCACGGTTGAGGAGGCTCTCATGGCCTCCAAAATTATTGGTACGGTTATGCCAAAAAAAAAAATTATTGGTACGGTTGGTAACATATGTCTTAATGATTTTTGTCTCTTACAAGTTACAACATACTATATGAATATAGTAAAAATAAAGAAATAAAAATAAAAATAAATAATTTGAAGAAGTTTAAAATGGAGTTTATTTCATATTTTGTTAAATGTAAAGAAGTTTTCCATAGACTAGAAATGTATATAATAGTCATAAAGTATTTAAGTATACAAGTAATGTGACTGAAATTTTGAGCTATATTTTGTGAATGAATTAGATCAAATGGAAAACGACTAATGCAAGAAATTATTGTTTTTACATTTAGAGTATTGGAATCCGTAATTACAAATTTCAAGAAGTTTCAAAGGGTTTCAACGGGTATTTAAATATACCCATAGTTTGCCAAGTCTTAGGTGTGAGGAAGTGTGTTAAGATCTTAAAAAGTCTTACATAAACTAATTTTTAGGAATGAACTAGGCTTTCAGTTTAATTAGTTTCGTAAGCTTTATTGAAAAATTTATCAGAATAAGTTATTTTTACTTAATTCTAAGTAAGTTTCACAATTTTACATATACACTACAAGAAAAATTCATGATTAGCTATAAAATTTAGCTAGCAAATATTTTTAGTAGCTAACTCAGAGTTAAATTGCTATTAATTAACTACCGAATAAAATTTTTTAGCTAACTTAATAGTCACGGATTCGCTACTGAATTAGCTACGAAATATAGCTATAAACTATTTTGGTACGTAGCTAATTTATATTTAAACAGTTACCGATTAGCTATGTGTGTAGCTACAAAATAAATTTATAGTTAATTTGTATCCAAATAGCTAATGATTAACTATGGAATGCGGTTACAAATTATTCCCAACTAATTTGTATCTAAACAGCTACTAATTAACTATGAAATATAACTACAAAAGAAATTTTCCTAGCTAAATTTATTAAAGTCTTGAAAGTATTTTTTATTAGATTAATATATAAATTTCAAAACCTTTTTAGTTAAATAATATATAATTTTAACAATAATATATAATTGTTTAAGTCTTATTATTAACAAGTATCATGTTAATAAGTATCTTAAATGCATTAGTTAAAGAGCAATAACTACATCACATTTAATGTTTTAAATCATACTTTAAAAAATATGCATTGAACGAGTTATTAATTTTTAAATCAATAAATTCTTCATTTCATATAAAATATTTATACCATTATAACTATAGTTATTAAAGTCGGCTCAATCAATAACTTGACCAATCATGGGTTCATTCGATGTATCGAATGAGGTAAATAAAACTAAAATTTTGAATTTATAAATAAACAATAAAAATAATAATAATAATAGTATAAAATAATATTAATTATTAAACTAAATATGTAAATTTTTTGGATATTCAATTTTAAAAATGAAACTAAATTAAAATATATATTTATATTGATATATTTATTTGGAAATTATATTTTATATAACTATATATATTATATGTTGCACATAATGTAGCCTTAATTTGTTGTTGTGGTTTAGTTGTTGTGGAGTTGGTTAGGAGTTATAGGGTTAGGGTTCAAGCCATGGTGGGAGCATTTTTATCATTTTTTTAAAAAAATAAAATGTGATTTTTTTGAGAATAAGTGAGAGCCTAATTAGCTATGGAAATAGTTTTATATTTATAAAAATATAAATTTTTAACTATAAATTCGTCATGAATTAGTTTCTATTATTTAAAGATTTGATAAGGATTAGCTACAAAAAAATTTTAGTTAATTAATCACCTAAATTTAGCTTAAAAAAATTTCATAAAAAATTAATAGCTAATTGATAGCTAATTTAATTTATTATTAATTAATTTCAGAGTAACTACAAAATTTTTCTAAACAAATTTATAAAATTCTCGTAATAATAAATAAACTCTCAATCAATAAAAACTTCCACAAAAGAATTATAAAAGGAAGAAGTCGTCAAATGTAAATACTTAAGTACTGGGTGTTTTAAAACATTAATTATCACCTTTAGAAACATTTAAATATTTAAATATTACTTTTAGAAATTAAAAGAAAAATTACTTAAAATGCTATAAATTTCTGTTTTTTATTATTTTTAGTGAATAACGGGTATTACTCGCGCATATTTGTAGTGGCGGATTTTTCCATCCCTCTTTTGATGATTTGAAATTGAGTCTTGATTTTTGTATTCACAATTTTCTGTACTCAATGTACTTATTGGTTAAAAAAAGTGGTTACATTAGTTATTTTTTTATTACAGTGTTTTTTTGGATTTGGTGATTATACGTGTAAAAATATGTGATTACAACGTAAAAATAAAAATTTAACAAAATTTCTACGTGTGTAACCAGATATAAAGTAAGTGTGTCGGAAATCTTTTTTCTTTGAAATTTGTTGTTTTGATCTATGAACACCCCAATGAGATCCAATGCATGTGATTTTGAACACGTTGGGATAAAATAGCCGCCATACCAAGTAGCTATATAATACCAATAAATTAGACCTAACTTGTTTGGCCAAATATAGGACCCAAACATGAATACTGTTCATTTTTCAGATTCAGAGGAGACTAAAAAGTCAGATCATCATATCAAGAACACCACTCCAAATTTCACAAGCTTCTAATCCCTCCCATTATTGCTCAATTTTAATATTTTTTAATTAATTTGTCATTTTATAATTATAATGATAAATTAATTTAATTGTGTGTTTTGTTTGGCTTAAATATATTTTTCGTCTTTGTAAAATTAAGATAATTTACTGTTTATCCCTTCAAATTTTGTTGATAAAAAGTTCAAACTTTTTTCAAATCTTTCATTTTTAGTCCCTACTGTTAGTTTAGTCGGTTAACTACTGACATAGCTACTGTTTTTATCCTATTAAGCTATCAAATTATCAAATTGGCATTATAAATAGTTTTTAATGTTAATATAGGGTCTAGAACTTGCAAATGTACCAAACAGGCATGACAGAAACATCAATAGTTAACTAACGTTTTTGTTTCGTCAGACTACTATATTAGCATCAAATATAGTTTTTAAAGTTAATAGAGTAACAAATTTGCATATGTGGCAGACCGGCATGGCAGAAACGTTAGTTATGTTAGCAGTTAACCGACCAAACTAACAGCAAGGACTAAAAATGAAACTTTTAGAAAAGTTTAGACTTTTTATCAACAAAATTTTGTACAGGGACAAAAAGTGAATTACTTTAATTTTACCAGGATAAAAAATATAGGGTAAAATGCACAAAGTATCCTCGAGGTTTTACAAAATAGCACAAAACACCAAACTTAAAATAAATAAGCAATCAACACCATTTTTTTCTATAACATGCACTAATAGCAAAGGAATACTCCATTAATTAGAATATTCCTATTGCTAATCATAGTTAAATCTCTCTCCATTAACATGCACATGTAGTGGTAATACTTGAAGTACTTTTTTGTGCTCTTGTTGAAATATATTCCTTCTTTTGTCGATAAAAAAATCTCTGTACTTATTTTTTCTTTAAGTTAAAAAAAATAATTTTCCTTGTTATTTGATTTTTGTGCAAAATTCATTGACTGAATTTTCTCAAGGATGCTCGTTAAAGATTTTTTTTCATAATTTTTTTTTTGAATAAGAAATTAAATAATTTACAACTGAGCTAAACAAGCCAAATTCAACATTTATTATTGCTTCACAAGGTAAGATACTGCTTTGCTATCATATTTGGTGGACAAGATTTATACAAAATATATAGAGCAAGAGCCCGCCAAAGGCAAAGCTTCAAACTTTCTTGGGTGAATCTATATGTTACATTCAGAAGTGTATAGTGTTCAGTTGTATAGAAATTAACGTGTAAAATTAAATTGTATACGTGTCAATGTAAATACATTTATATTTCCGTGAGTAAAAAAAAAGCTTAAAAATTTAGGTTGTTACATAAACTCTTTAGGTTTGGGACACCATAAAATAGGAAATAACTATCTTAGCTTTAAAAAATATAACCAAATCACGGTAACAAATAGAAAAAGCAAAAAACTTTAAAAGACCAAAATAATTTCACTTACACAGAGGTTTGTAAAAAGTATAAAGTCTTCAATAACCCAAAGGTTAACATTAGATAATAGTAAAGTAATAGTAAATGTAATAAGTAGCAAGACATAAGTATATGTAAATGTAACCAAATGCTCCATAATTTTTTTTTATTATGAAAATTTTTCTTTAATGAGCATCCTTAATAAAATTTAGTAGATAAATTTTTCAAAAAAAAAAACAATTATAGTAAGGAAATCAATTTTTTTACGGTTGATGTTTATTATGAAAAATGATGTAGGATGCTTATTTATTTTAAGTTTGATGATTTATGTTATTTTGTAAAACCTCAAAGATACTTTATGTATTTTACCTAAAAATATATTTAAGCAATTTTGTTTTTATCATATGACGATTGTTATAAACTTTTGAAAAAGGTATGTATTAATAGCTATTATTTTTGTTTTCTCAACAATCACTTTTCAGTTATTAGTATTACCGCCACGCACATTTTTTTGTCGCACGTGCATGATTGGATTGGTGGCGATAGAAATAATTCTGAACATAATTGATTATGTTAATTGATTTTAAGTAGAATTGATTATGAATAAAATTAATTTACGTTTAGAAAATTATTATCAGAAAATTGATTCTAAAAGAGAATGATGTTTGGATAATTTTGTCAAAACCTAAGTTTTGTAGTGTAAATTTGATGCATAATTACATTAATTATAAAGAAGTAGAAGCAACAAAAAGTTATTTCTCACCAAATCTAGGTTTTGTATCCATAATCAATTATGATCAAAAGTTGTTTAGTCCGAATCAATTATGTTTCAAGACAAACCATAATTTTGATGACAAATAAACTAAACCAAACATGCTATTCGCAGGTGTTATAAAATTCAACAGTTCAATCTAAATGGACTTCAGGATTAGAGTGAGCATTTTTTAACTATCGAACATAGGGATGGTCCAATAAATATAGACTTAAAGCAAATCTTTGATATAGAATTTTTCAAAATTATTAGTAATAATTAATTGTACTTAAATTATTTTAATTTTATTTAAAGTGTATTTTAATTTGAAATTTTAATTTTAAGATATAAAATTACTTATTAATTACTAAACTACTAAGAATTAATTGATTTTAGTTTTGATTTTTTTTTTTTTGACGAAACAACAAAATTGTTAACATTTTAGAGAGTAACGAGGTTTTGTATCTATGTGAAATGCTGAAGAACGAAAGAAAACGCAAGCTTGAAGGTTTCGAGATATGATCAGAGAAGGATGAAGATAACAGGGAAGAAGACAAAAGAGAAGAGAAGAAAACTGAATTGTATTAAGGGCTTGTTTGATTTCTCTTTTTGAAAACAGTTTTCTGTTTTTTAAAATAGAAAACTAAAAAATTCGTTTGACAAGTTTTTAAAAACATTTTTCGGGAACAATTTTTGTTTTTCAGTATTTAAAAACCAAAATATGAAAACATCTAAAACATATTTTGGTTTTCAGTTTTCTTAATTTACACACAAATTTATATTGAAAATTCTTCAAACTTTTTTTAAAAATTGTTTATGAAAACTGTTTTATAATACAATTTTTAAAGACCAAAACTGTTTCAAACAAGCCCTAAGTCTCTCAATCAATGAAAATACAAGAGGATTCTCTTTATATACAATAGTGCAGCAAAGTAACGGAAAACTGACATACTCTATCTATTTTCGATTATAAGCAAAAATTACTTAACTTACACCCTTTAAAAAAATTAGTTAGCCTTATTTAAGGGTGTGAGTTAGGGCTCGTTTGATATCTTTTTTTGAAAACAGTTTTATGTTTTTAAAATCAGAAAACTAAACAACTAAAACATGTTTTGGTTTTTAGTTTTCTGAATTTACACACAAACTTGTACTGAAAACTCCTCTCACTTTTTTTTTTAAAAACTGTTTCTTAAAACTGTTTTATAATACAATTTTTAAAAACTAAAAATCAAAATTGTTCCAAACAAGCCCTTAATCTCTCTCCTTTTCAAAACCACTATAATAAATGAGATAGTGAATTGAGTAGAGGATATAATAGATAAATTTTCATTAAATGAAAGTGAAAATAGTTAAATTTACTTATATTTAAAAATATAGTATTATGAAAAAAATTTCTTATATTTAAAAAAAACGGAGGGAGTAACTGAAAAAGTGAAAAAGGGACTATGGGGTAAATAAAAAAAGATATAAAAACATAGAAGATATTTGCTAAGAAGAACAAAAGGGATTAAGTGACTTGTTCAGATAATTGCATATTGGGCCTTATGCTTAATAATGGTGTGTGCTCAATAGAAGAACCATCGTTGGGTGAGTTGTGAGAGTCTCCTTCTGTTGTTAGAGAGAACATCCGTCAGGAGAATAAATCTCTCTACACTGGTATAATAAACCTTTTATTTTAATAATAGAATAGTGTTATATAGGGTGTACTTAAAAAATAAAAAATAAGCAACATATACAATAAAAAAAATATTCAAGGCTAATTATACAATTAAGTACATCAATTGATATACTATTTGTCACTAGTAAGAGTATAATTTCGTTTAAATAATTATTATTTATATTTAATATATTATTAAAATTATATATTTATAATTTTTATTAATTTGCATTAATAATAAAAAAAATATTTGAGTACCTTTTAAGGTCCAAAGCCCTTGCTTTTGCCGCCTAAGCCTTGGGCTGCCTCTAAGTTGAGATTCTAAAACGCGGAAGAAATATGATGCGACTAGAAATGTAAGTGACGTAGATAGTGGCCACCCCACTTTTTCTCATTGTCCATGAGTTGAGCATTTCTTGATTGTGCTTGATTAATTGATTACTTGTGCTTAATTAATTAACATTATCTCAATTAGGAACGAAACCATCTCTTTTTCGGATATCAGAATTCATAATGGTATTTTCGGACAGTATCATCTATAAAATATAACCAAGTCTGAAGCCCACTAGTATTCATTTAGGTTTGTTAGTTTTGGTGGAAGGGATTAAGACCATCCAATTTTGAAAATCCCACCATTCCTTTATATATAAGAATAATAAATCTATTTATTAAAAATAATGGTGTCACTCCCAATAGGAATGATGTTAATCCCTTCTACCGTTAGTTTTTAGAGTGATCCATTAGAGTTTGCCCAAAAAAAGTAGCCTATTAGAGAAAGATGCAAAAATAATAACGAGAATAATATAGGTTTAATTGTAGTTTTGATCTCCCTTTTTTGTATTTTGGACGATTTTGGTCCCTCAAGTTTTAAATAGCCGATTTTGGTTCATCTTCTTTAAAAAGGACAATTTTGGCCTCTCTATTAGTTTTTCTTTCAAATTAGTCGTAATTTTTAGTCAATTTAATGATAGATTTCCTCCAAAGTAATGATGGAGGGACCAAAACCATTTAGATACAAAATTTTCAAAAAAAAATATTAATTTAATTTAGTAACAATTTTTCTCAAAATTAGCGACAAATTTCAAATCATTTACTAGAAATAATTAGGAAAAAAATATAGTTAATTAATAGTTTTGAGAATACATTTGATCAATAAACAATTTTAGTCAATTCTGGAATTAAATTGACTAAAAATCATCGCTAATTTGAAAGAAAAACTAACGGAGGGACCAAAATCACCCATTTGAAACTCAGGAGACCAAAATTGCCTAAAATAAAAATAAGGGGACCAAAACTGCAATTAAACCAATAACATAATTAAGCCAATAATATAATTAAGTACTCTTAACTAATTTAATTTTTAATCATTTTCACAACTACAACGGCTTTTGATTATGTTTTTTTATATTATGACTATATGACTAAGGGAGGGCTATTACCACTCGTTTTAATCTATTATTGTCACTCCTAATTTATTATTTTAATAATATTTATGTGTTAACACTTGAATTTAATTGGTTATAAAAATATATTTAAATTTAAAAATATTAAAAGAGAAGCGGCAATAACTTCTCCCGGTGACTAATTAATTACTTTGTTTATGTTGAGTTATCACTACGTTATATTGTTATGATTATATTATTAATATTACGTTTTATTTTAGCTAATAAAATCACTAAACATAAATAAAATTAATATCATATCACTATAAATTTTATAAATTTTTGTTTTTAATTTAATTAGGTAAATCTAAGCACCCAACCCAACTCAACTCAATTCAACTTGGATTGCGTTAATTTGAATCAAAAATTAAAAATTATGAAAATCAAACTAACCCGAGTTGAATTGGTTCAACCCATCCCGAACTCATCCTTAAACACGGCACTCACAAAGGAAAAATATGGGCTGAGAACTGTATCATACAATCACACATATTCTTGTCAGTTTACAAACCTCATATTTTATAAAACCTTAAAAATTAGTTGATATTATTAAAATATATTGAACAATTAAAATTAATATATATCTCTAACAATCACTTCAAAAAAAATAATTTCATTAACAGTATCCATCTATATAAAAATACTATATTGCTTATATATTACTTATAAAATATTACTATCAGCTTAAGTACCTTCATCTTGAAAGAAAGAAGCTTTTTATAATGAAAATATGTCAAATCATATAATATCATTAAAAAAATGACAATGACTCTCTCCAGTTAATTGTATATCTAGCACTTGTCCAGCCGCGTATAAACCGTTAGATTTGATGAATTTTATTTTCAATGACTCATCAATTTACATGGACACTAGATCAACAATTCTAGAGACTACTGGATGGTACTGTTGCAAAGAATCCGCACCCTAGAAAAATCTATATTACAAGACTTGTTAATTAAATATATTATCTATTGGTAATAAAATTATATAATTATAGCTCGAAAAATTAGAAAACAAAATAAGAACTAAAAAATATTTTTAATTCTTATATGTTTTTTAACTTTTCGTTTTAGTTTTTATTAAAAGAATTGTTTTAGTCTCTAAAATTGTTTTTTTTTATATAGATAAGTCTATGAACTTTATTAACCCACTAACACAATTAGTTCTTATATATAACGAACTCCAATTACAACTAATAATTTGGTCTATATATTGTCTCTATTTTTCATTTTAGTCTCTATACAATAAAAAATATTTCATTTAATCTCTACACATGTAATTTTTTCCGGATATCAAGAATAATTATGAGATGAATTCCTCAATTATATTGAAAATAAGAAGACTACAATCTATATATACAATAAACTTTCTAACTAAGGTGAAACTAAATAAGCCATTTAACCATGGCCTATTACCCCTGGCAAGTTGGAAGTTTCCAACTTGGAAAAACACTGAAAAATGGAATACGTCCGAAAAATATACATCAGAAAAATGGAATTCTAAAACAGTGGGTATAAATCCCAATAGAAGTGCCTATGATCCCTAAATGAATAGGTATGATCCCTAAATGAACGGGTATGGATCCCGAAAAGAATAGATATAGATCTCGATAAGAGTGGGTATGATCTCTAAATGAACAGATATGATCCCTAAAAAAATGGGTATGGAGACCTGAAAGTGAATAACAGAAAATAGAAGCTAGCCATCATATGCATATGTGAAACATCAAACACTTGCCGGACATATCATAATTGTAGGACCAGCAAGGAAAATCCAAATTAGGATATTAGAATTTCATCAACATTCATCAGCATCATCATCAGAGAAAGAAAAACCATAACACTCTTCACAGAGTATTTTTCTCAAAACAGAGTATTTTTCTCAAACAGCTTGTGAGCACATCTGAATTACCAATTCCACAAACCACAACAGATGAAGGAATGAACCAGACGCTGAGATCAGAAAGGACTGTGAGTTCCCAATTGCTTCTGGAGGTCAAAACACAAACTCTTCAAAGATGGATAACACCAAAAACAGAAAAGGAAAACATAATTTGTCTCTGGAGAAAAAAAGAGTTGAAAACAGCAGCACCTAAACACGTTGTGATTTCACCCAAAACTTGAACCCAAAGTAGAGAACAGGGTCGAATAAACAGAGGCAAAAAGAAAGCAAATACTTGGTGTGCATATCAGCAAGGACCATGAGGTTGATTTCAAACCAATCAAAGGTGAATCATAGAAGAAGGAACAGAAAACCAAACCAAGAACACATACAGACGTATCAACAAAATCTCAAAGAACAGAAATCCAATTTGAACAATTAGGACTATCAAACCTTCAAACAAACACACTCTGTTTCATCTGGATATTGAGAGAAAGAAAGACAAATACTGGTGGCAGAGAAGAATGGAGAAGACGCTGTTGCGGCGGTGAGGAAGGATGCTCCGGGACGGAGGATGACAATGCAGCGTAGGTGTTCAACGACTTTTTGAAGGGCAGAGATGACGCAAATCTGATAACGGAAAGAGAAACCTCCATGGATGAATCTGAGCTTTTTCTTGCTAAAAGAGAATGAAAGATGGAATCTTTACGACAGATCTTGTACTTCGAAAAGCTTCAGATTCGAAAGTGCAGAGTGGTGGCGGTGCACAAGTCCAGAACGAGGCCGATGAGGGGATGTTCCCCATCGGTGAGGGGTGGTGTTCACACGGTAGCGCGTTGTAAACGCCGGAGAACCGAGGCTGTCCTCCAAGAACGGCAATAAAACGAAGTAAGGTCTAAACAACGATGCAGATGCGGGGGCGAAGGACACCACCAAGAAGGCTTATGCGATCGACAGAGGTGACGATGTTGAGTCTGGCGCGGAGGAGGTCGAGGCAGCAGACGACAATCTTGTGGACGGAGATCAGAGGGTCGTCGGAGAGAAAAGGAAAACTGACGGGTTTGAAATTTTCCTGAGAAAGAGTAAGATAAGGGGAGAGAGAGAAAGAGTGTCTGTGAAAGAAAAAAGAAAATGAAGGATTTTCTCAAAAAGGGGAAAAGAAAGATAAATGCTTTGTTTGATTTCTCTGAAAACATTTTCTGGTTTTAAAAATAAAAAACTAAAAAAATCGTTTGACGGTCGAATTTTTAAAAATAGTTTTTAGGAATAGTTTTTGTTTTTCGGTATTTAAATATCAAAATATGAAAACATGTTTTACATGTTTTTGTTTTCAATTATTAGTTTTCTGAATTAATACACAAATTTGTATTGAAAACTCCTCTCACTTTTTTTAAAAAGTGTTTCTGAAAACTGTTTTATAATACAATTTTTAAAAACTAAAAATTAAAACTGTTTCAAACAAGCCCAAAATTAGAGAGAAAACTCTCATTTTTGCGACAGAAGAAAAAATTCCTCTATACCATATTAAGAATTATGAGATGAATTCCTCAATTATATTGAAAATAAGAAGATTACAGTGTATATATACAATAAACTTTCTAACTAAATGAAACTAACTAAGCCATTTAACTAGGGTCTATTAGGATAAGTTATGTATTGCGCTTAACGTTAAACGTTTTTAGTCCCTAAATCGTAATTTGATTATGGCCATTGGCCAATAAAAGATTGACATGTATAAATCCATCAGGTTGGACTGTTTTTATACAAGTTCAGCTTTCCATCCTCCAGAGGGGGCCCAACAGATTTGGAGGCCTAAAGCAATTATTTGGCATATGATCTTTTAAATTTTTTATGATAATCAAGTAAAATTATTTAATTTTATTTAAAATATAAATTTTTATTTTTATGTTATAAAATCACTTAATTATTAAAATATTATGATTAATTTATGTAAAATTTTATTTAATTAAGTTATTATATTTAATTTTTGTTGACATATTATTATTAATTTTAATTAAGATTTTATTAATTTCAATTGTGAAAGATTTATTTTTGTTGATAATATTATAGAGATAATACTAGTTAAACATGTTTACTCTTATAGAACTTGTCTTTCATCCTAATAATATGATATGGTACTTATAAAAAACTAAAAATTAGTAATATATACAGTAAAAAAGAATGAAGACTAATTATGTAATAAACTATATTAATTGATGTATTATTTTTTACTAGTATAATTTCTTTTAAATAATATTTTAATCACTAGTATCATATTTTTAAGATTAAATATATTTTCAATTACTTATTATTAATGTTATTTGACAATAAAATAATTATTTGGGGCGTTTTTATTTCCTAAAAATTTGGGGACCTAAAGCCATTGTTTTGGTTGCTTGGACTTTAAGCCGACTCTGATATGCCATCTCCGATGGTGGAATCAATGGTGGCCTTGGCAAAAATAAGGAGCGACGACAAAGAGGAATAATTGTCTCGTCGTCTCAATTCTAGTTAACCAGAATTAAAAGTTGATCTAATCACAATGGGTTCTCCGACATTGAAAAGGACAAAAATGAAAATGAAGATAAGTATAGGAACTAAAATGAACTTTTTTCAATAGATGGGCTAAAATGAAAAAGAGAAACACCTATAAGTAGGACCAAATGGTTAACTTAAATGGGACATTAACTAACGAAAATATAAATAAAATCGAGGACTAAAACACAATCAGAGACACATATAGAGATTTAAAGAAAAGTTTTTTAAGTAGAGAGGCTAAAACGCACAGACATATAAGAACTAAAAAAATAAAAGAGTTAACTATCAATTTGGTCCTCCAAAGATTATGTCGTCACCAATTTAGTCCCCAAAGAATTTTGTCACCAAATTAGCCCTCTAAAGATCATCTTTGTCACCAATTTGGTCCACCAAAGAACTTTGTTACCAAATTAGCCCTCTAAAGATCATCTTTGTCACCAATTTGGTCCACCAAAGAACTTTGTCACCAAATTAGTCCTCTAAAGACGTGTAAGTATACCAAATTAATCCTTCAAAGATTTAAATATATCAAATTGGTCCATTATGGAGGACTAATTTGGTAGACTTTTATATATTTGAAGCACTAATTTGGTGACAAAGTTCTTTGGGGATCAAATTGGTGACAACATAATCTTTGGAGGACTAATTTGGTAGCAAAATTCTTTGGAGGACCAAATTGATAACATAATAATCTTTGGAGGACCAAATTGATAGTTAACTCAAAATAAAATTACATGTAAAGACTAAAACGAAAATGAAGTACATGTACAAAGACTAAATAATTAATTTAACTTAAATTGTATTAAAATAGGGCACGGTTAAACATCTACGGTAGATCATTGATGTTCGGGATGTTCAAAATCGAATCAAACCATCACAAACTGGATCGAAAAATTGATAACCGAAATAACTGAAAACCAAAAAAATAAAAAATAAAAAAATCGAATTTTTTGATCAATTCGATTCAGTTTTTAGTTCTACTAAAAATATCGAACGGAACCGAACCGAAGAACACTCTCGTCTCTGTGCTGCTGTTCATTTGCGAGTCCCGATTTCTTCTTCTCCTCTTCACGCAAAAACGCCATCTTCTCCTCCGCCACCAGCGAGACCCTCGCGTTCTCCTCCGCCACCAGCCCACCAACGCGTGTCACTCGCGTTCTCCTCCGCCACCAGCCCACCAACGCGTGTCACTCGCGTTCTCCTCCGCCACCACCGAGAGGGCGTTCTCCTCCGCCACCACCGAGACCCTCACGTTCTCCTCCGCCACCAACGTGTTCTGGTTCGTCATTGTTCCTATTTTTTGTTCGTTTTTGTAAAGTTCTAATTTCATTAATAATTTCGTTCCTAATTTCATTTCTGGATCTGATTCATATTTCTAGTTTCGATTCTTATTTCTAATTTTGTTTCTAAACCCTAAACTGAGACCCTCTCTTTTTCTTGATTGTTGTTTGGCTGTTTGGTGTTGGGTCTGTAAATATTTGAGCCTTGTTTTTATTTGATTCCTATTTCTAGTTATGATTAATATTTCTGGTTCGGTAAAGAATTGAAAGCTAATTTGGTTTCTACCTTTAGGGTTCAAGTACTGTTCAAACTCTCTGTCAATTGGTTGTTGGTCTCTGCCTATGTAAAAAAAATATTAAATTGATCGGATTGGTTTCTAGTTATGTTTAATCGGATTGGTTTGGTTCGGATTGCCTCATGAAAACCAACCGAACCAAACCAAACCGAACAAGATCGGTTCGGATGGTGACCTCCCCAAAACCGAACCAAACCGGACCGTGAACACCCCTAATTGATGCTGTGTTTTAGGAGTACTAGTACTGTTTATTGAAACATGTTTCATATGGAGAGGCATTAAATCAATTACGGTAGTTTCTGCATTTTACCTTATGGATTTTCTTACTTATCGACGAAGATATTGTTTATAATGCAACCATTTAGTTCCTCACATGATTTAATAAAATTGTTTTGGCTATTGATTCCATTTTACTTCTTTTTCTCTTTTGCAGGAGTTAGGACAGCAAACACGAGTGAAGATTTTAATTCTAAAGTAAAGGTTATGGATCTCTTGCGTCAGTTGGAGGATATCCTGGAAACTGATGCTCTAATGTAAGGTTTAATGATTTGATGCACACTAACTGATATAGTAGTTTGTCTGATAGTTACTTCTATAACTTAGGTATTTTGTAGCATGGTTATCTAATCAAGATTCGAGCTGTGAATCGGAAGACCTATTTTCTGAATCATGAATCATGAAATGTAAGATACTAGCATTTAGAAGTAAAAAGTCATGGAATAACCAATAGAGTGGGGTTGGGGGCTGTTGTACAAAGTACAAACAGAGAAGTGAGGGGACCAAATACGGTTTAGAAAGCTTCCAAAATAGCCTTTTAACTCCCTTTCCAATTGAAAAAATTGCAAAAAAGTCCTTAAATGGTTTCACAGAATCGTCCGACCCGTGAGCAACCCTTCTTTGTGCAAGTCATCACCCTATCTTGCTGTGTCTTCTGAATCTATGATGAATCAGGATTCATGTGATTCAAGTGAGATTCAGGGTCGAGAAGGATAGTACTTACGATTTACATCATTCGACATTATTTGTGTTCCATATACGAATTGTTAGCATCATAAGATATCAACTACATTGTTTTATAGCATTTGATAGAGATCAAGTAGCATCAGCAAATGAAGAAACAAATTGTCATTTTTGTTGTAGGATAAAGCTTAGTTGCTAGTTGGTTATGATCATCCTGGATCCTGATTTATCATTGCTTTGCTTGATTTAACTGTGTTGTTTTTCCTCTTTTTATCATGCTCTCCCTCTTGCGTTTGGGTCCAGTGATGAGCTGGGGTTTATTCATCCATCCCAGTTTTCGTTGCTAAATGAAGAATCAGGTATTTCATCCAATTTGTCTGATGAAGCTATCCATCAATCAGCAGATAGAATAGCAAGCTCTGAGGAATATTCCAAACAAGAGAACCTGTATTTCTGGAACAGAGATCATAAATTGGGAATTTCAACGCATATTCTTCTGCCGTTATATAGAGCTGCTAAAGATGCATTTATGACTACATATAAACAATACAAGATGTCTGGCCACCAATCTGACGATGTTGAAATTTGTATACCTGCCTCTTCATCACGTGACCATCTTGAAAGTATACTTCTGAGTCACAGCAGGTCTCTTTTGCTGTTAAGCTGTGATTTTATGACTGCTTGGAATTGCAGGTGCTCCTCTTATCTATTGATAATTCTTTTATACTCTTGTTATTTCTATCTGTTTGTCAGCGTCAAACATTGGCAGATTCTTGAATTGTTTTAAGCTGCTCATGATATAAGATTTGTTTTATAGTATTTTCCTGTGTCCAAATGACCTTGTATTTACTAATAAAACTGTCCACCGTGAGCTATATTATCTGTCATTTTTTTCATTGAAAGGCACCTCTCTAGCTTAAAGGAAATTTTAGCACATAGTCTATGAGACCAAAGATGCTTTATGGTACTCAATACAGGGTGGTAAAGAGCTAAAGACTGCTCAAAGTTATTGTTGCTAAAGGAGAATGTTGCGGGATGGGGGGGGGGGGGGCATACAATACAAGATAGGATCAACTCAAATTGCTTTGAGATTCTAGTGATTATGCCTTCTGTTCGACATATGTTTTGAAAAGCATATTTTATTGAGTATATTAAGAACAGCGTTATGCAGTTTCTATGCAATAAATTCTACAAAAATAGAGAAATGTGCTAAGAATTTATTTTGGTTACAACCTCTTTAAGTTTTTACATGCATATTGCAGAAAGCTAATTGTAGCGAAAAAGAAGCAGGTCCCGATGTTTGTTGATGAGCTTCTTCTGTCACAAATTGTGCTCTCATATTCACCCAAAAGCGAACAAGCTTGGAATCATAGGTGTGATATATTGTAACCCTTGCTTCTTATGCCTTTGTCCCCATCACCAAAAGGATAAATGTGTTTTAGATGAGTACTTTATATGTTAGTTTTAACTATTAACTGATCTCAAGGCTTTGGAACATGAATACCAATCTAATGCAGAGAAGTGTTTTATCTAGGCGGTGGGTGATCAAGTCAATCTCCACAAACTGTTCAAATTTCAAAGAGATTTTGGGAAAAGAATCTGAGCTGGTGGAAAAAATAGCTGAGGTCTAAATTCAATACAGGAACTACCTGTGGTCTAAGTTAGAAATGCTTTATTGTATGCTTTCATTACCGATGGGCATGCTTATATAACTGATGGGCATGCTTACACAAGAGAAGGATTATTGTTGCTTTTGTTTGCTTTTGTCCCGGGCTCTTGTTTGAGTCAAGGGGTATATATTAGATTCTATTGTAACATTGGCAAATGTCAAATGTATCATTTTAAATATTTTCTTTGACACCTTTGATATTTCAATCCAATTGGCATTGCAAAGATTAAGTAATCTAAAAAGCAGCATCCTACAAGAGAGGAAAGATAGAGGGGAAACCAAAAGATCTGTTGATAATTGTACATTTGTACTTGATTTATATAATGCTTTATCCCTTTGTCATAGAAGTTAGAGATTTCATATCAGATGAGCCAGCATTGTATTAAATTAAATATCCATTTATTCCTTTTTTCACTTCTTTGTTTTCAGAGATCAAAGATGAATTATCGTGCATGGAATCACCGTTGCTGGCTAATCTCATACATGGATTCTGAACAGGTATTAATTCTTTAATATATATTTTTTTATAAGTTGTATATGTGATGGCATGAATTCTGAGTCCAATTGCATTGAAAAATAATGAAATGAACAATCAGACATGAAAGGCTGTCCATGTAGTCTTAAGCTCCCAGAAGATTCAGTACTGTAGTAGTGTAAGTGTTTTCTTCTAGAAATTTGTAGTCACATTTAGTCTAATGTAGTTTTACCTTAATTGTTGGAGCTAAGGGATATATTAGCTATATCAGTCCATATTTTTTTTGATAGAGTGATTCCATTCCCATGTTTGGTGAGGTCCTTTAATGGGAATGAGCATTCCCACATTTGAAGGTATAAAATTTCTATAAAAAAGTGATGTAATGCCCATTTCATTTGAACAAACTGTTAAAATTGGCTCGACTCATTCGGATCACATGTTTAGTCCCAAAATCTTTTTGGTCCGATTTGTGGAGCAACTGACCTGGGCTCAGTTTGACCTGCCCTTAACCATGGTTAGCCCAAATTGAGTTAAGCCAAGCATATTTGACTTAAAAAATGATAAATTCTTATTAACCTTTTTTTTTTGGTATGTTTATTATTAATGTTTTTTACTATGTTATATTAAATATTAATTATCGTATGCTGGTATCCCCCCCTAGTTGGATAAAAGGCTTGTTGTTGTATAGTATGGTGCGTGTAAAAAATATTAATTATAGTATGCCAAAGCCAAATATAAAAATGGTATGGAGCCAGCAATTCAATATTCCATCCAATTTCATTCCTGTCCATATTCCTGTTCCATCAAACAAAAGATGAAGTTACTTGTCAACGACACATAATGACTGGTTCTCATGAAGTCCATGAATTAAAGCTTGTGCTTATTTAGGTGTTCTATGAGTTGAAGAAATCCAGAAGTTGGGCTGAGCTACACATTGCTGATAATTGTTGTTTTCATTACCGCAGAGTAAGTTTTTTATTTAAGACATAAAAAGGTATAGGTTTTTTTTTACTTGTTTGAAACTGATACTTAGTTATTATAGTTTCAATTATAAACCTTTTGAGTAAAATTACACAGTTCTTTATTTTCATTTATGTGCTTAGGATTGTTGACAATCTCAGTTTGCATTGTATTGCAGCGGCTACTGCTGAAGATAATGGAGAACCAAAGTAATGTGAAAGAAGCCATATCTTGGGGTTGTAATGCTTATATCGTCCAGGCCTTGAATGTAATAATCATGCTCATCTTTATGGAGTTATTGTACACGACCTGATTATTTTTATCACTTTGTAAAACTATTACTATTAGTACACGAGTTTAGTTCTTTTAGCAACGCGACAATTATGGTTTGACAGGACGAACTTGATTGGAATGAAAAATTGATAAAGCGCTATGTGGGAAGAGAGGTAGGTATATGCTAACCAAAATTGCATTTTTAGTTCCTTGAAATGCAAGTGGTTATAAATTCAATGTTGTTTTTGAACAGGGTCTATGGCTTCATCGCCGCTTCCTATCAACGTGCTGGATAAATAATTTTCCAACTGATTCTGGTGATGCATCCTACCATTTCAAGGAGGAAAGCAGCATGTATCATGACTTTGGCACCTTTTTGCAGAATGAATTGCTTCTTCTCAACTCTTGCTCAACTATTGTTGATGATGAGTTTGCCGATTACCAAGCACAAGCAGCATATTCCGCTAGTTATGTACTATGGTTGAAATTGGTATGTAAATTCGTTTTCTGAGAGAGTATGCTTGCTTCGCGTTTTCGTTTTTTGTTTTTGTTTCCTGATTCTATAAATAATTACAAAACTGTCACTTTGAAAACAACAAACAAAATGAAAAAACTGTTTCCTATACAAATTTCAGAAAGAAAGAAACATAATGAAAAAAGGTGGATGTTGTGTAATTATTTTTCAAACAGACTCTAGGACTTTCCATTTAGACACTGCTCCACTGGATTTCTTTCTCATGTTGTCTTACATGTGTTATGTGCATCAGCAAGTCCCCAAGTCACTGGAAAATGAGTTATCAGCGAAACTAAAAGATGTTGATCTGAAGACCGTGCTGGATAAGTCATGCCCCGAGAGATCTGCACTATTCAATCACTTAATGAGCAAATGGAACAAACATCATTAATTGAATAAACATCATTGAAGTTGTTTTATTGATACGTTAGAATTAGTTTTATATATTTTTGGAACAAACATAACACTATTTGTAGTATCCAAGTAGAACTAATTTTTTATTGGTCCAAATAGATTATTATTATTATAGCATTTTCAAGCCAGAACGCTATTAAATCACCAGCAAAAACAGTCATTCGCGCCAACATCAAAATATATTCCTATGCACATAATTTAAAAGTGATAATTATAAGAAGCACCTCATAAAACGGTCGTTAACACCACCTAAAACGGTTGCTGTTGACACCCTCATTCAAAATGATTACTATTCACACCACTATCTAAATAGATGGCTGTGGTATCCACCGGTGGATAGGATTAACATCATCCTTATTGGGATTGACACCATCCTTTTTAGTATATAAATTTATGATTTTTACATATAAAAAGAATGATGTTACTCCCAATAGAGATGATGCTAATTCCATCCTCCATATCCACCATAATAAGGTGGATGGGATTAGCACCATCCATATTGGGAGTGACACCATCCTTTTTAGTATATAAATTTATGATTCTTACATATAAAAAGGATAGTATCATTTCCAATATGGATGGTGCTAATCCCATTCACCCTATAATAAATACTGTCTCTTTACACCACCGCTGCATGTTAGTTATTTGTAGCACTTCTATAGTTATCTGATCACACAACCTTAAATAATTATTATTTACACCACTTCTAAAAAATTCTATTCACACCCGTGTCTAAAATAAATAAGCAACACATACTAAAATAAATGCTATTTGCACCACCAATTCACACTACCTCAAACGGGGTGGATGGGATTAGCACCATCTCTATTGGGAGTGACTCTATCCTTTTTAATATATAGATCTATGATTCTTATAAATAAAGGGATGGTAAGATTTCTAAAATTTGGTGGTCTCAATCCCTCCCACCCTCAAACGGATGCTATTCTCACTCCAGTTACAATGATTGCCATTTATATTGGCACCTACACAATTACATATGCCACCATCCCCTTTCTCTTTTTGAACATGAAATTACGTGAATGAACCTATATGGTACCATCTCTTTTCTGGAAGACCAACATCCGGTAAAATTACGAAATTTAAATTTCTGGAAGGTCCGGGAGAATTGTGAATTAAGGGATAGGATTTTTAAACTCATTTTGACTACATGTTTTCTCGTCAATCTTTCGGAGGCTATTCTTCCGGATATTTTGTCTAACTTGTTCTCGGAAATTTCATATCCGGATAAATTTCGGAAGACATTCTTCCGGTAGATCCAAAAATATTATTTCTTACTTTTCCCGAAAAGAGGTTATCCGGAAAACCTCATGGAAGACCCTATTCTGGTACGGTCATTTTGGCCATTATAAAAATTACAAACACAAAGGGATGATGGTAGGTGTAAATAAGGGATGGTGGCCCTATAAATGGCCTACAATGATTTAACATTCCCAACATTTTTTTTGGTCAGGTTCCCAACAACTTTTAAATGATAGATATCCACACCACCTAAAACAGTTACTATTAGCACAACCTTCTAAAACGAATTCTATTCACATCACCTTTAAAACGATTGCTATTCGCACGTCAGTTAAAAAGATTGTTATTTAAACCACCTTTAAAATTGATAGATATCAACACTCCTAAAACAGAGTCTATTCAGACCATCTAAATCAGTTTTGCTAAAGTGAATTCGCACTACCTTCTAAAACTATTGTTATTCGTATCCTAATTAAAATAAATTAAATTTATACGTCCTTTTAACATAATAGATATTTACACCACCTTCAAATATTGTTGTTATTCACACCACTTAAAGCAGTTCTTAGCATCATCATTCAAAATTATTACTATTCGCACTACTGCCTATATAGATTGATGTCGCACATTACCTTAAATGCTTACTCTTCACAAAACCCCTGAATGTCTATTTACACCATCTCCTAAATAATTGCTATTCACAATACCCTCTAAAGTGATTGCTATTTACACCATTAGTTAAATTTGTTTCTATTTACACCATCTTTTAGCTCGATATACATTTTTTTTTATATTTTTAGCATTAAAACAATTTTTTTTAGAGATCGTGTTATGCACTTAAAGAGTATGGTATTTTTCAAATTAAAAATAAAAATAGATTTTTTAAATTACCTAAATTATTTTTGTAAAACAATTTTTAAATTTGTAGCTTAATTTAGCTAGTGTTTTGCACTTTTAAATTTGTAACAATTTTTTTTAGAGATCGTGTACTATACACTTAAAGAACAAAGTATTTTTTCAAAATAAAAATGAAAAATCATTTTTTAAATTACATAAATTATTTGAAGTTTTTGAAACATTATATTAAACATTAAACTTTCTACCTAAATTTACATAATTTTTTTATATTTTTAAATCACAATAGTTTTTTTTAAGAGATTGTGTACTATTGAGTATATACTTGAAAAATAGAGTGTTTTTCGAAATAAAAATAAAACGTGCCTTGTAGAATAAAATTATGTAAATTATTTGAAGTTTTTTTTAAACAGTGTATTATTTACTTTGTAGTTTTTAGCTAAATTTATATAATTTTTTTATATTTTAAAACCTATAACAATATTTTTAGAGATCGTTTACTATACACATGATGTTTTCATAATAAAAATGAGAACACAATTTTTAAAATTACGTAAATTATTTAAAGTTTTATTTTTAAAACAATGTATTACTCACTTTGATGTTTCTAGTTCAATTTATATAACTTTTAAAATTTTCAATATGCAACATTTTTTATGAGATCGTGTACACTTGAAGAATATGACGTTTTTAAGATTAAAAATGAAAACACAGTTTTTTTTAAAATTATAACGATTTTTTTAGAGACCGTGTTCTATAAACTTAAAGAATAAAGTGTTTTTTGAAATAAAATTTTTTTTTTATATTACCTAAATTATTTGAAATTTTTGAAAACAATCCATTATTAACTTTAAAGTTTCTACCTAAAGTTACATAAGTTTTTATATTTTTAATTTACAATAATTTTTTTTAGAGATCGTGTACTATACCGTTGAAGAATATGATGTTCTCAAAATGAAAATGAAAACACAATTTTTTAAATTACCTAAATTATTTGAAGTTTTTTTAATACAATGTATTATTCACATTGATGTTTCCAGCTCAATTTATATAACTTTTTATATTTTTAAAATTGCAATATTTTTTTAAGATCGTGTACTATGAACTTTTAGAATAGGATGGTTTTAGACATAAAAAATGAAAATGCACCTTTTTAAATTACTGAAATTATTTGAAGACTTTTTAAAACAATGTATTATTCACTTTGAAGTTTATAGATAAACTTACATAATTCTTTATATTTTTAAAATTGCAAAAATTATCGATAATGTACTATACACTTAAAGATTATGATATTTTTCAAAATAAAAATATAAACGTGTTTTTTTAATGACCTAAATCATTTGAAGTTGTTCAAAATAATACATTATTCACTTTGAAGTTTCTAGCTCAATTTACATAATTTTTTATAATTGTAACAATTTTTTTAGTGACCGTGTACTATATCACTTGAAAAATATAGTGTTTTTCATAATAAAAATGAAAAAACGGTTTTTTAAATTTCTTTTACTTTTTTTAAGATAATGTATTATTCACTTTGAAGTTTCTAAAGCTAAATTTAGGTAGTTTTTTGTATTTTTAAAATTGCCAAAAAAAAAATTTGATATCGTGTACTGAAAAATAGGGTGTTTTTCGAATTAAGAATGAAAAACCATTTTTTAAAGTACCTAAATCAGTTTAAGTGTTTGAAAACATTGCATTATTCACGGTTTCTAGCTAAATTAACACAATTTTTTATATTTTTAAAATTGCAACAAAATTTTTAGAGATTGTGTGCTATCCACTTGAAAAATAGGGTATTTTTCAAAATAAAAATGAAAAGCACTTTTTTAAATTACCTTAATTATTAAACATTTTTGAAGACAATGTATTATCCACTTCGAAGTTTCTAGCTAAATTTACATAAGTTTTATATTTTTAAAATTATAGTTATTTTTTTAAGATCGTGTACTATACAGTTGAAAATAGGGTGTTTTTCGAAATCAAAATAAAAATACACTTTTTTAAATTACATAAATTATTGAAGTTTTTTTAAAAGCAATGTGTTATTCATTTTGTAGCTTCTTGCTAAATTTAAATAATTGTTTTGTATTTTTAAAAATTGTAACATTTTTTTTAGTATGGTGTTTTTTAACATAGAAATGAAAATGCAATTTTTTCAGTTACATAAATTATTTAGTGTTTTTTAAAAATAACATATTATTCACTTGGATGTTTCTAGCTAAATTTACATAATTTTTTACATTTTAAAAAATTTCAATAATAGATTTAGAGATCATGTATTATACACTTGGAAAATATGGTGTTTTTTGAAATAAAAATGAAAACGTGCTTTTTAAATTACATAAATTTATTGAATTTTTTTTGAAAGAAATGTATTATTCGCTTTGTAGTTTCTAATTTAATTTACATAATTTTATAAAAAAAATTTAGTATGTTTTTTTTTAAAATATAAATGAAAATGCAATTTTTGAAATTACCTAACTTATTTGATGTTTTTTGAAAATAATATATTATTCACTTTGATGTTTCTAGCTAAATTTACATAACTTTTTATATTTTTAGAATTGCAACATTTTTTTAGAGACGATGTACTATACACATAAAGAATATGATATTTTTCTAATTAAAAATGAATACCAGATTTTTTACATTACCTAAACTATTTGATTTTTTTTTTTGAAAATAATGTATTAGTCACTTGAAAGTTTCTAGCAATTTAGGTAATTTTTAGTATTTTTAAAATTATAATAATTTTCTTTGTGATCGTGTAGTATATACACTTGAAGAATAAGATTCTTTTAAGATAAAAATGCACTTTTTAAAATTATCCAAATTATTTGAATATATTTTAAAATAAAGTATTATTCACTTTATAGTTTCTAGCTCAATTACATTATTTTTTATATTTTTATAATTGCAACATATTTTTAGAGATCATGTACTATACACTTGAAGAATTACATGTTTTTCAAAATAAAAATTAAAATATGCTTTTTTAAATTACCTAAATTATATGAAGTTTTTGAAAATATTATGTTATTCACTTTGATATTTCTAGTTAAATTTACATAATTTTTTTATATTGTTTAAATTGTAATATTTTTTTTAAAGATCTTGTATAAAGTTGAAGAATATGATGTTTTACAAATAAAAACGAAAACAAACTTTTTTAAATTATCTAGATTATTTTAAGTTTTTTTAAAACAATGTATTATTCTCTTGGATGTTTCTCGCTCAATTTACCTAACATTTTATATTTTTAAAACTGGAATATTTTGTTAGAGATTATGTACTATAAACTTGAACAATAAGATGTTTTCGAAATAAAAATGAAAACCCGATTTTTTAAATTACCAAAATTATTGAAAGTTTTTTGAAAATAATGTATAATTCACTTTAAAGTTTTTAGCCCAAAGAATATTTTTAATATTTTAAAAACTGCAATATTTTTTTGTGATCATGTACAATACACTTCAATATAGAATTTTTTCAAAAGAAAATAAAAATGCACATTTTTAAATTACCCAAATTATTTGAATTTTTTTTAAAACGAAATATTATTCACTTTGTAGTTTCTAGCTGAATTTACATTATTTTTTATATTTTTATAATTGTAACATGTTTTTAGAGGTAATGTACTATACATGTGAAGAATTGGATGCTTTTTAAAATAAAAATGAAAACACACATTTTTCAGATTACCTATATATTATATGAAGTTTTTGAAAATAGTGTGTTATTCACTTTGACATTTCTAGTTAAATTTACACGATTTTATATATTTTTAAAATTGTAATAATTTTTTTAAAGATGGTGTACTATATACACTTGAAGAATATGATGTTTCCCAAATAAAAGTGTAAATTTTTTTTTAAAAATTACCTAAACTATTTAATGTTTTTTGAAAACGATGTATTATTTACTTTGATATTCTGGCTCAATTTACAAAACTTTTTGTATTTTTAGAATTACAAAATTTTTGTAGAGATCTTGTACTATACACTTGAATAATAGGATTTTTTCGAAATAAAAAAATAAAAACCGTTTTTTTTTTAAATTACCTATATTATTTGAAGTTTTTCTAAAATAATGTATTACTCGCTTTATAGTTTCTAGCTCAATTTAGATAATTCTTAGTATTTTTAAAATTGCAATAACTTTCTTTGTGATCGTGTAATATACAATTGAAAAATAAGATTTTTTTAAAATAAAAATAAAAATGCACTTTTTTTAATAACATAAATTATTTGAGTTTTTTTAATACAAAGTATTATTCACTTTGTAGTTTCTAGCTCAATGTATATTATTTTTTATGTTTTTATAATTATAACAATTTTTTTAGAGATCGTATACTATACACTTGAAGAATATGATATTTTTCAACGTAAAAATTAAAATACGCTTTTTTAATTGACGTACATTTTTTTTGAAGTTTTTTAAAACAATGTATTATTCACTTTGAAGTTTCTAGCTCAATTTAGCTAGTGTATGTGTTGCACTTTTAAATTTGCAACAATTTTTTTAGAGATCATATACTATATACTTGAAAAATAGAGTGTTTTTTGAAATAAAAAATGAAAAATAATTTTTTTAAATTACCAATTTTTTCTTAAGTTTTTAAAAATAATGCAGTATTCACTTTGAGTTTCTAGGTAAATTTACATAATCTTTTATATTTTTAAAATTGTAAAAATTGTTTTATAGATCATGTAGTAACACTTGAAAAATAAGGTTGTCACAAGTTTTTACATCATGTAACAAGTTTCAAGCTTTTTTAAATTACCTAAAAGATTTGAAGTTTATTGAAAACAATCTATTATTCACTTCTAAGTTACTAGCGGAATTTAGGTAATTTTTTGGATTTATAAAATTGCAACAATTTTTTTAGAGATAATGTACTCTACACTTGAAGAATAAGGTATTATTTTGAAATAAAACTGAAAAAGCATTTTTTTAAGGGCTTGTTGGATTTTAGTTTCTCAAAACAGTTTTCTGTTTTTAAAAACAGAAAATTAAAAAACCTGTTTAGTAGATGAGTTTTCAAAAAAAAATTCAGAAACAATTTTCATTTTTCAGTATTTAAAAATCAAAATTTAGAAATATCTAAAATTTGTTTTAGTTTTTGGTTTTTGGTTTTATGAATTTACACACAAATTTGTATCGAAAACTTCTCTCACTTTTTTTTTTTTTAAAAAAACTGTTTTAGTACAGTTTTTAAAAACTAAAAATCAAAAATGTTTCAAACAAGCTCTAAATTATCTAAATTATTTAAAGTTTTTGAAAACAACGTATTATTTTCTTTGAAGCTTCTAGCTAAATTATCACTTCTAGCTAAATGTACATAATTTTTTTTATATTTTTAAAATTGCAACAATATTTTTAAAAATCATATGCTATACACTTGAAAAATAGTGTATTTCGAAATAAAAATGAAAATACACTTTTTGGGATTATCTAAATTATTTGAAGTTTTTTTTTAAAAAAACAATATATTATTGACTTTGTATTTTGTTGCCAGAAAGGCAGAGCTTCGCTGAATCTAAAAAGTTGAAGGAGAGGGGTCAAAGGGAGAGGAGGGCAGCAGAGGAGGGTGAGGCATGCCGTGGATACAAGATTACAATAGTCTTAGCCAATAACTAGTTTTGATTTTTCACTATTCACACAATGTCAATTACAATAGTTTTTAGATACAAGATTCACTCAAACCCTAGGTAACCTCTACCCAAACAACTATTTTACCAAGAGAACACATTCTCAATGGATTTGACAAATCACCTAAAGCACTTTAGGATTTTCTAGCCACCCTTAGGATTTACGCCACCACCAAAGACGCTCCTCTTTGGATTTTCCAAGTCACCTAAGTTCCCCTTAGGATTTATGCCACAACAAAAGACTCACCTCTTTGGATTTTTCATCAAGAGATTCCCTCTCTTGGATTTCCACATAAAGATCCCGCTTTAGTGATTTTCACAATCCACTAGAAGATCTACTCCTAATATAAGCAAACAATGTCTAAGTCACCACCTAGGACTTTCACACAAGCCACTTAAGGTCTCCCCTTAAGATTTATGCCAACAAGCACCTAAGACACCTCTTAAGATTTCAATCAAACACCTTATGTGCACCACACAAGGGAAATCCTTTTGGGCAAGCCTATTGCCCCCAATCTCCTTAGATTTACTAAGGAAAGCAAGCTTTAAGGACTAGAGGTGCCAAGCATATAACCCAATTTCAAACTCACCAAACCCAATCAAAGATAATCAAAGAATCAAAATTACAATGAATCAAAACTATAAACAAAACACAAATTACAAGCAAGGAAGGAAAACACCTAATCGCTCTTTAATTGCTCTCCAATGATGTCTTCTTGATCATTTAAACTAGTTAGAATTGATAGCCTTGAGCAATTGACTCAAGCCCACAAAGGAACTTGATGAATCATGCAATAATGATGATGAATCTTTAAGAAACCCTAAGCCCTCATAAATAAATCAAGCAATGTAGATGAAACCCTCATATATTTGAAGAACTAAGAACTCTAGAAGAGCATTTTGAAAGTGTTTTATCTCACAAAAATCGTGCAATTTGAAAATGATTTGTTCTCTTAAGTTTCCAAAATCCAAACCTCTTTAAATAGAATTCTTGACAGTTGTACATCGATGCACAACATCCCTCCATCGATGTATATAGTCAAATTTCTCCCCTGGGTGCAAAACTGCATAATCTGAGAATTTTGGCCTGTGTACATTGATGCACACCTTCACTGCATTGATGTACACATCTCAATTTTTCCTTCTACACAAAGTTTTTCAAAACAGAGAAATTTGAGTTATGTACTTGCATGTTATCCACTTATATATCGATGTGGGCTTCAAAAAGTCATTCCAAAAATCTAAAAACACTTCGAACATCAAATTAAACATGTTCTAAGATAAAACCAATGATCAAAATTATTTCAAAACACTTTTAGAACACTTTGAAAACCCTTGTTCAAAGAAAGGAAAGGCTCTTGCCTAAATGCAATTCATAAGAGCTTTGTCAAAACCTTTAATGTTATGCATGCATGAAAGATAGGGTTGATTGGGGTTCGTTCAACACTCTTAAAGCTATTCTAACTTACTTATCAAGCAAGCAATCATAGCATAGAAAATGAACATAAAAAACAACAAAAGATAAACTAGAAACACACAACATAAGAAAATCTAAAACACACAAGCAAACTACCAAACAAAGTCTTCATCTTCCATGAGTGCACTTGATACTCGAATATTCTTTGTCTTCTTTGTTGCTCTTTAAGGTCTTTGTAATCACTAGAAGCTTTATCAATCATCTTAAGATACTTTGTTGCTTCCTTGCTTTCTTTGAAGGTTGTCAGTTGCCTTCAAAGTTTGTCTTAACTTCTTCACCTTTGACAAGCAATCTCCCTAGAAGCACTTGAAGGTTTGTCACATCAAAACATACACCTTGAACTTTTAGTTAACATACCGGTGGCGGTTTTCATGGAACTCACTCTATTTACCTTCCACTTACCCAGAATTCTTGTAGTGTTCTGTCAAGGGGTTACCTTAGCAATATGCAAGATTTTGCAATTCTCTTAAACATAAACCTTCACAAACCTTGTGCACAAGTTGCCATACCAAATCTCAACCTTAAAAAAAATTTAATAGATCTGATGGCTAGTATTAACTGATGTATGATACATGAGAAATTTGCTTACTTACCTTAAATCAAACCTTTTAATGTTAATATTTTTAACAACAGTAAAAGTAACATAAGAATGACTTGTATTATTCAGAAAAATAAAAGTAGCTCATTACTATTTTAATTTAAAAATAAGTAAAATGGGGGTGGGACATTCCAAAAATTTATATATACATATCATCAATTTTTTTGGCAATGGGGGGGGGGGGGTCGGATATATCCAGAACCTTCGATATATTATAAAAAGAGAACGAATAGCTAGAGATGTGTGAACTGTGCGCCTCTATATCCAAAATGACTAGGGTTTGTGGGCGGCGATAAATGATGATATGGTCAGGAACCACCTTGTTACAAACCCATCGTGTTTTTGCCCTTTGGATTTATCAACACCATGGTGGGTCTGCTTGTGGGGGGTGCTCAAGTGGTTTTTGGGGATCCTCGTTGTGATTCTTGGCTATGTGGGTGGCTTGTCGACGAAGGAGCATGGTGGTTAATTTCCTTGTTTGATGTTGTGGCTAGATCTGTTGCATTTCCAAATCTATTGCTTGATTTTGTGTTTGATCTTGTTTTTCATTTGTTCCTAGTGGAGGAGTGCCTATTCTGCTTGTGGGGGGGTGCTTAGGTGGTTTTTGAGGCTCCTCGCGATGATTCCTGTGGTGATTCGTGGACAAAGGAGCATGTTGGTTTGCGACCTTGTTTGATTTTGTGGCCAGGTCTATTTCATTTTCAGATTTGTTGCTTGATTTGATGTTTGATATTTTTTATTTGTTTTCGAATTCTAGATCTGGCTATTCTTTTCCTTTTTGTGTACGATCTGTGAACAAACTCAATGAAATGGTGAAGTTTTAGGTAAACCAATTTTCTTATTTAGCTCGCAATCCAGATCTGTGCCATGGATTTTATGTCTGAAACAAGTAATTGATCAAAGAAAATAGATAGTTTTGTGGTCGAGATTACAATTTTTGATGAAGTACATTAGAGCGCTATGATTCCCAATTAGACCTAGTTTGCGAAGAAAACAGAGGAATTGGTGAAGTTTTCAGTATTGTATGTAAAGGATTTCATACTTGACAATCGAGGGATTTGGAAGTGTCGAGGGTTTTATTTGCTTATGTGGGCTTGTTTGCATTGTTGATTTTCTAATTTTATTACTAGATTGTTATATAATTTCTATGTTAGTGTTTGCTGCAACTTCCTCTTATCACATGAGGTTTTTTTTTATCAAATATATTAGTTTCATTACTTATTTCATATTGGAAAATGGTTATCGTGTTTTAACCTTGGGCTTTTTGAAGGACTTTGTATCTTACTTGCAAATGCTTGTCAATCACTTCGTAATTGATATTGTAGTTAGTTAAATGAAATAGACTGACTTTTAGTTATTGATTTTCTTACTTATCAATGATGATTTTGTTTATAATACAACCATTTAGTTCTTCTCATATGATTTAGTAAAATGGACTTGCCTATTGATTCCATCTTACTTCTTTTTTTCTTTTGCAGGTGTCAAGATATCAAACATGAGTGAAGAGTTTAATTCTAAAGTAAAGGCTATAGATCTCTTGCTTCAATTGGATGATATCCTTGAAATTGATGATGTAATGTAAGGTTTAATGATTTCATGCGTACTAACTAATATAATAATTTGTCTGATAGTTGCTAAAAAAACTTACATATTTTTTTAATGCAGTCATCAAATCAAGATTCAAATTATGAACCAGAAGACCTTTTGTTTAAATCATGAACCATGAATTAGGAGATACATGGTCGATGTAAGATACTAGTATTTAGAAGTAAAAAGTCATTGAATAATCAACGAATTTTGTTTAAAAACTTGAAAAAAGAAAGAAAAATATGGGGCCTAACTTGAAAAAGTAGAGTATGGCAAGGGGATGTCTCACAAAAAGAGAAGTGAGGGGATCAAATATGGTTCTAAAAGCTAATTAATGTCAGTGAAATTTTTAAGGACATCTTTGCTTGTTAGAAAATTGTAACTATCATACGCATGATATTGCTCTTCATAGTAAGAATGTAGATTGCCAAGTTTTTGGGTGTTAAAAATTAACCTGGTTTTGTTATAAACAATAGAGAAAATCGCAAAAGCTTCAAGGTTAGCTACTGAAATCTCTACCTCATTGGTCCTCATGTGAGAGATTTTGAAAATCCTAATGCCGTGAGGAGAACAATTTGAAAGAGTCATCTAAAAATTAACGGGGGACATTAAATTCACGTTGGTTAAAATGAGGGTTTTCAAAACCTGGATCCGATATCTCAATCAACCACAATGATTTTAAGAGTGACCGACGACCACTTTAGTCTAGTTATCCAATGGCGAAGTTGTGACATGGATGCGGAAGCTCTTGAAGGCAAAGCATGTGAAGGAACTTTTCATGAAACGTGTACTATTCGATGAACCTCAATGTTTGAGATCGAACAGTTAACATTTCATGAAAAGTTCCTTCACACGTTTTGCCTCTATGAACTTCTGCATCCATGCCACAGCTTCACCACTAGCACAACTTTCAGGAAAGTGACAAATCTCACAGTCTTAAGATCACTCTTAAGATTCATTGCTACTTGAGCTATCAGATCCAGGTTTTGAAAACCCTTACATTAACCAATGTGAACTTTATGTCGCCTCATAAGTTTTAATGGATTATGTCAAATTGTCCTTCTATTGAGAATTCAACCCTAGATAATTGTGGTTTCAATAGAGAAGTTAATCATCAGTGACATGGTCAGGTTTTTCAAAATCTGTCACATGAGTACCAATGAGACAGAGATTTCGGCAACTAACCTAGCTTTGGAGATTTGCTCTGTCGTTTGTAACAAACCTAGGTTAATTTTTAACACCTTGAAACTTTGCAATATGTTTTTTTATCATAAAGAACACTATCATGCACATGGCAGATATAATTCTTCTAGCAAACAAAGATGTTCTTCGAAATTTTCACTAGCATTAATAAGCCTTTAGAACGCCTAATTAGTCCTTCACTTACATGCTTATAAGACATCCCCTGCCCCACAATACTTTTTTTTCAAGTATAGCTCCTTATCTTCTCTCTTTTTGTTTCAAGCTTAAAAACACAATTTATTGGTCATTCAATAGCCTTTTTACTTCAAAATGCTAGAATCTTACATCGATCATATATCTCATAATTCATGATTCATGATTCGAAAAATAAGTCTTTCGATTCATTATTCAAATCTTGATTAGATGACTGCATTATAAAATATGAGTTTTTAACCCCAACCGTTAAATAACCCGTGTTAAAAAGGCATAGAGGTAATTTTGTAATTTTGGAGAACGCTCAACATTGGGTAGACGATAACCCGTGTTAAAGTTCTTTTAATTCTAACAAAATTGAACCTTCCCTCTTTGAATCCTTCTCACACTAGATCCCTAAGGGTTTGTTTGGTTGGGGAAATAGAGGGGACTTGGGAGGAGAGAGGAGAGATGAGGAATTTTAGTTTTAGAATCATGTTTAGTTTAATTTTTAGGTGAAAGGAGGGGAGGGAAAGGGAGTGATTTTATAATCTCTCCAAATATGAGGGGATTTCGAGGGGGAAAAAGAGAGGTTTTATAATCTTCTCTCTCACCTGTAATCAAACACAAAAACATTACTTTTTTCCTTTCATTAGAATCAAAACACTACAAAAAAATTGTTTTTGCTCCCCCTCGTCTCCATTTGAACCAAATGCACTATAAAAATTTTATTTCCCCTCCCCTCCATTAAAACCCCTTTCCCTTCCTCTCACTCACTTAATCTCTTCCCACCGCTCCTTTGTGACGAACCGCACTCCGCCACACCTCCACGGCCAACTGCAAACCCTATCATTTGATGAACTCGCATATCTCACTACAAACCCTCTCAAACAGCAATGACGACATCAAGCTTGGTTCTCCATCATATGCATTCGATGTTTTGCTTAGCACTTGTTTATAAAAGTCTTGAAAGAAGTTGTTGCTCGTATCGATGTATATTCTACTATTAGCCTTGTTGATCATTTTCTCTCTCATCCTTTGAATTTGATGCTTCTACTTGTGGCTACGTTCCATACATTTTTATTGGGAATTTGTTTGTAATTGCTTATGCTTCTGCAATAACATTTTACAACACAACACTTTTTGGGAAGTGTAGTAAAGAACTACTTCAGTGAAATTGTTTGCTTTTGGTTTGTGCGTGTTTGCTTGTTTTCATTTTCTTCTATGACTTTAATGTATTTTGACTATTTCTAATCAATTCGTTGTTTTCCTTTTGTTGATGCAATACATACCTTTAATTTCTTTGAAAGCTAAGTGCCTGTTTGGATAGAAGTGAATTCACGTTAACGTGGATCCACTTCAACATTACTTTTTGTTGCGTTTATTGAATCTGCCTCGGCTTATGTGCCAAATTTATCTCAACCATTTATCTATCTTAACGTAATTTGACGTGATCCGACGCCAATCCAAACACACACTAAGTCATATAATAGAGTTTTAAGCTATTTGCTCTTGTATGTTTGATGTTTCATTTCAATTAATCTCCTGCAACAATAACAATCCAATTCATTATTCTTCACTTTATACATTTATATCTATATATTCTATAGGGTAGCTTATAGGTTTGGGAGCCATCTTGCACATTCTAAACTTTTCCCGTTTCAAAAGTACCCTTCGAAAATCTTTTCAATTTGGTTTTGAATCTTTGAAATTCTTCAAGCAGTTAATTAAGTTCAAAACTTCCCATTGAACTACTTGTATATATGCATAAGAAGTAAGGTACTGATTTTTAATTTGCAACAGATTTCTAGTTCATTAATTGCATCTTTCAAATCTTCTTGACCTTGCTAAAATCGTTTATGTTTCATTTTGTTATAGTATAAAAGAAAATGTAAACACAAAACAGCACAGTAGCAAAACATGAAAGAGGGATTTGTTAGTGTCGAGAGCTTTATTTGCTTATGTGGGTTTGTTTGCATTGTTGATTTTCTGATTTTGTTACTGGATTGTTGCTGTAATTCTTGTGTTAGTGCTTGTGGCTGCTTCTTATCACACGAGTTTGTTTTTTTATCAAATATTAACTTTACTACTTTCGTATGGGAAAAAAAACCAGATAAGCAGTGGTTTATCATTGCTTTGCAAGAATTCTACGGTTTATCTTCCAAAACTGGACTAGGACATCCTCATTGACCTATCAGGTGACTTTACTCATATTGATGATGTTTTATTGTCTGGGATTAAACTATTGTGGTCATCTATTACACCAATAAAAATCCACTCTTTTGATTTGTTACTCTTGCATGAAAGGCATGCAATTAGAGATAGTCTCTTTAGGCGTAATATAATCTACGAGGGTGATAAACTTTGTCCTGTTTGTGACCAAATAACCAAGTCATACCTATAGCTACTTCTATAGATAATATATAGCTAATTTATAATAAATTCCCAAGTTTTAAATCTAATCTATAACTGATCTCACAGCAATTTGTTCAATATTAAAAACAAATTTGATGGTTGCAACCATAACATTCAAATCACATGTTCATAGTCACAACTTTCCAAACATGTGTGAGCTTGGGATGTTAACTAGAAGTGTCAGGGAATTTGATTATTAACAAGCAATTTAAGTTAGTGACAACAATTTATAAACAAGGAACACAATATTATCCAAATGTATGAAGCTTAAATATCAATAGTCAATTTAAAGGAAATGAAATTGCTGAATGCTCCATCAAAGAAAGAACATCTTCAACTCGAGCTTGAATCGTCAACCTTTGCTGCTGCAGATGCATAACTAACACTACTATCCCTTGAACTTTTGCACTGACTCGATTGCTCGTAGCGAAGAAAATTGATTTTTATCTTTGTTGAGCAGTTCCTAAGCATCTGATAAAATTGCATGATGTTGCAATATAAGATCAGCATCAAACAGAAAAATTCATTTAATGTGATAAGCTGCAGACAGATGTCATTCAACATTATATCACAAATATTCAAGAATTCCAATGTTTTTTAACCCCCAAGAAATTTCCATTTTCCCATCAAAATAGTTCAAGACTGAAAAACTTTTAGCTCTAAGCAGTAAGCATCACATGATGAGATAAATTTCTAAACTTAAAGGAGGAGAAATAAATAAAAAGCTAGTCCTACTGTCCAAGTGTTTCCCACAAGTTCTAGTGTCTATCGCGTTCTCCAATTTAGATGCCTCACTAAGTCACTATTATACTTAAATAGCAGCACAATAGTAACTTCACAAAAAGTAATTGTTCAAAAATATGTGAGATCAGCCGTAATAAAAATCATACTAGCTTTTGAACAATTACTTTTTGATGGACTCCCAAATCATATACAGAACTAAGAAAACTAACTATAAGGTATCATCATCATCCAGCTTCCCAAAACAAAAACTGGATTTTTGTTTAGCCTTACAAAATCTAGAGTAAAAAGCATCAAAGTATCACTATTACCAGTCTTACAATTTGGGTTTGGGCTAACTCACTCCCAAAAGCTAGCTTGTAGGATGAGGATTGCCACACCCTTATAAACTTAATGATGGCCATATCACTAGCCATGTGGGACTTCTAACAACCAGTGACCTTCATCTTTTCACTTCTTCAAATATTATACAAATCATACTAAATTTTAACAAATACCAAACATCTTTGATCAATGGACAGCTAATTAGATTATTTAAGGCAGGCAAGGTACACAATAAAGGATAACTAGTATAAGGTATCAAATAGCATTCAAAATGAAAACCAACAATCCACCATTTAACTTTCAGTATATTTTATAATAATAATAATAATAATAACAACAACAACAATAACAATGATACAGTAAAAACATCAAAATTTTCTTAAATTTATAGAGGGATTCTCAAATTTGGCAAGAGCTACTTCCATATGGATATTGTGGTATCTAAGGAACAGAACTTACATGAAGAAAAACGCTGATCGGATGGCGTCCACAGATTGTATTGTCATACTCCAACAGATACTTTTTGAACGATTCTGGATCTCCTGTTTCTATGATATCCATGCCCATCTTGTCTAAAGCCTCAATTGATTTGTATATGGGTCCATGTTTCTTGTCATAGTGCATGTAATTGAATCTGATACAGAATGTTTTAGAACTCGGAATAGGTTAAAGACTTAAAGGAATAACTGAATAGCCTAATAATTTACAAAAATCAAAATCTGCTTTAAACTAATGAGAAACATGGGATATCCATCATCCATCATTATACATAAGGGTGGACAGTAAGTAGAAATAGTGTCACACAGATTTTACTAAGAAGTCAAACCACCAAAGCATATCTTAACAAAAACACCAATAATTACAAAATGGAATATATTATTATTTATCTAACCAACATCATCATCAATCATCTATGGGTAACACCAAAAAAATAAACCAAAAGAAATTTGGAAAACATTAACAAACATCGGTTTTGCTGCATGCATACAAGTGAGTTCGTTTGCACATCTAAAATGAATGCAATCATTAACTCTTAAAGAAAATATAGGAAGTTGTACTTACCGAGATCCCCAGTGACAAAAATCTGACGAAATGGAAAAGAAGTTATTGGGATCATCAACATATTTGGCAAGAAGTTGTCCATACATAGCTTCGTCCTCAGCAGTAACAGCACCAACCATAATGGGCACAATTTTTACCTGGTGCCTGCATCAGTAATCAGTATTCAAATTCAGTCTGTTGCATAATTTTAGAATGGGAACCTCAATGTAACAACATTTACCCTTCAAATACTTTAGCAATATATGGTAGATGCATTTCCATGCTATGTTCAGCTTCATCAACACGGATATCCATCGTTTCAAATTTTCCCGTTGCTTTAAGCTCCTCGTTTACTGATAAAATAACAAAGAATTAAATGCTAACAATGAGGAAAAAGAGCCAATATCAATGTAAAAACACAAAAAAAAAAGGATCAATCCCACAAAATAGATTCAAATAATCCACACATTTTAAAACTCAAAGAAAACCAGCATCACAAAAAATTGACAACATCAGCATTTATTTTTTATTTCACAATTCATAGATTACCCTTGTTCATCAATATTCTGCCAAGGAACACTATATTTACAATCAAACCTCACAATCTCATCCTTGCAAAGGATATAGTTAATTATGACTAATCAACTATGTCGATAAGATAAATATAAGGTTTTAAATTGAAGAATGCATCAAACAACGCAACCGTAATATCTTAAATGTGGCAACAAAACCATATTAGCCTCTGATCACAGACCACCACGAACCACATCGGACGCAACTACAACCGTAACCGCAATTCAAAACCTTTTCTGATTTCATAATCAATACCTTCTAAATCAATAGGCAGATCCCCTATGGGTGTCTTGTAGACTGTTGCAGTTGAGAGAGCACATTTTGGAGTATAGTAATGGTGAGAAGGACCAAGAAGGAACACGCGTGTTCTGAAACCATAAAACAGAAAGTAAATAATAATAAGAATAATAATAATAATAATAACAACAACAATCCAAATGACAAGAGTACGCACATGTTAGATGGATCTATGTTTCCAAAGGCATAGGCAGCAGCTCTTCCTGAATAGGAATAACCTGCATGTCTGATATCATAAAATCACAGAACAGCATAACCACATTAGAATTTTTCATCTCAAAAACCAAACCACAAGAGAAATAAAATAAATAAAATAATAAAAATTTCACTTACGGTGCTATGACTCCTCGTACACCAGGAGACTTGGTCAAACCAGAAGATTGCAGCCATCCGTCTAGTTCTTCTGATAACTGCTTAGCTGAAAAAAAAAAAAGAAAAAAAAAGGTGACATTAATAAGAAAACAAAGAGAATTGAGTGAACCAAAACTACAAAATGCAGAAATTTAAATTCCTCAGGGCTTGAATGTTCTCGGAGAAATTTCAAACAAATTCAACCATATAAGATTCAAGCAAATGGTATGAAACGAGAGAAACGCTAATTGAAAGGTGAAACCCCCAAATTTTCAACTTAATCAATGAAATTCAACTCCAAATTCTTCTATCGCGATTCTTAATTTCAGATTCTGAGTAAAGATACTTACGATTGTCGGTGTACCAAGAACCAGCATGAGAGGGTCTTCGGACCTTGCTGCCCATGATTGAGGGAGATTGTGATGAAACCCTAGAGTAGAAAAAAGTGCGAGTGTTGTGAACAATGGAGTCTCCGACACGCTTCACGATTGGAATATAGTAGTTAAACTTCTGCAATGTTCTAAGCTCTTTTATTCTTCTCTTTCTCTTTACTTCGACTGCAAAAAAGCTGTTTCGGAGGTTTTGTTTAATTTTTTTTTTAGAACTTTGGGGAATTTAGTATCTATCTATATATAAAAGATATAATATAATACAATATAGATAAGATTTAATAAGATATTAATAACATATAAGATTTAATTTTGAATGTGTTTGGTAGTCAGATAACTTAAATAGAATATATGAAATAAATATTTTATCATGTTTTGATATTCAAGTTTATCTTATTTATTTTTAGTGTATAATCAAAATAAATATAAGATCTCATATAAACAACTCAAATCTTTTATTATTAAAGTCGTTCTAATAGTTTTACTTTATCTTATCTTGCATCATAACTAAAACGTTATCATTAGGAAAATCTGGATAGGTTGAATAAGATTTTAAATTTTATTCCGCTGTTATTTATGATATTTACTCTTAACTTAATATTTGTCACTTAAGGGTGAAATCATGGGATCATTACCAATAGAATCAGGAGGAAGCTGATCAATAACAGATGGGGGAGGACCATAATGAAATTTAAGCAAGGAGCAATGGAAGACGTTGTGGATGCAAACATGTGGAGGCAAATCCAAGTGGTACGCAATAGAACCAATGTGCTCAAAAACACGAAAGGATCCATAGAAGCGCTTGGCAAGCTTGTGATGTTTCTCACCTGACAGAGAAACCTGTCGATGAGGACGAACCCGCAATTATACCCAGTCACTCACCTTAAAGCTAACGTCACATTGGTGCTTATCAGCTAAGGCTTTCATCCTAGTTTGAGCCTTCAATAAGTTCCAACGGAGTAATTCAAGAATTTGCTCTCGAGTTGAGAGTGAAGCATCCACATTGTATAGTTTGAAGAAGGGTGAGGTGAAATACTCGTAAATATGGAGAGTTGGTTTTAGTATTATCACCACAACTTCAGTAGTCTGTCGCGTGAAATGAAGACTTAGAGGTAGTCCTATGTCATGAGAGGATTTGCAACTTTTTTGTGAAAAAATTGCAAGTTGAGTAGTATATATTCTGTGAAGAGTTCGTGGAGTAAACCTTGAGGTGCTAAACCACGTTAAATATTGTGTTTTTCTATAGACCCGTGCTTTCGCTGGTAGATTTTTTAGAGAGTTTTCTCCTCTTGTAGTCGTTTCCTAACAAATTTTTTGAACAACAATTGTTCTTGAAAAAGTCTTTTTTGGATCAATATGATGATTTGTGCTTCCCTTTGATCTCTCTTTTTTCTTGCTTAAGTGTTATTACTCATATCAATAGTTTATCAACGATGCTGAGACTCACTTTCACTATTGAGCAGGACCCGAGGGATTTGTTGCTTTCATGGTTGAGAATGGCGCGGATACAGAACCTATGGTGGCGATGGGGGATAGAACCACAGTGAAGGCAGAGATATATAGGTGATAATTGTCATAAATGTGGCAATGGTTACAACAACAGGCTAGGGCGATTAATGTCCTTGGTTCATTTTCAACCTTATTATGTATGTAATATCAGTTGCGAAGATGAGAAAGATAAGGCCCGCAATTTTGTTCGTTTTCCAGTAAGATCTCACCCGTCAAATAAATAATTAAATTGAATGGCTATTTTATGTGGGCGCACTAGTAGGCACCTTGAGTCATATATATAGAGAATCAATAAATTCATCTCTGTTCTAATTTCTAATCGTACCTACCGCCTAAGCAATCACCATTAATATGGTTGACAACCTTGGTGATGTTGATCATAGGCAATCTTGTTTTGTACAAGAAGCCCAAATACTTTGAGCTAAATCTCTGATTCGCACGTGAGAAGGTGATAAAGGGACAAATCATGGTCAAGCACGTTCCTTCTAGCTTGCAGATTTATTAACCAAAGCTTCTCTCTATCACCTTTAAGTGTCCATTCTCTAACAACACTCAATTTTTTTTTGGGGGGGGGAGGGAAGAGGACATTACGTAATAATTGTATTAATCATAACATAGATAATAAGCGGTTTAGGCTTGATTATCTATCTTTTCTTCTATATAAAGAAACTTTCTCTTGTACTTCCATAAGCGGTTTACGTAATGAATTAATCTCCGTTCTAGTTTTTTCAGAGACATTTCCTCTACACTTATACTCTTTGTCTCATAATATAAGTCCCCCAACTACCAAAAAAAAAAGTCTTATCCTATAATATAAGTTTCTATGCAAAAAATTAGAAGCATTTATTATATTTCTAACTTTCAGAATCATTCAACCAATAGAAAATAATTAAGCTTAAATTTAACTGATGTAACATCTCAATAGTCTAATTAATACTTCTAATTCTAATAATTTAACTATTTTTTTTAAATTATGTGAAAGGTTAGTTGAAACTTATATTATGAAACGGAGAGAATATTTAAAACTAGAGGTAGTATAAAAAAAAAAAAAAACGATGTCACTCCTCAACTTAATCACACACCAAATTTTTGCTTAGTTAGGATGTCACTCCTCAACTTAATCACACACCAAATTTTTGCTTAGTTAGGATTGCATTTCTTTAAACAGACTAAGTTGAAAAGTTATTTTATATAGGTTAAAATACAACATTGATCCTTAATGTTTTAATAAATTCTTACTTTAGTCCTTTATATTTTTTTCTTATCAATTTAATCCCTTATCTTTGTTTTTCATACCATATTGGTCCTTTTGAACTAACAATATGAAGAGCTTTAGTGAAAATATCACAACGACGATAAAAAAGATGTAGATGAAATCACTCAATAGTATTATCGCAAAATGACTAATATGATGTGAAAAATAAAAATAAGAAACCAAATTGACAAAAAACATGATTATAATAATTTATTTGGAATAAATTCGTAGATAGAAACCTAATTAACATAAAATTTAATTTGTATAATGTACATTGCATAAATTTCCAACTTGTTTCTTTTTTTTTTTTTTTTAATATTCATCCTCCTGCAAAACCAATGTTTTACTAACTTAGATTCACACAGATATCAGCAAATTTTAATCAATAAAATGGAGCATAAATAAATACTCAGCTAAACAACCAATAAAGTAAAGATGTATAATTCAAAAATGGTACCCAAATATGCCACCAACTGACCATGACATGGCAATTTTTCATTCTCCTTCAGCCAAAACTCGAATTCAAATCTTATATATGAAAAAGGCTTTGGCTGAAAGAGTTATCTCGCGAATGTTTTCAGCTTGATTGTCTCCTGTAGAGGATGCCGTAGTCCCAAACTACACAAAACTTGTTTACCCAAACATTAAACGAGGAAAGGTATACGACATTAACACGAATATACTGTGCAATACAACCCCAGAAGAATTGTTACAAAATCACAATATGACAAAATCATCATACCCTAGCTAACCAGCAGGCATTTTTCTTTCGCCAATTGTTTCTGCAAACTGAACAAATCAAATCAAATCAAACACTCACTACCTCAAACCAACAAATGGAATCATATAATGATAGTACAACTGTAAAGAATGACATCTTCACAACTTTTCCCCTCTAAAGGAAAAGAAATAATATAACCAGGCTTTCTGGCCTAAAATATCCCAAACTAATACAGAACTGGCATCGAACCAATAATTCAATTGTAGCCACCCATCAACGAGTAAACAGTATGTAGAAAAAAATCCTGCAACCAAAAGGCAAAACACTTAGATGTCAACATTGATTACAATTTACAGCTACATTTAAAAACAGAACAAAAATTATTTATGTAAAGCAACAATGAAGTTATTAATTAGGGAATCCATTTATATTATGTAACGTAGCAATGAACACAAAGCAAGCTTATCATATGATTTATGACGCATCTTAAGCCTGATTCAAAACACTAACAATTTCTTCCAGGGAGAGAAGCAGAGAAAAATCTATTTCCAGGAGCCATACATCAAGAAAAACAAATGACCATCATCATAATGAATCAGGGTACAAATAACAGTGATTTAAACCATCAGATTTCACCAATCCCATTACAAATTCAAAGAGTATGAGAAGGACAATCCCAAGATCAATTGTAATATACACGACAACCCTCGGATATATGAGCTGAATCAACTACTCCCTCGGGTCCTTTTTATAAGACATCATCTAGAAGGCTTTGATGGTCTTTAATATAAGACGTTTCAGAGTTCCCATGAAGCATTTATTCTTTGTTTCCTTATTTGCCTTTATTAAATGCTTTGACTATTTTTACATTTTAATTGCAACTACCTAACATTATTCAAAGGAGGATAAAATTGGTGTATCATACAATTTTTTTGGAAACCCAATAAGATCAACTAATCTCAACTATTTTTATTGGTATGTGTAATTTAGTTAAAAATGTCTTATAATTAGGACATGAGGGAGTATTAAGTAGGCTTAAGATGAGTTCACAAGTTATAATAACTTGTTACCAATACGCTCAAATAAAAGCTATAGACAATATCTCCTGGGACTATAACTGAATAAGGGAGTTGATTAAAAACCAATCTCTAACAGATCAGCAGGTTTGACAATAGAGTACTGCTTCAGCCAATAAAATCCACTGGTTCTTTACCTTCTTTTCATTTTTCATCTCTGCTGTACTCTATCTGTCAATCTGTTTTTGATTGATATTCTCTATTTCTTTCTTTCTTAAGGAGACATCATTTCAAAGGCCACTGACAATGCCATCGAATCTCGAAAAGGTTTTTCTTAGGAGGGCCGATACCTTTCCCTAGAGAACAGAAGCTTCTCATTTCAATACTTACCTATAGCTTAGAAAAACCTATTTCTCACACAATCTCATCAGAAAATCAATGCAAATTTGAAAATGATAATTATTTTTCCGTATATATAACTAAGATAGCCTTAGAAACCTTACTAGTCCTAAAGCCTTCTCAATAACTAACTTGTTACTAAAGACACACGCGTCAAACACCTATCCTTTGTCAACTACAGTATTCTAGGACATAGGTGTAGCACATAAGCCTATATTTATAAAAACTACAAAGTTTCAAGAATTTTAGTATCTTTTTAACCACAAATAAAAATATTCTGAAATAATTTCTCTATCAGTATTCAGAATAGTCAAATCAGGATCTGAAGTTCTCAACTTTGAAAGCCTAATTACAGTGAACACAATTCTTGTAACAAGTCACTCCAGAAAGATACACTTCAAATTTTCAACAACAAAGAACACTTGGTATAACATTCCATTGTTCATGAAACCACAATTTTAGTTAAAGACTAGCATGTGACACCATGCACCCGTGCGTTCACCCGGGTCAAACATGACGTTGAGAAGACGCGATTAGAAAAAATTGTCATGTCTTTCAGTTTTTCATTTAAGTTCTTGAAAAATGCCAAAATTTAACATATAAGCATTGACTATGACATCTCAATTACATATTTCATTATATATATATAAAAAAAGAATTTGGTAATGAGAAACTAAATGTATCTCCAAGTGACATGTGTCCTACAAGGTTGCTTCTATGGTAAGGAAGGCCTTGTTTTATAAGATAGTTATTTATTATTTAAGTTATTTATATTTATTATTTATTATTTATTTATGATATAAACTTTTAAAACTTTCTGATTCTACTGAATTTCCGTAAAAGTTCTAAAACAATGTTGAAGATCTTCTGCAATAGGAATAGGCAAACAAAACTGTAGTAGAAGATGAGTCTTACTTACCTGTCTTGGAATGTAATGAAGAAGCCTTCAAAATTATATATAGAAAATAGAAGCATTAATTTTGCTTCTATAAAGAATAACAACTCAAGAAGAAAACTTAAAAGTGCTCCAGGATGTAATGGAGTTTTGGAACACGCCGACGAAACAATGGTTCAAGTCGAAATGATGGAACATCAAACTGCCACCCATCATACATCTCATTCCATGCTTGCACAATCTCGTCAATTTTGAACCCTGCGAATATGAGAATTGGTTTGTTAGTTCCCTGAAATTAAAATCCTACAACAAATCTGAGAAATACACATCATGGATCATATTTTCCCATACCTTCCATTGCTGTTTCATTCGAACAATGGTTCTTTATCATGACACCAATGTCAGTTGTAGAAGCTCCAGCCAGTTCAAACTTCTCAACAGCAACCTCCAAACATTCCTCCCATGTTGGTAGGCCTAGCTTATATTCCACAACAGAACGCATGTACAACAAGGTGCCCCATAAAAGATATATTTGCAACCGCATCTTTGCAGCCTGCTCTTCAGCTTCTTCAGGAGAAATATCACTGAAAAGACCCTGCAAATCCATTTTCTCTAACTGTGCTTTATAATTATCTGATTTGGACAATCCGTTCAATCGCTTCTCCTCAATCTCCTCCCACATCAACATGCCTTTTTCCATGCTGTCCTCTGCCTTGTTGTATAGCTGCAGAACCTCTTCGCAAGGGCCAATTTCTAAGTCCTTCTTGCTTGCAATCATATAACACCAACAAAGCTTCGCTTGCTCAAACTGCTGATACCCAAGAGCAAGGAGCCCTTCAAAAAAGTCTGGTTTGATTTTCACGGCCTCTTCATACCTCTTCTCTGCCATCACGTACTCCTTCTGAGCCCACTCATACGCAGCCTTAATATGCTCAAAAGAAGATTCCCTTGACCCGTCCTCTGGAAAGTACACCCTCCTCCTGGCCCTGGACATGTGAACACTCCCCCAATTAAACAAAGCCAAAGCTGCCATCTCTTGAAACTTATCCCCTGCAATATCAAACAGCTCCTGAGCATCATCGCTCGTCACCGTATCCTCCATCGCCTGCGTATATATCTTCATCCCAACCTGATGAATATCCAGATACGAATCAGAATCAAACCCAACATGGTTCTTAAACAGCCTCGCAAACTGCACAAGCCAATCCTCCACAGTAGTCGTCTTATTAGCCACACCCCTGTCTCCATTCTCAACACCAACCCGTTTGCCACCACCAGCCTCACTACCCGTCTCAGTTTCATCATAAGATGGCTCTTGGTCCGGCTCAACCTGTGCGATATACAGCCGAATCGAACCAAGCAAATGACAAGTTTCAGCCAATCTCAATTCAGCAGTAGTAGTTATAGTAACCAAATCACCTTCCCTATCCCTATACTTAACAAGAACACCCTTTAACCCTGGAAACCTATCCCTTATCACATCCCTAACCAATCTCATACTACAATTCACAGGCAATTGAGCCCACCTAATATCCTCTCCAAATATCAACTTCACAGTCCTCGTCACCGGTTTCTCTTGAATCCCTAATTTTTCTATCTTATCCTTATCAATATCACTCCTTCCCTCCTTCTCCTTCTCCTTCTCCTTATTATTATTATTATTATTATTATTATTATTATTATTATTATTATTATTATTATTATTATTATTATTATTATTATGCTTTTCAGGCTTAATATTTTCCTCAACACTAACCTTTCCTTCCTTTTCTTCTTTGTGATCCTTATTCTTCTTCTTCAGCTTCTCCCTAACGACTTTCCGCAACCTCGCAGCCGGAGGCTCTTGCTGCTGCTGAAGCGTGGCAAGAGCAATCTCGGTTTCGTCAATTACGATTCCTTTCTCATCCATAGTTCTTCTCAAACTATCCAAAACCTCCAACGCGGTGAGATTATTAGGTTCGGAATTAAGAACCACACGAACATCCCTCATGGCCAAATCGAATCGATTAAGCGCCTCGTAACACTTGGCGCGTTTCAAGAGAGCTTTGCTGTATCGCGGCGAAACCTGCAACGCGAGGTTGCACTCGCTGATGGCGCGTGGGTACTCGCCGAGGCCGAGTTGCATGTAGCACACGGCCATGTTGGTGTGGAGGTGAGCGACGTCGATGTGGTTCTTCGGGAGGAGCTTGAGGGCTTTTTCGTACTTTAACATGGCGCCTTCGTGGTCCTTCTTCTGGAACAGCTTGTTCCCTTCTTCGCGAAGCTCATGCGACATGTTGATGAACATCGCCGTGTCTTCGTCTAACGCCGCCGCCTTCGACGACGACGCGCGTTCCCATCCTTTGGTGTTCCCGCGCGACGTCGTTTCGTGTTCCTTCTTCTTCCCCGTGGGCTTCCCCATCGGTGAACGAATGAATCAGAAAATCGAAACAGAGGATTTGAATGAAGGAGGGAAATATGAATGAAATTTAATGCGAAATGATATTATGATTTATGATTATGATGATATGAATTATGAATTATGATGATTATTCGTTTCTTTCCCCTTTTGCCTTTGCCTAGGGTTTTCTTTAGGCTCAAGTCAACGTTTTCAGAGGATGAAAGGAGGAATGAAGGGTGTGAGAGAGATAATGTAGGGTGGCCTAAAATGAAAGGGTGGGTTGCTTTATTGGGGGAAATTAGGGGAAAGAAGAAAACATACACAGCACAGCACAACACAAGACAACACAAAAGCTTGTGGAGTGAGAAAGGGTGGGGTTGACATTTTATTTATTTATTGTTTATATATTCATTCGTTTATTATTTATTGAGTTAAATTAAATACTTAATATAGAATCTTATTCCCACCCTCCCAAAATGTAACTCCTTGTGTCAATATAGTAGGAATTAAAAAACATTAATTTTTAAATTTATTCTTTTAATTTCTTTCTATATCCTCTCTTTCTTAATTAAAGTTTTTGGTTCATTAGAATTGATTGAGTAGTAAGGGTATAATGGTAAAAAAAATTAAATATGCACAAAAATTTTCAAAGGATCCTATAAAATGAAACAAGCAAAAACTCTCTAGAGAATCACCTGTCTAAAGAGTTTTTACTTGTCCAATTTTATAGGATCTTTGAAAATTTTTGTGCACATTTAATTTTTTTTTACCATTATACCCTTGCTACTCAACCAATTTTGATAAATCCAAAACATTAATTAAAAGAGGGAGTTGGGTAATAGAAAGAGATTCAGAGGGTAAATTTAGAAATTAATGTTTTTGTTAGACAAATTTAATGCATTTAATTAAATTAATCACTCTTCTTAATTCTCGCAATATTGATATAAGAGGTCTTATATTTTGGGACGAAAGGAGTATTTTGAGACAGAGTATATTGTAAACATCTATCTTAATTTTTTGACTTATAGATATTAATTTTAGTTCAGACATAATAAATTAAATTGAATAACATTTATAAAGTTAATAACTAAAAATTCATTGTTAAAATTAATAATTAATGTCTACAATTTTAAACACTATTTTAGGATATCTCAGTAATTTAGTTACTGAACACAATAAAAATATATGGTGTGAGTATCTGCACCACTCCTAAATTTATTTTACCGAAGATTGAACCCTTTCCTTTAAGCTTTAAAAACTTTTGTTTATGTCATTTGAACTATAAGTATATGTATCATGAGAATATGTATTTAATCTTTGATTATCATACTTTCTTATAAAAAAAACTAATTTAACGATTCAGTTTTACATTCTTAAAAAATACACTTAAAATAACAATTTATTCATTGATAGAAAGTATAAATACCGGATTTCTTCACAATGTTTTTCATTGTTATTTTAAAAGCTATTATGATGTTATCACTTACCTAGATACGTAAAATACCTTTAATTGTACCACTATGTCTATGTTAATATTTTTTTAATGGACATTTTATTTAGTTATTTAAAATTAAAATTTCCAATTAAAATGGGGCGATTACAACGTTATTCGGCCTCATGCGTCTTAATTGGTGGGATATTCGGCGCGGAAAGAAGGTTCCCTAATCCCTACTTCCCATGTTCCATGGTCCAATGTTGATTGTGCGTAATAACACGGTCGTTTTTAATACAGACTTCTTCTCGCTATTTGAAAGTACTATTGATCTTTGTCTTTTTTATTTATTTATTGAGAAATGATCTTTAGTGTTCTAAGGGCTATTTAATAATCTAAATGTAATAAAAAAATATTAGAACGTGTAATATTTTGTATTTTTGAGAAACGGAATAATGTGCTCTTATGATTATCTTTTTACTTCTAATAACTTTAACTAGTACCCTTAGGACACTCTATATCAATATCCTTATTTATTTTTTGTCTAGTCTTTGTCTTTGTTCTTTTTTTTTTTGTTATTATCTTTGCTCCTTGTTTACCTTTGACACCTTCTGATTCTGAATGAAACCAACACAGGACAGTAGAGATCATTCGACCGTTTTTATTGTGGTCATTCTTTGGCGGTTATCTAGCAGAGTCATATGGTATTAATTAAGAGAATGCTAACAACTAGTCTTAAAATACTTTTCCATTCTTATTTATCTATTTGGGAAGAGAAAATTTCTTTGTTCTTATTTATCTGTCTATTTATATTTTTAATGTAACATTAATTATAATTTTACCAATTCAATCCTTATTTTTAATTGAATGTTAATCAATGCGCACTATCTCACCATTCAAACCATGAGAGATAAGGGGCATTATAGAGTGTTTAAAATTTATTTTGAGAAAAAATATAATAATTAATGCATTTCATAATATGTGTGATTTTCTCTCTCCGAACATTTAAATAAAAACGAAGGGAGTACTTTCTAAGAAGTCAAATGTAATAAAATATTATTAGAAACAAAAAAACGTACACTTATTATTAATTTTTTAATAATAATAATCTTAACTAGTTGTTAACAAGACTATTAATCAATTAAGAGTCTTGATATACATAGCTCTTGGAGCACTAACTAAAGTTACTAAAAAAATAAAAATAATCATAAGAGCACATTGTTTTGTCTCTCGCGAATACAAAATACTACACATTCTAATATCTTTTTACTACATATAAGTTCTTAAATAGTATCCTTAGAACACTTAATATCATTTGCTATTAATTAATTACATATATGGACATGTGGAGCCTTGCGGTGTAAGAAAGATTACGGTCCAACTTCATCTTGCGCCATTAAAATGTTTGATCACTTAATATATAATACTATTCCACATATAAAAATTAATGGTTGATGGTGAACATTTGTGGAGTTGACATTTCAACTTGAGAATCTAAATCTATAAATTAATGGCCAGTTCTAATTTGTACACCAGCATGTGTGATTCTCTAATGAGATGTTCAACTAAAATGATTGTTATGCTTGTATTTAATGCGTATTATATTCAATATTACTTGGACATTTAAACATGACTAATTCCTACACAATTTTCTATTGGTTACCTTATTAGATACTATTATATCGTAATATAATTGTAACTAACTACCTATTTTTGTCAACAGTTAGTAACACTAATTTATAAAACTATTTTTTTTTATTCGTTAAAAGAAACAAGATCCACTTCAATTATCTACACGCCTCAAAGAGAATAAAGTTCCGTTTAGAAGAACTAATGTGCAAAAGCATTATGGAATATCGTAAATTTGTAACCCGTGATCAAAGTAATTGAAAGTGAAGTCATTGATAAGAGTAATTTCTTAATCCTCCTATTTCATGTCCCTACGAATCCTCCAACTTAGTCATTAAAGAATATTTTTAATGTTTTTTATAGTTTTAAAATTGAAAGTAAATTTGATATTATACTTTATATGATTATAATAAGAGGATAAGTAGAAATATTTAGCATTACTCCATTGATAAACTACAGAAAGTGTCTCCAAAAACAATTTATTGAACAGAGTAAGTGCTAAGTGGGGGATATAAAGCTTAGGTACTATCACTCTATTTACATAGAAAAACAGTTTCAGGTGTCAGAGATGTCAACTGTCAGGGCCCAAATCCAAAAGCAAAAAGGTAAAATCAGATATAAATGTGTTTCCGTATCACACTTAGATGAAGCAAAAGTAGATCCATCCCAACAAAACCAAAAGCAGTTTTCAATTTTCTTTTAACTTTTTTATGTTTTGAATGCACGTACACCCTAATTTGACATGAATAGCAGTTACAGGCCAACCACCTTAGTAACATATATACATTGACTTTACAACATACTTGTTTGATATTTCTAAGTTACCAAAAAGTGGATTATTTCTGTGCCCATCAATTTTTAAGGGCACAGCAAAGTGAACACCAGTATGCGACACAGAAATGTGAACTACTGGTAAAACTCCCAAACCAACAACCACTAAACTTGCTTTTTCTCTTCTTTTGCTATCTTCTTTTCATTTTTCATTTCCCATCAACGACTCCTATACACTTTGTGTCGTGTCTGTTTTCTAAAATGTGAGTTTTTCTAAAATGTTAAAGTTAACTATTCAGAGTCAGGAAAACAACCGTGAAGATGACAAGTTGTCCGTACAGTTCCACCAGCAAGATAACAAGCCCAGGATTCCTGTCTCCACGGGGTGTACGATGTCCCTTTCGCGCTTGTGTAGCACTCTGACAAACTCATCTATACTTAGGTTTCCATCCCGATTTGTGTCAAACAAATGAAACACAATGTTGACAACATTGTCCGAGAGAGATATGCCGCAAACCTGAAGTTTGAACAATCAAAATAAATTATGAATTTGCTGTCCCCGCCGTGTAATCTGAGTGAGAAAACAATGGTGAAGGAAAGAGAATTAAAAAAGCGATAACTTTCTTTAATATAAATTCTATACTGCACATTAGATAACTAATAGTCAGTTTGTTCTATGGTTAGACAGAAATGTACCTTAAGGAAAATAAAAAACAATAGCTTCCATTGGATCTGTGTTGGAATTCATGAAATGAAGTACACAGTTTCCAAAAGATGCGCAAAAAGTTGATAGCACAAAAATGTATATTGACACAGGTTAGAAGGTAGAAAACTTTTAGTAAATATGTATTGGTTAGAATGAACTCATGACTCATGACTCATGAGGCACAATAAATTCAGGGTTTTCTTCTTCATCACTGAGAATTTGTTAGAATGAGGGATAAAATAACCACCCCCCATCAAAGATAAACATCTTACATGGGATGCTGCTCGCTGAAAATCATCTCTAGTTAACAGGCCATTTACTTCTCCAAAACTGAAAAGGGCCAATGAAAATGGAAATAACTTCTTTCGTAGCTCTGCAAAGCTTTTGAAGTCCTCAAATGTGATGCGTACATCCTTTAAGCATGGATCATTGTCCAATTCATCAACTCGTCGAAGCAACCTGCCTATATGACTCATGTCAGCAGATGCCACCAAGGAGAGTGCAAAGTCCTTGGCTGATATGGTTTTTCGAGACTTGTAGTCATAATGAGCAAATTCCAGCCTCAGAATCTGCATAAAACAATGTGGTTGATTACTTATAGCCCGTTTGACAAAAAATAGAATTCCTTTCACCGCAAACTGAGAAAAGCACAAACTCCAATTTAGTTTTTCATCAAAGCTAAAAATATTTTCTTCATGGAAATGGAGTTCACAATGCCTATTCAAACAGGCCATTAATTGTTATTCATAATCACATATGAGGTCAGTAGTCACGAGACTAACCAAATAAAATGAAACTTATTCCAGCAAATGGAAAATGATAATCATTATATACATAAAGCTTATGGTAGGAATTCAATGTGAAATAAAAAGCATAAGTCAACCAGATGTAGGTTTCAGCATTCAGCAGACTCTGAATCATTTTCGTCATCATAATCCTTGCTTTTGCTTTTCAAAGATCAAAGATGTAAAACATAGTATGCCAAGCCAAACCAACAAGTGCAACTCCAATGGCTGATAAACATGGTCCCAAAGAACTAGTCTGCATGCTTCTTTTGTACTTAATGTGAATCTGAATATGGAACTTAAATTTGCAAAGTCCTCAGAGCTATCTCATATTACATATAAAAGCAAACTGGTTATACTTAGTTCTAATAATACTATCACATTTCACAACTACCACCCCATTGATTATCAAATTGTTACTGTTTGCAACATGTGCAGCCTTACCTGCAATTCCAGTCTTTTTTTTTTTTTTTCATTTTACAGCATTAAAGCCTTGTGTAGATAAAAATTACAAACATAAGACTTCACGGATCGATTGACATTTGACATTAAAAAATTGACAAGCAACCACTTGCTAGTTGCTACTACTTTAAATTAAAAAACACCTTTAACTGAAAATCAAACTTATAATCTTATCATTACATCTTTTTTTCAGGATAAAATGAGGAATTCACTAAGAGCTAATCCCTCAAAATACCATCACCTACCAAACAAAAATCAATCAAACCACATAATGGCATGATGAGATGAAGAAACTGGAAACTTACTTCGTCATGCAAGTCTCTCATAAACTGTACGAATTTATCATGCTGGAGGCATCCTTTTCCATCTTTTCCAAAAAAGTATTCCACCAACCCTCCATTTTCTACAGAATCATTCACCTTTAGGCCAGTTCGCAGTCCATCCCTGTGCTGAACACCTTGTCGATGATGAGATCGCATCAATGCAATAACTTTCTTGAATTCTTCCATGTTTATCTCCCTGCAAATTCAGAAAACTAATTAATATCATCAGAAGAGAAACAGTAAGGGAAGAGCAAGCACCTAGAGGATTACCAATCCAATTCATAAAGTAGCTACAATTACCAAGTAACATTTTCTGTGGCACTGAAATTGATGTCATCACAACAAACTAATAGCAATATCCTCGTGCTCAAAAAATGGCTGATTAATATAATGGTTAAATAAGTAGGAAGCAGAATAGATACCACAAGAATCAAAATTACAATATACGGAATCAGACTTTAATTACATGGGCCTTGTATATGATAGTCTGATACTACTATTCAAATTACAAGTTTCAAAGAAGTAGCATAAGCACTCACCCGTTATTGTCCACATCAAACATTTTAAATGCCACAGAAAAGCTTGATTCTGGGATGCTGAGTAGAGTAACAAAAAAGATATACCTGTTCCAGAGAAAAATATGGGCATCAAGATCATAGAGACAAACAAATTTCATAAGGAATTAAAGATTAAATAGAAAGTGGAACAGAGAAAAAAAAAAGAACACAAGAGCCTTTCTTAAAGTAGCAGCAAACCCTTCGAGGACTACTTGATCCTAGAACGAATCCTACTTAGCTGCTTGCCTCCACTTTACCCTATCTCAAGCCATGTCTTAGACATCCCTTGAAACTAGGGATGAAAATCAGATCCAGACCAAGTAGGTACTCGCAAAAATTGTGGTCTGGTTTACCTGCAAAAAATTTCAAGTATGGGTTTGGGTTCGAATACACAACCTGCCCAATATCCTCACCAATATGCAACAAATAAAGCCCTTATTTCTTGTTTTCAAGAGAGAGAGATAATTACAAGAGAAATAAAAAAAAAACCCATCATGTTTTCGCTTTATTTCTTACTTTCAAGGATTTGTTCAAAAATAAGTCAAAATGACAAAATTCCTGTTTTCACCAGAAAAAAAAAAAAGTCCTACTCTCCTACTTTCACTATTTTGATATTCACTATACAAATCTTCAAAACCAGAATGACAATCTTTGTAAATATTCATGAAAAAAAAACCACCTTTTCTCGGACCAAATAAACCCTAAACTAATTAAATAGTTAACACACCCTACTCCCAAAAAGCAAAGGAAAAGCCAAAAAAACTTCACTGTGAATGCAGAAGACTTACTCTTTGAAAGATATAAGGCCGTCACTGTTTACATCAAAAAGCATGAAAAATTCTGAAGTATCGCAACGTAAATGGCCAGGACTTCTTTCTCCTCTCAAGTATCCATCTCTAACAAGGTGGGATTCAGATGGAGGAAAAACAGGAACCACTGCTCGCATCAGATCTGCTGGTTTCATCAGTAATTCTCCTTCTGGTGTGCGAGAAGATGCAAAATATTCAAAAACCTTGATAAAAAGAACATAGATTGTCAATGTAGTGGTGAATATCACACTTTGTTCTTCACAAATGGACTCAGAAAGAAAGACCACTAATATATATAACTTTGATTAACACAAAGACTATCAGATTGCATTGCCATAGAAAACAAAGGAAGAATAACAGAGTCCAAGGATAATTAACTACATTAATTATCAATGTAGCAGTAATCCTTCACACCGAGACTTAATTAACCCAAAAGATCATCAAATTGATTTGGCATAGAAAACGAAGGAAGAATCTAGCAGTCTCACATAACTTTCCCTTTCGGGATAAAGGATAATTAACTACATTAATTAAACTCAATGTTTGAGAGAGATAATTACGGTAAAAAATTAATTACTACTAACTATGAACAAACCTTTTCCGGAGGACTTCGCAACCGTATGCGTTTCTCATAGTTGAAGAAAACTTTCCTCCTGTACGCATCTGCACCACCGAAAAGAAAATTTAAAAGAAAAATAAACAAGAGAATAATTACAATTAAAACAAGAATTCATCGAATTAACTTCTAATAATAAAAAATATAATAATCTGTGGAGGCTGGAAATGAGAGAAACTTGCCTCTGAATAGAAAGCTACCAGAGGTTTCAGGAAGAGATAATTTTCTAAAGAAGGAGGGAGAAGAACGACGTCGGTTTTGGTCCTCTGTAGTCGGCGCTGACCAGTCAACGAGAGAAGAAAACGAGGTTTTCAGCAAAGCCGAGTCAAACTCAGAATCCGATGATTTGAAGAAGTAGCAAAGAAAAATCCCTAAACTAGTGCTGGCGGCGCCGGCGATGGCCGGAATCCACTTCCGGCCGAATCCGGAATCTGGATTAGAGGCGTTCAGCGTGGAAGAAGAAGAGGAGCAGGTTGAAACGTGGCGGATCTGGAACCGTTGGATGAGGAATGGTGAGGATCTCCTGAGAGTGGAAAAGGAAGGCATGATCGGATGAGCGCGTGTTTGTTTGCGTGAGGGAACAGCCAAACCAGCTATGGTCTATGGAGTCGGAGAAGTCCGAAAGAAAGGGCATTTTCGTTATTTTCAAATCTTTATATTGGGCTGCTAATGCTATATAGCCCATTTGAATTTTGAAAAGGTTAATGGCAAATATTTGAGCGCTATTTTGGCACTATAGACAATGCTAAACCACTATGATTGTCTTTTTTTTTTTTTTCAATTTTGCTCTTGAAACGATTTTCAAAAACCGTTTCGCTAAGCTGGGATACGATAACCAGACACCATATCGCTACTTTTTTTTAAAAAAATTATAAAACTATACGGTTTCTAGAAACCGTTTAGAACTAATATCCAGAAACTGTCTGTAAACGGTTTCCAGAAAATGTTTTTTTCTTTTAAAAAAAAAATATTTTGTATAACACTTATTTTGTATTGTTTAAAATTTAGAATTATAATTTTATAAATGTATTAATTATACAGAAATGGACAATTTTAAAGAAGAATTGAAGAATGTAGATGAACATGCAATTTGATGATTTAGTTTAACGTCCTGACATATATTAGATTTATTGAAATTGCATTAAGTTAATAGATTGTTCTTTTGTTATTATTGTATTTGTTATTTGTCATGTTATGTTTCTTATTAGTGACTCCTTGTATAAGTGATAAACAATAAATATATAACGTCATCTGGATACATGCATATATAAGTGATAAACAATAAATATATAAAGTCATAGTACATCCGTCACAAAAAAAATAAAATAACAAAAATAACAACCCTAAACCCTACGACAGACCCTCTGTTAAAGTGCATCATCATCCTGATCCTGATTCTCTGCTTGACTGCCATGATGCGTAGATAAGGCTAGTACCTCACGTGCTAAATCATGCTGGACAGTACTGTGCATGGTCGAACTAACCATACGCTCAGCAAGGTCACAAACACGACACCAGTCCTCTGAACTCGACCCAGGAACAACATCTGGCAGTTGGATGGGCACTAAACGATGTGCATGCTCCCTGTATCCCACCTCATCCATCCACGGGTGAGAAACTGACAGGAACCACTTGAAGTAGTCTGCATGGCATGCTCCATGATCATTCGCAGGAACAGGAGTAACTTGATCAGTCTCTAGCGTGTGTACCTCCATGTCAGCCCATATCTGGTCCACCTGCTCGGGAGTACATACGCCGCGAGGGGGATCACTAGGAATAGTATGCACATACCCAAACTGGCAGAGATATCTATCAGGAAGGATCCTAAATATCTTCCCTCCAAAACGGATAGGGTCGTCGTACAAATACGTCTCCTGAAACAGATAATGCTCCCTGAAAGCCTCGTATGGGGTCCGCACAACCTAACCCAAAGTCAAGTTGTCAAAATGTGTCCTATAGAAGCGCAGACTGGCATGTGTACGTATCGGCTCCATCCTAGACATGATCGGAAACCGCAGTAAAAAGTGCTTGCTAACCCTAAACTCGGCGATGACAGGAAAGTGCACATAAAACCATGCGTGTAGTAGTCCTGGCACTCCACCCATCTGCCTTGTCTTGTGAAGGCTGCCCTCTGAAAGCTGGTCATACATGTGGGCCAAAGAACTCCTCCCCAAGACAGCCCGTGCCGTGTCCTCATCCCATAGAAGACTGAAATAAGCAGCCGGGACATGATCGCCACTCTTGTCAGACATCAACATGCACCCAAGCAAGACAAGTATGTACGCCTTCTCCAAAAGTCGAAACTTTCTCGGCTCGTCTATCTGCTCCCAAGACTCTTACGCAGCCGCCTTTGCCTAAATAGCAACCTCCCAAAACTCCCTCAATCTCTCGAAGGACACACCGGTGCCCTTCACTATCGCCTCCGCCTGACCTGTGGTCACCTTCAACTCGTCCTCTACAATCTGAATAGCCAACGGATGTGTCAAACGCATAGGCGAGAACAAATGACCCTCAATCGGCATGTTGGTGAGACAAGCCACATCTTCAAGAGTGATGCCCATCTCACCAACTCGAAGGTGAAAAGTGCATGTCTCCTTATGCCACCTCTCAACGAGGGCCGCAATCAAACCCTTGTCAATGACGACATAAGTGCATACAACAAGCCAATGCAGCCCAATGCGGCGTAGTGTCTCCCATACACAATCAGTCGGTGGAGGGTGCTCCTGTATCTTCTTCCCGTGTGGAATTGTCCTCATATCCCCCGTCCATGCAAGTTAATAATTGTAAAATGTCACACACATATAGTAGTTAAATTCGAACAAAATTTCTTAGAATGTTGTCTAAAGTAAATTTACCTCGCCTCTCCAAACGAAAGCAACCTCGTGATCCTTGAATCCCTGAAGGATAGAAACGTCCTAGGGCCTCCAGGAAAATCCTCAGCCTCTAGTGGTGGGTTTGCAACTGTGTGTGCCTCAGTCTATGGTGGCAGTGGTGGTGGTGCATCGACCCCACCACGAGAAGATCCGCGACAACCACGGATTGGTTCTACTTGTGGTGGTGGTGGTGGTGTGTCTACTCCAACGCGGGAGGAAGATCCATGATAGAAGCGGCCTGGTGCTGCTGATGGTGGTGGTGTGTCAACTCCAGCACATGAAGAAGAGCTGTGACGAATACGGATACGTGGTTGTGACCGTGTCGCTGATGAAACTGGTGGTGGTGGTGATGGTGGTGACTCTCCCTGAACTACATCACCAGCATGTCTATCTCCTCAACACACGGAAGCATGTGCCCTATCTCCTACAACCATCTAAATACAACCATACAAGAATTTTTTATAATTATTAACAAATAATACAATAATTACAAATCAAACAATAATACATTAATAATAAATTATTATTAACAAATAAAAAAATCACAAATTTATTTAAAATCTATAAAAAATATTAAAAATATATAGTAAATTTTTTTTTAAAAAATCAAATAATAAACAATTAAAAAAACTCCAAAAATACCATACGGTTTCCAGAACACGTATGGAAACGGTAACCAGAAACCATATGGGTACGGTTTCCAGAAACCGTATGGTTACTATATCCTATTCACATGGAACCTCCGAAATGGTTTCCAGAACACGTACCAATACGGTTTCCAAAACCCGTATGGCTTGTCTTCTACCCTAGTACAACACTGAATGCGAAAAAAATTGAGATTTGGGTCCAAAAATTACCTCAATGTGTTCTTCTAAGCAAAACGAGCCAAATTAATCTGAGTTAGATGGAAACAAACGGCAATTCTCCAAAGAATAGCAGTTTAGAAGAAAGGAAGATGATGATGATATGGGAGTGTCACGGTATCCAGACTCTGGGTTAATGTAAACTTCCCCAGAAACGGTATTTGGATACCATTTAGTTTTATAATTTAAAAAAAAACATAAAATTAAAAGTAGCGATACGGTTTCTGGAAACCGTTTCAGGGGCAAAATTGAAAAAAAATAAGGTAACCATGCCTAGACTGGCCCGTGGTGCCAAAAGTAGCACTCCAAATATTTTAGGAGGCTGGATTTTCAAACAATTTGAAAAAAAAAATTAGGCCGGATTGACACACTCGAGTTAGGTTAGGCGTCATCTCAAAAAAATTATTTTGATACATATGTCTAGATTTTAACTTGGTGACAACTCCATCCCCCACCACCCCAGTTCTAGATGTTTCTATCTGGAATTTTCAAAATTTTGTCTTTAAGAAACTAAACGTAACACACTATCTAATTTTTGGATTCCAATGTTTGAAAAAATTTTGGATGCCACCATCCAGAAGTTTTTCGGATGCTACTATAAAAAATTAAGAGGATAACAACATCTTTTCCCTACTATTAAAATGGCAAGAAACCCAAGTTAAATTATGTCAATCCAAAGTCCGCAAAATCTCATCCAAGGAAAAAAAATCTCCTATGATTATACACTTAAAAATCTCGACCAAAACCAATAGATAGGCTTAAAAAAAATGGACAGCAATAAATAGGCTTAAAAATGGGCGCACTTAACTGCACCATGGTGTGGTGCCACCCCTATTTTTTGGCCTTTTTATAATGGCAAAAATGCCCCTGATTTTTAGGAAAAATCTCATCCAATATTTTCAGAAGACAGTTTTTTAATTTTTTGAAATTTGATCTTCTTCTAACGAAAAGTATTGTTCCAGAAGCACTATGAAGAAGATGATGATTTGAAAATTCCGGATGAGATTTTCCTTAAAAGAATCAAATGAGATTCTCTTAAAAAATGAGCGTATTATTGCCATTACGAAAAACCCAAAAATTTGGGGGTGGCGCTAGAGATGGCAATAGGGTAGGTTTTGCCCTCCTAATTAGAACCCCAAACCTACCCCTGTCTCACAAAAAGCACGGACGGGAAAAATCCAAATATGCCAAAAATCCGGTCAAAGCGGGGATTCCCCGTCAACGTCGAGGCCGGGTCGGACGAGTACCTGTTGATTCGGTTTTTATTGCCATGCCTAGGTGGCGCCACACCAATTTGGTGTGGTGCAATTAACAACGACCCTTAAAATTAATGAAGCTGTATTTAACCGCATTGTCTTATGACCCGTTTGTTTTAACTTTCACTACAATTAGAACTTATTTTGAAAGAAGAATTTTTGTTTGGTTTGCATTTTCATTTCTTGTTTTCATTTCCTATTTTCTGTTTTCTGAAATTTTACAAAGAAAAAAGTAGAAATGCTGAAAATAATTTTTTCTGTTTCTAACATTTTCACTTTTCCTTTGAAAAATTTTAAAAAACAAAAAATAAAATAAAAACATAAAATAAAAATTGGAAATGAAAATGCAAACCAAACATGCTCTCAACTTTTGGCAAATCTACATCAAGATTCAAAATCACTACATGTAAAATTGATTTTGGGGGTTTGAAATTTAAAATAAACAAGCACTTAGAGTTTGAACAAAAAAAATTGCATTGTATCATTTGGGAAAGTGAGTTTCTAGCTTTTGTTAAAGAATTGAAACCTATTCTGCATATCAAGATAAGTGATCAGGTGTTAAAGTGTGGCATTGAATTGGTTTGGTGGGTGGGTTTTGATTGTGGATTAGGCCCAAGAAAATTATCTAATACCCCTTTATTTTTTATTATAAGCAAAAATAATTAATTAAACACCTATTAAAAAAAATTAGGTAAAATTATAATTTCGTCCTTTATCTTTTTGACTCGGTTTAAATCAATCCTCTAACTTTTTTTTTTATTCATTGTGGTTCTCAAACTCTCTATAACTTGATCTAAGTTTACCCTTTCCGTCACTCAACCATTAAAAACTAACAGAACTTGTCTAACGCATTAACTCTGTCATGTGTCATATTTTAAGTGCTCCATGAATAAAATAATTAAGATAATATATATATATATATATTTAAATAAGAATATTAGTTTTCAATTTTAAAAAATGAAAAAAAAACCCTTCTTCGCCAACCCCTCCACCACTCTTGCCGCTGTTGGCCAGCTCCACCTACACATCCACCGCTGTCGGCTCTTGTTGACACTCCCACACTCGTCGTCATGTTATGCCTAATCATTGTGGCTTTGCAGTTCGCAGAGAAGGAGGAAAATTATTTATGAACACTTCACATATCCAAACTTCCTCTATAGTAATCACTTTCACTCCTTTTCACCTTTCACACATTCAATTCACTAGCTCAAGATTTAATCACACACATTATTTCCCGTGAAGGGGCTCTGCTAGTGCATTCCCAATGTGGGGTGCGATGAAAACCATATCACAAACTAAATTTCATTAATTGACAACTTTAACAAATTTAACAATCCAAAACTTTATAACTGAAATATAAAAAATAAGGAATGCCAATAGCTTATTGTTATGTTGAGTATAACTTGAACCAAACAAACTTTGTGCAATCATTGTGGTTGCACTACTCTCCACGAAGTTGCAAGGAGAGAAAAAGAGACGGCAATGGCGAGAACAAGTTTAGGTCTGCAATATCTAGAGCATAGGGTGATAGGTGGAGGCCGCCGCCGATGGTGGATGTGTTGGTGGAGTTGGCCAACGGCGGCGATGAAAGAGTTGGGGGAGAAGAGGGTTTTTTTGGTTTTTTTTAAGAAATATTTTTTATTTAAATATGTTATTATAATTATTTAATTCAAGGACCGCCTAAAATATGACACGTGCCAAAGTTAACAATGTTAGTCAAATTCCGTTAGGTTTTAACGGCTAAGTGACGGAAATTATAGACTTGGACTGAGTTACAGAGTTTGAGAACCAAATTAAATAAAAATTAATTAGAGGATTCATTCAAACCGAGTAAAAAAGATAGAGGACAAAAATTACAAATTTGCTAAAAGTTTAGTTAACGTCATTTAATTTTTTTTTTCATCCAAAAAAATTATTTAATTTGTTAACTTGCTCCTTATCATAGAAATATAAAAGAAAAATATGTTAATTGAAATAGGAAAAAAACATGTTAATTGGAAATAACAACTCAATTTAGACATATTTTCATTAAATAAAGTCTTAGCCGGAAATTAAATGTAAGGTCATAAATACCTTTCTTGCCTTGGCTTCTTTGGCATAAGTTGAGCTTGTCCAAGTTATCATAGCACTTAGTGCATCTTTTTGAGCTAATAAGCTTTTGCAATGCAATAAAATTAGTCGCAAAGTAAGTTGAAGTTTACCTAATAAGTGTGATTGTAGATACATGTTGTAATTTTTGTAGAATGTGCAACAGTTTCACTCACTTCTTCCAACTTCCAAATTTTATTAAACATGAAGTTTATACAATGTGCAGCATATGGAGACCAATATCTCTTAGGAAACTCAAAACCTAATAACCTCCCAACAACGACATAGTTTGCCACGTAATCGGTCACAACCTGGACAACATTCTCTAGACCGATAAATAATTACACTTCATTAAAAAGCTTAAACAATAATTCTGTAGTTTTGGAAGCATGAGTAACATCAACAATTTTTTTTTTAAAAAAACCAATCCCTTTAGGACAATAGAAAAGAAAATTAATTAAAGTTCTAATGATCAATCCATCACTACTAGAAAAAATCATTTTAGCCACTAACAAAATCAGTCGCAAAATTAGGTTTTTCGGTCGCTAAATTATTTTGCGACTGATTTAATGACCGATTGAGGCTAGTCACTAATAAATTGTCGCAGATAAGTTGGCTACCGATATTGGAGTGGGATGCAATTTTTTTTTATAGACCAAAGTGCTTTCACATGGGTTCGAATTTGAAAGCTGCTACTCAAAGCATCATTCTCCAGCCACTAGACGAGTGAGAGGCAAATTAGCGACTGAAAAAGGGGGTCGCTAACATATGCTATTCTGTCGCTAAAACTTGTGGTCGCCTTTTGCTTTGGTCACAAACATTTTGCAACCGTTGTTATGTTGTCGCAAAAGGAATCACAAAAATAAAAGTCGGTGGCAAAAATCCGTCGCAACGTTGTGCTCATGTTTTTGCTGCTCTTTGACAACACCATATGGTGTCGCTAAAACAACATTTTGTTTTAGCGACCAACCTGCGTTGGTGGCTAATTTTTGTTTTAAAATATATATATATATATATATATATATATATATATATATATATATATATATATATATAGATTTGATCTTTTTTATAATCTAAAATATGATAACCTGTGAGTATTTATCTAGAAACAACAATCACAACCAAAATAAACATCATAGTTCAACTAGATCAATTATTGAAACTTTTCAATATAGTATTAAAACACACAACCATAATGTATAAAAATAAGTAGCACACATAATTGTCAAAGCATAAGATTTAATAAAGTTTTAAATTACAAAAAAAAAGTATCATAGTATTAGAAAATAAAATTTCTAAAGTCAAAGAGGGGAAGAGATATGGTCTGGATGATCCTCAGACCGAGTCTTGTCATTGTGGGTGTTCAACTAAAGAGTGGGTTCAGCAGTCGAAAGGGAGGTACAAGGAATTCTGATAAGTGCAAATTAGTGTGTTTATTCAATAAAGGATTTGCACTTATCTTCTCTAGAAATTACATGTTTTATACATAATTTCACCCTTTATCTTTACTTTGTGAGTTTAAAAGTAAATAAGTGGTAATAATAGGTTTTCTAACTTAGAAATGTATTTTCAGGTGTTTTTGGAGGCAAAAAAAAGAAGATCAAGTTGCTGGGGCATATAAGAGGCCAACGCTCGAGCGCCATACCAAGGCTCGAGCGCTGGAAGCTGAGAAACATAGGATCCTTTCTGCCAGTACAAATGCTCTGGCGCTCGAGTGCCATACCAGGGCTCGAGCGCCAGTAACCTTTGAGCATTGGATCCTTTTCTGCCAGAGTTATGAGTCTGGCGCTCGAGCGCCACACTAGGGCTCGAGCGCCAGAATACGTTGAGCATTGGATCCTTTTTTGCCAGAGTTATGAGCCTGGCGCTCGAGCGCCACACCAGGGCTTGAGCGCCAGAACATTGGATCCTCTCTGCCTGAGTATTAAGCTGGGCGCTCGAGCGCAACACCAGGGCTCGAGCGCCAGACCCTTGCCCAAAACACCTATAAATACAACCTTTCAGAAGTTAGGAAAATATATAGAGTTGTATAGAAATAAACCACAAAGTTTAGGCTTTTAGTCAGAGTTCTAATACTCTTAGGTTTAGTTCTTGAAGTTCATGGCCTTGCTAGGTCCGCCGGGATTGAATGTAATTACTTCGTCTCTTGTTTCTTTCAATTGTTAGTTTATATTATTTATGAATTGGAGTTCTTCTTCTGTGCTTCTTTTCTTGGTTTAAGCTTGATCACCTTTTGCCTTGTGTTAGTTTATTTGCGCAATTGGGAAATTGGTTTATAAACGGATATGGAGAAAAACTCTCATAAAACCTTCGGATCTAGGGATGGATGGAAGTGTCTTTTGATTGCTTTATACTCTGCTTAATGCAAGACTTGGTAGCTAGAGTGCCAAGGGATTGGGCTCTAGAAACTAGTGTCTTAGAATCAGGTGACAAAGGGATTTGCACTTGTGACATTGAGTATGCATCTTTTCTTATAATATTTAACTAACATAGAAAGAAACAAGGTGAAGTAATGAAACTCAATCCCATGTGACTCATTATTTTATTTGATTATCTCTTTATCTATTGTTTATTTTATTTACCATTCACAATCTTAATATGTTTTTGAACAATTCATCAAATTAATTCTTAATTGAATTAATCCAAGTGCTCCCTATGGACGATACACGTATAGTCACTATACTGAAACGAGTTAACCATTTTCAGCACCATTAAAAAGGTTAACAAAATTTCTGGCCCCGTTACCGGGTAGCACGGTTGTTTATTTCTTTTAAGTTTTGATTTGATTTGTAAAAACTGTGAATAGTTTTCTTTTTGTAAGTATTTGTATATTTGTACCTAACTTTCACTATTGTTCCAGTATTGTTGTATGCTTACTCGCAGCAAAAGCCAAAGAGAAAAGTTAATATATATTGACGAAATCGAGGCATTTGTTAGACGACAGTCTGCAATTAAATACCGTGAACAAAAGGCAGGAGAGAGTTCCTCAGATTTCTCTAGTAACTTTACACATTCTGTTACTTTTGATATGGCTGCGGAAGGTCCTAACCCGACGAGGTTTGTAGTTCTTGGAGACTATGTGATTCCGCAAGGTCCAAGGAATCGGTCCGCTATTGTCTTGTCTCCCACTGCTCAGCAAATGGAGATTAAGCCATATTGGTATAATCTCATTTTGACTAATCAGTTTACGGGGAAAGATCATGAGGATCCGAATAATTTCTTGGAGACCTTTTATGATCTTGTAGCGACTATGGGCTTGGATGAAGCAAGTACTGAAGATGTCTATATGAAATTATTTCATTTAGCACTTATTGGAGATGCAAAAGAATGGTTCAAGATTCTTTCGAGTAAGAGTTTGAACACATGGAGTGAGGTTGAAGAGGCATTTTTAACAAGGTTCTTTCCTCCTTCTAAAATAATCCAAGTGCTCCCTGTGGACGATACACGTATAGTCACTATACTGAAATGAGTTAACCATTTCCAACCGTTTTCATGAAAGGTCTCCCTAGAATTAAAGGCACCTCCAAGTCTTCCTCTATATCCATAATGACAAAGTCAACCGGAAAGACAAATTTATCAACCTTCACTAGAACATCCTACGCTACTCCATAAGGAAATTTTAATGACCTATCTGCCAGTTGGAGGGTCATTCTAGTGGGTTTCACTTCCAGATCACCAATTCGTTTTACCATGGACAATGGCATGAGGTTTATGTTTGCACCAAGATCCAGTAATGCCTTCCCCACGGGAAGAGCACCAATAGTAACAGGGATAGTAAAACTACCCGGATCTTTGATCTTGTGAGGCAAGAATTTTTGAATGATGGCACTACACCCGGCTTCTAGTTCCACAATTTCATCTTTAAATTTCCTCTTTTTCGTCAACAAGTCCTTCATGAACTTGGCATATGTGGGCATTTCCTCCATAGCTTCCATAAATGGTACATTTATTTGAAGCCGTTTGAAAATATCTAGAAACCTAGCATATTGCCTTTCCTTTGTCTTCTTTGATGGATGAACAGGATAAGGAACCTCCTTTACCTGAGGTACTCCATCCATCTTTTCTTTGACCTCACCCTTCTTTTTAATTTTTTAATTTTTTTCTTTTTCACTATTTACATTATTCTTCTCCTCACTCCTTCTTTTACCTTCCTTCTCTACTTCCTCCATGGCTACCTTTTCAATTTCTCCTTCCACCTCCTTGGGTTCATGCAAGACTCCCGGCATCACGGTCGACCCGGCATGGATTATTTCTGACATGATATGGGCCAATGTGCACAAGGGTGGCTCGAAACAAAGCTTGGCGTTCCTGTCTCTGATCACTAGCCTGTGTGAAGACGCGGGGGTCCCAGTTGTTCGTAGCCAAAAGATTAGGGAGCCCATTGACAAAAAGTATTTCCGAAACCACTGTGCGGACAGAGATCCGAATGCACCATCTGCACCACCATCGCAAGTTCCCCGAGGACTATGGAGGATTTGTGGGGCCGTATCATCACGAGGCTTGATCACCATGACAAGCAATTTGTTGCCCTACATCGGGGGATGACTAGTCTTCACCTCTCCCACTACTCGATGGCCCAACACACTATGCCGGGCCAAACATTTTTCCAGCCCTCGGAGGCTTTTGCCACACATTTGGATTGGCCTGGGGACTAGCCAATTCCACCGGGGGAGGTAGCTGGAGAGGGAGGTGAAGGAAGTGGTGGTAGTAGTGGTGGTAGCAGGGAAGATGATGGGTCTGGTGGCGATGGGGACATCGACATCAATGATTTTTTGGAGGAGGATGACCCATTAATTTGATTTGATAGGGAAGTTTCTGTTGATTTATGTTGTTTTTTTTCTGTTTTTCTTATTGTTTTTTGTAGTTTTTTGTTTTTCTTTTTTTAATAATATTGTAGTTTTTGTTTTTTTTATGAAAAAAAAATATGAAAAAGAATATATATATTAAATAAAAAGTTTGTTTTGTTTCAATGGCAAGTGTTGGTTTTTAGTGGTGTGAAAAATGAAAATTCTTATGATATTCCATGGTTTGAAAAAAAAGAGAGAGAAATTGTGAAAAATACTGATTTGAAAGTTAACCCAAGGAGGTGGAAGGAGAAATTGAAAAGGTAGCCATGAAGGAAGTAGAAAAGGAAGGTGAAAGAAGGAGTGAGGAGAAGAATAATGTAAATAGTGAAAAAGAAAAAAATAAAAAAATAAAAAAGAAGGGTGAGGTCAAAGAAAAGATGGATGGAGTACCTCAGGTAAAGGAGGTTCCTTATCCTGTTCATCCATCAAAGAAGACAAAGGAAAGGCAATATGCTAGGTTTCTAGACATTTTCAAACGGCTTCAAACAAATGTACCATTTATGGAAGCTATGGAGGAAATGCCCACATATGCCAAGTTCATGAAGGACTTGTTGACGAAAAAGAGGAAGTTTAAAGATGAAACTGTGGAACTAGAAGCCGGGTGTAGTGCCATCATTCAAAAATCCTTGCCTCACAAGACCAAAGATCTGGGTAGTTTTACTATCCCTGTTACTATTGGTGCTCTTCCCGTGGGGAAGGCATTACTGGATCTTGGTGCAAGCATAAACCTCATGCCATTGTCTATGGTAAAACGGATTGGTGATCTGGAAGTAAAACCCACTAGAATGACCCTCCAATTGGCAGTTAGGTCATTAAAATTTCCTTATGGAGTAGCGGAGGATGTTCTAGTGAAGGTTGATAAATTTGTCTTTCCGGTTGACTTTGTCATTATGGATATAGAGGAAGACTTGGAGGTGCCTTTAATTCTAGGGCGACCTTTCATGAAAACGGCAAGAGTCATAATTGACGTGGATAATGGGCAACTCAAGGTACGAGTTGAGGATGATGAGGTAAAATTTGATGTGTTGGAAGCCATGAAACACCCAAAGGAAAAACAGTCAGCCTTTAGGGTGGATGTCATGGAAGAGGCATTTCTATTAGGGAAGCAAGAAATGTATAATGCTAGCCCTTTAGAAAAAGCTCTAGTGTAGTCTCGTGCAAATTCATATGACTTGGAACAAGTCGAAATAAAAAATTGTTTGAGGGACCTAGATACTCTGAAAGAGGACCCCATGATAAGTCAGAAAAAAATAAGCTGGAACTGAAAGTGTTGCCATCCCATCTGAAATATGCATTTTTAGATGAAAGGGGAGGCAAGCCAGTGATAATCAACAGTTCACTATCTTCTGACCAAGAGGCACAACTCTTGGAGGTTTTGAAAGCCAATGAAGGGGCAACCGGATGGGCATTGACAGATCTAAAAGGCATAAGTCCTTCTTTATGTATGCACAAGATACATATGGAAGAGGATTTTAAACCTGTTGCCCAACCTCAAAGGCGATTAAACCCGACAATGAAAGAAGTAGTGAGAAAAGAAGTACTCAAGTTACTTGAAGCTGGTATAATTTATCCCATCTCCGATAGCGAGTGGGTAAGTCCAGTTCAAGTGATTTTGAAGAAAGGGGAGATTACGGTCATTGAGAATGAAAAAAATGAATTAATCCCTACAAGGACGGTGACCGAGTGGCGAATGTGCATTGATTATAGAAGGTTAAATCAAGCCACCAGGAAAGATCATTTCCCTTTGCCTTTTATGGACCAAATGCTTGAGAGACTAGCTGGCCAGACATATTACTGTTTCTTGGATGGATATTCTGGATATAACCAAATATTGGTGAACCCGGAAGATCAAGAAAAGACAGCCTTCACATGTCCATTTGGAGTTTTTGCTTATAAGCGTATGCCGTTTGGACTGTGTAACGCGCCTGCAACCTTTCAAAGATGCATGCTCGCCATTTTTTCGGATTTGGTGGAGAAATGTATTGAGGTTTTCATGGATGACTTCTCTGTCTTTGGGAAAAGTTTTGAAGAATGTTTGAACAATCTGAATATTGTGCTAGGAAGATGTGTTCAAACAAATCTAGTACTTAACTGGGAGAAGTGTCATTTCATGGTAGAAGAAGGGGTGGTGCTTGGTCATAAGATCTCTTCTAGAGGGATCATGGTTGACAAAGCAAAAGTGAAAGTCATTGAAAAACTTCCGCCACCCATGAATGTTAAAGGAATCAGGAGTTTCCTAGGACATGCCGGTTTTTACCGGAGATTTATAAAGGACTTCTCCAAGATTGCCAAGCCACTTAGTAATCTTTTGGTAAAAGATGTGAACTTCAATTTTGATGCTAAGTGCTTGGAGGCATTTGAGAGACTGAAGGAAAAACTGATTATGGCCCCAATCATAGTTGCTCCAAATTGGTCTTTGGACTTTGAGCTTAATTGTGATGCGAGTGACTATGCTGTGGGTGCCGTACTAGGCCAAAGGAAAGACAAAATTTTTCATCCAATACATTACGCTAGTAAAGTACTTAATGATGCACAGGTGAACTATGCAACTACAGAAAAAGAGTTACTAGCGATTGTATATGGGTTGGAAAAATTTAGATCTTATCTTATAGGGTCAAGAGTGATTGTTTACATTGACCATGTAGCCATAAAATACTTGGTGACTAAGAAAGAGTCGAAGCCAAGATTGCTTCGTTGGATTCTCTTGCTACAGGAATTCAATCTAGTCATCAAGGATAAAAAGGGATGTGAAAATTTTGTGGCTGATCATCTTTCTCGACTTCATAACACAGAGGGGACCAATGAAACAGAAGAGATTGTCGAGGAATTCCCAGATGAACGATTGCTGCTCATACAGGAAAGGCCATGGTTTGCTGATATGACAAATTTTAAAGCAGCATGAATCATTCCAGATGAATTTTCTTGGCAACAAAAGAAGAAGTTCTTAAAAGACTCTTCTTACTTCGTTTGGGATGATCCTTATTTATTCAAAATTGGAGGAGATGGTCTTCTGAGACGGTGTGTTTCCCGTGGATAATCTAAAAGTATATTGTGGCATTGTCACAATTCACCCTATGGGGGACATTTTAATGGGGAACGCACTGCAGCCAAAATATTACAATCTGGTTTCTATTGGCCAACAGTCTTTAAAGATGCTCACATCTATGTGAAGCAGTGTGATAAGTGCCAAAGAACCGGAGGAGTGACAAGGAGAAATGAGATGCCTCTGACAATTATGCAGGAGGTAGAGGTATTTGACTGCTGGGGAATTGATTTTGTTGATCCATTTCCACCCTCTTTCACCAATGAATATATATTGGTGGGAGTGGACTATGTTTCAAAATGGGTAGAGGCAATTCCCTGTGCAAGAGCTTATGCAAAGACGGTAGTGACATTCTTGAAAAAGAATATATTCTCAAGGTTTGGTTCCCCGAGAGTACTCATCAGTGATGGAGGTTCGCATTTTTGCAACTCCCAACTAAAGAAGGTCTTGGAACATTATGGGGTGAGACATGAAATTGCTAGTCCATACCATCCCCAAACTAATGGTCAAGCTGAAGTCTCGAATAGAGAAATTAAGCGAATTCTAGAAAAGACCGTTAGTGTTTCAAGAAAAGATTGGGCCAATAAACTGGATGATGCTCTGTGGGCATACCGGACAGCTTTTAAAGCTCCCATAGGATTGACTCCTTTTTAGTTAGTTTATGGGAAGTCCTGTCACTTACCGGTCGAGCTAGAACATAAGGCATATTGGGCGTTAAAGTATTTCAATTTTGACCCGACAACTGTTGGAGAAAAAAGAAAAATGCAACTTCATGAATTGGAAGAATTGAGACTCCAAGCTTATGAGTCTTCAAGGATATACAAGGAAAGAATGAAGATGTATCATGATAAAAAGTTGGTCAAAAAGATTTTTAGTCGTGGGCAGTATGTTTTACTCTTTAATTCTAGAGTAAAATTATTCCCGGGAAAATTAAAGTCCAAATGGTCTGGACCCTTTAGGGTTAAGGATGTAAGGCCTTATGGAGCCGTAGAGATTGAAGACCCAGTGAGAAATGAAAGCTGGGTGGTTAATGGTCAAAGGCTGAAGTTATACCTTGGTGGTGACGTCGAGCGGCTCACCACCACAATGGATTTGAAGGAAGCATAATCATGCTACAGGCGTCGAGCTAATGACGTTAAACAAGCGCTGATTGGGAGGCAACCCAATTTTGTGTGTTTATTTTTTGTGTTTTGTGTAAATAGAATAAGTAAATTTGATGAGTTTTGAAATAATTTTTGTGAGAAAGTTGAAAATCTGAGCATTTGAAGAAGGCTTATTCACTGTCCAGTTTTTAGACTTGGCGCTCAAGCGCCCGTGGCATTTAATTGGCGCTAGTTTCAAAAATTTTGGGTCAGATGTTGGCGCTCGAGCGCCAATATCAGCGCTCAAGTGCCAGAGACAGCTGAAAGGTTTTCTTCACTGCCATGCATTTTGGGTTGGCGCTCGAGCGCCATCTGTGGCGCTCAAGCGCCAGATAAGCGAAACGGTTGATCTGCTCATCAATGCACTAGCGCTCGAGCGCCAGTCACGCGTTGGCTTTAAAAACAGAGCAGTATCAGTTATCTTTTCACAAAATTTCTCTTTTTCTCTCAACTGATACGCGTTTCCTCTCCTTTCTCACACGAAATCTCTTCAAAATTTCATCAAATTTCTGAAGTTTTTCATTAATCATCATCATGTTCAGGTATTGTTCATCATTTCAGTCATTGTTCATGTTTTCATTTCCATAAATGCTATGATTCTGGTTTATTAGAGGCTGATGAAGATGAACATGAACAGTTTAGGCTTTCTTAGTACATTGTAAATTTGGGTTTTCTGTTCAAAATGAGTTGTTTTGGCTATTCTCTATGTTTTCAAAATTCTGAAACTATGAAGGAATGGAGGAACTTTGTTGAAATTCTGAATGGTATTTTGAATGTAATGAAATTTTAAGTTATGTTCTTCATTTGGAAAATTAGTTATCTGTGATGAATAGTCCCTTTTTGGAACCCAAATGTACATTGTACTAATGAACATGATGATGATGATGAGTTTGTGTGTTTGTTACTAATTTTGAGTTTTATTTAAATAATGAACAGGAACCGAGGAAAAGCACCCGCTCATGAGCCAGAACGTGCCTCTAAAAAGAGGAAGGAAGGCCCCCAAAGGAGAAGAGGAGGTTCCTCATCCCAAGGTGGTGGTTCTAACCACCCCCACCGGTTCATTGACCGGGAAAGGGCTGAGAGGTTCCGGGTCATTGATGACTGGAACTTCATTGCGGAGCGAAGGGTTGAGTTGCGAGATGGGGAATGCCAAGAGTTCACCGGCATGCTCACTCTCCGCAACTGGTGGTCTATTGCATCGCTCCCGGAGAAGTTCGACCCGGAGATTGTTAAGGAATTCTATGCGAACGCCTTTGGGGGTAAAGACACAAAGTCCCGTGAGAAGGTGTCCACTATCCGAGGGATATGGGTTCCATATGATGCCGACTGGATTAATGAGAAGATCAGCGGTGGAGTCATTTCACCTATCTCAGCCTATGAGAGAAGTGAAGGAGTGGTTGATGACTTCACGAGAATGAGGAATCAAGGGGATTTGGACCTCCAAACGACTTTGTAGAGGATTTGCTATGAGGACCGGAGGATTGTGGAAATGACTCGGAATGGAGTCCCTCACAAGGTTCTTCGGGGTAACATGACTGTGGTCTCCAAATTGTGGATGACCTTTATTCTTGCCAACCTCCGGCCAAAGTCGCATCCTCTGATCTCCCACTTGAAGAGTGCCATCTCCTTGGGTGTATCAAGACTCCTGGCATCACGGTCGACCCGGCACGAATTATTTCTGACATGATATGGGCTAATGTGCACAAGGGTGGCTCGAAACAAAGCTTGGCGTTCCCGTCTCTGATTACTAGCCTGTGTGAATACGCGGGGGTCCCAGTTGTTCGTAGCCAAAAGATTAGGGAGCCCATTGACAAGAAGTATTTCCGGAACCACTGTGCGGACAGAGATCCGAATGCACCATCTGCACCACCACCGCAAGTTCTCCTGAGGACTATGGAGGATTTGTGGGGCCGTATCAGCACGAGGCTTGATCACCATGACAAGCAATTTGCTGCCCTACATCGGGGGATGACTAGTCTTCACCTCTCCCACTACTCGATGGCCCAGCACACTATGCCGGACCAAAAATTTTTCCAGCCCCCGGAGGCTTTTGCCACACATTTGGATTGGCCTGGGGACCAGCCAATTCCACCGGGGGAGGCAGCTGGAGAGGGAGGTGAAGGAAGTGGTGGTAGTAGTGGTGGTAGCGGGGAAGAGGATGGGTCTGGTGGCGATGGGGACATCGACATCAATGATTTTTTGGAGGAGGATGACCCATTAATTTGATTTGATAGGGAAGTTTCTGTTGGTTTCTGTTGTTTTTTCTGTTTTTCTTATTGTTTTTTGTAGTTTTTTGTTTTTCTTTTTTTAATAATATTGTAGTTTTTGTTTTTTTTTTATGAAAAATATATATATATATATATATTAAATAAAAAGTTTGTTTTGTTTCAATGGCAAGTGTTGGTTTTTAGTGGTGTGAAAAATGAAAATTCTTATGATATTCCATGGTTTGAAAAAGAAGAAGAAGAGAGGAATTGTGAAAAATACTGATTTGTAAGTTAACCGATCACGAGATGATTTTTGTGCATTTGGAATTGTGAAAAATTATTTTCAAGGTTAAAGCCTTTTTAGCCTTGTATGTTGAGTGAATCCCACAAAAAAGTATGAGAGTCCTCTTTGTTAACTTGAATGAATTTTGTTTGATTTTGTAATTGCCATGATCAATTGAGACTTTCAAATGATAGAGACATAGTTTCTTGATTAAGTTTGAGCCAAAAAGCTTACCTATAAAAATTACATCTTTTTGTTGGTACCCACTTTGAGCCTTGAATTCTTTCTTAAACCCTAAGACACCTATGTGAATGTTTTATCCTTACCTTTGAGTTGGAGAAAAATATTTATATATTTAGGGGGAATGATGGGTATGCAAATGATGTATCATTTTGTTGGCTTAGACAAAAGACTCAAGTGTTTCTGGTATGATTGAATATTCTTGGGCAGCCTTGTGTATATATGTGAAAAAGAAAAGAAGTAAATAAATAAAGAAAAGAAAAGGTGCCTTGGAAAAAGAAGAAAAAGAAACACTTGAAAGGAAGTATGAGGTGAGCATGTTTTGTAGAATAGGTTGGGGGGAAATTTGTAAGTATATGAAAATATTTTCTCCGACTCGTTTTGCTTAACCAGAAAAACAAAGATTCTTTGTAGCCCAGCCTCATTACAACCTTTTGAAAAAGACCTCTTGATTCATTGTTCAATTTTGTGAAATGGTTTGATGGCAAATGAAAAACAAAATTCAAGTTAAGTGACATTGAGGAATGAGCGAAATTGTCACCATGTAAGGTTTGAGAGTAAACCTTTGTCAATGGTTGATTACAATTTCCTTTGCACTTAAGTCATAAAATGGTCCGTTGCTTCTGTAAATTGGGTGATCACGAGTCTCTTTCTTAGCTCTTACCATGCATATTATAAGGATTGAAGTTGATACACTTGCTTTAACCCATACTTGCCATGTTGTCTTTTGTTGTTTTTCTTTGTTTTAGGATACATTGCTTGAGGACAAGCAAAGTCTTAGGTTGGGGGGAGTTTGATAAGTGCAAATTAGTGTGTTTATTCAATAAAGGATTTAAACTTATCTTCTCTAGAAATTACATGTTTTATACATAATTTCACCCTTTATCTTTACTTTGTGAGTTTAAAAGTAAATAAATGGTAATAATAAGTTTTCTAACTTAGAAATGTATTTTCAGGTGTTTTTGGAGGCAAAAATAAGAAGATCAAGTTGCTGGGGCATATAAGAGGCCAGCGCTCGAGCGCCATACTAAGGCTCGAGCGCTGGAAGTTGAGGAACATAGGATCCTTTCTGCCAGTACAAATGCTCTGGCGCTCGAGCGCCATACCAGGGCTTGAGCGCCAGTAACCTTTGAGCATTGGATCCTTTTCTGCCAGAGTTATGAGCCTGACGCTCGAGCGCCACACCAGGGCTCGAGCGCCAGAACATTGGATCCTCTCTGCCTGAGTATTAAGCTGGGCGCTCGAGCGCCACACCAGGGCTCGAGCGCCAGACGCATTAACTAGAAAATTAAGCTCATTAACCAGCACGTGTCAGGCCAGCGCTCAAGCACCAGGAGGGCGCTCGAGCGCCAGACCCCTGCCCAAAACACCTATAAATACAGCCTTTCAGAAGTTAGGAAAATATAGAGAGTTGTATAGAAATAAACCACAAAGTTTAGGCTTTTAGTCAGAGTTCTAATACTCTTAAGTTTAGTTCTTGAAGTTCATGGCCTTGCTAGGCTAAGCTTTCCGCCGGGATTGAATGTAATTACTTCGTCTCTTGTTTCTTTCAATTGTTGGTTTTTACTTGATCACCTTTTGCCTTGTGTTGGTTTATTTGCGCAATTGGGAAATTGGTTTATAAACGGATATGGAAAAAAACTCTCATAAAACCTTCAGATCTAGGGATGGATGGAAGTGTCTTATGATTGCTTTATACTCTGCTTAATGCAAGACTTGGTAGCTCAAGGGATTGGGCTCTAGAAACTAATGTCTTAGAATCATGTGACAAAGGGATTTTGCACTTGTGACATTGAATATGCATCTTATAATATTTAACTAACATAGAAAGAAACAAGGTGAAGTAATAAAACTCAATCCCAGGTGACTCATTATTTTATTTGATTATCTCTTTATTCTATTGTTTATTTTATTTGCCATTTACAATCTTAATATGTTAACAATTCATCAACTTAATTCTTAATTGAATTAATCCAAGTGCTCCCTGTGGACGATACACGTATAGTCACTCTACTGAAACGAGTTAACCATTTCCAGCACCATTAAAAGGTTAACAAATTCCCAAATGCTGGTGAATTATCTACAATCTCTCATCAAATTTTTGCTCCATCTTGGCTTTCTCCTCAGCAACTTTCTTAGCAACTGTCTCAACAACTATCTCTGCAACTTTTTTAGCAACTGTCTCAGCAACTTTTTGCTCGAATATGGCCTGCTTCTTAGCAAGCTCAGTATTCCGGGCAGCAATTATCATGACATAATCAACCGCTGGTGTTAAGTTGTTCTGGGTACTTAGTTGGCTGGAAGAAGCCACAAACTCCTCACTCAGTTGTCCTAGCCCATACACGTTGCCTTTCTTGTTTCGAATTCCAACAACCTCCAAATAAATTGCGTTGTCTTCAGCAAAAGATTCATCATCTATCTCAAGCTCTCGAGGTAGAGATGCATGCGCCTCCTCTTGACGACTCATGAACTCTAACTAAGAAATGTAAGAAATGATAATTGTTAGCAACCATTGAAAATGTTTGAATATAAAAAATTAATGTCTAATTCACATGTAAAGCAATTATCATGAATATTATATCTTTCATAAATATGATTTAAGGGATTCAACAACAAGATTCTGAACACAAAAGATGGAAAGCTTTAGAATATTGCTTCAGCTTGAACAATCCAAAGATCAACCTTTTTCATCATGGCAAATGTGAATAGTAGTATGATACACTAAGCAATACTCTGAATAAAAGGAATGATTCTTACTTTCCTCAAAGACAATACTTTTCTTTGTCATAACAACTTTATGATCAATACCCTATAGCCACTTGGATCAAAGTGAATGAAAATATGGCAATTTTAATGATAAAGATTGGTAACCGTCAATGCAAGCAAAAATTAGTCTTTGATTGAAAAAATCATAAATTAATTTATTTCAATTAGCAAATTACAAAAGCAACATTAAAATAAAACAGGAACAAAGCAAATTCTTAAAGAAGATGAAGAGTACCTTGTCTTTGGCGTTTGCATAGCTTTAACTGCTATGTATCCAGTAAAGAGAACATGGAAATAATAATTTGGGCCTCACTTCTGGAATGCTTCCCCTGACCCACAATGAATATAATGGTTCAGAAAAAAAAAAAAAAACTGAGACATTCGAATCCTATGTGAGTGAAGGTTTGTGAAGTTATGGCAAAAAATTAAATGAACTCATGCATAATAGTATGACATTCTTATCAAACATTTATTAATTAACCTGTGGGGGCCAATTCTACACTAATTAATAATGCTTTCTTTGCCTTCCACATGACTAACGGGAACTTCCCTCTTTTATCAAGATCAAGCATAGGAGTCATGTCAAATTATTTAGTGCCTGTCAACCCAACAAATTAATGTAGATATTTAATTTTTAATTTCAGATTTGGTTTTTCATATGCTATAAAATTTTGTAGACTATTCGAACCACTTTCCACTAACTGACAGTCCCCCAATTTTCATTAAGTGACCCTGTCCAAATCCAAAAACATAACTCCAAAAAGCCAAAAATGACAATACGACCTTCAAGTGAACATCCAACGAATGCACCTGCAATTAATATACTGGATAATTACAACCCAAGATGAGTTAATCCAAGAGCAACAAGCAAAAAAACTCCAACAAAGAAAAAGAACCACGAAGTCCAATCAACATAAAGGAAGTACAATTCTAGAAATTATTGACTTTAGAACTACACTGATATCTCCTGAAACAAGCAATTAATTTTAGAGGTTCAACAACACCAGTGCCCGATGGGATTTTATAAGGCAACCAAATTTAGTCTCAAGTTAGGCATTTCTACCCTCATTAAAATCTTCTACCTATCTATGCACACTTAAGAGCCCTATTGATGAATTGCATCTTCCATTACTAAAATTTTCATGAACTGTATCTATGTACACTTAAGAATCCTGTTAATGAATCTCACCTTCCATTACTAAAATTTTCATGAATGATATTGAATAGTTTACAGCTACTCCAGTTCAAAATTTTCATTATTTGGACAAAACAATCATAAGATCCTATGGGGATAGACTAGGGAGTATATTTTACGGCTAGAGTAAAATATTTCATTGATTGTGATTAAACATGTTCGCGCATGCGCGTTAGCCAAAAGCCCAAAAATATATACATAACTCATTTCCATTCACAGAAATACACTCTTCAAAGAAAAAAAAATCTGGTAAAAGAATACAGATTTAAATTTGATAAGAAAATTACACAAAAACCTTGAAGCAGTGAAAAACCTTAAGCAGCTGTGTCGAAGGCAAGAGGAGGCGATGTTGACGGCGTGACAGGAGGCGAGGTCAACAGCTTGATAGGAGGCGGTGAGGTTGACGGTGGTGAGAGGCGTGGTGACGATGTGAATATTAGGTTATGTCAAAGGTGAGAGGAGGTGAGATTTTAACGGCGTGAGCAGAGGCGGTGGGCGGCAGCGAGGTTGACGGCAGTGGGATGCGGAAAAGACAATGGTGGTGGGAGGCGGCGAGGACGGTAGTAGTCGGAGGCAGCAAGGGCGTGAAGCCTGGGTTAAGTAAAAATGTGGCTAGGGTTAAGAAATTGGGTAATGATAAAAATGGGAAGTGAATAAAAATTAGAATTAGTAAGTTTAGCCACTAAACAATGGTGGTCGCTAACATGCGCGAAACAAAAATTGTTTATCCGCGAAATAAGAAATTCTTTTGCGACGGAAGTTCTTAATCGCTAAAACAAAGCAAGTAAAAAAAAAAGATAGCGACCATTTAGCGACTCTGCTTTTTAGACACCAACTATTGTCGTCGCTAAATAACAAAACCATTTCAGAGGAACAACAAAATAGTTTTGTCATTCTCCTCAACAAGCTATTTACATTGTGCTAACGTCAGGTCAATTTTTTTCCTATTGCTATATTCCAGAGGAGGTTGAGAAGAATTTTGAGTTGATACTTCTTGTGATGATGGTGCTTTACGAGTTGACATCTTTGGCTGAAAAATTACAAAACTAAAGTTTCAATTAGGTAACCAAAGTTACATAAGGTAATCAATCAACTTCACATAAGAGACAACATTTATTTGTCATTTCACTACATGAAAAGAAAGAACAACATAGATTTTAATACTAATACATTCTCAGGTATATCTCAAAAATACTAGTTACATTCTTAGATACATCTCAAATTAAAATTTTAATGCATTAATGTTATTTTTTTATCAACAAAGAAAATAGATTTTATTAAGAAACCAGAGGTGCTAATCTATACATGAGAAAGAAAAAGAAAAATTAACAAGGCAAGAAACCCTTCAAAAACCAAAAACCACACACTACCAACCAAAAATAGAAAGGAAACGAAGCAGAACAAAGGGAGAACTAGAGAAGCGAATAGGACAACAGACCTCTGGCAGTAGCGGCAGTGAACAAAAGAAGAGTTGTCTTGAGAGGTAGGGATATTGGGAATTCGGGATAGGGTTTTCACTTCATAAATTTAGGGATTTCACATTTTACTACAAAATGACATCGTTTTGCTACCAATTATTTTTTTTTTTAAAAAAAGGTTTGATCTATACATATTTGTTGTGAACCGTTGGGTTACTAGTTTTGAAATATATTTGCAGGGTTGCACTGATTCGCACTAGTTCCCATGCATGGCCAATCCGTTGGCTCACTCTGCTCGGTTAGGTCTACAGTTCACAATTCAAACCGATTGAATCGATCCAGTTTTCATAACTTTGGGAGAAACCATGGAGTGGGATCTTAATTTGTTATCAGTCTATCAAACGATTCTTGGTTATGTCTCATTTGTATATCCAGTTAGTTGGTTTGTTTTTCATGAAAAAAAAAAGTAAAAAAGAAAATAGAAAAGAAAAATAAAACAAAAAGTTGTAAAAAGGTAAAAGAGGAATGAAATCAGAGAATTTAGAGGGCGTTTTCACGACTATCAATGACTTATTTTTCGTTGCTCCTAATTCTTTTTGGTTTTCAAGTGGTTATCCATAAAATTCCTCACCCTTACCTTGGCCTTATTACCACCCTTGTAAAGTCCTTTTGATCTTTATCTACATGTGTGTTAAGTATGGATATTAGAGGTTTGCCAAACTTATGGTAGTGCATGTATTTCATGAAGTGATTTAAGTGTAAACACAAACCTAAACACTTGAGAGTTAGAGAGCATATATATCTTGTGAGGTTCTATCACTTTGATTTACCTCCTGATTTGATTGATTTTTCTTGTTAGCTTGAAATGTTTGGGATGATATTCATGATTGTCTGGATTCTTTGATTCCTTGGATGTTAAATTTTGCCTACTTCTTTACATTTCAAAGATTCATTGAGAAGTATGTCATGTGTGTCTACTTGCATGTTTCCCTTTGATTTCACTTGAGTCACTCTTGGTTATGTTCCTTGATTTGAATATTTGATTTTGCCCAGGAGTACACAAGTTTAAGAGTGAGAGAATTTTATGATTTATATTTTATTCACATTTTATAGCCTTAACTAGCTATTATTAATTATTGGCATGTTCTATGGTTTTCTTCTATTTGACATATTTGGAAATCAGGGAATGCTTGCATATTTCAGAATAAGCATGTGAATTTGGAACGTATCTTTGAAGGAATTCAACTTATTTCTTGGTTATGGTTGAAGCCTAAGAGGAGGGATTTTTCTTATTCTTTGTTTGAGTTAAAATTTCATCCTTTGAAGTGTCTTTGGTGAGCGAATGTGTGTTTATAGTCATTTATTTGCTCCTATTGCATCATTTGTACTAATCTTATGCTATATGGTTTTTACTTATGTTAAATGTTATTCTTAGATTTTGGTTGGCGGTTGTTGGCTAGATGATAGCTTAGGCCTTATTTGTATTGTCTAACAATTTTCATTTTAAGGATTGTGCCCAATCTTGCACCCACCAATCATTAACATTCACATTAACTGCTACCAGACTATAAGCAAGATACTTCCACATTCTAAGACCCCACTTTTAGTTCTTTGAACTTTTGAATTTGCTTAACATAGTCAATCAAATTTGATAAGAGGTGATCCTAACTCTATTTGCTCCCAATGCAAACTCTAAAGTTGAATTACCATTAACTAAAACCAAAATACTTATGGATCTCAAACACTTAGTAATTCATCCTCGTCATTTCTCACAAAACCCATCTTCATCATAATAAGTAGCAAATGAGTGCGGAGCCTGTCCAAGTTACTGGACAAGTCCAATACCTCTCACTTTAGATCACATTCATTCATTTTTTGACTCGTAACAAATATGTTCATCTTATCAAGTCAAATGTTTCCTCAAAATCCACCTTAAAAAAATTTTCACTATTCCCAACTGTTGTTAACTCATCTATCATCTCTCATCTCTCATTGACAATCGAAACGCAACTGAAAATTTGTCTAACTCTATTTCTTATATGATTGCATAAGTGAAGTCTTTCAAAACTTGTCAAGTTTTATTAGTAAGACATTGTATAGACCACCGATCAATCAATCAATGATATTGGCCTATAATTTTGATTTATTTGTTGACACAACTTCTTAGGGACAAGCACAATGAAGGAGCAATTTCATCCCTAATCTGCTTCCCATTCTCATTGAACTCCTTAAAGAAAGAGACAAATTGACCTTTAATACTGTCACAAAAAGTTGACCCACCAGAGCGTAATTGTATTGTGCATTGTCCCAAAATTGTTTCAAGGATTGAATGTTGACCCACCTATAGCTTTGTTCTATTGTGTATTTGAATATTTGAACTTGGATGTAATTATTTTTCCAAGTTAAATAATTAACAAAGCACGTGGCTGCAAGTTGTCTTTGTCCCATGAAGCAAGTTATTGCTCTATAATATTCAAAGTTTGGTCACTTGTCTATCTCAACCTGGTCCACGATTCCAACTTACAGTTCTTTTTGCAATATTGTACAATTTGCAAATTAGGTTTCTTCTTTAATCCTTGCCATTAGTTTTTTTTTTTTTTAATTTTTTAACTCTTTTCTATTTTAATTTCTTTCTTTAGCACTTCTCTTACTCATTAAAATCCAAGATTATCGTCCATAACAAGACGTCCAGTGTCAATGTCAAATTATTTTAATAATGAAGGAATCGATCGTTTCAGGTAACCCCGGCACCAAATAGCTTCACAAATTACCTACAATTAAACAAATAAAATAATAACACGTAAATAAAATAATCAAAATCAAATTAACAAAAAATATATATACCTTGCACCAAACAAAAAGAAATTGAACCAACGATAACGGAGAGTCCACGGCGGTAATGGAATTGTTGAGGACAAATATCTCGGGGCATCCAAACTGACTCTCCCAAGGGCCTAAAGGCGGGCCGGCCCAATAAGCCGGCCCAACATCCCGCGTAAGTTCCCTCAGCTAATATAAATATATACACACGAGACTAGTAAAGGTATGATCATCTAGCCCTAGCATACTAAAAACCCTAGCTCATACTGACTTGATCGTTGGAGTCCTTGCAGGTACTCCACTGCCCCTCGGCAGAGCATCCCGGAGCCGCGACGGATTCGCTGGATCAAGTTGTAACTGATTCCCAGGTAAGCATCAGGAACAACCAAAGAACGTAATGAATGACAGATATGCCGACGGAGATTGAAATGGAAGATTAACGGCTAGCATAACGAGATCAACAATTGCGCTTGAAAAATTTTGACGCATAGAATCATATTAGATTGCAAATTTAGCCTGAGATTATATTTTGATTATTTTTTGACTTTTTTTCTGATTCATTTTTAACTAAAAAGTAAAATTGTCCAAAAATTCTCCTTCCATAGCAAATGTTTATGTACAAAAGCAATTCTCCGAGTCCAGACTCATAGATCTATGCCAGATTCTCCCATTGCTTCCGGCAACATCGCCAGTGATATCTCGCTCCAGATCTAACTGCTCCATCGGAGACGTAGAAACTTCTACTAACAAAGCAAAATCGAACCTGTAAAAATTAAAACAAATCATAAATCTTCCTCAGCCTTGGACATGATAGAAAGACGACTCGATCGTGGTTCAAACGCTGCTCTTCTCCTCTGTTGATGCGAAGAAGGACGAATCAAAGCAGTTAGGGCTCGTTTCACCCATTCACCTTCCACTCCTCCGATCCGAACTAGAGAATTCTTCATCGCAGATCTACGCATGTTGAGGCGATTTGACTGAAACGAATCGACGTTGTAGCTTCCACAACCACTGTTCTTGTGGAGACTGCAACGGAATGAACCGGGATGCGTCGTCGGCGAGCACATGCACTTTTTCTTCTGGATTGAGATGGCGTGAGGCTGGTGGCTCTTCATGGAGATGATAGGGCTTGAAACGGTTCGGATCGGGGAACTGGACTGGTGATCGATCGAGAACCGGACACCGAAAGAGCAAGAGTGGTTGTTGTATAGGTTGACACCTATCGGAGAAGTCGATCGGTGATGGCAGTAGAGATTGGAAGATGGAGAAGGCGAATGAAAAGGTGCGTTTGATGTGGAATAGGAGCAAAACTGGTTTGAAGGTGAGAGTGAGTAAGGTACGGGTCCACTTGATTTTGTTTTGGAAGAAGAAGATGAAGCCATTCTGGAAAAGGGAAAACGGAAAGGGAAAATGGAAGGGTAAAAAAGACTTTTTAGGTCTTTCTTCTTCTTCTATATCCCCTTTGGGGAGTAGGTTTGGCAAACCTAACAAGTCTCATAGGCTGGATTTATAGGGATTTACAAAGAAGGGCGAACGGTGATTCCTTGAAAAATTAAGGGTATTATCGTAATTGAGGAGGTTGTGTCAATTAACTTAACCATGGTTGAGTTTAATTGGTTGGTTCACTTTGGCGTAGAGAATAGAGAACGAGTGTGGGAGTGTATGGTTTAGATTCTGATCTATGATCTAATGGTTAGTAAGATGCGGCGTGGTTGAAGAAAACGACGAAATGCCAAAACCGCTCCTCTCTCTGTCTAGCAGTTTCCGTGCTTGTCATGTGTGTGATATTCAGGTTGGATGTTGGAACTTGGAAGGCAACCTGTAAAATAAAAGTGTAAAACATTAATTTTAATTAATTAATAATAATTAAATATTAAATTAAAACTACTACTCCTATTACTAGTTTACTATAAGTCTACAACCATAGTCCAAACAAAATCTTTAGTCATCGATATTATATAGTACTATTAAATATTTATTTATATTTATATTAAGAATAACCAGTTTTAATCATTTAAAATATTAAAAATAAATTTTTACCAAAATAAATAATATTAAAAATAAATTAAAAAATCAATATAATTTTAAATAATTTATAAGTTAATTCATCATAGGCTTAAAAAATTTATTATTATTCTTCTGTTTCTATTTATATGTCCTTAAAAGAAAGTTAGTGTTCATTTTTATAAGTTTTTACTACACAAACGAAAAATATTTATTATATTTGTTTAATTTTACCCTTAATTTATTTAAATAGTTGGGTTTAATTTTAAATGATGAAAAGTGTCTTTACCTTAAAAAATAATTAAAAAAATATTGATTGACTTTTAATAAGGATCATAATAAAAATGAAATATTTTTTTTCTAAAGTCAAAGTATTTTTTTTTATGTTTATACTTTTTTTTTTTGAGTATATCAAAGAATATTATCACCAAGAGCACAAGAAGTACTCAAAGGAATAATACAAAAAATCAACCAAAATGGGCTACCACATTATTAATGGCCTCCCACAATGAGATTAAACATCAAGGAAAGAAAACACTAAAGGTATGTTTAGATTGGTGGTATTGGGCAGAATGGAGCAGAATAGAGTGGTATCATTTAGTGTTCCATTATTTGGGTAATTTAAAAATCAATGGAACGGAATGGTAAGTGGTGGAATTGGTTCCACTCCATTCCATTCCTTTCGTCCATTTTTTTGTACCCTCCAATTTGGGAGGAATGTGATGGAATACTTCTTTATTTAATTATTAAATTATATTTTTATCCTTTTATACAATGTATGTATTGTGCAACTCTTTCTTCAACTCTCCCTACTACTCAATTTAACTCACCACTGCAACTAATTTGTTAATAGCAACATGTAGTTTTTATCTCAGCAAAAAATTTTACTGCTCACTCAAAGCAATTATTGTGAAATATGCCATAGTCTTTTATTGAGAAAAAATTGCTGGCTAGATATTGAGTTCTTTAGGATTTGCATTTGCTACAAAACATGAAAGAATTTGTTCTTTTACTACAATAGCATGACTCTTACAATATAACTTGCTCAAGAAATAGGTGTTAGTGTTAGTATGTTATTCTCATCAAACTATAAATACAATTAGTTGATAGTAAAATCAAAATATACATTGTTTTTCACCTTGATGGCAACTAACCTGAGGTGTTTTGTTGTTTTTGGGCTAAGTCGCAAATAATTCAAGGTCATTCTATGTACACATTGATATCTTATTATGATACCAAGATCAATTTTGAGATGGATAATTTTCTCCTCTCAACTTCATAATTTAGTAGACAAAATTATCAACACTTTTGCAGTACTTCATCGAGAAGATAATAGAACAAATATGCCATTAAAAGAAAATGAGCCCACATTCTTGATGAGAGATCTGATAGACAATGAGTCCTTCGTGTACATATTATTAGGTATCACCCGAAAGAAGAAAGAAAGCATAATTCACTCAAAGATGTTCACTGAAAGGAATTAATCAACTCAATTGATTCAAGAGTAATGTACAGAATATATACACAACAAAGGGTACTGTAACAGAAAAACTAATTGATAGATAAGATTAACAGAAAAACTAACTAGACTTATCTATGTAACAAGCTTGGGTAAATAATAATTAAGGAAGCCCAATGGGAAAAGCCCATTATACACGTAATACCCTCCCTCAAGCTGGGCTATGAATGTTGAGGAGACCAAGCTTGGAGATGTCATCAGTAAAGAAGCACGCATGGAGAGCTTTGGTGAATAGATCTGCGAGCTGAGAAGAAGACTTTACATGAAAATAAGTGAATAAGGCCTTCCTGGATCTTGATTCGAATGAAATGGCAATGCTTTGTGCGCTCATGGAAGGAGGAATTTTTGGCAAATGTATGGCGGATTGGTTGTCATAGAAAACAGAGTATGGGCGAGGAAGCTGTACCGAAGCCACTGCAGTTCGCAAGCCAAAGATCCTAAGGCCCTGTATTCTGCTTCACTGGAAGAACGAGACACAATGGATTGCTTTTTAGATCTCCATGAAACTAGTGATTTACCAATGAAAACACAAAAACCTGTTACAGATTTTCTGGTATTAGGGCATGTTGCCCAATCTGAATCAGCAAAGGCTTGAATTTTGGAATCAATGTTAGAAGGATAGAATAATCCCAATGCAGGAGCACCTTTCAAATAGCGAATAACACGTATAGCAGCCATCATGTGGGGATGACGAGGAGCCGCGACGAATTGACTAAGTTGCTGGATAATAAAGCTCAAATCTGGACGTGTATTGGTGAGGTATAGAAGGCGACCAATAAGGCGTCGATATAGAGTAGGGTCAGGTAGTAATTCACCATCATCAAGAAGCAATTTTATAGCAGGATCAACTGGGGTGCTTGCTGGTTTGCAACCAGTGAGCCCGTGTTCTGCAATTAGTTCCAAGCAGTATTTGCGCTGATTCAAGAGAATACCAGACTTTGAACGAGCCACTTCAAGTCCAAGAAAAACTTGAGTGGTCCTAAATCTTTAATGCAGAAGCACTTGTGAAGATAACACTTTACAGCAGATATTTCCTCAAGATTAGTCCCTGTTAAAACCACATCATCAATGTATATTAACAGGGCAGTGAAGGAGGAAGCAGTTTTCTTCACAAATAATGATGGATCAGTAAAGCTTTGTAGGTACCCCATGTATATCAAAGCTGCAGTGAGTTTCTGATTCCATTGTCGTGAAGCCTGTTTTAAACCATAGAGAGATTTTCTCAATTTACAAACAAGGTTAGGCTTGGGAAGGGAAAGACCTGGTGGTGGCTTCATATAGACCTCTTCTGTCAAATCGCCATGAAGAAAGGCGTTGTCCATGTCTAACTGGTATAAGAACCAGTTGTGAGAACTTGCCAATGCGAGAAGAATACGGACAGAGGTCAATTTGGCAACGAGGGAGTAGGTTTCGAAGTAATCAACCCCTTCGGTTTGGGTATATCCTTTAGCCATGAGTCTAGCCTTGTATATCTCTATGTCTCCATTAGGTCTGTATTTCAACTTGTAGACCCATTTGCAACCAACAGGGCGCTGTCCTTTAGGCAAGTCAACAAGGGTCCAGGTTTGATTGACGTCAAGAGCATGTAGTTCAGCCATCATAGCCTCTCGCCAGCAAACTTGTTGATTGGCCTCCTCAAACGTGGATGGCTCAATGTTAGAAGAAATGGAAAAACAGAAAGGCTTGTGAGAATCAGAACAGTTGGAAAATGAAAGATATGATTGCATAGGGTAAGTGGAAACAGGAACAGAGGTAGAGCAAGCAAGGGTTTCACAATTGTAATCCTGAAAACGAATAGGTGGACGTGTTGTTCTAGTAGAAGACCTCGTAGGCTGATTTATTTGGGTACTAATTACTGGAATAGAAGAGTGATTCTCAGTATTATTAGAAGAAGATGCAATAATATCAGTAACAGTAGTTTCAGCAGTAGCAGTAGGGATAGATGCATGGTTGTTATTATGCAAAAACAAATCATTTGTCTGTGTGATGCTAAAATCAAGAAAGGGATAAAAAAAGTAGTAGCAGTTGTAGTTTGTTGATGCTGTGAACCAATGTTAGAATGCAGTATGGATGAAGGTGCGCAGCTAATATGATATGGGAAATGAAACTCATAAAACATGACATCCCTAGATATCAATAAAGAATGAGAATGTAAATTGTAAAGAATGTAGCCCTTGACCCCAGGTTGAAAACCAAGAAAAATGCATTTGGATGCCCTTCTTTGTAGTTTGTTCCTGCCAGAAGAAATGGTGTTAGCAAAGGCAAGACAGCCAAAAACCCTTAGTTTACTGTAATCAGGTTTGCTGTTAAAAACAAGTTCAAAGGGGGAACGATGAGACAAACAAGAAGTTGGTAACATATTAATGATGTGAACAGAATATCAGACAGCATGAGACCATAAATGTCCGGGAAGATTAGCTTGGAAGAGCAAAGCACGAGCAACATTTAGAATATGCTGGTGTTTGCATTCAACAATCCTGTTTTGTTGTGGGGACTCAACACAAGTAGTTTCATCAATAATGCCTTTCTTATTATAAAAGTCATGCATGAGAAATTCCTTTGTCTGGCCGTATGCGTTTTAACCTAATGTCAAATTGATTTTCAATCATCAGGATAAACTTTTCAAGAACCTTTCTAACATCATATTTATGTTTTAAGAGATGTATCCAAGTGTACCAACTAAAATCATCAACTACAGTTAAGAAGTACTTGTGTCCTTCTATGGAAGTGGTGCCTAAGGGTCCCCATATGTCAACATGTATTAGTTCAAAGAGTTTGGTGCTTTTACTGCTACTGTGTGGAAATGGTAAACGTTTCTGTTTTGAAAAATGACAAACATCACATGCACTAAAAGAATGAAAAGGAATGTCAGGATTTTGAACAGAAATATGCTTCATGACTTTATCAGATAAATGTCCCAACTTCATGTGCCATAACAGAGAAGTATTGATATTATTAGCAGAATTATGCTGAGAAACAAGAAAAGAATTCAGTTCAGTAATAGTGTCCAAATTATCACAGTTGAGAAAATAGAAGAGGCCATGCTGTTTTCTAGCTAGACCAATCATCCTCGATGGTGTGTGCTGCAAAATGAAACAAAGGTTATTAGAAAAAGCAATCACATATTTTGGATCATCAGTCAACTTGGAAATAGAAATCAAGTGAACACTGAATTTCGGGACATACAGAACATTGGTAAGGGTTAATTTGCCTAATTGTATGGTCCCAGAGAACTTAGCATATATGGTGGTGTTATCAGGTAATCTTATAGGAATAGGTTTTATGGAATGAATCGATATAAAAAGAGCTTTGTTGGGACATATATGGTCAGTGGCTCCACTGTCCAAAATCCAAAAGGGAAAGGAAGGGTGTATACCTGTCATAGTGTTGATCAGGGAAGATTGAACCACATTAGTAGAAGAGGGATCTTTGGGATGCTGAAGAAGGGCTAAGATGTGCTGATACTGCTCCTTCAGAAAACTTATCTGGTCTTGCTGAGAATTGCCTTCAGGAACAGCAGCCTGAGTAGTTGCATTTGAGTCCACTTCAGTTAGATTAACAACAGGTTTGGAGGGATTTTTATTTCTTGTTTTGTATCCTTCAGGAAATCCATGAAGATAGAAGCAAGTATCGATGGTATGATTTGTTTTCTTGCAGTGAGTGCATAGTTTGCTTCCACGCCCACCATTGTTATTGCGATTGCCTTGACCATTGTTTCGCAAATTCCCTTGTCCCCCTTTCTGGAATGAAGAGGGTTTAGAGTTTTCATTTGCGAAAGTGACAAAGGCAGCAGAATCTGGAACAGAATTGGAAACCGGAGGAGAAGGTGCGCTGAATTTGCATTCCTGTTGAAGAACAAGAGAGAAGGTCTTCGAGAGTGATGGCATGGGTTCCATCATCATAATTTGAGAACGAACCTGTGAGAATTCTTCATTCAACCCTCGGAGAAATTTGATGATGTAATCATCCTCACGTTCTTTCTTAATTTTGAGCAAAATGCCACAACTGCAAACACTGTTACAACTACAAATTAGGGCACATCGAAAAATTTCCAATTCTTTCGAAAGATTTTTAAGGCGTGTAAAGTAATCAGAGACAGTGGAATCTCCCTGTTTGCAATTATGAATATCTTCTTGTAAATCGGCGATTCAAAATTTGTCACCGTGAGAGAAGCGATCGTGAATGTCTCTCCAGATTTCAGCGGAGGTATGGAACCAGCTAACAGATCGAGCGATTGTCGGCGTCATGGATCTTATTAGCCAAGATTTCACCATGCGATCACATCTTCTCCATGCATCGTGCAATGGATCAGAGGTTGGTGGCGAAGGGAAAGAGCCATCAACAAAACGCTCCTTGTTATTGGATTCAAGGGCACAGGTCATGTCTCTGATCCTGTCATGGTAATTCTTCTTAGTGAGAGAGGGGGTGACGAGCACGAATGAGGGATTCTCGCTGGGATGTAAAAACAAGGGATTCGACGGATTTATCAGGTGATCGGAGCTCTGGTTCTGGACGAAGGTTTGGGCAGGAGCTGCCATGGTCGATCAAAAACAGTGAGGAGGAAAGAATGCAGTTGGGATGAAGGACTGTCAATGAACCAGAGCTCTATATGAGCTCTGATACCATATTAGGTATCACCCGAAAGAAGAAGAAAACATAATTCACTCAAAGATGTTCACTGAAAGGAATTGATCAACTCAATTGATTCAAGAGTAATATACAGAATATATACACAACAAAGGATACTGTAACAGAAAAACTAATTGATAGATAAGATTAACAGAAAAACTAACTAGACTTATCTATGTAACAAGCTTGGGTAAATAACAATTAATGAAGCCCAATGGGAAAAGCCCATTATACACGTAATACATATATCTGATTTTAATTTTGTTTGTTTTTAGAATATCTTATTATTTTAAGTTAATGATTATTCTATCAAATTAGAACTACTCTTTCTAAATGATTTTTTTTAGGAATATTTTCTTTTCAAATTATATGAAGGTGAAAAGATTATAATTAATAGAATAAGGGTAAAATAAGGATTTTAATATTATTACTCCTCTCCATGATAAAATAGCCAAATAATGGAACAGAGAATTTATTCCATTCCGCTCCTAAAAGACTGAACAACATGCACTAACGTTGCCACAACATACCAAGAAGGCACACACAAAACAAAACAAAACAGCGACGACAAAACATACACCCATAATGAGTAATCCCTAAACAAACAGCCAGTTGCAATACCCATTCCTACATTGCGTAATTAAATTTCAAATTGACTTCTTTGATCCACAACCGCGACCGAGCTTTAACCATGTTGAGCACCTTTGTTGAGTCCCATTCCTTATTGTTAAAAATGACATCATTTCGTGCCAACCAAATTGTCCAAATAGTTGAAAACCAAATAATGTGCCAAGTGCTTCGTTTTTTTTCTTCGATCCCTTGCACAAACCGACAAATTGAGAATGCGTTCGTTTGTCGATGTGCAATGCCGATTGAAAACCAAACCAACACAACACCGAATACCAAATGTTGCTCACCGATGTGCATTCAAGGAAGAGATGAGAGGCGGACTGTATTCCTTTTTCACACAGGACAAATTGTGTTTTCCATTTGTAAAATACCCCTCCACGCTAATCCTTCCATACAAGGCACCCTATCACGAAGGTACCTCCATGCAAACGAATAGGCTTTTTCGGGAAACTTATTTCTCCACACCGAGGCCAATAACTTGTCAGGAGATCCATGAGAAGCCGTATTGTATGCCGACTTTACTGAGTACTCCCCTGTATTACTAGCAAGCCACTGGCAACGATCTCATACATTTTCCTGCAAAACCACAATTCTTAGTTCCTGCCAAAACATATCAAGCAAATTTTGTTCCAATAAAATAGTGAACGATGCCACTCCCACTTCCACACCCACCCATCGTCCCATCATTCCCCAAATTTCTAGACCATTAATGACTTGGAAAAAGAGATAACATACAACCCACTATACCTCTCTCATTAGGAAGACTCATTTAACCACACATCTTGCCAAAAACTTGTACCCCTTCCATCCCCCACCCGCATAGCTAAATTGTTCCTAAACCACCCACACTCCGCAGATTCGGTTCCTAAACAATGACTCAAATCAGCCCACCATGATGAACAACCCCTAGGTCCCCATAAATATTCCACATTTATACCATATTTAGAACGGAGAATTCTCAACCAAAGTGATTCATGATTAGATTTAATTCGTCACACTCATTTACCAAGCAATGCAAGATTAAACAACTGAATATCTTTAACCCCAAGGCCCCCCTCCGATTTATCTTTACAAACCTCACCCCAACTAACCCAATTTAATTTGTTAACCCCCTCACTCCCACCCCATAGAAACAGTCTACATAAATAAGAAAGTGACATGAGATAATACTTTTGGGAGCCTTGAAGAAGGAAAGAAAGTAGATCAGAAGCACAGTGAGAACAGATTTAACTAGAATCAACCATCCCCCAAAAGATAATGATTTAGAACTCCAAGAAGCTATCCGGTGCATGACACGCTCCAACATCAGCTCCCACATCGTCTTCCTTCTATGATGACCACCCACCAGTAACCCCAAATACGTAAAAGGAATAGAACCCGACTTATGCCTCAATTCCTCAACTGCCGCATTGAGCCATTCACTTTGCATGTTGAATGCAAACAACTGGCCTTTATGATTGTTTACTTTCAAACTCGATGCCTCTTTGAAAATATCAAAAATTGCTTTTAAGGACTGCATATTCAAGTCAGAGGCCTCACCATACACGATTGTGTCATTTACAAATTGCAGATGCAGCACCTCCACATTCCCTGAACCTACACGGCGGCCTAAGAAAAACCCTGCTTCCTTTGCTTTCTCTATTAATCTATTGAATCCTTTCGCTGCAAGTAGAAAAAGAAAATGTGATAATGGATTCCCTTGTCTCAGGCCTGGGCTAGGAGAAAACTTATCAGTTGGACTACCATTGGCAACCACTGAAATCGGTGACGAAGACAAACACTGTGCTATCCAACCTCTCCACACCATAGAGAAACTCATACATTCCATAATGAGCTGCAGATGAGTCTGATCCACTTCATACGCTTTTTCAAAATCCACCTTGAACAGAAACAAAGGTAGTTTGTTCTTTTAAATCTCATGAACTACTTCATTGGCAATAAGAACCCCCATCCAGAATCTGCATACCTTTTACAAAAGCTGACTGCACCTCGGATATCAGAGATGAGATAACCTTTCAAAGCCTATTGTAAGCTTTAACCAATCTCCCATTAGCATGGAACTCTCGAATGAACCTAATGAAATCATGTTTGATAGTATCCCAAAAGTGCTTAATAAAATGAAATGTAACACTATCGGGCCCTAGACTCTTATCGCTAGTGCACCCCCACACAGCCTCCCTAATTTTACACTCCTCAAAGGTGAAACAAGAATCTCATTCTCCGCCTCACTTAGTTGTTTAAAATCTAAGCCTTGCACCCCCACACAGACATGTGGCGCCATTTATTTTAGTAGTTAGAAGTATTTATTTTAATTTTTAATTTTCAGAATTAACATTTAATTAGATTTTATCTTCTATGAATATCTTTACTTAATCTTTTAGATTCTAGGAATATCTTTACCTAATCTTTCAAATTCTAGGAATATCTTTATTTTTAATTTCAAATTTTAGTAGATTAGGAAGGCAATTGTTTCCCCAATCAGCATAGGGCATGCGCCTTCATTAGTCTAAGAATAGAGTTTTTACTTTCCGTTTTTTATTCTTTGTAAACTTTGCCAATTTAAAGGCCATATTTGATGAATAAAAAAAACTCAGAATTAGTGATTAATTTTTATCTTATTGAGAGAGTGATTCTCCCAAAATAAGGTTCAGAGATTGAACCTCCACTAGAGATTTATCTAGAGCTCAAACCACTCTAGTGCGACATCTCGCCGGCTTATCAAAAGTATAACCAACCTTTGTGTGTCGTCTTCAACCCTACCCATTTATTCTTTTTTTAATTCCCATGTCATATTTTTGCTTAGATTTTAGTCTCAAATATGACTCACCCAAATATGTTCTTCCGTGCAATTGGAAATCAAGACGGTCCCCTTCCGCATTCACATCAGTTGGTATCAGAGCTTCGGCTCTTGATTTTCAAATGGAAGGTTCCAAAGAGGAGATCTCCCTTAAAGAAGGTACAACCTTAAAGCGTCAATTAGAGGCATTTGGCCAACAAATGGAAAGGTTGTTCAAAGAGCAGTTAGTGACATTTGATGAAAGGATTGATCGACTTAAGAGAAAAGGCATCTTAAAGGAGAGATATGTTAAACCATCAAGATTTATAGAAAAGCCAAAGGAAGGAAAATATGATTTTGGAGGTTTTTCATCCTATGAAGAATATGAATCATATTGGCAAAAGAAAATAGAAAGATTAAAAAAGCAAAAAGAAAGAAAAGTTGAAAAAGAAAAAGAGAGGAGAGAAATTGAGATACAAAAAGAGTTAAAAGAGCTTGAGAGAAAAGAAACTGAGAAAGAAAAAGAGAGAAAAGAAAAAGAGGAACAAGAAAAAGAAAGCAAGGAAATTTTGATTCCTATAGATGTTTCTTCTTCTTTTGTTGAATTAAATTTACAGAAACTTGAGGAATTTTTCAATGAAACATCATCCAACAAGTTAACAAATTTGAAGATGAAGACTCTTGATATTGTTCCTAGTGCTCCACTTTTTACTCAGTCCACTTTTGGAAGCCAAGTTCGTATGAGCAATGAAGACAAGGCTAATGATTGTGTGGTTGAAAACACAAATACCAATCAAAAGCTTTTTGTGCATGATTTGTTTTTGTGTAAAAAATAACTTTTTTCATGGCCTTTTTGAAAGAAAACCTTATAACCGAAAGCAATTTTTGATTTTTATTGCTTTTGAAAAACACACATGCTTTAGAAGAAAAATCCATGAGCTAATCGTCGGGTTTTGTTCTCAAGAAAAGAATGCATCTTCATTGATTATGGAATGGATCAAATCTGAATTTTTGCAAGTTGTGTTTGATCCGGAAGGACAAATTAATCGATGGATTCAAGGACGAATCCTCTTGAAGAGGGAGAGAATGATATGAACCAAAAAAAAGACATTTGTGGCGCCATTTTTTTAGTAGTTAGGAGTATTTATTTTAATTTTTAATTTTCAGAATTATCTTTTAATTAGATTTTATCTTCTAGAAATATTTTTACTTAATCTTTTAGATTCTAGGAATATCTTTACCTAATCTTTTAGATTCTAGGAATATTTTTATTTTTAATTTTAGATTTTAGTAGATTAGGAAGGCAATTGTTTGCCCGATCAGCATAGGGAACGCGCCTTCATTAGTCTAAGAATAGGGTTTTTACTTTCCGTTTTTTATTCTTTGTAAACTTTGCCTATTTAAAGGTCATATTTGATGAATAAAAAAGACTCAGAATTAGTGATTAATTTTTATCTTATTGGGAGAGTGATTCTCCCAAAACAAGGTTCAGAGATTGAACCTCCACTGGAGATTTATCTAGAGTTCAAACAACTCTAGTGCGACGTCTCGCCAGCTTATCAAAGGTAAAACCAACCTTTGTGTGTCGTCTCCAACCCTACCCATTTATTCTCTTTTTAATTCCCATGTCACATTTTTGCTTAGATTTTAGTCCCAAATATGACTAACCCGAATATGTTCTTCCGTGCAATTGGAAATCAAGACGGTCCCCTTCCGCATTCACATCACCCATATTCCATTCATGTAACTGAATCTTCAACAATCAAAACTTCTCTTTTAACACATAGCCACCCCTCCCCATTACCACACATGTAGACCACGAGTCCTTCACTACTTGCTCAAAGCCATCCTGTAGAGACCACCCATGTTGGAAATTAAACAACTTTGGACCCTAATCCATGTGACTATCCTTTAGGATGATAGGACAATGATCCGAGAACCCCCGATTCAAATCTCACTGCTCCACATTACTCCAAATGTCTAACCATCTATCAGTTAACAAGAATCAATCCAGACGACTCATTTTCAATCCATCGCCTTTATACCATGTGAAACGGCGCCCAACTAATGGAAGATCATGTAAACCCGCCTCGGCAATAAAATCATTCAATTTATGAATCTCATCGAGCCGATCCAGAGTCTGTCTCAGTCGTTCCGAAGCAGAAGACACGTCATTGAAGTCTCCCACAACACACCAAAACTCTCCTCCTTTCTCTTCTAGTACATGCACCAATTCATTCAATAAAATATTCTATTATGAATTCCACAAGGTGCATAAATGATGCGATGCCGTACCTGATCAAATTAATAAATTGCAATAAATGCAGTACTAGGTGCCAACCTAGGTTGTCTCTCAGAGGACCATCATTGGTAGATTAAGATTTAATCACGTTAATAAATAACAAAAAGGGGGTTTGAATGTTGGTTGGAAACACAATTAAAGAAATTTAAAACAATTAATTAAAATAGATTAGCTTCTTGAAATTTAACAATTGCTTATATCATTGGTATCAAAAGATAGTTTAGAATCTAATTAAATTCCTTGTTCAATCTTGAAATTAATTAAACAAGCGTTAATTTATTTCAGAATCTCTTACTTACATTAAGCAATGTATATTTTCCTCTGTTCAAGTTTATTGAACAAGCGTCTTTAAATCTTAACAGATTGTAAAAAAGGAAATTCAACTGAACTTGGAAATTATGACTTTTGGTTTAAGAGATTAAATTAGAATCTAAATTCCAACAAGCGTGCAATTTAGATTCTAATTTTATGAGCCAAAAGATCATAATTAAATCATAACCAAATTACAACAAGCGTGTAATTTAGATATGAATAAATTAATTAGAAACTGAACATAAATATAATTAGAACCTCAATAGCATATTATTAAAAATTGAGGAAACTAATCACAAATTCTAGCCTTCCATATAGGAGGAAAGTTACAAAAAAATAAAAATGAAAACAAATAAATTAACAAAAAGGAAAACAAAATAAATTAAAAAAAAAGGAAAACAAAATAAATTAAATAAAAGGAAGTAAAGAAAATAAAAAGAAAAGAAGGAAATAAAGGACCGTGAATGCAGAGGAATGTAGGGAGAATGAAAGATTGGATGGTAGTCAATTGGTGTGTTTGGAATGGGAATGGAGATGGGTATTTATAGAAGAGAAATAGGAAATAAAATAATAAAAAGAAAGAAGTGTAGTGGATGTGAGTTGGAGATTGGGTGGAAAGTGTAGTGGATGTGAGTTGGAGATTGGGTGGAAAGTGTAGTGGAGGTGAATTGGAGATTTGGTGGAAATTGTAGTGGATGTGAGTTGGAGGTGGAAAAGGTTTGGTATCGAAAATGAAAATAAACGTATCTAGTAGTAAAATTAAACCTAACGAAAAATAATTAAAATTATACAATTTTATTCTTAAAAATATTCTTGAGATACTTCAATCAATAATTCTTCTCTTCATGATCCATTGTCATCAAGTTACGTAATTACTTTTGTGCCACTGTTTGCGATGGTGTGGATAGCAATTTAGAATACTTGCATCCGTAGAACATTGCTAAGAGTGGTGCAATTAGCAGAATTCTATTTTAAGCTCAACTCTTGGCCCAGTGCTTTGCAATGTAGAATTATTACCTAAAAATTCCAAATTAAACTCAAATAAGTATAAACTCAATTATGATTAATTTTATGAAAATGTATTTAATTTGAATAATTAAGTATTAATTTATATTTAATTAAATTAAATAAGGGCATAAAAAGGTGGATAAAATATGAGTCGTCAAATTCCCCCACACTTAACTATTTGCACTCCTGGGCAAGACCAAATGTCAAAATAGAAATGTCTCAAGATTGAAAACAAGAAAAGACAAAAAAAAAATTTATTATTTTTTTTTAATTAGAATGATTTCTGGAAAATGCAAAGGAGTAGGCAAAGTCTAACATTCATGGATTTAAAGAATCATGATAAGAAATGAACTCCATCCAAACATCTATAGTGAGAAGAAAGTAAATTAAACTAAGAAGTGAATCAAAGTGATAGAATCTCATAAGATATGCTCTCAAACTCTCAAGTGTTTAGGTTTGTGTTTTTCTCTCAAAGCACTTCAAGAAAACAGGAACTACCATATGTTTGACAAACCTCTAATATTCACATTTAACACACATACACATAAAGATCAAAAGGACTTTCCAAGGTTGTAATGGGGTCAAGGACAAGGGTAAGGAGATGGGATAAGTAGCTAAAAACCAAAGAAAATAGAGGAGCAATGGGGAATAAGTTAAAAATAAGCAAGGAATGCACCTCTAAAACTATCAAACCTCACACAACCCCTTTTTTTTTCTTTTTTTTTTCATTGTTTTTGTTTTTGTTTTTTTTTTGACAAAACAACAAAAAGAACAAACTTGCCAATATATACATGTGAACAAAACTAAGAATCATCTATAGAGCACACACCCCCACACTTATTTAAGAACTCATTCCCAAAACGATTCCAAAGCTCCAAAATTCCCTAAGGAAAGGGACAATCATGGTTTTTCACTTATGAGCTTGTACGTAGTGGGTTTCAAAACAAAGAAAAAGGATACAAAAGCTCAAAGGGGTTAACAATGGGAAATCATTCAAGGTGGCTTATTTGGCTAGTGGTTTATTAGAACAAAATGCCTTGATCATTTCAATATATGCATGTGAGTTAAATAGTATCAAGAAGAGTCAAGTCAAATTCTAGAGTTCAAGCATTCATGAGTGAATTCAAACAAGAAAGAAAGAAAATGACATACAAAGGTTCATTTAATCATAAGGCTCAAAATCTCACAGGGACAAATCTATCACATGTAATTCAACTTTTTAATTTTAAAGACTAACTAATCGTACCAAAAATGTTAGGATTTAATACATGTCCTATCAAGAAACTTTTATTTAAGAATGATAAAAATATCTACAACTCATACAGATCCTAAAATTCAATGAAAAATTTTCGCAAAATAATTAAGAGTATAACAATTTTTAAAATAATATACATTTAGAAAACCCAACTGTTTCAAGTTTAAGGAGGTCAAATGGTAATACCTGAGAGTTTTTCAGACTAGAACACTCACAAACTAGCAAAGTTTTTTTTTTTTTTAAAAAACATCAAAATTATATACAACTCCCCCCACACTTAAACCAAACATTGTCCTCAATGTAAGCACATAACACAAATAATGGATAAAGAAGATAAAAGTAAATGAGGTGAGTAAGAAAAACTTCCCTATCATGGAGGATCAATGTGGGGCTCCTCTAAAGTTAACTCCTCCATAGTGACATCCACAAGTGACGGACTCTCGTGGAAATGCTTGAGACGATATCCATTAACCTTGAAGCTCTTATTGGAGGATTTGCTCATGATTTCTACAACACCATAGGGAAAAACATTAGTGACAACAAATGGACCAATCCATCTAGAATGGAGCTTACCAGGCAAAAGTTTAAGTCTGGAGTTAAAGAGCAACACTTTCTGTCCAACAGAGAACTCTTTCCTGTTAATCATGCTATCATGGAATTTCTTAGTTCTTTCCTTGTAGAACTTTGAATTCTCATAAGCTTCTAAGCGGATCTCATCGAGTTCATTCAATTGGAGTTTCCTTTCTTCCCCAGCTTGATCAAGAGACATGTTACAGGCTTTTACCGCCCAATATGCACGGTGTTCTATTTCCAATGGAAGATGACATGCTTTCCCAAAGATGACCCGATAAGGAGACATCCCTATAGGTGCTTTGTAAGCAGTTCTATGTGCCCATAGAGCATCTTCAAGCCTACGACTCCAGTCCTTCCTGCTAGGTTGTACCATTTTCTCTAAGATCCTCTTTATCTCTCTGTTTGAAATCTCAGCTTGCCCATTAGTTTGGGGGTGATAAGGTGTGGAAACTTTATGAACAAACCCATACTTTTTGAGTAAAGACTGCATGGATCTATTGCAAAAATGGGTGCCCTGATCGCTAACAATGGCTCTCGGGATGCCAAACCTGCAAAACAAATGAGATCTAACAAAATCCACAACAACCCGAGCATCATTAGTCCTGGTGGCTTTGGCTTCCACCCACTTAGATACATAATCAACAACCAATAAAATATAAGCAAAACCAAATGAGATAGGAAAAGGACCCATAAAATCAATACCCCAGACATCAAAAACCTCGCAGAACAGCATGGGTTGCTGAGGCATTTGTTGTCTCCAAGTGATGGCACCGCCTGCTCTTTGACACTGCTCACAAGTGCTACAAGTCTTCCACGCATCTTTGAAGATGGCGGGCCAATATAAACCACAATCCAACACCTTTCTAGCTGTCCTCTGTGGACCAAGATGTCCACCAACTTGGGAAGCATGACAAAATCAAAGTACAAACTCGATCTCGTGATCTAGAATGCATCTTTGAATAACCTGATCATTACACAACTTCCACAAAAAAGGGTTATCCCACATATAATATTTCGCATCACTCTTAATTTTAGCAATTTGAGCCCTGGATGCCAATGGGGGAAAAACAGATGCAACCAAATAATTAACAATGTTAGCAAACCAAGGAGTGGGAAAGGAAGTAGAAATGTTCAAAAGCAGTTCATCAGGAAAGTCATCCTGAATGGGCAAAGTGTCAGTAGCTCTCTCTATCCTGCTCAAGTGATTTGCTACTAAATTTTGTGCTCCACTCCTATCACGAATCTCCAAATCAAACTCTTGGAGTAAAAGCATCCATCTAATCAACCTTGGCTTAGACTCAACCTTCTTTAACAGAAACTTCAAAGCAGAATGGTCAGTAAAAACAATCACTTTAGAACCAAGCAAATAAGACCTAAACTTATCAAGAGCAAATACAATGGCTAAAAACTCCTTTTCAGTGGTGGTGTAATTTGCTTGAGCAGCATCCAAAGTTCGTGAGGCATAATAAATAACTCGAGGCAACTTATCCACCTTCTGACCAAGGACAGCCCCTAATGCATAATTTGAAGCATCACATATTAGCTCAAAAGGAACTGTCCAATCAGGTGCCTGCATGATGGGAGTGGTGGTCAGTGCATTCTTGAGGCAATCAAATGCTTCCTTTCATTTCTCATCAAACTCAAATAAGACATCTTTTTGCAATAACTTGGATAGTGGAAGGGCTTTCTTGCTGAAGTCTTTGATGAATCTCCTGTAAAAACCTACATGACCAAGAAAAGAACGAACCTCTCGTACACAAGAGGGGTAAGGAAATTGTGAAATTACATATATCTTGGCAGGATCTACCTCTATGCCCTTACTAGAGATTACATGACCCAAAACTATACCTTGTTCCACCATAAAATGACATTTTTCGTAATTTAAAACAAGGTTAGTCTCAATGCATCTATGAAAAACTCTATCTAAGCTATCCAAACATGCATCAAATGAAGATCCATAAACAGTGAAATCATCCATAAACACTTCTATGCAACTTTCTAAAAAATCACTAAAAATGCTTATCATACACCGTTGGAATGTACCTGGGGCATTGCATAAACCGAAGGGCATTCTTCTGTATGCAAAAGTACCAAAGGGGCAGGTGAATGTGGTCTTTTCTTGATCCTCAGGGGCAATATGAATCTGAAAGTAACCAGAAAAACCATCAAGAAAACAATAATGAGTTTTACTTGCTAAGCGTTCAAGCATTTGATCAATGAATGGTAGAGGGAAATGATCCTTATTATTTGCTTGGTTGAGCCGTCTGTAGTCAATACAGACTCTCCAACTATTCTGAACTCTAGTAGGAATCAACTCATTCCTTTCATTCTTCACCACAGTGATCCCTGTCTTCTTAGGGACCACTTGCACTGGACTCACCCAGTGGCTATCAGAAATAGGATATATAATACCGGCTTGTAGAAGCTAGGTAATCTCCTTCTTTACCACATCCAAGATTACTGGTTTGAGTCTCCTCTGAGGTTGCCTTACTGGCTTAGCACCATCCTCCAAGAAAATTCTATGCATGCACTGATGAAAATAAAGGAGTGGACCCTAACTTGAAGGACTTTGGAGGACAAGCATTAAGGGTAGATGGTCCTATGACTAGGAGCAAAAAGAAGAGACTTGAAGAATTTGCTACTAGCATCATGTTTGGGGAACACTTAGAAGAATTTGAAGTTTTTAATTCTACTTTTAATAATTTTAGTGTAAAGATTTGTAATAAATAATGCCTTGTTAGTAAATGGCATTTTTAGAAGTCTTTTTTTTTTATATTTTCATGACATGTATCAATTGGTCAAGGTATGACCAATTCTTGACCAATTTCATGCGCACAAGAGGGGCAAAATAGGCGCTAGTTTTAGGCCTTTTTAGTGATCATGTGAGGTGCACATGTAAGAGGCAAGGAAGGCTTCTATAAATAGCCTTGAATAATCACATTGTAGACACCTTTTTGGATATAATAGAAATTGGATTGAATCCTTTTGAGAGAGCATTTTTCTCTCTTGAATTCATAGCTCTTTGAGCATGAAGCAAATGGTCTTATCAATGGAATCAAGTCCATTGTGGCGATCAAACAAGGATTATCAAATTGCCTAGGCAATTTGTGGCTCCCTACTTTTAATTCTTCCATCTTCTTCTTCTTCTCCATTCTTTTATTTTGCGTCATTTATGCCTTACTTTATATTCATTTCTTAATTTTTATGTGCCTCTTTCTTCTCCATATCTTATGTTCATTTCTTTTATGCTCCTCTTTCAAGCATTTTAAGGAGATTGAAACCCAAGTGAATTAGATCCGTTATGAACATCCCCATCATTTGGTATCTCGAGCCATGGTGTTCATTGGGTAGTTCTTGATTTTGATCCTCTTTTTCCGGATTGCGGGAATTGAATCATGGATCCTTGGTTCTCCTTGCTTGATTTTTGATTTCTCTCATTTTTTCCAATTTTCATATTCTGAAATTTCTGCAATTTTCTGCCTCATTGGTTGGAATTTGGTGATTTGGAGTTAAAATTTGGATTCCTCATAGTGGAAAACCTTAGGATCAAGTGTTGATTAAAAAAATTCTGCACATGTGTTCTTGAGTGTTCTTGGACGTTCATGCTTGTTTCTTGCCTATTTGATGATTGAATCCAAAATTTGAGTTGATATTCTTCATATACATGTTCTTGCACATAAAACCCATCCATTTTTTTGTGAGTCTCTTTGTTCAAATTTTTTTTGTGTTTAAGTTGTGCAATATACAAAAGAAGAAAACAATTCATATACGAATGTTTGTTCTTGATCATTGATTTGCACACTTTCACGTTGTTTATCCACATATTATGCCTTATACACTTTCCTTCTACATTGGTGTTATTCTTCTTCACATCCATTATTGCTTTGGTGAATCCTAGCTAGCATCTTATTTTTCTTGACTATGTCTAGTTTTCTTAGTACTCTTTTCTTGTGCCTTTGTCAACATAATTGCTCCATTTTTGTGTGCCATTTTCTTTGATTGAGTTAGCTTTTATTGCTTGTCTTTATTTGACCTCTTCGTTGTGTCTTTGAGTATTTCTTCATTTGTACTCTTGTGTCACGTGTTGGCTTAGATATTTTGCTACTTCTTGAGGGTTTGCCACTTTGGATCCATTAATTTGATTATTGACATAAGACTTTGATTATTTGTGCTCTTTTTGCTATGATAGTCAAGGGACGTTGAGTGGTAAAAGGCAAGAGTGTGACATTATTGAAAAAGCCTTTAAAGTGTGAAACACGAGTGGATTTGAGTGATACATTTCTTGTGAGTTTGTGTGATTTGTGAGGTCCTTAGGATAGACTATTATTTTTCTCTTTTGCTTTGATGTATTCTTTTCTTATCTTTGGTTTCGTTTGAGCTACTTGGCTTGCATAGATATTTTTCATTTTTATTCTTTTTTTTTCTCATCATGGACAATCAAACTCCTAATACTATACTCTTGGAGCAATTAACATCACAAATGAAGCAAATTATGTCCAAGGAACTTGACGGTATATATAAAACCTTGGACAAAATTCAAAGCTCCAACAAGGGGAAGGAAAAAGTCCATTCCTCCCCAAGGGTAAGTGAAGGTATACCCTCTCCTTTTCTTAATGCTACTTCATCTCATGTCACTAGAAATGTTGCTCATCACTCTCGAAATGTTAATGATGAACTTGCACATGGTACGCATCATGCATATCATACCTTGACTAGTGGAAGTGACGATGAATTGCATGCACACTCTAGGCATCATAGGCATCGAAATAATGCTCATATTCATGATAATTTGCATCATATGCCTAGACATGGAGCCTTTGACCCACGGCCTAACCAACGGTTTGGTCAAGGGAATGTTCTTGATGACATTCCTCAATTTGGTGATCCTAGGCTTGAAAATAGGTACTTAGGTGTAAAGTTGGAGATTCCCACTTTTGATGGGAATGTGAATCCCGAAAAGTTCCTTGAATGGGAAATGCGCCTGGATCAAGTCTTTGAGGCGCAACGATTTGATGATCAGAGGAAAATAGCCCTTGCTACGGTGCATTTGACTAATTATGCTTTATTATGGTGGGATAATCATAAAAAGACAATCTTACCTTTCCATCCTCTCCATAGTTGGGAGGAATTAAAGGTGCGGTTTAGGCAACGTTGGGTGCCCCCACATTACATCAAAGAATTGCATAGGAAGCTTCAAATTATCTCCCAAGGTTCCAAAAGTGTGGAGGCCTATTATAGGGAGATGTGGGTGGCTCTAACTAGAGCCAACATTGTTGAGAGTGAAGAGGCTACTATGGCAAGGTTCATAGATGGATTGCATCCTAGGATTAGAGACATTGTAGAATTACATGATCATGCATCCATAGATTCATTATTGCACCAATGTCATAGGGTGGAAGCCCAATTGAAAAGACAAGATAGAGATCATGCATATTATTCAAAAAATTATAAATCTCAATCTTCTTTTGGGCGTTTTCCTTCAAAAAGTTTTCAAAAAAATGATTTCAAAAATTCATTTGATAAAGATGGCAAGAGTGGCTCCAATAAAAATTGGAAAAAGAACCACAATGATCATGAGAAAAGCCACGGCCAAAGGGGAGTTAGTGATTCTCCTCCCTCAACTTCCAAGCTTAAGGGAGTTGGCCATGGTCAAAGCCATAAATCAAGTGAAATCAAGTGTTTTAAGTGTTTGGGTAGAGGTCACATTGCCTCTCAATGCCCCACAAAAAAGACTATGATGTACGTTGATGGGGTTTATGATTCTCATTCTAATTCCTCTAATGATGAGGTTTCTTCTAACCATTCTTCTTCTTATGCTTCTTCTAGTGATGATGAATTGTACCCCAATGAAGGAGATTTGTTGGTTGTTAGGAGGCTTTTGGGGAGTCACCCCAAAGAAGATGACAATACTCAAAGAGAAAATATTTTCACACTAGGTGCTTGGTGTAATGCCACTTGTTCTTTGATTATAGATAGTGGCTCATGTGTGAATGTGGCAAGCACAAGACTAGTGTCCAAGCTTAATTTGCCTACTACTCCCCATCCTAGGCCATATAAACTTCAATGGCTTAATGATAATGGTGAATTGCTTGTTGACAAGCAAGTTTTGGTGGAGTTAACCATAGGCAAATATTGTGATAGCATTGTGTGCGATGTGGTACCTATGGAGGCCGCCCATATCCTTTTTGGGAGGCCTTGGCAATTTGATAGAAATGCTATTCATGATGGGCACTCAAACAAGTATTCTTTTGAGTATAAGGGTTCCAAATTGACCCTTGTTCCTTTGAGTCCCAAAGAGGTGAGTCATGATCAACACCTCATGAAAAAGAAAAGAGAAAAAGAGCAATTGGCCTTGAAACCAGCCAATAAGGGTTTCACTAACCCTTTTGCTAGTGAGACATGTGAAAAGAGCTCAAAAAGCTCTTCCAAGGCTAAGCAATGCGCTAAGGGCCTTGGTGGGGATGAATCATCTTCTCATTCCAATCTTCTTGTATCTAAACATGAGTTTAAGCACTTATTTTTGGCTCACAAGCCCATGTATCTTATGATTCCTCATGATATGTGTTTAAATGTTGTTTCTAACAATGATAATCATGTGGTTCCTAGTGCTTTTTCTTCTATGTTGGATAGGTACAAAGATGTGTTTCCACTTGAGACACCAAAGGGATTGCCACCGATCCATGGTATTGGGCACCAAATTGATTTCATACCGGGTTCTTCAATTCCAAATAGACCCGCTTATAGAGCAAATCCACAAGAGAGTGAAGAGATACAAAGGCAAGTGGATGACCTCATGAGCAAAGGGTGGATTAGAGAGAGTTTGAGCCCTTGCGCGGTGCCGGTCATTTTGGTGCCCAAAAAGGATGGTAAATGAAGAATGTGTTGTGATTGTAGACCTATCAATGCAATCACAATAAGGTATAGACATCCTATCCCTAGACTTGATGACCTTCTTGATGAGTTATGTGGTGCTTCTTTGTTTTCTAAAATTGATTTGAAAAGTGGGTACCATCAAATTCGTATGAAAGAAGGTGATGAATGGAAAACGGCTTTTAAAACTAAATTTGGTTTGTATGAATGGTTGGTAATGCCGTTTGGACTTTCAAATGCTCCTAGTACCTTTATGAGTTTGATGCATCATGTTTTGAGGAAAGTTATGGGTAAATTTGTGGTGGTTTATTTTGATGATATCCTCATTTATTCTAAATCATTTGATGAACACTTGGAGCATGTTGAACTTGTTTTGAAAACTTTGAGAGATGCTACTTTGTTTGCTAATCTTGAGAAATGTTCTTTTTGTATGCCTAAAGTTACATTTTTAGGATTTGTGATTAGTGAGCATGGTGTACATGTTGATGATGAAAAGGTTAAGGCTATCCTTGAATGGCCGCGACCTACTTGTGTGAAAGATGTGAGGAGTTTTCATGGTTTGGCAAGCTTCTATAGGAGGTTTGTCAAATATTTTAGCACAATTGCTTCTCCTCTAAATGAATTGGTGAAAAGTGGTGTGACATTCCATTGAGGACAAAAACAAGAGGAAGCTTTTGCCGCCTTGAAAGATAGGTTGACAAACGCTCCCATCTTGGCTCTTCCTAACTTTGAAAAATCCTTTGAATTGGAATGTGATGCCTCAAATATAGGTATAGGGGCTGTTCTTCTTCAAGAAAGCCACCCTATAGCCTACTTTAGTGAAAAGTTGAGTGGTGCTTGTCTTAATTACCCCACTTATGATAAAGAATTGTATGCTTTGATTAGGGCGCTTCAAGTTTGGCAACATTATTTGCTCCCAAGGGAATTTGTCATTCATAGTGACCATGAGTCCCTCAAGTACCTTAAAGGTCAAGGGAAGCTTAATAGGCGCCATGCTAAGTGGGTGGAATTTTTGGAACAATTTTCATATGTGATTAAGCATAAGCAAGGCAAGGCCAACAAGGTGGCCGATGCTTTATCTAGGAGATATAGTCTCCTTTCCACTCTTGATTCTCATTTTGTTGGTTTTGATTCTATAAAGGACTTGTATGCTAGTGATAAACATTTGGTCCTATTTTTGGTGATTTATGTGAGTTGGCCGCCAAGAATATCATTAAGGCACATGATGACTATTATCTTATTGAGGGATTTCTTTTTAAGGCTAATTTGCTTTGTGTGCCTCAAGGTTCTCTTAGGTATTTGCTTGTGGTGGAAGCTCATGAAGGAGGCTTGATGGGTCACTTTGGAGTGGCTAAAACATTTGATATCTTACATGCCAAATTTTATTGGCCTCATATGCGCATTCATGTGCAACGGCATTGTAAGAGGTGTATTGTGTGTAAAAAGGCTAAGTCTAGGCTTATGCCTCATGGTTTGTATCTCCCTCTCCCCATTCCTAATTCCCCTTGGACTCATATTTCTATGGATTTTGTTCTTGGTTTGCCTCGCTCTAAGAGGGGTAAATATAGCATCTTTGTTATTGTTGATAGATTTTCCAAGATGGCTCATTTTGTGCCTTGTGCTAAATGTGATGATGCTACTCATGTTGCTAACTTGTTTTTTGATAATATTGTGAGATTGCATGGGGTGCCCTTGAATATTGTGAGTGATAGGGATGCTAAATTCTTGTCACATTTTTGGAGAACACTTTGGGCCAAACTTGGTACTCAGTTGTCTTTCTCCACTACTTGTCATCCTCAAACGGATGGACAAACGGAAGTTGTAAATAGAACTTTGGGCACTTTGTTGAGATCTTTTGTTTCTAAAAATTTGAAATCTTGGGAAGAGTCCTTATCTTTTGTTGAGTTTGCTTACAATAGGGTGCCTCACTCTACTACTAAGCACTCACCATTTGAAATTGTTTATGGATTTAACCCCCTAACCCCTTTGAATTTGTTGCCTATTCCTCTTGATAATTCTTTGTTGCATAAAGATGGTGAGGCTAAAGCTTCTTATGTGAAGAAGCTACATCCTAAGGTGAAGGCGCAAATTGAAAAACAAGTAGCCCACTATGAGAGATTGGCCAACAAGAAGAAAAAGGCCGTGAACTTTGCACCGGGAGATTGGGTTTGGGTACATTTTCGAAAGGAAAGGTTCCCAAATGAAAGGAAATCTAAGCTTCATCCTCGAGGTGGAGGTCCTTTTCAAATTTTGGAGAAAGTGAACGAAAATGCCTACAAAGTGGATTTGGGGAGTGAGCATAATATTTCTTCCACTTTCAATGTAAGTGATCTCTCTTTTTTTGATGTAGGTGATTCCAAAGTGGATTCGAGGACGAATCCTCTCTATGGAGGAGAGGATGATGGAAATAAAGGAGTGGACCCTAACTTGAAGGACTTTGGAGGACAAGCATTAAGGGTAGATGGTCCTATGACTAGGAGCAAAAAGAAGAGACTTGAAGAATTTGCTACTAGCATCATGTTTGGGGAACACTTAGAAGAATTTGGAGTTTTTAATTCTACTTTTAATAATTTTATTGTAAAGATTTGTAATAAATAATGCCTTGTTAGTAAATGACATTTTTAGAAGTCTTTTTTTTATATTTTCATGACATGTATCAATTGGTCAAGGTATGACCAATTCTTGACCAATTTCATGCGCACAAGAGGAGCAAAATAGGCGCTAGTTTTAGGCCTTTTTAGTGATCATGTGAGGTGCACATGTAAGAGGCAAGGAAGGCTTCTATAAATAGCCTTGAATAATCACATTGTAGACACTTTTTTGGATATAATAGAAATTGGATTGAATCCTTTTGTGAGAGCATTTTTCTCTCTTGAATTCATAGCTCTTTGAGCATGAAGCAAATGGTCTTATCAATGGAATCAAGTCCATTGTGGCGATCAAACAAGGATTATCAAATTGCCTAGGCAATTTGTGGCTCCCTACTTTTAATTCTTCCATCTTCTTCTTCTTCTCCATTCTTTTATTTTGCGTCATTTATGCCTTACTTTATATTCATGTCTTAATTTTTATGCGCCTCTTTCTTCTCCATATCTTATGTTCATTTCTTTTATGTTCCTCTTTTAAGCATTTTAAGGAGATTGAAACCCAAGTGAACTAGATCCGTTATGAACATCTCCATCATGCACATAGAGGGGCTAATGCCAGGAATATCAGCTAAGGTCCATCTAATGGCCTTTTTGTGCTTCCTTAACACTTGAAACAACTTCTCCTCTTGCCCTTCATCAAGGGAAGTAGAGATTATCACTGAGAGCTTCCCATTATCTCCCAAGTAAGCATACTTGAGGTTCTTAGGTAGTGGTTTAAGCTCCAATGTCGGTGCCTGCAAAACAGAAGGAACAACACTAGCGGGCATGGACTCCGCTGCTTGCACCTCAACAAACATGCCAGAATTCTCAATAAACTTTAGAGTGTCATTATTGCATTCCAGCTCAACAGAATCAATAGGTGCATTTAGAACTTCAGACTCAATATGCATGTGACTCTCAATTTCAGAACATACATCACACATAATAGAATCAGAGCATTCAGAACAAGTAAATGAGTTTGTCAAAGTTGAAAAATCAAAATCATGCAAGAATTCTAACAGATGCTCATCAACTAAACCATCAAGCACATCAATATGGAAAATTGAATGATCCTCAGGAGCATGTTTCATGGCATCTAAAATGCTAAATCGAATCATAGTATCACCAAACTCCATAGACAATGTACCAGCATGGACATCAATCTTGGTTCGAGCAGTTTTCAAAAATGGCCTTCCCAAAATGATTGGAACAGGGGTATTAGAAGATCCCTCCTCCATATCGAGTACATAAAAATCAGCTGGAAAAATAAGTTCATTTACTCGAACCAATACATCCTCCACTAGACCAGTAGGGTGGACAATGCTTCTATTTGCTAATTGTATTATCACACCCGTTGGTTGTAAAGGTCCAAGACAAAGAGACTTAAACACAGACATAGGCATAACATTTATAGATGCTCTAAGATCTAGCATTGCATTTTCAAACTTGTTATTACCTATGATGAAAGGGATAGTGAACGTACCTGGATCCTTACACTTTTCAGGAATGTGTGGAATGCCTTTCCCAATAAGTGCAGTAACATTTCTGCCCATGCTAATGCGTTCATTGCCCTTGAGTCTCCTCTTGTGAGTGCATAAGTCTTTTAGGAACTTGGCATACTTTGGAATCTTCTTAATGGCATCAAGAAGAGGTATGTTCACCTCCACTTTTCTAAAGGTCTCCAAGATTTCCTTGTCTATATCTTCTATCTTTTTCTTTTGAACTGCCTTCGGTGGAAATGGAAGAGGAATTGAAGGTTGTTGTTTATTACCTGTTCCATTAGGAGGCACTGGAATTTTGCTACTGTTGCTTTCTTCTTCTTGTTCAGGTCGCTTTCTTTTTATTGTAGAAGCACCTTCATCCTCATCACCATCATATACAACAATGGTTTTTTTCTTGTCATTTATCTGCAATGGGTCAGGAAGAGATTTGCCAGTTCTCAAGGTAATTGCACTTGCATTTTGTGGATTCACCATTGTCTGTGCGGAAAGTTTGTCAGAACCTTGAGATTGCAACTGGTTCAAACTAGTAGCCAACTGCCCAATTTGATTGTTCAAGTTCTGAATAGAAGCCTCAGTTCGCTGCTGAAACTGCAGGTTATTTGTAGCCATCTGCTTCACCAGTTCCTCCAAAGATGGACCATTGTTAGGAGGTGTGGTCGTCATCTGTTGCTGCTGTTGCTGGACATGTGGAGGTTGATAAGGTCTAATGGGTCTAGCATTACCTTGATAAGGCAACTGAGGTTGCTGTTGAGAATTACCCCATCATAGGTTTGGGTGATTTCTCCAACCAGGATTGTATTTGTTGGATGATAAGTCATGGTTGTTTTGCTGCTGTTGAGGTCTATAAATGTTGACAACATAAGCTTGAGGTGTACTCTCATTTTTGGTTTCCTGCAAGGTTGGACAACAATCAGTAGCATGATTAATAGAAGTACAATACCACAAACCTTTGCTGGAGCAGAATTTTGATTGAGAGCTAATTGTTTGACCAATGAAGCAATATCATCAATTTTGCTCTCCAATTTGTTGTGATTTGCAGCACAAGAAGACTGAGCACCGTGCACACCTCTCACAACTACTGCATCATTTTTGACATTAAATTGCTGAGCATTTGCAACCATGTTTTCAATCAAATTCTTTGCTTCTTGGGTAGTTTTGTCTGCTAGTGCTCCTCCACTAGCTGCATCAATCATTCCTCTATCTTTATTGTTCAAACCTTCATAAAAATATTGGATGAGGAGTTGATCATTTATTTCATGGTGAGGACAACTCGCACAAAGCCTTTTGAATCTTTCCCAGTATTCATATAAACTCTCTTCTGCCAATTGTCTAATTCCAGATATGTCTTTTCTGATAGCATTTGTTCTGGAGGCAGGGAAAAATTTCTGAAGAAACATCTTTTTCAAAGTATCCCAACTTGTAACAGAACCAGGAGCCAAGTAATACAACCAATCCTTAGCAGCATCTTGCAGTGAGAAAGGAAAGGCTTTCAAATAGAGGTGATCTTCTTGGACTCCTTCTGGTTTCATGGTGGAACAGACAATATGGAACTCTTTGAGATGCTTATGAGGATCTTCACCTGCAAGACCATGAAACTTTGGCAACAAATGTATTAATCCAGTTTTAAGTGCGCAAGGGGTATCTTCTTCAGGATATTGAATGCATAAACTTTCAAATGTAAAATCAGGTGCAGCCAATTGTTTTAATGTCCTCTCGCGTGCTGCTGCCATTGTATCAGTACTAGAATACTCGGAAACAGATATATCAAAAGGAATAGAGTGAACAGAATTACTTAGACAAATTGATTCAAATGACTCACTATTTAAAGATGGATTCTTTTGTTCTCTAATATGATATGTACTATCTATTTCTGGATCAAGTGGTTGCAAATTACCAGGATTAGCTCGTGTCATGCACTAGATGCATCAAAAATTACAAATGTATGTAACCGTAAGTCACAAATAATATCAGCTGATCAAAAACCAATGGAATTTATACATGATAAACAACCCAAGATCAATTTAAATTTTTTTTCACACTAATTTCAATATTTAACTAAATGAACGATTCCTAAAAAAAATTACTAAAGATTTTTTTTTATTTATTTATTTTTTTTAAAAAAAAGGATAACAACAAAAAAAAATAACAACACACACAAGAAAAATAATAATGAAAATAAATCAAAATAAAAAAATAAAAAAAAAATAAATCTTAATCAGGAACCGATGGTCCCCGGCAACAGCGCCAAAATTTGATGCGATGCCGTACCCGATCAAATTAATAAATTGCAATAAATGCAGTACTAGGTGCCAACCTATGTCGTCTCTCAGAAGACCATCATTGGTAGATTAAGATTTAATCACGTTAATAAATAACAAAAAGAGGGTTTGAATGTTGGTTGGAAACACAATTAAAGAAATTTAAAACAATTAATTAAAATAGATTAGCTTCCTGAAATTTAACAATTGCTTATATCATTGGTATCAAAAGATAGTTCAGAATCTAATTAAATTCCTTGTTCAATCTTGAAATTAATTAAAGAAGCGTTAATTTATTTCAGAATCTCTTACTTACCTTAAGCAATGTATATTTTCCTCTGTTCAAGTTTATTGAACAAGCGTCTTTAAATCTTAACAGATTGTAAAAAACGAAATTCAACTGAACTTGGAAATTATGACTTTTGGTTTAAGAGATTAAATTAGAATCTAAATTCCAACAAGCGTGCAATTTAGATTCTAATTTTATGAGCCAAAAGATCATAATTAAATCATAACCAAATTCCAACACGCTTGTAATTTAGATATGAATAAATTAATTAGAAACTGAACATAAATATAATTAGAACCTCAATAGCATATTATTAAAAATTCAGGAAACTAATCACAAATTCTAGCCTTCCATATAGGAGGAAAATTACAAAAAAATAAAAATGAAAACAAATAAATTAAATAAAAGGAAAACAAAATAAATTAAATAAAAGGAAGTAAAGAAAATAAAAAGAAAAGAAGGAAAGAAAGGACCGTGAATGCAGAGGAATGTAGGGAGAATGAAAGATTGGATGGTAGTCAATTGGTGTGTTTGGAATGAGAATGGAGATAGGTATTTACAGAAGAGAAATAGGAAATAAAATAATAAAAAGAAAGAAGTGTAGTGGATGTGAGTTGGAGATTGGGTGGAAAGTGTAGTGGATGTGAGTTGGAGATTGGGTGAAAATTGTAGTGGATGTGAGTTGGAGGTGGAAAAGGTTTGGTACCGAAAATGAAAATAAACGTATCTAATAGTAAAATTAAACCTAACGAAAAATAATTAAAATTATACAATTTTATTCCTAAAAATATTCTTGAGATACTTCAATCAATAATTCTTCTCTTCATGATCCATTGTCATCAAGTTACGTAATTACTTTTGTGCCACTGGTTACGGATGGTGTGGATAGCAATTTAGAACACTTGCATCCGTAGAACATTGCTAAGAGTGGTGCAATTAGCAAAATTCTATTTTATGCTCAACTCCCGGCCCAGTGCTTTGCAATGTAGAATTATTACCTAAAAATTCCAAATTAAACTCAAATAAGTATAAACTCAATTATGATTAATTTCATAAAAATGTATTTAATTTGGATAATTAAGTATTAATTTATATTTAATTAAATTAAATAAAGACATAAAAAGGTGAATAAAATATGAGTCATCAATAAACATTTATCAAACCAATATCAACCCCCTTTTCCACCCACAAACCTCCTATACCAAAAAAATGACTACCTTCGAACGATTCCAACACTTGGAAAGAACGAGGATTTCACATAGATATGATCCCGCCAGACGCACCAAGAACAACCTTGAAACACCAAGACACATCATCACAACCCCAAATAAGCGCACACAACCTAGAATCGATGGAGTCGAGCTCGAACTCCTGTATACATAAAATATCTGGCTTCTCTATAGCAACAAGACACCTAATTTTTTTTTTTTACCAAAACACCCTCTGCTCCCCTTATATTATAGTTGAGAATCTTCACTAATAACCATAACAACACCCACCAACCACGTATCATACAATCACGTACCTACGTTGCCCATGCCAAGACCACCACCTTTCACCTTGTTACTAGTAAACCGTACACTCAACTACTGTGCAAATTCCACTTTGTTATCCACCATTGAAAGCAACCCTCCCAAGCTTCGATGACACTCCTGCTTCGATTTGGAAGCCGCAGCTGAAAGAACCTCCGTTCTAGTCTGAATGAACGGAGAACCAATGGACCAACGTCAATACCGAAGAGATGTGAGACAGAAGATGAGCGAAAGCAGTTACTTGAAGAATCCATGTCGATGACAGAAAATCATGATGCACGTGTGTCGGAGTCGGGGTCTTCTGACGGTAGACTCAACTCCAGGCCGATGGGATACCGTTATGCTCTCAACCTTTTGACGGCACAATTAGGTCAATCATACTATATCAGAGTCATAAGCTAGCGCTTATATACGGTCACCGTCAAGGACCACGCCCGTTATAACCTAATGGGCTTGACTACTAACCGGCCCATCAAGGCGAGTAGTCATCCCTATTGGGCTCTGCTTACAGAGCGGCCCACTACACTTAGTTATCTTTAGTAACTTACAGACGATACAAGGCCTATTAATTAGATCACTAATGGCTCTAGTCCTTACAGACGACAAAACACTATAGCACTATACATGCAGCCATGTGTCCTTAAGTGCATGTGCCTAATCACTTGTTTAGTAGGTTATATCCCAACAGCAGCCACTGCCACGTCACGTTTACATCGGCGAATAAAATCTTTTTTCTCCTTCACGGTTGCTGTACTTTTTTTAATGTGTGTTTTTTTCTTGGGGCTTATAAATAGGAATAAAGGGATTATCTTTTCATTTATTTTATTAATAATAATAAAGTGACAATTATTTATTTCTATGACCAAAATTTTCTTTTGGCAATTTAAGAAATTAAATTAATTTAAGTTGTAATTTTTTTTACAGTTAAGCTGTAATTCGACAATTTACAGTTATAAGTTTGATGATTTGTTATGTTTAACAAAGAATCTTAGCTTGTTAATATATTTCGGTTTATTAGTCATTAAAATTATACCTATCAAATCCCAAGTCAAAACAAAGTTTTATTGACGGATATTTATTAAATATCAATATTAACAATAACTAGTTTTAATATTTTGTAATATTAAAAATAAATCAATTTTAATCTTACAACTAAAAAATTGAATTTTATTTTTTGAAATAGTTTAAAAAACTAAATCCATGCTAAACATAAAAATAATTATAGTAACAAAGGAAATACAATTATAATATAATTTGTTAATAAAGTTGAAATTATTATTTTAAAAAATCGAAAGTTTCTTTTAATTATTTGACAAATTAATTAATTTACAGCTGTAAGTTTCTTTTGGGTCAGAATTAAAATTATGATTTGATATTTTAAAGCTGTAATTAATTTACAGCTGTAATTTTCTTTTGGGTCACAACTCACAATAATAATTACAATTATTACTTTTCTTTAAATGAAATGGTGTTAATGTAGGAAAAAATAATTAACGTTGTCCCAAATTACAGTCCCTACCAGAATAATCTTCGCCATCACGCGGAGGCATTAATGTTTGACCATTCTGCTACGCGAGAATTTATAGTGAAATTTACATATCGCTTACCAACGGGAGTTAAGCACACACCATCTAAGCCAACCCCCGTTGGCATCTTGTAATTTTCTAACTAGAAGCATATAGACAAAATTACTATTTTCGTCCTTTAATTCTAAAGTTTAATTCAATTTCGTTTTCTAACTTCTTTTTATTTATATATTTGTCCTCCAACTCAGGGTCGGCTCAACAATAAAGCGAGTCAAGCCCTCGCTGTAGACTCCAATTTTTTTCTTTTACTTACTATACATTTTTTTAGTAAAAATAACTTTTTAAGATACAAATATTAATAAAACGTGAACTATACAAGAATGTGACTTCTGGGTTGTTGGTCTTCCTAATTCATTGATCTAAGATCAACAATGTCTCAACAAAGATTAAATGGATTAACTTTATTTACAATTGAAAAAGAAATATTAAATGAAATCGATTATGATAATTTAATAAGTGATTTTGCATCACAAAAAGCTCGAAAAATAAATTTTAAATGAAATTAAAAAAATAATAATTATTTTTATTAGATTAAGAAAAGGCCCCAACTTTTGCTTCCGATTCACGTTAGTCTTTTCGGTCATTCATTCGTTAAAAACTAATAGAAAAAGGTTAACACGATTAAAATTAGTCACGTGTCACTCTATGAATGGTCGATGAATAAAAAAATTATAATAATATATTTTTAAAAATAAAAATATTTTTCTATCTTTTAAAAAAAAAAAACTCTTAACTCTTTCTTCCCTAACCCCAACGCGTCACTAGTATTTTCCTATTTTTCAATCAACACTGCTTACCACCACTATATTTTTTTCTAGTACCCTTTTCACCTCCTACTTATAAACCCCTCTTAGAATTTTCCTCTAACTATTTCATATTTATGTGTTTCTAAAATACCCATCACGTTCTTGCAAATTTCTCAACAAACTATTTTCACCTCAATCCCTATATACCTTTTGAATTGAACGCAACCTCCATTAGGTTTATGTGTTTATAAAATACCCACTTTTGCATTTGATCTCACATCTTTCTCTCCAATGGAGGCCAAGCTTTTTAAAGTACTTTTGCATTTGATCTCACAACTCACCGGCGGTGGATATAGGTGGGTGTTGCGGGGGACGAGGGTGGGGGTTGAGAAAGAAAGGGTTAAGGGTTTTTTCATTTTTTGAAAAATAAAATTTATTTTATTTTTAAAAATATATTATCATAATTATTTGGGTAAATTGCACAAAGTACCCTTGAGGTTTTAGAAAATAGCATAAAACACCAAACTTTAAAAAAATTAACAGTCCACACCATTTTTTCAAATAGACACTAACCATAGTTAAATCTCTTTTTATTTTTTTCTATAAATAAGAAAATCAATTTTTTTGTATGTTTTTTTATACAAAATTCATCTACTGAATTTTTCCAAAAATTATTTTTTCACAAAATAAAATAATTAATTGTGAATAAAAAATTATTTTTTTAAATTAAAAAAAATTATAAAATACTATCATCAATTGTAAATTATTTATTTTTAATTTACAAAAAATAAATTTTTATTCACAAATAATTTTTTACTTTATAAAAAATAATTTTTTTATTTTATGAAAAAATAATTTTTGAGAAAATTTAGTAGATAAATTTTGTACAAAAAAAAAGCATATGAGAAAATTGATTTTTTTTATTATAGAAAAAAATAGAGAGAGATTTAACTACGGTTAGTGTCTATTTAAGAAAATGGTGTGAACTGCTAATTTTTTTAAAGTTTGGTGGTTTGTGCTATTTTCTAAAACCTCAATGGTACTTTGTGCAATTTACCCATTATTTTATTTTATGAAAAAATGATTTTTGGGAAAATTCAGTAGATGAATTTTGTATAAAAAAACATACAAGAAAATTAATTTTCTTATTTATAGAAAAAAAAAATAGAAAGAGATTTAACTATGGTTAGTGTCTATTTGAAAAAATGGTGTGGACTACTAATTTTTTTAAAGTTTGATGTTTTGTGTTATTTTCTAAAACCTCAAGGGTACTTTGTGCAATTTACCCTAATTATTTTATTCACAGATCACTTAGAGTGATATGTGACCAGTCGTAACAGTGTTGACTTTTTTCTGTTAGTTTTAATGGACGAGTGACGGAAAGGATTAACATGAATTAGAAATAGAAGTTGGAGGACGAAAATGAATAAAAAAAAAGTTAGAGAACAAAACTGAATCAAACCCAGAGTTAAAGGACAAAAACAACAATTTTACCATGCGTATATTATACATAGAAATTTTTTTTGTTTTATTTTAATATTGGATTTGATTCCAAACTCTATATTATTTTAAACCTTCAAAATTAAAATATCTCGGGGTTTGGAAATTGGAATGTGAATTGCGTGAAAAAAAGTTTCATATCCAACGTATTGTACTCGAATCTTTCTTTAAAAAAAAAAAAGAAAATAGGAAAGTTTTAACATACACTACATTTTAAGTGATGTCTAGTACATCACATGAAAAAATGTATACAAAACTCAACTGAAAATATTTAAAATAATAATAAATTATGTACTTTGTATGTATGTATACCTCTTTTATTTTTATTTTTTGTCTATAATCAATTAAATAATATCATAACTTGTGTATGGTATACCACTTTAAAAGTGGTGTGGTGAATATTAAGCTCTACCACAGTTTAAAAAGAAAAAAATAAAAAAAAATATATACATACAAAATACATAATTTATTATTATATGAAATGTTTTGTTCTATGCACATGGCGTCTAGATTCATGTTTTATACGCCCAAGTTCGTCCTCTAGTCTTTAAATTCTTGCTTATAAATTGAGAGGTGGTGTTGTGGCTCAACACACCTTAATCAATTGTTTTATCTCTTCTTTTCTCTAATTTTATTTTATTGACTAGGATGTTATTTGAGACTCTAACGCTCTAATTCTCAAGTACACGGGTTTTAGGCGTCACTGTGTTAAACCTAGAAAGCAAGATCAAATTCAGATTGCACAGTCCCACGAAACACAAACTAATTAAAATAACAATTTAAAGGCGTTACACTTCAATCCGAAAAAGGATGAATTTCTTTTGAATAAAAAACCTAGCACTCCAAAAATATCAATAGCACAAAAATTAAAGATGATTGTATTCCTCTCATTTCTATTATTTCTTTATTTATTTAACTTTATTATTAGGGTATAAGATTAAACTAATTCTTTCAGCGTAAATAGACCTATCCTCCTAATTAATGCTCTCTCCGAATAGTAATGTGTCTGTATCATTGCGCCAACACTTTTGTTAGTTGGTTCCAATCTCTTGTGTTTATTGGAATTTCAAGTATTTTTTCTGGTTTTATTTTATTTTAGAAAATGAACTTATTTTTATTTACTTAAAATGAATATTAATTCTATTGCCATTTGAATTTATCAAATGAACGTATGTTTTAGGAAAAAGAATTACGTTGACCAATAAAAAGGAATAAAATTATGTATACAACGACGCTGATAGACTCTTGAAATTAATCAAGAAGAAATTACAAAAAAGATACAATTTCAGACTCAAGGACCAAGTCAACTTGAACTCTTCACTCACTATTTTTTGCATAAAATTCTACTTAACTTCTATTCTGATACATGTATTAGGGTGGATGGAATTACCATCATACCTATTGGGAGTGACACCATCATTTTTAGTATATAAATTTATGATTCTTACATATAAAAAGGATGGTGCCACTCCCAAAAGAGATGGTGTTAATCTCATCCTCCATGTATTAGTTTATATAGTTTCTAATGAATATAAGAAGCCCAATGTTTTGAGGCCCAAACCATAATAAGTGTGTTCAGAGGGTGGTGTGTGTAACAATATATGCACGTGGGCCGGGTCGTATCAGAAGTATTCATACTCGCAAGAGGTAACTATATAAAAAACAACAATTCAATAGGTATTGGTTGGTTAAAAGTAGTTCTTTAAACTCTTATTCAAACCATAAAAACTATAATTAGTTAGGCCAAATTAACAATTTTTTCTAACTAACAAAAATTAATACTTATTGATTATCTTCTTCCTCAAATTTTTAAAGTGTTATTCGTTGATTTCTATTCATTCAAAAAATATTTTTGTTCTTTATGCTTCTATATTACTCTCGAGGGATTTCAGACATAAACCCAAATTGAGGAAAATTTTTTGGATCGTGAGATCCAAACCAGAATCACCCATTTACCAAGCCAATCTTCGGATAAACAATTGTCGTTTTCTATGTTCTCATGAGGCATAGGTTTTTCCTCAATCGGGGTTTATGGCTGAAATTTTATCCTCAAGAGAAAAAATATTTTTAACATCTAAAACCTGCAAAAATAGTATAGAAAGGTAGAGGATGAAATGACTCCATTGGATGAGTAGAAGTCAACCTACATGAGTTTCAAGATTTGAGGAAGAAGACAAACAATAATATAAGCTTGGGAAAGAAGATGAACAGTAAAGTAACAAATATGTCTATGATTGTCATTAACAGTTAATAGGAAGGACTAATTTGTTGGATAGAAAAAAGTTAAAGGATCTATTTAAAAATTTTATTAATTAAAGAACGAAATCCAAACAACAAAATAAGTTAAATGATAAAATTATTAATTTGACCTATTAGCTACTAGAAAAACTCTTGACCATCACCATATCAAGACAAATTTATGAGAATAATTGCTCTCACAATTTTAATTTATCAAAAATTGTCTTTCGGTAATTGACCCAAGATATTACCTTAAGAAAAAATATTGTTTTTTGTTTATTTACTTTTCATTAATATAATCTCTCAATGAATTTTGTCACTAAATTAGTCCATCAAAAATTTTAAAAAACTACTAAGTAGTCCATCTAAAATTTAAAACACTAACAAATTAGTCCTCAAAATTAAAATACCATCACTAGTCCTTCAAAATGTACATAATAAATTTTTGAGAGATTAATTTACTAACAAAATATTTAAGGAACTAAATTAAGGACAAACAAATATTTAAAAAACTAAATTGATAAAATTTAATTTAATAAAATAGTAATTATAAGGCAAGAATAGTCCCAAAAAACTATGTTGTGTGCATAATTGAGCTTTGCTAAACAAACTATCTAAATCCCATTCCAAACTCTGAACTTTAATAAGAACCAAAATTCTATCTAAAGCCCAAGCACTCCCTTTAAAAATAGCTGCATTTTCTTGCCATCCAAAGAAATCAAAGTACTACACATAGAATCATCATCATAACTACTTGTTTTTTTTTTTTTTTACTGAAACCAAAGCTTTTGAAATTAATTTTAATTGTTTTTTTAATATGATGCCTAACCTTCCAGCAATTTTCTGATATTTGCTGGGTATGATGAAATGTGATACATTCATTGCAATTTCTTTCCACTAGAACATTTGAATCTTCATAATTATTCTTTGGATGTACTTCCCTGGTTTTCAAGCAACCTTAGGAATCAGTTTATGCAACAAAAAATAAATCTTTGCTTAGCCTCTATAATATTAATTTTTCCTTAAAAATGTTTTAAAAGTTATGTTTTTTTATTAATCATTAATATTAATTTTAGCAATTGGCTTTTTTTTATATTGAACAAGGAATTAAAGCCCAACAAAACAACTACCAACAAGGCGTGAAAAAGCAACCCCACAAGAATCTTCCCTCAAAACAAGGACAATAACAGAGGGAGGAAAATAAAAAATAACAAGTCCTAAAGAAAAAGAGTGTTCCTAATTAGCAATGCCATCTAGACTCTGATTAGCCTCTATAAAGACAAGAGACACCGTAATTGCACGGTTGGCCTCCAAGATACTGCAAATTTGGCCAACAACCCCACTGCATGGATGATTGGGAAGGCAACAAAGCAAAGTGAACAGCTATTTTGGAGTCCATCTCCACATAAGCATGATGAAAAAGCATAGAGGATAAGAGACAAAGACCATACAACAAAGCCTATAGCTCCGTTACAATTTGAGATTGTAACTGGAGAACATGATCCCAAATTGTAGCAGAACCCGACTATAAATTTACCATTGGAGTCTCGAATTAAATCACCACAAGCATTTGAATTATTGGTTTGATATACTGAACCATTAATATTAAGTTTGATCGTACCTGATATTGGAGACCTCCACAAAATCAATGCTTTGGTCTTGAATGAAGAAATAATAGTCTCACTAGAAGTATTAGAGTCAGCAATATTCTTTATTACTGACAGAATACTACTGACAATAGACTCCACAGATTCAAAGTTTTGATGAAAGACCACCAAACGGTTTCACATTCTTTAATATGAGAGTGTCAAGGTATGGTTCTTGTTGAATAAACTTAACAACATTTTTATACGAAATTTCTACGGTCTTAGATGATCTAAATTTATAAGCATTAGCACTATTTCTACAAACAAATATCTCGATATGGCTCATGAGAAACTTAACAATATTCTTTATGTGAAGACTGGTATAACGGAGGAGTCTCCCAACCTTACCTGGAACTAGTGGATCTTATTGAAGTTTTATTTCCCACTAAAATTTACAGCATATTATATTTGGAACCTTGCAAAGATATATGTTTTTTATTGCCTCAAAATAATTGTTAGAATACATAAAATTACTAAATTGTCTTACCATGTCTTCATATAGTTCTCAAAGATTAGTTTACATATTTACCAATATGTTTTAAGATTAGTTTTTATTTGTTTTTGTTGTTAGCAATCAACCGATTCAAGGTTCTAAATTTGATGAAATCCACAATGTCAAATACATCGAACACCTTATTAAAAATAAAATCATTTCAATTTAGCCAAACTGACCATAAAGTACTTTGCCGAATTTAAATTAAGATTTTTTTTCTAAAGAAAATGAAACTTGTATGTATGACATTCTCTCATGGATATCTATTTATCGTCCAAATCTTGTTTTTCTAAAATGCATAATGTATATGAGAAATATGAGAGAAAACGTACATACAGAGTCTTCATTTTCCTTTCTAAATCAACCTAGAGCATTCTTCTAAATGTTGTTACCATATGCACTTGTCTCAAGGTTGAAGTTGTGCCTAATTAACAATGATGACAAAGTCTACTTCAGCACTGTTGGAAAACTTTGAAAATGTCAATACTTGCCTTTAGCCTTTTCCAACTCGAACTTGCTCTTTATCTTTGACTCCCACATCCAAAATATAAAGATAACCATTTTCTCCAATTTTTCAATAAAAAGTTAGTTAAACTTAACTCATGCTCATCACCCTTAAATTCTAATAGTACAAAGATTTTGAGAGTGATGGTACATGAAGAGCATGAAGTCGATAATGATGAAAAAATCCAATTTAGCATTATCAAGTTCATGTTCTTCGCATACCTCGCACCCTCTAAGTCTTTGTGTTATTAGAATTCAAAGGTGATGAGCATGAATTAAGTTTAGCTAAGTTTTCACTAAAAAGTTAGAGAAGACGGTTATCTCTACATTTTGGATGTTGGAGTCAGAGATAAAGAGAAATTTGAGTTGGAAGAGACTAAAAGGCAAGTATTGAAATATTCTAAGTTTTCCAACATTGTTGAAGTGAAATTCGTCATCAATATTAATTAGGTATGACGTCAACCTAGAAACAAGTGCATATGGTAACGACATTAAGAAAGATTCTCTAGGATTGATTTAGAAAAGGAAAATGATGACTCTGTATGTATGTTTTCTCTCATATACATTATGTAATTTGGAAAAAAAACGATTTGGATGATAAAGAGATATGCATGACAGAACGTCATGCATACAAGTTTCATTTTATTTAGAAAAAAGAAATTTATTTTGAATTTGGCAAAGTACTTTATGGTCAATTTGGCTAAATTGAAATGACTTTATTTTTAATAAGGTGTTTGAGGTATTTGACATAATGAATCTCATCAAATTTACAACTTTGAATAGGTTGAATGCCAACAGAAAAAAAAGAAGAAAAGAAAACCAATCCTAAAAGATATTGATATAATAAAAAAAAACTACCATAGGATTATACCAGACATGCAAGATATTTTAATATTTACATGTATTCCATTAATTATTTTGAAGCAATAAAGAAGACATACCTTTGCAAGGTTCCAAATGTAATGTGGTGTAATTTTCAGTACACTGAAATATAAAACTTTAATAAGATCTACGAGTGCCAAATGAGATTGGGAGACTCCTCCATTATACAAGTCTTCACATAAAGAAGGTTAGTCTTGCACACTAACAATATAACATGTAAAACAAGTTATCAAGTAACATAATTGTTCGTGAAAGAATAAAAGTTCAATGATAAAACTAGCACATTTACAAAAGATATGATAAAAGTAGCCTATATTATATCTTTTTAGTTCACTTTTAGGCTTCCAAGTTAAGTTAGACCCATGTTATTTCCAATACGTTATCACAACCTATCTAGTTTACACTTCAAATGTCTAGTTCTACACTAGGGAGTATCATAGTTCCATAATGACTAGAAATATGATCAAGGCAGCCTATACAAGGCCTTGGACATCTTTTCTATGGAAAAGTTCTTCCACAGAAATTTCTTTATTCAATTTTGGGGACTTAATGTGTTCAAAAAATATAGCGTAGGAGACTTTTATTTAATAATTCATATTAATCATGATACATTTGTATTACAAAAAATCTTCTATCAAAATTCTCACAAGTCATATAGAGAGATATGTTTTCAGAGATACTACCCATGTTTATTAATTGAGATCATAGAAGGATAGAAAACTTACCTATTGAAATGTTGTTCGAGTTTATTCAGCAGGCACCACATCTTGAAAGAATTCTCTAAAAGAGAGAAGATACTTATTCAGGTCCCTAATGATGAAATCTATTGTGGCTAAGAATCCTCGATGGTGTAATCTATTGTGGCTAAGAATTGTGAGTGGTAACTGCACCTCTATTTAAATCTGTGCGAATTATGAACCTTGATCAATTGGGAGCAGGGAAATCTACGATCACAATTCTCGTGGGCCATATGCTCTTTGTTGGTGATTTTGTGAACCTTAATGTTGTTAATAGAGGATTTACAGTTGGTTCAGAATTGGTATGCAATCGTTGTAATTGTTGGAACCATGACTGCAAGAGGGGGAAAGAGAAGATGAGGTGAGGGAAGAAGAGAATGAGAGAGCGGCGATTAGGGTTTCGGGTGAGGAAAGGACAATGGTGAGGTTATATAAGGTGAGGGAAGAAGAGAATGAGAGAGCGGCGATTAGGGTTTCAGGTGAGGAAAGGACAATGGTGAGGTTATATAGTATTGTTATTTGTTGCGTTAAATATGTTTTTAGTCCCTAAACTTTAGTGAGAATTTATTTTTAGTCCCTTAACTTTAAAAAGTATGTTTTTAGTCCTTAAAGTATAACAAATATTCATTTTTAGTCTTTCTGTTTAATTCCGTTAACTAAAAGCTTACGTGGCAAACGACATCCAATCATTATTGTCCACATGTATTTATTTTAATTGCCTAAATAAAAATAAATTAAAAAAATAAAAGAAACTAAAAAAACAAAAAGAAACCCAGGGGCTTTAACCTTCTTCCTCGCTTCTTCTTTCTGCTTTTTGTTCTGTTCTTTCTTTTCTTCTTTTTCTTTCTTTTTTCTTTCTACTTTCGGTTTTCTTGTTCTTTCTTTCTTCTTTTCCTTTCTTCTTGTTTGTGTTTTGTTCTTTCTTTTTCGTCTTCTTTCTATTCAGATTTTTCTTTTTCTTCTTCTTTCTTCTTCATCTTCTTCTTTCAACACCTCGCTTCCCCTTGAACTCACCCTTCAATTTCTCTCTCCTCAAACCTAACACCCCTCTCTCTTTTTTCGAACCACTATTTTCTTCGTTGCTAGACTTTGATTCTGGGTATTAGGGTTCCGATTTTGGGAGATTTGGGATTAGGATTTTAAATTTGGGATATTTGGAATTAGGGTTTCAATTTTGCGAGATTTAGGTTGATATTGGTCGACCATGTAGATTAGGAGAGCGTCTTTGCACTTCTGTGCCATTGTGGTCGACAGTGGTGGAGACTAGTGATGGTAGCTTCGGAGAAGAGTGCCCGATTTCTGGTTTTTTTTTTAGAAATTTAGGTAATTAAAAATGTAATGACGTGTGGAATTGACGGGGTTAGACGGAAAGTGGCGGAAGGATAAAAAATTAATTTTTCCTAAAGTTTAAGGACTAAACACATACTTTCTAAAGTTAAGGGACTAAAAATGATTTCTCGCTAAAGTTCAAGAACCAAATTAAAAATATATTTAACCCTTATTTGTTTATTTATAATTATTTTATTCAAAATTATCAGGTAATACCATGTTTAGCAAGAAATTGATTGATTGGTTTTAGGAGAAGCACTTAAATTAAAAAAGTAATTTATTTTTTTACCGAAGGGGAGCTCTAAATATATAAATTACAAATTTGAGCTTCTACTTCTCCAACTATTTTTTCTACAAAACTAAAAGTATGCCAAATACGTTCTCAAACAAACATCTTTTCAATAATAAGTGGCTTAAATGTTCAAAAAATTAATAATGATAAAATTTCCAAAGAGCTTTTAACTTTATTTTTAAATCTCTTATTACAATTATAAATTAAAAGTAGCTTTAAAGCTAGAAAAAAGCCAGACCAAACTAAAAACAAACACTTTTTAAAGAAAAGAAATATATATATATATATATAAAAGGACAAAAAAAATTATATTTTTTAAAATATTAAGTCTTCAAAAAGTTTCAAAATTAGTTTTTTTGTCCTTACAAATATGTAGTGTGTTAAAATTTCCCCTTTGAAATTTATTTCTTTGGTTTACGTCCTTCTAATTAGTGTTTTAAAATTATCTCATCGAAAAAACTTGATTTAGGTCCCTCCAAATTAATGCTTATTTATCTTTTATATGTTTTCCTTTTGCTTTTTGGTTCTCATTAGTTTAGAAATTATGTTTTTAGTTTTTATTGCCAAACCAAGTCGTTAGCTGCTAACTTTGCTAATATTTTGAGTCAGCTATCTCTTGTGAGACTAAACACAATTTTTGAACATTAGCTTAGTTAACCGTTAATACAATTTCTAGCGGTGATGACTAAAAAACAAAATTTTCCGAACAAATGAAAACCAAAATGCAAAGAAAATTTTTATAAGGATCAAAATAAAAAATAGTTCCGTTTCCTTATAATCTGCCTTAATTTGAGAAACTACCAGCTGTGAGTTAGAACATATAAAAAATAGTTCTGTTTCCTTATAATCTGTTTCCTTTTTATCCTGGCCAAACATGCTTCATGCTTGGCCCGATTGTTGGATGTTAGGAAGTCAAACTTCAGAAAATACTCAACCACAATTCCTTCATCATTTTCAATTGTTATTCTAGCTAAGTTAAATTGTTTGTTGGAAGATACACCAACGTGTATTGTCCAGGCCCCAACATTGGATTCCTCGAGATGGGTCATATCTGCAATGAAACTTGCAATTGCATGTTCCTTGATTGCTTGCCTCGGTTCATATGTGATTTCATATTTAGAAGCTCAATAGCCCATATTATCATTCGTCCTACCAAGTCAGGCTTATGTACCACTTGCCTGATTGACTTGTTAGTATGGACAGTGATAGGATGGAACTAAAAATATGGATGCAAATATCTCAAGGCCATGGGCAAAGCATATGCCACTTCTCTAACTTCTAAGAGTTTAATTTGGACCCTTACAAAGCTTTAGAAACAAAATATATTGGGTTTTGAACTCGTGCTTCCTCTTTTACTAGGACAACACTTAAGCCTTCGTCGGTCCATTGCAAACTATAAGAACAATGTCTAGCTGGGATCCAGCTTGGAGAGCAAAGGTGGCTAAGTTAAGACTGACTTCATGTCAATGAAAAATTTTTAACAATCTTCATCTCATGGGGACTCTTCTTTGTTTCTAAGCACCCTAAACATGGATAAGCATTTCTTCGTAGAAGTAGGAAACAAGTGAGTGCAGCAGCTCGGCCAATAAACTACTGAATCTCTTTGATGTTTTTGGGACTTTGCATGTTCAAGACAAAATTAAATTTATCTAGGTTTACTTCGGTACCCTGGTTGGTTAGCATAAAACCTAAAAACTTGCTAGCTTCTACACCAAAAGTACACTTAATTGAGTTGAGGTGTAAGTCATACCTGCATAATTGTTGAAATACCTCAAGTATTTTCCCGATTTCTTTTGGAATACATGGCTCATCATTCTTTGATAGGAATCCCCTACATTTTTCAAATCAAATGACATCATATTGTAATAATAAACTTCATTGTCAGTAACGAAAGTTGTCTTGTCCTAATCGTCTGGATGCATGATAATTTGTTTATAGCCTAAATATGCATCCATGAAGGATAGATACTTATAATCAACTGAATTATTCACTAACATGTCAATGCAAGCAAGTGGGAAAGGGTCTTTCGAGCAAGCTTTGTTCAGATCGGGGATCATCCGCCATTTACCATTCGCCTTTTTACCATCACCACGCTGGATAACCACTCAGCATATCAGATGTCCTTGATGAACCCTGCCTCGAGCAGTTCCTTCACCTGTTTCTCAATGGCATCTCCTTCTCAAGGCCCATACGCCTTTTCTTATGAGCTAGTCAGATGCATCTCGGTCTGATGGATAAGCGATGACAACAAAATTTTGGGTCAATGTCGGGCATGTCGACTAATACCCAAGCGAATAAATCAACATTCTTTTAAAGAAGTTCAATTATTCAATCTTTTTGCATTAGGGGCTAGTTAGCCCATATCTTTACGGTAAGAGATTCACTTCTACCGACTTGGATTTCTACTTGATCGCCTTCAAGTTGAGGCCTATGGTGTCCAAAATCACCTCTAGGATCTAGGTTAGTCATCATCAATGTAAAATCCATGGGTAAGTCCCTTATTTCTAGCATTTTTACCTTTAGAATCGGATTCGTGACCTTTCTTCAACTGTGATGATGCCCTAACAATATTAAGGCTCTCCAAATAGTAATTTCTTTCCTTGCTACTTTTTCCTTTGGTGGTGATAACATTCCCCAAATCTTCAGGAAGCTTCATCGCCATGTGGGTTGTTGAGACAATTGCTCCTAATGCATTGATTGTTTGCCTACCCACGATGACATTGTAAGCTAATGGAAAATCCACTACAAGGAACCTGACCGGGATGGTTCGGTAATCCAACTTCTTCCCTAAGGCAAATTTCGTATCTACGTAACCTTTAGGGCTAATGATGTTACCAATGAAACCAATTAGGCTTCCCTTGCGTGGAATCAAATCCTAGAAACCTAATCCCAATTTATAATACAAGTTTCGAAACATGATATCTGAATAGCTCCATTGGTCAATAAAAATGCGGTGAACCTCATATCCAGCTAGAATCCCAATTATCACCAAAGATTTTTATCTTTAAGATCTTCATTTGGTAAATCATAATCGGAGAAAGACAATGTCAGATTTGGTTTTTGACCAACTTGGGCGTAATTATCTTGGGCCTCCATGAACCTCTTTTTGCTGTCTACCTTGTTTTAAATTGGGGAGACCCCTCCAGCTATGACTTGTATCACTCCCCTAGATGGAGATTTAGCCAGTCTCCAAGGGCTCCTATTTAGGGTTAGGGGTTGGCTTGGTCCTGCCTCTCTTGTCTTTCTTGTCTCAGTCCTTCAATAAGTTTTTCTTGATCCTCCACTAGTTTTTTAATCGTTGAAGTTCGTCCTCTACAGTAATGCCACGCTCTTGTAATGTGTCTTCCAGATGAAGATAAAGTTGTTATGGATTGTTCTGGAGATTGCAAGATCCCCCAAATTGTAAACACTGGTTTCGAACGCTATCATAATTCTTCTTCCTGGTGCTCCGTCATTGTAAGAGTACAGGGAAACATTTTTTGCGTTTCCCACAGACGACACTAATGAAGTGTATCTTCCTTGTGGATAGGTCACGATCACGAAAGAGTAGAGTTCCTGGTGAAAGATTTCTTTGACTTTTCCTTGTATTGGGCTACTCCAATGTGGAGAGGGTTGTACCCGCAGAGACTTTAATGTCCAAGTCAATGACTATTAAAGTTTGTATGTGATCAAAATGTTATTTGTATTTTCATGATATGCATGTAGTGTATTTATAGCAAAATCTCTAGGGTTTGGTGAATGCTTTAATAGGCCATGTGCTTATTGGAGTTGGACCCTAGATCCAATAAAACTGCAATGCTCATGACGGATTAACGGCCCTAGGCTCTATCTTGGTTCATAAGGCCAAGATGGTGCCTCTGCACAAGGTTACCGACATGGTCGATCCTTAACACATTTTAAGATATACAATCATTATTTTTGTTTTCATCATTATAATTTTGAATTTCCTATAATATCATTTATCTCTCATTGTTTATTATTAAATAGTGGAGCATTAATTAATAATCCAATAATTAAAAATATGGATAGAATTGTTAAAGGTGTGACTAATGTTAAGTTAAATATATAAGTGAACAGTTAAGTAGGAACAAATTTTCACCCTAAATGAACAAATAAAAAGAAACGGAGAGAATAATATACTACTCCATAATCCGTTTTATATTATAAATTCCTCTTGAAATCACATATTAAGAAAATAAGTAACATAGTTGATTAAGATATTAGTTTTTTTAAAAAATAAAATTAATACTATTATATGTTACAAATCTATCCATATTGTCCTTCACAATTGCATCAATGATTATCCACTGTAACTTAAAAAAAATAATAATTACAAATAGTAGATATAAAAAATGATTCTAGAAAGTTATGAGTCTTATGTTACAAAATACTAATGATATATCTCAAAAAATCATATAATATAAAATAGAGGGAGTATATCCAAACATATCAGATCTATGGCAAAGACAAAAGAAAAAAGCATATTACTATTCATATTCTTATTCCGGAAATATACATATCAACGAATATAAATTTATTTTGGCGTTCTACAATATATACGATTTATGTCTCAGTATTTAATTATTTTTTTTTTTTGTTAATAAGAAAGTACAATAACTAAGCACTGTAGCTGCATATCCGCACATGCATATATATTCCTATGTGGTCACCAATTGAACTACATGACTGAGACTTAATATTTAATTAATTTAATAGTAAAAGCTTAATTAATACTTCAATTAAATATAACAATAGAATTAAAAAAATGTAATTCATACTATTTTTAAAAATAAAAACGAATAAATAAGTAGAAAGGAGCTTTTTCTTAATAAGTAGACAAACAAAAAGAAACTAACAGAACAAGTATAATAGTTATAACTATTATTACAAGTATTATTATTATTTTTAAAACAACGTATATCTCATACACAGGTGGGGTTTTTTCACCTAAAGGCCAAAAGTTTACTTCAAGTTCAAGTGGCTGTTTTGACATCAACAAATAAAAGATTGTTTTGATGATACATAGATGACCTAGTAACTTGTGGATCATCTACAACTATTGTTACTGATCTTATCACTCACTTAGCCTCAAAGTTCCCTATGGGTGACCTTGGCTTTCCCAACTCTTTCCTTGGCATTCAAGTACAACACACAAATAACTCAAAAAGGAAAACATGGTATCAGCCAAACCTGTTAACAACAATGGTTCTAAACCTTAAACTCACAGCAACATGTGGAACTGCTTTTGATAGTCCTACTATTTATCATTATGTTGTGGGAAGCCTACAATACACCACTATCATTGATATCCTCACGTACAAGAGGATTTACTAGGAAGATATAGTATTTCTCATTTCTTTATAACTAATTATACATGATTATAGAGTAAAAATATAATTTCCCTATCTTCAGCATATTGCATAATGAAATTAAGGTGAATCAAATTTCAATCAAGAGAAACAGTTAAACAAATCCACAGGTTCGTAGGTAGGAAGAATTTTACATAAAATACATAAATCAGTGATGTGTAAATTTGGCCATTCATGTCAAATGGCTATAGGTTAAAAGCATCCTCCTATGACCACCAATTTGGAATGCTTGCTGTAGCTTCATTTACCATTTTTACAAGAGTCACCTGTAAAAAGATGTAACGACTGAATTGTTAAAGTCTCCAAAATAGTCTGAATTTTCAAACACCACAAAATCATTCAAAGCCATGTATGTGCTCTCAGAATTCTTAATCCGACATAAAAAGTATATAACAGTTGTTTTACTAGAATGAGGTTTAGAATTTGTTACTTCCCCTTTGAAACACTGGGTCAACATGTTTGCAACATAGTTAAAAATCAAAGAATCATGGTGATGTTCCAAACGGAAATTCATAAAGGCTGAATACAGAACCAAAAAAGGAAAAGTCAAGTTTGGTTAGGTCAACCAAAATCAAAACTATACACTTCTTGGCTTATAGCTCGGTTGGCATATTTGTTAACTCGGTCAACAAATATGGAAAATTAATTAAAAAAAAAAAGTAATTCTGAATCCTATAAAAAATTCGCGTAAGTCCTCTTACTTAACTATCAAGCAATGTATTAAATGTTTCTTATGTTTATAAGACATAAACAGACATAAGATACATCAAATTTTTCATGTCATACTATTTTACACAAAACTAGGAGGATATGACACTGAGTTGGTTATGGTGCAACTAAATATGATGTTTTGTGACTGATGGAACCCCAAAACGACATTGTTTTCCGATTATCATCTCTTTTTAAATCCATCCCACACAAATCCAATGGAAACACTTCAAACCAACTCCTGAACCAAGATTGGCACTTTGCCCACCATACCCTCTTTTTAGCACGCCACACATTTTATTTTATTTTTTCAATTTTAGCCTTCGCTATGACATTAAGGTATGAGCGAAGTTCTATTTTTTTTCACTACATCTGACCATCTGACCAAATGGACATTAATGTCCGAGCAAAAACAGACATTAATGTCCATAATTATATGGAAATTGTTCTAACAATGCTTTTCAAGAAGTTTTTAAGTTTAGAAACGGATATTAATGTCCGTAATTATATAGAAATTATCCTAATGATGCTTTTATAAAGTTTAAGTTTAGAAACAGATATTAATGTCCGAGCAAAAACGAACATTAATGACCGTAGTTGTATGAAAATGTTCAAAACAGTGATTCTAATGAAGTTTAAGTTCCAAAATGGACATTAATGTTTGAGCGAGAACAGACATTAATGTCCATTTTGTTACGTGTGGTGAGCAAAAGCTTTGGGAAACTTTAAGTTGCAAAACGGACTTCAATGTCCGAGGGAACACTGAAATTGGAAAATAAAATAAAATGAAATGTGTGGTGTGCTAAGAAGAGCACGTGGTACACGATGTGTCACCCCTAAACCAAGCTAGAGACCCAAAATAAAAGCACAACAAAAAGAATGAAGGAAACTCAAATAAAATAAGCACACAGAAAGATGAAACATACCACACTTTCTGGAACACCAGGTGGCGGCAATGTAAGATTTTTGGGGGGAGCAACATGATCATATGATCTTTTATCAAACCTCCATTCTCCAATCTTTCCATAGGTCAACTCACCCTGAATATTTAATACCATACATTTAGTAACAACTCTTACCAAATACCAATAAAGTAAAAAATAGATGTAGATTTACTGTTTCATGGGTGATCATTGAATTATCAATTATCAATCAGCTTTCCTTTTTTTTTTCTTCCCCTTTTTCAGTAAATATAAGAATAAAAATTTGTAGGAGTTCAATCCCATTATCATAGTAGTACCTTCATATTATAGTCACACCCATACGTGTAGTGAATTATGTATGCCTTGCCAATTTCTTTATCCCATGGAGGCTGACAAATACACAATAAAGAAACAAATGTTAATGAATTTGCAGACACAGAGTGCTTGTGATGAACTCAGTACATGCAGATTGCAAACTGCAGACTGCGTAAGTATGTCTTTTAGTAGTATGTCTTTTAGTATAACATTAGAATCAGAATTAGAAAACGAATAAGAAAGAAGAATTAAGCATTGCCCAAGGACTGAAAATGTAATAATAAGAAAACTGCCTTTTTTTTAATTTCTGGTATAAGACCATAGGATCTCTCTACACGGGATAGAAGGCAGATCTGCTCGAGCTGGGTAGGACTACTACAGGCAAGAAAGTTCTCCGTCTTAGTATTTAATGCAACTGTCAACTGTGTACCTAGGACTAAAACTCTAGACCACAATGATCTTGCACTACTATGATTTCTCTTGAGTATGTTAAAACATCAACAAAAACAAAGTATGCAAACTATTTCATACAGGACACAGTTTTTGTTTTTGGATAAAGTACGCATTTCAGAATGTTCACTTCAAACTTTTTTTCTTTAGATTTAAATACACGATTTAGGCCCAACTCAGATAAACAAAAGCGACAAGTATTTGAGTAGAGCTTGTAAAATAAGCTCGACAGTCACAAGCGCAGCCTAAAATGTGTGGATTAGAGTTTGAATAATAACATTAAGAAAAATTCTTGTGTGGAAAATTGGAAATGGAATTTGGACAATTCATCAAGATCCATTTAGTCAGCAATTCTCATAAAAAATACCTAGACGCTTCAATTTATAGCTAATGAAAATGAAAACAAGCCTAAAACAGCTAATATGGGTTTCAAAAGCTATGTGGATAAAGTCATCCAAGCTTGACCGTATGATGCTTCATAAGAAGTAAGAATATATTGCCATTGATTAGCTCAAATAAGCTGAAATTAATCTCTTACAAACAAGTTAAAAAGTAGCAGTGCAACTTTGCAAGTCTAGAGTCACCAGGATATGCAGGTCATAGAAAATCGATCATCTAAATTGCTGCACAAGGCCCCTGTGCTTCACTTAGAAATCTAGTGTTACGATACAGGACTTCCTCAAATATAATTGTTACCTACATATAGTTCTAAGCTTATAAAATGTAATGGATAGAAATTAGAGCTCCTAATCACTAACACAGATTACCACATCATAAACTTTACTAATGCACTATACTATATAACAAAATAAAAATAAAAGAGAGAACCTTATTGAACCTGAATCATGAAGTTCTTGTGTAATATGTTCCGAACACCATGAAGAGCAGATGAAACAGCATAAGCATACCTAAATGAATGAAACAAAATAACATATGAAGTCAAATTCTTGCTTAAGAAAGAATTATATGCACAAGAGAAGTTAAAAAAATTTACATTTCAAGCACCCATCCAAAAGCTTTATCAGTTTCAGGATCCTTCTTCATTGCTAGGGAAACATTCATCCAAGTGGGAGCAATCTTCTTAAGGGATTCCTAACATTCTTTCGTACAAAATTAAAAAGTGGCCAAAAATCAAGAGTGTCCAAATAAACCCTCACTTTGATACTCTAGATTGTATATGTCGGTCATCTTAATAACTGACATTATAAAAACTCTTATTTAGTCCCAGGTTTGTACAAATGTGATTCATATTAGTCCTTTTTCTAGACTAAAGCGAATGGTACTTGTATAAAGTCAAGGACTAATGTGAAGGATTTCACAAAGTTAAGGACTAAAGCGAAGTTTTTATACGGCCAGGGATAAAATTGACCTGCACATACACAATCTGAAATACTAAATTGAGGTTTACTCATAATTATCACAAAAACCAATGAGTGAATCACCACATTTATCCTTGAGATTGTATGCTTAGTATATTTTACTCCTTGACTTTATCGAAATTCAATCTTAGTCTTTGATTTAGCCGATGCCATTTAAATTAGTCCTCTTCAAATTAACGTGAATGATTTTATTTTATTTTATAAAATCAAGGGCTAGTCATTCACATAAGTCTAAACAGGACTAATTTGAATGACATTTTGGAAAGTCAAAGACTTAAATTAAATTCCGATAAAGTTAAAGTTAGGGACTAAAATAACCGTCACATACAATTCAAAGGACTGAAGTAATGTTTTACTCAAAACAAATTGACAGATACCTTGCCAACAATAACAGGTGAATTCCCAATTGGATCAATATTGGTAATTGGTCCCTTTTCCTCAGGGAAGTACTTTCTTAGCACTGCTTCATACTTCTTAGGTTCAATATAAAAGAAAGGAAATGCAGCTCCTAGCCCATCTGTGGCTAAGTTGGGAATAGGCTTCACAATTATATGATCTGGTTCTGCCATCAATATGTAACTGACATACAGTACAAACCACACTAAGAAATTCAAAACCAAAACCCCCAAAAAAGAAAAAAATAAATAAAAAAAGTAAATTGGATCCCAGTTTTGAATGTAGAAATTTAAAGACTAAAGTTAAATATCTCATACTCTTCTTTAATATCTGCTTGTTGAAGCCACTGTACAAATGCCCATGGTCTATTTAGGACTATGTAACCCTGAAATATAGCAGAGATAAGCAATACAATCACATTCACACTACACAAGAATTAGGAGAAAACCCTGAAAATTATTATGACTTTAGTCCTTAAATTATAGCTGGAAATAACATAGCATAATATAAATCAGGAAATAGCATAGCATAACTTGAATCAGGAACTAACATAATTTTCTGTTCTATTAATTTTGAAAACAAGGGAAGAACAAATGATATTTATAATTACTTGTAAAAAAGAAAATAAAACACAATTACTTTTTCTTCAAACCACCGTTACATTTCCAAATTCCAATTAATGATTATCATGCCAAATTGACACATCATTCAGAAACAGAAGCACCCTAATGAGATTTCTTCTACATTCAAAATTCAAAAACAAAAAGCAACCACTACTTAATTACCTGTAAAAGGCTAAATAAAAGCATTATTATTATTATTATTTTCAGACCAAACATGCCCTTAAATTTCCAGTTAATGAACAAAATGCCAATTTTCTCTATGAACAAGAGCAGCGTATAAATATCAAATAACACACCCAATTGTACAAATCATTCAGAATTCAAAGCACCCACATGCAAATTTCCTTTCTCTTATCCTATTTTGAGCAATATCGGAAACCGAAAAACACAAATTATGAAAAATGAAGAAGAATTAAACACAAAACCTGATCCATTCCAGCAGGCAAAGGCTGAGCAACAAAAGTAGGGATCTCATCCATGAACTGATCAGGTTTTCCAGAATGAAGAATCCGAGTGAACCCTCCCATTTCAGAACCAGTTTCATCCTTGAATTTCTTGAACCAGAAGTACATAATCCTACACTGCCAAGTGTTGTACACAGAATCCGAAGCAGTAACCGCAGTATGAAATTTCCTCTTCGAAGAAGAAGAGGAAGATCTGTGAAGTGGCATCTTGATAATTGGATCTAGGGAAATCGACGGTCGAGAAGGACCGGGAAAATCCTGCTTGAGAGGAGCATTCGCTGAGATTATGATGTTGTATGTGATTAGAGCAACTGAGAAAGTTATTAGGATTGTGAAGAACAAATTTCCGCACGCCATTTTTGTGAAGTTCTTCTGATTTCGATTCGATTGCTTCTTCTTAGTTAACTTGATTCATATGCACAACTGAAGAAGAAGAAGAAGAAGAATTATGGCGGCTAAGTGTTACTGCTTCTGTATTCTTCTGTATCCAATTGTTGAAAGTTGAAACTCAAAAGTCGTCTCGTCTCAAAATTTCTTATTTCTTCAATAATACTATTCAACAATGATGATAATAATGTATTATTCTTCTGTTTAAATAATTTATTAGTCCCGGTTGGTACTTGTACGTTAGGTGAGTGTATAAGGATCTGGGTTTTAATTGTTTTTTTTTCTGGTAAGTTTGGGTTTATTTGTTTGATACTTTTTTTGGTAAAAAGGAATTTGATTCTTTTCGTTAATTATACACTTTTTTATAATAATTGCACTTGTGCGATGCACAGAACGAATTATTAATGGAGAAATATACAAAGTTTGTATAATATTTTATAAAGTATCTTAAAATAAATAATGGACTTAAGAGACATGTTTATTATTATGATGAAACAAATGTATACATATTGATAAGAATAAGAAAGAGGTTTCTTGACCTGGATAATGTAACTTTTTATTTTATTTATTAAAATAGTGTAAAAAATAAATAATTTATTCATATGGGTATTTTGACTAAAAAAGTAGTTAAATTTTGTCTTTTTTTTGTCTTTTTGCTTTTCTTTTTTTTTTTTTTTTTGTTTTTTGAATCCCTCAATTCTTTGTTTAGGGTCTTTCCACATTGCAATAATCCTTTCATGCAGAAATATCTTGATTTTTATTTATTGTGTTAATCTTTAGATTCTTCAATTTAGTGCTTATTTCTTTAAACGCAATTGTAATATTTGAAGACTGTTATTTTGTAACTATTAAATTAAGTTTTTCGTACAGCCCAATTAATAATTCAATAATAGTATTATTCTGTTTTACTATAAAACTTATAGCAATTTTGGTAGGATTTTTGATAAATCCTTTTGTTGGTGACAAAATCTGAGTAGTACTGCTTTTTTATAGTCTTAATTTTGTTCGGTCATGTCAAAAATGTGGATATTTTATTATCTACGGCTGTATTAGAGACTCAAGAGTTTGAACTCTTTTCTCTAATTCTTTTGCTAGTTGAACAGTTTCTTGTTCAATTTTCTTTGGCTCTTGATCTATTCTTAAAAATAGATCTTCTATATCTTTGTTTGTTGGTAACTTAGAAAGATATAACTTATCAAATTTAAATATTAAAGAATCAACTTTATCATTTAATTCTTTAATTGCTATTTTGCATGTACTAATTTTTCTGGTTAGAGGTTCTAATCCTTGTAAGGATGATTCAATTAAAGAGATTTTCTCTTTCTATTTTTTATACAAGTTGAGAAAAGACTTAAAGATTGAAGAATTATTACCTTTTTCATATTGCAAATTATATAAAATAGTGTATGAAATGTCTGAAATCCTTTTTATGACAAAGAGTTATGTTGATTTCCTGCAGAATGATATATATGTTTGAAATCCTTTTTATTATCATAAAAACATAGTAGATTAATATGATCAGTAGTTCCCCCTCTTATATTTCTTGGGAATTCTAAATCTAAGTAATCAAGTCTACATTTTTCTGTCATTATTTATCTTGTAGTTACCTATCCATCAGGTGCAAACATCTTTTCCAACATAGTCTTAGCTCCTTGCCATGGTACTAAGATTGCCTTCCCTAACCTTTAGCTATACAGGACTCATAATGTTTGAAATAAGTTTTAATGATTCAAAAGAAATGAGTATGAAACCACTTATCATATTAGTAATATCATGCTTTTATGATAACAAAAATAAGATCAAATATACCTCATACTAATAGTACTTTCAACATAATAAGTTTAGTTTGTCATACCAGGCTTGCTCTGATACCAAAAATTAGGTAAGTGCAGAGGTAAATGAATCCATACCTTTTCTCCTCTGAACTTCCTGTACTCAGAATAGCGCAATAACAAAGAGTAGCGGAAGATAAAAAGGCCCAATGATCAAACAGAAAGGATTTTATTTAGTAGTGATTCTTACAAACTTCTTGTGATATTTTTCTCACGATATTTCTCATTGTGATATATGCTTCTTCAAATGAGACTTATATAGGCAAAGCCTTACACACAGACCTGAAAATTTGATTTGAAACTAAAAATAAAAGTACAATAATTGAGGTAAGTAGGGCACAACTTTTCTAAAAGTAGCTGCTTTCAGTAGTGATTGAAGGACACACTTGTACAAACTTTAAACAAAAACCATAACGTAAAAAGAAAACAATAAAAGATAAGGAAAAGAGGATTTCTTCCTTATCCGAAAGCTTTGTTGTTTGTCGTCTTCTGCCGACAATGTTGTTTGACGTTATTGCTTTCGTCATTGATGACTCAGCTTTCCATGAGGTCATCCAACTCAGCCATCAAGTTTTCTTCTTCGTTTAGATCAGGGGCTTCTAATGTTGGTAGTAAGTCCCAAATGCTGTTAAGATCTGGATGTGATCGTGTGAGAGGTGCCCAAATCTTCATTGTTGATGTTTCTCCAAGTAGTTGGAGTTTATTTCCGAAATCATGAGGAAAGTTCTTATAGATCCTTTCAAATGATGTTGTGCAGGAATAAATCTTCCTTGAATCATCTTTGGAGATGATAAGAAAACTCCAAGTTTGATTGGGGGCCTTGGCCTTAGGTCTGACTGATCACAATAAGAATTAATAATCTTTTGTGCCTTTGGACCAAGAAAGTCTTGTGTTGAATGAAATGTTAGATAATGAATGAAACCATAATGAAAACATTCTAAAACTATGGCTTCATTAACTCTATCTGCACCGGGGACTCTGAGTAGTACTGGTGAAGGTTGTAGAGGGTATTCACTATCGAAATCCTCTAAGTATTAAACAAAGGTGAAATATAGATAGGGTAGACGAGCTTCCTTCTTACTTTGTTGTAGAAACATTTGCATTCCGAGGAGGTCTGCATCTAAACCGGATTCAGCCTTTTGAAAGATGTTCTGTTGAACTTCTAGAGGAAGATCTTGTAGAAAACGTCTTTTAAATCTTGAATCCAGATTCATCACACAGCTCCACTTGTCAAAGGGAATGGCTTCAACTTCTTGCATGGCGCTAATCATATATTCTACTCTGTTGAGTTCTTCTTCCAATTCTCTAACTGTTTGTGAGAATTGTCTAATTTCTCTTTTTTTGCCTACTCTCATTCTAGGACACATTTTCTTGTCATGATCTAATCTCTTTCTTAAGACTAGATTCGAAATTTGTTCAAACTCTTGTTCTGGTCCTCGTTTCAAAGTTTCAGTGAAAAAGTCTGATTCCTGTTTAGAAAGCATTTTTGTTGAAGATTTTAGGAAATAATCTTCTGCTTCTCTAATGGCATCTTCTAAAGAATAGAAGCCTTTAAAGACTGGTTTTGGAAACTTTTCTATAGCCCTAATAAGAGAACAATAGCTTTTGTAGAGTCCCGAATTTTCTCCTTGAAAAAGAACATAAGCCTTTTTCTGAGGTTTTTCTAAATCATTGGGAATCATTTTTGAGAAATAATAATTAAGTGCATTCAAAGCATTTAATTTTGCTGTTGGTGTACTTGCTCGATGAAGAGTAGTTAACAACACCTGTTGCTCCTTTAGAATAGGGCATCCATGTAATAGTTTAAACTATTGAGGATGATCATTGGGTAGAATAGGAAGTTGTTGTGCAACAAATTGAAGTTTTGGATATTCTTCAGTTGTTGAGACTGATGACTTGCCTTTGTCTTGCCCTGCCATCTAAAAAATAGGAAATAACTTTGATTGGCGGATCCAAGAAATAGATCTTTGATTTTGTTCGAGACCGTGTGTGGAAAACGTTGAAGGGATGGAAAGAAAAAGTGCTATCAAAGGCTGGGAGGGAAACTCTCATCAAATCTGTGGTGCAAGTGATCCCTCAATACATTATGGGTTGCTTTGCACTTTCGATTGGCCTTTGTAAGCAATTAGAGAGTATGGTGGCAAGATTTTATTGGAGTGGCAACATGGAGGGTAGGAAAATTCATTGGCTTCGTTGGGAGTCATTATCATTGCGGAAACAAAATGGCGGCCTAGGATTCAGAGATTTTGAAGCTTTTAACAACGCTATGTTGGCTGAACAATGGTGGGGGCTTACTCGGAATTGTAACTCCCTTATATTTAGAGTCCTTAAGGCCATGTATTTTTCTCACAGCTCTATCCACGATGCATCTAAAGGCAACTATCCCAAATTCTCTTGGTCTAGTATCTATTCGGCGAGGGACGCTATTAATGATGGCTCTTTTTGGAGAGTTGGTAATGGGCACTTGATTAGCATTTGGGGAGACAAGTGGTGCATGTCGCTCCCAAATAGTCTCTTACACGCAGGCCGCTAGTGGGAAAGTGAGGTAACTTTGGTTTGAGATCTCATTGATTTCGATACCAATCAATGGAATAGAGAGCTTATTTCCCAAATTTTCTCACCAATTGAAGCTGCTGCAATCACAAAAATTCCCTTGCTCAGTAGAATATGAGAAGATGCGCTCTTATGGCTACATTCTCTAAATGGGGTCTATACAGTCAAATCTAGTTACACACTTATTATGGAGAAGAAACAAAATGCTGGTGAGTCTTCCTCGGGGACCAACCGTCTGCAAATTTGCTGGAAGAACGTTTGGAAAGCGAAAGCTATTCCGCGTTGTGTGGAAATAGGTTGGCGTGCATGTAGACAAATTTTAACGGTGAAAGAAAGAATTTCAAGTCGGGGAATAAGCTTGGATAATATTTGTCCGCGGTGTGGTGAATGTGTTGAAACTATTTCTCATGCTCTTATATATTGTCAGTATGTGTCTATGATATGGTTTGCTTCTAGCCTGTCAGTTAGAGTTGATCATCATAGGAATGTTAATTTTTGTTCTTGGATTGTGCCATATATATACAACAAGGCGAAGCTGATGTGTTGGAGAAAGTTTTTAGCATCATTTATGCTATCTGGGATAATAAGAAGCCATGGGTATTCAATGAGAAATGGACGACTATCCAAGAAATTATGAATAAGGCAGATTCGACGTTGGTACTGGATATTGTGGAAGATAATTGTGATCTTAATGACATGTCCTTTTCCGCAGATTCTGGTTCTGTGAATGATGTCGATGTTCATGTTTTTATAGATGCTTCGCTTGCACCTAGGCATGACTCTGGTTTGGGATTCGTGATGGTGACACCTGAAGGTCGTTTTCTCCGTGCTACTACAAAGAAAATCGCTGAGATCGTAGAAGCCAGAGTTGCAGAGGCTTTATCTTTAGAATGAGCTATTAGCAACGTTGTCCTGATGAACTTTCACAGAGCTAATTTTTATACTGACTATCTAGGCATTGTGCAGGCTTGGAAGAAACACTCCCTTAGTTCATCCTATTTTGATGAAATCATACAAGATTGTATTTTGACATCTAGGGGAATGGATGAGTTACGTATTAGTTTTCTTAGTCGTAGTTTGAATAAATATGCTTATTGTAATGCCAAATTTGTTGTCTCTAATGGGGATGAGTTGTGGATCTCTACTGTACCACAACATCTAGTGCAGTTTTTTTATATTAATAACACTTTTGATGTATCTTTTTTTCGTAATTAATACATCGACTTCTTGTTAAAAAAAATGCTACCAAAACATAGCAATACATAATTTGAAACGATTTAACATGGAAACTAACAACAACAATTAAACAAATAGAAAACAACAATGAAATAGTTAAATTCCAAGCTATGCTGTCTAAAGCTTCCCCCACCTTGATGTTCTTTTTCAGTGGAACACTGGATTCTTCATTTGCATGTATAGGAACAACAACATCAACAACCTCGGCTTTAATTTTGTCTTCAAAAGGTTGTATAAAAACATATTAAATAATGTATCTAACCACATGACTAAAGATTGAAGTTAATGTATAACATCATTGATACCGTCTCTAGAGGAAGGAGCAATGATGACTTAGCAAGAGTGAAATCAATATCTTAATTTGTTAGGGATAATAATCCATTTTCTTAATTACATTAAAGAAAATATGAGGTTAAGGCAGGAGAAAATGAATTGAAACATAGAAATGAATGTTTGAAACTATTTTGATGTCATATGAAACTTTAAAAAATTAAGAAAACCCCAAAACCCAAGACCTTAAGTTTCTTGACGGAAGAAGCAGAGCTTCCATCGTGACCAAGATTGATTACATCATTAGATGACCTTTTACAAATGCTCATCGCGGAACCCGTATCAGCTTCAATAAAATCTTTCAGCAAATTATATAATTGAAATTTTTAGACAAAAAGTATTATAAAGTAAGGATTTTTAAATTTGAAGGGATACTTTGTAAAAACAATACATAACAACCTTTATGGGGCACATCTATGTGAATTTCTCAATTATATCAGCATCATCAACCATCTTTACAAAGAAAGAAGGATCATAATTAGGATTGGAAGGGGGATTAATTTCAATTTTGAAGAGATATTGCTTGTCAATCAAGGCCAAGATCTCTTTAGGAACAGTACCATCAACTTCCTAAAAGTTTAGAAGCAATAGAAAAATATTTAAACATAAGAATAAATGCCTTCAAACAAACACGACCAAAGTAATAAACATATAACCTGCAATAAGTCAATCATATTGACACATGACTTCCCAAACAAAGAGGATGCCATTTGATCAAAAATGACAAATGTGCTCGATTCAGTTTCATCCTCAACACGAATCCTGACACGATAACTTAACGGAAAATGAAAAAATATGAGTAAGCTAGAGGCCAACCGTTGGGGTTTGGTATGCTACTTTTAAACTACGATATAATTTCCTTTTCATTTGCAGTTTTGAAGAACAAATTTTATGCATCCATTTTCATGAGTTGTAGAGTTAACACATTCGTGAAAATTTGAAGTAACTATATATTTTAACCAGTAATTATTATCCTTTGATCTTAAGCTGGCAAGCTCTGATTAAGAATCTGAAAATGCTCAAGTGTGCATGTTTTTCTCTACATAATTTTATATTTTGTTTTTTTTAAAAAAAAATAAATTCTTGGACCTTTTTTCTTGTTTTTCTATTTTATAGAAGGATACTTCTTGCGATAGAAATGAGTCAAGCTATTCGTGAAATACTCGGGCTCTACTCGTTAATTGTTCGTTAAAGTTCATTTATCATATCATTATATATCATATCATATATCATATATTATATACAAACAAGGCGCTGCCTGGGACATGTGAGGCCCTGTCAATTTTCCAAGCTAATTTTTTTTTAGCTTTTGATCACTATTTCCTGTTCTCCCTTTTCCTTTTTTTTCGTTGGATTCCAATATTTGAAATTCAAAACACTCTTTTGTCTCTCTCTTCTTCTTTTCTCTGTACCACTCTAAATTGATGCTCTGTTTAGTCCCATTTATCATCCCTCACTATTCCCTTTCTCCTCCCTAATATCTTCTCACTGCAAAGCAAAGATGGTTGCAAATGTTGCTAATGAACACTCCTAAATTCTTCTTACCCCTCTTTATAAAAAATAGCTTTGATTATTGTTGATCATTTGCATTTGTTAGTGGCTACTTCTAGATCCAGGTTTTGTGATTACTCTTATTTATGCATGATATGTTTGTTTATGTAGTTTTATTGCAGTTTAAGATTTGGGCATTTTCCTTGGTCTTTGTCTGTGGTTTATCCCTATTGGTTGAGCGAATAGATTTTTTTATTAGATTATGATTTTGTGCTATTTTACCTGTTGGAGGAATAAAGGCTAAGTTTTTACACAGTTATTTCCTTTAAAGTTAACCCTCAGCGATTTGTTTGTGCCATTTTGCGTTTTATCGTGTAGTTGTTGTAAGATTGCAAGCGTGTTTGCATTTCACCATGGAATGACATACATAAATTCTTAATGTTTTTACATTCAATACTGTTAACCAAGCAGCAATGTCTTGAAAGGAGAACAATATTGAGGAGATACACAATAAGAAAGGGACCTGGAAGAATTAAGTAGTCTGGTATGTACATAGCTAGGCAAATTGGATTAGTGCTTAATTTTGTTTGTTATATTTGTATTCCATTTAAATTTAAAGAACTATTCTATATGTGTTCTTCCACACAATTATCTACTTAGTGTGCAAAACATTAAGATTGCTTCCAAACTCTACATCAATGCTGATATGAAAGAAATTAACGACTTCCTTAAAAGGTACCTTATTTTAATTAATTCTTCATTATATGGCTAATAAACATTGTTTTTGTTAAACGAAATATATGTCTACATTTAGACCATCACCAAATATGGATTTCTAATTTTTTATTGCAGTTTAGATTTGTCAAAGCCTTTCTACAATGATGGAATGTCTCAATCTGAAAGTTGTTAACAATCTCAATATTCACAGCTTTCGCAGTATTCCCAGCATTTCCAGATTTCGTCATCAACGAAATTCCTTAGAAATGCACGCATTGTTAGTTTGAACCAGATTTCTCAACTTAAGCAGGTTGTATTCAGTTGTTTGTTTTCATTTAATGGTCTGTAGGTTGTGTTGAAGTAAATTTTCAATTTTCGATGTAGGATTGTTATTACTTGACTGTTAGTACTGTTGATGATATTTTATGCAAGGATCCTGGGAGCTACGATAGTTGTGTCTTTTGAACTACAACCATTGATGAGAAGCTGCTGCCTACCAATTGTCGTAAATGTAATAAGTGGAATACCCAAAGTGTAGCAAGGTATAATGTCTGACCTCTCTTATGTAATTTGTCTGGGTTGCTAAAGAAATTAATAATATTAACTTAATGACCTGAAGGTTTAAGTTAGTGATGGTGATGGAGCATAATGGAGGGATAGAAAAGTTTGTTTTTTGGGATCAAATCTGCATAAAAATGTTAAACAAAACAGCAGCAGAATATAGGCAACAATTGAGAGAAGTATGTAAGCTGTTTTAATCATTAGTGATTCACATACTAATTATGCCTAATAATTTATTATATGCTGTAGTTGTATCATGTTTTCTTTGTTCTTAGGAAGGTGAAGAAGATATGAACTCTGTCCCTACATATGTTGATAATTTATTGGGACAAAAGTTTGCGATTAGATTCAAATATCGCCTTCTATATCGACAATTCTCTGTTATAGATGTTAGTCAACAAGATGACATCATCAATCAGCTTGAGTTGCAATTGCTGAAGCCACCAGTAAGATACACTTCTTAACATTGATAATACTAAATATTTACCCATTTGGATTATAAGTAAATATGGTTTATTGTATCTCAGGCCATTGAAGGCATTGATAAGGGAAAGGAGAAAGCAATTGACATTAGTTCCCAACTATATGAACAATATGAACTAAGTTAATAGCTTTGCTACCATTGACACTTGCGTTTTGTATGTCATAGGCTTCGTTATCTCAATCTGCGGACTATGATCCTCTGGAGTGTTCATTCCTCACGTCGGCAAAAAGACTCCTATCTCAAGCTGGAGTTCAAGAGCAATTGAATGTCGAGTATCCACTAATGCAAATGTCGACATCTAAGCATGTTAAATATGAGTGATCAACTCAGATTTATTTGAAGTGATGCAAGTAAACTATCCTCATTTTGCAGTTGATTTATCAGAATTGAATGATCCCACTATTAAGTATTTTGGACACTATCCTGATCTTATATTGTACATATGCAGAAATATGTCATGCTTAATCTACAACCTGATATGACTAACTATATAAGCACCTAATGACAAACTCAATGTACTATTTTGTGAACTCGGATTTGTTTTGTTGCTATCTTGTTTAGTATGACTTTACTATTAGTAGTTAATTACCCTGTGTTTTTATAATCAAGTTACAAGTTATGCGTATGTTACATAGTTAACAAAATTAAAGTATCTAATTCCATCGCCTCCCAGTAACTCTCTAAGGTCTTAATAACAATCTCACTTTATTTAAATATTTATCTATTTATTTATATATATATATATATATATTTGATTTTAATGTTTGAATATTCATTATTATTGATATAATTGTTACTATTATATTTAAAGGGGTCTGAAACCGAAACTAGATTCATTTCCCAATTAATACAGATAGTTTTTTTTTTTTTTTTACACTGGGATTGTGGAATGGTATTATTATGTTATTATATCTTATATTATCATATCATCATATTATCATATCATTATTAAATAATAATCTATGAGTTATTATATACGATGCACTTCATATTATTAATGAGATTAATTTAATCAAATAATAAATTATATTATACATTATATATAAAATTATGAATAAGAAATTATCTCTTACATTTCTACATTATAATTATATTTATATTTATAATTATATTTATACATGATATAAAAAAAACTCCATTTCATGACTTATAATTAATAATTAATATAATTAATTATTATTTGACTTTGTATATTTTAGTTTGTATAACCAATTAATTATATTTTTTTTATTTCTTACATTTAAATTGATATTGTTATTGGTTGATCAAATAAATTGATATGATAAGAAGATGTCTTGAAATTCGTTTAATGCACTCAATATATATGATTTAAATGAACCTAACCATTCTCTATTATATTTAATATCTACATATTATCTAATATGTAATATCTAATATAATCTAATGTATCTAATGTAATATATCAATAACATAAACAACATTGATTAGGATATTCAATATTCAATTGGATTCAATATCGGTATTGGGGACTTGAAAAGCTTTGAGACTTTAATTGTCATTATTATTATTGGGACTTCAATCGATATTGAATCACTAAGTACTAATCTAACAACCCCTACTTCTAACCTATATAAGGGTCACTTCATCTACCCTCATATAAATCCTTACATTTCCCTTCACTGTTCCAGTTTTAGCTGATTAGACAACTCCTACTATCACTGTTCACGCGTCAGTAGTAGATCACTCCACATGGCTTTCTCATTATGTGATCTTTTTAGCTTGCTTTTATTTTGTTTCTATAATTATTATTATTATTATTATTATTATTATTATTATTATTATTATTATTATTATTTTATTATGACTTTATTACTATTAATACATCTTTTGGACTTTTTTTTTTCCATCGCAGTCTCTTCATCTTCTCTGTCTTATATGTTTCTATTTTACACCTTCATTTTGGGCTTCTGAACAAAAGAAGTAGAAAAAAGTGAGTAACACTTTCTTGACTTTGCTTATTTTTGAATAGCACTTTCTTTTCGCAGTGCATGTTCATTTTGCAAACATTATGTTATTTTCATTCTTATTCACCTCTGAATCTTCTTCCTTTTTGCATTCTCTTCTAAAAGGGAAAAATTCAACTCCGCATTGGTTAACAAACTCTATGTTATTAGTAATTCCTTATTTTTGAAATCTGATTAGAAGTTATTATAATCTATAATCCACTATAGGGTTGACGCCGTTCTTTTAAAGGTTTCCAAGACTCTTTAGTGGGGATTTCCAAGTTGTTTCAATTTTAGTTATTGGTTCTTGATCCTAAGTTATATCTTGATTAGTTCTTGTTCATTTCGTTTCCTTCAACGCATGAGTTGTGAATCTGATAATGTTGGAGAAAACATTTTCATGTGTTTGCATAAATAGTTGACGAATCACACCTTGATTATGAATTTTATAGAAAAGTAACATGTTTTTGTTCATATGATGCAGATTGATAACATGAATTCTATTCCGTATGAAAAATGGAACAAGACCTACTCTGAAGCTGCTTTCTTTGTTGAGGCGATGGTAAGTCTTATTTGCGCAATTCCTTTATTTCATAACCCAATTGCATTTTATGGAATCTTGTTTCATTTCAGAATTGCATTTAATCTGCTGATGAAATCACTGGAGTTGCATAAATTTTGTTTGAGCCCTTGGATATCTAAGATGCTTTTTAGATCTTGATGAATTACAATTTATGAAGATCTATTTCATTTTACAATTCTATATAAGATGTTGATGTAATCACTGGAGAAGTAGAATATATTTCATTTTTGCATTTAAGATTTTGTGATAAAAATGTTTCTCATTCTCATTTGGTTTAGTACACTGTGTCGTTATGTATTTGATGTTTTTTTTTCATAGAATACAATTCAGATCCCTAGTGAATTTGCAATACAATGGTTCCCTGACTACCCAAAATAAGTAGAGTTTGTCCATGGAGGAAACCATTGGGTTATCACTGTGAGCCGTCTTTGGCATCAATTTTACTTCAGTCATCGACTACGGAGGTTTCGGTACCACTATAACATCGACATGGACATTATCATCGGGTTCACATGCACTGAAAGAGCCTCTTTCCAGATTCAGTTACTACCTGGACTTTTAGACCGTCCTTAACCTCCCAATCAATTTTGGGCATAGGATACTACATTGTCTAATGCCATGGCCTGTTGTGATTAGTGCTTGGTATACATTTATTATGGATTTTTCATTATATTTTTTAAAAAATACTTTGCAATATCAGCTATTTTTATTATCACACTCTCATCATTTATATCAGGTCCTTCCAATTGAGGTGATGTTACAATGGGTTGGTCGTGCCACAAACTCGATCAAAGTGAGGCATCAGAATAGGGGCATCATGAGGTGGATGCTAATTAAACATTAGGATCGGAAAAATCAACGTCATATAGGACGTGGTTGGTATCAATTTTGTCGAAGAATGGATCTTCGCAGTGGAGATAGACACACCTTCATCTACATACCAATAGATATTACCTTTGAGATGATCATCTAAAGAGCAGAGCGTAATGAAGATGAGGTGGAAAATTAGTAGGAGGGAGATAAACCAGATGGCTAAACTTTTCAAGTTTTTTGTGCAAAGTTGATGAATGAACGTTGTGAACTCTAGCCGTTATAATATGTGGCAGTGATTCACCTTATCTAATGGAGGTGTTTTTTGTTTTTGTTTTGATCAACTATGATGTGAACTTTGTACTTATGGCGTTTTATTTTCAATATAGTCAGAGCACTTTCGTTTATCATGTTTTGATTTCAATATTATATATGGTGAACTTCAGAATTTGTGTCAAACATAATGCCCCGTCTTATTGAAATTAGATTTCGCACAAGGACTCTGAGAAAACATTGTTAACACCAATATACGTATACATTTAACATTTGCTACCCATTATAAGAGGTAAGGTATATTAGCACCATAAACTAGACATATTTACAATGTTTGAATACATCAATGAAATTTACCTAAATTTCACACCAAACGCTATTCGTAAGAAACAGGAAAAAAAATACAATATTTATTTCTTAAGAGAAGAAACTTTATAAAATATATATCAACTATATTCAAAACAAAGTGGAGTACATAAATGATATGTATTGGCATGCCTTAAAATTGACAAAGTAATTTATTTAATGATTGGTGACAAAACTCCTGTGTTGCATTATGTTATTGTATTATCTTTTACTTTTTTATAATTGAACTATTTAATTGTATATCATTTTCATATAAAATTTAAAATATGGAAATACTTAGTTATTTTGTACTCTTTTGTTACACATATTGGATTTTATATAAACCCATTTACTTTATTAAAACCAATTTCTTAATAAACTGATTTTTTTTTTAACAATGTCATTATAATGATGTGTGTCCTTATTTGTGTTTTTAAATAAAATTAAAAAAAACTAATTAATTGGTCATATCTGTCATATAATTATGAGCTATCAAGCAAACAATACGTGATGGAAGTCAAGGGTATCTCCAAAATTTGGTGGGTTACTGTACAACTCCATCTTCTTAATAGCGTCAAACTCCATAAGCGTATCACTGTGCCATAGACTGTTACACAAGTAACCGAAAGGAAACATTTTGGAATCAACTCTTGCTCTCAATTTTTGTTGCCCTTGACTTAGCACATTTTGGAATCACTGTGCCATAGACTGTTACACAAGTTGTTTTGTGCTTTAAACACAACCTTTGCACTATTGGTGTTTGTATTCATAAGAAACAGGTGATGAACAACAAAATGGTAGTGCAGTCAACAGAGCAAGAAAGAAATGTCAGCATCTCAAGGAAACAAGAGATAAATTAACCAATTGAAACATTTAATTTTATATCAGTTCTTAAAAAGAACTACAGGTATAGTGCAATGTATGATTTAAAAATGATTCATTTTTCTTCAATATTCCTTAGTTCATTAAAAATTTCTGTTTGGTTCATGGCGTGTCCTCAACTTTGGTCAGGAACAACTGCTTAAGTAAAACACTTTTCTGAAATACATGGAGTGAGGGTTATGTGCAGATTGTATATTTTTGGAATAGAAAACCTATTGCCACTGACCTGTATTTCTATCATTTAGTGGGTTGCTCTGTTTATATAAACCCATTTCAGCAAAGTTGTTTTGTGTTACAACTTTCCATAAATCACCTGATACATAAATTTGAAAAGAGCATTTCATGTTTTGGTAGTTGTTCACACCTAATTTTGCTTAAGCAAGAAAACGAATAAGATTATACATATTGCACAAGCGAGGAGAACTCGTCAATGAACAAACAAATAGCATCATTCTCTCACATTTTGTTGTTATACAATTGATTGTAATGCACAACCAAAAAAAGTGAAACTAAATGCTTATGTTCAAAGATTCCATGCAAATGTTTGTTTTGTAGGTAATGTCAACCATAGAACAAATTTGCTAAGTCAAGGGCAATATCAAACACCCTTTCAACAACAACTTAACAATCCATTATGTAATATTGGATCATCATTTAGACACATTCACATAAATTGCCATACATTTCATAATTCTCATAACAACTATACACAACCATCTCCAAATTTACATACTAATATTAACAAAAGTCTAAATACCAGTCATGCAAGCCAAAATATCCACCAAACCTCCCTTAGAATCAATTTGAACAAATATGGAAAAGAAAACATAAATCCTAATTACATCCATGACAAGCAGTATGGGAGTGCATCTACTTCAGCCTTAGCACCAGAATAAAATGCCTCACCAAACATACAACCTTTCTCATCATTTATTTCAGAACCTATTGGTGAAGATACACATACTTCTAAAGATCAAGATGTAGGTAAACATCTCTATTATTATATTGTTGATCACCTATTTATATTTTATTGCATGAATGCTTTAAAATATATTTTGTACATTCACTTATCAATTATATATCAATTAATGATCTCTTACATTGGTTAATAAAGATTTTGATTTTGAGACTCCAACAAATAGTGATGATGAGGATGTTAGCCCTGATGACTATCATGATGAATCAACTTCATGGCAATATGCAGGTATACTCGATTATACGTTGTTAAAACATTTTCAAAATTTCATTCTTTACTAAAAAAGAAGAAATAATTTCGACTAAGGAATTTCACAAAACCAAATATATTTGCATGTGACCAAGTAATGATTAAATAAGCGAATACTGTTTTATTCAATGGGCCATCAGGATATTCTGATGTTGGAGACTCAACATGGATGTGTCAAGAGTGTAATGCATCTATGTTCCTAAGTTTGCACTTTGTTGTGGTGATGGGAAGATACAACTACCACTTCTTCAACCTCCTCCAGAGTCATTACACAATTTATTATTTGGTAATGCTATATCTCAATGCAGAAATTTCCAAGCACACATCCGATCATACAACATGATGTTTGCATTTACATCTCCTGGAGCTAAGGTAGATAACAGATACAATGTGGGTAAGGGGCCTCCAACTTTTCGGATTCAAGGTCAAGCACATCATCTTATTGGAAGCCTTCTTCCAATGCCACAAAAATCACCCACATTTGCATAGCTTCATATATATGATACAGAAAATGAAGTGCAAAATAGGATTGCTTCAAACAAGTTATAAACAATGGTTACTTCAAAAAAAATTTCAAATAAGTGATTATGTTGTCAATAATATAATATGTAAAATCACCTATTATATTACCTTATTTGGTTTGCTATTATTCTATTTTTTGCAGTAACAATCAAGTAATTGATGAGGACATTGTAATAACTTTGAAAGATATGTTGGACTGTGAAAATAGATATGCACAAAACTTCAGGATGACCAGAGACAAATTGCAAAATGGAGCTATTTATGACCTCAAATTAAAACTCATCCGAGATAGACAAACAGATGGAAGAATCTATAATTTGCCCAATGTTTCTGAAGTGGCTGCTCTTATTGTTTGAGATGTAGAGCCAAGTTCCAATAGAGATATAATTATTGAGACTCAAAGTGGATTGTTGAAAAGAATTGATGAGCTGCACCCTTCATACTTACCTTTATAATATCCACTATTGTTTCCCAAGGGTGAAGATGGATACATAACTGACATTCTCCATAAGGCACAATCACGTAATCATACTGCAAAGAGAAAGAAAGTGACTATGAGAAAATATTTTTCATATAGATTGCAATCAAGAAATGATGAGCCTAAAACAATTCTCTATTCAAGAAGATTGTTTCAACAACTTGTTGTGAATGGTGAGTCCCAACGACTAAACTATGTGGGAAGCCATCAAAGGAACTTAGAGTAGACAAATACAATAATTTGTCAAACTCGAATGATCAGTCTGAAACTCAAGGAAATGAAAGAGGGAAGCGTATTATCTTGCCTGCAACATATGTGCAGGTATCTTGGATTTCCTGATTTGTTCTTGACATTTACGTGTAATACAAATTGGCCAGAGATTCAAAGACATGTCAAACCTTTAAATCTAAGAGCTGATTATAGGCTAGACATTGTCTCACGAATTTTCAAGATAAAGCTTGATTAGCTCATGAAAGATCTCAAAAGTGGACAAATTCTTGGAAATATTTTGGGATATAAGTCTCTTCAAACTACATTTGAATTTAGTGGACAGTCATCTTTGTAGCTAATTTTTTTATCAAGACTACGCACTAATTGCTTCTCCACAATATTGCAGACATATACATTATTGAATGGCAAAAAAGAGGTCTACCACATGCACATATTCTTCTTTTCTTGCATCCTTCAAACAAGTATCACAATCCTGAAGATATTAACAAGGTCATTTGTGCTGAGATCCCAAATAGAAACTTGGTGCCAAAGCTCTATGAGTTGGTCAGCAAACACATGATTCACGGTCCATGTGGCATTGCATTTAGATCATCACCATGCATGAGAGATGGAAGGTGCGCACGATTTTTCCCAAAAAAATTCCAAGACAATACCATTGTTGACCAAGATGGATATCCTATTTATAGGCGAAGGAATGATGGTGCAGTTGTGGAGAGAAACGGTGTTCTTTTAGACAACCGTTTTGTTGTTCCTTACAATCTAATATTGCTAATCAAATATAGAGCACACTTGAATGTTGAATGGTGTAATCAAAGCACATCGATCAAATACAAAGGTTCTAATCGGATCATCGCAGCAATAGTGACTCAGCAAAACCAAGATGGAACTGACACTCAAGTACATGATGAAATTAAAATTTTATCTTGATTGTAGGTACGTATTCTATGAATTTCATATATAAATCTATAGTCCATAATTGCTGATGAATAAGTATCCATAATATAATGGCAAAACTAACACATAATAGCACAATGAACCAAAATTATCAATGAAGTTCTAATCTAATTAATATACATCTTATTGCTTTCAACCATAATGTTATTAAGGCAATGTTCATATAAATTAATCATAAAAGTTTAATGTAGTATGTTTCACCATGTGAGACAAGTTGGAAGATATACTCATTTTTAATTCATGCAACATCTCCGTTAGTTGAGGGTCTATACTTCCATCTTCCATATGAACATGCTGTCTATTTTAATGATGATGTAGCTATTGATGTAATCCTATCAAAGACAACTATGAAACAATCAATGTTTACAGCTTGGATGGATGTGTTAAGTATTTTAGAAAACTAAAATACTAACTCGTTTCAGTATAGTGGAAAAACAAATTATCATCCTCAGGGAGCAACTACAGAACAATTTAGTGCCAATATAAGACCTTGGGCGAAGTTTTCGAAAGGTTTTCAATTGAATTGAATTATAAAATGAATGCTCGTAAACTAAAAGGAGTTTAAAACAATTTTAATAAATACTTGGATTTGAACTTGCTGCGTACTGTAACGATTTATTCCTCTATGTTAATTTCTATATTATTTGAAAGTCCGTAAGGTAAAATTTTCACTCACAGAAGATTTCTTATTCTGTAAGATTCTGTGATAATGAAAATACGTATCCCAATCACTTAAAAATATGTGAATTCAATCACGCAATAAGCAAAACCTCTAAATAAACGGTTCATAAATTAATACCTATCTCTAGGTTATTGCTTTATGAAAATACTTTATCAGAACCTCCTTTTAAATCAAATTCTCATTCAATTGAAGAAAGAGAAGAAAGATTATTAAGCTTTAAACTCAACAATTAAAATAAATAAAGAGAAACAATTCAATTAATATAGAAAGGAACAAGAGAGTTCCACGTCCAAATCCAAGAATACGAATCTAAGCTACCATCTTGAATTGAGAAACAATTGAATTCATAGATGAAAGTTACAGAAGATCTCTCTTTGCACTATTTCTACTCTAGAATTCTCAATTTCTCCTCCCAGACTGCTTTAGCTCCTAGTGAATGAGGCTTTTTATAGAGATCCCAAGTTGTTTATCTTTGCTAAAAATAAGATAAAATAATATCAGATAAGGTTGCTTCAGATCGTTTTTCCTTTTTCTTCACCCTTATCTTCTGTGCTTTTATCTATTTACCTGCAATCCAATAATTTAGGGATCAAATCTTATCTAAATTAGTGCAAGATAAGGATAAAACTCAAATAATCAACCAACTCTCTCTCAAATTAAGATAAGTATTGAATTTACTAAATTTAGGGGAATTTAATTAAAAGATAAACATAATATCATTTAAAATATATTCAAATTAACCACAAAATAGTTTAATAATTATCCGTCATCAAACTCCCCCGAACTTAGATTCTTGCTTGTCCTCAAGCAAGACAACCAACCAACACTTAATTAAAAATCCTAGCTACGTACCTGAGTTCGGTTCAAGAAAAATCTAACATTCATCAATCATTAGAGCATCAAAAGAGATCAATCGATGAGTATATATGATGGCCCCAAACCCCCAATTGAAAACAAGATTCCTAAGCACTCAAAGTAAAACAAAATGGAAGGAACAACAATCAATTAACCAAGGGAATAGACTCTCAATTCTCACAAGGTATGTGTTTCGCTCAACTCCTCACTAAGTCTCCCCAACTTAGATTTTGCAATTCATTTCACAATCAAACCATGTACATATGTAAAACAAAAATCAATAACGTGGCTTGGCTACAAGAAAATTTGGTTTTTCTACTTAACAAAATAAGATAAAGCATTAATGCAAGCAAACTAACACTCTCACTCATATACCATATGCACAACCAAATTGGAGCTACACCACAACTTTAGGATTTTTTCACTCTTCATGACACACTTTTATTCTTTTTTTTTTATTATTATTATTTTGGCATCCTTGTTCAACTTTTCTTTCTTTCAAGTAAGGAAAACCATGAGCTTTTCTTTTAATTCTAACTACAAGTAAACCAATGTACCTCACTTAGTATGCATACATTAATGATCCATCTTATTAAAGGTAGGAAATAATAATGTCATGATGGTTCAAGGTATGAATTTTGAAAGATTCATTAACTTTAAAGCTCAAAGTAGGTACCAAAAATAGGATATTCAATCAAAACAACAAGGATAGGCCTTTTGGCTCTAGCTCAATATCAACAATCAAAACTATGCCTATACCTCTATCATTTTTAAGTTTTAACATGCTTAATGGAAATTTTAGAAATTCATGCAAAATTAGAGGAGATAAACCAAGTGAAGACTCTCAAAACATATAATGCATTTAGGATCACACACACTCACAAGACTTTTAGGCATACAATTCCCTTAACCAATTCAATTAATTGCCCCCCTCATTCAATCATACAAAGCAAGAAATCAAGAATTCAATCCAGCATTTGAAACACATCATATAACTCATTCCAAAATCTTTTTCAGACACACACAAGACATACAATCAAATTCCTCAAAAACCAACCTCATGTAATTTTATTTCCTAAATCTTAAGTCCTAATTACCAATCCTAATTAAAAAGAAAAATAAAATGAGCTAAGAGTAAAGAAAAGAGCAATACAACCTGATGGTAAACAATTCCCACTAACGTTGCTCCAACTGCACTATTAGTTCCAATTGGTCTTGCCTCCCCCTGAAAATTAGGCCTGACCCAAGGCCATCATTGACAACGATAAGAATTGTCGGGGTGTCCTACAAGAAATAATTCAGAAAATAATAGGAGATAAAACCTCAAGTAAGAACAATAGTTAGTAAACGTATAACACATCAAGATTACAAGACTCAATTATAAACTCCTAAGACTCAATCCTAATAATAATTAATAACAAAATCAATAAATATTGGGTTGCCTCCCAACAAGCGCTTGTTTAACGTCGTAAGCTCGACGCCTATAACTTTAAAGTTCAAGGTGGCTTGAGGCATGCAAGAGAAGAATATCTCCTCCCTTCCAATTTGAGTCCACTTCCAAATTGCTTCTCCAATAAAATTCTTCCATGAGGCCAAGGTGGCTTACGATTATAAACATACGGAGTAGAATCCCCGTCCATCGTCACATGACGCATCTTCACCTTAGGCTTCCCATCATCAAATGGTGTTGGAAATACATTGAGATACACTTTTTCACCTCTTCACTCTTCACATCTGTATGAAGAGTAGGCATTGGTGCGGGAACCAACTTCCCACACACTTCTTCACAGTATTCGTGCTCATTATTCTTTATAAGGACTGGAGGGTGAATTGGATCATCACCTTTAAAAACTTCAACTCTCACCCTCAAGTCCACATCCTCTCTCACAATATCTTTCTTCTCAATTTCCTGATTTTCTATATTTACAAAACTCTCTGAATTTTCAACTCCTACCTCTTTTTCTTCCTTAATCTCTTCACTCTCTTTTTTCTCTTCTTCCTTTTCGTCTCTCTCAAATTCTTCCTCCTCTGTCATCAAATTATCACCAATCTCATCATCAATTGTATCGCCACTCCATGTGGAAATAGCTTTGCATTGCTCCTCGGAGATTCTTTGATTATTGCTTGAGAAGGGACTAACGCTCAATTTCGATATTTGTTTAGCCATCTGCCCAATGTGAGTCTCAATATTACGCAAAGAAGATTCAATATTCTTCTGAGAAGTTTTCATTGATGTCTCATGATCCAAAGATGATTGTAGAAACTTTTCCAAGGTAGCCTCAAGTTTTGTAGTTGATTCAGGCCATGTAGTGATTTGAGGCTCTAAAGCATATTGATCTTGGTAACTCGACGATGCTTGCAAGAACTTTGCCAAAGTTTCATCAAGTTTAGAAGTATGCCCATATGAATAAGAGAATGAAGGACTCCACGCACATGTATTTTGATAACTACTCCAACCCAAATAAGAATTATTTGTAAAATTGGATTGAAAAGATGGGTTAGAACAATCACCTTGCCAATGCTGAGTATTCAAATATGGCACTACTTGCTCGTGAGGCATGGTATTGAAATACATGGTGTCTTGCTTAGACCATTAGAACATGGATTAGTGTAGAGAGTAAAAAGAAGATAAAAATAACAAAAAATAGGTAGGGTTTAAGAAAACAAAAAAAGAAAAAAAGAAAAAAAAACAAGATATTAGATAAAAATAAAACTAAAATTATATGTACAAAAATAAAAAAGAAAAGTTATTTACAACCCAAATATCCAACCGAGACTAAATTGATCACCATGCTCCCCAGCAACGGCTCCAGAAATTTGTTAAGTATTTTAGAGAACTAAAATACTAACTCGTTTCAGTATAGTGGAAAAACATATTATCGTCCTCAAGGAGCAACTACAGAACAATTTAGTGCCAATATAAGACCTTGGGCGATGTTTTCAAAAGGTTTTCAATTGAATTAAATTATAAAATGAATGCTCGTAAACTAAAAGGAGTTTAAAACAATTTTAATAAATACTTGGATTTGAACTTGCTGCGTATTGTAACGATCTCTTCCTCTCTGTTAATTTCTATATTATTCGAAAGATCATTAGGTAAAATTTTCACTTACATAAGATTTCTCATTCCGTAAGATTCTGTGATAATGAAAATACATATCTCAATCTCTTAAAAATATGTGAATTCAATCACGAATAAGCAAAACCTCTAAATAAACGGTTCATAAATCAATATCTATCTCTAGGTTATTGCTTTATGAAAATCCTTTATCAGAACCTCCTTTTAAATCAAATTCTCATTCAATTGAAAAGGTTAGAAGAAAGAGAAGAAAGATTATTAAGCTTTAAACTCAACAATTAAAACAGATAAAGAGAAACAATTCAATTAATATAGAAAGGAACAAGAGAGTTTGAGTGATTACAGTGCTAGCCACGTCCAAATCCAAGAATACGAATCTAAGCTACTATCTTGAATTGAGAAACAATTGAATTCATAGATGAAAGTTACAGAAGATCTCTCTTTGCACTATTTCTATCTCTAGAATTCTCAATTTCTCCTCCCAGACTGCTTTAGTTCCTAGTGAATGAGGCTTTTTTATAGAGATCCCAAGTGGTTTATCTTTGCTCAAAATAAGATAAAATAATATCAGATAAGGTTGCTTCAGATCTTTTTTCCTTTTTCTTCACCCTTATCTTCTGTGCTTTTATCTATTTACCTGCAATCCAATAATTTAGGGATCAAATCTTATCTAAATTAGTGCAAGATAAGGATAAAACTCAAATAATCAACAAACTCTCTCTCAAATTAAGATAAGTATCGAATTTACTAAATTTAGGGGAATTTAATTAAAAGATAAACATAATATCATTTAAAATATATTCAAATTAACCACAAAATAGTTTAATAATTATCCGTCATCAGGATGCGAACAAAAAATATTCTCATGGTAGAGAGCTGACATATTCACAATTCCCCACAAAATTTGTGTATGTTGCAAGCAAGAGAATATGGCAACCAAGAAAACAAGGAACCTCAATTGGAAGACTTATTTGGGTGCCACCCTCTACTGGTGAATTATTTTACATGAAAATGATGTTACCTGTTGCTAAGGGTCCATCAAATTACGAGGAAATTAGAACAATTAACAATCAAATATTTCCAACCTTTAGAGAAGCATGCTTTGCCTTGGGATTTCTCGGAGATGATCAAGAATTTATTGGAGCTATTAGAGAAGCAAATGCATGGGGGACTGCATGTTTCCTTAGAAAACTCTTTGTCAACATGCTTTTTATGAATAGCATGCACAGACCTGAGTATATATGGCAAAAAACTTGGCATTGGTTATCTGATGATATATTATACCGCCAAAGAGGAATTTCAAGAAATCCAGGTATGTTAGGAACCTGAAATATATGTGTAGTCAATGTTGATATTTATACGCCATTCAATATGATACAATTGATAACAACAATTTATTGTGCTAATATCAGGTTTACAACTTTTTGAAGTAGAGTTACAACACATTACATTGTGTGAAATTAAAAATCTGTTACAAGGGAATAGAAGGAGTCTAAGAGATTATCCACGTTTGCCATATCCAACAGGTCATGTACCAAATGAGTATGGCAATAGGCTCATCAATGCTGAGTTAAACTATGACAAAGATTCATTAAGAGGTGACTTTAAACAATATTATTCTTCACTTACTCGTATGATTTACATAATCTTATATTCATATGTACCAAACATTCCAGTTAATATGTACAAACTGTTGCAGATGAACAGAGAGAAATTTTTACAAAAATCATGGCTGCTGTGGATTCACAAACAGGGGTTTTTTTCCTGTACGGTTATGGTAGTACAGGGAAAACATTTGTATGGAAAACTCTGGCATCAACAATTAGGTCAGAAGGAGGAATTGTTCTAACAGTTGCTTCCAGTGGAATAGCTTCACTATTGCTTCCTAGAGGTCGGACTGCTCATTCTAAGTTTTCAATTCCTATTCCAACAACCAAAAATTCCACATGCAACATTCTTCAAGGGAGTGAATTAGCTGAATTGTTAAAAGCTACAAAATTAATTATTTGGGTTGAAGCTCTTATGTGTCACAAATTTTTTTTGAAGCCTTGGACAATAGCTTGAAAGACATCCTCAAGAATAACAATCCATATGATGCCCCATTTGGTGGAAAAGTGATTGTATTTGGTGGTGATTTTCATCAAATACTACCAGTTGTTCCAAAAGGAAGTAGATCTAATATTGTTCATGCAACTATCAATGCATCATATTTGTGGGATCATTGTGAGATTTTACGATTGACCAAAAATATGCGTCTCCAAAACAACTCAGCAAGTGGTGACCAATCATCGCTACGGGAGTTTTCACAGTGGTTGGATTTAGGTGATGGGAAACTTGGAAGGCCTAATGATGGTGTTACAGAGATAACAATCCCAGATGAGTTACTTATTAAGCATTTTACTGATCCTTTGGAGGCAATTGTAAATACTACTTATCCTAATTTAATGGAAATATACAACAATCCAGATTTTTTGCAATCTAGAGCTATACTTGCGACTACTGTTGAGATTGTTAAGACAATCAATGAATACATTCTAAATCAGATACCTGGAGATGCAAGAGAGTATTATAGTGCTGATAGTATTGATAAATCAGACAATCTTCAAAATCCTTCGTTTGACACTCTCACTCCAGAGTTTCTAAATTCATTGAAAACTTTTGGACTGCCTAATCACAAGATTAAGTTGAAAATCGAAACTCCTATTATGTTGTTTAGGAATCTGGACCAACCAGAGAGATTTTGTAATGGTACTAGACTTATAGTCACAAGACTTGGAAATCATGTCATTGAAGCAAGAATCATTTGTGACACTAATATTGGACAATTGACATACATCACAAGGAGGATTTATCTCCTTCACAATCACCATGGCCTTTCAAGCTTATTAGGAGACAATTCCCCTTCATGATCTCATATGCTATGACAATTAACAAGTCTCAATATCTAGAATGCAAAGTAAAGAAGGATTGCATATTTTGATCATGGACCAAGAAGGCAAACCAACAAATACTACAACTAATGTAGTATACAAAGAAGTTTTTCAAAACCTGTAAATGAGGTAAACCCCTAAACGAAATTTTCATTCCTATCTACTATGCAACTGTTAGTAAGTTATTGACAGCTTTTATTGGAAATTCTACAAATTACAATACAATATTGGCAGTTTTTATTGGAAATATTGCAAAATCCCTGTCTGGATCAACATTTCAACAATACTTGCTTTCCCATACAAATTATATAGTTTATTTCAACTATGCTTTTCATATTTAACACATTTATTATACAATAATTGATAGATTTCATAATAACTTATTTTTTTCTGCCAACAATTAGGTGAACATTTGCATGATGTTTTTTTGGATCTTGAAGTATTATCAACAACTTTGCGCCACAATTTTTTTGTCTACAGGTATGTAATTCAACAATATTTGCTTCTCCATAGAATTTATATACTTTGCATTTGAATGTGAGAAAGAAGCAAATAGTATTACGAAGTTACAATTATGTAGCATTTGCTTTCCCATACAATAGGTGTTCATAACAATATTTGCAAGCTGATTTATTGGATCATGAAGTATTAGCAACAACTTTGCTCCACAATTTTTTTGTCATGTAATTCAACAATACTTCCTTTCCCATACTATTTGTTTAGTTTATTACAACTGTGCTTTTCATATTTTACACATGTATTATAAAATAAGTCATTGATTTCCGAATAATTTAATTGGCAAATAATAGGTGTTCAAGATATTATCAACAAGTTTGCTCCACAATTGTTTTGTCTACTAGAATGTAATGATATCGTAAATATGTGTTTATATATGCTTCCATATAATTCATTGTTTCTTTTCCTTTATATAAATAACATTGACAAGACCCCCGCCATGGAATAGTTATTTAGTTGAACAATTGTATGATTGCAAGTAAATTGGTTAATTTGTTTGTTATCTTTTTCAGTGCAGGTTGTAGCAAACACATTGTCTTCACAGATTTTTTGTAGATGGTGACAGCTATACACCTATGGTTAAATTCAATTTAGTTTTTTTGGACACTAATGTTAAATAGGCTAATATTATGAAATACATTGTCAACTGTTGAATTTTATATTGAGCTAACAACTATTATCACAATGTTAGTTACTCTACACAATCTTTTCTTTGTCCAACTTCTAATAGATTGTTATTGCATAATTTCAACTGTAAATATGTTAAAAAGGTCGCAATTGCGTAGCATCACACGTAAACCAACGACGAGAACCCGTGCGGACGCACGGGTCGGTTACAAGTACTATTGGAAAAACATGTATAGTGGCTGAAGACTCTTCCCTTGCTGACACATGTCATGCATTTTTTGTCCACATCCATTCCAAAAGTGAAGCCTTTTCTGAAATTTTAAATTTGAATTCAAGTCATTGTCTACTGTGTAATATCCTACAGATGTTTCTTTTTTCCAAACTTACTGGGAAACAATAAAAAAAATCCTTTCCATTGTTCCATCTCACACACCAAAACCATTTTCACTACAACCAAAACATTTTCCTTCTGTTCCAAAAACACTCCGACGAAGAAAATGAAAAGCACATATTAGCTATTTCATCAAACTAAGGAATGGGCATGAAGAAAACCACAAAAAAACTACAAACTTGAAGCCCTTTTCTTTCTCACTGCCGAACCCTCCACGACGATTCATACGCTCGCAAGTTCTTCACCATCCCACACCTCTATTCATTGCGTCTCCAGCATCCCCTACAGAAACGATGTAAGTTTCTCCAACCCCCACCATCTTAGAATCACTCATCTTCTCTTCTATGAAGATTCCAGTTTCTATTTAACCCTCTTATTTGATTTTTCCCACAATCATCTTTCTTAGAGACATATTCCACATTTTTGCTACCTGATGCCATATGTTCTGTTTTCCCTGGTGATAGTTAAATGTAATCAACTCCTCCATTTGAAGCCCTTGGGGCTACGGACAAAGAGAAGTCTTTGTAGAATTATTTTTCCAGATTCACACTTCATTTGTAACGGGTATCTAGCCTTCTGCATTAAATTCAAATATGGTATGTTTCAGTGGATGTACTGCAATGGCTTCCTTACTCTGTCCTAGAAGTTTCTTTCTAGATATTTTATTTTAGTCACAAGCAAAAGTTATTATACATGCAATTAAAAATGGTAATGGTTGACTGTCGTTTGGTTTTGCTACTATCTATTAAACCATATGGTAAATCAGTATAAAGTTGGTTGTGGTTCGATGTTCCTATGAAGGCAAGTAAATTTACCAAGAAGAGATGATGATTCTTTTCCTTAAATCTTTTTGAGATTTATTTATATTTATGTAGGGTCAAGTAAATGTTTGGTCTAGGATTCAGATTTTTTCCCCCACTATCTTTGTTTTTCTTAATGGTAGATTATTAATAGTATGTTTGCTCTAGATGTTTATTTGTGGTCCTGTTCTAATGTATCAATTAATTCTTGCTTTTTTCATGTTAGCCTTTGTAGGTGTACGAAATTGCTTTTATTTTTTTGAACCAGTCAGAGCAGTGTGAACATTTTTCAATTTTGAAAGCACTCCTGACTAGATTATCCTTGAGGTCTCCTTTTTATTGCTTACATTATGCATTACACTGTACGTCAGAAGCTCAAAGTAGATTTACAGACTATAGTGTTGTACATGAGTATCAAATGGCAATTACTCTAATCATACATTATGCTGATTGAAATAATTTCTCTTGTAGATCATTTGAATTTCCAACCCGAAAAATCTTTCGGTTATGCACTGGATGGCAAACCTAATCACACAGACATCAATTTCTCTAATGAGAACAGGTAGATTCCTCTTGCCTTCCTATAATCCCTTGCATATTTGTCTTTTGGAAGTACATTATATTATATTGTTTTGTTATATATTTTCAACCAGTTTTCATTTATTCTTATAACTTGGCCAAGCCTCCATAAACAATTATCCCTTCACATTATTTACCAAAAATAATTGTAAAACAAAGTTTCATTTGATGTTCTTGGCAGTAACATAGCAACATTCTTCCAATCAAATAGAATATTGTAAAACACGGTTTAGAGAGTGTGACATTGTTTACTTTGAAACATGCAGATGATTGCTATGTGCCTAAACCTTTAACTTTTGATTTCCAAATTCATATTTTCTTCTTTTAGAAAATATGCTTCTTGACCGAAATTACAGAAGATTTTTAGAAAATATGCTTCTTTTAGAATAACAGATGATTTTTGTTAACCACTAATTTTTTTTTGTTAATTTTTATTATTGTAATCCATTGGCATTTTTTACTCAATATTTGGGATTTGGTTGCATGTTTAATGACAATAACAGAAAAAGAAGAAGGAAGAGAAGGCCAAGGAGAAGGAGCTAAATGATTTGTTCAAAGTCGCTTTTATCAGCCTAAAGTTCCAGTTGGTAATCAATTAATCTTCTCACTGCTATTCTGGCATAGAAATTTCTTCTTCCTCTTTCTTTTGTTTTTTTTTGTTCCTTTTTTCTCCAATGATTTTACTTATTCTGTGTTGCTAGAAATTAATATGTCAGAATCTGAATTTGGTTAGGTGTTGATCCCAAGTCCATATTGTGTGAGTTTTATAAAGCGGGACAGTGTGCTAAGGGCTTCAAAAGCAAGTTCTCACATGATTTGAATGTTCAAAGACTTTTGGATTGTAAACTAGGGTTGTGATCAATTTACGGTGTTTACTATTGAATTTTGAATCCAAAATATGGTCACAAAATCACGAATGCATTGACGAGGACTCATACGAACGCACGGATCAATTTGCATTATAAACTGCTTGAATTTTACCACATTGATATAGGTCATCAAATAGACTTAAATTTTTCAATAAATACAAAGTACTCCCCACGTTCCCTTTTATCGGTCTTCGTTTTGGAAAAAAATAAATTGTTTCTTTCTATCTGTCTTTTCGAGAATTCAAAGAAGCATTTATAGCTACTTTTCTTAATATACTCTTTTCATTTATTACTTTTTGTATTAACATGAAATAGAGAATTAATGATTTTTAAGTTTCAATAAAGGTATAGTAGACAATTATCTCATAGTGTGAATTAACCTTAAAAGACAGATAAAAAGGAACATAGATAGTAACAATAATAACAAAAAGATAGACTATCCATAGGACTTTGCTATCATATTTAGCTAACAAAAAAGTCTTTAAAAAATATAATTATATTGCATTTATATTTTTTAATATTTATATTAATTTTAATTAAAATTTCTGACACTTAGTACAAGAATAATTATTTTTTAATAACCAAATTATGTTATTTACTATATTCATTTGACATCATTATTTTCTAAATATTGAATATGTATTTTAGAGTATACTGCTTGAATTTTACTAAAAAAACTTTATGTCATCTTAGATTTAGGATAAAAATACAAAAAAATAATAACAATAAAAAGATAGACTATCTTAAGGGTTATGCTATAATTTTGAAAAGAAATTGAAAAATATAACTATGTGGCATTTATATTTTTTTTACAACTATATTAAATTCAAACAAAATTACTAGATTGAGTACGAGATAAATTATTTTTTAATAACAAAATTACATTATTTATTATATTCTTTTGACATGATTACCTTTTTACATAAAAATTTGACATTGAATATGTATTTTAGAGTATACTGCTAGAATTTTACCACATTGCTTTAGGTCATCAAATAAAATTACTAATATTGAGTACATGATAAATAAATTTTTAATAACCAAATTACATTGTTTACTATATTATTTGACATGTTTACCTTTTTATATATGAATTTAATATTGAATATGTATTTTAGAGTTAACCGTTTGGATTTTACCACATTGCTTTAGATAATCAAATAAACTTAAAATTTGCAATAAATACAAAATAACAATAATAACAAAAAGATAGACCATCCACGAGACTTTACTATCATATTTACAAACAAAAAAGTTTTTGAAAAATATAACTATATTGCATTGATATTTTTTTTAATTATATTAATTTTAATTAAATTATTGACATTGAGTATGAGAATAATCATTTTTTAATAACTAAATTACGTGATTTACTATATTCATTTGACATCATTACCTTCTCAAAATTAGATTTTGCAAAAAGTGCAAAGAAAAATAATAAAAAATTATTTGTAAAAAAAAAATATTTGAAAAATATAATTATGTACAAAAAAATTTATTTAAAACTTATTAAAACATATACACATATTTGTTCCATGCATTTTTTTTGCTAAATATATGATTTAAGCTATAATAATATAAGTAAAATATACAAATGATTTATTGCAAATTTATTTAAAAATATCATATATATATATATATATATATTTGAAATGTGCGAAAAAAATCAAACCCTGTGCATCGCATGGGTTTGTAATTGGTTTAACTAAACAAACAAGTTCAAACTTTAAGTTGGGCTCGAATATTTAAATGAGTCAAGCCTAAGCTTTATAAACTTAATATTAAGAGCTCGTGAGTCTCTGATATATATATATATATATATATATATATATATATATATATATATATATATATATATATATATATATATATATATATATATATATATATATATATATATATATATATATATATATATATATATATATATATATATATATATATATATATATATGAAGTAATAAAATGTATGATCTTTATTTCTCCATACAAATTAGTAAGTAATATATATTGTAAATGTTTTAGGTGAGTGAAGCACCACATAAGTTATTGACTTTGCGAGAGTAGTTCACATAAGTCTTTGAGTAGTTCACATAAGTTCCTGAGTTATATGAAGGTTTACTTTGGTTTCTTAGTTAGTAAGAGTAGTTCATTTATATCCCTGAGATTATTCATTTAGGTCTCTGAGTTTACAAAAATAGTTCACTTAGGTCCTATAGATTATCAAACTTCAGGGACCTAAGTAAATAATTGTTTGGCAATCTCAGAGAACTAAATGAACTTATTTGCAACTCAGGGATTTATGTGAACTATTTTTGAAAACTCAGGGACTTAAGTGAACCTTTGTACAACTCAGAGGCCTATGTAAACTATCATTGTAAACTCAAAGAATAAACTGGTAATTATTTCTTTTTTAGCTTATTAAATTAGAATAGTAAATTATTTATTAAATATAGAATTAATAAATTTAAATTAAGAAGAATTGTACATAGAAAAGTAATTAAATAAACAAGTCCAAAAAGCAAAGCTCAAGCATCTTTTTTTTTTCCTATCAAGCCAAGCTCAAACTTGTAATTTGGCTAGTTCAAATAAATGAATCAAGTTTAAGCCTTTTTTTTTTCTTGCAAGCCAAACATAAATTTTAGATACTCGCTCGACTCGACTCGTTTTCACCCCTAGATACTTCTTAACTAAGTAGAAGATATGAATAGTCTAAGGTTATTCCTTAAGGTGGGCCTCTTTCTGAAAGTTTCATTCAATAATAACCTATGTTTTTTATGAGGTTTTATTCCTTAAGGTTTGTGGTTGATTGGTATGATCTTGACCGGATTCATGATTTTCAATGTACCAAGAGAAGGCTTCACACAAAATTATAATGGAAAGCTAAATAAAACAAAGGCTTAAATATGTTTTTGGTCCCGGTAAAATAGGGGTCTTTTGATTTTAGTCTCTCAATTTTTTTTTATATTAGTCTAATATTTTAAAGAAATAATTTGATTTTAGTTCCTATTAACTGTCACTTTAGGGATTAAAACCATACAATCTTCTCAAAGTGTTGGATTAATGTCAAAAAAATATTTTATAGAGATTAAAACCAAAAAATCCCAATTTACAAGGACTAAAAACATATTTAAGCCTAAAATAAAAAATTGGAAAAAAGGGGTAGAACCTAAAAAATATATAGCAACCTCAGAAGTTGTCACAAAAAGAAAAAAAGATTTGCCATCGTCGTTTTTGTCGCAAAGTTGTGACTGCCGGATTTTGCGACGACTTGATGACCGTCACTAGGCCGTTGAGAAGTCTTCATTGGTAATGGTTTTTGCCACCGTTTTTTGAATGGTTATTTTAATTTTCAAAGCATTATTGTAGTACACACTCCATAATTGAGAAAAGAATTAGGAGGGATAGATAAAACCCTAACATTTTAATAAGAATCGTCACAATTGCCATAATCTCATGATTGATGAACCATAAAAGAACCATCGCCACAAAAATATGAAAACCTTTAGTAAGATAAAAAAGAGGTTAAAGAGCTCTAAGAGACGCACCAACCTTTTAAAAAACTCTTTTTATTCAAATCCAAACTTCTTCTCTTAATGAGCTTAAAAACAACGGTGGTCTAGTCCACTAACAAAATGAAACTATTTATTTAATTACTAAATTAAATAATTAAACCTATAACCTAAAATAAAAATAAAAACAAAGATAATAATAATTATCTTCTTATATTCACATCATTCACTCCTTTTTTTTTTTGGGGGACTGTTAACCTCAAATGTAAAGCTTTCAACCTTCTTTGATTTGCCCAAAATATTGCTCCAATTTCAATCACAAATAGAATCAGATTGTAGCGTAATGTTTGAATCACAACCTGATTTTTTCTTTGTCACTCATTTGTCTCTCTCTTTTTTTTTTCTTTTTTTTTTTTTTCAACTTAAAACAATATCAAAAGAGTGCTTCATAGCAAAAGACTGAATGCAATCACTTTATAAATGCTAATTAATAGTTGGATAGTATAGCACTCAATTTGCTAATCAATTCTCAGATTGCACAATCAATTGAATTCAATAAGCTAACAAAAGGAAGTAAAACTTCAACTATTTATGCTAATTTTCAAATAGGAACTATGCTCTTTTTTTTTTTTTTCCTTGGATTTTTTTTAAACTTATCTTTTTAACGCTACTCTTTTTGTAAGATTTTTTTAACTCAGTTTTTTCTTTTCTTTTATTTTTCAAGAGATCAACTTTTGTTCAGATCTATTACAAGATCAAACGCATGACCAATACTTCTGACATAATAAAATTAAAACATAAAAATAATTTGATTATTAAACTAAAGAAAAATTTATGACCGTAAATGCAAATGAAAGTCAAAATAGATATAATGATGATGATGATAATGATAACGATGATAATAATAATAATAATAACAATAATAATAATAATAATAATAATAATAATAATAATAGGGCTCTATCTTAAGTTCATATAAGACAATCAATGGTATATTTCCATGCCACCAAATGAGGACCCTTAGAAGATATTGTGGTTTTCATTTCTTATTTTATTCATATGGTTTTCACTATCATTTGTTTGACATTGTGTCAAGTTAATAAAGAGAGAGAGTGAGAAATCATTGATGAAAAGGGGAAAAAAATCTGAAGAAAAATTAGTGTTGAAAAAGAAGAAGAAGAGAGAAGTGAAGTAAAGGAAAAATTAAAGTTGAGTGTAAAACAATACTCTTAAAAGTATATCTACATGAATCAATGCTCAAGATTTGAATAGAGATATTTGTACTCAATCCATGTCAATAGTGGTAGTGATATCCATGTCAATTAAAAGAAAAATTGCACAATTATTGAATAGAATCAGCATTGAAGTGTGAAAATCAAATATAAGATTGGCCCAATATCAATAAAAAAAAGGCATGTTTTAGTAGCACTATTTAAGATATAGAGCAATTTTGGGATGAAGAGATTCAAAATTTGATGATAAAGTTTCTTAAAGAAAGAGGGAATCATGTGAACTTAAGTACTCAATTACTATTATATTTATTTTCATTTTCATTTTCATTTGCCATTTAGGTCTTAACTCTTTTTTAGTTTAATAATTAAAATTTTTTTATGTTTCAACTTTATTATGTTTGTAGGTTTGGTTAGACTTTTAAACCTTTTAGAGTTTATTGTTTATTATAAATACTTATGTAATGTACACTCCTCTAGGAAGCAAGTTTGAATTTTAACAAAAACTTCAGAGTTTTCTTTTGGAAGAAGCTGGTGTGTCTCTTAGGACTCTTTTGTCACTCTTTGATCTTATCAAAGGTTTCTTTGCCTTTGGCTTATCAATATTGAGATTATGGCACGTCTTCGACTCCTTTTGTGACGATTCTTACAAAGGTTTCACTTTTGTGACTATTCTTATAAAAAAAAGGTTCGTGCTTATCATTCATAATTTCTTTGTCAATTTTGGAGTGTGGTGCTCGTATCATTATTTTTTTGTTTATTTTATTTAGTTTTTCATTATGAATTTGTGTAAAACCTCTTAGTAGAATGGTCGTCAAAGCTATCTATCATACTTTTTTGTGGAAGAAGGAAAATCATGCATGATGCTCTATTTACCAAGCAAACTTGTTTTTGTAGACATATCTCTCGGGATGATTAATTTACCTTCATGTCCTTCGTGATTGTCACTTATCCTTACAAAGAATAGATCTCTAAAGCTTATGCATTGGAATTTTAATTTATTAATTACATGTTTGACATTGCTAATACTCAATGTAACCATAACGAATAATTTAATGGTTATAGTGAGAACACCACCCAATAGCAATAGTGCACATCCACATAAGCGAACTCAGCTTGGCAAACTCACAGGTGAAGGCGTTTATGTGCTTGAGCCTCTAGAACTGCAAGATGTTAATTTGATCTACTATCTGCCATTTGCAGTTGTAAAGGCTTAAGTACATAAACACTGCCATCTCTGTGAGACTAGCAACAAATTGGGTTCACTTATATGGATGTGTAGCTATTGCTATTAGGTAGGTGTTCTCACAACATTAATTTGAGTATTAGAATTTTTAAATATATGACGAATAAGTTAAAATTTCAATAAAGTTATACACCCACGTGTTAAATAAAATTGTGCAATAGTAATAGGTAATAGTAATAGGTAAGAATGCAAAGCATAATTAAAGTTATATTTGCTAACAACTGATATATACTACTCACTCCGATTTCGATTATAAGCAAAAATAACTAATTTTACACTTATCAAATAATTAACCTAATTTAATATTATTAGTTCTAAGTAAAAAATAACTTGCTTTTCTAGATTACCTCCTATCAAATTTATTATAGAGAGAAACATGTTTATTACTCCCTCCGGTCCTAAATGTAGGTCACTTTTAACCGAATTACCAGAATCAAGGAGTGAAAGTTATTTCATTAAATTTGTCTTAAAATAAAGCTCTTTTCCAATTATACCCCTAAAATAAATATCCACCCAACAAACTCCACTAATAAATGCTTATTTCTCTTCTCTTTTCAATTTGTCTTTATTTTTTTGTCAAATTTTCTCTTTAATATTATTTAATTTTCTTGGGAGTACTTGCTATATGGGAAACATACGATCATTAATTAAATTTTCAATTATTACTAATTGAACATTGAATAATGTTTAAGGGTAAAATTGTAACTTTCTAATAATTGCAATAGGTGGTGACTTACATTTTGGACCAAAAAATTTTTTAGTTGGTGACCTACATTTAGGACCAGAGGGAGTAGTTATTACAAGTAGAAGGTAAATTAATTATTAGGGGTATTTTAGATTTTTTTTATTAAATGCAACAAAAGTAGTTAAACTTGCTTATAATCAATAACATAGGATTTTCCAAAAAGTTACTTATAATAGAAAGTAGAGGGAGTATGATGCAATATTTACAATGTTAAATCATGATTGCAACTTATTGCGGGAAGCCAGAAAATCATTATGAAAAATAGCAGATAGCGTCGTGAACAAATAGCAAAAGTTCATATCGTAGAAGAAATTAACCTATATACTATTATAAATATGGAATATATAAGTTGTAAAAGAAATAAAAAATATCAAACACAAAAATAAACTAGAAGCAGCAGCAACATATCATTAATTCACAAGTTTCAAACAAAATAGTGAGTTCAAAACTCTGAAATAATGCTAACCCTTCATAAAAAAGGTTTTTATGATCCTTAAAACTTCCAAAAAGTGAGAATGGTCCTAAAACAAAAAAGGAGAATGATCCAAAAACATTGAAAAAAGTGAGAATAATTCTAAAACCTCAAAAAAAAGATAATTTAATCTTGTTGTCCAACATTCTCATCGACATAAACATTGTCATCATTTTCAGAGAGTGAAGCATATCCTTCAACTTCGTGGGTACAATCATTGTATTTGTTGAAAATTGACTTTAAACAAGGGTAAATTTAGTATATTGTACTATTTTTTTATAAGACATGATATTAAATAAGGTTGTTAGTAATTTTCCTAATTCGTGTGAACTGGTTAGAGGGTCCTATAAAAAGGACAATAAATAGTATTTAGGGTAACATCAAATACAAATTTCTGCATTACTAAACAAGTTGCGTTCATTACTATGAAACAATAATAATACTAAAAAAATGTGGCAAAGAAGAGTATGTTACTGACTTTTTTTCTTCCGCATTATTATTATTAGCATCATGCAATCCAAATAAGAAAATCCCTTCATGTACATAATACTCAAATTGCAATTTATGAAGCAACAGATCTTACATGTTTCAAGGAGGTTTTATCTTCTTCCCTTCACACATATGCACATCTTTCTTTTTATCTTGACTCATTGATCTTTTTCCATCTTTTCTTATAATTGGGTTCAAGTACATAAATGCTTCCATCTGTGGGACTAGCAACAAATTGGGTTCGTGGATGTGTAACTATTGTTGTTAGGTAAGTGTTCTCACTACAACATTAATTTGAGTATTAGAAATTTCTAATATATGATAAATATGTAAAAATTTCAATGTAGTTATTCACTCATGTGTCCAATAAAGTTGTGCAATAGTAATAGGTAAGAATGTAAAGCATAGCTGAAGTTATATTAGCTAACAATTGATATCCACTACGATGCAATGTTTACAATGTTGTGAAATTGCGATTGCGGCTTATCACAAGAAGCCAAATATAATAGCAGATAGTATTGTGGGCAAATAGTGAAAGTTTATATCGCGGATGGAATTAACCTATTTAACCTATATACTAATAAAAATATGTAATTATATAAGCGGTATAATAAATAAAAAATAGTTAGCAAACACAAAAAAAAAACTAAAAGTAGCAACATATCATCAAATAACAAGTTTCAAACAAAATTGTGAGTTCAAAACTCTATAAATTTATGCTAACCCTTCATAAAAAAAGGTCGGTATGATCGTTAAAACTTCAAAAAAGAGAGAATGGTCCTACAATAAAAGGGGAGAATAATCCTAAAACATCAATGAAAGATAATTTAATCTTGCTGCCCCTCATCTTCATCGACCTAAAAAATGTCATTTTTGTTTGAGAGTGAAGCATATCCTTCAACTTTTTCTCCTATTGAATCCTCCTCCAAATCATGGTCTTGCAACTCTTCTTCTGATTCTTGAGAGGCATATTTATATTCCACTTTCTCCTCCACTTTTTATTTTCTTCTTCCATTTGAATGCCTCTTCTTGAACCCCTTTTCTTCTTCAAAGAAACACTTTCGAGATTGTGATATTTTCTCTAACCTCTTACTTATCTGATAGGCTCATCAACTCGTGCTACATACCTTACAAAATTTTTTCCAATCAAGCCCATCATCATCATCTTCAAAAATCCTTTCATTTCCATCATGATCCTCCATTCTCCCAAGTAGCCACTCATTATAATTGTCAATATCATTAAATGATATTGCTTGAATTTTATCCCTAATGTTGTTGATTGTATTTTACATACATGCATGTTGTCCTCAACCTTATTAATCTTCTTTGAATAGATATATGATAGTAATAAAATATCATTAGAGTCATTAAATTAAATAAATTGAATAAAGAATTAATTTTACCTAAGAGATTTATAGCTTATTTTCAAACACGCTCCAATTGCTTTCACATCCTGATGCACTACATGTCAAGCTTAGAATTTTTATAGCTAGAGCTATTGCAAGTTTGCAATGGACTATGCAAATATTCGCCACCATTCATCTATAATTACAAATAAAAGTAATTTATACATAATTACATTTATAAATACCATTTTGCAGTTGAAATTTTAAAGGAGAAATTTTATAATACTTTGTAATTCCTAACCTGGTGCAAGTTTGCTCCTTGATGAGATTGCAAACGGGCTGCAAAAAAAGCAATTTGCTCTTGAACACAAATACAAGGAGGTGTTTAAGATAAAATAGATGGACAATTCAACTTCATCGTCCACTACATGTAGTTAGTCATTTCTTGAACTCGGAGTTTTTTTTTATAGTAATCCCTTAGTTGAGTATGATGTTGAGGTGAACACTGAGTTATTTCAATGCATTAGGAGGAATTAAGTTTTATCAATTTTTTCTTTCAAAAATTTCAATTGTAAAATGGTATTTGTAAACGTAGCAAAATTGTGGCCGAATGTTTGCATCGTCCACCCAAAACTTGTAACAGTTGGCTATAAAATCCTAAGCTTAGCATGTAGTGCATCGGGATGTGAACACAATTGGAACGTGTTTAAGAAAGTAAGAATAAGCTATAAAACTCTAAAGTGAAATTATTTATCCAATCTAATGACTCTAATGGTATTTTATTACTATGACTGATTCATTCTAAGATGAGGAAGAGGTTTGAGCATCACAGGCTACACAACTTAGGTATGTAAAATACAATCAATATCTTTTTGGGGAGATACATTAGGTATGTAAATTCCATTCATGATATAAACTTCCGTTATTTGCCCGCGACGGTATTCACTATTTTTCATGACGAATTTTTGGCTTTCCACGTGATCATAATGCTATAGTACAAGGGGGATAAAGTCACTAGTATGAAAGAGCACTTTAGTCAGAAAAGAGGGGCAGCTGAAGTAGAAAAGAATCAAATTTGTCTTCTCTTGTGGCACTCCGCTAGTTCTTAAATCAAGAGAAGAAAATTTTCTAAGGGGAGGCTATTTCATCATCTCTTCATCTTATTTTTCTTTTGAATTAAATTATGTGTAGCCAAAACCCTTTAGTTAGGATGTTGATTAGATTGGATTTGAATTTGTATGGATGATTATGACTTGTTTCTTGGTTCCTATTAATGATATTTAGAGTTTCTATTTGTTCATCACAAAATTCTAACTCCATACCATCACTAGAACAAAAAGGGAAAATTGCGGTGGTTATTCTACTTTGCAATTTGTGGCCACCAAATGCATCTCGCACTAGATCCTAAACTGCCACACTTTCTGTTTTCAGGAGGTCATTTTGCAACGCTTTTTGAAAACCGCCAGAACAACCACCAGTGTACTATTGTGGCGGTTTGTAAGTGATTTGCAGTGGTTTTAACCGTGGTTTGTAAGTTCACTAAGTTGGTTTCTCAAAAAACTTTTAACAATGATTTTTTACGTAGTTTGTGTTTAAGCTTTATTTATCGTCAATTTTAAATCGTCGCTATTTTCTAACATACTATATTGCCTGCATTTTAACGGCAGTTTTTGAACCACCTTCAAACATCTATTTTGGTTTTTTTTTAAAAAAAAAATTAGGATAATTTTTTTCATTCTTTTTCTAGATATTTGCATTCAAGTAGTTTTTTTTTTTTTTTTTTGCAATTTAATCCTATGTCCATTTCAATAGTTTATTAAATTTACTTGAACTTCAAATTTTTACAAGTCTAAAAACTAAAACATTTAAAATGAAGATTAATGTTTCGCATACTATAGAGAATTATAAATATTGATGTTCATAAATTAATCAATTTTATTTTTTCAAAACACACAATTCAATGGATTCTAAAAGTTAATTGTTCTAGCATAAGTGTTACTATTGAGCTAAGCATAAATTCTATTGCAGTGAAGTTGATGGTCCATGATTACCATTTGAAGAGCATCATACTTCTGGTGATGAACCTAATTAAATCTACAACCTGAAATTAAAAATAAAAACTATTCTAATTAGCAACAAGAAAACCTAAAAGTTGTGAATATGTTTCACGAAGTATCCCATAAAATATATTTATACCAAACTTAATATTAATTCCTAGTCAATAAATATACTCACTCTTTTCCTTTTTATTTGTTTAGATAGAGAAACTTTTTTTGTTTCTAATTATCTGTCCACGTGTATTTTAAGGTAGTATTAATTGCATTTTTATCTATTATACTCTTATGTTTAATTGGGTACTAATTAATACTCCACTATTGAAACAATAAAACAACGAGAGATAAATGATAATATATATAGGGACTTTCAAAATTATTTTGATGAAAACAAGAGTAATGATTGCATTTCTTAATAAGTTTGTTTTACCCACAAGTGGACAGATAAATAGGAACTTAGTGAGTATAAATAAAAGGTGGATGTGACCTTAAAAGCAAGGGATAGAGAAAGCAAAAAATGTTATGTTCACTCTTCAAATATGTGCTAGGTAATGAATGTTACACCACATGATCCTTTCCATAATCAGATTTGGATTATGGTTTGAATCTTCTTATGCAACTCTAAAGTAATATAGTCTTGCTCTTCTTTAGATGATTCTTGATGTGATCTTGACCTTTAGTGAAGAATCTTGAGATCTTAAGATTTTGCTTTCCTTTTTCTTGATGTGTGTTCATCAGACTTGTAATTTGAATTCTTAGCTAGCATATATGATCATGTAGACTTGATCTGTAGATTTCTGCAAAAGAACTTGAGTGTTAATGATATTGGATGTTGTTTGTTTGCCAAGAGCTTGTGGCTCAAATGGCATAAGGAGAAGTTCTTGGAGCTTGAGGGGAGGGGTTTAATCCCCGGTAGAAAGATTTAGGAGCAATGTGGTGTGGGGATGTGTGTTTGAGTAATACTCTATGAGATGATAGTCTCAAGTATAGGAATTTTGCACACTCAAGTAGACTCTTAGATCTTAAAGCATCTAAGATTTGCCTTAAATTTTCTTAGTCAATAATTTGTTTGTTCATTAAAATATACTCCCTCCGTTACAAAATATAAGCAAAAAATACTTACTGCACACCCCTTAAGAAAATTAGTTAAATTTATTAAATTTTGTTGAAATCAAGTAAAAAATATGTTTATTTCCTAATTTATCCCTAATTATTAAATCTCTCTTAGTGTTGGTTTCAACTTTCAACCACAAAAAATTTAACACTACTATGAGGAAGTAGAAAGTCTCTTCTCTCTCCTAGCCAAATTAATGAATTATAAAGAATAAAAAGTAAAATAAATAAGAGCATTTTAAGTATAATTTAATTTAATATGATCAAAACAGTTACATTTACTTATAAAAAATAACATAGAACTTTTTAAAAATTTGCTTATATTACATAACGAAGGGAGTATGTAATATGAGGGTTTTGACTTAACATCATCTATCCTCTTATACAAAGTTTATCCTCTCCATTTCTTCACAAACACTGACCTGAAGAGCTTCAAAGAGGCTTCTTCTCAACTTTGGATGCCTTGACAAGAAACAAAACATGGTCTCTATGAACCATCCCTCCTAGAAAATATAGCATAGGTTTCAAATGGGTTTGCTGAATGTAGGTGATGCTATTGATTCTCACCAATTAAAGGCCTTCTGCACAAAGTCACAAACACTTGAGTATTAAAGACCTTGGAGAGGTGAACTATTTCCTCTGCCTTAAAGTAGCACCTATAGAAAACAATTTCTGCTCACTACATGTTCATTGGAGACAATCTAATTTCATAAGCAAAAAATACCAATCTAAGCTTACTAGGGGTGTCACTAAATATGATTTTTTGTATTTTCTCTCACCTTATTGCTTATGTACCCTTCTTTGTATTTGTTACATTTTGTTGATTGGGTCTCTAGGTGTTATGTTTAGTGATAGGAGTAGTCAAGTTAGAGTTTATTTGAAACAGTTTTATTTTTAGTTTTTAAAAATTATATTATAAAACAGTTTTAGAAAAAATGAGAACAATATTCAATATAAATTTGTGTGTAAATTCAGAAAACGGAAAACCAAAACAAATTTTAGGTGTTTTCAAATTTTAGTTTTTAAATACTGAAAAACAAAAACTGCTCCTGAAAATTGTTTTTAAAACTAGTGTACCAAACGAGTTTTTTAGTTTTCTGTTTTTAAAAACAGAAAACTATTTTCAAAAACAGAAATCAAACAAGTGTTTAGTTTTCTGTTTTTTCTGTTTTCTTTACTTTTCTTGATTTGTATATATTGATGAGGCTATCAATAGAATAATAGATTGTAACTTTTCTTTTAAAACCAATAAAATTAATGCCTATTTGTTCCTCCTCTTGCCTGCGATGGAATTCATTTCGGCCATGGATCATGTATGCATCACCTTCTTCATTGGTTCACATAGAGCAATTAGTGATGGTTCTTTGGTTCTAGTTGTTTGTAACTCCTTTACGAGGTTCTTGTGATTGTTCTTGTAATCTAGTACTCTCTCCGTCCCTAAATGTAGGACCCTCTATAAAAAATACACGGAAACTAAGGAGTATGAATAAACTCATTAAATATGTCTATAATTTGTATTAGCTTCCAAAAAATACCCTTTTTATTTTAGTAAAACTCATAACTTCACTCTCTCTCCACTTAATTAATGTTAAGGGTATTTAAGTAAAAGAATCTTTAATTTGACACAAAATTTGTAAGAGAGTCTAATTTTTTTGTAGAGAGTCTTACATTTAGGGACGAAATGAGTACTTTCTATATTCTTATTAATAATATCCTTTGATTTATTAAAAAAAAAAGAGTACAAAATTACTAAAATACGAACATATATATATATATAAATAAATAAAAGCTTGACAACTTCCAATGACAGAGAGCCCCACTTTCAAATCTGGGAATTACAAAAACAATCTCTAAAAACTAAAACATACTAAATGAGAAATATACATATAAGAAAAGGGACTATGTTGTGAATCGGAATTTGGAGAAGAAGATGAGATTGAGAAATAACATAAAAGAAGGAATTGAATAACAGAGAAAGAGAACTAGAATAGAAAATTAGAGAGAGAACATAAATTTAGAGAGGAAGAAGAGAAACGGATTTGGAAAGAAAGATTTAACTCATATTTTTATTGATTTCTTTCTTATACATTTAGCACAATTATATAATAAACTCATATGCTATTCTAGAATATTCCTAATATTTATTGAGCCAAACTCATTATATAACTCCTAAATTATCTAAACTATAAAATACTAATTATAAATCCTCTAGTATCTATATCATAACATCACTCACCCCTTCACAGACACCTTGTCCTCAAGGTGTAAAAATAAAGAAAATTATGCCTAATATTACTGATAAAATAAAAAATTAAGTAAACTGATATTTAAATCGAGTCAACTAGTAATTCCTAATATCCTAATATATGGCTTATTATTATTTTAAAATGAGACCCATTATTATTATTATTATTTTTTCCTTCTCTTTCAATCACGTGTCACAGAGCATAGGATGATTAATCCACTCCTTGCACCTTCTATGCTGAACGAGCATATGGGGTCCACGTGTAGAAGTTTGGAATTGGAAGAGAGTACAGCAAAAATGAACAGTGTTGATGGTTTCGAGATATGTAATGGTTGAGAGAAGGAATTGTTCAACACCATTAGCAATTGAGTAGCATGTGTAATGAAGTGAGGCAAGAGGCGCGTGAAATTTAGAGTATATGGACGTGTGAAACGTGGGGAAGCAGGCATGCTTTATGTGATCAGGAGGTTTGGCAGAGGGGCGCTGCATCCAATGTGCTAGTGCAAAATGCTTGTGATGCACCCTTGCAATCAACGATCTAGATTTGATTTTGGAAAAGTGTTGGAGATCAGACGGTTGAGATGGAAGGAGTGTAGGAAGGTGCTGTATAGGACTGGTTGGAGGGAAATAAATTCCATGAGGTGGTTTAGGCAAAACCGTGGGCTGGATTATTAAAACCTGTTGTTGTGGTTTTGACGGTTTCTGCTTCAGCAACCGGAAGGAAATTTGCAGAATGGCAATGGACGGCGTATCATGGTGGCTTGAGACCGCACGCTTGGGTTTGGTTTCTGGCCTTCCCGATCCGTATACCGCCGGCGGCGGCGGTAAACACTGTTTCCGGCAATGAACGGTAGAACAAACATCGTTTGGCTTCGTTTGCGGTTTCTCCGATGCCGTTCTTGTTGGATGGACGGTAGTGTGACAAGACGGAACTACGTCGTCGACATCAACTGACGGTGGTTGATCGAAGGCGCGCGACACGTCGGGGGGCTTAGCTGAGGGTGTGACAAGCAGCGCTTCTGCATATCTCTCATCTGTTGGTTCCTCAGTTGGATTCTCCGGCAAAGCTTTAGGTGGCGGCAGTGTGGGTTGCATATTGAGTACAGGACATAGAGCACCAAAATCGAGTAGATCTGAAACGCACTGAATCGAGCTTGCACCCAAATCGTCTACTGGTTGGATCGAAGGCGTATCTAAAATCTTAGATTCGGGCTTCGATAAATGTTGTCGCGGAATTTCTTCTATTGACAGTAGCAATGGAGGTAGCTGCAGTTCCTTCAATGGAGGTCCTGTGTCTGCAACAATACCAAAATGCGATTTGAAGGCAGAGTCAAAGGAATTCATACGTTGTATCAATTTGTTTATCTCAGAGACTAGAATCCTGCCTTTCTCACTCTGTAGAAGGTTGTTGTCTGCCATGGAAGGAAGACAAGGGCTCTCAATGAAAGCACCAAATGTTGTGAACCGGAATTTGGAGAAGATGATGAGATTGAGAAATAACAGAAAAGAAGGAATTGAAGAACAAAGAAACAGAACTAGAATAGGAAATTAGAGAGAGAACAGAAATTCAGAGAGAAAGAAGAGAAACAGATTTGGGGAGAAGATTTAACTCATATTTTTTATTGATTTTTTTTCATATATTTAACACAATTTTATAATAAACTCATATGTTATTCTAGAATATTCTTAATATCTATTAGGCCAAGCCAAACCTATTATATAATTTCTAAATTATTTAAACTATAAAATACTAATTATAAATTCTCTGTATCATAAGGGACCAAAAGAGAAAGATACTCAATGATGTAATAATTGATTTATTGTATATTATGAAAGCGGGTTATATATAGCTAGCTATTTACAAAAGAAAAGAACAAAAGAATGAAGCAAAATAAAAACGAAATAGTACAAGGAATGAAATAGTGCAAAGATTGAGTCACCATATTCTAGACTATTCTACCCTATGTACAGTTGTGATGTAACTATGTTATTTTTACATTGTGTACTGGTTGGGCTTGATTTTAATTTTTTGGGCCAATTGGACTTGGTCTCCATTAGCACCCCACAAGTTGGAGGTAGGGAAATATTTACTAACTCCAACTTGGATAGATTGAGATCAAACAACCTTGGTGGTAGTGCTTTAATGAATATATTTGCCAATTGATTTGTAGAGGAGACCGAGAGCAAATGCATTAGCCCTCCTTGTAATTTATCTCGGATGAGGTGGATGAGGTGGCAATCAATGTCAAGGTGTTTTGTTCTCTCATAGAACACTGGTTTGTAGCAATTTGTAAGGCACTTTAGTTATCACAATATAATAGAACTTGCTTTGAACAAGGAACGTGTAGATCGCAAAGCAAGTAACAAAGTCATTGTAGTTCACAAGTTATCGAAGCCAAGGCCCTATATTCGGCTTCAGAGGATGAACGAGAAACAGTTGTTTGTTTCTTTGTTCTCCATGAAATTAATGAGTTTCTAAAAAAGAAAAAATATCCTGTAATTGATCTTCTTGAGTCAACACAAGTAGCCCAATCGACATCACTAAAACCAAGGATGTGAAGGGGTGAATCCCTTCTAAATAAAAGACCATTTCCTGGACTTTTTTAAGCTAGCGAAGGACTCTCATTGCTGCTTAGAGATGCATCTGAGTGGTTTTAGCCATGAATTGGCTCATGTTGAGTAGAAAAAGTAATGTCTGGACGAGTGCTTGTGAGGTATAACAAATGTCTAGCCAATCTCCGATATGAAAGAGTGTTGATTTCCAAGTATGAAACTTGGTATTTGAAAGATAAAGTTGCACGATATATAGTAACTGACTAAAACTTAACAAGGGAGCTCCACTTTTATTAATGAATCAACGATTACATTTATAAGGCTAAAATAACAAACTAACCTATCTTATGAAAACAAACTCTATCTTAATAACAAAATAATAGCTTATTCAAATTTAGATAAAATATTTAAAATTAACTTATTTAATAAGAGATAACTTACTCAATCTAATCTTAATTTAAATTCAAACTATTTTGATAGCATCTGAAGGCACATTATCTTCAACACTCCTCTTTACCTCGGAGGCTCTTCAAAATCTCAAATTTATTGGGTGAACAAAACTTTGATTCAACAACTTGATAAAATTTCTCCCTTGAACTTGTTGACTTTGTAGAATTTGAATTTCCCTTTAAACTATGACTTGTCACTCACCCCTTCCTAGCTAGATTAAATGAAAAGCTTTTACCTTCCATTTTAATCCTTAAGACCTCTTTGCCAATTGAGTTATAAATATGACAACATTGATTAACAAATAATAATTTAAATCCTTTTTCCAACAATTGACCAACACTAAGTAAATTCCGGGCAACACTCGGAACATACAAAACATCACATATTGTCTTTAATCCTAAACTTGTTGCAATCACAACCATTCCCTTTCCTTTTATCGGAATATAGTCATTGTTTCCTATTCTGACTTTGGTGATGTCAGATGGCTTTGGGTCCTTAAATATTTTTCTATATTTGGCCATGTGTTTGGTGCAACCACTGTCCACTAGCCAACCTTCACTTGCTTTACTATTTGTAAAACTAGTGGCAAAAAATAGATCCTCATCCTTTCTGTTGATTAACATTTCGAGCTTCTTCCTCATTACGTTCATCTTTGTTTCAAAAAATTATTTCTTCATGCCCAATTTGGTTGCACTTGCTACACTTTGCATCTGCCCTATTCCAGCATCTGAATGGTGAATGTCCTATTTTGCCACAGTGCTTACAAGGAGGAAAATTTCTATTTTGAAAATTTCTATTTAACTTGTGCTTAGCTGCTAGGGTGCCTTCAACCTTATGATCTCGATCTTGGTTGTCTCATTAGCATTCGTTGCTCTTGGGCCTGCAAGGCATGTAAGACGTCTGCCAAAATGATCTTACACAGATCGTTTGTGCTTTCCAGAGCAATTATAGATGCTTCATATCAGTGAGTTTAGTACCTAACAACCTTACCTTATTTGCAATACTAAGCAATTTGTTAGAGTGTTCTTTAATTGTCTCTAACTCCTTCATTTTTTGCAACTCGAACTCCCTTAAAAAATTAATAACTTGCATGCCTCGAATCCTTTTGTTTTTTGCATACTCTTCTTTTAGATAATCCTTTTTTTTTTTTTGCTGTTTATTCTGGTGAACATGGTTGTTAAGACACCAGCAAATAGACATGATTTTGCCTTTGCCTTTCAAGTCTTTCGATCCTTGTGAATTTTTATTTGTGCCACGGTGGGATTTTCTGGCAGCGGAGCTACAACATAATCTTCTTCCATGGCTTTCCACAAATCCAAAGCATGTAGGTAGGACTCCATCTTTATTGCCCAAAGATCATAGTTTCCTCCGTCAAAGACTAGAGGAGCAACTTGTGAAAAATTATCCATATCAAAGGTCCCGTAAGAAGATGGCTCTGATACTAATTGTTGGTTTCCAAGTATGAAACTTGATATTTGAAAGATAAAGTTGCACAATATTTAGTGACTGACTAAAACTTAACAAGGGAATTATACTTTTGTTAATGAATGAACGATTACATTTATAAGGCTAAAATAACAAACTAACCTATCTCATGAAAACAAACTCTATCCTAATAACAAAATAATAACTTATTCTAATTTAGATAAAATATTTAAAACTAACTTATTTAATAAAAGATAACTGACTCAATCTAATCTTAATTTAAATTCAAACTATTTTGAAAGCATTTGAAGGAACATTGTTTTCGAACAAACAGGATCACTAAGAGGTGCTGATGAGTCTTGACGTAATTGGAGTGAACTATCCATGGGTGTGGAAGATGGCTTGGATCCTAACATTCCAGAATCTTGAAGAAGATCCAGGTAGTATTTTCTTTGATAAAGAGATATCCCAACAAAAGAATGTGTAACTTCTACGCCTAGAAAATACTTTAGAAGACCAAGATCTTTTATATGAAAATGTTCATGTAAAATTTGTTTGATGCTAGCAATTTTAGAAGCTGAGTTTCCAATCAATACAATGTCGCCAACATACACTATTAGGACAGTAAAACCACAATGAGTGCATTTGACATATAAGTAGGTGGTCTACAATACTAACTCTTTTCAGTAAAGTGGGAAAATGAAGAATCGTCCTCTGGGAGCAACTCAAGAGCGATTTAGTTTCAATATGAGATCTCTGGGTGAAGTTTTCAAAAGGATTTGAGTTGAATTTAATCGTAAAATAATCGCTCGTAATGTAAAAAGGGTTAAAAATAATTTGAATAAATTCTTGGATTTGAACTTAGCTTATGCACTGTAGCAATCATCTTTCTCCATGTTAATTTATTATGTTAATTGAAAAGCGTGAGGATAATCTCACTTACCGAAGATCTCTCATTCTGTAAGTTTCTTTGATAAGAAAAACGCGTAACAATTTCTTAAAAACGCAAGATTTCAATCACGAATTAAGCACAACCTTTGAATAAACGGTTCATAAACAATATCTTTCTCTAGATTATAGATTAAGAAAATCCCTTTTTCAGAAACTCTTTTCAAATCAAATTCTCATTTATTCAGAAAAGTTAGAAGAAGGAGAAGAAAGGTGATTAGTCTTTAAACTCACACAAAGAGCATAAAAAGAGAAACAATTCAATTAACATAGAAAAGAATCAAGAGTTTGTGAATTACAGTGCACGCTATGTCCAAATCCAAGATTAAATGCCTAAGCTGCCATCTCCAGTTGACAAATCACAAGATTGATCGATGAAAGTTACATAGAATCTCTCTTTGCACACTCTCTCTCTATAGAATCCTCAATTTCGCTCTTAGACAGCTTAACAATTCTCTTAATGGCTTCCTCATGTATTTATAATGATTTGAAAACTTAAAATGCATGCTGCAGTTATGGCAATCGCGCTTGAGCGCTCTGTGTGGCTTAAGCGCGAGATAGGCAGCAGCTTCCAAGCTTCAATCTTCAACTGGAACTTAAGCGCCATTCCTAGCTTGAGCGCCAAAGTGGCAAAGATGTGATCCAACACTCCTTTGCTTCTCAACTTGGGCTAGAACTTATTACCTGTAATCCTCAACTCAAACAAACTTTATTAAATGAAAATTTTGCTCAAGAACACAAAAGATTAGATTAGGGAAGCTTTTTTATTAAGAAAACTCTTTTTAAGAAGGGATAAGTGCACAATTTAGCCTGTTTAACAAGCATCAAAATGTACTTATCAGTCTGCATGACCTTGTCGTTAGCCACAAGATTTATACTAGCTTGTTTCAAGCTGTAGAGGGGCTTCTTCAATTTGCAGCAGTGAGTGTAGCTTTTGCCGACAACACTTGGTGGGATGACCATCTACACGTCTTTGGAAAGATCTCCGTGTAGAAAAGCATTGCGAACATCAAGTTGTTGGATTTCTCAGCGATGGATAGTAGCTAAAGTGAGAACAAGGCGAATAGTTGCCATCCTGACCTCTAAAGAAAAAGTCTCAAAGTATTCAATGTCTTCAATTTGTGTAAAACCCTTTGCCACGAATCGCGCCTTGTAGTGCTCTATTGCCCCATCTGTTCTTTTTTTTATTTTATACACCCATCTACAACCTATGGGTCTAATACGAGGAGGTGTAACAATAATTTCCCATGTTTTGTTCAACACTAAGACATCAATTTCACTCTTCATAGCTTCCTTCCAACAAGAATTTTGAATAGCTTCCTGGTAACTATGTGGTTCTGACTCGGAACAAAGGGCCATAAGGTAGTGACTATGAGATGGAGAAATAGAAGTGTAACTAAGGATAGACTTGAGTGGATGCAAACACCTTGAAGATGGTTGGACTTAGGAAAGGATAAAATCATAGTCAGCGGTGGGGAAGGTTCCGACGATGAGGTTGGCGAAATGGAAGGGAGCGTTAGGTTTGGAGAATTTGGGTTTGAGGAAGATGAATTTTATGCGGGTAGAGAGGATGGGGAATGGGTTTCGGGTGGGGAACAAAAAGGAAAAGGCATAAGGGACAAAGAAAAATTAGATGAGGGTGGTATAGGGAGAATGGGCTCGAGTGGTGTAAGGACAAAAATTTGGGGTTGTGGTTGGCTTGGTTCAAGGTGGGTATGACTGGAGAAATTTTGTGTTGTGGTGGAATGGGCTTAACAGGTGGTGTGACTAGACGAGTTTGGTCATTGGTGAGACTAGGGGTTGATTTTTGTGGAGCAAAAGGAAAATCTATTTCATGAAAAAGAATATTTCTGGAATGAAAAGTTTGTTTTGTGTCAAAATCCAGAATGTTATAACCTTTAGTTCCATTTTGAAAACCCAAAAAATTACCACGTCGTGCATCAAATATATGAATGTAAGTGTGTGGAAATGCATAACAAAGACAACCAAAAACTTTGAGCATGGAAAAATTCAGGGTTTTGTTTATTTATTAATTCAAATGGAGTAAGATTGTGAACAATAGGTGAAGGAATATGATTAATTTAATAAACAACATGTTTAATGGCATATGACCAAAAATAAGTGGGGATATGAGATTGAAAAAGAAGAACATGGACTACATTAGGATATGTTGGTGTTTTCTTTCAACTCGTGCATTTTGTTGTGGAGTAGCAACACAACTTATTTGATGGATAATTCCCTTAAAAGCGAAAAAATCCTTTAAAAGAAATTCTTGGCCATTATCAAATCGAATACATTCAAAAAAATTCTACCAAATTAATGAAGTTTTGAACATGTAAGGATACTTTGGCTTTTGATTTTAGTAAAATAACCCAAGTGTAATTATTGTAATCATCAACAGTGGTTAGAAAATATTTGTAACCGTGCACTGAAGTTGTTGAAGAAGGACCCCAAATATCCATATGTATTAGATTGAAAATTTTCGAAGCCCGATTATCACTAGAAGAGTAAGGCAATTTGCATTGTTTAGCATGATGACAAATATCACAAATTTCATTAAAATGCTTGGAAATAAAAGGAAAATTTTCATGTAAAACATTGAGACGATTTGTAGATAAATTTCCTAATCTAAAATGCCAAAGATTAGACTTGCCCACGGGATGTGGTGATGGATGATAGAATTGAAAGGGGATGGTCTTGGTGAGTAGCTATCAAGTGGCAGAGGCATCTTTGTAACTTAGCTAGTCCAATAATCTGGAGAGAGTTGACATCCTGTATATGACAAGAATCACTAGAAATCTCCTCTTAAAGTTCAACAATTCGAAAGAGATCACCCACTAAAAAGGGTTCACGAAGATTGATCCAGACATCATATTTGAATTTGGGTTTGAGCCTAATTCACTCCCAAAAGCTAGCTCATAGGAGGAGGATTGCCACACCAATTATATACTCTATATATGGTGACCCTCTTTGTAGTTGATATGAGACTTCATCTTAACATCCCCCCTCACACCTAAGGCTGGACATCTGATGCGTGAAGTTTGCAGGACTGGACATTTGCGGGTGGCTCATGACTAACCTGGCTCTTGATACCATATTAGAATTTGGGTTTGGGCCTAACTCACTCCCAAAAGCTAGCTCATAGGAGGAGGATTGTCATACCAATTATATACTCTATAATGACTCTCTTTCTAGTCAAAGTAAACGACACTTTGAGCATTGCTAGAAGATAGGGAGTTGAGCAACCAGGTCATCATGAGGGTAACACATCTTTCCTAGGTAGGAAACAAAGGATCTGTGGCAGCGGGTATGGCCAGAGTACCACTAAAAAATGCCATTTTGTTCTTGGAGATTAAGGCCATGAAGAATGACGAGGACCATGAGTGATAATTGTTTTTGGTGAGGACCAAAGAGACCACCACAGAGGAAGGACTTTTGCTAGGGTGTATGTAATAGTGGCTGGATGGGTTTGGAGTGGGATCTTGCGCAAGGGTGGAGGGGATGGTCCCTGGATTGGACTCGGGAGAGAAGGTTGCAAACATGGTGCCTAAAAGGTTGCTGATACCATATAAGAAAAAGGACTAACAGAGAAAGATATTCAATATTATAATCATTGATTCACTGTATATTATGAAAGCAATGTGTACAGGGTTACACAGCAAGCTATTTAAAAAGGATAAGAACAAAAGAATGAACAAAAATAAAAATGAAATAGTACAGGAATGAGTCACAATATTCTAGACTATTCTATCCTAAGTATAGTTGTGATGTAATTCAGTTATTTTTAAAATTGTGTGCTGGTTGGGCTCCATTTTGTTTCTTGGGCTGATGGGACTTGGTCTCTGTTAATACAAAAAAAAAAATTATCATTACACCCTAAGCTTAATCCCCCAACTTCATTTTCAATGTGGCTCGTCATAAGCAATCATTCAATTAGCACCCTATGACGTCGGCAGAGGCTCAAGTACATAAACACGACCATCTGTGAGCCCGACGGAAATCTGGGTTCGCTTCTGCGGATGAGTCGCTATCGCCGAAGGATAGATGTCCACACTACAACAAACAAATAATTTGTGATCACATTAAGTATTAATGTTAAATATGTAGTTAATAAAATAAAGCTTTGACAAACTTTGAAATTTCTTAAAAATACCTTGAATTTTGAGGAAAGTAAGCAGAGGGATAGATCCTACGTGCTACTTCCATAGTTGAAGTAGTGATCATTGTTATTGTTCCATCTACTAGAATGCAAAACACGTGAGTACCATCACATGAGAAAGTTGCTTGTGAGATAACCTTTGGAACTTCTTGTACCCACTGATATTAAATAGGGAAAAATTAAAGGTTAGTAATTAATAATATGTGTGTGGAAGGAAAAAAAATACAAGAACTCAAGGATATGTGAAGAGAGGAAGCATCTAGCGTGTTGGTTTGGTGGCTAGAAGAGCATAATGCTCCTCGGTTCGAACTCTTTGAGATGTATTTAACTTTTAAAAAAAGGGAAATTATAGTAACTTTTCCTAAAGTTTGTCCATATTATTCCTCGACCCCACAGGTTTACATACATCGATCACACTGATCTCCCTTGAGATTTGTTTTCTGTTACACTAACATCTCTTCCTACACTTTACTGGATCTTAGAGAAGTCAGTGTAATTTTGAAAACATGTTAAATCTAAATGTAATGCAAGCAAACCTCGTAAGAGAGATTACTATAATTGTTGCGTGTGTTTGTTTGAGTAGAAATAGAGGTAAGAGAGATAGTGTGGAAAGAAGTTACGGGAAGAGAGAAATAACTCGTTAAGTTTTTTTTCTCTCTAGAAGCCAACATTTTCCTCCCAATTTCTTTCAAACTAAATAAAAGAAGTTATATCATAATCCGTGTTCTTCTTTTCTTCTCATTTCATTCTTCTGTCAAAAGATAGGGTTAAAAAATAAAGAGGAAAGAAGAGAGAGAACCTGCTTGACACATGAAAGGTTTTCAATGTCATAAATTGCTAGATGGGTATTGTGAATAATGAGGAATTTGTCTTCATCTGGGTGTAACTGAATTTGGGTTTCAGATTGCACCCTCTCTCCTTCTATTTCCAAGTACCTATCTCTCAGCCTCTCCCATCCAACTGTGTTCCAAACAATGATCTGCCACAAAAATCAAAATAGTTAAAAAAAAAGAAATTTTTACAATAAAAACAACAGGATAATTAAAATTAGGGCTTCATGTTAAACTAAAGTCGACTCTGCACCATCATGCATGCTGCAATAATATCCTAGTTTTGACGATCATTAAAATTGTATTAGACTGTATTTGTGGTGTCGCAGAAGCGACATCCAACTGCATTTAACCCAACTTGATTGAATCGCAACCAAAATTTGACACTATGGTTATTAAAACCTTTTGCAACCAAAGTTCTGGTTTAGAGCGTCTTTAGTTTATAATTAACATTGTTTCATAAAATAAAATAAAAAAAGGTTAAATATGTTTTTGGTCTCTCAACTTTAGCGAAAATCTGTTTTTAGTCCTCGAACTTTAAAACGTCGGTTTTTAGGCCCTAAACTTTAAAAAAGTTCACTTTTACTCTCTCCGTACAATTTTCGGTGACGTAGCAAACTGAGGACCCTTCATTAAGTCCATGTGTCAGCAGATCAAATTGTCACGTCATCCAATAATGTACGGAAGGTCTAAAAACGAACTTTTTCAAAGTTGAGGGGCTAAAACCGATGTTTTAAAGTTTAAGGACTAAAAGTATATTTTTGCAAAAGTTGAAGGACCAAAAACATATTTAAGAAAAAAAAAAAAATTTACCCCTTCACATTTTTTTTATATATAATACTTTTTACCCCTTCACTTTGATTTGACAAGTAAAAAGACTAAGTTGAAAAAAACTAACCTGACCCTTCTCATCGGCAGATATAAGAACATTCAGACTAGTTGAGAAAGCCAGAGCAGTAACTCTTGCAGAGTGTCCCTTTAGTCTGTGTTTAATCTGGCATAAATGAATAACACATAAAACTATATCTTAAGTATCATTTAAACATTTTAATTTAATTAAATTTGTAATGGAGTTTGTCTTTATTGAATGAAGAAAGAGAAATAAATACCTCATCTGTAAGAATTAAATATATGAGTATGGTGGAATCATCCATTCCAACAAAAGCCATATTATTATCTTTAGGGTTGAAGATAATACTTGTTACCATTGGTGGTGGAGGCAATGCACGTATCAAAATCTATAATAATAACTTCATCATAAGTATTCAAATTCAATTCAATTAAAATCTATATGTTATAACTACAATTAATTGTACAAAAATTATATTTTTTTTGTTGTTGTAAAATATGAATAGTAGTTGTGTTAGTATATTTTTTTTCATAAAAAATATTATGTTTGAAGTTAGAGATGGAAACAGGCTAGGTTAGACTTTGGCAAAATAGGTCAAGCCTATTTTATAATTGATAAAGCTAAGTCTGATCTATTGGCCTATCATAGACTCATTTTTTAGGCTAAGTCTAACTTATTTGAAAAGTCTGAAAGCCTATTTATAGGCCTACTTTGCCCTAAAGCCTCTAGAAAGCCAAAAATTATATCTTAAATATGCCAATAAGCCACTAAATAAGCCTTTTTAACAAGCCTCTAAATATGCCTAATTTATAAATATATTATAAAATTTATTATATATATATATAATATTTTATTTATATTTATAAAATTTGGCTCTGTTTGGTAAAATTAGCTTATAGATTATAAAATATAGCTTATGGCTTATAGCTTGTGACTTATAGCTTAAAAGTAAATGGAGATGCTTGATAAAACTAACTTATCACAAGCTAAAATTATGTTAAATAACCTAAAAGGACATACTTAGAATATATTATTATAATATTAATATTAATTGTCACGTACTTTTTCTTACAATTACTTTTACCTAAAACAGTAAATATTTATTTTTATATTTACTTAGGATCAATTGATAATATAATTAAATATTAGTTTTTTATTTTAAAACAAATGTATTCATTAGAAAAAATTTTATTACTATGTTTAACTATTTCATGATAATTTCCGTCTTATTACCAAACTTTATTTCTTTAATATTTAAATAATTGGGACAAATACTTTAACAAAATTCACACAGAATTTCTTTATGATTATTTCTTATATTAATATATTATCATATCTCAGGGTGTTGAATATATTTTTGTACAATAATTTTATAAAAATAATCAAATTGATTATTGCGTTCTACGAAAATACTATATGTTAATAGCATAATATAATATTATTGTTTAGGTAAATAATAAAAGCATGTTTAATTAGGTAATTAATAAAAGGGGAAAATGAGAAGTCCGTGAGGAGTAATGAGAGTCATTATTTAAAAAATATAAAGATAGAATTGGAAGGAATTATTGAAAGCTATTTTGATAAGTTACTTCAAGTAGCTTGTCATAAGCTAGCTTTCATAAACTACTTTTTATAAGCTAAAGTTAGGTGTCACCAAACATCTTCACTTGACAATAAGCCGCTATAAGCTATAAGCTCCTAAATAAGGTATAAACTAATGTTATGAAACACACTTTTATAAATAACATTTAATAGGTCGGCCTATTAGATTTAATAAACTTTTTAAAAGGCCTGAACCTAACCTTCTTATTAAATAAACTTTAAATAGGTTAGGACATAGACCTTGATTAGAATGGCTGACGTTTTTCTACCCGTATATGGAGTTAATTACCTCATAATTTAGCAAATTGAACAAGGAGATGTTCCCCCCTGATGTTGATAAGAGATATGAGTCATGTTTTGGTATAGAAAAGCTAGGAATTGGGTTTTCACAATTGGGACTTGGAATATCGTTCTGCATTAGATTTGAAAAGCCATTCTTTGGTATCCATACTCGAGGGCAAACCTGTGTTGATGCCTACAAAAAATAATTAATTTATTATCACAAAATCATTCTCTAAAAACTAGAAGTTCACACTAGATATATAATAAGAAAACGTTAGAAAGGAAAAAAAGAAAAAAAGAAAGAGAAGAAAAACCATAAGAAAAAAGATTTTTGTACTCACGTTTTTCTTACTCAATTTATACTTATGGTTACATACGTTAAAATATTTGGTTACACACGTAGAAATTTTGTTGAATTTTTATTTTTACTTTATAATCACATATTTCTACACGTGTAACCACCAAATTCGAAAAAATACTGTAACTTAAAAAATAACTAATGTAACCATTTTTTTAACGTACGTAATCAATTAATACATTGAATACAAAAAAATCTTGAGTACAAAAATCAGGACTAACCATAAATACCTTGTCATCAGTGTTAAGTCTAGTATGTGGCCATACCCAACGTACATTAGCACCATTTGATGCCAATGCAACAATGCCATTTCCCTTATTATTGTAAGTAATTCTTACAATCTGTTTCATTCAAAGAAAAAAAAAAATCTTAGTCAATCAATAAATATCTTTTATTTTGATTATTATAAAAGAAAAAATTGTTATCTATAACTGAAGTGATGTAAATGCTAGCTAGTAGGCACATGTAAAGGGATCAAAATTAAAGAATCATGGCATGATTGTTTTATTTTTTATTTTTTATTTTTTTATAATCAACGGGCACAACAGCCCATCACGACATAAATTGTGTCGAAATGATATACCTTATTTAGCTCAGGATGCTTGGGGATCTCCAGGAACGGGCACTGAGTTGGTTTGCGAATGTCGAACGGATTCCTGTTCTGCCATTCTTGGTGTGCTTGCGTTAGTAGAGTCAAATTATTTGCAACTGAATTAAATTCCACATTATAAGGTCAAGTTGGTCTAGCCAAAGAGAAAAAAAAAAATTCCAATATATTTGTTATGCACTAAATTAAAATAACAAAAAAATTTCAAAAAATTTTCATTGAAGAAAGAAAAAAATTTATCAAATATAATTAACAAGCATGTACCTGGTATTCTTAGAGTAGAAGCAAGTGATGCAAAATTGAAGACATGTTCTGAAGGGGGATTTCCAATCTGCTGCATTCTCAAGCTAAGAAACATGACAATTTATTACAAGTTAGTTCTGTGCATTTTGTTTGCGAAACTACACCTATCTTTTCTAAGGTTTGTTGATATGTTAAAACGGTTTTTTCTTTTAGAAGAAGTAGGTACAATTTTGCAAATCAAACGTACAACTACAAATCTTAAAAGAAATTAATGTAAAGTTGCGATAGTATTCTTGAACAATGTTGTTAAATTCGTAAATCGGAACTAATACGTGGTGGGTGTGACGACTCGTTGACTCGTGAATCGTAACACGACTCGTAAGAGTCAAGAAAAATTTCTAAATTATATTTAAACACATATATATGCATAAAAATTAAAAAACAAAAAAAACCTATAAATAACAAGAGGGATAAAATTAAACATAAAAGTCAAGAGAACGGAACAAACAACAACAGAGCAAAACATAAGAGAACACAACACAACAGAACAGAGCATAAGTGCAGAATAGAACAGAACCTTCTTCAACAATGTCACACAGCACAACAGAGTCACGAGACAGAGCAGAAGTGCAGAACAGAACAGAACCCAGCCAAGAACGGAGGTGGGAGAGAACGAGAGAGGAGAGTGCAAAGGTTGCGCGAGCTTTGTTCCCTCAATTTAGGGTTTTTAGTTCGGGTTGTTTGACCCGACCCAAAGATCCAACTCGTTGAAACTCCACCGTTTCAACAGTATCAACTCGTCGTTTCAAGCGAGTTACGACAGAAAATGAGTCACCTCCCTCTGTGATACGCCGACGCCTCCGTGACTCGTTGAAACGTGCGTATCAACGTTTCAACTCGCGTTTTTAACAACATTGTTCGTGAAATGCCTTTCACAATATTTAGATTTTTTTTTGTCTTAAGTTAAGAAATTACAATAGTACCCCTCATGGATAAGCAGATGCAACATGTTATTTTGCATGGTAGGAAGTCTCAGCTTTCCCACCAACAGAGGATGGTGCTCCAAGATTTTCTTGATTTTGGCCATCATCTTTGCTCTCATAGTTGGCGCATCAGAGTATTGCGCCAACGCTGGCACATCCCTGTTTAGGATCAGAAAAAAAGATACAAAACCACGTCAAACATGAAGAATGTTTATTTTAGATTCTAGTGAAATGAGAAGTGAAAAAACACATCTACCAAAGTACTTTTTAGAGAAAGAAACAATCTACAACTTCTCATTCTACTGCATTAATTTGCGTGTAATGGTAATACAAATTCTTAAACAAACAGACCTCGAAATTATTGAGCACGAGTGGAATTCAATCATACCTTATGTTTTCAACCGTCATAAGGTTGGTAAGTTCTTTGTACAACTCTGCATTAATTGTAGCAAAGAACCTCAAATCATTCGTCAAGATGCCAATGGCACTTGGACGATCCATTCTACAGAAATAAGACAAATAATTTGTCACTAGAATAATTGTATGTGTTTTTCACTTTTTAAAAACTAAAATTTAAAAAAAATTGAAAACATATTTTAATGTTTGAATTTTTAGTTTTCTTGTTTCTATTTTTTTTTTATTAATTTTAAAAAATAAGACTTAATCAAACCGATCCTAAACCTTACCTATCCAATGCCTCTAGATACTTTTGCTTTCTTAGTTCGAAGAAGACTTCCTTTGAATGATCGTTGTCTTCGATCTTGGTGAAGGCGGACAGATAACTCTTTGCGCCCTCCCAATTGCCTCCGAGCACCGTATCTTCGAAGTACTTCATGTCAAAGTAGACACTAGTTTCGCGCCCAAAACTGTGAACAACATATAAAAATTAATAATAATTAAATGGAAAAAGAAAAATTATTTATAATAACGTTAAATACTTTGCAAGAAGCATGAGTTTGTTATGGTGAAAAAGAAAAACATACTTGACTGCTGTTTCTCTTAACCTCTCCTCTGTAAAGAATTGCAAGATGAGTGCCATGAAAAATTCAAGTGGGATATTGTCCATATCGATTAAAATTTTTTTTTTTTTTTTCTCTTTCAACACTGAGCACAATCTGTAAATAACAATATTTGTTAGATAAACATTATTATCATATGGGTGTGGTAAATTATTTATAAGAAAAACCAAATCACTTAAAGGAAACAAACATATCACAAACAAAATCCTAATCTTATTATAATTATCATGCATTCTCGAAATGAAAAATATAGATAATATATATATTTTGATAACTTGATGAATTGAATTGATGGGTTATTAGTTTCATAAGATAAATAAAATCTCAAAGCAAGAAAAATATGTTTTAATTAAAATCAATGATCGGTGAATAATTCACAAATCTTTGAAAAAGAAGGGTCAAAAGTTGTATTATCAAAATAGCTTCCACAATCACATAAATATGAGACTTTTTAGGGATTAAAAATCGAATGTTAATAGAAGAAAAGGTCACTTCTTAAAGAGTCAACTCAAATCATGGTATACATAATCTCATCTCTGTGACAATTTCCATCAAATTAATCATCGAAAATTGCCAACAACAACAAAATGGTTATGCTTCAAAATATAGGATGCAGAAACATTGGCAAAAAAAAAAAATCATCAAAAGACAGTGAAAAAAATGAGAAATAAGCTTTAAAAAAAAAAGAGTGATGTACTATTTTGGTCCTTAACTTTGTGAGAATAATTCACTTTAGTCCCTGACTTTGTACGGATAAGTCACTTTAGTCCCTGACTTTGTATTTTATAGGTCACTTTAGTCCCTAAATTATATGAACATTCATTTTAGTCCCGGAAAGTCAGGGACTAAAATGACTGATGTAGTGAAAGTCAGAAACTAAAATGATTGATGTAGTGAAAGTCAAGGACTAAAATGACTAATAATAGTGAAAGTCAGAACTAAAATGACTGATTTCGCAAGGGACTAAACTGACTTATAAAAATATAAAGTCAGGGACTATTTGAGTATATAATTAAAAAAAAAAAAGAGTAAACGACCGCTCTAAGCTACATATAAGCTTCTCGTTTGGCCAATAGGGGTTGGCTCGGATAGTGAGTGCTTAGACCCAGCGATTAGAAGGTCTTGTGTTCAAGTCCCATCTCGTTAAATTTAGTCCTCGTTGGTAGGCGATTTGTAAATTCCAGTATAAATCCTCGCTGAGGTTGGTGGTATGTCCTAACCTTGGATGGGAGAGACCTAGGCCTGTTCCTTAACTAAATTTTTGAGAATAAAAAAAAAGGCTTCTTGTTTGTAGAACTCATGAAGAAGCATAGCTTAGACAAAAAAAAATAGCTCAGACGCAAAAAAAAAAAAAATGCTACAAAATGAAAATGGAGGCAGAGACTTACAAGAAGGTTTGATTGCAATGAAAATGTGTGAAGAAATTGCAACCAAGAGTGTTGTATTTATACACACATAAAACATCTTCATATAGAAATTTCATGAACCCAACAATATCATCCGTCCGATTCTCAATCTTCAAAATCAACGGTCACAATCTTTTCCGCTGTCAATTATTTTTTTCTTAGCGTTATATCTTAATTATTGCAGTCAAGTACCTATTATAATTTTTCTATATGTATACTTAACAAATTAAATCAGCATTATATTTTTTTCTATATGTATACTTAACAAATCAGTATAAGTAACTCTCTATTACAGAACCACCCATCGATTCGTAAAAAATTATTTGGATTCAAATTAAATGTATTTTAATTTACACACTGTATTTAGGTGGACTAAATAATAAATCTAGGTATTTCATTATTAATACGTAATTAAATTTTATTAGTTTGTTTAATTACACAAATTAACGGATTAAATAAATTAAATTAATATTAATATCAATATGTAAACTTGTGCAATACACAAAATTAAGTTGAATTCATATAATAAAAACATACAAATTATATCTAAAAGTGACAGAAAAGAAAAAGTATAATAAATGATATAACTGAATTTAAAATTATGAATAAGGCATTTGAAAATTCTAATTGTATGTAATAAAAATAATAATGTTTAAAAATAATAACATATTAATATAATATTTGAAATAGTGAGAGGGCATAAAATATTAATATAATTTCAAAGAATAAATTATATTTGGAAAATAATAATATCATTTAATATAATTTTACTCTAATAGTAAAATAGTGTTGAAATATTATTTTGTGGATATAAAAGTCAAGAGTATCAACACAAAAAACAAGAAATGAAATACTCAATTTAAAAATCCTTATGTCTATGTAAAAATGATTTATATATTTGCAAAAATGTATGAAATAATATAATTATAATTTTTGGTATCAAATAATTGTAGGTAAATGATTTTAAGCTTAAATATATTTTTTATCTCTTATCTCTTTTAGAAATATCAGTTTGGTCCCATAAATATTTTTGGTATCAACTTAATCCATCATCTTCTTTTTTAGTATTAACATGGTCCGTCACTCCCGTTAGCACCATTAACGCACAGTGATGTTTGAAGTGCCCTTAGTTGGTTTAATGGTTTTAAAACGAAAAGGACCAGATTAATATACTAAATAAGAGGATGAGGGACCAAATTGATTAAAAAAAATTGAGACCAAACTGTTATTTCAAAAAGAGATAAGGAATTAAAAATATATTTAAGCTATGATTTTAATAACAATTATAATATTTTTATCTTTAATTTTGACTGAGTGCATAAAGAATCTTTATTAATATAGTCAAAATTCACTTTAATGACCTTTAACTGCACCTCGAAAAAGTTTATCTTCCACTTTCAATTAGAGGTTACTTGTTTCATATATATATATAAATTATATTAATATTTTCATCTCATAGAAAAAGATCATAACAATATATTTTGCGAATAATATAATTATTCAAAAGTAAATTTTTTGTTGGATCCTGAAAGACATGCGTGTTATTAGTTTGGTCCCTGAAAAATCTGTCACATTTTAAGTTTTTCAAAGATAAATAGTATCACCAATTGAGTTTTTAAAGATTAAAAATGTCACTAATTAAATCATTCAAGGATGTAAATTTATGAGAAACTTAAAATAACTTAATTAATGATACTAATCTTTCATGGGTCAAGTTGTGATAATTATATCTTTCTATGATTAAAAAAGGTTTAGGAAAAATTATTCTTTTGATCCTCAAAGTATTGAGGTTAATTTATTTTTGTCTTCAAACTTTTTTTTGATTTATTTTAATCCTAAAATTTTTCAGGTTAGTTCTTTTTGGTCATTTCCGTTATTATTCCGTTAACGGCGTTTAAAAAGTGACATGTGTCACAATTTGGTTAGTCCGTTAATAAATAATAATAATATATATATATTTTTAATAAAATAATAATTTTTAATAAAAAATAATTAAAAAAAACCATCTTCTTCCTCACCATCTTCCCCACAACCACCATATCATTCCAACATCTTCCTTCCCCAACCTCCACCCTCTTCCCTCACCATCCCAAAATGATTATTTGATTTACTCATTCTGCCGAATACAGTCAACACAGAACGAGATTTGATTTTTTTGTAGAAGCAACCAAAATTTTTACTTTCCAGTACCCATAGAAATAGAATATGTTGCAGTTTGAAAACTGAAAATCAACGAAGAAAAAATCAAAAAGGGTAAGTAAAAGGGGGAAAGAGATGGACCAAAAAGATTTGATTTTGAATTCTGAAATGCACTTTAAAGAGAATGATATGCTAGATTCCAAGTCCTGGAGTAGAGAAAAGAGAAGAAGCAAAGCCAGTTCCGGTGAGGTCTCCAGTTAGGTCAGTGTTGTGAAGAAAGAAGCTAAGGAGAAGAACCCGGAACGAAGCTTCGAGGTAAAGCGCGACGGAGGAATAAAATTGAGAGTGAAAAGGAAAGAGGAAGAAGAAGAGGTCACCGACGACGGGTAGATTCGTCACCGGAGGTGGGGGTGAAGTTTGGGGGAGAGGGGTTAGGGAAGAAGATAACGGTACTTTTTACTAATTTTTTAAGTAAAAATTGTAATTAATTAAAATATATTATTATTATTATTAATTTATTAACTAACTACTTATATTGTGACACGTGTCCTTTTTTAAAGATTTTTAAGTTTTCACCGTTAGTGTCTTACGGACCCGTAACAGAAACGGTAAACATGAAGCAACATAAAGAGTTTGAGGACGAAAATAAATAAAAAAAAAGTATGAGAACGAAATTGAATCAAACCCCATAGTTTAAGGACGAAAACCGTAATTTTTCCAAAGGTTTACCCATTGTTGAATATTATTCACATTTAAAAGTATATCAGGAGATCAATTATTATTTTATTGTTATATATATATATATATATATATATATATAGTTGTGTTCAAAAGACATCATCAAAGTTAGTAAATGAAATCACGCATAATGATTCTATAATAAAAAATGAATTTTTCTGATTCAACCAATCAATTGAAAGTTTATATAATGTACATCAACTATACAAAAATTTATAAAATTTGAAAAGTTGCAGGTACGTAATCTAAGGAAAGAAATTTACTTATATTTCAAATAATGAATTATACTTTCAAGCAAAACATTTCGATAACGTATTAAATATTTTTCAAATTATATGAATTTTTACATAATTGATATATCGGTGAAATTCGTTGTTTATAAAAAGCTATGCGCAGTTTCATTTACTTACTTATATATATATATATGGGTTAGGATCAAATGACACCAATTCTTACACAATCAATAACGATAGATCGAAGTTTTTTTTTCACGAAACCTACCGTTGGATTGAAACTATTTATCATATAGATTATGTGTACAAAATTTGACATCAATCCGAGATGGTTTAGTACTTCATCAACGTACTAAAAAAATAACGTTAAATATAGTTTTAAAATTCGTGAAAATAACAAGTGTGTTGATGGAGTATTAAACAATATTGGATCGATGTGAATTTTTGTACATATAATCTATACAATAAGTAGTAGTTTTAATCGAACGGCAGGTTTCGTGAAAAATAAAATTCAATCTATCGTTATTGTTTGGTGTAAGAATTGGTGTCAAACCAATTGGCGTCATTAGATCCTAACGCTCTATATACATACATACATATATATATATATATATATATATATATATATATATATATATATATAATTGGTTAGACATCAATTCTTACACCAATCAATAACGATAGATCGAAGTTTTTTTTTCACGAACCTACCGTTGGATTGAAACTGCTTATCGTATAGATCATATGTATAAAATTTGATATCAATCCGAGATCGTTTAATACTCCAATAATACACTTGTTATTTTCACAATTTTTAAAACTATATTTTACATTTATTTTTTAGAAAAAGAGAAATGTGAATACTTTTGACACTTAAGTAGCGTTTGGTAACGGTACATAACAGAATGGAACGGAATGGTAAACAACAGAATAGGACTGAACGAAACAGAATAGAACCGTGTACTGTGTTTGGTGACCATGAAACAGAACAGAACCATATGTATTATTTTGCATTTAGTGCGGATTAAAATATAAAAAATATTTTCTTATAATATATATAAAATTTTACTTTACTTGATAGAAAGTATAAAATTAAAGAAAAAACAAAAAAATATACTTTTAAATTTTTTTTAAATTATGAGTATAACTAAATAATAATTTTAAAATATATTAATTTTTATTAATATTTTATGAAAAAATATATTATTAAACACAAACTTCTCTCAATAAATACAATTATTAAATATATTTTTCAAAATAATTATTAAACATTGAATATATTTTTATTATGTAATTTTTTTTAAAAAAATTAAAAATATTTTTGCTTGGAAAAAGATAATATAAGGTTTAAGAAATTTAAATATATATTATTTTGTTAATAAAAAATGACTCTAGGAAAATAATGATAATTCTTTATTGTTCTGTTCTCTTCCGTTCCACCATTTTTAATGGAATCAATCTGTCTTGTTCATCGGCCTCAGTGTCTTGTTTCGTTCTTCTTGACTGATGTACCAAACAGAAAACAGTACACAATGTCATGTTCTGTTCTGTTCAAGTATGTCGGCCAAACGCCACCTTAAGATTGGGCTTTTATTGTTGGGTTTAAAAAAAAAAGATAAATGGGCCTTCTAATATGAAAAAGGTGTTTTTAGACTTTTAGGATTGTTTTCCTTTTTTTTTAGATTTTTAGGAAAATATGGAGTTTGTCCCAAAAAAATTCGGTGTTCACACACATAAAACCTTCAAATATGATATAATCTATTGAATTTGGTGATTTAAAGTTTAACATAATTGTGACAATTAAACAATTTTATGCAATCAAATGTTATATGCAGTATAATAAAGTTATAAAGGAATCAATTAACACAATCCACTCAAATATAATAGAATTATAAGAAATTAAAGTATGAAGCAGCAATAAATATATAGATCGATAAATATGAAAATTAAAAGAGTGTAGAGAAAAGGGAAACAAACACATATTTATATTGGTCTGACCACTAAACCATTTTGTGGTCTACGTTTAATTCTTCAAACTCCAATCAATGCTTTCTTTATAATTACTATCTTCAAGCTTTAACTAGGTGCTTGAAACCTTTAAAAAGTAAAGCACTCCTCACACTCTATGGGATACCTCACCATGTTCATCTTGAGGGATATATTACCTTCTTACATAATAGAAAGAAAGAACTCAACTTAATTCGCAATGCCACACCTTTTTTCACTAGATGGATACGTGGGAGGTGGAGGAAGTTGGCCAACATCGTCACCGGTTTCTAGTGTTTGATTTGTGAGTATAGTGATCCTTCTCCCCTCATATTGATAGGTTCTTATTATTGCTTTCTTTACAACTTTAAGTCGAGATTGGGTAATGACAATATGTAGTTCTCGTAACGATTCCCTTAATGGTGTGATCAATGAGGAATTATAGTTTATGTTTTCAACAATAATATATTTCTATGTGATTGAAATATGTGAATGATAATGATATAAATTATGTATATTTTAGATTGTTAAAAGGACTGATATAATATTATTTATTGTTTAATAAGAAAAAAAATTATATATTTTAGGACTGATATATTTTGTTTAAATAATAAACTAATATCGATTGGCATAAATTGATGCATATTGATTAACATAAAGGTGCAAGTATAGACTAGTAAAGACGGTTATTGAATGTTATTTTTTGAAAATGCCTTAAATATTCTTGGACTATTATGGCCTTTATGGCATCAAAGTTATGGAGGTAAAGTGGGATGCTATTTTCCCTGCTTTTACCTCATGCTAAAATCACAGTAACAGTAAAGATTTGGGAATAGACGGGGAATAGACGGACAAGTGAAAAGACTCTTAATGTTATTATTTAATTGAAAGTTAAATTCTTATTGAAAAATGCTATTGATTGATTATTATATTGATAAGTTTCATATTGACTATGACGATATGTCGCTCACCTATCGTGGTTCATTGTTTAGACATATATGAATATCAGAGTAGCGTAGCAGAACCGTGCTAGAGAAGCTTTGTTGAAACGGTGATTCTAGTGATGTCTTTAGATTATTCAATGTGGATGTGCGGCTTATGTTTTGACTACTCGTTTTAACTTGTTTCTTTGATACTCTAAGTGTGAAGGCCTGGTTTACTATGTGACGAGAGGTTTTAAAAATATTTTCTTTGCTTCACGCGTGTCACTTGTAATATAAAAAACAAGGTGCATTAAAAAAATTTGTCATTTACTAACGATTTGTTTTGGCTTTAGTTGGATTAGTCACCGTTGGTATAGACTTTGCCTAACGGAATTAATCCATTAATAAAGGTTGATAATATCTCTACTAACGGAAAAATTAACAATTACTAACAAATAAACATGTTACTATAAATATTTGATATACTAGCAATATGAAAAACAATAATATACATCAATTTTTTTACTAACATATTTATTTGTTAGTAATTACGAATTTATCCATTAGTATAGATATTATCAACCTTTACTAACATATTAGTTTCGTTAGACAAAGTTTTGTAGTGGTGTTACACTATGTCTTTATTAATAAAATTCATTTTTTGATGATAAAAAAAGGTCCTTTTTGTTTCTTTTTTGAAATATTGGTGTACTACCCTAATGTGTTGTATTCTAGCTACTTAATCTTATTTCCTTTTTTTACCGTCTTTAAGTACTTCTTGTTCTCAAAATGATATCAGGTTGGCATATTTTTTTTAAAAAAATGAAACTCTAATAACTATAGAATCTTCAATATCTAGTAATGGAAATGACTTTTATAAAAAAATACAGTAGATTTATATCCATCTCTATGGGTGGGCTCTATTTTGGCTATACTTGCAAATTCAACCAACCCAAATCAAATCAAACTAACAAATCAAGTTGGTTTAGATCATTAGTTGGTTTAGTTTGGGTACCAAGTCTAGTAACTCAAAGAGTATACCCAACCCAAACACAACGTCAACAAATTTTTTGTAATTCAACTCTACATTTAATACAAGTGATACACATTAAATAAAAGAAATTAACAGTGACATACTGTGAAAAAATTTTACTCCTGAATCATTATAAAAAAAAAACAATTATTTCAACTCAAACAATATCATTGCAGTTAGCTTACATGATAATATTTCAAATAATTCTAATATGTAATATATTAAATCATATATTAGCTTGAATTTTAATCAATATTTTTGTTATTAATTTTAACAAGATGATTTTTATTAAAAGAATGTTAACCGTATTATCCAACCCAATCCTAACCATCTCAGATTGGTTAAGTTCAGGTTTTATTATAAAAATTACAAAATTCAGACCAACCCAACACATTCAAATTTATATTGGACCCAAACTAAAACCCACTACTATAGTATACATCTTATTATTGATCTAACCGAATTATTTTATCAAAAGGAAACAAACATATATCACATGAATCAGATCCGATTGTAAGGAAGTTACAATATATATTGGACCAAAAATTAATTTCAAGCTACTAAAATACCTTATTTTAGATTTAAGTTTAACTTCAAGCTTCAATAATAATTCAAACAATAACTTATTACAAAGATAACACATTATATCCTAATAGACACAATAATATCACTAATTGATATTAATGTGGCGCAACATGTGAGTTTCAGAGCCAGGAAATTGAAGTTTTTCTTTCAACAAAGGATGAAGCTTTATGATTTTCTTAACTTCTTCAATCATCTTTTTCCTCATAGTGTATGCATCTTTATAATTTGCAAGTGATTCCACCTCCCTGTTCAATTTATTATGATCAGATAAAAAAAAAGTTAAACATACATGTCACAAAATTATGTAAGAGATAAACATTATTTATTATTTGTCTTTAATGATGTTTGTGTAATTATTTTAGTTCTTAAAATAAGTCATACTTGAAAGATTATTCAAAATCTCTCCAAATTAATCTTTTGTTTATAACATAGGGACAATTTAGTGATATTTCAATTTTTCAAGGATTAAGGGTGAAATGAGTTTTTGTCATCATTTTAGTCCTCGAAAGATTCAAATTAGAGATAACCTAATTGGTGCTAAAAAACTAAAATACCATCAAATTAGTCCTCTGTTATAAATGAAGGAATTGGATACTACCTCTATTTAAAAATATAAGCACTTAGCCACGTTTTTATACAGTTTAAGAAAAGTAGTTATTGTATTAATTTTGAAAAAAATAATCACTCTATTATAATTCTACCCCTAAATAAATATAACTCACTATCATAGGAATTAACAAACTAATAGTGAATTACTTTAATAAATAAGGATAAAGTTAGAAAAAGTTAATAAATAAATATTGTGTTTTGTGTAAGTGCTTATCATATGAAACATGAACATTTTACTCTAAGTGCATATATTTTAAAATGGCGGTAGTAACATTTTAATTCTTTTGAGAATTGAAAAGATGACAAAAGTCTTCTAAGAACTAATTCGTGACACAATTTTTTTTAGGATTAAAATGAATGGAAAACTAATAAATTGAATATTACTCCATTCTGAAATATTAGTCACCTTAGGGGATTTTACATGGATTAAGAAGAACAATTAATTTCTATAGAATCTGTCAACAAGTACATAGGTAAACTAAATTAATTATTGACTTTGAGGTTTACTCAATAGCTATTGGGTATAAAAATAATAAAAGTAAAAATAATTAATAAATATAGCATTAGTAATGTAAAAGTGACAAATATTTTGGAATAAATTTTTTATGGCTAAAGTGACTAATATTTCAGAACGGAGGAAGTAATTAATACCTGATATTCTGAAATGTCACAAGTTGAGTCATCTGTTTGTACAGCTCATTGTTAATTGGAGCAAAGACTTTCAGATCATTGATGAGGATATCTAAAGCCTTCTCATTGTCCTTACTGCAATATGCATAAATAAAACAAACAATTTTAGAAAACAATATGTTATGAACATGCAAGTTTTGAAAATTTGATTGTGATTGCATTCTAGTGCTTTAACAACGAAATTTGGCAAGATCAATCAACAATCGGTTGGTGTGAGTGGTTTGTCACTCTCGTTGCTTAAGCACGCTAAGGTCGTGTGTTCAATCCTTGTGATTGCTTGCTGGGAGCCCTTTAATTTACTCCTTAGTAGGCTGACCCAGTGCGAACAGGACTACTACTTTGGGCCCAATGTGATTATATAATCACGCTGCAAGATTCATGGTTCTCTGTTCTTGACTATAAAAGCTTACATGTCCAATGCCTCAAGGTATTTCTGCTTCCTCATTTCAAAATAAATTTTGGCAGAGTAATCATTGTCTTCAAGCTTTGTGAAAGCAGAAAGATAGTTTTCAGCTTCATCCCATTTGCCCTTCAGCAACAAGCTCTCAAAATGGTTCAAGTCAAAGTATATCCCACTTTCTCTTGCAAGCCTGTCAAAATAATATTATCAAAACAAAATATTAATTAGGTTTAATTAAACATTTAGTTCTTATACCCAACAAATTATTTTTAGGGATAACTACATCAACATTTTCACAAGTTTGTCTATGTTACACTTACTCTCTCTAATTTTGAAAATTACACTTAACTTCTTGAATTTTTTACTTTCATTACAAAAATCCTCTCGACTTAATTTTCTTAACAATGTGCACATTTTTCATTTTAAGAAAATAGTTTTGATTTTTTCATTTATTATTTTTCTTTGATTTTAGTATTTTTGTATTGAAAGTAAAAATTTCAAAGGATAGATGTAATATAGACAAACTATTAAAGAGAAAGATAATAACTGTTATATTCTGTAGTTACACTGTCTGTTTCATAACTACCTCTCGATAGTTACAGTAGTTACATATTTGTTATTGTATAAATGCTCATTTAATGAGCACTTATAAATTAAGTTGATTAATAGAGAATTCAATGTAGAGTCTTCTTTCATCCTCTCTGAGCTACTAATACAAACCTCTGATGAAGTTTGTGTAATTATCCGTTATTTTTTATTAATATGGTCATAAAATTTAAAACTAATAGAGAGAAAGACATACGTGAGTGCTGTTTCCCTAAGACTCTCCTCTTGAAAGTATTGCAAGAGCATGCAGATAAGGTCCTTGGTGACATCAGCCATGTTGATAAGAACTACCTCGGTCTACTAATTGCACAATCTGTAAATATTTTGCAAATAATTAATCAACATCCAAAGTGATGTATAGAGCAATAAGTGATTTAATAAAAATAAAAAAAGATAGAAATTAAAGAAAATAATAGATGATAAGATAGAAAGAAAAATAATGCTGGAGAATGGAGTCAATATATTTATATCTATAATTATAATTATTGCATAACATTATTTGAAAGTGAATAATAATCGGTGATCAATTGGTGAATAATCTTTGAAAAAAGAGATATTGTTGTCAAAATAGTCCTCAACAATCACATAAATAGGAAATTACCAAAAAAAAAAACATAAATAGGAGAACTTAATAAGGTATCCAAGTTGATAAAGAATTTAGGTAAAATTTTTAAACATTTACTAAACGGATTTAAAAAAAAAATCTAATGTAAAATTCTTTTAAATAGAAAAAACAAAACATATAATAGGAAAAATAAACACGATTTAATATCAAAATCATGGTCATGGTAATGTGAAATTGAAGGGGAAAATTAGAACCATACCATAGCATGTGTAATTGTCAGATTTTTATTTAAAAAAATAGAAAAAAAAATTTTAAAGTATTTTTGGTTGATATCTGGCCTTGAATTGGGATTAGTGCATCTTAAATCATAGAGAATACCAAAATGAGTTTTAGCTCATTCAAGAAATTTTGTTCTATACACACTATATAAGAATTAAACCTTAAAGATATAAGTAAAATACTTTATTAAAGAACCCAACTATCTATTATTTGTGTAAGTTTTTTTATAAGCAAAAAAAATTATTATATTAATATAAAGCACCAGAGGTGCAATAAATCAATAATACAGAGAAGATGTTTTGGCAGTTAGCAACAAGAAAAGAATTTGGCGAAAAGCACCATGAATCAAAAGAAATTGAAAAACCTCAATAGATACTAGCAACTCCCATGAGCGAAAGCGGGCGGAATTAAAAATCTAAACAACATTAAAGTGGGCTGAATTGAAAACTAAATCATTACAAGATAACTAAATAGACCACATTGATGCGAACCAAATGCACAACCCTTTCAATTTTCATTTTTTCCCGCGCCCCAACTTCTTAAAGAGCATAAAACATTGATGCGAATCAAATGCACAATCTTTTCAATTTTCATTTTTTCCTGCGCCCCAACTTCTCAAAGAGCATAAAACATTGATGCGAATCAAATGCACAATCTTTTCAATTTTCATTTTTTCTCGTGCCCCAACTTATCCTTTCAATTTTCATTTTTTTCCCACGCCCCAACTTCTTAAAGAGCATAAAACTATCCTTTAAACATAGAAGAAGAGCTACTGTAATTTTCAACCAATTTTAAATGAGATTCCAGACTCGAACAACCTTAAATTTTATTAGTTATAAAAGAAATTTAGAGTTATTCATAAACTGAAAATTAAAATATATATATATTAAAAAAATAGTAGTTAACTCGGATCATGACATCAATGACATGCATAATAATCTTGGTAGACATTTTCATCATTATCATGAAAATCACATGCAAGAAATGAAAATGTCTCTGCTTTCAACATATCATAAGATCAACCCTTCACTTATTCTCACCAAAATAGCTAGCAAAAGGCTCACCAAAAGATAAAGAACAAGAACTAATAGAATGAAAATGGAGAATAAAAATAAATAAATAAAAAAATACATAAATAAAAAAAAACAGAGAATGAAAGGAACAAGACTTACAAAGAGGTATGAGGCTGGATAATGAAATGAAAATGATCAGTATACCAATTGCCACCACAAGCTGTGTTATTTATACAATGATAGAAAAAAATGATATAGAAATTTTATTAACGGATGAATTTTCCCACTTTTGCACTTTCTATATATCACTTTTATTCGCTTTTATATTTTTCCTAATTTATTTATTATTTAAAATACCAATTTATAATTAATTTATTTTCCTAATTATTATTTATATCTATATTTATGGTGTATTTATGGAAAGTTAGTTAAAACTATACCCTTAATTTTTATATAATATTTTAAAATAATAACTATTTTTCTCAATACATGTGTCAAAACTTAAAAGTTCAAGTAAAGTGGAAAGAATATCTTCTATCTTTAAAATCAACTATTTGTCACAAAAACATTACTTCTCCAACCATTATATCTTACTCATTTCTTTTTTGAATATAAGTAAATAATACATATATATTTTTTACCCTTTAATAAAGTTAATTAGTATCATTTAATTTTCTTGATCACATTTAAAGGATAATTTGTTTTTTTAAATTGCCCTTTATCTTATTAATTTCTCTCCAATTTAAAAAAAAACTAAAATAAATAAACGAATAAATGAGTACAGAATAATTTAAGCATATTTTCATTAAATGTAATGGGAAAGTTAAATTTTCCTCTAATTAAAAATAATTGCTCATACACAAAAACAAAAAAATTAAGCGCGTGTTTTGTTTGTTGTTGAGCCCTGTGTTGTTCTCGTTTCCGTGCCTCGAAGTGCGTGTTTTGCTCAAAACCTAGAAGGAGAACGAAACTCCTTCCCCTCTCCACTCACATTTCCGTTTCTGCCAACAACAAACCAAACATACCCTAATTCATATAGGAATGCGGACCCACTAATATTTAACTTCTTTTTTTTTGTCACTTCTTTGTTATTTCTCTCTTTTTTTTATCATCATTCCTTTCTTTTATTTGTGGATTAATTACACTATTGATCTCCCAACTTACACTAAAAAAAATTTACATTTACTAACGCTTTATTTTGGCTTCCTTTGAATTAGCCACAGTTAGTATAGACTTTTTCTAACGGAACTAATCCGTTAGTATAGGTTGATAATATATATACTAACGGATAAATTCATAATTACTAACAATTAAATATATTAGTAAAAAAATGATATATACTATCGTTTTATATATTGTTAGTATATCAAATATTTATAGTGATAGATTTATTCGTTAGTAATTATTAATTTTTCCGTTAGTTTAGATATTATCAACCTATACCAACAGATTAATTCCGTTAGACAAAGTTTATACCAACGGTGGCTAATCCAACGGAAGCCAAAATAAAACGTAAGTAAAGGGAAATTTTTTTGTAGTGTTAGTTAATTGTGCAATTTTAGTCTTTTAACTTTTAATTGTGCGATTTTGATCCCAACTTTAACAATTGTACAATTTTGGTCACCTAACATTAAATTGCGCAATTTCAGTTCTCCAACTTTTTCAATTACGTGATTTTGATCCTTTTGATCATCTCCTCTTATGAAACTAATTATTGGTAGATGCGGTCATATAAACAACTTTTATTTGCATGATTTTGGGAACCCAACTTTTGTAATTGCGCAATTTTAGTCGAAAACAGTTTTTGATTGTGCAACTTTGGTTCACTCACTCACTATTTTATTGTTTGATTGCATTAATTATTAGCTTCTTAATAGAATACGGATGAAATGACCAAAATCAAATAATTAAGCGACGAGGGACCAAAATTGCACAGTTACAAAGTTAGGAGACAAAAAACTACAATTAAACCTTAATTTTTTTTTTTATTCCTTAAGGTTTTGTTTAAATAGATCAATAAAAATAAATAAATATTTCTAATTTTATGAAAATTATCATATAATTTCTTGCTATACCCTAATTGAATTTTATAATAATTAGCTATCCGCACACTTTATATTTTAAGGTTACTTTTCAATTTAAGAAAATCAATTAATATTGATTGTATAAATATTAATGTCTTATTATACTCTTAATAGATTTCACAATAATTAACTATTTATTTATCGATAAATGTATAAACTAATAAATAAGAAAGGATATAATAAAAAATTGAGTAATAGTTTACTTCTTACACTTCTAAGTGATAATAAAAAAAATAAAGGAAGTACATATATCACTACAACAGCTCTCATTTTCTCTCTATTATTTTGCGTTAGTATTAACGATCATAAACTATATTTGATGTGTGGTTTATTATAAAAACTTTCAAAAATGAGTCGTTTGCATACCGCATATATTTTTAATGTGTGGTTTATTTTAAAAATAAATTCTAACTAGGCCTAACTAATAACTATTACTAATTTGAACATAAAAACATTTCTAATTTGCACAAAATATAATAAAATGCATATTTAAAAAATATACAAGACAAACTGCATACTTTGGTTGCACAGTATCAAAATTATATATTTTATTCTAGTCATGTAACTTAGTTGGTGATCACATTATTAAAACATATATGTGTGCATATTCGAGTTCAATTGCCGGTTATTGCACTTTCCTTTCCTATAAACAAAAAAGAAATACATACTTTAAAGCTTCTACAATAAATTTCACATAAAGTAAAATATTAAAAATAAATTATAATATCATTTTTTTTTAATTTCTCTCATCATACACTATTATTACCATATAAGAATATCATTATCTTCTTTCTGTATTTACACTCAATAATTATTCAAAAAAATAAAGCTCATTACATAATACAAACGCGTCACAAAACAATAAAAAAAAACTGTTTAATACTCTTATGTTTCTTTTTATTTGTCAGAATTTGATGTATTTTTCTTTTTTATATGTCACTTTGGAAGTTTAATTAGAAAAATTAATATTTATGTTTCATTTCCGCTTATACTCTTACTATTAATTTATTGGTTTGCACATTTGCCATGAGAATATAATTAATGATTGAAAAGTCCCAATAAAATTATAATTGTTAATTTGATTATAACATTTATATAATCAAGGGTGTTTGTTTCAAGTAATTTCATTCTCAAAAATTAAATTCCCAAGAATGTTATTCTAGAGTAAATTAAAGAAAATATTTAGTTAAAAGTTGACATCAACAAAAATATTTGTTAAAATTCAAAAAATGAGAAAAGTTACAAGATGAAATAGAAAATAACTATCTATGTTCCTATGGAAAAGTAATTTACCCACCTTTCCGCTTAGGAATAAAAATAATAAAAAACACACTAAAAAACATTTTTATAGGAATAAATGATACACAAGTATATTTTTTCAAAACTTGAAACAAATATTGGAACATCACATTTCCATATTCACATTCTTGATAATGATATTACTTACCTTGAAACAAATACCTATATATTAACCTAAAAGAACAATTTAAAAGAAACAAAATGTATCTTTTTCAACATGCACTTACTAGCAAGTTTTCTTTGAATCAAAGCATCAAGTATTTGATTTGGCAGGTTTCTAAAAATAATTTATCAATTTTTGAAATCTGTTATGAACAATATACTTGTGGATGTCCACCTTCCATCTTCCATCACACAAGGACCTTTCAGTGCTATTGTATGCCTTAGGCTACTCTATCTCGTGCCTATGAATATGACATGTTCGTAATCATACAATGACACACGGAAATAATATTCTCCTTTCATCCTACTATTGTCTTCTCTATACTTTTCTATTTTATATTGTGTTACCTTAAGTTTACGTTAGTTTCTAATACATTATCAGCACGACATTCTAATCCGTCTGAGTATTTGGCCGGATCTCCTTTGTGTAGAAGGTATAGATAGCATTGGTGTTCCTTATAAGTAAATGTATTGTTTTTATCTATTTTTCTTTATTGGTTGCACTTCTTTTAAGTTATAAACATATACGTGAGGCGAAAATCTTGATATACACAAGAGTCACAAAACCCAGAAAACGTCATCATATTTATGCATGATTTTTATGTATATATATCTTTATGTATATGATCATTTATCATCAATTCATCACTTCCTTATATATATATATACTCCCACAGTTTTGAAATATTAGTCACATAAGGAGATTTCACATGGATTAAGAAGGACATTTAATTTCTATAGAATCTAACAAAAAGTACATAGGTAAACTAAATTAGTTATTGACTTTGAGGTTTACTTAATAGCTATTAGCTATAAAAATAATAGAAATGAGAAAAGTTAATAAATATAGCATTGGTAATGTAAATGTGACAAATATTTTAGAATATTTTTTTTTTTTTACTAAAGTGACTAATATTTCAGAACGGATGGAGTATATATATATATATATATATATATATAAGGTTTGCTAACGTATATCCACTTATTTTCTAGAAGGAGTGCGTTAGCAAGCTACACCTTTTGGTGTATTTTAAAAAATCTAATTATAACTTGCTAATGCATTCCTTGTACAATTTTAGGAAGATATTTTTACTTTCAAGGAAAAGGGATTGCAATATGACACCAACCATCCATTCCATGACATTACAATTCTCATTCTCCATTATGATACATTAGCCATATTACAAGATGATCCTCCATAGCTTATTATAGATTTTGCTACTGCAACCTCACCCATACAAGCACCAATATCCTACACCTCAAATTGATAATACTAAACCTCCTCATGCAACAAAGAAAGCTATACCAAATAAAATCCCTTCCATTCCCACTATAAAATCCACAACAACATAAAACTCCAACCATTCCATGACTTTCATTGTTATCAACTATGAAACCAACCTCACAATTCACATGCCATCCAAGAATACCTTGATTTCAGCAACCTTTCCACATCACACAAATTCTTTATTTGCTAACATTAAACTAGTATGAACCTCATTCTTTCAACCAAGCTACTAAATATCCTAAAATAGCATAAAGCTATTGATGAGGAATTACAAGCCATGGATGCTAATCATACATGGAGTATTGTACCTTTACCTAAAGACAAACATATTTTCATAGGCTACAAATGGATATATAGGATTAAACATAAACCTGGTAGTTCAGTAGAAAAATATAAAGCATGTTTGGTGGCAAATGTTTACACTCAATAGCTGATTTTGATTTGATTAAAACATTCTCACCAGTGCTAAAATCACATCAATTAGGATCCTTCTTTCCATGGTATACATTCATAATTGACATATTGCCCAACTTGATGTCAATAATGCATTCCTTAATGAAATGCATATGGAGGAGATATATATGACTATTTTTAAGGGATACATGTTCAATCAAGTGAAGATAAGTCCACTCCTTTGGTTTCCAAACCCAATAGGTCCATTTAGGACTAAAACAAACTTCAAGGCAATGATTTGATACATTCAAATCAACCTTGTGTAGTAATAGATTCACTCATTCTAGAAATGATTACTTTCCATTAAAAAATGAAGTTCATGGCTCTTGCATTGCTTCACTAGTATATGTTTATGACATCATACTAGCTGGTCCAAGTATTCAACACATTGATAACACAAAGCAATTTTCACAGTTACATTTCAAGTTAAAGGACCTAATTACTAAATTGAAGTCCTTTCCTGGTCATGAAATAGCAAGGTCCAAAGGAGAGTTTTTCTTATGCCAAAGAAAATATTATAATACATTGGCTTCTTAGTATGTAGACCATCATCCATAAATCAAGCACACACATGGGTGAAGAATCTTCTTCCATTCAAAATAAAATTTCCACCAACATGCTTATGTAGATGCAAACTATGTTGAGACAAAAACTCTCATATGACTATTTGTTTTAATGGTAACAAACTCAATCTAAGCTATAAAAATAAAAATCTAAGTTAATCTGAGATGTGTTGGTATCTAATATCTCTATTTGAGTGTACAAAAAATTATTAGCTTTGGTCTTTAAAAATTAGAATCATACAGAGACCATTGCTATAAGAGCTACACTTAAAGACAAGCTAGCAATAGAAAAAACAACACATCTTTGGCAGAAACCTAGACTCAGACTGAAATGGAGGGCACAAAGATCAAACTAGTGAAAACAAAAGAATGAATGATCAGATCATTCATATGGAAGGATGTGCACAGAATGACAATTTAGATCCAGATCCCACCATCGAGAAAGAAGATCAAGCTCATCTAAGAAAAAAGATCTACAAAGAAGATTTGAAATGGAAGCATTGCTAGCATGAGAATATATCAACATGCCAGATACTCAAAGAAGAAGATTTTGTATGATGTTTATCAAAGTATCAAAGAAAATTACAGTTTAGATTCCTATGATGAAAAGAACCACTTTCAGAATTTGACTAGGAAAAGACGTTCAAATACTCTATTGATGAAACATTCTCCAATCCGAAAAATGAAGAAAGAGAATATAACAACAATGATTCATTCATCAGAAGATCTCATCATAATAAGTGAAAAAACTAAATATGGAAATGATCCTACCTCATAATCTTTATCAGATTTAAGAGCTACACTCATATGTGAAGTGAAAGACTTCACTTCAAAATAGTAGACCTCATATCTAGAAGATCTAAGAAAATTTGAACTCACATATAAAGTAGAAGATTCAAAATAGCATATCTCAAATGTAGAAGATCTTAGAAGAGCTGAACTTACGTTAGAAGCAAAACGGGTCAGAATTACAAATCAAAGAGATCTCACTATTGATGGCAATAACTCAAATTAGAAGTTGAAGACTTTAGAGTTACATGATTCATATTAGAAAGAAGAAAGCTTCCAATAAGTTGAACTCATTATAAATACAAGACTTCATAGTTGAAAAACTCACATCAGAAATAATCAAACTTCAAATGTGTAGAATCTATTATCTATTATTATATATATTAAAATGGAAGCCAATTCTATAGTATTGACACCTTGCACATGTCATTAGCCTCAATTTGTCATGTCAACATATTTGCTTATGTGTCAACTCTAACTTAGGCACCACATCCACAACAAAACAATAGTTCACTCTAACAAAACACCAAAATAAAATATTATAATGCATTTATTGGATTATCATAACAAACACATTAAATTTAACCTAATTTATAACATAACTTAATTATTTAGTTTATAATAGATATAAATTCAATTATCCAAAATGTTTATTTTATAAAATAATTGTTTATTTTTGCATAGCCATATTTTATGCATGCATAATTTTTGTTTTGCCAAATTTAAATTACTTAAAATCTATTACTTCTCCCGTTCCTTTTTATCTGTTTCCGTTTTAAAAAAAAAATGTTTCTTTTCATTGGTCTCTTTAGGAATTCAAGGAAGCATTTATAGCTACTTTTCTCAATATACCATTTTCATTTATTACTTTGTATATTAACATGAAGTGGAGAATTAATGATTTTTTAGTTTTCTTAATAAGTGTTAATTAACTTTAAGAGACAGATAAAAATGAACAGAAGGAGTAAATAACATGTAACAAATATATGTAAAACAAAAATAATTATTTTATTAGAAAAAAAAATAAGAGACCAAAAGAGGTGCTCTAACCCATTTATGTAAACAAAAAATAACGAATATCTAAGCAAAAAATAGTAGTTTCGCAAGTCGCAATTAGCTTAATTGGCTAATAGACACCAAAGAATTAACCATCGACCACACTTTAAAATATAATAAATATTGCAACAAAAACTATGATAATTATAAATAAGTTGCACACTTCATCAAATCATACATAAAAAAATAACTAATTTACTATTTTTACTCTAAAAAGTATTAAAGATTGCTTTTTCCGCCTAAAGAATGACTTCACTTCAAAGTTTGATGACAAGTTAAAATAGCCCCCTAATTTTGAAAACTTAATGATTTATTTCTATTATTGAAACTATTTCATATATCATTTTATATTGATGCATCAATCTTAAATTAACATTATGTTTTTTATATGCCCTACAATATGTTCTTCTTAAATACATTTTTCTTTTATATATTTGTTCTAACTTCACACATAGTGCATTATAAAAATAAAATAAAAAAAGGGGGCTTTGTAAACATTTTAATATGTTTTTCTTTCAAAGTTACTAACATAGAAGATTCATTCTATTACAAACATTGAGCATTCAATCTCCATTGATAAACTAACAAGCTTCGGTTAACAGAATTGAGCGAGAGATAGAAGCAGAAAACTCAGCAATATAAAAAAAATGTGGATTCTCCTCAATTGAATTCATAAGATCATAATACAAAGATATATATATACAAGGCAAATGTCACTATCATGAGTAACCACCTATCATAAGATCAGAATACAAAGATATATATACCAGGCAAATGTCACTATCATGAGTAACCACCTATAACTGACTTGGACTTAATGATAACTAACTTGATTAACTCGAATAACAGGAAAAAATGAGAGAAAATTAAATAGATCAGTTAACACGTTCCTCAAAAACAACTTTAGAAGAATATTAGATGAAGAGCTATTTTTTATCACAAAATAAGGAGAAAATGACATACAATTCAATAACATAGAATCTTTAATCTTTAAATAACACAAAATATTCATTTAAAGCGTAAAAAAAAGAACATATCAAATACAACATGTCTCAATATAAAGTCATCTTTCTATTTAACAAAAAAAAAAGAAGCCATCTCCTAAAATAAATTCAAAGATTATTGCAAAAATATGTATGATAATAGGCCTAAAAATACTCTATCAATTCTATTCAATTTTCTTTCGAGTTGTTATGCAACATTTCTTTCCTCTATGTTAATTACAAATTTGGTTTCATAAATTGTTGGAATATTTAATAAATTGAGTTTCATTTTTATAACCTATGAACAATATTATCCATGATCAGTTTATTCTTGCATCCGCGCATAGCGCGAGTAATTGTCTAGTTCATATCAAAAGTAAAGAACTTCTAAAGGGTAAATTCAGGACAAGAGATTGATTCCAAATATACAAGGCTCAAATCATAGTAAAATGAGTTCAGATTGCTTGAACTCAAATCAGGAAAATAGATGATCCCGACAATTTCACAGAGTTGATAGATTCAATTAGAAGTATGAATCTAACTACACGAGGATCCATCTAAGCATCAAAGAAGAAAAAGACAAAAGTCAAAAAGCATTGAGTCATCTAAGATCAAAAAATTTTAATCATACTGAAATGGAAACCTCAAACTAATATAGGTTGTCGACGGGTAACAGGATGACATCATCCTTACTTGGAGGCTAAGCAAAGTTTGAAATTCAATCTCCAATGACTCAAGTGTAGCGCCAACGGTCTTACAACGGCTACATCATCATTTGGAGGCTAAAAATACACAAGAGGACTTCATCTACAAGTGGGGAAAGCACATTATCCAATCACATCATAAAACCCTTATTTAAGCTTCAAATCTATTTTGCATCCAGAAGTTGAATATCTTACAATCCCGCGTAGTTACTATGATATTATTGATCATATCATCTTGTATTTACATTATCTGGTACTTAAACGTTAATATCCACACTGAGTTTGATTTAGCAGCCCCATAAAAACGTTTATCTACCCATTAGATTGGTCAGTTAGTCACTTAACTAAGTTAGATAGTGAGTCTAAGTGGAGTGTGAGTGCATTTCAACTTGGAGAGGCTTGGGAAAGACTCTTAGATGCCTAGGGAGGCTATAGAAAAAGAATACTTAGTTATTAGAAGCCTGAAGAGGCTCTAGAAGAAGAATGCTCACCTATTGGAAACTTGGAGAGGCTCAGTGAAGAAGAATACTCATTATGTATGCCTGAAGAGGTATGAGAAGAATACTCTGGTAACCTTGATTAGAGAACAGTGAAAATCTCACTTGGAGAAGTGAGGAATGGGTTTTATTTTGCTTTAGATTTAGATTTACAATTTACTTTATCATTATAGCAGAATTTAAACGTAACATTTATCCTTATAAGTGGAATATAATCTTAGTCTGAGTCACACCTTTCTAAAATCATATCTTCACATTCTATTCAGATTTAAGATCTTGTTCTATTTTATCAAATCTTTTTTTAAATTTATACATTTGATTCCAAACTATTAAGTTCCAATTTGATTCATTGTCTTACTTACTTAGACATTCTTTTTATCATTCATTTCATCATATCTAAACTTAATATAGAAACTATCTATTTAATAGAATCTATCCTAGGTTGAGTTTCTTGCTTTCAAATATCCTTTCTATAAAAGTGTTTTGTAAAACAGAAATGATGTTTTGCACGAAAATAATTTCGTTTAAATTGTACGAATTAGTTGACAGTGCACGTGTGATGCAGTTGTCACAAGTCGCGCTACCAAATACTTCATATCTTTTAATAAATAAATAAAAAAAAAACTTTATATCTTCAAGAAGCTTTTTTTACCATTGCACACTTTACTTTCATTTTCTTTTTTTCTCTTCACATTGAAACGAGACTTTCAACTAAGGTAAATCCCAAAGCTTCATTACTGTTAACAGTCAATATTGCAATTGAACAAAATAAAAGCTTGAATCATTAAGATTGGAACAAAATCTTTTGGACCCATCACCCTACTCCATCTAAGACTTGATTTTCGTTATTTTGGTCTTTTTTGGTTAATTCATGTGGCTACCAACTAGAGAGTTTGAGAGGTTCTTAGTCGATGGTATCACATATGGACCTCTTTATCAGTGGAGGTAATCTTCCTATTTTGAAGTTTTTTAAATGATAAATTTATATATTTAAATCCTATTTTAAAATTTTCTAATGTAAGGAGGATGAATAACGATCAGAGATATTCCTTTCGTTAACGAGTATTGAAGCAACAAAATGAAGATATGTTTTCAATTTTGATAAAAGAGAAGGAAAAAAAAACAAAACAAAAGAGTAAACAAAAAATTTTAAACCTTTTTAAAACATTAATGTATTGCTTTTATATAAAAGAAACCACATGTAACTGTCATTCGTGAAATATGTACGAAAACCTATTCGTACTAAATAGTAGTTCTGTTGCAATTATACAGAATAAAGAATAATATCAGTCCTAATAAATACTAAAGGCATATTCTGCAACATATTTTATTTAAACTGTATATTCCACTCGAATATTCTAACTCTCTCCCTCAAGCTGGAGCACATATGTCATATCTTCTGAACTTGTTACAAATGTAATCAATTCGAGTTCCTATGAGGGACTTGGTGAGCATGTCGTCTAACTGATCATATGATTTAACAAAGTTAATTGTGATTTCTCAATAAAGCACTTTCTCTCTAACAAAGTGAAAACCAATCTTTACGTGTTTGATTCTTTCATGGAAAATCAAACTTGATGCAATGTGAATAGCAACTTGGTTATCACACATAAGCTTTGTTCCTCTTATATCTCCTAGTCTCATCTTTGAAGGAGATATCTCAACCAAGTGAGCTCACATGCCAAAGCGCAATATCCGCACTAGATCTGGAAACATGTTGCATCTTTCTCCTCTATGAGATGAGGTTCCCCTCCCCCAAGATAATGACACAATATCCAAAAGTAGACTTCTGATCTAATAGTTATCCTACCCAATCAACACCATAGTAGCAAGTGATCTTAGCATTGCCTTTATCTGTATATAATAATCCATGCCCAAGAGCACGTTAGATGTATTGAAGGAAGCGAGTTATGGCGTTCCAATAATTTTCGTAAGGGCCATAAAGGAATTGACTTGCTACACTAACTACAAATAAATATCAAGTCTAGTGATGGTCAGATAATTCAATCTACGCACCAATTGTCTATACTTCTCCGAGTCTTTCAATAGCTCCCCTGTAAGACATTTGACAGTGGGATCCATAGTAGTGTTAGAGGGGCGACAGTCGAGAATTCTAGTCTCGGTAAGGATGTCAAGGGCATACTTGCACTGATGACAATTTCAGAGGAAGAACCAGCAACTACAATGCCTAAGAAGTATTTCAAAGGGCCTAATTCTTTTGTCTGAGATTGACGAGAGAGATTGTCGTTGAGTTTCTAGATACCAATCACATCATTACTTGTAATAACAATGTCGTCAACATAGACAACAAGATAGATGCATTGTCCTGATGGACAATAAATGGAGAAGACAGAATGATCAACCTCATAGCGATTCATTCCAAACTGTTGACGTGAAAAATTGAAGCGGCCAAACCAAGCCCGAGAAGATTGTTTTAGGCCATAAAGTGAGCGATGTAATCAGCAAACAAGATGCCGACCATCGGTAGAGGTGAAGCTAGGTGGTGGGTCTATGTAAACTTTTTCATGCCATTCACCATGCAAGAAGGCATTTTTGATGTCCAACTGATGAAGTGGCTAATGATAAATGACACACATAGTAAGAAAGAGACGAACATAGGTCATCTTGGCCACTGAGAAAAAGTTTCACTATAATCAAGGGTAAAGATATGTGTATACCCTTTTACAACCAAATGTGCTTTCAAGCGATCAACATGACCATTGAGACCAACCTTAACTGTGTACACCCATCGGTAACCAACTGTAGTCTTCCCATGTGGTAAAGGAACTAACTCCCAAGTTCTGTTAGCTTCCAAAGTAGCCATTTTGTCCAACATCGACTACCGCCAACTTGGATCAGTCATGGCTTCACCTGTGGTTCAAGGAAAAGAGACAGAATCCAAGAAAGACACGAAAGAGAAATAGGAGGGTGATAGAGGATCATAATTCAAAGTGCAGGCATATTTGGGATTAGGATTACGAGTAGAGAAAATACATTTACTAAGGACAATAGGAAGATCAAACTCATGTGGTTGTCCTAGAGAGATGACTAGAGCAAGAGATGAGTCCAGAGAAGCGTTGGGCGGTATAGGGGGTATAACAGAGCGTTGCTGATAAGTGCATGTTGGAGCTAATGCAACAGAAGAAGGTAAAGATGGAGGAAAAAGAGGTGGAGTAGGAGAAATAACCGGTGACAAAGAAACCGGTGGAATAGCTGGTGGTGGCGCATCCAGAGAAGTATCCAAGTGGATGGAGGGAGCATAGTGAGGTCTAGACTCGAAGTTGCGGATAGTAGATATGATAACCTTTCTAAAAGCACGAGTACCCAAGGAAGATGCATTTTAGGGATTTTGCAAAGAGTTTGTCCTTCCATGGAGTGAGCTCATGGACAAAACAAGTACAATCAAAGACACGAGTGGGGATGAATATAGAGTTTGTTTGGGAAACAAGATGAAATTTGGAACCTAATTTTGTAGAAATGAAGATGGTATGCGGTTAAATAAATAACATGCTGTGAGAAGAGCATCACTCCAAAAACGGGAAGGAACATTGTGAGGAAGGAGCAAAGTACGAGTTGTCTCGATCAAGTAATGGTTCTTCCTTTTAGCAACTCCATTTTGTTGAGGAGTGTGAGCACAAGAGGTTTGGTGAATAATTCCCTATGAAGTTAAGTAACTTTGAAAGGAAGTAGACAAATATTCACGAGCATTGTCGATTCGCAAAATTTTAATTAAGGTTCTAAACTGATTTTGAATTTCTAAAACAAATCCTTGAAAGATGGTAAAAACCTCTAAATGATTTTTCATAAAAAAATATCCAAGTACATCGAGAATAATCGTCAATAAAGGTGACGAAGTAATGGAAACTTAAAGTAGAACTGACATGACTCAAGACCCCAAATATCAGAGTGGACTAAAGTAGAAGGAGATGCAGCTCATTTATTGACACTTACAGAAAAGGAAATCATTGTGTGTTTATCTAACTGACATGACTCACAATTGAAAGAAAAACCTTTGAGAAATCGAGACTCATGAGACACATTTTGGCAAGACTTGGGTGAATCATCGTTGGTGGAGAAGGGAGGGATGCGAAGTGGCAACACAAGCAACCGAAGTGGAAAAGAGGTGTATTCCTCAAGACTTATGACCTGATCCAATCATTTGTCTGGTATGCCAATCATGTAAAACGACTTAGGATACATTAAGGCGATGTACAAGTGATTTTACTAACTGGAATCAAATTAAAAGGGAAACCAGGAATACAGAGTACAGATTTTAAGATGAGATTAGGATGTTGGGTGTAACCAATTCCTTGAACCTTAATTTGGGAACCGCCTGCGATTGTAATAGGAGGCAAAGAGTCGGTATAAAATAATCGAGAGAATGAAGATTTGTTACCAAACATGGTTAGAGGCACTGGAGTCAAAGATTCAAGGTTCAACAGGTCCAAGGGTGGAGGACGGGGCAACGAAGGCAGTAGGATACCAAACTAAGTCATGCTAGTGACAGGTGAGACAGACTGCATAGCTGCTTTGAACTGACCATACTCATCATAATAAGCGGTAGAGACAGAGACTTCAGTAGGGGTGCTTTCTGAAGCAATATGGGAATGTTTGGGTTATGCTTTGGACTGTTCTCATGCCTTGGTGCGACATTCTGCATCAATGTGTCCAAAGCAGTCACAACAGTAGCGGCGAGGCTGGTGTATTTTACAACCACGTCCCCCAATCTGCCTACTCCGAAAGGAGGAGTGAGCGAGAAGAGCATAAGAGCCTGTCGGAGGTTCGATAGGAGCATAGGATTATGCGAACACATGCGGAGTGGAGAGGTGCAATAGTTGCTCGCTAAATGTCGTACGTAAGAATACTAGAGCTGGACAAGATTTGATTGCGCATTGAGTCAAACTCAGGTGGAAGGCTGGAAAGTGTAAGGACAATGAAGAACTTGCAACATTGAGTGAAATGCTTGGTTGCATCATTAGTGAAAGGCATGAGAGAATCAAAATCAGCAATCAAGCGATCAAGCTTATCAAGATAGGACTAAACATCCATATTTTCCAATTTAAGGGAGATGAGACTGGAAACCACACCTTACGGGCAAAACTTTGTAACAGGTACGAAAAACTTGATATTGTGGCTGTAATTTGGCGTCAATGAAAAACCATAGAACAACACATAAGGAGGCATCAACTTGTTCTCAACGGGGACATTCCATTTTCGGTATCCCAGAGGATTGTTTGTATAGGTGGTCTTCACGACCTTGCCTTCAAACCATAGTTGGATAGCAACACACCTGCGGCTGTAATTCGCTGATCTAGTCAATTTTTTGCACGGAATCAGAGGTACATTGGTAAACATGACCGCGACTAAATCGGAAGCAGAGGTGCAAAAGACATGTTGGGAAAATAGGAAAAGAATGTCTGGGTAGGTGCGTCCAACCTAGAGGAATATGCTGAAAAAAGCAGGCCTGAGTAACTGCAAAAATAATTATAAATTTAAAAAATCAGAACAATTCAAGCTACACATTCTAGAATCTATTTCGGTGTGGTATAGTGTATAGTGTATGTCAAACAATTCTTACCCAAAAAATAATTTTCAAGCATGGGGCATTTTTTTAATAAAAAATAACGTATGATGAAGCCAGTAGTGTGCTGCTAAAAATCCCAACAATTGTGAATTTGTTGATGGTGGGGTGGGGATGGACGAGCATACCTTTGTTGCACAGCCGATAGTGTTGAAGAAAAGGCATGTGGGGGTCCAGAAACATGTTATTGAAGGTTGAAATCGAGTTTTAAAAAAATAATGTAGCATTGCTAAGATTTAAAAAATAAATAAAAAAAAAATAAAAAAAAAATGGCAGGAATATATCTAGTCAGCAAAGTTAAATAATGTGGCATTGCTAAGTGAACATTTCCAAATTAGCCAACGCTGCACTAGCATAACCAAATTAACAATAAGGACTTAACAAATCGTTTGGAAAACAATGGACCAAACCAATAGCAAACAATTTTGTGCCAAAACAAGCATAATAAAACCCAGAAAAGAAAAACGAAAATCAAAAGAAAGTCAAAATTTTTCTTCATTTTTTTTTTTTGTCAGGGATGTGGTCTTGGGGAGTGGAAATTCAACGTGTTGTAGGCACTGAAATACCCCTCCAAGAACAAGTCTCATAGCTCTCCCACTGAGCAACAAGAGGGGATTTACTCGGTTCAATATTGAACACTATTTTACTTCTGTTTTTTTTAAATATATCTTCAATTAAATCTATGCTATAAGCACTTTCATAGATGTCAAAACACTTCCATTTTTCTTGATTCCACTACAACTCCGTTGGTATTACACGAGGGTTTTCCGTGTCATTTGATAACTTATCAAGTGACACGGAAAGCAAGCACAACATAAAAAATTGAGTTACAGCAAAATTTAAATGCATGCCTTAGCTTGACAAAGTCAGCTTGTTAGTATTCAGTAATCAATAAATCAAACATTTTATATATCCAAAAAAAGCAGCCGCTTTCTTTTAATTTTTTTCCCTTCTCAGTATTTGGTCATACAAGATGTTTTGTATAGATAATAACAGAAAGACAAGTATAATTATAGTCATAGCATTTCGTAAAATATCATGTGAGCTCCAACGGCAGAAGTTCATCAATCTGTAGTTATTCATTTCAATTTCGCTGCTGAGGCCTTAAAGAATGAACATATATCACTGGAATCTAGAAAGGGATTATATTGGTATTTTCTGCAAACGCGAAGAGTGAAGAAAATCTTCAACTGACACTGATCTTCAACAAATTTGTACAAGGTCCGTGATAAAAGTAGTTAAGGAAGTGACTGTGGTCTTCCAATCAAGCCAGGGAGCATACCTTGTCTGAAAATGAATACAGCACACTTGAGAAGGTGAAAAACAGAAATGTATTTTGAATAATACAAATCTAGCTTGATGAAGTCCAAACACATTTTCATTTTACACCAATTCAAGTTCGAAAAACATAACAGAGAAAGAAACACACTCGTTTCACACCCACCCGTTTTCCCCTAGTTCAATACAAGAAAATAACTGCTGAATATAATGAGAATTGGGATTTCACCTTGTCTGATACTACTGCAGCAAAGGCGACTATCATCTATATAAGTTGCTTGCACGCCCATCATCCAAGAACCAATTGATGTATCATCATAGGCATATGTCTTCAAAGATACACTACAATTTTTTGTATAGAACAAGAAATGTTGTCAGATATGAAGAGAAAATACAAGCCAGCTGAGTTTTCATTTTAATTTTTCAGTTTATATATTTTGCGAAAAGAGTATGGAACGACCCTAAACTTTTATTCATTTATAAATAGACACGTGAACTATTTTCCTCCTAATTAGTCCTTAAATTTCACTCATTTGCAATCAAGCACCTCAAACTTTCATATCTCCCCGATTTACCCTAATACTTCTATTCGTGTACAAACATATTAGATATTGAAAATAGATTTCTTTTCTGTTTCTTCGTACACTTTGTATTTATTCTAGGTTGAATTTAGTTTTGCATTGGCAGTTAGGATCAATTGTTAGTTACTGCCACATTGGCTAGTCAGTTATTTCTTCTTTTGATTTCTATATCATGTATATATAACTTCTCTCTTGTAATCTTTCGGTGAGTTACTTATAATGAAAAATATGAAATTTTCCAGAACTCTAAATCTCTGATTCTCTTTCTCAGACATTGTTAGACATATCATAGGCATACTTTCATTTCTTCGTAATTGAACCTTAAACATTTTTTATATTGGTAAAATCGGCCCTTCTATTAAGGATGCAAATATGAGGTGTCTATTTGCAAGTCGGTGAAACTTTAAGGGACGGTTAGAAAGAAATGAAAGTTTGAGCTGCTTGATTGCAAATGAGTTGAAGTTAGGTCTGATTGAGAAGAAAAAGTAGTTAAGGGTGTTTGCTTGCAAATGACCAAAAGTTTAGCGTGGTTAACTACTCTTTTGGTCTTTCCCCATATATTTTGACTATTATTAACAAGAAGCCTTGTTATTGTTAATATTACTAATATTTTTACTAATACTAAAAAATAAACAAAAATATCACTAAGCCTTCACTTTGTTTACTGATTCTACAAACGAGTCCAGGAATTGGTGCAAACAAATTTTAGTTATTGTCACTTTTTACTTTGGAAATTTTTCAAAACAGAGAACACAGTAAAAAAGTAAAAGCAAAATAGCATATTTGTAATTATTAGTATGTGCACCTGACCACATGTATAATGCATGCTTTGCTAGGTATCGTCCAAAAGAAACCATACAGATGAATTAAACAAGCAAAAAGAAAAAAAAAAAACGCCATGGGACTGCAAAAGGACACAAACTTAAGAGTGAAAGAGGGTGAGGCGGTGAGCACTCCATATAAAACAGAACCTAATAGACCAGCAATTCAAAGATGTTAATGACAAGATTGAAAGACTTTTTTACTCAATAAAGTGTAAAATTTAATTGTTTGAATCAAAGCTAACCCCATCAATTTGTTTGAATAACCTACCTTCTAAAGGTGGGGCGATTTGTTAGAACTCAGTATAAGGGACATCATGGATATAAAAGAAGACGTATAGGGAAACAAGAAAGAATGCTAATCTGTAACGGTTGTGTTCTCAATCTCAACCTCATGCCAGCACTCAACCTTGAGGCATTCCCCAGCTGTACAATAACTAATTAATATCCAAACCTAAAAGCTGAATTACTAGCCATGCCACAGAACTAAATCTTCCTATTTCAGTTTCAACGGTGCGCCCAAATCAAATTGAGAACTAACCTGTTTATGTTGATGTACTGTGCCAAATTCTTCGAAAGTATAACAAGTGAACCGGCTGCATGTCGGAAATACCTAAAGACAAATAATTCAATGGTGATCCACACCGTCAAAAATACAATTCAAATGTAGATCCAAAGCATTAAGAAGATTCCATATGCATCATTTATGCAAAAAGATGCATTATACATTTCCTATCAGGAGGAACCAGAATACCATACTGCTGATCTATGAAATAGAAGTAAAACAGTAACACAGAATCATCATTGTGGTAAACTAGTCATATATATTTGAAGGGGCATATGGCCAGATCAAAGATATATCATATATGTACCTTTGGTATTAAGTGGTAGAAATTATAAATTAGCAAAGAAAAATGTCATCTACAGATCTACTAAAGAGCATATATTTATCATTGTTTTGAATGATAACTAGCTTTCGTGGTCTGCATTGGAAAACAAATAATGCCAAACAGATAAAAATTATTAAAAAAAACATATTGAGTCCTATCCTTGTCAGAAATATTAATAAGAATTTCTGTAAAATGATGGCAGCTGGAGTTTGGTAGGACACAACTCAGCCAATCAGGTGGTTACAGTGATAACAGTAATGATGGTGGTATACTGGCCACAAAAGAATAGTGGAAAAAGTGATGGTACCAGATGAAAGGATGGTCATCTTAATGGTAGGAGGGGACGATAATACTGGTATAGAAATGTTGATTAAAAAAAAGTACTAGTATAAAGATGAAAATGAAAATAGGCCAGTGACAGTAGCAACGGTGATGTAATAATGGTAAAGACTAGTGAAAAGCATCAGTGATGATCGTCATAGTGTGTGCCGATGCAATAGACTCGTGGTGGTATGTCGTTGCCATCAAAGTTATGACATAGTGTTGTTAAATATGATGGTTGCTACTGTTTGAGGTTCTTCATGATAGTATTATAACCTCATACAAATCACATCTTTTTAAAAATTAAAAATTAAAATGTAAAATAAAATGTATATACTATACCTCAGGCAAATCACATTTGTTTTTTAAAATTAAAAAATGTATTTGAACAAGTTCGCAGGCAAAAATAAATAAAAGAACCCATAAAACAAAGCTAGAGATGTTACAAAAAGGAAAACTCTGCAGTCCTTTCATTTTTTCTACACATAACCTATTGGAACTGACTGAATATACCAATACTACGAACAAGACTTCTTTTCCCTTTTTCCACTCAAATGTGTAATACTACTAAACTCACAATAAAAGATTAAAATTCATGAGACTCTAGATGGTTTTTTGGCTTTCCATCAAGTTTTTCACATCACTTTTAGCTCATGATATAACATCTAAATAGAAGACCATAAGATTCCACTAATCAATGCTCACATGCAATGTATTAATCATTGCACCTAGTGTTTGAAACCACTGAGGTGATATGCTGTGAAGACTGAAATCATTCATTTATGCACTCAATGATACAACCAAAGAAAATTGAAAGTTAAATACAATATACTCAAATTGAAGATCATTCCTGCATTAATAAAATAAAATAAATCATCAAATCTTTTATACAAAAGGAATTTTACTTACGTTTTTTCATCCCCAAATTTCCACCATTCGGGTTCATACCAAGGCTTCCCCCTGAAAAAAGACCAAAACAAGATGTTTATAAGTTGAATCCAAAACCTAAATGCAAGATTGAACAAGTAAAAATTTTATAACAAATATAATATTGAAACTTCAGTGATGGAGAAAACAACAAGCAAGAAAGAAATACAATTGGAGACAGGCAGATAACAATTTGAAGTCATCATTTCATCAATTATTAGAAATTTGCTTTAGCAAAAATGGGACACGCCCTAAAGATATAAAAAGGGATGACAGTTAAGAAAATCTGCAGGCATTCAGAGATGGGGCAACTTCAGATTGAAAAAGCTGCAATACTCTGACAAAAATTGAATGAAACTAAACTTAACTTGATTGCAAGTTCCATTCAGAAAAACGACCAACTTCATACATTTTGAAGCATAATCAGAGCCATCTATACTTCAAAATTCTTCCAAATATATACACAGATCTATTATCATGATATACAATCACAATTATTAATTATTAAATTATCTAAGATAAAAGGAAGTACTCTTCTGATATCACTTCTCCTGACTTCATGCATCCAATGTATGCCCCATCCTGACCACGGCGACGGTCAAGAAGTTCAATTAAACCCTCTGTTAGGCCAGTGAACAGAATAAAGAATGTCTCAATAATTTCACATCAGAAAGAAATGTTTTGTTTCAACAAAATATCCTATATAACAACATATATAAGTAATTCATACCCAGATCAATGTCAATACTGTCATCAACTTTCACATAAAAGTCAGCATCCCAGTTCTGAACGGCAGTACTAAAGAAGATTTTTGCTTTCTTAGGCAACTCTTCTTGAGCTTCCTCGTGACTTTCCTGATATAATTAAAACAGATGGTCAATGTCTATACTCATCTTGCCTAACAAGGTTCAAAGACAAGGAACCATGTTCAAATGAGCATCAATAAAAATTAGTTAGGATCAAATGGCATCAAGTGTCAAATTTAGGAAGATGAAACGTTTCATAAATTATTATATAGTATAAAATACAATTTTTTTCAATTCAACCGTTTAATTATAAGTTTTTATGATGTAAATCAAGCTGGTAAGAATTCATACAATTCAAAATTTAATTGATACTTTATGGAAATAATTTATTTTAACGTATTATGTGATATTTAAAAAATAAGTAAATCTCTACTATTGAATTACATGCCTACAAATGTCTATATTATATAAAAAATGGTATACACAATCATTAGAATATTATATACGATTAAACAGCCGAATTGAAAAAACACGTCTATATTAAAGTTATAAAAGGTGTCATTTTACTATGTTTATCACCTAGTGTGTGTCATTTGATCTTGACCATATGTGTGTGTATATTAAAGTTATAAAAGGTGTCATTTAACTATGTTTATCACCTAGTGTGTGTGTCATTTGATCTTGACCATATGAGTGTGTATGTAAGCATCAATAAAGAGTTTAAAAACAAGGTCAATACACTATAATATTGCTATCCACACCAATTACAAATTTTACTCTGCACATCAATGCTTCAAGTTCACCAAGATTCAAATTTCAAAATACGAAAATACTGGAACTTTAAATGTGGACAAATATTATCAGCTTGCAAATACATGTAGTTAAGTATCCCTAAGTTCCCTAACTAATTAGCATCTATTATAAGCCAAATTCAAAATTTAATTTCATCATTTCATGCTTCTTTCCAACTCACATTAACCAAGGTAAACGATTCTTCCAAACTTAATTAAAGCAAAATGGAACTATTTCACTTACGAGAATCAGGAAATCCTTTGTTGAGCGATTTTCTTCATCAATATTGCGATCCAAGCTATCACCTCGATTAGCACTGCCAATAACAAAGCATTAGGTCATAAAATAAGTTAGAACCATTGATAATTATGGCATAGATTAGTGTGAAGGGAAAAAAAAGCAGATAAACAACCAATAAAGGTTGAAGAAATCATAAGTGGATAAAACAATAGCAACTAAGGATAGGATAAGGGTGTGGAGAAACCTCCGACCAATTACAAAACGTATGACCACTCCTCTTTCTTCAAGTTTTTTCAACGCATCACCTACCAAAAAAAAGGAAGAGAAAATGTCAGCACTATAGAACTGAATAAAAAAGATAACCAGTCACAAAATATTCAATTGTTTAAAATCTCATCATTAAAAAAGTGTTCCAAATTTAACAAATCTTGTTAAGTAACTTACAAAACCAATTTGACTACGACAAAATTCATGAATTACATGTAAAGCAGGTTATAACTTAAAACATTAAAGCAAAAAAAAATAAATAGGATCTTTAACACAAAGTTTTGGTGCACTAAACTATTAACATTTTGCTACAACAACACTGAAATTAGTCACAGGGAAAGAAATATAAAAAAGCAGAAATTTCAAATCATGAAAACAAACTGAAGCATCAAAGTATAGATTGAAACCAATACTCATGAAACTTCTAAAAAAAGTAAATTCAAGAAAAGTAACAACAACAAGAAGCCTTTATCCCCCAAGTAAATCGCAAACAATATCCAAATCAAAATAAATACCAAAATCAAGGAGAACGGCAGTGGCACAAGATCACTCTAAAATTCAAATTCAAATTGAAAATAAAAATCATGTTATAAACTAAATATTAGTTCACTATCTTATATTAAAGCAAACCAAAAAGCATTTAATGTCTGCATCTCACCCAATGTATTTGATCTCTATAAAGACTGTTAGAAAATACATTGTTATATCATAATCATATCTTAGAGAATTAAAGGATTATGTTAGAATATTAGAAAGTATCAAATAATATCATTACCATATCATACTCATAAGCATATATCTTAAAGTAAGCCAAAAGGGTGTTGACTCTAAAAGAAGTGGAACCAAGTCTTTGCCTCTACTCTAGCCGCCGTCACCAAAACAAGTATTAGACAGACCTTCTTCATAACCGAAAAAAGACAAATGGACTCAAGCACAAAAAGGAAAAAAGATGACAGGAACTATTGAACTTTAATTAAACCCAAACGGACCTCTGGGCATCCAAGACCCCCTGAAAACATTTCTTTTCAATCGACTTCCGAATCCAGTGTACACCCCAATAACAGCAAGAAGCCTACGGTCAACAGAGCCACTTTTCTGTGTCTGGCCTTTGAGGTACCCTTGGCTCTTGGCCAATGTCAATTCCATCTCAGTTTCCACAATCCTCCTCTCCAGATCCCTGAATAACAATAGACACAAATTACAAACAAAACAACATCACACAAACCAGCAAAGTATCATAATTAAGTGCAAATCAACCAAAGCTAAAATAAATAAATAACAACAAAAATGGGAATAAATTACCTGCACCCTAGGACCATTAGCTTATCTTCCACTGTAAGAACCTTAGGCCTCTATCAACACATAAAGGCAATAATATTAGCTTATAGACTGAAAACGAATTTTTGAAGCAACAGAGTGTGAAAATAGCCACCTATGAGTTTCACTTATAATTCATAAACCATGAGTATTGAACAATACAGCAACATAATACCAAAAAAAAAAAACAAAAAAAAAAGCAAAGTAAAATTCAAAATTAAAAGAAAAAAAAATAAAAAATAAAAACCACCTGCGCCGAGTTCTTCTTTAGAAGACCAGCTAGTAAATTTCGGTTTTCGGCATCTTGCCATAACCTAAACAACTCCCAAAACAACAAAATACGATCAAATCCGTTAAATAAGGAGTAAACGGTTAAACAAACAGTAAAATCACATTACAAAGTACAAATCTGCTTAGTGAGTTCCGACACGAAGGGGATCCAGACGCAATTTGCAGTTAAAAACAAAATATAAGATAGAAATTATGAGAGAAAAACCTTCCGGCGACGTAAAGCCAAGCAACGCAAGAGAAGAAAGCCATGATCAGGGAAGGCTTCGACGTCGGAACACCCTTCGATCTCCCTCCACGCTTCATCGTCGTTGGTAATGTCTCCATCACCAACACTCTCCACAGAATTTCGATTTCGTTCTTCTCTATTCCGATTATTATAGATGTAAATCGCAAACTAGATCACTGCTAAGGAACAAACTGAACAAGGGTTTTATTTTCAACTTTCAAGTCGTTATTTATTTTTTAGGTAACGGATCTCTCTACCTTATTCTTGCTTCAACTGAGAGCGGAAATTTGAAGATTTTCTTTCCTCTTTTTTTATTTTTCATTTTTTCTTTTTGTATTTTTGCCTTTTTTTCCCGTGAAAGTTATTTCTATTTTTCTTTAGTTAAAGAAACCACTTTTAAAAAAATAAATAAATAATAGGCTTGATTTTGGTCCCTTAATTTTAAAAATGATGTGATTTCAGTCCCTTAAACTTTCAATTGAGCGATTTTAGTCGCTCAATTTTTTTTAATTGTGCGATTTTAATACTTGACTTTTAAATGTGTATTTTTAATCCCCTAACTTTATCAATTGTGCGATTTTGGTTCCCTTAACTTTTTCAAATTGTACGATTTTATTTAATTAATTCACCTTTTTGTTAAGAAGTTAGTGTGTGTTTGGATTGACGTCAAATCATGTTAAGATAAATAAATCAATAAGATAAATTTGGCACATAAGTCGAGGCGGATCCAATGAACGCAACAAAAAGTAGCGTTGAAGTGAATCCACGTTAACGTGAATCCACTTCTATCCAAACAGGCACTTAATAGTTAGAGGTAGAAATAGCCTAGGTCAAATTAGGCTTTGTATGACTTGAGCTTGGCCTACTTTTTAAATTGACAGCCTGAACCTAGCATGCTACATGTTATAGCCTTATAGGCTATTTTTATGACCTAAATTTGATCTATTAAAAAGTCTACTAAACTTATAAACTTAAAAACCTGTTTAAAAGTCTATTTTAAATAAAATAAAAATTATTAATAATAACCTACTTAAACAAGTTAAATGGTATAAACATAAAAAAATAAAAAAATAATGATTTAAATCCTTAAACATAATTAAAACATGATCATAAAATATAATATCAAAATTCTTAGAAATTAATAACAAAAATAATAATGGAGTGAACAATGATATTGTTACTATTATTATTAATATTATTTTTATTTATACATATAAGCTGATCTATTAGGCATAAAAAGCTTTTTGAATAGCCTGAAGCCTAGCCTAACTAATTAATTAGACTTTTAAATAACTCTTGACTTAGCTTATTTATTAAATTATTTTGATTTAGCCTACGCCTAACAGAGGCTAGGCTTAGGCCCTTGACGAATGGCCTGAGGTATTTCCATCCCTATTAACAATTAACACAATCAAAGTAATAAAATAAAGTGAATAAAAGCACCAAAATGGTGCAATTAGAAAATTTTGAAATTAAAATCGCACAAATAAAAATTTATTATATGGGTTTGACTGGGTTGACCATGAGCTTCTCAACGAGAGATGGTCAAAAGAATTGAAATCACATTTCGAAAAGTTTTGGAACTAAATTTCCGCAATTCAAAGTAAAAGGACCAAAATTGCACAATTGACAAAGTTAAGGGGACTAAAATCGCACAATTGAAAGTAAAGGAACCAAAATCGTACAATTAGAAAAGTTGAGGGACCAAAAGTACAATTAAGCCTAAATAATATAATACTCATTTCAGTTAGGGGTAGGTTCGGATTTGATTGGTTTGGTTTTGAATGATTTTAAAATCTGAACCAATCAATTTTAATTGGGTTAGGTTGGGTTGGTTTGGTTTTGTAAAAAAAATGCTTCAACTCAAACCAAACCAACTCGATCAAGTTCGATTTGGGTCTTGAATTGGTAACTAAAAAATTAAAATTCTAAAATTGTTTTCAAAAATCTTAAAAAATTATAATATATCACTCATAACTTATGTTATCACTTGTCTATTATTTTTTTAGTGATTCTATCTACACAAATACTAAAAAATAAACAAAAATAGAAAGGAAGAAAAGAGAATAATCATAAATGTTGCGTAGAAGTTTGATACATAATGTGTCATAAACTCATAATGTGACCATTGGCATGACAAAATTAAAAACAACAAAGGAACCCAAAATATTCCATCAATTTGGTTTGGATAGGGTCCAGAAAAGGCTGAATTGAGGACCGAACCAAACCATCTTGGTTTCATCGGATTTGTGGTATCTCGATTTGGTTCAGTTTGGGCTAGGTCAAAAAGTGTTTGAATTTGTTTAGTTTGGTTGGATTATTGGGATGACCATCCCAAAACCCAACCCTAATTTAGGTACTATTTATATGTACCTTAACTGAATCACCGGAAGAACATATTTTTAAAAATAAAACAAAAAAAAATCCAATTCAAACCGCAAAAGATTGGTTCAGATTGGCTCAAATATCATTTAGAAATAAAACCGATCGGATAATGAGATTACAAAATCGCAAAGATCAAATCGGATGAATTTTGCCTTCAAAATCGAACCAATTCCCACTACGAACACCCCTACCTGAGAATCTTAAGGGCGATTTGGTTTGCATTTTCATTTTCTGATTTCATTTCCTGTTTTCTGTTTTCAGTATTTTCACTTTTTCCTTTGTAAAATTTCAGAAAAGTTTATTTTATGTGTCTTCTATCAAACATAGGCATATTTTATTTTAAGTGACATTCTCGGAAATCTAAAAAATATGTTGCATACCAAACGCCCCTTATGTTTAATTGGATGTTAATTAATGTTTCATTACCCAATCAATCAAATAATGAAAGATAAAGAGTATTATGAAGAACAGATAAGATCTGTTGACACTAATCGATTTTACACTCCTTAATATGTATTATTTTCTCTTTCAAAACAATTAAATAGGAAAGGAAAGAATATATAGTACTACCTCTATTTTTATATATACGCACCTGAAACAAAAATATTAATTTTCTTTTTATAAACATATATCACTAAAACGAAGGATATTATTATGTTTTTTATATTTTACACTTATTTAATAAGTACTTGGTTTGAAATTGAATAATAAAAATAGTTGATAGATTTTTATCAAGGGTAACAATGTAAAAGTTTTTAAAGTTTAATATATAATTTTTGATGTTATCATTTTTTCAATTCTTATAATTTTTATTGTAAATGTCAATAGTATAAGGTAATTCGGTAAAAAATATCCAGAATGATTGGATTCTGTTCCTCTTATTGCTCATTGCCTCATTATATCGTATGACAAGCTATCCTAGAACCAAGCACATTTAGGGTGGCAAATCATAATTTTATAGATGAGGCTGCAGTCACTTTAAAATACTTATTATCACTTTATGTTAGTTGTACCAATAAATTATGTTTTTGATTCTTTCAAAATCATAAGACAGTTCATACAATTTAATTGATGATGTTAAAAAAAAAAAAAACTATTCAAGCTAGAAAATGTATTATTAATTTTGGTTTTTAAAATGGTCCAGATTAACTTATATATTATATAGGGCGGCCGATATGAAAAAATTATGTAGATATAGAAGAAGAGATCTATAGTTGCTGACATATATGAGAATTATATCAACAAATTAATAAGGAAAAAATTACATTTTTTGTATCTAAACTACAGGAGTTTGTGCAAGTTAGTCTCCAAACCTTTTTCTTGTTCGAATAGGTATCCCAACCAAGGTAGTTAAAATCGCGATTCAACTCGTTGAATCGTACGATTCAACGTGCTCATTGTTGCTGTTGACGCGTTTGGATCGCCACACTGACTCGTTGAATCGGCCGAATCGTGGGACGTGGCAGCGTTGCGGGTTGGAGAAGCGGAACGGGTCGGGTTATGAGACCCGAGTTTGGGGATAGGGTTCCATCAGCCCCCATTCTTTCATTCAATTTCTCATACTCAAACTTCTTCCTCTCTCACTCAAATCAGTTCATCTTCATCGTGTTTTGCTCCCTCTCTCTCACGTTTGTTAACCTCTGGTCTGCTACTCCTCTTTCTTGCGTCCCTCTCACCCTCTCTCTTGCCTATTCATCTGTTTCACGTCGCATCTCTCAAACCCTCTCTTTCGCGGCTGTTTTCTCTGCTATGTGTGCTTTGCTGGGTTAGGATCGCTGCAAATTACAAGGCAAATTACAACGCCTATTCCTCTGTTTTCTCCAGAGAACAAATCATCTAGGCCTTTTCCCACTTTTGGACTACTATGTTACTTTAAGTTGTGTTTTAAATTGTATTTTAACTTTTAATTTGTGTAAGCCCTTATGAATTTATGTTTGATTTTGTGTTGCTGTTAATTATGATTTTTTTTTTATATTTTTATGCATATATAAATATAATTTTGGATTTTGTTAACTCTTAGGATTTGTGTTACGTTTCACGTTTTAACGAGTCGGCAACCCCTCTCCGTGTCGGCCATGAATCTACGAGTTAACTACCTTGATCCCAACTCTCTTAACCGGTTCACATTTACACCCAACGTTAGTATTTTAACGGTACAAACCTAACGGCGTTAAAGAGCACACACGTGTCATCACATAATTGGTAGTTTCAATAAAAAAATTTAAAATTAAAATAATAATCTTTTTTTAAAAGAAAAAAAAAGAAAAAAAACTTCCCCAGCTCATTATAAAAAATCCCGGCTCATTATAAAAAATCCTTCCTCTCTCCTCCACTCTAACCACTTTCCCTTCTACCTTCACCACGGCTGCCACTAGTGGTCCTCCTTCTCCGATGTCGTTTCAGCATATCTAACCTTCCTATTTTTTCTCCTACTCCTTCCTCTCGATGCCCCACTCCATTCTGTTCGTCCTCACCATCTTCCTCTTCCTCGCTTGGATCTTCCACCTCACCTCCCTCTCTCCGCCTTATCCCTCCACCACACTCTGCCGCAACCTCCACTATATAACTTACAATTTCGGTACCCTCCAAGAATCATAATCACCACTACCCATAAATCTCACCACCGAGATCGATGGCTCCAAAGGGGCTCCGATGGCCACAATTACATTTTAACTGTGGTGGATTCAAAAATTTAGTGGTGGATTGTGTTGTTTGATTTCAAGGTCACACGAATCTTTCTTTGTTTTCATCAACTTTAATTTCTTCGTAGATTTAGTTGTGGCTAGCGCGAGAGCTGATGGGAAGATCTTTGTCTTATTTTTCTTTAGTTTGAATAGACTTTTTTTTTTTTGGTTTTGGATTGGCATTAAGTTAAACATTTGTTGTTAGGGTGGGCTTAATGAACTACAAGAGACTAATTGTTTGAGCCATCGATTCTGGTGGTGGTGGCAAGGCCGGCCCAACCAATTTTGAGGCCTAAAGCGAATTATCATAATGGGTCTTTTATAAATTAACGACAATAAATATTTTTTGAAATTATTAACATTATTGAGTAAACATCATATGCATTTTATTTAGGGAAAAGAAATATTTTATCAGAAAGAATGATAATTTTGTATACTATAAAGTATTTAATATTTTAAAAATAAAAATATATTAAAATGAGGCTTTAATATATTAATAATTTTGTACATTTTTTGGGGCCTAAAGCAAGGGATTGGTCGGCCTTACCCTTGGGTTGACCTTGGGTGGTGGTTGTGATTCTTTGTGGGTGGTGATTGATAAGAGCAAATTAGTGTGTTTATTCAATAAAGGATTTGCACTTATCTTCTCTAGAAATTACATGTTTTATACATAATTTCACCCTTTATCTTTACTTTGTGAGTTTAAAAGTAAATAAGTGGTAATAATAGATTTTCTAACTTAGAAATGTATTTTCAGGTGTTTTTGGAGGCAAAAATAAGAAGATCAAGTTACTGGGGCATATAAGAGGCCAGCGCTCGAGCGCCATACCAAGGCTCGAGCGCTAGAAGCTGAGGAACATAGGATCCTTTCTGCCAGTGCAAATGCTCTGGCGCTAGAGCGTCATACCAGGGCTCAAGCGCCAGTAACCTTTGAGCATTGGATCCTTTTCTGCCAGAGTTATGAGTCTGGCGCTAGAGCGCCACACCAAGGCTCGAGCGCCAGAACATTCGATCCTCTCTGCCTGAGTATTAAGCCGGGCGCTCGAGCGCCACACCAGGGCTCGAGCGCCAGACGCATTAACTAGGCAATTAAGCTCATTAACCAGCACGTGTCAGGCCAGTGCTCAAGCGCCAGGAGGGCGCTCGAGCGTCAGACCCCTACCCAAAACACCTATAAATACAACCTTTCAGAAGTTAGGAGAGATATTGAGTTGTATAGAAATAAATCACAAAGTTTAGGCTTTTAGTCAGAGTTCTAATACTCTTAGGTTTAGTTCTTGAATGTTATGGCCTTGCTAGGCTAAGCTTTCCGCCGGGATTGAATGTAATTACTTCGTCTCTTGTTTCTTTCAATTGTTAGTTTATATTATTTATGAATTGGAGTTCTTCTTCTGTGCTTCTTTTCTTGGTTTAAGCTTGATCACCTTTTGCCTTGTGTTAGTTTATTTGCGCAATTTGGAAATTGGTTTATAAACGGATATGGATAAAAACTCTCATAAAACCTTCGGATCTAGGGATAGATGGAAGTGTTTTATGATTGCTTTATACTCTGCTTAATGCAAGACTTGGTAGCTAGAGTGCCAAGGGATTGGGCTCTAGAAACTAGTGTCTTAGAATCAGGTGACAAAGGGATTTGCACTTGTGACATGGGGTATATATCTTTTCTTATAATATTTAACTAACATAGAAAGAAACAAGGTGAAGTAATGAAACTCAATCCCAGGTGACTCATTATTTTATTTGATTATCTCTTTATCTATTGTTTATTTTATTTGTCATTCACAATCTTAATATGTTTTTGAACAATTCATCAACTTAATTCTTAATCGAATTAATCCAAGTGCTCCCTGTGGACGATACACGTATAGTCACTATACTGAAACGAGTTAACCATTTCCAGCACCATTAAAAAGGTTAACAAAATTTCTGGCGCCGTTGCCGGGGATCGAATAGAAACAACAGAAACTTCCCTATCAAATCAAATTAATGGGTCATCCTCCTCCAAAAAATTATTGATGTCGATGTCCCCATCGCCACCAGACCCATCCTCTTCCCCGCTACCACCACTTCCTTCACCTCCCTCTCCAGCTGCCTCCCCCGGTGGAATTAGCTGGTCCCCAGGCCAATCCAAATGTGTGGCAAAAGCCTCCGGGGGCTGGAAAAATGTTTGGCCCGACATAGTGTGCTGGGCCATCGAGTAGTGGGAGAGGTGAAGACTAGTTATCCCCCGATGTAGGGCAGCAAATTGCTTGTCATGGTGATCAAGCCTCGTGCTGATACGGCCCCACAAATCCTCCATAGTCCTCGGGGGAACTTGCGATGGTGGTGCAGGTGGTGCATTCGGATCTCTATCCGCACAATGGTTCCGGAAATATTTCTTGTCAATAGGCTCTCGAATCTTCTGTCTACGAATGACCGGAACCTCCGCGTCTTCACATAGACTAGTGATGAGAGACGGGAACGCCAAACTCTGTTTCGTGCCACCCTTGTGCACATTGGCCCATATCATGTCGGAAATAATCCGTGCCGGGTCGACCGTGATGCCGAGAGTCTTGATACACCCAAGGAGATGGCACTCTTCAAGTGGAAGATCAGAGGGATGGGACTTTGGCCGGAGGTTGGCAAGAATAAAGGTCATCCACAATTTGGAGACCACAGTCATGTTACCCCGGAGAACCTTGTGAGGGACTCCATTCCGAGTCGTTTGGAGGTCCTCATAGCAAATCCTCTCCAAAGTCGTTTGGAGGTCCAAATCCCCTTGATTTCTCATTCTTGTGAAGTCATTAACCACTCCTTCACTTCTCTCATAGGCAGAGATAGGTGAAATGACTCTGCCGCCGATCTTCTCATTAATCCAGTCAGCATCATATGGCACCCGTATCCCGCGGACAGTGGACACCTTCTCACGGGACTTTGTGTCTTTACCCCCAAAGGCATTGGCATACAATTCCTTGACTATTTCCGGGTCGAACTTCTCTGGGAGCGATGCAATAGACCATCAATTGCGGAGAGTGAGCATGCCGGTGAACTCTTGACATTCCCCATCTCGCAACTCAACTCGGCGCTCCGCGATGAAGTTCCAGTCATCAATGACCCAGAACCTCTCAGCCCTTTCCCGGTCAATGAACCAATGGGGGTGGTCAGAACCACCTCCTTGGGATGAGGAACCTCCTCTTCTCCATTGGGGCCTTCCTTCCTCTTTTTAGAGGCACGTTCTAGCTCATGAGCGGGTGCTTTTCCTCGGTTCCTGCTTATTATTTAAATAAAACTCAAAATTAGTAACATACACACAAACTCATCATCATCACCATGTTCATTAGTACAATGTACATTTGGGTTTCAAAAAGGGACTATTCATCACAGATTACTAATTTTCCAAATGAAGAACATAACTCAGAATTTCGTTACATTCAAAATACCATTCAGAATTTCAACAAAGTTCCTCCATTCCTTCATAGTTTCAGAATTTTGAAAACACATAGAATAGCCAAAACAACTCATTTTGAACAGAAAACCCAAATTTACAATGTACTAAGAAAGCCTAAACTGTTCATGTTCATCTTCATCAGCCTCTAATAAACCACAATCATAGCATTTATGAAAATGAAAACATGAACAATGACTGAAATGATGAATAATACCTGAACATGATGATGATTAATGAAAAACTTTAGAAATTTGATGAAATTTTGAAGAGATTTCGTGTGAGAAAGGAGAGGAAACGCGTATCAGTTGAGAGAAAAAGAGAGATTTTGTGAAAAGATAACTAATATTGCTCTGTTTTTAAAGCCAACGCGTGACTGGCGCTCGAGCGCTAGTGCATTGATGAGCAGATCGACCGTTTCGCTTTTCTGGCGCTTTAGCGCCACAGCTGGCGCTCGAGCGCCAACCCAAAATTCATGGCAGTGAAGAAAACCTTTCAGCTATCTCTGGCGCTTGAGCGCTGATATTGGCGCTCGAGCGCCAACATCTGACTCAAAATTTTTGAAACTAGCGCCAATTAAATACCACGGGCGCTTGAGCGCCCTCCTGGCGCTTGAGCGCCAGGTCTAAAAACTGGACAGTGAATAAGCCTTCTTCAAATGCACAAATTTTCAATTTCTCACAAAAATTCTTTCAAAACTCATCAAATTTACTTATTCTATTTACACAAAACACAAAAATAAAAACACAAAATTGGGTTGCCTCCCAATCAGCGCTTGTTTAACGTCATTAGCTCGATGCCTGTAGCATGATTATGCTTCCTTCAAATCCATTATGGTGGTGAGCCGCTCGACATCACCACCAAGGTATAACTTCAGCCTTTGACCATTAACCACCCAGCTTTCATTTCTCACTGGGTCTTCAATTTCTACAGCTCCATAAGGCCTTACATCCTTAATCCTAAAGTCCAGACCACTTGGACTTTAATTTTCCCGGGAATAATTTTACTCTAGAATTAAAGAGTAAAACATACTGCCCAGGACTAAAAATCTTTTTGACCAACTTTTTATCATGATACAACTTCATTCTTTCCTTGTATATCCTTGAAGACTCATAAGCTTGGAGTCTCAATTCTTCCAATTCATGAATTGCATTTTCCTTTTTTCTCCCGCAGTTGTCGGGTCAAAATTGAAATACTTTAAAGCCCAATATGCCTTATGTTCTAGCTCGACCGGTAAGTGACAGGACTTCCCATAAACTAACTGAAAAGGAATCAATCCTATGGGAGCTTTAAAAGCTGTCCGGTATGCCCACAGAGCATCATCCAGTTTAATGGCCCAATCTTTTCTTGAAACACTAACGGTCTTTTCTAGAATTCGCTTAATTTCTCTATTCGAGACTTCAGCTTGACCATTAGTTTGGGGATGGTAAGGACTAGCAATTTTATGTCGCACCCCATAATGTTCCAAGACCTTCTTTAGTTGAGAGTTGCAAAAGTGCGAACCTCCATCACTGATGAGTACTCTCGGGGAACCAAACCTTGAGAATATATTCTTTTTCAAGAATGTCACTACCGTCTTTGCATCAGCTCTTGCACAGGGAATTGCCTCTACCCATTTTGAAACATAGTCCACTCCCACCAATATATATTCATAGGTGAAAGAGGGTGGATATGGACCAACGAAATCAATTCCCCAGCAGTCAAATACCTTTACCTCCTGCATAATTGTCAGAGGCATCTCATTTCTCCTTGTCACTCCTCCGGTTCTTTGGCACTTATCACACTGCTTCACATAAATGTGAGCATCTTTAAAGATTGTTGGCCAATAGAAACCAGATTGTAATATTTTGGCTGCAGTGCGTTCCCCATTAAAATGTCCCCATAGGGTGAATTGTGACAATGCCACAATATGCTTTTAGATTCTCCATGGGAAACACACCGTCTCAGAAGACCATCTCTTCCAATTTTGAATAAATAAGGATCATCCCAAACGAAGTAAGTAAGAAGAGTCTTTTAAGAACTTCTTCTTTTGTTGCCAAGAAAATTCATCTGGAATGATTCCTGCTGCTTTAAAATTTTCCATATCAGCAAACCATGGCCTTTCTTGTATGAGCAGCAATCGTTCATCCGGGAATTCCTCGACAATCTCTTCTGTTTCGTTGGTCCCCTCTGTGTTATGAAGTCGAGAAAGATAATCAGCCACAAAATTTTCACATCCCTTTTTATCCTTGATGACTAGATTGAATTCCTGCAGCAATAGAATCCAACGAAGCAGTCTTGGCTTAGACTCTTTCTTAGTCACCAAGTATTTTATGGCTGCATGACAATCACTCTTGACCCTATAAGATAAGACCTAAATTTTTGCAACCCATATACAATTGCTAGTAATTCTTTTTCTGTAGTTGCATAGTTCACCTGTGCATCATTAAGTACTTTAGTAGCGTAATGTATTGGATGAAAAATTTTGTCTTTCCTTTGGCCTAGTACGGCACCCACAGCATAGTCACTTGCATCACAATTAAGCTCAAAGTCCAAAGACCAATTTGGAGCAACTATGATTGGGACCATAATCAGTTTTTCCTTCAGTCTCTCAAATGCCTCCAAGCACTTAGCATCAAAATTGAAGTCCACATCTTTTACCAAAAGATTACTAAGTGGCTTGGCAATCTTGGAGAAGTCCTTTATAAATCTCTGGTAAAAACTGGCATGTCCTAGGAAACTCCTGATTCCTTTAACATTCATGGGTGGTGGAAGTTTTTCGATGACTTCCACTTTTGCTTTGTCAACCTCGATCCCTCTAGAAGAGATCTTATGACCAAGCACCACCCTTCTTCTACCATGAAATGGCACTTCTCCCAGTTAAGTACTAGATTTGTTTGAACACATCTTCCTAGCACAATATTCAGGTTGTTCAAACATTCTTCAAAACTTTTCCCAAAGACAGAGAAGTCATCCATGAAAACCTCAATACATTTCTCCACCAAATCCGAAAAAATGGCGAGCATGCATCTTTGAAAGGTTGCAGGCGCGTTACACAGTCTAAACGGCATACGCTTATAAGCAAAAACTCCAAATGGACATGTGAAGGCTATCTTTTCTTGATCTTTTGGGTTCACCAATATTTGGTTATATCCAGAATATCCATCCAAGAAACAGTAATATGCCTTGCCAGCTAGTCTCTCAAGCATTTGGTCCATAAAAGGCAAAGGGAAATGATCTTTCCTGGTGGCTTGATTTAACCTTCTATAATCAATGCACATTCGCCACCCGGTCACCGTCCTTATAGGGATTAATTCATTTTTCTCATTCTCAATGACCGTAATCCCCCCTTTCTTTGGAACCACTTGAACGGGACTTACCCACACGCTATCGGAGATGGGATAAATCATACCAGCTTCAAGTAACTTGAGTACTTTTTTTCTCACTACTTCTTTCATTGTCGGGTTTAGTCGCTTTTTAGGTTGGGCAACAAGTTTAAAATCCTTTTCTATATGTATCTTGTGCATATAGAAAGAAGGACTTATGCCTTTTAGATCTGTCAATGCCCATCCGATTGTCCCTTCATTGGCTTTCAAAACCTTCAAGAGTTGTGCCTCTTGGTCAGAAGATAGTGAACTGTTGATTATCACTGGCTTGCCTCCCCCTTCATCTAAAAATGCATATTTCAGATGGGATGGCAACACTTTCAATTCCAGCTTATTTTTTTCTGACTTCTCCTCCTTAGATAAGTCTTCCGGGACAAATGTTATCATGGGGTCCTCTTTCAGAGTATCTAGGTCCCTCAAACAATTTTTTATTTTGACTTCTTCCAAGTCATATGAATTTGCACGAGACTGCACTAGAGCTTTTTCTAAAGGGCTAGCATTATACATTTCTTGCTTCCCTAATAGAAACGCCTCTTCCATGACATCCACCCTAAAGGCTGACTGTTTTTCCTTTGGGTGTTTCATGGCTTCCAACACATCAAATTTTACCTCATCATCCTCAACTCGTACCTTGAGTTGCCCATTATCCACGTCAATTATGACTTTTGCCATTTTCATGAAAGGTCGCCTTAGAATTAAAGGCACCTCCAAGTCTTCCTCTATATCCATAATGACAAAGTCAACCGGAAAGACAAATTTATCAACCTTCACAAGAACATCCTCCGCTACTCCATAAGGAAATTTTAATGACCTATCTGCCAATTGGAGGGTCATTCTAGTGGGTTTCACTTCCAGATCACCAATTCGTTTTACCATGGACAATGGCATGAGGTTTATGCTTGCACTAAGATCCAGTAATGCCTTCCCCACGGGAAGAGCACCAATAGTAACAGGGATAGTAAAACTACCCGGATCTTTGGTCTTGTGAGGCAAGGATTTTTGAATGATGGCACTACACCCAGCTTCTAGTTCCACAGTTTCATCTTTAAACTTCCTCTTTTTCGTCAACGAGTCCTTCATCAACTTGGCATATGTGGGCATTTCCTCCATAGCTTCCATAAATGGTACATTTATTTGAAGCCGTTTGAAAATGTCTAGAAACCTAGCATATTGCCTTTCCTTTGTCTTCTTTGATGGATGAACAGGATAAGGAACCTCCTTTACCTGAGGTACTCCATCCATCTTTTCTTTGACCTCACCCTTCTTTTTAATTTTTTTTATTTTTTTCTTTTTCACTATTTACATTATTCTTCTCATCACTCCTTCTTTCACCTTCCTTCTCTACTTCCTCCATGGCTACCTTTTCAATTTCTCCTTCCACCTCCTTGGGTTCATGCAAATGATCCCCTATTCCTTTACCAATCTCCGTACCACTCCTTGTGACAATGGACTTGCATTGTTCTTTAGGATTTGTGGTGGTATTAGCGGAGAATGGAGTAGTGGTAAGCTTTGCCAATTGTTTAGAGATTTGACCCACTTGCGTTTCAAGATTCTGGATAGACGCCTCAGTGTTTTTCTGGAAAGCTTCATTACTTTGGTGGTTAGCCAATGAAGCTTGGATAAATGTATCCAAGGTGTCTTCCAACTTGATGGTCCTCTCTACTAATGGAACAAATGGCGGCCATTTGACCTTGTCCTTGAGGATTCTTCCACCCTTGTATTCCAGAATTGGAAACATTAGATTTAAAGGGTGAAGAAAAGAAATTTCCTCTTGACTGATTATTCACAAAATTCAACTCCTCCTCTTTTTGGCTACAAGCATGCGGACATTGAGTGTATGAATGACCTTCACCACACAATTCACATACTCCTATTTGAGAACTCGTTGCGGCTTTGGCACCAATTGTGTAATAGCTTGACTCAAGAGCTCAATTTGCTGAGTCATAAGCTTATTCTGTGCCAAAATAGCATCAGAAGAATTTAATTCCAGGACACCCTTGGGCTTTGAGACTTGGCTTCTGGGTTGATGCCCAACTCTATCACTTGCTGTCATAGAAGTGATAATTTCCATTGCAGTAGGTACATCAATGGTTTTCTATAACCGTCCAGCAGTTACAGTAAGATGGATTGTCCATTGATGGTTCAATCTTGCACAAAATATATTCAGCTTCGCAACATCGATCAACCCATGATTTGGGCATTTTCTCAACAACTGTTGATACCTTTCCCAAGCCTCATGAAATGCTTCATCTTTCCCCTGCTTAAAAGCAGATATTTCAGATTGCACTTGGATCATTTTAGAAGGAGGAAAAAACCTTGTTAAAAAGGCCTCTTCAACCTCACTCCATGTGTTCAAACTTTGACTCGGAAGAGTCTTGAACCATTCCTTAACATCTCCAATAAATGCTAAATGAAATAATTTCATATAGGCATCTTCAGCACTTGCTTCATCCAAGCCCATAGTCGCTACAAGATCATAAAAGGTCTCCAAGAAATTATGCGGATCCTCATGATCTTTCCCCGTAAACTGATTAGTCAAAATGAGATTATACCAATACGGCTTAATCTCCATTTGCTGAGCAATGGGAGACAAGACAATAGCGGACCGATTCATTGGACCTTGCGGAATCACATAGTCTCCAAGAACTACAACCTTCGTCGGATTAGGAACTTCCGCAGCCATATCAAAAGTAACAGAATGTGTAAAGTTACTAGAGAAATCTGAGGAACTCTCTCCCGCCTTTTGTTCACGGTATTTAATTGCAGACTGTTGTCTAACAAATGCCTCGATTTCGTCAATATATATTAACTTTTCTCTTTGGCTTTTGCTGTGAGTAAGCATACAACAATACTGGAACAATAGTGAGAGTTAGGTACAAATATACAAATACTTAGAAAAAGAAAACTATTCACAGTTTTTACAGATCAACTCAAAACGGCGCCAGAAATTTTGTTAACCTTTTTAATGGTGCTGGAAATGGTTAACTCGTTTCAGTATAGTGACTATACGTGTATCGTCCAGAGGGAGCACTTGGATTAATTCGATTAAGAATTAAGTTGATGAATTGTTCAAAAACATATTAAGATTGTGAATGGCAAATAAAATAAACAATAGATAAAGAGATAATCAAATAAAATAATGAGTCACCTGGGATTGAGTTTCATTACTTCACCTTGTTTCTTTCTATGTTAGTTAAATATTATAAGAAAAGATATATACTCAATGTCACAAGTGCAAATCCCTTTGTCACCTGATTCTAAGACACTAGTTTCTAGAGCCCAATCCCTTGGCACTCTAGCTACCAAGTCTTGCATTAAGCAGAGTATAAAGCAATCATAAGGTTTTATGAGAGTTTTTCTCCATATCCGTTTATAAACCAATTTCCCAATTGCGAAAATAAACTAACAAAAGTCAAAAGGTGATCAAGCTTAAACCAAGAAAAGAAGCACAGAAGAAGAACTTCAATTCATAAATAATATAAACTAACAATTGAAAGAAACAAGAGACGAAGTAATTACATTCAATCCCGGCGGAAAGCTTAGCCTAGCAAGGCCATAACCTTCAAGAACTAAACCTAAGAGTATTAGAACTCTGACTAAAAGCCTAAACTTTGTGGTTTATTTCTATACAACTCAATATCTCTCCTAACTTCTGAAAGGCTGTACTTATAGGTGTTTTGGGCAGGGGTCTGGCGCTTGAGCGCCCTCCTAGCGCTTGAGCGCTGGCCTGACACGTGCTAGTTAATGAGCTTAATTGCCTAGTTAATGCGTCTGGCGCTCGAGCCCTGGTGTGGCGCTCGAGCGCCCGGCTTAATACTCAGGCAGAGAGGATCCAATGTTCTGGCGCTTGAGCCTTGGTGTGGCGCTCTAGCGCCAGACTCATAACTCTGGCAGAAAAGGATCCAATGCTCAAAGGTTACTGGCGCTCAAGCCTTGGTATGGCGCTCGAGCGCCAGAGCATTTGCACTGGCCGAAATGATCCTATTTTCCTCAGCTTCCAGCGCTTGAGCCTTGGTATGGCGCTCGAGCGCTGGCCTCTTATATGCCCCAGCAACTTGATCTTCTTATTTTTGCCTCCAAAAACACCTGAAAATACATTTCTAAGTTAGAAAATCTATTATTACCACTTATTTACTTTTAAACTCACAAAGTAAAAATAAAGAGTGAAATTATGTATAAAACATGTAATTTCTAGAGAAGATAAGTGCAAATTCATTATTGAATAAACACACTAATTTGCACTTATCAGTGATGGAGAGATTTATGGGCGGAGTGATGATGATTGTTAGTGGGTGATGGTGGAAGGAGATACTGCCAGCGACGACACTAGAAGGAGTGTGGATGGTGAACTAGTGGAGAAGGAGAAAGGAAGAAGAAAAAAGGGAAAGGGAGTTTTTAAGAAAAAATTATTTTTGTTTTAAAAACGTATTATTTTTATTTAATGAAACTATTAATTATGTGATGACACGTGTGCGCTCTTTAATGCCGTTAGGTTTATACCATTAAATATTAACACTGGGTATAAACGTGAACCGTTTAAGAGAGTTGGAGTGCCTATTTAAAAAAAAAAATTGAATACTAATTTACACAAGCCACTACAGTTTGGTATAAAAATATAATTTTGCCAATTAATAATGAAATAGTCCATTATATATGAATTGACATTTGACTTCACATACATATATTAATTGTATGAGCAAAAGAGTAAATCAATGCCAATAAATAGTGATTTAGTTCTGGAAGGTTTTCCTTCCAGTGTTTGGTAATTAAAATGGAAAAGGATGCGATCAAGATGGAATGGAACAAAATATGTATTGTGTTTAAAAATAATAACACAGCACAACATGATACGTCATTGTGTTTGGTACTAATTAAAATGAATAAAACACTATAGGTCATTGTTAGGATGTATCCTTTTAAAAAGATATAAATTTTTATTTTTGCAATTTTTATTAGTTAATTGATATAGCCGATTATACAATATTTATTTTTTAAGATTTGATGGAGAGTGTAGATGTAAATTGCCCAAAATCAAGTATTTTTTTATGAAAAATCTTGATCAAAGAACGAAAACATAACTATTAACAGTTGCGTCGATTGCTTCCACGTTTTTTCCTTTTTTCTCAAGTTCTTTTATAAAAAACACTTGATTCTTGCTAATTTACGTCTATATTCTCCATCAAATCATAGAAAATGAAGGTTGTGCGATTAGTTATATCAATTAGTAAGTAAAACATTATGGAGGTGAAAATTTACACCTTTCAAAAAGATGCACCATAACAATGACCAACACTATATATGTGTTGCGTTCTAAAAATATAAGAACGACATAAATAGAGGTACCTGGCTAGAAGGTAATGATGATGGGATCCACGGGAAGAATTCCGATTTTCGAGTGCTCCGGCGGCGCTCCACGACGGCGGGTGAGGGACCTATAAACACTCAGACGCCCAAGTCAGTGCCCATTTAGGGTTAGAGTAATTATTATTAGATTAATAGCATACCTGTTATGGTATAATGTGTTATATTTATAAAGAATTATTAGGGTCTACATGTTATATTTTGGTACTCAAGGGCCTTGTCTCTGGACCTAACCCAATCTCAATAATAGCTATCATATCATGCCCAACATGGTATTCACTACCAGAATATCTCTTAATTTCGATGACAACAGTATAAATTCAAATCTCGGTTAAAGTTCTCTCCTATGAAACAAAATTATATACATAATCCTTTACCTCATTTAATGTTTAGTTCAACATAAAAATTTCAAAAAATGAAACAGAACACTTTTTTACATATATTTTTATGAGTTTATTATATAATAATTTGAAAATATTAATTTTTTATAATATTTTTCATGAAATTGTTTTTAAATAATTGAATATAAATGTTTTATAAGAAATATAATTATTAAAGAAATTTATGTTAAACATATTTTATTGTAATTATAATATTAAAAGTTTAAAAAATTGGTTGTAAAAAAAATTCTTTTGCTCAAATAAAAAAAATAAGTATACTATATGTACGAAAGGTTTTGCTAACAATTATTCTTAGGACAATAAATAAGCAACCTATAAATAGAAATTGATTATTAATTATGATTTTCATTACTAATTTCTATTTATGGATTGCTTATCCATTACCCTAAGAGTAATGGTTAGCAAAACCCATATGCAGAGGGAGAATATCAAATAAGAGGACTTATTATTGTAAGAGGTCAGAGGAGTGAACCGGGATACTAATGACAAGGGATAGTCTAGCCTTCGGAATCTTAGGAGGTATTTGGTATAAGAATGTGTTTTAGCTACTTTTTCAGGTGAGTGTTTTTCAAGTAAGTGATACCCATCTTATAAAATGTGAATGAAAAAACATTCACGGGAAAGTCACTTAAACTTTCTATCAAACATGGGTAAGCTACGATTTTAAGTGAGTTTTTCGAAAATGAAAAAACATTCCCAATACCAAACACCCTCTAAGTCCAAGTATTTTTGTGACCAAAGGTATACTTAGAGAGGATGAGGGTATTTAAATTTTAAACAATCATACATAGGGATGGCAAAAAAATCCGCACTCGTGGATACCCGCAGATAATATCTGTCATAGATACCCGCGATAATACCTGCGGATACCCATGGACCGTTACCCGCTAAAACTAATAAAAAATCATAAATTATAGTATTTTAAATACTTTTTTCTTTAATTTCTAAAAGTAATATTACATATTTATATAAAAAAGTATGTTATACTTTTTTTAATGTGAAATATCTTTAAAAATATAATATCTTCTCACTTAAAAGAAAAAATCATAAATATTAAATGATAATTATATTATTTGAATATTTATTTTTCATTTTAGTTTTATTCTAATAGTTAATATAATTAATAATATAAATTTTATATTAAAATATAATTTTAGATATATTTTTTTTATTTCTTACATATTTTTATAATAATTTTTTAATTGAAAAAAATGCAAGCTGATTCTCGATAGATATCCGCGAATCCGCGGGAGCAGGTAGCGAGGGGCTACTACCTGCCTCCGCCATGTTGCCTTCCCTAATCATACAAGTAGATCAATGTTGTCTAGGAGTGTCTGTGTAGCACAATGTTGTCTAGGTGCATCCATTTTGGAGAATCTTCATTGTTAATGTCTGATAGTAGACGATCATAAGTCATTATTGATAATAAAGGAGAATCAACCTAATGGATTCTCTTTAATAATGAATACCCTCTATGCTAGGTCTTACATGTACTGACGAGTTGACTAGAACTGGTCGACTTTGAGTTGAAGCCGATACGGCACACAAACTCCACAAGTCTTGAAGTCTCTAGCTGAAGTAATTTGATAGAGTTGAGGTTTAACTGAGTTGAAATCGATACGACACTGTTTTCAATAAAAAATGACTCACTAAAGATGAATGTAACTTCTATTCAAGCTGGTTCCACCCTTTTCTATACAGCTAGAAGTATTATGTTCATTTATTCGATGTTCAATTATGTGTTCCATAAATGATGCACCAAACATAAAACAATCCAATATCTTGTTATCTCGTATTCAACAATGCATGGGAACACTACCTATAGATGTAAATAAAAGATATATAGACTTATATAGATCTGAGTCCCAATTCACATACAACTACTGTTTATATACAATCCATACAGCTAGATAATAGTAAAAATACATGGTTAAATTATTACATTATTCGGTTAATTTTAATGTTACTGTTGTACTAGAAACATTTTTTATATTAAACTTTTGTGGTTAAAAATTAAGGAATATCAATATGTGCTTTAATTATTATATAATTTAATTAATTTTTAATGTTATTATTGTGTTTGAGACTTCTACTGTATTAAACTTTTTGGCTAAAAATTAAGAAATTTGTGATTATATTATTCCATATCAGTCAAGGGTCTGTTTGTTTTAAATTCTATTTTGATCAAATTCACTTTTGAATGAAAAATAAAATTATTTACTTTTATTAGATCATCTTGGTTTTTGTGCATCAATAATCACAACCATTGATTTTTACTTCGACTTATGTGCTTTTTACTCCTCATTCTATTAAAATCTTGTTGTGAACTAGAATCACGATATCCTGGTGCTATTCACCCATGTCGGAATAGGGACCTCGAAGGAATCCTGGAATTATCCTGAAGTACATCAGGCATAGACCGTTGTTCAAGTACGAGGCCATGACAATATGGACGGGGCCTTTGCCCCAAGTCCAGGCCCAATAAGGTCTATGCCCAGATCATAAGCTCCTTTATAAATACTATCTTAAATGCATCATGCAAGGTACGTAATTATCTAATTATCACATACAGCCCTAGTTTAACTAGAAGAAGGTTGATCATGTTCGTCTGACATCACCACCAGATTAGATCACAACAAATCTAAACCAAACATCCCCTAGATAAGAAATGTAATAAATTAACTATATATTCCTTTAGGTTGAATTAGACACAAATTGTACATGAGTGATAAGGAATAGTAGTTGTAAAAAAAATATCATTTTTGATATAGATTCTATTGCTATCCCTAAATATGCGCCTTAGATACAACTTGTGGGTGAATTCAATTTCTTAGTTGAAACATCCACAATCAATACCTAACCTATATACCTTGTACGTTGAAATGCTTTCTAGCTCATCCTAACCATCAAACTGATTCTAACTTGCATCTGCATTTTTAGGGTAGGATTGAGAAAAAAATCATGAGTTTTTGAGTTGCATCAACTTCAGGGCACCCCTTTCAAAATCCCTTAGACTGGACCAAAAAATGTAGGGTAGTTGAAAGCATACAACATGCCATGAGTTGTAAAATGATGCGAAAATCCTTCTTGACCAAGAGACTTTTAGTGCTTGTTTGCTTCTCAATTGGGTTTTTTTTTCATGACAAACGTACGTTCTGTTAATGTATAAACAGCTGTGATTTTTTTGAACATGAATTGGCTTAATCACGTTTAACTTAAATAACATTTTCTCGCTTCCAAGAAAACACTTTAAGGTTGAACCATCTGCAAAACAAACAAATACTTAGCTTAGACAGTTAATGAGAGAATGAGTTTGAACAAAATAATAATAATAATAATATTAAGAGAAAATAAAAAAGAGGTTTCTGAAGAATAAGTGATCAATAATGGAGAAGTGAAAGTTATCACAAGCCACAACCCAAGGAGCACTAAAACAAGATAGTTGTATCTTAATAATGTATTTGGGTGTATGACATGAATTCAAGAAATATTTCACTGAAACTTTTAAATACTCTTTATTGTATTTGATATTTTTTATAGTTTTATTAAAAAAATTTAAATAATTATGAAAATATCACAATAATTAAATAAATTATAATATTTTATTTTGTTGAAAATGGTTAGTGCTCATTGTCTAAATATCCAATATCTCTTCTAATATAATATTTGTAATTTAAGCCAATTAACAATATCAATTTTATTTGTTTTACTGTCCCTGTATCCATGTTTGGATCCATGTTTCCTATATCTTCACCTTCTGAGTGGAAGAAAGCAGAATATATTTAAGATTAAAATAATCTTATCTCTCTATATTTCCAGTTTCGTTCTTGCAGGTTACTTTTCATTTTTCAGTTTTTATTTCATTTTTATAGCTTCTTTCCATTATGTCTACTACTACTATATGCTTTCTTCAAGTACAACCTGTTTGCTTCTTCAAAGCGTTCAACCCTGTGTTCTTTTTGGTCTTCAAAAACAAGAATTCAACCGTGTTTGGATGACAAATTTAAGAGATTTTTTAGTTTTTTTTGTTATGTGAGATGATTTAAAATACTTAGAAGTTAAAAACACCATTTGAAAAAGAAAATGGAATTTAAAATACTTAGAAGTTAAAATGAACAGAGAATTTTATTTAACTAAAAAGTAGAAACTATCTATCAAAGAACCAAAAATGTTTTTTATTTTCTGTTTACGTTTTGATCCTTATTATTTGTAATTTGTACAAAAAAAAAACCTAGAAAATGACTTCAAATAGATTTTTTTCAAGTCATTTTCAGTTCTTCCTATACAAATTTCAAACATAGGATACAATAAGAAAACAGGATATGAAAATACAAATCAAACTGGTTAGATTTTTCCTTTTCTCCATCCAAACACGGTTGAAATCCTTAACTTGAGAACGCATTTACAATTTACAACAACGGACTCTCTCTACTAGAACCATATACACAGAACAAATTAATACAGATTTGAAAGCACACTCTTTTGTTGCTTTCTTTGGTTGAGAAAGACAAAAAAAAAACCATGATCATGGCATATTTATTTTCAACGTATGAACTCGTGTTATTTATAACACTAATGGCAGTTTGGCGGCGCGTTGACAAACCAAAGAAAACAAAATGCTATAATCCCAACCTCTTCGTCATCCAATCTGAAATATTGGCTATCACAAATCCTGCAAATACCTGCAGATCAAAGCCAAAACAATTCCATTAGTATGTGAACAAATTTGAAGAATGCTTTTGTGATTGACACCTCCAAAATTGGAACCAAAAACTAAATCATGTCTTATGAGTACAACTGATATACTATACATGAACATGAAATGCAATGTGTCATGTGGAAGGGATAACAGCTAACTTCCGAACTGATACGTAACAGAATTAACAAACTGCAAAGATTGACTTAAGTGTGATGGCAATGGTTCAGAAACAGAGGAAAAGAATCAAATTTTTTTGAGATTGGAATGCCCGAGATTACTCGACAGAATTTGGACTTTTCCTAACAAATTCCTGATTACACACATAATGCTCTCCCTTCTCTCTAAATCTACTTTGTACTTCTATATTAACAGAATAACAGAGTAGCTACTTGTCAGGATTGGATCCTAAATTGGGTTCAAGCCCATAATTCCCCTAATTCTTTCCTAAAAAACAGTAACATGTAACAAACAATACGCCACGCCAAAACATTCAACTTGTCCTTACCAATTTCCCATTCTCACATACCAATTCTCCTTAAGACGTCTTGTAAAAAAGAGATAAATTGACATATCGAGTACTCATATACTAACGTACAGGGTACGTGTACCCGCAAATTATGTAACTATGATCGGGGAACTTCTGAATCTTAGAAATTTGTGCTTGACCCATTGGATTAGAAACGTAGTCTGCAATCAAATTAATATTAACAGTCATCAAATCCAGAGTTAAGCTGGCATAGCAGCACTAAATATTGCAAAACTCAACAGACTTGTCTCATGCCGGTCCAGGTGCCTTGAGCCTTCCATTGTAAACCCTTGGCAAAGTAATTACTACAGTTATTTAATGAGCAAGAAGCCCAGAACCCAAGTAGCTGACAATCGATTAGCGGGAACAAATTCAAACAACCAATAAGCACCAAAATTTATATCCTAAGGCAGCATCAGTGGAAGAAGCAAAAATAGCTAACATGTTGAGCCAGGCAACAGTTGAGCAAAATCAGTGGAAAGAGGCATGAGTTAAATCAAGAGAAATAGCTCACAGTAGAGGTGAACATAATCGAACCTGACGAAAAGGTTAAACTGAGGAATATACTAGCTAATCATCATGATAAGTGACTAACACAAGACCAACCAGTAGCTTAAAAGAGGAGAATGGTTGGTGATTATCTTTTAGGTAAACATAGGGAAGCCTTATAAGCACATACTAGAATCAAGAATCAAGTGAGGACAATCAAGAATCAAGTGAGGAGACTGTTGTAACACCGGAACACCCTCCTATGTTGTAGGGATGATGAATTAAGTGGGGTCAAGTAATAAACTGATTTTTTGATAGGAATAACAAGAGATAAAAGCTTGAAATTCAAGACCTGCATTGATTGAAAAGAATGACTGCATTATTCCGAACTTCGAAGAGCCACAGAGCCTTGCTCCTCAAGAACAACTTCCTTTCTCCTTTCATTAATCCTTAGCCCTGTGGCCCCTCTGAAGTTATTCCATTTTCCTATTCTAACTATCTAACGATAGGACCCCAGAATTAGAAATGTAGAGTAAGATTTAGAAAGAATGGTTTATTGTTGGATTAGAACAAAACGATACAAGAAAAAAGGATGAATCCCTCCGAGAGCCAAAGGCTCCTAATCTAAGAGACAAAGCTCCTAGCCCTCTCTAAGAGCATAGCTCTTAGCCTAAACTTCACAATTACAAATGATCTCCCTTTCTCTCCTTATTAACACCCTTTTATAGTCTAAATCCTATTCTGTAATTGGGCTTGACCCATACACTTAAGTCCCAACATTGCCACCCCCATAAATTCAACCTTGTCCTCAAGGTTGATGAAAAATTGATTCAGGGAAAAAATACAATGAAATGATCCTAAGTACAAAATAGAGAACCCATACTAAGAATTTGATAGCCTGAGGTTATGTATCGTATTCCTCATCCTTCTGATGCCCCTAATTAATTGGATCCCTCTTGAGTCAAAAATAAAGATGAATTTCTCCCTGCAGCAAAGGACCGCTTGTGGCTTCTTAAGTTTTCACTTAGCCAACTTCCAAGCACCAAAACACTTTCAGATTCATGGCCCAAGACCTTTCTAGCTATTATGGGTCTAATGCTAAATGGGCTTGGGTAGGAAGAGGCTCATTGAGCCAATGGGATTGCTTGCAATGCCCTCTGACTCTTCCTTTGCTCTGACTCCCATGGCAGCCACCTGTTCCTTCTCTTTCCCTTCTTCATACATGCAACGCAGAACCCATCGTGATCCGTTCCCTTCCTGGTGCGTCTCGTTAATCAGTCACAAACAGTTGCCTCCTCTGTGCCGGGCTGTAGCACCCACGTATGACCAAGGACCCAAAACGGAAACCAACATCATCAGGAACACCGACATGCAGCTGACCAACCCAAACTCTAACCATGACAGTAGTACCTTTTTTTCATTTCATCTAAAATGAAATTCATCCCCTCGTGTGTCTCCTGCATCCAATCCATTATCTTCTGCATCTTCTCACATAGTGCCAACAATATGTTAGTCTCCATCTTCAGAATTTCCGGTAGCAGCAGCCTGCTTCCTGGCAGGTCGGACTAATTGATAGGACCCTGGATTTAGAAATGTTGAGTAAGATTGAGAAAGATTGGTTTATTGATGGAATTGAACAAAATCATACAAGAAAAAAGGATGAATCTCTCCAAGAGCCAAAGGCTCCTAATATGGACAAAGCTCTTAGCCTAAACTTCACAATTACAAATGATCTCCCTTACTCTCCTTATTAACACCCTTTTGTAGTCTAAATCCTAATTCTCTAACTGGACTTGACCCATACACTTAAGTCCTAACATCTAACATATCACAGAAAGAGAGGGAGGAAACAACAGAGAAAGGAAAATCAGAGGAGACTATTATGCTTAATCCTAACAAACTGGACAAGTGGCGTGAGAAGAATGGGGAGGGAGAGTAGGAAGCCTGGGGGGTGAAGGGAAGAGTAGGAATCATTTTGGGAAATTGTGGGGTGGCTGAGCCATAGGTTGGGAGAGGCTTTGAGTCATTGGAGTGCTGCTTCTTTTCAGTTATTTCATTTCAGCTTATACTGTACTCAGGGAAAATTCCCTGTTTATCTTGTTTCTTCCATTTCTTTTATACAGATCCGTTAGTAACTACTCTGCCAACTCAACCTACTGACTAAGTCACTCAGCCAACCAACAAAACTACTCTCTGTTCTTTCTCTATTCTCTGAATAAACCAACCAAGTCTTGGGCCAAGCAGCCCAAGCTATTGGTTCCTGGCCCAAGACAACATCAGTACCAACTTTTCTGATGGCTCCTATCGATACCGCCTTTTAAAAGCTCAACCTTGGCCTCAAGACTAAAGCTTGGGAACTCACTTTGCAAAACGAACTCATTTCGTCATCCTCCGAGAGGTCCTTCCATTTGAACAGCCACTGTTTGACAGTCTCTCCAAGAAGTGGACCAGAGCAAACTTCAAATTACTCCCTATATTCATGCACAGACCTTTATTTCTTGGACTGAAGTTTCAGTACTGTTAAAATATGAAAAAATCTTAAAATATCTTATCATATAGTCAAACAATCCTCTAGGATTAATTTCTTTATTATATTAATATCTCTTGGGATCTTCTAGAATTAGTTTCTGTATTTCCTTAATTACTTAGTATTATTCCTTTAACAACTTTATCACTATCAATATAATATTTTATTCTCTCTTGTCTTTCTCCCTCTCTCAATATTATAATCCCATAATTTCAACAATTACTACGGATGTGCACTTTCATAAAGGCTCTTCTCTTGGCTTATTCTTCTCTTTCTTGCTACAGTTCTTGCAGACCCCTCTCCGCAGCCTCCATTCTTGTCTTCATCCTTGGACTCACAGTGTAATAATGCTCCCTGAACTAGGAGCTCTAACACCAGCTGAGACACTAGTTTAGAAAGAGGAAAAGAGAGGAAAAGAATCAAATTTTATTGGAAGACTGAATGCCCCAGGTTATTTGAGAGAACCCACTCTCCCTTACAAATTTCTGATTACACACGTAATGCTTTCCCTTCCCTCTGAATCTGTTTTTATATTTCTCCTAACAGAATAACATAATACCTGCCCATCAAGAGTGGGTCCTGAATTGGGACGAGTTCCATTAATTCCCTGTATTCTTTCTACGAAACACTAACAGACATGTAAAAAAGTGATTTACAAACAGAATCAGAATCAATCTGTTACAATAATTAATAGAAATGTGCATACCAAAACAAAAATAAATACAAATAAAAATGATCTGAACAGCAACGGTGGAACCAACAAAATAACACCAAGAGATGAATAGAATTTGTCATATTTTTATATTAAATTTCTTGTCACGGAAAACAGGAAAAGTAACAACAACTAAAGGATCTTCTCACTGGCTAATGGTGCCATCTTTGAGCTATGAAAACAGGAAGTTACAGATATCTTCAGCTATAACAAATTTATAATACCTGTACTGAGCCGAGAATGTACAACGCTGAATAGTGCCGATCATGGATCACCATGTCAGCCAACATAGCAAGAGGAATGGTGAGTGACATTCCCAATGTGGCCACAAGAGGAGTTGTCCATACAACACACAGTGCCCTGGATCGATCAAATAAACTTTAACGTTGGTTTGGATAATTCTGTGTGTGAGTGTAAAACAAGCCAAATTTATTTCATGTACCAGAAGTAGTCTGAGAGAACGCTTCCAATAAATCCATTGGCAATAACAACTTCTTCCATTTTAGCAGAGTGGGGAATTGTAAACTTGGGTTCAATTCCTAATGCCGACAATGGCCAGACTAAGAGAGCATAAAAAGGGGCAATCAGTTGAGTAAAGAAATTATAGACTTTTCAATCCTTTGATAATAATATTTTTATTTAAAAACTTACTAAGCCACCATAGTGCTACAAGTGAAAACAATCCAATGTATCCAAACAGCTTTTGCACATCAACCCGTTCTCCTTCTTCACCAGAAAACTTCTTCAGAAGAACTGTTGTATTAACATTAGAGAAACTGTCATTATTTATCCAAATTATCGGACAAATATAGAGATAACATCCAAGACATTGCCTAACCAGTAAATAGACCGTATGAGATGGCCGAGAGAAGGCCAAAAAGATCTCCAATAATAGAGCGTTGTCCATTGCTGAACACAAATATCAACTGTCAACGTCCAAAAAATTGTATTACAAAGAGCAAGCTGGGGATAACACATGAAAACATCAACTTGACTCCTTAGTATTTTGCACTATTACTAAATTAATTAGCTCAGTTATATACAAGTTTCTCCGATCCCCTCTGTCTCGACCAATATAATGGATGACACATACATCAATGCACACATAAGAGGAAACATAGATTTCCCAAAATATGAAGCATGATAAAGAGGGATAAATTATGTTAATGATATAAAAGCACCATGAGACACCATCAGGAGAAGTTTTTGTTTCCATCTTGTAATTAGAGTATAAACATAAGAAACTCGGACTATGGAGCAAAATTTTATAAAGAATAGTGCTTGTTTGTGAACCAGCTTAGACAATAAAGGGTGAAAAAGGACTATCTCCTACTACATTAAGCAATGATTTGATATACTTCCTGTTTAATCAATTAAAACTGGAAAAAACTAAAGAAGGTTACTTGGTCACCAAAAAAGATAGTAAAGGCTTACGAAGCGCTTAATTGTGAGTCATCTGTGGCCCAGGTTTTCCCTAGAGTCGTCATGGCAACCCCAGCCATGCTGACCAAGACCGCAACTACTTTCGCTACATTTAAAGAGTCTTGGCCCATATACACAGCAATGAAAAGAGTGAAGAGTCCTGAAGTAGACGATAATACTGTTGTACTCGCAACACTTGTACGTGCAAGGGCAGCATTTGATAGATACTGAAAGCAAACAAAAAACATTAATTAACAAAATAATACTGCTATACTTCCTGAATGCCATCCTAGAATCTGCATAAACATCAACACCACACGTGTATGATTGAACAACAGAGATGATGACTTTAGGTGGAATAATTATTTGGGCAACCCCTATTCATCAACAACTTATTTACAACCCGGGTTAACCCGGGTTAATTTAACCTCTGTCACTCTTAAACTGTCCTTAAAAAATATTAATTGCTGATATTGTGCTTTTTAATGGTGTGCAACAATCATTTTTTCTTTAGGTGATATCAAATCTATCTATTTAGCGAACAAACCACTCCAGACAGAAATGGAACAAAATTACTTAACACCACTTAGAATTCATCAATAGCATACTGCAGGGATCAGATATGCTACACATTTTCATGATGTGCAAGTGTGCTAATGAATAACAAGTTTGTAGAGGGAGCAAGAGTTCATGATGCGCCTCTGCATGTGTGTTTTGCAGTACAAGAATAAGTTAAAAACTGTTTATAACTGCAACCATAATAATTGACTTGTTTAACAACTCAAAGGAAAACTATTACTCATAATTGCTAAGGACAAATAAATGAGTATAAAAACAGTTACAATAATAGACATTGTGGTGGGAGTGGAAGACATGTATCCAGGAACTTGACTGATATGATCTTGATTCTTTACGTAGCTTCATTCAAGGCTTCTTTTTAATATTCATAATACAGATAATACAGATAATAAGAAAAATAATGCTGAAATTAAAAAAATTTAAGAGGCATTGATGCTTTATATGAATATAAACACATTAAGTAAGCCAATGAATACAGCATCAGAAGTCCTATCTTTCACAACAAAACAGTATAATATTTTTCTCTGGGTTAAAAGAAACAACCTTAAGGTAAGCAATAGCACAAAACGGTGCTTTGTGATCTATTTAAAAATGGGATGTTGTTTCCTACATCTGGCTCTTCCCTAGATTCCACAATTGTGGGAAGTTCGTGGGCCATTCAAAAGATACAATAAAATAATTCAATTGTACTTGCATGTTTTGGTCCTACCTAACTACAGAATGGAGGTATTAATCTGAAGCCACTAACCTCTGTTATAAACCAAATAGGTGCAATGTAAAATCCATAAGTAGCAATTTCCTTTGTAGTTAGCTTTTTTTCTCCCACTGGGACATTAGCATCATCACTTTTAGCCACCAGTGGCTTTACTTCTGCAAGAGTTGCCAAGTCTATATCACTATCTTTTCGAGTAACACTCCCGAGTTCCACTTCAAAGTGTTTCTGCACTCCGTTTCCTTTGAGAGGAGAGCTACACTTGAGAGAAATCTCGTCCCCGACTTTTACAATTATTCCACTCTTAGAAGAGCGGATTTTAAGTAAGTTATAAAGCCAGTCCTTAATAAATGCTATTGGGAGGTAAACTACCATAAGAGAAGCTCCAAGATATGTTACTGCAAATGGCTGTTTATAATCTGTAAAAATACCCTGTATAGAAAGATTTAGTTCAGAGAAGCATTCAAAGATATAAAAGGTTGGATATAAGCACACAGCATGCAGAATTTTGCATTAGAAAAAAAAATTTAGCGGAAATTTATTCTTTAAGTGTTTCCACAAAATAGTTTCTGACCATTGTAGATAAATATTGAAATTCTATAAGATTACAAATCTCAAGCATACTAACATAATGTCTTCTAGTGGACATATGTAACACATAACAACAATAGGTACGACTAGAATAGTCGATCCTCTCGGTGACACATTATAATACAGGTCTTCAATTCTCATTATCAAAAGCCAAGAGGACTGCATGCTTTTAGGTTTAGCCATAAGTAAACAAATCATTTCGATGGAACTTTTGATCTCACCTATAAGTAAACAAATCATTCCAAATAGTGTAACAGACAGGTTGATTCTTACGATATATGAAGTTTTTAAATCAAGTCAAATTAAACCAAAACATCAACCTGCACCCATATATCCAATACAACAGCATACTAATATATTGTTATGTATGTGCCAGGAAATAAGCCCCACAATCACTAATTTTGTGCTTAGGTTAGCATGGAGAAATAATCTCTTTTTTTTACAAGCAATTTGAGAGAGGTTTTGAAAACTAATTGACTATTTCTCTGAATTTTTGCATTCATAAACATGCACTAAATGCATTGAACTGGTAATGTCAGGAAAATAAAAACAATTTTCATTTAAAGCAACATCTACATATCCATAAAACAACAAAAAAAAAATGTAGGAATGCATTTATAAAGTATTCCATCTACATATCCATAAAACAACAAAAAAAATATTTTTTCTCCCACGCGATGGGAAAACAAACACGAACATGCATTTACCAAAAGAACAAACGAAGAAGCATTCATCCAAAACTCAGAGGAAAATCCAATTCACATGGCAGAAGAAACATGAACGAGGGCAAAATTTCAAACGCAAAGAATTCGCAAAAGTTTTACCTGTGTAACTTCAGCAGAGGTGACCCATATGATAACCACAGTAGCTATGAGGAACAATCCAGCCTTATATCTCCAACCCATTACAAAAATAAATTCACAACCAAATGAAGATAACTTCAACAATTGCAGAGATCCACACGATTCTACCTCTGCGAGATCCCAGAATCAACCTTGAAAACACAAATTTATTAACCTCATCACGAGAAACGAGACCATGCGAAAGCAGAAGCTTCAATTTTTCACACAAATTGGATGAGAGAGAAAGAGAGAGGAGCAATATGGGTTAGAAGATTTTGCAGGGGAAGCTGAGGTTGGAGAATTCTTGCAATTGAACAGAAAAAGGCTAAGAAAATGTGTGGAATTCGGAAAGAAAGAGAAATAGAGGAAGTGTCAAAATTAAGTCTCGGTTACTGTAATTAGTTATTAGTTAATTAGTTAATTGTTAATTAATTGTGTCTAACATGCTAACCTGACTCGGCTACACATCTAATAGGAGTATAAATATGAATTAAATATTTTTTTTCTATTTAAACATAGGTTTAACAGCATTTTTTTTCTCTTTATTTTGCTTTTTATGCAAATTTGGTCGTATGAGTTTTAAATAGGTAATTTTGATTCTTAAAGTATGTAAAATTGATAATTTTAACCACTTTGTTAATTTTTTTTCAATTTAATTACAGTTTTTATCGAAATTAGTGATAATTTTTTTAAAATGACAACTACTTTTATGTAAATTATCAATGATTTTCATCAAAATTAGCAAAAAGGACTAAAATCACTTATTTTAAAAATTAGAGAGATCAAAATTACCTATTTGAAAGTTGAGAGACTAAATTCGCACAAAATACGAAATTGAGGGAGCAAAATTGCCATTAAACCTTAAGAGTTAATTATCAATTTAGTCCTCCAAAGATTATCTTGTCACCAATTTAGTCCCTCAAAAATTTTGTCACCAAATTAGTCATCTAAAGATCATCTTTGTCATCAATTTGGTCCACCAAAGAATTTTGTCACCGAATTAGTCCTCCAAAGATGTGTAAATATATCAAATTAGTCCTTCAAAGATTTAAATATATCAAATTGTTCCATGATAGAAGACTAATTTGGTAGACTTTTAAATCTTTAGAGGACTAATTTGGTGACAAAGTTCTTTGAGGGATCAAATTGGTGAGAAGGTAATCTTTGAAAGACTAATTTGGTGGCAAAATTCTTTGGAGGACCAAATTGGTGACATGATAATCTTTGGAGGACCAAATTGATAGTTAACTCTAAACCTTAAATATTTTATCTTTTAGGAATAATTACATCAACCTTTTAATAGGTTTGCGCTTATTACACTTACTTTTTCTAGTTTTTCAAATTACATTTATCCCTAAGAGAAGAGTAAGTGTAATGGAATTTCAAATCTTAAGAACTAAGTGTAATGACTTATTGGATAAGTGTAATGAAATTTAAACTTTAGGGGATCTATGTAATTTTAAAAATTAGGAAGGGATAAGTGTAATAAATGTAAATCTTAGGTGAAGTTGTTTTAATTATCCCTATTTTTTACGTCCAAAGTTTAAGTTCTAAGACATAGGACGTGTTTGGTTTAATCGTGAAAATTAGTTATGAAAAAGAATCAATTGTCTGAAACATAATCAATTTTTATTTTGGTATATTTGTTGTCAGAAGCGATTTTTATGATAATTTTTAGCTTGAGAAGCGATTTTTAAGCTTTTTGAAACAATGTCAAATTTTTAACTGAAAAACCAAAATATTTTTTTTTAAAGAAGAATAAAAAACTTTTAGAAGTACAAAATAAAATAATGCAACATATTTTAAAATAAAAAATACCCAAACATACCAGTATACTTAAAATTTTCTGGTTTTAATTCTCACACATTCATTATGTGAAAAGTCTGATCTTTATTTTTACCAGGGAGATTAACTTTTTAATAAAATAAAATTGAAAAACAAACTAAAATAATAATCAAAACAAAATTTTCAATGAAATAAAAATTGAAAGACTAAACTAAAATTTTATTTTTTATTTTAATTCTCACGTAAGATTAAAGTTAAAAAATTTTGTTTTTTTTTTCATTTATTTACAAAAAAAAAGTTAAATTATAGGGATTGAAACTTAAAAAAAAATAAAAATATTCCTTTCAATTTTTAATATAAGAAGAAATAAAGTTACTTTAAATATCACACGAAACAATGAATATAAAGTGGAGCAAACAATAACAGAAATGATAGAATGGAATTTTCCATAATAATTGTGGTAGTTAACGGGTCATAGAGGCGTCAACAAATCAACTTTAAATAAATATAAATAACTAAATAACAAATTGGAACAAACGAAATGAAAAAAAGAAAAATATTGGCAATGGCAGGTGAGATGACATTACATCTCCATACTAACCCCCTCCATTTTTTATTTATACTAGTTCTCGACCCGTGCACGCATGAATTATGTGTTTGTAATTTTGTGTCTATATCTTGTAATAAATGTATAATAATAATTATTAACAAATGTGTTACAAAGATGTTTATAATTAAATAAAAGAAAATGGGCAACAAAATTTTTTATGAGAGCATAAAAAACATCAGTAATCATATTTTTATTGTCCAACTAAAAAAAAAAAAATAGTAAGTAGCAGAATCTTCAAAATTGAACTTTCGAAATTTTCATAGTCGTATTTTGAATGCCAGATTAAAGAAAAAGAAAGAGTGGATAGCAAACTTTTCATGACTAAACATGAAATTTTTAGTGTTCCTTGGGAGAAAAAAGTGGGTACCAAAATATTTCACATCAAGGTCATGACTAATTATAAAAAAAGAAGGAATGAACAAGAAATCTCCATGTCCTATGGATAAGAAAAAGTCGGCAAAAATCTTCCATAACAGAGCTATGAAAATTGCCTTGACCATATTTTAAGTGTGATTATAAAAAAGTAGTGAGCAACAAATTTTCATGTCCCATAGATAAAAAAAGGGCAAGCAACAAAATCTTTTATAATTGGGTTGTGAAATATTTCATGACATGAAGAAAGAGAAAAAGAAAAAATGGAAAATGAGAAAAATGTTCCAAAAAAGAAAATTAAGCAACAAAACCTCTAATTTGAGTTATGAAAATTTCATGGCCAAATTTAAAGTTTTTAATTTTTAAAAAAATAGAGAGGGTAGCATGGTTGGGCCATGAAAATTTTCATGGCCATAGGAAAACCGTCCATGAAGAAGACGATAAAGAAAAAAATGGGAAATGAGAAAAATATACCAATAATAACTTGTTTTGGTAAAATTCAAAATATAAGTTTCAAATTTTAAAAACAACCAAAACGAAATGGGAGGGAAAGAGGAATCATGAGGACATGACACATATTCACCTTGCCCAAGTAGGACCTTCTATCTATATCTTAGAAGTACGTGACCCGTGCCTATGTACGGCTTTTCATTTACGCGTTTGCAATCTTGTGTTCATTTCTTGCAATAAGTTTACAATATTAAACACTAAGAAGTTTGTCATAAAGAGATTATATTCAAATAAAAAAGGAGTGGGCAACGAAAAAAAAGTGGGCAGCAAAATATTTCACAACACGATCATGCATAGTTATAGAAAATGAAGAAATGAGCAGCAAATCTCCATGTCCCGTTGATAAAAAAAAAAGTGGGCAAGAAAATATTTCACAACAGGGCCATAAAAATTCTCATGAGCATATTTTAAGTGAGTCTTACTATTTGAGTTAGGCCTAAACCTAAATTGTAAGATAGTATCAGAGTCTATCCTAAATCCGTTTGTTGGCCCTCATGTTGTTGGGTGTGTTATTGGGTGTTTGTTAGTCTCATATTTGTTTGTTTGTCCACCCGTGTTTGTCCACGCTCCAGATGTGTAGTGCTGGGCGTGAGGGGGCGTGTTAGAAGTCCCACATCGGCTAGTAATATGACCATCATTGAGTTTATAAGAGTGTGACAATTCTCTTCCTACAAGCTAGCTTTTGGGAATTAGTTAGGCCCAAACCCAAATTGTAAGAGTGAGCATGACACATGTCCCACATGGTAAAATTTAGGCGAAGCAAGGCCTTCTTTTGTTATCTTAGATGAAGATGATAGCCTCTCACTTTATTATTAACATAAAAGATTATGAATTTAAATTTGTTGTGAATAATATAATTATAGATGACTATTCTCAATTTTTTAATTTATATAGACTTTCTCTTTTACCTATTTCCTCTTATATTTAATATTTTCCTATTTCTTCAATTATGTATTATTTTCTTTATTTTTTTAATTACATCCAGAATTCCCCCTTTTATAGACTAACTAAGAGTCTATAAATAGGATTATGTTTTCATTCCAATACACACTAGAAGTGAATACAATAATCTCATATTCTCTTTTCTCTTCTTTTATCTTCTTTATTTTTCAGTTATTTTATAACATGTTATCAGCACGAAACTGTAACCAACTGAGTTGAAAGGTATTTTTTGCTCCTAGACTCATAGTATGTCAAATTTGGTAAAACTTGAGTTTGTCGCTCTTGATGTCATAAAAAAGAATTATCTTTCATGGGTTCTAAATGATAAAATCCATCTAGCTGCTAATAGCTAGGAGATACCATTAAAGAAGAAAATAAAATAACTCCTAAAGAGAAAGCAAAATTCATGATTTTCCTTCGTCATCATCTCCACAAGGGCTTACTGTTGTGGTAGCAAAAGTCCTTGGTCCCGTACCTTTCGTACACCAAGGCACCTTGTCGATGTATCAAGAATTAGCTAAAAATAAAGGAAAAGGGAAAGAGACAAACCTTGCCTATGAAGATGGACAACTAGACTATGGTCAATATGATGCTGCTCACTTAGATCTATCTGATTTCTTTAGATGAAAACATCGATCATAACAATGGAGATAAGAATATCCAAAATAAATGGATATTTGGTGCTTACTTTCTTGTTATTAGGAAATATATGCTATTATTAGGAAATACTCTCTCAGGTTTTATATATAGGTCGTCTTCTAGAAAAAATCTTTCGTATTTAACATAAGTTACTAACTAACTCATTAATGCATATTTTCCCCCTTTACCCTTCTACAATTTTCAAAGATTCAATTAATGATGGAGTGAAAAAGAGAGTGAATTAAGAGAGAGAAAGATATATTAATTAACTTAATCATTACTAGCATATTTATATTGAGGGTATAGTTAGAAAAAGATTCTTTTTTTAGACAAATTTAATAAGCTAACTACCATTTTTTGGTTTTGATAATTCGGTTAAAATTGACTTATATTTAGGACCGGAGGGAGTATATGCTATAATTATCTTCTATTAGGAGTATTTTAGGAAATATGGTGATAATTTGTAATATTTTATCATTGGATAGTACCTATTAGGATGATATGCTACTATTATTTTTATTGTGATATTTAAATATGACTAGACTAAATTACTATTTATTCTCTAATCTCATATTTTCTTATTATTTTTACTTACATATTTTATTGTTTCAATGAAGTATGAGTATTTCTTTGGCTATCACCAATAATGAAGATATCTGTCTTGTCTATAGTGCTACAATTCACACGATTCTCAAAGGGTCTGTTTGATTCGCTAAATTTCATGCTATAACACAATACAAAATATTTTGTTCAATGTTTGATTCAAAAAATAGTTAAGAGACCGCATAAATTTGAGTTATTGGACATCACAAAAAAGCTAATTTTTGTATCCCCACTAAAGCAAAGGACAAGTTCTTGTCCCATGCACAAAGTTAAGAAAAGTCAAAATTATCCTTACATTTTCTTTCAATAGTGTAACTATCTCCCCACTTTCCCCACTTGTGCAGGTAATTTGCATTACAATTTGTTTTTTTTTTTACTTCTTCACATTTATATATATTTTAAAAATTTAAAAATTATGATAAATATTAAAAAATAAAATAGATAATATATTATTAAGTAGTAATTTTTTATATGATTTAATATTATATCACATAAAAAATATTATGGTAAATTTTGTGTAGTAATTTCTTAAAGTATGAAAAATTAATTTCATAATAAATAATAATTGATAATATAATTATATAATATCAAAATATTATTTATTTATTTATCAATTTTATGTAAAATTAATAGTATATAACATAAAGGATATTATTGTAAAATTCATATTTTACTTTTTATTCAGTGTATGGACTATCAAACAACACATAACACAAAATGTTGTTAAGTGCTTCATTAAAGTTGTGTTGTACTTTATCACTTATACGGTCTAGTCCACGCATTAAACGCACCAAAAAATAAAAAATACTTCTCTCATATAACATTGCAAGAAGCCAATGTTAGAATCATATCTGGTAGTACAAAAATAATTGAAGGCTCGGGCAGAGCTAATATTTTGTTACCAGGAGGAACAAATTTACGCATTGATGTTGTGCTATTTTCTACCAAGTCTTATAGAAACTTATTAAGTTTCGAGAATATCAGCCAAAATGAATATCATTTTGAGACAACAAATGAAGGAGATGCTAAATATCTTTGTCTCACGAAATCAATATCTAATAAAAAATGTGTTTTGGAAAAGCTATCGTCATTCTCCTCCGAACTGTACTACACTTATATCAATACAATCAAAACACAATCATAAACTAGAAGTTTACGGATCACAACAATTTTTTTCTTTGACATGAACGATTAGGCCATCTTGGATCAATCATGATGCGAAAAATAATAGAAAATTCATCTATGCATCCTTTGAAGAGTCGTCAGATTCTTCAAACTAATAACTTTTCATCATTTAATGTGCTGCTTGCTTCCATGGAAAGCTAATTATTCGACCATCATACAAAAAATTTGGAAGTGAACCCGTCACGTTTTTTGAACGCATACAAGGTGATATTTGTGAACCAATACATCCACCTTGTGGACTATTTAGATATTTCGTGGTTCTAATTGAGTCGTCAACTAAATGGTCACACACTTGTTTATTATTAACTCTCAGCCCGGCATTCGCAAGATTGCCTGCTTAAATAATATGCATAAGAGCTTATTTTCCAAATTTTCGAATTAAGAAAATACGCCTTGACAATGCTGGTGAATTCACATCTCAAGCATTCAATGACTATTGTATGTCAATTGGAATTGACGTTAAACATCTTGTAGCACATGTTCATACGCAAAACGGTCTTGTAGAATCGTTAATCAAGCATTTGAAATTAATAGCTAGACCGATGCTAATCAGATAAAAACATCTAAATTTGAGTTAGGGACATGCAATATTGCATGCTGTAGCACTTATTCACACAAGACCAACAAGCTATCATGAATCATTCCCTTTGCAAATGGTTTTTAGAAAAGAACCTAATATCTCCCATCTAAGAATTTTTTTGGGGTGTGCGGTATACGTCCCTATTGATCCACCAAAATGGACCAAGATGGGTTTTGAAAGAAGATTGAGAATATATGTTGGATTTGAATCTCCATCTATAATTAAACATCTCGAACAATCGACGGCTAGATTTGCTGCCTATCATTTTGATGAATCAGTTTTTCCATCATTGGGGGAGGAAATAAGCAGTTCTGGAAAGAATCATCCTTATATCATCTCGACCCTAAAACAAGGCAATGTGGATTAGAAATTCAAAAGATATTTCATTTGCAGAATTTAGCCAATCAGTTGCTAGATTTATTCATTAACCCGAAGAGAGTGACTAAATCAAATATTCCAGCTGCTAATGCTCCAATAAAGATCAATGTTCTTGTTGGACAATCTAGTATAGCAAATAAAGTTGAAACACGTATGAAGAGTGGTAGACCTATTGGTTCCAAAGATAAAAATTCTTGAAAAAGAAAAGGAGCAAAGAATGAAGATGGTCAAATCAAGGAAGTGGGGACTCTACAAGAGCCTATAGACATAATCAATATTCCGATCCCAAAAAGAATCTTAAGTACTTGAAATTCGCGATAATAATGAGATCTCAAAAAAATATGTCACCAATGGAATCTGATGGAATCGAAAAGACGTCAATGTTGACGATATTTTTGCATTCAATATAGTGCTTGAAATGATAAATAATGATAATGATGATCATGATTCATAATCAATTAATGAGTGCAGACACGAGATTATTGGCAAAAATGAAAAGATGCAATTAAGGCAGAATTAAGCTCACTTGAAAAACGCCAAGTTTTTGGGCCAGTAGTCCGTACACTTGAAGGTGTAACACCAATTGGGTACAAATGGATTTTTGTACGAAAATGAAATGAGAAAGTAGAAGTTGCAAGATATAAAGCATGACTTGTTGCCTAAGGATCGGATTTTCACAAAAAAAACTAGCATTGATTATGAAGAAACTTATTCACTTGTAGTGGATGTCACTACCTTTTGATACTTGGTCAATTTGGTAGTATGTGAAGGACTAGATTTACGGTTAATGGATGTTGTTACTGCCTATTTGTATGGCTCCCTTGATGATGACACATATATAAAACTCCGTAAAGGATTTCATTTACTAGAAGAATTTAATCCAAGCCATCGAGCAAATTATTCTATCAAGTTGAATAAAGCACTTTACGGACTAAAGCAATCTGAACGCATGTGGTATTCTAGACTCAATGAATATCTATTGAAAGAAGGATATAAAAATGATGTTTGTCCATGCATCTTTATGAAACGGTCTTAAAGAAAGAATTCGAGATGAAGGACTTAGGAAGGACAAAGTCCTGTTTTGGATTGCAACTTAAATATTTAAACAATGGAATTCTCTTGCATTAGAAGCATATACAAGAAAAGTTTTGAAAAGATTCTCTGTGGATAAATCACACCCATTGAGCAGTCTTATGGTGGTAAGGTTATTAGATGTTGAGAAATATCCTTTTAGACCTAAAGAAAAGGATGAAGAACTACTTGGTTCAAAAGTACCATATCTTAATGTTATGGTCCGGGATTATCCTAACGCGGTACCCAGGCAAACGTCACCCAAGCTCTATTGATTATAACCTGCTGGGCACGCAGGAACATGTTAGGCGGGATACTCGTCACCATGTGGTTTCCTTAGTGGGCCTCCATTATGGAAATCAGGCCCAGAAAGGTGTGCGTTCAACCCTAATTGGCCAGTATAAAGAACCGCATGCACACTCTATGCAAGGTACGTTCTCATCCAATACATTATAAATAACCTAATTCCCATATTGACTTGGGCGTCGGAGTGTTTGCAGGTGGTCACACCGCCGTGGAGGAACCTTTTCTCCCTACCGGGCCTCATCCCAGATTCCTCAGGTATGATCACAACATTGGCACCGTCTGTGGGGAACAGGACAAAAAGTTGTGTTCTCTTCATTATCAGCGATGGTATATTCAACACATAACAGAGACTATAACGACCCAGAACTTGAAGATTTGGGGGATGGCCAACAAGGTGAAGGATCTAATCAGCAACCGGAGCAGCAACCGTCCTTTAACTTAGAAATAGAATTCCTTAAGCTCCAGAAACTGGTGCAAGCGCAGGCGAAGGAGATTGAAACGTTGAAGAAACGAGAACATATTCGGCTGGGAAAGGAGAAGATGGCAGAAGCAGGCCCTGCGCAAGAGGCTGAGAAGCAGCCTCAACGCGTTGGGAGAAACGACGAAGAGGGGCAACAGAATATCCCTGATAATCCGGAGATTGATGGCAATCCGGATCCGCATAACACAGAGCGACAGTTGGAGATCAGGGCTAACCACCAGAAAGAAGATGCGGCCCAGCAAGATTTGCGAGCGACATCATGGATAGGTGGTGCCAACCCGCCACCAACACACCCGGTCGGCCCACAAGAACGCATAGCGGAGAACATCCCAGAGTTTGGCTACATTGATAACCCGTTCACCCCATGGATCATGTCTCACGCATTACCCCATGGATTCCAGTTCGCCAAACAGCTGAAAGAATTTGATGGGACTAAAGACCCGACCCTGCATGTGTGCACATTTGAAAGAGCCATGTATTTCCAGGGGGTCAACGAGGCCATTGTATGCCGGGCATTCCCTTTGACTTTATCAGAAGCAGCAAGTCGTTGGTTTTCCGACTTGCCACCGCAGTCTATCAACAACTGGAAGACTCTTAAAGATAAGTTTGTCTTACATTTTACCAGTAGTAAAAGACAGTTTAAGTCTGAATTTCATCTAGAGACAATTAAACAAATGAAAGACGAATCCTTAAGAGAATACATTACCCAGTTTAATAATGAGGTACTAGAGGTTAGGAACGTTGAACCTAACTTAGTATTGTATTTCTTTGTTAAAGGCTTGAAACCAGGCGCTTTTGCCAAAGCCCTAGCCGGGGAAAAGCCAACGTCCATGGACGATTTGAAAGCCAGAGCTGAGAAATGGATCAGAATTGAAGAATGGGAAAGGGCTTAGGCGGCTCAAGTCGCCAAGAAAGATGACAAGGGGAAGAATCAACAAAATCCTCAAGTATGGGGAAAGGAGGACAAGGCCCAAGACAAGCCGTCAAGGGGTCCCCGAGGAATGTTCAATACATACACTCCATTGACCGTATCTCCAGCCAAGGTGTACAAGGAGGTGATGAATTCGGAGATCAGAGATAGGCCTCCTCCTCTCAGGAACCCAGGGCGGTTTCAGAACCGATATTGTCATTATCACAAAGAAAAAGGGCATTCAACGAACGAGTGCGTCTAGTTGAGAGACGCCATTGAAAAGCTAATTTGTCAGGGAAGGTTGGGGAATTATACTCAAGAGTCCAACGATAGAAGAGGCCGCAGGCAGAGTCCCAATCCCCGAGAGCGTCGGCCGAGATCACCACAAGCCAACCGACATACGGTGCCTGAAACCTGGAATAGATCCCGGAGCCCTAGACGCAATCAGGGATCCCCACAACGGGGGGTGATACAAGTTATAGCAGGGGAAACCAGTTGAAAGGGATTAGAAGACAAAAAACGGACTCGTGATACCAGGGACTCGTGTTCACAGATAATCCAGGTAAAAAATCCGGTTTTATCTTTTTCTGACGCTGATTTGCCTCAGGAACAGGTCAAAGACAATGAGCCCTTGGTGATTGCCGCAAGCATGGCAGGATTCAAAGTCCATCGTGTATTCGTAGACCAAAGAAGCTCAACGGACATTATGTTCTGGAGCTTGTTCGACAAGCTAGGCCTGGGTACCAAGGACCTAACTCCCCATAAAGGTAGCTTGATCGGTTTCACTGGAGACACTATCATGCCAAAGGGATACGTCGATCTGAAAGTCTCGTTTGGGCAAAAGTCGTCCATCAAGGTGGTAATGATCAGATTCATCGTTGTAGATTGTCCCTCGGCTTATAACGCCATATTGGGTCGCCCGACTTTGAATCACTTGGGCGCGATTGTCTCAACCATGCATTTGGCTATGAAGTTCCCTGGAGAAAAGGGATCCGTCATTACGATAAGAGGAAAAGGCAGTGACGCTAGGCGATGTTACCAGGAGACCTGAAAATTATGAAGACACCAGTGCAACCCGTTGAGGTTCCTGAGGGAAGAGGTAAGAAGAAGATGAAGCGCCGGGATTCGACTCAAGAAGCGGGGGTAATGATGACCAGTCTCAATCCCCACGCCGATTTCGAAGAACAAAGGCCCCAACTAGAGGGAGAACAGATTTTGGTCCAGATCGGCCAGAATACAGATCAAACGGTGAAGGTAGGAGCAAACTTGCCCTCACCCATCAGGGGGCAACTTATTGAGCTTCTCAAAAGAAATATCGATTTATTTGCTTGGGTCTCATCTGACATGCCGGGAGTAAAGCTAGAACTAGCATGCCATCGCTTGTCTATTAAACCGGGATGCAAACCGGTAGCTCAAAAAAAACGAAGGATGGGGCCTGAGAGGACAGAAACCATTGAGAAACAAGTGAAGGAGCTCCTAGAAGCCGGGTTTATCCAGGAGATACGCTACGCGGAATGGCTTTCAAACATCGTAATGGTGAAAAAGGCAAATGGGAAGTGGCGAATGTGTACCGATTACACGGACTTGAATAAAGCTTGCCCGAAAGACCCTTTCCCATTACCATGCATTGATAAATTGGTAGACAATTCGGCAGGATACAGATATCTCTCCTTTATGGATGCTTATTCGGGGTACAATCAGATACCAATGTATCCCGATGATCAGGAGAAAACCGCCTTCATCACCCACATGGGGGTATACTGTTACAACATGATGCCATTCGGTCTGAAGAATGCTGGCGCGACTTACCAAAGAATGATGAGTAAAGTCTTTAAAGAACAAATTGGCCGGATCTTGGAAGTCTACATTGATGACATGATAGTCAAAACCTCAGAACTTGGGGATCCAGTGGCGATTTGGAAGAAACCTTCGGCCAGATACGCAGGTATGATCTCAGATTAAATCCAAGCAAATGTACTTTTGGCGTAGAGGCCGGTAAATTTTTGGGATTTATGTTAACTAATCGAGGGATCGAGGTCAACCCGGACAAGTGTAGTGCTATCCTAAAAATGCAGAGTCCAAAAACCGTAAAAGAAGTTCAGCAATTGACGGGAAGAATAGCGTCGTTAACTCGTTTCTTGCCGGCCTCTGCCAAAAGATGTTTGCCTTTCTTCAAGATGCTTCGTAGCAAGAAGAACTTTGAATGGGATGCAGATTGTGAGCGAGCTTTTCAAGAGCTAAAGGAAGTTTTAGCCTCGCCTCCAGTATTATCAAAACCAGATCCCGGCCAAAACTTGTATGTATACTTGGCGGTATCTGATGAAGCAGTAAGTGCCGTTCTGATCAAGGAGGATTCCCGGTCTCAGAGTCCGATATACTTCGTCTCCAAAGCCTTGCAAGGATCGGAGGTAAATTATCAAAGGCTAGAAAAAGTGGCGTACTCTTTATTATTAGCATCAAAACGCCTACGTCCATATTTCCAGTGTCACCCTATCACGGTTCGCACTAATCAACCAATTAGGCAAGTCCTGCACTAACCAGATCTCGCTGGAAGAATGATGGCTTGGGCAATTGAGCTTTCACAATATAACATCACTTATGAGCCAAGGCAAGCAATAAAAGCTCAGGTCTTAGCAGAGTTCGTAGCCGAAATGACTCATCCCGGGGACCAGAATCAAGGATCTTGGACGATATATGTAGATGGTTCCTCAAATGTTAAAGGATCCGGAGCCGGAATACTCATTGAAAACGATTAGGGAGTAGTGATTGAATATTCCCTTAAATTCGGATTCCCAACTTCAAACAATCAAGCCGAGTACGAAGCATGCTTGGCAGGAATAAGAGCAACCAAGGAATTGGGAGCCACGACAGTAACACTATGTTCAGATTCTCAGTTGGTGGTATCCCAAATTAGAGGAGATTACCAGGCAAAAGAACCATTGATGCAGAAGTATCTTGCCTTGGTCAGAGAGAACTTAGTGGGATTCTCAAGATTTGAGATCAAACATGTCCCACGTTCAGAAAACAGTAGGGCAGATTTGTTATCTAAACTGGCAAGTACAAAGTCGGCCTTAGTCCTACGCTCAGTAATAGAAGAGATCATCCCGGCACCAGGGGCAATTCTCCAGGTAGAAAGTGAAGATTGGAGAACTCCGTTGAAAAGTTATATCGCCAAAAGGATACTACCCCAAGATCAGAAGGAAGCTAAACGGATCGTCCAGAAGTCAACCAAATATGCTGTAATTGAAGGTCATCTCTTCAGAAAGCGGTTGTCCACCCCATTACTCAAATGCATCGGACCTTCTGAAGTCTGGTATATACTAGCAGAAGTACATGAAGGCAGCTGCGGACACCATCTTGGCGGAAAATCGTTAGCAAGAAAGTCTCTGCGGACGGGATATTTTTGGCCCATAATGAACTCAGATTCAGCGGAATATGTTAAGAAATGTCAGAAGTGTCAAGAACACAGTCCCCTCACTCACGTTCCCGCCGAAAATCTGCACAGCATCTCAACACCATGGCCTTTTCATACGTGGGGCTTGGATCTCCTGGGACCATTCACACCCGCGGCAGGTCAGTTAAAGCATTTAATTGTTGCTGTTGATTATTATACCAAGTGGATTGAATTGGAACCTCTGGCTAGCATAGCGTCTATAAAAGTACAAAACTTTGTTTTCAAACAAATTATATGCTGTTTCAGTATCCCAGCAAAGATTATCTGTGATAATGGGACTCAATTAACAGATAAAGAATTTCGAGAAATGTTAGCAGGACTCCATATCAAACAGTATTTTGTCAGTGTGGAACATCCCCAGTCTAATGGCCAGGCGGAATCAGCGAACAAGGTCATTTTAAATGGCCTAAGAAAGAGATTCGAGAAAGCCGGAGCAAGTTGGACAGAAAATTTATACCAAGTGATTTGGAGTTACAGAACTACAATACACAGTACTACCGGGGAAACTCCTTTCAGAATGGTATATGGATCAGATGCAGTTATCCTGGTAGAGATCGGCCAACCGTCTTGGCGAGTGATGTATCTCGCCGAGAACAATGAACAGTTACTCCGAGAAGATTCGGATATGATAGATGAAGTCCGAGAAGTCTCCAGGATTCGAGAATTGTCAAGGAAACAACAGATAGCACAGAGATACAACCTTAAGGTAGTTAAAAGAAATTTTCAGGTGGGAGACTTAGTCATGAGAAGAGCCAGCATTGGCAATCGAAACGCTAAGGATGGTAAGCTCAAGGCAAATTGGGAAGGTCCATATCGGGTGAAGCAAGCAAATGAGAAGGGAGCTTACCACCTAGAAACTTTGAAAGGCAAAGAGTTACCAAGAACACTGAATGTCGCCGATCTGCGGCGGTATTATAGTTAAATAAGCATGTAACTTTGATTATGTAATAAGGGGTGCTCTTTTTCCTGCAGCAGGTTTTATCCCTAAGGAGGGTTTTTCTGCTAGAGGTTTTAACGAGGCCCCAATTGTCAATTCCCATGCAATAAATTGATTTATTTGATATTTCTATCATTACTACTTTGTGTTCAATAAAGCGCAGGAATCATAGTAACATCCCAGAAGATGCACATGACAACATTAAAACGGCTCGTAAAGCCGCAGGCCAAGGTCCCTTCAAAGAAGGCGATAAAGGCCATGACGACATTAAAACGGCTTATAAAGTCGAAGGCCAAGGTCCCTTCAAAGAAGGTGATAAAGGCCAACTTGACATTTAAACAGCTTACAAAGCCGAAGGTCAAGGTCCCTTCAAAGAAGGTGACAAAGGCCCACACGACAGTAAATGGCTTATAAAGCCGCAGATCAAGGTCCTCTCGGAAAAAGGCGATAAAAGTATAAAACATTTCGACATAACAAACCAGAAAATGACTTAGAAAATAAATAAAAAGTAATTAACACAAAACGAGCTCCAGCAAATGTGCGAGACAAAATATATGTCAAAGTACAAGCCAAGGACCACAAAATAAAAGGCGAGAAAAAGTACATCCAAAGCATTAAGATCCCGCCTGAACGTTCTCCTCGACAGGAATGGCTTCCCCTTCTCGAGCAGAGGAGGAGAGTCATAATTAAAAGGCTCCAGCTTTCTGGGATCCAGCAACACGGGATTTTGATGGTCGTGAAAGTCCCAAAATTGGCCGTCTTTCACACCGTGAAAGGGATCCAGACCACGAAGATTAAGATCCACGCCAGGATTCAGAAAGATGATGGACCGGACGGCTTCAAGATAAGCATCAAATCCCGCCTCCTTCAATTCTCCCATCATCTCATCATCCTTCGCCTCCAAGGCATTTTGAAGCTCTACAGCTTGGGCCTTAAGATGACTCACTTCTTCGGCCGATTCTCTTAATTCGGCGGCATTAAAATCCGCTTTGCTCTTTTCAGCTTTCAGTAACTCGTCCCTATCCGCCAAAATCTTGTCCTTCTTCTCAATCTCAGCTCTTAGGGATGCAAGTTGTTCCACCAGAAGGCTGTTATTCTCCTTAGACTTCTTTAAAAGAGTCTCCTTCAGTTCTATCTCCTCAGAGGTATAGGAGTTATCGGATGAATTGGGTCCATTGTGAAAACACTTTTTCCACTCCAATTCTACAAGTTCTAGCTGTTCCGAAGACAAGATAGAACTAGGCTGGCTAAGCCAGGTAGACGAAACCCACCGCAAATTTTCAATGCCCCTGATACCATACCATTCCGTCCTCATCGCTTGTAAGTTAAGGTTAACTCCTGAAGGACCGGCTTGTCCCTCGTTATCCTGTCCACCTTGAGTAGTGACAGCGTTGGTACTACGACAGCGACTTCTTTTTGGCGCCATATCTACAAGGTTACAAGCAGAATAGTTAGAGCCTGGAAGTGGATGACTGGGAGTAGGAGAAGACGAAGGCTGGTATGCAGGATCAGACTCAGAATCTAAAGAATTCGTCATAGGTGATGACGGTTCTTCGATATTCTCCTCTAAATAACCCCTGGGATTAGGATCAAGAAGTTGATTCTTTATCAACATGCGACCGGGATAGGAATCTGCTTCGGCTAGGTATCGGGGATTTTCAGGGAGTTTCTTAATTATTTCTACATACATTGGAGGTTTAGAATTCTGGATTCTAGAAGGATCATTCACGAGCTGGGTAATGGACTCTCCACTCTCAGAATTTTGAGGTGAATAAGCCCAGATGAAATGAGGCTCAGAGAAATGAGGATTATTGACGGAACACATACCTCTCACGAGGTCATAATCTGGAGGTTTGGAAGGATTCTTGAGTCCTTTTGCATAAGCCATAAGGGCTTTAGTGTCACAGGAATCAGAAGAAGAGGAGCTGCTGGTAATGACAATGATTCACTTATCCATAGGAGAAAATGGTTGCTCTAGGAAAAAACAACAGAAAAACCTAAGAAAAACCCTAAGAACGATCTAAACCCTTACCGTAAAAAGAAGAAGAGAGCGAACAGAAAAGCGAAATCGGATCATAGGAAGAAAAAGTGAGTACCTGAAAATAGCAGAAGGAGTAAATTGTGAAGGTTGGAAAGTAGTTTCTTCAAGGAAAAAGACTTCAAAAGAAAGAAGAAGTAGCAGCAAGAGCAGGAGACTGTACGGAGGTTTCCTTTTCTTTTGAATTAAAGCAGAGAGAGAGGAGGGCACAATAGAAATTAGAAATGACGAAGTAGGGAAGAAGGAGGAACAGTAATCGTCGCTTCACATTAATAGGTGAGTGGCTCAAGAAACCCTTCAATCATAACGCACAACTTCCCATAATGGCGCGTGGATACACGTCCGATTGGGGAAGGTCAACCGTGTGCGCCCAATGGCAAGTTTTGGAGTACGAGACGACATACATCATATACAAATCGCCAACTTCATCTTTTAAGAAGCCGACGACTTGGGGGGCAACTCTTATGGTCCGGGATTATCCTAACCCGATACCCAGGCAAACGTCACCCAAGCTCTATTGATTATAACCCGCTGGGCACGCAGGAACATGTTAGGCGGGATACTCGTCACCATGTGGTTTCCTTAGTGGGCCTCCATTATGGAAATCAAGCCCAGAAAGGTGTGCGTTCAACCCTAATTGGCCAGTATAAAGAACCGCATGCACACTCTATGCAAGGTACGTTCTCATCCAATACATTACAAATAACCTAATTTCCGTATTGACTTGGGCGTTGGAGTGTTTGCAGGTGGCCACACCGCCGCGGAGGAACCTTTTCACCCTACCGGGCCTCATCCCAAATTCCTCAGGTACAACCACAACACTTAATGCTATTGGTGCCTTTATGTGTCTTGTATGTCATACACGACATGGTATATCATTTGCAGTTAATTTATTAGCAAGATATAATTCTTCACCTACTAGAAGACATTGAAATGGGATTAAATATGTACTTCATTACCTCAAAGGCACGATAGACATGGGTTTATTTTATTCTAATATCTCTAAGGCTAACCTAAAGGGATATGCCTGATCTTCATAGGGGACGATCACAAACTGTTTATTTGTTTATATATGGAGGCACAACTATTTCTTGGCAATTAGTGAAGCAAACGTTACCTACCACATCATCTAACCATGCTAAAATATTAGCATTTCATGAGGCTAGTGGAGATTGTGTTTGGTTATGATCTGTAATTCAGCATGTGCTAGAGACCTACGGTTTGCATTCAGGAAAGATACCTTCGACAATCTTATATAAAGATAATGTTGCATGTATAGCTCAACTGAAACAAGGATACATCAAAGGAGATAGGACAAAACATATTTCACCAAAGTTCTTCTTCACTCATGATCTAGAAAATGATGTTGATGTATATGTTCAGAAAATTCGTCTAAGTCAAAATCTAGCAACCTTTTCACAAAGTCATTGCCTACTAAAAAATTTGAACGACTGGTGCAAGGAATTGGTCTTTGACGACTTAGAAATGGTTACCAAAATGAGGGGGAGAAATAAATATGTCCTGCACTCTTTTTTCCTTCATCATGGTTTTTATCCTAATGAGTTTTTCTTGACAAGACTTTTAATGAGGCAGACTACAATGACATATTAGAAATAGTGTACTTTTTTTTCCTTCACTAAGGTTTTGTCTCACTAGATTTTCCTTAATAAGGTTTTAACAAGGCCTCATAATCATCCAAGGGGAAGTGTTGTGAATAATATAATTATGGATGACTATCCCCAATTTTCTTATTTATGTAGACTTAGCTTCCTCTTTTATCTATTTCCTCTTTTACCTAGTATTTTCCTATTTCCTCTATTATGTATAATTTCCTTTATTTTTTAATTACTTCCAGAATTTTCCCTTTTATCGACTCACTAAGAGTCTATAAAAAGGATCACGTTTTCATTTCAATACACACCCGAAGTGAATACAATAATCTCATATTCTCTTCTCTCTTCTTTTACCTTTTGTATTTTTTAGTTATTTTATAACAGTATGTAAATAGTTTTGTCCTCTCAACTTATACTCTTTTTGGGATTAAAATCATAATTTTCTATATGAATCGTAGCATGTCTTTAATATTACATCAACACCTTTATTAATTAGCATTACCCCTTTTATTAAGAAAAAAAGAACTAATTATTACACATTAAAATTTCAAATCAATGTGCGATTCTTTTTATAGAAAAAACACGAATTGTTTACGAGCTTTACTAGTATTAAACTAAATAAATTATTTTAGGAAGCGCTACTATTTTACAAAAATATATATCTAAAAATTCACAAGCACATATTGTGATATATATATATATATATATATATATATATATATATATATATATTAAATTATAATATATACAATTGAGTTCGTAATTTTTACACATGTCAATTTCTAGAGATATTGAATATATTAAAATATTATTTTTAAGTTTTCTCAAATTTTAATTTTTGAATTTTAATAAGATATTATTTTAATATTATTTTAAATTCAAATTTTTCTTAGTTTATCTTTTCTTAATATTTATCTTTTCTTTATTATGTCGTTTATTCTTTCATTTTATAAAGGTGAGATTCTCTCTTTTTACAATTTTCTTTCCGTGGATCGATTAGTCTCCTCTCTCAAAGGCGAGGTATTTTCTCTCACTCTCTCTCAATTTTTTATCGAGTCAATTAGTCTCCTTTCATGCTCTATTTCTTTTTGCAATTTTTTCATAAGATCAATCGGTCTTCACTCATAAAGGTGAAATTTGATTTATGGTTTTTCTTTTTTTACTTTGATTTGTTTCTCCCTCTTTTACAATTTTTTGTTATTGGATCGATTAGTCTCATTTCATACTCCCTTTTATTTTGAAATTTTTTTATACGATCAATTAGCCTTAATTTATAAAGGTGAAATTTGATTTATGTTTTGTCTTCTATTATTTTGATTATTTTCTCTCTCTCTCTTTTTATAATTTTTCTCTCTCTCTCTTCTATTTTCTTTAATTGTCTTTTTTTGAGTTGTTCTATTGATTCATATTTTTTTATTATCCTTCTCTCTTTTGGTTATTTCAATTCTTCTCTTTTCTTTTTCTCTTTTTAAGTAGTTCCACTACTAGAATTCGCGTTTTTAGCGGTCAAAAGTTAGCGTCGGCCACAACACCGACACTACTCCCACGCAACGGTCAATATTCCAAAACTAATGACATTACGGCAACATTGTGTCAGTTAGGCCGACGCTAATGTTAGCGGCGGCCTTGACCGCCGCTAATTTTGACGGGAAAAATAACACAGTGTCAACCTAGCCAACGCTAACTTTGGAATTGTGACGCGTTATTAGTGAGTGGCGTTAGCGGGGGCATTGGCTGACGCAAATGTCCAACATTACAAAGCCACGTGTCTGATTTCAAATTAGCGTCGGTCATGGCTGACGCTACTGTTAATAAGAGAGACGTAGGTACCTCTTATTCCTCACTTCATCTATTCTCTCACTTTCTCCTCTCTCTCTATCTCTCTTTCTCTCCTCACCGGCAGCCACCTCCCACCGGGCCACCGCCTTCGCCGGCCACCACGAGGCAAAAGGCCACCGTCCAAATCCTCCTCAACCCTCCCTCTCCCTTTCTGTCCGATTATTTTTCCCTTTTTTCCACCCAAACCCTAACCCCAATTCCTCCACCGCCGCCGCCACGTTGTGAGTTTTTAGGGTCCGGCTCTTTTTTGAATTTGTTTGGTTCTTGTCTAATTTGAAGGAATTTTGGGTGGGGACTTTACTTAGGGAAATTTTGTGTAAATTCTGTTTTAGTGAGATTCTATTTAGGGAAAATTTAATGGAAAATTTTAGGGAGATTTTGTTTTGGTGGCTTTGGCTGCAATTGAAATATAATGTGAATTGTATGTGGTGTGTTTTGTGTGTTGCTTTGTTTCGAATTGAAATGGAATCACCAATATAATGTTTGTTGAATGCTTAAATTATTAGTAATAAGTAGCAATGTGTGATGAGTTATATATATACAGAATTAAAAGGTAGCGAGTTTGGGTCAAGAAAGACTTGAGTTTGCTCTTATGTTTATATTTGTGTCTTACTAATATTATAAGTTATATGGCTAACATTTTTGTTGTTTAAAACACATAAGTATGTACATATTATTAGTAGTTATAGAAGTTTCATAGTTAGTCTGCTAATTTCTTTTTATAAAGAAATATTTTTAATCTATAAAGTACCAATAATAATTAAATTTAAGCTATAATATATTGGATCATGGAGATAGCAGGAGTAAGGAGCATACGATTTTGGAGTTAGAGGTATATTCTTGATTATAAATTCAGGATTCGAAGCTAGCTATAGAATATAATTGTTCACATGTTGTTAAGATTTGTTTGTGGTGTGTTAGTGGATAATAGGTGAGACCCCGATGAAAATACTGGATATACCGGAGTGCTGGTTTATTTTATGTCATTGCTTGTGATTGTGGTGTGTTAGTGGATAATAGGTGAGATCCCAATGAAAATACTGGATATACCGGGGTGTTGGTTTATTTTATGTTGTTGCTTGTGTTTGTTGTATGTTAGTGGATAGGTGAGACCCCGATGAAAATACTGGATATATCGGAGTGCTGGTTTATTTTATGTTGTTGCTTGTGTTTGTTGTGTGTTAGTGGATATGTGAGACCCCGATGAAAATATTGGATATACCAGGGTGCTGGTTTATTTTATGTCGTTGCATGTTTGAATTTAAATTTATTTAATTTTTTAAAATTTGGGAAATACTTGTATAGTAGGGGTTATGCTGCCGAATTTTTATTAAATCAGTTTATTACATGTTTAGTATAGATTATGAAAGCTCGTATGATAAGGTTAACGTAGATAAGAGAGGGTTGAAACATGAGTTTATTGAGGGAGTTGATGAGTTTGTGAGAAAAGCTAAGGAACTTCCTTATTATGCTTTTGATGGAGGGATTAGATGTCCATGTACGAGGTGTAGATGCATGAAATTGGTTACGGAGTCAGAGGTGAAGCTACACTTGTACAAAAGAGGCTTTAAACCTGACTATTGGGTTTGGACAGAACACGGGGAAGTTGAGCCAGAGGGTTAATGGGAAGGATTAAGAGGCCTGTCAGCTAGTGTTATAGATGATTGGGGGGATCATAATGACTTTCAAATGATGGACCACATGGTGACAGATGCTTTTAGGTTAGTCATTGATGCACCTGCAAATAGGATTACAAACACAAATAATGTGGAGGAGGAGATTCCTAACCCAAGTTGTGAGAGGTTTTTTAATTTGTTGAAAGCTGCTAATGAACTAATTTACGAAGGGTGTTCTCAATCCAAGCTATCGATTTCAGTTAGGATGTTGGCAGCGAGAGCTAATTGGCACATACCTCAGAGGTGTGTTGACTTTTTTGTAGAGATGTTTGCAGATTTGTCCCCCTCTAAGGATAATTTGCTTAAGAATTATTATGAAGCAACAAGGTTAGCATATAAATTAGGCCTGGAGTATCGAATGATTGATTGTTGTAAGAATGGGTGTATGCTTTTCTATAAGGAAGACGCTGAGCTAAAAGAATGCAAATTTTGCGGTATGCTGCGGTTTAAACCTAAAAGGAACGGAATAGGGAAATACAAGGATGTTCCTGAGAGTAGAATGTTCTATTTTCCAATAATTCCTAGGTTGTAGAGGTTATACGCGTCCACGAAAACAGCAAGTCACATGAGATGGCATAAGGAGAAAATGAGTGAAGATGGTTTTCTCTATCATCCAGCCAATGGCTTGGCATGGAAACACTTTGAGTCCCAGTCTGACGAGGCATTACCCAATGGGATTCGTGTGGCCGACAACGCGACGAAGAACTCTACTTTGGTTGACAGTGCTGGGGGCAAGTCGCGGGGTCGTGTTTATGGGTGTGGGGCCCTGGCCGGCCAGGTTAGGAGCGGGGCCACCTCCTTCTACACTCAGGAGTCTATGCGTGGACCGTCTACCTCCTCCTCCAGTGCAGATACGTAGAGGCTCCACCAGCAGATGGAGAAATTGCGTCAGCATCAAGAGGCAGTGATCGAGGAGATGCGGCGACAGCATCGGCAGGAGATGGAGGAGCTACGTCAGAAGAATCAGGATGATATTTCTCTGATGTTGGCTCGACTTTCGGCGATAGAGTCTTAGAGGCCTCTTGCATCCAACTCTCTCCCAGTCCATCAGGACTATGATGAGGAAGAGGACGAGGATTATGATTACTTTTTTATTTTTATGTCTTTGACTTTATGTACTATTTGGATTTTGTATTTATTCATTATCACTTTGTAAACATTTATTTATATTGCTATTTATATATTCTATTTTTATATTATGATTTGTTATGCCTTTTATTTTCATTCTATATGTGATTTTAATAATATTAATATATAGTATAAAGGGAAAAAAACTCAAAATTTAACATTAGCGTCGACCATAAGTCACCGCTAAATAGCGTGGGCTTGAGCCAACGCTCACATGCGAGGGACACCAACTTTAGTGTGGGCCACAGCCGTCGCTACTCAGCGTCGGCCTGCATCCATGCTATGTAGCGTGGGCTAAAGTCGCGGCTAATTAGCATCGACTTCAACTGACGCTAATTAGCGTCGGCCCCAAAATGGGGTGTCAGGTCTTTTTTCTGTGGGGGCAGCGGCGGCCTCTTTTTGGCCGACGCTAAATGTTAACGTTGAGTTATTTAGCATCGGCCACGTGGCTGACGCTAATGTGGTTTAGCAGCGGCTTTTTGAGACTTAGAGACGGCTTTTGGCCGATGCTAATGGGCAATTTTCTTGTAGTGTTCTATTAACATCTTATATGTTTTATTTTAGATTGGTGAGATTCGTGATTGAAGGACACTAACGACACATGCATATTTTTCTTAAAATTGAGTATTTTTTGATCTCTTCTACTTTTATTAGCTAATATGGATGTTAAGTATTTTTTTCTCTATTTTATATGTCTTTCCTCTAGATTTTTTTGTAGGGATGATTCCTACATGTTTCTTTTTCTTTTTTTGGTTTTAGGATATATTGTTTGAGGTTTGGGGAATAACGGTTATGGTTTTAGTTTTGGTTTAGGGTTTATGGTCAAAGATTTAATCTATATATTTCTATCTAGGTATCATATATACAATTAAGTCCCCAAATTTCACAAGTGTCAATTCCTGGAACTAATGAATATATTAAAATATTCATTTTAAGATTTTTTTAACTTTATTTTAAAATTCTCATAGAATATCTTTTATTATTTTTATGTTTATCTTCTTTTAAATTTTTCATAAATAGATAAAATAACTAAATATGATATACTTTAATCTTTTGTTGAGTTTCAGTATTTTAGTTTTTTTTTTTTATGTTTAGCTTTTATAGATTTTATTTTAATTTTCTTATATTTATCTCTTATAATTTTAAAATTTCCGTATAATAACTTTTGTAGTTTTTTATTTTAATCTTAATCTTAATTTTATGTTCATCTTAATCTTAATCATATGTTCATCTTAATAATATACAATTGAGAACCGATTTAGTAGACCATATTTTAGAGATTTCATTATCTCATTAATTCTGATTTTTTTTTATAATTTAGTTTTGAAAATTAAATCTTAATAAATTTTAAATTCTATTTAATTGTTTATTTATCTTAAGTTCTATTATATTTATTCAGTTGTTTAATTATTTTAAATATTTTTATATCTATTATACTCATACACGCATATCCCCATGTGCTCATCAACTGACTGAGACTCTATCTTAAATATTTGGTTTATGTTTTTAATTTCAATTATCTTATCTTCAGTTTTCTTTTCTTCTTTTTGCAAGTATTTTGTAAATATAATTTTTGTTATTTTTCTTCTATTTTGTTTTGTTGCCTTCTTTTTTTAGTTATTCTATTGATTTATGTTTTTTATTCTCCTTCTCTTTCGGTTCTTTCTTCATCTCTTTCCTTTTCCTCTTTTTAGGTATTTTTATTAATATCTTATGTGTTTTATTTTAGATCGTGAGATACTGATATTCATGATTGAAGGGCAACAATGATACATGATTTTTCTGTGAATTAAGTATTTTTTTCTTTCACTTTTGGGATTTGGTGTTTATGTGCTTTGTTTGTAATTTTCACATAAAAAGTTTATTTTTAAAATATGTTTATTTTTTATTTTATCTTATTTAGTTTTAGAAATTTTAATTTTAGATTTATTATTGATTCGGTGAGAGATTAAATTTTATCATTATCTATTTATTTTTTAATTATTAGGATTAATAATATCTATTAGTGATTTGTGGCTCGAGGTTTAGAGGCTTTTTAGGGTATCGAAATATTAGTGTTTAGGCTTTATGGTTTAAGGTTTATGATTATTTATGGTTTAGGGTTTGGGGTTTAATTTTAGGGGTTAGGATTTAAAATCTATTTTCTTTTTTGTTTTATCTTTTCTATAATAAATTTTAATATAATTTTAAGTTTATTAGTGAGTTTTTAAGATTTGCTGAGATTTTAAGTATGATCTTTATTTGTTCAATTATTTAATTATTAGGATTAACAATATTTATCTGTAAGCTAAAGAGTAATTTTAATTTGAATTAGTAAATTTTAATTTTCGATTTATTAGTGAGGCGTTAGGGGTTTGGTGGTTGGGGTTTAGAATTTATGCTTTAAGATTTAGAATTTATAGTCTATGGATTAGAGTTTAGGGTTTAGTAAGTCGTTTTCAATAATATATTTTTAAAATAAATTTTTATCTATTCAATTATTAGGTGTAATGTTATCTATCTTTTTGTTCATATCCTAAAAGTAATTTTGATTTTATTAATCAGTTAGTTTCAATAACATATTTATCTACTAAAAGTCTTAGAAATTTTTAATTAATTTTTTATCCATTCAATTATTTGGAATTAAAGTTCATTTAGTATTTAGGGCATGTTTGGGTATTTTTTTTTATGTAACATATGTTAGATTGCTTGATTTTTCACTTACAAAAGTTTTTTATTCCTTGTCTTTAGGATGGTTCAAGGCATCAAGAACATTAAAATTGGCCTCTTCATCTTGAACTCTCACTTTGAGCTTGCCATTGTCAACATCAATGATGACTTTAGCAGTTTTCATAAAGGGCTGCCCAAGAATCAAAAGCACTTCCATATCTTCCTCAAGATCCATTATAACGAAATCAACGGGAAACAAGAACTTATCAACCTTTACCATCATGTCCTTCGCTACCCCATACAAAAGTTTTAGAGATCAATCCGCAAGTTGGAGCGTCATCTTTTTTGGTTTGGCTTCTAAGTCCCACATCCTTTTCAACATGGATAGAGGCATGAGGTTGAAACTCGCACCGAGGTCTAGGAGTGCTTTCCCCACCAGCAATGCTCCAATGGTCACCAGAATAGTAAAACTCCCTGGATCCTTTGATTTAAGTGGCATGTTCTTCTGAATGATTGCACTGCACTCCGCCTCCAAAGACACTACTTCTTCCTTGAACTTCTTCTTTTTAATAAGCAAATCCTTCATAAACTTTGCATAAACCGGCATTTACTCAATTGCCTCCAAAAAAGTGACATTTATTTGGAAGTGTTTGAAAATGTTCAAGAAGCGAGCATATTGTCTTTCCTTGTCTTTCTTTGAGGGTTTCGGTGGGTAAGGAAAATTCTTCAATTGCTTGTCTTCAACCTTACTCTTCTTCCTCTCATCCCCATTCAATTCCCCTTCACTTTTTTTCTTCTGGTCTTTTTCACTCTTATTTTCTCTCACCTCTTCACTCACTTCTTTTGAACTCTCATTTTTTCACTTACCTTCTCTTCACTCGCCATCTTTCTCCTTCTCTCAAATGATCTCCAATTCCCACCCCAATTTCCTTACCACTTCTTGTAGAGATAGACTTGCAATGCTCCTTCGGGTTAGTGGTAGTGTGGGCGGAGAATGGGCCTTTATTCATGTCCGCCAATTGTTGCGCAACCTGGCCCATTTGAGTTTCAAGGTTCTTGATGGAAGCCTCGATGTTTTTTCGGAAGGTTTGATTTTCTTCATGATTGGTCATCGAAGTTCGCATGAACTTCTCCAATTGTCCTCCAACCTTGTTATCCTATCCGTCAAGGGAACAAAAGGAGGCCTATTAGAAGAACCAGCCTCTTGCTTCCAACCGTCTTGACTTTGACCTTGGGAATTATTCCAACCCTACGTAAAATTATTGGAAACATTAGTCTTAAAAGGTTAGGAAAAGAAATTACCCCTTTGTTGATTGTTGACATAATTGAGCTCTTCCTCCTTATGGTGAGCTGCGTGTGGGCATTGATTGTATGGATGGTTGTCACCATATAGATCGCACACCACTTGAGAAGATTGAGAAGTTGAAGCTACTACTTGTGCTTGTTGAGGTTTGGGCACAATTTGGCTTACCGCCTTGCTCAAAAGTTCAATTTGTTGACTCATAAGTTTATTTTGAGCAAGGAGGAAAGAAACGTCTTGAATCATCCGATGTGCTTAACTCTAACACTCCCTTCGATTTAAGAAGTTGGATTCTTGGTTGATGCTTGGCCCTATCACTTTCTGCCATGGAGGTGATGATCACCATTGCGGTTGGTATATCCACGACATCCATCAACTTTCTCGCGGTAGCTGTCAAATGAATAGTCCACTCATGATTTAGCCTGGCACAGAAGATATCTTCAAGATGGCCAAATCGGTAAGCCTGTGATTCGGATATTTCCTAAGCAACCTTTGGAACCTCTCTCAAGCCTCATAAAATGTTTCATCTTGACCTTGCTTGAAGGCTGTAATTTTAAACAGAACTTGTATCATTTTCGCAGGAGGAAAGAAACGCTTTAGGAATGCCGCTTGAACTTCAGCCCACATCCGTAGACTTTGGCTAGGAAGTATTTTGAGCCACTCTTAGCATCTCCTATGAGTGCCAAGTGGAATAACTTCATATAGGCCTCTTCGACCTTGTTTTTATCAAGCCCCATTGTAGCCACATAATTATAGAATGTCTCTAAGAATAAGTGTGGATCCTCATGCTCTTTCCCCGTGAATTGATTTGAGAGGATAAGATTGTAATAATGTGGCTTAATCTCCATATGCTGAGCATAGGCTGAAAGTACTATAGCCGAGCGATTTCTTGGGCCTTGGGGAACAACATGGTCTCTAAGCATAACTCTTCGCAGTGGCAAATTATTAAGATTTCCACCTCCGCTATTCCAACAGTTATTGCCATGATTTTCATCCATTTCAATTTCTTCAAAATCACTTAGTGAAGTTGAAAAAGATGAGTCAACTTCCTCTCCAGATGTGTTTGAATGTCGTGAACTTGAGCTTAACTTCCAAGCAAAGGCTTTAATCTCTGGAATATACTGCAGTTGGTCTTTGTTATCCTTGCTCCTGGTTTGCATACACAACACTAAACACCAAATAAGAACAAAATATATGTACAAAATTTAAAAGAAAAATTATTCACAGAACCCAGAAATCTCTAATGCAAACCAAATTGGTCACCGTGCTTCCCCGCAATGGCGCCAGAAACTTGTTAGGTATTTTAGGAATACTAACTCATTTCAGTAAAGTGGGAAACAATTATCGTCCTCGGGGAGCAACCAAGAACAATTTAGTTTCAATATCGAGAGTTTGGTGAGGTTTCCAAAAGGATTTGAATTGAATTTAATTGTAAAACAAGTGCTCATAATGTAAAAAGGGTTAAAAACGATTTGAATAAACACTTAGATTTGAACTTTGCTTATGCACTGTAGCAATTCTCTCTCTCTAAGTTAATTTATTACGTTAATTGAAAAGCCGTGAGGATAAAGCTCGCTTACAAAAGATCTCTCATTTTGTAAGGTTCTGTGATAAGAAAAACGCACGTTCCAATCTCTTAAAAACGCAAGATTTCAATCACGCATTAAGCACATCCTTTGAATGATCGGTTCATAAATCATTATTTATCTCTAGATTATTGATTAGGAAAATCACTTTTTCAAAATCTCTTTTCAAATCAAATTCCCATTTAACAGGAAAAGTTAGAACAAGGAGAAGAAAGATGATCAATCTTTAAACTCATACAAAAAGCACATAAACTGAGAAACAATTCAAAACAAGAATTTGAGAATTATATTGCAAGCTACGTCCAAATCCAAGAATACAAGCCTAAGCTGTCATCTCCAATCGAGAAATCAAAAAATTGATCGATGAAAGTTATAGAGAATCTCTCTTTGCACTCTCTCTCTCTAGAATCCTTAATTTCGCTCTGAGAGAGCTTAACCTAACCTAAATAACTTAGGAAAATATAAATAAGAACTTAAAAATACGTAAAATGCACGCTCCTTCTTCAAAACTCTCGCTTAAGCAAGAAAATGTCCGAGAGTGTCAGGTTGTCTCGCGCTTAAGCGCTATATGGGGCTTAAGTGCCATATTGGCTGAGAGAAATTTCCATCAGGTCTAGGCTAGTGTTTGAGCGCCAGCCCTAGCTTGAGCGCCAACAACATGATAGCTTCAAGTGAACCCTTTTCTGCTAATCATCCTGGACCACAATTTAGCATCTATAAACACTTAAACTCTAACCAACTTTATTAAATGGAAACTTTGCTCTAAAACTTCAAAGATTAGATTAGAGAGAATGTTTCCTTAAGAAAACTCTTGTTAAGAAGAGATAAGTGCATAAATTAGCTTGTGAAACAAGCATCAAAATGCACTTATCAATTAGTAGCATAGAACTTTACCCAACAACCTTTTTCCAGTTTAGATGTTTTTTTTTCTAGCACTAGGACAAAGAAGAGGAGGCTTCATTTGCGCGTTGTTGGAAATAAGTCCCACATCACCTGCCTCACTCTTGGCGGTGCAGTATAAATACCTGTTAGACTACTCCTCATATAGTCAATTGGTTTTGTGATGGAACCTTAACATGATATGAGAGCTTTGGTTTCGTAATAGCTTGTGTTCTTTGTTTTAGGATACTGGTTCCGTCCAATAGTCCTCCGCTGCATTCGTTTTAGGATAATGGTTCTGTCCAGTAGTCCTCTTGTGTTTCAGAAAGGTGCTTTCTTATAAACAAAAATTCTGCATTGTAGTTTTCCTTTCACGGTCACGTCGGTGAGCTCAAAACCGCCACTCTCCCACATTCATTTTTTGACACCGCCACCACCATTGAATTCGCCTCCCTTCGTCGCGGTTGACTGTGAAATTTCACGGCCATCTGAGCATCCACGCGCTTTCAGAAGGTGCGGCGCGTGTAAAAGGAGAGTAGGGCACAAAAGAAGTAAAGTAGTTTTTGCACCCAATCCTTGGAAATGGCGCCAAAATTTGGTGGGGGTTGAATGCAACAAGTAAAATTCTACTTTTTATGAAGATTTGTGTATAGTAATGAATATGGTCGAATCCTAAGTGATTGGTAAGACTTACTTATTTTTAGTCAAAATATAAAGAAGGGTTTTTTGTAAAATTGCGAATTAGAAGCAAGAGAAATTTTTTTTATAAAAAGTAATTTTATGAAAATTAATAGAGATGAATACCTAGCACAAGGAATAATTTAAGTATTGGTTTCTTGAATCAATAACTGATATAAAAATAGCTCTTTTTTTCTTTGATAAATTGGTTACAGTTACTAACATGTTCTAGCAACAAATGTCTACTTTTTTTTTATAACCAAAATAAGCTCTTTAATTATTTCCTTGCCAATAAATAACCTTAGAGAAGTGTTGCGTATGGATTTAATCCACTAGTAGCAATAATATTTACAAAAACCCAATTCTAACCAACAAATTCAAAAGTCTCAATTAGCACTATTTTATTGTATTAACTCAAACATAGGGATTTTTTTTTTTTGAATCAATTAATAAAAATAGAAATAGTTAAAAATATTCATAAGTATTTAAATACTATATAATACTCCCTCCATCCCAAAATGTAAGACCCCCTAAACCAATATTGCAGAAATTAAGAAAAGTAGTTAATTTAGTTAAATGCATTAAATTTGTCTAACAAAAAATATTAGTTTCCAAATTTATCCGGCCTTTCAATCTCTTTCTATCACTTCACTCTCTCACTCTTTTAATTAATGTTGTTCATTTATTTACTTTATTTATTGTGTTTTGGATTTATCAAAAATAGTTGAGTAGCAAGGATATAATGGTAAAAAAATATTAAATGTGCACAAAAATTCTCAAAGGATGTTATAAAATGGGACAAACAAAAACTCTGTAAAAGGTCTTATATTTTGGGACCAAGGGAGTATAATAGAGAAGAAGAGATTAATCGGATCTCATAATTTTACAAAACCAAGTTGAACTAGAAAAAAGAGTTTAGGTTTCCATGAAAAACATATGGAGAAAAATAAGAAGAAGAATGATAATCTAGAGAGCAAGTGTGATTAATGTACATATATACTTTTCTCCATATCTTTTCAGCATTTTCAGTTTTTTCTTTGTAAAATTTCAAAAAACAGGAAATAAACTGAAAACAAAAAATGAAAACAAGAAATAAAAATACAAATCAAACAGCCCCTAAGTTTCTCTCGGTGTCACTTACATATATATACTTACAAATTAACTTACATATACATATGACAAACGAGAAAACTCTCAAATTAGTCTCTGAGATTGTAGGTATCATGCAGATTAGTCTTTGAGATTATGAAAACCTCAAATTAGTCATTGACTTTACAAAAAATCATTGATTTTAATCCTTTTCTATCTAGTTTTTTAATTTAGTTTAATAGGTAAAAGCACTAAAATGCATGTCGTTTTATAAAGTCCGGGACTATTTTGAGGTTTTTAAAATCTTAGAGACTAATCTGCATGACACCTACAATTTCAGGAACCAATTTAAAGGTTTATTCTAGGACAAACTGATAGATGAAGAAAATAATTTAATATAAAAAAAAAAAAAAACTTCGATGGTAACAGAGCAAGTCTGTTTGAAGGATAATAAGTGTGTGTGCTTTGATCAAAAACAAGAAACTGGTATAGTTGAATGTGAATAATTGGAATGGTATATCATTATTTAAAGTATATTATTAAAATAATTAAAATGTGAGTTATGTTAATCATACTACAAATCAAACATGTATTTAATATTTTTCTCTTATAACAGCTGAGAATATACCTGAATAAAAAAATGTGCATGACTACTAATAGGTTTATCTACTCATTCAAAATTCCGAACATTTGTTATTGACTGTTACTTAATATTTTTCTCTTATATCATTTATTAATATAACGGTGAATAATTGAAAAGGTTTCCTTTAATTGGTTTGCAAGCTAATTATGTAAGAATTGTTGCACAATAATAGCTCTAGATTGAAAATTCAGATATGATATCCCCTAATTTGGAAGACTTGATTGTGAATCTTGGCATTTATGACTCAAATGATACAACTATCAATCGAGAATGTAATTTTACCAACAAATCAAGAAAAAAAAAGTTTTTACAAACAAATAAATCACAAAGTTAATCAATTTTTACAAACAAATGAGGAAGTAAATAAGGAAGTAAGTTTTTTCAAACAAACTAGGAAACAAATCAGTTTCGTTAATCTTTCTTTATTTTGTAACTATTCTCTTTATTTTGTAACTTTACTCCGCTGAAAAATTACTCTAAGGAGACGTTTGGTATCGAGAATATTTTTTTCATTCACAGAAAACTTACTTATAATTATAGTTTATACATGTTTGATTAAGTGACTTTTTTAAGAATATTTTTTCATTCTCACCTTAAAAAGTGAGTATCAATTACCCAAAAAAATAGCTAAAAACCCACTCTTATACCGAACACTCCTTGTCACAATGAAAGTGCATTTGTAAATGTTACATCCTTTGATAAAATTATTCTATCTATCTAATTGACAAAAAAAAAAACTTCTAATATATATATATATATGGGTGCGTGTGATTTGTGATGTTACACTTTTCAATGAAATCATTCTATCTATAAGTTTTAGTTTATTTTATTTGATTTTGGGTGGTGATTAACAAAACAAAAATTACTACAAATAATCTTTTAGAAAATTTATTTTCAAGACTTTTCAAGAATTACAAACCTTGGTACTAAATCAATTTCTTGAAACAATTAATTTTAATAACCTAAAATATTATAAACAAATATAAGCATTGCATAATAACTTAGGTCACTGTACTAAAATATAAGGTTGAAGAACTTGGGGTACAACTAATAAGGGATCAGAGTATTTTTATGTAAATTTAAGTACATATGTGATATGACTGTAGAGTAACAAAAGTTACTCACAATGCATAATAAAATGTAATTTTATATTTTTTTAAAATTGTCTCAATGTTAAAAATATGTAATTTTTTTTTTTGTCTTGATGGAACCACCGACACATACCTAGGGGTGGAGATTTTAAATTAAAAACTAGCTTTTGACCATGCGTTCGCACGGGTCTTTGTCGTTACGCGTTTGTGAGGTTGTGTCAATATTTTATAATTTTATAATGAGTATACAATAAAACATATAAATGAGTTTGATCATATTTTAACCAAATAACATTCAAAAACTAATGACTCAGATTAGTCTCATCTTAAGGGTAGAGAAATCCGTGGTTATACTAAATTTTTTTTTAACAAATCAAGATAGTGAAATAAACTTGAAATGAAGGGAAATGGAGAGAGAAGAAAGAGAAAGAAAGAGGAAAAAAAGAAGTAAGAGAAAAAGACTTTAATAATTAAATTTAATTTTATTATTGAAATTTTAAATTTTGAATTTTAAATTTTTCTAATCTCAAAGTAATCCAAAATATAAAAAATCTGCATGAAAAATCAAAACTTTTAAGCTTGGATTAACATCCAAAATACAAAAAATCAAACAAAGGAAAAATAGAATAAAATAATATTAAACAAAATTTTGGAGGAAAATTGAGTTAATGTGAGCATGACACTTGGCAAAATAAGTTGCTTGTGAGTCAAGAAGGGGTTTCTTTAAGTTTTAAAATTATATTATTATTTATTGAATATTAGATTTCATGCTATATAACTCTTAAAATTTATTTTCTTTACAAATTATGCTTTGAAGGGAATAATACAAGAAGATAAATATTTTAGATTAAAGACTGATACTTATTAATTAAAATAGGACCATACACATATGAAAATAGATGTATTTTTTCAAATTTTAATTTTTGACTTTTTAAAAAATTTTTAAGAATATACTATTATTTATAAATTCTGAGTTATAATTCTTTAAAAAATTATTATTCACTCATAAGATCACATGGATGACAATTTCATATTAAATAATTGTATTTACATCATTGCATAAATTTCAGACAAATGAATAAAACTATAATTTTATAATATTTTTTTATTTTGGCATTCATGAACATATAATTATTTATAAATATACAATATAGTAGTCTTTGAAGAACATACTTATTTCGTGCATCGCTCATGTGTAATGCTAGAAAAATTAATTTTAATTGTTATGTTGGGATCGATTTTTATGAGCAATATAGTTAATTCAATAATGTAAACCTTTGTTAAATTATTTAATAACAATATATATCCATATATTAATTCTAACTCAAATTTCAACCTTAAAAAATTTTTATATAATGTTTTATATGAAATATAAACCAACTTAGAGTATAATTATGACACAAACAAGATATCACTCTTAGAGTCTATTATTTCATTTGGTATTATTTTTTAATTTTTCAAAAATATACTATAAAGTAGCTTTTAGAAATTGTTTTTTAAAAAATTAAAAACTAAAACAAATTTTAATTTTTAGAATCTGAAAAACACACGTGATACTTTATATCATACCCTATAATAATTATTTAATTAGATAAAAATCATCCAAAAAAAGAAACTAGCTAGCCCATGCAAGCAATGCTACATGTACTAGTAAATAGAGATGTTAAAACGAGCCAATTCAACTCACTCTAGTTTGCTCACTATGGGTTAACCCAATAACAAGTCAAGTTAATGCAGCTCACCTAAATGGTGAACTGTGAAAAACACAACATGACTCAATTCACTGGAATTGGTGGGTTAAACTAGTTCGCTCACTTGAAGAATAAAAATAAAATAAAATAAAAAAATAAAAAAATAAAAAATTAATTACATCAATTAAATAATTAAAAATAAAATATCATTCATCACCCGTATAAAATATAATTCTCTTAATTAAATGAATATTATAAACTTTTTTTGGTAGGGCAACAAAAAAAAAATATTATATAATAATTGGTACCAGTGGTACCAAGAATAACTACAGAGTTTCAAAAATCACCAGAACAGAAAATTGTAACAGAACTAGACGGTTGCCTACGGATAAATATTATAAACTTTTAATTCAAAGTTGTGTTTTTACGACTAAAAGCCCTTATATTTCCCTTTTTTCTTTTTTTCTTTTTTAAATTGTGAGTTAAACGGATTAATTTGTCCCAACCGAGCTCCACACGTTTGATAATGGGTTAAATGAATCGAACTAAATTTACTCGCTTAAGTATTTGTTTTCAACTTAACCCACCAATAAGCCAGATTAGGCCAAGTTAGCTCAAAGATTCTGACTCATTTTAATAGCTCTAATAGCTAGTAACACATAAAATCCAATAATATCATACCTTATTAAAAGCCTTTTTTTTTTAACCAAGGATATCCTCCGGCCGATAGTCGAAGACTAATCCTCTCGAGGCGTAGAGATCACCGAAGTGGGCATTACCTCTCTCACAAAGCCTTAAGACCCAACTATCTGCCAACTTTACCGAACTTTGTTGGTAAAAGCCTTTATTATAATATGTTGATTATTTTATTTTCACTTTGTGTTGTATATATATATACTCACACATACCAATTACATAAGAATAATAAAGTGAACAAATTATGCTCTTTTATCTCCACGTCAACTAATTCTCTAAAACAGAAAGATTTGATTTTCCGGGAAAATCCGTTTCCTTTTTCCATGCCTCAACCTTTGTAATTAAATTGTACGTTCTCATCCGTTCTCATCACTAGCCATGGCTTGTAATTCCTTCATTTTCCATTGCAAAACCTTTCTTGTATTTTTCTCTCTCTTTCTCATACTTTCTCTCACATTCCTCTCCCAATTTTTTCACCTGCACATTCGTACCTCTTCCAAGAAAGATTCAATTTCTCGTGAAAACCCACACTTGTTTATCCGTTCTTTACTTTCACTCCCTTCAAAAGAATTCAACAACGCAAGAAGCGAAAACAACATTTCTAATAGTGTAAGTGGAGAGTGTATATATATTATATTAATTAATGGCTTCATATATATAAATTTTATGCTCGTATTGAAATGAAATTATTTGTTGCGTTTATTTTCGGCAGGGATGGAATAGTAATTTCATGAGAAAAGAAAGAGGATTAGCGAGAGCGCGATCAGCGATACGAGAAGCTGCACGGAGACGAAGCTACGTTTCGTTTCAAAAAGACGATTTTCTCCCTGAAGGATCAGTTTACAGAAACCCTTATGCCTTTTACCAGTTAAGATCTTGTGCTCTTCTTCTTCTTTAAGTGTTTTCGCTTACTATTTTTAGTTAATTAATTAATTAATTAATTTTTAATGATAATTGATGATAAAATTCTCTATTTTTTTTTTTTAAAAAAAAGCATTGGAAGCACCGTGGTTGTTTGTGTTTATTGTGTGCCGGACTAGGAATTCTAGCTAACTAACTTTTTTTTCTTGTTACATATTCTAGGTAACTAACTAACTTTTTGAAATATTTATATATCTTAAAAAATTTTAAATAATATTGGGGAAACATTGAAAATTTCAAATTCAGAAGGAATATAATAAATTCATTTAAATTTAACAATTCTTAATAATTCTTGTCTCTGTTACGTTAGCAACGTTCTCTTCATTCATAGACCCTTTGTATATACTAGGAAACTCCATTATTATTTGCTTCTTTTGATTTTTTTGTTTCTTAATTGAGAGAGATGCGAGATCATCTGATTAAAAAAAAAATCTGAGGAAAAAAAGGAATGAATCTCCTCCTATCGGTTTGTTAGGAGAAAATGGTGGAAAAGAATATTTTATCATTATTTCCTTCTAAATATCAATAGAGGCTAAGAAAGGAAAGAAAGAGAAGAAAAAAAATTAAATAGAAAATATTTAAAATAATTTGTGAAAAATTAGTTAAAAAATATTTGAAGACATTATTTTATGTTAGCTAATCTCTCTTTTTTCATTATTAAAACTGTGAAGGGGAATTAGGGCGACATAAGTAAACTTGTTTTTCAAGGGAATATTTTTCGCAAGGATTCGAACCGGAGACTTGTTTACAGAGTATCTCCGTACACATTCTTCTACTTTACAGACCTAACACCCATTTGAGTCTAATCTCTCTTTTTTTTAAAGGGATAAAAAAATGAGGGAAATTTTGACGTAAATATTATAAAAATTAAGGTCAATCCTATATTGAAAGTGCAATATGGGCTTGGAAGCTTGTAGAACAAGAATTGAGAGGCTATGTGGTACTCCTGCCATAGCCATCAATCTTATTATCTACCCATGTGTTGTGTGCACATATTTATCACAGACATGAAATAATTACACCAATCTCTTCTAAAGTTCGTCTATATTATATTTACTTTTTCAGTTTTTAAAATTATATTTATTTTTGGAATTTTAACTTTCATTACACAGACTTCTTTAATGTTAATTTTTTTAATAGTGTTATTGTGCACATTTTTTATTTTTCTAAGAAAAATTAATTTTACCATTTATTATTTTTTTTATTTTACCATTTTTCTAATAAAGAAGAAACTTCAGAGAATAAATGTAATTTTAAAAACTGAAAAAATATATATAAAATATATATAATATCAGCAAACTTCAGAGGAGATTAGTATAATTATCCTACCTATAATATAGCTTTTAATTAGTTCTATATAGTTCCTTTTGAAGCTCTATAAATTAGAGTGTGCACTCCAAAGTTCTTGAATTCTCGTATACTCTATCCATATTCCCCTTCACTAGGTATTTGACTTAGGCATGTGGTCCAATGCCCCCTCAATTAGAAGTGTACTTTATATTAATGTTAATTTTAAGTCTGAAAATTATTATTTTCACATTAATTCTTGCATTAATAATTATTATTTAATTTTCCCAAAATGGCGAAACAGGAGTCACAAAGAAATGGAGAAACGTTTCCGAATATGGCCGTACAAGTCAGGCAACCCGCCCATTTTCCACGACGGCCCAATGAACGACATCTACTCGATCGAGGGGCAGTTCCTGGACGAACTAGAAAGTGGGGAAAGCGTGTTTTTAGCGAAGGACCCAAACGACGCCGTTTTGTTCTACGTTCCAGTTAGCGTTGTCAAAATCATTCACTTTGTGTATTTGCCTTACATTGATTATTCACGAACGCGCCTTCAGAATATTGTGAAGGATTATGTTGATTCCGTCAAGATGAAGTTTCCGTATTGGAATACAAGCGACGGTGCTGATCATCTCTTCTTGTCTTGCCATGATTGGGTACCTTACTCCCTCGGTTTCTTTTTATGTGTTTCTATAGTTTAATTTATACTTATTAAAAAAATTAATTAATATTTTTATTATTATAAAAAATATGAGATAATTATCTACTATATCCTTATTACGACTTAAAAATTATTAATTCTTCACTTAATGTTAATATAAAAAATAATAAATAAAAAAAAGATATATTAAAAAAAGTAAATATAATTTTTTCTTTGAATATTTAAAGAGACACATAAAAAGAAATAAATATTTTAAAAAACTGAGACATTTAAAAAGACGGAGGGAGTATTAATTAATTAATTAATTCGTTTTTTATTTATATATATAGCTTCTTTCTAATATTGGATTGTTTTTTGGTATTTACGTTTTGAAGAAAAAAAGCAAAGAAAAGAAAAGAAATCATTGCGCATTAAAGCACGTGTGATACTGATATTTTTCGATCAATGAAATTTAAATATATTATTAAAATAAATATTATGAATTATTATCTTTGTTATTGAATATAAATTCCTATAAAAATGTTAGTGTTCATTTTTATAATCTCCAATAAATTAAAATGGAGCGACAATAGACTAAAAAAGAGTGACAACAAACTTACTTTTTTTTAAATACTAATATATTTTATAAATATTAATATTTTTCTTTAATTAATGTAATATCTTTTTGAAGGGTTTATAACTAGAAATAGAGTGAGATATATATAGTAAATTGTTAGTAGAAATATTGTCCACAAATGTAATGGTATGATACACAATGAGTAAACTCCAAACTAGTTTCAAAACCTTAAGGATTCCTGTTTTTTTTTCAATTTTAAATTAAGGAGAATTTTAATCATTTTAAACTTATTTTTTTAATATTTTTAGTAGTAATAAGGACTAAACCAGTTTAAAATCAACGACTAATTTAAAATTTTTTACTGCTACTGATTTTAGGTTTAGTTGATATAAATACAATATACTGCTAGCTTATATTCATAATATTTAACAATAATTCAAATTTTTAAAAAATGAACATTATACTGAGTACTAACCTTGGACAATCCCAATGAGTAACATTTTTAAAATGAACATTCTTTTAAAACATTATACTAACACTAGGACTCAAATTAAAATAACTTTTGAAAATAAAAAATGTTTAAAAAGAAAGTTTTATTCTAATGTGCATTGTACGGAAAAAAAACACAACTAATTGAAACAAAAACCCCAAACATCGGTTGGTTAGCAACTAATTTCTAATGTACATTCTTTCCATTTATATTATTTCGTCATATATTATTCAAATTGTTTACGTGTGAAACTCTACTTTCCAAAATTTTGTAATTTGACATATATCCCAATATTTTCTTCAGGCACCAGACGTTACAGCGGCGCATCCAAAATTCTACAAGAACATGATCCGTGCACTCTGCAACGCAAATTCCTCAGAAGGCTTCCAACCATCAAGGGATGTCTCCTTACCGGAGATAAAAGTCCCCTTCGGAGAATTCGGTCCGCCGATCCTCCACAACCCCCCAAACAACCGCACCATCTTGGCGTTCTTTGCCGGCGGCGCCCACGGCGACGTCCGAACCCTACTATTCCACCATTGGAAGGACAAAGACAAAGAAATCCAAGTCCACGAGTATCTTCCCAAAAACTTAAACTACTTTTCCTTGTTGGCCCAAAGTATGTATTGCTTGTGTCCGAGTGGGTACGAAGTGGCTAGCCCAAGAATTGTTGAGTCTATCCATACAGGTGGGTCCCTCATTTTTATGCATTTAAAGAAAGAAAAAAGTTTAACTATTCGTTACTCAACTTACTTAATTGTATGGTTTTGGTCTTTCAATCGTGCGATTTTGGTCGTTGCACAATTTTAGCTCGCCAACTTTGCGATTTTGGTCCTTCTAACCATCTCCCTACTCTTGATAAATGCGGTCAAACTCATATAACTAATTTTTATTTGCGCGATTTTGATCTCTCAAATTTTTCAATTGAAAGTTTTAGTCCCAAATTTTTTTAATAGTGGCATTTTTATGCTCTCATACACATAATTATACTGGTTTGACTACATTAACAATTAATTTTTTAACAGTCAGGGGATCAAAATCGCATATTTAAAAATTAAGAGATCAAAATTGCACAATTAACAAAGTTGAAGTATTACAATCACAAAATTAAAAGTTTAAAGAAAAAATTCGCATAATTAACAAAATTAGATGACCAAAATTTTAATTAAAATTAAAAATAATATATTTGTAGAGTCTGGTTCCTAAAAATTCTTCAAAATGAGCTATTTTTTCTCTCTGAGTAGGATCTCCTCATTTATCTACCAGGGAATTTTGCAAACTAACCCCACTTATTTCAATAGTGGTCATCTAATCCATTTGACATAAAATTCTCTCATGCAGGTTGTGTTCCGGTGATAATATCTGACGGTTATGTTTTACCGTTTAGTGAGGTTCTTGATTGGACTCAGTTTTCCGTTCACATTCCAATTTCGGAGATTCCGAGGATCAAGGAGATTTTGAAAGCGATTCCGAGGGAAAAGTATTTGGAGATGCAGAGAAAAGTGGTTCAGGTGCAACGGCATTTTGTGCTCCATAGACCGGCAGAGCCGTTTGATCTTTTGTATATGGTTATGCATTCTTTGTGGCTTAGGAGACTTAATGTACTGCTGCCACATTCATGAGTAGTGACTTACTTAAATTTTGTATATACATTTCTTTTTTCCTTCATTCTAGTCCTATATATTTAACGTTGTAATATCTAGTTGGTAAATGCGCGCGACTTACAAAATTTATCTAGTAAATGAATATATCCATATTTTGGATTTTGAATAATTACCTAAAATAAATGGATGTCTACTTAAGCATACTATATGCTTTTTATTTGTTATTGTTTAACGAATTTTAAATAAAATAATTTCATATATCAATTCGGGAAAGAAATTGACTTTCTCTAAGTTCTTCCCGTGATTTGATACCATCGTCTACGATTTGAAGAGAAACCCTTTTATGGGCTTCCATCCAATCCGCTTCCGACACGTGGCATGATTTTGGAGCCCAATTTTTCCCTAAATTTTTTGCTCCCATCTCCTCAACCTATCTCTTTTCCCTCTTGTTTTTTTAGCTCAATTTTGAATTTTTAATCACAACCTTTATCCCAAAGCCTCCTCCCACCGTCGTTTGCCTCCATTTGTAACCTTGCGCCGCCATAGTTTGGATTTCGCTTGCATCGATCACAGGTTTGTCTTCTTTTATTTTCCCACTCTTTTGTGTACTACTCTCTTCTACTGCCTTATTCTCCTTGTCCCTCACTGATTTTGTGTCTCTTTCCATGGTTGCTCACTTGCTTGGCTTGATTGTTGCTTGGGTTACCTCCTCCTTCTTTCACCGGGCAGCACTTGCATCTTGGTTGTGGGAGCTTTGAACTAGATATTGTGAGTTTTTGTTTTCCTTTTTGTTATCCATTGTGCATATATAGGTTACTGACATTCTACCTATTAATAATTTATGATTTCATTGCAGTTATATATTTTTTTCTAATTTTCTCTATTATCTTTCTATTTGTTTGTAGATGAAGTAGATGCAGATTGTGAATAGATAGGTAAAGTGTAATAAATTTATATTTTCAAAAGAACAGAAGCTGATCCAACCTATGATAATGGTTTCTCATTTAGCAATTTTGGAAACTATAAAGGATTTGTTGTGATAATGGTTTCTCATTTAGAAATTTTGGAAACCATAAAGGATTTGTTGATTTCATGAAGGTATGGACACTACGTGGAGGATTTTTTAGATTTGATTTCACATTGTAGAATAGTGTTAGCTCATATCTTGGGAACTCTTGGCTATTCATATGGATTTTTTTGCTTGGAGGCTATAGAGAAAGCAATAGTTAGCTTTGGTCTTGGTTTGACTCTGAATAATGATAGAGAAGTGATAGGATTGAGCATCCCTCAATTGACATCTGAAAGGAGGAAGGTATTATTCAGTTCCCGGTCATAATTCCAGTAAAATTGTTTACGTTATCAATTTATTATGTTCATGATATCCTTTCATTTTTATACAATGACTTTATACATAATGTAGGCTCTAATTGTTTTCTCAATTTTATTTTTGCTACTCATTCCAGGAACTATCAAAGATTGTGGCTAAACAAGCTAAAGAGGAGAAGGTAGGTTTGCTAAATTTTTTGCACTCTAGAATTTAGATACTTATTTCATGGTTATGTTTTTACCCTCTTCTCCATTTTCTTTTTCACGGGAACCTGGAATAATAATGGAAAAATAGGTGAGTTATGTTTCATACTTAAGACATAGAACACAAATGGGTACTACTTCCATTTCTTTTTTCACTTTTTTTTTTCTTTTCTTTATCATTGGTATTGGTATATTTTTTTTTACTTAAAAATTCCATTCTCTTTTAACAATGCAGTTGTTTTTTGTTTCACTTATGTTTAAAATATAGTGTGGCTAGTCTTCACCAACGCAAGCAGATATGATTCGAGATCTTAATCTCTCAATTTCAAGGGTAGTTATTTTATTGATTGGCTTTCATTTTTTCAATATATATATATATATATATATATATATATATATATTTAAGACATAACTAATTTGTGGAATACGTTGTTGGGACAGTTTTCACTCTTTGGATCATTAGCCAACGTTGGTGCAATGGTGGGAGCAACACTTAGTGGTCAAATAGCAGAATACTTTCGGCGCAAAGGGGTATTGCACTACTATTATAAGAATGTTCCGATATCAGTTGAAATGTGATCAATGGGTTGGGGTGAATAAAATTTGTTCCTTTGTGTTATAGTTTTTTGTTTAAATCATGGTGATCATGTACCTGCATAATTGCCATGTTTTTCAAGTTTCACTAGTAGTTGCTTTGTAGCTTAAATATCCATTAGGAACACTATACAAAACTGGGGTCTAATTACCTGTCTATACTAATTAAATACTTTCTTTTGTGGACGGTGATGGCTATGCACCCGTTAACCGATGTAGACTATGATATTTCTAAACAGTAAGAGTAAATTTGGTAAGAGCTTTTCTGTCTTTAGTTTTTTTTCCCCTTTATATCTCTAGACAAAATTCAAATAGTATTTTATAGTTTAGAATGCCATAATACTGGAATATGTATTTCTCTTCACATCAAAGATCTCTTCAGATATAGTAAGTAATCTCTTCACATCAAGGTGAATTGTAGCATTATATTTATAATTTAGTTTTTATTGGTATATATTGGTATGTTTATTGAGATAATTGTGAGAATTTCACTAGTAGTTGCTTTGTAGCTTAAGTATCTATTAGGAACACTATACAAAACTGGGGTTTGATTATCTGTCTATACTAATTAAATACTTTCTTTTGTGGACGGTGATGACTATGCATCCGTTAACCAATGTAGACTGTGATATTTCTGAATAGTAAGAGTAAATTTGGTAAGAACTTTTCTGTCTTTAGTTTTTTTTTCCCTTTATATATGTGGACAAAATTCAAATAGTATTTTATAGTTTAGAATGCCATAGTACTAAAATATGCATCTCTCTTCACATCAAAAATCTCTTCATATATAGTAAGTAATCTCTTCACATCAAGGTGAATTGTAGCACAAGACCTGGTATTGACACTTAAGCATATTTAACTCACACAATTTTGCCACATCAGCACATTTACTTAGGTGTCACATTTAGGCTTCACTCACATTTCCCCCACCTTCTATTGTGTATTAAACACATACAATTAAACTAAAAACTTAATTATTATATTATTTCAATTCAAATTTGATTAACTAAAAATTATATATAATAATATAAGCCACGCATTAGTTAATTAAATTTCATTCATAAAAAATGTATATATGAAAAATTGCAAATATAAAATAAAATTTTAGATACTCAATTCATTAAAAATGACTACTAACAAAAATATACTTTAAATTTTAAATTTGAATTTTCTTTTAAGTCACAATAGATTTTAAAATACTTTTTAAAAAAAATTTAGATACTCAATTTTATTTAAATGGTATACGTTTCAAATAATGTTTTAACTACAAATGTATAAAAAAAACTGAGAATTTAATGAATTTTTTATATTAATTATTTTAATAAAAAATTTCACATGTAATATCATTTCAAAACTCATTAATCATTAATAAGATTCTGATATATATATATATATATATATATATATATATATATATATATATATATATATATATATATATAACAAGCATGCATAACAAATTAAACATATAATTTATGTTTTCTCTATTTTTCAGAAAATCATTAACTAAAATATAATTAAATAGTAATGATAAATAAACAAAAACAAAAGTTATAAAATTAAATTGACACAACACACTCAAGTGGAAAATCAATATTAATGCAAAATTTAAAGAAGATTAGGTACTAAAAAATCAACACAACTCAACAAAAAATTATTCATCTACAACAAAAAGATAATAAGATAATGACAACTAACAAAAATGCACTCTAAAGCAAAATATTTTTTTTCATTCACAATAGATTTCAAAATCCTTATTTTGAATTGTATGTATTTTTTTTAATTATTCTATAAGTCTATAACATTCTTAACTTACATTAATTAAAGTTAAAATACATTATGTTTTATACATGATTTTATGCTAATTAATTCAAAATATATATTTACTTAATTATTTTTAGATGTTATTAAATTTTAATAAATTTAATAGTATATTAATAAAATAATTTAAAATTTATGATAACACTCACCTGTGCAACGCACGGGTTTAAATCTAGTTCTATCTAAATATAGAACCTTTCTTTGTCCTCCCTTCTAAATACATAATGGTGAAAATGAATTCTATCTTAAAATACAGTAAAGTTGAAATGAAAGGTGTGATTTTATTAAAATTGAATGATCTTGAATTATATATCTAGATAGCTAATTTGAATAAGAAAGATTAATAAGGATTTTTCATAACAAGCCGAATTCAAGACTCGGGAGAATTAGATACCTGGATACCTAATTTTGTTCCTTGCTCTTTTGTTTTTTTAACAGTAAAGTAAAGTGTATAACAGTATGACTGCTTGAGTTTTATATATATATATATATATATATATATATATATATATATATATATAGTTAGGATCCGTTGACACCGATTAGTTTTACACCAACTCTTACACCAATTAGAAACGATATGTTGAAGTTTTTTTTCACAAAATCCACCGTTGGATTGAAACTACTTATCATATATATCATGTCTAAAAAATTCACAACAATCCGAGATCGTTTAGTACTCCACTGACACATTGTTATTCTCATTATTTTAAAACTATATTTTACGTTATTCTTCTTGTACGTTGATGGAGTGCTAAACGATCTTGGATTGATGTGAAATTTTGTAGATATGATCTATATGATAAGTAGTTTCAATCCAACGGTGGGATTCATGAAAAATAACTTCGACATATCGTTTCTAATTGGTGTAAGAGTTGGTGTAAAACTAATTGGTGTCAACGGATCCTAACTCATATATATATATATATATATAGTTTTGCTATCCATTGCCCTTACGTTAAGCAACCTATAAATGAAAACTTAGTGTTGGTAAGTGTAGAGTATTTAATACTATGAAATTATTTTTAATGTATTTTACATACAAAGTTTCCATTCATTGATTGCTTAATCATTACCCTAAACTCATATGTATATATAAATGATACATTTATGGCATACTATTCAAATATTTTGCTTGATTAGTTGTAAACCACTTTATAGATGTGTACCACTTTGAATTGGTCATATTTCATTATTATTATTATTATTATTATTATTATTATTATTTTGCTTACATGATTTTTAAAAGACCACTACAAGGAAGTTTTGTATTCCCCATTATGCACAAGTTGTATGTATCTGATTATTGGAATTGTTTAACTTTAAGTGGGAAACTCACTTGAATGTCCTTTTGTCAATTGAACTTTGAAGACCATTGCATTTGGTTAGAAATCTTATCCCCAAAATATGCATACAAGCATTAGTATATTATTGACATGCCATTTGTAAAATGTTATAGATCAGTAGTGTACATTTTTTCAAATATTGCAAAATTCTTGAAAAGTTCAAAAGACTTGCTCTAAGCTCTTTAGTGGCAGTAAAGGATCTGTCTTAGAACATCCATCCCAAACTGGTAAAGTTTCTGTCACAAATTTATTTAAAGGGAAAATTACACTAACCTCCCCTGAGGTTTGTCTATATTACACTTACCCCACTGAAATTTTTATATTCATTACACAAACCCCCTAATGTTAATTTTTTTAATGGTGTTATTATGCATATTTTGTATTTTTTTTTTAAAAAAATATTTTATCATTTATTATTTTTATTACTTTTATTTGATTTTATCATTTTTGTAATGAATGTAGAAATTTCAGGGGAATAAGTGTAATTTTGAAAACTAGAGGAGGATAAGTGTAATATAGACAAACCTCAAGAGAGGTTGGTGTAATTATCCCTTATTTAAACATTTCTTATGAATACCCTTCTTAGCAAGCTCTTCAAACATTTTTTTTTCTGAATACCCTCCTTAGTTAAGGTTGTCATACGAAACTTACATGTATGTTGATTGCTTTATGAATTTTTTTGTATTTTTAACTATAAAGATTGGATCTTTCTTAACCAAGTCTTTTTCAAGTTCCTTTATTTTTAATTTCATTGAGTGCATATAAAATTTTGGAATTATATATATCGCTAGAGTGTTTATATTTAAGCTTTGAAGAAATGTAATGTGAGATGGACTCTCTAATAGCAACAGTTAAACCTTCGCGTTGTTTTGTTCTCATTTCTATTAACGATATCATTTTCCTTCTTTCTGTGGTGTTGAATTGTTCTTGAGGAATGTGATTAACTTTGATTGTCTCCTTAAAAGTTGTATTGAGTATTAACTTCATGCTTAACTATCTATTTTATCATAAAGTAATTTATAACTGGATTGTGATAGGTAAAATAAATTTTGTTCATTTTACAATTAAGTTTTGATCATCTTGGTTGAAAATAGAATTATATTAATTAAGTTTGATCGAATAGATAATGCTAAGATTGAACCCATGACACACTAATTTTGTCTCTCCTCAAGTCTTTTTTTTTCTATGCATTATTATGGATGTTTTTGTTCTGCTTCATTTGTTTAGTTCCACGGTTTTTGGATATTTAGTTCCACATCAAGTCATGACACACTGATTCTTGCATATTTAGAATTACCTCTGTCTTTGGATTGCAAAACATGACTCTTGGTGAATATATGTAATGTTGTTTGGTTGAGTAATTCAGTTCTCATTGGAAGATCTATTTGTGTTGCAAAACATGACTCTTGGTGAATATATGTTGTAGAAGGTGAATGAAATGTAAAGCTACTAGAATGTCATTATTATGTATCTTGATTAGCTTGAGGACACTTTGTTCAAATTTCCAAAAAAATTTGACATGTAGGGAGTGAGGTGAGGTTATATGTTATGATAGATTTAAACAATAAGCTTCAATAACCCCATGAAGTTGTTGAACTCATGCCGCAACGAAGAGAAAGGAAAGAACAATGCTCTCACCATGATATGGTCATGACAACTATAACTAAAGATTTTGTTAGTTGTTAGATCTTTTATCAATTATTTTTTCTCGGTAGATTGTAGCCTAATTTTTTTGTTTGGGTGACAGTTTAATCATGTCTGTTATAGAAATGCTTAAAACATTATGTATATTTAATATTTGATAGATTTTATTGGTTCTTTAGCATATCAATCAGGTTTAAATTATGTATATTTAATCATGTCTGTTATAGCAATGCCTTATTTGAAATTATGTGGCAATCTGAAATTTAGTGCAAGTTTTCAATTGATAGATGATATATGTTGATACTCTCTTAAATTGCTTTTGCCAGTCAACAATCAAGTTTAATAATTAAGTAAAACTAAAAGTTTTTCAAGGATAATAATTTCAAATCAAACATTTTTTTAAAAACAATTGATAAAGTCTTTCCAAAAATTTTTAGATAAAGTCTTAGAAATAAGTCTTACTTTCAAGTGTTAATAAGTAAAGAACCTATAACAAGTTAATTGAGTCTTCTTTAAAATACTAATTAGTTGCATATGTAATACTTTTGCAAATGTTTCCTAATAAGTTGAGAATAGAATTATTGTCTTTTAAATAATATTAAGGAAAACATTTGGAGCTTCAAATAAAAAAAAGATGTTAAGGTAATTATTAAGATAATTATAAAAAAAAAATGAAGGTCAATAGTTGATGTTGTGCATGCTCCTTTGTCAGCTTGCTTGCCATTGATCACTAGGAGTAGTATTTATTGACCATTGTGTTTGATATGGTGCTACCTTTCAGTGACGTGGAACTTAGTTACATGTGCTATGTTGCTCTTGTGATTCATTTTACTTTTTGATACAGTTACTTTCTTTATTATAGTCCTCTTTTTTAATTGATAAAAATAAATGTCAACAAATTCTCAGCATAGTGTTTAAAATTATCTTATGAAGTATGTATGTATGAAGTAATGAAAAGTTGTTCAATGTAGTGTGATACCATAGTTTGATTCCCTTAATCCCAAAATCAATTTCGATTTATTGTAAATTAAAAATAAATATATTTAAATTAACATGAAAATGAAAGACCATATCTTGGTATTTAAATTAAAAAAAAATATTTTGAAGTGTTTTTATTGAATTATAAAATAAGGTATTTCTAAACATATCCTATGAGCAATGGTAAAAAAAAAAATATTAATTTTAAGACTTAAATATATTTTTCGTCCCTAAAAAATTAGGGTGATTCACTTTTCGTCCATGGAAAATTTTTTTAAAACAAAATATCCAAACTTTTTCACTGACCTTTACTTTTTGTCCTTCTGTTAAGTTTGGTTGTTAAGTGCTGATGTGGTTAACGTTTTGGCCACATTAGCATGATTATTTGGCAGCGACGTGGCAACAACATGGCAGCACACTATTTATAAGAATCCTGAAGCTTAAAAACCCTAGGTTTGTCTCAATTTTCCACAAATTGATTTCTCTTCTCTTCTTCTCCACAATTAGCGAAGGAACGACATGAGATTAGAGCACCATAATTATGTGGGTAGTGGAAGTTACATACGGAGATCCACATCAAATGCTTCTGATTTGATGAATAGCGAGTACAAGATGAAGTGTGGTTGTCGGGGAACTCCAATTTTGTACATGGTCAGGAAGAGGGGACCAAACAATGGCAGATAGTTTTGGAGGTGCCCAAATTAGGAGGTAATGTTTGATTTCGTTTTTTTTAATAGGGGAATAAACTCCATAATTGATGCTCCCATCATTTGTTTTTTGTTTGCCAGCGTACTACAAACTGTGGGTTGTTTCTATGGGTTGATAAGCTACTTGCACCAATGGAATCAAGCTCGAATTTCCTGGTTTGGGAGGTTGAAACAATGAAGGATGAACTGATTGAACAGTTGAAGTAGAAGAATAAGAAGTTGAAGTAGAAGCTATAGGATGATAGAAACATAATGAGAATTGGAATGTTGTGCTGTTTAATTATTGCATGACGTAGTTTGTCATGTTGTGTGATTAGTTTGATGAAAGGGGGTTCGAATAGGAATTTATGTTTGTTGTAGTGTAAGTTTGCAGAATTTGTAGAACAATATTTATTATCGTGTGACATTTGTAATTGAAGATTATGTAAGAACCTGGATTATATTGTAGAATTTATGAAGAATTTGTGATATTTTGTCTAAATATGAAGTTTGTGTCTATATTTGCTTTGTTGGTGTTATTTGACAAATTCCACAGTTTGGTCTTATTTGAATCTGAGTTGCAACAATGAACTTGATAAATTCCACACAAGTAAAAGTGACAAAACATGGTACATATCAGTTACCAAAACATAAAAGTGACAAAACATGACACAAATAAATTCCACCATAAGGGATACAATTGCATAATATATAGTATCATTGATATAAGGGACACAAAACCAGTGTCAATAACAGTTACCAAAACATGGTACCTAACATGAATACATCACAATTTAACCAAAAAATAGAATTGGAAAAGCCCCTGCTACTAGAACTTAACAAGTGTGCATCAGAAATATACATGACCTTGAATTGGCAAGCATGCCCCTGAAGACATTATAATTTAACCAAAACCAAAATTGGCAACCAAAATTTTCAGTAGGTAGATAACAACTGTCATAGATTGTATCAGTTTTACATCAAAATGTCAAAACAAAAAGATCCCTAAGTCTAACTAGTGACTTCATTCCCTAATTTCCAGTAGCTGAATCTTGTTTGGGGATTTCATCAGCTGCTGAGTTCACAACACGTTGTTGCTTAGTTGTTGGTTGTTTTTCCACATTGCTCCCACTTGTTTTCTTGTTTAGATGGTCCTAACAGAAAAGTTGAAAATGTTAGTTTGGTACTAAACTAAACTTGTGAGAAGGTACATGAGCTCTATTTACACTCAAGGCTTACCATCACCAGGGTTTGCATTATCCTTGCAATTGGTACTTGAGAAGATTCTACAACCAGCCTTGAACCCCTTCTTACAGCCATCCAAGCAGACATAAAAACTCCCAAATCTAGGAGACACTGTAGGTCCAACTCTATTTAATTAAATCTCAACACTATTAGCTGGATGCGATTTCTTCAACTCTGCCCTATACCTCCATAGTTGAGTATACTACTTGATTTCATCACCTTCAACTATCTTCTTTGCTTTAAATGCCACCGCTTTACTGATCCCAGTAGAATAAGTATCGTGCACCTCATCCATGATTTCAGTAAGCTTGATATTCTGATTAGTCTTAAATCTATTGATTAATTTCCTAGCAACACACTTGGAATTCGCATTTTTGTTCCTAAACTATCTATGGCATGTGTGTGGTTGTATTAAAGTCTTCAACCGGAAGGTTTGGCTCTCCCAAACCTTGCTAACTAGGACCTCAATGTCACATTTGCCTTTAAAATTACACACTGCCCTTGCTCTGATTTTATCATTCTTGGGAAATCTAATTTGTCTCCCATGTATGACATTGTACTCATACATTGCATCCTTGAATTGTTGTAGGGAAACAAACTCCATACCTAACTCCCACACAAATCCAGGGCCCATCTCTTCTTTTATGAATTTCTTGTATTTTCTTCTTTTGTTCACACATTCAGCATTAAGGTCAGAATCTTCACTTTCTAATTCTTCACTATGATAGTCTTCATCAAAGTTTTTTGGCACAAATTCATCACCAGGTTCAATCTCCACAGTGACATGACTTGCATCACCAAAAATGTTCTTCATCGAAGAACAAGAAGAATAAGCCTTAATCCTTCCCCTCCTGGGCTTCTTCCTTGGGGTAGTTTTAACTTTGAATCCCTTTGGAGGAGTCATATGTTGATTCTCAATATTCTCACCACCCTCAATCTACTGTCTTGTGTCAATATCCTCACCATCCTCAATATCCTCACCATCCTCAATATTTTCACCACCCTCGGTTTGTTGATTCAGAAATTCTTCATAATGTTGCCTTATATTGCTATTTACACCACCTTCAGCACCTATATATTTTGCAAACCCATCATCTAGGCTCAAGTCTCTTTCCTCCTCACTATCATTAAACAATACATCATCAACACTTTGTGCATCACTATCTTCTCCTTCCACATATTCCTCATTATCTTCCACAGTGAAATCCTTCCATATATTATCTTCATACATAGGTACCTATTGCACATCTTCTTCTCCAACATTTTCCTCCTGCATGTTCACCTCCTCCACATATTCATCATTCCATCCTTCCTAAGAGCCAAGTAGACAGACAAATTCAGGTGCACTTGCTTCAGCTTCATGCTCAATATACACGTTTAGTTCACATTCAGTACGATATGCCACATCCAACATTTCAGCTGCTATATAATCATCATCAATTAGTTGAAGGCCCTTTTCAAAATCCTCTTCTTCAGGATGTTTCCACCACATTCTGAACTTCTGCTTATACTTGAATTCATTCCTCACTAGATTACGCAACCCATAAAAGCTCCACTTATCTGGATCTAAATTATTGAATGCATGAACTTCCAAAGCATCATAGTGCAGTGAAGGCTCCATAAAATTTTTACCCATGTGGTTAACCACTACTACAAAAGAACCCATCCTGCACATTTAGAACTAAATTATAATACAATTATGGTTATTTTTCATAAATATAGTTCAGTTAGGGTCCAATTGCATAATTAGGATTCAATTGTATGTTTATGGTTCAATTGGAAAATTAGGGTTTGAATGGGGATCAATTCCACAATTAGGGTTTACTAACTCACTAATTCTGTAATTAGGGCAAACAAAGCACAATCATAAACAATTCCATACCTTTTGTGGGAGAATCTCTCACGCGTTCACCTCGAGATTTGCACAAACACGCGTCAATGGTTTACTTGGTGTGGTTGACTAGACCGACCAACGATGGTGATGGACTTTGTGTCGTTTTGTGAGGTGAATCTGTGTGAGTGGTGTCGTTTTGTGAGGTGAAACTGTGCAAGTGGTGTCATTTTGTGAGGCAAAGGGGTGGGAGTGGTGTTGTTTTGCTGCGGCGTCTTCAACAAATTAGGGTTCCTCTTGTGTGAATCGCATGTTATATATAGTGCAAAGTGTGCTACCATGTTGTTGCCACGCCGCTGCCAAATAATTATGCTGATGTGGCCAAAACGTTAACCACATCACCACTTGACAGCCAAACTTAATAGAAGGACAAAAACTAAACATCAGTGAAAAAGTTTGGATATTTTGTTTAAATTTTTTTTTTCTACGGACGAAAAGTGAATCACCCTTATTTTGCAGGGACGAAAAATATATTTAAGCCTAATTTTAATTGAAAAATATCACTAATGTTTATTTCTATTCACTATGTTGTGTGCAATGGGGTCTCATAGTAAGGAATGAAGGATTTTTTTATATGTAGTAGTTTTATGCAGTAAGGTGAAGGTCTTAAATAAAAATGCATCGTCAATGACCCATACGATAATCTCAAATGTAATGGGGTGTCATGCTAGGTAGTTGATGCTTTTTTTTTTTCATATTTAGCATTTTTGTACTGTAGTTGGACACATGAGAGATTGTGTCAATACCAAATTTTTGAATCTGGAAAGGTTCTAAATGCAATGCTTTTTAAGGTGATTTTCTTTTTTGAGATCGTTATGTATATATTGAAGAACAACTTATTAAATATTTTAATAATTTTGATTGCGCTATTGTTTATTAATTATAAGACATCCAATTTCATATTTTATATCTTGGATTTCATGTATTTTTTTATAATCATATCAATTAATGATAATTAATTGTCTTACCAAATAATATCTCACACTCAACAGGAAAGCGTGGAAAACCTGTGCGAACGCACGAGTCACATACTAGAGTATATGAAAATGTGACTATTGGACATGTGTCCTTTGTTGATTGATTCTGTATATATCTTCATTCCACAACACTTTGATGAAGTTTTCTATGGGTGTATCAAATGCTTAATTTTTTAATAGTAATTGGTAAACCCGTATTTCTAAGTGTTTGATAGATATTGACTCGTTGTAACTCGTTTTCTTATTGGATGGTAGTGTAAAGAAGAATTGAAGAATTTGATAATCTAAGTGGATTAAGCAAGTTTAAAGAGTGATTTTTTTTTTGTCTTAGATGCAGTTGACTTGGTCACACTTCCATCATGCTTGGCCACGCTTCCATCAGGCTTGGCCATGCACCCCAGAGCACAATTGTGTGCTTGTCAACCACGGAGAATGGTCATGCTCCACTTTGGCACAACCATGCTAGATCTGTTTGTGTTCCATTGTTTATTTAAATCCCCTCTTGCGCACATTTACACAAATTTCTCTCATTTTCACTTTGTTGTAACTTGCAATTTTTATTATGATCAGACGCAGGTGTGAAGCCTTTGGGTTGGCACAACCCTGGGTTAAAGCTTTTTGATGATATACCTTGGCAATAAGACAAACTTTATAGGTCTCAACCTTATCGTCCACTCTAATCTTTTTCTTGTAAACCCATTTATAGCCGATTGGTTATATATCCTTTGAAGCTTCAACCAATGTCCTTGATCTTCATAGATACCATTTCAGATTCCATGGTTTTTTTCCACTTCTCGTGATCCAAGCTCTGCATGGCCTCTTCATAACTTTTGGGTTTATCATTAGCATGATAATCATCATTTGTCATGTCATCTTGTACCATCAAGTTTATTCTATTTGATGTAAGCTGTGATCGACTAGATCTTTTAAGATGCATTTGTGCTTCTGAATCCTCTTGTTCTAGATTCATTGGTTGTTCCATTTGTTCCTGAATGGATTCAATAACCAGTTCTTGAACTACAACTGGGTCTTGAACTACAACAGTTGAAGATTGTAAACTTTGTGTAAACTTTAAAACATCCAAGATAGATTGCTCAAATTCCATATCATTTTTTTGAGCACTTGATGTGTCATTGGTTGGTTGATCTTCATTATGCTCTATTTCTTTGCGATGAATTCCTTCTGCAAGAAATTTCCTTTCTAAAATGCGCAGTTCTGCCACCAGGTATCAACAATGCAGCTATTCCACTTAATATAACTTTCAATACAATTTCTCCTTGACATCTTATCGTTGCAAAAATTGCTCGCCAAAGGAAGGTTTTATCAGTTTCACCATACCCATAAATGAAGTATAAACCTTCAAAATTGTTATGAACAGATGTCATTATCTGATAAAAATTGACCTTTACTTGGTGGTCATCATGGCGAGTAGTTCCTTCTGCTCAATAGCAAAAGCTTCTTTGTCATAATTTTACTAATATAATATCAACTGGTTTTGAGAATTTAAAAGAATTGTAGAATCGAGCTGGGATATAGTTGGATAATTCGTAAGACTTCTATTATTGTACCCAAGATTTTTTTTCAATATCAGCCAAAGTAAAATTCTTTATTTGTTCGTCTGATAAAACCAAGTCTGCATTAAAGGACAGATTGATTAATATCTATAACAATGTCAAAACATGTACTAAAGCTAATAATATATCGTTACTATCGTTACTATATGACTTAATGTTTATACCTGGATCATGGTGAACTAATCTTTGTCTTTGTAATATGTCATCAGATACATAAATCCAACTCTTGTCTCATACTACTTCAGGAAAAGTTAGTTGAAGTGAGAACAGCAAAGTTGCAAACAATTTACGTAAAAATTGAGTCGTTCCCCAATAATTGGCTTCAACAATAGCATCAATATATTTGTTGTCATCATCTAACAATAATGGTGATTCGCAGTCCTTATATGAACATATTGACATACTCTTTGGAAATTAATCAATATGCGCATGTAAAACAATTCACCAGAGCCTGGAGGAATAAAATTAACTCTTCCAGTCGAGAACCCTTTTTCTTGGAAACCATTGATGACATTTAGATTTCAATAAAAATTTTATTGGAAACTCAACATATAATAAAGATCTCTCTTCTAGAAATTGCATGTTTGCTTCCATCCATCCAATAAATTTAGATATGAGAGAAAATGGCTTGTTGATTGCCTGTTCTAATGATATATTGTCATCAAACACAATGTGTTGTTCACTAGGCAAATGAATGAACAACCTTTTTACAAAAGGTGAATGTTGTCTTTCATGAATTTTAAATGCAAAAATCCTCCAAGTCGCTTCACATGTAGATAAGTACCTATCAATATTGAATTATGCATATTATTGTTTTAAGAAACACATATAAAGATTAAGACAATTTATAACACAATATTCTTAATGATGTGGCACTTGCAATCATAATACAATTAAACTTCATCTATTGTGTCTGATGAACTTTATTTTGTGGCTAAATCATAAAATATTGTTGTTACAAGGTCATGACCTTTGTTGACATATTTGAAAAGATATTTATTAGATCGGGACTGATTACACCACTTCACATTTATATGAGCATTATATCTCAATAACAACAGTTTGTTATATGGCACAACAAATCTTTTATCAATGAGACACTTGTCTTTCCTCACATTCTGACCAAACTTCTTGGGAAAAAATTTAGAGCATTTCCCATTTTGCTTGCACGGAGACTTTTTGTTTTGATAACCACATTGCCTATAAATCATAAGAGATTGAACAAATACAAACAAATCAGGCTCTAATTGTTCATATGGAATCTCTGCAGATATGATTCTGTCAATGTCATCAAGAGTTGGAAACTTATTTCAAAAGTGAAGAAATATTGATATATGAGCATAAGGCAAACCACATTTTTGAAACTCTATTGTATGGACAACTTTAACATAATGATATAAAAAAGATTTAGTTGAAATATTTTAATTTAACACAAATTAAATATTATTGAAATTCAAAAGTTTGAATATCAAGATTTAATACCTGTAATCACTTTGCCAAATAGATCGCCTTTTTTTAATGTTTTTGATCAGATTGTCAAGCTTTATTTTGAATACTTCACATGTCAAGTCAAGTCGGTCTTAGGCTTTAGACATTGACGGTTCAAAACTCGTGATATTTCAGGCCACTTATAAATGAAAGTAAATGTAATGAATAAATCTGGATAGCCAACCCATTTGAATATGCCCATAACATCTTAATAATTTTGAAACATGTAGTGAGCACCACCCGTAAATGAAGGGTAACACTATTTGTTTTCCTATAGCAACTGACTTAGTCTCTTCTTTCAGTATCGCCTCAGAAACACCTTTGTACAAATCCTCTCTCAATTCCTGCTGATGAGTTCTGATGTACTTTATTCTATTTGCTTCTATCATAATGAACGCATCCACCAAAAATTGTTGAAAAGCCTCTTTGAATACATCAACAGAGAATTTTCAATCTGCCTTTGTTGAATTCTGAAAGCAATGAATTCTCTCATAGATGCATTTTCCCTCTTGCCATTTTTTCGATGTATTAGTATCTCTAAGAAGAATATCCTCTCTATATTTAAGAGGAAGGTAAGCAACGCTTAATAATTTTACACGTTGAAGAACCCATGATCTTTGCTCAACAATAATATCTTTGTTTTCATCCCCATTGTCAAAATTTCCAACAATTAAAGTAGCAACTTCTAAAGCTGATGACAAGTTATATATACGACCATCATGAGACCTTACCGATGATTTGGAGCTTCATGTCATTAACTTGGCTTGACTGAATTTTGTCTCTTACCAATCTATATATTTTAACATATGGATTGACATCATCTAGTATTCGCATCAAGTCTGCTACAACTATAGCTTGAAGTGAAGAAGAATCATTTTTTATTGTGAAAAATATAATAAGGACGTTAGAAAATAACAAAATTTGGGAGCACCACCAACCAAGATATATATCAATAATCATTGCAACGTTGTTAATAATGAATCTACCTTACTGAGGATAACCTGTTATTAACCTCATTATCTGTATCATAAATGTACATCTGAGAAAATCTTGGTTCGTGACCTTGTAAAGGCAATAAGCTTTCAATCATATGATATTTTTCTCCATTCATAACAAACATAGGCAAAGCATTTCCTTTATTCATCGATGTGTTGATTTTACCACCAAGTGATGGGAATGAAAACATCATGTTGAATGACCTTATATTTTGCAAAAAATATAAGCTCGTCCTGTCTTTCGATTGAATTAAATCATATAGTGTTGGAGGACAGTCATGAAGCAATGGTAAGCGTATTTTTCCTTGCATGCAACATAGGGAAAACTTTGGATGCCAGGGTTTGAATTGCTTTTTGGTTCTTTTTACAAACCAGATTTTAGCACCGCAATATTCACAGATATATTCTGCATCTCCAATGTTCCAAAATTCTGAAAATGTTCTTAAATTAATACATCATATTAAATTTCACAAAATTTTGTACAAAAAAATATCTGTCATTTACATTCTCATGACTAAATTTTTATACTTGGATTCGATGAAATTGTTTGCACTAAGTCTTCATCACCAATGTCTTCATTGACATCAGAAAATTCTAACAATGTGCTTTCTGGTTTATAGACAAAATTTTATAATTAATTTGAGGATATTTTTATGTTCGTTTTTTAATTTTTAATATAAAATACAATTAAGCAAACATATTTGTCATACTCTACACTTAATTACTAACAAATAAATATATTAGTAAAAAAATTGATATATACCATCGGTTTACATATTGTTAGTATATCATATATTTATAGTAACAGATTTATTTGTTAGTAATTTTTTATTTTTTTGTTAGTATATATATTATCAACCTATACTAACGGATTAATTCCGTTAGACAAAGTCTATATCAATGGTTGCTAATCCAACGGAAACCAAAACAAAGCGTTAGTAAATGACAATTTATTTTAGTGAAAATCACCTTCTTCTCTAGAAGAATCAACTATGCTCAACGTAATTTCAAGTATAATTGGATTACAAGTTGAATCAATCAAACTTGTAACCTCTAAGGAGATATCTGTATCATTGCATCCCTGAAATTGATTGCAACTACGATTTGACAATATATATTTGTCTGAGTGGAAAACACTTGGGGATGTTTTGAATTCATTAGATGCAATAATTCCTCTTCTGCATCATAAGTATTATAGCATGCTACTTTACATAAACAATTTTGAACTTAATTTAAGAAGAGGATGATTGTAGATATTATGGTAAACCAAGACAGAAGATATAATTTGCTTACAAATTTTATTTATAGATGCTTTATACTTTTTTATGGTGCTAAGTTCAAGCTCTTCATTAAATAAAATTATGACTTATGTTCAAATTCAATTGTAGCCCTTGAAGTTCTTATATCTGAATTTAAGTGAAAACAAATTTGTAAACATATTGGGATTTTCATATATGATTATAAAGGCATGAAAATATTGAACAAATATTACTATAAACTTGTAGATTACCGTTTGTGATATCCTTTAATGCATATCTTCTACCTTGTTTATCATTGGTAAGATTTGTACCTATTTTGTATCACAAAAAAACACTGAATAATAACACAAACTTACTATAAGTTACATATATTAAAGTAAACATGACTTAGAAATAAGATGGATAATTAACAATTACCAATTGAATAAGACCTCTCAAAACTCTAGCATCCACTTTTTTCAACAGATCTCTTTTGAACCCCATTATCTACACAGATTAAAGGTTCTTAATTATTACTCCAACTATGCTTTTAAAATCAATAAATGACGTAATAAACTGATTATTTTGAAGAACAATGAAATAACCTCATAATTTTAAAAATTATAAACTATATTATAATTTAACACCTACTTAAATAAATATATTGTATTTCCGATTTATTTTTGGTACATCGGAAAAATAAATAAAAATAAAAACTAAAAAACCAAGAAGGAAGGGATCTAAAGTGAACAACTCCTACTCTATCAGCCAACAACAAACTAGAGAGCTGAGGGATAGGAGAGTGGATCACTGTGAGAGGAAAAGCACCACCAGATGCAAGCTTCGCGAGGGCATCAGCACAGAAATTTGATTCCCTATAAGCATGCTAGAACCGACAAATCCAATTGCGAGACAAGAGCTCCTTGATGGATTGGATCAATGCAGCATAAAGATGAAATTCTCCGGCACCCAGCTTGACGGTCTCCACCACAAGGAGTGAGTCAGAGTGACAAACAACATCACGATAACCAAGTTCCCATGTAAGGAAAAGACCACAATAGAGGCCGACAAGCTCCGCATGAAAACTTGTGAAATCACCCAGAGATTTGCAAGAAGCAACTCTCCGTAGTGATTACGGAGGAGGCCGCCAGCCCCTGCCAGACCTGGATTGCCAATACAACTACCGTCGATATTCAACTTCACTTGATTCTCCCTCGGAGCACACCAATAGACTTCTTTTTGCATGAAAACCCGCGAGATAGAAATGTTCAACCACTGCAGCAAGCCGGAGGCATCACTATGAATCGCTGAAATGGTCACAAAGTTAGACATGATCTTACCACTAATAACAGCTTTATTACGAGCACACCACATATGCCACGCGGTACACGAAACAACGTTATTATCCAAGAACTGAGCGTCCTCATGAAAACCAACGCCGCGCCAAATACCTCTCGCATGAGCACAATCACGCTAAGCAGTGCAGAATGGTTTGATTAGCCAAGCCACAACACTGGCACATAGCAGATGCTGAAAGGTTCTGGTAGTAGCAAAGCTCATTCGTAGGGAGAACCAAGTAAGCAAAGCTAGAACATAAAGGTCATACCTTCAGTAATTGGTTGACGCCAAACCCAAGCAATTTGAGGAGTATAATGTCGAGATTGCCAACGAGCCAAGACGGTGCAGAGCGAGAAGAATAAGAGCCATGAACATTAGTAGCCCAAATAAGAAGATCCTAAACAGACGGGTTAACGTGCACTAAGGAGCACTTATTTTTTAATTCGCTAGGCAACACAATGGCTAACAGATCAAAATTCCATGTACCATTAACAGATCAAAATCACTCTTCCTTCAATAACAAAATTTTCCATTTGAGTAATCACAGAACGTGTACCATTGCACATCCCTTCAGATTGATCAATGTTCCTTAAGAGCATAATTGGTACTCCAACTTTCAATTTTATCTCATGATTATGAATGTCTGCTGATTTGATAGAGTTCAAAAACTCTGGTGTATGAATACTATCTTGAGTGCCAAAATCGTTATCTGACTGACATGTAATTATTAACTTTTTCTACAATCTCATTTGTTGGAGCCGAAATAGCACGATCTTTAAAGAATGAATGATCATGCATGCTTTGTAGAATATCTGGGTAAGTTTAGTTAACTATATTAGCAATTGGATCTCCAGTGTTTTCAATTAACAAATATGGAGGAATATGGACTTTAATTTCATCATTCAACTCAACAACAATAGAGCCATCTCCAATTCCTAATATCCATTGAGAAAATTGCTTTAACTGTTCCACATCTTGATTTGAATTTCCACCTTGAAGTCTCATATTCTGTGTGAGTCTCATAACCAGGCAATATCGGCATTGATAAGAAGACTTTATTGAAGCATATATGATATCTTGGCGGCTACCTTTAGGAACCACATGAATAATTTGCCTAAAATCGCCCCCAAGAATCATAACTTTACCTCCAAAAGGTCTCGAAAGCCTATCTTTTTTACAAAATCTAAAAATATCCCTGAAAGACCTATCAACAGCTTCAAAAGTATGTTTATGACACGTGGGTGCCTCATCCCAAATTATTAATTTAGGTTTGATAATAAGCTCACCCAATGGACTACATTGTTTGATGTTGCTAGAGTCTTCATCTACATTTATTGGAAATGCAAACTTGGAACGTGCAGTTCTACCCCATGGATCAATAGCGCAACTATTCCACTTAATGCAACTGTCAACACAATCTCACCTTTAGCTCGAATTGTGGCAGATATTGCACGCCCAAGAAATGTCTTCCCAGTGCCACCATAGCCATAAATAAAGAATAAACTCTCTTTGTCCATTTGAACCGCATCAATAATATTATCATAAATTAACCTTTGCTCATCGGTCATCTTCTCCAGTAATTCTAATTTTTTATATTTAATGCTTCTTTATCATATTTCAACTCATCCAAAATAAGCTGACTTTGAGACTCAGACATCAATGTTTCATCAGGTTGGGGTATGCTTGGGAAATAATACAAACTTCTATTATTGCATGCCAGATTTTTCTCAATCTCAGCAAGAGCCATATTTTTTATTTGGTCTTCTGAGAGAAATAAATCTACATTAATACAAATATCAGTCATCAGTCATAATATTAACATTGATTATAAAAAGTTGATTATTATGTAATACAAAATAACAAAATAATTTTATAATACCTGGATTATTTTGCAATTGTCTTTGACTTTGTAAAATATCATCACTTAAATAAATCCAAGTTTTATCCCAAACTAATTCTGGAGAAGAAAGCTGTAATGAAGATAACAACGTAGAAAAAAGTTTACGGAGGAAATGTGTTGATCCCCAAAAACTGGCCTCTATAATTGCATCTATATACTCTTTATCATCTTCAATCAAACCAAGTGCATAATATACATCCTTGAAAGAAGAGTATATGACGTTATTTATAATTCTTATGCCTAAATAAGATTCACAGCCTCTTTGCACATTTATAAGAATACGCATAGTACAATTCTACGTGCATCGATCGTTGATAATTTACTTATATATACATTTAGTTATAGTTAAACTTATATATATACATATTCTTAATATTTTTTTTATTAAAAAACACTAACAAAAAAAATAGTTATAGTTATTGTTAAACTTATATATATATGAATTCTCAATGTTTTTTTTATTAAAAAACACTAACTAAAAAAATTTGTATTTAACATAATCTGTCGTTAAGTTTTTATATTTAATTAAATAAATAATTGATGTCATAATACTTCAGTTTTTAATTTATTTCCCATAAATGTAATACAAAGGACAGTCAGATCAATTGTATAACTTATGCAACCCATCTACAATTGTAAAAGGCAAAATAATATATAAATGGCTTAAATATGTTTTTAATCCCTGTAAAATAGGTAATTTCTAAAAATGGTCCCTATAGTTTCATTTTTCTGAAATTAGTCCTTCCACATCAAACAATTAATGAAAGTAGTCCCTATACTCAGTTAACAAATTTCTGGCCAAACCAGTTTAAAAAGATTGGATGACGTGTTGTTTAACTTGTTTGTGTGGCATGACTGTGTCTATGTAAGCAGTACAGATGGCAAGTAAGTCATGTGAGTATCACATGACCATGCGTTCTCCATTGAAAACCCTAATTTAGGAAATTGGGGATGATTTTGTGAGAAGAACACGAAGGAATAGAAAGTAGAAGGAGGAACAGAAAGTAGAAGGAATAACATAAAGCAGAAGGAAGAATAGAAACTCGAAGGCGAAGATGGTAGGTTCTTTTTCGTCGTCTTCGAATGATTTTGCAAAGTCGCTGTTATGTTGTTGTGGCCGTGGGAATCTGTTGCTCTTTCTTTCACAAACAACGAACAACCCAGGAAGGATCTTCTGGAGGTGTCCTCTTTGGCAGGTAGAGTATTTTGTTTTTGCACTATTATTCTTGTCCAGTGATGCTATGTTAGTTTTTTTCTTGTTTCGGTGTCTGGGACAAGTCTTCAAAATGCAATTTCTTCAAGTGGCTTGATGAAACTCTCCTAGAAGGACCGTTTGGCAATAGTTGTAGGATTGAACGTGCTAGAGCTGAACTTGTTGGCTTTGCTGCACGTATGGTGGAAAAAGAGAAGCCACGTCAGAGTTGTGAAAAGTTGAAGAAGAAAGTGTTAAAATTGCAGAAGAAGGTGGACACTTCCAAAACGAAGACAATGACAGTCTTGTTCATGCTAATGTCTACTTGCTCTGTGGGAATTGCAACTTGTCTGTACAAGAAGTAACAAATTCCCAATTGGATTCATTTGGTGTTTTGTTGAACAATTTGATGTTAATTTCGTATGTAAAGAACTATGTATTTTGGTAGGTTAATCATTATGTATTTGAATAGTTAACTTAAGACCTATTGTAATTGTTGACTCGAAATGTAGTTTCAATTGTAATGATATTATGTTTGACATCATATGGATTGTTGAAGTTCTATAATATTGTTTCTTAAACCTGACAAACACACCACAAGTTCTATAATATTGATTACATAATATAGTGAAGGAACATAATTTTTTCCTTGAACATGAACATATCATACTGAACAATTCAACATAATATACTCAATTGAACTTGAACATAGCATATTGAATAAGGCTCAACTGGCCATAATAGAAAAGTAGCATACCACATGTGACAACAGTTCCTAATATGAGTAGCATACCACCAAATAAATACAAAAGTTCCAACTTCATCTCATACAAAAAGGGTGGCAATAATAGTTCTTAAGAACCCAAAATACAAAATGCACAAGGTTGCCTTGTTAGTTGCTTTTCCTCGAGGCTTGAGTTGGAACTTGTGAATTTGCTTCACTGAGATCCGACTTCATCTGCAAAAAATCAAATAGAATCCATCATCTTAGCAAGTAGTTTTACAATTGGGATAGTGTTTGGGTCAATTGGTACAGATGCACTTAGAGTCTCAGAAGCAGTAGCATTGCACTTTCCCTTCACCAATTTCTTCTTTTCTACATATAGACTAGAAGAAAGAAAATTTAGTGGTTCATAATTAAGTTCTCTACTTACCTTTAGTTGACAGTTAACAGAACCAGTTGCAGGTATAGTTTTAGTAGCAGATCCCCCACCAACAGTTCTACTATTAGCACTAGATGCCTTATCCTTGCCCTTGGTTTCACAAATTTTCTTTGCTGCAATACGAAACATATGATTTAAAAGTGTGCAACTTAGTTATTATGTTTATCTTGTTTGTAGTCAAAACATGTGTGCAAATTAGTAATTATGTGCTTACCTTCTTAGATGCAGCAGTAGGTTGGGGCATCTCAACTGTAGATGCAGTAGTGGGTTGGGGCATGTCAGAAAGTGCATCTACAGGGACCTATATAGCTGTGTCTCCACCTTGAACCTCTTTTCCCTTTCGCTGTAGCAAACAAAGTAAAATTAAAAAATACTCATCATAAATTTATGGAATGGATAAGTTGCAAACAAAAATACCTTCCTATGCACATAACCATAGACTGATGGATTCTTGCATGTCCTAGAATTGTGTCCAACATGTAGACATCTTCCACATAAGTTATTTTCTCGAATTCTCCTAAGTCTAGTAGAATTTTGAGGCTCATCTGGTTCCCTTCTCCTCAGTTTTTTAGGTCTACCAGATCCTCTCTTATACATGGGTGGCAATACTTCATCCCGCTGAGCCTCTGGCCACATGTTTTGCCCATTGATAGGGCTGATTTCATGACCATATGTCCTCTGATAGGCTTCTCTTTTATAGTAAGCATGGACATATGCTTCATGGTCTTCTCCTCTAGAGCATATAGTATAAGCTGCGTGTCTATAAGGGATTCCAGTCAACTCCCAAAAGTTGCAACTTCAATAATGCTTTTGCAGGTCTACAATAAACTTCTCACCAACCATGATATGTGTCACCTGAAAGCTCATCTCCCCTGACCATGTAGAGTGCCAATTCCCAGATAACTCAACTTCCCTGTCAAGTCTTCTCTTTGGTTTTGGCATCATATCACCCTCATATCCAGACAACTTCTCCCTCAACATAGCAAACCTACTCATTAAGTATGTCCTTATCCACTCACACATTGTTATTATTGGCTTCTCTCTAGCTAAGAGGATGGTACTATTAAATGCCTTTGAAAGGTTATTCATCAACACATCACACCTTGGATAGTATGAAAAACTATGCTTGCACCATGACCTAGTAGGAACTGCAAACAACCATTCATATGCTTGGTGATTTACCTCATCCAATTGTCTCATCTTTTCATTAAAGGATTCCACATAAGTTGCCTTTGTTGTCCCCATCATCAAGTCTCGAATGAGAGTTCCTCCACCAAACTTCTTCTTAAAGTTGTTATATAGATGCCTCAAGCAGAACCTATGCTCAATTCCTTCCAGTAGTTGCTCAAACACTTGCATCAAACCCTACAAATAACAATATCATATGATAAACACACCTATAAGATTAATAAATAATAAAGATTAATAAACAGTTGCATCAAACCTTCTGTTGATCTGAGATGAAAACCCATCTGTGAGTGGATATATATCCTATGTCATCTAATAGATTCTCCAGAAACCACTTCCAACTGTCCGTGTTCTCCTTTTCAACCACAACAAATTCTAGTGGAAAGTACTGGTCATTTGGATCCCTACCCACAACAATAAGCAATTGACCTCCATACTTGTTCTTTAAATGACAGCCATCTAGTTTTATGAAAGGCCTACAACCTTGCAAGAAACCCTTTTTGCATCCATCCAAACACATAAAAAGCACCAAATCTGGGTTGCAAGTTTACAGCAAGGCAATCAACAAACAAATAGCATGTGTTTCCTGAACAAGCTCTCTTAAGCTCTGTACCATATCTCCTTAAGAGGCTATACAGACTAGTAGCATCTCCATCAACCACTTCCATGGCTAACTGCTTCGCCCTCACAGCCCTGGCTATAGTGATTCTGGTTGAATATGTCCTCCTTATGTCATAAAGCATTTCATGGAGGGTGATGTTAGGATTTGTCCTAAACTTATCAACCATAACCTTTGCAACCCATTTGCTTTCAGCATTTTTATTGTCAAACACCCTTCCACATGTGTGATTTGGAATCAAAGTCTTTATCCTATATATGTGTGACCTACCTACTTTGCTCACAAAGGCAGTGATGGGACATTTTCTGATGCACACAACTCTTACCCTTGCTGAATCATTTTTCTTGAATTTAACTTGTTTCCCATTTAGAACAGAATGTTCCAATATAGCATCCTTAAATTGTTTCAAAGATGTAAACTCCATCCCCACTCTGAATCTAAATTCCCTGCACATATCTTCATTTCTAAACTTCCTAAATCTCGGCCTCACATCGCCATCAGAGTCACTAGCTCCACTATCCAGTTCATCAGTGCTGTATTCACCAACCAAGTCATCCAAGTCATCAACATCTTGACCAATGAAATCTTCTTTAGGTCCTATACCTATGTAGGTGGCTCTCACATCAGCAATTTCTTCATCTAGCCTACCCTTACCAACTCTGTTTCTAAATACATTTTCCCGAGTCTTCGTCCTCACACCTGAAGTTTGACTTGAAGTTTGACCAGTGACATTAACTTCAGCTTCAGCAGGCACCTGATCCATAGACTGTCTAGGTTCATGCTCCTCACCTTCCCTACTCACATCATGTTGTTCTTTTGCTCCCTCCATTCTAGTAGGAAAATCTTCCTCCAACGCCAGGTCTCTCTCCTCTTCACTATCATCAAAGTGAACTTCTTTAACACTTTCTTCATCACTATCAGCAACCCCATCAAACTGTTGTTGGTCTTCAGCAACCCCTTCTCCGTCAACTTCTACATCAACTTCTCCATCTGCCTTAGGTCCCTTAGTTGCTTGTCCATGTGGTCCATCTCCTTCAGGTCCATCTGGTCCCTGTCCATGTAGTCCATCTTCATCAGGCCCTTCTCTATCTGGACCTTCAAGAAGATCCAACTCAATTACCTCAGCCCCATCATCTACTGCGTGCTCAACAAATATGTCTACTTCAGAGTTTGTCTCTATGGCATTTTTTGCTAAGTCTAGTGCATTTGGATCAGTGAGAAAAGGCCTCAACCCAGCATCCACATCACTACCTGCTGGCATCCACCACAACCTATAGGTCCCAAATTTGTAGCCCAAGTCTTTCACAGTTCCAACCACTTCAAACCAATACCATTTATCTATTTCTAACCCATGAAATGCGTGGATTTCCCCTACTTCATAGGTGTTTGGACCAACAAACTTACCCACGTGATGCACAACCACACTAAAACCCATCCTACACAAAAAAAAAAATCCACAAGCAAACAACAAATGACTTCAAATGGTCACCAAAACAATCATTATACTGTACACAACAATAGCAACACACACATGGAATCAAAGAATGCAGAATGTTGGAGAAAGCTAACACAACAACACTACACAATAAAAAAGTCTATCTTCAACACAAAAAGACAAAGGAAAGCAATGAAGTGACAAAATCACACATTTTTCGGTCCTCACAAAGATTCCATAGATGGATGACAAATTACATTTTTCCTTTGACCTTCCACCCAAACGACCTTGATACTGCCACGCACAACCTCGAAGATCAGCTACGGCTATCAAATGGCTCTTCTTCTTCCACGCAACAATCTTGAGTCACTTGCTCAATTTGATTTCCACGATTAGGGTTTTCTGCATCAACTCATGGATTTCGAAACTAATCCCTCAACCCTTTCTAACCCTAAAATATAATCCAACGGCCACCAAAAATTCAATCCAACGACCACGACATATTTAATCCAAAGGCCCAAAATTTTCAATCTAGCAGCCACAATAATTTTATAAAAAATTTTATTTTCTCAGTTGTAAATATGAACGCCACGTAGGATTGACTATTGGAGGCGTGTTTGGCCAGAAATTTGTTAACTGAGTTTAGGGACTACTTTCATTAATTGTTTGATGTGGAAGGACTAATTTCAGAAAAATGATACTATAGGGACCATTTTCAGATATTACGTATTTTATAGAGACCAAAAACATATTTAAGCCTATATAAAATTATGATATATCATATATCATATATTAATTAATAAAACCAATATTTTTGGCCAACCAAACATGGCTAAATTTTTACTAAGCGTAATAAAATATTAGATTACGTCTGTCTCAATGTATACTTATGATAATGACACTTCACTGTGAGTACTTGAAAATTAAATCCTCTCAAATTTATATCTTTCAAATACTTTACAAACTTCGACAAACATCTAGACCCTTGATTTGAACATTTGCACAACTATATTATCATCTAAAAATCAGCTTCAACATATGTAACAACTTGTGTAGGTACAACATTTTAACATTAAAAAGTTTAATAGATCTCTAGTAGTTTAGGAAGGTCCACTCTCAGAAATTTTTTTATCTTAGCTCATAGATGCTAGCTAGTACTACTTTAATCTATCATCCAAAGTTTTTGCTGCCTTGCTTTCGAGAATTTCAGAACGGTGGTAAAATGCTATCAAGTTTAGCTTGTAGAAATTGTAGGTTAACGAGAAGAAAACTGCCAGCAACATTATCACACTTAGCTTCAAAATCATGTCCGAATAACGTTAGATTAATGAGAGGAAAGTAGTACCTTATTCTAAACTTGGAGCACATGTGAGCAAAGCTAGAATTGTAGCTGCAACAGTGAACGAGGCAAGAATCGTAACTGTAGATTTAGAATCTAAACATGAGAAAGACAAACAAAATTAGTACCAAAATATAGAAAAATAAGAAGAAAGAAACCCTAGAGATTGAAAGAGAGAGAAACCATTTAGAAAATACCAAATGAGAGAATGAAGGTCTAGCGCAAATAAAGGGGTGAAGGTTTAGAGTGTAAAAGTTTGAATGTGGATTTTTGATCAAAGTGAAGGTTCAGAGCAAATTCTAGAATGTGTTTTTTTCATGAAAGTAAAGACTAAAGTGTAATAAGCAGTCTTTGGGTTGGGCTTATTTTTATTGTAGGTTCATTCAGTCGCAAAAAAAAACCCTCAGAAGAAATATTTTTTTTTGTAGTGGTAGTCTAGGTGCGTAGGAAAAATTATTTTTTTATTAGCATGAAATACCCTGATAATCCTCTTAATTAGAAGTCCCCTAGTAATCAGGTGATATAATGAAATTAATAATTAACATGTTCTTAAAGAAAATTTATCTTATTCAAAATATTTTAAAACAACAAAAATAAATTAATATTTTTGAAGTGTCATATTTCATCACATGAACTCATTATTATCTATATAATATATAGATTAAATAGTAACAAATTAAGATTTAGTCACTGTAACATATAAATATCATTTAGTATACTAATCAAATTAATCATGGTTAATTATAAACTTTGAGGTATAACAATTAAATCATTTAATTAGAGTGAAAATCGGATATCACATGTCCGTCATAAAAGGATTGCATGTGACTGCATCAAGCAGTAACAAACAATATGATTTACACAAACATCATAATGTCTTAATCATAAATAAAGTACGCACACATAAAACTAATGCAATTTCATAATCTTGAACAAAACAAGTAATCCAATTCTTTATACGCAGTTTCTTAATTAATACCGGAAATTATCAAATAAAGCCAAAAACGTCTTTCATCAATGCAAGTAATATCACATACTCATATATATAAACAATGAGTGGAAAGACAAAGTGCATCCTATGTCAGTTTCATTTAACACATTACCAAATATGCTACTGTGTCACATCAACTTTCATTAACGCAAATTGGGTCACATCTACCACCATGTTAATACAAATATCACATATATAATTAAAGTCAAATAGAAACATTCATTTTTCAATCAATTGTAAATGTGCTCGATAGAACACTCATTAGACAGAAACGAATTGAAAATATAGATACAGTTAAATAAAACACTAATTTGTCTCAACAATTTCATCCATTTCAAAAAACTAATAAATATAGCAGCATAAATTAAAACACAAAAAACATGCTCTGATACCACTTGAAGGAACTTATACTTATTCGTAACATGCACAACAGAAAAAATATGATCTATTTGTGTTAAAATATGCAAACTAGATAATAAGGAGACAAAACTTTATTTTCAAAAAAATACCTGAACAGATCGTGACAGCTTTAGAAAGATTTCCCCTTTAAATGTTTGAAGGTCCTACGTGTGTATCCACACTAAAACCGACCTTTATTGTGTCAACTCGTGAAGCGTAACAAATACTAGTACAGAAAATGATGAGAAAAGAGTGACAACAATTTTATAAGTCACTCTAGTGGGCAATAGCTTGCACACTATATAGCAAGTGTAAACATGAACAACAGAAACACACCACATAATTTTAAAATGTTGTTGCCTTCAAAATATCCCAAGATAATAGCAAGTTGTTAACTCCTTTCTCTTATGAATAAATTGAACAAGTCAATTAAAAGAAAACCAATGCCGGGTCTATCCACATAACTCAATATTTTGACATGTTTATGATTATTATAATAAATAACAAGTTATTAAAATAAATCAATTATATCTCTAACATTTTTATATCATGTTACTTATATCATGTATTCATCAAATAAAATTAAAGAGATTTAATCAATAATATTTTTTCGTCCAACAATTAATAGTCCAAGTTTTATTTGAAGCCAAAGCTCTCAATTCATCATGCATAGCCTTTATCCAATGTAAGTTTTTTGACACTTCTTTATAACTCTTAGGTTTAGTTTAAACAGTAATGTTTAAAGCAAAATAAGCATAAGATTTTGACAACATATCATATGAAAGACAAGAAGATAACAGATATAAAACAACAGAATTCGTAACAGGGTTTTACCTTTCAGAATTTGACATTGACAATCTTTTATGTAGAAGGGAGGTTAACAAATTCTTGTTGATTTGTGTAAAGCTAAAGGTTCATTTACCGTTATAGAATCACTATTATCATTATTATTATAAATGTTAGTAGACTAATTAGAAGAAGATGTCCTAGTTACCTCTTGGATGATTGAGTTCAATGTAGGAGTAGAATGCTCCACGAGCAAGGGTTGATAAAAAAAAAGACTGGGATTCATGGGAAAAATTAAGAGAAGAATCAGTAGCAACACTACTGTTGTACTAATTCAAAAGGGAAAATGTATTCATAAAAAAACACATTTTTAGAAATAGAAAAAACACGAGTTTCAAAATCTAAAACAATGAATCTGTTTGTGCTAGTCTGAAAACCCAAAAAAACACAGTTGCGAGCACGTTGATCAAGTTTATTACAATGACTTATAGGAGTACTACTAAAACAGAGAGATCCAAAAATTTTGAGATTCATATAAGTATGGGGTTCATGAAAAAAAAGTTCAAAAGGACTTTTATTAAAAAGAATAGGACTAGGCAACCTATTAATCAAATGAATACCATGATTAACAACAAAGCACCAATAAGACTTAGGAATATTAGATTGAAAAATTAATTTTCTACAGACTTTCATTATATGTTTATGTTTTCTCTCAGCAATAGAATTTTGTTGAGAAGTCTCAATGCAAATAATACCTTTAAAAGCATAAAAATCAAGCTTAAGGAATTTAGAACCGTTATCAGAATGAATAACTTTCACAGGTCGATGAAATTGAGTATGTACATATGCTATAAAGTTCTTGATTAAAGACCTAGTCTCACCATTAATGCGTTAAATGCACCCAACTATGTCGAGAAAAATCATCAACAATAGTTAAAAATTTGTGATGCTTATGTATGTAGTCAATATTTAAAGATCCTCAAATGTCCATGTGAACCAGATCAAAAACAGAATCAAAACAATGATTATCATTTGGAAAAGATAATTTTTTTTATTTTTAAAAATGACATGAATCACAAATGAAGTCGGGATTATAGTTAACATATGGAAAAGAGGTCTTTATGCAACGAATAAGAGAGCTAGAAGGATGTCCTAGATGATAATGCCAAAGATTATCATGAATAGCATAATGTTTTGAAATATCAGAAATAGTCCCACTTACAAAAACAGAAGCAGTGTGTGGGTGAGGTAAAATGTATAAGCGATAGGAGACTTTAGCAAGCCCAATCGCCCTCCTGGTATTGTTCTCATGTATAATACAAATAGACTTGTTAATAATAAAAGTAATAACAGAATCAAAAGCAAGTTTATATGCACCAATTATGTTAAATTTGAAGTCTGGAATATACCATACATCTTTCAAAACAAGACTATCAGAAAATTTAACATAGCCAATAATGCAAGATAGAGAAAGCTTCATTTGGTAGATTAAAATGAAAAGGTGACACATTGAAATAAGATTCAAATAAATTGCTGCATCGCTATAAATTAGTCAAAACTTTTTGTTAAGCATTATACATGTGGTAGTGTTATTATTGTGAGACATAGCAGAATTAGTAGGTGCAGTGTGTAAGTTGATTTACAACAACATCAGAAGTAGTGTTACGAGTTTGTCGAAGCATATCAAGAAGTAAATCATACTCTTCTTTAGAAATATTAGGGCTAGAACTAGTGGATGTAGTACCAGCATTAGATGTGGCAACATTATTCACATGTAGATTATGGTTCTTGTTCTTCAATTTGAAATTAGCAAGAAAACCACTTTTGAAATAGTAAGTTTGTACGGTATGATTCAGTTCCACACAAAAGTCACAGATCTTTCCATTACCAGTCGAGGAAGGTTTAGAACTAACCTTCCATTTACCTTTTTGTTGATTATTACCAACTTGATTGTCAAATTTCGAAGCATTCGCAACAAAAATAGGAGTATTAGTTCTAAGAAAAGAATTAGTTGTAGTCTATCTTTCTTGTTGCAAGATCTAAGCATAAAACCTAGAAATAGGGGAAAGGGAATCTAAACATAAAATGTGTCTTCTAACAGTGTCATAAGTATCATTTAAGCCTTCCAAAAAACATCATTCATATTCATTTTAATGATTATCACACTTACTAGTAGCGAGACGACAAGTACACTTAGTTTCACAAATGCACTGAAGAACAAGTCTTAAAACGTAAAGTTCTTGCCTAAGAACTTTCAAGTGTATGAAATATTGTGAAATATCTCGATCTCCTTGAAGAATAGAGTGAATAGCTTTTAAAAGATCCAATGAACGAAAATAATCACCTTTAGAAATCTTTAAGATCTTGTCAAAGATCTTTGGCAGTATAAAAAAATGCAATACTCGAACTAATATCAGCAAAAATGGAACAAGAAATCCAAAAAGTTACATTGTGTCGCATTTGATCCACTATGTGTAGAGAGGATCACCTGGAGGCGGTCGTGGAAGCTCACCGATGACAAAGACATACTCGTCCTTGCAGATCAAGGCCTTCATCATGTTTCTCAACCAAGTGAGATAATTGGCTGAACCTTGGAGAAGAGGAGTCAAAACAACAGAGTTAGGATTATCGTCGGGGTGCAAATAGTATGGAGAAGAAGGATTTTGTGCGTCGGAGACAAGAAGAACAACATTGGCCACCAAAGATATAGAAAGGAAGGTGATTAATTTTTTTAGAAGAGATTATGTTGATTGAAGAAACACTAGCCCAGCAATCCTAAGTTATTTGATTAAACTTGGATGGATATTCTACAACAATCCTAAATCTTTATGGAGTCATATCCTTCCAAAAAATATAAGTGTTTTCTTTCCCTTAAATGTCCCCAAAATGTGTGATCTAATGTTTATGTGACATTAAGAAGCATGATGGAAGTGTGGAGGGATTGTGAATGAGAATACTAGATGGAATATTTGTGATGGTCATGAAGATAGCTGAAAACTTAGGGGCTGTGTGGTTTGAAAATTTTCGGTTTTCATTTTCATAGAAAATAGAAAATGGAGAAAATATGTTTGGTTGGATTTTTGAAAATGTTTTCAATGAAAATATTCTCAAAATTGAGTGAAAAACTGAAAAAAATAAATAAATTGTTTTCATTGTTTCCAATTGAAAATGGGAAAACACCTTTTCTAAAAATGAAAACCCGATGGCATATTGTGTAATTTTAAACACAAAAGCCACACCGTTCTCGAATATAACACTCACATTCTCGCTTCTCTATAACCTGAAACCTATCAATTTCATGCTGCCTTCACACAGCTTGTCTGCTTCTTCTTTGCTCAAATTCAGCTTGCCACCGTTCGTTGCCATTCACTGTTGTAAGACATCATTTTCCTTCTCTTGACGCTCTTATTCCAGCTCACACATGTCTGCCTCTGGTTCGTGTTGGTTGTTGCACCCTAATCTTCCCCGCTTGACTCTCCTCCTCTTGTTGTCGTACTCGTGTCGTTGTACACCATGTATGCTCGCACATCTCTTCTAGTTTTGTTCTACCATAAACTCTATTTTACATTAAATTTGATGCCTAGAGTATCTAATTTAAGTTAAAAATATTGAATTTCATGTGCTCTTTGCTCTAGCTTAATTTAATTAGAATTGAACTTCATGAAGAAAAAGAGTGTTTATAGTTCCCTGTGTGATTGATGGAAGCTTTTAATAATATTGGGTATTAAGTGTCGTGTTTTTTCTTGATTTTCTTGTTCTCTTCATTGAGTGTCTTTTGCAATAAAGGAAAAATGGGTATTAGGTGCTGGGTGAAATGAGGAGTTTGTGCTCTATTTCTGTTAGTATTGTTTCTGACTAGTCACCATTTGCTCTGTTTCTGATAGCATTGTGTTCTGTGACTGATTTGCTAAACATAAAAAACAAGTGCTTGTGATTGGACCTCGCTGTATTGGTATATTGTATGGTTGAGAAATGGAAAAGTTAAAAAAAACAAGGATAGAAATTATAGGGAATGGTGTGTTTGAATTTGTAGTATTTGCATAAAAATGAAAGAAGTGGGTAAAATGGGAAATGAAAAAATGGGTAAAGCTGCAAAGTGAAGGGGATACAGATGTTTGTGAAAAATGATAATAGTGGAATGGAGTAAGAAGTAGTACTTTTTATTTAGTTAACCGGATTAGGATCCAACACACCTATATTCACTAAAAAAAAATTAAAATTGATAATATTTTGTTTGCTTGCATGTTTTTCATTAGAATGTGGCACTGACATATATATGTGTGACAAAAATAGTGTTCTATATTGTTCTTCCACAATATAGCATTGTCCATGCACAACAAAAGAAATATAATGTACTTATTATCATACTTATTTTACTTTGCATTTTCCTCTTAAGAAGACTTTAGGTATGAAAGAAACATGCTTCGCTAGCACTTTTTCTTTTCTATTTCAACTAGCATGTGTCTACATCTCTAAAATTTCTCATGATTGAATTCAAATATTTTAGATGATAATTTCATAAATCTCTGTTTTGTAAGTTTCAAAAATTTTAAAAGACAAAGATGAAAACAAATTAAAATAAAACACTAACTAAAAGAACTAGAACAAAATGCATATTTTCTAGGATTCGATTTGATTCTTAGCATGACATCGAGTTATGTGATAAGGGATCACATTTTGATTAAACTCACTAGTATTTTGTAATATGTTACATTACATAGCTTTGTATTTGGTTTACTTATAATGCTTGTGTGATCTTAATTGATGGAATAAGTTAAGCTTGTTCATTGCATGCTTGGCATGAAGTTATTGGCATAAGATGGGAGGAAAAAGTGAGAAGGGTGAAGTTTTGAATTGGCGAGCTACCAACGTAAAGGCTTTCATTGAAAAAATGCATAACAAGGTGAAAATTAGGAAATTGCAAGAGTTAACATTCAAAAGCACAACTTGGGAGGAAATAAAGAAGGAGTTTCTTGAGATAACTAAAACAAATTATGTTGTGGATAAGCTGAAGATAAAGTTCAATAGTTTGTGGCATATGCATCGTGAATTTTCGACTTTGCTATCTTGTACCGGAGTCACATGGGATCTTGAATCCAATTAAATTAATGCCTCTGATGAAATATGGGATGATTTAATCAAGGTAAAATATGAGCTTAAAAAATATTATTCTTATTGTTATAATTATTAGTATCGTTACTATTTTCTTATTTCTTAGTATTAACATTATACATTTTTTTCTTTTGCAGAAAGGAAAATATTATAAGAATTTGAAGAAAAATGGATTTGAGCATGACTATGATATTCTCGGTGAGATATTCAATTCTAGCACAACAACGGGAAAATTGAGTCACACTTCTACTCAAGAGCCATCGACTTCTGATGAGGAGAGAGCTATAGAATGAGACTTCCTTATTAAGGGAGTTCACATTGATGCTAATATTTCTGATGATGATGGGAATGACTTGATAGAGCTTAGAAACAAAACGAAAGCTTTAGGTTCTTTAAGTGAGAGTCACCGTCAAGAGGCCAAAAATTCTAACAAGATGTTAGAGAAAATTGTGAGCTTATGGGGTGACTCAATAAGTCAAAGGACAACAACTTCAAGAGCTAGGGAAGAGTGATATATGGGAAAGGTAACTGATGCAACTAGTCCAATAAGTGATCCTTATTCGGCAAAGGTTGTTGAATAAAAATAAATGGGTGGGAAGAACTTTTGGTGCCCAACACCTTGAATACTTCTCATTTCTCTGTGTTTATGTGTTTGATGAATTGAATTACAATACGTTGTTACAAGAATTTATAGTAACTAGATTTTCTAAAAATAAGAAAACTAAACTATTGGTGCAAATACTATCACCACAACCAAATATACCAAAAAACAATAAAAGCAAAAACATTATTGCTACTCCTTGAATTATGGTAAATGGGAGAACTAGTCATTGCTATTTTAACACTCCCCTCAATGATTATTTCCTCTCAAAGTAGACCTTGTCATCATACCGAGTTGTCTTCTAAAGTCGAACTTTGAGCCTCTTAAACCTTTGATAAACACACCTGGAACCTGACCTTCATTGTTGACATACTTCATCTCGATTTCTCCTCATAGCACCTTTTCTCTCATAAAATGATAATTAACCTTAACATGTTTGGTTCTGGCATGAAAGACAAGATTTTCTGCGAAACGAATTGTTGGCTGATTATCACCGTATAAATTGACTGCATAATCAGTCGATTGATGTATATCTTGTAGTAACTGTATCTTTGTACTGGACAAAGAAATCATTGGTTGTCCCTTGCTACACAAGATATTACTCCTGGCCCAAGAGTAAACATATATACAGTTGTCGAATGATAGGTGTCATGATCACCAGCATAATCTGCATCGCAATATCCTATGACATCACACTAAACACCTTGTTTATAAAATATACCAGAATCAATAGTACCATTGATATATCTTAAAATTCGGCGTATTGCTTCTAAATGTAACTTCTTTGGGCACTGCATATATCGACTTACCACACCCACTGCGTAAGATATGTCAGGTCGAGTTAAAGTGAGGTATATTAGACTCCCTACTAACTCTCTGTACATCGTGTCGTCTTCTAAGTCCTTTCCTTTAGCTTAGCATAACCTTGCGTTCATCTCTGTTGGTGTTGAGATTGATTTACATTCTAATAAACCACACTTTTCCAATAAATCTTGAGCATACTTCTGTTGACACAGAAATATCCCATCATTGGTTCTCTCAAGTTCAAGTCCCAAAAAGTGCTTTAACTCTCCAAGCTCCTTCATTTGAAAGCGCACAGATATATTGCCTCTTGTCTTGTGAACTTCTTCTACATCATCTCCTGTGATAATGAGATGATCAACATAAACAAGCACTATAGCTAACTTACCACCTTGTTCTTTTGTGAAAAAACTTGAGTCTACTAGTGCTACTTTATATCCACTTTGTACTAAAAATTCTGTTATTTTCCTATACCATGCTCTTGGCGCTTGTTTCAACCCATACAATGCTTTCTTCAACTTACACACATAATTGGGTGAATGCTGCTTTCAAACCCCTGCGTTTCTCCATATATATTTCTCGATCTAACTCACCATGCAAAAATGCATTTTTAACATCCATCTGTCATAACTTCCAAGACTTGCTTGCCGCCAATGCTAACAACACAAGTACTATAGTTATCTTGGCCACTAGACTTAATGTCACATCATAGTCCAATTCGTACTTCTGTGAAAACCCTTGAGCCACTAAGCGTGCCTTGTACCTGTCCATTGATCCATCTGGACGAGTCTTCACCTTGTATACCCATTTACAAGAGATAGGTTGTACACTGATAGGTTGTGGCACCAACTCGCAAGTTTCATTTTATTTTAGTGCTTTTAGCTCCTCCTCCATTGCATCTATCCACTCCTTAGACTCAGCTGCTTCTTCATATCTACTTGGATCACATCAATATCTTCGAATAATGTTGTATTAGCAAATTTCGGATTTGGCTTTCGAATTCTCATTGACCTCCTTGGTTGTAACTGAGGTACTTCTTCTGCAATCTCTTCTATCTGGCTTGGTCTTTCCTCCTCTAGAGACCTAGTGTGCATTCCTGTTTGCCAAGGGCTTTTTCCTTTACTTGGCCGGTAACTTTTACTTCTCTTGACGATTAATCACTGTCTCTTCTCGTGTTAGGGTAATTTCCTTCATTTCTAGTTTTTCCTCCAACTGCTCCTGTACCTTCTCCTTAATCTCCTTAGAATCTGGTAACAATACTTCTTGAGAAGACCACCAAGAAGATGCTTTATCAAACACTACATTCCTGGAAACATAACAATTTTCTGTTGTTGGATCAGTACATCTCCATCCTTTTCGCTGGCTATAATAGCCAGAAAATGTACAACGAACTGCATTTTTCTCAAATTTTCTACGTTGTTGACTTGGTATGAACACGTAGCAAACACAACCGAATACTTGAAAGTAACTCACCGATGGCTTCATTCTACGCAATTTCTCATAAGGCAAAATGAAATCAAGCCTAGCTTGAGGTAGCCTATTAATGACATAGGCAACTGCTTTCATACATTTTGCCCAAAACTTAGGTGGGACATTCTTAGCATGCAACACGCTCCTGCATGTTTCTACCAAATGTCGATTCTTCCTTTCAGTGACTCTATTTTGTTGTGGAGTATTTGGATATGTTAACTTTTGCCTTATTCCACACTTTTGTAGGTACTTTGAAAACTCCTTTGAAGTGTATTACCCACCATTATCAGTGCGCAAACAATGAATGTTACACTCAGTTTCCTTCTCAGTCTTCTCCTTGAACTCTTTGAACTTCATGAATGCTTTTGATTTCTCTTTCATAAAGTCCACTCACATATATCTTGAGAAGTCATCGATAAATTTGATCATATACTAATTTCTACTCATCGACGGTTGCTTCACGGGTCCAAAAACATCTGAATGTAATAATACCAAAGGTGTCTCTGCTCTATATCTTAACTCTTCCTAAGGAAGCTCGTGAGCTTTGCCATCATGGCATCCTGCACAAATAATGTTATCTTGTATCTCTAAATTTGGTAGGCCCCTTAACATTGCTTTCTTCATTATTGCCTTCAACTTGTTATAGCTCACATGTCCAAGCCTCGCATGCCACAAATCTATTGGTTCATTCTTTTTTGTCTTGTCTACGTATGCCACTTGCGATGACATCGCATAGACAGACCCAAGATGTCTTCCCACCATCAATTGTTGACTTGAAAGCTTCAAACTTTGATATACTTTCATATCTTTAGGCAAAAACACCACATAATTGCCTGAAGATGTTAGTTGCGAGAATGATAACAAGTTCTTCTTCATCCTAGGTACATGGTAGACTTGGTCCACTTGTACCTAATGTTGTTCGAAGCGAGGAATAATAGTTGTGTTGCCAATGTGAGAAATTGGCAACCTAGAATTGTTTGCTATTACCATCACATGTTCTCCCTTGTACTCTACCTTATTTAAGAGTTTCTTGTTTCTCCTGTCATATAGTTAGGACAACAAGTCTCAACAATCTAATCACTATCATAATTAATTGCTTTGTCACTCAGTGTAACAAATGCCATTTCCTCTACTGGTTCCTCTATGCATGATGTTGTCATTTCCTCACCATTGCTGAAACTCTTCATAATCTAACCCTTTGTCAGAATTAGACTAATCTCACTCTTTATCACTCTCGTTGAGTGTAACGACGTTACCTTCTACCTTCTCAACCGAACAATTTCGAGCAAAGTGACTTTTAATGCCACATTTGTAACTCCGATCTTCTTGGCGGCGATATCTCTTTTCTTCTCTATCATCTCTGTGTCGATTTTGTCTTGCTCCCCCTTGTTGGGGATCTCCTCCATGTTGACCTCTTTGCCAACCTTATCTACTCCCTAAGTTTTCTCCTTTATTTTTGAATCTGGTCATTATATTAACTTCTTTAGGCAATTTCTTTTTGGCAAAGAGTGCCTTAACCTCCTCATTCATAGAAACCTTAGACATTTGTTTGTCTAAAGCTTCTTAGTTAGAGAGAATATTTTCTAACTCCGTCAAAGTAGGTTCATTTGCCCATCCTTGAGTTTCTAATACAATCCCATGGTATTTGGGATTCAAACCATGAATAATAATTCTTCTTTTTCTTGAATCATTAATAGTACTCTCTGAATCCAACTTTACAATTTCATTGCAAATAGACTTCACCTTGGTGAAATATTGGCTAACTGTCATGTCACCTTGTTGAACTGACATCAGTTCATTCTCTAGCAATTGTAACTTTGCATCACTCTTCCTTGAAGATAAAGTTGCAAGGGTATCCTACGCTTCTTTTAGTGTGTTTAAGTCCTTGATTCGTTGTAAGAACCCATCCTCCACAGTGATGGAAAATACGTACATAGCTCTTCTAGCTTTTATCTCCCATTTATTTTTCTATTCCTCGAAAGTTGATGCGGTTGTTTCGGTGCCGCTAACAACACCCCACAAGTCTTGTCCAAGCATACAATATTTTATCGCGTGCTCCAGGTATCGTAAATTTTGTTGTTCAACTTCTCCATCAAGCTAGTTGAAGTTCTAATATCTAACATGGTCCCAGACCAATAAATATGAACATCACAGTACCTTGATTATACGTTACCAACAATACTTCACAATGATCCCTGACCGTAAAGAAATTACGGACTATATGCTAGCTGGAGCAAGGCGGTCCTTGACCGTTTGCTCTGATGCCAAACGTTGAATAATAAATAAATGGGAGAGAAGAACTTTTGGTGTCCAGCACCTTGAATACTTCTTATTTCTCTATATGTTTCTGTGTTTGATGAATTGAATTAAAATAAGTTGTTACAAAAATTTATAGTAACTAAATTTTCTAAAAATAATAAAACTAAAATATTGGTGCAAATACTATCACCGCAAACAAATATAGTGAAAATAATAAAAGAGAAAACATTGTTGCTCCTTGAATGATGGTAAATGGGAGAAATAGTCATTGCTATTTTAACAAAGGCATGTATGGAATTCTTGGACAATTTTAAAGACGTTCCTTCTAAACCTTACAACAACTTAATAGAGAAGTTTACCAACGAGCATTGGAGGCAAATGTATATTCTAATGGATGCAGAGAGAAGGAACGAATTGATAGATTCTCTTGCTAAATAATGTAGATTAAGAGTTTATGTCATTGTGTTTTAACTTGCTAGTAAACATTTATATCATTGTTTTGTCTTGTTTAATTTTCTTGTGATGTGATGGATTTTTCTTAATTAATTTGGAAGTAAACAATTATGTGTGTTATGTTTTTAATTGATTTATTATTTTTAGTATTTGAATGTTTGATTTTATTAATAATAGTTAACTTCATGATTTATATGAACAGGTAGATGTCTTCAATTGTTTCTATCGATAGCTCAAGTAGCACAGATTCTGAATTAGATGATTATGATAACTTCATGGATTTAATCTTAGTGTTGACCATCATCGAATATGGAAAGATTTTAATTGATAAGACACCATGTAGGACATCTATGTTGATCAAAAAGATGTATACTCTTGAATTTTTAATTTGTCATGAAGCAAGATGTTATGAGAACTTCAGAATGAAAAAAGATGTATTTATGAATTTTTGTGAAACTTTAAAGGAAGTTGGAAATTTACATGATGGTAAAAAAATCATCTTAGAGGAAGCAGTTGCAATGTTTTTGATTATACTATGTCATAACTTGCGTCGTCGGGTAGTTGCTGAACAGTTTCAACATTCCTTGCATACAATGAACAAATGGTTCAAAATTGTCATATAAGCAACCAAATGTTTTTTCGTATTTTAAGGTATTTTGAATTAATATTATTGGTTTGAGAACTAATGTTTGACTTTATTGAAGTAATATTCATGTTATAAATGTAGGATTGCAAATTTGCTATTGATGGAACGCATGTATCTGCTTGGGCTTGTGCTTCTAAACAAATTGCTTTTCGTGGAATAAACGTATTGGTAACACAAAATGTATTAGTTGTGTGTGATTTTAATATGTTTTTTACCTTTATTTATTCTGGTTGGGAAGAGATGATAGATGAATCGAGTATTTTTGAATGCTTTATCTCCTGAAAATAATTTCCCAAAACCTAACAGAGGTATGTTTACCTTTTATTTATTTTTCTTTGTTCAGTATAATAGTTTATTATTTTTTTTAGCATTCCTTCCTTAATGAATTGATGTATTGTTCAACTTGTTGACTATGGATTTCCTAAAATGCCTGGTTGTCTTACGCCTTTTCAAAGGAACAAATATCATTTTCGTGATTTTCGTGAAGGAGGAGGATGTCCACGAGGGAAAGAAGAAATATTGAATTACATATACTCTTTGTTACGAAATGTCAATGAAAGATGTTTTGCAGTATTAAAAGCAGGATTTTCAATTTTGAAATTGATGCCAAATTATCCTATTAAAAGACAGATTAATTCCCATAGCTTGTTGGACTATACATAATTTTATAAAATGCAAAATGGTCCAGATAGACTCTTTGATCAATATGCTGAAAAAGTCGTGATTATAGATGATAAAGGATTAAGAGTAGATCAGCGTGTCAACATTAATGCTAATCAAGCTAGTGAAATAGCACAAGTACGACAAACTATAGCAAATCAGATGTGGCAAAATTATCGTAGATCTTAGAATATATATATATATATATATAACAATAGAATAACTTATATTTGATGTTATGCCTTTGTTAATAGTAAAACTTAATTTTATCATTTATATATGGCATGTTTTATCTTCAACTATTAAGGGTTGACAATATGGAATAACACATATTATCATCATACTTTTTATTTAGTACAATGGTATTAATACTATTTATAATTAAATTGCAATATACTTTTTCTTTAAGCAAATTAGTATTCAATTTACTATGAATAAATAAATTTATTTATTGAAAATGATTAAATAAAATATATTTCATTAATTTTTCACTGTTTTAATAATTTTTTATGTTTATATAAAAATATATACAACAACAATAAAAATGCTCAAATCAAACGCATTTTCATTATTTTCATTTTCTAAAAACAAAAAACAAGAAGTCAGACCAAACATGTTTTCAGAATTCCAAACTTTTGAAAATGAAAACCGCCTTCAGAAAATGAAAACAAAGAATGAAAACAAAAAATGAAAATGCAAATGAAAACATGTTTGGTTTGACTTCTTGTTTTTGGATTTTAGAAAATGAAAATACTGAAAATGTGTTTGGTTCGACCATTTTCATTGCTGCTAAATATATTTTTATAAATATTTTAAAAAAATGATGTGAAAGAAAAAAATTAATAAAATTTATTTTATTTAATTATTTGTAATAAATAAATTTATATATTCACAATTAATTGTATAGTTATTTGTTTAAATAAAAAGTATCTCACAATTTAAATCTAATTAGTATTAATGGCATTGTACTAAATAAGGAGTATGATGATAAGATGTGCTATTTCATATTGTCTACCATATATTGTTGAAGATAATACATACCCTTTGATATAAATGATAAGGTTCTAACTAGTAACAAAACATACCATCAAATATTAATCAATCTAAGACCTACGATAACTTTTGCACAATTATGTTGAACTTGAGACATTTTCACAGATTGATAAGCATTAACGTTGAGACCTTGTTGGTGTACTTTTAACACGTACTCATCCATAATCATGGCTTCTTTAACATATTTTTCAAATATTCTATTTGTACCATTTTTCATTCTTATAAAATTATTTATAGTCCAACAAGAAATGGGAATTGATATTTGTCTTCTAGTAGGATAATTTGGCACCAATTTCAAAATTGAAAACCTTGCTTTCAATACTCCAAAACATCTTTCAATGACACATTGTAACAAAGAGTATGATTAATTGAAAAATTCTTCTTTTCCTCATGCATCTACTCCTCCTTCATGAAAATCACACAAATGATTTTTGTTCATTTGCAAAGGAGCAAGATAGCCAAACATGTTAGGAATTCCAGAGTCAGCAAGATAAAATTGATGTGGAACTTGACAATACACTAATTGAATAAGAAAGGAATGCTAAACAATAATAAACTATTATGTTGAACTAATAAAACAAAATAAAAGGTAAACTTACCTCTGTTATGCTTTGGGAAATTATTTTCAAGAGATAAAGCATCCAAAAATACTCTTGAATCCTTTGTTGTCTTCCCAACAAGAATAAACAAAAGTGAAAAAACATATCAAAATCACACACGGCTAATACATTTTTGTGTTGCAAATACATTTCTTCCATGAAAAACAGTTTTCTTAAAAGCAGGAGGAACACAAATAGATACATGTGTTCCATCAAGGGCACCAATGTAACCCTACATTTAAAACAAGAACGTTACTTCAATAAACTAAAACATTAGTTTTCAATATTTGAACAGATATTATTAATTCAAAGTATCTTAAAATATTGAAAATTGTAACATCCCAAGATTTTAATAACCAAATAAGTTATTAGGTGATGAATTTAGGTTACTAAATTTTTTAATTTACATGAAGGTATATAATATTTTTAGGAATGGAAACAAAACATACTTTCCTTCTATATACTAGAGTTTTATTACTTTCTATTAACATCTAGATGAATATAGTAATATTTTGGCATTTCCCTTGTGGACCACGCAGTGCATACAATGATACCAATTACTTTACCTAATTTTTTTAATTGTACCAACATGCATTAGCGCCTGAACCAGCATGTCAGTACTTTACATAATTTTTTTTTTAAAATTTTGCACCCATATGCACCAAGAAGAGCGCAAGATGCAAGCATGCCCATCAACTACATTTATTTATGAAATTGTAAGGGATTTTGGCCTTGGAAATGGACAAGGCATGATACCTATATTATACAATATGTGAAACAGTAGTTTATGGACTTGTGAAAGGAATAAAGAATAAGGAATTTAGAAGGATAATGGTTATCAAATCATGGGGATTGTAGTGGTTATACATACATGGAAAGTCAGTAAATTTTTATTACGAGCTACTAGCTCCATCACTATGAGCTACCATAACAGATAGTAAAATACTAGAAAAAAGAGAAGGGTAATGTGGCTAAATGCATGTGTATGATACATACATGGAAAGGCTGAGGAAGAGTTCAATAAGGTGGCTGGGTGCATGTGTGCAACTATATATATATATATATATATATATATATATATATATATATATATATAATGTCTATATCTTATGGTTCAAACTGGTAGTAAAATTTGAGAGATGGATATAAAAGAGTAAGCCAGCATTAGTACTAACAAAATAAATAAATCAAAGGAATAACAAGTCTCACTAGCAATCGGATACCTTAAGAGAATAAAGGTAAGGGAATCCTTATCATTTCTGCTATGTTTTTCTCTTATTTTAATTTAATTTATAAGTCTATTTTAATTATCTTTATATGCATTCATTTGATATATGAGTACTATAATTTGATTCCAAAACTTACCAAAGTTTGTGATAACATTGTCATTTTTGATGGAGATAATTTATTTACGAAATAAATTATGTTACTACATTTTAGAAGCTGTGAAGAAATTACCTTTTCATTAAAATTTTGTTCTTCTATGATCATCAGTGTATATATAGAACAAATTTTGCTTTGTATAAACAAAATTGTAAATATATTGGGTGTCATACATTTCAAACATATTATACTGAGATCAATGCTGTTACGTTCAGTATTGGGGCTGGTTTCCATTTTATAAATATATTGGTTTAAAAATTGAGAAGCTTACTAATGTTTATTATAATAAGTCACGTTTTGTGATTTTATTAAAAGATTTTAGTTCAATGAGATTTTAGTTTGATGACAACATTATATTTTGTAATCATATATGGATACTTTAGTGTAAATTCATCAATATCTCATTTATATTTTAAAAATTATTTTAATATGTTTTGGATGAGGAAAAAAATTTTATCTGCCAAGTCTGAGGATGGATTAAGAGTTATCTTAAGATAACTTTGTGGAGTATATGTTACTCACCTTTTGAGAAGGTGGGGGATTATTGATGTGACTGCCATTTGAGATGGTGGTAGGGTTAAAGACTACCAGTTTAGGGTATGATAACCGTTTGAGAACTTGATGATCATCTTGTTATGTGTTTTGATTTGTTTGTGACTCCACGTTGACGGTGAATTCCGTGATCCGATGCTTGAGCAATTATGTTATTTTTGGGATTTTACTATATATTTTAATCAATAGATTTGATTATTTATCTCTTATATTTGTTTTACTAACTATTTTTACTTGGGCGAAATTCAGAGTAGATTTTCCATAAAAGCCTGATGACTTTTATGGCTGAAACATTATAGTTCAAAACTAAAAACCATAGAGAAAGTAAGGAATCCTCTACTGAGTTAAATCTCATTTCATTTTTATTTTCTAATGTTTCAGAGCAGGATGAATTAGAAAACTATGATGATGTCGAGAATTGAGTTGCTCGGTTCGAAGGAAGATAAATAGTTTATTCTGTTATATATATTAGCGGTGCAAGACTTTGAACATTCGTAGTGGTGTTTAATTTAAAAGTTATCTTCTAGTAAGTTGGATTATCCGATGATAGTCTCTTTGAGTGTGTGTTTGAGACGCTTAGGTTGAATTTGTGATGTTATGTGCATGTATAACTTTTAAGAAGGATGTTTTTTTTACTATGTTCGCTTTATATTTTGTTTTAGTAATTATTAAATTAGATCAACTCTATCTTTAGGTAGTAAAACAAATAGACTCCTTGAAATAGTTATCTTTTATAAATAAATTGACTAAAATAGGGGTGTTACAAAAATACATTTGGTTTCCCCGTATATGAGGATGTGTACTTGTTTGATTTCTCTGTCTGATTATACTCGTGGCTAGCTTGCAAACCGCTTTTCAGACAATCTTGAACCATTTTCTCACAATGTGTAAGGAATGTTGAAACCGTTCATCAACTACCTGACAATGCAAGTTATGGCATATTATAATCAAGAACATTGCAACTGCTTCCTCTAAACTAATTTTTTTACCATCACATAACTTGCCAACTTCCTTTAAAGTTTCACAAATTTATAAATACATCTTTCTTTATTTTGATGTTCTCATAACATCAAGCTTCATGACTAACTAAAATTTCTATAATATACATATTACCTGCAAACATAAATGTCCTACATGGTGTTTTATAAATAAAACAATTTTCATATTTCATGATGGTCAACAGGGATGGGAATGGGCTAAGCTAGGGGCTAAACAGGCCAGGTCTATATTATAATTTTGAGCCCAACCAAGCCTATTATATTGTCAAAGGCAAAATATTAAGGCTCGACCTGGCCTTTTTATAGGCCTATTTAGCCTGAAAGCCTATTTACAGGCCTCTTTATTCATAAGCCATATAATAAGCCAACAGGTCATCGAATTTTAACTCTTTAAATAGGCCAAAAGGCCAAAAATCCTTGTAAACAAACAATAATCCACTAGATAAAAAATAATCAAATCCTGAAAATATAAATAGATCCATTCAAAATACAATAATCCACATACCACAAATATGATGAGGCTCTGTTTCTTTATATCCAATAATCCACATAGAGTAATAACTATAGTAGTGGCTCCTTTTAAGTGATGATGCAAAAGTATAATGAGGCTCTGTTTCTTTATATGCAGTGAAGGTAGTTTTGGACTTCGTAGCTAAGGACAACAATTAGAATGTTGAATTCTATCTAGTTGAAAATCAACTATATGTTTCCTATCCTTCAAACCCTCTCGCTCAACAACATCACAAGAAGCCTTCAACATTGCGTCATTGTAGTTAATGTACTTAACACTTGCACGTACATTATAGATAATGTTCTTAATCTGACTAAGGCCAAAGACAAGTTTTCCTCAAGGTTTCTTATACATGAGTCATTGTATGATGAATTGACCACCGAAATTGAAAATACCTTGATTTCAATCCCCCAAGCTTTCAAACATTTAAAAATTGTGTCAGCCACATCAACTCCACGCCTTGAAGCCAGCACCTTCACAAAACTCAATATGCTCTTATGAAGTTTCCACCCTGCATTGATAAAATATCCAATTATGACCATGTATTCAACTACTTGATGACTTGATTTCCACATATTTGTAGTCAAGCTAATTTTTTCCACACTTATAAACAACGCCTTCAAGTTTCTTTTCTCAGCCTCATACAATGCTAAACAATCACTTCTTGCTGTCTTGCGAGTGACTTTTTGAAAATGTGCATTAGCATACAAAAAGCCACAGATTTAATCCTCATCTTCAACAATGTTGAATGGTTGTTCATGAACCATAACTGTAGTGGAAATTATCTCTCATCTTCTCATTGGAGTATCTAGCACCAGGAATTAGAAATGGATTAGATAAATTTGAAGGTTAAAATAGGATCAGACATTGTTTCTTCTGTGTACTCATTTGTACCCACTTTTCAAGCACCCATTAGCATGTCTCATAAGATGACTAGTACTTGAACCTAGATCACCAGTAGAAAATTTGCTCTTACAATATTTGCATACAACTTTCTTTACTCCCTCTTTCATTTCAACTTCATCAAAATCTTCCCACAACTATGAAGTTTTTGGCCTCTTCTTCTTAACCATAGCTTTGCTATCCACATTTGGTTGATCCTGAGTAGGTTCAATATTGTTTCTGTTATCTTCAGGTTGACTTGAATTTGGTGATAGTGTAGGGTTTACCTCATTCACAAAGGAAGAAATTGTTGTCATTTTAAGCTTCATGATAATATGATAAATTTATAATTAACATACAAAATTAGATTGCATATAATAACATAAGTACCAAAACAGAAACAATATATTATCCAAAACAAAGGCAACATTTCCATAATGTTTCCAAATAAACATATAAAATTATAAACAGATGTGCAGATTTAAAATAATAAATAGATAAACATCTCTATTTTTGTTAGCATTTACAATATTAATATCAACAATTCATTATCAATAAATTACCTATTTTATATAGTACTATGTTTATTTATAGTAATGTGTTGATTCAAAATAGCAACACAAATCCGCTACTAACAAGAAATTAGGTATCAGTTAATTTTGACCAAGTAGGAAACCCAGACTTTAAAGAGAACTAAAGCTACATCATTTTCAAATAGGACTGAAGTAGGAGGCTATGGTTGGATGAAGAGAAGAGATGAAGAAAAAGACGCAATGAAGAGACGAGAACAAACCTATGGCAGCGATTAGTCCAAGAATAGACCGGAAAAACGAGGCGATGGGAAGTCGTTGCGATGGTCGACAGTGATGAAGAGGAGGCGCAACTGCCAGCATTGGAAAGTGAGTGATGATTCGATGAAGGAGACTAAGGTTTGTGTTTGTTGTTCAGTGTATGGGGGAGTGTTCAACGACTCAGTGTAGATGACTAAGATGAGAATGAGAATTGAGAAATAAACTTAATTTATTTTTTGTTTTTGGTATGTAATGTACTTATTTTATTTTTTTTATGTATTTGGGCTGGGTTTTTTATTTTTATCTATATTTAATTTTTTAATATATTATTAATTTCTAACAGGCTGGCCCAACAAGATAATAAGGTTTTTTCAGCCTAAGCACAGTCTAATTGATTAAAAAAAGGCTTTTTTTCAGCCTAGACTTGGCTCAAATAAAAAGATTAAGTCCATAAAATCATCATAATCATCCAATTCATAATAGTGATCTATAGAATCAACCAAAAAGATATCTACGTGTTCGTATAAATGATTAAGTTAAATATTATCAATAAAATAAACCATTCAAATATTTGAAATATCACATCAATTAAAAGCATAACATACATTGATGTCCACCAAACAAGACAATGATCGCTTAATTATTAAAAAAAAAAACTATCACACCATAGAAAATTAAACAAGTCAACATAAATGTTTACTAAAAAGTTAAAAGTTAGTGACATAAAACACTTCGGGCTCGTTAGGTGGACATGATAGTCTAAGGATGGATAGGATAAGAGCATGATAGGATATGAAGCTGATAAACTATTATCCTTTCCAGGGTTTGTTGTACACCTGAAAAATCATATATTGATATTCAGTTATCTTATCCTGTGTTTGATGTGGACCAGGTAATAATAGGATATGATATAATTTTATATTTAAATGACAAAATTGTCCTATTTAGTTGATTTATATAATCTCTTAAATAAATTTTATTGTCTTATTTTATAGTTTATTTTAATTTTTGAAATCATAAAATTATACATAGATATTTTTTATAGGAAAAAAAAAGTAGTAGGTAGTTTATATTTTAACTAATAAAGATTAATATCATAACAAAATCACAAGAAAAAAACACATTAGTATATAGATATATATAGGGAGGGATGAAATGACACCGGTGTAACTTACACCAACTCTTACACCGGTTAATAACTATTTGTCGAAGATGTTTTTTATGAAACCCACCATATGATTAAAACTAATATCATATCTACAAAATTTCACATCATTCCGAATTTGTTTACCACTCCATCAACGTACTAAAAAAGTAGTGTAAATATAGTTTTAAAATATAGGAAATTAGCGAGCATTGCGATGGAGTACTAAATGATTCGGAATGATGTGAAATTTTGTAGACATGATCTATATGATAAGTAGTTTCAATCGTACGATAGGTTTCGTAAAAAGCATTTTCAACAAATAGTTATTAACCAGTATTAGAGTTTGTGTAAGTTACATCGGTGTCATTTGATCCCTCCCCTATATATATATATATGAGATGGATTCAAATGACATCAAGGTGTCAAAGTTCTTAAATGACACCGCGCATAACTTTTTATAAAAAACAAATTTTGCCGATCCAACCAATCAATTGAAAGTTTGTATAACGTAGATCAACTATGCAAAAATTCATACAATTTGAAAATTTGTAGGTATGTAATCTAATAAATGAAATTTACTTATATTTTAAATAATGTATTAGACGTTCAAGCAAAACATTCCGATAACGTATCAAATAGTTTTCAAATTCTATGAATTTTTGCATAGTTGATCTACATTATATAAACTTTCAATTTATTGGTTGGATCGGCGAAATTCTTTTTTTATAAAAAGTTTTGCGCGGTGTCATTTAAGAACTTGACACATTGGTGTCATTTGAACCCAACTATATATATATATATATATATATAATTCTAAAATAATTGTCATTAACAAATCACCTATGCCACAAACCATCAAAAGAAACCATGAATTCACAAAATGTACACAAAATTCATCAAACAAGCAAACAACTAGACAAAATAGAAATCAATGATGGCAAAATAAGCTAGTTCTATAAATAAAATCATTTTATTAGTGACTTCACAGATGCAAGATGGTCAACACTATCGCAACCCCAAAACATATGCAACCGATGAGGCATAGATAGTATTTGTTCTGCTACAGCAAAACAATGTTCTTCAGTTAAATCCATTGTCTTCAACTCATTCATAATGCGCCTAAAATCATCAAACACATCTTTACCCACTCCAAGGCGATTAGCAACACTTCCCATTCGTTATGAGCTTTTTTCATGGAATTTACCAAATTTTCCCCCAATTTAGATATGCTATTAGCAATTAGATCTGTTCCTCTTTCTTTTCTTTGATTAACTTTCTACTTTTGATGTTTTCTTTTAGATTGATTGACAGATATTGATTGGGTTATATCTACTCCAATATTGTCCTCCTCTTCATCATCATTATTTTGTTCTTCATGTTCTTTGTCTAGCTCCTCAACAACATCACAACGGGTAACATCTCCTTTACTGGTAGCACGATCTTTTCCAAAAGCATGAGCAAGCTTATCAAGATTCAAAATAGGTTTATTTCTATAATATTTTACAACTGGATGACTCTACAATAAATAAAACATTGAAAGTTTGTTAATTCATTATAACTAAAATATAAAATCATAAAAGGAAGTAAAAATAATACAATGATTAACCTTGAGATATTCAGTCCACACATGATCACTATCCACCCTAATCATCTTCTCATCATCCCATCTAAATCTAGTTTTATTCAGCATATCATAAATTATATTATAAGAATTTTTTAACTTTTTAATTGTAGATTCAATGTGAGGTTTCACCTTGATTCTACATCCAAGAAACTTTTTCACTAACTTTGTCTTAGTTGTTTTCAAGAATGTGGTTTGAATTGTCCATTGTCCAAGCTTCCAACCTTTGGCCTTTATTTACAGTTTTGACCAAAATATCAAGAAAGGCTTTATCTTCCTCCTTAGACCACGGTTTACAATCTCTCTTTTCTTGCCACTTTGTTGCAAAATTACTTTCAGATTCCATTCTTATCTCAGCATAAAATTTTAAATTATAAATATTTAATGCAATTTATTACAACATAATAAAAGAAGAAATAATTATGCTATTAATCAAAGTATACATACACAACATAACATTACCTCAAATACAAACATAAAGAGGTTCCAAATCTTTATAACATTAGTAATCACACCATGTACCTATTAGCAAGCCATTTATTCCACATTTGTGTTGCTAAGTTTTCTCTAAAAGCTGACCACTCCTCACTAGCCTCAATTGTATTCATAAGATCAACATGCGCAAATTCCTCATTACACAAATTTGATACTAAGTCTGCCCCCAATTGTTCTTCAATTGTGTCCGTAGGCATTTTTCTACTAATAAAATTGTGTAAAAGACAACAAGCAGTTATAATGCGGTTTTGGATTGTAATTAGATAAAAAGACCGACTTCTAAGTATATCCCAACACATGTTTAACAATCAAAAAGTTCTTTCTACCGCATTTCATGCCATCGAGTGTCTCATATTAAAGAGCTCTTCCTTATAAGATGGTGTATATCCACATCTCCATTCACTTGTATCGATAACCTCTATATGGAGCAAGAAACCCTTCACAATTTGTATACCCAACATCCAAAAGATAGTAGTATCCTATAATAAAATATAATTATCAATTACAAACATGTTATTATTAATTCTTTATTATTGTAACCTATGTATAAATGTGTTTGTACTTGGTAGAACTTTAAAATTGTTCCTCCTAGAAATGGCATCTCGTAATACCCTCAAGTAAGATGCAGATCCTTCAGGTAAGACATATAAATTTCAGATCCTATAACATACACCTAAAACATTGGTAGATATATCCCCTTTTTCTGTTATGATATCTTGGTTTATCAATAGTTGACACATTAACTTCAATATGTGTTCCATCTAATGCCCCAAGACAACTCTATAAAAACAACAACAATTTTAACCACAAATTAAAATAAGTAAGATACAATTCAACATCGGCTTACCTTAAACCATTTCCATCTTTCATCTGAGCAATCTTCTAATGTAATCTAAGAAGTGTTTCTTGCAATCGTAAGACTTCATTTAACACCTTATTAAAATATCTATTAACTATTTCTCCGGATCGTTTAAATAGAAACTTAATAACACTCTTTTAAATGGTGTGCTAAAATGTGCAAGAACATTGCTGCTTGTTCTTCAATACTTATTAGTCCATCCACTTTTAATTTATATTAATTTTGAAGGAGAACACATAATAATCAAAATGACCTAACATCCATGCGAAGCTGATCAACACAAGAAACATCATATCGATTGATCATTTTCTCTAAAAGTTCTCGTAAATATTCTCTAACGGTTGATTGTTGCCTAATTCTATGGGTTTCATAAGACTATAATGCGGCATAACTCACTACAATAAAAATTGAAAAACAAATACCAAGCATCTATAAAAACGTTTCGCTCCAAAATCAGATAAGTCATGATTTCAAGTTGCTCCTCCAAATTCATACTTACCTATAAACAACATTAAAAAAATCAACATCTTAAACAAAGATAAAAAAATGATTAAAGAAATACAATTTCAAATTAATGAACAAAGTTCAATAGTTTGCAACAACTATAGAGTAATATATAACATGCAATATATTTATAAAATAAAAACTAATCAATCATTCAAGAAGAAGAAAACAATTTAGGAATACGCATTAGGAAGAAAAAAAATTATTTAAAATAGATATGATATTGTTCAAACATGAAAGTATCTATTAACCATAATAGAAATTGACACAAAGGTGAGTGCAAAACATTTAGGGGGTGTTTGGTACATGGCATGAATTTTAGTTACTTTTGTATGAATGTCTTTCATAAATAAGTAGTTGTTTGGTAAGTTGAGTCTCATATTTGGTTAGCAATTAACTTTCCTAGTAAAAAGAGGGTAATTATATCCAAAATTTCAACTTTTCTAGTTAAGTTTAAGATAACCACCTATTGAGGTGGGAATCTTAAAACTAGACATCCTTGAAATCCTTCTTAAGAAAAATAATGAAATAACTAGTTTGTATAATTGTTTGTTTGGTAACCCATTTTGTCTCGTTTCATCTCATTCTCCTTCTATGTTTCATAACAATCTTAGAAGATAGTAGAAGTAAGATTTTTCTCCTTCTCCGTTCCAACCTTGTTTTGTTTGATATACCAACACACCTTAAGTTGTACATATTTGGGGTTGTACCCCAAACATTACAACCCCAAATATTACTTGGAAGAAAATAACCAACACAAGCATATCGAGCAAAAACAGGGATCGGCAGAGCAATGCAAGTAGAGAATGACATGCAAGAAAATCCAAAACAAAATCAAACAGAAGTAGTATAAGCACAGAAAAGTTAAGCAAAATCCATAATTAATTTATTAATAGAAAAGGAACAAAGTCCCACCCAAAACAAAAAGAAAACCCTAATCATCATTTTCTATGGAAGAGAATTTAGGTTTTTGACTTTTGATTCACTAACTTAGAGAATTGAAACCAGGTAAACATTTTCTTTTAAATTAGGAGAATGCAAGTGAATAAATTTAAATTTTCTATGGAAGATAGTTTAGGCTTTTGACTTTTGATTCACGTGCACGTGACAAAGCGAGAAGGGAAGGTATAGAGTAACAACTAACATGCCCCGAATAATCACACAGAAAAGTGAACAGAAGGAGAGAACTCACAGAAAAGTCAACGATGCATACAGCTTGCCATCGCGCCAAGTTAAAAAGGAAATGATGAATCAGGAAGTTAGGGTGAAGAGGAAACTATCGAAGGGTGAGAGAGGGAAAAATTTTCTTATCCTATCCTATTTGTTTCTAACCTAAGCCCGTAAGATAGTTAATCATATCCAGTGAGCCCACCAAAACAATTTATAAGAATATCCTATACTCCTTATCAAAGTCACCAAACAGACACTTCATCTAGACTACTTAGCAAGAGAATCTATCAATTCCTTCCTTCTTTGTATCCATTACTATAATCATTTGCCTTCCATGATCGCTTGTAAACTTTTCCATCAAGTTAAAATAAGCTTTAGAGGGAATATCTTTCATATTATTCAACAATTCCATGCATAATTTTTCCGAAAAGGATCACTTAATGGACAAGTTTCTTGAGTAACCTTTCCCTAATATCGCTCTTCCCTAGCTCTTGAAGTTATTACTATTTGACTCATTTATTTACTCCATAAGCTCACAATTTTATCTAACATCTCATTGTTAGAAGTTTTTGTCTCTTTACGCCGACACTCACTTGAAGACCATATTGCTTTCCTTTTGTTCCTAAGCTCTTTTAAATCATCCACATCATCGTGAGAAATATTAGCATCGACATGAACCTCCTTAGTAAGGAACTCTCCTTCCATAGCTCTCTCATCGTCAGAAGTTGGTGGCTCGAGTAGAAGCCTGAATCAATTTTCCAATTGTTGTACTAGAATTGAATATCTCACCGAAGATATCATAGTCATGCTCAAATCCATTTTTCTTAAAATTCTTGTAATATTTTCCTTTCTACAAATGAAAAATTGTACAATGTCAATACTAAGCAATAAGAAAATATTAAGTATAATAAACATATTTGTTAAGCTCAAATTTTACCTTGATTAAATTGTTCCATACTTCATCAGAGACATTCACTTTATTGGATTTAAGATCACATGTGACTTTGGTACGGGATAGCAAAGTCGAAAATTTACGATGCATTTTTCGCAAACGATTAAACTTTGACTTTGGCTTATCCAAAACATTATTTGTTTTAGTTATCTCAAGCAACTCCTTGTTCATTTCTTCTGAAGTTGTACTTTTAAATGTTGACCCTTGCAATTGCCCAATTTTCACCTTATCATGCATTTTTTTCAATGAAAGCCTATTCGTTGGCAGTTGGCCAATCCAAAACTTCACCCTTCTCACTTTTTCCTCCTATCTTATGCCAATAACTTCATACCAATCATGCAATTAGAAAGCTTAACTTATGCCGTCAATTAAGACCACACATGCACCTTAAGTAAACCAAATACAAATAAAGTTATGCAATGTATTAACCTTCCTTTTATTTTGCATAGAGTTAATAATTCACATTAGGCCAATTTTACTTGATTAGAAAACATTAGATATGATGTTGTAAAAATTAAATATTATATTACCTCAGGAATAGTTCTTTATTAATTTGAATCATAAGATCAACTATTATATTTCTAGAAACAGTTTTTTTCTTAGGCGTATGTTCTTCCTAAGTCCTAAGTAATGTATATATCAACTAATGAAAGCCAACTAGATGAAGAAAAAAAAAGCATTATATTCTCTCATAATTGTTAACATATAATATTGGCAAAAATACTCTTTTGGTTCTCTATCTTAAGGATCTGATTCAATTTGGTCCTCCAACTTTTTTTTGATTCAATTTGGTCTTCGAAGTATACAAACAGATTCACGTTTACCCTAACTGCTAATCACCCGTTAAAACTTAAAAGAGACATCCTACGTGGCACTTGACGCTGTAATCTCTTTCTTACGTGTAAATAAGGGAGAGGCACATACAAAACAACGTCGTAGACAAAAATGAAGACGTTTACTGTGACTCCATTAACAGGCCTTTGGAGGGAATAATTTCACCATTCACCACTTACCGCCATTGAAGAGAAATTGATAGGGTTTCAATATCTAGTTGAAGATTGAAGTGAAGAACGAATGACGTCCTTGGATTCAGATTGAATATTTAAGGTATGTTGAAAAAGTTCACAACTTTGTGTGCGTTATGGTTTTCATGTTGCGGTTTTTTTGGGTTTCTTAAAGAAATGTTTTTTTGGTGGTCCTCACATGGGATCGTGGCTCACATGGTGGTCACTTTTTCCATTATTTTGTCTTATTTTAAGTACATTTTTTGTCTTTATCTTTTAGGGTTAAGTTACGGTTATTTCTGAAAATGGGAAGATTTGCTATCGATTTGCACCATCAAGGAAGGTTTGTTGTCAAGAATGAAAAAATAACATATGAAGATGGTGAGTTAACTAAATGGGGTTTCGATGAAGATTTCTGGTCCTACTTTGGTTGTATTTCTGAGCTGAAGAAACTTGGGTATCCATGTATTAGTAAAATGTGGTATAAGATTGGCGGTGTAGCTTTGGAGCATGGGCTAAAGGAGTTAAGAAATGATGAAGGTGTCGCTGAGATGATGAGAGTCTCCAAGCATTTTGGGGTTGTGCAACTGTACTTGGAGCACCCTATCTCTATTCCTAACTTAGAACTTACACCAGACATGGCTGAGATCCTTGCTGAGGTAATGGAAGAGTTGTATCCTGAGGAAGGGGAAGGGGATGGAGTTGCTATGGATGAAGTTATGGATGGAGTTGCTATGGATGGAGTTGCTGATGGTGAAGACCATGAAGTGGTTGAGGAAGCTGAAATGGTTGATGAACCAAAAATGGCTGAGGAGTATGATTTTGCTTTTGACAGTGCAGAGACTGAATCAGTAGTTGAGTTTGGAGACTTTGTAGATGAACATGAAGATATTGATTTATTTGATAACTTAACTCATGTGCCTGTTGTTTGTAGTGATATTGGAACATCAAGGAGGTCTAAGAGGTTGAGGTCTGGACAGAGTAAGGAGAAGGGGAAAGGGAAGAAAACTACAAGTAGGGAGAAGGGGAAAGGAAAGAAGAAAGATAAGGAAACTACAAGTATGAAGAAGGGGAAAGGAAAGAATAAAAGAAAGAAATCCAAGGCAAGTTCAAGTAAAGGGAATGAAGAAGTTCCAATTGGAAGTGATGCAGATCTTAAAGATACTCTTGATCTCGATGGAGATTATGGATCAGATGAATTAGTTTCTGCAAGCTCTGATGAAGATGGGTTGCCTATAAAAATGAAAAGTTATCCATTCTTTAAGATGCCTAAGAAGATGGCTGATTATAAGTGGGAATTAGGGACTTATTTTTCTTCAAATTCCCAATTTAAGGAGGCAATTAAGAATTATGCAGTTCATTCTGGAAGGGATGTGAGGATTCAAAAGAATGATAAGAAAAGGGTTCAAGTGGTATGCAAAAAAGGGTGTGATTGGATGGTGTACTATGCTAAGTTACCTTATGAGGATACATGGAAAGATGAATGATGAACATAAGTGTACTAGGGGGTATAGGGTTCAGATGTTGTCTTCAAAATGGTTGAGTGAAAAGATAATAGATGGGGTGAGGGTAAATCCTAGTATCAAGGTGTTAGATGTAAAAAAGAAGGCACATAGGAAGTGGAACCTGGGGATAACCAAATCCAAGGCTCAAAGAGCAAGGAGACAAGAACTTGATAGGGTGGATAGGTCATTTTCAGAACAATTTACAAGGATACATGATTATTGCCATGAGTTGCTGAGATCCAATCTGGGGTCAACCGTACAATTAGAAGTTGAGACAGTTGATGGGCTGAGGAAAATGATCCATCGAAGCATATTTTCCAGAGGTTGTATATATGCTACAAAAGCAGTAAGGAGAGCTTTAAGAGGTGTAGACCCATCATCGGATTGGTGGACAACTCAAATGAGCAAATGCTACCAATTGCGATAGCTATTGTTGAAGGAGAGAACAAGAATTCATGGACTTGGTTTTTAGAGTTACTTATCTCTGATCTTGGGGGTCCCAATGCAGCAAAGGCATATACTTTTATCAGTGATCAACAGAAGGTAAATGCAACATTTCTTAATTTCCATCATCTTCATTTCCCGTTTTACTGTTATTCAAACGTTAAGTTTCAGTTTTACTGGGTTTTTTTTGTACATGGTTTACTGCCTGCCATTGAGTCATTAATCCCAAGAGTGGATCAAAGGTATTATGTCAGACACATGTATAGCAATTTCAGAAAGAGGTTTCCTGGGAAACAATTGAAGGAACTAATGTGGAAGGCTGCAAAAGCTACATACCCCCAAGAGTGGGAGAAATGGATGAGAGAAATGAGGAAGGTTAATGAAGAAGCTTTCAAGTACTTGATAAAAACCCCACCAAGGTTTTGGAGTAAATCTAGATTTAGTTTTAATTCAAAGTGTGATGTCTTGGTTAATAACATGAGTGAGACTTTTAATAGTGTTATTTTGGGTCCAAGAACTAAGCCTATTGTGACAATGCTAGAAGAGATCATAGTTTACCTCATGGAGAGATGGGCAAAGAATAAAAATAAGGTACAAGTCTATGAAAAAAATATCATGCCTACGATCTTGACCCGCTTGCAAACCAATAAGGATCAGACAAAGTGGTGGGTCTGTAGGTAAGGCAGTTGTTTAATTGTAGTTAATTATTCAATTTAGTAGATTCAAATTGGTCGTCTAACTATAATTAGTAGAGTCAAATTGGTCCTCTGCCTTTCCAATTAATATTCATTTTGATCCTGAACTGTTAACTGTGTTGATATCATGTGTTAGGATGGCTGAGGAAAACATTTTTGAAGTTACACATCAATATGGTGGGTGACAAATTTGTCGTAAATCTTGAGGCAAGAGTGCTCTCGTAGGACATGGATGTTAAGGGGAATTCCATGCTCACATGCAATAACTTGCATGAACAAGATGCACATCAATTCTGAGGAGTATGTTCCCATCTACTACAGGAAGACAATGTATGCAATGGTATATGGCAATATCATATACCCTGCAAATGGACAGAACTTATGGCCTATATCTGACTCTCCAGATATCCTGCCCCCACCAATCAGAAGGCAACCTGGGAGGCCAAAGAATAACAAGAGAAAGGACCAAGATGAGTTGAATGACCAGAGGACACAAGGGACATTGAGTCGAAAGGGTCTGCCTATGAGATGCAGAGTTTGTGGGCTTAGTGGGCATAATAACAAAACCTGCCCACTAGCTCCTAGAGTAGACCCTCAGCCTGCAAGTAACCCTCAGACTCAAGCACCACAAGCAACACCAGCACCCCAAGCAACACCAGCACCCCAACCAACACCAGCACCAGCCCCTGCACAACAAACAGCAACAACACCAGTAGCAACAGCTGCATCAAACACAGGAAGATTCAGGGCTAAGCTGTAGCTAAGAAGATCTGTTAAGAAGGCTTAGTTTGTATGGATTTGGGTTTAAGTGTAGGGTTTTTTGGGTTTATTATAAACTTGTATCAATGATTATGCTAGTATTGGTATTAAGTCTGTTAGCCATTTGGTTTGTTGGATTTGAAGAATGCCGCTTTTGTGTCTATTATATGGCATTTGTGTTCTGTTAATCTTTTGGACAAAATTTGTATCCATGAATTGAATTGGTATTGTTAATTATCTATTTCCTGGTGTTAATCTAGTTGAATTTATGCAATTCCCATGATTGAATTCACATTACAATATATGACCATAATTGAAACCGGGAAACAACTGTCATTACTGAAATTTCCATAATTGAAATGTTTCTCATATATTAATTGGGGAAACAAATTACATTACTCATCATACATCAGATAACAAAATATTACCTAATAAAGCCTCCTAGATACGATTCTGCTAACAAATATCCAAAGCAGAACCATACATAGTACATTAACAAAAATACTTAAAAACAATAACCATCCCAACACCCTATTTCTTATTCTGCTTTGCCTTAAGGAGTTCTGCAACTCTAGAATCATTCTAGTTTGCCTCAACAGCAAACATGAGGTCTCGTCAGTCTTCTCATCTTCATCAAACCAACGAATATAGTCACATCCATCTCCAAACTGAAATCACAAACCAAAATAAACTTCGAACAATTATTATGAATTTAATTGTTCTAATTGAAGACATATATTGGACGCAACTAACTTGGAAATTGGCACATCCCCGGAAACGTCTCCCGAAGTTTTCCGGCATCCTTGCAGTGCGAAGAACAGCCCTAATCCCACAATCACACAAACGCCCACCGCTTCTTACTCTTCTCGTCGTCCTTGAGCTAGAGGCGCCTGAAATTTTCTCTTAATTACTTTGAATTTCACAAAAGATTGATTCACTGTGTAAACCCTAAAGTTGATTTGGGGATGATTTGGGGCAAAATTTAAATGAAGAAGACGAAGATGAAGGCTTCTCCAACGGTTCAGTACACGTAGGAAAGAGATTACAACATCAAGTGCCATGTAGGATGTCTCTGTTAAGTTTTGACGGGTGGTTAACAGTTAGGCTAAACGTGAATTTGTTTGTACACTTCGAGGACCAAATTAAATCAAAAAAAAGTTGGAGGACCACATTCAATCAGACCCTTAAGATAGAGGACCAAAAGAGTATTTTTGCCTATAATCTTTTTATAATTAATTACATAAATAGAAAACTAAAAAGGTGATTTCAACCATAAAATACATTCTTAGTTACACTTGGACCAACATGTAGTAATTTAGGTTGAACTGTAGCATGATGCGAGATGAAAAAAAAACATAAGAAAATTAGTTAAATAGCAAACAAAATCACTAATGAGGAGTCAATATGAAAGCCTAAAAGGTTCATTCGTCATGTAGAAAAAAAAAGCTGCTTTTAAAAATGAAATCAATTAAACCATTTATACAAATCCATATCTCTCTTATCTCTCTCGAAATCTCTACCTTTCTTCTTAATTTCATACATACATATAGTATACAACAAAATAATAAGCAAACCAAAATAATTATCATTAATAAATATACAAGCCTAACAAAATTCATAATAGGAAGCAACAACTCAGAGGAAAATCCCCACTTTAAAAATATGGCAAATTAAGCTAGAGCATTGAGAATGGGAAGAGATGTACGACGTATCTGCTGGATGGCCCGAACGCGAAGAAGAGAGAATAACGGCGACGAATGTTGGGGGTGCAAAGAAGACATGAAGAACGATGAGAATGAGTGTGAAATGGAAATATGGTTTCAATGTTATAGAAGAGAGAGCGTGAGTGTGCTTATGTCCGAGAAGGGTGTGCATATGTTGTGTTTAAAATTACAACATATGCCACCACGTTTTCAATTGTTTGAAAATGTGTTTTTCCATTTTCAATTAAAAATATTGAAAATGACGATATTTTATTTCTAGTCTTTAATACTTTGGCTATTGGATTAGCTTCAAACCAAGATAGGTTCATGTTTGTTTTTGTTTCTATTTTGTATAAAATTAAATCTGGCTAATGCTGAATAGAATTTTCTTATTTTTATGCAGACATTTCTTATAATTAAATACTTTTCATTTTCTATGTAGGATGAGATATACATTGATAGGAAGTTCCATGAATAATGGAAGCCCCATTTCCCTTCTAAAGTGACTCTCCAGGATAACCATGGTAACAAATTTCTAATTACAACTTGAAAACAAGGATAAGACTATTTCTTCTCAACTGGGGTCAACCAAATTCATGGTTATTATTCAGTCAAGGAAGATAGCAGGATTGATATAACTTGCTGTGAGAGGATTGTTTTTTACTTTCAAATGTCCATTCCACCAACAAGACCTATCATAATTGAATCTGATACAAAGATCAGTGATGATTCTGGAGATGCAGAAATTGAATTGGAAGACTTGGTTTACTATGGGAGAAAGACTTGGGCTAAAGAAACAGGAAAACAAGCATTGGTATGATTAAATGACACATTATCTGTTTATTGTTATTTGTGTTGGTTAAATCATATTTAGTCCATGTTTACTTCACATCTAATTATCATGTTCAACACATGTATTCTTAGGTTGTCCATGTAGAGATTGTCGACAAACATCTCTATCGCAATCAAGACACTATCAGTATGGTCAATCCTACTGGTGAGTTGCAATCTTGGAGCCTAATTTCGAACAAGGTAAGGTCTAAACAAGTACACTTTGGCCAGGGATGGTATCAATTTTGCAGAGAGAATCAACTACAAGAAGGAGATACCTTGAAGGTCTCCATGGACCCCATTCATGACACATGGCAACTGGTGATTGAAAAAGCATAGCCTTCCATCGCTAAATAGTTCATCTGATACTGTAGTCATTTTGGCAGTACTATTATAGTTGCTCAGTTTGAAATTAAACTATTATATAGTTCATATTTAAATTTTACAAAAATGATTTAAGTTTAGATACAAGTTCAAATTTAGTGATCATAACTCATTCATATTCTACAAACACGTTTCAGGTTCAGATTTAGATGCTGTATAAATAGATTCGAATTTAGTAAGCATGCCTTCTAACTTTCTTAGCATGGATGAAAACAAATATTTATCATTCAAATTCATGCTCGGATTTAAATATTGAAACTAGTAATAAGTTCATATTTATAATATGCATCATACAATGATACTTATAATAAACATATAGTTACTACCATGTAGAACTCATATTCAAACTTAACCAAATTTTATGCTTAGATCATCTATGATAAAAATCAAGATGCAACAATTATAGTTCATATATGAAAACAAGAGATAGGGAGAGAGATTAACACATTACAATTTATCCTGGTTCACCCTTTAATGATGTTAAGGGTTAACTCTTGTCCCCACTTACCAAGTGAGATTTTCCATTATCTTCTCAAAGATACAAGTATTATTCAATTCCTCTTCAAGCATTTTCACCAAGTATTCTTCACTCTACCACTCCAAGGTTCTTTTAGTAGTCGTTACATAGGCTTTTCAAGATAAATAAACTCAAACTAAAACTTAGGCCTCTATAGTTGAGTGACTTACATACATCAAGTATAGGAAATCTAGTTTGGGATTGACAAATACAAAAAAATGTGGACAAACAGTGAGATACAACCTTTGTAGGGTCACAATAATTCTAAGAGAAGGATAGGAAGTAAGACACTACGCCAAAAAAAGCCTTTAGCAGCGGTTTTTTTAGCCTTTAGCAGCGGTTGCGAACCACTGCTAATGGAGGCGCTGTTGTAGGTGGTTCACTCTTTAGCAACGGTTCCACAACCGCTGGCAAAGGGACACAAAACAAATGGGCCTGTATGTTTTAGCAGCGGTTTAGATCGCAACCGTTACCATAGATCTGTATCTTTAGCAGCAGTTATACATGGAACCGCTGCTATTGGTCTTTTTTTCATTTTTTTCAATTTTTTTATTTGTTCTATTATCTTTTACTTCTTAAAGGGGTGTTGCGAGATTCGAACTCGCGACCTCGCATTTAAAGCGAGAATCACCACTAGATCTAACACCCAACCATAAAAATAATTAATGAATTAGTTTCAAGTTTATTTATATGATAAGGTAACAACAAATTCGTCTATTCTTTAACCAAAATAATGCAAGACGTCTTGAGTAATTGTACATATATGATTTGTGCAAACTATCAAAGAATTCAATTATACCTTAATGTGCCAAGTTAGCATTAACATCATGTTCCTCAACACTTGTACCTTAGTAGTGTTGGCAAATTATCAAGTATTATCCCACTCAGTTGTGTTGGCAACTTGGATCACACCATTAGACTGTATGAAAAGCAAAATTGTTTAATAAAATTTCATTTAAGCTAAACACATTTTATTATTCAATTTAAAAACGCACGCCTTGAATTACCTTTCAGATAGAACTTGCAGTAGGTGTCATCCAAATTTTGTCTTGCACCTTACAACTTTGTTTAGTAGCTTCTTCAAATTTAGGAACCTTTCAAATTTTCATCATCAGACATACATTCAAAAATAAATTAAGTACTATAGTTGGATCACTAACTAATCTGCTTCTGTTAATAGAATCAAATGGCAGAATTATCAACAGACATCAATTATGTAAAATAATAAGTTTGACAAGAATATGATATGTAATCACAAATAGTTTAAAATTTTCTCAAACTAACATTTTTAGCATCACTTAGAATAACAACCAAGGGAGTGCCAGCCATGGCATGTGCAAAAGCTCACTATAGAAAAGATCTGAGGTCGAAGAAAGCAGCAGTTTAGACATTTCACTGTGGAATCTTGAATGTACAAAGCAAAAATGTTAGTTATAATACCTCATTGGAAATTTAGCAATACTGTCGTGTTTATAATTTGTAATATAAATGGGAACCTTGGAGGCCTGGAAAAATAAATAAGGCATCAAAATAATACAAAGTAAGAAATATTGGAAAACTATATCTCATAGAAAACTGTATCTAATAGTATTTATAAAGACAACTAGGATAAGATTTAAAATCTATTCATAGTCAGGAATATTAGAAAATTGTATCTCATAGCAAGGAAATTAATAGTCGAATAGCATATAAAGATTCAGATATCGGGCACTATTCTAGAAATCTTAAGTTATAAATTTTCTTCACTATACAAGAAAAACAGACTAAATCCAATGAAGGAAACAAAGTTAAGAGTTTCAACAAAAAATGACATTTTGCAAGTAATCTCAATGAGAAGCTGGGCATAGCTCCCTTCACCTGAACACAAAGAGCAGCTGCAGCAGTAAAATTGTTGAAGAATAGTTAGGCACATTTTGTAATAGCATTATCCTCACTAAGTTTTGCATGGAATGAAATTAAAATAGGAGTGAAAGTTGCAATGCTTACAGATAAAAACGTAAAAAAGAATTGGAGATTATAAAACTCAGGGGTTGGCACTGTAGAGCATACCTAGAGACAAAACTATCTAGTATATATATATATATATATATAGTTTCTCTATTAAAGAAGCAAGGAAATACAATCACAAGTATGATATATACGATCAAATCCACTAATAAAGAAACGATTTTACACCATATGCAGAATAAGAGTCACTGGAATTCGGTTATATGAATTATGATATTGATAAATCATGATTACCAGTATTGAATTATGTCAATTAATTTAACAACCAAACTGAATTTAGCAAAAACAAGAGAAAAAAAATGTTAAAGAGGAGTTATACATCATACTTTTTATCTGTACATATTTCTGAGCTTTCCTACTTTTTCATCCATTGGCTGATCAATCTTCTGATCCAAATCCCACATGCCACCTCTGTTATCATTGTCTTCATCAAACTCTACTGGTGAATCCATTTAGAGCTCACTTCAAGAACTGCCAAGTACTATATGCTATTTGACATTGCTCGTCCTCAGTTCCACTACCCCACACAAAAAATACAAAAAAATTCAGTAACTAAAGGTGAAATCATATTATGCAGTTACCTATACTCACAAACAAAAGTGAACTCATGAAATTCATTACTATTCAAACCAAGAACCCAAACAAACCTATCTAGAAAGACATGCAGAGTTTAAAAATTTGCAATTATGAGGAATTTGAAATTCAAAAGAATTTTGAAACTATTTAGTTTAATTTAGATTCCTAGTTTTTAGTTAGATGCAATTCCATATTAAAATTTCAAGGATTCTAAATTATTTTATCCCAACAGCAGATTTCTTCACTTCAAAGTACTTTAAATCCTCTGACAAAATGAATTCCCCTTAAAAAAATTTCTCCAAGCACAGATTAGTGATTCCATTAGCAACCATGCCATTCCATCATTGGAGAGGAAACAAAGAAAAAACCCAATTTCTAGAATTAACATAGTAATCTACACCATGACTGACCTAGTGTTTGCCAAAACTCATAAGCAAAATTACACCGAAGCTTACTTTCCCATGATTGACCATAAAAGATAAGAAGACCAGGAGCAACACAACCAAGAGCAGCTAGGATTAGCTTATTTTTTCTTTTCAACAAAGCATAGAATAAAAAAATTATTCAATTCGATATTTGGCTGAAACCTGAAAGCAATTTTTTTATTTTACTGCAAAATCAAATAGTCAATCTAAATATTAGCCAACATAAAAACTCGTTCATCAAAACTTACTTGGATTCATCACCGTCGCTTCTGCTAGAACGCTTCCTTCTACCGCTTCCTTCTTCAGCTTCACCCTCGTCATGCTTCCTCTGCTTCTTCCTCTTATCGGTGAACTCTCAATCCTTCTCATCCTCCCTCTCCCTCTTGCTCTTCGGATCCATTCCCAAATTTAACCTAAATGGTTTTTGTGGTACTTCCGTGATGAAATTCACCTAAAATACTAACTCACTAGGTTGTCGCAGAAGAAGGTGGCTGGGCTGATGGTGGAAGGATGTGGTTGACGGTTATGAGGGTGGCTTGGCTGGGAGAGGGTGGTTGGTGAGAAGAGGGAGATGGGCGTTGGTGGTTACAAATGAGAGGGAGAGAAGGACGCGTTCGAGGGTTTGAGCGAGAGACAATATGAAATTTTAAAAAAATAAATAAACTTAATAGCCAATGTCAACGGTTATAATATAAACCGCATGTATTGGGCCTTTTTTAAGTCTATGCCAGAGGTTATGCACTGAACCGCTGGCTTATGTAGCATTGGATTAGATGCAATCTAGCGTAGTGAGAGCAGTGACTTTCGTAGAGAAATGACTGGTATTTCAGCTCAGATTCATCTTTAGATTCTAATATTTTTGTGAAAAAGATAATTTTGCGCACCTCAAATTGCGCTTGTGGGCTTATATATGAGCTCAGCTGCATTTTGAATCATGCCAATCTTTTTCATAGTCTTCCACCAAAACATAGCTATTAGAATGTGTTAGAAAAAATGTTTATGGTATAATTCCATGTTGCTTTCTTTCTAAGCAACTAAAAACTATAGATTAAAACTTCATTCTGGGTTGCTCATGATGTTTCTTCTGCCTTGTTTTTGAATTCTTTTCTCTGAAGGTACTAATGTTGCACCTCTACTCTCTACATCATCAGATTGCGTTGAGTTTGAATATGAGGTACTCATCTTCAATTTGAGTATGGACTACTCAAAATCAATATATGAGGTGCTTTCTATTAATTTTTTGACCTAAATTCTTCAATATGAGTCCTTTGAGAAATTGCTATAAACTTCTTTGAGATGGTCATATCAAAGTTACTTTCTTAGCTTTTCCTTTGAGATATCTTTCTAAGGTAGTTTTCTTTGAAATACATTCAGCACCTTTAATTTGCTCAAGTGAGTCATATCATTCATTCTTAACATAATAACTTGAAATATTTTAATACTAGTATCTTGGAAGCTCATATCTTCAATCTTCATCTTTTCAAATCTAAACTTGATCTTTAAGTTGTCTATATTTGATTTTCTATATGAGTTGGACAATTTGAGTTTGTTCCTTTGTGACTGTGACTTGTTTCTTTCAGTTTAGGTTCCCATATGACTTTGATAAGCTTAGTTTGGATAGAATGTGCAATTACGATCATCTGAACTTTGATGGTTGAGACTATAAGAATGAATCTAAGTCTCCTCCTTCATCAATATGAGTTGTATTCAGTCAATTTGAAATCATATAGCTTTTTGTCTTGTTGAAATTTTATCAATATAAATTTCCTTTTTCCTTCTTACATGGTCAGCTTCTTGCTTGTAGACTTGGAGCCATATTTGCAAGCTTTCATAGATGCATTTAATGCTTTCTTGTACTCAGTCACCTATTTGTAGCTTATATAGAAAACAATGTAGCTACATTTCTTGCTCTATTTCTAAGATAAACATTTCTTATGATAAACTTAGAACAAATCTAAGTTGCTTTCATAACTTATACTGCATACTTAAACAAAATGTTAACAATAACAATACATCTCAGAAAGTCAAAATATTTTCATAGTCACTTTATAGGTTTGTGATCATTAAAATAAATCAGCTCAAAGGATTTTTCCCAAGAGGTAGATAGTTAAATTTCTAACCGACATCGGCTTCTAGAATTTTTACTTTACAAGACTACACAGTAAACAATTTACTTGACTCAATGAAGGATGCTATTGTTGGTGATTTTGTTGTTTCCAATAATTGGAACATGTCGATTTTTCAACATTTGATCCATATTGAATTTTGCCCAAAGATCAACAATGTCCCTCCCCTAACCCATATGTTGACCCTAATATCACTTCATGATTGTTAAACCTATATTTTACATGCTTTTTACACTACTTTACATGAGTATTTGTATTGAGTAGTGCATTATTGGATTGATATCTACTCGTTTTCCCCATTTTTTACATAGGATGTTAATTAGAAGGATAATGGATGCAATCATAATAATTGGAGTAGAACTTTTTGAGTTGGTAGTTGTCATGGCCACGTCTCACATTAGCGTGACCACACCTCAAGGTAACATTGCCATGCATTTCCTATACATAGCATCAGAAAGGAGGTGTGACCACGTTTAGTTTTGGCACAATCGTGTGACTGCTACTGCCATGTGGATGTCAGATATGGCCATGTCGAAAAAATTGTAGCACCATTAGGTGTCCACCCTGGCACGGTTGTGTGCCATCTTGGCATGACCTTGTCAGGATCTAAAGTTTCAAAACATGTATTTAAACTCCAAGGACGAAATTAAACCTGCCTTTTCTAATTACAAACACTCCCAAGTGTTGCTTTGAGTCGTTTTATCATCCTTTGGCACTCCCTAAGGAATTTGAAGGTGAACAACTCCAAACGATTATCAAAGATTGTCAACCCGCATCTTTAATCTAGATTTGATATCTTCTCTTTTCCTCTTCTCTTACTTATGGATTTTTTTGTAGTTTTTGATTTTATTTATGTTTTCTCTTCGAACATGAGTAGCCAAATCCATAACTAGGGCTATGGGGATCTTATGTGAACTATTTTTCTTTTAAGTTATTCAATTACATTTGTTTGGTTTAATTGGTTCTACTTTGGTATCTTAATCCCATGATTAGGAGTAAGCCACTCTTAGGCACATTTAGTTATTAGTCATAGATGACCATTCTCGCCTAATTAACAAAATAACAAAGTAGTCAAGCTAAGGATCATAAAGGACAAATTTATGATTCTATCTTTAAACTTATTATTGAATTAACAACCCTTAGGGTCTTTATGCTTTAACTAATTTCAATTTATTGAGTGACCATCTAAGGGATTAATTAGGGAAAAGATAGTTGTTAGTGAATAACCATTGACTAATAATTGAATTAGTAAGGATGGATAGGAATTAATATGATAATGTAATTGAAGCTAAATAAAGAGTAAAATAGATAAGTATAAGTGGACCCTAAATCCCTAGGTTTTTCTATAGGTGAATCTTTTTGCTTTCTTTTTATTATTTACATTGCGTTCTTAAATTCTCATCACACTTGTAACATCTAAATGGTCCCTTTCAGCTACGAGTTTGTTCTCTTTGAGCTCAGCGTTTGAGATTATTAGCAAACCTCATTTACAAGGCCTACATCAACTACAAATTTTTGAAGAAGTTTGGAAGTCGAAAGGACCACTGAAAGTTAAAATTTTTATGTTAACAATTTCTAAAAAGAAATGTATGCATATGAGATACCAAGAAGAAAATGCCTATTATAGAATTGATAGCGAACAATTATGAACGTTCTTCAGGATTGAGTGATTGTTTGGTTTTCCGTTCATTAAAAGTGAAAGTACTTTCACTTTAGATATTAACGATTATAACTTATTTGACACAAATTTTAATCACATTCAATGGATAGAACAAATTCTAACTTCCAATAAAAGTACTTTTACTTTCTCTTAACTAAAAATCAAACACATGTTGAGTTTGCCAGAATCATTTGGAACACCTTTGTTTCTTAACAGCAATCGACGATATTTTGTAGTATGGGTCTCCTGCATTGGATTTGCATAAATTTTACCAAACCTATGAACGACTTCCAGTCTGGCCCTTACTTTTCAGATTCATAGTGTGGCTCCTTTGGGAAATGCGCAATGAATGGATATTTCAAGGGATTTCTCTATTGGTCGTCTCCACTATCAAGAAATCCATAAAACATGGTAGAGATGGGTGTGGGTTTAGCCAATCTTTCTAGAGATACCCTTCGTAGGTCTTGCAAATCAAAGGTCCTTATCCAATAGGATATTGATCATCCTCATCTTGGCATCCTTATACGAAATATGGATGGATCTTACCGTAGTAGAAGAAACAAAGCCTCTTGCAGTGGCATTGTTAGCGACCACAACAATGATCCAATCAATGGCTTCATTTAAAATTTCAATCGATGCTCATCCCTCCATGTTGAGCTTTGGGGCCTGCTCAAGGGATCAAGTTTGCACTAACTTCCACGATGCTAAGGGTATGTGTCAAAATAGATTCCCGGGTGACATTGCTCTTGGTCGCAAACCCTCTTGACTTGGCCTATATTCATATGGTTTAGCAAATTAAAGGGTTTCTCCTTAATTGTAGAATTTGTGGCCCATTCTATGTTTTTGAGGAAGCAAACAAGGTACTAACTATTTGACCCAGTTGACTCATGACATCCCTATGGACTGGTTACTTTTAAGACCCCCTCCCCTATGTAACTCTGTTATTAGAGAAGATGCTTATGATGTTTGACTCGTTAGACTAGTTATTTAGTTGTATTATATTTCTTTGGTCTTTGCTGATAAAAAAAATATTTCTTTGGTCTTTAGGCTTCGTTTATTTTTTTTTTTTAAAAAAAAGACATTTGAATTAATTTTGTTATTTAGAAAAAATTAAAGAAGAATGAACATAAGTTATTTGAAAATTTAATCGCGTAACATATGGGAACTTTTGCTGCTTAAGAGAAACCAAAAACAAATTAAGTTGGTTTTCGCGAGAAAGAAAGTTATTATCGGCTACCCCTGGCAACAAACTTGTGCATCGCGTGTTTGATCTCGATGTCACGTGTATTCTCTCGTCAACCCTCGAGAATAAAAAGTTAATTTCAACCACCAACGAGAAGGACCAATCCGTCATCCCTTCACACATGGCTTCACATTTTCACTTTTTGTTGGAAAAGAAATGTGTCTCTAACAGCAATAGTTGATTGAGAAAGTTCACATACACAAATAAACAAGAGGAAAATATCTGATTTTTCGACAGTTATCATTAAATTAAAGAAGAATGAATATCAGTTATTTGAAAATTTAATCGCATAACATATGGGCACATTTGTTGCTTAAGAGAAACCAAAAACAAATTGAGTTGGTTTTCGCGAGAAAGGAAGTTATTATCGGCTACCCCTGGCAACAAACTTGTGCATCGCGTGTTTGATCTCGATGTCACGTGTATTCTCTCGTCAACCCTCGAGAATAAAAAATTAATTTCAACCACCAACGAGAAGGACCAATCCGTCATCCCATCACACATGGCTTCACATTTTCACTTTTTGTTGGAAAAGAAACGTGTCTCTAACAGCAATAGCTGATTGAGAAAGTTCACATATACAAATAAACAAGAGGAAAATATCTTATTTTTGGACAGTTATCATTAAATTAAAGAAGAATGAACATCAGTTATTTGAAAATTTAATCGCATAACATATGGGCACTTTTGCTGCTTAAGAGAAACCAAAAACAAATTGAATTCTCTGGTTTTCGTGAGAAAGGAAGTTATTATCGGCTACCCCTGGCAACAAACTTGTGCATCGCGTGTTTGATCTCGATGTCACGTGTATTCTCTCGTCAACCCTCGAGAATAAAAAGTTAATTTCAACCACCAACAAGAAGGACCAATCCGTCATCCCATCACACATGGCTTCACATTTTCACTTTTTGTTGGAAAAGAAATGTGTCTCTAACAGCAATAGCTGATTGAGAAAGTTCACATACACAAATAAACAAGAGGAAAATATCTGATTTTGGACCGTTATCATTAAATAAAGTTTGTCTATAAATAAAATAATGTTAACTTAAAAAAAGATATCAATGTTCTCATATTTTTTTGTTTAACCACACTTGCTAAAAATATTCGCAAATCTATTCTAATTAGCCAAAAATTTTACGATAGGGCAAATCTATTGAGCTAAGCTTTTCTAATGATTACTTTTGTGATGGACACTTATTGTACTAAAAATAAATAATTAGAAGATTATTTAACTACACATATAATATATAAATGATGTTAAAACGTAATTTTTTTTATAATCAACATGACACTAAGGTAAAAAAATCAATTACATTACAAGATGATGAAAGAAAATACAATAATCATCCCCCCTTTAAACAGAAAACAACATCCTGCGAGGAGAATCCAAAACTACCAAACCCCAAGAGAAATTAAAATGTAATTAAATTGACCAATCTGAATTGATTAACAAAAAATCAATAGAGCATAGAAATCCAATTTAAATTTTGTTATGTCAACTGATTTTTATTTATTTATTTATTTATTTTTATGAAGGTCGACTATTTTTTTTGTCATCCGCAATACTCAAAGGGACTGTAATTTATTTTAGTGGATTAAACATGTACCCAGGAGCAACCAGACAGATTTGGAGGCCTAAAACAAATATTTGACATGGGGCCTTTTAAAATGATTACTAATAATCAACTAAAATTATGTAATTTTTTTTAATATCTATTTTTTAATTTTTAAATTGTAAAATCACCTATTTATTAAACTATTATGATTAGTTTATCTAATATTTTATTTAACTATAATTGAGATATTATTAACGTTGGATAACATTTTATTGGTTTCAGTTGTGAAAAATTATTTCTGTTGAAACAATAGAATTGTTAACATTATAGAGAATACCAATAGAGAAATCAAACATGTTTACACCTAAAGAAAGAGAATGGATATTGCCACTCCTTTAGTTGATATTGTCACTCCTTTCATACACATATAAGTATAAAATATCTCTTATAATAATAAAGAAAATATTTAAAAGTGAGTGGCAATAAAAACTAAAGGAGTGGCAATATCAACTCCCCTAAAGAAATTGTCTTTCATCTTAATAATATGATATGCTATATTTAAGAAACAAGGGGTTAAGGAGATTTCAAAGATTCCTCGAGTAAAGTGGGATACTCAATGTATGTCACAGGTAGATGGTGGCCTTGCAGGGTCGGCCCTTGTGGGGGGCAAGTTGGCGCAGGCCCAGGGCCCAGAGGAATAGGGGCCTAAATTTTTTTTATACCTATACATATTATAAAAAAATAAAAATAAAGAAGGAAACATAATGCAAAAGAAGAAGAGTATGCATGAAATCATAGTCACAACACAAGTCATATTTCATAGAGAAGAAAGAGAAACCCTCTCCTTCCTTGGCTCCCTCACCATTATCAGTCACTGCTTCACGGCTTCAACTTGGTGCTTGGGACCTTCACACCGACAGCCCACCGCTTCACGCCACTGTCTCCACAGCCCACGACTCACCGCTCCACGTCAATCGCAGCAGCAAGCGCCAGCCCCCTTTGTCGAGCTGTGATGGTGACGCCCCCCGACGCCGTGTCTCTCCAAGTTCTCTGTCTCTTCGACCCATGCATTCTCACTGCCCAGTGCTCTCGGTGTCTCCTTAAGGCTTGAGGTAGTTGCATACTTCCTTGACTTTCATGACTCGTGAGTTTCATCCTCTATTCCTTTTAGTCATTGAGTGTGGAGTGCCTACTGCCTAGTCTAGTAATGTTAGACTATTAGGCTTTAGAATTTAAATGTTTTATTTTTGGCTTTTGTTAAATGTTATTTATTTTAGCAAAAATTAATTATTCAATTGTTTGTATCTTGTTCGCGATTGCTTTTATCTTGTTTGCCATTTTTTATCTCCCTTATTTTCTTTTGATAGGTTCTTTCCACTTTGTGTTATGTCATTTTTAATTGGTGCCCCCATCTCTTAATTCTAAATCCTCTAGTTGTTAGATGTTATTGTTTTTTAAGATGATGCCTACAAAATACTTGCCTGGATGTGAAAAAAGAAAAAAAAAAAAAACTAGTAGACAAACTTGTAAAATCAAAAAGAGGGGCCCTTGATAAATTTGTTACTAAAGTAGGCTCTTCTATTGATTTTGAGAGGTTGGATGTAGGTAATCTTGAACAATCAAATGAAAATCCAAATGATAATTTTGTCAATGAGGAGAGTAGTAATGTGAATGAGCCTCATAATATACAAGAGATGATGAACAACCAATCCCTCCTATTGATATTTTTTATCCTAGAAATTGGGATAATCTTGATAATACATCCCGAAAAATTTTAGTTGAAAAAGGGCCTAGAAGGGAATTGAATCTTGTGTTTCCTTCAGATAACATTTCTAGGAACTTTTCATATAATCATTATTCTAGAAAGTTGAGCAATGGTGAGATTAGTGATAGACAATGGTTGGTTTACTCGAAAGAGTTGGATACCATTTATTGTTTTTGTTGCAAATTGTTCAAGTCTAATAATAGCAAAAGTTCATTAGCAAGTGATGGATTGAGAGATTGGAGGCACCTTAATGACAAACTCAAAAAACATGAGACTAGCATTGAGCACATGAAATACATGAAGACTTGGAACGAGCTGAGAGTAAGATTAGACAAAAACCAGACAATTGATAAAGAGCTACAACATGAAATTATGAAAGAGAAGGAGCGTTGGAGGCAAGTTTTAGTAAGAATTATTTCCATTGTGAAATATCTTTCTAAATATAATTTGGCTTTTCGAGGTTCCAATGAGAAATTATACCAAGATAGTAATGGTAACTTTTTAAGATGTGTGGAGATGATTGCTGAATTCGATCTGATAATGCAAGATCATGTTAGGCGCATTGAAAATAATGAAATTTATCATCATTATCTTGGTCATAAAATTCAAAATGAGTTGATTTCTCTTTTCGCCCATGATGTCAAAATTTCTATTATAAGGGTCATCAAAGAGGAAAAATATTTCTCTATAATTAATGACTGCACCCCTGATGTGAGTCATCAAGAACAAATGACTCTATTGGTGCGACGTGTTAATATGTCGAGTAACAAAATCAAAATAGAGGAGTTCTTTTTAGAGTTTTTGAAGGTGGATCATACATCCGGAATAGGACTTTTTAATGTATTGATAAATGTATTAAAGTCTCTAATCTTAATGTTGGCGATCTAAGGGGTAAGGTTATGACAACGACTCTAATATGAAAGGAAAACATCAAGGTGATCAAAAGCGGATCCTTGATGTAAATCCGAAAGCTTTATATATGCCATGTGCTTGTGATAGTCTTAATCTCACTCTTTGTGATATGGCAAATTGTTGTCCTAAAGCTATTCTCTTTTTTGGTGTTGTGCAACAAATATATGCATTTTTTCAAGGTCTACTAAAAGATGGAGTGTTTTAGTTGAAAATGTTCCTAGCTTAACGGTCAAATCTAACATGATATGGATGTAGAGCCCACTTTTCCTACTAAATGACGTGTTTATAGGAAGAAACAATTTGATGAAGATGACCACAATGAAGAGCCTCAATCAGCCGAGGAATCCTTTAAAGTTGATTATTTTCTGTTTGTGGTGGATAAAGCAATTACATAATTAGAAATTAGATTTGAGCAATTAAAGACATTTGAAAGCATCTTTCGATTTTTGTTTAATTCTCAAACGTTGAAGTCTTTGGAAGATGATGAACTACAACAATGTAGCAATAAGTTGGTGGCTACTTTTTCTCATAATGATTCTTCAAATTTTGAATTAGATGATCTTTTGCATGAGTTGTGAGTGCTACGAATGTATTTGCCAGATCAATCAATGTCAGCTGCTCAGATACTTAATTTTGTTAGAACATATAATTTTATGTCAAATGTTTTGATTGCTCATCGAATCCTCCTCACTTTATCTGTCACCATACCATCGGCTGAAAGAAGTTTTTTGAAGTTGAAGCTATTGAAAAACTATTTGAGGTCATCGATGTTGCAAGAAAGATTAAATGGTCTAGCTATTTTGTGTATTGAGAAAGATATGCTTGACAATATTGATGTCGAGACCATTATTGATGATTTTGCATCCAAAAATGCTCGAAGAATGTGTTTTAAATGATCATCTATGTATTTATTCAAGGTTGGCACTTATAATTTATTGTTATTAACATATTTTCACTTTTTAGTTTATTATATTTTTAATTGTTCACTACATCGTAACTAACTCTCGTTGTTTCTTATTTATTTCAACATTAGGACTCGGGCAAGTTGTGGAGGATTTAAGGATGTAGACTTATAAATATTGATAATATTTTATAATACAGGAAATTTACTTGAAATTCGAAAAAATTTATAGAGGGGCCTCTTATTTTTATTTTGCCTAGGGCCCTCGATATGCCAGGACCAGCCCTGTGGCCTTGGCATTAAGAATGTGAAGCTCTTTAATTGGTTCTTTCTTCGAAAATGGGTGTCGCAATGTATGTCTTCGCTGGAAGCGTTGTTGTAGAGAATTCTCCAAGGAAGGTTTGGTCAGTTGTTTGGCTTCTCTAATGTTTCGGTTATTGATAGAAGGGCTTCTTGGTGGTGGAGGGATTTAGTGTGGGTATCTCAATAAGGTTTGAATTGGCTGGACGAAAAGTTGGAAAGTGGTATTGGTGATGGGATCACAATGATGTTGGGATGTTGTTTGGCGTAGGAGGCCATTTGATCATGAGGTGCCGCTTGTTTCAAATTTGATGGACTTGGTGAAGGGCCAACAAATTTATCTAGGTAAGGATGACCATTGGCAGTGGTTGTGTGATGATTCGGAGATTTATTCGGTGAAGACTGCATATACGTGTCTGTCTCGCTTGTTGGGAGGAAGCAGTCTGGGGAAAGTGTTGAATTCTCGGAGGTTATGCGCAGGCTATGGAAATGTAAAGCCCCAATTAAATGTTTGGAATTTTGATTGCAATTTTTTTAAAATTCATTTTTAAAGTTTTGCGACAGTGGCATGGTGTGGAGCTGGAATCTTTGATTTGCGCGTTCTGTTCGGACTATAGTGAAGATTCCATTCACTTGTTCTTATGTTGTCCAGTTGCGTTTAGTAGATGTAGCATGGGGCGTTGGCTTGGGGTTGTGGTCGTCCTTCCAAATTTCTTGGTAGCGCATTTCCTTGTCTAGTATGGTACGAGTTGCTTTAAGAAAGGCATGCAGTTTGTTTGGTATTGTTTGGGTGTGTGTTGTTTGGTCCCTTTGACTACAACGAAATCATATTATTTTTAACCAAGGTATGGTGGACCGTAAGGAACTCTTGGATGTTGTTAAATTGCGGTCACAAAAGTGGATTACTAATTCTGTCCCAACGTGATCTTTTAGCTTGCTAGAATGGTGTTCGAATCCTAATTTTTGCTCCTTGTAATTTGATGTTCTTCTAGTTTAATTATGTTCTATTTTGTTTTTTAATTTGTGTAATGGGTTGGAACACATCATGTACTCCCGGTAATAATAATGCTTTTGTCGGTAAAAAGCAAAAAATAAACAATGTATACATTAAGGAAAGAATCCAAAATAATTATGAAATTAAATATATCATTTAGATGTATATTTTTTTTCAAAATGATATATTTATATTTAACATATTTTTAAAATTAAATATATTGTTAATTTATTATTTATATTAATTAATAATAAAAAATAATAATAAGGAGCATTTTTTTCGTCTAATTATTTGTACCACTTGAAATCTTGAATAAGTAGTTTTATATTTCTTATATTTGTTTTTCAATTTTATTATAACTATTTGTTTATGAAAATTTCGAGTAAGTGTGATTCCTAACAAACTCCTACAAAATTAATTAGCGAATTTCCTTTCTTTTTTTCTTTTTTCTTTTTGTTAAAAGAAACTTTGTTAGGACTAGTTTTACTCTACAATTTTATTATAATTATTTGTTAAAAGAAACTTGTTAAAAATGCAAGGCATGTGACTCAAGTAGCAAAATGCATCTCCGGCTACTACCATCCTTGTATCTACATCACTTCACTTTCACTCTCTAAACTCACTCACATTTTCTCCACATTCTCACATTTTCTCAAGAAAAAGAAACAGAATCTCAGCAACCAAACGCTCCTGACTCTGTTTTCCATCAATAGAACCACAAAAATGGAGAATCCTCGATCATACTTCTTATCTGCGATTTTCTCGTTGTTCTTATTTTCCTTCCTCATCGTCATGGTGCTGCTTCCAGGTCAGTTACTTGAATTCGAGACAATCGTCGGTTCCAATCCTGGATACTCTGTGCCACTAGATCGCTTGCGAACAAAATTCTCCAGCGAGAATCAATTGCGTTCCGTTGGAAATGCCGTTCTCGTCCTTCACCGGAACAAATTCGGCAACCGAACTGCTACCGTAAGTTTGAATCGGCTTATAATCTGAAAAGTGACTCAATTCTTACGTGTTTGTTGATTTTCATTTTCATTTTCATATCCTCGGTTTCAATAAGTTTCTTAGCGTTTCAAAAGAGAAGTTCCTGTTACATCGATCATCGGTGTTAAATTGATGTTGTTTTATTTTACTTTCTTTTTTCTTTTTCTTTTTTTTTTTAATTTTATCTTCGATTGTGTGAGAATAAAAGTAAGTAAATGAATAATTGATGATGAATTTGTTTGAGATAACAGAGAAAGGAAGGAAATCAGCATCGCGCCGTTGGAAATGCCGGCATCCCTCACCGGAGCGAATTTGATCGAACTATTACAGTAAGTTCGAATATGCGTATCATCTGAAAAGTCATAATGCTTTCTGTATTTATTGATTTTCCTTTTCATTTTTCACTCCTCTGTTTCAACGAGTTTCTCGGCGTTTCAAAACTACAGTTCCTGATGCATCAATTATCTGCGTTGATTTTGCACAGTTTTTATTTTCTTTTTCTTTTTTTAACTATTAGCTTCGATTTTGTGAGAATCAGAAGAATCAAATAAGTAATGTATGATGAATTGCTACTGCAAATTCTACTCCGCGAGAAAACACTAAATGCTTTCTGTGTCCGTTGATTTTCCTTTTCATTTTCCTTTCCTCTGTTTCAAGGAGTTTCTTAGAGTTTGAATTTTCAAAATAGCAGTTCCTGTTGCATCAATTATCGGCGTCAATTTGGTGTAGTTTTTATTTTCCTTTTAATTTTCACTTACTCTGTTTCAATGAGTTTCTCAGAATTTCAAAAAATAGCAGTTCCTGTTGCATCAATTATCGTTAATTTTTTTTTTTTTCACTCTGATAATGTGAGAATAAAAGGAGGCAAATAAGTAATTGATGATGAAATTGTTTGAGTTCACAGAGGAAAGTAGGAAAAGTTGAAGAAGGACTCGCGGGAGCAAGAGCTTCAATGCGCAAGGCAGCAACAGAATCAGAAGATCGAAGAATCAATCTCACTGTGACTACCGCCGTACACGACGGAGGCGACGATCACTACATTCCCGCCGGAGCTGTCTATCGTAACCCCCGCTTATTTTACCGGTAATCCTTCCCGCCACCTCTCTTATGACCCGGGAACCTGAATATATAATCTCTAATAAAAATAATAATAGTCATAGTCAAATTAATATGTAAATATATGTACAAAGAACGAATATACAAATTAAAAATCTTAATAGCGATTTAGGAAGGAAAATAATTTTTTGAAAGTATGATTTCGAGAGAATTTTCAGTACTTATAACTTAATTAGTTCTTATATAATATCTACTTATCAGACAAGAACTTCAGTATATCTTTATATGCATATGTCTATTAAGTTAATTAATAGTAATAAGTTAAAAAAATGTATCCAAATAATTTTTCTATGAATTTTGTAAGGATAGACTAATAACTTGTTCCAAGAGCTTGCTCTCAAAGTTATATTAAATAAAACAGTTAATACATAACATCTGTCCTGTAAACTTTTAAATATGAATTATGTTTCAAATTTTTAAATATCCATTTGACTAGTAAATTAGTCTTTAAATAAATGTTGAGTTAAATTGAACACACTATAATTAGGCCCATGTTTAACTGGAAGATTACACTCAGCTATGTCAAGTAATTTTTATTAATCAAACACTAAGTTAACTATTATTATTTTTTGTTTTGGTGAGACTATTATTATTATTATTATGAAAGCATCAACAGATTATTATTCACTGCTTTAGTTTTAAGTCACCGGCAGGGTAACATTTTGATGCCACATTTTCTTCTGAAATCCGTAATTGATCTTTTCTTCTGATATACGATAGGGAGGTTCCTAACCTAGGTAGTGCGCTAGTATTGATTCATTCGCTTCAGTGTTCCATAACATATACTCTTCCTTGTGAAAAAGGACACCTCTAAAATCAATTATGATACCTCTACTGCAAAGGCCCCTTTCCAACGAATTAACTTTTTTATTATTGCAAAAAATGGTACCCCCAATTTCCATGATTCATGTCTTCTTTCGTTAAAAAGAAAGAAGAAAGGATCATGAGTCATGACTCGTGGAGTGCTTGTTACTTAACCTGTTCAAACATACTGCCTTTGAAATTAAATTGGAAGCTTATAAGCAACCCATGTCGGATTATTGCTCTCCCATATTTGATAATGATTATTAGTTTCATTAAGATATCAATGCCTTTATTATATCATCTGGTGAATCATTCTGGAGTATTATATTATTTAGTTACGCTAGGACTAGGAACATTAAACAATACGGTCATATAAAATAACACATTCATTTGGTTTTGTTTATGCTATATATCATCGTCATTATTATTTCTACATGATTAACTGGCGTCTCGTGCCTGCTTTTTACAAGCCTCGTTACTCTAGAATTTAAGGCTTTGAGAGTGCATACTTTGCTGATCAAAAACAAGGTTTATGCTATATATCATCGTCATTATTAATTTATTATTACTACCTCCCTTGCAAAATATAAGCATTTAACACTTAAAAGTAAAATGTGCATGTTATATAAAATATGATATGTATTTATTCGTTTTTTTTTTATTTCATCTTTTATTTATTAAAGTAACTTATAACTAGTATGGTTGGTTCTAAGATAATGAGTTACATTTCTTTAAGGAAAATTTTTTAATAGAGCGATTAATGTTTTCAAAATTAATGTAACTACTTTTTTTAAACTGTGTGAAAAGTGTTTAAGTGCTTATATTTTGAAATGGAGACAGTATAGTTATAAATATTTTTTTAACCTATGCAATATAAAAAACTAAAAGTAAAAGATTTTTGTTAAGGAAAACAAAACTTTAATAAAATTATGTCTAACATATAATAAATAATATATTTTTTTTAATTTCTTAAGTGAAATATTGCACGGTTTAAAAAACCTTAATTATAATTAGTAGTAATTCATAGTACAATAGTTGAAAAGGTACAGTTTTAGTTATCATTAAAAATCTAAGAAATTAGATATATAAATTTTACTGAATGATGTTAATGATTGAAAAAGACAAATTTCAAATATCATAAAAAAAATGACAAATTTCAAACAATTTTTATATAATAAATGCTTTTAATAAAAAAAATATTTTTTTGATGTACTTAACTATTTTGATTACCTAAAAATCCACTGGGATTTTCACATGTGCCGAAAAAAATTAAGCAATTTTTTTTATCTTATTAAAAATAAAATAGTGTAAATACTTTTTTTTCTGGTTTACTTTATTGCCAAAATAACACCTTTTGCTGTACCGAATTCAAATCTTATCTATTTCTTTCAAGAAAGTGTAATTTTCTCTTTTCACTATATAACTTTTTGGTTAATTTAAGAATGTTTTCTCAATAACATGTCACTTATATATGTTCATTTTTGCCCATATGCTAAAAATGTTTTTCTCTTGATTGATACGCATATCAATATTTATGATTTTGATTCCTATAATTGATAATGTTTTCTGCTTTAGACTCTAAACAAATATTTGACCACATGTCTTTATTGTTAATATAATTTGGAGACTAAAACAAAAATTATTTTTAAGTTTAGGGACTAAAAAAAAAAACATTATCAAGTAAGGAGATCAAAATTAAATACGATAGAAACTAAAACAAAATTATAAGTATGATTAGTGATGAGGTTGATCTTCAAATCCACCAATCCAAATAGCAAATTAAAGAATCAAACTCAAGAAATAAGATATAGACTTTCATTGATGAAGAACACACAAAAAATTAATAAAAAGAAAACCAAAAATTAGAAATAGAATTAGATGAGAAAGTGGAATAAATTGCCATGCTAATTCATGAAACTAAAGATAAGATCAATACAAATTCACCATAATGGTATTGAAAAAAGCTACTGATAAGAATTTAATCAAGTTCTGAAAGTTTTCTTGCTAAGAACTGTCTAGGAAAATATCTCATACACATAAGATCTAATGAAAAGAACCAAAAACACCCAACATAAACAATGCATGTCCACGAAATTAAAACTTACTCATAAAAATTTAAAATAAAATTCAAACTACGTTATTACAAATTTTATATTCTAACATAAATGTTAAATTTTTCTTTTTGACATGCTCCTCGATCTTTCACTCATGATCTTTAAATTTTCAAGAGCCCCAAAAAGCTCCCTCCTGTTCATGGTGAGATCATGAGGGAACCGAAACAAAGTGTTTTAGTATAAGAACCAAAAAAAAAAGAGTATTATTAAATTATTAATATTTAACCTGACTTTTTTTCAATACTACCTACATAGATGCTCTGCATTTCTTATGACTCAAATAGTCTGTTGGGAGTGTAGATGAGAGGAAGTGTAAGTGAAGGATTCCACATTGCAACACAAAATCTTAAAGACATTAGGTGTAAGAGCCTTTTCACTTATAAACCCTCCACTTAGCTCTTAACCATCCAATGTGGGACTTCATATCCTATTTCATACTTGACTTTCAATACTCTCCCTCAAGTGTGAATCATCTTTCATCAATGGAATGACACCCTCTCCAGGGCACGTGGGTTGATCGTTTACTCAACGATCACTTTATGGGCTCCACACCCTCCACACGTGGGCGCCATCGGTCTCTTGCCAGGGCTAATGTTGTCACCGTCATTCTTTTTGCGGGACACCATTGGGAGGCACGTACTCATCTCGGTCACTGAATCAACCGAGCTCTGATACCACTGTTGGAGTGTAGGTAAGAGGGAGGTATAAGTGAAGGATTCCACAATGCAACCCAAAACCTTAAGGCATTAACTGCAAGAGTCTTTCCACTTATAAACCCTTCACTTAACTCTTAACCATCCAATGTGAGACTTCATATCCCATTTCACACTTGACTTTCAACGTAGTCAAATCAATTATTTCTCGAAGTCCTTGCAGAACGAAGTATGTTTCATCATTTTATTAGAAATTTTTTCGTTGAGATTAATTTCGATATGAGACATGTAATATGTTAATTAAGTTAATTTACTTATCAGAATTATTCCATAGCTTACCCAATAATATTCATCATATTTTGTGTTTGTTTTTTCTTCCCAATTATCTCATTTGTTCCCAAAATTTTTTACCCATATATTTGAGATTTTTTAATAAAATCATTCTTTCTTCAGTACTTATAGCTTAGTAGTGTCCCTTTATTTTATATTTTTATTTTCTGTATTTATTTACACCATTTTTTTTATAAATAATTATAATACATACTTATACCATCTTGTTTTCATTTTATTTTCTAGTTTTGGAGATTTATATAACAAATTTTAAAAATAATTAAAATAATTATAATTCATTTTTAATGTCTTATAAAATCTCTTTATCTTCCATTACTAACTAAATACCTACAAACACTACTTTTTAATCCTTCCTATTTCATCCTTTTAAAAAAATATATATAAAAAAATAAAAATACAAGAAAATGTAAAGTAAACATACTTTTGACTTCCACTTTGTTTTCTTTTTTTTTTTTGGTCAAGACTTCCACTTTGTTTATGTGCATGAGATATTTGCCTTTTCAATTAAGAAGGTCTTCTACTTCACAATGCCCTTACCAAAAATAGATTATCATTTTCAAATTGCAAATTACTTTTTAGGTTTTGTTGCAATAAGTTTTTTCTTTTTTATAACCACGGGTTTTCATCTTTAGGATAAGATTAATCCCATTCGCACTGCGTGGTTGTCATTGGCCTAGGAAATTTAACATAAGTGAGATTCGAACACAGGTTCTCCTGTTGTGGATTGCCCCTTCTATGAACTTAACGGAATCTTACACCGTTAAGCCAATGCTCAAAGTTTATAAGTCAACCTTTTGAATTGTTGCATCAATTTCCTAACAAGCTAAGATGAATATTGTGAAATTCTTTCATGTTGAGTGATGATCTCCAATTCTCCATCACGTATTCTAGCCACGGAACAATGAAAGAGGAATTTAGTGTATATTTGAATTACCTCATTTTAAAAAATTAATTACTTATTTTTATAAACTATGCTAAAGAACTTTTATAAAATAAGAAATCATTTTACTGAAAAATCACTTTTCCAATCACGCGCTTACTATCACAAAGGTCCGAATTGTTGTAGTGTGACAATCGCTATCCATCTAAATCATAATGCATCTTTATATTTGAAATGAGTTCAGGTTTTTGTATTTAAAGTTTTTTGTATTTAAGGTACTTATTGGTTATGTATGTTAAAAAAAATAGTTATATTAGATATTTTTTTTTTGTTATAGTGTATATTGATTACGTATGTTGAAAAAAGCGATTATTTGTTACAGTGTTTTTTCAAATTGTGTGGTTACACGTGTAGAAATATGTGGTTACAATGTAAAAATAAAAATTCAATAAAACTTCTACGTGTGTAACCAAATATTTTAATGTATGTAACTATGAGTATGAAAAACGTGAGGACAAAAATCTTTTTTCATTTTTAATTGATTGGTGGAACGTGGAACATCATCAATGTATGTGATTATAATGAATACCTTAATTTAATTAGAACTTAATACCAACGTGATAAATTAAAATTGTCTTCGAGTATTTTATTTTCCCTTATTGACTTTACTTCTTGCATAAATGCTTAGTATACCTTTTTCCTGCCGTAGAAAGCACTCAATCAAATCACAATGATTACTCACCGAAGTGGCATTAGGACCATGCATAGTGCATGATTTCATTTCATTAGTTAGACAAATTTATTTCCATACGGGATTTCTGAATGAAAAACTCTTTTTTTTTTCACTCATTTATTATTTTACTTTATCTTATTTTATTAATTTAATTTAGTTTTTTAAAAAGTTTGAGAAGTTCATTTGCTCGAAGAATTTCAGTGATAAATGTATGATATGAAACAGTATGAGTATACTAATCAGTACTCTTTTTTATTATTTCAATTCAACTTACGCGGTTTCAGAAATTATATATATATATATATATATATATATATATATTTATTGGAATGATGTGAAATTTTGTAGATATAATCTATATCTGATTCAATCTAATAGTGAGTTTTTTGAAAAAAAAAACTTTTAACAAATAGTTATTAACCGGTGCGTGTAAAAGTTGGTGTAAGTTACCGGTGTCATTTGATCTATCCATATATATATATATTCAAATTACAAAATTAAACTCTTTTGTTTTCCTATAAGATGATGTTTTACAATTTGATTTGTTGGAGTAAAAGGAGTATAACTAAATTAACCTTTTAGTAATGGCGTTCGATTCATGAGGAACTTCATGGACATTTTTTTCTAGAACTTCTATTGGGTGATACTATTTTTAAGTGAGATAGTAACAATCTCAACACTCAAGAAAACCTATCTATATTGGGAAGGTTTGGAAATTTTTCAAACTGGCCAACCAGCACAATCTGTCAATACTAATACTGTTGATTATTATTTTGTTTCCAAATTGTTATATTTCATTTTGTTCAAAAGACGGTAAATATTCTGACCCAATAACCCAATTCTTTGATTTTTGGTCTAAACCCAGTTATGTTATTTCATCCTAAAAAAAACCTTGTGATCTTATTTTGATTCGTGTTTTGAAAAGAAAAAAAAAACTCTTAAAAAGAGGGTTACACCAAACACTATTTTTGACGTAAAACAAATACTTTTGTTATGTCATGTCTTTCAATATATTTCAAGAAAAAAATCACTTTTGACAGAGAAAAAGAAAAAAGAAACAAAATGCATTTTTAATAGTTTCTTTTGACTACGGAAAACCCTAATCCAGTGTAAGTGTAGGAAGAGTCAAATAGATAGAAAAAAAGAATGAGTAATGTTAAACTTACTTACACCTACTACTCACCTACATTTCTTACCTCTCTCTAGTGCAAAAAAAAAAAAAAACTTTGATTTTTTAAAACTACTGCAGTAAGATATGATAAAAATCGAGAACAAAGAGAGAAAAAAAAATGAAGCTGCAGAAGTGATGTTAGGAAATAGAATGTAAATGTAGAAATATCATTTAATTACCACTTTTCAGTTCTTTATAGAGCACAAAGACCTTAATCAATTGAATTTGAATCTTAAAAGTAATATATAATTATCACAGGAGCTACATGGAGATGGAGAAAATATTCAAGGTATACATATACCCAGACGGTGACCTACCAATAACCCACGATGGCCCTTGCAAGGACATATACTCAATTGAAGGGAGGTTCCTCCACGAGATAGAACACGGCGTTGGAAGGTTTAGGACGAATGATCCCAATGTGGCTCATGTTTTCTTCTTGCCATTCAGTGTGACTTGGATGGTCAAGTACCTCTACACTCCAGTTTCTCGTGACCTCAGTCCTTTAAAGCAGTTTGTCTCTGATTATGTGAGAGTGATTTCTACGAGGCACCCCTTCTGGAATAGGACTCATGGTGCTGACCACTTCATGCTTGCTTGTCATGATTGGGTCAGTTCTTCAATTCCCTTGATTTTTTTTTCAGAAATTTTTACCCTTTCATATCCAATTTTTACTTGTTTTCTTTTCTCTGATGTTGAAGTATTCATGTCAGAGCTATAATTGAACCAAGTGATCACATTGCACTAGCTACACGCATGTGTGATCGGTGAATGGCGAAATTGGTTGTTTCTAAAACAGAGTTGTTTCGTTACAAATCACTAAAATGAGGTGGTTGTGATTAAAATTAAATATATTTTTTCATTTTAATCAAAACCACCCTATGATGGTAATTAATTTTGGAACAACTTCAATCTGGTAATTAGTTATAGAAACTGGACCAATTTTAACAAAGAGCTGTGATGCATCTATTAAATTTTGCTTTCTGCATGCCATTCATGCCATAATGACACACTTTATAGGATAACAATTAGTTTTTTGTCCCATGATCTTCTACATATCTTCATGTTTCACTGGACAGGATAAAAAGTTGTATTTTCTTTCTTTTAGTTATTTAAATATAAAAGATAAATAGAAATCACCTTTTTGATTGGTCATTGGTCCTTTTACTCATTTTCTTGATAGTATTTATCATGCACATCTTGAGTTTTGAAGGATGGAAATCAAGAGTGGAGAGCTTAATATTAGCATTGAAATTGATATTCATAATACTTTATTAACATATCAATGGCTGTGAGGGACTTGTGTAATGCACAAGTTTTTCTAGTGCGTCTAGGTACCTCTTTTTCACATGTTTTCTTTTCTCTCATGTTATCATGTCAGGGCTATAATTGAACCAAGTGATTAGATTGCACTTGTTTTAGGCATGTCTAAGGCATCTATTGCCTTTCTGCCATTCATGCCAAAATGTCTCACATTGTACATATTTGAATAACAAGTCTTTTTTGTCTCTTGATGGCCGAGACCTCATTTATCATAGGGCAGAGTAGAAATTATCCATACCAATCTCTGTTCTCTTTTATGTGTCAGTTAAAACTTAAAAAATAAAACATAATTAAAAGGTGATGTTCTCTCAAGTGAGGATATAAAATGATACATCATCATAACGATGATTTATGTAGGTAACCTCTATGATACTTGAGTAATGAGTAATCTATTTAGTGAATTTTGCTTTATGCCATGCATGCCAAAATGACTCACTATAGTTTTCATACCTCTGTCATTATATTTTTGGTGTTAGCTATTTGTATCAATTTGGTGGCATTTTTTTGGTACTTTTTAACTGGAGAGTGAACCATTTTGTAAATTTTCTGGTATTCATATTAAAGAAATTCTTTGGTATATTAAAAACAGTGTAGTTAAAAAACATGATTATAAGATATAAAGTGATAGTATTCCCTCATCATGTAGTTATTTCTTTTACTGATATGTCAATGTCAATTTCTTAGCAGAAGATATAACTCATCATTGTAGGAAATAGAATTTGAGTCCCACATGGCGACCCCTGTGGTACCAAAATGATTCATGCACAAGTAATGCGTTTAATAAATTTTTCTTTCTGTCATTCATACCAAAATGATTCATTTTACACATTTGATTTTGAATAACAACTAGTTTTTCATGTTCTTTTCTTCTACAGGGTCCTCATGTCTCAAAGGGTAACCCCTTTCTCTACAACACCTCCATCCGTGTCCTGTGCAATGCCAACACCTCAGAAGGCTTTAAGCCTCAAAAAGACGTATCCTTACCAGAAATCCATCTCTATGGAGGTGAAGTCTCTCCTAAACTCCTTACACCTCTACCAGAAACCACCACACATCGCTATCTCGCCTTTTTCGCTGGCGGCCTTCATGGCCCGATCCGCCCCGACCTCCTCCTCCACTGGAAAGAAAAGGACAATGACATTCGAGTCTACGAGTACCTCCCAAAAGACTTAGACTACTATTCCTTCATGCTTAATTCCAAGTTTTGTCTTTGTCCAAGTGGGCACGAAGTGGCTAGTCCGAGAATTGTGGAAGCAATTTATGCAGAATGCGTTCCTGTGATCCTATCAAAGTATTATGTGTTGCCCTTTAGTGATGTGCTGAAATGGGAGGCTTTTTCAGTGCAGGTTGATGTTTCGGATATTCCGAGGTTGAAAGAGATTCTAAGTGCAATTCCAGAGGAGAAATATCAGAAGCTTAAGGAGGGAGTAAAGGCTGTGAGGAGACATTTTACACTGAATCAGCCTGCTAAGAGATATGATGTCTTTCACATGATCCTGCATTCTATATGGTTAAGGAGATTAAACATAGGACTCAGATAGATCCAGTTGCTCCATTTTAACACAAAAAATGTTACACATATTATAGTGGCTATTTTTCTGACATTGAAAAAGGAATCCCATAGATATCATTTGAGGATAAATTGTAAACACCCCCTCTCCCACAAAATCTTATACATATTATAGTGCTTACTTTTCTAGATTTGAAATAGGAATCCCATAGATTCAAAATGAGTATAGATTGTAATGTCCATTTTTTCCTCCCCACAGTTGCATTTGCATATGAAATTTACTTTGTTTGATATGAACTGTTTTACAAGTTTACAGAATGTATACAATTACAAATGGTATAGTAGCCATGCCAGAGGATATTACAAAATGTTATTCATTTTGTAGTGGTAATTGTTTTTATGGCCTTGAAATAGGAATACCATAGATTTAATTTGAGAATTAATTGTAATTTCCATTTTTCCACCCCATTAGTTGCATTTGCATTCATATAAAGTTTACATTATTTGCTATGGAGTATGGACTATTTCTCAAATTTGCAGAATGTATACAAATAGTAGCTATGCCAGAGGATAATTTATCCTGCTGTCTAAACAACTGAATATGTTTAGTTATTCACACAGAACAGAAGAATATAAGAAAACCACCTATTTACACCCTTAGTGACACAAATGTATACCATAGATTTAATTTGAAGATAAATTGTAAACTTTCAATATTTTCATCATTAGTTAGCTGCATTTTCTTGTAAAGTTTACTTTATTTGCTATGGACTATTTTTCAAATTTACAGCAAATAGAAGCCATGCCAGAGGATAATTTAACCTGCTGTGTAAACTTGAATATGTTTAATCATACACACAGAGCAGAAGAATATACTGAATCTTCTATTTATAGCTCTAGTGATAGTGAGTGACAAAAGGTATATATATATATATATATATATATATTCTGAACTTCTGAAAATTGCCTAGCTTCCTAGGTTAATATTATACATACCCTCTTATTCTTTGTTACTTCCATTCCATCTAACAACTTCATAATTTGACTTGAACTAGCTACAACAACTACTTGCCTACTTCTTCTATTTGCTTATAACTATGACAAATTTGATGTATCTACATTTTTACTGTTATAGCATGAAGCCATGAGAAAGGCGTTCAATCTGAGATCTCAACTTTCCTCCAAATGAGAGAGGTGGAGACTTTTCTTCAGGTAACTTTGTTGTTTTTCTTCTGGTTGTTTCATTCTTGACATGAAGTGTGACAATTGGACCCATTTCTTTCTTCACTGATTTACTGAAGTATTCAATGTCAACCTCGTTTCCTGATATGTCCCTCACATAGAATGCATTCACTGATTTCTCTCCATGCGTTTCAACATCTGCTCTCACAACTGCAAGACCGTTCTCTCGGAGTACTCGAGTTATGTCGGAGAGTAACCCAACTCTGTTGTTCGCACATAACTCTAGCCTAACTCCCTGCATTTCAAGGTAAATATATAAAGTTATATTCATGCTAAGTTATATACTTTCATACTTAATCACTTGAAATTATAAATTATCAACGTTTGATGTAAGATGTAAAAGCCTATTAACTGAGGTCAGTGAATTTCCAGAAAATAAAATAACACGTACACTTGCATATTTAATATGAGTAAACTAAATTTTTTAATGGTTTTATCTAGAATGAAAAAATGTTCCTGATACCAAACACCACGTTAGGGTATATGGTTTCATGAGTCAGGTAGTAGTCACTTATTCAGAGAACACTTTCTCATGATTCATAAATTAAAGTAGTTAATTTCAGCTCTTGTATATATATGTCTTTGATTTTGCAGTGAAAAATGCTGGATTCAAAAAATAAGAGTTACTATTAGTTGTGTTAAAATGAAATCAAACACACAAACAAATTAGTTGTGAGATGATAGTAATGATAAAGTTTAAGGTGAATGGTTTTTACCTCGCAAACCCGGCGTTCTATAGCTGCTTCTAAGCATTTCATTACTCGTTCCTTCTCCCCTGCTGTGTTCAAAGCATATCCGTCTAAGTGTCGAATGAAATATTCCTGTATTAACACATCAATAAAACTGATTAATTTGATTTCAGCTGTATTCTAAATAACACTTAAAAATTTTCGCTCTCCATCGTCCTATTAACAATTCAATAAATTAATATCTATCAAATAGTTGAAAATGATAGGTCGATTATGCAACCATACATATTCATCGTTGAATTGTTAATAGAACGAATTAGAGTAAAATTGTAGTTAATTCCCAAAATAGAGAGCATGTGTTTCTCAAAATTTATGATACCATTAGACAAAGATTCTAAATTTGGGTTCAAAATGCGACATTACTAAACGAAGTGACATAAACCACATCCAACTTTATAGTGTTTTGCAATGACCGCGTTAACGTTGCGACTACACAAAGTAATTATCCAAAAGTTTAATTCAATCAAGAATAGATACATACCTGAAAAGCATAACCTCCATGAGAACTGATGGAAGCATGGAAAATCACGTACTGCATATCAATCAACGTACAAACAGTATCAAACATGAGTCTAGGACGATCATTACACTCAATGCTCACAATAGAGTAGCCCTTCTGTTCACAGCTTTCAATATTCACCATCCTCTTCTTCCTCCCTTTCTCTTTCACCGGCGTCTCGAAATCCCTCACCGAAAGCATCAGCTGGTGCAACCTCCGCTCCACGGTGGTCATCGTCCCTTCGCCGCCGCCAAGAAGCTCCGAGGTCTTCACGTCCGGCCTGTTCGCGCCGCCGTTGTTGGGGTTCGTCGTGGCGCGAAGCACCGTGGTTAAATGATCCTCAATGGAAGCCAGGCGAGAAGGGTCGTCAATGGCTGAGTTATTGGATTGGTCAGAGATGTAAGCCACACATGCTAGCCTTGCGTTGTGGCTCCATGCATGAGCTTCGACGATGTTGCAATGGAGGTCGGCTAAGGCGGCGGAGATCTCCGAGAATAAGCCCGGCCGGTCAGCACCGATCATCTCAATGGCCGTGTGCTGGTCGGCCGGGTGAACTAATGGGAATACCTTTGTGGAATAGGACTGCCTGTTGCTCATTGTGATCGAGGAGTTGGTGTTGTTTGGAGAGGATGGTGATGAGTAGCCTCTTGATCTTCCTATGGCCTGCATTTGTATGCGTTTCAGATTTACACCCTCTACCCTATTTCAATTAATATGTAAGAAAAAACAACACCACGCGAAAAATCAATTAAAAAACTAAGTTGTATGAAAAGTTAATTCTTGAGTAAATATTCTCTCCGTTTCATAATATAAAATCATGAAAAAAAAAATGTTGATGTTTTTTATTATAAGTGTCTAATAAAAATACTGGAAATATTTATTAATTTTTTATTTTACTCTTACTTATTTAAAGTAAATTATTGCCGGTAGTCAGAGATAATTTAGTTTACTATATTTAATTAAAGTAAAATTGAAAAGTAGTAATAAACATTTTTTAAAATTAATATATTAATCATTGCTATTAGGAGTTTATATTACGTAACGGAGATAGAGAGTATTTTTTTTTTTATTTTTGTTCCTACAAAATATTTTACTCGGATTTTTGTCTCGATAAATTTTTTTTTTCTATTTCAGTCATTTTCTTTAGGAAATATAAGAACCAAAATATACAAAATTTTAAAATGTATGGGACAAAAAATCAAATAGAATATTTTTCTGGGGTTGAAAATCAAACAAGTTTTTTTGAAAGTAAACAAAAAAGTTTACAAGTACTAAAATTGACAATAGTAAATTCTAGAGAAAACTTTTACTAGTTTTTTCAATCCATTGCATATATCAAAAATAGAAAATTTCTAATTTTCAGGGCAATTGGGAGAGAGAAAGGTAGCCCCCAGAAAACGGAAATTCACAGCTCGAAAATTGCAGTACCTGCTGGATGTAGTTAATGACTTTTTGATCGGTTATCTTGTTGCCACGTTCATCTCTAACATGAAACACTGCAAAAATTTGAAATGAATATCTGAAATTTAATTAGACTCATATATTAATTAAATTAAATTAAATTAAATTACAAATGCATATTTAGTTGAAATTAGAGATTCAGAACGCACCATCCATGAACCAGCCAGCATCAGATGAAATATAGCTTTTGCATATTTGAAGGTTCATGTCTGTCAAAACTTGCACCACTTCTAAAAGGAGACCCTGCTTGTTCACACTATCTACCTGAAAATAAAGAAATGATGATATGTTAATTAATTAATTTCCCAAAACTTTTGTCTTGCATGTTAATCACTAATTCATTAATATTATATTAACAAGAAAAACATATTGCTTAATAAACGTTTCAAATCAAGGTAAGCTTTGCAATCACGCCCCAACTCAAAGGTTTCGAGCAGTCGAAACCGTGTTAAATTGTAATTGTAATTTGCAATTATCAAGTTTAACAAGTCGTAAATATAATGGCAATTAAGATTTCAAATTGCATTTATGGTCATATTACTTCTAAATATGGTACATCTCGTGCTGTTTCAGCGAATACTGAAACCTTAACGTTGTAGCACAATGTCATGAAATAGGCTCCGATTATAAATCTTAACCGCAATGCGACACAAATATGACTGCAATTTAAAACATTGTTTGTATTAATTATTGTCAAGTACCACATACCTTCACCACCGTGCAATCTTCCAAGATTTCATTGTCAATGGAAACTCGGCAACTGGAAAATTAAAAAATAAAATAAAATAAATTAACAAGTGTGTTAATTATCACATCATCAAAAGAAATTGGGATAGAAAAACATGCACATTTAATTTTTGAATTGAATTTGAAAAATTAATTACTCACGGTGGACCATAAATTCTGTCAGGGAGAGTATCAAACTCAGGATCAAAATAAGGCCAACAAACTTTATTCATCATTATTCTTCAAATTAATTCAGAAATGTTGTCACAAGGAATTGAATTGAAACACTTCTTGAGAAAATGCTAATAATATTGTCGAATAAAATTTTTGAAAGGGAGAGAAGGAATGATGATGAGTTTAATTCGTGGCCTGGGATTGTGAAGAATTTGAAGACAATGATTATTGATAGCTGATGGCAAAATGGTAATAACCAATTCAGCACGTGCTTGAAGAAAAGAGGTATCAATTTTTATTACCGAGAAGAGCGACAGTAATTTGAGATCATTATTTAAACGTTTAGCCTAAATTATAGGATGATAAATGGAGTATTTTTTATGGAAGTTTGAATTTCTAACTTTTTATTATTTCAAAATAAAGTCAACTAACCTGAGTATACATACATATACGAGTTAGGATGATAAAATACTAATCCATATTTCTTATTATCTTAATTTATTGAAAAATGACTTTGAGCAAAACTATGTCTATGTGAAAAAGGATATGACAGACAAATCACCAAGAGAAAAGGAGATGTCCAAAATTAGAACAAGTAAGATAAAGTCACGTTTTTTGTTTGTTTTCTTCTTTTTATACCTTCCCATAATTTTCTCCTTATATGTTTGAGCTTCCAAATTAACAAATTAAATGTGCCAAATATTCAAGTAATATCCGAAAGCTTGTTTCCTCTTTTGTCCATTCTCTTTGGTAGAATTTAATACACATGGGTTGACTAGGGCATACAAAAAATTGAGGATAATGTATGTATTACTAATGTTGTTTTGCAATCTTCATCTGTTTTTTTTTCTTTTCTTTTTCCAAATCATTATCTGTTTTTATTTAATAACAAGTCAATTTTCATACTAATATATTTATTATTATTTTATTTTAATTAATTTAATAATATTTAAATATTAATATTTTTTGTATAGCGTTTGTTTCACGTATTATTACATTCCCAAGAATGTTAGGTTGAGAATGAACATTCCCACGTTTAGTTGCAAATAATAAAAAAACATTCTCAGGTAAATTTTGTTCCCAAGAATCTATATTCCTATATGATTTTATGAATTTTCATTCTCACCTAGAAATGTGGGTATATGCATTCTCATGACTTGGGTAACAAATTTTTTTTGACTAAGTCTCAAAATTACCCTCACAATTACCCTCCAAAAATTTTTATGTTCCCTCCAATTTGCTCTACCCTCCCAATTACTCACCAAAAGTTTTCATGTTCCCTCTAATTCGCTCTACTACTAATATGCTAATTGCTTAATTAACATTAGCTCTTCAAATTATTAGTGCAAGGTTGAACATGCATTTTATGACTTTATGGGTTACGAAATATTTTATATACTTTTACTCTGTTAAATAAATTACCACAAATATTTTGTAAAACTATGATTTATTTCCCCATTTTAATTAAAATTGTTTAGTAACATATAACATTTTTTAATAAAAGTCATTTTGATTTAATATGAAAAAGTCGAACTAAATTTTTTAATAATAAGTTAATGTTATTTATTTTTTTAAACTAATTATATTACTAGAAATAATTTTTAGAAGACATGAGACAACTAGGGTATTTTGATAATTACAACTTATATTCCTAGTAATATGTGTTATACACAAAACATACATTTTAAACATTCCAAGGAATTTCATAAAATATTCTCAGGAATAATAATTATCAACCAAGCAAGTTATGTTAAAATACTTGGGAATGATATTCTCATGAATATATTCCTGGAAAATAGATATCCGGAAATGCATTTCCAAACCTTGAAACAAACGCTCCCTTAGGGTTTAAAGAAAATAAGTCTCATGAACTTTAGTTTATACTAGCGATCATACCCATGCATTGCACCGATTGTTTTCTAATACTTTATTTACTCCATCCGTTCAGAAATATTAGTCAACTTTTGTAAAAAAAAAATGTTCCAAAATATTTGTCACATTTATATTATAATTGCTATATTTATTAATTTTTCTCACTTTTATTATTTTTATAGCTAATAACTATTGAGTAAACCTCAAAGTCAATGATTAATTTAGTGTACTTATGCACTTTTTGTTAGATTCTATAGATATTTATTATTCTTAATCCACGTGAAATCTTCTAAAGTGACAAATATTTGAGATTGGAGGGAGTATTTATTTATTACTATTATTATTATTACTATTATTATTATTATTATTTTGATATTCTTCTACTACCTTATTTTAATTTTGAGATATATTTTTTAAAAATAAAAATCTAAGAGCCTATTAAAATTTAAAATAGATTTAAATAAAGAAAAAAGAAGATACAACAAATTGCATATTTCTTTAAAAACAGTAGTAGTTGATCTTATAAAACAAATGAAAGCGCTTCATATTACAAAATCAATATGAAATAATTGAAAATTAAAATGAGAGGTTATGAATTTAAATCGACTAAAATTAAAGGAAATGTAACATTTTTATAAATTAGTTTAGTAATTTGAATCAAACATATAAAATACATATTTAATGTTTATTATTATTAATATGAAAAAATAATCGGAATCTTAAAACGATTTTATTATTAATAAGAGTTCTTAAATAACGGTAAACCTGATTCTCTAAATATTTCAGGGGTTTCTTTTTTTTTTTGGTAACAATTTCAGGGGTTTATTACCACTCCATTATATTTATTGCTTCTCATATTTAATATTTTATTTATTATATTTATATTTATATATTTATTTATTTATACTTTAATTTCATTAGCTAAAAAGCAATTTTAAATAAAAAAATATTTTTTAAATGAGTGACAATAGATATATTGGAGTAGCAATATTCTCACTCCATATTCAAATACATTAATAACATAAAATGAATTTATTTACACAACATTAATTCAATTTAATAATATAAAACATGTCTGCTAAAAAAAGTATTAAGGTTGTGCTTACTAAAATTAGCTTATAGCTTATGCCTTGTGGCTTATAGCTTATGTCTTATAGCTTACGGTTGAGAAGTAGTGTTTAGTAAAGCTAGTTTATGAAAGTTAATATTATATGAAATGACCTAAAATTAAAGGACATATAATAATATATTAATATTTAATATAATGAGATGGTAAAAAGATGTAATTACCCAAAAAAGACAAGGATAAAATTAAAATGAATTATTGAAAGCTAAAAGTTATAAGCTAAAAGCTATTTGAAATAATTTTTCAAAAGCTCCTAGTTTTTCATAAGCTATAAGCTTATAGTTTTTCATTAGCTATAAGCTTATCATACTAAACGAAGCTTTTTGACAAAAAGCTATAAGTTATACGTCTCTCAAAAAGCTATAAGCTCGTGTTGGTAAACACAACCTAAGTAGACTTAATCTAGTAAACTTTTAAATCATAATTTTTTTTAACTATCATCTATCTAAGTTTTAAAAAAAATGTAAAATAGGAGTTATTTAAGGGAGTTTAAATTATATTTTGTTAAAGGTTAAAATTATTTCTCATATTATATGTTAAAATAATAAAAAAAATAAAGTAGAATGTGTTCAAGAGAATTTCAAGTATACTTGGTTAAAAGGTAAAAATTATTTGATTGAATATTAATTGGTTAATTAATTCAATTATCTAATAATTTTTGTTTAATTAATATTTTCTAAAATATTTTTAAAATATTTATGGTTTGACTCAAGAACGCTAATAAAATGAGCATTTTTGAGGTTGTAGAAGGGCTTAAGAATCTTAAACAACAAATAAGAATAGCTCAATTGAGCAAGATCAAAAGCTTTAATAATTATAATAAACAAATAAAACTCCAAAATTGAAACACCCATATCTCTAACTCCATAAGCAACAAATTTAAGAAATAACATTTTTAGTAATATTGTAATAATATTGAAACACAAAAAATAATGTACACATAATCGTGTCAAGCTTACTTTGCTGTGCTAGAATACCACACGCTATTGTGTCAAAAAAAATCAGATAAAAAATCACATAAATTAATTAAATAAATGAATTTTCCTTCCTTTTAAATACCAAAAATAAAATCTGATTATGATCACATAAATATAAATAATTCAATCGTAAGTCCCACCAACTAAAAACACAATTCAATTCCAAAATTTCTATGTGATTTTTCTCATTCAGATGCATCCGAAGAAGATGGAAGGGATTAGCACCATCCCTATTGGGAGTAGTACCATCCTTTTTAATATATAGACTTATCATTATTATATATAAAAGGATGGTGGAATTTCCAAAATTTGGTGGTCTCACTCCCTCCCACCGTAAATTTATCACATGTGAATGTATACAACATCATTTGTGAACAAATAGTATTATTGCATAAAACAATCCAATAATATCAAAAAGATATCACAAGACCACGCGTACTATGATACATTATGTCAAAAGTCATATATATAGTGTTCATAGTAAAAGAGCAGGAGCCCAGCACAAATTCGGCCCAATCCAAGATCTGATGATGTATGTGGGGAATTAAAAGACAAAACATGTGTAGTGTGTGAAGTGAGGCTACAAAAAACGGAGGAAAAATAACCAGAACCATTGGTTGGGCTTTTTGAACAGAAATTGGCCCGATTTGGTTGGTACTAGCTGCACCTCCTGAGGTTTGTTGAAGAAGAGTCATTAAGATTTGTTATTGGGCTGGTGTAAAATTCAGACCCGAGACATGTGAAGATTCCACCGAATGATCCTGGGTTTCTGCTCCTTCGACGACAGAGACATTGACAGAGGAGGAGGAAGAAGAAGCTTCTGGGTTGTAGAAGCATGGCCATCCCGGATAATGCGGATGACTGGGAGGATATCCAAATCTGTTGTAGCACACGTCCTTAGTATGTCCGGTGCAATTGCAGTAAGCGCACTTTTTGGAGGAGGAGCTGTTTCTAGCGGTGTTGGAGTCGTCGTTAGTGGAGCTGTGCGTGGTGTAGGGACTGCCGCCATTGGAGGTGCGAGGTTTGCTGGAAGAGGCAGCATTGGCGAAGCTGTTTGGCTCGTCAGGAGAAGAGATGGGGATAGGGTTTGGAGATGAATTTGGTAAAGTGTTGGAGGCTGGGTCGGGTAGAGGTTGATCCGAGGCAGGTAAGGAAATAGGATCCGGATGGGTGTTGTCAGCGAATAGAGGGGAATGAGGTTTGGGTAATGAAATAGGTGGTGAATTATGCCTTTAGAGGCAAAATAATTTTTTAAGAAAAATTCAGGGTTGTTGTCGGAACGAAGAATTGGTTGAGGGGTTGGGGAAAAGGAAGGTGAGGGAGAGGGTGAAGAAGGTGAGGGAGACGGTGTGTGCTAAAAGAGCAGGAGCCCAGCACAAATTCGGCCCAATCCAAGATCTGATTTATTAGTTTTATTTTCCCTTATTTAGCTGTATATTCTTAGATAATTCTAGAACAATATGAGTTGTACATAACAGAATTATTCTTTTATTCTTTATGTCTTTTTTGGCCTTATCCTCTGTAACAACCTTGTATATATGTACCATGATTGGTATCATGAATATATCAGCAATTCATATACAATTCTGTGCAAAATATCTGTCCTTTTATGGTATCAAGAGCCTCTCCCTGAGGCCTTGCTGATATTTGCCTTTTTCTTCTGCAATGTCAGGCACTCCATCCACTACCAGCGACAATGCTGAGCCGTTTCCTCCATCAGCTGATCCTAGCCAAAATCCTTCCAGTCCCTTCTATATTCATCCAAGTGAGAACCCCACTAGTGTTCTGGTCTCCCCTGTCTTAACTGGTAGCAATTACCACTGATGGTCACGGTCCCTTCGTATGGCCCTCATATCTAAGAACAAGATGTCCTTTCTCACCGGCATGATTCCTGTTCCGGCTACCACCGATTCTCAATTTTCCTCTTGGGAGCGTTGTAACACTCTGTTAATGTCTTGGATTCTCAACTCCCTATCTCCTTCAATAGCTCAGAGTGTTATTTATTTTGATAAAGCTATTATCTGGACCGATTTGAAGGAGCGCTTCTCACAGGGAGATTTACTCAAAATTGCAGAACTTCAGGAGGATATTTATGCTCTCAAGCAAGGATCTCTCTCAGTCACAGATTACTTCACTAACCTCAAAGCACTTTGGGAGGAACTCGACAATTTCAGGCCCCAATCTGTGTGTTCTTGTGCTGCTCACACCTACCATCAACAGGATTTCATTATCCAGTTCTTAAAGGGCCTAGATGAACGCTTCAATGTCGTTCGCTCCCAAGTGCTTCTCATGGAGCCTCTGCCATCTGTTAATCACATTTTCTCAATGGTAATCCAACACGAACGTCAGCATCCATCTATCTCTGTTTCTTCTCCTGCTCTTTTACATAGCATGAAAATCACGATTGATTAAAAAGAAACCATTTGAACCAATAATCCACAATTACATATGGTTAATCCAGATCATATCATATACAAAAATAAAAGTCATGCCATTCTTTCAAATAACAATCATGCATAGAGAATGGCTGACGTTCAAAATTGAATTGTTCATAAAGTAACTACAATCAATTTGTGGCAATTCAATTTCAATTTGATTAATAAATAAAAATAAAACCACAGCAATTAAATTTTTTTCTATGTATGTCACGTGAATTCATAACCAAACATGCAATTTCAATTAATACCCGCATTGTAATTTTCAATGTTGAGCATCAAATGAAAAAAAATTGATTGAAGTAATAAATGGGAAAAAAAACTTATACAGTGAAAACAAAAAATAATAATTCAAACTCTAGAAACTAAGGATCTCAACGCCTTCCATAAATAATGACAATATTTGGCATTATAGATTAGGCCACTTATCCGGAACGTCTTAATGTTTTACATAAAAAAATTTCTTTTATTTCAAAGCATAATAATGAAGCATGTGATGTTTGTCACTTGACTAAACAAAAACAATTGTCTTATCCTCTTAGTGATAGTAGAGCATCTAAAATTTTTGAGCTTATTCATATGGATATTTGGGGTCCTTTTTCAACAACTTCCATTCATGGTGAAAAATATTTTCTCACTATCGTTGACGATTTTAGTAGATACACTTGGGTGGTTTTATTAAAATAGAAGGCGGATGTCCAAAACAATGTTCAAAATTTTATTGCTTTAGTTGAAAATCAATTCGACTCAAAGGTAAAATTCAGACCTGAGACATGTGAAAATTCCACCGAATGATCCTGGGCTCTTGCTCTTTATAAAACCTTTTGATCAACATTGAACTTATGTAAATTTCGCATAACTATATAAATTCACAAATGCAAATTGCTACATAATTGGATTTTAGCAAACATTTTAAAAAATATTGTTAAATTGTTAAAAAGTATTGCTACATCACTAAATATGTTGTCTTTGTGCATTTGCGACATTTTTGAGAAATGTTGTATCTGATGATGTTGCAAAAATATTTTAGTTATATTTAAAAAATGCTGCCAAATTATTAAAAAGTATTGTCTTTTAGTATTTGCAACATTTTTTACAAATGTAGTATTTAGCAATGTTGCTAAAAGTCAATTTTGTTGTAGTGTAAATATTGAGACAAACATCATAAACCTTATTCTCAAATCAATTTTGTGAAACAACTATTGCGTACCTAGATCAGGGGTTGTGCTCCACCGCATGTGACTGATTGCTCCTCCGTACTCCTGAATGGTGATGTGGGTACCTGCAAGGACTCGGACGATCAAATCAGTAAGAGCTAGGGTTTATATGTGAGGAAACTAGGAATATTGCATACCTTTTCCTGGCATGTTAAGGGAAGATTTATATCATCCCATCTAGGGTTGCATGCCTCCTAATGAGCCATTCGCAGAATTGGCTTACCAAGCCCATTTTTAGCAGATAGGGGTCTAATATCTTTCCCTGACATGGTATTGCCCCCGGTATGAGTGTGTCTATGTTGGTTCTGGGATATTGGTCCACAACAACGACATTGCTCTGATACCATTTGAAGGAACCTCAATCCTAACCCAACAGAACGGAGACTCGATGGACCAACATCGACATTGAAAAGATTCGAGTGAGAAGAGATAAAGTGGAAGCGATTATACCTGAGTCCATGCTGATTGAGAAAAGGAGTGATCTATAAAATCATGAGTGGTGACGTTCTTGCAGAGTCGTAGTCTTCTGACAGTAGACACAATTCCAAGGCCATTGGGAAACCTTTATGTTGACGACACAATTAGATTAAGCGTATTCTTAGGAGTCATAAGCTAGTGCTTATATAGAGTGTCGCTGATAAGTAACATGCCTGCCATAACCCTAATGGTCTATGACTACTAACTTGCCTATCATAGCAAGTAGTCAGACCTTTAAGCTCTACGTATAATAAACGACCTACTATGCTTAGTCACTTAATGGTAACTGTTGACGACTGAGGCCCACTTATAACCTGATCACTTTTGGGCTTTATACTTTATGTTGGTATATGAACAAGTTACCTTAGCGTGACTCATATGTCCATCAATCCCTACACATACATGTCCAACCACTTGTCTAATAGACCATAATCCCAACAACTTCTTCAATTCTTCCATTTAGAATGTACGTGACCCATTTGTTATGAAAACTAAAGGAGCTCCTTCGAAGAAGAAATATGGCAACAAGAGAAAATAATGTTCTCATTGTAATAGATCAAGTCACACAATCAAGACGTGCATCATGGCTGTTAGATCTACAAGATCATTTGAATTTGAACAATGATTCCTTGTGTGGTGATTATTCAAAGGCTAGAAGTGGAGATAATATTGTAAGTTTTGTCAAAGAACATGGGAATTAAATGGCTTTGGTTATATTTTTGGAAAATTGATTTTATTTTCTTTTTTTAGTTTTAACTTTGCTTATAATTGGAATCAACTTCTATCCTTGTTAATGAAAGATTATTTCTATGGGTGATTCTAGGAACCCCTTTAATGGAGAGTGTAAGTTTACCCTTCCAATGAAAAACTTCCAAGTCACTTAAGTTATAAAATAAATTTTATTTGATATTTTATAATTTTTGCTATTTAGTCCTTCTTACAATTTTTATTTTAATTTTTTTCTCCCTCTTTAACCACACTTCTAACCATCTGAATTTACCTTAGTTAATTTCATAATTCAAAGCTTCAATTTCATTTTCATCTTCCCTTCTTGTCTTCATAGACCCTCCACTTTGCCGCCGTCTTCATCTTCCCTTCTTCTCCTCGCAGACCCTCCACCTCGTTGCCATCTTCTCCTTCTTCATTTCCATCTTCATCATCGTCCTCCACCCTCCTCTCACGCACTTCACCATCGTCATCTCATTATTCTCTTCGCAGACATATCGTCATCCACCCTCTTCTCACACACTGCGCGGCCCCTGCTGCTCGACTCTACTACATCGACCTATTGCTCGTCTCTGATTTTTTTATTTCGCGAAAAAAACCCTAAATCTAAGGTACGATGGTCCTCGTAAGCATTCTCTCTCTAGGGTTTACGTTACATTCTACTCTCTTCTATATTTGTCTGTTTATGGAATGTGGATTTTTACCCTGTGCATGGAGTCCTGTTTGTTTAATTTGTGTTTATTCAATTTGTGTCATGGAGTCTTGTACTAGCTACTAGTCTATTTGGACAATGTTGAAGCTACTTATTATCAAAATTTATCTGATTTCATCATAACAAAGACTCTACTAGTACTTTGGTAGTGGTTAAGAACTGTTGGATATTATGAGTAACCAAGACTTTGCTATTTTCATTGATATGGAATGTGTGTTTTTACTCCATTGTCGTTGCTATGGAAACATCTTAGATTGATATTTCGGTAAAAAATTTCTGCGGATTTTAGTTTTAGTAGTGTATTGCTAACATTGGCAACGCAGAGCTGGATAACGAGCAAATTTGTGATAAATTGTATGAAATTCTTGCCATTATATTTGTTTGCTCTGATAATGGCTTTTCCAGCTTAATTTTCACATGCCATTTTCCTTTTCTTCTTTGTCAGTAATGTTTTATCATTAGAAAATAACAACTAAGGGAACTTGAAATTGTCGTGAAGTTGAGTTGTTGTTGATATTTGATATGGCGTGTGTTTGTGGTTGGATCTATATATTGGTTTGGCTTGATGTGAATACCTAATTTTCCAAAACATTTATCTCTCCTTTGTACTATTTCATTTTCTGTGTGATGTTTAATTGCACAATGATTATTTTTGGTGAAAATTGTGTTGTGATTTTGAATTTTGTTATTTGTTTCTGTTGATTTGTGATTCTGTTGTGTTTGTTTGGTTTTTCAGAAACAAGTTGCCAAGAAGGATGTGTTTTTAGATGGGCTGCTCTACCTGAGATTCATGTGAGTATTTTAGTTGGAAGGATTTTGTGAACTTCTTGAAAAACCATCCGGAAATCAAAGATATTCTAGAATCTAGAATCAGAGACGAATTCAGAATCACATACTGCCAACATCCTATGACTATTTTATTGTAGAATCATGATTCATATGTTTTGGATTTGTTTTGTTGTTTAGTTTTTCATGTGAATTTTGTAAAGTATAGTAGATTTCTTCAATAACTAGTAATTTATATTTATCATTTATGCTTCATGTACCCAATTATTATTATAAACATTGACATTATCAGCTTGAATTGATGCATATTAGCTTCAATTATCCTTGAATCTTTTACACTATCAACTTGGAGTATGCTTGAATCTTTGACATTTACAGCTTGAATTGATGCATATCAGTATAAGTCTTGATTGAAGTTAATGTTTGCATACTAAACAAAATTCTCTACCTGGCCTGCACATTTAAAATTTTTTTAGAAATTTTCTCTGTAAGTGCTTATTGCGTGATATATTGTAAATTTTCCCTGTAAATGCTTATTGTTTACCTGGCCTTCATATGATCAAGATATCATAGTCTATGGATAAACCCCAATGAAACTGTTTCTATATATATATATTGATATATTGATTTTTAATTGTTATTAATTTCTAAATTATTTAATAATTGTTGTCATATCTTATGTAGTGAAAGCTAAAATGATTCATAATTGACTATGCCCGTTACCTTATATTGATTTAAAAATGATATCGTTAAACCTTTACGTAACTTAAATATAACTTTGAGCAATGTAAATATATACATCGTATTGGCATGGTCCCTCCTCTTTTAACATGAATCATATCCAAAAATTTTTACAGTTGAATTTTCTGATTATGCCACAAGTTGATGAAACCCATAATGAAATACAATTTATTTCATAACGCTTGAGATGACAAACTGATTATGTATTCAACATTTTATTTTTCTGGGTTATTGATTTTCTTTGGATATAGACACAAATATACTGATTCTAAGTTTGTAAGAAGATTGCAAATGGATAACAAACACATGAATTCTTTAGAAAAGCCTGTTGATTGTGTGGATGGAGATAAGTTTGTAGTTAATGATGGTTTTAGAAGCCTAATTGACTTATCTGCTGATGACATAAAAAGTTTAGAATTTTCAAGTAGGGATCAAGGTGTTGAATTCTATTCTAAGTATGCCAAATTGCATAGTTTTCACATCCACAAAGATAAAGCCAAAATTTATAATGTGCCAACTTGTCTGCAACAAGGAAGACAGCCGAAATAAAAAACATTATGAGCATTAATAGGGTCCGAAAGCATAAACCACTAAGTCGGACAAAATGTCCGGCAAAGTTGAGGCTTGTATTTGATTTTAAGTTAAGTAAGTGAATAGTGTCGTCATTTGAAGAGGTCCATAATCATCGAATGACTCCACTTAAGTATGTCCATTTGAATGCCAAAAATTATTAACCGATGCGGATAAAGTTCAAGTGAAAATCCTACATTCTCAAAGTGTTCGAACATGCCATATTATGGGATGTATGGTGGCCCAAAAAGGTGGATATGCTAGTGTGGGTTTTTCGAGGAAGGATCTACAAAACCATTTTGATCAGATGAAGCATGTTAGAGTACAAGATGGGGATGCGTATGCTACATTAAGTTATTTACGAGCCAAAGCAGACAATGATCGTATGATGTTTGCCAAGTATACTACCACTGAAGACAGAAACCTCAATCTTTTTTGGGCAGATGGGACAAACAGGCTTGATCGTGAATGTTTTGGAGATGTCCTAGCTTTCGATGCAACTTACAAAAAAAAATATAACCATCCGCTTGTAGTATTCTCTAGTGTTAATCATCATCGCCAATCAATCATTTTTGTTTATGCATTGGTTACAGATGAAGCCACTAAAACTTACAAGTGGGTACTTGATAGTTTTTGGAAAGCCATGTCCAATAAACATCCACAAGCTGTAGTGACGGTTGGTGATGTATCAATGAGAGAGGCCATAAAAGTAGTCTTCTTGAACACAACACATAGATTATGTGCTTGGCATCTATACAATGATGCCTTTGATAATGTAAGAGATGATGACTTCGATAGTTTGATTTATGCAAATATTTCTCCTATTGAATTTGAGGAGATGAGGGCTAATGGTTGAAAAGCGAGGCCTTAAAGATCACAAATGGGTGTCGAGGGCATATGAGAATAGGAATTGTTGGGCAACAACATATCTACGAGAGAAATTCTTTGCTAGTCTCATAACAACATCTCGTTGCGAGAGTATTAATGCGCAAATCAAGGATTATGTTAAGAGGAAGAATACTCTAGTTGAATTTTTTTGCACAATTTGGAGAAGTCTTTGAGAGAATATAGAAACAATGAACTTGTGGCTGATTACAAGACGATGTTTACAAGGCATGCTTTGACAGCATTCCTACGAACGCTCGAAGAACATGTCGCGGAAGATTTTATTAGGCTGAAGTGAAAAATCAAATTGAAGAAATTGTTGCTTTAAATGTAATTTAGTAGTTACAAAGTGGTAATAATGTAATTATTAGGCTAAATCCATTTGGAAAGCCGTACTCATTTGATATGTTATATGATAGAAAATAATGGTTCATTTTTATGTCAATGTTGCCATTTGTGCTCTAAGGTTGCTACATATTAATTCTATTCCTACTAGCCTTATATCAAAGAGATGGATCAAGGATGCCAAGTCCGACTACATTGTATCAGACCCATCAGATAAAGTTGCATTTGAGAGGATGTCAATGGCACACCTTGTAGCATTGTAATCTGCATGCAAGAGGTTGTGCGATGTTGCATCAAAGAATAGTGTCCAGTTTAGAGAGGTTTTTGCTAAGGTACTAAAGTGGACCAACAAGTTGAAGACAATGGGTGATTCAAAACAAAAGCATCCTCCAAGTGATACACCGGTCAATGATCCTATAATTGTTAAGTGTCCACCTTTGAAGAAGAAGACTAGTAGGGCGAAGAGAAGTTCTTCTAATTGTAACCAAACGAGACATATAATCAAGAAGTGCTCAATGCTTGTTAAGAGTAATAATAAGCACATAAAGTCTGAAGATATGTCTTTGAATGATAATCGTTGGTCTACCAAAGATGCCTACAAAGCTGACGATGTAATTATCTAATTTTCATATTTGTTAATATATAGTTATGTTTAATTTCAACGGATCCCAACCAATTATTTATTATCTTATTTTTCAGATCTTTCGAAGCAGCCCAATTAATGAAAAAGAAAGAGAGATTGTTGATGGTCAAGCTATTAATCACGTCAATGAGGTATTCAATCCATAACATTTGAAATGTAACTGTTGGTGTCAGCTACAATGAAATTTTTTTTTAAAAGTGATGTTAAATTATATGTTTCTATATTTTTTTTTGTAGGAAAAGAAGAAACAAAAACCAAATAGAAGGAAGAAAGTTGATTTGTCAATGCCTCCAAATATAAAGCATGATAAAGAAAGATTTCATTTATCATTGGTATATATGTTATCAATTTTGAATATTGGTAATATTTTTGGTATTTTTTGCAATATGATTCGGTATAAGAATCCAAACGCGTAAACTTTGAAGGATTTCAAAGCTTCATCGGCATGCCTCAGTATACCCAATTTCCATTGTTCCCTCAATATGGTCATTATCCCCAACATCTGCAAACCCCATTATACCCTACTTATCTCCCAAATCATTTATATCCTGATGTGACATTTTCCACAAACACGACAAGTGTACCATATCATTCAAATAACAAAATTGATGAGTACTGGGATATTGTCCATAGGGAGCCAATCAGATTGTGAAAGTTATGAAAATATAAGTAGAATGAGTTTTCTATACAAAGAATTGATGTAATTTGTTTATGAAAACAAATGAATAAATCAAAAGCTGATAAAATGATCTTTGAACCAATTTCAGAATGAGTTGGGATTGAACTTCATTGATCAACTTCTTTGCATTTGTTTGAATAAAGACATATAGATGATTGAATTATGATTCTTGATGCACACTTATAGATCATTTATAACGATTTTTTGGTTATGAAATTCTAAAATAAGTCTTTTAAACATCGATTCCTCAAATGTCTAATAAAGTTATCCAGCATTAAACACAAGCGTATAAGCAATCGTTATGTCATCATCCAATAAAGACTTAGATTTAGAATCATGAGTGTAATGGCCAGTTAGATTCAAGCATTAAGTAAAGACTAATATTACAAAGATCATAAAACAAAATATTCATCTATATTTATATACCTAAATAAACTATGAAATATTCTTTATTATTGGCACTTAACATATCCTCAAATGAATCAGGTTTAATTTTTAATCAACTCTTTTTAATTACTTAACATGTTTAATCATTTTTTGCTAAATTAGAAATTTACATGTAGTTCTATGGTCAAAGACAACATGCTTCTGGCTCCACTAGTTGGCATGATTTATTGATTCAAGTGTCAAATAATGTTGTTCCAAGTGGTAATTTTTCTGTTGCTTGTTTGAATCTAATGATCCATTTTTATTTGGATTTATATTGTATGAATCCCTTTTTCTATTTTGATTAATTTATGTTCCATTACTCCTTGCAGCTAGTGTTTCAATTGACCTGGCCATAAAGTGATGGATGATTTCATAAGGTAACAACCATATTTTGTTATATAATACCATTTACATAATTTGTATTGACTTCTATCTGTTTACATACTATGTACATATGCAAGGTACATTCAAATTTAAGATCAAATTTATTCATTTGAGATAAAATTGATTAATTCCTGATAAAAGTTTGTAAAATGATTGTTTTTTTTTTGTGTGAAGTAGAATACAAGTAAATAGAATGATGCAGATGAAGAGGTGGATCAATTTAAGGTGGGTGAATTCAAGGAAGACATGGGTCAAGTGTGAGGTGGTCATATGACGATGGTTGTCACGTATGAACGTGTTATTCATTTTTTTTGTGCTGATATATGGAATGAAATTCCTTTTAGAGTGGAGATTCAATGTTTTAATATAATTTCATTATATTCTTTAGCTGGAACTTTTACTAAATTAAGTTGGCGTAGTATTGGTTTAAGTTTTTGCAAAGAACTTTTCATATGGTGTTGGTTTGAACTTCCATTACAATGCTATTGTCTATATTGTCAACAAAATTATGTTACAATATTAAGTAAAAAATTGTTCAAAAGTAGTATTCCAATTGTCGAAAACAAAAATATTTGACTAATGCTTTCTTTAAAATTTAGGATGTTAAGTAACTCCAACTTAAAAACCATATATATTATTCTTTTCAAATATATTTATAAATACTGAAGCTAAACTGGAAATTTATCAATACTAAAACTGAGTCAATCCTTATCATAAAAAACGGAATCAATTATTTTCAAATATATTAGATAATGGGACCTTCTGTAACCACTTTTTAATTCGAGTGCAGGGACGGAGGCAGCATATCAATTTAATTGGGGCCAAAATGAAAGGATAACCTTTTATAGTATTTGTATCAATTTAATATTTAATTTTTAGAGACAATAATATAAAAATATTGAGTCTTATCACATAATTATTTTTTTATTGCAAATTTCATTTTAAAAATTTTATATTATTAAATTACTTTTTTATATCAAAGAAATGTGAGAAATAATGATAAGTAATTTAAAAATGTTGGTGCAAAACATTTTTATCAAACAAATAAATTTTTACTCATACACAACTTATAAAGTAAAAAAATAATAAAATTGTCTTACAACTTTCAGCTTTTTTTTTAGTCTCTTATTTTAAACTTTTGCTTAAAAGTTGTTTATAAGCCAAAAATAAGTCAAGCCAAACGAAGCCATAATATTTATAAATTCCCTATTATAGACTAAAAACTAATGAGTATTTTTTTTTTGAAAAATTAATGAGTATCTAAATTTAATATGATAAAAATTAATAAAAGTGTTGATGTATTAGCAGAAGCACACTATGATCTACGGGAAGATTATGGTTAGAACCTCGGTGAGAGCACCAATTAAGAGGACAAATTTTTCTATGCCTAAAAGAATACTCATCTATGTTGTTAGAAGAAAACTAATATAATAAAATTTAAGTTAACAAAAATGAAAAAGAAAAAGAAAATAATACTAATAATGTTTAAATCACTTTAACTTGTCAAATTCCTTCTTTTTTTTTTTTTATTACCACTTGTTATCAGATCACTTGTTCACTCGACCACCACTTATTTTGGTTGCTATATCACCAACCAATAAGAGCAAGTCCAATGGTAGAACCTCCGTGGGAGTTCTTAGCAATATTTAATTATATAAATAGTGGGTCCCACATGTACATATCATTTTTTTATCTAAACATCTCAATCACTCCAATGCAAGTTCTTCACAAGAACTCTGACGCATGGGTCCCGCATATACCCCACAAATTAACTACCTCATATATATATTATTATTAATTTTATTCCATAATTTCATTTTCATATTATTTATACTAATAATATATTATGATATAACAAAAGAAACAAAATTTAAAAATTAAATATGCATAATTAAAAAAAGTACTTAATTAAAAATTAAAAGTACATAATTAAAAATTAAAATACATAATAATATAATTTAAGCAATATTCTGATGTCCAAAGCGTTCCCAAATATGCTCCACCAAATCCGCTTGAAGTCGACGATGAATTTGCCTTTTGCGAAGTTCGGCTCTCCTTCATATATATAATTCAAAACTAGGATGTGGACCATTTGATATGTCAGTCGTTGAGATATTATTGCTTGAATCATAGTATGATTGATCAAAATTAGCATGAGTCTCGTTCATCCTCAACAATCATATTATGCAATATGATGCATGCATACATGATGTTTTTCATAACATCCATGTGCCAAAAATATGCTGGACGACATATGATGGCAAATCGAGACTGAAGCACTCCAAATGCTCGTTCTACATCCTTCCTTGCTGCCTCTTGACTTTGCGCAAACAACATTTTCTTCGGTTCTTGTGGCATAGGGATAGTCTTAACAAACACAGGTCATTCTGGATAAATACCATCTGCTAAATAGTACCTATGGTGATATTGGTGGCCATTTATTGTAAATTGTACCTGAGGACCACTACCTTGCAAGACATCATTAAACACATTTGATTGGGTTAGCACGTTAAGATCATTGTTTGAACCTACGGTCCCAAAATACGCATGCTAAATCCACAAGTCTTGTGATGCGACTGCTTTAAGAATGACAGTAGGTTTAACATGATCACCACGACGATATTGCCCTTGCCATGCCATTGGGCAATTTTTCCATTCCCAATGCATACAATCGATGCTGCCTAACATACCGGGAAAACCACGTGCTGCTCCAATTTGCAATAGGTGTTCAATGTCATTGTTGTTAGGCCTCCTCAGGTATTCAGCCCCATAATTCTCGTTGAATCCCTTCACAAAATGCTCTAAACATTCGATTGCAGTGCTTTTACCAATGCGTACTTAATCATCAATTGCATCAGCTGGTGACCCACATGTCAACATACGAATAGTAGCTATGCATTTTTGAAGCGGTGAAAGCCCCCTTCTACGAATTGCATCTGTTCTTAGCCGAAAATAATCGTCATGATTTCTAAGGGCTTCTACAATGCGAAGGAATAGATGCTTCCGCATTCGAAACCTCGCTTGAAATTGTCCTTCTGTGTACACCACATTTGTAAAGAAGTAGTCATTTAACAATCAGTTATGTCATTCTTCACGATTGTGCTCTATGTAAGTTCTTGTGCGCGTAGTGGACGAAGTCGAGTTTTGCATTTGGTGTACAAGTATTTCTTCAATTGGGTCATTCATAAGATCATCTAGAAGCTCCCACGTATTCTAATGGTCTACGTGATCATGGTTAGAATTATCGGGATTCATGTTTTTGAGCTTCTGTAAAATTGGGAAGGAGAAGGCAATTGCAAAAATGGTGAATTTTGTGAAGATTGTCGTCTAACATTAGATTTTAACGAATAGTTTTTAACGAGCTACTTTTTCTACTGGCTAGTTTTTCTAACGACTACTTTTTCTGACAGCTAGTTTTGTAACAACTAGTTTTTTACCAGCTAGTTTTTCTAACGGCTAATTTTTCTAACGGCTAGTTTTTTACAGGCTAGTTTTCTAACGGCTAGTCTTTTACAGGCTAGTTTTTTAACGGCTAGTTTTTTACCGGCTATTTTTCTAACGGCTAGTTTTTTAAAAAATATATTTAATATTTAATTAATATTTATATTGAAATTAACACAATTTCATTAATACATAAGACACATTACATTTAAAATAGTGCATGTTACATAACACAAATTTAAATTAATACAAATGACATTAAATTATGGCAACCCATATCTTCTCCTAATTTCTTCACATATGAATTCATGGGTTGCTAGTTGGCGGGCATCCATTGTAGATGTGTTTCATTGCTATGTCATTCCTTTTAATTTCTTCCAATTTTGCTGTTGCTTCTATCTCCTTAACAGATGCTATTTTGACCATTACTTCAGTTCTTGCTTTGTAGGCCTCCTCCAATCCAGTAAAACTCTCCACTAATTTTTCTTTACCTTTTCTCTTTGCGGCTTTTCGACCAATTGGACGAGTTGTTGTAGGCAAAGGCGTATTGAAGTCACTTGTTGGCGTTTCTGGATTCGAAGACGAATAGTATGCCCTACCTGCAGAAGTCTTTGTCCTCTTTGAAGTAGTCTGGATTTCATCCTTCCACTTTGGTTCATCCTTCAAGTAACACCAATGCATCTCCATGTCGAACATGATCTTTTTTTTATTATCCGGGTCTTCCTTAAATAGTGAACGTGCTTTAGCCAATATGTCTTTTTCGGTCGCTACACTTTGCTTCAACCTCGTTGCCTCTTTGTAGCACCCCACAAACTTTTGAATTGTTCAATTAATCTTTTGCCAACGTGGTTTTACTTGGGTTGATGATCTTTCATTGAAATTCTTTTCACGCCCACGTTCATTATAATAATCCATAACTCTATTCCAGTATGCGCTGGATTTTTGATCAGTGCCCATTACTGCATCTTTAGAAATTTCCAACCACGATGCAATGAGTAGCTTGTCTTCTTCCTCAGTCCAAGTTTCTCTTTTATTTTTTGGAGTAGTCGTCTCCTCTGATTCCAGGTTGATATTTTCCAAGCCTATTTGAGTAGAAAATTGTGGGATTTGAGATTCATTATTTTCGTCACCTGAATATTGTGTAGGAGGAGGTTGGAAATTTTGAAACAGATAAGTTTGTAAATTTTGAAACAGTTGAGATTGAAAAGTTAAAAACGGATGAGGATGAAAATTTTGAAACTGATTAGGTTGGAAATTTGAAAACATATGAGTTTGGGAATTTTGAGATGGAGAAGGTTGTGAATTTTGAGATGGGCGAGGTTGTGAATTTTGTTAATATTGAAAATAGGAATTGTAGTTATGTTGATTGGGATCCATTGAGCAATAAAATTTCAGAATGAAGGAAAAATAATATAGAGAGGAAATTTTATGTACCAAACAATTCAAATGATCATGCATTTATACTACTACAATTTCTAACCATTGAAGATTGAAGTTACTGGGTTTTTTACTTTTCTAAACGGTAATATTGCTGTTGGGAGTGATGTGATTTCATGTTCAGCTCACCAATTTACTCTCCAAAATTAAATCCAACCATTGATCTCATCAATTGGGAATACACTTTTACCGAAAAAAATGGAAATACACTTCCAACCCATTCCTCTGATGCCATTCGGCCATTCACTCCTACACTCTTCCATTTACTCACTCTCTCAACTCTCTCTTCATCTCCCATCTTGCCACCACCACCACCTCCATTTTTGCCGGACATTTCCTCTTCATCTCCTTCTTCTCATAGCCACCACCAACCCTCTTCCTCTTCTGCTTCAACCTTGCCGTACGCCGCCAACTGCATCTCCTTTCCTATTCATCTCCTTCTTCTCATTGCCATCACCAACCCTCTTCCTCTTCTACTTCAACCTCATCGTACGCAAGTCGAAGTTTTGTATTCAGTGCTGTTCCACATTTGGGGTTTGTGTGTAGGATTTTTTTGTTTTTCATATTTTATTTTTTCAAATCTGAAATTTGTGTCGATTTCTTGAATTTTAACTTGCATTTTCTAGATATTTTTCGGAATTTTTGGATTTTTTGTGTGGTTTTTTTGTTCTGTTGGTTCATTTTCTAGAATGAATGTTTCGATCTGTTGGGAAACAATGTTTCTCTCTCCTCTTCACCCACCCAAAGAAACGAATTTTGGGCCCACTTTCTCTCCCTAGAACCGGTGCTTGCAGAAGCATCCCAGCCCTGGGTTCTTTCCATCTCAGCACTCTCCAATGTTGAGTTCTTGCTGCAACTGGGGTTCTTAGCTAAGCATCCTTCCTTAGAACCCTCATTGGACTTGCTCTAACAATGACACCTACTCCCCTTCTCCATCTCAACTGAACACTCAGTGCTCAATTCCAACTTCACAAGTCTAAAGGGGTTCAACAATTTTTTAAATAAAAAATGCTCTATAATGTTGAATGTATGAGGAGGGGGTAAATATCTTTTAACTAGTATTATTAGAAGGCAAATTGAAAATTTGGGGGTGGTCGTGGCCTCAACCAGCCACCCTTGGCTCCGCCATTGTTCGAGTGTGATGTGCAATGTCTTTTGTTTCCTTTCTTTTGGTTCTTCATGAATTCCATGTACATGTGGAATGAAGGGATGGCGAGGTCATTTATGAGATTATCATCAATATTTAATGAAGGGATGCCCATGTGGTTAGAACGTTAGCCCAATGGGCTTTCAGTGAAGATATGCACTACAAAAAAAAAGGCTTCAGCTACTGTTATTTTTTAGTTTTAACCACGGTTCTAACTGTGGATAAACCACTTCCCCACGGTTAATGAAACTGTAGCTAAATCATGCAAGGAGAATTCCGTTAACCACTGTTTTAGGCAACCTTTGTAGTTTCAATAGAAAACCGTAGGTAAATTTGCATTAACCACAGTTTCTAGATGTGGAAAATTTTGATGCATTAACCATTGTTCAAATTGACGTTAAGTCCAATTTTACATTTTACTTGACATTTTTCACGGTTTTGAACTGTGGTTAAATCCATAATTTTACTCCGTTGAAATATTATAAAAGCAAGAAGGAAGACTTTAGAGAGATCAAGATGTAATAAATATATAAAATATAAATAAATTAAAAGAGGGTGTATATTTTTCAAAACATATAGGGTCCTAATGTTATCTTAATGGATGGAAGGTTAAGAGTAATTAACCCTAAATTTAATTTTGTCAAAAAAAAAAAACACAAACACACCTAATCGATCCAGCAATCAGCATTTACATGACCAATAGTCATGAAGCAGCCATGAAGAGGTAATAGCAACAAAGACCAATCAGTAAAAGTCACGGAACAGATTTACCAACAATTTCAGTGCATCAAACATAGTACTACTAATGCATAAAATCCACCTACCAACAAAGTACTTTAGGGATAAAATCGAAGACTGCAAAACTTGTTCTACCAATGTTTTAACTCACTATTGATTTACTATGCACCAACAACCTAAAAAATCTAGTTAACCTAAAAATGTTGAACCATAATAGTAATACAAGATAGAATGAACAATTCCAAGTGTTTTCCTCTAGATAAATGCAGATTGTTATGAACAAGTTGCACACAAGTTGAAATTTTAATATGTTGTAGCTAAATATTCAGAGAGAGAAAGGTACCTAAATGTGCCATTTACTCAAATGGTTATGGAAGAAAAAAAACGATTAAAGTTATGAACACACAGAATAGTATTGACAAACAAAATTAGCAAAGATAATGAATAAAATAGAAAAGAGAATGCTCTAACTTCAGAACAGTGAACACATAGACATAATATTAATTTTTTGTTTGAAGAACTAATTTTGGGAAGCATTGTGTTCAGCACAGTATTTAGAGGAACAACAATTCAATTCAAAATATGACCAAAAGTACAGTTAACATCGAAAGTTATTCGATGGAATTCTATTAGTTCCACTTCCTCATGCAATCTGGTGTTCTCAAACCAGAATCGTCACATAGAAATAATGTGATAACAACTAAGTTAAAAAAGAGACAAGGTAGCTTGATCCTAGCTCGGGATTACATATTGATTCCCTAAAATTAAATCAAGGGTTTCGGAAAACAACAATTGAATTCAAACAATGTTAGGATATAAAATTCTAATAGTTCAGAATTACTACTCTTCTGGTTCAGAACGAGTTGGAGAATGATCAGCTACACTAGTTGGATCTCCATTTTTCTCATTTGTCACCTAAAATATAAAACAAAGCTATAAAAAAAGAAAAAATTGCATGATAAAATCTGAACTTATAATTAAAATTATAAATATTACAGATGTGGTTTGAAACATAGCTAGATTCGGGGGAAGCTGACCTACTCATAAAATAATTCATCACGATCTCAAATCTCAATCTCAAATCTCTTATTATATTCACCCACCATAAGAACAGTTGCCACGTCCAAACACTTGGGATGGAAAGGGGCCCAATCCCAACCCCAAACACAACCACAATGCTCTGGCCTCCCTAAAACACGTGCCAAAGAATCGTCGATGGATATATTTCAGGAAACTGATGAACTAGATTCAAAAGATTCGATTTTATTCTGCAAATTGACATGGTTATGATATCAGTTTCCAAAACTATAAAATTTTAAACCAATTACATCTATTTCATTAACAACAAAAAGTGACAGAGACTCAATTGCATGTATTACATTAATAAAAAACACTTGGATCAATATTACAAACTTCTTCCCCTTCTTGATCCGGTTTAAGCATTCCTTGTATATTCATGTAGAGGCTAATGTTCATTTCGTAAGTATTGGAGTGTAAATGAAAATGCTCTAAGTTTGAAGTTTCGATGATTCCACAACAAACCAAGAATCAAAGTCCTGAAAGGATAAATCAAGTGAACAAGCGCAGTAAACAGATCCGCAACAACAAAGGGTATACAGGATTTTAACTTATAAATAAATGTAAGTTTGATTAAGGCTCTTTGAAATTGAAACAAATATTTTTTTAAAAGGGTTTTAGAAAAATATTAAAAGTTAAGATAAAAATATTTTCAAAGGAAAGACCCTCCTAGAAAATTTCAAAGAAAATATTTAAAATTTGATTTCTGTAGGCTTCATATTCGAATATATATTCGAATATGGAGGTTCCATATTCGAATATGTATTCTAATATAATAGTTCTGGAGGGTGGAAAGGCATAGGCACCTTGTTATATTCGAATATGAAGCCTACAAAAATCAAATTTTAAATGCAGAAACACTATATTCGAATATGAAAGTGCCATATTCGAATATGAAGTGCCATATTCGAATATGTTAATGAATTATGCGCAGTTTTTATTTGCTGTTTTTGCTATCTATAAAAGGGGTTTCTGACTAAAAGTATAAAATACCCTTGCAAGCTAATCACTGTATTGAAAAAGTATTTTCTATCATCAATCTCTCTAAATCAAGGGTCTTGTGCTATTGCCTAAGGTTTGCTTTGTTTTTCCTTACTCTGTTTCTTTCATTAAACAAAGAGCCTTAAATCAAATATATTAGAGCTTCAACTCGTATCATTTACTCTTTTGAGAGTTTCATTGTGGTGAGTGTATTTTTAAAAGTGTAGAGAAGGTGAGGTATCCTTCTAGTTGATTGAAGGTGAGGTATCCTTCAAGGTTGTTTTAGGGTGAGGTATCCCTAGATTGAGGCCTTTGAAATTGGTGGGTATCCAATTGAAAAAGATGCTCTTAGTGTGTAAATTGTTGAAAAGATTACAATAATTCTCGCGTGGCGGAGATTCGTAGACTGGACGTAGATCACAAGTGGTATGTGACTGAACCAGTATAAAACTCGGTGTTATTCTCTCTATCCTTTAAACTCTGTTTTCATTGTCTTTTAATTCCATATATCAACTAATATATACCTTGTTCAAGTTTTTCTATAGTTTTTAAAAAGAATTTACGAAAAATCTTTTAAGCTCAATTCACCCCCCCTCTTGAGCATAGAGGCCCTTGTCTAACATGGAGCAATCTTTTCTTTTTTTGTTAAAAAAAAGTAGTTACTTCGTAGAGTTATTTAACACAATTGAATATCATAATTGCAAGTGGGACAAGCTAACCCGGTATGTGTATTCCATCCAGATAAAGTTTCAAGTCCGAGAAAATCGCTGATGGTCCACATCAAAGTACATGCATGTTGAATACTTCTTTGCTATGTGAATCAAATGTTTTGACACCAACGTTCCATAGCTCCATCAATTCCTCTATTAATGGCTGCAAATATACGTCTATATCATTTCCTGGCGCCCATTTTCTAGGAATAATCATAGATAGAATGAAAGAAGTTGGTTTCATACACATCCACGGTGGAAGGTTATAAGGAATAAGTATGACTGGCCAAATGCTATAACTATTGCTTAAATTGCCAAAGGGATTAAAGCCGTCAGTAGACAACCCAAGGCATACATTATGAGGATCTGAAGCAAATTGAGGATGCATTAAATTGAATGTCTTCCATGCTTCAGAATCCCTTGGATGCCGCATCATACCATCATTATTGCTTTGAGAAGCGTGCCACTGCATATGCCCAGATGTTTTGGATGACATGAAAAATCTTTATAGACGAGGTTTCAATGGAAAATACTTCAATACTTTTTTAGACTTCTTTCGTTTATTAGTACCATTAATCGCATCCTTGCCTTTCAGTTTCCACCAAGATGTATTGCACTTCTTACAACTATCCCTATCTTTATCTTTTCCAAAATACAATGTACAATCATTCAGGCAAGCATGAATCTTAGTGTAATCAAGTCCAAGCTTGCTAATGGTTTTCTTTGCTTCATAGAAAGAAGTTGGAATTTTGGCATGTTCAAAAGCATCGGCCAACAATTCTAGTATCATTGACAGCCCCTTGTTACTTATTTTGCAAAGACACTTTATGTGGTACAACTTGAACAAGAAGGAAAGTTTTGAATATTTATCGCACCCTTCATACAAGCACTGTTGTCCATCCTTAATTAGCTCCAAGAAGTCCGCATTTTCATTCGGCATCTTTTGGTCGACTTGTGAAGATTCGTCATCTTGGACACATTCATCGTTGTAATGGTAGCCAAATGCCTCATTAACCATGTCGTGTATAGGATCACTAATGCTATCTATGTCTTGAAACTCAGGTGGCGCCAAAGGTGTCTCTACCCAACTTGTCTCCTCGTGTCTAAGCCAAACTGTATACCCTTTTGGAAAAGGTTTGACAATTAAATGATCATACACAACGTTCCTAGTTTTCCACTCTTTAAACTTGCAGCTTGGACATGGGCATATTATCTTACCCTCAACACTCTGATTAGCGAATGCAAAGTCTAAGAAATCGTTAAGTCCAACCACATATTCATGAGTATTTCGAGACCTACCAATCCATGACTTATCCATTATTTTTGAAAAAAAATAATAATTCATTTTCAAATGCATAAAAGAGATAGTAAAAATACTCGTGGACCATTCACTATTTAGTCTTTTTAAACGTATCAATCTCCATGAATCTGTGAATATATTTTTATCACGTGTCTCTTTCACAAAAGTTTCCATTGGATTGAAAATTTTATGATATAAATCATACCCATGAAATTTCACATCAATCCAACATTATTATGTATGAACTACGATAAACAAATTCTGTTTTGACGAATAATATATAAAGTGAAAGTCAAAGTAAAAGATAGAGGAAAACCTTAGAGCTTCCAGATAATTCTTTCTTTAACTCCGCTAGATCATCATCCACAGAAGAATTCTCCAGTAGTGCAACCTGTAAATGATAGCAAGAAATGCCTTTTGTTTAGTATGAGGGAGGAAAGAACTCAACCACTCAAATACTTTTCTCAGCATATGTGGCACAAAACAATGAAAGACAACTACTATAGCAAAATGCAAATTCTACAAGAGGTCAATGCATAAACTGAGGTGAGAAAAAAAAAATCAATAGGAAGAGTTCTACGAATCAGATCCACTTCTAGCACCCAAAATAATACATTTGAATTAAAGGCAACCTTATTAAGAAATGAAAATAAATAAACTTTTGGATTAGGAAAATATGTGAGCTGCAGAGGAGCAAAAGGAAGAACAACAATTCATTATATATTATATAGATATCAAAACACTTCATGTATTATCCTTTGACAAGCAAAAATCATAATGGATGATTTCGCAATCCCTGCCTATTCGGAACATAAATAGGTAATATACAACCCAAATTCTACCGGCTTTAGAGTTTAGAGGCTTAAAAGTGTATAATTGGAAGTAAAAAAATCCAAAAGCAACAAGGAGAATGTATTACAGCTAAAAAAGGAAGTCAGATGTGATGACCTCCAAATAAAGGGAGAAAGGAACTCCATTTTCAATCAATAGTGGAAGTCAAGATGGGAAAGGTAAGAGCAAGGGTTTCTGAGTTTCACTTAATGTTTATTAGTAAGATTAATTTTAACTCATAGAAGCTATCTTTTGGAAGGGAGATATATCATTCTGGATAAGAGATCCTTCAAAACAAAAGTTCAACCATTTACATCAATAACACAAATAGACTACCAAAAGCCTTCAACAAACAAGAAAGAGACATATTTCAACATATGCATTATACTAGTTATACTAGACAGTGGAAAATTTTGGCCAAAAGATAAATTTGCAAGAAAATATTTGCTCATGTTATGCAGTAACTATATTGTTAGAATCTGTGAAAATATAATAAAATATCTCTATTATTGTAATTGGTATCTGATTGATTATGTAAGTCATGTATTTTTGGTAGTTAGTATCATAGTAAATATTTTATTTTATTCTTGTAGTCCCTCTCAAATAATTTTATGTTAGAAGACTAAAATTGACAATTCAATCCATCCCTCTCAAATACCGAGTCCATATGCAGTCTATGATTGAACTTATTGCCCTTTAAATCCACAGTCCATTTGCAGTCTATGATTGAGCTCATGAACTTGACTTGTTGTCATATGTCCCTACCAGACTCGTCTTGATCCAATACTTTTCAGAGCTTACCAATGCATCTTGATCAAATAATTTTCAGAGCTTTCCTATTCATTGCATTACCTAGATGGTATCAACCAAAACTATAGAAGTTCACAGTATCTCCCAAAGCACATAAGCAAAGAGAAAATGCTCATTTAACAAGCAGGCTAGTTCTACCAGTATCAGAAGAACAATCAGAGTATCAGACAAAAGTTAGTCCTTCAGACGAATGAGGAAAGTGACATTACCATTGAGGAATAGCATCCTTGTATCAGGGTGAGATGCTACACACTGCAAGAAAATCAAGAGGAATAAACTTAGAAGTCCCAAAAGAAGCAAAGGAAACAAAAAGACCACGTAGAAAGGAGTGTATAACATTTGTGTGTGGCTCATTTCCTAAGTTGATTTTCAGACTTGACTAAATGAAAAATAAAAACACTGCTTAGTCTCTTTAATTCTGTACTCTCTTGAAAAAGCAGGTGAAACGACAAGAAACAAAGATATCTGACTTGCACAGTAAATCTTGTTACAATTATACGGTCCATTTGTATGAAGTGTCCAACACCTATACAAGAATCTACAAGAAGAATGAATGAAAAACGAATTTTCTCAATTTCAGTTCCCTCCTCCTCTTAACTACTTTACCAAAATTTATTATTCTGTCTATATTGAATTATGTCCTCTAGGGATTTGATCCCATGTTGCGTCTGATATAACCTTAATTAGAGGTCTACAATCAAAAATCAAAATAATATGACATTTCATCTCATATTAATGCTTTGAAACCAGGATCCGGAAAAGTAAAAGCTCCATATTTTCTGGAAAACTAGAATTACATCCTAAGAGCTCAAAACCGAACGTCTGACCTCAGGCCTTTCCCCCATAAATAAACTTCGTCAAAATTCATAAACCTTAGTCTATGCTCCAAAGTCCAAATAACTAAATTGCAAAAGTAAAATGACAAAACTAAGTTTAAGGTCCATTCGACATTGGCTTCTTAACAAGGTTACTACTTTGTAGTTTCTCCTTTTAAACATCATTGCAATTAAATAACATTATGATACAAAACATCACACAATGTTTAGTTCAGTGATCAAAGGTTGCTTGAAATATAAACTCCAATACTGTAAGCTTAAGGTCCATGCAACACTGGCTTCTTAACAAGGTTACTACTCTGTAATTTCCCCTTTTAAACGTCATTGCAAGTAAATAAAATTGTGATACAAAACATCACACAATCTTCAGTTCAGTGGTCAAAGTTTGCTTGAAATACAAACCCCAATACTATAAGTAGCATCAAATGAACTTCTGAGAAAACACCATATCAGGTGCGGCTTGAGTGTTCAAATCCATTACCAGTTTTAAAATTCAGGCTCAACAAGACTACCAAAGTAAGCTAGAAGGCATAAATGTAAACCTAATTCCACCATAAACAATAAACAAATTTCATTTTTTTTTTGACTATTTTAGCAATTTACCCAAATTGTACCGGCATGACAAAACTAACATCTTTTGAGAACAAAGTATAAAAAAGCTACATTATCAATCAGTTTAACCAAGTAAATGATTATTAAGAACTCATTACAACAACAAGGCATAATTGCCTCATAAATAATCGAAATTTGTCACTCTTTGTTATCCTTTCTTCCTCTATAACAATGTATGAATGTGTTCATCCTAATTATTAAGAGAAAAAATCTTAGCCTATTGTGAAATATTCATTACACAAATGATATAGTTGAATGAGACAAGTAACTAATGGTGTAGTTTGTGTCAGGGAGTTATTTTATTTTTATACAATCATCACACATGATTCTTTTATGATTTACCCAGTATTCATGGAAAACAACCCAACCCAACCCAACCCAAACATATCATAAAGATGAAATTGCACATCATATTCACGTTGCTTTCTAACTTAAAAGGCCATTTCTATTAGCTATTCTTTAGAAACATAAATAAATTTATTTAAAAAAAGTATAACAATTTAATTCGGTGTAACCCAGTTTGATGTTTCCAAATGCGAAAAAAAATTTGTTCAACTGGATTAATATGGATTATGGGAAAAAGTAGAAGTATCCTTTAAATTTCTTGCACGAAAACATGGGACCAATGAGAGAAATAATAACACTTTGATTTCAAGGAACAATTCAATACATTTCCACTTGACATTGACACCAATGGTATGATCTATGATCTACCAAAAATAAAAAAAAGAAAAATAAAAAGAAAAAAAACCTGTTAAAACAATAAAACAGGGAATAATTACACATGTTTAACAGCTCCACTTCCCATCTGAACTTCCACAAAAATACTATATCAGCTTATAAAGCCAATATTGTACATAAACTTCCACAAAAATGCTTCAAACGAGATTAAGTGAAAAATGTATTGACTATTGAGGGATTAATAGAGCAAATTTAAACAATAGCAAGATTAGAAACAAATCTAAATGATTGATAGATTAACTGAGCCGATCAATTCAGCAAATCAAATGTATGACAGAGTGAATGAGCAACCTTATCACATGGTTTCAAATCAATTGAACAAAAATTTCATGATGTTTCTCACCTTGAATGGCTAGATTGAGAGATGAGCTTAGTTTGACAGATGAGCGTGAACACAAAGAATAAGAGGGATTATCTGTGAGATTAAAAAAAGATGAGAATGAGAGGGATTTGTAGATCTGTAAAATTAAAATTCCTCTTGAACAAATCTAAGCAATAGAATGACACAGCAAAAATAACCCAAATCCTTAGACAGAGAAATAGCGAGGAGTGCAGAATCTAACAGTAAATGAAAGTGAAACAGGATAATTGAAAGGATAAGAAATGAAATCGTAGAAGCGAAATGGAAATGTGAAACCCTAAGTTGAAAATGAAAGTGAGAAAATGGAATGAACTTACTTGAGGAGAAGAACTTGAGGATTTGATCGATAACTGTCGGAGATAACTAGAGATATGGAATTGATACCATAGACATACGCTTGATGCCTGCCATACTTGCAGTGCGAGAGGAGGGAAGAGGAATTTGGAGACAATCAGAGATATGAAATCGACATCGAAGATGCGTGTTTGATTGAGAGTGACAAATGAGATTCGAGAATAAGGCTAACAGTGTGCGATAGTGGATTTGACAAGAGATGAGAGAAGTGGGTTAACAAATAGGCAACTATAGTGACACGGAGAAGGTCTGAAGGAGTAATTTGGGGCATTTATTTTTGGTTTGACTACGATTTGGGCACAACTGTAGAGAATTATCTATTGTTTAAAGGGAATCGTAGTGAATGCATGTAATTTGGCTACTATTGTTGTTGATTGTAGTTAAACGCAAACTTAACTACAGTTTATGTAACTGACGTTAACTAACTGTGGTTATAAACATGTTTTTTAGTAGTGATGGAATGGGATTAAAAATTGATGTTGACTATGTTATGTGTTAATTAATTGTTGTGTTGATAACAATATTCCTCCTGCTTAGACTTGTTCCAAAAAAAAAGTAAATAGCCCAAATCATATCATTGTTCAATGTATTATCCGTTTAGAACAAACTTAAAAGGTATAATATTCAAAAAAATTTAAAAGGTATATTGTGTTCAAGGTACCAAGACACTCCTAAAAAAGTCAAAGAAAACTTACATCTGTTATTTTCGGTTTCAATGATTTTTTAATCATTTTTAGATCTGTTCTAACTCCAATCAATTTTATTTTTTTTTAATTTTATATCCAATATTTTTTTTAAATCAATTACCTATGTATGTATATGTATATTTTCAATTTCAATTAGTCTTTTTAATCACTTTAAGATTCGCTGTATTTTCAATCAATTTTTTTTTATTTTTAGATCCCTGTGATTTTTATTTAATTTTACATCCTACATTTATTTTTAATAAATTACGGTACCATTTGACCCTACCTTTTTTTTTCTTCTCTTTCTCTTATAAGTAAAAGGTAGGTCAAACACATTTAAAGATAAAACACTTAAATTAAAGCTGTTTTTTTTTTCTTTAATAGCAAATGTGTATAAAATGTAAAAAGCTAACTTTTAAGGAAAAATCTAGAAAAATGAGCTTTTTAGAAAAAAAAAAAAAGTAGCTTATTTTGTGCGCCCATTTTAATTAACATTGTAATATCCTAATCATCACTTGAAATGTATATTTTCGGTTTCCATGGGTCTTTTTTAAAAATTTAAAATACATTAAATTTTTTGACCAATTAGTACATATGTATCATGCGTTATACTGTTATTTTTTTTGGACAACTAATATATTCCATTTCATTGGAAAAGAAAGAACAATACACATTACACGGATCAGTGATGCAACAAGATCAAAGATAACAACAATAAAGCACATATATGGTCATTGAATTTAGCAAGTGCAACGTGTAATAGCTAACAAACCATCCAACATAAAACAACTCCCACAAATATGTTTAATCGGCCACAAAAAAAAAATGGTAGTGCCACAACCACCCAACCCAGCTTCAATAAAAACCATTACCAACAAAAATTAAGAAAATACCACTTTATAGCTCAATTGTTGGTGTGTCTATCCAAAATCCGCCACTGATCATCAAAGAGAAGGTCACCGGTTAGACTTTCGCAGCTCGAGGGAGAAAAGAAGATGTACAAACTCCTGAGATCGCAGATCGTGGAGATTTAAGAACCTACTGCTGCAGCTTCCTTGAACCCCATTACCGGCGAGCTTTCCACAAGCCCTCAACGGACAGATCTACAACACCATGGCGGCAGGGAAAAAAAGCACAGTATTTACATATTCACATGAGGGAGAGAGAAAACACCTCTCCCCTTAAGGAGAGAAAGATTTGGAAGGAAGAACAGAGAAACCCTATGCACAGAAAATACAACAACAAAGAAAAGATAAAAAATGCTCTTACTAGGAATAAGGATGGCTCTCACTGAAGGAATGGAGAAAACTCTCATCAGAGGTAGAGCGGAAGAACCCTATGGAAGAAACCAGAGAGAGGAAATGTCTGTCAGCCGAGTTCCACGTTATACTATTATTGAATGAATTATATAGCTGTTATATTTGTTACAAATTTCATATGTTTCATACATTTCAATCCTTCCAATCAGCATTTACTTAGGATGTTAAAAAATAATAAAATCTTGGCAAATGTTGCCTTTACATGTGTATATATATAGCTTGTAGGAGTTGATCCATGTCACACAATACAAACATTGAAAATTTTCAGTAGGTTTGAGAGTTAGAATAATGCGACACTTTTACGTAGTTATGCACGGTAATAACTTATAAATAAAATTTTGGGTTTTCTTCCCTGCTAATAAAAAAAATTGTTGCAAAATCAAAACTTTTTAAAGCATTTGTCCATTCGTCCCTGTTGTTAACTTAGTCTGTTAAGTGCTGAGCTGGGTTAACGTTTTGCCACGTAAGCATGTGACATGGCCTCATACGTAGCAGATAAGTCTAGTAATGCATGTGCACACCACGTGTTGGCTCATCTTCCCCAAATTAAATATCCTATAATTCATCTTCCCCCAAATTCTATACACAGCGCCTAGTCATGAAGGGAAAAAAATGAGAGAAGGAGTGAGCGATGCTTGGCTGGGCAGTCACATGCGAAGGTCCTCAAAAAGTTCTGTTTCTGGTTCGATGAATAGCGCACAAAGGATATTGTGTGGTTGTGGTGATACTCCAATTCTATACACCCCAAAAAGAGGAGACAACGTGGGGAAAAAGTTTTGGAGGTGCCCCAATTGGAAGGTAATGTGTTTTTTAGGGTTAAATATTCTTAACGATTTGGTTAATAGTTGGAATAATGATAAATTGTTGCGATCTTTGTTTTATGCGAGAGGACTCCTAATTGTGGTCACTTTGTTTGGGTTGATGACTTAGTTGAAGAAAGTGAATCAAGATCTGAAGCTTGGGTTAGGAATGAGGAATCCATGGGCCCTTTGAAAATGAAGAATATGAAGTTGAAGTTAAATGATTTGAGGAAGAGAGTGAAAATGCTATGTATTTTCAGTTTCATTGTTGTAGTAATTGCTTTGTTGTGTTGTTTAGCAACTATGATGAATTGTAGTTGCTGTAGGAAGTGATAATTAGAATGATAATGAATTATTTGGAAGAGCAATTGTAATGTTGAACAAGTTGATTTTTAAACTAAGCTAGTATCTGCTATTATTTGATATATATGTGATATGAGTTGTGAAAATGCTGTATAGAGCTAGGCTCTTATCTGATATACATGTGTTCTGAGATGGATATGTTAATGTTGAAACATCTAGTAGTGGGGAAAACAGGGGAAAAATGATGTACTATTGGTCCCTAAAATTTCAACTTTTTTTTTAAATATGTCCCTATAACTTTTTTGAGGTCTGTTTTTTTGTCCTTACAAAATGACAAATTTTTGGCAATCTGTCCCTACAAAACATGAAAATTTTAACGATATGTCCCTATGTTAAGTATTTTAGATAACTAATATTAACTATTTCAATACCAATTTAAGAGAGAAACTATAGAACAATTCAATACCAATTTAAGACCTTGGGTAGCGATTTCAAAAGGTTTTGGATGAAAATTAATTGTAAAATTAAATGCTCTTAACGTAAAATGAGTTTAAAACAATTTTGATAAATACTTGGATTTGGACTTGCTTATGCATTATAACGATCTCTTCCTCTTTGTTATTTTCTATGTTAATTGAAAGACCGTAAGATAAAAATTTCACTCACAGAAGATCTCTCATTCTGTAAAGTTCTATAATAATGAAAACACATATTCCAATCTCTTAAAAATATGTGAATTCAATCACGCAATAAGCAAAGCCTCTAAATAAACGGTTCATAAATCAATACCTATCTCTAGGTTATTGATTTATGAAACTCCTTTGTCAGGGCCCCTTTTAAAATCAAATTCCTATTCAATTAAAAAAGGTTAGAAGAAAGAAAAGAAAGATGATCAGACTTTAAACTCAACAATTAACACAGACAAAGAGAAATAATTCAATTAATATAGAAAGGAACAAGAGAGTTTGAGGATTACAGTACTAGCCACGTCCAAATCCAAAAATAGGAATCTAAGTTGCCATCTCGAATTGAGAAATAATGGAATTCATAGATGAAAGTTACAGAGAATCTCTTTGTGCACTCTTTCTCTCTCTAGAATTCTTAATTTTTGCTCTTAGACGGCTTAACCTAACCTAAGCTATTAAATGATATATAAATAATAAAAATCTGAACCACGTTGAATGCGCTGTGTTTTACGTGAAAACTTGGGTTCAGGATCTGGCGCTTAAGCGCTCTGTGTGGCTTAAGCGCCACACTGGCAGAGAGATTCTTCCCTTCTCGGTGGCTCTCGCGCTAGGTGGAGCTTGAGCGCCATTCTAGCTTAAGCGCTAGCTCTAGCTTGAGCGCCATGTGCCCTGCTGCCTTAAGTGCATTGCTTCTTTGCTTCTCTTCTTGGACTCCATTTCAGCACCTACAATCACTTCAACTCCACAAAACTTTATGAAAGACTACTTTTGCTCAAGAACTCCAAAGATTAGATTAAGAAGGATTTTTACTTAGAAAAACTCCTTTTAAGAAAAAATAAGTGCATAAATTAGCTTGTAAAACAAGCCTCAAAATGCACTATCAAACTCCCCCCAACCTAACTTTTTGCTAGTCCTCGAGCAAAGAAACACAAGACTTTAAACATAAAAGAAAAATAGTGGATGCCGAGTCATAAGCTTGCAACTGAACCAATCAGTTCCAAATATGCACTAGAACTTGAGGAACAATTAAAGCAGACAAAATATTTAGAGTACACATCACACTTATTCATTAAACCTCGACAAGATTTTTACTCAATTAAAACTAGGGGGAACTCTCTAAATTAAACTCACCCAGGTAAGTGTTTCTCTCATCCTCCTCAATGGTCAATCAATTTAGCCTTGCTTTTCATTTACCATCAAATTACATTCACACATTCAAGCACAATCAAGAGGACTTAAATCAAAGGTTATCATGGGGCTGGGCTACAAAAGAACTTTGTTTTTCTAGATAGCAAAACGATTTGGAAAAAGATGATGACATTCTTAACATACCACATTCTTAACATACCAACTGAATTGCATTTTCCAAATTATTTCATAACCCATGGCTTCAAATTTAAGGAACACTTTAGTCAAACTCTTGTGTAATTCTTTTCACCCTTGAGCTTATCCTTTCCTCGATACGCTTTTGTGCAAAATGCTCAAGCTACTAACTTCAACATCCTGGCTACTCGAAATACCGAGGACATTTCCAATGGTCATTCGCGCAAAGGGCTCAAGTTGCTAACTTCAAACCCCTGGCTACTCGATACACTAGAATTACTTAAGCACAATTCTTTATAATTCTTCTTTACAAGAGTATGACTAAAGGCAGTAAATTTTATTAGCCAGAAACCAGTACACAACATAACACTTAATCCAGTAAATCTTAGGCCAAGCATGCACACATCAAATCCAACTCAAAGAAAGGTGGGATCATCACAATTTTAGTTTTAGATGTATGGTGTCACAAAAGATATATCCATGAGGCTCAACTTGGCTATCACTAAAAGGAAATAATCAATCTCATACGGGATAGCTATTTGGCTCTAGTCGTGCACAATCCATAATACTATGCCTCTATCATGCTTGTACTATCATGTGTGGAGTAACAATTGCAAAATCAAGCAAGACTCATCAATTACACAATTCACTTAGCTAAAGGCTAATCATCTTCCTTGATTAAAATCTTTCAATCATCAAGTCAAAGCTCAATAAACTCATGCAAATGTACTCTAAGTTTAAAATTCCATATTGTCACATAGAGAATCCTCAATTCAAGCACACTTCAAACATCACAATTCGAATCACACACAATCAATTCATACCGGAATTTATTCACAAAACAAAAGACACTAAGCCTAACTACAAAATTCTAGAGATCCTAAAATGCAAAAACTAAGAAATAAACGAAAAGAAAATAAAATAAAAGAACAACTAAGACTACTCCCCTCAACCCCATGAGTGCATGGGCTGCATCATCCGACATGTCCGGCTCATCATCATCTCCTTCATCATCATCTCCTTCTTCCTCATCCTAGTTCTCTTGATCCTGACCAGCTGCCTCCCCCGGGTAATTAGGCCCGCCCGTGAGCCACTGCATCACATCGGCTAGTCTGTCAGAATGCGGATAAGTGTTCCGATCACCCAACTGCTGCTGTGCCATATCATATTGGGCCTAATAAAAGAAATTTAACCCTTGGTGCATAGACTCAAGCATGTTCCTAGTGTGGAGATTCTCAGCCTCTCTCCTTGCATCCGGATGCTCATTCGATCCCAAAGCTCCTCAATAGTGCGAGGCTTGTCATTAGGAACAGCTTATTGCACTTCCTCCGCTTCTTCGTCTTCTTGAGCTTCATCTCCCAAGTACCATTGTTGGACATATTTCTTATCAATAGGAGGCCTAATGTTCTTGGTGCAGTTGAATTCAACTCCAAATTGTTCACAAAGCAGAGTGATGAGAGAAGGAAACCCCAACCGTTGTTTCTCATCCTTCTTCCTCTTATCCGCATCAGACATTGTCTTTGTTGCCGTATCCACTCTATAGACCCTCCAAACACAACAATATAAGAACTCAGCGGTTTCTTTGGGTACGTCACTGTTATGCGTGTTTGGTGCCAAATTAGCCAACATGAATTGCATCATGGCTTTAGTCATCGAGTTCATGTGCTTCCTTAAGATCCTTATGGGCACCCCTTGATTATATTCCGCTCTCATATTCGGCAGAAAGCAGTATTGCTCCAACACGCTCCATGTAAAGAACCTCTTTCGGATGAAATTATATGAATCCCAAGTTGGACTCCAATTGGGGACCGGATTGCCAAGGAAATTCTCAATGGTCTCCCGATCATAAGGGATGGTGATATCTCTCACATAACTTTCTCTTTTGAAGCGTGTATCATGATCACCTCCCGGGTAAGCATTGGCATAGAATTCCTTAACCACATCGAGATCAAATTTGTGAGGTAATGTGGCTAGAATCCACCATTTGCGGCGATCCAAGAGAGAAGTGAACTCATCAAAGTCTCCTTCTACTAGTTCCACCCGCCTCTCCGGTGTAAACTCCCAAGCTTTTATCAATTCATACTGATTTTCCTTTTCTTCATTCAAAAACTTTGGGGCTCCCGAACCACTTGAGCTCTCCCCGGAAACAGCGCCAGAAATTTGTTAAGTATTTTAGATAACTAAAATATTAACTGATTCAGCATAGTGGAAAAAAGGTTATTGTCCTCAGAGAGCAACTATAGAACAATTAAATACCAATTTAAGACCTTGGGTAGCGATTTCAAAAGGTTTTGGATGAAATTTAATTATAAAATTAAGTGCTCGTAATGTAAAAAGTGTTTAAAACAATTTCGATAAATACTTGGATTTGAACTTGCTTATGCACTATAACGATCTCTTCCTCTTTGTTATTTTCTATGTTAATTGAAAGACCGTAAGGTAAAAATTTCACTAACAGAAGATTTCTCATTCTGTAAGGTTCTATGATAATGAAAACACATATTCCAGTCTCTCAAAAATATGTGAATTTAACCACGCAATAAGCAAAGCCTCTAAATAAACGGTTCATAAATCAATACCTATCTCTAGTTTATTGATTTATGAAACTCCTTTGTCAGGACCCCTTTTTAAATCAAATTCCCATTCAATTAAAGAAGGTTAGAAGAAAGAGAAGAAAGATGATCAGGCTTCAAACTCGACAATTAACATAGACAAAGAGAAATAATTCAATTAATATAAAAAGGAACAAGAGAGTTTGAGGATTACAGTGCTAGCCACGTCTAAATCCAAGAATAGGAATCTAAGCTACCATCTCGAATTGAGAAATAATGGAATTGATAAATGAAAGTTACAGAGAATCTTTGTGCACTCTTTCTCTCTTTAGAATTCTTAATTTTTGCTCTCAGACGGCTTAACCTAACCTAAGCTACTAAATGATATATAAATAATAAAAATATGAAACAAGTTGAATGCGCTGCGTTTTAAGTGAAAACTTGGGTCCAGGATCTGGCGCTTAAGTGCCACACTGGAAGAGAGATTCTTACCTTCTCGATGGCTCTCGCGCTATGTGGCACTTGAGCGCCATTCTAGCTTAAGCGCTAGCTCTAGCTTGAGCGCCATGTGCCCTGCTGCCTTAAGTGCATTGCTTCTTTGCTTTTCTTCTTGGACTCCATTTCAGCACCTACAATCACTTCAACTCCACAAAACATTATTAAAAACTATTTTTGCTCAAGAACTCCAAAGATTAGATTAGGGAGGATTTTTACTTAGAAAAACTCCTTTTAAGAAAAGATAAGTGCATAAATTAGCTTGTAAAACAAACCTAAAAATGCACTTATCAAACTCCCCCCAACCTAGCTTTTGTTGGATCCTCTCCCTTAAATGTCATGGCTGCAACAACATGTCTACACGGGATGCCAACCAATTCCCAAAAATTGCAACTACAGGTTTGTTTTCTTAAGTCCACTATGAATTTTTCACCAAATATCATGTGGCTGACCTCAAGCAACATTGGTCCACACCATGTTGAAACCTAATGAATACTGTGTAGTACCTCAAAATCCAACTTTTTTTAGGCTTAGGCATAACATCTCCTAGATATTTGCTACACTTTTCTCACATGTTGGCCATTCTTCCCATCAAGTAGGTTCTTATCCACTAACACATAGTAAGTATTGGCTTATCTCTAGCTATAAGAATTGTTGCATTGAAAGCCTCACTAAGGTTGTTCATCGACACATCACATTTAGGATAATAAGAGAAAGCATGCTTACACCAACTTCTAGGGATGACCACTAACCAATCATGTGCTGCCTCATTGATTTCTTTCAACTCTGCCATCTTTGCCAAGAAGGCTGCTTCATATGTTGCCTTTGCTGCTCCCATCATTAAGTCCCTCATGAGGGTTCCCCTACCAAACTTCTTCTTGAAGTTTTTGAAAAGATGCCTCAAGCAAAACCTATGCTCCACTCCTTCTAAAATGTCGTCAAACACTGGCAAAATACCCCAATACACAACATACAGGGATGAATTAACAAAATTATTAATTTTGTAAGGTCGAAAAAATAAGTTTTGAAAAATTGAAGGACTTAAACAAATAAAATCAAGCAAATCAATACCTTCTTTTGGTCACTGATGAAAATCCATCTATTGGTCTCCACTATGTCAGACAATAGTAGCTCTAGGAACCACCTCCAGTTTTCCTTGTTCTTAACATCCACAACAACATAAGCCAATGGATAATATTGATCTTTTGGGTCCCTTCCCACAACAATTAGAAGTTGACCTCCATACTTAGTTTTGAGGTGACAACCATCAACCCCAATGAATGGTTTGCAGCCAGCTTTAGACCCCTTTTTACATCCATCTAAACATACATAGAATCTCCCAAACCTTGGTTGCAATGTTGGTTTAGGTCTATTCAAATAAATCTCAACACTTTTGCTTGAACATGATCTCTTCAATTCTGCCCTATACCTCCAACACTGAGTACATTGCTTAATTGCATCACCTTCTACCACCTTTTTTGCTATCTTCTTAGCATTAAATGCCACAGTGACACTAATTCCAGCATTGAATGTATTTCTCACCTCCTCCATAACATGATCCAACTTAATATCAGTGTTTGTCCTGAACTTGTTAATCATCAACTTTCCAACAAATTTTGCAGTGGCATTACTATTGTTGAAAACTCTATTACAAGTGTGTGGTTGTATTAGAGTCTTCAACCTATATGTGTGACTCATTCCAACCCTGCTAACATAGGCCATGAACTTAAATTTCTTCTTAGCCTTAGCCTTACAAACTGCCCCCACCCTCACTTTGTCTTTCTTGGGAAATGTCACCTCTCTCCCATTAATCACATTATACTCTAGCATTGCTTCCTTGAATTGTTGTAAACAACTAAACTCCATTCCTATAGCCCACTTGAAATCTTTTCTCATGTCTTCCTTTCTAAATTGCTTATACTTGGGTCTAGCTTCATTGCCTTCTTCATCACCATCAATGTCAGAATCTTCACTTAGCAATTCCTCACTGTTCATTAGGTACAAACTCCTCATTGGGTATGTTATGACCAAATAAATTCTTTTTTGCAGAAGCTTTAGATTTCTTTGGCCGTCCCCTCATAGGTCTTTTGTTAGGGGTAGTTTTAAACCTTCCCCTTTTAGACCCCTGCCCAGAATCCTCAGCTTTAGGTCCAATGCTTGTCTGTTCTCTAGCTGCTGAGCTATTTTCACCACCCACATCAATTTGGCTCAAAAACTATTCAAATAACTGATCTATTTTCACCACCCACAACTCTCTGGCCCAATAACTTGTCAAACCCATCATCAAGGCCCAAGTCTCTTTCCTCCATACTATCATTGAAAACCATTTCTATCACATTGTCTACATCACTTCCACCCCCATCATTCCAACCCTCTTCAAAGCCATCATGTTCATGTCCATCCTCATAACCATCTTCCTCGTGCCCATCCTCCTCTTCATGCCCCTCTTCTTCATTCCCCTCTTCCCCATACCCAATTTCAGGGACAACATTAACTTCTTCAGCTTCATGCTCAACATAGACATCCAACTCATCTCCAGTACGCAATGCAACACCCAACATTTCATTAGTTACAGAATCATCATCAACCATCCTAAGCCCCTGTTCAAAATCTTCTACTTCAGGATTTTTCGACCACATTCTAAATCTCTGCTTATACTTAAACTCCTTCTTCATTATATCAACTAATTCAAAAAAACTAAACTTGTCTGGGTCTAAATTTGAAAATGCATGCTCTTCCCTTGGTTCATAGTGTAGTGTGGGATGAGTTACAAAATGACCCATGTGGTGGACAACTAGAACAAAATCCATCCTGTACAATAAAAGACAGACTAAAAATAATATAATTGAAGAACATGATTTACAAAAAGACAACCATCATAGTTAGGGCAACATGGTGGGGAAGGGATTTTGGGGGATTCTCGATTTTCATATAATATAATAATAGAACAAGGAAATCTAATAATACAAAGCAAGGATTTATGGTCCCCACAAGGTCGATTAAGACGAAATCGAGACGCGAAGAAGGAGGAAGAAGAGCAACGAAAATACCTGATTCGAGTTTCGTCTTCACGCATCTACTTCGGGTTTGGTCTTCACGCGTCAATGGAGTCCCTCACATGTCGTCTTTCCAGCAAAGCAACAACGATGGAGGATAGCAATGGAGGATGGAGATGGAGTGTTAGGGTTTCAGTTTTCAATTTGTGAGAAAAACTGTGTTATGCAAACTTTGTGACCCCTGTTTCTTAATGCCTTCGTGGCCCCAAAATGAGGTCGTATCACATGCTTACGTGGCAAAACGTTAACCTAGCTCAGCACTTAATAGACTAAGTTAACAGTAGGGATGGATGGACAAATGTTTTAAAAAGTTTGGATTTTGCAACAAAAATTTTTTTTATAGGGACGAAAAGCCAAAACCGAGTATTTTGCAGGGACGAAAAACTTATTTAAGCCTAAAATTTTCTTTATTTCTTAATAGGCTTTATAAAAATTATTTTTTTTTTAATATACTTTTATAAATTTACTCAATTTTTATTCTAGGAATCAAAAATTATTCCAAATTAATGGGAATCCTCGAAATGGGGTCAACATATCCCACGAATGGTTTTACTTAATGATCCTGTCGGCAGGATAATTAGAGTTGATGTCATTTGTGAGTTGATGGTTACAAAGCTCGTCAACGCAACGATTATCATCCATAATTGTTATGGATTGACAACGGATGGTAGAGTTTTTTTAGCCAATTGACATGACAAATTTCAACGTTATTAATTTTAGTGAGCAAATTCATTGTCTAGAGAATTCTAATGATGAGACTGACTACGAAGACCTTATTGAAATCAACTATGATAGTGCATAGGTTGTAATTAACAAAAGAAATGAGCACTAGTTTATTATTTTTATCTTTAATAAAATATATATGTTTTTATATTTTATCTAATCTAAATAAAATAATTTAGTTCAAGTTCCTTTATAATGCGACTATGTATGATCATTTTTAACATAACATTTGGTCCTCTCACTTTTATTGCATTAATTATGTTTAAATCACAATTAAGTTTCTTTATTATTAACAATTGGGGAAAAATAAAAAACAATATTTTTCACATTAATCATGTATCATGTATAAATTCAAATTCATCATTATATAAAAAGATTAAATCAATGTTTGCAAAAATCAAATCCGAAATGTTTAAACAATAACATTTTCTTATCATGATATATATATATATATATATATATATATATATATATATCATGATTCTGATTTTAAATTATAAATTTTAAAATTAAACTAAAATTGTGTGAAAGTTATCAAAAAAAAATTAAAAATATAATGAGCATTTGTAGAGTTAACAATTCCTAATGCAATCTGATAAATAAACCTAGGTTTGAACAACAATCAACAATCGATTAAGCTTAATAAGGTTGGAAGATGGCCGTAAGGATTTCATGTAGAAGCCCTTATGCAATTCAATGTTAAGGTTCTACTATTGAGATGAGCGTTCTTAAGAAGCACGAAGGCAATCCAATATAATAAACATTCTAAGCTGTGAGGGTCACGTACAAAAGATGGACCAATAAGATCACCTACAAGCCCTAATATAAGCATGGGTCTTGTTAAACAATGCCCTTAGGAAACTGGTTAAGGTGCAATTAATACACATGATTTAATGTTTTGACTTCCTATAAAAAGTATGAATTAAATTAGTTTATAACTTTCAAAATAGTAAATTTTATCAACTCTAATAAACACATTTTTATTTCCATACTCTTAACTAGTGCCCTAAGGGCATTATTTAGCATTCTTATCTAAGTCCAGCTATCTGTATGGTTTGCTTTTCCTTTTGCTAAATTGGAAAAGTCAAACGGTTTATTTTTTGCAAGAAAATAGAAAGTAGAAAAAGAAGATTTTTCTCATCTATAAATCAAAACAATAATTATAGAAAATTGTAATCTATAAATTGGAGGCACTTTATCATTTGTGATCATCAGAAAAAAAAACAATAACATTTATTACAAAACAATAAAGAGTGTTTTGTTAGTTGTGTGTCTTTATGTATTAAGGGTAGTGTGTGAAATATTAATTGAAAGTTTTTGTAACAATCATTTATTAATAATGGAGTTGATTGTTTTCTCTCAATTTCTCTTGTGTTATTATTTTATTTTCCCAACAAGTGGTATCAAAGCATCGCTTGAGGTTCTGGAGAAAATGGAGTGGTGAGATATTAGCAGAAATAACACTACCTGGGTGAAAGACGACCACATAAGCATAAAGCCAACAACACTTCATCGCCACGTGTAACCTCGTCAGCAAAATTTTTTTGCCCCAATTTTAAAAAAAAATAAAAATTGGCTCCATTATTTTTTTTTCAGAGCAAAGAATGGACGATTCATCTGGTGCCATGATTAAACTCATTGCCAAAAACTATACACTTTGGAAACCAAGGGTGGAGAATCTCCTCTATTGTAAAGACTACTATGATCCTATTGAGTATAAAGGTACAAACCCAGATCTTGCTAAGGATGTAGAGTGGAAGAAGATGAATAAAAAAACAATTGGTTTGATTAGACAATGGATTGATCACAGTGTCTTTCATCATGTGTCTCAAGAAACCGATGCTTATGCTCTTTGGAAGAAGCTAGAAGATATGTATCAATCTAAAACAGTACGAAATAAAGCTCTCCTTAAGAGAAAGTTGGTAAATATGAAATTGTAAAGTGAAATGTTAGTGGCGGAGCACACGAATGAATTTCAAAATCTAGTAAACCAAATGTCTGCAATGTAGCTAAATCTTGATGATAAATTGCAAGCTCTCTTACTTCTTAGTTCTCTTCCAGATAATTGGGAGACTGTAGTAGTCACTCTCAGCAATTTGACTTCGGGTGGAAAACTCACTATGTCTATGGTGAATGACGCCTTGTTTAACGAGGAAGCGAGGCAGAAGGACAATGGTGTAAACAACGAAGAAGCCTTTGTCACAGAAGGTAATGGAGACAACCAAGGGAAAATCAAAGCAGATGGATAGGTAGGAGCAAAAGCAGGGGCAAGTCAACCGATAGAAGGAGTAGGTCGGTAGAAGGGTGGAAACCAAGGTGCTACCAATGTGGAATGCAAGGTCATCTCAAGAGAGGTTGTAGAAGGTTACGAAGGGAGCAAGACCTAGAAAGCTCTCAAGCAAGGAAGGATGGAGAGACACAAGTCACACTTGTCGAAGAGTTGGTTACATATGCCTTTCAAGAAGAGCTATCCATTGTGGAGTCTAGTGGAGAAGTTGAGTGGGCAATTGATATTGCAGCTTCTTGTCATGCCACTCCTCGAAGAGACATTTTCACAACATATGAGGCTGGTGATTTTGGCACTGTGAAGATGGGAAACACCAGTGTTGCTAAGATTGTGGGTATTGGCCATGTACAAATAGTAACAAATGTTGGGTGCAAAGTTACTCTAAAGGATGTTTGACATGTGCCAGATATTCGACTGAATTTACTTTCAGTATGAACGCTTGACCAACGGGGTTTTGAAAACCGCTTCCGTGATAGCACATGGAAAATGTTGAAAGGAGTCATGATTATTGCTCATGGACAACTTTGTGGTAGCTTATACAAAACTCGAGTAAAGATCAACTTAGAAAGCATGAATGTAGTGGAACAAGAGTCCCAAGATTTTGGGCACCAAAGACTCGACCACATGAGTGAGAAGGGTTTGTCAACCCTGATGAACAAGTTGATCACTATTAAGGATACAATGAGTCATCCTTGTAATCATTGTTTGTTTGGTAAACAACGAAGAATTTGTTTCAAATCATCATCAGTGTGAAGATCAGAGTTGTTAAGTCTGGTTCATTCTGATGTTTGCGGTCCCTTGGAGGTGGAATAATTAGGTGGTAACAGGTATTTTCTAACTTTTATTGATGATGCTTCTAGAAAGATTTGGGTGTATTTTTTAAGGACCAAGGATCAGGCATTGGACATTTTCAAGCAATTTCATACCATGGTAGAACGGGAGACGCGAAAGAAATTAAAGTGTCTTCGTTCAGACAATGGACGAGGGTATACTTCCAGGGAGTTCAATGCATATTGCAATAAATATGGAATTCAGCATGAGAAGACAGTGCCACATACACCTCAACACAACGGTGTAGCAAAAAGGTTAACCGAACCATTATGGAGAGAGCTAGATGCTTAGTATGGCAAAGCTGCCCAAGACATTCTGGGGAGAAGCTGTTCGCACTGCCTGTTACTTATTAAACATATCATCGTCAGTTCCTTTGAACTTTGAGATTCCAGAGAAGGTATGGTTTGGAAAACACCCCTCATACTCACATTTGAAAGTGTTTGGGTGTTTAACATTTTCACATGTATCCAAAGAGCGAAGGCAAAAGCTTGATGCAAGAACCACACCATTTATCTTCATTGGTTATAGAGATGAAGATTTTGGATACAAGTTATGGGACCGAAAGGAGAGGAAGATGTTCAAAAGTAGAGATACGATATTTCAAGAGAACCAAAAATATGAAGACCTAGAAAAACCTACGGTGACTAAAGGTCTAATTATTAAATATATTGTTCCAGATCTAGCACCAACTACCGTGGAGAACACAGAAGTACATGAGGATTTTCCTGAAGACTTACAGGAGTATGCAGAGAGGTTATTGAACCAGGGGAACTTCAACAACTAGAGGAAGATGGACTATAAATTGAAGCGCCACCAAAACCAAATGAGCCTCAATTACAAAAATCAGAAAGAGGCAGGATTCCATCAACAAAGTATCCAGAATCACAGTATATTCTTCTTATTGAAGAGAGGGAGCCAGAAGGATACAAAGAAGTATTATCTCATCCAGACAAGGAGAAATGATTGCAGGCTATGCGGGATGAGATTGATTCTTTACACAAGAATCAGATATATGACTTAGTTGAGATCCCTAAAGGAAAGAAGGCGCTAAGGAATAAATGGGTGTTCAAGATCAAGAAAGATAGTAGTGAAAAGATCATGAAGCACAAGGCGCGATTGGTGGTTAACGGGTTCCTCCAGAAGAAAGGAATCGATTTTGATGAAATATTCTCTCCTGTGGTAAAGATGACATCAGTACATGCCATTCTTGGATTGACCGCAAGCCCAAACTTAGACCTTGAGCAGATGGATGTGAAGACTACATTTCTTCATGGTGATTTACATGAAGAAATATACATGACACAACCTGAAGTTTTTGAGGTTTCGAGGAAAGAGAACCTTGTGTGTAAACTAAAAAAGAGTTTGTATGGCCTTAACCAAGCTCCGAAGCAATGGTATAAGAATTTTGACTCTTTCATGGTAAGTCAAGGCTACAGGAGAACAACATCAGATCAGTGTGTGTACTTCCAAAAGTTCCCAGGAGGCGACTTTGTTGCATTGTTATTGTATGTGGATGACATGTTGATAGTTGGGAAAGATGTATCAAAGATAAAGCACTTGAAGGAGGAAGTTTTCAAGTCTTTTGATATGAAAGACTTAAGACCAGCTCAACAGATTCTTGGCATGTACATTTACAGGAATTGGAAAGTACGAAAGTTATGGTTGTCCTAGGAGAAGTATATTAAACGGGTGATTCAGAGGTTTAATCTGGAGAATGCTAAGCCGGTAAGCCAACTATTGGCTAATCACTTCATGTTGAGCAAGAGGTCGTGTCCCTCCTCTAAAGAGGAGATGTTAGAAGTTCCTTATTCTTCAACGGTTGGAAGTTTGATGTATGCAATGGTGTGTACGAGGCCAGATATAGCTCATGTTGTTGGAGTAGTAAACAGATATCTATCAAATCCCGGAAAAGATCTTTGGGATGCAGTTAAATGGATTCTTAGGTACCTTAAGGGTGCATCTAAGATGTGATTATGCTACGGGGGAGTTGATCCTATCTTGGAAGGTTATATTGATGCTGGCATGGCTGGAGATCTTGACGGTAAAAAATCTACATCAGGATATATATACACTTTTGCTGAGGGAGCCGTGTCTTGGCAATCAAGGTTGCAGAAGTGCGTTGCTTTATCTACAACAAAGGTAGAATACATAGCCGTAGACGAAGCTGGGAAAGAAATATTGTGGTTGAAGTTTTTTCTCCAAGAACTTGGGTTCAAGCAAAATGAATACATGATATATTGTGATAGCCAAAGTGTTTTGGACTTGAGTAAAAATTCAATGTATCATTCTCGCACAAAACACGTTGAAATTCGCTATCATTGGATACGCGACATAATAGATCAACAAGCGTTGAGTTTGGCGAAGATTCATAGGGATAAAAATGTTGCAGACATGCTTACCAAGGTGGTCACTCGGGAAAAGCTTGAACTTTGTAAAGACGTTATTGGAATGGATCTAAGATGATGAAGTCCAAGATGTAGTTGGAGGGGGAGAATTGTTGAATAAGCCTAGCTATTTGTATGGTTTGCTTTTCCTTTTGCTAAATTGGAAAAGTCAAACTGTTTATTTTTTGCAAGAAAATAGAAGGCAGAAAAAGAAGAGTTTTCTCATCCATAAATCAAAACAATAATTATAGAAAATTATAATCTATAAATTGGAGGCACTTTTTCATTTGTAATCATCAGAACAAAAAAAAAACAACAATAACATTTATTACAAAACAATAAAGAGTGTTTTGTGAGTTGTGTGTGTTTATGTATTAAGGGTAGTGTGTGATATATTAATTGGGAGTTTTGTAACGATCATTTATTAATAATGGAGTTGATTGTTTTCTCTCAATTTCTCTTGTGTTATTATTCTATTTTCCCAACACTTCCTCCCTTCTCCACCATGGCCACCAACCACCACCTCTTCCCTTCCTCATACATCATTCTTACCACCATGGTGATTTTACAATTCCATTTTGATTCCTTACTGTTTAATCATAAATAAAAAAAACACCCATTATTAGAGTACCTTGCACATGTTTAGATTTTCCTCTCTCTCTTCCTTCAATCCATTCAGACAAACCCACAACACCTATATAATTAATCTACTAATTCAAAAGCTGTATTTCTTTTCTCTTTTTTTTTTTTTATTAAAAACAGGGTCTAAAGGCTAAGGGCTATACAAATCTTAGCAATTATCATGCACTATAATTTATCTCTCTTTCTCTAAATTCCTCTCCCTTTGCTTTCTTTTACTTGCAACCACCACTTGCCCTTCTTCTTGTTGTTGTTCATATTTTCATAATTTAGCTAGATTTCCTCATTTCCAGCAAAATCCGTTACACCGTAACTTTTTGCGAAAGGTTGATAAAGCTCTTTTCAAGGGTCGAATAGTGTAAAGTAGAGAAAGTTTTGTGCTTGGAGCTTCAAAAATGACTCTAGTAGTGAATAATTTGCTTGAAGTGGTGGAGGAATGAAGAAATAGATCCTCCTAAATGACAAGCTTTAAACTTTGGATCTATTGAAGACAAAATCACGAGTTGTGATAAGGAAAAAGGATGAGACATGAGGGTTGAGGGGTACTCGTGGTGATGGGGAGAGAGGAGAGTGAGATGAGAGGTAGATTAGGGTTTTGGGGGAGAAGAAGGGACTAATATGAAGTGAGAGAAGTTGAGGGACCAATATGAAATGGGGGGAAAAGTTAACTTTTTCTAATCAGCAAAGGGCACCTAAGTGGAGGTGTCACGTGGCAGTTAACGCGCTATGTTAATGGGCATGAGTTAACGCTATACACTAACATATATGACTAACACTTTCAAAATTTAGGGACTTATTAGTGCATTTCAAAAGCTCGGGGACCAATATGATGGCAAGGTGAAAATTGAGCGACAAAAATGGTGATTCACTCAATATATTTTTGGTCTTTATATTTTATCTCACTTCAAGTTTTAATCCCTATACTTTAAAGATGTTAGTTTTAGTCCTTACACTTTCATTTTATTAAAGAAATGGACCTTGTTAAGTTGTCATAATGCAAGGACCAAATTCTTAATGAATAAAAGTGCAGATATTGAAATTTAAAACCGAAACAAGTACAGGAATTAATTCTTTAATTAAATATAAGTGTGGGGATTAAAATCAAAATTTTCTTTTAGTTTTTGTCTTTACACTTTCATTCCATCAAAGAATTGGACTGTAGTGTGTGAGAAGAGAAAGGTGAGATGGATTTAAGTCACGGGCGAGAAGCAAGATGCACAGGAATATGGGGTTGAATATAGTGAAATTAAAATTAAAAGATATAATAAAGATTAGGATTGTTTTGCATTTTATATAAAAAATGAATAGGAGTGTTAGGGTTAAAATTTTGTAGAAAATGACACTAGTTGACCATTTCTTCTCATTAATTTTAGGTGTCAAATTTCAAGTGGTTCAAATAATGAAAACACACAAATTCTCTATTTTGAGAAGACTTATGAAAAACTCTCTAATAGGTATGCATGAAACTCACCGTAAGACCTCTTTAATTTAAACTTCTTTCTGATTAGATTTACAAGACACTTACAAAATTACATTTTGTATTTTAAAAAAAATTAGTAGGATTGTTACCGTTATAGATTTTTTTAATTAAACATAATTAATAATATATTAGTATAAATATCTTTATTCCAAAGGTATGTAAGTTACCGACTATACATTCTGTTAGACAAGTAAGGTCATTATCTAAGGTTCCAAAATTTATAAGGCCCAAAAACACTTCTTAATTAACACTATAAGTATAAAAAGTATTAACTTTTAATATAACGAACAATATTTTATAAGGCTATATTTTATATAATTTTTATCGCCCTTTTTCTATTTTTTTTTCTCAAACCGTAAAATATAGTGCATAGTCGCACTCTTGTTTTTATAAGTTAATATTAAAGCGACTAAAGCCCCGCTCTCTTCTCTCTCAAGTCTCAAATCTCAAATTGTCTCACTTTATAACTAATAATTGGGTATAGCTTACGACTCGCTTACCACGTTGATGTTCTATACCTCTGAGTGTTTACTTCAACTTTGTGCAAGTTTACTTTTTATTTTTTTATAAAACAATTTAACATTTTTATTGAGAGTTGATTTAAAGAATTTTTAGAGTATAAAAATATGATTGGTTTTTTATTTGATTCAAATAAGTTTAAGGATAAATTATACTTTTAGTACCCCGAACTCTTGAGGTCTACACAATTTAGTACCCAAACTTTTTTTTTGGATCAAATAGCTACCCTAACTCCCTTAAACAGTTCACGTTTACACTCGGTATTAAAATTTTAACGGTAAAAGTCCAACGACGTTAAAAATTAATTAAAAACCCGTTTGTTTTGGATTTTGTCAAAATTAAAAATATTTACATTAGTTAAATAATCTCAACTTTTATGTATTAATAACCTTATACATTGACATTTATCTTAAATAATATTTTTTTTATTTTTTATTTTATTAAAATCTAAATTAATAACTCTAAATAATCCAATTTCAAGAAATCAAATGTCTCATATCCATTGGCTATATATCGTACATTTGAGGCTTTGCTGCATTGGTGATGTATGGTAGGGTAAAGGTGTCAGAAGCAAATCACAAGCCTCACTCGCAGTGGTTGAGACTCTGCCTACCTGCCATCACCGAAACGGATTTAAATCATGTGTTTTTAAATCATATCTCTAATTATATTCTATTAATAAAATATTATCACGTTATTAAAAAATTTTATTAAAAATTAAAGATTAAAATTAAAAAAAATATTTTCAATAACGTGACAATATTCTATTAATAAAATATAATTAAAGACATAATTTAGAGACACCTAATTTAAATCTCACGAATCACTTCCTTCAATACACACCAATAAAATTACCCGTACTCCTCTGTCTCACGCTCCCACTCCAACCACAGCCACAAAACTGGAATTTCATGCTGATGTATGAAATGTTTCGCAAACCACACATGCTTAAATACTAGTGGTGCACTGATTTTAAGATTATTTTTCGAAAAAGGCTAAAATACACGTTCGATCCTTTATGTTTTACTGAAATCATATTTTGATCATTTATGTTTATTTTGTTTTAATTTGGTCCTTTATGTATATTTTTTGGACCAACATTGAATTCTTCTTTCAATTCGTTAGTCTAAGTTATTAGAACTGCATGCATGGCATCTATATGGAATTAACGGCGTTAGTTGTCTTCCCTTTCCAGACTAAAACGACATTGTATTTAATTTTTTTTTAAGCGTGCCTACGTTATTCTAAGTTAACAGAACCGCATACGATTAAAAAAAAATCAATGCGGTGTTGTTTTAGTATGGAAAAGAGTTATGAGACTAGTATAAATTTAGCCATAAAAAATATGATAATATTATTCTATAAATTTTCTCTAGTGAAAATTCATAAAACAACACAAAAAGAAAAAAATCATTATCATAAAAATTGTAATTTATAAATATGACAAGGATAAAGCACACTTAAATATTATAATGTGTTTAAATAATATTATTTTCATAAATAACTAATACACATCTCATTACGTTGTCATCCCTATGATCAAGTATCATTTACTTGTATAAGGTTCTCATGAGTCTTATCATTTGTTTCAGGCCTAATTATAAATTATTTACGTTATATTATATTTGAAATACAATTTACTTCCATGTTTATTAAATATGTATTTTTCTTCTATGTCTCTTCAGACTGGAATATAAGTTACCTATGTCATGTTTTTTTCGACCTAATATTTGCTTAAGACTCAATTATTAGTTACTTATATCTAATCATACCAGTTATGGACTTTATCAAGATCCTAGGTCACTAGTCGAACCAGTAAGTCACTGGTTGAACTCGTTTAACCCGGTATATGATAATATTTTATAATTTATACTAATATTTACAAATATAATATATATATATTACCATAAAATTTAATATACTAAATTTTTCTGTGTACTAATAATGTATTAGTACTAATGTTAAATAATGTTTATACAAAATAAAATATATAAATATTGATAAATTTAGATTGATATATAAAATTATAAGTTACATAACATTTTTTTAAAAAAAATAAATGCGAATACATTAAAAACTAAACTCATAAATATATTGTAATAAAAATTTGATAAATGCATTTATATTATTATATTAAAAGGTTTTAAAATATAAATATATTTAACATATTGTAAAATATGTGTTAGTTGTCCAATATAAAATATTTCATAAATATATTTATATTATTTTAATAGAAATTTTTAACACAATATATTTATAAATTTAGTTTTTTAATGTATTTGCATTTATTTTTTTAAAAAAAATATTATCTAACTTATAATTTTATACATCATTCTAAATTTATCAATATTTATATATTTCAATTTTGCATAAACATTAATTAACATCCGTACTAATATGTGATTAGTACACAAAAATTCTTTAATATATTAAATTTTACAATAAAATATATATTATATTGTAAATATTAGTGTAAATTATAAAATATTATCATATATCGTGTTAAATCAGTTCAACCAATTGGTCCTTTTATTTTTCTTCATAATTTTAATTTATAGTTTCAATATAATATAATAATTTTTTATTAATTTTCGTTGATAAATAATTAACAAGAATGCCCATAATAATTTTTTTTTATCATTGTCTTCTTATTTCTTACATCGAGCGACTATTTTAGACATTTTTTATTAATTTTTTAGTAAAATAACATGAAAAATAAGTAAATAAGCCAATATGAACAAAAAAAGTGATCAAGTTGAAATTTAATGTAAAGTTTAGGGACCAAAATATTATTTTTACCTTATTTTATTTATTATAATATTCCTCATTAATTTATTTATCCTTCAACTAATAAAAACTCATTTTTTAATTAATTTATGCTCAAATACATTTTAATAATGTAACCAAAATCTAAGTATTTGATATTTTGATTAAAAAATGGAGACATAGATAAAAACTAAATATTAGATTAAAAAACAAAATCAATTTAATATCTACCAAATCTAAATGATTTAATAGAGACTTTATTGAATTTTTGATTGTCTCATATCAAATTTTTGATTTGATTAGATAAGAGAGCATGTTGTCATCTTCATAGAGATAGCACCATAAACACCATAGAAAATATCTATCAAGAAATAGCAAGAACAATTAAGAACAACTATGAACATTATAGCAAAACTTGGACATCTAACACATATTTTACATCAAATTGACATGAAGAATTTAAATATAATAACATCGAAACAACATAAAAAAATCACAAATCACGTACTAAACCCAAAAACCTATCAAAACTTGCGCTAGAATTGTGTATAATGTATTCCTAATGAATACTTGTTTTTTATGATGGATAATATTATTGTGCTGTGGATGAATACATAAAAAATAGTCATATACTATTATGTTTTAATACTTGTTCTTCACAATTCTTCAATTATTTTTTCATGATCACTTGCGTTTAATTTTAATTTAGTCGTGAATGTTGCATTTCAATTTGTTAAAAAAAAAGATAATTTTTTTTTAAGAAATATTGTGCTTAAACTAAGGGTAAATGTTATTAAAAGAGAGGATGAGTTTGCAATATTATAAAGTTATATTAAATTAGATGACATGGATAAATTATAACAAGTGTCGTTACTTAAATGGAGCCACGTGGAGGAACAAATTTGTTCCTTCTCACAAAGGAACACCGGATGAAAGACCAATAAACAATAGAGTAAAAGAGTTAGAAGTTTCAAGTTACTTATCTTTTACTTATGTTCAATACATTCTATATAGGTGTTATTAAAAAAAAAAATCATTTATTAAAATTTTTTTTTTGTTGACATAAGTTAGATTAGCTATTATGGTATAAAATTTGTTTAATAGAATTAATCCATTAGTATAGACATATAATATTTATAATAAACGGATAAATATATAATTACTAACTAATAAATATATTAGTATATATAATTGATGAATATTATCGATTTATAGATCGTTAATAAAATTTTTTTATAGCTATATTAATGAAAAAATCTGTTAGACAAAGTCTATCTCAACGATAACAAATCTAATAAAAGCAAAAAAAAATAATATTAATAAATAACAATTTATTTTTAGTGTTACTAAGTATTTATTTGGTTAAGATTTTTTTCTTCACGGAATTAATTCTATTCACAGGCATTTTGGATTACAACGTATGTAGATCGATTTAAGGGAACAGACTGAAAAATTTTACAAGGGTAAGATTTGTTTCCTATTTTCTTCCTAATTCAAAAATCAATTTAACTGATACTAAAAGTTAAAACAAAGGGTCCCTAATTAGTTGGAAAATTAGGAAAGGAACTTTGATAGTAGTTTATATTTTTGTCATAAGAATATCAAAATCACCTTTCCATCACCTTCTATGGTTCTTGACCTCGCCGTACATGCGAGCCTTGCCGACAAGGAAACTGTACAAGCTCATTTCATGTGCTGCATAATTCTCTATATATATTATATGAGTTCTGCTGTCAATTATCTAAGAAAGATTAAGCAATCTATAAATTAAAATGTAGTATTAAAAAATATAGAGTATTTAATGTTATAAAATTATTTTTAATTTATTTTAAATGCAAAGTTTTTATTTATGGGTTGCTTAACTATTGCTCTTAGGGCAATGGATAGCAAAACTCATTATATATTCAAAGACAAAATTATTAATTAAGGGTTGAATGTAAGGTCCTGCTAAGTTCATAGGATTGACGATCTACGATGAGAAAATCCGTGTTTGAATCTCACATATACCGAATTTTCGAAAACTAACGCCAGCCACGCAGCGCGAACGAAATTAGTCTCATCCTACAGGTGGAAAAACCCGTAATTATAAAAAAAAGAGACTGTATTTTTTTTTTTTATAATGATTGTTTGTTAAAGTAGAAGAGTAAAGTAGTTAGATTTTTGTATTAAATATACTTCTGGTTCTTGAATTTTCTTGAGGATTCGGTTTTAGTGCATGAATTTAAAATTTTTAATTTTTAGTACTTGAATTTTAAAAATTTTCTCTTTTAATTCCTTTATATAATTTTTGGTGACATGACAAAAGAAAGACGTTTTAGCATGTCAACATATCTGCAAAAATTATATGTAAGGACTAAAAGATTATTTTTTTTAAAGTTTAATAACTAAAATTCGATGTCATAAAAAAGTTTAAGGATTAAGAATAAATTCTCGCTAAAATTTAAACATAAAAAAGATACTTAACCCTAATTTTTTCCTTTCAATTAATGACTATAATTCTTTTGGTGAAGATCATAATGTTTTTCTTTTTTTTTTTTCAATAAGAAGTTAGCTACCAGCTAGCATTATATTGTTAGTAGTTGGCATGTTGATTTCAATAATTGATGTAACAACCCAGTCATGGACATGAAACAAGACAAACTCTATCTATACCCCAGTTCTCTTTGTAATTCCACCCCAATAAGCTGGAAACCACCACTTTTAAAATATCCCATTGCAATTTGCAACTTGTCTTTTAATTTTGTCTTGTTCCTTTTCTTCTTCTTCCCTTTGTTTTTCTACCACTTTTTCATCTTCAACAAATAGCTTTTTATTAACTACTATCTATGCTCTTAAAATAGTCAGAAATTTCACATTTAACCTTACCCTTATGTAACCTGCAGAAAAATAAACCTTACTCTTAAAATACCATTATACCAAGAGCGTAAGGTTTTCCACCCTTAGGATGAAATTAATTTCGTTCACGCTGCGTGGCTGGTGCTGGTCCTCAGGAATTTGTCATAGGTGAGATTCGAACACGGGACCTCCCACTATGGATCGTCCCTCCTATGAACTTAATGAGGCCTTACACTGTTAAGTCAATACTTGGAGTTTGCCTACCTAGCTATTTACTTTGTTTTTACTTTTGTGTTTTTATTTTATATGTATTTAGTTCGAAAAGTAAAAAGAGAAGAATTAAAAAGTAATGTATTTGTATTTAGTTTGTAAAGGGAGATGAAGGGAGTTATGCAAAACATTGAAAATAAATTACGGTTATTTTAATTGTTTTTAAAATTTTCTATATAAAATTTAACCAATAGAAAATAAAATGAGACTAACATAAAGTGATAATTTTACATTACAATAACTTATAAAAATAGAAAATAAAAACACAAAAAATAAAAATAAAAAGAAAGTAAACATGCCTTTAAGCTTCTCAATCTTTCAATCATTTTTTCTTTTATAAAAATATTCTTACAAAATATTTGCACATCCAAGACTATTCTTTATACAGGAATATTCTTTCCTTCCTGACGTGCTTTTCCTGTTTGGGCTCATATTACTCATTGCAAGAAACCGATAAATTGTAATTTTATTTTTTTTAATAAGTCAAAGTGTATTTCCAGTAATTTTTTAGGAGTTGTTATTTAAAGTTTTACTCCTCAACCATTAGATTAACCTATTGAAAGAGTAGAATTCCTTGAGAGAGATATTATATTTTCTTACTAATTCATGGTATAATAATTTTTATATTCACTTAATTTTAACAACCATTATTTATCTCCGGCTAAACCTTAAAAAACTATTACTTTTTAAAATAGTTAATGACAATTATCAAAATTAAAAAGATAAAAAAATTTGTTGAAAAAATTTCCTATAATATTTCTCATTCCTCAATCACTTGTCATTGAAAAAAAATTCGATGTGAAATTTCATGAATCATACAATCAGACATAATTTTACAAAAAAAAACTGACACATGATTTATGATTTCTAATGTTAGTCCCATGACAAACATAATCCTCCGTATAAGTTAACAGTACTAATATGGACAATTTTTTTTTTTTAAATACATATTTATTACTGTTTTATCGAAGTCTTATTTTGATCTTTAATATATATTTTGTCTTTATTTTATCTTTTACGTTTATTTTTTTGGATCAATGTTGGACTCTTCTTTAAATCCATTAGTCTAAGTTAATATAACTATCTATGTGGCACTGGTATTAATGGTGTTAGTTGTTATCCCTTTCCAGATTAAAACAACAGATTTTATTTTAAAAACGACCTTTCATCTTTTAAAAATGAAACGGTGTCGTTTTTTTTTTTTAAATTCTAACATAGTGTCGTTTTAGTCTGGAAATGAATAACAACTAACGCAGTTAATGTCACATATGTGCCACGTAGACAGTTCTGTTAACTTACACTAAAATAGAATTTCGATAAAATATAAAGAACTAATGTATATTTTAACCTTATTTTTTATATTATTACTTTTCCTACAGCCACGTAACTCAAATTACCATGCCCTTTGTAACCAAAAATAAAAAATAAAAATAGCATGCCCTTTCAGGGCTGAATTAATAAGAATAACTGTATTAGAAAAGGAAACTTACTACTACACAATTTAATTTTTTTTTTCACAATAATTGCTGTAAATTATTACTAGCTAATTCATTCGAGTTAGTGCCTGTTTGGTTTTTCATTTACACAACATAGCTCTTATCGATCAATTAATATATAAACAGTTGTCTTTATTTGAAAGCAAATTTAACAATTTCTTACTTTCTCAATTGTATGAGATCATATTTTTAGATTAGAAAAAACTTAATTCTAGTAATAACTTCACAAATCACAACATCGAAGAGCTAGGATCTTTTCCACTGAGGCACTGTTAATATAAGCATAATGAACGATTGAGATGTTATTTAGAGAATTTTTTTGGCTAGAGGACTGTAGAGGAACCACATCCTAATATTGAATGATTGAAGATTGAACCTCTCTTACGCTTTGTTTGATTTTTGGAGAAGTGGAGAGAAAAGAAAATAAGAGAAGAAAAACGGAATAAAACGAAAAATAGAAGGAAGGAAAATTTTAAATATTTTGTTCTTTTTTTATAAATCAACTTTTTCTTCAATTCTCTTATACCATCTTATAATTTGGGTTTGAACTTAACTCAATCATAAAAGCTAGTTTGTAGGATGAGGATTGCACACCTTTATAAATTCAACAATAGCTATATCACTAGCTGATGTGGGACTTTTAACACGTCCCTTCATGCTCAGAACTACACAGCTGAAGTGTGAACAAACACGGGTGGACAAACAAACGGATGACCCAACAATACGAGACTAATAAGCACCCAGCAACAAACATGGGTCTCACAAATGGATCTAGGATAGACTCTGATACCATCTTACAATTTAGTTTTGGGTCTAACTCAATCCTAAAAACTAGCTTGTAAGATGAGGATTGCATACCTTTGTAAACTCAATAATGATCATATCACTAGCTGATGTGAGACTTCTAACACGCTCTCTCACGCCCAGAACTACACAGCTGGAGGGTGAACAAACAAACGGGTGGCCCAACAATATATACGAGACTAACAAACACCCAACAACAAACATGGGTCCAACAAACGAGTATATGATAGGCTTTGATACCATCTTACAATTTGGGTTTGAACCTAACTAAATCTTAAAAATTAGCTTGTATGATGATAATTGCTATATCCTTATAAACTCAATAACTCTTAAACCATTAAGCTTTTATTTAGCAGTGTAGTAAAAATTAAAATTTTTAAAAATTCTAGTGCGAAAGTGTAGTATGCATGTGTCTCACTATGTCCCGAATGCCGTTTGGTCTGCATTTTCACTTTTTATTCTGTTTTTTATTTTTTAAAATTTTATAAAAAAAAATTAAAAATACTAAAAATAAAAAAAATTTATTTTTAATATTTTTCAATTTTTTCTTTATAAAATTTTAAAAAATAAAAAATAAAAATGCAAACCGAACATAACCTAACTGTTTTAGGACGCGTTCAGACACGCTTATATATACACTCTTCTTTCTCCTAAATTGTCCTATGTAGTGGGACTTCATTTTTACAGCAGTTAATTAGATGGTAAAAGAGAAAACATATTACATATCCAAGTTACTAGTTACTATAGATCTCTACAGTGCAAGTAGCAATTAACCCAGAAGAAAGGGAACTCATTATTATTCCAGAAACATACAAAAGCATCCAACTGTAACATAACAACATTATCACTCTCTCTTCCACTCACTCAGATTTCCACACAGATATCTTCAATCCCTTCAACATTATTTCCTCCCTTTAAAAACCACAATTCCCCCTTCACATTTCCAAACCACACTCACACACTCTAATTAAAAAACTCTATTTTAATTATTTCCCTTCCTTCAATTATTATTATTCTCCCATGGCTTCTTCTTCCAACAAGTTCCTTGCCACTATTCTCATCCTCTCTCTCCTCTCTTTCTCTACATTCACCGCCGCCTGCGGTTCCTGCAGCATCCCGGTTAAGCCCACGCCCACGCCGGCCCCGAAGGCCACCCAAAAGTGCCCTAAGGACACCTTGAAGCTTGGGGCTTGCGCCGACGTTCTCGGACTGGTGAACATCGTCGTCGGATCCCCAGCTTCAAGCAAGTGTTGCGCCTTGCTTCAAGGCTTGGCTGATTTGGAAGCAGCGCTCTGTCTCTGCACCGCTATTAAAGCCAATGTGCTTGGAATCAACTTGAATGTGCCTGTCACTCTCAGTCTACTTCTTAGCGCTTGTCAGAAGAATGTTCCTTCTGAGTTCCAATGCGCTTAATAAGTGTGTGTCTGGTTTCACGTTAAATTAAGTTAAACGTGGATTCAGAATGGATCCGTGTTTAGCCTATTTGAATGTGAAACTGAACTCACGCTGATGAATTAGTTTCGACTTTGATTAATTTTTATTCCTTCCACATTGTTATTGTGTAATGTGTGTCAAATAATGTTTCACTTTTAATAATTGGGTGACAAGTTAAGGACGTGTTTGGAAATACTTGTTTTCAAAAAAAATAATTATTTATTTTTTTAAAAATTCTTTAAAAAGACTTAGAAAAATAAGTAATTATTTTATGAAAATAAGTTAATCTAAATGTGTTTTCTGACCTTGTTTGTTTCCCTTACATAGCTAGCTAGCACCATCCTTTAATTTGTTCTTTAGTGCAGTGCATGGGAAATTATTGTAACTTTTTTAATTTCTTCTAATTTCTTTTTTGGGGTATGTTGGTGTTGTACGGACATGAACAGAGAAAGATATGAACAAGTTGCTTATTAGTGAATGATTAATCCTCTTAATCATTGTTGAACCATAATTATTAAAGATCAATGCCAAGATACAATTTTAATTTTGTTTTCAGAATTTGTTTTGCTTTATTAATGAGATCTAAGCGTACGTGTATTATAAATAAATTTATGTTAAGTAACATGCTCACTCGCAAAAGTTTATTTAAATTGTGATTGTGACTATAATTGTGTTGTCTTTTGGTGGGTGTCAAAATTAAAATTATGATATTGCAACGTTAACATGTGATTGAACAACATATTGTAAAATTAGTCACTTCGATAATCAATTTGGGAAGAGAAAAAAAAAATTACATACGACAATATAAATGTTAATACTAGTGGCTGATCTACATTAAGTTGAGGGGTGCAGCACTCCTTCAACTTAAAAAAAATTAATTTATGAGCAATATTATATGAATTTTTTTATATTTTGCTTCTTTCCCTTATATTTTTTGACCCATTAGACTTATATTTTTATATTTTACTTCTTAATTTTGTAATTTTAAGTCTATTATATTATATTATTATATATTAAATAAAATTAATTTTAAACTCCTTTTGGAGTATTTATTTTTTTATATAAACAGTACGTGAAGAAAAAGAAAAAGAAAAGCTCCATGCAAATTATTTAGAAATAATAATAATAATAATAATAATAATAATAATAATAATAATAATAATAATAATAATAATAATAATAATAATAATAATGAGAAGCTCAAATGGCATAAGGAGAAGTTCTTGGAGCTTGAGAGGAGAGGTTCAACTTCCGGTAAGGTAGATTTAGGAGTAGTGTAATGTGAAGTGTGTGTTTGGTCAATAAAAAAAAATCCAAAAAAAGTCTTTTAATAAAGAAGTTTAAACGTGCCTGGTTGATTATGTTTATCATTTCTTTCTGGTTAGAGCAATCACTACAAAAAAAAATTGTTATTTGCTAGTGTTTTATTTTAGCTTTCGTTGGTATAGACTTTGTGTAATGGGATTAATCCATTAGTATATATTGATAATATTTATACTAGTGAAAAAATTAACAATTATTAACAAATAAATATGTCATTATAAATATTTAATATACTAACAATATGTAAAGTGATAGTATATATTAATTTTTTTACTAACATATTTATTTGTTAATAATTGTGAATTTATCCGCTAGTATAGATATTATCAACCTATACTAATGAATTAATTCCATCAGACAAAGTTCATACTAACAGTAATTAATCTAACTGAAGTCAAAACAAAACATTAATAAATGACAATTTAGTGCGATACCCATTAAGAGTAGGGGAATTGTCCTAATACTCCTACCTACATACCATGCAAATTATAAATTAAATTTTTTATAGATCAACTATGTTTGTACCCAAATAAAGTTGGGTTAATTGTTTCTACTCCTATCTTTTTCATTAAAAAATAAATTTTCACTCTAAAGATCAAATCAATAATGATTCAGCCACCTAATGAATAAAAATATTGTTAAAATATGTTTGTTAGTGATGTTAGTCACTTATTCGATCGCTCACATATTTAATGATCAAATTAATGAACTCAGCAACAAATTTTAAGGGTGGTTAAATAATTTAGTTTGTAGTTGTTGTGATCTAACTTGACGAGGATGTAGGACGAATAGAGTGGTCTTCTTGATTAGCAGAGGGCAGTATGAATGTCTTCTGGGCTTGAGTTCCAGCGGCAGTGGTGTGCACCTGCAAGGACTCCAATGCTCAAGTCAGTGAGTGTATTAGGGTTTTGTGTATCTGATAGAATATTTACGTACCTTGCATGGTGCATTAATGTTATTATTTATAGAGGAACGTATTGACCTAAGTGCAGTCTATATTGGGCCTGGACCTGTTGCCTGAGCCCAAATCATATTACCTGCGCCTTGATCATGGCCCCGCCAAACTTACCGGGATGCATCCAGGATAGTTGGTGGTTGTTTGACCCGACATGTGTGCGTACACTTGGAATACCGTTATTCTGGTCCACAACAGTAGTCTTTTACTGTAGTACACATACTGCTGTATTTACGACATAAGGACACAATAGGAGTGCATTGAGATTATTCTTCATCACATGTTCACATTTTGTAACTAGAAATGGTATATAAAAAAAAGAATAATAATTATTGATAAATAAAGTCCAAATTATATCTATTGAACCCGTGTTATGCTGATGAACAAGTTGAGTCTCACAAGTCACAAACTCACAATTGTAGACCCACCATGTTTTTTTTTTCTTGCCTCTTTGATGTGTACCACCCGGTTTGGAGTTTTCTTGTTGGTAAATCCGAACAAGAGGTGTCAAAATGGGCTCAGGTCCACGAATCAATCCAGCTTAATTTGGTTTATAGGTCAGTTGAGTTTAAAAAAGTGGTTCATCAAAACTCGGGTTAGAAAATAATGTTTTGCCTATCCACGTGTCGATTCTTCAAGCCACTGGATCACTGTTCACTACTGTAGCGAATGGGCCCCACTCATTTTTAAAAAAACAAAAATTTAAAAATGAACAAATATGAATGAAGTTGCAAAAGATTGAAAAAGAAGTAAAGCTTTGAAATCAGGGAGGGAAAGAGGAAAAGTGTGGGAAAAGTCTGATGTGATAGCATAGTGTTCTGACATGCTATCTGGGAAAAAATCTGACGAAGAGAAGCATTGAGATTCGGACAACAAAATTACACCATTTGATTTCCAACCTGTTTTTTGATATTACTTCTTCTGCTCAATACTTTCCATACTTTCCATTCTCCTCTCTCTCTCATTTGCATCTCTCTCTGTTCATTATTCACAGGTATGTAGTTCCTCTGTTATTTTTCTTATTCTTATTGTCTTTAATATTGTCCTTAATATTGCAGCGATGTCTCGAAAGATTAGTAGTGTTCAGGAAGTGCATGATCGGAAGGAATCTTGGAAGCTTGCTGTTCGGATAACAGAGTTGTGGTTAGCTTCAAGAGGGAGAATGTCTTCACTGGATGTGTTATTCATGGATGCTACGGTATTTTGTCAATAATTTGTTTTGTTATTGTGTCAGAGGTGTTTGCATTTGTTAATGGTGTTGTTTGTATAAATGTTGTATTTTATTTTGTTTATAAGTTTTTGTTTGATTCTGAAGGGATCAAAGATATGGGCAACCGCTGAATACAATTATGTTGACAAGTGGAGACCACTTCTTCAGGTGGGGAAAACATATGTAGTGCAGAACTTTCTTCCTAAGGAGTCTTCTGGCCCATTTAGGCCCTCTAACCACAAGTACAAGTTACACTTTTCCAAAGGGACCATTGTTCAAGAGGAAGAACGACCAGAGATTCCACTCTATTTTTTCAACTTTGTAAAGTTTGTTGACATTATAGATGGCAACATCTTAGTAGGTAGTATCACCTTCGCAGGAATCATTTTTTATTTTTCTCATTATATATATATATATATATATATATATATATATTTCTATATTCGTCGTAAATCTATATGTGTGTTGCTTATTGATGCTAATTATTTTGGAGTTTTATATCTATTTTAGACATAATCGGTTTGGTGACAAAAATGAAGCAGATAAATATCAGGAGGCAACCAAACATGGCCGATGTTGTTCTTCAAGATCTAAGGTTGTGTTATGCTAACTGTTATGATTGTATTTTTCTTTTGTGATATTTATATTAATTTATATTAATGTTTCCAATTAATATGGATGTTGGTAAAATAATACTTATCATGTTGTTCACATTGTTGTGTAGTGGAGCTGTAATTAACTGCACAGTTTGGGAGCATTTTGCACAACAGTTTCATGAATTCGTTCAGTCTCAAGAACAAAATCCAAATGAAAAGGGAAATATTGTTATCTTAACTCTGGCTCGGATTAAAGATCCTGCAGGTTAATGTTTCTGATGTTCTAACTTATATTTTTGTGTTCATTTGCATATATTATATATTATGTTCAGTATATAAATGGGCATCATATTGAGCTTGAATTCAACTTTATATCAATGTAATGAATGCATTTTATTATGCAGGTGATTATCCACTGTCTGTTCAAAATTCAAAGTATGCAACCAAGTTGTATATAAACGCTGATTTTCCTGAAGTCCATGAATTCCGAAGGAGGTATATTATGTTTAGTTGACAATGCAATTTTAGTATTTTACTGATTTGTACACTTATATGACACAGCATGTTCAAATGTTAATAAGATTGGATTCTGATTTCTTTCCTGCTTGGAACGAAGTTTCATTTGGCGTTGGAGGTTCTCAATATTATAGTAGTAGTCAGTATTCCCAATTTTCTCAAGGATCTCAGCTTAGTTCTGAAGCAGCATTCATTCGGGGTGCCCAGATTGTTAGTATTAGGCAAATCGATTTACTGGAAAAGGTGGATTTAAATTTTATATCCATATATTGAAATATTGAATTTTGTTAAATTTACCCGTTCATTTTATTTCTCTGATGAACATCTTAATATAATTTTTGGATGTAAGGATTGTTTTTGTGCAACTGTTGGGACAATTGAAAAAGTGTGTACAGACAAAGACAGTCCATGGTTTTATGTTTCATGCTCCAAATGCACGTCTGTGGAGGGGAAGCTACTGAACAGTGTCTGTCAAGGCTGTAATAATCAGATTGATAAAACATTGTTAAGGTAAGTTTCTTTCTTGATTGTTTCATCCCACTAATGTTGAGTTTGTATTTGTTCATCAATTTTCATTTGTTCATCATGTATGTGTAGGTATAAACTGGAGGTCTATGTGTCACATGAAGGCGCAAGAAAATTGTTTATTATGTGGGATCAAGTGTGTACTAGTAGGATATTCTGCCACTAAACTTAGGCACCAACAACTCCAAGTTAGTCGATTAACACATGATTGGTTTTGTTGTAAATTTAATCTCCTTTTAATCTGTCCTGTATACTTGCTAACTGTAGTTAACTTTAGGAAGGTGAGAAGGATAAACGCTCCATCCCTGATGCTGTGGATGCAATCCTGGAAAAAAAATTTGCATTCAGGTTCAAGTTTTCCCGTTCAAATAAGCAATGCAGTGTGTTGGCCGTGTTTGATGATGAAGCTATCATTGAGGGAATTTCAAGCAACATCATCAATCGAGTGGTTTGTCAATTTATATTACTATTGATTATTACTTTGTTCATTTGTGACAAGAAATATATTACTGATTACCATGGGTATAAATAACATTTGATGGTAACAGGATTTACTTTGTTGTGACAAAGGAAAAGCTGTTGTTGGTTCTTTTGTCGAATATGACCCTATTGACAATGTAAGTTGTAACTATATATATGTGAGTCTTTGATTTATAGCTAATGGAATTCAATAAGTAGACATTATTGATGTGTTGTTTTATTTTTCTGTCATGTAGCAATGTTTATCAATTTCTTTTGATTATGATCCCAATCACACAAGTCTGATTAGTCCCTCCAAAAGTGCCTCATATAAAGCTGGTGAGGAGCTGACTCCTGCTAAAAGAGGGACTAAGGACTTGATGACCAACTTACGCCTTACCAATTGTCCTCTACAAAACATCCCAAAGCAGAGTAAAGGTTTAGATTATTAACATTGGAAAAATGATGTGGAGCAATTTTTTTTGGATGTAAAGCCATTTTTTGGTTGTAATATAATTATATGGTCAAAAGTACAATGAGCCATTGCAGAAGTTGGTGTTTTGAGACAGTTTGATCCTTTTGTGATGTATCATATGTAGGACCTAATTGGCACAAATTTATTTTATATGCTATTTTGTATGTTTGTAATTTATATGTGTTAATGTTTTTGTCTTATATATAGCTGCATATAGTAATTAATATATATATATATATATATATATATGTAAGTTGTCTGTCACTTTTGTTATCAGTTAGAAACCATGTTAAAAATATGGGTATATATAGAGTGTAGAATAATTGGTAACTTGCCAAACAATAAATCATTGACTTTTATAAGTGATAATTGGTAGATTTGATGAATGAAAACTTAGATTGCAAACTAATAAAGATAACATTGATTTTAAAGTGCGAAGTTAATTATATTAATTTGGTAGGTTGTTAATTTGTTAATAGATTAATGTCCTATGTGAACAAAAATACGGTAGTCAATGCTAATTGAGTAGTATTATTTATACTTAATATATTAGTAGATTCCATAATTAGTGCTTATTGAGTTTAGTTTAAGAAACTAAAATCTCCGTAGTTTTTATTATAGTGTTAAATTATAAATTTTCTCAACATAAAATTGATATCAATTGGTAATTAGGGCAATTAGGGATTGTATTACTGGTCTGATCCTGTGATAGTTATATTTTAAATGCAAAAAATAAGATTAAAAAAGCTATGATTGTTTTAGTTCTTCAAATATATTTGTGACATTATTTCATAAACCAATGAATCTTTTTTTTACGGTTTTAAATTTGAATGAATTTGATTTAAGATTCCTTCTAACCGCAAATATGTGAAAAGCTAATTTTATCATGCCTTAGACGTTTAATTTGTTTCACATCTTCTATCACAAGTAATTATAGATGATACAAACACAATTTTATATGATTAATTTAAATTTAAATAAAATTGTGAAAAATCTTTAAATGATTGAATTATTTTTATACTATACCTTCAGTGTACCCACTAAACTCTTAACCACCCACTACTTTGTAACTTTCCTTTTTTTAAAATTTCATTGGCTATTAATCTTTGTTAACTTGTGCTCCATGTGCACAAGTTAGAAAAACCCATACAATAAATAAATGGCCTGTAGTCTATGTAGTCTATATTTTCTGTATCTACCGTTCAATAGCTTTGGATGAACATTAATTTAGATTTCCTATTGTGGTTTAATATTTTAGGGGAGACGTAGAAAATAATTTTTTCTTCATTTTAATGCGGTCAGCTATTTACATTCATTTACAATAATTCAGTCATTTAGTTACATTCATTTACAATTTACAATGAACATAATTAATTAGCTGTAACCTATTGAGGCAAGTGACATAACCGGCTACAACCCGTCGAATGACCACTGACAACCCCTCTCATTACCTTTCTAATCCTACAATCAACTTACCCACTCTGTTTCCAATAGTAGCAGTGACTCTGTTCTGAACTTCATTTGAGTAGCTTCACACCGCCATCATTGAAGGTGCAAGAAACCTTTCAGAACACCATCCCGTAACTAGCTTCACATTATTTTCTTGAAATTTTGATGTCATTCCCAAGAATCACCCAAGATGAAACCAAGTTCCATTTTTCAATTTTCGGAGATTTTGTTGGATTAATTTTTGGTTGTCTCTGATAGTTGTATATTGTGGTTCTTTTAACATGTTCTTTACTTGGAAGAAGTTGAAACATAGATTGCATGATATGTTTTGTAGTTATAGTCTTCCCGATTTGGGTTTGACAGCCTTTTAATGCTCTGTTTCCCAATCTCTTTTTATGTTTTTGTTAATTGATATTCTGTAGTAGAAAATGTTATCCTTATAAAAGGGATAATCATGTTAATAAGTTGTATGATGATAATAAATAGTCCCAAAACGTCTTAGTAGTAGAATATAACAGTCGGTATAAATACATGTGAATTTTCTGGACTATTTTGTTTGTCAAATCCTCTGTTTCTGTTTCTGGAAAAAGTCTCTGTTGTTGGTTAGATGTATACAATTAAAGTTACTTTATGGGCTTCTATCCATCTGACTTTTAACAAATGAAATCGCGTAGAAAACAATGGCATTTTCCACAAGACTGCAATGTACCTCATTTTCTTGTACTCTAAAGCGTTATCTGGTAAAATGCTTTCACATTACTCAGTTACTAAATTTACAATGTCATTGCAATTTAGTTTCATATTTGTACAACTGTTTCATTAATACTATGTTATGATACATTTGCCTTAGGATTAAATTAAGATTCCCAGCTGGTATCATATGCAATGGCCACAAAGGTACCCATTCCCGAAAGCAATCTCTTTTCTTGGTGATTATGGTAACACATTCGTGGTGTGTGTTCGAAAAGATGGAGCAAAGCTTTTCTTTTCGGAGGGTATTAGCACAATCAGGTAGCTCTATCCTATTGTGACCGAAACAAAGATGGAGATTGTCTGTGACGTATACACGCTGTTCCTGTTTTCTCTCCCTCTGGAACCTGGCATTCCTATGGAGATTTCCTCAGACAATCATCAGGTTGCTGCAGATGTTGATTAAGTTCACCATGCACCACACTTAACACTGTTATGGGAAAAAGATTAACTGGACCCCAAGTCAAAGGCAGATTTGGTATTCCTCATTTCCCATAATTTTTGCCATTTTTTGTCGTTAATTTATTTATGTTTGATATGAGGAGATACTTATTATATTATTAATTGCTTTCTAATTTTATCTTCCCTGGGCAAAGGGGATTCCTGTGAAGGTTGTTGACAGGTATCTTACTCCTCAGCAGCCAAATGTACCTGTTTCAATTGCTGCCAACCAGGTGGATCGGTGGATCCTGATTTGGAATAAGATTCGCAAGAAACAAGTTCATTTTGGCCAAGGATGGTACCAGTTCTGCAAAAGTCAGAAGCTGAAGGAAGGAGACATTCTCAAGTTATATCTGAATGAAGATCTGCAGCAGTGGATGCCTTCTGTTGATAGAGTAGGAATGTGAACTGATAGCAGTGTCTATACACTTTTTTTTTTGTTAACTGTTTGAAAAGTGTATATATAACTTTAAACTTTTGTTCCATGTGCGGATAAATCTCTTTAGTCCCTGATTTTATATTTCTGAGGTCACTTTATTGTCTAAATTATATGATCTTTCATTTTAGTCCTTGAAAGTCAGGGACTAAAATGAATGGTGTAAGGAAAGTCAGTGACTAAAATAGCGTGTAATAGTAATAGTCAGGGACAAAATTGACTGATATCGTGAGGGACAAGATTGACTAATAAAATATAAAATCAGGGACTATTTTAGTATGTAATTCATATTTAAATATTTTTTTAAAAATCCGAATGCAATAGTAGTTATCAGTTTTCCATTCAAATATCATTTTATAGGACACTTTTTAATACCAATGCAATCTAACTATTAATATTTATAAAATTTACACAAGTAATGGCAATTCTTAATTTAAGAAAAAAACATAATCGTGACACCTATTGTGGAGCATATGGAGAAGAATTAAATTGTATTGTACTCCCTCCGTTTTTGATTATAACCAAAAATATACTAACTCACACCCTTTAAGAAAATTAGTTAGCCTCATTTAATTTTTTTGAATCGATCAAAATGTCAATTTGTTTTCCTAAATTAACCTCCATTAAGTTACTCTGTCTCTTCTTCAAAACCACTATATTAAATGAGAGAGTTAATTGAGTGGAGGGTATAATAGATAATTTTTCAGTAAATACAAGTGTAAATAGTGTGATTTGCTTCATCTACGGTTGTAAAAGAAACCCTTGAATGGGCTCCCTCCAATCAAATTTCAACACATGGCATGATTTTAGAACCCCATTTCCCCCCAAAAATTTTGGCTCCCTCCCCATCTAATATATGTTTTGATCCAATGGTTATCATTCTTTCCCAATCATTTTTTATTTTGGTACACACTTTAAAATTCAAATGACCCACTCCTCTCTCATGTTCCCAATCTTTCTCTTTCTCCACTTCTCTCTCATCTTCATCGACTCTTCTTTCCATTCTCCTCATCTTTTTTTCTTTTTCTCCTTCTCATCAACATTCTTCTTGCTACACTTCTTCTCCTTCTTGCAAGCGCCACCAAGATTGGAGGTAAGGACCAGCGTCATTGTAGCAGCTTTATGGCGGCCGTTGGTAGCGATGACTGGCGCGGTGGCGTAGTGGCGTCGGTGACGGCGAAAGACGATGCTGCGGATGACGGTTAGAAACGCGACACTTCTCCAACCCACCAACTTAGGATTTGTGATTTGTTTGGTTTGGTAATTTTTAGGGTTTTATGGTTTCTAGAAATTATATTTTAGTGTTTAGGGTATTTTTGCTAACTATTTCCTATGATAATCCTCTTTCTGTAGAGAATTGTTGAGAGCGATGATAATCTGCTTGCAGCTGATGATGTACAACATCATGTACAAAATCATGTTCGATTGAAGGTTCGAGAGGGAGGAGGATCTGTTCCAGAAGCTGAAGGTTCTGAACGGTGAGAGAAGCCGTTTGGCTCAAAGTTTCAAATACAACTACGACAATTTGATCCCTATCTTGAGGTCGTTTCTGCGTGGTTATTTAAAGATCTGCAAAGAAATTAAGGACCGAAGATTGCAACATTCAAGGACTATTTCGTCGAGGACAGAAAGTAATTATTGTTAATTAATTTATTTATAAATTTATTAATTTTTAACTAGAGCTTTTTTGGGTCAATTAGTTTTGATTGGTGTTAGCATTTTGGTGAATCGGATGGGAAATGTGGCAGGAATCTTGAAAGCACAAAGAGAATGGACAATCAAGGACTCAAATGCGCCATTGATCACATTTTGGATGCTCAGGAAAAGCGAGAGGTTAGCGAGGATAATGTTCTTTACGTTGTTGAGAACATCAACGTTGCTGGTAATTCTTCCTCTTCCTTTGCATCGTCCTCTTTTTTACATGTATGTTTGATTTTAGGTTATTCTAATGGATCAATTAATATTTTGGATAGTAATCCCTATTTGTTGGTTTGTGTTTGCTGGAGTTACTAACATAGTCTTTGGACTCCCCTACTTAGGAATTACTAAATTTCAGGAGTTATGTTCAGATCTTCTTGACACCTACTTAGGATTTATGATTTTTTTGGTTTGATAATCATATGGAGTATACTGCTATCCAATATTTGTTATTCTTTCTAATGATTTCACTAACAATTTCAATGCAGATGTTTATCACTGTATTACTTTGTTGTTGCAATTCATGTGTTTATCATAAGAAATTATGATTTTTCGGTTCTTATGGTAAGACATGTCTTTCCCTTTCATAAAAATTTCTTTAACTTTCTTTTAATTTATTGACTGTTTATTTTATTTTCATACTTGCCATAATTTCTGATACAGAATAATAAAGATGAGATCCAGGTTGAAGGGAAAAAAAGAGAGTTGAGGAAGAGAAGATCTGGAAGAAATTGAACAGGGGAAGATAGCCACAATTTCTGTGCTGGATTGTAAGTATGTAGTTAGTACTTTGAAAAGAGTTTTTTTAGTTCCAAAAACATTATCTAAGAGGTATTACATTGATTTTGTTCAAACCATTTAAGGAGAGAACCTTTTAGTGATTGGATTAAATAAACACAACTTAAGGTAGCAGACATAAAAGCACAACTATTGTGTATATGCATGAAGTTTAATGCAGATGAATATTAGTTTCTAATTCCTTGCTTTGATGCTTCTAAAATATAGTGTATTGTTTTCATTTTTTCTCCACTGTGTTGGTTACTTCTTTCTCATTTGTTCTCCTCTCTTCATTTTTGCTTCTCTCCTTCCTCAAGAATTTTTTTTATTCTTTTCTTGATTTCTTTGTTATTTTTATCAAGGTGATTTCTTCTATTTTACATCTCCTTGGACTTTTTGTCATTTTGAAAGAATATTTTATTTTGCAGGAACATTATCAATATCTCTAATGCAAGCTTTAATGTCATTCTCTCTATATATCAAGTGTGTACTATAAGGAAAAGAGAAGGAGGTTTTTTTTCCAATTAGTCTTAAACTAACAATTGCTACAAACTTAGTTTTGCTTATTGAGAAATGATAGATATGCTCCTGACACTAGAAGAGAAATTTGGAATTCTATGAAAATAAGAACCTAAATGAAAAACTACAAAAGATTTACAGTTAAGGTATTATAAATAATTTTGATTTAAATGAGAGTTTTCTTAAATTTTAAATTTTGTAATTTGATAATTTGATTTGCAGAAATAGGTTACAGACATCCTACCTGTTAATAATTTATGATTTCATTGCAGATACATATTTTTCCTAATTTACTCTATTTTATTTATGCTTTGTTGAATTTATAAGTGTTCATGTAAATTAGGAGTGTCGGAGACTAAGTGTAACATCTTTCTGCCTTGGTGCAAAATTAGGGATGTCACATACAAATTTTCCCGTAGGGAACGCATACAAGCTTTAAGGAAAAAAGGGCCCAGAAGTCAAGAAACAAGTTGATCCAGAAGCAAGTAAGAAGGGTCCTGTTTGTTTCAAATTTGATATCTCACAATCTCTTCAGAAAGGAAAAGAAACAAGAATATATCCTTCTTTGAGCCAGAGATTAAAATTGATATGAATTTTTTTTGGACACAACATTAGTATTTTTTATTTATAACATTATAGCTAGTTCATGACACGTTGAAATAATATATCCTTTTTTGTCCAAAATGTAGATGTTGATATTAGCTCAGGGAGAGGCAGTGAAAAAGTTATCACCTGAAGATTTTAACTTTGATGGTATTTGTCTGTGTCATAGTATTTATACTCTAGGCTCTTCATAAAAAGTAGGATTTTATGATTTTAATGTTTAGAGAATTTGAAGGGAAGATTTCTAATTTAAGGCCAAAAGTTGCAAAAAGAAGAAACATGAAGACATGAGGACAAACATGAACGATTTAGGCTCAATGATAATGTTATAGAAATAGAATTTTGATTTTGCTAATGTTGATAGCTTGATATTTGCTTTTGTTTTCCATTATAATTTTTAGCCTTCTCTCTTTTTAAGAGGGTGATGGGGTGTGTAAGGTTAAGAAGCATAATATATTAACTTTTTATATATATATATATATAAGTTTCTTTTTTGGGGGAAGGGGAGCAGCTTTTCATGTTGACCATATTTTAGCTATGATGGTAAGAATGCATTTTCATGATATACGTTTCTAGACTAGATTTGTCATTTCTAACTATATTTCATGGCTTTACCTTGATTATGATGAAAAATATTCCATTTGTACTTATCCTGATCAGGTGAGTCCTCAATCAATCCTGTGTGTGCTTTTTAAGAATTTGAAAGTACTGTAGGGTAATGAAAACTGTTATAAGAATGCATGTTCACTTTATTCTTTATGATTCATCCCGTTGATTAGATTGTTCTGCTTTTGTTAATATACTTTGGCTTTGTTTTTTATGCAGGAAATTGACTTGAAGAATTCCAAATGGAGGCATTATTTTATTTGTGGGTGATTTTTGACCTGTGATATTTGGCATGAGTCAATGTACATATGAGTCAATGTACATATGATTCTGTTGTAAACAATTATGAAGATTAGGGCCTTTAGTGGCTTACTTTTTCTTTATTCATGCACAACATAAATTAAAATCAAAATGACACAAGGATTTGATAAATGCAGTGTTATTCAGCATGAACAATTGTTTTAGTTCTGTATTTCTCATTCCATGTTCTTTCAAACATCTCTGTCAAAAAACTCATTGGATTGAATGCAGTTGTCCTCTTTTGATATTGTCACTGCAATGTGCAGCAAAGTTTGAGGTTGATTCTGTTACTTTTCAGAACTTTTGCCATGCTTATTAATTAGAACCTAATAATCAACTAAGGAATTGTTTAAGGTCGTCCTCTTAGCAATTTTAATAAACGCTTCTCTATGCATTGGTTGATAAAACATAAATTTGTTATTAACTGCAGGCTGACTTAAAATACTTTGTTTAGAGAATCATTTAATACAAATACAAGTTAGAATTTCATATTAGTGAATTGTTTTGTTATTGTAGAGAAAAGTATCCTTATCTCCAAGAAAAATTCCTAGCTACTATAGTTTGTAATATTGAAAGGATGGGTACCATCAGTTATAATTAGAGGTCATGCTACTTATACTTTCTTTCTTTTACCATTATTCAAAGTGATGTTATAGTTATATGTTATGTGATCCTATAAAATAATTATTGTTCTGAGTTTTAAAATAATGGTTTGTTATAAAATAATTCATACTAATATGTTTAGAATTATCGGTTATAAAATCTTTGCATATCAACCAAACTAAAAATGCAAAGGGTTATAATATTGAACACTTAAATTCTATTGTTGATCTTATATTTTATATTAATTACATTAATATTAATTAATTCTTCAATTAATTCTTTCCTTGATCTTATATCTTATATTAATTACATTATTCTATTGATAATATACAAATATACATGTGTGCTATAATTGATACTTTTCAATGTTGTTATCATTATCATTACCATCAAACTCATTTATATATGTTATTGTATATTTATTAAAATATTTAAAGCAAATTAACTCAAACATGAAAACGACCCATTAACTGTTTTTTTCTTGGGTTTCATGCTGTTATATCATCTAATTTTTTTTTCATGTTTAGTATTTTTGTGTTGTAGTTGAGCACGAGAGAGATTGTGTCTATACATAAGTTTTAATTAAATTTGAAAAGGTTCTTAATGCAATATTTTTTAAAGTGAATTATTTCTTTTATTTTGATCATTATGTGTATTTTGAAGAATAACTTATTAAATATTTTAATAATTTTGATTGCGTTATTGTTTATTCATTACAAGACTTTTATCAGAGATCGACACAAATAGGTACTTAATCATGATTATGTTCTAACATTATTGAACATATAGCCAAACACTATAATTTTTGGATTATATATCACAAATTGTTCCATCGATTGAAATTTACCATTCAATTTGTGATGTCAAGTTCTTGGATTTTTTTGAGGAACTAAAGCTATCATTATTATGTTTTTTTTTAAATGATTGTTACTGGATCATGTATTTCATTTTTTTATCTTGGATTCTATGTATTTTTTTGCTAATCATATTAATTGATGGTAATTAATTGCTTTACAAAACCATACATCACACTTATAGAAAATCCTCGATAACCCGTGCAAACGCACGGGTCATGTACTAGTATATTTAAAAACGTAGTACTGTGAAAAATTTTGCTTATATTTGAAAACGGAGGGAGTTCAATACAATCTGGAAAATCTTTCACATACTATACAAAACTTAAAGTTACCTTAAATTAAAAATTAAAAATTAAAAATATAAGTGATTTCTTTTGATGGTATAAGTACAACCCAATAAATGCTGATTGAAAGGAATGATTACATATGTCAGCTACAGTCTCACCCAAGACTTTTTTCCAATACTCAACTAATATTCAATTAATAATAAAATGCTAAATATTAATGAAAGTATTTTATTGGTCCGTGACATTGGCCAACTTTTCATTGCTTTACATGATGCAACACTCAATATTTCTTCTCAATATTTTCCCTCCATTTTACGACATGCATTACCAACAACGAAACTTGGTTTGTCATGGAAAATTTGGGAATAGCTGAAATACTATCATCATGTTGAATCTGTTGAATCTCCAAATCAGTGGGATATATAAAGTGAACACCTTTAAATTAATTAAAGGTCAACATTTTATCAACGAATGAAACCCGCCATTTTTACACTTTCATTTTAGTTATTTAATCAGGTAAAATGCTCTGTTTTTCAAGACTTAAAAACTTGTACAATTCAACACTGCTTATTATCACTATGCTGGGACCCAAGAATCAATAGTAATGGCAGAAAATGAACATCAAAATGCGTTATCTTCGACTGCAAGACTAAAAAGAAGACTTCATATGCAGAACAAGAGAAATATCAGACAAAACTCTATTCCCATGTTAAATGGTATATGTATAACTTTACACATGAAGATACCTTATCTTTAAGACATTCAATTTAAGTTTTAAATGTAAATATTGATTGTAATGATGCATATTATTATTATTTAGGTTCACCTAATACGAATCCAATGATGCGTATTGATCCGGAAATCTCTCAGATTAGAATGCCTCTATCTGACATATCTTCCATCTTACAAGATACAAATATGAAATCAGTTCATGATCCTTTACATGTCTTAACCAGTCAACAAAACCTGCAATATACACCTCCTATGTTTTTTAATAGAATCAAACAAATTGAGTTTGATTCATTAAGGGCAAACTTGATGAACAGATTTCGAAAGGAAAACATGAGTACTCCTATTAACTTAGCTTCAGATATACCCCTTATTCCATCCACATCTTCCCAACAATTTGAGTATCCTATCAATTCAGTGTCTTCATCTCAATTCGCATCATGGTCAAATTCCTCAAACACAGATGGTCACAATTATGCTGACCCTTTGAATAATCCAACACCTCGATCTCATGACCCTTTATTTGATCATTCAAACATGGAATCATCTGACTCAGAAGGTATTGTATTAATTAATATGTTGATAATTAAAGTGACTATATAGAAGATACTTTTGTGTTTGACTGTTTTATTTTTATTCCAATATTGTGATTAGTGTCTGTTGCTGCTTCATTATCCAATGAAGAAGTTGAAATGGATGAAGAAGCATCCACTGTTCATTCGCTTTAATTATCAGGTGTAGTTGTACATTCTTTGTGTTCAAAAAGATTAAATGTTGCAAATATACTTAGTAGTGATACAATGTTGCTTATTTTACCTCATTTGTCTGTTGGTAGGCTATCATGATATCGGTCAACCAACCTCTTTTTGCAAACAATGTGGTGCTCAGATGTGGTATCAAGAAAGAATCCATAAAAGTAATAACTCACGTAATCCCCAATTCACCATGTGTTGTAACAATGGAAAAATACAACTTCCATATATACAAGAGCCTCCTGATATTTTGAAAAGATTGCTTTTTGATCATCATTCAGCAGATAGTAAAAATTTCCAACAGTTTATTCGAGCTTACAATATGATGTTCGCTTTTACATCTCCTGGTACCAAAGTTGACAACACAGTAGCTAATGGCAAAGGTCCTCCAACCTTTAGAATTCAAGCACAAGCACATCATTTTATTGGTAGTCTTTTGCCTATGCCATCAAAACCACCAAAGTTTGCCCAACTTTATATCTATGATACAGAGAATGAAGTAAATAATAGACTTGCACATAACAGGTAAGAATGATGCTCAAGGATTATGTGTCAACCATTGTCTTTTTCCTATTTGTTACATCAAACACGTAAACTAACAAAAATCTGATATGTCCAGGGCAAATGATAAATTGAATGAAAACACTGTTATCCAGTTGAAGAATATGCTTGATATGGAGAATAGATACACTCGGATTTTTAGGATGGCTAGAGATAGGTTCAGAGACAATCCAATTCAAGATCTCAAGCTGCAGTTAATCTCAGATAGGCAAACAGATGGTAGGATATACAACTTACCAACTGTTGCAGAAGTTGCTGCACTAATAGTTGGTGATGTGGACACTGGGGAAAAGAGAGATATCATCCTGGAAACTCAAAGTGGACAATTACAAAGAATATCCGAAAGGAAAGTGCACTATTTGCCTCTGCAATATCCACTGTTATTTCCACGTGGAGAGGATGGATTTAGAAGTAAAATTCCTCACAAAAGTCGTTCAAAGAGTCATATAGCAAAGAGAAAAGCTGTCACAATGAAAGAATGGTTTTGTTATAGACTCCAAATGCGAGAGGTTGAAGCCCAAACACTGTTACATTCAAGGAGACTATTTCAACAGTTTGTGGTTGATGCATACTGTATGATTGAGTCTGATCGTTTAAGATATATAAGGAAAAATCAGAAAGCACTCAGGGTTGATAAATATAGCAGTTTGAACCAAGGGCATTCACAAACTTTGTCTCAAGGTGCAGACAAAGGAAAAAGGATTGTTTTGTCATCAACATTTGTAGGTGGCTAAAGATATATGGAGCAATTATACTTTGATGGGATGGCCATTTGTGGAGCTACAGGTTATCTAGATCTTTTCTTAATCTTTACATGTAACCCAAACTGGCCTGAAATACAAACACTGCTTAAGCCTTTACATCTAAAAAGCTGATGACTGCCCTGATATTGTCTCAAGGGTGTTCAAGATCAAACTGAATCAGTTGATGGAAGATTTGAAAAAGAAACAAATTTTTGGCAAATTACTTGGATGTAATAATTATTAATTCCCTTAATTTTTTATTTCTTCCTTCATAAAGAATAACACTAATATATTTACATTTGAGCTCATATGTGTTTGCAGACATATACACCATTGAGTTCCAAAAGCGTGGGCTGCCACATGCGCACATTTTGTTGTTCCTGCATCCAGATTACAAATATCCGAATCCTGATGACATTGACAAAATCATCTCAGCTGAGATCCCTGACAAAGTGAAAGAACCTAATTTGTATGAGGTAGTCAGCAAACACATGTTGCATGGACCTTGTGGCAACGTTAACAGGTCTTCACCCTGCATGAAAAATGGTACGTGTTCGAAATTCTTTCCAAAAAAATGGCAACCTCTAACTATGGTTGATCAAGAAGGATTCCCAATATACAGAAGAAGAAACAATGGGAATGTTGTCCAAAGAAATGGTGTCAATTTGGATAATCGGTATGTTGTGCCATATAACTCAACTCTCTTGCTAAGGTATAGAACACATTTAAATGTGGAGTGGTGTAACCAAAGCTCATCAATCAAGTATTTGTTAAAATACATAAATAAAGGTTACGATCGGATCACTGCTGCAGTTGTTACGGTCAATAATGGAGATGGTACAGAGACACAGATTCATGATGAGATCAAACATTATCTTGATTGTAGATATGTTTCACCATGTGAAGCATGTTGGCGTATTTTTTCATTTAAGACTCATGATCAGAAGCCATCTGTTGAAAGATTACATTTTCACCTACCCAATGAGCATGCTATATATTTCAACGATGATCAGGAAATTGATGCAATTCTATCAAAGCCCACAGTTAAAGACTCTATGTTTACTGCATGGTCTAAAGCAAATATGAAATATTCGCAGGGGAGAAACTTAACTTACACACAATTTGTCTCTAAATTTGTGTATGACAGAAAACATCGATGCTGGAAACCAAGAAAACAAGGTCGGTCAATTGGTAGACTCAATTGGGTTTCTCCTAACACAGGAGAACTATTTTACTTAAGGATGATGCTCTCTATTGCAAAAGGACCTACATGAAGCTATAAGAACTATAAATGGAGAAATATTAGCTTCATTTAGAGAAGCATGTTTTGCCATGGGCTTCCTTCATGATGACAAAGAATTTATCATTGCAATCAAAGAGGAGAGTCGTTAGGGTTGTGGTTACTTCTTACGTAGGTTGTTTGTTACAATGCTTTTTGCAAGTGGATTAAGCAGGCCAGAATATGTTTGGAAACATACATGGCATTATCTGGTTGATGGAATTCTTTACCAAACCAGGATAAATAGAAACAACCCAGGTACAAAAATGTTGTCTGTACTATCTATATTATATGTCAATTAATATATTGCTTCATATGTCTTAATGAATAGTAAATGACAGATATATATAACTTCTTCTTCCAGATTTGCAATTATCTAACTTAGAATTGCAAAATTTGACTCTTTTGCTTATTGAAGACATCTTGCAAAAAAGCCTGCGAAATTTCCCATCTATGCCTTATCCGACTGGAACCATTCAGAATATTTTTGGCAATAGGTTAATACAGAGTGAACTAACCTATGACAAAGAAGCATTGAGTGTTCAGTTTCACACATATTTTTCATATTTGACAGGTTGGTATAATACCATTGATAAATATACACAAGTATACTTCGAATATTTAGAATGTTTATAAATTTAATCAAGTTAGCATCTGCTGCAGATGAACAACGCATCATATATGACAAGATAATGAGTGTTGTCTCAAACCAAGCTGGAGGAGTATTTTTCCTTTACGGTTATGGAGGAACAGGCAAAACTTTTGTTTGGAAAACATTGGCTTCTGGACTAAGATCAAAAGGTGAAATGGTATTAACTGTTGCATCAAGTGGTATAGCCTCATTGTTGCTTCCTGGAGGAAGAACAACTCACTCAAAATTCGCAATATCAGTTCCAGCTTTCCAAAGTTCTACATGCAATATCCACCAAAGAAGTGAGTTAGCTGAATTATTAAAACTCACCAAGTTGATTATTTGGGATGAAGCACCAATGTGTCATAAATATTGCTTCGAAGCTCTTGACAAAAGTTTAAAAGACATCATGCGAAATTCAGCACATTTTAATGAACCATTTGGTGGAAAGGTTGTTGTCATTAGAGGTGATTTTAGACAAATTCTACTCGTCATTCCAAAAGGTTGCCGTTCAGATATTGTCCATGCATCAATCAATTCTTTTTATCTTTGGGATCATTGTGAAATTCTCAAATTGACCAAGAATATGAGACTTCAAAGCAGTGACAATGAGTTAGAAGCAGCTGAACTTCGTGAGTTTTCACAATGGCTGCTTGATGTAGGTGACGGCAAACTTGGTGAAACAAATGATGGATTCTCTGAAATTACCATTCCTAATTCAATTCTTATTAAAGAATTTGACAATCCTATTGAAACAATGGTAGACAAGGTGTATCCTAATCTGTTACAGAATTTCCAAAATGAAGGGTTCTTACAAGGGAGGGCTATTCTTGCATCCACAATTGACATGGTTGAGAAAATTAATGATCAAGTTCTTGAGCGTATTCCAGGTGATGTAAAAGAATACTATAGTTCTGACTTTGTAGATAAGACTGAACTGCTTGAAAATCCAATTTTAGAAACATTGACAACAAAGTTCCTAAATACCTTACAGACCTCTGGCCTTCCAAATCACAAGATCAAATTAAAAGTTGGGACACCTGTGATGTTATTGAGGAATTTGGATCAATCTGAAGGATTATGCAATGGGACCAGACTTATTGTTACAAGACTTGGGAATCATGTTATTGAGGCCAAAATTATTTCAGGAAAAATATTGGCAACCTTACCTATATTCCACGAATGTCAATGTCCCCATCTCAAACACCATGGCCATTCAAGTTAATTAGAAGACAATTTCCACTTATTGTTTCTTATGCCATGACAATCAACAAGTCACAAGGACAATCTCTTTCAATTTTCAGGCATGGACAATTATACGTTGCCCTTTCAAGAGTCCAAAGCAAAAGTGGATTGCACATTCTCATACATGACAACGATGGAAATGCGTTAACAACTACCACCAATGTTGTGTACAAAGAAATATATCAAAACTTATAGGTAATAAAAGATATTCTCACTTTTGTGAGTATTCCAATCCCAACTCCTTTATTGATTATCATTTACACTTACGGAAACAGGGCAGATTTGTCCACATCATCTTTTTTGGATTCAACTTATTTGGAAATCAATTTATCTGTAAATGCAGCTGTTCAACATTATATGATTAATAGGTGATTACTTAAATATAAATATGTCCATTCCTAGTATACTGATTACATGATACCATTTAACCATTCCATTTTTGTTTGCTATTTTAAGTGGTATCATATACGAATATGTGTTTACTGCTGATGGAGATATAGATTTTCGCTGTTGGTATGTTACAAGATTTTTTGTAGACAATTATGTTGAAAAATTTCAGTTCTTAATGCATTGTTGTTATTGATTGCATATTCTTATTGATTGCATCTGCTATCATGATATATATCATCAACTGAAGCTTATGAAGATACCCCATTATCTGTTTGATCTTTACTCTTAAAATATTCAGATCATTATTTTATGTATACATGTCATAATTCAAAGTAAGTTGCCATTTTTGAGAATATACATATCAGCGAAACATCGTATAATTGTGTAACATCAACCCGTGCGTATGCACGGGTAAAGTACTAGTTAAGAATGAAAGATAAATTTGGTTCGACTTGTTTAACTACTTGTCAAATGCGACTTGAGTTAGGTTGAACTGGGTTCAACCTAGTTAACCCAGCACTTAAAAAAAGGACATATCTGACTACCTGACTAACTTGTGCTAAGTTTAACTTACTAAGCCCCAAAGGAGAAAAAAAATCATTAGTGATTCACCGATTTAAAATTGAAACCCTTAATCATTGAAAGTGTTGCCTGCTGAGACATGATTATTTTCTTCTCTTGTTCTTCAACTTGAGGTTGTTGTGAAGTGTTGTCTCGTTAGTTGCAAATCAGCCTTCTTCAACTCATTGCTGCTTTGCTCTCGCTAGTTCGACGCGCTCACTGTTGCTTCATTCACGCGTGATGAATTAAGGGAATTATATTTTATAGTGATATTTTGTTTTTAATTATTTAATTAATATAATTATATTTAAAAACCAATTTATGTTTTTTCAGATTTTTTTCTTTTTTTAATATTTAGGCGAGCCTACCCATTTAGCCCACCAGCTCGAGTCGGGTTAAGCTGGCTAGCTTTTTAATAAACCCTCGTTTTTACACCTCTAATTTGAACAATAAGCTTTAAAAAAACTAAAATTTATTTTCGAGCTCCGTTCGGACTAAGAAAATTAAGAACTTTTTATTTATATCAATTATATTAAGTTGTATTTAAAATATAGTGAAATCTTCATTCCTCCTTTGAAGTGATTATATTTTTTAGAAAAAGAAATCAGGTAAATAAAAAAAAAACATGTAGATTTATCATTGAAAAATAAGCATTTAATTTATAAATTAAAATTTTATATATTGTAAAATATTTTAAAATTTGGAAAACTTTAGAAAGTGAGAAAATGATACCTGTTAGTATTCATATATCATTATTTAATTTAAAATCTTCATTGTTGTGTATATTAGACCCATTAGGGGCATATCATTCCCATTTTTCCATCTTTTAGTTTATTAGTTAGTTTCTTTTAGTTATTAGCTAACGGTGAAAAGCCCTCGCAAAACAAAGATTATGGTTGGCCTAGTGTCGGCCACATGGACGAAGCTTTAAACAGGGAAGCTAAAATTTAGCGAGGGCTAAGCCCTCGCAAAACTAGCAGCTGATTTGCGAGCAAATGGGGGCGCCAAGCCGATGCTAATTTGCGAGGGCTGAAAGCCCACGCTAAGGTTAACGTAAATTAGCTAGGGCCAAAAGCCTTCACTAATTTGGCAAGTTTTGCTGAATAAATTTCCATCCCAGGAAAATATAGTTAAAAGAGGTGTTATACAAGAGGTATCAGATGCAGTATGTGTGTTCTTTGCGGAGCATTTGGAAACTGAAATTCATATGTTCTTGATGTGTTAGATTGTAAAAAAGGTGTAGGAGGATGTGTTTGGGTGGTTTGGTGTCTCGAGTAGGACAGTGGGGAATGTCTCAGAGGTGAAACATGTATTTGAATCCATGGTACACGGGAAAAAAACAAGAAGGGCAGTAAATCTAGTATGGGTTTCGATTTTGTGGCTAAAATAGGAAACAAAGAAATGAGGCTATTTTTAATATGGCGGTTTATGTTGTCTCAAAGATGTTGGATGATATAAAAGCTATAACATGGAAATGGCTCTTAGGTTATTTGCCTTCGAACCAACTCATATTCTCTGATTGGTGTTTATGTCTGTTAGGATGTATTGATGTATTAAATTAAGGGCGGTGAGGGGAGTAACTGCAAAGAGCAGAAGCTGTTGAGGTATAATTGTAAGGGTGATAGTTTTTGGTGAGCTGATTTGTAAGCTTTAGGTGGGCTTTTATGCAAAGGAGGGTTGCTATTTCCTTGTGGTATTGTGGAAGAGGTGTTGTTTAGTTTTTTCCCCTTTTTTTGTACCTAAAGTGCACTGGTTTTGGTGTATTAAGGTCCAATTATGCGTCTTTTATGTATTTGGTTAGCATTCTGTTCTGCTGTACTATAGCACTGCTTGTGCTTTTCTTAATAAAATGCCTTTTTTGTTGAGAAAAAAAAGTCCTTACTAATTAATAAAAACTTTTTTTATAAGAAATTGAATTTTTGTTTTAAAATATACCTGAACATAATAACTAAATAGTAATTAATTAAATAGTACAAACTAAAATAAAAATAATAATTATTAAATATCAAACATATAAAAATATCCAACATAACATAACAAACAAAATATCCAACATAACATACAAAAATATCTAACATAATATAGAAAATATAAAACGTAATATAGAATCCAACATACCAAATGAAATATCCAACATAATTTAAAACGGAGAAAAGAAACATGGTATAAAAATATCCAACATAGATAAAAACATAAAACAAACTTTTAATAAAATAGAGAGCACAACACTAAGAATGTGGAGGATGACGACAAGGGGTTGGGACCGGATGATGAGGCAAAGGGTCATCTACCAAGTAGTCCTCATCTAATGCATCATCATAGTGCGGGTGTGTATGTTGTCTACCCGACTGCTTGGTTGAAGTCCCCAAGTTTGATCCGCCACTAGGTTGCATTGAGGCCATTAACTCTTGAATCATCCTCTTCATTTGAGACTTGATGTTTTCTATCTCTAACTGCACAGCACGACACACCTCGTCAATCCATCGCTGAGAGACCTCTTGGGTAACACGATGAACCTCATCAATCTCTCGTTGAACGAGTTTTCGCATCCGCCCTAGCTCCTCTTGAACTCGTGCCTCTGCTGAAACACAGGATGATGCCGTGTAAGAGAGTGCACGAGACTCTTGTGTACTATAGAAAGATGTAGCCCAACGCTGAAATTGAGAAGACAAGTCCGTAGTGCCATAAATTATACCTTGGGATTTGCCTCTAGTAGATTCTGCCTAGGTCCACATCCTCGTTGCCTGATCAAGGTTATGTGTGCCAGTTAAAGATCCGTCATTAGTCGTTTGAGACATCTTCTCTTGAATGACACGTTGAAACGCATCCTGGGCATTTAAAAATAATTTTAATTACATTAATATCAACATTAACTATTTTTAACAAAAACACTTAATTAGATAATTAAAACACTTGAAACACACATATGTCAATGTAGAGCACTGATCCACCAAACTCCCATCTATCCTTCTATGTGTGACAAGGAACAAATCGTCTGGATCTATCCCACGACCGTATTCCTCAGTCTTTTCAAATGGTCAAAATTAATTAATAAGATAATGAGATAATAAAAAATGAGATAAATATTAAGTAAAATTCAACAAATATACCATGTTATCTGCAACCTCAACATAAGGGACGCGACCAGTAGTATGGAGTGCTCCAGCTTTAGTGGAAGCCCAGTTGGCCTTATTTTGGCAAGACACTTACTTAAATGTGTTAGATTCCCAATATTGCAAACGGTCATTCCAAGAATCCTCCGTAATCCAATAAGGTCTCCTGCCTTCTCCCTTGCTTTGCGAAGCAAATCAGATAAACATTTAGCCATGATGGTTCCACCCCTTTTTCTTATCACTCTCACTACGGGAATCCCAAGTAATGTGTTTCTACACGAAAAAATATGTAATATTAAAAACAAACTTAATTGCATTATTAGCAAAACTTAAACGAGGATTTAATAGTGAAAAACCTACCTTAAACATAGCCCACCAACGCTCGTGGACATCTAACGAGATCGATGACCAAGTAGGCCACACATCCCTAAACTAACACTTGATGCAGTCTACAATTACAGAAATCCCAGGCTGCTTAGGCAATTGCCTACAAAATAATTTAAAGATAATAAATATAAATGTGCACTCCTTGAAATAAATAACAAATGTATAAATGAAAACATAAAATTACATACCCGTTGCCACTAGGCCTAACGATATACCTCCTGGTACTCTCTTCCTTCATCCACTTCTCACGAGGTATACCACATATGGGGCGACGTTGCTGCCCACTGGGCTGATCACCTATCCAATGCTCATCCATCTACTCCTCTAGCTCATCATCTTCCAAATGAGCCTACTGGGGCTGCCACTATTGGCGCCACACGCTTCTCAAAAAGCACCACACATCTGCTATTTTTTTTCCAAAAATGTCCTCTAACCATATTAATATCCGGGCGACACTGGATAATAATTTCCGGTTCGCTATTTGAATGCACCACACAGATAAAACCGTATAAACATATCCGGAAAATCTCATTTCAAATCTAACGTAATATTCCCTTCATCTTGAGCAATCTAAGGTGCACAAATCCATCAAAAGGAGTTAATCTACCGGATTTTCAACTGTTAATCACCGGAAAAGGTTAGTTTTATGATGTTTTTGATATCATTTGGTTGGTTTTGATTATTTTTGCGTGATTTCTGTGAAGTTCATTTGTTATTCGTGTTTTGATCGCAACCGGAAATGATTTTTCAGTTCCAATTGGAAAAAAATATTTGGGCACCAACGGATATGATTTTCCAGATTCAACCGGATATGAATATCCGTTTGTAACCGGATATTATCGTCTGGTTGGTTGTTTTTTTTTAAAAAAATATATTACTGCATTTTTTTGTTTTCTATTTTTCTATAATATTAGGATATATAATTGTATTATATTAATTTATTTTTCTTTATTTTTATAATGAATTTTTTTATAATCAATTATTTAAGGTTTGTATTATTTATATTGAATTGTTGGAGTTGTTAGTAATTTTATAGCAATTTTTGTTGAGATGGTGAACCCAGATCACACTACTGTATCTGCACGTGCTCGACGTGGTCAGGATGCTGCAGCACAACGTGGACGGGGACACGGTCGTGGTCGTGCAGTCGTTGCTGGGCCAGTTGGTGAGCCCGATGTACCGATTGTAGGAGACGAGCCTGGTGCTATGCAGGACGATGTAGCTGCTGATGTCGGACAACAGAGTCAGGGACATCTGACTGCATATCCTGGGGGTCCAGATGAGTTGTCGCTGCTGATTACATATGACCAGCATGAGGCGTCATATGTTTGGAACAACAAGGTAATTTTTACTATTTATAATATTATTTAGAATAATATATTAATTTAATATGATCAACTTTTATAATTCATTGTTTTCTCTTTTCAGGGTAAGAGGCCAGAGATGAAGGCCGTTAGTCATGGGAGCAAATGGATAGCGTATTTGCCTCCGGACGACTACATCCGTTCAGTTTTACGGGACTCAAGTTTATCGCCGTTGATGTTCTGCACGTACTCGATCATCGGCAAGGGTATTATTGCTGCGTTATCTGAGAGGTGGCATCATGAGACATCATCCTTCCATCTCCCGGTGGGGAGATGACGATCACTTTGAACGATGTGGCAGCATTGACACATCTGAGGATTGATGGGGAGTTCCAAACGCCGCCACGACTTACGAGTGTCATGGCACCTTTAGTGTTGGTTAAGTACCTAGGGATGTCTCTAGCAGAGGCTTAGGAGGAGGTGGTGCTACATAAATGTCCGAATATCTCTTTTGACAAACTGAAGAAAATATGTGAGGATCGACGAGTTCGAGAGGATGTTGCGAGCAGAGTCATGGCTGGACGGGCATATCTCCTGTTGGGGATAGGGTGGATGGTTCTTCCGGACAAGAGCTGGACATTTGTGCCCGTTGCATACTTGACATATCTCGTTGATCTGCGGAGGGTGTCGAGATTTGCGTGGGGAGCGATTATGTTGGCTCATTTGTATGACCAGCTGTCAAAAGCTAGGTTGCACACATGTCGACAGATATCTGGGAGCTTAGGGGTGCTGCAAGTAAAATATGTTTTGTTTGTAATTATTTACCTTATATTTTCTGTTAAATTATGTAATTAACATACTTTTATTGTATAGGCATGGGCATATGAGTATTTCACGCAGATCGAGGGTCGGGAGGCTCGCGAGTATGACCCTACGATGCCACGCATGGCTAGATGGGACCCGTGGTCATGTGGGAACGTCATCCCTTACCGCAGTAGCCTTGATGGACTTACGGTTGGCCATGCTTGTTGGACCCCCTTCGATGACCATCGACAGCATCATCCATTCGAGTAGTGTGCATTATACAACGGTTTCATTCGTTGTTTCTCGACACCACAAATGGCAATCATAGTTTATACAAATAAAACACATTAACTAGTCACTAATAAAATACAACAATCAATCATCCTCTAGTGACACAAATGGAGTTTGAACATGACGATTTGTCGATTTCTTTTGAGGATATGCTTCAAGCCGACACTTGTAGTGTTCCATCCATCGATGTGCAGCTGAATCACAATACAGTTGCCATTGTGGTGCAATAGGTGGAAACGGACAATCAGACTTTAGGTTGACCTACAAAAATAAAAAACAAAACATGATGAGAATCAGAATATCATATATGTTTATGTTAATTTGACAATCATACTACTTACTTTAACGAAGTGACACTTTTGAACGAAGGCTATACCCATCAAGTCTTCTGATGCCATGCCTCCAATTAGTGGAAAAAAGGTTGCACTTCCTAATTTTGACACTAATACAAGTGGTCTCTGATATAACGTGGCTATGACGTAACCCATCACATCAACAGTCATTCACTTAGACATTGGTTGTGTCCTAGTGATGGTATCAGCCAAAATAGAGTTTATAATTAAACTAAAATTGGCACTCCCAAACATCTCAATATACAACCATTGGCGTGAGAGCATTTCTTGATAACATTGAATACGAACCAAACACAAATCTTGCTCACCTTGACCAACAGAAAATGCTATAATGCGATAACCGCAATTTCTATCTGCTACCACATTTATGATGTCATCTATATACTAGAAAAGTCACATGGTATGTCATCAGAATATATCAATTGCTTCTTTCGCTTACCCTTAGAAACCCGAATTGGGGCATCAACTGACGGATTGCTTTCCACCTGAGAGTTAATGATCTCAAAGTATGATGGATCACACTTTGTTGACATTTGTTTCTTCAAATTCTTGCCTTTCAGTCCCTCTTTTTTAACCACCCTATGCATAGGGGGACACAATGAAGTGGTGACTGGATGAGCAAGCTCATTCACTTTGAGTACAAGTGCATTCTGACCTGTAATATCAAGTTGAAAAAATCGAGACCACAGAGCTTCAATTGCATTACGCATTGAAGATGAACAGTCTGATGCATCCACTTGTGTGTTAGTATCTAAAACAACATCTAACTTTTTCCAATGATCATGTATCTCGTCTATAAGGATCTATGAGAAATGTGTTTCCCAGTAAGCAACTCTGAATGTGCAAGGTATCCCATGTGTAGTGCGAACAACACATCGACACGCACCCTTGTCGGTGCCAATTTTTTTGCTTCTTTCCCATTGTTCGTGAATCAGGTCCAAACAAGTCGTAGATACAACTCCACGAAGCTTGCTCCATAACATCATATTATGCCTATGTCCTTTGATAATTACACTTTGTTCAAATGATATTTGAATATTATTTTGTTGTAACTCAATGAGGTGATTCATGCTATCCCAACACTTGTTGAAGTCACCTTGACTATGTTTCAATAACTTCTTGAACTTAGCATGAGCACATTCAGCCCTGTAAGTAAAAAATGTTTCATTAACAAACCAAGCCATAAAAAGTTATTTTCTAATTAACACATTAACTGTGCATCAACAATAATCTGTTAGTTGTTGTGTTTCCATGGTGCATGACTTTATCGACCTATGCATCCACAAAACATTCCTTATGTGGAGTTAACCAAGTCTTCTTACATCACTCAAAGAATGGTTTAAAATCTTTACAAACGAGCTCGGAATATGACACACGTTTGTTATAATCTTCTTCCGTTGGGGACTCCACAACAAATTTTCACATATTAAAAATCATATCCCAACAATCTTTGTTGTGGACTAAGATCTTACACTTTGTCTGCACATTTTTGTCTATCTGAATTAGCATAACAAGTGCTTTGATTGTGGAAAAACTTCATTTATTGCATTCATAAGTGCAAGATCTCTATCAGTAACAAAAACTTTTGGTTGCCCATTTTCATTCACAATAAGTTTTTTAGGCAACTTAAAGCCCAAACATAATTATCACTACGTTCAGACTCCATGTAAGCCAATGCAATTGAGTATGTAATATTTGTTGATGTAACCCCAACCATTTCAAGTAAAGGCAACTTATACCTATTATTTTTGTTGGTAGCATCAAGAATCACAACAGTAGGAAATGTATGAAATAACTTTACCGAAACTTCTCAGCCCAAAATATGTCCTAGACAATGTTATCAGACGTTCCTTTCTATGAAAATGGACATACTTGTGAGACTCTAGCATTAGCATCAATTGTTACATCTTTGTCTGAGTACCCCTAATTGACTTGCAATATGAATACCGTTCGTTGTATATAGTCTGAATGGTACTCACATTGTCAGGATCACGCTCTTTTAGTGCAAGCAATATACTATTAGGCTTGACGTTGTTCTTTGTCATATCTGCCACTATGGTCTTCTCATCCGGTTTAAGGCGCCCAGGGTATGGATGACCTATGAGGGTGACTGGTCTCTCATGGTTGTATTTGTCACATATCACAATAAGTATCTATCCTTCATTAGCATGCGGTCTTCCTCTAAGTCTGAAAGGACATTCACATTTTTTAGTTCATGTGACTTCCCGTTTAAGTTCTTTCCACCGTCTCTATACTTTCCACTTCTTTCACACCCAAAGTCACAAATTCTCTCCTATTCCCACCTACACCACCCTTATCTGATTTGCATGTAACAATAACAAATCCAATAGTCTTGCCAACTTCTGGCGCCCAATGTATCAAATTCTTCAGAGTAGGAAAAATCTAAAAAATGACAACAGTATTAACATCTAAACACCATAACAAACCAACAACACATTCAGCTCGAAGTGACATTTACCTGCTTAGTTTCAAAATACTTTTTGTAATCAAAATATTCTTCTTTGGTGGTTTCATGTACTGATTCTAATAATTCATCCATAGAATCTAACTTTGAAAAAACAAAGTTTTATGAGAGATTTAGCTAACATATTACTAAAATTTCAAATCAACAGTATAATAAAAATCAATATAAGGTTTGGCCTCAACCGGATATTAATATATGGTCTAAACCAGATATTAATATATGTTTAGAACCGGATAATCATGTATGGTTCCAACCGGATATTAATGTTTGGTTGGAACCAGATCATCATATCCAATTAGATCAAAATTAGTTAAAATAGCGCATTTTCAATCAACTAACTTAAAATATAACATAAAAAACATGAAAATATAACAAAATACTTACATTTTGTATAATAGATGTATCAAGATGAAACAATAGCCATTTCAAGTGCTTTGTTGTTGTTAGTGAGTGGTTGTGTGGTGAGTGATTTGGTTTTGGATCTAACAAAATAAGGATTCTGATCCTTAGATGCGTTTTAAAATTTTTGAGAAAACTGGATTATCATATTTAGAGTCGCCCGGAAAAAATGTCCTGTTGGAACCAAACAATAATATCCGTTTGGGGTGCATAGCTTGTTTTAAGACGAGCCGGATATTATTATCCAGAGTCGCTTGGAAATTATAATCCAGTTGGTACCGAATATTAATATTCGGTTAGAGGGCATTTTTTGAAAAAAAAATAGCGGATGTGTGGTGCGTTTTGAGAAGCGTGTGGTTCCTTTAGTGGTAGCCGCCTACTGGTCATTCTCGTCCTCGGGGTGCTCATCATGTGAACTCCCCCCCCCCACTTGGTTTAGCCTATGACTAGGGTGTTTTGACAACCTAGTGATGGGTCACACAATGGAGTTGGAATAAAACGCATCCCAATATCCGCTAGAGGATCTAATGATCACGATGTGTTTGTTTAGGCGACAAAGGAGGCAACAACGACTGTGATGGCAATGGTGACTGCTGCATAGTTTGATGACGCATGCATTCAGCATCTATAACAAGGGTCCTAGGAAGTCTATAAACTTGTTTATTCTTGTCCTTTGGTTGCATGGGAGCCTTACCGTTCTGTCTGTCATGTGACAACATCTATTGAATAATAGAAAGGAAATGAGAATAATTCAAACAAATATAATGCATTACAAAATTATCAGACATATTTTAACTATAACCATCCTAACCTAGTCATCATTGTGTTCGTTGTTATCATTATCATCATAAATATCGTTATAGTCCTCATTGATATTCTGCTCAAGTTCATCATTGTCCTCAGGCAACTCTTCTTCGACCTCTTCATTGCCCACAAGTTCAATTACAAGATCAATAACTCATTCAAACTCTTCAACAGTTTTGTCAACCAAGCCATATATTTGTTCAACTTCTATTATTGGACGAATTGGTTCATCGGCTTGGTAGGGTGATTTATCAGCTTGTGTTTCATCAATAATTTCATCAATCTCTATGTTGTCCCTTGGTTTTTGTTACAATTGTAACACACCAACCATGTAAGTCCCTATAGATTGTTGGATAATGTACATAATAGACGTGTCTTGCCTGGTGAGCATTAATGAATGAATCATAACGTGCATATGGTCTACTCTTGTTAATTTTCACTATCTTGTATTGGGGACGAACTCTTGTGCCTCTTTGTGATGGATCATACCATTTTGACAATGAAATAGAGTTATGTTTGGCAAATCATTGTATACCAACTCATATTTTCTATGATACCGTAAAAATAATCTTCACCACCCTCTATTAATTCCTTTATGAATACACCACAATTGATGGTTTTCTTTTTCTATGACTCTCAACTCTTGTATGAAATTTGTACCCGTTGATAAAGTACATACCGTATAACGAAACCTTTGCATGAGATCCCAAGCTAGTGCATTTAAGTAGATGTTAGTGACCTCATTCTTCTCATCAAGAACCTATACATAAAACATTTCCATGTTATAGGGATTGATTCGCTAATTTCAATTAAACTGTGTTAAAGTATGCGCAAGACACTCACATATGAGTTAAACCAACTCGAAAATTATGAATGCATACGATTAGCTCCATCGCGGTGTGTCATTAAGTACATACTACAAATCAATCATATATTTTCAATTAACATAAATAAATATAATCTTAAAAGAATGTCTAACCGAAGGGTTTGATACATACTCCAAATACGGTTTGACTTCGTTACAATTGATAAGCATATGTACAAGAGCAGAATTTTATTCGGCATCACTTAGCTAATGCAACACAGACTTGCTACCTAGATGCCCGGGTTTATTAAATATTGACATAGATGATGTCTCTACACTACTATCATTTGAGTCATTCCTAAGACCTGGACTCAGGTGAGTTGGAAGATGTTCCATTGAATTGAAAAATTCAGGTGGAAATGTTCTCTCTAACTTGCATAATATGAGTGGAATGTTGTGCTCCATTCTATCTAAGTCAGATTTTTGCAACGAGCTACAACATATATCTTTAAAGAATTGGCTCAGGTAGGTTATAGGCTCCCACACAATGTCAGGTAATGAACGAAACAGAATCGACCATAAACTTTGTATGAACATATGGCAATCATGACTTTTCATTCCACACATAACACCATTTTCTACGTTGGCACACTAAGCCATGTTCGACGCGTAGCCATCCGACATTTTTAATCCTTTTACCCATTGAAGTATTAACTTTACATCTATCGATGTCAACATATATTGTGTCTTAGGAATCCCCATTTTTCCGTTAGGCAATGGTTGCAATTCCAAGTCCCCACGTGCACACTCTTTTTGTAAATCCATATGTGCCTTCTCATTATCTTTTATCTTGTTGGCAACATTCATAACATTATTAAACATATTGTCGAAGAATTTTTCTCAATATGCATCATATCAAGGTTGTGCCTTAGTAGGTTGTCTTTCCAATATGAAAGATCTCAAAATATGCTTTTAGTCCAATTATGAAACCCTGGGATTTTGGAAGGTATAGAGTTTGTTAGCTTGGGAAAATTCTGCACAAATTACCATGTGATTCCAATCTAAAATACAAGGCGAGCCATTTTTCTTTTCTTTGTTCCTTCTGAAAGACCTCTTGCTCCTTTTAAAAGAATGATTATTGGGTAAGAACCGATGATGACAATCAAATCATGTATGTTTTTTTTTTTGCCAAATTTCAACCAAAAAGATTTTATGTCCTCCATACAATAAGGATATGCTAACCTCCTATGTGTGCTCCAACTAAATAACATCCCATAAGCAGGAAAGTCATTGATTATCCACATTAAACAAGCCTTCATTATAAAGTTTTGTTTTGTCGATATATCATATGTTAATGAACCGTGACTCTATAAGTGTTGAAGTTTATCAATTAAGGGCTACAATAACACATGTATTCTAATAGTGGGATTATGTAGACCAAGAATGAGGAAGATGTAGGGTTTGGTTATGCACGTGTAGGGTTTGGTTATGCACATTTCAAGAGGAAGATTGTATAGCAAAATAATAACAGGCCAACACAAGTATGGGTGTACATAAGCTTGAATATAAGATGTAAATCCATCAACGTATATGCCAAGTCTCACGTTTCTTGGCTCGTTTTCAAATTGTGATAACACTCATTAAAGTGCTTCTAGGGTTCAACATCTGATGGATGACGAAGAACACTATCAACATTCATATTCTCGTGATGCCACCTTATATTAACTGCAGTCTTAGAGTTATGGGGTAGTAAAACATTCTCTTCTTTAAAACATCTTTGTGTCTCCTAATCCCAAGATTACTCGGTTGAAATATAGGAGCATTACAAAATTTGCAACTATTCAAATTGGCATCTTCCTTTTAAAACAACACGCAAATATTCTCACTGCAATCAATCATCTCAGCCTTTAACCCCAGCTTAGAAGCCAACCTTATTGCTTCATAACAATTCTCGAGTAAATTATCCTTTGAGGGTGATACATCTGCAAGAATTTGTGCAAAATAATCTACATACCTTTGAGGAAGTGCCAATTAGATCTGACTGCCCACATGTTGACAAAAATTGACATTTAGAACAACCTTCACAAATGGGTTTGTTAGCATTTATCAACCTATCATAAAACCTTTGATATTTTGGTTTAGACATCTCCTCATTTGTTGTCTCGCCAATGCTATGCGCGGGAATACCAAATACTGGCCTAAAATATTAATTACCATGTGATCCATCATCACAAATTGATTTTCGTCATCCTAATGTAAACTATTTGATTGACCTCCTAACTCAAAATGAGGCTCAACTTTACTGTATTCAGACCAAATCTAATAATTTGGTTTAAACTCATTTCTGTACAAGTGCGCTCTGACATTGCCTTCCCTCAACAACTTCACACACTTATATTTTGCACATGGACACCGAATCCCTCTTTCTAATAAGTAGTAAGGAAGTTCCTTTGCCTGGTTAACAAACTCGTGTACTCCATTAATGAACTCAAGTCTTAACCGTCTGTTATCTAAGTTAATCTTATCATACATCCAACTACGATCCATGTTTTGCATTGAATGTATATGACACTTGTTTAAAGTTTCATTTTTACATAACCCAAAAAATAAGGTAAAGTTAAGAAAATATTCAGCACGAAAGTAGCACTCCAGTACTCAGAATTTCATTATGTCTCACTTATCCACTAACAAACAAAAAAACACATGCATATGTTTATATTAAAATATTCAGCACGCAACCAGCACCCTAGGACTCAGAATTTCAACATGTTCTCATCTATCCACTAACAAATAAAAAACACATGCATATATTTATATAAAAATCATTAGCATGCAACCAGCACCATGTTACTCAAAATTTCATCAAGGTCTCACCTATCCATTAACAAACAATGATCAACTTCCTAGGATGTAAATTTTTTTATGCTTTGTATCATGAATAAATAATTGTTAATATATTTCAAACTCCAACCATATGCTCCAATAGCTTCAAGCTCCAAACCCAAAGTTAACAACAATACAATCCACATTGAAAATAAAATCAAAGCGCATTAATAACCAATAATACAATCTAACTATGCTCACATTTTAGGTATTAAAAAAACTTCAATACGTTATCAAAGTACCAATACGTGAATTACATTGTGACATAAAAACAAAATTACATTTAATTCTAAATTAGCATAAACATAACTTTATTTATATTATGTATGACACTAAATTCACACTAGCACTAAGTTTACACTATCGAAGTAGCAATACGTTAATTATATTTTGACATAATTCAAATCCCATATGATCTAAATAAAGTGAATTCCAATTGCTAATCTAACTATACTCATATTTTAGGTATAAAAAAACTCCATTTAATTCTAAATTAGCATAAACATAACTTTATTTATACTTTGTAACACTCATAAATAATTGTTAATATACCTTAAACTTCAAACGTATGCTCCAATAGCTCTAAGCTTCAAACTCTTAGTAAAGAACAATGCAATCTACATGGAAAAATAAAATCAAAGCATTAATAACCATATCACACCAGGCTTAATCATGAATATATTTAGTTATAACTATACCTAAATTTACGCTATTAAAGTACCAATACTTTAATTACATTGTGACATTATTCACGTCTCATATGGTCTAAGTAGAGTGAATTTCAATTGCAAATATAACTATAATCACATTTTAGGTAAAAAAAGAAAAGCTCCAATTAATTCTCAATTATCATAAACATAACTAAATCACCCTAAATCCACAATAGACTTAATCATGAATTAATTAAGTTATAACTAACACTAAACTTACATTAACAAAGTATTAATACTTTAATTACATTATGCCTCATTTAAGTCTCATAAGACCTCATTTAATTCACACTAATATCAAACCACAATAATAGTCAAATCACACTAAGAAGGTGATGGAGTATGAGAGGAAGAGTTTGGTAGTAGTTGCACGGTGGGTGGTGGTGGAGGTGATGGAGTTTGAGAGGAAGAGTTTGATGGAGGAAATAAGAGGATAAAAACTGACCTAAGGATCAGAATGTAAATTTATAAAATATAGGAAATGGCCTCCTAGCTCCATCACGCTTCATCTCGCTACAGCGAGGAGCTCATCTTTGAGTGTGTTGCTTTAAGTGTTTGCCTTGCTAAAGCGAGGCTTATATGGCTATATCGAGATGCAGGTATGCTCAATGCAATGCTCTGGCCTCTCCTAGCTACAACCAGATTTACTTAGCTTCAACCATATGTAACTTTCTTGATCTTTTGGTTCACTTCTCAGTTGATTTCCATTTCCTGAGCCTCGATAAAATCACCTAAGAGTCCATAAAATAAGGATCAAATTTAGCTAATTAACCAACTCTCTCTCAAATTCATAAGTGTTGACTTCACAAAATATATGGGAATTTATTCAAAAGATAAATATAATATCATTCAAAATATGTTCAGATTTTTCACATAATAGTTTAATAATTATCAATTATCTCCTAAAATTTGAAAAAATGTCTTTTGGATACATTGGTGCTTATTCCATTGTGGAACTGTCTCTTACATTGAGATTTCATGATCAGGCTTATTGCATATTTTGGTCAACTAGAGACACTCATGATGTGGGCGACCTTCACGTATTGAGATTCTCTCTTGGAGGCATAATTTCTTTTGACTTTTTTACAATTCTAGAGACTATAAAGTTGGTGTTCTTTCAATGGTTCCCCAGCATTTGTTTGATCCAAGAGAATATTTGTTGGATTTTCTTCTCACAAAGTGATTTTGAAATGAGGTTTAGAAAAATAGGTCTCTATATCAATTCCTCTCGGGTCTCCTTACCCATTCCTCTCATGTCTATATACCCATTCACTACAAGAATGTTACTTATTAGTGTGGGGCCAAAAGCCCTCGCTAACATAAAAATTCCCTCGATAAATTTATGATAGCGTCGGCCACGGGGCCGATGACCTAGAGTGGGATGCTAAAATTTAGCGTGGGTCAAAAGCTATCACAAAATCTACAATTAATGCTGGCACAAAAGTGGGCACGAAGCTGACACAAATTAGCGAGTGCCAAAAGCCCATGCTAATCTGAGCGCATATTTTTCAAGGCCAAAAGCACTCGCTAATTAGACCATGTACAATGAGATTGCTTAGATGGTGTGCTTGTGTTAAGCAACCGCCCTTAGCAAGCAACTTCCCATTGCAGCTTGCTCATGTGACTTGGGTTGCTTAGTTGAGTTGCTTAAATAAGCAACTAAGACTAAGGGTTGCTTGAAGGAGAAGTGGGACTAAAAAAACATATTTGTAGTGTGAGAACCTTGTATTGTGGGGTATGTGCGAAACCCATGTGAGTAGCTTAAATTGAAAGAGTGACGTGTACATGCGGAACCTACCAAAATATTATAAAATATTGTTAAGCAACTCAACTAGCAACCTTGCATTGTACATGGTCTTATGAAGACATTTTTTGATGAAAAATTGGATTTTTGATCTTAAAATATACCTGAATATAGTAAGCAAATAGTAATTAATTAAACATTATAAATTAATCCACAAATAATAATAATTCAATATCAAAAAATACTTGGTATCTCAACTACACAACATAAAATACGAAAATATCTAACATAATATACAAAAATATCTAGCATAACATACAAAAATATTCAACATAACATACAAAATATCTCACCTATCGGCTAACAAACAACAAACACATGCATATATTTATATAAAAACAATAAGCACACAAGCAACACCCTGGTAGTTAAAATTTTATCAGGATCTCACATATCCACTAACATACAACAATCAAATGCCTAGGGTGTAGTTTTATTTATACTATGTTTCACTCACAATTAATTGTTAATATACCTCAAACTCCAACTGTATGCTCCAATAGCTCCAAGTAAACAACAATGCAATCTATATCAACAAATAAAATCATCTTTTAAAAAAAATATATCAACAAATAAAATCAGAGTGCATTAATAACCAAATCACACTAAATTCACACTAGGCTTAATCATGAATTAAACTAGTTATAACTAACACTAAATTGACACTAAAAAAGTATCAATACTTTAATTACATCGTGACATAATTCAAGTCTCATATGATCTTAATTAGGGTGAATCCTAATTGCAAATCTAACAATACTCATGTTTTAGGTTAAAAAAAACTCCATTTAATTCTAAATTAGCATAAACATAATCTTCTTCATGAAATAAATTAACATAAATCATTATTACAATTCTAATTATACTAAACATTAGGTAAAAAAACTTAATTAGTTACAAAATTTGCAATCTAAACTAAACTTGATTAATATAAATTCTAGATATGTTTAATCACACAAATTTAACTAATGTTACTTTACCTACTAAATTTTATTTATACTATGTATCGCTCATAAATAATTGTTAATGTACCTTAAACTCTAACCGTATGCTCCAATAGCTCTAAGTTCCAAGCTCCAAGTAATAAACAATGCAATTTACGTCAACAAATAAAATTGAACAACATTAATAACCAATTCCACTAAATTCACACTAGCCTTAATCATGAATCAAATTAGTTATAACTAACACTAAATTTACATTAACAAAGTATCTAAACTTTAATTACATTGTGAGATAATTCAAGTCCAATATGATTTAACTAGAGTGAATTCTAATTGCAAATCTAACTATACTCATATTTTAGGTAAAATATTTAATTCTCAATTAGCATAATCATAATTTTTTTCATGAACTAAATTAACACGAATTATTATTACAATTCTAATAAGGTAAAAAACTTAATTAATTACAAAATTTGCAATCTAATCTAAACTTAATTAATCTAAATTCTAAATATGTTTAAACACACTAATTTAACTAATGTTACTTTACAATCTAAATTAAATATACTACTCACAATCTTTTTCATCAACAAAATAATCATAAATCAACCTAAAATTGAAATTACATAGGATTAGAATCAAACCTCAACTACTTGGGTGAAGAAGGAACTAACAAAAATGGAGAAGAAGGAATGAACAAAAATGGAGAGAGGAAGAGTGGTGGGAGTTGGGTGGTGGTGGTGGTGGCACACTAGGTGGGAGAGAGGGAGAGTTTGAGTGGTAGTGGTCAGGATAAGAGAGTGAAGGAGGAAGATAATGTGGTTTTTTTATTTAAGATCACTAGTACAAAATAGTCTTTTAGTGGCAACTATTTTTTTATTTTAGTGGCAATACAAATAGCCACTAAAACGTTTACTAGCAATTAATTAATAGTCATTGTATCTAATGTCGGTAAAAGTATTACCGACCATTATAACTAATGCTGATAAAAACCCAATTTATTGCCACTAAAAGACCTAACTTATAGTGGCTATTATTAATAGTTAGTGACTATTTGTATAGCCACTAAAAGCTAAATATAAGTTACCTATTCTAACCTAATTACTAGCCTTTATTATTGCCGTTAAAAATACTTTTTGTCGAAAAAAATTCTAAATTATAGACAATTATCGGAAAACTATTGGCATAACAAAATATAAAATATAAAATTTTGTTATAAAATTTAAAATGGCGTAGGGGTGTTGCGAAAATCGAACTCGCGATCTCTCGCACTTGATGCGAGAATCATACCACTAAACCAAACACCCTAATAAAACCTTTTAAGATAATTAAAATGCGGATAAGGCTTCAAGCAATTCACATTTACTTTACCATGAAAGATCCTCAAATCTCTCTGAGTTGTAGGCTAAAACAAAATCCTAAAGACTTATAAATTAAGCTTTCTTTCTTTCCTTCTTTTTTCTTTTCATTCTCCAAGAATTAATCGTATTGAATATGGAACTAGCTAAGGATATATGATTGAACTAGAAGAAAGTACAAGTGACCATGCATAACATGTTTTAGAAAAATAACAAAGAATAAAATAACAACCATTGACCCATAACAGTGAAAGGGGAAATCCAGGTAGCTGTACTCATAGGAACATTTAGAGAACATACAAAAAGTTTTAGACGTTCTTAGATAATAGAAGTTCTACACCGACCTAGGAAAATTTTCCTTCTTGACCAATAAGGTAATTTTTCTTAGACACATTGTTACGATTGAAAATGGTAAGGGGGACCCTAGCAAGATCAAGACAACCAACAATTGGCTTGTTTCGCCGTTTGTCCATGATGAGAAGATTCCATGGATAAGCTTCTTTTTATCATAGGTATGTCAAGGATTTTAGGACCATTGCAACTCCACACACTAATTGCATTAAAGATCACTTTTAGTCGACTAAGGAAGCCAAGAAAAGTTTCAACAAATTGAAGAAGCGCCTGGCCTAGGCTTCAATATTGGCACTTCCCAATTTTGACTAAATGTTTTGAGGTAAATTGTTATGCATTTAACATTGGTATTGGTGCAACACGTAGTCAAGAAGGACGTTCAATAGCTTTATTCAATGAAGAGATAATTAATGCCAACCTCCAACACTCCACCTACAATAAGAAATTATATGCCAAAGTAAGAGTTTTATTACAACATTGGAGTCATTATTTTCTTCCCAAGGAGTTCATTCTCCACTAATACCATGACACTCTTAAGTATTTGAATTCACAACAAAAGATTAGCCATAGGCATGCTTGTTGGATAAGGTTCATACAACCCTATCCATTTCTTTCTTTTTTATTTTTGTCTCTTCCTTGGGTATCCACAGCTAGAAGTAGTGACTAATCGCATCCTCGAAGATGAGCTCAAATGAAGTGGTTGTCAGGTGACCATGAAATGTTACTCCATTCCCACCAGCAACAAATCGGACCTCCACACTTGTTGTTAAGTGAAGAGATGAGCTACCATACGCCACACCTCGTGGTTAGCCTATCAATTCTCAATAAAACATAAGTCTGGAAAACAATAACTTTGTTGCGGGTACATCTAGCTGACGCCACATTTTACTGTCTACCCTCAAAAGGAAAGTTGATAGCTTTGAAATCCTTAAGGAATTATATCATCAGCAATATCTAGAAGAAAATGATGATCAACCCTTTCAAAGTTAACATTGGCAAAAAGGGTTTCTATTCAAAGACAATGCCTTATGCATTTCTTGTTTCTCTTTAAGAGAGGCCAACAAAGCACATGATGCAAGACTCATTGGACATTTTGGCAAAGAAAAAATAGTTTGACTTATCAAAGAAAATTTCTAATAGTCCAAACTTGAAAGGGATGTCGTCCATCACTTTCAACGATGCCTAATATGTCACTTAGCCAAATCAAAAAGTAAAAATACTGGACTACATTTCCCTTTATCAGTGCAAGCTGCACCCTAGGAAGATGTTAGTATGGACTTTGTTCTAGTGCTATCGTGAACTCAAAGGAAAAAGGATTCTATTATTGAAGTCGTAGACAGGTTCTCGAAAATGATACATTCCATACCTTGTCAGAAGATTAATGATCTTGTCCACATGGATGACTTGTACTTCAAACAAATTGTTTGACTCCAAGGATTTTCCAAAACCATCACCTTAATATATAGATGTCAAATTTCTTAGTCTCTTTTGGAGAACTCTGGGAAAGAAAATGGATACTGAGTTGCAGCTTAGTAGTCATCTCACATAGATGGACAAACAAAAGCAGTCAGCAAGCTTCTAGGCATATGCCAATGGAAAGAGATTTCCAAAGCAGTCCAAGTTATCACCAAAAGATGATGGTCCATTTCGTGTAGTTTAAAAGATCAATATAATGTCTATAAGATCAAGCTACCAGGATCATATGAAATGTCAGCTACATTCAACATTGCAAATATTTCACCCAACTTCGACGTGGAAAATATTAGACTCGAGGATCTCCAATCCAAGGGGAATGATTCAGAAAAATCCAAACACACTTTCGATGGATATGGCAAAGAAACTTCCGGTGGATATTTTTTTGATTAATTGTCATTTTATTATTCATTGTAATATTTTATATTGCAATTTGAAGCCTATGAATGATACTTTTGTAAGTATGGAAGGAATCCTTGAGTTAATATTTCAAGTATTTCTCTATGTTTTTCCTTAGCTTTTTGAACCACCCCAATTGTTCCTTTTAAGTGAGGTGAAATATAAGTGTGGTATTTGACCCAGGAAAATATTTCTATCTTAAATTGAGCACTATTTTCTCACCAAAATTTTAAGTCATTAAAAAAATAAAAATAAATATAAAAAAAAATATACAACTCCCACTTAGAACCTCACCTACACAATTAAACTTGGACATATGGTAGTATGGGTCCATGAGCCTTGGTTTCTTGTGTTGTTGTTTGACCCAAGAGGTTATTTCTAAACAGTCGCGCTAATTAGTGTTCTTAGGACATTTGTTAAGTGTAATAAATATGCATTTCATCGACTTACTTAAAAAAATATGAAATTAATATTGTTTACACTTTTAAAATAATAAGGAATCTTGCTAGCATTTTCCTCTTTGTTTATCAGGTATTTGTGAAATTGGCTTTGAAATAAATTTAAAACCCATGATTGTTACTAGGCGTACTAGTTTGATACTAATGACCAAACAAAAGTTTCCTTGATCTCATATCAGGGAGGGGAAACACCTCATATGGGTTCTTTTCGCAAAGTTCCTAATTCATTCTTAAGTTGCAAGTTGTTAAGTTCAAACTCATGAATTAGGGCATGTGTATTTATGCAAGGATGATACATATTCCATAAATATGACTATAGCTACAAATGTAGATGCAAAGCCTATGTCTTTCGATTAATGCACAATAAGACAAAACTTTGATTGGAAACGAATAATACATAATTGAAAGTAGAATAAAAGTTAATAATTGTGTTAGAATTCATAAACAACATATAAGTTCAATGTAATAAATTTGAGTCCTAATTCACAATGAATTGTAGATAACTAAGATTACAACTGGAATGGTAACCTGTATTTGAGTGCGGAAAAGTAATGTAAAGTAGTCAAAGAACAAAACAAAAATGGAGGTCATTATGAAATTCTGGAACTAAAAAAAAACTAACTAACCAAAGCATAAAAGAGATAAAGAAAATGTTCACCAGGTAACTCACATATAACTTTATAGTCCTAATTTGCCTCTGCGATTTTTTGTGAGATGCGTGTTAGGTGTGGAGCAGATGTAGGCGAGCGTCAAATGTGTGGGGATTTAGGCTTTGATGTTTATGCTTTGATGTTTGTCCATGTTCTTGATGAGGAAAGTTTTAGGCTTATAGGTTCCAGGTCCTTGAAGATTTTTCAGGTGCTGAATAATTCTACCAGGTTGGTATTTGTAGGCAAAAGGATGAGATCATGGAAGAAAACTAAGAATAAGTTTTTCCCCACTACTTAGTGATAAGAACCATGTAGAACCAATACTGCAAACATGGGTCTTGTAACTGCCTAGAATGTGGTTAACCGTCTGGAACATAAATAATTAGACCAAGGTTGGTATTTGTAGGCAAAAGGATGAGATCATAGAAGAAAATTGACTACAAATAAGTTTTTTCCCATTACTTAGTGATAAGAACTATTTAGAACCAATATTGCATGCTTTTCTAAATGAAAACATGGGTCTTGTAACTGCCTAGAGCATGGGTAACCGTCTGGAATGTAAAAACCAAGTCTAATCTTCACACACCGTCATTTCAATGATTGATATCGAAGTGTCCCATTGACTCTGAAACTTTGGTTTTCAATTGATATTTAAACACTTAAATATGTTTCATGATGTAACGTTTTGTTGAGATGACTTTGTGATGATACCACAATTTGTATTCTTTGAGACTTGGTTCTTGGATAAATGATACTTACGTATTATCTTCAACGGGTTGCTTTGTTAATGACTAGGTCTTGACAATATTCTAGCACTACTACAAATGTGGGTCTTTGGTGGCAATTTTTTAATGGCAATAAAATTATTGCCACTATTTTATTATTTAATGTCACCTTTTGATGACTAATAAAAATTAGCCAGTAAAAAAGTAATAGAGGTTGACAATTAACTAATTGTGTAGGTAAACCCAAACTCTATTTTTTTACTAAAAAAACCCAAACTCGTTTCTCATTGAACCGAAATGCCATTTCCCTGTCTCTTGGCTTGAATTCTGATTCCTTCCTTTCCCTTTTCACTTTGCATTTTTGTCGCTTTTCCCTTTTGCCGCCAATTTGGATTCCTATCTCACCTCCACATAAACCACCGGCATCTTCCATTCTCGCCGTCAATCTTCAATCCTCATCTCTAATCCTTAAGCCTCTTGCAAATCTCTCTCAATCACTCACCGGAAAAGGCTCTCTATTGCTCTCACCATCGCACGCAGAATCTCAAACTCGCTCTCGCTCTAGTTCTTTCTAATATCGATCTCAATCTTGCTCTAACTATCTGTCTTTCATTCGGACATGAAAAATCCCTAACTCACTCATTCCACTGATGGTAACCACATCCACACCTCGCCACCGCACCAAGACTCTCTCTGTGGCCTCAAACCCATCCTCCACACACGTTCGCACTTTTGTTGATTCAACCTCAGAATTGACCCAAAAATTAGTCTTATATTCTTTATTTTTATGAGAATCTGTTGGATTATATTCTTTATTTTTATGAGTATCAGTTGGGTTTTAGTTTAGGTTTGATTGGTTTCTTGTTAGGAGAATATTGAATTTTAGTTACATTTTTAGTTTAGCTTATTTGATTTTAGTTTAGATTTATTGAATTCTTTGGTTTTTGAAGATGCTATGATTTGTTGACCTAAAAAGTTGCTAAGATTTTACGTTATTGTTGTTTTACTCGCTTAATTCACTTGTTACCTTTCCTGTTTATCCAATTTGAAAATGACACCTTACTCCCACAATGAAAGAACTAAATGAGAAGGAAATATGTATGGGTATTATTTAGTTTTTAACTTGGTAGAGAAATTAAGAAAGAAATTTTACGTGTATGTAGGTATTTGGTTGAATTATAGAAACTAAAGAAATTGTATGTGTATGGGTATTACCATAAGTTTCTATTGCTGAAATATATTCATTAGTTGGATATAGGAAACTTATACAACTCTAGCTATAGCTGAATAGAAAAACTTTCCACATGTAAACTATAAGTACTAGTGTTTGTGCTTGTTTGAATTTTATGAAAGAAACAAGAGACATCTATTTGCAGCTAAATTAGTTTTCAAAGTCTTTCTTTGTCAATGAAACTCATAAATGGTTGATATAATAACTAGTGAGAAAAGATTATATGGAAGAATCATAAGTCGTTCATATCACAAATCTCTCTTAATAACTACATATAATTTTGATTTGTTTGTCTACTTACCTCTGACACTATAATTTCTCAATGTTTATGTATAGGTGCTTAGGGGCCTTGCTTAGAATGGAGAGGCTGCTTGGAAAATTTGACCGAGTAAAAAGGTAATCTAAATTAGTTAAGAGGAAGATAGCCAATTTTTTCCGGTCTTTTGTTATACCTTGGAAATTAGTTAACATGTTGATAGCCAATTTTATCATCACTTTTGTTCTTCTGTTATACCTTGGCTTATGTAAGATTGCATTTATCTTCCCTATCTTCTTCATGTAAAGTATCATTTATATTCTCCGTATTCTTTCAAGTAACCCACATCTAGGTTTTCATTTTATATTTAAAGTGTATTTTCATTTCAGAATTATAACTATCTTGATTCTAATGAGTTTCCAGTGTTGTTTTTCGAAAATTTTGTGTTTAATTTTTGTTTTCATTAATAACAGCAAATGAAACTTCTGTTTTTGTAATATAATGATAATAATAACATAAAGAATTAAAGCTTGCTCAACCATTTGCCTTATAGCTAACATACTTATGCAAAAAGTTACATACAAATTTTCATTAAACTTTTGGAGTTTTTATACATATGCAGGTGATAATTTCGTTTACAAAGATATTAATACAATCAAATCGACCTGGAATTGAAATTCTTGGAAGAGTTCCAAGAACAGAAGCCTTTTGCGATTTTACTCAATATCCTATGACCATAAGCACTCCTGGCATCATAGTCATTAGCATAAGCTCTGGCTCACTCTGCTTTGCAAATGCCAATTTTGTCGGAGAAAGGCAAGCTAATTAATTTATAAATTATTTTTTATTTTTATATAATGTTTAGATCAAACTAAAATCGTGTATGATTTTTTGTACTTGTTGCATAATACTGAAATGGGTATTGGAGGAAGAAGATAGACGTAAAGAAACTTCCAAGGCTCGAGTCCAGGCTGTGATCTTAGACATGACATGTGAGTTTTGTAACATTTTTTTCTTAACTTGAAATTTCAATGTCTGAGGGCCTGTTTCATTTGCGTTTTTATTTTTTTTTCAATTAATAAATGAAACATATATTTTTTGATGTTCTACTATTATAGTAACCTGAAATATTCCAAACTGAAATAGCATTTGCTCTTCTTAAATGAACATAAATAGCATTTGCTCACACTGGTTGCTGCATGACTAGAATTGTCATTTCAGTTTATGCCATAGTTTTCAAATTGTCAAATTTTTAACTATGAATTGCTTATATACCAAATTGCTGAACTAAGATTTTGAAAAGGCTTAAAAATGCATAACCTAAATTTCCTTACGTGGATATCCAAATATATTAAAAAACTTGAGTCACTCACTCATATCAAAAATGCATTTATGCTAAGTTTCCTTGGCCTACAAAATCAAGAGATGAATGAGTGACTCAAGTTTTCTATGATGTCTTATTGAAGAGGTAAATGCATTGAACTTGGCAATTATGCTATATAAACTAGGATGCTACTATGCTGATTTAATAGCTATTGTGATATTATGCTTGCTGATATTATATATCCTGCAATTATCTAGGTATCTTTGATGTAACATGCAAATTTTATTATATAGAAATAAGTTCAAAATAACTAGGAAGAAAAATGAACGAGTTAAAATGTTAATTATTATAATGTTTATGAAAGAAGAAGGAATGTCACTATCAGTATCATCTCTTTTTAATGTTTGAATTAGTTTTTGCAAAGAAACAAAATGAAGAAACAAATAAAGCTGATGTTTTCTAGCATAGGTGTTTGTTCTCTAAATTTTTGTAAAGTTTGCAATGGTTCCGATGAGATTTCAACTTTCCATTTTCTTCTTTTGGAAAATTTCAGGAAAAAAAACTGCTGGTGTTTCAAAGCTTTCTTCCTCTGCTCTAAAGGCCTCAAATTAACAAAGGTACTTGTGATTCTTATTAGTTAAAGTGAATGATTTCTCTATTCTTATTATTTTAATTTATCAAACAAAGTAATCTGCATCCTCATTTCAATTGAGGGGCTGATTGGAAAATTTGGCCAAGGAAAAAGGTAATACAAATTAGTTCACAGGAAGATAACCAATTTTATCATCTCTTGTTCTCTTGTTATACCTTGTCTTATATTCAATAATTTGGAGCAATTCTTTGAAGGCTTATGCAATTTGAGCTTGAGATTAGGTAAGAAAAAAGCAAGAAAAATGTTGAAGAGTTTTTTGTTTGGAGTTCACATACATGTTTCTGCATTCATGCTTAACTGTCTTGCCTACGATGAAATAAAATGTCCATGTGGAGAGTGACTGACAAGCCTTTTCTGGTTTTGCTTTTGTTTTTTCTTGCTTCTTTCATCAGGAAATATTTTTAATCTGTTTTCGTAAGTTTGTCTTTCCTTACTTCCTCTACCATATAAACTTTAATACTAGTGATGTGTTTAACATTGCTTGTTAAAATATGATATTTGAATTCTGATTAAGAACAACATATTGATTTTTCATTTAACTTCTTCCATGGTTTTTCAAGTGCTTTGCTGTTGGAGCTGAGGTGACACCCCATAAAAGCAATCACCCTTACAGGGTTATGGTCAGTACTCAATAATAATTAATTTCAAATTTGTTATTTTAATGGATAGTTAATTTAAAGTTTTTGTTAGACAGAAAGTTATGTGTTATTTTTCCTGCTAGTTGATCTATCTCAAGATAGTTACAGGATTAACTAGTCAAGTTAGATTTGAAATTTGTTCTGAAACTGTTTTGTTATTATATGTGGAATACAACTCATAGTTGAATTTTTGTTCAAGTGAATCTGTCCCAAATTGCTGTTAAGATAATTGCGTTACAGTTAGTCTTGTATACATTATTCTTTTAATTGGTTTATTTCTGTATGATGGTTTGTTCAAATGCAATTCCATTTTGACGTTCCCTCTTTTTTGCCCTATTTGGAATGTTGATGATGAAATTTTGCTTCTAGAGGTACCTTCTTTGAATTTATTTGCATAGTAGTGGTAATGTGTACTATGTAGTTCCCTACAACTGGAAAATGTAGCTTCCTTGAGTTTAAAGTCATTTCATTCTAACTGTTTTGTTCTTTTTTATATTTAGGCTTTCATGTGATTTTTTTATTTTGACTTTCAAAAGATTTGCATTAATGTATTCCGTTTAGGTTTTGATAGCGATTAAATTATTGTTTTTTGTTTGCTTACAGTGTGATAGAGTTGCAAGTATCTATTTGATGAAATGCTTTTGATAGCGATTAGATTATTATTCCCTCTTATTCTTTTTATTTTGCTATTTATTCCACCTTGGATATGGTTTATATGCAACTGAGGTCACATATTCTTTTTAGATGACATGCATGTTTAGAAAGTTAGGAAAGTTCAAACAATTTTTGAGTGAACATGCACTGACAGTCTTTTGTTATTGACATTAGTTTTATTTGCCACTATTATTTTGTTATGAATAATGTTCTTAAACAATTTTTTTGAAATTTAATTGTCTCAAAATAAGGGTGTTTGTTCTGATGGTATGATTCTCATTTAGGTTTGAGAGGTGCGAGTTCGATTCTCGTAACACCCCTTCGTAATTTTGAATGTTATGAATGAATCTTAATGTGCCTTTTGATTGCTAAATAAATAGGAATAAACAATTGTCACCTTAATTGATATTTTTTTTTACTAAACAACTTTTACCGGCAATAATAAAGACCATTAATTGGCCTTGTAAAAGGTCATTAGGGTGAAGTTTTAGTGGCTATACAAATTGCCACTAACTATTAACAATAGCCACTAAAAGTTAGGTCTTTTAGTGGCAATAAATTGGGTTTTTATCAGCATTTGCTATAATAGCCGGTAATACTTTTACCGACACTGGATACAACGGCTAATAATTAATTGCCGGTAAAAGTTATAGTGGCTATTTGTATTGCCAGTAAAATAGAAAATAATTTCCACTAAAAAGCTATTTTGTACTAGTGTAGTTAGCATTGATGTTGCTTCTCGAATTAGATATATCTTAAAATTTTAATTACTTCTAAATAATTTTTGTCCTCTTCACAACTTGACATGTTAAAGCCAAAATGCCTTCAACACTTTTACACTAATTTTTCAGCATACAAAAAAAATAATATAAAAATTCAACTCCCTACAAAAAATCCTGACCCACACCACAGAACTTGGACACCACAGTAGCATAGGTCCATGAGCGCTGGTTACTTACTTCCTTGTGCTTTTTTGTTTTTTTTTGAATAAACTGTTATAAATAAATTTAGTTGTGGATGTCCACCTCCATTCTGGCATCGGAAGTGCATTATGAGATGTCCACATTTATTATCTTGATATCTCATGTACATTATGACTAATTTAGAATTTTTATGTTTTCACCTGATATCATTATGTTGAGAAATGGTTGAACTACACGGTACCACTATGCACGGAAGCTGTAGCAAAAAGCTGCCTTTCACTGTAGCACAACAGTCGGGCATTGTATCAAATAGTGATTTTACTGCAGCAATGTAGCAAATAGTGATGGAAGTTCACCTATAAATAGAAGTGATTATAATGAAAATATAATAAATTGAAGATATTCATTTCTCTCTAAATTATTAGCTTATCTATTTTAATCTTTAAGTTTTAATTTACAAGTTTTATAACATGTTATCAGCACGAAAGCTCTGTCAGAAATCTGTGTGAAAGATACGTACCGATAATTGGTAAATCAACGTTGTGATCTAGAGTAAGAACTACTTAACTTTTAGTATTTAATTTCTAGCAACTTATTTTAACTTTTTCTGTTTAATTTTGTGATATAACTTCGTCTCCGAACTAGCCGTTAGAAATGCCTCATTGGAAGACTAATAAAAATGAAAACTATCTTTTTCATCTCTAATATTATAGAATATGTAAATCAATCAAATGTATGCTATGTGTTCATGATAATCTTCTAATTTGTTTTTATAATTTCTTTATAAGTAATAAAAATGGAGAATCTCACAAACTTTTAGTTTATAGCTCTTGACATTACTATAAAGAATGCTAAGCCCATATCTTGATTCTCTTCCTATATACTCCATGCTTACTGATATAATAATTGGATTATAGTTCCTGAAGAACATAACTGCGGAAAGCAAAGAATTCACGAGGAATTCTAGAAATTTGAAGCTTGACAAAATTCTTGAAGAATTCCTAATATATCGAAGGATTTTCATAGTTTGATGGGTTTATACACTCAAGTTGAATGTAAATTACTGGAATTCTTCAAGAGATACTAGAATCATATTGTAATATGATAATGTTTAAAATTAATCGAGTGAAAAGATGTATTTATGAATAATCATCTTGAAGAATTTTTAATATCTAAGTATATCAATGGCATATTACAATTCACAAGCGTGCTCCGGTAGTAGCTGGCTATATAAACAAGTTTAAGCATCTCATTAGGTGCAAGAAAAAAAATTTGTTAAAGAATATTCACCGAAGCAAATATATCAAAGTTATGAATCATCAAATGGATGATTGTGAATTTTTGTTTATCTACTTATTTACCATTTCTTGTCAATTTATTTTCTTGCTTATTTATCATTTATCTGCTTATTTACTTTTATAAGCTTATTCAATTTGATTATATTTATGGATGGTTATACCTCCTAAGCTCATTTTAATCTACGCAATTTTATTGTTAAATTTATGGATGATTATATTATAGATCCTAAACGTCATTTTAATATATGCAATTTTATTTATAGTAACAAGGTAATTGCAACCAATAGATTAGCCCAATATGAGCTATCACATTATTCACTACCACAAATACAAACTATTGATAAAACCGAGTAATTGATTTATTTATTATTCATTGAAAACCAAGAATTAATTCAACCAAGGAGCTTCATTATGTCATTGATATTGCTCTATATTTTGTTTCTAGCATAACATGTGTTTGATTTGACCACTGAAATTGCTTCATGATCAAGTTTTGTACTGGCATCACTTCCTATGCTCCAGTAGAGCCAATATACGATATTTGTTACCTGAAGCAACAAAGATAATCATATGCTCATGGAAATCAAATATATTTGTTCTACAAATATAACTAAAGCTCCTGCATAGCCAATATATTGTTACCCGAAGAAAAGAAATGAAGAGGAAGTTGAATGCCTTCATTTCAAGAAAATAACTTATATTGGAAAGGTATATGTATTTTATTATAGGTTATATTGCAAATATTAATGCAATATCAACATATATTATTGTAAACAAAAGTTTACACAAATTGAGAAAATTACAATTTGGCATGATCGGTTAGACATCCCAGATCAATTATGTACGTTCACAGTAACAAGAATAGTAACGTGTACAGTAACAGGCATGTGAGTGCACAATAACGTGAATAGTAAAATACACCGTAATCGGCTCAATTATATGTGTACAATATTGTGAATAGTAAAGTGCACAGTAACGAGACTTGTGATAAGCTGAAATCTTTGAAAGTATACGAAATATGAACCCCAAATGAAGAGCCGGTAGATTCTTCAATCAAATAATTTTGTTCCTCTAAAGTGAAGAAAATCAACATATATTTTTGTGGACCATTTAGATAATTGGTCACATTTTTATCATCAACTCGTAACCAGAAGTTTGCAAGATTATTGACTCAAATAAAGAGACCGTTTTCAGATTTCCCAAATATAGATGTATTAATATATATGAAAAATGAACTAGAGATTCATTTGTTAGATGTCTGAAATTGATTGCAAGAAATGACAATCAGATTAAAGCTTTCAATTTCTACATGGGGACATAAAATATTGTGCATTAAAGCACCTATTTGCATCTGCCCGATAAATTATTATAAGCATCTCTGATTTGAGATGTGGTTATCAACATTTACTATCACAAAATTTTACAACTATTGATTAAGGTCATCCGGGTCATAGTAACCCGTGGTAGAAAATCAGAATTTTCTTTTAAATGAAATAAATAAATTAGTGTGCTCATACTTTATTAAGTTATTTGTATAATGATATAAAATGTCATGACGTTCACTTATATGATACATTGAGTTTTGATTTTAATGGTGTATCAAAATTCAATCTCCTTAACGATGGAGAAATGTATGAGCATTAAGAAAATCAACTGCATTTAATTTGTACTCCTCCAAAAGTTATAAGATCTCTAGAAGAGACTTAATGAAATACACTCCTTAGCAAGATTGTGACTCTTTAAAATTTCAACTGGGAGTGTTTGTATACAAATTATGAAAGTTTCTTTCTAGCTTAGGGGGAGGAGAATATGTTGAAGCTGAGAAAAACACCGAAGTAAAGATAAGCATATGTATAATGCTTACTTTGATCCCCATCTGAACCAGAAGTTCATAATAGATTATAAGAAATGAACCAGAAACTCAAAATGAGGTGATAAACTAGTAAATTCCTTTTAGCAGAGTTTTGTGGAATAAAATTAGATAATTTATTCCATAAGAGGATATCAGCTTCATATCACACCTATATTAAAAGTTTGAGTATTAAGATATATGATCTAATGTCATAGTATCTTAGAGATTGCCAAATTTCAAAAATAAAGTTATACATTTAAGCATGATATATTATCTAGCAGCGAATTTTGTTAATAGTGGTTCCAATGAAAAATAATTCATGAATGAAATGTTATGACAAACATTGTAATTCGAAAGAGATATACGAATTAATAAGTTATAATATGCCCTTGAAGAGGCATAGATATTTGAATTAAAATAGATTGTCTATTTCTTTAAAAAGAAATATTCAAATATTAGATAGCGGCCGAAGATAATGATGAGTTTTTAGTGGAACCGATGCGCATATGCGAAAAGTGATGGACAAGTGAAAGGGGATCATATATGTTACATGTAAGTCCATCTTATGGTTGATCAAGTAATGACAGAAAAGGGCCTATGGACCTTCAGTCCAAGTTTTGTGAACTTGAAGTTCAAATTATTGACTTCATATAATAGAATTACTTTAGCACGCTCATTAGAAAATTAAGTCATACATTTCATTTTTATAGTATGTTTCACATATGTTTTCACTTTGGTTACTTATAATTATAATTTTTCATAGTGCATGCACAATGCATATATTCAAGGTGTTATCTTAAAGGTAATTGATTCAAACATTTATTTTACTTGAAGTCTTGAAGAAAATGTATAATTGTTCGATAATGACTACATGTGCCTTCATAAGCATATGTGGCACACTAGATAATAGAAAAGTTCTTCAGAATTTGAGTATGAACTTCTGTGACATTATCTGAAGTATACATGGTCAATAGACAAAAGAGATGCCTATTAATATGTTTCAGAAATGTTTCATTGAAATAAGTAGACTTAAAGTCATGGATGCTAAGGAGTAATGAATTGATATTACCTTGATTGCAATGATGATAGCTCAACCTCAAGTTTGAGTTTAAAGAGTAATAAAATGATTACAAGTTATTTCGTGGTCCTGAAAAACCATGTGACATATATTATATAACATACTCCCATTTACTAAATTACAAATGATCATTTTTGATGTCTTCGTCTTGACTTAACACATCTGGAAGATATGAGTAATTGTCTCAATATTTGACAAGCTTATATCACAAATGCTAAGTCATTGAAGATAACATATATTCGATGCTTCTTTTTTTTTTCTTTGGGTAGATTTTTCCCAAGAGGTTTTCCTAATGATGGTTTTTGGAGCTTGCACTCTTTTTTTCCCTTATCTAAGTTTTTCTCCCAAAGGATTTTTACCTAAAAAGGTTTTTAATGAGGCAGATATGAGGACACTTGATAAAATTAAAATTTTGTACAATTCAAAGAGAGTATGAATGAGTATAAATGATTATGAAGACTAGGATTTTTCCTAGCAAAGTCTATATGAGATATGTTTATACCAACAATATAAAGTGTTAATAAAAGGGTTACAAATGAGGCTTGTTCAAGAACTCAGACTTGACAAGATCAACAGTCCTATTTTAAGATAATATTGTATGTATTTCTCAACTGAAAGAAGGTTACATCAAAGATCTTTTTATAAAATCATTACCGGCTAAAGTTTTTGAGCAATTTATACAGAAGATTGGTCTTTGTCACCTTAGACAAGAATGTCTAAATGAGGGGGAGAATTAATATGCTCTGCACTCTTTTTCCCTTCCCTAAGGTTTTTATTTCAATGGGTTTTTTCTGGCAAGGTTTTTAATGAGCTAGTATTTAATCGCATATTAATGAATAATGTACTCTTTTTCCTTCACTAAGTTTTTATCCCATAGGGTTTTTCTTAGTAAGGTTTTAACGAAGCACATTCTGAAGAAATTTGAACATCCAAGAGGGTTATAAATAAATTTAGTTGTGGATGTCCACCTCCATTATGGCATCAAAAGTGCATTATGAGATGTCCACATTTAGTATCTTGATATCTCATGTACATCATAACTAATTTAGAATTTTTATGTTTTCACTTGATATCATTATGGTGAGAAATGATCGAACTAAATGGTACCGCTATGCACGGATGCTGCAACAAAAAGCCGCCTTTCACTGTAGCACAGCAGTCGGGCACTGTATCAGATACTGATTTTACTATCGCAGTGTGGGAAAATGCATAAGTTACTATGGCAAATATTGACGGTTGCTGCAAATAGTGATAGAAGTTCACTTATAAATAGAAGTGATTATAATAAAAATATAATAAAATAAAGATATTCTTTTCTATCTAAATTATTAACTTATCTATTTTAATCTTTTAAGTTTTAATTTACAAGTTTTATAACATAAACTACTTTCTTGTGGTTTGTTTTCATTTTGATGAAACACGAAAATAGGATAGTCCAACAAAAAAACAAAATAAATAATGTAGGATAGTCCACCTTCACAATAATAACACAGCATAACAATAATAACAATATAACAATAATAATAACAAAATACATATCCATGACTCAATCTAAAGAAGTGCTAGTCCAAGGGACGTCAGTATCCTCATTATAGGGATATTTGGACACACCACACTTCGTCCGCATAATCTGATAGTTCAATTTAAACGAATTTTAAAATTTAAACTATTTTTTAATTATAAAAATTAAAAATTCGAACAAAGTGCCTCTAAAAACAAGTGTGATATGGATAACGAAGACCTAACCAACTTTAACTAATTCATGGAAATGTCTACACGTGTTACGCTCATCTTGCCTCGTGACTTCCACCAGTTTCCACATCAAAACTAAGCCTCGTATTCCAATTCGTTACAATGCTTTGAGAAATCATTTGGCCCACAAGTTTTTCCATTTATTATTATTATTTATTATTATTATTATTATTATTATTTCTTTTTCCCCTTCTTTGTCAGCTTAAAATTGACGTATATATATATCACATATGTGGCTGACTTTAAGTATAAGAAAAGCATATTTAAAGTCATGAATTGGATAAATTATCAGGTTAATCAATATCCAAATATTACATTTTTCATATTTTTGTCAACACGAAATAAATTTGTATTATGTTAATTTTAGTTCCCTTTTTAAAAAACAGTTATGTTACTTTTATTTTAATGGAAAAGTGAAATTTTTAATATTTTTTTAGTTATCTGACTTTGGTCAAATAATTCAAATATCATACAAAATGATTTTATAAAAATAAAAACTAATTTAATGAATTGTGAGTTATATTGATGAATAGTAATTATATAAAAATTATAATTCTTATTATCATTAGTATTACTAATTGTTATTATTTCTATTCATTTTTATAAGACATTTATAAGTTCTACTGAAATATTTATTATTTGTTCTTGTTAAAGACATTAACTATTTTTTTTTACAAGCATGGGAAATTTATTAAAGCAAGAAAGGCAACCATAAATTTTGTTTTAGAATCAAGTTTACATCAAATAAATGCAATAATTAAAAATGAATCACATTCTAAAATTAATTTAAGACATCAAAAACAACTCTAGCTTTCGGGTGCTTTAAGAAATTGCGTTCTTTACTGATATACCGGATAGACTAGTCAAGAAAAGAGATTAAGGCTCCGTTTGACCCAGTTTATGTTTGGTTTATAAGCCGCTTTTAAGTAAAAGTTGGAAATAAGAGCTTTAAATAAAAAGTTGAAAGTTGTTTGACAATTTCATTGTTTTGTACGTTATAAGCTACTTATGAATAAAAAATTATTTGTTTATTAAAAGTATTTTATGCCAACCTTTTTAAGTTACTTATTATTAATTGTCACATTTATTTATTTGTTGAAAAGAAAGTTGCAATAAAAAAAATTCTTTCATAAAACTCAATACTTTTATTGTTTTTTTAAAAAATAAACGCAATATAAATTTATTAAAATAATAATATAACATTAAATATTTTTGAATATGAAAAACTTTAAATAACAATAAAACTCATAAATATTAAAGTGAATGAATAATTCATAAACGAGAAGAAGACTTTTTTTTGAAGATTTTAGCAAAGAGGGAAGGAAAAAATATTCAGATTTCAAGTGTTAATTAGAATATTCAGGTATTAATTACACTGGGCCCACAAATAAGCCACCTTTTCTTCTGAAAAGCTCATATTTGTAGCTTCTAGCTTAAAAGCCAGCTTTTTGCATTTTGTACATAGGAAAAAAGCTAGTTTAAATTTAAGAGTTTTACCATAAATACTGTTTGGCCTAGCTTTTACTTATAAGAGGAAGAGAAGTAAAAAAAAATTAGGCCAAACACTACCTAAATATTTATACTTTTATAATTATTGACTAACGCATTATTACCTAATGAAAATTAAATTAGCATGTCATGAGTATTTTTTTTAAAAATCAATAAAATTAACTTAACTATTTATTGCTTGTTGTGCTATATAATTTAGTTAAAAAGGTCCTATATATTAGCTAACGTAGCAGTACACTATTTCTGTATTTCTGTATTTCATTACATTACTAGACATTAGTAGTTAAGCACATCAAGTTCAGTTAAAGCTTTTGCATTTCCAGAAAAAAAAAAATAGAAAAAAACGAAAGTTAAAGCTTTTGCATCTGTTGGCCTAATTGGTCATTACCTTTCCCTCCATCTTGTGCAATCCAATCCCTTTCTCTTTGTTGAAGCCACTGAAACTATGGTCGCATCCACTACTTGGATCAACGTTTCTGTGCGATTGTTGGTAGCTCCTTCTTCGATCGGCGATTAACTGCCAATGCACTTCGCATCTCAGCTATGGCTTTTTCTGCATCTCTTCGTCCTTCTTCTCCATCCTACTCACAGGTTCCTCTCTCTCTCTAGATTCTCTATTCGTTTCATTATTTTTCATATTTGAAATTTCTGTTTAATCTTTGATATAACGGTTTTCTTTTTTCAAAATTTTGCCGAAAGAGGTAACAATTGAAACTCAAATCTGTAAATTAATTGCGGAATTAGACGGAGTTTGAAGCGATTTTGATTCTGTTGGTTTCGGATATGAATGATGATCCCGAACGGTTATGTGCGTTTGTGTGTGCAGTTGTTTTGCTCTCTTAGGTTCAATAGGAAGCATCGTAGCCGGATAGGTTTTGTGTCTCGAGGAGGAAGACAAGGTGGTCGTTTATGGAATAGTGTTAGATCAGTGTTGAATGATAATAGGCCTAGCATTAATGGTTATGAAGATGCTGAATCTGCTAGGGTTCTACTTGAGAGGCTTTTCGAGCAGACGCAGAAGCTCGAAAATGCTGGAGGGGAATCGGATCTTCGTGTTCTGGAGTCAGATCTTATGGCGGCGCTTACCGCGTTGAAGAAGAAGGAAGATCATTTGCAGGAGGTGGAGAGGACTGTTTTATTGGAGAATAGTAAATTGGAGCTGACGAGGGAGGAATTGGAGCGCCAAGAGAATGAAATTGAGGCTGCTCGGGCTAAGTATGAAAAATTGGAAGGGGAGATGAAGGAGGCTACTGTTGCCTTGGTATCCCGGGCCAGCGAGATAGAGGAACTGAAGCTTCGGCTTAGGGATCGTGATCAAGAGATTGCATCTGTTTGGAATGTGCTTACTTTGAAGGAAGAAGAGGTGGAAAAAATGAGGGTTGATTTGGTAAAGAAGGGTGAAGAAGCTGCTTTTGTTGATTCTGAGCTTAGAGAGAAGGGTCGGCTATTGGATGAAGCAAGGGAGATTATGAACAAACAAGAAGCTGAGCTTCAGCAACTACGCAGGGCTGTCCGAGAGAAAGAAGAGGAATTGCAAGTTTCTCTGGCTGAGAGGAAACATGAAGAGGAGAAGCTCAAGGCTGCTGAGGCCACGTTGGAGAAGCAGGCTATGAATTGGATGTTGGCGCAGGAGGAACTTAAAAGGCTGGGAGAGGACGCTATGAGACATGCACAGGAGAGTAATGAAACGCTGGAGGATTTCAGAAGGGTGAAAAAGCTTCTCAGTGATGTGAGGTCTGAATTAGTTTCGTCTCAGCAATCACTGGCTTCTTCTAGAAACAAAATGCAAGAACAAGAGCAGTTGTTAGAACGCCAGCTTGCTGAACTCGCAGAACAAAGGGAAAGTGTCATGTCATACATGGAAAATTTAAAAGATGCCCAAATAGAAGTGGAGAGTGAAAGAACAAAACTTAGGATTGCAGAGGCTCGGAACAAAGAACTCGAATGGGATCTGTTCACAGAAAAGGAGCTCATGAAGGAGTTACAGGAGGAGCTGAAGAAAGAGAGAACCTCTTTGGAGCAGGCAGTCCAAGAAAAATCTTTGCTTCTAGAAGAATTAGAGAAAAAAAGTGCGGACTTTAGAGAGACGACTGCCATTCTTCATGTCAAAGAGTCAGAGCTTGTTGATGCTAAGCTAGAAATCCAGCATTTGAGATCTGAAAAGGCTTCTCTTCAGGTTATCTTGGAGGAGAAAGACTTGGAACTTTCCAATGCTAGGAAGATTCTGGCGGACGTTAACCAGGAAGTTTCTGATCTTAAGATGCTTATGAACAGTAAAGAAACACAGCTTATTGAAGCAACCAATATGCTAAGGGAGAAAGAGGATCATGTGAAGGTAATTGAGAACAAGTTGAACGATACAAACCTGAAGGCTTTCGAGGCTGAATCTGTGGTAGAACGAATTCTAGAGCTTACAAATGAACTGGTGACTTCCATTAAGGATGAAGACATCAACTCATCAAGTCCACAAGATGAAATGGGTAGTCAACTTCTCGAGCTACTATCAAAGGAACCTACTAATGAATGGAGGTGGCAACAAAAACAGCTTGAAAATGAACTTGAGTTGACAAAAGAAAGTTTAAAAACAAAGGAGATGGAAGTTCTTGCTGCACAAAGAGCTCTAACAATAAAAGACGAGGAGCTCAAATTGACTCTTGCAAGGTTGAATGCTAAAGAGGAAGAGTTAAAAAAAGTAAGGGAGGAAACGACAGAAGAAGCTAATGATCTTAAGAGGCTGTATGCCTTGGCGCAGGAGAGGGTTGGTGAGAAAAGCCTCGGAGACTTGGCAATGGAGAAGTTTCAGCTTGAGGCAGCTGAGCTTGAAGTTCAAGCCGCCACTAGTGCTCTGCAAAAACTTGCGGAAATGAGTCAACAACTTGTGAGTAAAGCTACCCTGAGTGTTGAAACTGACAACTTTATCAATTTCATGCAAAATAATGATGATAACCGTGACTTGACCACAAATATAAAAAACGCTGATTGGTTCACTGAGGTTAAAGCAAGAGTTGCTCGACTTTCGGCTTTGACTGAGAAACTAGTGATGGAAGCAGGTATTGTTGCAGCAAACTAGAAGCGGTGATGGAGGTCGTGAAGTAACATCATTTATTGTTTTATCTCTGTAGCCAGAAGCCATTGCAAGGCTAGCAAGGTTATTGCTGGATAATAATATTTTCACTTTTGTTTGAAAAATATGTATAGTGAATTAGTGATCAGATTTGTGGTCTGGTTGTGGAATTGGAAACTTGTTTTATTGTACTAGCTACATTCAGAGTTTATCTGTTTTAGATAGCATAAATAATAAGATGCAAATTTTTGGGTCTGCTATTTGTTTTGTCTTCTATTGTTCGAATGTCTAACTATAATGCCTAAGTATGCGTTATAGTTTCATATTTGGTTTGATTTGATTTATTTTCAAATGGATAAAATCTAAGTCTGTTCACATAGACAGTACTTCCTCAGTTGAAAAATATTAGTTATTTTAGGGGATTTCATATAAATTAAGAAGAGCAATTAATTTTTATAGAATCTAACAAAAAGTGTATATGTAAACTAAATTAGTTATTGACTTTGAGATTTACTATAAAAATGATAAAAGTGAAAAAAATTAATAAATATAACATTGGTAATGTAAATATGACAAATATTTTGGAATAAATTTTTTTTATTAAAATGACTAATATTTCAAAATGGAGAGAGTATAAAAGTTTGTGAACATCTTGCAACTATTGTCACGTGATTGTGTTTTTGTCCATCTTCTATGAAATTGGGTCTTACAAGTATGAATTTTAGTATCACATTTGGGTTTAAACGGGATAAATGTAGCTTTATTTTAACGCAACTAAGAATAATTTTTACATTTAATTTAATTTGATTTATTTTCAAACAAACACTAAATCTAAGTCCGTTCACCTAGATAGTATGAAAAGGATGAACATCTTGAAACTATTGACTAGTGTTAAATGTTTACTAGTTCAAAGAGCCAAGATGATAGGTGGCCTTCATCTATAATCTTGTCTGAATTAACGTGTCGTTAGATTAACTTATTTTAAAAAAGTATTAATAGTTTATTTTCATAAAATTTTGCAAGAGAGTTTTTGAAATAAGCAATTATTTTTTATGTCGTATAATATAAGTTCTAACTATAAAAAAGTCTTGTTTCATAATATAAATTTTTACACACAAAATTAAAAGTATTTATCGTGATTTTTTAATCATCCAAATAATTGAGTTTAAATTTAATTAATGTAATGTCTTAATATTCTAATCAATACTCTACATTTTAATAATTTAATCACTTTTCTTAAACGATGTAAAATATTGTTGAGGCTTACATTATGAAATGAATAGAGTATTTCACTCAAAGAGCTTTACAAAATGCGCTTATTTCATTTATATTGAACTAGTACATGTTAAAAATAATTGTTTATAAACAAAGTTGTGAAGTTGAAGCGAAGAGAATTCTAAGCAAAATTGGGAACTTGTAGCGAATAGAATTCTAAGTAAAGTTCGAAACTTGAAGCAAAGAGAATGAAGATTAATTCTCTTCCTTCTGATTAAATAATTGTTTTTTGGTTTGTCCGACCCTTTCAAGAAATTATGGCAACTCGTTTAAATAGAAAGCATAAATTTGGATATGGTGAAATCCAATCCATCCCAGTTGAAATCTCTCACGATTTGGAGGTTTAAAAAAAAGCTCAAGAGAAGGGAACGAAGGAGTTTTATTTGGATGCTCCATATATGGGTTGTATTTGAGGCATTTAAACACTGACACGTGGTTTCTCGAGAATTTGTTGATTATCCTTAATAGTTCGTAACTAGGTGCAGAATGTCCGACGACTAATGGTGGGAAGGGCTTAACTCAAGTTTTTTTCACTTAAAACGCTATGCAATAATTAAAATTTTGCTATGCAATAAAATTGATACTGTCGAGTTATCTGGGTAGATATGATTGTGGCACTTATAGACTGATACATTACGCGGGAAGTTTTCGATTTAAATTGTTAAAGAAAAAAATTGAAATCAAAACAAAAAAATTCGCACATGTCTTCTTCGTCTTTCCCTTTCGTCCTTTTTCTGATTATCGTCTGGATTAAACTCAAGACATTAACTCAAATCTTAAACTCATATGAGTTTACCTGATACGAAAATAATATTTGAAAAAATAGTTAAATAATATTTTATGATTCTGAATTAAATAACTCAATTAAATAGCTATAAACTATATTTGTTTGGATTAGCCTATTGATAAAATGTCAACTCCCTAACATTTTCCCTAAATATGAAAAGAAACTCAATAAAAGAAAACAACAATTAACTCAATTGAACCTAATACATTTCATGAATTTTCCAGCAGAGCATATAATAGAGAGTATAAGTCAAATAATAATTTGTAGATACCACTCACAACATAATGAATTTATAGAAAATAATTTGAATATGCAACTAAATTCAAGAGTCATAACTTAAATGACAAGATCACAGACTCAAAACTTGTGTGAATCATGCATTTTTTATTGTATAATGAGTTTGTTGGATCATAAAAAATGAGTGAACAAAAGTATGAGGCTTGATTTGTGTTGTTTGTTGTGGCTTGGCATACAATGGTATGGGTGGATGCTAAAGTAATACATCATAATTTTTGTTACATGGTGATAGTTTTTAATACTAAAGTGAAACTTATCGACTCAATTATAAACTCGCGATTCTATAAGAGTTTATCATAATTTATAGAATCTAAGAAAAGAGTTTGGGGGCAAGTTAACTTTTTCTACTGATCTAGATCGGTAAACTTGTAAGTTTTACGAGCTAACTTGAGAGTTTGACAACCATGCTTGTTGTGGGTTATCTTATATGATTCCAGCACATCAGGAACTCGCTTGTTGATGATGTGAGTTTCGTTGTCAGTGACGATTTTCACTAGTAGCCCAAAGCGTCAAATAGTCTGCTCTTTTATGAAAGCCACCATAGTTACCCTTTTGTTCCCTCAAGCGCAATTTCCTATACCCAATTGATGTAATGCTCAGTTGCTGCACGATATACAGCCCGCGAGCCGGCCTGCAAACCTGCGGCTCACGTAGTCTTGTGCTAGATAAAATAAAGACCATCAATAAAGCAGATTTTGCATGTTAGCTAACATGCACTGCGAGTTAAATGAGTTAAGCTTGGGTTCGCAAGTTGAACCACATGTCACTTCTATAGAATAAAAAACAATAATTAGAGATTTAGGATCGGATGAACGGGGTTTGTGTATTTGACTCTCTTTTCTTCTAACTTAGAGATCTCTTTGCATTGACTAGGGTGGTTCTGCTTTTATTAATTTAAAAACCCTTTTAGCGATTCAAAGTTTTCCTCGCTTCTAATTCTTTAGTGACTAGGAAAATAAACTACGAAAATAATAACTGGTAGTGCATGACCATTAACTACCAATTGAATCAGAAAGAACGGTTTGTAACTCAACATAGTGTAGTTTAAGGCGAATTAGAAAATAAGTAAAATGATACAAGTGATCCCTAAGCCATCGGCGCTCTAAGTGTTCTTTGATATTTTCTTACTCATCTATCTTTTACATTCTTGCTTCTTGTGAGTTTGACAACCTTCTTTATACTTTACTACTTGCAAGAAATGGTGCACTTGCCCTAACACACACTCAGTATGTGTCATCATGCTTCAAGGTATTTTATAAAAGGGCGTTCCCAATTAGTGAAAATGTTGTGACTTTAGTAGTTAGGATATGGTCTTGGCATGTTTCGCATGTAAGTTAAATCCCTTCATATCCCTTTTCATGTTAGGCTAGTATATATCATACCTCTACACTTTCTTGTATAGACTAATACCCATATCTCCACTTTTTCACTCTTGCATTTGTCTTGCTCGGTTCTTTCCCTCATAGATGGGCTTGAATTTCATGAGGACCCCTTCAAGACCTTTACTATACAATACTCCTTTAAAGCAGATGAAGTCTTCCGTTGTGCACACTGTAAGGCATCTTGTTAGTGCCTCCATGATAGCTAAACTCCAGTCATTTGGTGTCATGGTCATGCACCGCGCCATTGATATGATACAAGAGATTAGTTAGGGGTTGAGGGGCTGAGTTAATTAGGAAATTAGACCAATAAATAAGTGGGTTAGAAAGAGTTAGAGACAATCGAATCATTTTTTTAAAAATCTCTCTCACAATCAAATAACAATTCTTGATTCATTTCTTCTTCATATGGATCCATAGTCTTCGTTTGTTCAATCATTCCTAGAACTACCGTATTGAGTGGTATCTTAGAGTTTGTCCTTCCTGGGAACTGAAGAATCAGTTTGCACAAAAGCTAAGAGAGTTCTTCGGGAAGCTATTGATCAGGCCTTTTGCAAAATCATGGCTGACCTGCGACAGGAATGGTAGGACGAGGTCGGGAAGGATTTGGAGAACCGCCGAACACAGTGGGAGGTGGAGGACCGGAAGGCTTTGGAAGAGCTTCACATGGTAGAAATTATTCACATGGTAGAAATTATCATAGCAGAACAAAAAGAAGTAAAGGAAAAGAAGATCGAGAACCCAGCTCTCCTAACGGTTGAAGATGAAAATAAAGAATCAAGGAACGACATTCAAACGTTGAAATTGGCGGAATTTGCATTTGGTAAGACGACCAAACCTTCACTGGTAAGCCCCAAGGGTGCCATATTCTAGGAGCCCAAACTATGTGATTGAATAAATCCTCCTCTATTGTGGGTCGAGTAAATTCATATTTTCCATAGAGAAATCTCTTATCAACGATAGAACATGATCCATTTTGAATCATATTTAAGGATTCCTTGGTTCGGGCGCAATGTCACTCGATCATTATCAAACTGATTGCAATCTTTTTCTGTCTGTGATTGGGTGCAGCATTGATCCGAAAGATAGAAATTTTGGTAATTGAAGAACAGAATTTTGAAGATGCGTCTCATCTCCAACATCGCCTTTGGATGATTGCGTGGAGTCTCCGCGGAACGCAAGGTAACGCCGTTGACTAAAACAGCGGCATGCACTTGCTGTTCGGTTGTTGCGCTACGGCGTGTTTGCATCACGTGTTCTCTGCTACGATTAGGGTTCCACTCTTCCATGGGTATTAGATTCGACTCGGGAAGAAGATCCGGTCCAACATCAATTTCTATCCATGTTATTGTTTGATTTTTTACAACTTCGAAGGGAAGGTTGCTTTTAAGTGCTAGGAATTGATATAGGAGATTAGTTAGGGGTTTAGGGGCTGAGTTAATTAGGAATATGAGGTTTTTTCGTGCTTTTCAACCACTGAATGGTATATTCCGCCTGGACATCCATACCAAGGTTGATTACCACTCATCATTTCAACAATAGTACACCCAAATCCCCATGAATCCGTTTTAAAGGCCGAGCCATATTAGAGCTTAGGAACGAGGAGCCAAACAAAAGACTTCGGAATGCCAATATCTCGAACTACTGGATCATTATCATTGAGAAGAACATTAAACGGTTTGAGGTTGAGAATGAGGACCCCTCGGAGTGAAGCTCCAGATTGATTTCATCCCTGCAACAGTAACAGCGTATTTGGTTAGCAAGTAGAATACGCTTCACCGCAATGCACTTTACCATTACAGGAACTCTCCAACCTCACATGACTGGAATTTCAGCTCTCACGCTATATAAAAATAAATAAGCACATTTCATTGAACAGACTAGAAAACACGTCACCTCAAAACATCATGCAATGAAATCTTTGGCAATCTTATCAAACCCTCATGCAAATTCATAACGATGCATATCTGTAAACACAAATAAATATGTTAGGCTCGTTGATATCTAATTATGACTGAAATTCCGTGGAGGCAGCAATAGAAATTTTTGGCACTTAAAATATAAATCATAGAATTTCTCCAATACAGTCTTCATGTGATCTTCTTTGATTGGATATAAAATCTTAGTAGCAACATGATACTCAACATAATCTTCGTTTGACTGATGATGAGTCACTAGCCAAACATCACCATAGGGGCCTCGAACGATTCTGTATTTAAGTTTAAGCCCAGGTTCAATCCATGGATTTGCATGATCGGATGAGACCCTAACAGTTCTAAGGATTTCAGCATCATGATCCAAGAACTCATAGTCAAAGGAAGGAGCTCATGGAGCACCAATTACACATTCCTGAATAATTTAGAAAATTGCACAAATGCCAACAGAATTATTCGAAAGTAAGCTTCTGAACATGCATATGCATACAATAGTTCATTGTTCACTATACACATATAAGAGAGAAAGGGAGTGTAAACAGTAATTTGCATGTCTTGCCTCAGCAACTAAGACCTAATAAAATCATAGTTGAATAAGCAGGCACCAATAGAATTGATGAACTTGTATTGAGATAAAACAAATATAAAGATTTTCGAGAAACCTGTACTTTTCCTTTCTCTGTTCATGTTGGCCTTAATCATGTAAATCATGAAAAAAATACTGAAATTTGAGAACATGTGTAAACATTTGACAGATTGATATACACTATTCTATTTAACATGGCACCGCAAATGAAAGGAACCTCAAAGGATATATTTAACGGTTGTTGAACCATCAAAAGTGCAGCTGCAAAATCTACGAAGCAATTTCAAGTAGCAGAACAAATCAATATAATGCAATTAGATTTAAATTAAAACAAAAATGGATCGTCACGAATTCCAGAGTTTTCATCGTGCGACTCAAATTCTAAATCACGCCGGCATTGAATCCCTTAATAAACCCTCCAAAAACAAATTCTGAGAGAAATTGAGAAATTCAACTTTCACATAGAAACAGAACAAGTCACTAACTCAAAAATCCACCACAAAGCAAGTTAACGAATGCGTGCATATACATACAAGTGATTAAGTTATCATCAACGCATGCAAACTCTTCTTCACCATCTCAGAACCGAAGAACATCAAAGCATACAAGAGCATGTAAATTTATACAATTTTTCTTACTTACCACACAGAGTTCAAATTCAAACTATGAAAACTCAGAGCCAAGAACAGTAGAAATTTCTATGTAATCAGAAGATGAATTTATAAAAAAAGGACTAAGAATGAAACGATAAGAAAAAGAACAAGCGAAGTGTGAGTTATAGAGCAGTGAACGAACCAAGAGCGTGAAGAAGAGAGAAGAAAGAGTAGTTTCACAAAAATTGAGAGAGAGAGAGAAAATAAAATAAAATAAAGGAAAAGGCGTTGAGTTAGAGAAACAGAAGAACACTAGCCTTAGGGGAATGTAATCTCCGAGAAACAGAAAAACCAGGAATCATCAAGGATCAAAACAAATGGAATTTTGAAATTTTTTTCATTACCCTATTTTATATTTTTTTTATTGGAGTCTTATTTTGTGTTTGTCCATTATAATTAATAAAATTTTATAAAAATATAATAGAGATAATTAATCCAATGATGAAAGAGAAAATGGATAAGTAAAGTACTAGATTATATATATTTTTTAAAATTAATATTACCTCCGTTCATAATTATAAATCCCTCAAATAAACGTAACATAGATTAAGAAAAGTGTTAACATCTATAAAATGCATTGACATTTAAAAAGTTATCATAAAGTTTCAATTTTATACCTATTTAAAATCAATTTTTATTTTAAAATCAATCTTTTCTATCCTTATTAATTAGGGGTAAAAAAATTATAATAAATGCCCAAATTTTCTATGTTATGGGCTTACAAAAATAAACACTAAGGGCTTGTTTGATATCTCTTTTTGAAAATAGTTCTCTGTTTTTAAAATCAGAAAACTAAAAAACTCGTTTGGTAGTCAAGTTTTCCAAAACAGTTTTCGAGAATAGTTTTTGTTTTTCAGTATTTAAAAACTAAAATATGAAAACATCTAAAAACATGTTTTGATTTTTAGTTTTCAATTTTCTGAATTTACACACAAACTTGTATTGAAAACTCCTCTCACTTTTTTTTTAAAAACTGTTTCTGAAAACTGTTTTATAATACAATTTTTAAAAAATAAAAATCAAAATTGTTTCAAACAAGCCCTAACTTTTTTTAGGGACTTATATTTAGGAACGTAGGAAGTACATTAATTAATTTTATTATATACTCCATACATTCTAAAATATTACTTCCTTCATTCTCAAAATAATTAATTTCTATAAAATCTAACAAAAAGTACATATGTAAACTAAATTAGTCATTGACTTTGAAGTTTACTCAATAGCTATTGGCTATAAAATTAATAAAAGTGAAAATAGTTAATAAATATAGCATTTGTAACGTAGATAAGACAAATATTTTGGAACAATTTTTTTTGACTAAAGCGACTAATATTTCAAAACGAAGGGAATAGTTACCTTAGACTATTGCACAAGTATCAAGAAAAGTATTAACTATTCTAAAATCTAGAAAAGTTAATGTTTTTTGGATAAGCAAGAAGATATTGAAAAGGAAGAGTACCAGAAGTACTCTACAAGCAAAAATTACAAATTAATCATATGGGCATTAATACCGTCCAAGCATCAAGAAAAAGAAACAACATCAAGACAACCCCTAGGGCACCTTTGCCAATCTGAGAAAGAATACATGAAGCCCAGAACATTGGCTTTAATCCACAACCACAATCGTAACAACACCATCTCAAAAATACACTCTCAAAACATGTCTTCTTCATTTAAAATAAGTCGTAGCAGATTGTTCTAGATCCATTTAATATCTCGGCCACATATTCACGACCATTCAATGCGGATGTTCAAACCTTTGTTTTGTTCAAAAATCATTGCTCATAATCATAAAGCATAATAATGATAAGAAACTCAACTAGTTCATTATCAGAATCCGAAGAAGAACCATCACTTTTATCGAAATCCATTACATATGATTCCATAACAATATATTGATAAATAAACATCCAAAAAATATTGCATGATAATTTAGCAATAATGTAAACATAGATTCAACATAATTAAAACAACCATACATTCAAATGTTCACCACAAACTGAAAAGAGCAAACTAAATACTAAAGTTTAACAATTTAACATAACATAAAAGCTACCAACTACTAAAGTTTAACAATAGCAAACAAACTACCAACTACTTAAGTTTAACCATAGCAAACGAACAACCAACTATTAAAGTTTAATCATAGCAAACAAACAACCAACTACTAAAGTTCCTTGAATCCTATTCAACCATGCTAGTTTCCCTTTTGAGAGATGCAGCAAGAAACAATTCATTATATTCAAGTTCCTTAAATTTTTTCCATTGCTTTCACATAGATGTCATCTGAAAATGCCTTCAATCTCTTCAAGTGTCTGCACACACTTGGTAATAGAATAATCTTCTGTTACATGTGAAGAGGCCTCCATACTCCTACCCCCTCTATACCTCTCAGCTTTGGCCTTAGATGCTTCAGCTCAAGTTGCAAGTGCATCTCCCATTTGAACTGTCCTCTTTGACTCTTTTTTAAACTTGTGTTCCTTTACTTGAACTTTGTGCTTTCCGCTACTTGTGACACACTCAATTTCTTCTACATCTTCATTTGAACTCTCAATTTCCTCACAACCCCCACTGTTGAGGTATTGGTTTTCAAGCTCATTTTCCTCATCTGTATTTGGTGGATCTTGAGTAGCTAAATGATGAAGTACTCCAGTTGCTTCCCTTAAATAGGATTCCAAATAACTTGTAGTGGTCTAATCCTTTCTTTTGGAATTGTGCAGCTTAGTTATAAAATTAATTATCAAATTCCAGTTTCTTTTTTTTTTTAACTTGGAAAGATAGACTATATTATAAAGTTATCATTCTTTTTCTTTTTTTAATCAGCTAAACAATTAATTATATATATTAATTAACCTGAAATGTTATGGGCACAATATAGCACAAGAAAAATTATATATACATATATATATAAAAGAAAATGAAAGCCTAATGTTTATAATAGATTGCACCAGAAGTGTATAATACTACAACTCCAAAAAAGAAAGAAAGAAAAAACTACAATACATATAGCCTCTGGAAGAGATACCACGAAGCAACAAACAGAGGGAAAGACTACACGATGTTCCACCAAGCATGGTAAAAGCAGGGGATTAAATGATTAAATTCCTTAGTACTTAACTTGGTGGTCAAAATAACAGCAATACATAACTTGGTTTGAGGCTTCTCAAAATCCAAAAATCCCTTTTCTATTACATTCCCCATAGCTAAACCCTAATGAAAAACTTTGAGAGAAAATCCAAAATCAACAAAACAGAGGAGAGATTAACCTGTGTTGGATGTTGAACTTGTTAGAGAACGATAAAACGATGCAAGGTCGTTGAAGCTTTGCCAGATCGCAAGTGTTGTCCGGCGCCGCAAGGTGAGAGTGAACAGAACAGAGAAGCACGCATAAGATGAAATGAAGGTGTATAGTGTGTGAAGAGCAAAAGACTGACCAAAGAAATATCTAAATGGGATGTGTGAAAATTTACAAGTATTCCATTAATGAAAACCATCTCTCCTTTGTGTTTTTCCAATTTTCAGGAGAGAAGTTTAGGATTGTTTTTAAAAGCTAGTAAAAGATATTTTCCCTTTTCAAATTTAAAAAACTAGAATAGAGAAGAGTTTTTTAAAAAAATATTGAGAAAATAGTTATCAATCAAGTTTTTTCATTTTTAAATTCTAAAATACTGAAAACTAATTTAAATAGAGCAATCAAAGAGGCCCTAAGTGAGTGAGATGGTTTAGGGCATGTTTAGTTTGATGTAGGGGAGAGGAGGAGAGGGGAAGGGATTTTAATGGAGGGGAGGGGAAAGAAAGTTTTTGTAGTGCATTTGGTTCAAATGGAGAGGAGGGGGAGCGAAAACAATTTTTTTTTTTAGTGTTTTGATTCCAATGAAGGGAAAAAAGTAATGTTTTTATGTTTGGTTGGAGGAGAGGGAGAAGATTATAAAAATCTCTCTTTTTTCCTCCAAATCCCCTCATATTTGGAGAGATTATAAAACCACTCCATTTCCCTCCCCTCCTCTCACCTAAATTTTGAACTTAACATGATTCCAAAACTAAAATTCCTCCCCTCTTCTCCCCAAGTCCCCTCTATTTCCTCAACAAACAAACCCTTAGGGATCGAGTGTGAGAAGGATTCAATGAGGGAAGGTTCACTCTTTTTAGAATTAAAAGAACTTTAACACTGGCTATCGTCTACCTAATGTTGAGTGTTCTCCAAAATTACAAAATTACCACTATGCCTTTTCAACACCAGTTATTTAACGGCAGGGGGTTAAAAACTCACATATTTTACAATGCAATCATTTAATAAAGATTTGAATTGTGAAATGAAAGACCTATTTTTTAAATCATGAATCATGAATTATGAGATATATGATCAATGTAAGATTCTAGCATTTAAAAGTAAAAAGGCTATTGAATAACCAATAAATTGTGTTTTTACACTTGAAAAATAAAAGAGAAGTTAGGGGGCTATACTTGAAAAAAAAAGTATAGTGGGGCAGGGGATGTCTTATAAGCATGTAAGTGAAGGACTAATTAGGCATTCTAAAGGCTTATTAATGTTAGTGAAAATTTCAAAGAACATCTTTACTTGTTAGAAAAATTATAACTGCCATACGCATGATAGTACTCTTTATGATAAAAAAGAATAGTGCGAAGTTTCAAGGTGTTAAAAATTAACCTATGTTTGTTACAAACGACAGAGCAAATCTCCAAAGCTAGGTTAGCTGCCAAAATCTCTGTCTCATTGGTACTTAGGTGAGAGATTTTGAAAAGCCTGACCATGTCACGGATGATTAACGTCTCTATTGAAACCACAATTATCTAGGGTTGAATTGTCAATAGAAGGACAATTTGATATAATCGTTTGACAGTTAGCGGGCGACACAAAGTTCACGTTGGTCAATGTGAGGGTTTTCAAAACCTGGATTCGATAGCTCAAGTAGCGATGAATCTTAAGAGTGATCTTAAGACTGCGAGATTTGTCACTTGCCTGAAAGTTGTGCTAGTGGTGAAGCTGTGGCGTGGATGCAGAAATTTCTTAGAGGCAAAACATGTGAAGGAACTTTTCATGAAATGTTAACTCTTCAATCTCAAACGTTGAGGTTCACCGAATAGTTCACGTTTCATGAAAAGTTTCTTCACTTGCTTTGCCTTCAAGAGCTTCTGCATCAATGTCACAACTTCGCCACTACATAACTGGACTATAGTGGCCGTCGATCAGTCTTAAAATCATTGTGGTTGATTGAGCTATTGGATCCAGGATTTGAAAACCTTCACTTTAACCAACGTGAATTTAATGTCGCCCGTTAATTTTTAAATGATTCTGTCAAATTGTTCTCCTCGCAGCATTAGGATTTACAAAATCTCTCACATGAGGACCAATGAGGTAGAGATTTCAATAGCTAACCTTGAAGCTTTTGAGATTTTCTCTATTGTTTATAACAAACGTAGGTTAATTTTTAACACCTAGAAAAACTTAGCAATCTACATTTTTACTATGAAGATCAATATCATGCGTATGACAGTTACAATTTTCTAACAAGCAAAGATGTTCTTAAAAATTTCACTAGAATTAATTAGCTTTTAGAACCCTATTTGATCCCCTCACTTCTCTTTTTGTGAGACATCCCCTTGCCCTACTCTATTTTTTTCAAGTTAGGCCCCATATTTTTCTTTCTTTTTTCAAGTTTTTAAACAGAATTCGTTGGTTATTCAATGACTTTTTACTTCTAAGTACTAGTATCTTACATCGACCATGTATCTCCTAATTCATGATTTAAAAAATAGGTCTTCTGGTTCATAATTTAAATCTTGATTTGATGACTGCATTGAAAAAATATGTAAGTTTTTGTAGCAACTATCGGACAAATTATTATATTAGTTAGTATGCATGAAATCATTAAACCTTACATTACAACATCAATTTCAAGGATATCATCCAATTGAAGCAAGAGATCTATAGCCTTTACTTTAGAATTAAACTCTTCACCCATGTTTGATATCTTGACTCCTGCAAAAGAAAAAATTGAAGTAAGAGGGAATCAATAGGCAAGTCAATTTTATTAAATCATATGGGAGGAACTAAATGGTTGTATCACAAACAAAATCATCATAGATAAGTAAGAAAATCAATAACTAAAAATCAGCCTATTTCGTTTAACTAACTACAATATCAATTACGAAATGATTGACAAGCATTTGCAAGTAAGATACAAAGTCCTTCAAAAAGCCCGAGGTTAAAACACAATAACCATTTTTCAATATGAAATAAGTAATGAAACTAATATATTTGATAAAAAAAATACCTCATGTGATAAGAAGAAGTTGCAACAAACACTAACATAGAAATTACATAACAATCTAGTAATAAAATTAGAAAATCAACAAGGCAAACAAGCCCACATAAGCAAATAAAACTCTCAACACTTACAAATCCCTCGATTGTCAAGCATGAAATCCTCTACATACAATACTGAAAACTTCACCATTTCCTCTGTTTTCTTCGCAAACTAGGTCTAACTGGAAATCATAACGCTCTAATGTACTTCATCAAAAATTGTAATCTCGACCACGAAACTATCTACTTTCTTTGATCAATTACGTGTTCAGACATAAAATCCATGGCACAGATCTAGATTGCGACTTGAATAAGAAAATTGGTTTACCTAAAACTTCATCATTTCATTGAGTTTTTCCATAGATCGTAGGAAAAAAGGAAAAGAATAGCAAGATCTAGAATTTGAAAACAAATAAAAAATATCAAACATCAAATCAAGCAACAAATTTGACAATGAAATAGACCTGGCCATCAAACAAGGCCGCAAACCACCATGCTCATTTGTCCGTGAGTCAACACAGGAATCATCGTGAGGAGCCCCAAAAACCACCTAAGCACGCCCCCCCCCCCCACAAGCAGAACAGGCGCTCCTCCACTAGGAACAAATGAAAAACAAGATCAAACACTAAATCAAGCAACAAATTTGGAAATGCAACAGATCTAGCCACAACATCAAACAAGGCCATTAACCACCATGCTCCTTCGTCGACAAGCCTCCCACATAGCCAAGAATTACGAGGAGCCCCAAAAACCACATGAGCACCCCCCCACAAGCAGACCCACCATGGTGTTAATAAATCCAAAGGGAAAAAACACGACAGGGTTGTAACAAGGTGGTTCGTGACCATATCATCACTTATCGCCGCCCACAAACCCTAGTCGTTTTGGATATAGCAGCGCACAATTCATACATCTCTAGCTATTTGTTTTCTTTTTATAATATATCAAAGATTCTGGATACACATTGTGGACCATAGGAACAACTGCTAGTTATGCAACCCCCCCCCCATTGCCTAAAAAATTACTGGTGTGTATATAAAAATTTTTGGGATGCCCCGCCCCCATTTTAATAATTTTTAAATTAAAATAATAATGAGTTAATTTTATTTTTCTGAATAATACAAGTCATTCTTATGTTACTTTTACTATTGTTAAAAATATTAATACTAAAAGGCTTCATCTAAGGTAATAAGTAAGCAAATTTCTGATGTATCATACATCAGTTAATACTAGCCATCAGATTTATTAATTTTTTTTACGGTTGAGATTTGATAGGGCAACTTGTGCACAAGGTTTGTGAAGGTTTCTATTTAAGAGAATTGCAAAATCTTGCATATTGCTAAGGTAACCCCTTGAGAGAACACTACAAGAATTCTGGGTAAGTGGAAGGCAAATAGAGTGGGTTCCATGAAAACTGCCACCGGTAACACTGTTGACCAAAAAGTCAAGGTGTATGTTTTGATGTGACAAACCTTCAAGTGCTTCTAGGGAGATTGCTTGTCAAAGGTGAAGAAGTTAAGACAAACTTTCAAGGCAGGTGACAACCTTCAAAGGAAGCAAGGAAGCAATAAAGTTTCTTAAGATGATTGATAAAGCTTCTAGTGATTACAAAGATCTTAAAGAGCAAAGAAGACAAAGAAGATTCAAGTATTAAGTGCACTCATGGAAGATGAAGACTTTGTTTGGTTGTGTGCTTGTGTGTTTTAGATTTTCTTTGTTTGTGTATTTCTAGTTTATCTTCTGATGTATTTGGTGTTCATTTGCTATGCTTTGATTGCTTACTTAATAAGTAAGTTAGAATAGCTTTAAGAGTATTGAATGAACCCCAATCAACCCTATCTTTGATGCATACATAACATCATAGGTTTTGACAAAGCTCTTATGCACTACATTTAGACAAGAACCTTTCCTTTCTTTGAACAAGGGTTTTCAAAGTGTTCTAAAATGATTTTGATCATTAGTTTTGTCTTAGAACATGTTTAATTTGATTTTCAAAGTGTTTTTGATGTTTTGGAAGGATTTTTTGAAGCCCACATCGATATAAAAGTGGATAACATGCATGCACATAGTTCAAATTTCTCTATTTTGAAAACCGTGTGCAGATGGCAAAGTTGAGTTGTGTACATCGATGCAGTGAAGGTGTGCATCGATGTACACAGGCCAAAATTCTTAGATTATGCAGTTTTGTACCAAGGGGAATAATTTGGCTATATACATTGATGCAGGGATGTTGTGCATCGATGTACATCTGTCAAAAACCCTATTTAAAGAGGTTTTGGATTTTGGAAACTTAAGAGAATGAATCATTTTTAAATTGAAAAATTTTTGTGAGATAAAACACTTTCAAAATGCTCTTCTAGGGTTCTTAGTTCTTCAAGTTCATGAGGGTTTCATCTACATTGCTTGATTGATTCATGAGGGCTTAGGGTTTCTTCAAGATTCATCATCACCATTGCATGATTCATCAAGTTCCTTTGTGGGGTTGATTCAATTCCTCAAGGCTATCAATTCTAACAAGTTTAAATGATCAAGAAGGCATCATTGGGTAGAAATTCAAGATCAATTAGGTGTTTTCCTTTCTTGCTTGTAATTTGTGTTTTGTTTATAGTTTTGATTCATTGTAATTTTGATTCTTTGATTATCTTTCATTGTGTTTGGTGAGTTTGCAAGTGGGTTATGTGATTGGCACCTCTAATCCTTAAATCTTGCTTTCCTAACTGAATCTAAGGAGATTGGGGGGAAATACGCTTGCCCAAAAGGGTTTTCCTTGTGTGGTGCACATAAGGTGTTTGATTGAAATCCTAAGAGATGTCTTAGGTGCTTGTTGGCATAAATCTTGAGGGGATACCTTAAGTGGCTTGTGTGAAAGTCCTAGGTGGTGATTGTTTGCTTGTACTAGGAGTATATCTTCTGGTGGATTGTGAAAATCACTAAAGCGGGATCTTTAGGTGGAAATCCAAGAGAGGGAGTCTCTTGGTGGAAAATCCAAAGAGATGAGTCTTTGGTGGTGGCATAAATCCTAAGGGAAGCTTAGGTGGCTTGGAAAATCCAAAGAGGTGAGTCTTAGGTGGTGGCGTAAATCCTAAGGGTGTCTTAGGTGGCTTGAAAATCTTAAAGTGCTATAGGTGATTTGTCAAATCCATTGAGAAGATGTTCTCTTGGTGAAATAGTTTTTTGGGTAGAGGTTACCTAGGATTTAGGTGAATCTTGTATCTAAAAACTATTGTAATTGACGTTGTGTGAATAGTAAAAAATCCAAACTAGTGATTGGCTGGGTTAGGGACTGGATGTAGGTGCGTTAGAACGCTGAACTAGTATAAATCACTTGTGTTTGTCTCTTTTATTCTTTCTAGCTTATCTGCTTGACACACGCATATCACACTTATATTTGATATATTGTGAATTGAACCTAACAAAGGCAAGGCAAACGTCATAAAAGAAGCACACTACACTAGAGTGATCACAACACCCAGCTAGCACTCTCATTTGTTATCTCTAAACATATCCACACATCACATAATTAAAGAGGATTTACAATCTTGAAAAAGCTTCCGCGCGCAAATTCTAAAATCCTAACTCTACCTAATTCACCCTCCTCTTAGGTAGATTACTCACTATCCTACCCTACAAACACATCTCAAGCGAAGCTCCAACGGAAAAGCTTTTGAAGGAAAAACTTTAACATTTTCCGTTTCTCCGTGACTTGCCATATGGATGTGTCTCCGGGACATCGAAGCTTTGGCTATGGCGGACAAACCAATGTGAATCGGTTATCGGTTGCTCTCTCTCGATGGCCTGATAAGTGCAAATTAGTGTGTTTATTCAATAAAGGATTTGCACTTATCTTCTTTAGAAATTACATGTTTTATACATAATTTCACCCTTTATCTTTACTTTGTGATTTTAAAAGTAAATAAGTGGTAATAATAGATTTTCTAACTTAGAAATGTATTTTCAGGTGTTTTTGGAGGCAAAAATAAGAAGATCAAGTTGCTGGGGCATATAAGAGGCCAGCGCTCGAGCGCCATACCAAGGCTCGAGCGCTGGAAGCTGAGGAACATAGGATCCTTTCTGCCAGTGCAAATCCTCTGGCGCTCAAGCGCCATACCAGGGCTTGAGCTCCAGTAACCTTTGAGCATTGGATCCTTTTCTGCCAGAGTTATGAGTCTGGTGCTCGAGCGCCACACCAGTGCTCGAGCGCCAGAATACGTTGAGCATTGGATCCTTTTCTGCCAGAGTTATGAGCCTGGCGCTCGAGCACCAGAACATTGGATCCTCTTTGCGTGAGTATTAAGCTGGGCGCTCGAGCGCCACACCAGGGATCGAGCACCAGACGCATTAACCAGGCAATTAAGCTCATTAACCAGCACGTGTCAGGCCAGCGCTCAAGGGCTAGGAGGGCGCTCGAGCGCCAGACCCCTACCCAAAACACCTATAAATACAGCCTTTCAGAAGTTAGGAGATATATTGAGTTATATAGAAATAAACCACAAAGTTTAGGCTTTTAGTCAGAGTTCTAATACTCTTAGGTTTAGTTCTTGAAGTTCATGGCCTTGCTAGGCTAAACTTTTCGCCGGGATTGAATGTAATTACTTCGTCTCTTGTTTCTTTCAATTGTTAATTTATAGTATTTATGAATTGGAGTTCTTCTTCTGTGCTTCTTTTTTTGTTTTAAGCTTGATCACCTTTTTCCTTGTGTTAGTTTATTTGCGCAATTGGGATAAAACGGATATGGAGAAAAACTCTCATAAAACCTTCGGATCTAGGGATAGATGGAAGTGTTTTATGATTGCCTTATACTCTGCTTAATGCAAGACTTGGTAGCTAGAGTGCCAAGGGATTGGGCTCTAGAAACTAGTGTCTTAGAATCAGGTGACAAAGGCATTTGCACTTGTGACATTGAGTATGCATCTTTTCTTTTAATATTTAACTAACATAGAAAGAAACAAGGTGAAGTAATGAAACTCAATCCCAGGTGACTCATTATTTTATTTGATTATCTCTTTATCTATTGTTTATTTTATTTGTCATTCACAATCTTAATATGTTTTTGGACAATTCATCAACTTAATTCTTAATCGAATTAATCCAACTGCTCCCTGTGGACGATACACGTATAGTCACTATACTGAAATGAGTTAACCATTTCCAGCACCATTAAAAAGGTTAACATGGCCCTCCCCAGAGCATTCACATTCCCGCCGCGCTTCCCTCTCTGCCGTTGTGGCCCACTCTCCTCTGCCGCTACACCCCACTCTCCTTTGCCGTTGGGCCCCACACTCCTCTACCAACCCTCCTCTCCCTTTGCCCGTGCTTCCCTCTCCACCGCATGCCTCACCCTCATTTGCCGCGGCGCCCCACCCTCCTATGCCGCTCTCCTCTCCCTTTGCCCCCTCGCCTTCAACTTTTTAGATTTAGCGAAGCTCTGCCTTTCCAACAACAAAATACAAAGTCAATAATATATTGTTTTAAAAAAACTTCAAATAATTTAGATAATTTTAAAAAGTGTGTTTTCATTTTTATTTCAAAAACACCATTTTTCAAGTGTATAGTATACAATTTATAAAAAAATTGTTGCAATTTTAAAAATATAAAAAAAATTATGTACATTTAGCTAGAAGTGTAAATTTAGCTAGAAGCTTCAAAGGCTATAATACGTTGTTTTCAAAAAAATTAAATAATTTAGATAATTTAGAGCTTGTTTAAAACAATTTTAATTTTTAGTTTTTAAAAACGGTATTAAAACAGTTTTTAGAAACATTTTTTTAAAAAAAAAGTGAGAAGTTTTCAATACAAATTTGTGTGTAAATTCATAAAACCGAAAACTGAAAACTGAAAACTGAAACAAGTTTTAGATGTTTCTAAATTTTTGTTTTTAAATAATGAAAAACAAAAATTGTTTCTCAAAACTGTTTTTGAAAACTCGTCTGGGAAAGAGGTTTTTTAATTTTCTGTTTTTAAAAACAGGAAATTGTTTTCAAAAACAAAAATCAAATAAGCCCTTAAAAAATGCTTTTTCAGTTTTATTTCAAAAAAACACCTTATGCTTCAAGTGTAAATATATTATCCCTACAAAAATTGTTGGAACTTTATAAATCCAAATATTACCTAAATTTCGCTAGTAACTTAGAACTGAATAGTAGATTGTTTTTAAACAACTTCAAATCTTTTAGGTAATTTAAAAAAATGTGATATTATTTTTATTTCAGAAAAAAATTTTATTCTACACAATATCTAAAAAGATTGTTGCAATTTTAAAAATATAAAAAATGATGTTAATTGAGATAGAAACTAAAAAATGAATAATTTATGTAATTTAAAATGGCACGTATTCATTTTTCTTTTGAATAACATCCTATTTTTCAAAATTTTAGTACACAATTTCCAAAAAAATGTTGTAATGTGAAAAATATACAAAATTAGGTAATTTTAACTAGAAACTTCAAACTGAATAACACATTATTTTTAAAAAATTCGAATAATTTAAGTAATTAAAAAAATGCATTTATATTTTTATTTCGAAAACAACCTTATTTTTTGAAGTGTTAGTACATGATCTATAAAAAATTGTTATAATTTTAAAAATATAGAGGATTATGTAAATTTAGCTAGAAACTTCAAAGTGAATAATACATTTTTAAAAACTTCAGAAAAAATTGGTAATTTTAAAAAAAAAATGATTTTTCATTTGTATTTCAAAAAATATCCTATTCTACAATTGTATAGTACACGATCTCTAAAAAAATTGTTGCAAATTTAAAAGTGCAAAGCACTAGCTAAATTTAGCTAGAAACTTTAAAGTGAATAATACATTATTTTAAAAAACTTAAAAAACATACCATATTCTTCAAGTGTATATAATACACCGTCTCTAAAAATATCGTTATAATTATAAAAACATAAAAAATAATATAAATTGAGTTGGAAACTACAAAGTGAAAAATACTCTGTATTAAAAAAATTCAAATAATTTACGCTATTAAACAAAGAACATTTTTATTTTTATTTTGGAAAAATCTTATTCTTCAAGTGTATATTACACGATCACAAAGAAAGTTATTGCAATTTTAAAAATACTAAGAATTACCTAAATTGAGCTAGAAACTTTAAAGCGAATAATAAATTGTTTTAGAAAAAGTTCAAATAATTTAGGTAATTTTAAAAAAAATGGGTTTTCATTTTTATTTTTAAAAAAATCTTATTATTCAAGTTTAAAGTGCACGATCTCTAAAAAATGTTGCAATTCTAAAAATACAAAAACTTATGTAAATTGAGCAAGAAAATTAAAGTAAATAATACATTATTTTCAAAAAACTTTAAATAGTTTATGTAATTTAAAAAATTGTGTTTACATGTTTATTTTGAAAACATCATATTCTTCAAGTGTATATATATAGTACACGATTTTTTTTAAAAATTATTACAATTTTAAAAATATAAATAATTATGTAAATTGAACTAGAAATGTCAAAGTGAATAACACAATGTTTTCAAAAACTTCATATAGTATAGGTAACTTGAAAATGTGTTTTTTTCATTTTTATTTTGAAAAACATCCAATTCTTCAGGTGTATAGTACATGATCTGTAAAAATATGTTGCAATTATAAAAATATAAAAAATATTGTAAATTAAGATAGAAACTACAAAGTGAATAATATTTTGTTTTAAAAAAATTCAAATAATTTGGGTAATTTAAAAATGTGCATTTTTATTTTTCTTTTGAAAAAATCCTATTGTTGAAGTGTATTGTACATGATCACAAAAAATATTGCAGTTTTAAAAATATTAAAAATTATCTAAATTGAGATAGAAACTTTAAAGTGAATAATATATTATTTTCAAAAAACTTTAAACAATTTAGGTTATTTAAAAAAGTGGGTTTATTCGAAAACATCCTATTTTTCAAGTGTATTGTACACAATCTTAAAAAAATTGTTGCAATTTTAAAAATATAAAAAGTTAGATAAATTGAACTAGAAACATCCAAGTGAATAATACTTTGTTTTAAAAAAACTTCAAATAATTTAGGTAATTTAAAAAATTGTGTTTTCATTTTTATTTGTAAAACATCATATTCTTCAAATGTATACACCATGTTTAAAAAAAATTATTACACTTTTAAAAATATAAAAAATTATGTAAATTTAACTAGAAACATCAAAGTGAATAACATAATATTTTCAAAAACTTCACGTAATTTAGGTAGTTTAAAAAAAACCTGTTTTCATTTTTATTTTGAAAAATATCCAATTCTTCAAGTGTATAGTAAATGATCTCTAAAAACATGTTGCAATCATAAAAATATAAAAAATAATGAAAATTGAGCTAGAAACTACAAAGTGAATAATACTTCATTTTTAAAAAAAAAAATTGGGTAATTTAAAAAAGTGAATTTTTATTTTCAAAGAATTTCATTCTTCAAGTGTATACTACACGATCGCAAAGAAAATTATTGCAATTTTAAAAATACTAAAAATTACCTAAATTGAGCTTGAAAGTTTTCAAATAATTTAGTTAATGTAAAAAAGAAGGTATTCATTTTTAATTCGAAAAACATCCTATTCTTTAAGTGTATAGTACACCGTCTTTAAAAAAATGTTGCAATTTTAAAAATATAAAAAGTTATATTAATTGAGCTAGAAGCATCAAAGTGAATAATATATTGTCTTAAAAAAGCATCATATAAGTTAGGTAAATTCAAAAATTGCGTTTTCATTTATATTTTTAAAAAAACCATACTAAATTTTTTTTACAATTTTAAAAAATAAATAAAATTATGTAAACTGAGCTAGAAACTAAAAAGAAAATAATACATTACTTTAAAAAAAAAATTCAATAAATTTATGTAATTTAAAAAAGCGCGTTTTTATTGTTGAATTTCTATCTTTGGTGATACCATTTACTCTAGGACTTAGTAAGCTCGATCTTGGGTGATATTTTGTTCTCTTAATAAATCATTGGATGTGATTGTATCAAGTGGATTTGCATTAGGTTGAGGAACTAGGATGTGGGAATTGAATTTGACATAGTAAGTAGAGTCACACATATGAGCCTTGTGAGGAATAGAGCCTCCAACATGTTCTTTCTTATGTGTGTGTCACCAATTGATGTTCATGCTCTAGAACTTGCTCTTGTTCTTGGTTGAGGTCACATGTATGTATGTTTGAGTTGATATTATAGAGGCATGTTTTATTCTATCAACCTTGAGCCAAAAATAAGCATTGTCCTATGCATTATCCTTTGTTAAGCTCCTTTGAGCCTTGATATATCATTTCCTTCTTGATTTTTAGCTCATTACAAGCCAAATAAGTATAAAACCAATTGTCCCTACCATGTACACACAAGGAGCATTGGTTATGCACTTGAGGATAGAGTTTTCTTCAAAGTTTGTGATTTGTTTTTGCTTAGAGAACTAGTACCAATTCTCTAAGTTTGGGGTTCCGATTATTTTTGCTTAGAAGACAATTCTATAGGCTTTTTGTTTTGGGGTGCATTGTGAGCTTGACTTGAGGACAAGTCAAAATTCTATGTTTGGGGTAGGCAACACCTTGTGTTGATGTTTGTTTTGAGTGATTATGTTTGGGTAGACCACTATGCATGCATTCATTCATCTTGCATTTTCCACTTCAATGTCCATTTGTTGTTGTGTGTTGTAACATTAGGTATCAACGCAAGCAAAGAAAAATCATTTTGTTAAGAAAAAAGCAAAAGAAAGAAAAATCAAAAGGAAAAGAAAATACTCAAGAAAAAGAGGCATATTCAAAAAAAAAAAAAGATGCAAAAGAAAATTGAGGAAAACAAAGAAAAGGCAAGTGAAAGAAAAAGTTTGTGAGAAAATGAAGCAATAAGAGTTGGTATCCTAATTTGGTCTTTGTGTTCATTTGTTCTTATTTTTCCATTTTTCTATCCCTTTGTTCTTATCATCAAATTTTGCATATAGGTATCTAGGAGTCCATGCATTCCTTTGCTCTTTGTGTGTAAGTGGTTTCACCTAGTTTTCCCTTCTTATTTGCCCTACCTTACCTAAGCCCTATTATAACCATGAAAAGACCTCTTGATTTTATCAAATATGCATTGGAAGTGGTGGAGACTTTGAGAACAATTGCAAGCTTATGGTAGTGTGGTACTTTGGTAGGCTTTGAGTGGATATTGACCCTTTAACACTTGAGAGAAGAGTGCAAACACTTTCCATCGTGGGGATGTGCTTGAATTGTTATGCTCAATGAAAGTTGCCATGTTTGAACTTTGGATTCCTATTGTGATGAAACTTGGTGCATGAAAATCTTTGTTTTACTTTAAGGACTTGGGATCACTTGATGTCTTGAGCTTGCTTTCTGTTAGGGTGATTGATTAATCTTGATTGAATTCATGAGAAAAACAAGTTAGCATCACCTTGTGGACTTACCCTTGTTTTGTGTTGATTTGCTTGAGGACAAGCAAAAGATAAGTTTGGGGTTGTGATAAGTGTCTATTTATCTATGTTTTAGGAGTTATTTTTACCTTTTTTTTAGTCTAGTTTAGAGTTTTGCAGCATGAAAACTAGGGAATTTGTTCCTTTGTTTGAATACTTTGGTTTAGAGTAGGACTTTTTGATTTTGTTAGTGTTTTCTTTAGAATTCCCTTCTTTTGATCTTTGTTTTGGTGTTTTGGTGATGTTGTAGGGTCAAGAGTTGGAGAATTTGAAGAATAAAGGATTGGAAAGAGCCAAGGAACATGAATAGAAGTTGATCAAGCAAGGAACCACTCAAGAAAGGGGTGCCCACACTCAAATTGAAGGAATTTGCCTTAGTTTCAAGTATGATCACATCCAAAAGGAAGTTGCCCACGACAAGTTGACGATAGCTCTCAGGAGTTTGAGTATGCCCACACTCTCCAAGTGTGCTCATGCGCAACACAGGGCCTGTAGGCAAGGATCTGAGCGTGCCCACGCTCTCCAAGCGTGCCCACGTGCAATTCAGGAGTGGTTCTCAGCATTCTGGGCGTTCTCACGCCCAGAGAGGGTGCTCACGCTCAGCACCTAATTATAAATAGGAGAAATTAGTTATTTTTCATATCATTTAGCTCATAACTCGATTTGTGCGCGATTTTCTCTCCTTATTCTCCTCTTTTCTCTCTTTTCTTAGGAAGATCCTCAAAGATTCAAGACTTGTGGGAGAAAGAGCTTGAGGATTCATGGAGATTCATTCCATGTTTGTTATTCTTCTCTTCTTCTCTTATTCTCTCTCTATGTTTGGTTAAGGAATTTGGGGATTTTGATCCGAGACCTTATGTAATTGAATCTTGTGGTTAATTTCAAGTTTTTTTCAATCAATTGAGTGATTACTTCTTTGCTTAATGCTCTTCCTTTATTGATTAACTTCAATTTTGGTGGAATTGCTTCCGACGTAAATGCTACACTTGAATTATTCAATTAGAATTTGATGTAGATGCAATTGTGCTATTGGAAGATTGATAATTGTATGGAATTGTTGTAAATCACCATAATCTTGCATGATCTTAGCAATAGGACTTCTGAATTATGAGGTCTTGATAAATTCACCTTCTTCTCTTGTTTTCTCTAAAATTTGCCTAAGGAATTAGGAAATTGAGGATAAGGCAAAGGGGCTAAGACTCTAGGGATAGACTTAGTCTATATTATGTGGATTTCTACCTTCAATTGTTTGACTTGAACTTGAATTAACCTAAAGATGATGTTACATAAGTGATGAATCAAATGAACCTAATCCCTAACCCTCTCTCATTCTTGTTTCTACTTTTGTTTCTTATTGCTTTTATCTTGAATTCCTGATATGATTCATTCTTTTGCACAAAAACGTGATAGTCCAAATAGTGAAAGGCCTTGGGGATTCGATATTCTAACATAGTCCTCGTTGGACGATACTCTTATTCCCCTCCTATCTTTTAAACGATCGGTATACTTGCTGAATGGAGAGAAATCAATATCATTGATGAACACTACTATGATCATTGGGGTTGAGCCATGACTAGACAGGTGGCGAAAGCTGTGATGTTTCCTAGTTGGTGCATAAGATGGATCTGGTTGTAAGGGTAATTTAAATTGAATAGCATATAGTTGCGTGCCTTAAGTTTGCTTATGATATAATCATTCTAATTGATATGAAGCCCAAGTGGGAGATTGTTTGAATGATCTTATTCAAATAATTATTTAGTGTGAGCTATATATTAATAAGATAAATATTATATTAGTTATTCAAATTAAGTGGATCAAATCGTTAGTGATCGACACAATCAGTTAAGATAATTTGTTGAGATCCTTTTAGATTACACAATAAAATAATGATGTGGGCCCCATATGATTGGAAACCTGGGTCTAGCCTGGGATGGACACAATGGGAACTCTAGTAGGTGATTTTTTATAAATAGACCTATCAAGAGGTGATGGTCCGCAACACCCCAATTCGCCATCTAGCCATACACTCCTCCCCATTCAGAGCCAGGCATCCCGGTTTGTGATTAAGAGGTTTGGTTGAGGAAGACCAACCCTCTACCCCACTAACTTGACGGAGTGCCTAGACAAGATGGTTCATGATCTCAATTGCTCGTGACTGACTAAAGTTTCTGCTGCATTTTGACTCGATCTTAAGAGCAATCTTCTAGCTAATTCTTATGAACCCTAACTCTATATTTTTAATGCAACAGTCTCCTTTCGACTTAACAGGTAATTTCTATTTGGTATGAGAAATAATCCCAACGAATTTAACTTAGTTATTCATATTTCAATAAGAATCTTTCTTGATAAACAAGATTGATAACATCAGTGTTATTAAACACGGCACAATCATTAACTCAGCTAAGGTACTTTGTTAGTGGGTCACTGGTCGAATTGCTTGAACGAGATATATAGTAAATATATTAAATTATAACTAATATAAAAATTTTAAGAGAATTAATAATTTAAAATTTACACTAGTCAAACTAATGAGTCACATGTCAAATTAGCATAATTTTAAAATTGATGTTTTCATAATAGAAATTTAGAATATATAAACTGATAAAAAATTAAAATAGTATAAAATTTCTTAAATTGATAAAATAGACATATAATTTTTAAAATCAAACTAAATTATTATACATATTTATGAATGTATGTTCTTAAGGAAGCTTGAAATTCCAAGAGAGGGGATCTCTTGGTGTGTTTTTGCTTGTAAGTCTAAGGTGTGTGCTTTGGCATAGGTTAAGGTATTAGGTAGGGTTGTCTTTGTAATCTTGTAACAAACATTTATTTTTTTTATTATTGTGGAAACCCTTTAGCTAATCCCTAGGGGAGAGTGGATGTAGATTCATTAAGAACCAAACCACTATAAATTTCTTCTATGGGTTTTATCATCCATATCTCTTCATTTTATCTTGCATGCTTTGTTTCCATAGCTAAAAAACTTTGCATTGAAATTAAACTTTCATCAAATACATGGTAATTGTTAAAATAGGTTTATACTTTGTATGAAATCTTGACACCTAAAAACTTGTTTTTTGTAAAACTTCTAATTCTCAAGAGTTTTTCTTAAAACTAGTGGAATCGTTTTAGCCTTACTTCATTGGTTTTTCCTCTTAAAACATAAACCTACATACCCTTTACTTCCAAAAAGAGGTCACAATCACAACATGCATGTGTATCAAAGCGTTTTAGTGAATTCTCCCAATGAGTCTACGATGATTGTTTCATTCGTTCTCTCCTCGAGCCACAAGATCCCAAGTTCTCACTACTAACACACCTCTTAAGTCTACGACCTTGGACCAACTTAAATCTATGCTTCAACACTCGACAATCCTAAAAAATCATGACAAGATTTCAATTCAAGAAAATAAACTAATGAGAAGGGAGAACCATGTTAATAATATCTTAACTAAGAGCATTAATTTGAGAATTGCGTGTTTAACTGTCTCTTCCTTCTGATTCTTATGTCTCTAATGCCTCCTGCAACTTAACCTCCAGTTTCTTCCTTCCCTTCGCGATCCTCCTCTCCACCTCAACCTACGTCTCGTTCATTTGGCTTAATGTCATCACAATTTGCCCCCTGGTGGCATTCATAACTATGACAAGTTTCTCCTTGAGTTGTCGCACCTCCTCTGGTGTATCCTTCACCTTGTTGAGCTTCTATTATATAGTTGTAATATCTTTAAAATCACATTTAAGTAAGATGATAAAAGTATCATTTATGATCCCTTTAATTACCTCCTTCAAATATCTTATTACTAGGGACCAATTGGCAAAACATAATAAGTTGGGATTCCACCACTACACAGCTTACACTCACCCACACTCTAACATTTCCCTCATCCATTTTTAGTGATTTTGTAAATTAAGGGACTGATTTGTAAAATTGAGTTAAAAGGGATGTTAGTGGAGGGACTCGATGGCAAAAACTTAAAATTTCCTCTTTAAGAACTTATGGTCATATGGCAACCCTCCTTACCTCACTCCCTCACAAGTCACTAGAAATCTTTATCATCTTCTTCCCTACTTCTCATTCTCTCCATTTTCTTCTCAAAAACCTTAACTTCTCTCTAAACATTCATCAATCCAAGCTTCCCAATCAAACATTCGAATCAAATTTCTTTATCCTCATCACTCTATTTTTTGAAATAGGTGCTCAATTGTGGGCTAGGGTCAGAGGAGAGCAAGCCTCAAGAAGCTCAAGAGAAGAACAAGAGCATAGTGGAGGTTGAAGAGAAGAGGGACAGAGTGATAACTTAGGAGGACAAGGCAATTGGAAGCAAAGGTAACCATACCACTTTCTCAATTTTACATGTGAAATGATGAGTTGAGAATGTGAAAATTTATTGTGTAGAGGAGGTTACCATAAATTCTCCCTTAAGTTCATTTCAATGGATTGCTTGTTTGAATTTTATGTTTTGTTTGTGATGAGTCGTATGATTGAACTTGATTGCATGTGAAATGATGAATGGAATGACTTAGGTTTTGACGATTTTGAGTCTTGTGTTGAGGTGGGACAAATGAACTATATGAGTTTCCATTGTGTTAATTGAGTCATATGATGATGCATGTGTTAAATTGTGAGTATAATCATGAAATTGAAGTGTTTGATTGATGAATTCGAACATGAATTTGAGTTGATTTGGATTTGGTATGTGTTTTGAATGTTTGGAAGGTTAAGTTCTGGATTTTCTTATGAGCTAATCGATTAATAACTATGAGTTTATCAATTAAGAACATTCTAGGGCTGATTTTCTGAAATCCTGCGAGAATTAGTTGATTAAGAGTGTTTCTTAATCGGTTAATATGGGAAATAAAAAGTTTTTAATCGATTAAGTTAATCGAATAAGACAGTGTAAACTTAGGAATATGACATCGAGGTCTTCTACAGCATTGTAGAGCTCGATGTTAGCTTTCTAGGAGTAGTGGATTTGTGTGATTCCATTAGCTATAACTCAACTTAGAGGATATATACGAATTTAATGTTAAGATTAAAACATAAACACATTAGTTTGCTTTCTAGTTGAAATTACATTAAAAAAAAAAAGAGTTTGTATTGGAGCTAGCTTCGTTCAAGAAATTTATAGGAAATTTTGTTAGCTTTCAAATGCCACAATTTTTTTTTCTAATTTCGATCTCTTTAGCTCGAGTTATGACCCAAATATTGAGACACTGTCATATTGAAATGCTAGATTTTTGTGGTGTGCATTTCTCTGTTGTTTATGGTTGCTTTTGACCATGTAATTGGCTGAAGCGGGTTTTATGAACTGAATAAGAGTTGTAGATAATCCTCTTATCTTTAAAATGCCCTTGGGTTCACTTGAATTGGATATCTACAACTCTAGTTATATCCAATTTATGGATGTGGTGTCAAATGTTTGCTAATGTGTCATACTATTGCCTTTTAACATAAATTACTCTTAGAAGAAGCTTGAATTAGCTTCTGAATCTACATGGGAGCTGTGGATAATTGTATTAGCTATCCAACAAGATAAGAATCACCCCATTTGAATGAATAGAGTCTTAGATTGACCCAAATTACCATACTATGTTCACGAAAAGAATACACAAATTGTGTTTTGTTGAATTGTTAAATCATAAAAAGATTTGATTTGATTAAGAATTTTCATAAATATGTGATATATTTGTAATTTTGTGAAGGCATCTCGGTTGAGGTAAGCTATCTACTCTCAATTTTTTCTATGTTAAGTTTTCATCTCGTTTAACTTGTAAGGGTGACAGGGGCATCTTCACCGTATAACTTGTAAGGATGAGTGCTTTTGTTTTGGCTGTAAGGTTCATGAAAGGGCGCTTCCATTTTCCATGTTCAAGATGAGTTCAATCCTTCGTTGCCTTGCCAGCACATTCATGGTCAACCAACTTATGTTTTCAAAACAAAAAGAGATTTTAAAACTTTTGATTGAGATTACCATTTGCGTGAATGTGTGGTTATTTATGAGATTGTACATTGTTTGTTAATCATTGTATGATTGTAATTGTTTTTCACTTTGGTGGCTAACAACAATGTGAATTTCTAGTTTCAAGTTGTTAGTGAGATATATATTGTGTATATCTCACAGTTATGGGTGGGCATGGTTTGGATTTCTTAGAAATCCAACCACCATCCTAACCAAACCAATGTTTTAATTCAGTTTTAAAACTACATCTATTTTATCTTTTGTAAAACAATTTAGATTTTATTAAATAAGTTTCAAACCCGTTTAAACCGGTTTTAAATTCAAAAACCAATTTTGAACCGGTTTATATCCAAAATCTGGTTTTAAACCGGTTTTTAAATCTAGTTTTAAACCCGTTTTTAACCCAGATTACACCCAAACCGGTTTTAAAAACTTGTTTTAAACCCCTTTTACACCCAAACTGGTTTCAAAAACTTTTTTGTTTGACAATTTTTACATCCAAACCAGTTCAAAAACCGGTTTTTAACCCTTTCCACACCTAAACTAGTTTCAAAAATCGGTTTTTAACCCGTTTTATCCTTAAATCAGTTTTAAAAGTCCCAGTCATGTAGCTAACTTGGTGAGCGTATGGGGATATGCGTGTGTAGATACGGGGTTCGATCCCCGGTTTTACTATTTTCTTATGAAAAAAAATCAAATTTTAAAAACCATTTTTAAATCCATTTTTTGACCAAAATCCAAAAACCTCCTTAACAAAAATAAGATATTTTCTTAATAACATCTATCCGACTAAAAACAATTCAAAATTAAATCCATGGATATCAAATGCATTGTGAAGTAATTAATCCCTATACATGTACTTATTTTTTGTTTTAGTTCTTATACATGTACTTATTTTTCGTTTTAGTCCCTATATATGTACTTATTTTTTGTTTTAGTCTATGTACTTGTTTCTTCGTTTTAACCGGGATTGATGGTGAGATAACAGAAGGATCAAAAGTATTAACATAGACACGTATAGGAATTAAAAGGAACGTTTTTTTACGTATATGGAGTAAAACGAAAATAATAAGTACGTATATGAACTAAATATTTAATTTAACCTCATTTTTATTATAATTAGGTATTTCACAGTTCTATTACAAAATTTTAATATATAAATCTCCATGATAAAGTTTTACTAGCTAGATACTGTGAGTTATCAATTACACAAGGAATGCATATAATTATGCTAGACTTGTGATCGTGAGCGAGAGTCCACACATTAGATTTTTGGTTTCACGTAAATATTTATTTTGGTTTCAAATGGTTTTCTTGGATTTTAATCCAGATTAAATGGACTGGATATTTTAGATCTAGATTTTTTAAAAATGGTTTGGATCAAAATCCAAGTTACTTAAATTGGATTTTTTGTTGGTTTGGACCAGTTTGGATGTGGATTGGATATGGATGTGGTTACGTTTTGCCTACCCCTACTCACAGGGAGAATGAGATTAACACCATCTTTATTGGGAGTAGCACCATCTTTTTTATATGTAAGAATCATAAATTTATATACTAAAAAAGATGATGTCACTCCCAATAGAGATGGTGCTAAGGTATTTGAAGGTTTGAAGACTTAGTTTTCGCGTGTCCAGACCTCTGCAAGGTTCACCTGACCATGGTCGTTTAATGTAAGAGAAAGTTATGGCGTTGGTGGAGGATACAGCTAACAAGAGGAAAAAGAACAACAGTTGTTGACAGAAGCCAAAAAGAAAATAGAATAAATAAATAAAAGAAATTCCAAATGCATTTTCTGAGAGAATTTTGAACAAAGTTTCATTGAGTTTTGAAACAAATTTGTGCAGAATCTTATAAGTAAAATGTGAAAATTCTGAGAATGAAGATGAACGCTTGCTATTCAGCATCATTATTGACGTTAGTAATTGAGGCTTGAGAGAGAAAGATTTTACTTTATTGAGGAGCAATTTGAAAATATTAAAAAGTATCTTTTATTTCTCTGTTATTGATTCTACGAGTAATAGTACACCTGATTCACTAAGACTCTGTTTGATAAAACCTGCTTATAGTTTATAACTTATGACTTATAATTGAATAGAGATGTTTGGTAAAATTAACTTATTATGTAGTTTATATTTGTTAAATGACTTAAAATGACAAGTAATAATTACATGTAATAAATTATTTGACAAAGTAAACATGTAATAAATGACTAGAGGGTAAAATAGGAAAGAATTATTGAAAACTACTTTTCATAAGCTAACTTATTACTTATATAAACTATAAGCTAGTTGTCACCAAACACCTCTACTTACTCATAAGCTATAAACTCCTAAATAAGCTATAAGCTAGTTGTGCCAAACACACTCTAAGACTATTAGATTATTTTTAACACATCAAATGGTTATAATTTAAGGAGATCATTAGTGGTCCCTTTTTAGCCTCAACCAAGAAAGACACTGATGTCTCTACTTTACTGAACCCTGAAAAGAAGAAGGCTCACATTGAAGAAAAAGACTCTCCAACTCCTAAGTCCAAACCATCTGGTGTACAGAACAGAATCACTAGAAAGAAAGTATGCAATATCTACAAACCCAATCTCAAATTCCCAATCAACACAACAGTGCAATTCCTCAAGCAAAACAATTTCACAGGAGCCAAAATTTTCACATGGGTCTCAGCTTTCATCTGTTGTGAGCATTACTGGTAATGTTGTGAGGTAAGAAACACAATTCTTCCCAATATTAATAGAGCTTCCATGTAAGTATCCGAGAATGGTGCCGTCTCCTTCCAAAGCCTACAAGTCTTCTAATCTCTCTAAAACTACCCAGTAAACATCTAGAAATCATGGATGGGTAAACCCTGCTTTTTGTTCTAGTTTTTCTCACAGTTCCTAGCTGAATGTATGAGAACAACTCTCCCACAAAGCTAGTTAACTTTTTCGTTCCAACTGCCTCATCTGCTTCAGTGTGATGCTTGATCTCCGCATTCTCGTTAGCTTCGTCCCCGGAACTAATTTCATCATCATCACCACTTTCTTTGGCCTGATCTTCTTTGGGTTGATAGCTATTTACTTGCGATGACCTACACCTTAAATGACAAAATGGTTCACTAAGTGCCTAAGATGTAAATATTGAAGCAAATGGCAAACAGATGATATTTCATTTAAAGTTAAATAAAGATTTGCAAAGAAACAGATTATTTTTAAATTTCATTGGACTTAAGCATAACTAGGATAACAGCAATTTAGCGTCCTGAATCATGCAGGCAACAGCTTAAATGCTTAATAGAAGAGATTATTGTGAAATTTGTACCTCCTGTGGTTTTTCAAATGGACAACTCTCTTCTTCAGCCGTTTTCTTTGAAAACAGAAACTGTTTGAGACATGGCGGATGAAACAAAGCTATGCAAACCAAAAAAAAAAAAAAAAATATGAGCAATAGACAACTATCCAAAAATAATATAGCAGTGATACTAAAAGAGCAACACCCTTTAACAATAATAATAGGATAGGATACATAGCTTTTAACTTTGACAACTAATAAGAAACTAAAACAAGAAAAAATTGAAATCAAAGAGGCTTCAAATTTCCTTTTCCATACACCTGTTGCAGAAAGCAACCATAAAATGCTACTGACACCATAAAATGCTTGAAAAGGAAAGTCCAAATAGCAAAGATACCAAGTCAACAACTATATACTCTAGATTAAATAGTATTCATGCAATTCTAGCAGCCTAGGGTGCATGCCCGAAACTATCATCAATTGTTTGTCAAAAACATTGATTTCCTTTTGTACAACTACATACAAATAAATTCATGGAACTCGCCAATTCACTATACAGAGAATTTCTATCTGCAACTTTCCCTTCTCCACATATCAATTTTCTCCCAAATCCAAGTGTGAATGAATTACAAACAATATTTAGAGACTCCAAATGAGTCCTTTAAGTGTGAACATTTGCTCAAAGTATTTCACTGTACATTGCAGGCGGTTGAATAAAATTCTAAGAAGTTAAAAACCTGGTCACCATCCTTGATGCCATAATTTCTAAGGTAATCCTCCTCTGTAAGAAGCTTCTGTCCATCATAGCATAAACAAAACTGCCCCCAAACATGCGCCCTTCACAATCCAAAGCGGAAAATAAATATATGTACATTGCAAACAAATAATCATACAAGGGATAACTGAAATCTAGCAATCACAGAAACAGCAGAATCAAAAACATTAACATAATTACAAAAAAAAATTAAAAAAATGACAGAAATTATTTACTAAACTATGGCTTCAAAAGGGTAAGTAATATACACCATGAAATTTTTCCTGGCCCTTTCTGAGGTACGTTACTGAAGACTGCCTCCACTGCATCCTTAAGTTCTGAGATAGTTGCTGTCTTTGAAACTTGAATCTCTGTGAAGTGCAAAACAAACTCTTGCATTGTATCAATTTCTAAAGACCCAAATAAATAAAGACGAAACCACCAAAAGAATTGGAACTTGTACAAATTAGTTCCAAAATTTAAAAGAATAGTTGAGTTTTGCTATTTAGTAGGAGATAAACCCGACACGAAGACGGGTCACTGTGTAAAAATGACATGCAGACAGAAATCATTCAATCAGAAATTTTCATACAAGATTCACGAATTTTGTTTCATACCAAACATCATTATTATTGAATAAAAAATAAACACTTATGTTAGTCCAAAATCTACTAGTAGCTTGTCAAACATACTTGGATTTCCCTAAAGGCAACTAAACTAAACTCACTTTCTGACTTTCTTATGCATGAGACTTGATTTTGGACTACAGTATAAAAAGTAAGTTAAGGGGGAAAAAAAGCTTAAAACTAGCACTGAACAAAAGCCAGTTTTGTCACAAACCCAGTATTATCAACAAAATTCCAAACACATACTTAAAACATGCAATCATCACGCAAATTTGTCATTTGATCCCTCTAGAGAATAATAACTCTCACAAATTAGCGGATGGTGAAGTAACGTAGAGGTTTATTTGATTTACAAACGCATTCCGAAACTAAATTAGCAATTTCCTCATAAGAAAACATAAATAGCAAAGTGTAAGTAGTGAATAACTACCGAAGGAAGAACCGTCCAATTTGAGAACAGAGAGTCTAAGAGGTTGAGAAGGAAGCTTATTGTAGAAGAAACTTTTCCTTGAAAAAATGGCGTCGACGATCGAAATCGTGGAAAATTGCACGGTTCGGAATCGCTGAGTGTTCTCTTTGTTCGCTACTATTAACCTAGAATCGTGCTCAGCCATGGCTGAGAATGCGTGAAGAAGCGATTCAAGAGAGTTTGGTGTTTATACAAAGGAGAGATTCTTGGAGCAGAAGAACACGCATTGTGGAAATGGAATTAAGGTTTCGCCTTTTTGGAACTGTGAATGGTGCTTGTGTCGGGGAGATTCTCCAGAAGACGCAGGCTTCGGAAGAGGAAATGACCGTTGCACGCGCCATTAAGACATTATTTATGGGCCTGGGCTTGGGCCTAAGAACACGATTTAAATAATTTATTTTATAAACGAAAATGTATCACAGTTTGAACTGGAAAGCAAAGCTTCAACCTGTTGAACGCAGTTTAAAAAAATTTTTAGTATTTATAAAATTAATATTTTTGCTCTTGATCCTTATAAAATATTTTTTTTTATTTTAGTCTAATATAATTTAAAATTTGTGTTTAGTCCCTGTTAATCTTGCTTCACAACAAGTATAATCTTTCAATCTCTATGGTCTATATCGGAATTTCGTTTTTAATTCTTGTGATTTCTTTATTTTTTTATTTTTGTCCCTGAAATTTTATTTTTTTTAATTTTGATCCTTTAAAAAATGTGATTAAAAAAACTTAACATTGAGAATTAAATTAAAAAATTTTAAATTAAGTTAAACTAAAATAAAAAATATATGTTATAAGGATTAAAACTAAAAATATTATTTTTATGACCAATAGAAAATAATCAGCTCACTAAATGGGTAGTTTCTTTTGATTGAGTTCAAAAACTGTAAAAAATAAAAAAGTAGAATAGGAATGAGGGAGAAGCAAATGACAGCAGCTACATGCATATGTGAGAGAGAAACTACATATTTAGTGATTTGGTTTTTATTTATTGGCTATGCTAAAAAATAACATGTTCGATACATGTCCATACAAGAATTTCTCCTTTTCTATAACTTTTTCTTACGCACATTCCAACCATAAGCACGTTGTCGCTCACTTCTCTTGACACTGTCGAGAATGTACCTCAACTAGGGGAGGTCAAAATGGGCTTGGCCCGCTGGCCCGCCAAAAATAAGCGGGCTGGGCTGGAATTTTTGGCCCGCCCACTTATGCAGCCCGCCCCGCCTAGCCCGCCAACTCACCGGGCTATAAAGGTGGCGGGCTGGGCTGGCCCGCCGGGCTAGTGACACTTTTTCTTTTTGTTAAAAGTGGAGGGTGAGAGTGCTTTTATAAAAAAAAAATTTATAGGGCCAAACAAAAAATGCCTATACCAAACAAAAAAACATAAAAAAAAGTTAGGCCCATAGTTAAAAATAATAAAAAATCAATTTTTTGTATGATGCAAAAAGCAAAAATAAATAAAAAAAAGATAAATTTAGATTTTTTTAATTGTTTTTTAATTATGCGGTGGGTTGGCGGGCTGGCTCGCGGCCCGCCTAATTTTTAAAGCGACGGGTCGGGCTGCTCTGCCCTGCTTTTTGGCGGGCTAGGCGGGCCATGGGCCAAACAGGCCGGGCTAGACCGTTTTGCCACCCATAACCTCAACTCTCCCTTCTCTGGGAGGTGTTAAAACACTAAATTATTATGTTTTGGAGCTAGTTTAAAAAAAATTCCTAAATGGGATATATCTTTTAAATTTAACAAAAAAGCAACAAAAATAAAAAATAATGCTGATGTCACTACACCATAAAAAGATGTATGTCTCCCTCTATTTTTTTACTACTACATCTATTTACTTACAATATTTAAAAAATAAATAAATATTTGATATTGATGATGTCAAAACTCCATAGACCGGACTAATTCTCGACTCATTTTTATACTACTCCATCTATTTACATATAATATTAAAAAGAAAAAAAAAGAATATTATATCATGATGATATAAAGACGTCATGGAGAGGATTACTTCTCCTCGTATTTTTATACTACTCTATCCATTTGCTGACATCATTATTTTTTTGTATAAGTAAAGAAAGAATAAAAAATTAATTAAAAAAATGAAATTGATATATATATATATATATATATATATATATAACAATAAAAAATACATTTATAATTATCCATTCACCTGTTCCTAAAAGAATTCATGAATTTACTAGTCCCTGCACCATTTTTGTTTTTTGGTTTTTCGACTCTATGAGGACGACGGTGACCAGGGTGCTCAATATGTGTAGGAGGATCAGGTGTAAATTGTAAATTAGGATTAACACCTTCGCAGTCATATGTCAGACGTGACATCCATGGCATCGACTCTGACCTTGATCTCTCCCAAAAAATCCTTAGTACTTTGCATCAAAAACCCCTTTCAAAATTAATCTGATTCATGGGTGAAGTATACAAAATCAAATTGTCATCACCTTGGGGATAAGTCGGGTTGTAATCACCCTGGGCATAAGTTGGTCGGTAATCATCCTGTAATGGCTGCTCTAAGCAAGAGGCATCTTCCCCTAACTGTTCCGAAGTGCCCTTTGTTGGCTCTGAGAAAGAGGCACCTCCACGTGATTGATTTGAGTACATTTTCTTACCCTTAAATTAGAGGTACCTCTACGCGATTACTAGTACCTCTTCTTGCCCCTGTTCAAGAGCCAGAAACAAGTAATTGTTCTGCAAGACCTATTCCTCCCGCTAAAGCAGAGGTGTCTTGACCCGGTTGCTCTCGAATGTGACTCCTCGTTGGTTGTCTACTAGTTGAAGGTCCTTCCCCGGTATCATAACGCCCTCCATAAGGATTTGGGTACCCCCTACTGATAGAAATCCCTGATTATGTGTTGTGGTACTAAAGAATTAATATGCAATTGAATGGTTGAACAGAGAAAGGTTCTCTAATATATTATTGAAAATGAAAATTACAAAAGAGGAAATTGAGAAATCCAAGTTAACATGACATTGGCCAAGATAAAGAGAAAGAAGAGGATACAGAAAAGATGATATTGTTGACCCAAAAGGTTAAAGATATGTGTTCTAATGAAGACAAAGGAACTCAACATGTAAGGAACGAACAAGGCAAAGCCTCACTTAAAGATGAAGACAAGCCAACAAATGAAGACCTTATTTTATGTATTGTGTGCTAGATCCAATCTAGGTTATGTGCTTGTATGTTTTATTTTGGGCAAGGAGTGATTATCACAAGTTAGCTTACATGTGTGCTATTTGCTTAAGTCATTATGAAGAACATAGGCCAACTAGATCCTAATTGAATGGCCCCCAAGTAAACTCCACATTTCATGCATGCATAACATTAAAAGTTTTTGACAAAATCCATATGCATTACCTTTTTACAAAGAAGTTTTTTCTTACTCTGAACCAAGGCTTCCAAAGGTGTCTTAACATGTTTTGAAAAGAGTATGATCATAAGTTTTACCCTAGAACATGTTTGACTTGATGTTCAAAGTCATTTTGACTTTTTGGAAGGATTTTAGAAGGCCACATCGATGTAATAAGGATCCACATGCGTGTACATCGTTTAAATTTATCTGTTTTTGAAAATCTGTGTGCAGAGGACAAATTTGCACTATGCACATCGATGCAGGGTTTCTAACTCAGAATTTACATGTAGATTCATCATTTTGAAGATTGATTGAAAGTTTCATCAAGATCTCAATCATCATTGCATTGATCTTCAAGATTATCATTGGGGTTCACATTCAATTGATCAAGTTCATAAAATCTTCATGATTGTTTGAGAAAGAATGCATCATATGGTCAATTTGTGATATTCTAGGTGAACTACTTCCAATTCTATTATTTTGATTCAAATTGTGATTTTGTAACATTGTATTTGGAATTGAGTTATTGGGTTTTGGTGAGTGTACAAGTGGGTCAAGTGCTTGACACCTCTAACCCATAAATCTTGTTATCCTTAGTGAGTCTAAGGAATTTTCGGGGGGAAATATGCTTGCCTAAAGGGTTTTCCTTGTGTTGTGCATACAAGGTGTTTGATTGAAATCCTAAGAGGATTCTTAGGTGCTTGTTGGCGTTAATCTTAAGGAGTGTCCTTAAGTAGCTTATGTGAAAGTCCTAGGTTGTGACTTAGGCAATTGTGTGGTTGTGCAAAGAGTGCAAATTCTAGTGAATTGTGAAAATCACTAAAGCGAGATCTTTAGGTGAAAATCAAAGAGAGGGAGTCTCTTGGTGGAAATCCAAAAAAAGGAGTCTTTAGTGGTGGGTAAATCCTAAAGGGAGCTTAGGTGGCTTGAGAAAATCCTAAAGGGCTTTGAGTGATTTGTCAAATCCATTGAGAAGTTGTTTTCTTGGTAGAATATTTGTTTGGGAAGTGGATTCTGTTAACCTTTTTATGCAACTACAAATGATTAACTCATTTAAGTATAGTGATTATACGTGTATCGTCCTCAAGGAGCACTAGATTTATTTGATTAAGAATTAAGTTGATAGAATGTTCAAAAACATAATAAGCTGTGAATGGAAAATAAAATAAAAGCTTGGTAAAATGATAAACAAATAAGATAAAGATTCACCTGGGATTGAGTTTCATTACTTAACCTTGTTTCTTTCAATAGAAGTTAAATATTATAAGAAAAGATGCATACTCAATATCACAAGTGCAAATATCTTTGTCACTTGATTCTAAGACACTAGTTTGAGCCCAATCTCTTGGCACTTTAGGAACTATGTCTTGCATTAACCAGAGTATTTTGGCAATCATAAGCACTTCCATCCATCTCTAGACTAGAAGATTTTATGAGAGTTTTTCTCCAAATTTATTTATAAACCAGTTTCTCAACTGCGCAAATAAACTAACACATGGAAAAGGTGATCAAGCTTAAACCAAGAAAAGAAGAACAGAAGAAGAACTCCAATTCACATATAATATACAACTAACAATTGAAAGAAACAAGAGATAAAGTAATTACATTCAATCCTGGTGGAAAGCTTAGCCTAGCAAGGCCATTAACTTCAAGAACTAAACCTAAGAGTATTAGAACTCTGACTAAAGCACTATACTTTGTAGTTTATTTCTCTACAATTCAATATATTTTTTCCTAACTCTAGAAAGCTATATTTATAGGTATCCTGAGCAAGGGTCTGGCGCTCGAGCGCCCTCCTGGCGCTTGAGCGCTGGCCTTCCACGTGCTGGTAAATGAGCTTTAATATCTGGTTAATGTGTCTGGCGCTCGAGCGCCAAGCTCATAACTCTGGCAGAAAGGATCCAATGCTCAACGGTTACTAGTGCTCGAGCCTTGGTGCGGCGCTCGAGCGCCAGAGCAATTACATTGGCAGAAAGGATCCTATGTTACTCAGCTTCCAGCGCTCGAGCCTTGGTCTGGCGCTCGAGCGTTGGCCTCTTATATGTTCCAGCATCTTAACATTCTTATTTTGCTTCCAAAACACCTGAAAATACATTTCCTAAGTTAGAAAAATTATTATTTCTACCTATTCACTCTTGAACTCACAAAGTAAGGATTAGAGGTGGAATTTTACATAAAAACATGTTATTTCTTGAGAAGATAAGTGCAAATCCTTTATTATATAAACACATTAATTTGCACTTATCAAACTCCCCCCAACCTAAGACTTTGCTTGTCCTCAAGCAATGTATCCCTAAAACAAACAAACGAAACATGGCAAGTATGGGTTAAAGCAAGTGTGTCAAACTTCAATTTTCATAATATGCATGGAAAGAGTTAAGAAAGACTTATGATCACCTAATTTACAGAAGCAACGGACCAATTTATGACTTAAGTGCAAAGGAAATTGTAATCAACTATTAACAAAGGTTTACTCTCAAACCTTACATGGTGTCAATTTCGCTCCATTCCTCAATGTCACTTAACTTGAATTTTGTTTTTTATTTGCCATCAAACCATTTCACAAAATCGAACAATAAATCAAGAGGTCTTTTCAAAAGGTTGTAATGAGGCTGGGCTATAAAGAATCTTTGTTTTTCTAGTTACGCAAAACAAGTTGGAGAAAATATATTCATATACCTATAAGCTTTCCCCCAATCTATTTTACACAACATGCTCAACTCACACTTCCTTTCAAGTGTTTCTTTTTCTTATTTTCCAAGGCACCTTCCAATTTCTTTATTTATTTACTTATTTTTTCTTTTTCCTTTCTTTTTTACATATATACACAAGGCTGCCCAAGGATGTACACTCATACTAGAAACACTTGATTCGTCTTCTTAAGCCAACATAATCATAAATATTTTTCTCCAACTCAAGGGTAAGGATAAAACATTCACATAAGTGTATTAGGGTTTAAGAAAGAATTCATGGCTCAAAGTGGGTACCAACAAAAGATGTAATTTATCACGTAAGCTTTTTGGCTCAAACTCAATCAAGAAAACTATGCCTCTATCATTTTTATGTCTCAATTGATCATGGAAATTACAAAATCAAACAAAATTCATTCAAGTCTCGTATATTTTTGTGGGATTCACTCAACATACAAGGCTAAAAAGGCTTTAACCTTGAAAATAATTTTTCACAATTTCCAATGCACAAAAATCATCTCATAATTGGTCAACTTTCAAATCAGTATTTTTCACAATTCCTCTTTTTCCAAACCATGCAATATCATAAAAATTTTCATTTGCACACAACCAAAACCAACACTTGCCATTGAAACAAAACTACCATTTTATTTAATATAAATATAAATATATATATATATATATATTATCTTTTTCAATATTTTTTTTCAAAACAAAATAAAATAAAATAAAAACTACATTACTTTTATTTATAAAAAGAAAAATAAAAACAACAAGAAACAAGAGAAACCAACAGAAACTTCCCTATCAAATCAATGGGTCATCCTCCTCCAAATAATCATTGATATCGATGTTCCCATCACCACCAGACCCATCATCTTCCTCGCTACCACCACTACCACCACTTCCTTCACATCCCTCTCCAGTTGCCTCCCCCGGTGGAATTGGCTGGTCCCCAGGCTATTCCATATGTGTAGCAAAGGCCTTTAGAGGCTGGAAAAATGTTTGGCCCGACATAGAGTGCTGAGCCATGGAATAGTGGGATAGGTGAAGACTAGTCAACCCCCGATGTAAGGCAGCAAATTGCTTGTCATTGTGATTAAGCCTAGTGCTAATACGGCCCCACAAATCCTCCATTATTCTCAGGGGAACTTGTGGTGGTGATGCAGGCGGTGCATTCGGGTCCCTGTCCGCACAATGGTTTTGGAAGTATTTCTTGTCAATGGGCTCTCGAATCTTCTGGCTACGAACAACCTGGACTCCCGCATCTTCACATAGGCTAGTGATGAGAGATGGGAATGCCAAGTTTTGTTTCGTGCCACCCTTGTGCACATTGGCCCAAATCATGTCAGAAATAATCCGAGCGGGATCGATCGTGATGCCGGGAGTCTTGATACAACCCAAGAGATGGCACTCTTTAAGTGGGAGATCAGAGGGATGAGATTTCGGATGGAGGTTGGCGAGAATAAACGTCATCCAAAGCTTCGAGACCACAGTCATGTTGCCCCGGAGAACCTTGTGAGGAACCCCGTTCTGAGTCGTCTCCACAATCCTCCTATCCTCATAACAAATCCTCTCCAAAGTCGTTTGGAGATCCAAATCCCCTTGATTCCTCATTCTTGTAAAGTCATCAACCACCCCTTCACTTCTCTCATATGACGAGATAGGTGAAATGACTCCTCCATCGATTTTCTCATTTATCCAATCGGCATCGTACGGTACCCGAATACCGCGGACAACAGACACCTTCTTACGGGTCTTGGTTTCTTTACCCCCAAAGGTGTTCGCATATAACTCCTTGACAATCTCCGGGTCGAACTTTTCCGGGAGCGAGGCAATGGACCACCAGTTACGGAGAGTGAGCATGCCAGTAACTCTTGACATTCTCTATCCCGTAACTCAACTCTACGCTCCGCGATAAAGTTCCAGTCATCAATGACCCAGAACCTCTCAGCCCTCTCCCAGTCAACAAACCGGTGGGGGATGGTCAGAACCACCGCCCTGGGATGAGGAACCTCCTCTTCTCCTTTGGGGGCCTTCCTTTCGCTTCTTTGATGCTCGGTCAGTCTCATAAGCGGGTGCCTTTCCTCGGTTTCTGTACAAGATTAAAGGAAATTCCAAAATTAGTAACTAAACAACCGAACCATCATCATCATGTGTAAGTATACAATGTACATTTGGGTTCTAACAAGGAAGGGACTATTTTCACTGAAAATCTATATTTAAACTCAAGAACAAGACAACTCCAAACTCACATTTCATATAATTTCTATGGAGAATCCAGTTCAAAATTTTGAACTCTAACATGTTAATAATCAATGAAAACAGTCCACAATATCAGAACAATTTCAGTAAACAACCTAAATATACATGTATTCCAACACCAAAATTGCTACTCTTCATGTTATGAACCCTCCCAAATCAGAAAACCATCATAAATGGGCATGGATAAACATGAAGAAATAGAAATGAAGCACATTACTTAAATATGTTGATGATGATGATGAACAAAAATCCCAAAAAACTTGCTAAACTTGATGAATTGAAAGGAATTCGTGTGACAAAAGAGAGATATTGCGTATCAGTTAAGTGAAAAAGAGATGTGCAGAAAAAAACTGATTCTGCGCAGTTTTTAAAGCCAACGCGTGACTGGCGCTCGAGCGCTGCTTCTGGCGCTTGAGCGCTGGTGCACTGATTACCAGATCAACCGTTACACTTTTCTGGCGCTCGAGCGCCAGCCCTAAATAGATGACTGTGAAGAATGGCCTTTCAGCTGTCTCTGGTGCTTGAGCGCTGATATTGGCGCTCGAGCGCTAACATCTGACTCAAAATTTTTGAAATATGTGCCAATTTAATACCCTGGCGCTTGAGCGCTAGGTCCAAAAACTTGACAATAAAGGAGCCTTCTTCAAATGCCCAAATTTTTAACTTTCTCACAAAAATTCTTTCAAAACTCATCAAATTTATTTATTCTATTTACAAAAAACACAAAAACAAACACACAAAATTGGGTTGCCTCCAGTTCAGTGCTTGTTTAACGTCATTAGCTCAATGCCTGGAGCATGGTTATGCTTCCTTTAAACCCATTATGATGGTTAGTTGCTCGACATCACCATCAAGATACAACTTTAATCTCTAACCATTTACTACCCAGCTCTCATTTTTCATTGGGTCTTCAATCTCTACAGCTCCATAAGGCCTTACTTCGTTAACCCTAAAGGGTCTGGACCACTTGGACTTTAATTTTCCCGGGAATAATTTCACTCTAGAATTAAAGAGAAAAACATATTGCCGGGACTGAAAACTTTTTTGACCAACTTTTTATCGTGATACAACTTCATTCTTTCTTTGTATATTCTTGAAGACTCATAAGCACGAGTCTCAATTCTTCCAATTCATGAAGTTGTACTTTTCGTTTTTCCCCAGCAGTTGTTTGGTCAAAATTAAAGTACCTTAAAGCCCAATATGTCTTATGTTCCAATTCGACCGGTAAGTGACAGGACTTCCCATAGACTAACTGAAAAGGAATCAATCCTATGTGAGCTTTATAAGCTGTCCGGTACGCCCATAGAGCATCATCCAATTTGATGGCCCAATCTTTCCTTGAAACACTAACGGTCTTTACCAGAATTCGCTTAATTTCTCTATTCGAAACTTCAGCTTGACCATTAGTTTGGGGATAGTATGGACTAGCAATTTTATGTCTCACCCCATAATGTTCCAAGACCCTTTTTAATTGGGAGTTACAAAAGTGAGAACCACCATCACTGATGAGTACTCTCGGGGACACAAATCTTGAAAATATGTTCTTTTTCAAGAATGTCACAACTGTCTTTGCATCTGCTCTTGCACAGGGAATTGCTTCTACCCATTTTGAAACATAGTCCACTCCCACCAATATATACTCATTGGTGAAAGAGGGTGGAAATGGACCAACAAAATCAATTCCCCAGCAGTCAAATACCTCTACCTCCTGCATAACTGTCAGAGGCATCTCATTTCTTCTCGTCACTCCTCCAGTTCTTTGGCACTTATCACATTGCTAGACATAGATGTGAGCATCTTTGAAGATTGTTGGCCAATAGAAACTGGACTGCAATACTTTGGCTGCAGTGCGTTCACCGTTATAATGTCCCCCATAGGGTGAATTGTGACAATGCCACAATATGCTTTTAGATTCCTCATGGGAAACACACCGTCTCAGAAGACCATCTCCTCCAATTTTAAATAAGTATGGATCATCCCAAACAAAGTAAGAAGAGTCTCTTAAGAACTTCTTCTTTTGTTGCCAAGAAAACCCATCCGGAATAATTCCTGCTGCTTTAAAATTCGCCATATCCGCAAACCATGGCCTTTCTTGAATTAGCAGCAAACGTTCATCCGGGAAATCCTCGACAATTTCTTCTTCTTCGCGAGTCCCCTCTGTGTTATGAAGTCAGGAAAGATGATCAGCCACAAAATTTTCACATCCCTTCTTATCCTTGATGACTAGATTGAATTCCTACAGCAAGAGAATCCAACGAAGCAATCTTGGCTTCGACTCTTTCTTAGTCACCAAGTATTTTATGGCTGCATGGTCAGTATAGACAATTACTTTGGACCCTATAAGATAAGATATAAATTTTTCCAACCCATATACAATCGCTAGTAATTCTTTTTCTTTAGTTTCATAGTTCACCTGTGCATCATTAAACACTTTACTAGCGTAATGTATGGGGTGAAAAATTCTGTCTTTTCTTTGGCCTAATACGGCACCAACAACATAGTCACTCACGTCACAATTGAGCTCAAAGTCCAAAGGCCAATTTGGAGCAACTATGATTGGGGCCATAATCAGTTTTTCCTTAAGTCTCTCAAATGCCTCCAAGCACTTAGCATCAAAAATGAAATTCACATCTTTAACCAAAAGATTGCTAAGTGACTTGGCTATCTTGGAGAAGTCCTTTATAATTCACCGGTAAAAACCGGCATGTCCCAGAAAACTCCTTATTCCTTTAACATTCACGAGTGGTGGAAGTTTTTCAATGACTTCCACTTTTGCTTTGTCAACCTCGATCCCTCTGGACGAGATCTTATGACCAAGAACCACCCCTTCCTCTACCATGAAATGGCATTTTTCCCAGTTAAGTACTAAATTTTTTTGAACACATCTTCCTAGCACAATATTCAGATTGTTCAAACACTCTTCAAAACTTTTCCCAAAGACAGAAAAGTCATCCATGAAAACCTCAATACATTTCTCAACCAAATCTGAAAAAATGGCGAGAAGGCATCTTTGAAAAGTTGCAGGTGCATTACACAGTCCAAACGTTATACGTTTATAAGAAAAAACTCCAAATGGATATGTGAAAGCTGTCTTTTCTTGATCTTTTGGGTTTACCAAAATTTGGTTGTACCCAGAATATCCATCCAAGAAACATTAATATGCCTGGCCAGCCAGTCTCTCAAGCATTTGGTCCTTAAAAGATAAAGAAAAATGATCTTTCCTGGTGGCTTGATTTAATTTTCTATAATCAATGCACATGCGCTACCCGATCATTGTCCTTGTAGGGATTAATTCATTTTTTTCATTTGCAACGACCGTCATCCCCCTTTCTTTGGAACCACTTGAACGGGACTTACCCATTCGCTATCGAAGATGGGATAAATCATACCAGCTTTAAGTAACTTGAGGACTTCTTTCCTCACTACTTCTTTCATTGTTGGGTTCAATCGCCTTTGAGGCTGGGCCACAGGTTTAAAATTCTCTTCCATATGTATTTTGTGCATATAGAAAGAAGGACTTATGCCTTTAAGATCTGTCAATGCCCATCCTATCGCCCCTTCATTGGTTCTCAAAACCTCTAAGAGTTGTGCCTCTTGAGTAGAAGATAGTGAACTATTAATGATAACTGGCTTGCCTCCCCCTTCATCTAAAAATGCATATTTTAGATGGGATGGCAACACTTAATAGTGATAACTTCTTATTCTCTGACTTTTCCTCCTTGGGTAAGTCTTCCGGGACAAAAGTTTTCATGGGGTCCTCTTTCAGAGTATCTAGGTCCCTCAAACATTTTTCAATCTCGACTTCTTCCAAGTCATACAACTTTGCATGAGATTGCACTAAGTCTTTTTCTAAAGGGCTAACACTGTACAATTCCTGCTTCCCTAATAGAAATGCCTCCTCCATGACATCCACCCTAAAGGTTGACTGTTTTTCCTTTGGGTGTTTCATGGCCTCTAACACATCAAACTTCACCTCATCATCCTCAACTCGTACCTAGAGTTGTCCATTATCCACATCAATGATGACTCTTGCCGTTTTCATAAGTGGTCGCCCTAAAATCAAAGGCACCTCCAAATCTTCCTCAATATCCATGATGACAAAGTCAACCGGAAAAACAAATTTATCAACCTTCACTAGAACATCCTCCGCTACACCATAAGGGAATTTTAATGACCTATTTGCCAATTAGAGAGTCATTCTAGTGGGTTTAACTTCCAGATCACCAATCCATTTTAACATGGATAACGGCATGAGGTTTATGCTTGCACCAAGATCCAATAATGCCTTCCCCACAGGAAGAGGACCAACAGTAACAGGGATAGTAAAACTACCCGGATCTTTGGTCTTATGAGGCAAGGATTTTTGAATTATAGCACTACATCAGGCTTCTAGTTCCACAGTTTCATCTTTGATCTTTCTCTTTTTGGTCAACAAGTCCTTCATGAACTTAGCATATGTGGGCATTTCCTCTATAGCTTCCATAAATGGCACATTTATTTGAAGCCGTTTGAAAATGTCTAGAAACCTACCATATTGCCTTTCCTTAATTTTCTTTGATGGATGAACAGGATAAGGAACCTCCTTCACCTGAGGTACTCCATCCATTTTCTCTTTGCCCTCACGCTTCTTTTTGATTTTTTGATTTTTTTATTTTTCAATATTTACATTATTTTTCTCCTCACTTCTTTCACTTTCACTTTCCTTCTCTACCTCATTCATGGCTACCTTTTCAATTTCTCCTTCCACCTCCTTGGGTTCATTTAAATGATCCCCTATTCCTTTACCAATCTCCTTACCACTACTTGTTACAATGGACATGCATTGTTCTTTTGGGTTCGTGGTGGTATTAGCAGAGAAAGGAGTAGTGGTAAACTTTGTCAATTGCTTAGAGATTTGACCAACCTGCGTCTCAAGATTCTGGATAGACGCCTCAGTGTTTTTCTAGAAAGCTTCATTACTTTGGTGATAAGCCAATGAAGCTTGGATAAATTTATCCAATGTTTCTTCCAATTTGATGGTCCTCTCTACCAATGGAACAAACGGCGGCCTGTTAGTTGAATTTATTGAATTTTTCCAATCGTTTGACTCTGTCCTTGAGGATTCTTCCACCCTTGCATTCCCGCATTAGAAACATTAGATTTAAAGGGTGAAGAAAAGAAATTTCCTCTTGACTGATTATTTACAAAATTGAACTCCTCATCTTTTTTTTCTAGAGGCATGCGGACATGGAGTGTATGAATGAGCTTCACCACACAATTCACATGCTCCTATTTGAGCTTGTTGGTTCACTACTTGAACTTGTTGTGGCTTTTGCACCAATTGAGTAATAGCTTGACTCAAGAGCTCAATTTGCTGAGTCATAAGCTTATTCTATGCCAGAATAGCATCAGAAGAATTTAATTCCAGGACACCCTTGGGCTTTGAGACTTGGCTGCTGGGCTGATGCCCAGCTCTATCACTTGCTGCCATAGAAGTGATAATTTCCATTGCAGTAGGTACATCAATAGTTTTCAGTGACCGTCCAGCAGTTGCAGTAAGATGGATTGTCCATTGATGGTTCAATCCTGCACAAAATATATTCAGCTTCACAATATCGGTCAACCCATGATTTGGGCATTTTCGCAACAACCTTTGGTACCTTTCCCAAGCCTCATGAAATGCTTCATCTTGCCCCTGCTTAAAAGCAGATATTTCAGATTGCACTTAGATCATTCTAGAAGGAGGAAAGAACCTTGTTAAGAAGGCTTCTTCAACCTCACTCCATGTGTTTAAACTTTGACTCGGAAGAGTCTTAAAACATTCCTTAGCATCACCAATAAGTGCTAAATGAAATAATTTCATATAGGCATCCTTAGCACTTGCTTCATCCAAGCCCATAGTCGCTACAAGATCATAAAATATTTCCAAGAAATTATGCGAATCCTCATGATCTTTCCCCGTAAAATGATTAGTCAGAATGAGATTATACCAATATGGTTTAATCTCCATTTGTTGAGTAGTGGGGAACAAGACAATAGCAGACCAATTCCTTGGACCAAGGACAACAACCCTCGGCGGATTATGAACTTCCTCAGCCATATCAAAAGTAGCAGAATGTGTAGTATGAACAGAAAACTTTTAGAAACTCTCTCTCTCCTTTTGTTCACGGTATTTTATTGCAGACTTTCGCCTAGTAAATGCCTGATTTCGCCAATATACACTAAATTTTCTCTTTGGCTTTTGCTGCGAGTAAGTATACAACAATACTGGAACAATGGTGAGAGTTAGGTACAAATATACAAATACTTAAAAAAAGAATTCACAGTTTCTACAAATCAACTCAAAACGTAAAAATAAACTATCGTGCTCCCCGGCAACGGCGCCATAAATTTGTTAACCTTTTTATGCAACTAAAAAGGATTAACTCGTTTTAGTATAGTGATTATACGTGTATCGTCCTCAGGGAGCACTGGATTTATCTGATCAAGAATTAAGTTGATAGAATGTTCAAAAACATAATAAGTTGTGAATGGAAAATAAAATAAAAGCTTGGTAAAATGATAAACAAATAAGATAAAGATTCACCTGGGATTGAGTTTCATTACTTAACCTTTTTTCTTTCAATAGCAGTTAAATATTATAAGAAAAGATGCATACTCAATGTATCAAGTGCAAATATCTTTGTCACTTGATTCTAAGAGACTAGTTTCTAGATCCCAATCTCTTGGCACTTTAGGAACTAAGTCTTGCATTAAGCAGAGTATTTTGGCAATCATAAGCACTTCCATCCATCTCTAGACTAGAAGATTTTATGAGAGTTTTTCTCCAAATCCATTTATAAACCAGTTTCTCAACTGCGCAAATAAACTAACACGTGGAAAAGGTAATCAAGCTTAAACCAAGAAAAGAAGAACAGAAGAAGAACTCCAATTCACATATAATATACACAAGAGATGAAGTAATTACATTCAATCCCGGTGGAAAGCTTAGCCTAACAAGTCCATGAACTTCAAGAACTAAATCTAAGAGTATTAGAACTCTGACTAAAGCACTATACTTAGTAGTTTATTTCTCTATAATTCAATATATTTTTCCTAACTCTAGAAAGCTGTATTTATAGGTATTCTGAGCAGGGGTCTGGCGCTCGAGCGCCCTCCTAGTGCTTGAGCACTGGCCTTCCACGTGTTGGTAAATGAGCTTTAATGCCTTGTTAATGTGTCTAGCGCTCAAGCCCTGGTGTGGCATTCGAGCGCCAGGCTCATAACTCTAGCAGAAAGGATCCAATGCTCAATGGTTACTGGCGCTCGAGCCTTGGTGTGGCGCTCGAGCACCAGAGCATTTACACTGGCAGAAAGGATCCTATGTTACTCAGCTTCCAGCACTCGAGCCTTGGTCTAGCGCTCGAGCGCTGGCCTCTTATATACTCCAGCATCTCGACTTTCTTATTTTGCTTCCAAAACACCTGAAAATACATTTCCTAAGTTAGAAAAATTATTATTTCTACCTATTTACTCTTGAACTCACAAAGTAAGGATTAGAGGTGAAATTTTACAGAAAAACATGTTATTTCTTGAGAAGATAAGTGCAAATCCTTTATTACATAAACACACTAATTTGCACTTATCAAATTCATAGGTTTGGATGAATCTTGTATCTATTAAACTATTGTAAATTCAATTGTGTCAACAGTGGAAAATCCAAACTAGTGATTCGCTAGGTTTGGGACTAGATGTAGGTGTTGTTAGAACGTTGAGCTAGTATAAATCGCTTGTGTTTTGTCTCTTTTATCGCTTTCTAGCTTTACTCTTAACACGCGCGTATCACACGTATTCATGCCAAGTATTGTTTTGTAAATTGAACCTAATAACGACTTGACAAACTTCTTAAAACAAGCACATCACATGTAAAACTTCTTAAATCAGATATTTTCCGAGTACCTTACCTAACCCGCCCTGAGGGCAATTGTAGGATAGGATAGTTAATGATCTACCTAAGAAGGGGGTGAATTTGGTGATCTGTAATTCTATGAACTCTTATCATATACAATGATTAAATGGGATCTTGATATTCATGTTTAGATTTCATCCTTGCTATATGATGTATATATACTCCTTTGGCTTTGTGTAACATTAATTGATAATTGTTTTCATTTTTAATGATCTCTATGATATGGTCTTTAAATTGAATTAATTGTGATGACACTTGTCATTTTGTATGTTATGCATGCATGATTAACTATGATGACTTCTTCTATATAGGTGACATCCTTGCTTGTCTAATTCTTTGACATATCTTCTTACTCTTGTTTGATGTGACTCTTATTAATATATGCCTAGATATATCTTGGACTTGATTCATAAAAATGGCAATTATTGATTGAGATTCATAGAACATAAGTTTTTGATCTCCTTATTCTCTCATTTTGTGCTCCATATATACTTTAAAGATCATGTTCTCTAACTCTTTCACATGTCTATAGGTTTCTTTTTGATAATATTGAAAGAGAGAGAATTCAGATGATTAAAAGTGATCTAATAATCATGAGCATAATTGATTTTGAAAGGGTGATAAGTGCCAAAATTCAAAAATTTTCATAGTCTAAATTAGGGCACTTTTTGAGTGATTTGTATTGAAAAAGCATATAAAACCCTCCAAAACATAAATCTTAGCTTATTTTTTAAATATTTATGTTTTAATTATAAATTATAAGTACTTTGATCTTTTTTATGGTTGTTTTGAAGGTTGGAAGAAAGGAGAAAGCAAGCAAATGAGAAATCCAAAAAACAAGTCCAAAAAGACCAAGAAGAAATCTGGAACAGGACATTTTCTCTGTAGCCGAAACATCTTCACTACAGCGAAAATGGCTCATACTTAAAGGTGAAGAAAGGTCTTTTTCACTACAGCGAAGGAAATTTTGCTGCAGCGAAATACTTAAAGAGAAAAGAAAACTATCTTGAATTCACTACAGCGAAGGAATTTTGCTGTAGTGAAACTTCTATCGATTGGATTTCAAGCTTTGCCGCCAATAAATGAGCTTTCTTTATGTTGAAGCAAGGATTCGCTGCAGCGAAACTATTTTCGCTACAGCAAAAATACTCTGCCTTAGAACTCTATAAAAGGGGACTTAGGGCATGTAGTTTAGATATCATGGTTTAGATTGAGAGTAGATAAGAGTGAGAAGGAGAAGAGAGTGAAGAAGAGTGAGGAATCCTCTTTGGAACTTATTCTCATAGGTGTGTAACGTTGTAAGGTTGCCATGAGCAACTAAACTCTCCAAGCTAGGGATTGAATGTAATTTCTCAACTATTGTACTTGTTTATTTCATATATATAGATGCACCAGTTTGTTTTATGATCTTGGTATTGTTAATCTTGGCTTAATGCTTGAAAGTAACTGGCCATTAGAATCATGATTTAATTTGGAATCTAAGTGTATACTGGAAAGGTGCACTTGGATTCTGATTTGATTAATGTTACTCGCGGTGCCGTTACTCCAGGAATAGATGACAGGGTAACGATTGCAATAACACTTGTACAAAATGGTCCTAATGTTGGATAAGTTTGTTGAGCATTTTGAAAGTTTATCGGTGTTCAAGAGGTTTATCTTAGATTTTATAACTGAAGAATCGTTATAAATGTTTTATAGTGTGCATCAAGAATCATATCTTAAAACATCTATATATATGTGAATTGAGCAAGTACCAAGGTGTTGATTAATAAAGTTCAATCCCAGCTGCTCGCATATTTGAATTACAGATCACTTTTATAGCTTTGTTTTGATAATTTTTGTATGAATAAATCACTTTATTTCTTTTGTATAGAAATACTTTAGCTATTTATATCTTCAATATTCTGTAAAATTCAATCTGCTCCCAGTGAACGATATCCCGGTACTCATAGGATTTGTTACTTAAACGATATGGTGCACTTTCCATGTTGAAGGTTAAGTAAAACCCCATCAAACGGCAAGAAGAAATTTTTGATATATGCTATATTCTTTTAAATTTGACAAAGGGAAGAAATATATTGAAAGTTGATGTTTTGAAAATGACATTGCCTAGTATACTTCTTTTGCCTTGATAAATTATGTCTACATGTATTTTGATAGGTGTGATTATATTTCTTCTCTATGATAAATTAAGCTTTGATATAGCCTTTTTGTTAATGATAAAAGGGGGAGAAGAAAGGAAAAATTGAGATAATATAAATTGTGACTTTTGTCTTTTGTTGTGAGAAGAAGTGAAAATGAAAAATAAATGATCTTACATGATTTTGTGCTTCTCATTAGTTCATTTGGTGACTTGTGCTTCTCTTGAAATACTTGTGATTTGTTTTGTTTTGTTTAAAACTTGCCTATAAGTGTTTTTGATAGGGGGAGTGCTTGTAGTAAAGGGGAGAAATTGAGTTGCATTGAATTTTCTTGCTACTAACCCTACTTGCAAGTATTTCTTGAGTTTCTAACTTCATAGGTTGAAAGTTTAAACAAATCTCAAGAAGTTTGAATGTCAAAAAGATGAGCTTATTTTTCCTTAAAGTGAAGAGTTTGTCATCATCAAAAAGGGGGAGATTATTGACCTAAAAGGTTAAAGATATGTGTTTTGGTGAAGACAAAGGAACTCAGCATGCAAGGAAGGAACAAGGTAAAGCCTCACTTAAAGATGAAGACAAACCAACAAATAAAGACCTTATTTCATGTATTGTGTGCTAGATACAATCTAGGTTATGTGCTTGTATGTTTTAGTTTTTGCAAGGAGTGATTATCACAAGTTAGCTTACATGTGTGATATTTCCTTAAGTGATCATGAAGAACATAGGCCAACTAGATCCTAATTAAATGGTCCCCAAGTAAACCCCATATTTCATGCATGCATAACATTAAAAGTTCTTGACAAAACCCATATGCATTGCTTTTTTACAAAGAAGTTTTTTCTTACTTTGAACCAAGGCTTTCAAAGGTGTCTTAACATGTTTTTGAAAAGAGTATAATCATTGGATTTACCCTAGAACATGTTTGACTTGATGTTCAAAGTGATTTTGATGTTTTGGAAGGTTTTTAGAAGGCCACATCGATGTAATAAGGATCCACATGCATGTACATAGTTTAAATTTCTTCGTTTTTTGAAAAATTGTGTGTAGAGGACAAATTTGCACTGTGCACATCGATGCAGGTGATGTCTGCATCGATGCACACAGGCCAAATTTGGCTAGAATGTGCAGTTTTGCACCTTGGGGAGAAAAATCAATATGTACATCGATGTTATAGGGATGTACATCAATGCCCTGCTTCAAAAAACCCTTTTTAAAGAGGTTTTGGGTTTTGAAACTTAAGAGAACAAATCATTTTTGAAATTACACGAATTTGAGTGGTCCAAAACCTTTCCAAAAAATTTTCTAGGGTTTCAAACTCAGAGTTTACATGTGGGTTCATCATTTTGAAGATTGATTGAAAGTTTCATCAAGATCTCATTCCTCATTGCATTAATATTCAAGATTATCATTGGGGTTCACATTCAATTGATCAAGTTCAGAAAATCTTTATGATTTCTTGAGAAAGAATGCATCATATGGTCAATTTGTGATATTCTAGGTGAACTCCTTCAAATTCTCTTATTTTGATTCAAATTGTGATTTTGTAACATTGTATTTGGAATTGAGTTCTTAAGTTTTGGTGAATGTACAAGTGGGTCAAGTGCTTGGCACCTCTAACCCATAAATCTTGTTCTCCTTAGTGAGTCTAAGGAATTTTGGGGGGCAATAGGCATGCCCAAAGGGTTTTCCTTGTATTGTGCATACAAGGTATTTGATTGAAATAATAAGAGGATTCTTAGGTGCTTGTTGGCGTAAATCTTAAGGAGTGTCCTTAAGTATCTTATGTAAAAATCCTAGGTGGTGACTTAGGCAATTGTGTGCTTTTGTGAAGAGATTGCTAATTTTGAGTCGAAATTTTATAGACATGATCTATACAATAAGTAGTTTCAATCCTACAGTGGGTTTCGTGAAAAACATCTTCGACAAATAGTTATTAACCGGTGTAAGTGTTGGTGTAAATTACACCGGTGTCATTTGATTCCTCCTCATATATATAGATATATATATATGGATTAGGATCAAATGACACCAGGTGTCAAACTTAGCAAAATGACACCTCCCATAATTTTTTGTAAACATTAAATTTTATCAATCCAACCATTGAATTGAAAGCATATATGAAGTAGATTAACTTAGTAAAATTTCATACAATTTGGAATCTTTTAGATGCTTCATTTGAATAAGACATTTTGACATAATACACGTTATTTGAAATATAAGTAAATTTTCACTTTCAGATCACATAGCTACAGATATACAAATCGTCTAAAATTTGGTATATATGATCTTTAGGATGATATAACATGATTCAATAGTCAGATTGATAAAATTCAATGTCTACAAAAAATTATGGGAGATGCATTTGCTAAGTTTGACACCTGGTGTCTTATATATATGACACCAGATGTCAAACTTAGCAAAATGACACCTTCCATAGCTTTATGTAGACATTAAATTTTATCAATCCGACCGTTGAATTGAAAGTATATATGAAGTAGATTAACTTAGCAAAATTTCAGACAATTTGGAAACCTGTAGATACTTCATTTGAATAATACATTTTGATATAATACACGTTATTTGAAATATAAGAAAATTTTCACTTTCAGATCACATAGCTACGGATATCTAAATTGTCTAAAATTTTGTATATATGATTTTTAGGATGATATAACATGATTCAACAGACGGATTGATAAAATTCAATGTCTACATAAAGTTATGAGAGGTGTCATTTTACTAAGTTTGACACCTGGTGTCATGTGATCCTAGCCCTATATATATATACACACTACAAGTCTACAACCCAATTGTAACAATGAGGTTTTTAATTTTTTTTTAATCTTTCTTTAAAAACATTGTGAATAATCAGAGCATCAATAGTCTTAATATATTGGGAATCAATCAATGGTTCGGATTTCATCATTAAATCTTGAGATCACATAGTATCTGTCATACACTCACTCAATTCATGAATCAATCCCTAGCCCCTTTTCTTTTCTCATGCCTCTTCCTCTTCTCCTTTCTCACGCTTCTCGGTCTTCTCCTTCCTCACTCCTCGCCTTCCTCTGTTCCGTCCTCCAATCCGCTGTCCCGCTCTCTTTCTCCACCGTCTAACTCTCTTTCTGCGTCGTCCTGCTCCTCACCTTCTTCCCTCCTTCATAGCCACTTTTCTTCTCTCACAGAGTCCTCTCTCCTGCTCTTCTTTGCTTGCTAACAACCTCATAGAGCTCTCTCTTTACCCTCTCACAGATCTGAACGGATTTCTTCTCTCTGATGGATTAGGGCTAGTTTTCTTCTATAATTTATTTTCTAGTTTTCTTTTATAATTTTTGTTTTCTGGTTTTCTTATCTGAAATTTTTTGGGTAATTTTTTTGTTATGACTTTCTTATTTTTCTGGGTTTCAATTTTATTGTATTTTTTTTGAAATGTTATTGTAAATTTGTTGCTTTTTCTCCATAGCTTTTCTTTCTCTCTGTCACTCACTGTCACTATTAGCACATGGTAAATTCGCGGATGAAGGAGGGAAAAAATGCATTTAAGTGTTTGAACACAAATATAAGGGTAGTATTAAAATCATCTTGTCTAAGGCTAATTGAGTAATTCAATTACGTGAATAGTGGAACTTGAGCTATCAACTTGAAGTAAGTATATAGATTTTTTCAAGAAAATTAATAAATAAAAGTTTTCATGTTATAAAGGAGGAGGAGCTGTAGTGCTGCATCAATAGTAGTATAAACAACTTTAAAGACATATCATGCAAGATATGAAGCAGCAGAAGCTGAAGCAGAATTGGACTCAAGAGGTTCTTCTTCTCTCTTTATCAATTTATATTTTGTTCTTTCATTTATTCATGAATGAATCTATTGTGCTGAGTCGTGATTTATGTGAATTTTAGGAGGATGATATACTTAGAGAGCAGATTGGTATTCATGGAAATGAAAAGTACTTACTTACTCTTCTTTTGTAATTCTTCTTTTGAATTTCGCATAATCATGATGGCTTCTTAGGATGTGTTTGGTGACCGAATAGAACGGAGCAGAACATAATGGAACTAAAATATCCTGTTCTGTTCTGTCAAGATGGTTCCACCCTTTTATAAGGAACCAAACATTGAACAGAACCACAATGTTATGTTTCGTTCCATTCTAGTGTGGTTACCAATCGCACCTTTACTTCCTTGATATGTGACACTAAAGGGTTTTCATTGCAATGACTCTATGCAGTTGGGCAATAATTGCACCTAACTTCAAGGACAAAACAACAAGACAGTGTAAAAGAAGGTGAAGTTTTGATTTTGTTTGTATATTCTGAAAATTTTCATGACTTTTGCTTCATGTTACTGTCAATCTAATGGTTAGTTACTGACCAAATCTCAGGTGGTACACTTACTTGAATTCTGATTTCAAGAAGGGTGGATGGTCGGCAGAGGAAGATAGACTCTTATGTGAGGTATTTTGGTAATTCCTATGTTAAAAAGATACACTTTCATTCAAAGCAAGGTTTCAAATTGCAACTGTGGTCAGGTTACGGTTAAACTAAAGTGTTAAAGGTGGTATGATGAAGCAATTTCGAACCACAATCACAAACAATTCAATGACTACTGAAATCCTCACAAACAATTCCAATGACTACTGAAATCCTCACAAACAATTCCAATGACTACTGATACTCTCACGAACCATTTTGATTTTTAGTTTTTTAAAATTTTATTATAAAACAATTTCCAGGTATAGTATTTAGAAAAGTAAAAAGTGAAAACTGAAACAAGTTTTAGGTATTTCCAAATTTTAGTTTTTAAATACTAAAAACAAAAATTGTTCTCGAAAACTATTTTTAAAAATTGTCTGTCAAACAAGTTTTTTAGTTTTATGTTTTTTTAAAACAGAAAACTGTTTCTAAAAACAGGAATCAAACAAGCCCTAACTATCTTGATAAAGTGAAATTTCCGAGTTAATTACTTTGCATCCTCTCTGTAGTCTCAAAAAGCATATGGTAACAAATGGACAGAAATAGCGAAGGTGGTTCCAGGCAGGTAACTGAAATTTCATTCTTTGCGTTGTAATAATACAATGTGGTCATTTTGTGAATGGTTAATTCTTAGTGCAGTGCTTTCTGTGCAGAACGAATAACGCTGTGAAAAACCGATTTTGGGCACTGTGCAGAAAGAGAGAAAAACTTGCTGCTTTAGAAAAAGAGAACAACATTTCATCCTCTTATGAAAATAACAACCAAAAAGCTTACATTTATACAAGTGAAACATATGAATCCGCAGTACCTGCTAAGAAGATCAGGTACAGTACAGTTCAAGAATCAAAATCAAGGTTTTAATATGTAGTTATGTTGTAAGTATGTTGTGTTCAATCCATAATCTAGTTGGATTCAATCGTTGCAGCCTGTAGTCTTGGTCTGTTAACTAGTGTCGTTTCAGCCATAACTACCATAACCATGAAATTGCTACGTGATGTTGCAGAACGAACTGCAATTTAAATCCTTGATTAAAATGCATGAATTTTACAAAGAAAAATGTTAATGTGTAATCCTATTGCAATATAGGAGGGCCCATATCCCTAATGGTGCAGAGAAGATCAACTATGCGGACAGATTACATTTAAAAAATCGTACTCCGATTGATCTGAAGGCAAGAGCACCATTGCCATCATTAGATCAAAACTCCCTATGTGTAACCAACTTGCCAGGTCAGCTTTATGTTTTCATTGCCAAGTTTAACGGTTCTTGAATTGTGGTTAATAGTTGTAGTTTTGAAACTTGATTCATGTATTGTAAAACCTAACAAAAAAAAAGGGTAAATTACATTGACCTCCCCTAAACTTTGCAAGTATTAGTGCCCCCAAACAAGTTTCCAAACTTGACACTTACCTCCCCTGAAGGCAAGTATTAAAATCATCAGTTTGTTCACATTACATTGACCTCCTCTGAAAGTTTATTTACGTTACACAAACCTCCCTCATTTATGCTACACATATTGGGGGGGGGTGGCTATAATACTTGCAAAGTTCAAGGTATGTCAGTGTAATTTATCCAAAAATAAAAGTTACAAAGCGCATGTTTGGGAATAGCATTTCTTTCGGGTCAAAGAATCCCTTATTTTCAAAAGCTCTCTCGGGGAGATACCAAAAATAGACGACTAATTCTGTAAAATAAGTTGAACCAAACACACTTTTTGCGATACCAAGTTCAATAGTTTTAGTAATTTTCTTTTAGAGTGATAGTTATGGAACTTGATTCATGTATTGTGAAACTTGAAAAATTAAAACATGATACTATTAGTGCATGTTTGGGAATAGCTGTTTTCTTTGAAATAAAAGCCTATTTTTCAAAAACTCTCCCTGAGAACCAATAAAGATAGGTGATATACATTTCTCTAAAATAAGGTAAACCAAACAAGCACTTAACGTATCATGTTTGAGATGCCATGTTTTTTAGATGTTGCCCATAGGATACAAGTTGGGTGGTTAAAATGGAGAAATGCATCATGAGTTATTTGCTATCGCAAAGTACCTCGTAATTCTCTTTTTAAAAGTGATAATTATGGAACTTGATTCAAGTTTTGTGAAACCTAAAACAGAAAACATGTTATGATAAATATATTCAAAAAATTAAACTATTGTCTTTCACTCCTTCTAATATGATCTTGATTTGTCATGCTTCTGCAGCCCAAGATTACAAGATTGAAAGAACATTCCTCAAAAAAGATGATCCAAAGCTAAGTGTATTGATGCAACAAGCAGTGTTACCAAGTTCAGTTGCTCAAAATGTTGATAAAGAAAACATTGATCAAAGTTACGAAAATGAATGGAAGGTGAGGCTTATAGTTTTGAACTTCCTCCAGTTTTAAGTTAAACTTTATCTGGTTCTGCAAAAATGAACTTATGATATGCTTGATGGGAAAAAGCCCGAAATTACCGATTATATCTATGTGAAAATTATGAAAGTCAACATTTTTTTTCTTTTTATCTTGGCTTTATTTGTTAGCACCCAGCTAGCATGAAAATCTAATTGAGAAGTATTAGCCTATTTGGCATTATGAATATCTTTTCGAACATATGTAATGTGAATCATTTATTCGAAACATGGCAACAATTATGAATCAATGAATCATATTTGTTTTCAATCTAGACTTCAAATAATTTGAAAATAATTTCATAAATCAACTTACTACTGACATATATTCAAATATTGAAAGCTCAACTTTATTCTATCAAGTCCTTCACATGCTGATATCTTTAGTTCTTCAACATATAAATATCAGAAATGTCTATTATAGATAATATGTAGTTAATAATCGGTTAGTTATTGATTAGGATTTGTTATAAGAGTAAAACATCACCCAGTCACCCTGGTTGCTGAAAGATAAGACTGTCACCAATTAGATCCCTGAAAGATTTTGTCATCTCTGAAAGATTTATTTTTTTATCAACTAGTGTAATTGATGAAAAAATAAAGCTTTCAGAGACCTAGTTAGTGAAAACCTAATCTTTCAGATAAGGTTTTACTCTTGTTATACCCATCCTTTTATGATAAAATTCTTCTTATGTTTTATTAGATATATCAATTTGTTAAGAGCTCAAAAATAAGAATGATTCTTATCTTATTTCATATATATTTGAGGAGAAATCTATTGACACCGCTTGAACTTAAACCAGTTCTTACACCGGTAAATATTTTGTTGTCAAAAATAATTTTCACGAAATCCACTGTTGTGTTAAAACTACTTATCATATAAATTATTCCTACAAAATTTCACGTCAATCCAAAATCGTTTAATACTCCATCAGCACACTTGTTAATTCATATATTTTAAAACTATATTTTACGTTACTTTTTTAGTACGTTGGTGAAGTACTAAACAATTTCGGATTGATGTGAAATTTTTTAGGTATGATTTATAAGATAAGTAGTTTCAATCCAACGGTGGATTTCATGAAAATATTTTTGACAACAAAATATTTACCACTGCAAGAACTGGTGTAAGTTCAAGCAGTGTCAACAGATTCCTCTACATACATACATACATACATACATACATACATACATACATATATATAGGGATTTGCTAACGTACACCCACCTATTTTATAGAAGCAATGCATTAGCAAGCTACACCTTTTGGGTGTATTTTAAAAAATCTAGTTATAACTTGCTAATTCACTCCTTCTATAAAATAGGTGGGTGTACGTTAGCAAACCCCTATAGGGCTTGCTAACGTACACCCATCTATTTTATAGAAGGAGTGCATTAGCAAGCTACACCTTGTGGGTGTATTTTAAAATTTCAAGTTATAACTTACTAACGCACTCCTTCTAAAACGCAAGTGGGTGTATGTTAGCAAACCCATATATATATATATATATATATATATATATATATATATACTCTTGAAGCTAGGGGAGTCCATCAAATCGGATAGAACTGACGAACCCGACAATCCGAACCAAACCAATCCAAAAAATTTTGATCGGTTCGGACTTTTATTCCACCCTAGATCCAATCCAAACCGACCTTTGGACACCCCTAGTTGGTGAAGATTGAAGACAAAGCATATAGCCACTATTGTGTTGTTTACCATGTGTATTGTTCTAAATTTGTTTTGTTTGGTTTGTGTTTAAAATGAGACTAGAATTTGAGATGGTGAAAGTGAAACCCTTGTGTGAAAATGTCTGGTAGTGACACTAGTCTTGAAATGTTTTTTGTTGACACTTTTGTAGTGTTTATTAGTATACAAATTTTTAATTAGTGTAGTGTATGTTTGAATTAATTGAGATATTAAAAGTGAGACTTGTTTGAGATTTTGTGTTTTGAATTTGGATTCGAATTTTTAAATAATTGATTTTGTGTTTGAAAAATTAATTTCCAAGGTTTTTTAATCAGACAACCGATGATCCAAACCAAACCAATCCATTTGTGTTTGGTTTGGATTGATTCGGATTTTCAAATTTTTTTTTAAACAAATCCAAACCATTTTGATCGGTTCGGATTTTTTTCACCCCAAATCCAATCCAAACCGGCCCGTGGACACCCCTACTTGAAGCAATCAAGGAATAATACATTCATTGTTTTCCCATTTCTCTTAATGTTCTCATCTCTTAAGAATAGGAAATTGCTTTGTATTCCCATCTCAAACAACATTATAGCCTATGTTGACAATAATTTTTCTTTGTGTCATTACTATCCATTGTGATCTGTGCCACAACTTTCTTTTTGAGTCTTTTGCCACCTTCATTAAGGAAATTACATCCATATTGAATATCTTGCTGCCCTAATTATAGTAAAAGCTTCCTTGTTGGGATTTTTGCCACCTTCATTGTGGTCATTACATTCTTATTGAATCTCTTGCTATATTCATTGTAGCCACAACTTCCCCTATTGGGACTTTTGCCGCCTTAGTTGCGGAATTATCTGCCTTTGTTGCGATCATTACTTTCATTTTGGATCTATTGTTGCATTCATTGCAACCACAGCTTCCTTGTTAGGACTTTTCATGCCTTTGTTGCTGTCATTACTTCTATGTTGGACCATAGAACAATGTTGTTCGCTTCTACCATGTGGTTAAGCATGAGTTTCACTTAAGCTTTATTTGAATTGCTTTTACTAGATGGTTAATTCCTAATAGTTAAGCATTTGGAAAGAGAGTCATAAAGACACTAAAAGAATATTAACAAAGCCCAAAAAAAGGCTATTAACTGATGTGGTTAATTATTAGCTTGATTCTTTCGTATTATTCATTCCAACTTGGATATGCTAGCACACACTTTTGTGTGATATCCCGGGCGCTGACGAGGGCGGGGAGTGATCTTCCGTGCAATGAGGCACGAACAAGGGACAACTCCTGGCAGGCTTCCAATGGGAAAGCCATATTAATGAATCAAATATACACAAGAATGAGAGGGATGATGGATCCAAGACTGTATAGGTACAATTGAGGATAGCTTAAATGAATTGATTTGTACTACCTATACCAACATTTACTTTTCTACTTTTTTGTTCGTATCACCAAAGATTGGTATCACAAAAAACTCTAAGGTTAAGCATACTCGACATGAAGTGGGTGACCTAATTCTGGTGAGGATAAAGCACATTGAAAAGTCTCGTGTTGGTTTGTGGGGACAATCATCGATCTTGAATAAGTGGTCGGGGCGTTACACAATGGAGTATTGGAGATAATATTTAGTTAGTATGCAATTTGTTATTGATTAGGAGTTGTTTTTTGATTGGATGATTCTTATCACATGATAATCCAAACTTTTCTTCTTTAGTCATTTACCTATATATATATATATATACACACACACAATACTTTCAATTTTTTCGCATAATTTTTCTTAATTTTTTTCTTTTATTCAACTATGTTTTTCAGAAATATCATTAGTTTATTTGCTGACAATAGAAATATCATTATTCATAGACTTAGAATTTTATCCCAAAATTATTGATGGCAGGTTCTTAAGGAGTTTCGAAACCAAACCATAGAATCAGATATTCTTAAGCATAAGATTCCAGATTTACAGCTTGAAGATCTTAAAGATATGGTTAAGGGCTTGAAGAATGGTAATAGGGGAGGCCAGTCATGTCAAAGGTATTTTTAAGTTCGTTGAAAATACAACTTCTTGTGTTCTCTATGAAATGTCTAATATTTTCTTATAATGTTATAGGAAATCGGATTTATACAAAGATTCTCCAGGAAGCTCTAAATACAGTACAAGATCAACTCTTTTGCCTCAAGCAGTTGTTGAAAATATGGAAAATTCAATGCTTTAAGATATTGGAATTGAAATGAAGTCTACACAAGTTGGAGATGAAAACGGAGAAAGTGGAAGAGATAAAGGGGTTCTTTCTCCTCCAAATGTGGATCCAGGTAAGATAATAATTTACTTTTATTTTTCAAACTAGGGAATTCAAATTCATTAATCAATCAAGGTTTAAATTCTTAACGCTCAGAATAAATCTAGCTAACTCGTTTTTAACATGAAAGACAAGTGAAGCAACTTGCAGAAAACTTGTTTCAACATTCGTATTGCCGGTCTCATAAGAAAAGAGCTCCATTCTACTTGTTGATTTCTTTATTGGGAACAAGCGATTAATTTTATTTAACACATCTCACAAACAAACTTAACAAAACTAGAAAATATTTTCTATAAAAATGTTAGTTTTTACATTTTTTAAAAGCCAATTTTATTTTTTTTTCTATTTTTTAGGGGGAGGGGTGGGGGAGTTTTTGCAGTTACCGGGGATTGAACCCCACACCTTCACCTTATATCCTAGTAGCACTCCCACTAGGCTACCATCGAGGGAACTTTACATTGATATTTACATACTTTAAAGAAATGATCATTTATTTTATGTTACCTCTCAAGGAGCTTTTAAAAATCGGTGATTATTTCCTCTTAAAATGGTTCCAAAACATACTATTAGTTAATTGATGATGTTCAATGAGTTAATGAATTACCACTTATTTCATTAATTTGCAACTTAAATTTTCCTTAAGGTGAAATCATATGTGATTGGTATTTTGTATATTTGTTTTTTACAAAAATAAATTTCTTTCTTCTATATTCTAATACCGTAACATTTGATGAATAAGAATTGCCAATGAGATATGTATTCTGTAACAGGTGTGTTACCATTTTGTGAGGAACATAAAAACAATGAAGGCATGGTTTCGACCTCATCAACAATGGAGTTCAGTTCCCCTCTTCAAGAAACCCTGCTTTTTAGATCCTTGGCTGCAGGAATTCCCAGCCCACAATTTTCAGAAAGCGTAAGTTACCTAAGTACTTGGGATTTGTGTGTGTTAAAGATTATAATGAGAAAGTCTCAGATCAACTAGGAATATTGGGGCACATCTAAACATGCCACACCCTTTACTCGGGACGCCATACTCACCCAGTAACTAGTTATTGGTAGTACAAATCAAATAGTGACTAGTTACTAGTAGTATAAATCAAACAGGTTTTAGTTATCAGGCGAGTTTTATTTTACTATCGGTAACTAGTTACCGTTTGAAGTGTGGCGTGTCAGTAAAGGGTGTGACATCAATAGGTGTTTCCATAATATTGCTATAAAGAGTATATCAAGGCTAAGGCCATCATCTTTTCATGAGCTAATTTTAAGGTTGAGTTAGGTACAAAACCCGATTTTAATATGGTACCATAGCTTAATTAGTCATAATGTGGTCTACACTTATTAGGGGGTATGTTAAGATTATGATGTGAAAGTCTCACATCGACTAGGAATATGGTCATAAAAAAATATAGAATGGCCAAGGTAATTGTATTCTCGTGAGCTAGCTTTTGAGATCAAGTTATGCCCCAAAGCCTAACTTTAATAGTATGTAAATGGTTCATCCGATAGTTAGATAATTGGAACTAGGGTTTAAAATGAATGTTCGAAATACAATATTGTGTCGCAACATCAAGGTCTTTCCTTTTCCTAAAACCACGTACGAACATGATTACGGTCCATAATATGGCCACATACAACCATATTTAGTCTTGTACAACGCAACACGATTATATTGCAACACAATCTCAAACCCCAATTTGAAACCTTGGTTAGAACTTAGAACTATCTAGCACATTTTGTTCTCTCCTTATAGTCATTTTTTGTACACGTTTTATTATTTTTGGGTCAATTACACTAACATCCCCCAAACTTTGCAAGTATTACAGCGCCCCCCAATATGTTTCATAAATTACACTAACCTCCCTTCAAGAGAGGTCCGTGTAGCATAAATAGTGGGAGATTCGTGTAACATAAACAAACTTTCATGGGAGGTCAGTGTAACGTAAACAAATTTCAGGGGAGGTAAGTATCAAGTTTGGAAACTTGTTGGGGGCACTGTAATACTTGCAAACTTTAAGGTATATCCGTGTAATTTATGCATTATTTTTTATTTTTGTTAAGAACACATCAAAGTTTAAAACTAGACTAACCATTTTTAACTCTCTTTTCTTTCAGGAACATAAATTTTTAAGGAAATTACTAGTAATAGAGTCTCCGCCCTCCAATGCACCACCACCCTGCAAAAGATCTTTGCTAAAAAGCCTATAATCCTTCTGAGAAACAGTCATATGTTCTTCCCATTTCTAAATCCTTCATTTTCATCCTTAGCAATCTCGCATGTGGACCTCGTACGTGAACACATGCAGCTTCACTTTGCCTACAATTTTGAGAGGCATGCAATCCCTCAAAAATGTTACCATACATTGTTGCCATCTTCAGCATATCGAACATCATCCTTTTCTTAGCACATAAAGTTCTCAAATATCAAGCATAGTGTTCCATTTTTTGGTTTGTTTTCTTTTGATATTGTTTCTGGGTTTGTTTTTCTTTAATCCAGCTTCTCATCTTGTTTTTGTTTTTTGGGTATTGTACCGTGTTTGGTGTGTGCAACAACTATCAATATTGAGTGTATGCATACATTGGCGTTTAGTTTATCTTACTACAAATAATAAATGGAAAAATAGAAAGACGAGAGAAGAAAAAAAAATATGATTTGTTTTTTGGATGTTCATAGATTATGAAATAAATATTTTTTTGTAATTTTCCTGTTGGTTCTGATGTACTGAAACCTAATTGTAATTGAGTGTAATATCAATATGCATTTTGGTTTTGGTGTGTTGATATTGTTTCTGTTGTGTCTTATTTTCCTGGATTTAGTATATATAGTCAAAAGTATATCCTCGATTGCTTGCTCGAATGATAGAATCCAAACGAATTGAACTCTTGGATTATAGAATTCAGGTGATGTGTGGTGCGCACAGAAATGTGTGGTTGGCCTAGAAATGTGTGTGGTGTGGATAATGGTGCCCATTGCATCCCCTTGTTCTTCTCTAACACACTCTTCCTAATTTGTGCTTTTGGGCTTGAGCCCATTAGGTTCGATTGCTATCATAATTTCTTGGGGGCAGGATTGGCACCATCCAGTAAGGAAAGATACCACCGATTTCTGGATGCTAGCATCCAGAATTGTGATTTTAGTGAAAGTGGAAAATAAACCATTCTTATTTTTCTCAACGCACGCGTCTGGAATTACAATTATGGACGCACATGTCCAGAAATAGGTGATGACTCTCCCAATTTGAGTAGTGCCAAACTCACCACCAGAATTTCTTTTTCAAAAGAAAACCTCAGTGGTAATTATTTGCACCACCCTATTTATGACCCTACCACACATTTTCTTTCTGGAAAATACATTCCAGAAGTTTCAAAATGAGTGATCAAGAAAATAAATTATGGAAAAGTGTGATGCAAATAGTCCTTACCTAAAACTAAATAGGCATACACAAATAGCTTCCTATTCTAAAAAATATGATATACCTCCTCTATCGTGGCTCAAAAAAAATATATCTTATCTCTTTCTCTGAAAATGAAGAGTAATTCTAGACCAAGAAAAGAAAAAGAACATGAAAAATAATTGCCACATTGACTTCTCAATTGTAAACCAAATAGGCTTCAATAAATATCCTTTCTCTCCCTCCCTCCTTCCCTTCCTCTCCATCTCCCTCTCCCTCCCTCCATCTCTCTTCCCCTACTTATTGCTTGTTACCCCTCATTTATTAGAAAAGAGAAAGATGGGTGCTCGGATTGGCACAATTTACCTTAGGGTAGACACGATCAATTTTCGGACGTCAGCGTCCGTAATGGTAATTTTGGACGCCAACATCTAGAAAAATAAGAGTGTTGGGAAGAAAAGCACCCTTATTTATCTAATGTTAGTGTCCGTAAAGGTAATTCCGGATGCTAGCATCTGGATACAGAAGATGAATACCCGAAGTCGGATGGTATCAATCCTATCACCTGAGAAAGACATAGCAAAATGAAACAAGAATTTTAGAATGCAAAATTAGGTACTTACAGAATTTTATAAAGGGTACCTCTTACTCTGAAATGTTACCTCCTTCTCTGATTTGGTTTCATTTGCCATGGAGGGTGAAGAATTATAGATTACTGCATTCTTATTTAGTTATATATGACAATTAGTTCTTAGCTAGTGGTGGAATAATACAGGGACACATAATGATGACTAATGCAAAAGCATTTGGTGAAAAGATGGAGGGAACTCCCTACAAAATAAAGTTCTCACTTTGTCCACAAAAAATAAAATAAAAAGGTTACTTTGAATTAATTGACTAACCAAAATCCTGTTACCCAACCAAAGACATAAGTTGGTAAAAACCGTCAACTGACTATATGACTCTTTTGGAGCAAGAGAAATTCTTCGTTCTTTAAGAATAAGACAATTAAACCCCCCAAAATTAACCTTGTAAGATTGTAGTGTCAGTCAATTTAGTTTTTGAGATTTTAAACGCTCCAAATTAGTTTCTTTGACTTTACAAAATGTTAAGTCATTATGGTCGTTAAGATTTTAAAAATTCCATATTCATTCTCGACTTAAAAGGTTGGTCATTTTAGTTTGAGATTTTTTAAAACATAACCAAAATGAAGAACTAAAATGAATAATATTTTACAAAGTCAGATACTATCATAAAAATTTAAATTGTCAAGGACTAAAATGTCCATCATTATGCAGAGTCAAATTTATCTGAGATTTTAAATATATCAAGGATTAAATAAATTGCACCCCACCATCTCTGGAACTTATTTGAGCTCTAATGCATAACTTCTCTCTCCAATAAGTCATCAAATAGAGTCATTATTTTTTCTAATTTTAATTAAGATGACAAAATTCAACAAATGCTCTAGAAGACAAAGTAAGCATGTCTCTGCAAATGTATTGGTAAATTGTAACCGTTTTCCAGTAAGGGCACTGAGATTGGCATAACCCCACTTGGGGTTAGCACCACCGTAGTTGACGGTAAATTACGGTATAGCCTTCATAAATCTGGACGCATATGTTCGGATTATTTTAAGTTAGATAGTTCATTTTTAGCGATACTACCCAAATAATCTGTATGAACTTGTCCGGAAGTATCAAAGGAGTGCAAAAATCCAGATTATCTAGTCTAGAATTCTTATAAAAGGTTAAGGGTAAATTACGGATTGTAAGCAAAGAATAGTTATTTTACAAATTATGTTTGGTTTCGTTTTTAGTTTAGTTTTAGTTCTTGATGTTAGAGGTTGAACAAGAGGGGAATTGTAGAGAAGAGGAAAAGAGATAAAAAAGAAGGAAGAAGCAAGAAAGGGATCCAGTTTTTTGGCGTTGGTGATGGTGGATCCAGTCAACGGTGAAGGTGATGTTGGACGATTTCATTAAATGGAATGACAGAATCTGTCAAAAGTATAAATTTGGTAAAAATAAATAACTTAGACCAAACATGTATATTTTTTTTTTAAAAAAAAAAGTTAAATTGATCATTTGGTCCATATTGTTGTCACTCATTTTCGTTTTCATCCCTATAATTACAAAACCTTCCTTTTTGTCCCTATAGTTGTCACGGTTAGTCGAATTGGTCCCTTCATCCAATTTTATTATTGTAGGGACTAAAATGAAAAATTAGTCCATATATAGGGACTATGAATAAAAGCATATGTTCGTATAGGGGCTAAAATGAATAGTTAACGCAAATACAAGGATTAAATATAATAAAATTAATAGTCCATGCGTACATTATTAATTGGGTCACTGAAGTTCCGTTAGCTACGTAGGATGATATTAATACCGTTAATATCTAAACTGATGAAGAGACCCATTTGAAGAAAATAGAAAAGTATAGAGACTAGAAAGAAAATAGAAAAGTATAATAAACTGATGATATGTATAAGGACTAGAATGAAATAAGTAACAACTATAAGGACCAAATGATTAATTTAACATAAAAAATTATATTTAGTGTTACCGGTGTGAAAGGGGAGCTACTTTGCCCACCACACAGGTTTCTGTGTTCACCACACGAAGCTATTTTTTTTTTCATTTTTACCCTTCTCTCAGGGATTAATCCCCTTTTTTTGACTTGAAACAGACCCCATACGCACCACCTGAACGAACGGGGATTAATCCCCTTTTTTTCGCTCGGGGATTAATCCCCATTTTTCAACTTAAATTATGCTCGCTCGGGGATTAATCCCCGTTTTTCAACTTAAATTATACACTTATTTTGATACAGTGATTAATATCCGAGCGAATTTCTGAGAAACAGAGATTAATATCCGTTTGGGGTCAAATCTAGACATTTAAACAAAACTTTACCAAATTTTCAACACCATAAACCAAAATACAAAATTTTCACACACCAAACTCACCATATCTCACTAAACCCAGCATTTCCATACAACATATTTTGTTTTCTAGTTGAAGTTTTCTATTGTTGGTAAGTTATGTTACTCTTGTTGGGTTATATTTTTCATTCTCTCCTTCGCCATTTATGTTGTCTAGAAGTGATGATTTGCAGAAAAATAGATATTAATATCTGTTTCTATACAGATATTAATATTTGTTTCTATACAGATATTAGTATCTGTTTCTATACAGACATTATATCTGTTTTTGTACAAGTATTAATTTCTGTTTCCATATAGATATTAGTTTATGTTGCTTTACAGGTATTAATATCTGTTTTTCTTAATGTGTCAAATTTTTTAAATTGAAGGGTTGACAATGTATGTTATGGGAATGTTATTGTAGGTTGTATTCATGGACATGGATAACATGATCCCGTCTGAATATTTGGCCGAGCAATTAATGCAAGTAGAAAACGATGATAATGCAATGGCCATTGACGATGATATTTTGATGGATGAGCTACCGACGTCAGACCAAATGGTAGATTGTCATGAAATTTTTACTACTGAACAGGTGATTGTTATTGAAGATTTTCATATTAAGTATTACAATTTGGTGGTCATGTGTTTGACGTCATGTGTATTATATTTTGTAGATGTTTTTGACTAGAGACGACTTGATTGAGTGGGCAAGAGCAATAGGAAAAAATGCTAGATTCGTGGTTGTCATTTATAGGTCAGACATGGGTGCCACTGGAGCCAACCGAAAGACATTTGTCACATTGGGGTGTGAAAGGAGCGGGAAATACAAACCTAACAAAAAAGGGAGGAAAACGGATTGGATCGGAACAAAAAAATATGAATGTCCTTTCAGACTTAGAGGAAGACCTATTCCAAATGAATGACGCTGGAGGCTTACTATTGTCAATGGGTATCACAACCATGGAAGAGCTGAGGTAATAGTTGGTGTAACTTCTACAGATCTGACGTACTCTATTGCATTTGCCTATTTGGAGTCTGAAAGGACAGATAACTTTGTGTGGGCTCTAGGGTGTTTGAGAAGCTTGATTGCTATCGATGATGGAGTCCCTCAAGTGATTGTGACTAATAGAGATTTAGCATTGCTAAACGCGGTGAAGGATATTTTTCCCACCTCAACACTGTTATGTCAATTTCATATAAATAAGAATGGCAAGGCCAAATGCAATGTGTTAGTAAACAAGAAAGACATTTGGGAAACAATAATGAGTGGGTGGAAATTCCTTGTAGATTCACCAACATTGGAAGATTATGAGTCCCGTCTTGAAAACTTTGAAGTTGTTTGTAAAGGCTTCCCCAAGTTTGTTGACTATGTGTTGAACACCTGGTTGAATCCCCACAAAGAGAAATTTGTGGCAGCATGGGTAGACACAGTTATGCATTTGGGTAACACCACAACGAACAGGTACGAGTTACTTTGCTATTCATTATGTCTAGAAAAGGATTTGTTGATTTCGTTTAGGTTTAATCTAGTAATAATTTGATTGAATGACACAGGGTTGAGGGTGCTCATGCAAAACTAAAGAGGATGTTGCGAGATAGTGTCGGTGACTTTTGCAAGTGTTGGGATGCTATGAACAATCTGCTCGAGTTGCAACACAATGGGATTCGATCATCATTTCAGCAAAGCATTATTGTAAAGGAGCATAGATTTATAATGTCAAGTATTATCAGAAGTTACAGGAACTTGTTTCTAGAGCCGGGTTGGCTAAGATATTTGAAGAGCACCAAAGGATTGATACTACCGGAACTGACAAATTCACATGTGGTTGTGTGATTAGGAGGATACATGGTTTACCTTGTGCATGTCAGCAGACAATGTGGACAACTAGTGTTAGTAGCATTCCTTTGCACGAAGTGCACTCACATTGGCGAAGGTTGTCCATAATTGGGGAGGCTAGGTTACATAGTCAGCCCAACGTTGAGGATGTGCCAGTAGAGGATGCATCTGCAATGCACAATGTTGTTGAGGCTTTGTGGCGCCGTTATTCCCAGCTTGACATCATTGGTAAAGATGCTCTAGTATATAAAATAAATGAGTTGGCATTCCCAGACACAACATCAATGTGTGCACCTCCTTCAAAGGTGAGGACAAAGGGGTTGAAGGGAAAGGCATTAAAAAGTGAGAAATCTACCAAGAGGGACTTACTATGTTCCTGGTAGAGGCTTGAAGGTGAGATGGTTGACAGCAATCCTTCTGTTGCTAAGCCACGTAACAATCAGGTCAAACGCAAAAAGGTGTTGCTTTATATTCCCTACTGAGTTGAAGGAATATATTCACGATGTCATAGACATTCTAGCTGATGGGAACTGTGGATTTCATGTTATTGCCGCTGAACTTGGTCTTGGACAAGACAACTGGAACATGATTCGTATGCAGTTATATCAGGAGATGATTGAGTGCCAACAATTATATTCTGACATGTTCGGGGTTGACAGAGTGCAGCTCTTGAGAGAATCCACAATTGTCAATACCATCACAGGGACCCAACCAATGTCGAAGTGGATGACCTTGCCTGATATGGGACACATGATAGCCACTAGATATTAGCGTGTACTCGTATCTCTGTCACAATTGGGATGTGAAACATTTTTCCCACTTGTTGGTGTGCCACCCCAACAACATCCACCTATCATTGCAATAGGACATGTTCAAGGTTTACATTTTGTACAAGTAAGTATTTAGATTATGTTTCAATGCATTTATAAAATGCCAAGTTAAAAACAACAGATATTAACTTCTGATTCCAAACAGAAGTTAATATTTGTTTCAATGTCATTTATAAAAGGCCAAGTTAAAAAAAACGGATATTAACTTCTGACATTTCATATTTCAGGTGAAGTTGAAAGAAGAATGTCCTCTACCATCGACAGCACTCTAGTGGAATAGATATTGTGACCCACAGACGCGTGCTTGGAGGGTTCTTTACATTAAGAGGATTGGAGAGTATGACAGAATACGCGCCAAAAAGCAAAATGAAGTGAAGAGGATTTATATAGATATCACCGCTCCTTGATTATTGTATTTGTAAATATGCTCACGTTGTTGAATTATTTAAATGTGTTTAACGTATTTGTAGCATCTAAAATTTGTGTATTGAATGCAATTCAAATATTTACCTGACACAATGCCTTAACAGATATATATGTCACTACTAATACATAAACAAAAAGTGATAATGTCAATAATAATATAACAACATATAGTCATAATATAGCTACTAATATATATCCCCAATGTCATAATATCAAAACAAATAAATAAACACATATGTCAATAAAATCATCAAGCATCAACGTGCGTCCTCCTCTGCCTCGTCCTCTTGTATTGCTCTTGGCCCAGTAACCATCTGCCATGGCCCGCAAGCACGTGGATCCGTCGTATGTGATCATAGAGTGGGTGTCCCACACCTGTCTCGGACATCATTGATCTGCAGCATCTCTGGCTGAGGCTGAGGCTCCTCTGGATGTGGCTCTGGCTGCTCCAAGTACCATAGAGAATTCTTCGCGTATGCCTCTAGTGTCATCCACGGGTGTGAGACTCGAATATATACCAAGTCATATAATCCCAGACACAAGCCGCTGGAGAATCAACAACCTCCTAAAGCTCCTCATCTAGCAATACATGATCATAATATGTCTCCCACATCTCATCAGTAAGCTCAGGAGTCACTGTCAGGGGTGGAGGGATAGGGATGTCCTGCACATAGCCAAACTGTCGTAGAACTCGCTCCGGCCTGTATCGATAAACATTTGAACCGTAACGGATAAACCCAGAGTACATGGCTCGATCAGGAAGTGAATGATGTGCTCTGTCGTATGGCATCCACGTCACCTTCTCAGGCGTAAGGTCATCAACCTTCACTCGAAAAGCCTCCGTCCCAGATGTGGCACCACGTCCTCCTGGCCACCTAGCACCACGAGCCATAACCTCCGTATAGTCTGCTCTTTGCGTCTTTGCCCTTAATGAAGGAAAATTCTCATAAATCCAACACTGTAACAGAATAAATTATAAGTTATGTCATTCGTGTGTAAATAAAAATAACATCAGATATTCAAAGATAGAATAATATAACTTAACGATGCATACTTGTAGCAAAGAAGCAAAGGAACAGAACTGTCGATACCTCCGCCTGCTGGCAGCCCTCAGCTCATCATACATGAATGCCAACACCATTGCCCCCCATGCATATCCACCAACCTCTTTCAAGTCATGCAGCAATGGCAAGTACTTGACCTTCATCGCCCACCATGTCTTGTCAGCAAATATCATTGTCCCCAATATCAGTAGAAGGTAGTGTTAACCTTTTTTAATGGTGCTGGAAATGGTTAACTTGTTTCAGTATAGTGACTATACGTGTATCGTCCACAGGGAGCACTATGATTAATTCGATTAAGAATTAAGTTGATGAGTTGTTCAAAAACATATTAAAATTGTGAATGGCAAATAAAATAAACAATAGATAAAGAGATAATCAAATAAAATAATGAGTCACCTGGGATTGAGTTTCATTACTTCACCTTGTTTCTTTTTATGTTAGTTAAATATTATAAGAAAAGATGCATACTCAATGTCAGAAGTGCAAATCCCTTTGTCACCTGATTCTAAGACACTAGTTTCTAGAGCCCAATCCCTTGGCACTCTAGCTACCAAGTCTTGCATTAAGCAGAGTATCAAGCAATCATAAGACACTTCCATCTATCCCTAGATCCGAAGGTTTTATGAGAGTTTTTCTCCATATCCGTTTATAAACCAATTTCCCAATTGCACAAATAAACTAACACAAGGCAAAAGGTGATCAAGCTTAAACCAAGAAAAGAAGCACAGAAGAAGAACACCAATTCATAAATAATATAAACTAACAATTGAAAAAAACAAAAGACGAAGTAATTACATTCAATCCTGGCGGAAAGCTTAGCCTAGCAAGGCCATGAACTTCAAGAACTAAACCTAAGAGTATTAGAACTCTGACTAAAAGCCTAAACTTTGTGGTTTATTTCTATACAATTCAATATGATATCCCCTAACTTCTGAAAGGCTGTATTTATAGGTGTTTTGGGCAGCGCTCGAGCGCCCTCCTAGCGCTTGAGCGCTGGCATGACACGTGCTGATTAATGAGCTTAATTGCCTGGTTAATGCGTCTGGTGCTCGAGCCCTGGTGTGGCGCTCGAGCGCCAGGCTCATAACTGTTGGCAGAGAAGGATCCAATGCTCAATGGTTTTTGGCGCTCGAGCACCAGAGCATTTGCACTGGCAGAAAGGATCCTATGTTCCTCAGCTTCCAGTGCTCGAGCCTTGGTATGGCGCTCGAGTGCTGGTCTCTTATATGATCCAGCAACTTGATCTTCTTATTTTGCCTCCAAAAACACCTGAAAATACATCTCTAAGTTAGAAAATCTATTATTACCACTTATTTACTCTTAAACTCACAAAGTAAAGATAAAGGGTGAAATTATGTATAAAACATGTAATTTCTAGAGAAGATAAGTGCAAATCCTTTATTGAATAAACACACTAATTTGCACTTATCAAACTCCCCCCAACCTAAGACTTTGCTTGTCCTCAAGCAATGTATCCTAAAACAAAGAAAAACAACAAAAGACAACATGGCAAGTATGGGTTAAAGCAAGTGTATCAAACTTCAATCCTTATGATATGCATGGTAAGAGCTAAGAGAGAGACTTGTGATCACCCAATTTACAGAAACAGCGGACCATTTTATGATTTAAGTGCAAAGGAAATTGTAATCAACCATTGACAAAGGTTTACTCTCAAACCTTACATGGTGACAATTTCGTTCATTCCTCAATGTCACTTAACTTGAATTTTGTTTTTCATTTGCCATCAAACCATTTCACAAAATTGAACAATGAATCAAGAGGTCTTTTTTCGAAAGGTTGTAATGAGGCTGGGCTAGAAAGAATCTTTATTTTTCTGGTTATGCAAAACGAGTTGGAGAACATATTTACAAATATTTACAAATTTCCGCCCAACCTATTCTACAAAACATGCTCACCTCATACTTCCTTTCAAGTGTTTCTTTTTCTTCTTTTTCCAAGGCACCTTTTCTTTTCTTTATTTATTTACTTCTTTTCTTTTCTTTTTCTTTTTTCACATATATACACAAGGCTGCCCAAGAATTTTCAATCATACCAGAAACACTTGATTCTTGTATCTAAGCCAACAAAATGATACATCATTTGCATACCCATCATTCCCCCTAAATATATAAATATTTTTCTCCAACTTAAAGGTAAAGATAAAACATTCACATAGGTGTCTTAGGGTTTAAGAAAGAATTCATAGCTCAAAGTGGGTACCAACAAAAAGATGTAATTTTCATAGGTAAGCTTTTTGGCTGAAACTCAATCAAGAAACTATGCCTCTATCATTTTCAAGTCTCAATTGATCATGGCAATTACAAAATCAAACAAAATCCATTCAAGTTAACAATGAGGACTCTCATACATTTTTGTGGGATTCACTCAACATACAAGGCTAAAAAGGCTTTAACCTTGAAAATAATTTTTCACAACTCCCAATGCACAAAAATCATCTCGTGATCGGTTAACTTTCAAATCAGTATTTTTCACAATTACTCTTTTTTTTTCAAACCATGGAATATCATAAGAATTTCCATTTTTCACACCACTAAAACCAACACTTGCCATTAAAACAAAACAAAACTTTTATTTAATATATATATTTTTCATTTTTTTTTCATAAAAAGAACAAAAACTACAATATTTTATAAAAAGAAAAACAAAAAACTACAAAAAAAAAAAAATAAGAAAAACAGAAAAAGCAACATAAACCAACAGAAACTTCCCTATCAAATCAGATTAATGGGTCATCCTCCTCCAAAAAATCATTGATGTCGATGTCCCCATCGCCACCAGACTCATCCTTTTCCCCACTACCACCACTACTACCACCATTTCCTTCACCTCCCTCTCCAGCTGCCTCCCCCAGTGGAATTGGCTGGTCCCCAGGCCAATCCAAATGTGTGGCAAAAGCCTCCGGGGGTTGGAAAAATGTTTGGCCCAGCATAGTGTGCTGGGCCATCGAGTAGTGGGAGAGGTGAAGACTAGTCATCCCCCAATGTAGGCCAGCAAATTGCTTGTCATGGTGATCAAGCCTCGTGCTGATACGGCCCCACAAATCCTCCATAGTCCTCGGGGGAACTTGCGGTGGTGGTGCATGTGGTGCATTCGGATCCCTGTCCGCACAATGGTTCCGAAAATATTTCTTGTCAATGGGCTGTCGAATCTTCTGGCTACGAACAACTGGAACCCCCGCGTCTTCACATAGACTAGTGATGAGAGACGGGAATGCCAAACTCTGTTTCGTGCCACCCTTGTGCACATTGGCCCATATCATGTCGGAAATAATCCGTGCCGGGTCGACCGTGATGCCGAGAGTCTTGATACACCCAAGGAGATGGCACTCTTCAAGTGGGAGATCAGAGGGATGCGACTTTGGTCGGAGGTTGGCAAGAATAAAGGTCATCCACAATTTGGAGACCACAGTCATGTTACCCCGGAGAACCTTGTGAGGGACTCCATTCTGAGTCGTCTCCACAATCCTCCGATCCTCATAGCAAATCCTCTCTAAAGTCGTTTGGAGGTCCAAATCCCCTTGATTCCTCATTCTCGTGAAGTCATCAACCACTCCTTCACTTCTCTCATAGGCTGAGATAGGTGAAATGACTCCTCCGCCGATCTTTTCATTAATCCAGTCGGCATCATATGGCACCTGTATCCCGCTGACAGTGGACATCTTCTCACGGCTCTTGGTGTCTTTACCCCCAAAGGTGTTCGCATAGAACTCCTTGACAATCTCCGGGTCGAACTTCTCCAGGAGCGATGCAATAGACCACCAGTTGCGGAGAGTGAGCATGCCGGTGAACTCTTGGCATTCTCCATCTCGCAACTCAATCCTTCGCTCCGCAATGAAGTTCCAGTCATCAATGACCCGGAACCTCTCAGCCCTTTCCCGGTCAATGAACCGGTGGGGGTGGTCAGAACCACCACCTTGGGATGAGGAACCTCCTCTTCTCCTTTGGGGGCCTTCCTTTCGCTTTTTAGAAGCGCGTTCTTGCTCATGAGCGGGTGCTTTTCCTCGGTTCCTGTTCATTATTCAAACACAACTTCAAAATTAGCAACAAACACAAAAGCTCATCATCATCATCATGTTCACCAATACAATGTACATTTGGGTTTTAACAAAATAGGGACTATTTTCACCGAAAATTCCTTATAACCTCAAGAACACAACAACCCCAAACTTCATATTTCAGAAATATTTTATGGAGAATGTAGGTTTAGAAATTTTTGCCTCAACATGATGTTAATCAATGAAAACAGTCCATAGAATCAAAGCAATGTCAGTAAACCACCCAAACAGACATGTATTCAACACAAAAATTGCTACTCTTCATGTTATGAACCTTTCCAAATCAGAAAATCATTATAAATTGGTATGGAGAAACATGAAGAAATAGAAATGCAATACATTACCTAAACATGTTGATGATGATGAGGAACAGAAATCACTAAAAATTTGCCAAACTTGATGAATTTGGAGAGATTCGTGTGAGAAAGAGAGAAATGTGTGCGTAACAGTTGAGAGAAAAAGAGATTTTGTGAAAAGAAAACTGCTTCTGCGCTGTTTTTAAAGCCAACGCGTGACTGGCGCTCGAGCGCTAGTGCATTCATGAGCAGATCAACCGTTTCGCTTTTCTGGCGCTTGAGCGCCACTGTTGGCGCTCGAGCGCCAACCCAAAATACTTGGCAGTGAAGAAAACCTTTCAGCTGTCTCTGGCGCTTGAGCGCCAATATCTGACTCAAAATTTTTGAAACTAGCGCCAATTAAATGCCACTGGCGCTTGAGCGCCAGGTTTAAAAACTGGACAGTGAAGAAGCCTTCTTCAAATGCTCAAATTTTCAACTTTCTCACAAAAATTCTTTCAAAATTCATCAAATTTACTTAATCTATTTACACAAAATACAAAAATAAACACACAAAATTGGGTTGCCTCCCAACCAGCGCTTATTTAACGTCATTAGCTCGACGCCTGTAGCATGATTATGCTTCCTTCAAATCCATTATGGTGGTGAGCCGCTCGACGTCAACACCAAGGTATAGCTTCAACCTTTGACCATTGACCACCCAACTTTCATTTCTCACTGGGTCTTCAATCTCTACGGCACCGTAAGGCCTTACATCCTTAACCCTAAAGGGTCCGGACCACTTGGAGTTTAATTTTCCCGGGAATAATTTTACTCTAGAATTAAAGAGTAAAACATACTACCCAGGACTAAAAACCTTTTTGACCAACTTTTTATCATGATACAACTTCATTCTTTCCTTGTATATCCTTGAAGACTCATAAGCTTGGAGTCTCAATTCTTCCAATTCATTAAGTTGCATTTTCCTTTTTTCTCCAGCAGTTGTCGGGTCAAAATTGAAATACTTTAAAGCCCAATATGCCTTATGTTCTAGCTCGACCGGTAAGTGACAGGATTTCCCATAAACTAACTTAAAAGGAGTCAATCCTATGGGAGCTTTAAAAGCTGTCCGGTATGCCCACAAAGCATCATCCAGTTTAATGGCCCAATCTTTTCTTGAAACACTAACGGTCTTTTCCAGAATTCTCTTAATTTCTCTATTCGAGACTTCAGCTTGACCATTAGTTTGGGGATGGTACCATTAGTTTGGGGATGGTAAGGACTAGAAATTTTATGTCTCACCCTATAATGTTCCAAGACCTTCTTTAGTTGGGAGTTGCAAAAGTGCGAACCTCCATCACTGATGAGTACTCTCGGGGAACCAAACCTTGAGAATATATTCTTTCTCAAGAATGTCACTACCGTCTTTGCATCAGCTTTTGCACAGGGAATTGCCTCTACCCATTTTGAAACAGTCCACTCCCACCAATATATATTCATTGGTGAAAGAGGGTGGAAATGGACCAACAAAATCAATTCCCCAGCAGTTAAATACCTCTACCTCCTGCATAATTGTCAGAGGCATCTCATTCCTTCTTGTTACTCCTCCGGTTCTTTGACACTTATCACACTGCTTCACATAAATGTGAGCATCTTTAAAGATTGTTGGCCAATAGAAACCAAATTGTAATATTTTGGCTGCAGTGCGTTCCCCATTAAAATGTCCCCCATAGGGTGAATTGTGACAATGCCACAATATGCTTTTAGATTCGTCACGGGAAACACACCGTCTCAGAAGACCATCTCCTCCAATTTTGAATAAATAAGGATCATCCCAAACGAAGTAAGAAGAGTCTTTTAAGAACTTCTTCTTTTGTTGCCAAGAAAATTCATCCGGAATGATTCCTGCTGCTTTAAAATTTGCCATATCAGCAAACCATGGCCTTTCTTGTATGAGCAGCAATCGTTCATCCGGGAATTCCTCGACAATCTCTTCTGTTTCGTTGGTCCCCTCTGTGTTATGAAGTCGAGAAAGATGATCAGCCACAAAATTTTCACATCCCTTTTTATCCTTGATGACTAGATTGAATTCCTGCAGCAATAGAATCCAACGAAGCAATCTTGGCTTCGACTCTTTCTTAGTCACCAAGTATTTTATGGCTGCATGGTCAGTGTAAACAATCACTCTTGACCCTATAAGATAAGATCTAAATTTTTCCAACCCATATACAATCGCTAGTAATTCTTTTTCTGTAGTCGCATAGTTCACATGTGCATCATTAAGTACTTTACTAGCGTAATGTATTGGATGAAAAATTTTGTCTTTCCTTTGGCCTAGTACGGCACCCACCGCATAGTCACTTGCATCACAATTAAGCTCAAAGTCCAAAGACCAATTTGGAGCAACTATGATTGGGGCCATAATCAATTTTTCCTTCAGTCTCTCAAATGCCTCCAAGCACTTAGCATCAAAATTGAAGTCCACATCTTTAACCAAAAGATTACTAAGTGGCTTGGCAATCTTGGAGAAGTCCTTAATAAATCTCCGGTAAAAACCGGCATGTCCTAGGAAACTCCTGATTCCTTTAAAATTTACGGGTGGTGGAAGTTTTTCAATGACTTCCACTTTTGCTTTGTCAACCTCGATCCCTCTAGAAGAGATCTTATGACCGAGCACCAGCCCTTCCTCTACCAGGAAATGGCACTTCTCCCAGTTAGGTACTAGATTTGTTTGAACACATCTTCCTAGCACAATATTTAGATTGTTCAAACATTCTTCAAAACTTTTCCCAAAGACAGAGAAGCCATCCATGAAAACCTCAATACATTTCTCCACCAAATCCGAAAAAATGGCGAGCATGCATCTTTGAAAGGTTGCAGGCGCGTTACACAGTCCAAACGGCATACGCTTTTAAGCAAAAACTCCAAATGGACATGTGAAGGCTGTCTTTTGTTGATCTTCTGGGTTCACCAATATTTGGTTATACCCAGAATATCCATCCAAGAAACAGTAATATGTCTGGCTAGCTAGTCTCTCAAGCATTTGGTCCATAAAAGGCAAAGGGAAATGATCTTTCATGGTGGCTCGATTTAAACTTCTATAATCAATGCACATTCGCCACCCGGTCACCGTCCTTGTAGGAATTAATTCATTTTTCTCATTCTCAATGACCGTAATCCCCCCTTTCTTCGGAACCACTTGAACTGGACTTACCCACTCGCTATCGGAGATGGGATAAATCATACCAGCTTCAAGTAACTTGAGTACTTCTTTTCTCAGTACTTCTTTCATTGTCGGGTTCAATCGCCTTTGAGGCTGGGCAACAGGTTTAAAATCCTCTTCCATATGTATCTTGTGCATACAGAAAGAAGGACTTATTCCTTTTAGATCTGTCAATGCCCATCCGATTGCCCCTTCATTGGTTTTCAAAACCTCCAAGAGTTGTGCCTCTTGGTCAGAAGATAGTGAACTGTTGATTATCACTGGCTTGCCTCCCCCTTCATCTAAAAATGCATATTTCAGATGGGATGGCAACACTTTCAATTCCAGCTTATTTTTTTCTGACTTCTCCTCCTTGGATAAGTCTTCCGGGACAAATGTTATCATGGGGTCCTCTTTCAGAGTATCTAGGTCCCTCAAACAATTTTTTATTTCGACTTCCTCCAAGTCATATGAATTTTCACGAGACTTCACTAGAGCTTTTTCTAAAGGGCTAGCATTATACATTTCTTGCTTCCCTAATAGAAATGCCTCTTCCATGACATCCACCCTAGAGGCTGACTGTTTTTCCTTTGGGTGTTTCATGGCTTCCAACACATCAAACTTTACCTCATCATCCTCAACTCGTACCTTGAGTTGCCCATTATCCACGTCAATTATGACTCTTGCCGTTTTCATGAAAGGTCGTCCTAGACTTAAAGGCACCTCCAAGTCTTCCTCTGTATCCATAATGACAAAGTCAACCGGAAAGACAAATTTATCAACCTTCACTAGAACATCCTCTGCTACTCCATACGGAAATTTTAATGACCTATCTGCCAATTGGAGAGTCATTCTAGTGGGAATCACTTCCAAATCACCAATCCGTTTTACCATGGACAATGGCATGAGGTTTATGCTTGCACCAAGATCCAGTAATGCCTTCCCCACGGGAAGAGCACCAATAGTAACAGGGATAGTAAAACTACCCGGATCTTTGGTCTTGTGAGGCAAGGATTTTTGAATGATGGCACTACACCCGGCTTCTAGTTCCACAGTTTCATCTTTAAACTTCCTCTTTTTCGTCAACAAGTCCTTCATGAACTTGGCATATGTGGGCATTTCCTCCAAAGCTTCCATAAATGGTACATTTATTTGAAGCCATTTGAAAATGTCTAGAAACCTAGCATATTGACTTTCCTTTGTCTTCTTTGATGGATGAACAAGATAAGGAACATCCTTGACCTGAGGTACTCCATCCATCTTTTCTTTGACCTCAACCTTCTTTTTGATTTTTTTATTTTTTTCTTTTTCACTATTTACATTATTCTTCTCCTCACTCCTTCTTTCACCTTCCTTCTCTACTTCCTCCATGGCTACCTTTTCAATTTCTCCTTCCACCTCCTTGGGATCATGCAAATGATCCCCTATTCCTTTACCAATCTTCGTACCACTCCTTGTGACAATGGACTTGCATTGTTCTTTAGGATTCGTGGTGGTATTAGCGGAGAATGGAGTAGTGGTAAGCTCTGCCAATTGTTTAGAGATTTGACCCACTTGCATTTCAAGATTCCGGATAGACGCCTCGGTGTTTTTCTGGAAAGTTTCATTACTTTGGTGGTTAGCCAATGAATCTTGGATAAATTTATCCAAGGTGTCTTCCAATTTGATGGTCCTCTCTAACAATGGAACAAATGACAACCTATTAGATGAATTCGTTGAATTTTTCCAGTTTATTTGACCTTGTCCTTGAGGATTCTTCCACCCTTGTATTCCAGAATGGGAAACATTAGATTGAAAGGGTGAAGAAAAGAAATTTCCTCTTGACTGATTATTTACAAAATTCAACTCCTCCTCTTTTTGGCTACAAGCATGCGGACATTGAGTGTATGAATGACCTTCACCACACAATTCACATACTCCAATTTGAGCTTGTTGGTTCACTACTTGAACTTGCTGCAGCTTTGGCACCAATTGTGTAATAGCTTGACTCAAGAGCTCAATTTGCTGAGTCATAAACTTATTCTGTGCCAAAATAACATCAGAAGAATTTAATTCCAGGACACCCTTGGGTCTTGAGACTTGGCTTCTGGGTTGATGCTCAGCTCTATCACTTGCTGCCATAGAAGTGATAATTTCCATTGCAGTAGGTACATCAATGGTTTTTAATGACCGTCCAGCAGTTGCAGTAAGATGGATTGTCCATTGATGGTTCAATCCTGCACAAAATATATTCAGCTTCGCAACATCGGTCAACCCATGATTTGGGCATTTTCTCAACAACCGTTGATACCTTTCCCAAGCCTCATGAAATGCTTCATCTTCCCCTTGCTTAAAAGCAGATATTTCAGATTGCACTTGGATCATTTTAGAAGGCGGAAAAACCTTGTTAAAAAGGCTTCTTCAACCTCACTCCATGTGTTCAAACTTTGACTCGGAAGAGTCTTCAACCATTCCTTTGCATCTCCAATAAGTGCTAAATGAAATAATTTCATATAGGCATCTTCAGCACTTGCTTCATCCAAGCCCATAGTCGCTACAAGATCATAAAAGGTCTCCAAGAAATTATGCGGATCCTCATGATCTTTCCCCATAAACAGATTAGTCAAGATGAGATTATACCAATACGGCTTAATCTCCATTTGCTGAGCAGTAGGGGACAAGACAATTGCGGACCAATTCCTTGGACCTTGCAGAATCACATAGTCACCAAGGACTACAACCCTCGTCGGATTAGGAACTTCCGCAGCCATATCAAAAGTAACAGAATGTGTAGGGTTACTAGAGAAATCTGAGGAACTCTCTCCCTCCTTTTGTTCATGGTATTTAATTGCAGTCTAACAAATGCCTCGATTTCATCAATATATATTAACTTTTCTCTTTGGCTTTTGCTGCGAGTAAGCATACAACAATATTGGAACAATAGTGAGAGTTAGGTACAAATATACAAATACTTACAAAAAGAAAACTATTCATAGTTTTTACAAATCAACTCAAAACTTAAAAGAAATAAACAACTGTGCTCCCTGGCAACGGCGCCAGAAATTTTGTTAACCTTTTTTAATGGTGTTGGAAATGGTTAACTCGTTTCAGTATAGTGACTATACGTGTATCGTCCACAGGGAGCACTAGGATTAATTCGATTAAGAATTAAGTTGATGTGTTGTTCAAAAACATATTAAGATTGTGAATGGCAAATAAAATAAACAATAGATAAAGAGATAATCAAATAAAATAATGAGTCACCTGGGATTGAGTTTCATTACTTCACCTTGTTTCTTTCTATGTTAGTTAAATATTATAAGAAAAGATGCATACTCAATGTCACAAGTGCAAATCCCTTTGTCACCTGATTCTAAGACACTAGTTTTTAGAGCCCAATCCCTTGGCACTCTAGCTACCAAGTCTTGCATTAAGCAGAGTATAAAGCAATCATAAGACACTTCCATCTATCCCTAGATCCGAAGGTTTTATGAGAGTTTTTCTCCATATCCGTTTATAAACCAATTTCCCAATTGCGCAAATAAACTAACACAAGGCAAAAGGTGATCAAGCTTAAACCAAGAAAAGAAGCACAGAAGAAGAACTCCAATTCATAAATAATATAAACTAACAATTGAAAGAAACAAGAGACGAAGTAATTACATTCAATCCCAGCGGAAAGCTTAGCCTAGCAAGACCATGAACTTCAAGAACTAAACCTAAGAGTATTAGAACTCTGACTAAAAGCCTAAACTTTGTGGTTTATTTCTATACAATTCAATATGATATCCCCTAACTTCTGAAAGGCTGTATTTATAGGTGTTTTGGGCAGGGGTCTGGCGCTCGAGCGCCCTCCTGGCGCTTGAGCGCTGGCATGACACGTGCTGGTTAATGAGCTTAATTGCCTGGTTAATGCGTCTGGCGCTCGAGCCCTGGTGTGGCGCTCGAGCGCCAGGCTTATAACTCAGGCAGAGAGGATCCAATGTTCTGGCGCTCGAGCCTTGGTGTGGCGCTCGAGTGTCAGGCTCATAACTGTTGGTAGAGAAGGATCCAATGCTCAATGGTTACTGGCGCTCGAGCCCTGGTATGGCGCTCGAGCGCCAGAGCATTTGCACTGGCAGAAAGGATCCTATGTTCCTCAGCTTCCAACGCTCGACCCTTGGTATGGCGCTCGAGCGCTGGTCTCTTATATGCTCCAGCAACTTGATCTTCTTATTTTGCCTCCAAAAACACCTGAAAATACATCTCTAAGTTAGAAAATCTATTATTACCACTTATTTACTCTTAAACTCACAAAGTAAAGATAAATGGTGAAATTATGTATAAAACATGTAATTTCTAGAGAAGATAAGTGCAAATCCTTTATTGAATAAACAGACTAATTTGCACTTATCAGGTAGGCTCTAGCAGCAATCATCTGGTCCTCAACTGCCTGGCTGACCGCACGCTCCTGGATGATAGTGACCAGGGTAGCAAATCGAATGTGAGGGCCCCTAACTACCTTCACCTCAAGCTCCACAGCATAGTCTGTCATACCCAACTCAAACTGCAACATCTGCTGGGCATCCTCCTTCGTCGCCCGAACAAATGTGTAGAACCTACCATCCACAGGAAGCTTGGTGATGGCCGCCACATCATCCAAGGTCACCATCATCTCGCCAACTGGCAGATGGAAGGTAGAGGTCTCGTAATGCCACCTCTCTATGAAGGCAGCTATCAAACCCCTCTCCACCTCCTTGTAGCAACACTATAGGAGGTTGGCGAGGCCAGAGGTTTGCAACACCTGCTGCATGTAAGGGTCACAGTAATAGTGGGGAGGGCTTCAGTAGCTTCGACCCATGACTCACAACTCTCATGTGATCGGCAATCTTCCCTTAAAATACCAAACATTATTACATCAGAACAATTTCACATACAAGTTACACATATGAATATTGTGGTTAATTGCAAAATGTTCACCTGTCCATGCCAAACCCAACGAGCCTCATGCTCACGGTAGTCCACCGCCCGCAGCACTGTCGTCTCAACAGGGCAACCAGGGAATGGAGCATACTCATCAGGAATCTCCTCCTACTCGTCATCCTCCTGATGGTGCTCCTCAGCAACAACATCACCCTGATGCTGCTCCTCTTGATGGTGCTACTCCGAGTGCTGCTCCTCCTGATGTTGCTTGTCCTGAATGGCATGAGCATGTCCCAGCTCCAAAACAGCCTGAGCATGAGCTGCCTCATCATCATCTACAGGTTCCCGAGCAACCTGTCTGCGCCTACGAGGCTGAGCCGCCTGCTGCTCCTGATGTGCACGACGTGCTGATGCATGGTAGGTTGAACCACGAGTCATATCTGCACAATAATCAATTATCATCCACAACTCAGATAGCTGGTAGCAAACTTAACAAATACTGACAATGAAACAGATATTAACTTATGTAAGGAAACAGAAGTTAATATCTGTTTCATTATATTTTAAACAAAATAAGTTAAAAAACGGATATTAACTTTTGAATGAAAACAGAAGTTAATATCCATTTCACTCCCTCAAGATAAGTCTAAGTTAAGTGGAAAAACAGATATTAACTTCTGTTTCCATACAGAAGTTAAATCCGTTTAGCTCCCTCGTGATTATTCTAACTTAAGTGAAAAAACGGATATTAATCTCTGTATGGAAACATAAGTTAATATCTGTTTCAAGACTAATGCTAATTCCACGTTAAGTTTCAAAATGGATATTAACTTCTGTATAAAAACAGAAGTTAATATCCGTTTTACTTCATACTGGGAATTTCAAAAAGCAACAACACAGGGTTTCACACATCACAAAAAATACACGAAATTATACAAAAAATACCTGGATGGGTGCGCAATTCAGAGACTAAGACAACTGCAACTGGGATTTTCCTTCTCCAGTGGAATAGCAGCCGTGCGCGGTGGTTTTTCGTGGTGTAGAAAGGGAAGAACAGGAAACAAATCGTAGAGGAGAGAGAAAAGTGTGTAGTGTGCGTGAAACAGAAGTTAATCTCTGTTTAGAACTGAGATTAAGTTGAAAAACGGGGATTAATCCCCGAGCGAGCATAATTTAAGTTGAAAAACAGGGATTAATCCCCGAGCGAAAAAATTTCAAGTTTAAATACGGGGATTAATCTCCCAGCAAAAAAAAAATGGGGATTAATCCCCGTTCGTTCAGGTGGTGCGTATGGGGTCTGTTTCAAGTCAAATAACGAGGATTAATCCCCGAGCGAAGGGTAAAAATGGAAAAAAAATAGCTTCATCTGGTGAACACAGAAACCTGTGTGGTAGGCAAAGTAGCTCCCGTGTGAAAGGTGCAAACATAGGGGTAATATAGTAAATGCAGATGGTGAGATGAACCTGTCATCACTGTCCTGACGCGCTTCTCGTGACTGTGTAACTACCTTACATTCAATTTCACAATCTCCAACGTCACTCATTCATTAACATGTACTTTCTCCTCTGTTTCCTTTCTTGCCCATCGATAAAAAAGGTCTCGATTTTCGTACGATCCGAAAATGTCCCACTCGCGTTCTACTGGTTTAATATGTGGGAAAATACGGTTAATTCGTTGGTCAATTTAACCTTAAAAGTTACACATTTTTGTGGTTAAATTGATGTTGATACTTTAGGGTGAACTAAAGTTAACTTGTAGTAATAGTAAAGGGAAAAGGGATTGTCGAACCACAGGGAGCAACGTATTCTTAGATTTTTACCTAATAATTAATTATCAAACAAGAAAAACGATAAAAGTTTTGATAAAAAGGAACTAAAAACTAAAAGAAAAGAATGTAAAAAAGTAAATTGAGGGTTGAGACAACAATATTTGAGGGGTTTGGGATTGAACTTCATCAATCTCTCTCATACTTTACAATCAATTAGGGATAATTATTGATTAAATCACGATTTGATGCACACACTAAAATCACGTTAAACGATCTCTCAATTTAATGATCCTAAGAGTAGATGTTCATAAAACACAGTCTCTTGAATTAAATAAAAACACTCTCGCTTTAAGAAAAAGTGTTCGTTCGAAAACAACAATCAAGTCGATCACTATCTATCTCTAGAATAGTGGCAAGTTGAGATTTTCATTTGGTTCGGATCTAAGAAAACTTCTCTCGAAGTAGTTTAAAATCTAGAATCATGCAATAAGTGATCAAGCTAAAACAAGCATTAAGCAAAGAGATGAAAACCCAAATTGAATGAATAAACAATAACTATATAAAAGATTAATAGAGTAAGAGAGTTTGATTAATTACATTCAATCCCAAACACGAGAGTATTAGCTACTCATGGTAGCTAACGATACAAAGCAAGGTGAAGAGATGTCGCTTCAATTGTGGATCCTATGGTCTCACTAGAATCCACGCTCTCCACTCTTTCTCTCACTAAAACTCTCTCTAAAACCTCAAATATGGGGCTTCCCCAGTTCTGAGTGAATAAGGCTTTTTAAAAAGATTCCAAGTGGTTTATCTTTGCTCAAGATAAGATAAAATAATATCAGATAAGATTTCTTGAGATCTGTTTTTCCTTTTTCTTCACCCTTACAATATAAGATAAGATTTGTTAAGATTTTCTCATTTTTCTTCACTCTTATCTTCTGTGCCTTTATCTAATTATCTGCAATCCAAGAATTTAGGGATCAAATCTTATCTAAATCAATCCACAAGAAAATTATCAAACTTAATAATCAACCAACTCTCTCTCAAATTAAGATAAGTATTGAATTTACTAAATTTAAGGGAATTTAATTAAAAGATAAATATAATAACATTTAAAATATATTCAAAGTATCCACAAAATAGTTTAATAATTATCCATTATCAAACTCCCCCGACTTAGATTCTTGCTTGTCCTCAAGCAAGGAAGCCAATCAACACTCAATCAAAAATCCTAACTACATACCTGAGTCTGGTTCAAGAGAAGTCCAATAATTATCAATCATTAGAGCATCAAAAGAGATCAATCAATGAGTATATATAATGACTTCAAACCCCTAATTAAAAACAAGATTCCTTAGCACTTAAGCACAACAGAATGGGAGGAACAATAATCAATTAGCCAAGGGAATAGACTCTCAATTCTCACAAGGTAATTGTGTCGCTCAACTCCTCACTAAGTCTCCCCAACATAGATTTTGTAATTCATTTCACAATCAAACTATGTACACATGCAAAACAAAAATCAAGAGGTCTTTTTTTCATTTAGAGAAGATTCTTAGATCAAGAAGTCTCCCCCAATTAATACATTTCTCCTCCTCCACATCATTGAGATTCTTTATTGATCCTTACCTCTATTATCCTCTATTAATTTTCACATATTATCACTTTGGAAAGTGCATTCAATTTTTTTCATTATAATAGTATTACGTAACAATAGTTATAAAAATTTAAATGTTAAATTGATACAAAAATACCTTTTGAATTGGAAAAGGTAATAATAATCTACTTTTAAAGTTTTAACTCATTCACCAAAAAATTAAGAAACCACCATATCATAAATTTGAGTATTTATTTTATACAACATACATTTGCAAAAGAATGTTGTAAATGAACAAAAACAATAATTTTTAAGATTTAATTAACTTTATTTTGTAGTATATTTTTTTCAAATGTTACTGTAAATCAATTATGTTATAGTGACATATATTTGTTTATTTTATTTTTTAATATTCAATCAGACACTAAAAACCAAAAAAGACTACATGACTAATCGCAAAAAGGCGATTCCATTAGCATCCTCTCTTAATAGAGGAATTAATATAATGAGCTCTGATTTTTGTATTTATAATTTTCTGTACTCAATGTAGTACTGGGTATGCGGTGGCCCGCCCCGCCCCGCACCGATCCGCGGATAAACGGACCAACCCGTATAAGCCCGCATGTTAAATGGACCGATGAAATCATGGCCTGCGTCCGCCCCACAAATCTGCGGGCTACCCGCGGGCCTCGCATAAGCTTTTTTTTTTGTTTTATTAATCTAATTTTTTGGGGTTTTTTTTAATAAAAAGGCAACTTTTTTTTCTTCTAAATGTAATTAGATGGGTTGAGTCACATACTCACATATTTGATTTGCCCAAAATGCTTGGTGGGTTGGGTAACATACTCACATGTTTGATTTTTTTTAAAACCCAAATGAAAGTGATGAATTTGTGAGCCAAAAAAAGCCTATATACACACTTACGCGGGTACCCACATAACCCGTGGAGCCGCGGATTTGGCCCGTTTAACCCGCGGATAAATGAGCCGGTCCGCTTAAGCCCGCATGATAAACGGTCCAGATTTTTGGTAGCCCAAACCCGCGTAACCCACCAACCCGCGGATCGGCCTGCAGGCCCCAATCCATATACCCAGCTCCAACTCAATGTACTTATTGGTTACGTACGTTGAAAAAAATGATTACGTTAGTTTTTTTTTTTGTTACAGTGTTTTTCGGATTTGGTGGTTACACATGTAGAAATATGTGGTTACAATGTAAAAATAAAAATTCAACAAAACTTTTACGTGTGTATCCAGATATTTTAATGTATGTAACCATGAGTACAAAGTGAGTACGAAAAAAAAATTTCTAATATAATACATATTGGGACTATTTGAGATTATCCTATATGATCTAAATGTTCATTATGAGGTAAACATGATAACATATTAGCATAACGATTTGCCTCAAATGATATTTAATTTATTGAAAGTGTCTGGAAAGTTCTTGAAAAGGCAAAACCAACTTTGGAATATATCACTCTAAATATGTCGTTAATTAAGAAGAGTAGGAGCTAAATGACAATTGATATGAATCGTAAAAATTAAATGTAACAAGATGGAAAGTGATCTTACTCTATTTAAAACGATGGTCGATTAGTTCAAGTCCAAAAGAAACACAACATGGAACACATGGTATTACGAAAAAAAAAACATATAAATAAATAAAATAATAAATAATGAGCCTTACGTGAAATTCACAAGTCTAGCTTGTTATATTTATTGATGTCGTTTCTATTATAACATGATATATATTCATTTTAACAATTAGTGAACTTTTTAGATTCTTAGGTTAGAAAGATTTTCAATTATTGTATGTTTCAAATAGATCTCTTGAATATATATAACAGTTGAAAATGGTACAAATTGATCTTTGACATTTAGAAATTAAAAAACGTACATATATAAAATAGTCCTAGGTTTTTGAAGAAATTCATTTTAATAATCTCTATATTTTTTAAATAAATTCAATTGTATATAAACTTAATTCAATCATTCAATAGATTCTAAATACAAAGTGTTAATAAATTAAAATAATGAACCATATACTATCATCATGAAAAATAAATGAGACAGATATTAGAAATATGTTCTCCCTTTATTTCTAAGTGAGAAACATATGCATATATAAGAAGTCAAATGCTCCGGTTTACATCATTTTCAACAATTTGAGATATTCATTTCAATTTTTATATCAGGTTTACATAATAAAAAACTTCTGAATTTATTTGCACTGACAAATATCAAGAACAAAAATGCATCATTTTAAAACTTTTGGGGACCTAATTGAAACAAATCCAACGTGTCACGTTGGTCTTCCGATAACAATGTTAAAACGATAGTCATATCAGGGACTTTTTGTATTACAAAACAAAAAATTAGAAATTTCCTTCCCACCACGCAAAAAGTCCAACACGAAATTGCATGGCTTTTAATTAAAATGTTAAGAACTAAATAATATTTTTTTTTATTTATGCGCAAATAAACTTGTTCAGATATAATTTTAATAGTGAAGGAAATACAAATGCATAATTTAAACGATAACATATCCTCGTAAAAAAAAAATATATTCCATTTTAATTTTTTTCTGTTAATGGTATTCTTCGAAACGTAAAAATCAACGAAATAAAATTTACCTGTTTTATCCATCTTAACAAAATATTTTCGATACACATGCATGACTATGATTTAAACCCTAGTCATTATATTTAAAAGGACAAGTTATTTACTAATTAACTGTATCATAGTTATTTATTAATCTACTCTCTATGTATATCAATAATCCTCTATCACTCACATGTAAGCAATAATTTAATTAAATTAAATTTTTTTTAAAGGTTAAAGTGCGTTTACAGGAGTACGAACCGAGGATCGGCTATTCAAAGCAAGTCTCATCAGCCATCCAACCAAGCTGTTGGATACAATAATTTAATTTAATTAAGATCAATTATATGAAACTAGAACACCGATAAAACTGATAAAAACTTATACGTTAAAGACATCGTGATTCGGGATTAGCCTGCACGTAGAGCTGAAAAGCGAAGTTTTCTCTTGCCTATTCACACTATCTCAGTATCTAGGTTCTCAATTGGGCAAACTTAAAGAGTAATTTTAATTTGTCAGTGACGGCAAAATGGACTTAGCCTCACTTATTAATAAAACCTTAGGCATCATCCATCACGAGCCTAGTGATTTTGGCCCACACTTTCTCCCACACCGATCTGAACTAAGGGGGCGTTTGTTTCCAGGTTTGAAAATACACTCCCGGATATTTTATTCCCAGGAATACATTCCCAGTAATGTTTATTCCCAAGTATTTTAAACAAGTTGTTTGGTTTTTAATTTTTATTCCTATGAATCTTTTCAAGAAATTTCAATAACATTTAAAATTCATTTGATTTACAAATTACATGTAATAATTATGAAAATATTTTTATTGCATATAATATTATTTACTTATTTTAATTATTTAATCAATAAAAAAGTAAAAGATAACAAGTAGCCGAACAACAATGTAATACAATTATAAAAGTTAAGTAAAAAAAATATATACAATGAATTAGATACATAACATTGACAATTTAGTTAGTTTCGAAAAATAAAAAATATTTTCAAACATCTTATTTTTGGTAATATATATTTCTAAAAATGTGTATTTTTTGAGCATTTTATAAGAGAGTATTTAGCATAAATTAACATCATTAGAAATATTTTTTGAATTTTAAATAAAGAATTCAAAAAAGAAAAAAAAATTGTGGTTACAAGTTATTAAATACTCCCTCCGTTCCTATTTAACTGTCCGAAGAGAAAAAAAATCTTGTTTCTAACCTTATATTTAATTGGAGGCTAATCAATGTCACACTATCCAACCAATCAAACAATGAGAGATAAAGAGTATTATGGAGAGTTTAAAATTTATTTTGAGAAAAACTATAACAATTATTACATTTCTTAATATGTGTGATTTTCTCTCTCCGGACAGTTAAATAGGAACGGAGGGAGTACAAAATAACTACTTATATTCCCATGAGAAAGTAACTTACCCACCTTTCACTATGGGAATGGAGATTATAGAAAATACAAAGGAAAAATATTTTCGAAAATAAAAGATGTTTGGGAATCATTTTTCAAACCTGGAAACAAACTTAAGAATCTTACATTCCCAAGTATACATTTCCGAGAATATTTTTCTAAACCTTAAAACAAACGCTTTCTAAATGTTCAAAGCCCAATCAATTGATCACACAGTGGGCTTAGTAATATCATCTAGTAAATCATAATAATATTAACCCGTTTTTAAAAAAAAAAAAAAAAAAAAAAAAAAACAATTAATTACAACTTATGTAAGATAAATCTAACATCACACACATAGAATTGGACAATATACATGGACACTAAAAGCAAAGATAGATATGCTAATGTTTATCCACGTATATTAAACAACATATATCTCATACTATATTAGCCAGCGTTTGTGGATGATTCCAATTTCCTTGTAGCTTCTATATAGTCAAATAATTCAACCTTATTCTAACATATCTTTCTTAAGTGTTATAATAACCCATTTTCAATGAAGACAAACTTTTACTTTGGTATTTCAGTCCCTCCCTCTCTCTTCTTCACCTATTAATACCGTTTATTCTCATAGTTATTCCCTCCTTTTGGCTACTACCCCTTTCTAATTTTCTCGAGTTTCTTGAAAAAAAAAATGGTGAGGAATCACCACAATAAGAAGAAACAAAGGGTAGTAGTGGAAAGTCATGAAGATTATATCACCAAACTTCCCAATACCTTATTGTGCAACATTCTTTCTTTTCTCATAGTTAGAGAAGGTGTGAAAACTAGTGTTCTCTCTTCTAAATGGAGGCACATTTATGCCAATCCAAAAGACCTAATTTTAGATGCCGAGAACATATTAAAGAATGAAAATTATACGGATATAAATATTTCGCACCTTAGCGAGGTCATAAGGTACGAAATCAGAACGAGGAGAGCTCGTGTTTTTGTGAATAATGTCAACCACTATCTGTCACGTGTTACGAATGTCAACAAGATTGACAAATTAAAGGTTTCTTTCACGTTTTGCCGTGACGGCTATGGGTCCAGTGATCTTGATGACTGGATCCATTTCGCCGTTAACAGAAACGTTGACGAAATCGACCTTTGTTTGTTGGAAAAGAACAACCGGCAGCAGCCTAGTGCTCCAATTGATGGCCCCTTTTACATTTTCCCATGTGACATCATTTCCAATGAAAATGCAAGTGGTTTCAATTTCAACTTCAAGCCATGTATAAAACGCATGCGTTTAGAATATTGCGTACTTGCGCCGAAAAAATCCTTTAACACCGGTTTTAGTGCAATCACTAAATTGGAGCTATTGAAAGTGGATTTAAAATTGGAAGAGAACATTCAGAACTTGTTGACCAGTTGCAACAACCTTGAAATGTTGACTTTTTCAGAATGTTACAATATCGAAACCCTAGAGATAAGATATCCAATTTGCCCCAAATTGAAGTACCTAAACATGAATCTATGCCAACAGTTGAGGGCAATTTCGGTAAATTGCAACACATTGGAGATGTTGGAGTACGTTGGGAGCAAAATTAAGTTCGTGTTTGATGCACCGAACCTCAAAACAGTGTTTTGTCGCATAAGTGATTCTACCGCGTGTAGTAGTAATAAAGAGATTTGGCCATTCTACGGTCTCCCAATTGTGCATCCACAACTTGGAAATTTGATCATGGAATGCAGTTGCTACATGGTAGGTGGAATTTTCAGCATACACACTTTTGTGAGTCTTCATTCTCTTGTCCTTTAAATTGAGAGGTTACAAGGTATGCTTGAGTTTTTTATGTAAATTTTGTAACTCTAATTGGTGGCACTATCCGCACCACGCTCTTTTTTCATTTTATCATACTTTGCTTAGTTATCGGACGTACTTTTACATACACACCTTTGTGATGAGTTTTCATTCTCTTGGTGGCATTATTGGCGCCACACTCTTTTATAATAAAACCATACTTTGCTCGATACTTAGTTATTAGACATATAGAAATTTTTGTTTTAATTGGGGTTTGTTAGTAGGCGAGGCTTTTATTAACTACTGGTAACTAGTTACTGGACAAACTTGTGATGCGCCAAAAAGTGCATACGGAGACTAGTGGCAGTCATTGTGTGTGTTATTTGATTTTGTGTTAGTAAAATTAATTTTCGAAATTTTTTTCTTTTTTAAAAGCAAGTTTAGAGTAAAAACATATATTATACAATTTTCAACCCAAACTCAAAATCAACATCTCCTTCCTTTTTGTAAAATCAATTTTAGGTAGCTAAAATTAATTTTAGAAAGAAGCTAACACAAAACTAAATAGTCATTTTACTTTTACCTCCCAAAATCAACTTTGGGATCTCAAGCAGCTCAATTCTAAGGGCGATTGTAACAAATTTTTTTGTTATAATAATACAGGAATATATTGTTTTTGGTAAACATTCTTTCTTTTTTTGGTTGAAGTACAGGATATTGATATTTCAAACATACTGGTATTACCTTCGTATTCTTTGTATATTTTGTATTTCATATATACTTTTTAACAAAATTTATTATTTTAAAGATTTTTATTCGTATCTTTAGGAAAAGTCTCACTTTACAAAAACATTATTAAAATGTTCAAAAGAATATACTTTTTAATTAAAATCATATTTCAATATATTTTTGAAATCATTTTTTCTGAAGTCTTGGTTTCTGTTCTACATTAATTATTGATTTTTCTAAGCTGCACAACTATTACACATGATAAGAATATCAAAATAAAAAAATGTAAATAATAAATGTATATTAAATACAAAATTTAATTAATTTTTATTTTTTTCCTATAAAAAGTTTTTAGTTTAAGACATTTAACATGTGAAATGTTAACAGAGGTTAATTATTTTGGGTTGTGATAAAAAGTGGAACAAAAGCAATCCCCACTCATGAATTGGACTCGTGCTTCTATATATGTATAGAAGAGTTTTGTTAATATCTCTTTTATATTTTTTATCTTAGTGTAAATCGATATAGTGACTTTTTGTTTTACTTATCGAATTATGGTTCTATTTAAAAAATGCCATACTTTTGATATATATATTTTTTTAGTGGGGTTCTCTGTTTTAATTTTCAGAATGAGGCTATGGCAAAAGGATGGCCCACATTTTCAAATTTAAGAAATCTAGAAATTATGAAGTCGGCCATATTTCGACAGGACCTCCCATGGATAGTGAGAGCTCTGAAGGCATGTCCAACACTCAGAAGACTACACTTTCATGTAAGTTTTACTTCAATTTAATTAGAATTAGGTTTAATTGTATTTTTTGTTTTCTAAGTTGTTGTGTGTTTGAATTCGAAGTTGTGCGAATTTCATTCCCATAATGTTCAAGTTGAGTCTCTCAGTCACTTTTCGATTGATATTAGAGCTTAGGTTTAGTGTAGTATTTTTTGGCCTTCTCTGTTATCCTAAAACAAAAATTTACAAAACTTATTTATTCAAAAGTTAATTTTAGTGATGATGTGATCCTTGGCTATGTCGAGGACATAAACATAAATGTGATGGTCTCGCGATGAAGCTGATCAAGCTCTGGCAGCCGCATCGGTGGGGGTACATGCATTCACATTCCGACGCTCAAGTCAGCGGAGGAAGTATCAAGGATATTTTAGGGTAGAGAGAACTTAGTTGTGGAAGAGTTTTATGCTTGCCTTTTATAGTAGTGCCCCAATTCTAGGGTTTTGGGGGTAGTTCATAAGTTTTGGGCCCAGGCTTGAATCCTTAGATGATGACCTGCGTACAGAAGCTGGGTAGTGTGGGGATAACAGCATCGGGCATGGCTGTACCGTTTGTATTATTGTCCTATTTCAGGATGATTGAGAGATATGGAAATGTCACCTTCTAATTGCAGGATATCTATGTCCAGCGAGATACTGGATGATAATGCGGGATGGTGTCCTAATGCGAGATAGTCCTTGGGTGAGATCTTGAACAAAGAGAAGGTCGGCTAAGGTTCCTGGGCAAGGCACATGGCCTTATAATGGGGAGTGGAATGACCTAAATAACCTTAGCGGGATGGTATCCATAACAAGTGAAGGAAAATCTAACAAGGAGAGCTCATTGAGAAGTTAGAATTCAAATCATGCATCTACTTCTCTTAAAAGCTTCTCGATCTTAAAATCATTTAGAGTTTCCACATCTTTGGTTTCAATTATATGGACCATCACACTCAAGAGAATCATATTCCTTTATAATAAAAAGAGTGTAGCCCAAGAAAAATAGGGTCTTTCATCAACTTAAATCGCAAAACATTAAAATATTATCTAAGAAATTCATTACTTTTTGTTAATTATAATTTAAATTTTGACCACTACTAAAGCTACCATACCTCTTCTTGCTTCACCGCACACTTAATTTTTTTCAAAATTACCCGATCTTTTAAATTAAAATCCGACCAAATTTTGTTCTAACCCATATGAAAACGCTTTCTAAAATTCATTTTTGCTTGTATTATAGAATTTTTTAGTTATATTGGATTCTAAAGTCTAATTTTAAATCTATTTTTATATCTACTTTTACTTAGATATTATTTAATAATTATATTTAATAAAATTCTAAGCTCTCTAAGTTATACTATCTACCAAATTCTAAAATCCAAGCAAAAACAAATTTTAGAATTTGTACGTTTTAAACTAGATTAGGACAAAACTCACTCATATTTTAGATTCCAAACAAAGGTTAAAATTTGAAAAAATAAAACATGTAGTGCATCCAAAGGCGGTGTGGCACATTTAATTGGGCTACTACTTTGCGCACCATATGTTCACTTGGAATTGAAGTTCCAGTAGATAAAATGTTGTGTCATTTGAAAATTGAGTTTCAATTTTTTTACTACCAGAACATAAGTTCCGGACTAACGTGTAATGCGTCCAAAAAGTTTGTGATGCATGTAGTAGTGGTTGTTTATTTGTTGACTTCCGGTCTTATATTTATTTCAATCTAATCTAAATATTTTTTTATTTGCAGTTAAGGACCTATTTTCCAATCGAAGAGTTAAGGGAAACAATTTTGCCACCAAGATGCCCACATAATCATCTAAAGGAAGTGGTGATAACCGGAATTACCGGTCACTCAAGTGAGATTAAAATTGCAATTTATCTTCTACAGAGTGCAAATTTTCTTGAGAAAATGACAATTGACCCACGTCCAAGAAAGTACCTTGGCAATGGAAAATGGGATTATTTAGAAGCTTGTGAAAGTTGGAGCAGGATTGGGAGGCAAAAGGTTCATGAGCTTCTAAAAGAGAAAACAGTTAATTCAACTGCGGAAATATTGATCATGTAGCGTGTTTGGCTTCACGTTTAGACAGACTAAATACAAATCCAAAACGTGAAAGTCATGCTTAGTTGGGTTCATGTTTACCCTATCGTAAATGAAACCAAACAAACACGCTGATGAAAAACACAAAAGTGATGCAGGAACATGACAAGAATGTAACACAAGAACGAATTAATAATGTATGTGTCATTGCAGGTACCCCACCATTGCTGCTACTAGAGCAAGTATAGCTAATATATATATATATATATATATATAGGGACAATAAGGCAGGTGTCAACTTTCTGGTTAAAAATAAGTACCCTGAATTTTAGTGTAGCTGAGTTGCAATTACTTTCAAAGTGTGCATTTTGATTTCATATACTTTTTGAAATATGCACTTAAGTACAAAAAAAGTCACATTTAGTGACAGTTTTGATCAGATTAGCGACGGCATTAACCGTTACTAGTGTGATTTTTGTACTTATGTGTCAATTTCGAAAAGTACATCGGACCAAAATACATATTTTGAAAGTAATTGCACTCAGTACAGATACCCTAAAGTTTAGGTTACTTATTTACTTTTTAGCCTAAAATTTTTAATTTGAGGATTAGTATTATATTTAGTGCTATGCAATAAAAATTGTAAAATGTAAAAGGACACTATAGGACCCCTGAGTTCAGTTGAACAAAAGGGAGTTCCCCCAAACACTTCAATGAAATATGAAATATGTTTCTCTTTTGGTTTTTATTTTTTGATATTCATACTTACTAATCATTGTTCGTTAAACCTGAAATTTCTCTCAAACACTTCACTTCTGAGGACTAAGCGCCTCATACATGAAGTGTTCAGAGAAACTTCAGGAGACAACCAACATGTATTAAATTTTCTGAGTCATGCATGCTTGTTTCAATGCTTAACAATGCACACTGGAGAATTGTATTTATAGAGGGGAGAAATATTAATATGTTGAAAGAAATTGATTAATCGTGGAGAATTGATGTGAACATGGTGAAATTTAACCAAGTGAAGATTTTGTAAATAGTACTAATCCTAGTCAAGGATTTGTGCTAAGAAGGAGACACTGAAGAGATTATATTCTAAGCATCAAAGATAGCAGAAGATCTGTTCTCAATCTTCTCTTTCTGTCATTTTCGTAGTAGTCATGAAATTTTGTTACTCACCACAACTAATGTTTTAAATTGCAGTTGCTGTTGTGATTGTTGCGATTGCGGCTAATGTGACTACTGCAACACGTATTGTAATTGTCGCGATGTGAATATTTTTACATGTGCACAATATACCAAAAAAATCTATTTAACTAACCTATAAGTAAAGAAGTGCAAAGACAACAACTTTTTATGACTTTGAGGCCTTCGAGTGTTAGACCATGGAGCGATTTTTATCTTAAACTTCTGTGCATGCGCGGTAAAGATTCTAAATTTTGAGTGAATAAAGTTGAAACAAAATACGATGGTGTTGTTCCAACTCCATTGCATTAAAAATGATACCCATTGCGGTCAAAACACATTTTAATATGATTTAATTGCAGTTTTTTCGGCGATTCGAAACTATACTGCAATCGCGGTGCAATGCGGTTGCTGGCATGGCCGTGTAAGAAAAATATGTCTCATGTAAGTTTTAAATATTAATATTGTGTTTCATACCATTCCTAATTTATATTTCCATTAACAACACAAATATGGATCTTGAGAAGTCATAGTTTTCACTAACAAGAATAGATAGAAATGCTAACCTTTCTCCATGCTGTGAATTGATAATTGATATCTTCAAACGCCTTAAAACAAATTCAGAAACATTTATCTACCTCTTGGCCTCTCTTTATTCGCCTCTCGTAATTGATGGAAATATATATGGAGACAAACTTTTATAGGCAGAGATAGTTATTTCGTTTCTTGTCATTGCACTCCTATTTATTGTTGCTCCCATCAAGCAATTGGAAATCATCAGACCCCTTCCCAAGAGTCGCATCCCTTCATTAAGCAAGAGTCATGTCTCTTCATTTGAAGAGTCATGTCTCTTCATTTGAAGAGTCGTGTCTCTTCATAATTAAATTACATTTTATTTGCCACTTACATGAGACATATTTTTCTTACATTCTCCCACTTGGCTCATGTGATAAAAAAATGCTCTTTTATGATTTAATAACATTGTCAATAATAATGCGCATAACTTAAGATACATTTGCATACTGTATTGCAAGTCATATATAAGAAATAAAACTAATAAGAGTCATGGCGGTTGTATATCATTGATTCGACATAGTCCCTTCCATGTACTACTATACTAGCCTTTTATTCTTAACATGACACCTTAAATGGGAAGCATTTCAATATAACAATAATTTATTTTCAATACCATAATTTGCATGCATAAAATTGAAAATAAATAACTCAGAAACTTATTCTTTAAAGAGCTCAGAGTGTTAAACTTATATAAGAGCTTTTAAATAATTACAATAATGTTCAATATTTGTTAGCAGACAAATGCCCATACTTTCAACATGACCAGTAAATGTTTTGGGCGGTAACCCCTTTGTCAATGGGTCAGCAACCATAAGTTCGGTGCTAATATGCTCTATTGACACTCTTTGTTTCTGAACTTCTTTTTTGACGAAAAAATATTTCAATTCCATATGTTTAGCACCTTTAGAATACTTGTCGTTCTTAGAGAAGAAAACTGCTGCGGAATTATCACAATAAATTTTCAGTGGTCGGGCAATACTGTCGACAACCCCAAGTCCTGAAATAAAGTTCTGAAGCCATTTAGCCTGAAGCATGGCCTCAAAGCATGCCACAAATTCAGCTTCCATAGTCGATGCAGCAATGACAGACTGCTTCGTACTTTTCCATGATATAGCTCCTCTGGCTAACATAAATAAATAACCAAATGTGGATTTTCTTGTATCTGCACATCCGGCAAAATCTGAATCTGTATATCCCACCACCTCAAGATGATCGGATCTCCTATAAGTAAGCATATGATCCTTTGTACCTTGCAAATATTTCAGAACTTTCTTTGCAGCTTTCCAATGTTCTATACCAGGATTACTTTGATATCTTCCTAACATTCCTACCGCAAAGCTAATATCTGGCCGCGTGCAAGTCTGAGCGTACATTAGGCTCCCAACTATGGATGCATATGGAATTGCTTCTATTTGCTTCCGTTCCAAATTATTCTTTGGACATTGCATAAGATTGAACTTGTCTCCTTTTTGAATTGGAACAGGGGATGCAGAGCACTTTTCCATTCTAAATCTCTATAATACTTTATTTATATATGATTTTTGAGACAAACCCAACAGTCCCTGTGATCTATCACAGAATATTTCTATTCCAATCACATAGGTTGCCTCACCCATATCTTTCATTTCAAAATTACTAGAGAGAAATTTCTTAGTCTTATTCAAGAGACCAAGATCATTAGTTGCAAGCAAAATGTCATCAACATATAGAATCAAGAAAATAAATTTACTTCCACTGACCTTTAGATATATACACCGGTCAACAATGTTTTCTTTAAATCCAAAGGACACAATAGTATTATTAAACTTAAGGTACCATTGTCTAGAAGCTTGCTTAAGTCCATATATTGATTTCTTAAGTTTACACACCATATTTTCTTTTCCTTTTTCTATGAATCCAATTGGTTGATCCATATAGACATCTTCTTCTAAATCCCCATTTAGAAAGGCAGTTTTCACATCCATTTGGTGTAACTCCAAATCATAATGAGCCACCAATGCCATGATAATTCTAAGAGAATCCTTTTTAGAGACTGGTGAAAATGTCTCTTTATAGTCAATGCCATCTTTCTAGTAAATCCTTTTGCAACTAGTCTGGCCTTGTAACGTTCTAAGTTACCGTGAGAGTCACGTTTGGTCTTAAAGACCCACTTACAACCAACTCTTTTGCAACCTTGAGGTAACTCAACAAGTTCCCAGACTCTATTCTGCTCCATGGATTTTAACTCATCTTTCATGGCATCTAACCATTTATCAGCATTATTATTATTCATGGCTTGTGAAAATGTAACTGGGTCATTTTCAATTCCTAAGTCCATTTCAGACTCTTGTAGATAAACCACATAATCATCAAGAATAGCAGATCGTCTTATTCTTTGAGATTTTCTTAATTCTATTGGTTGTGGTTCTTCTACTTCAGGTTCAATTGCTTCAACTTCATTGTGATTAATGCGATCATTTATTTGTTGCTCTTCATGGTTATTAATTGGTTGAGTAACTTGAGGAACAACAACTTTGTTAGAGATACTAGTCAATGGGACTTGCACTCTCATTTCTTGAATTTCCACATTACATGGTGTTTCGCTCCCACTAATTTCACCATCCTCAATGAACCTGGCATTCCCAGTTTCAATTATCCTTGTAGTGTGGTTTGAACAATAAAATCTATACCCTTTTGACTTTTCAGGATAATCGATGAAATAACCACTGATTGTCTTCGGATCCAATTTCCTTTTCTTGTGTGTTATAATATCTAACTTCTGTCAGGCATCCCCAAACATGCAGGTGCCTCAAACTGGGTTTCCTCCCTGTCCATAGTTCAAAAGGTGTCTTTGGAACTGCCTTACTAGGAACCCTATTTAATAAGTACATGGCAGTTTTTAGAGCGTAAGTCCACAAGGAAATGGGTAGAGAAGAATTTCTAAACATACTCCTAACCATATCTAACAAGGTTCTATTACGCCTTTCTGATACACCATTTTGTTGTGGTGTACCTGGCATTGTGTATTGTGCACATATGCCACGCTTTTCAAGGAATCTAGAAAACGGACCAGAATGTTGTCCACTTTCATCATATCTTCCAAAATACTCACCAACTCGATCAGACCTAACAATTTTAACTTTTCTGTCCAATTGCCTTTCAACTTCTTCAATGTAAATCTCTAATGCATTTACAGGTTGAGATTTATCATGTAGCAAATAAACATAACCATAACATGAATAATCATCAATAAAGGTGATAAAGTATTTTTCTTTGTTGAAAGCATTAACATCGAAGGGTCCACAAATATCAGTGTGTATAATTTCAAGAAGCTGAGTGCTTCTTGTGGCTCATTTCTTTGTATGTTTTGTTTGTTTTCCTTTAATACAATCCACACATATGTTCATATTAGTAAAATCTAATTCTGGAAGAATTTCATTCTTTACTACTCTTTGCATTATTTCCTTGGATATATGACCCAAGCGTTTATGCCACAAGTAAGCAGAACATTCATCCACTAAATTACGTTTAGTGTCAACTTTATGATGCAAGGTCAAAAGTGTTTCAGCAAAAAGATTATCAAGATTTAACTTGTATAATACATCACATAATATACCACTACCAATTAAATGGGTATGCTTAAATAAACTAAAACTTTCATTTCCAAATTTAAAAGAGTAACTAGTTACATCAAGTTTAGATAAAGAAACTAAATTTCTAGAAATACAAGGTACATAAAGAGTTTCAAATAAATCTAAATGATGTCTAGTGTTGAGAATCAAACGATAAGTCCCAACAGCTTCTACTGGAACCTTCACTCTATTCCCCATAAAGACAAACTTTTCATTTTGCCTTGTAGTTCAGGTCGTAAGGAATCCCTACATCGTATTAGAAACATGAGTTGTACATCCAGAATCAATCCACCAAGTATTATAAGGAACTTCAGCCAAGTTTGATTCAAAACATACATAAGCTTTAGGCTTACCTTTCTTCTCGAACCAAGCTTTGCGTTTTGGACAATCCTTTTGGAAATGTCCGTTCTTTCTACAGAAATTACATCTGTTTTCATGATGTTCCTTCTTGTGTATTCCAGAGGAAGAAGCCTCAATGGTCTTTACAGGCCCCTTTCCTTTTCCATCATGTTTCTTGCTTTTCTTTCCAGCCCTTGATGATTCACATAATTGAGGGAATGATTTCCTCGATTCTTGAGTCTGGTTTCCTCCTAAACTAGCATGCTGTGCAATTCATGCACATTCCACTTATCTTTCATAGTGTTATAGTTCATTTGAAAAGGACCATACTTAGATGGTAATGAATTCAAAATGAATTGTGTAAGGAAATTCTCATCCACCTCCATTCCTAATGACTTCAGTCTTGCTGCAATATTTATCATTTTGATAACGTGCTCATGCATAGTACAAGAACCATCAAATTTCATGGTGGTTAACGTACTCATAAGTGTCCCTGCAATAGGCTTATCAGCAGTTTGGGATAGCTCTTCCACAAATTTAATCATTTCTTTAGCACTTTCAGTTTCTAATATTGCTAGCGATACTCATTTGCATATACATGAGACTCAATCTGTTTGACTTTTCCCAGTTTTTATAATGAACTTTTTTTTCTTCAGTGCTAGAATTGGTAATAGCACTTGGTTTCTCTTCTCTAAGAGCCAAATCCAAATCCATTACCCCAAGGTAAAATTTTATTTGCTCACGCCATTCAGAGAAATTACGACCATTAAAAACTGGAAGAGTTGAGAAATGTGAATTCATAACAACAGGTATTGCATACAATAAAAGTTTAAAATATTAATGCTTTGAGTTTCATACAATGTGCTTAACAGATTCAGAACACAATTTCATTCAATGTACACCAATGTTTATCTTTGGATAATCTATCAATGCACAATGCTTAACATAATGATGCTAACGAATATTTACATAATCATGGAAAAAATATATGCAACAATTAAAATATTTATTATCTTTGGATATATAAATATAATTAATAGGGCATCTTCATTACCAACATTCATGTTCATTATTTATAAGAATAAACAATTAACCTTTGGGCAATTCAGAACTATCTTATAATAATGAACTTATCAATATATCCATAAACAAGTTCATAGCATCAAAAATTGGATAATTGAATTATGATTATAAAATTTGGAATTTCAACAAACATAAAGATTTAATCACTTTGGCAATTAAAATCTTTCCTTATATTAATTCCAAAATCAAGTGTTGTTGTTGTTATTATAACAATCATAATCAGTAATTTCATAGTGTCCTAGTTGTTAGTAGTTGCTATGTAAACACATAATTACATATAATTCTCTAAATAAAATATAACTTAAGAAAGATTCATATATGCAACATGCATTTGTATTCAAAGATCAACATGAGAATAGAAGAATTCACTTTAATAAATCATCAAAATTATGCAACGGAAAATAAGCCATCAAATACCAATAATAATTTTAAGGCATGATTCATACATCAAAATCAATCTTTAATGGAAAAACTACAAATTCTCAAACTAGTACTCTGATACCACATGTAAGTTTTAAATATTAATACTGTATTTCATACCATTCCTAATTTACATTCCCATTAACAACACAAATATGGATCTTGAGAAGTCATAGTTTTAACTAACAAGAATAGATAGAAATGCTAACCTTTCTCCATGATGTTGATTGATAATTAATATCTTCAAACGCCTTAAAACAAATTTAGAAACTTTAAGTCATAGTCTTTCCAGCTATAGATTTGAGTACGCTCAAGATGCATGTACCAACTCAAGGCTGCTCCGTCCATACTATTTTGAAATATGTGGATCAGAAGCGGGTCATTTCGTGCATGTGATGTCATTTTTCTACAGTACATGGTAAGATGAGATTTCAGACAACTTGTGCCCTTGTGCTTGTGAAACTCAGGTGCTTTGAATTTTGGAGGGATAACTATGTCAGGAACTAAGCAAAGATCTAAAGCTGCTCCGAAGCCATAATTATTGCCCTCGACAACCCGTAGTCTCTCCTCAAGACTTTGTAACTTTTCTTTAGATTGAACCCTTTCCAATTCCCTATGTATTTGGTGGGAACTCAAGATCAACGGGTTCCCTGGGGTGCCCAGGTTATTGGGTTCAGGCTGGGAAGCGCTTGGTTGATTTACTGCGGCCGTTCTTTGGTTATTATTTTGCGGAGGGTGATTCTGGATAAAGCCAAGGAGGGGATTAGGATCAACAATCGAATTACCTCGTGGCTGGGCTTGGGAGGATTGTGCAATTTGTGAGTCCTGAGCTGTCGTGGGTGTGTAACCAAGTGGGAGACCATAGGGCGGCCACTGAACTTCGGATGACTCAACATGAATCTGCTGGGGCACTTGCATAGTCAATGGTATTGGTCCCATTTGTACTGGATTAAAGCCAAATTGATAACTCGGGCCATATACTGGCCCCTGAGGGGTACCCTCTGGTTCTTTTCGTCCGAGAGCATCCAACTTTTCTAGAATTTCTGACATCTGGATTTTCATTTCATCGATATTGTTTCTCATTTCTACATTCTGTTTTTCCAGCTCATCCATGACTCCTGTTTGGGCGCGTATCCGGTAAAGATGTCGGGGTAACAGTTTGTTTATTATTTTTAGAAACTGTGACGAGAAAGAGGTTAGCGAAGTCACATGAATGCAATGAATGACGTATATACATGTGGATGTGAATATACATATACCTTTTTTGCATGGTATGTATTAGTGAACACATTATTATATATGATGAAAAGGGAAGGGTATGCCCAAGGCCACAGTTCATGCATAGTCATAAGTAGGGATGACCCTCTCAGTATGGCCATGTGTCACCGTTACAATCTGAGCGGAGACTAAACGACTGCCAAGTGAGCACGAGGCCCCTCAGTGACATCCGCCTAGCCCCCTCCTAATCCTAGGGTAGCACGGGCTCGGGTATAGAGTCCAAAACGTGTGTGAGGATAATTTAGGATGTGCCAGAGCATACTACCCTTTTTCTATCATACACCTAACCTACAAAACAAACCAGACATGTACAAGAATTCTCTATCCTATGGTTCGTCACACATATAGTATTATATAGTATTACTCGTAGATGTAAACTACACATATATATATATATACATACAAGAGAAAAGAAACATATAAACAAATGAAAAGAGGAGTGAAATAAATATTTTAAAGGCTAAAAAAAATTGCACAATCAATTAAATTTGGCTTGACTCTCAGAAAGTCCCCAGTGGAGTCGCCATCTGTCGCAACCGGGGTCACGGTGGGGACGGTGATAAATTAAACAACATAGTCGCAACCGAGATTTATTAAAGAAAACCTCGGAAAAATTTAAAAAGAAGGTCATTGAAACCATGAATGAGTTCAGGAGTCGATTACGTGTAGGGAAGGTGTTAGCACCCTACGACGTCTGCTAAGTAAGCGGTTACCTTCTAATTAATTGTGCAAAAATTTGTTAACTTTAAAAAAATTTAATATCACTCAAAAAAAAATTACACTTATTTATTAACGACAGGAAAAAATTTTTTTATTTATTTAGGCTCGACGGGTTCGATTCCCGCTCCTACGTATCCTCAGCTCGGGGAGGAATCAAAGCCACGTAGTTCTTAAGGTTTTTTGGAAATGATTGATTTCGGAAAAGGGGCGGGTTCAAGTCAGCACTTGACTGCTCAGTGAACCCAAAATCTGAAGGAAGCAATCGCAACTCAGTCATATTTTAAGAGAAACATATATTCCTTTTTCTTAAAAACAAAGTAAGGTTTAAAGACGATTAATTAAGAAAACTCTTGGGTTTAAGTTAGCATGAGACTACTTAGTAAAACCAAACTCGACAATTTGACTCTGAAGGAAGCATTCGCAACTAAGTCAGATCAAGAATCGTCAGTTCATAAATTTTTTGAAAGTAACGATAATAATAATAGTGATAAATAAATAAATAAAATAAAATAAAATAAAAAATTAGGCTTAAGTTAGCACAAGGCTACTCAATAAACCCAACTTGAATCTGAAGGAAGCAATAGCAACTCAGTCAGACCCAAAGGTCATGTTTTTTTATTTATCGGGTGGTGCAGAAAGCAAAAAGGAAAACACAGCATACCTGGAAAAAATTGAGGTGCCAAAAGTAAAAAAGAAGTGAAAGTTCATACACAGTACAGCAAAAATGTAGGGCGGTTTAAACAGCAAAAACGCAAAAAAAAAGAAATAGACAACACAAAAGATAAAAATGTTGAGGGTGTCAAAAGCAAAAAAATGAGTGGTGCAGAAAGAAAAGCAAAAAAATTATACAGCATACCTAAAAATGTTGAGGTGCCAAAAGTAAAAAAGAAAACAGCAAAAATGAAGGGCGATACAAACAGCAAAAACGCAAAACAGAAACAAAAACACAAAAACAAAAAGGCCCAGAAACAAAAATATACCAAAAACTAAACACAAACACTAGAAAAAACAAAAAAAAAAAACAAAATAATGATGAAAATTACATTAAGGTTCCTGAGAGAATTTTTTGAAAGACAACAATAAAGATTATATTGAAGAGGGAAGGTGAGGGTTGTTATTGTTATTATTAAATTACATATATTTCTTCTCCTAATTTAGGTGATGAACAAATGATTTTTTTTAATAAATAAAATGTATGAACATAAACTAGAAAAAAAATTTAATTACGACAATAACAAAATAGTTTTACATATGAAGATCGGCCCATCACAATCTTGCTTGTATTTCTTCCTTGAAAGAGAATTCCTTCTTTTCACTCTTAAAAATAAATTTCTGAAGTATTTTATTTCTCTCTGCTCTTTTCTTTTTTACGATAAAAAAACTTCCTCTCTCTAACTCAAGATAAGAGTTTTTTATAGGGAGAATTTAAGTCTTATCTCTTAATCAAGAGAAACAACCCATGTCCCCACTACTCCTCTTAATTTCTTGGCATTTTCAATTTGCAAAGAATAATTGCACTCCACTTTTTGGTCTTTTTCCTTCTTTTTCTTTTTTCTTTTTTTTTTTGAAAATTTCTTGACTAAAAATTATAATAACAATAATAAAAATAATAATAATAATAACAATAATTATTATTATTATTATTATTATTATTTATAACTAACTACTCAGTGCTATATTTTCTTTTTACGTCTTTTATTTATTTATTATTTTTATTTTTATTATTATTATTATTATTATTATTATTATTATTATTATTAAAACAAATACTTGACTAAGTCAAGTAACAATGATAATAATAATATATTCCCTTTTTTTCAGCTTTTCACGTTTGCTTTCTCGTTTCTTTTTTTTTTCTTATTATTATTAATAACTAATCAATTAATTGACTAATAATCATTATTATATTATTAGTAGGATTAAATTTAATATTCACACTAATTATTCTAACTATTAACAAAATTAATATTATTGGGATTAGGATAAAATTGGGTATTCAGAGGGCATGATCCATCTCTCTATTAATGAACTTGAATCTTTTGACAAAAAAAAAATGTTACCGTATCGCTATTTCATCTTTTTCTATTTTCGTTTTGCTCCTTGTTTGAAAAGAACTTAATTAAGTACTGATAAAATAAGTTTTTTAAATAAAAAGTTTCTTTTAAAAAAATAAAATTATGAAATTTATTTGAATAAACTAAAGACAACTTATTCTGATAAGCTATTCTAAGAAGTTTATAAAAATAAGAAAAAAAAAACAGCTTTAAAAATTCATAAATTATTTTCATAATATGTGGATAAACTCATTTAAACGTGACATTGATTGAACTTTATAAAGCTACGTGACAAGATTTTGCAAAATCTGTACACACACATTGTCTATTAAGCAAAATCTTCCTTCACAAACTCTTCCATTCTTGTCGTCCAAAAAAAAAACAATTCTTCCATTCTCTAATTTCAATAAAATATCAGTTCTATACATCAAAGTCAATATTCTTCTCTTAATTAGGAATATAATTTCCAATTCACCTTCCTAAAAATTGACTCCTCCATCATCATACATTCAAACAAAAAAGTGGCTAGTCTATTTTTTTTTTCAAGAAAACTATAAAAATGTTCAAATTGCTAGAAAACCAATACTTAAATGTTCCTTTAGATTCCATTCATCAATTTCAGTCTTTATGACAGGTAGTTCAATACTACTATATTGCAAAAGCTTACTAACCAAAGTCAACATGGTTTTCTTTTGTATATCTAAACCTTTAGTTAACTTAATAGATTCCTCGTATAATTTATTAAAGGCAATTTTCAATTTATCATAATAATTTTCATCATATTCACTACTAGAGACACTTACCTCACTATGGGAGTCATCTTGCTCACTGGTTTGCCTGAAACAAAGATTTGCTTCTTTATCACTTGAAGAGCTTGATGAAGATGTCATGTCATTGTCCTTGTATGCTATATAAGCTCTCTTCTTCTTAATGTTCTTCATGCCTTTGTTTTCAACTTTGTCTTTCAATGTTAAAAAATCTGTTTTCATGTGTCTAGACTTTCCACATTCAAAGCATATTATGGAGCTTGAAGTTGAAAATTCACATTTTTCTTTTAGAAATTTCTTCTTAAAGTTGTTGTTGCTGCCCTTTCTTATAAACTTGTTAAACTTCTTAACCAAAAGATTTAGAACATCTTCACTTTCATCTTTTGATCCTTCTTCATCACTATCTTCTTTTAAAGAAGACTTCAAAGCTAATCCTCTCTTCTTTTTGTCCATATCTTCACTTGATTGAAAGCGGTGAAGTTCTAATTTGTGTTTTTTTTAGTTTGCCAAATAGTGTAGCAAGATCCAATTTCTCTAGATCTTGATTCGGCAATAGCGGTTACTTTTGGTTGCCACTCCCTTGTTAGACACCAGATTACTTGATTGACAAGGTCCTCATTTGAAAAAGATTTGCCAAGAGAACAAATGATTTACAATTTGAGTAAAACGTAATTGCAAACTTTCAATAGATTCATTAGAATTCGTAGCAAAAAGTTCATACTCATGCATCAATGTATTCACTCTTGATATTTTAACTTCACTTGTACCTTCATGGGTTACTCTAAGCGTATCCCACATTTCTTTGGCGGATTTACAATTTGAAACCTAAAGAACTCATTATAGGATAAAGCGGAGGTGATAAGGTCCTTGACTCTAAAATTGGGTTGAGCTCTCTTTTTATCATCATCACTCCACTAACTCATAGGTTTCTCATCTTCTTTTCACTATCTATTTTCATGGGTACATAAGGTCCATTTTCTATGGCATCCCAAAATTCTATCCCAATGGATTTTATAAAGATTCTCATTCTTTATTTCCAATTTCCATAATTCTCACCATTAAAGATTGGGGGTCTATTTATGGAGGATCCCTCACTAATACTCATCTTACCACTATCCATTTTTAATCGAATCTTTTCGGAGTATCTTACCTAACTCCATCTGAGGCCAATTGTAGGACAAGATAGCTAGTTGTCTACCTAAGAGGAGGGGGTGAATTAGGTAGAGTTTTTTTTTTTTAGAGTTTTTGTGCGGAAGCTATTTCAATGTTTGTAAATCCTCCAAATAGAAAAGTTAATGGATATGATTAGAGAGACCAATGAATGCGAAAACAAGGGTTATTAAGTTACACGTGTGATGTGCTTGTTTTAGGAAGTTAGTCAAGCCGTTATTAGGTTCAATTTACAAGATAATACTTGGCATGAATAGGTGCGATACGTGTGTGTTAAGAGTAAAGCTAGAAAACGATAAAAGAGACTAAAAAAATGCTATTTATACTGGTTCGACGTTCTAACAACACTTATATCTAGTCCCAAACCTAGCCAATCACTAGTTTGGATTTTCTACTATTCACACAATTGAATTTACAATAGTTTTTGAGATACAAGATTTACCCACACCTAGGAATTCACTACCCAAACAACTATTCTACCAAGAGAACACTTTCTCAATGGATTTGAGCAATCACTCAACGCCCTTTAGGATTTTCTCAAGCCACCTAAGCTCCCCTTAGGATTTGCACCACCACCAAAGACTCACTTCTTTGGATTTTCACAAAGAGACTCCCTCACTTGGATTTTCATCTAAAGATCCCGCTTAAGTGATTCTCACAATCCACTAGAATTTGCACTCTTAGCACAAGCACACAATGCCTAAGTCACCACCTAAGACTTTCACCTAAGCCACTCAAGAAAACCCTTTAAGATTTATGCTAACAAGCACCTAAGAATCCTCTTAGGATTTTTATCAAACACCTTGTATGCACAATATAAGAAAAACCATTTGGGCAAGCCTATTGCCCCCCAAAATCCTTAGAACCACTAAGGAGAACACGATTTATGGGTTAGAGGTTCCAAGCACTTGACCCACTTGTCCACTCATCAAAACCCAAGAATCAAAATCAAATTACAATGTTACAAAATCACAAGTTGAATCAAAAACAGAAAATTGGAAGGGGTTCACCTAGAATGCCATTAATTGACTCATATGATGCTTGATTATTGATTAACTATGGAGAATTTCTGAACTAGGTCATATGAATGATGAACCCCAATGATCTTCTTAAAGATGAAAACAAGAATGATGAAATCTTTGATTCAAAAACTCATTCAATCTTCAAGATGATGAAGTCATATGGAAGCTTTTAAGCTTAAACCCTAGAATAGCTCTTGGGAAGGTTTTGGATTACTCAAATTCGTGTATTTTAAAAAATGATTCGTTCTCTTGAGTTTCAAAACCCAAAAGCTCTTTAAATAGGCTTTTCAGAGGCTCCACAACGATGTGCATAAGGCCTGCATCGGCGTACATTGTGGTTTTTCTTCCCCTGGGGTGCAGAACTTCAATTCCAACAACATTGGCCTGTGTACATCGATGTGTATACCCTCTGCGTCGATGTGCACACTCAATTTTTGCCTTCTGCTCACAGTTTTTCAAAATAGAGAATTTTGAACCGCACATGCATGTTATGCACCTATGCATCGATGTAAGCTTCTCAAAAACCCTCCAAAAAATCAAAAACACTTTGAGTATCATTCCAAACATGTTCAAGGCAAATCCCCTAAGTTTGATGAAGAAGAGGATGAATTTTATGAATTTTATAATTCATTCTCTGAACAGCAAAAAATAGGCCTTGTCTTGGAAGTAGAAGATGATTATCTACCATATCCAAAGAAAAACCTTTCTAAGCAAGAATACCTATTTATGGAGGCACAAAGTAGTAACGCAATACCTCCAATAAGAACTACAAGACAACCTACTTTTGAACCAGGTGAAGGTAGAACAATAGCAATCCCTCCGATGAACCAATGGACTGCTAACACAGCAACATCTATAGGAAGTCCCTTAGATCTTAGTCCTATAGAATTGCCATATGCAAAACCTAGAGAAAGAGTTGTGCTGGTTTTACCAGTAAACATTGCTAAATGGGAAGATACCATTAGAACTTGGGAATCTGCAACCATAACTCATTTAGCCTCCTTACAATTTGCAGAAAATTCTGGCAGAGTTTCTGTACTTTGAAAATCTTTTAGGACCAACAGAAAAACTCATTTGCCAATCATGGAGAGCTGCTTATCCTGATGAGTATCAGTAGTTAGTAAATCTAGCCAATGATACTATCAACTTAACCACACAAGTAAGGCAAATGATCCTTGGATATGATGAATATAGAGGACACACTCAGATGCAAGATCAAGCTTTACTACAGTTAGAACAACTGAAAATTAATGTCATGAAAGATTTTGCGGAATATGCAGCGCAATATGAGGAATTGGCAGCTAAAACAGGTAGAATATATCTACAACCAGAAATTTCAAAAAAGTTTTTTAAAAAATTTCGACCTCCCTTTGGTTCCAAAATGATATAATTACATAATCAAGCATATCCTAACCAAACAGTTGGGATAGCACCAACAAAGAAGTTCGTATTTGATGTACTTCAATAGCTTTGTCAACAAAATAAAATTAATAGGCAGGCAAAGAATTTTTCATTTTGTAAAAACATAGACGTCCTGGAGTTTATAGAATTCATTATCGTCGTAAAAGACATTAGAAGAGCGACTAACTATGAAGGAACACCTCATAAGAATAATGTCGGTAAGTTTAAGACAAAAAGCCATGAAACACTAAATGCAAGGGTTACATTTATGGAGAAGTAAGACATTTTGCAAACTAGTGTAGATCAGGAAGAGTCGACAGGAAATGCCTTGCAGTCTATCAAGAACTTGAGTTACCTCAAGACTGGGACATAGTTAGCATTGACGAAGATGAAGATTCAGTTGACTCAGATATTTGCTCGTATGAAGACCCTGAAGAAAAGCAAGCTAGGAAGGACTTCATTAACTTTTGTGAAGATCAATCATACTTTATGATGATGATAACACAACCAGCTTGGAGAGTACCTACAGTACTATCAAAAGAACAACAAGATTGTTCACATCAATGGAAGTTTTATCTTAAGCTAGATGAAATGCATATAAAGTGTTACATATGTCGTCTCTTAACTCTAGATAGTAACAATGCAGATTGTAATACATGAAATCTAACAGTGTGTATTCCAGATGCTCAACAAATTTTAAACCTAACCATCCCAATTAAGCCTAAGATGGAAAGCCCAATAACTAAAACAAACCTTTCTATTTTAGTTCAGGAACAAGCCAAGTACATACTTGACTTACAACAACAAATACAAGCTTTACAAGATAGATTGTCTGCCCTAAAGTAGCTTTACAAGAGCAGCAGAGCCCAAATTTCGGAAAACCCCCGGGAAGGAGGACATGTACCCTGAAAACACAAAACCCATCTTAGAAGATTGTGATGAAAAAAATTGTGCTTCTATACAAAGGCATGCAGCTCTACAAAACAATATCCTGAATTGCAACATCATAGTCACCACAGAAAAAGAAAAGAAAGTGCTACAAGCAATAATAGACACTGGAGTTAGCCGTTGTTTTGTAGATACACATGCGTTTCCTAAAAAATGTTGGAAACAAATAGATAAACCTATGATAGTAAATGGTCTAGGAGAATCAGAAACAACTAATCATAGATTAAGTAATTCTAAGATAATCTTAAACAAAGAAGAATATCTCATGCCCTATACTTATATTATTCCTTTGAGAATAGGAGAATTTGCAGAAAGAAAAACTTAACTAATCATTGGAATGTCTTTCATCTATAACTTCAAAGAAGGTATACAGATAGAAGCAGGTGTTGTAAAGCTTAATAAGAAGGCTGAGACAATCCAAGCATCTCCTTATGCTTCTTGTAATGTTTTAGAAGCATTAACAAAAGAATTAGAACTAGTACCTACAAATGAAGAAATTGAGGTACTAAATAGAAAACTATGTTTATATAACCTAGGATCCATGACTCACTATGAGAAACAAATCATGCCAATCCTAAATAGGTTAGAACAACTACAATATATAGGTGATGATCTTGTTAAGCATTGGCAAAAGAATAAGATTCTTTGTAAATTAGAAATCATTAACCCAGATATTCTTATACAAGATAAGCCAATCATTCCACCAGAACAGCAGAAGGAGTATAGGACTCACATCCAAAACCTCCTCAATTTAGGTGTCATCAAGAAATCAATTTTAGACAACGAATAGCAGCTTTCATTGTGTTATCTGGAATAAAAGTCATTGATGGAAAAGAAAAATGAGGTAAATCAAGAATGATTTACAATTATAAAAGGCTCAATGATAATACTCATAAAGACCAGTACTCCCTTCCAAGTATCGACTATTTGCTCTTGAAGATCCGAGATAAGAAGGTATACTCTAAGTTTGATTTAAAATCGGGTTTTCACCAAGTAGCTATGGAAAAGGAATCCATTCCTTGGACTACATTTTTTTGTCCAGAAGGACACTTTGAATGGCTTGTTATGCCTCAAAAGTACACCAGCAGTTTTCCAAAGGAAAATGGATAACATTTTTCATAAGTATAATGATTTTATAATCACAAACATGGATGATATCTTAGTTTTTTTTGATGATATCTCACAGCATTTGAAGTACCTTTCAATATTTTTTGAAATTTGTGAAAAGGACGGATTAGTTCTTTCTAAAAACAAATTGAAAATTGGTGTTACTAGAATCGAATTCCTTGCATTACAAATTTGGGAAGGAAAAGTTGAACTCCAACATCACATTGTTAAGAAAATTTTGGAATTTGAAGAACAAAACCTTGAAACATTGAAATGTTTACAGCAATTTCTAGGGATTTTACATTACGGAAGAAATTATATCCCTAATCTTAGCAAACTCACTGGTAGTTTGTATAATAAATGTTCTCTTCATGGTGAGAGAAGATTTAATAGCCAAGACTGGAAAGTCATTAGAAAAATAAAGGAGGCTATAAAAAAATTTGCCGCCTTCAGAATTTCCCCCAAAGGATAGTTACATAATTATCTAAATAGATGGATCTTTACAAAGATGGGGTGTCATTCTTAAATGGAAACCCAATAAAGATTCAAGAATCTCTGAAGAAATAATTTCCAGGTTTGCTTCAGGTACATATAAGACCAATATTTCCATAATAGAAGCAGAAATAATGACCTGTATTTTTTCCTTTGAAAAATTTAGAATTTTTTCTTCTAGATAAGAAGAATTTACCTTAAGAACCGATTGTCAGGCCATAGTAAAATTCTACCATAATATGAATACCAATAGACTTTTAAAAAGTCTATTGGTATCTTAGTTTTCCAAAGGAAAATGGATAACATTTTTCATAAGTATAATGATTTTATAATCACAAACATGGATGATATCTTAGTTTTTTTTGATGATATCTCACAGCATTTGAAGTACCTTTCAATATTTTTTGAAATTTGTGAAAAGGACGGATTAGTTTTTTCTAAAAACAAATTGAAAATTGGTGTTACTAGAATCGAATTCCTTGCATTACAAATTTGGGAAGGAAAAGTTGAACTCCAACATCACATTGTTAAGAAAATTTTGGAATTTGAAGAACAAAACCTTGAAACATTGAAATGTTTACAGCAATTTCTAGGGATTTTACATTACGGAAGAAATTATATCCCTAATCTTAGCAAACTCACTGGTAGTTTGTATAATAAATGTTCTCTTCATGGTGAGAGAAGATTTAATAGCCAAGACTGGAAAGTCATTAGAAAAATAAAGGAGGCTATAAAAAAATTTGCCGCCTTCAGAATTTCCCCCAAAGGATAGTTACATAATTATCTAAATAGATGGATCTTTACAAAGATGGGGTGTCATTCTTAAATGGAAACCCAATAAAGATTCAAGAATCTCTGAAGAAATAATTTCCAGGTTTGCTTCAGGTACATATAAGACCAATATTTCCATAATAGAAGCAGAAATAATGACCTGTATTTTTTCCTTTGAAAAATTTAGAATTTTTTCTTCTAGATAAGAAGAATTTACCTTAAGAACCGATTGTCAGGCCATAGTAAAATTCTACCATAATATGAATACCAATAGACTTTCAAAAAGTAGATGGGTTAATTTTATTGATAAAGCTGGTAGAACAGGTGTTGATGTAAAAATTAAACATGTTTCTGGTAAGGATAATCATGCAGCAGATTAGTTGTCCAGATTAATCCTAACTAACCCTTATTTTTAGATGGCAGGACAAGACAAGGGCAAGTCACCAGCCTCAGCAACTTCCTATTTTAAACGAGGATCATCCTCAACAGTTTAAACCATTACATGGAGGCCCTATTTTAAAGGAGCAACATGTGTTGTTAACTGTTCTTTGCCGAGCAAGCACACCAATAGCAACATTGAATGCCTTAAATGCACTCAATTATTATTTTTAAAAAATGAGCCCCAATGACTTAGAAAAACCTCAGAAAAAGGCTTATGTTCTTTTTCAAGGAGAAAAACTGGGACTCTATAGAAGCTATGATTCTCTTATGAGGGCTATAGGAAAATTTTCAAAACCAGTCTTTAAAGACTTCTATTCTTTGGAAGATGCCATTAAAGAAGCCGTAGATTATTTCCTAAAATCTTCAACAGAAACGCTTTTTAAACAGGAAGCATACTTTTTTATTGAAACTCTGAAACGAGGACCAGAACAAGAATTTGAACAAATTGCAAATCCAATCTTAAGAAAGAGACTAGAACATGAAAAGAAAATATGTTCTAGAATCAGAGCAACCAGGAAAAGAGAACTCAGACAATTCTCACAAACAATTAGAGAATTGGAGGAAGATCTCAACAGAGCAGAATATATGTTAAGCGCCATGCAAGAAGTCGAAACGATTCTTTTTGAAAGATGGAGTTAGATGATGAATTTGGATTCAAGATTCAAAAGAAGTTTCCTGCAGGAACTTCCTCATGAAATTCATCAAAAAAATCCTCCAAAAGGCTTCCGAAGGCCTAGATGCAGATGCTTCTATAGGAAAGTAGGAAGGAAGCTCGTCTACCTTATCCCTATTTTACCTTTGTTAAATACTCAGTGGATTTTGAAAGTGAATACCCTCTACAACCCTCACCAATGCTACTCAAAGTCACCAATGCAGATAGAGTTAATGAAATCATAGTTTCAGAATGTTTTCATTATGTTTTCATTCATTATCTAACATTTCGTTCAGCACCAAATTTTCTTGGTCCAAGGGCACAAAAGATAATTGATTCTTATCGTAACCAGCCAAACCTTAGGCCAAAGCCCCCAATCAGACTTGGAGTTTTCTCATCAACCCCAAAGATGATTCAAGGAAGATTTGTTCTTGCACAACATCATTTGATTATCGGAATGTTTGAAGAATTTCTTAGTATGTTTTTCACTGATTCAATCACGTATTTTGAACCAGAGAATCAAAACATCCGAGATCTTAACAGCATTTGGAATTTACTACCAACATCAGAATTCCCAAATCAAAATAAAGAAGAAGATCTGAAGGCTGAGCTGGATGAACTCATGGAAAGCTGGGTCATCAATGACGTAAGCAATGACGTCAAACAGCATTGTCAGAAGATGACAAAACAACAAGGTTACCTTAACAGTCTATTTATTTTAGTCATTTATCTAAAATCCTTTTATTATTTAGTCTTCCTGTAGTCCCTTATCCATCAGGTGCAAACATATTTTCTAGTATGGTCTTACCTCTTGTTGTTGTTTTGTCGTCTTCTGTAGACAATGCTGTTTGACGTCATTGCTTACGTTATTGATGACTCGGCTTTCCATGAGTTCATCCAGATCAGCCATCAGGTATTCTTTTTAATTTTGATTAGGGAATTCTGATGTTGGTAGTGAATTCCAAATGATGTTAAGATCTGGATGTGGCATTGTGAGAGGTGCCCAAATCTTCATTGTTGATGTTTCTCCGAGCAATTGAGTTTATTTCCGAAATCATGAGGAAAGTTTTTAAAGATCCTCTCATCTCGGATGTTTTGATTATTTTGTTCAAAATACATTATTGAATTAGTGAAGAGCATACTAAGAAATTCTTCAAACATTTCGATAATCAAATGATGTTGTGCAGGAACAAATCTTCCTTAAATCATCTTTGGGGTTGATGAGAAAACTCCAAGTCTAATTGGGGGCTTTGGCCTAAGGTTTGACTGGTTACAATAAGAATCAATAATCTTTTGTGCCTTTGGACAAAGAAAATCTTATGCTGAACGAAATGTCAGATAATGAATGAAACCATAATGAAAACATTCTGAAACTATGATTTCATTAACTCTATCTACATTGGTGACTTTGAGTAGCATTGGTGAGGGTTGTAGAGGGTATTCAATTTCAAAATCCTCTGAGTATTTAAAAAAGGTAAAATAGGGATAAGGTAGACGAGCTTCCTTCCTACTTTCCTATAGAAACATTTACATTCCGATAAGATCTGCATTTAGGCCGTCAGAAGCCTTTTGGAGTATTTTCTAATGAACTTCAGAAGGACGTTCTTGTAGGAAACTTCTTCTGAATCTTGAATCCAAATCCATCATCTAATTCCATCTTTCAAAAGGAATGTGTTTGACTTCTTGCATGGCGCTTAACATATATTCTGCTCGGTTGAGATCTTCCTCCAATTCTCTAATTGTTTGTGAGAATTGTCTGAGTTCTCTTTCCCTGGTTACTCTGATTCTGGAACACATTTTCTTTTCATGGTCTAGTCTCTTTCTTAAGACTGGATTTGCAATTTGTTCAAATTCTTGTTCTGCTCCGCGTTTCAGAGTTTCAATAAAAAAAAGTCTGTTTCCTGTTTATAAAGTGTTTCTGTTGAAGATTTTAGGGAATAATCTTCTGCTTCTTTAATGGCATATTCCAAAGAATAGAAGCCTTGAAAGACTAATTTTGAAAATTTTCCTATAGCCCTCATAAGAGAACCTTAGCTTCTGTAGGGTCTCAGTTTTTCTCCTTGTTTTCTGAGGTTTTTCTAAGTCATTGGGGCTCAATTTTTAAAATAATAATTAAGTGCATTTAAGACATTCAATTTTGATGTTGGTGTACTTGCTCAGTGAAGAACAGTTAACAACACCCGTTGCTCCTTTAGAATAGGGCCTCCATGTAATGATTTAAACTGTTGAGGATCATCCTCGGGTAAAACAAGAAGTTGTTGTGCACCAAACTGAAGCTTTGGGTGTTCTTCACTTGCTGAGGCTGGTGACTTGCCCTTGTCTTGTCCCGCCATCTAAAATATAGGGATAGTTAGGATTAATCTGGACAACAAATCTGCTGCATGATTATCCTTACCAGAAATATGTTCAATTTTTACATCAACACATGTTCTATGATTAACCCATCTATTTTTTGAAAGTCTATTGGTATTGATATTATGAAAGAATTTTACTATGGCCTGACAATCAGTTCTTAAGGTAAACTTATTCTTGTTTAGAAGAAACATTCTAAATTTTTCAAAGGCAAAAATACAGGTCATTATTTCTTCATCTATTGCAGAAATATTGGTCTTATATGTACCTGAAGCATACTTGGCAATGTTTTCTTCAGAGATTCTTGAATCTTTTTTGGGTTTCCATTTAAGAATGGCACCCCATCCTTGTAAAGATCCATCTGTTTGGATAATTATGTAACTATCCTTTTGGGGAAATTCTAAAGGCAGCAATTTTTTTATAGCCTCATTTATTTTTCTAATGACTTTTCAGTCATGGCTATTAAATCTTCTCACCATGAAGAGAACATTTTTTTATACAAACTACTAGTGAGTTTGCTGAGATTAGGGATATAATTTCTTCCGTTATTTAAAATCCCTAGAAATTGTTGTAAACATTTCAATGTTTCAAGGTTTTGTTCTTCAAATTCCAAGATTTTCTTAAAAATGTGAGGTTTGAGTTCAACTTTTCCTTCCCCAATTTGTAATCCAAGGAATTCAATTCTAGTAACACCAATTTTCAATTTGACTTTAGAAAGAACTAATCCATCCTTTTCACAAATTTCAAAAAAATATTGAAAGGTGCTTCAAATGCTGTGAGATATCTTCAGAAAAAACTAAGATATCATCCATGTGTACGATTATAAAATTATCTTACTTATGGAAAATGTTTTGCATTTTCCTTTGGAAAACTGCAGCTGCATTTTTTAAACCAAATGGCATAACACGCCATTCAAAGTGTCCTTCTGGACAGAAAAATTCAGTCCAAGAAATGGATTCCTTTTCGATTTCTACTTGGTGAAAACCCGATTTTAAATCAAACTTAGAATATACCTTCTTATCTCGGATCTTCAAGAGCAAATAGTCGATACCTGGAAGGGAGTACTGTTCTTTATGAGTATTATCATTGAGCCTTTTGTAATTGTAAACCATTATTGATTTACCTCATTTTTCTTTTCAATCAATGACTTCTGTTCCAGATAACACAATGAAAGTTGTTGTTCGATGTCTAGAATTTGATTTCCTGATGATACCTAAATTGAGGAGGTTTTGGATGTGAGTTCTATACTCCTCCTGCTCTTCTGGTGATGAAATGATTAGCTAATCTTGTATAATAAGATCTGGGTTAATGATTTCTAATTTACAAAGAATCTTATTCTCCTATGAATGCTTTACAGGATCATCACCTATATATTGTAGCTGTTCTAATCTATTTAGGATTGGCATGATTTGTTGCTCATAGTGAGTCATGGATCGTAGGTTATAGAAACATAGTTCTCTATTTAGTACCTCAATTTCTTCATTTGTAGGGACTAGTTTTAATTCTTCTGTTAATGCTTCAGAAACATTACAAGAAGCATAAGGGGATGCTTGGATTGTATCAGCCTTCTTATAAAGCTTTACAACACCTGCTTCTATATGTATACCTCCTTTGAAGTTATAGATGAAAGACATTCCAATGATTAGTTAAATTTTTCTTTCTGCAAATTCTCCTGTTCACAAAGGAATAATGTAAATATAGGGCATGAGATATTCTTCTTTGTTGAAGATTATCTTAGCATTACTTAATTTATTAGGTGTTTATGATCCTCTTAGACCATTTACTATCATAGGTTTATCTGTTTGTTTCCAACATTTTTTGGAAAACGCATCTGTATCTACTAAACAATGGCTAGCTCCAGTGTCTATTATTTCTTGTAGCACTTTATTTTCTCCTTCTGTTGTGACTATGACTCTGCAATTCAAGAGATTGTCTTGTAGAGCTGCGTGCCTTTGTATAGAAGCACAAATTTCGTCATCACAATCTTCTAAGATGAGTTCTTTGTTTTCAGGGTACATCTCCTCCTTCCCGGGGTTTTTTGCGAAATTTGGGCTCTGTTGCTCTTACAAAGCTACTTCAAGGGCAGACACTGTATCCTGTAAAGCCTGTATTTCTTGTTGTAACTCAAATATGTACTTGGCTTGTTCCTAAACTAAAACAGAAAGGTTTGTTTTAGTTCTTGGGCTTTCCATCTTAGGCTTACTTAGGATGGATAGGTTTAAAATTCGTTGAGCATTTGGAATACACACAGTTAGATTGCCTGTATTACAATGCGCATTGTTTCTATTTGGATTCAAGAGACGATAGATGTAACATTTTCTGTGCATTTCATCTAGCTTCAGATAAAACTGCCATTGATGTGAACAATCTTGTTGTTCTTTTGATAGTACTGCAGGTACTCTCCAAGCTGGTTGTGTTATCAATATCATAAAGGATGATTGATCTTCACAAAAGTTAATGAAGTCCTTCCTAGCTTGCTCTTCTTCAGGGTCTTCTTACGAGCAAATATCTGAGTTAGCTGGATCTTCATCTTCGTCAACGCTAACTATGTCCCAATCTGGAGGTAACTCAAGTTCTTGATAGACTACAAGGGGTTCCCTGTTAACTCTTCCTGATCTACACTGGTTTGCGAAATGTCCTACTTCTCCACAAATGTAACACTTGCATTTAGTGTTTCCTGGATTTTTGGTCTTAAACTTACCGACATTTTTCTTATGAGGAGTTCCTTTATAGTTAGTCGCTCTTCTAACGTCTTTTAGGACGATAATGACTTCTATAAACTCTTGGACTTCTATGTTTTTACAAAATGAAAAGATCTTTGCCTGCCTATTAATTTCATTTTGTTGACAAAGCTGTTGAAGTACGTCAAATACGAACTTCTTTCTTAGTGCTATCCCAACTGTTTGGTTAGGATATGCTTCATTATATAATTCTATCATTTTGGAAACAAAGGGAGGTGGAATTTTTCTAAAAAACTTTTCCAAAATTTCTAGTTGCAGATATATTCTACCTGTTTTAGTTGCCAATTCCACATACTGCGTTGCATATTCAGCAAAATCCTTCATGTCATTAATTGTCAGTTGTTCCAACTATAGTAAAGCTTGATCTTGCATCTGGTGTCCTCTGTATTCATCATATCCAAGGATCATTTGCCTTACTTGTGTGGTTAAGTTTATAGTATCATTGGCTAGATTTACTAACTGTTGATACTCATCAGGGTAAGCAGCTCTCCATGATTGGAAAGTGAGTTTTTCTGTTGGTCTTAAAAGATTTTCAAAGTATAGAAACTTTGTCAAAATTTTTTGCAAATTGTAAGGAGGCTAATTGAGTTATGGTTGCAGATTCCCAAGTCCTAATGGTATCTTCCCATTTAGCAATGTTTACTGGTAAAACCAGCAAAGCTCCTTTTCTAGATTTTACAGATGGTAATTCTATAGGACTAAGATCTAAGGATCTTCCTATAGATGTTGTTGTGTTAGTAGTTGGTTTATCGGAGGGATTGCTATTGTTCTACCTTCTCTTGGTCCAAAAGTAGGTTGTCCTATAGTTCTTGTTGGAGGTATTGAGTTACTACTTTGTGCCTCCATAAATAGGTATTCTTGCTTAGAAAGTTTTTTTTTTTGGATATGGTAGATAATCATCTTCTACTTCCTAGACAAGGCCTATTTCGTGCTGTTTAGTGAATGGATTATAAAATGCATCCTCTTCTTCATTAAACATAGGGGGTTTTCTATAGTCTACTGATTCATCTCTATATTCTTGGAATACCATGATTGAGTTTCTATAAATTCTTCATAGAGTATTCTCTTATCCTGTTCCGTAGTGATTACTAACGCTGTTGAGATTCTTTCAATCTCTTCATTATCCTCATTGGATTCTATTTGCGGCCGAGATTCATAGTCACAAAATCTAATACTGAAACTATTTCGTCTCATCTAGGATACTGCTTTAGTCGGGACCTTTGTGGTTTCTATCTTGGGTACAAATATTGTCCATTCTTCTTCAATAAGAAGATTTGGATCAAAATCTTTTCTTGGAATGACTCTTATCCCTTTAGATCCTAGGAATTTAGCTATGTGATCTGTCTGGACTTTAAAGTTTACGACAACATAATTGCTAGGTCTTGCTGTTATAGCTTTAATGAGAATTAAATTTGCTTCTCCAGCTATCATGCCTTCATAACCTTTGGTTTTTATCGTGATCATTACATGATTACATAAATCAGATAATGATACCCGATAATTTTTAGGAATGATATAGACTAATTCATGATTTTTATGCATGTCTACTTCCATCATTCTTATGACTGCTTTTGTAAGGTCATTACCAAACCTTGTGTCTAGTAAGGTAACTAAGACCTTAGCTCCTATGTGTTCCCTATGTAATCCATAGATTCTTAAGAGAACTGCTCCTAAATGAATCGTCTTATATCCTATTGCCATCATCTTTCTTTTTTATTCTAAGTTTACTATACTTATATTCTTCTATTTATCACAACACATAGTATAGCTTCTTCACTATAATGTTGATAATGTTCCTGTTTATTCTCAAAAAATTTATGCAAATATAATACTTCAATAGGAAGTATTTCTATTTTGTCATGCCTTGCACGTTCCAGCTGTTGCTCTAGATTAACAAGCTGCACCATTTCTATGGGTTTGCGTTTTCAAAATATATTTTCTACTTTTTTATATATACTGTAAGGTCTAATAATATCTCTATTATTCATGGTTGGACTCTTAAGATAATTACTTCGGCCTAGAGAACTCAAATTCATTTTTGAAAATAATGTATATAAAATAAATGGGCGGTGCAAAAGTAATTGGAAAAAGACAAACTAGTTGGCCAAAATTCTTTATCCTTATACATGGCAGTGGCACAAAAACATAGTGAGAGAATCACATACGTTGCATGTATATAAATATGAAGGTTCCCCCTACCTCTATCTTGGAAATTACTAATTTCTCCTTATTCTCACCTTCTATTTTTCTCTTTCTTTTTATAAGAAATAATTTTATAAACATTTTTTTATTGGCCAATTTTTTTCTTTTTTAGGGGAGGCTAGTGGGAGATGAAGGGAGCTAGCAACAGAGTTCGAACCCCGGATTTTTACCTAAGATTCAAATTTAGTGTCCTCAAATTATGTCCCACGAATAAAATATCGTCACGTCATTAAAAATATTTTCTTTAATTTTAATGTTTAATTTCCTAATAGAATTTTTTAATGACGTAACGATATTCTATTTAGGAGACATGATTTGTAGACACCAGATTTAAATCTCTCTACCTAATATCTTAGTAGCATTCTACTAGATTATTATATCAAGGGAATAAAAATATTAGAGTTAATTTGACTTTTGTGTTTTCATTTTATGTTTTCATTTTCTATTTTCTTATTAATCCAATAAATAGTAGAAGAAAATAAAAAATCTTAAGGTGTGTTTGATTTATATTTTCATTTTCCGTTTCCCGAAATTTGTAAAAAAGAAAAAGAAAATAACTGAAAATAAGAATTTCTTAGTTAATGTTCTTTTTTTAGTAGATTACGAGATATCTTTCATGTGAAGCAATCTTATTGAGCAATGTATGATGAATGTAGGTGAAAAAACTTTCTTTTAAATATTTAACACACATTGCACAAACTACATGAAAATATTATTTTTAAACTTTTATTACATGTTAAGTTAGAACAACCAGTGTTTATTTTTTAATTACTTTTACATATTTTATTTGAATTTTAATGAATTATGTTGATGTGCAATGTTTAGTTTTATTAATGAGATTACAAAAAGTAAAATAATACGTGAAAAATATTATATGTTAACATAATATGTTAGAAGTGCAAAAATATATTGAAGAAATTATGAAAACTAAACACTATAACAACACTTAAAAAGATAAAAGAGGATTTAAAAAGAAAAAGAAGAAAGTAAACAATAATATCCACCACTAACATTATTGTTATTATTTTGTCTCACATACCACTTTTTTTTCCCTAATAATTTCGCCACTGTTTATCAACACATTTGGGTTAATTAAAAGTGTTCAAATGTGAGGAAAGATAAAGCTACAAGCTATATGATTTCAAGGCCGGCCTAAGGGTGAGGCCGGCCAAGCTCTTGTTTTAGACCCTCAAAAATGTATAAAATTATTAATATATTTAGACCCTATTTTATTATATTTTGATTTTTAAAATATTAAATACTTTATAATATACAACGTTATCATTCTTTATGATAAAATATTTCTTTCTCCTAAATAAAATGCATATGATGTTTATCTAATAATGTTATTAATTTCAAAAAATATTTATTATTATTAATTTAGAAAAGACCTATTATGATAATTCGCTTTAGGCCTCAAAATTGGTTGGGCCGGCACTGTATGCTTTTTGATCTTTTTTTAACTTTTTCTTTATTTTTCTTTTCTTAATTTCCCATTGGTTCCTATAAAAATTGATTCTTGACTTAGACAGGTATCTTAGTGGGTGGTTCACTCATGCAAAAAGAAATTAAAGAGAATTAAAGAGAAAGTGGGCGAACGAATTCAGCAAAAAGAAATTAAAGAGAATCAAATTAAGGGAATTAGAAAAGACAGTTCCTTTATTTATTTTTGACTTAATTTTAGTTTTCATCCCTTTTATATTTTAGGTAATTTTGGTCTCATAAATTTAAAATAAAATATTTTGATTTCTCTGATTTCTAAAACGAGCGATTTTGGCCTCATAAGTTTTCATCCCTTTAAATTTTTAGCTAATTTAAACTCTAAATTGGCGATAAATTGACCAAAATAATTTATTGATAGAATATATTTAAAAAATATCAATTAGCGATAATATTCCTCCTAATTAATTTTTATAAACTATTTTAAATTTTTCTTTAATTTGAAGAAATTTTACATAGATTTTTTGTAAACTTTTAAGTATTATAATGTTGCCAATGTATTTTTAAATTTGACACTTATTTCTTCTAAAGTTTGTTCATGTTATAGTGATCTTTTTTAAAAGTTTGTTTACGTTACTCGAATCTCTCCTATTTATGTTATCCGGATCAAACATTCCCTAAAGAGAAGTCAGTGTAATTTATGTAACATAATGAGGTATTATAATACTTGCAAAGTTTAGTAAAGATCAATATAATTTACCAAATTTTATTTAAATTATTCGAATTCTTTGTTATTAAGGTGATTCTAATGAATTAGACTATAATTATGATCTAACAACATCTTATCATAACTTGCATTTTATTAATTAATGTACGACCGTAATTACAATTTAAAATTTACTCTAATCTTTTTTAACAAGTAATATAATTAAACATGAATAACACAAAGTTAAGGTCCATAGCAGTACTAGAAAGCATCAGGCATCTTGCTATAGAGTGTGAAGTGAAACAAGAATCTTTTTAGTTTGGGCGAGAATTCAATTAATAATGTTTAATATTTTTTTATGAGTCCAATACATTTATCAAATGGGTCCAAATTTAATAATTTGTTTTCTAATCATTAGATGAACATATTGGATTCATCTAAATGTGGCTTAATTATTAAAAAATATTGATTCTTTGTTAGAGTTGATTGTTGGTACAATTTTCATTTAAACCAGATAGATCAATCTACCTCGTGTGAAGTGTATGGAAGGGAAATTTAAGTCTCACTGAGAATCACAAGTGATCGTAAGAGTCTTAGAATTTATATTTAGACCTAACTCAGATAGTCATACCACTTATTATAATGGTCATATTCTTAACCGAACCAAACTTATTTAATCTTTAACAGAGAGAGAAAGAGAGTACATACCAGGAATTCAATAACTGCGGATATGAAAAAGATGTGATAAGTGGTGAAAAAGGCGTCACATAAGAAACCGCCGAGTAGTGCAAGGAGAAGGGAGTTCCCATGAAATTAGTAACATTGTTAACCGATTTAGAAGGAGACATGTGCATGTACTTCCTCAAATACAACACCAAATTGCTTGCATTTGCTGAATAAGCCAGATTCTCCAATATCTCCACCACTACACAAACCAACATTCTTTGAAATTAGTGCCATATATCTTAATTAAATTGATTATGTATATATATAGTCATGTATCATCATTATTATTATATAATCATTTCATCACACACATGATAAAGTACTAATCAATAATAACAGAAGAAGCAAAGGATATCAATCATCAATCTGAGTTCGAAACGCGAGATTATACCAAAATATAAAATTTTTGGAGGTCACAAAATAATATCAGATTGTAATTAGTAGCATTTGAAGCAACGCGACCATTATTGGTCGCAATTGAAAACCTTGATATCGATGAACAAAAGTCGTGTGAGAATTCTAATAGGGAGGTAACTCGGAAGTCCAATTTAGTGATGTTTATACATCTTTTCGGGACTAAAAATGATGTTCAATACTAAATTCATGACACGCATATCTTTAAAGAACCAAATAATGTTTTAGTAGGATACATTTGATACATAATAAGATAAGTACTTATGCGATAAGTTATTTTTAAATGAGAATTTTTTTAAAGATATAAATTGTGAATTTTACTCGAATAAGCTCAAAACAGCTCACTCTGATACGCTTCTTTAAAAAAACTTAGGGTCTGTATACATATACTTTGTATTCTCATTTTATGTTTTTATTTGCTGTTTTTATAAGTAATTGCAACAAAGCTATTACCCTATTCTCATTTCATTTTCTATTTTTAAAAATTTGTATAGAAAACTTTAAAAATATGAATATAATATATTTTCAATGTATTGTAAATCTTCTTCATCACCTCTTATAAACTAAATACACATAAATTACTTTTTAGTTTCTCTCATCCCATTCTTTAAACTAACACATACATAAAATAAAAAATAAAAACACAAAATAAAAATGGAGAGTAAACGGACCCTTAAATTCTTCTAGATGTGAAAAGGAGAAATTTGGAATTTACCAAGAACAAAAGAAGCAGCAAGCATGCCACCATGGCGGCCTCTAATAGCAGGCATGTCTAGTTACTTGCTGTTGATCTAATTCCTGCAAAGTTTATTAATTACTTAATTAGAAATTAAATTAGTGAGAATTAATTGAATTTAATAAGAAATATATGAAGCTTTTATAAAAGAATTTAAAAAAAATTATATGTTTGTGATTTGTGATAAGAAGAAGATTATTGGAGTGAATGAAATGAAATTAAATTAAAGAGATTGTAGAGAAACTAAATTAAACTCACCATGTATGCCTCTATCTCTCTTTCTCTCTCTAAAAATCTTGTTTTGGAGTTTTGATGTGAGAGAGAGAGTTGAGGGGAGAAAAGGGGATAAAATATAAAGAGTATGTGTATGTGTATGTGGGGAGGATGGAGGAAACGTCCAAGTTGGGCAGAATGGTCTAGACTCTCTGAACCTTTAAGATATATTTTATGGTTACTTCTACCATACACTACATCCCAAGTGATGTATGGTACACCCTACATCACATAAAAGAATGTATACAAAATTAAATCGAAAATATTTAATATAATAATAAATTATGTATTTTGTGTGTATGCATACCTCTTTATTTTTTTTCTTTTAAAGGGGTTATAATCAATTAAATATAATTTCATGACTTTTATATGATACACCACTTTAAAATTGGTGAATGTTAAAATCCACCTAAAACATCTTAAGAAAACTTAATAAATAACAAATATAAATAAATAAAAGGTATACAAAATGATACATTTAAGTTAAAATCACGTAAAAATCATACTTTTCTATTGGTGTATGATACACCACTTTAAAAGTGGTGTATCCTAAAATCCACCATATATTTATTGACTTTATTAGCTTCTTTTTCACACACTTTTGTTTCTTTAAAAAAATATATTCATACACTTTTTTTATATGTAATATTTTATACTATTATTATTCGTCATATCATCCTACTACTCAGTTCAACCAACAAAAATTAATTTTTTTATTTAAACTGAATGGTAGAATGTTACGATGAATAGCAGTAATACACTTAACATTTTTGTATTTTAATTAATAAACAAAAAAACATGTATTTTATTTGGTAAAAGAAACGGACATATTTTAACATACTTTCCCGGATAAAGAGGTAGTCTCTCTCCCTCTCCTGTGCCGCTGTAGTCAAGATTTTTTGTGGCGTGAAGAAATACTTTTACATAGGCTTAATATGAGAGACACTATGTGCTTTATCTTTTTTCTAATATCAAATATATATATATATATATTACTAGGTCTCCGTATTGAAGAAAGTTTTGACAAGTGTCATTTAAAAAATCAGTCACATTTAAAAGTAGATAACGGGTTGTGTAACCCACGAACCTGAACAACTCAAACCCATGTTTTTGGGTTATGTTGGGTTATTGAGTTGATTTGAGTATTTTGTAGTGAACTCAAACTAATTTGGATTGGGTATTAGATTTGCATTTTAAAACTCAATAAACCTAACTCAACCCAAACTACACAACCTAAATTCTTAAATAACTAATTTTATATGTTATTTTACACCTTTGCTTATTTTTTCTTCTATTTATGATTATATTATTAATGTTACGTTTTATTTTAACAAATAAAATCTCTGAACATATATAAAATTAATAATATGTCACTATAAATTTTACAAAAATAAAATTTAAAAAAATATTTTTTTTTATTTAATAGGGTAGTCTCAATCAGCCAACCTAATTAAGTTTGGATTGGGTTGAGTTGGGTCAAAGAATAAAAATTGTTAAAACCAAACCAACCAAACCCAAACTATTACAGTGAAAAATCCACCTAACCCAGTCCAAACCCACCCCTAGTCTAGGTGTTTTCTTCATATTAAAAATTTCAAAAATAAAAATAAATAAATAATAACAAAGTCTGTTAATCATTCAATGCTTTTGTTCATTCTCAATGCTATTCATCCTAATTCTTCCTATTACCCATTACGTGTTTCTTTCATTTTCGAGGTGTGATCATTTCAAATGCGGAGCCCTCTTTTCTAAGTTCAAAGTTAAAATCTCTTCCTCTGCTCATTGAACCCTAAATCCCAATCTCCTCATCCTCCTTCCCTCTCTGCAAACCCTCTATCTCTCTTTATCACTCCTCATCGCAAACCCTAGCCTTTCCCTTCTCACTCCATCTTCCCCCTTCTCAATTCAAAATGATTCTGGTGGTTCGCGCATGTCTCCGAGGCTGCTCACCATAGTTTGCGGTTCTGTGGAAGGTTGTGAGTTCAACGAGGTCGACAAGGTTCTAGATGGTGACAGTTGAAGGTCTCTTTCTTGCTCAGTGTTTTTATTATTAGCCAATCTATTTTACAAAACGAAATCGAAACTCTTTCTTCCCAAATGGGTAAGAAATGAACTCAAGAAGAAAGAGGTCTAATTGGGTTTACACTCACAGGTAAAGGAAAAATTGAAAGGGAGAACGTGATAATCGATAATTATTAAACTATTTTGTGGTTAATTTAAATATATTTTAAATGATATTATATTTATCTTTTAATTAAATTCTCCTAAATTTAGTAAATTCAATACTTATCTTAATTTGAGAGAGAATTGGTTGATTTGAGTTTCATCCTTATCTTTGATTTAGATAAGATTTGATTCCTAAATTATTGGATTGCAAGTAAATAGATAAAAGCACAGAAAGTAAGAAGGTAAGGGTGAAGAAAAAGGAAAAAAGTTCTGAAGAAACCTTATCTGATATTATTTTATCTTATCTTGAGGAAAGATAAACCACTTGACATCTCTTTAAAAAGCCTCATTTACTAGGAGCTAGAGAAGTCATCTCTGCATGAAATTTAGGGTTTTAGGGGGAGAAAGTGAGAAATTGAGAGATGATAGCTTAAAACCCTTTACTTGGGATTTGATGTAACTTATGTGTGAATTCTCAAACTCAGGTTTTTATTTATTTTAAATTGATTGGTTTTCTTTTCTCTGTTTAATTTAGAGTTAAAAGCTTGATCACCTTCCTTCTCTCTTTCTAACTTTTCTTATTAAATGGGAAAAGGAATTTCATCAATGAAAGTGTAGGGATAGTTTTCATTTATGAACCACTTTTAAAAAAAGAATTCTTATTGTATGGAAACTCTTTTACCGTTTAAAGGGATTTAATCGATATAGTTTTGCCATAGAATATCGCAAATGAGGGATCTTTGTCCGTGGTTTTTATCTTTGGCCATTCAATTAACATAATAAGTTCTTAAGTTTTGGGAATAAACATCAGTATGGTGAAATTCAAACCGACCAAGTGTTTTTATAAATCGTTATTACCACTTTTATATTACGAGCATTTATTTTACAATTCAATTCAATTCAAAACCTTTTGAAAATTTCGCCGAAGTCTGATACTAAATTGTTCTATACTTGCTCCCTGAGGACGATAACTTATTTTTCCACTATACGAGTTAGTATTTTATTTCTCTAAAATACTTAATAAATTTCTGGGTCCCGTTATCGGAGTACTAAAATACTAACAATAAATAAAAATGCAAACCAAACAGTCAAATTATCCAAAAATATATTCATTAATTAATTAAAATCGATAGGCATTACCGTTCTTCTCTTTAACAAGTTGACATTTAACAACCAAATAAACTCTGCCACAACGATAAAACTTTGCCATTTCTATTTCTATAGGTGTAATTAACAAAAAAATCAAAATGCATTTACTATAGGTCCCTTTCAAATTAATGCATATATATAATTATCTAATGCCATTTCTTGCACTATAAATTGAGGGTATTGTTGAACCTTTGCTTTCATCCTTCTCAATCAGAACAATGAATTTGAAGCCTTTTATTTTGCTGGGTTTGGTCTTTGGAGTGGTTCTGACTATCTCCTCCGTTGTGGCTCATAAAGGTATGATTTTTGAGTATATATATATATCACGGTCAACATTCATAATAGATTTTTTTAGTAAAAAGTCTTTTGCCGTGAATGTTAGCTGATTTATAAAAATTCATTGTTTTATATTATTATTATTATTATTTAATGATTTTAATCTGTTAACTCAGGTCTCATGATACAATCACTAATATAAGGCAAGCTAGTAGATGCATATTTGTTAGTATTTGTGACCGTTAATTATTAGTTATATGAGACATTTTGTAGGAATAGATTACGGTACTGATAACGAAGATGGAGGTTCAGCAGGAAGTTATGCTCTTGGAGGGAAAAGAGGTGGTCCAGATGACGAAAGTGTTGATAGCGAAGGAGGAAGTCACACTCTTAAAGGAAGAGGAAGTGATGCTTGTGGTGGAGGAGTAAAAGGCGTTGATAGCGAAGGCGGAGGTCCACCGGGAAGTTACGCGGTTGGAGGAAGAGGAAGTGATGCTCGTGGTGGAGGGGTAAAAGGCATTAATAGCGAAGGCGGAGGTCTACCTGGAAGTTACACTGTCGAAGGAAAAAGAAGTGATGCTCGTGGTGGAGGCGTAAAGGGCGTTGATAGCGAAGGTGGAGGTCCACCTGGAAGTTATGCTGTTAAAGGAAGAGGACGTGGTTCTCATAGTGGAGGCGTAAAAAGCATTAATAGCAAAGGCGGAGGTCCACTTGGAAGTTACGCAGTTGGAGGAAGAGGAAGTGATGCTCTTGGTGGAGACGTAAAGGGCATTGATAGCGAAGGCGGAAATCCACCTGAAAGTTATGCTCTTGGAAAAAGAAGAGGTGGTGCAACAGAAAAAGGCACAATAGGTGCTAATAGCGAAGGCGAAGGTCCCCATTAAAGTTAACCTAATTGTGTATTTGTCTCATGTTTACAGCTTTTTATTGTAAATATTTATAAAAATATATAAAAAATTATAGGCCATGAATAATATTGAAATATTTAACAAATGTTCGCTAATAGATATTTCACAATATTAAAACAAGTTACTCATTCTAAAGATCATTCATCACAACCAACAAAGTTCAGTACAGTTAACAGATAGTTGAGTTCTTTAAGTATCCTGATAGATGTTTGAATCTTGACGGTGCGTATACAGAAGGCTTTGTTGAGAGAGGCAATGCCCACTTCGATGATCTTTACGCCTTGAAGGAATTAGTCTTCGGTTATCGGCCGGAGAATACCTTGGTTCACCCAAAAAAAAATCATTGATCACATACACTTTTGCTGCCAACCTCAAATGCTACTTCAATTTGATAGCTTAATCAAATGAAAAAAAAAAAGCTCTTTATATTCTTTATGTTTTTGGCACATGTATACAAAAAATTGGGGATAATTTGTTCTACATCATTAATCACATAAATGTTTTATACAAACAAGAAATGACACTTCAGTTTTATAGGTTAAAAAAACAATTTGTTACTATTTTTTTTTCAAACAACTAATTTTTTTTAACTAAAAAGTTACGAGTATCATATATATATATATATATATATATATATATATATATATATATATATATATATATATATATATATATATATTTTCAGACATTTTTTTAAGAGTGTATTTTCAGGAATGTATATTATCATGTATGGTAAAAAAAATTTGTTTGGTTGAAAACTTTTTATCCATAGAATGTTTACAAATAAGTACTAGAAATATTAAAGATATGTTTGGTTCAAACAAAATATTCCTAGAAATTTAAGGTATAATTATTAAAACACCTTTATTTCATATGAAATTATTATACATATAATATAAATATTTTATTTTTATCCCGTATTTACTACTAATATATTTTTTAATATTTAATTTTTTTTACAAATATTTGAATTATTTATTTGTATCATTTGTAAAAAAATATATTTATGTTCTCAAATTATATTCATATATTAAAAATTTACTCATTAAAAATATATTAACATACCAAAAAAAATTAAAATTAATTAGATCACAAATTTAAAAAAAAAGAATTTTAGAGAAACTTGTGTCACATATTAGCGCTAATAAATAAGGATTATTTTAAAATTTTACTCTCAATTTTTAATCCCATGTCATGGGTATGATTGATATTCACCTTCTTTGATGGGAATGAAAAACTGATGAAATGTGGGAATTTAGATTCCAAGAAAGCTATTTTACTCGGTAATATCTTTTATATAAAATTATACAAAACATAAAAATATAGATTCCCAAACTAACATTCCAAGAAATATAAATATACAACCTGAAACAAATATCCCTTAGGGATACTCATTTTAGATCATTCATTATATAGGCTTTTTTTAATAAGTTAAATTTGTATTATTAAGAGTACACGCGAGTACTTAAAATTACAAAAAGAGAACAAAACAATCAAATTATTTTTTTATGTGCACCAAGAGTATCTTCTAATTAAGCTGAAAACTAATCTTTTTTAAGCATAAAAATCACCAAAATAAATTTTATTTTTCCCAACTTCTCTATACACACCGGACTTTATTCATAAACAATCAAATCATTGTACCAACTCCAAACAAGGACAGTCATAAAGAAGTTTAATTTTATCCATCACCTCAAATCCCAAGATTATGATTAAAAGTAGTTGTATTTTTAGTGGGGTTGAAGAGATTAAAATCACTCTTATTAAAAATGACACCATTCTTTTTAACATATAAATTCATAACTCTTATATATAAAAAAATGATAGAACTTTTAAAATTGAGTAGTGTCAATTCCTCCTACCTTCTAGCTATCCATATGGCCCATATTTAAACAAACCATATGGACGGAAGCAATAACAACTTCTTTGCTGAACCTGTAATAAAAACATGAAAATTTACCTCTTAAAAAAAAAATCTGAAAATGTACACAAATACTAATGCTACTTCAATTTCATAACTTAAATAAATAATATTTTAGATTAAAAGTGATTTTATTTACTTTTAATCTTCTAACCAATAGGGTGAAAAAATATCCGGAAAAACTTAAAATATTAAAAAAAAAATTTTGTAAATAAAATAAGTGTTTATTTTATAAGATAGGCTAAATATAGATTTAATCTATAAACTTTAGCGAGAATTCATTTTTATTTCTTAAACTATTAAAAGTCATTTTTTAGTCTCTAAACTTTGAATCGTATTCGCTTTTAGTCCATTCATACAATTTTTGCTCACGTTGCGAAAGAAACCATTGAGACGTGGATTCGCTAAAGCGTCCTTCGTTTGTCACAGCAAAAGTTGTACAGAGGGACTAAAAATATACCCGATTCAAAGTTTAGATCAAAAATTGACTTTTCAAAGTTCAGAAACTTAAAACAAATCCTTGCTAAAATTCAAAAATCAAAAACATATTTAACCCTTATAAAATAACTTAAAATTATTTTACCTCTCAACCAGTAGTAAAACGGGTCAGTCCGGCCATTTAACCCACCAAAAATGAGTTAACCCGAGCCATCCATTAATACTCTGTAGGTTCAATATGCTAGTTCGACTCGCTGTTATTTATTTGACCTGTACTTTCCCACCATACATATTTTTCACCCCACCACACATCGTTATTTTTTTTTCAAAATTGTCCATAGCTCGGATTTTGAAAACCCGACATTTTATACTGTAAAACTATTCTACGGATTGATAAAAATCCGTGGCCTACCGATTTTAAAAATCCACCGCTCTGTTCATAAAAATTTGTCTTAGTATTTTGTAAAACTGTAATACGGATTTTAAAAATTCGTGGCTTACGGATTTTAAAAATCCATCTTTGTATTTTTATAAAATTGTACCGCGAATTTTCAAAAATCGTAGCCTACGGATTTTCTACCCTATGGATTTTAAAAATCCACGACACTGTTCATCAAAAAATATGTCTTTATATTTTATAAAAATTGTACTACGAATTTTAAAAATTCGTGGCCTACAGATTTTAAAAATCTATTTTTATATTTTTATAAAATTGTACTGCAAATTTTTAAAATTCGAGCAAGGGGTAATTTTGAAAAAAAAAAGAATGTATGATAGAGAAGGAAATGCGTGTGATGAGAAAAGTATGTGCTTACTTATTTTATGCGGGCTTCAGGTTAGCAGGTAGCCCACCAGTCAAGTAAAAACAAAAGAAAACAAAGCAAAAAAATTCTGGGCCACCTTTTTTTACTAGGAATTTTGATATCATTTTTATGGCAAAATTGCTGAACAAGGCCTTAAAAATTGGCCCAGATTTATCTTTTGCTTTTTTCTTTTTTCCTTAATTAGAATCTCATTCATCTCTATAACCTATTTATTTTTTTCAAGAAAAGAACCTTTCAATTTAGTTTTTTTATTACTTTTTACTATGGATATATGTTTTTTTTTTATTTGTGATTTTGTTTTTTTAGTCCAATTATGTTTTTGTTGTTTAGATTGGGTCTTTTTTCTAGACCCTATTAGTTTTTGTTTTTCAACAAATTTCAATCCCACCATTTACCTATAGCTAAAATAAAACCACCCGCAGGCCAGCCGAGCCTGCCATGGGTTTGGCACACCGAGTTGACGGGGTTAAGCAAGGCGGACTACATTGGTTAGCGAGCCTAAATATTCAACCTAGCCCGCTTTATTGTGATCGGACCCGTAAGACGGTCCGCCAGATCTAACCTGTTATGTCTCACCTACCTCTTAACAAGTTCCTCTTCAAAGAGAGCATCATCGCAGGACCCTCTCCAATAACAGCAAATTCTACCCCGTCAGCTACTTTGACGACATGCTTATCTCAAACTTCGACCTTTTTGCATTTGATTTGTCGTACGACTTCTCGCGGCTGCCGCTGCCATCGTGATGGTCGTCGGTTAGGTGTCCTTGGAGGAACCGAACCTCTAGAGTATGGCGTCCAGTGAAGCCCGTTGTAGGACTCAATCATAGCTTGCCTTTGGATTCCGACCTTGTCGACGGGACCAGAATGGTCCGCAGTGGAGCCATTGACTACGAAAGTGGTAGCAGAAGTAAAGTGGAGAAGTGAAAGAAAAAAGGAATGGTCGTGGAGGAATGAAGTGGGCTGTTGGCGATAAGAGGTGGCCATGGTTGTGAGGTAAAGAAAGAAAAAAAATGAATATTTATTTATTTATTTATTTATTATTTTTCAGTGAATTAACATGAATATTATTTTAAAATAAAAATCCTAAGAAATATTTTATTTTTTTGGTTGTCACGTCTACATTCTGGTGGAGGCATTACCAGAAAAATTCTTTAGGGACCGAAATTGAGTATTATGAAACTATGAGGACAAAATAAGCAATTAAAATTAGGGATCAAAATCAAGCAAATAGTAAATTAAGGCACTAAAATTGTACTACTTCTATTCTTTTTTATCTGTCAACTTTTGAGAAAAAAATTTGTTCATTTTTATCTGTCCACTAAGAGTTACAATGTGATATTAAATGCATTTTTATTAATTATACCATTATTTGATTGGAACAACAATAAATATTTTACTATTAAACTAATCAAAGAATGAGAGATAAATGTTAATATAAGGATTTTAAACATTAAATTGGTAAAAACAAGAATAATGATTGCATTTTTTAATATGCGTAATTTAGTCCAAAATAAATAAATACATAGGAACGGATGTAGTATTTTAAGCTTTGTATTTTCAAGATACATAATAATATGCACCAATGAACATTTTTTCTAATTCTAATTCTAGTAACGTTAAAAAGTGCCTTAGAGACTTTGTTTAGTCAGACTTTCATAATACTTCCTCTCTTCTTTTTTATGTGTGTCTATTTTGAAAAAAAAAACTATTCTTTTTTACGTGTCTCTTTAAGAAGTGAACAAACCATTTATAGTATTAAAAATTCAACAAGAATATAAAAGAGAATTACCTTATAATTTTGACAACAAAAACATTAATCAATTATTTTAATACGTGTCATATGAAGAATAAATGAAGATATAGTATCTTATCTCTTATCTAGGTATATTCGAGGACCATGCCAAAACAAAAATACCTTTTCAGCTAAATGCTTATTAGTCATTACAAATCCTTCCCTGCGCCAATAAAAATTAACTTCTCTTAATTAATCTTTAGAAACTAAAAAAACCACTTTTATTATTATCTTCACCTGTAATTTGAAACAAGGAGAAATGGGAGGGGGATCATGGAATCAATTTGTTAATTTAATCTCTATAATTTACTGTGAAAATACAATTTTAATTAAACAATCACAGATGTAACATTTGGTAATGGTATAGAATGAAATGAAACGGAATGGTACAAAACAGGATGCAACAAAATGAAATAGAACTGTATACTATGTTTGGTGACTATGGAACATGACAGATTCATATGTATTATTTTATATTTAATGCGGATTAAAATATAAAATATTTTTTATAATACATATAAAATTTTACTTTACATGATAGAAAGTATAAAATTAAAAGAAAAACAAAAAGTATATTTTTTAAATTTTTCTTTTTTTAAAAATTATGAGTATAACTAAATATTAGTTTTAAAATATATTAATGTTTTATTAATATTTTATGAAAAAAAATTATTAAATATAAATTTTTCTTAATAAATATAATTATTAAATATATTTTTTTAAAAAATTATTAAACATAATTATGTTTAATATATTTTTATTATGTAAACTTTTTTAAAAATATTTTTTGGCAGGAAAAAAATAATATAAAGTTTAAGAAATTTAAATATATATTATTTTGTTAATAAAAATGACTCTAGGAAAATAATGATAATTCTTCTGTGTGTTTTGTGTCATGTTCTCTTTCGTTCCACCCTTTTCAATGGAACCAATCTTTCTCGTTCATTGGCCTTGGTGTTCTGTTCTCTTCCATTTCACCCTTTTCAATGGAACCAATTTTTCCCGTTCATTAACCTTAGTGTCCAGTTCTTCTATTCTGTTCAAACACGTCTGTCCAACGCTACTAAAATACACAATTCATCAAATGAATGGGGAAACACCCTACAAGATAAATTAGAGTTTTGAATACAACAAAGCCGTGACAGGAGCTCTCGTCGTCTGATTTCCTAGAAAATGTTTGTATGAGAACTTGTATCCAGCAAAACTTCCTAAGAATATAGATTAATCGATCACAAGCTCCGCAACCGCAACCTAAGTCTGATTCAAATTCTTCTAACTTTTCTTGGGATGAAATAATTACCAGATTGCTGAAGCAAATGGTTTTCCCTAGTTGAAAATGACTTCATCTAGAGAAATTGAGCAAGTTATTTGCCAATGAGCTTATAGTAGGCGTATAAAATAGATCCGGCAAAACCGAGAAATTGACCAGTTACATTCCACTGAAATCAAATGAAAACACATTCAATCAACCATAAAAACATACTTAAATTGAGAACACCAGAAAAGAAGTCAAGATAAAAGTACTCACAAAATCAAATGGCAGCCCACCAAATATTATCCAGCCAAAACCGATAGTAAATAGATCCTAGACAATCAACATAGAATAACTAGAATTAGAATTCAAGCACAAAAACTGCATTCGATATGAAGCACAAAATCGAACATATAAAAGCAATAAAGGAATACACATTGGACTCCGTCTCCGTGGCATTGTGTTTACATGCTTGGTCTAATTGAAAGTTTGAAACCAATATACTGTTTACATGCTTGGTCAACTAATATCTTAAGCCTAACTGAGCAGAAACAATTACTGTGTATAAAATATGTTCTAATTCTTTTCTTCCAATTATTTAACTTCTCAAGTCGATATAGGGCAAAGGGAGATGGTTTCCGAAGAAAATCACCAGATTAGGCTCATCATTTTTCACTTCCAAAAAAGCTTGAAAGTGAAATTATTGCCACTATATGTAAATCTATCTCTCTATCTTGACACCAACATGTAGAAGATGATGTCCCAAAATCCCAAAAAAATAAAAACCAAAAGGAATAGTAGTGGACCTATTTGTTCCCCTACATTGATAAACTTTGTAAGAACTCTAACCCAAACCAACAGTCCTTCCAAAAAAAGTTCCTACGAAGTTATGGTATCATTCTGAAAGCTACATGTTATAGGACCATCACTGCATTCTTCAAATCTGGGTGCATTATTCATGAAAATTGCAGAGTAAAAGTAGCTGGGGAACAAACCTTCAGATTACCACAAATAGTTTGTGTCAGAGCTGAATTTAAAGTTGTGTTTAGGAAAATGCTGTAATTCAAGAAGAACGCCAATATGCAGGAAAAAAGCAAAATAACCTGCCCAAGAAAACAGAAATGAAAATATGTAAAAATTCCAACTTGTCAAGTAGTCATAATTTCAAATTAAGAGGAAACCAGGGTTAAAGTCAGGTCTTGATTGATAGGATAGAAGGTCTTGTGATAATACTATACTACTTAGTCAAAGAGAAAGGCTCAAGCAGAACATACAATAAAACCAGGTGAAAAGAGATATGGAAATTCTATCGTTGTTGTCAAGTCGCCACGAATAAATGTCCAGATGAGCAAAACTGGCCCACATAAGATACCTATAATACAGTAAAAAAATATTTCAAATCCGAAAGTCTATTACACTAAAAAGGGTAAGAATGTTTAATAAGCAAATCCTGATCTATCATCTTACCATTGCACCACATAAGGCCAAAGCTATTAAGACCACTAGTTTTTCCTGAGAAAAGGACAGAACACAATTAATAAGAAAATGCAGTCTAAGAAGGAAACAAGGTATAAAATTTCTACTTCAATTGAGAGAATAGAAACACTACCAATCCGGGATATAGTTGCAAGATATATTGCCGTGCTAATGTTTGACAAGAAAACAATCGCATAGCCATAAGCATCAAAAGAAAAGTCCCGTGCTCCCGCAACAAACGCACCGAACACAATCAACCCAACACTGATAACAGCCTTATAAATTTCAGTTAAATGAAAGAATCAGGCAGATGCTTATTCTTTATAACAATTTGAAATTTAAATTTATTGAGCTATAGAGGGAAAGGGAGAATACAAAAAGGGAAGAGAACCAGTTAGATTATTCTTAAAGGAAATGCAAATCAACTTTAAAAGTTAATGCAGGAGGAGCATCTGCCAATCAATGTCTAATGTAAAACATATATATATATATTGCATATACTAAGAAGCATACTGCAGAGCATGTCCAAAACACATAATGGCTCCATTCCCTTTATCTCAACAAATGAGAAGTATCTTTGTCTTGGAACTAGATAGTTAATTCGGATGCAGTTAATGTGAACACTTTCTGTAACTCCAATGTAGTTTGGGAAAGCACAAGAAAATAATAGACATTGTTAGACGTCATCATATTCATAAAAAATGTTAATATTTGTCAATCCTATGGGAATTTCGCACTTTATGATTTTTATTCATCTACATAAAGAATTGCTGAATTGCTTAAGGAATTCCTTATAAGTTATAAAGATTAATTAAGGGTAAATTACACTGACCTCACCTAAGGGTAGCATTAAATGCACTTGGACTCTCCTTGTTTCGAAAACTATGCATACTTCCCTTCAGTTTTCATGCTTTGTTATTTCAAGGGTATTGCATGTATATTGCTATATAAAATAACAGAGGAAATTGAAATGATTTAAAACTAAGAAGGCGGTAAAAGTAGGAGGGGAGGTAGTCAAAATGTTATAAAACTAAGACAGACCAACGTGTAAGAATAATACATAAAATAAAATAAGGAAGGTGTATGTAATTTTCAAAAACAAGCAGCGACCAAGTGTATTAAAGCTAACCTTAGGGGAGGTTAGCGTAATTAACCCTTATATTTATACTTTCAAATAGGATAGTGTTAGCTACAAATACACATGATTTACAATCACTAATATAAGGAAACTAAGAAATTAGGATAACAAATCAAGTCAAATCCTAAATATTTACACAAAATAACAACCCTGAAATACAAGACTTTCCAACGACCTATCAGCTTAGGCTTTTAGGTTAGTTGACTCATGACATAATTTCAGGGCCTTCAAGTCCACCACATTCGTCTAAATAATTGAATTTTAGCGCAGGGTAAAAACAGGCTAATTCATTGTTCACACTTAAAGTTCAACGGGCTCTTGTGTAGAGGGCGTTACAGATATAATGAAGACATTTACGTGCCCATACCTAATACCTTAAACTTTGGGAAGAACCTGTTTATGACATTTTTTTTTGGTGAATACCTGTTTATAATAATCACTAAGCTACTAATGACCATTTCCATCGCCTCTATTCAAATCAAGCAAAGGAGACAGAGCAATTTACCTGAAAATGACAGAGGGTGTATACCTCTGCCCCACCAGAACAAACTCTACAAGCATTGTAAATACTACAGTTGTCCTCCTAAGAGTGGTGTACATTGGAACATTTACTCCGCGAACAGACTCCATGGTGACTATCTAAGGAGAAGTACAGGGGTGGATAAAAAATAATTAAAAAAAATATTTTAGAATAAATTCTTTTGTATGGGAGGGAGGAGATAAGGTTATACCATGTAAAATAAATATGCTCCAGACAGAGGAAGAGTGTGTTTCAAAGTCTTTATTGATACAAACTTTGTCGAGTTGTCTGATATATGTAAAGACTCGCCTGCTGTGAAAGTAATTATCCTCCAGCGCCTCAATAAATAGAGAAAACAACATGAACATACCATCTACAGCAAAAAGAAGAATGAAAGCATGTTTAAATATTTAAAATGGATCAAAAGGGTCTTCTCAATAATAGATAGGCAATTGTAAGGACTCAGTGATCAAAAGAAGTTTGTTGAGTGCACGGCATCAAAAAATTTTAGACTAAATATAATTCTTTTCTACCACTTGTCAAATGCATGGAATTATAACCATGGTAGTTAAAGTCGAGACTTTAGTAGTAAAGTCTCAAGACTTTACAACTTTACCACCCCTTTGCAACTTAGACTCTATGTAAAGTCTTAAATGGGGTAAAGTCGGTAGAGTCTGAGACTTTAGTAGTAGGGTGTATAGACTCCAGCAACTTTTGCTTCCCTTTTATTTAAAATAAAAGTAGTAACCAATTTGAGCTGGATTCGACCCAGTTTGACCCGAATTATTGTGAAAATCACCGAAATCCCTAATTTCCTTAAACTACTCATCGATGCATTCTTTCCTCTCCAATCCTTGCTGCTCTTCCCTGGTTTGACCCAATCTTCATTCTTCTCCCTTCCCTTCCTCGCTGCTTTTCCCCTGTTTGGCCGCGACCTGCATCTTGCTGCCGCGACCTTCTTCTTCTCCTTGCTGTGACCTGCTTCTTCTCCCTTCCTCGCTGCTTCCCTTCTTGTTAGGCCGCAACCAACTTCTTTTCCTTCCTCACTTTTTTCTCCTCAAACAAATGAGGAAGTTGCTAATTTCGATGAAGTTCATGGAGTTGATGGTGAAGATCTTGGAGATGAAGATGAATCATGAAAATGAAGATATATTGGATGATTTTGATTTTTTTTACTATCATAACTTAATTGATCAGAAATCTAGTTAATGTTAGTGACTTAGCGTACTTCTTGGTGTTGTTTAAAACTTTAAGCTTGGTTTTGTCGAAGTTTAATAACTTGTTTTACATTAATTTATGTTTAAGACTTGAAGTTGTTAACTCTTGGCTTATTATGAGTTTATGACATATTTGTAGTGATTGAAATTTATGCTATTTTATACTTATATATATGAATTTATATACATATATATATATGAATAGAAAATTCTGGTAAAGTCTTAAGACTTGACTTAACGACTTTGCGTTTTACTACCTTGATTATAACTCTTGTATTGTCACACTTTTTCTTCAAAAAAGTTATTTATCCCTAATAACTTATTTTGAAGAACTTCAACTCTTAAATTACAGACCCAGATTGATAGTACAGAGCATCAAAGAAGAACGTAGAGAATGCAGAGAAGCACACCACAAGAAAAAAGAATGAAAAGAAATGAAAAAAACAAGATTAGGGCAGAGCTATTTATTTACATGGCATTCCATCCTGTGACACAGAACTACGATGAAGAAATTAAGGACAGTGATGAGAGATATAAATGAATCAATCAAGTATGACCCAAATGGTTAGAGACTTAAAGTGATGGAGAAAGATGCTGGTTTTCTTATTTAAAAAAAGGAAGGCTGCAAAGTCCTTTAGTTAACAATTTTGTACAAAAAATGCCAATATTTTCAAATTGAACAAACCAGCAGCCTGTCAAAGTTACTCAAAGGAATTATGGGAATTGGGAACAACAAAGTCATCGGTACTGTACTGGATACATACACTATAGGTACTTACGAATACACATGGATATGTATATAGTTGGATTCTGCTATTGCATTCAAAACTCATCATACTAGTTTCCATATGATGCAACTTAAAACCCAAGCAATCTGCATCATCAATACACTCTAATTCCAATCACAAAATCCCAAGTCCCAACCTTGCTGTTCACATGGTTGAGAATTGAGATTGGAATACTTCATTTGCAATACTCAAAAGACGAAACTATTGGTGACGAGTTCACGAAATTGCTACTTATCAGTACAGTTAATCTAGTTTCAGAATATAACGGGATTAAAAGTTAGCCCATGTTTGTCTGCCAGTTGGGCTCAACGTGACATGCTTGCAACCATATATGAATGGTTATGATTTATTCAAACCAAAATGTCAACCATGTGAAAGCAACAATATCTTACTTCCACTTAAAGTACTTCACTTTGAGTCACACTTAACCCACCTGGTTAGTCTTCTAACAAGGCATAACTATAAAGTAAAAACGTAGACACAATTACTATGAATCAATTTTAGGGAAAATAACTCGCGAATATAATTCAGTCAAGAAGTTACGAAGAATTAAACAAGAAAAGGTGGATAAAAGTAAGAACCTGAAGAAGCGTGATAACATTAGCAGAAGGGAAGTTATAAGAGGAAAGCGCCGCCTTATTAAACATCACCAAAAGAACTACAAAACAGAAGATAACGTTATTTGTTAACTAATTCGATGTTCGACAATGAAGCATGAGAGTGGAGGGGAGTGATAAGTACCTGCGCAGGACATGTAAGAAATGGCGGCGAAGGCTCCGCGTTTGGTCATGGCGGAACCCTTGAAGAGTTTATCGTCGGACTTTGCTCCTCCGTCGTGGTTCTTCGGAGGATCGGACACCGGAAGCATCAGATTTTCCGACGAATCGGACGCCTTCAGAGACATCGCTAACTTGTTGGATTGGGAATTTGTATATTCGAGTTGAAATTGGAGTTTGGAGAGAGAGACAGATATGAAGGGTTTTTGTGAATTGAATTGAAGTTTGGAGGAGAATTCGATGTATTGTAAGGAAGGGAACGGAATTGGATTTAGAGGTCACACTCAGACTCAGACGCCACTCACGAATCTCAACTCCCAACTTGAATTGACTTGGTCAACCGTCCGGCCTCCACTAAGCTCCGTGATGTTATTTCACTATTTCATTATGCATTTAAAAGTAAGAGGACGCGCAATAATACCAGCGTAAAGAGTCAGGGTATGTGTATAAATATGTGGTACAGTCCTTCCGTTTTTTTTTTTTTTGTTATAAGTCAAAAAAAAAAAAAAACTGGTTTGAAACAGTTATAATTTTTAATTTTTTTAAAATTGTATTATAAAAGGTGGAAGGGATTAACATCATTCTTATGAGGAGTGACATCATCCTTTTTAATATATAGATTTATGATTTTTATATATAAAGATATGGTGAGAACTCTGAAGTTTGGTGGTCTCAATCTCTTCCACCTTATAAAATACTCCCTCTGTCCCAAAATGTAAAACCCTCTAGAGAGTTTTTGCTTATCCTATTTTATAGGACCCTTTAAATATTTTTGTGCACATTTAGTTTTTTTTTTACCATTATACCCTTGCTACTCAACAAATTTTAATGAATCCAAAACATTAATTGGGAGAGAGAGTGAGGTGATAGAAAAAGATGGAAAGGGTAAATTTGGAAATTAATGCTTTTTGTTAGACAGATTTAATGTATTTAATTAAATTAACCACTTTTCTTAATTCCCGCAATATTGGTCTAGGGGGTCTTACATTTTGGGACGGAGGGAGTAGTTTCCAGAAACAGTTTTCAAAAAAGTTAGGAGAGTTTTTAATACAAATTTATATGTGTTTACCACAAGCTACCGAGGTGCCCCTAAACAAATGCCTAAGGAACAAAACTCAGTAATTGCCTTAGTAAAAACTTGTGACATGACATCTCTGCTAGGTGGGATGGCCTTTATAGGTATGGGCTATGAGGGACAATTGGCCAGCTAGGCAGTTGAAAGGACGTGAGTGTGAGGCTGGGATAGTGGGATCATGGGTGGGGTGGCAGAGAGGTTTGGGAGCGAGCTAAAAGGTCGACCGTGCCCCCTCAAGGTGTTTGCCTTGGGAGCTGATACTTGGTGAGGTAGCCCGGTCGCTGTGTGGGTGGGCTACCTAATTATAGTAGTACAGTATGTAAATTCAGAAAACTAAAATCTAGAAACAGAAACAAGTTTTAGATATTTCTAAATTTTAGTTTTTAAATACTGAAAAACGAAAACTGTTCTCAAAAATTGTTTTTGAAAATTCATCTTCCAAACGAGTTTTTTAACCTAGCGGTGGAGGATTCCACGGCGGTTTGACAAGCGCTAGAACATGCTTTTAGCAGCGGTCAAAACCTTCGCAACATGCCGAAATAACTGCCAGCAAATACCTATATTATTATAGAGTGGTAATAATAAATGTGTCAACACATGGAATGAAGCTATGGGTGCTTTCATTCTCAATGACTAGAAGTAATAGCACCACTATATTGGTGATAGAAAGGAGTATTATGTATCCTTTTTAATCCTCCTTGAGTGTTAATTATGAGAGGTCAAGTTTAGGATCTTAAATAAGTCCTTCATGGGAGGCAATATAAGTTTGGTAAGTTTAATAAATTAATCTCGTTTTTTCTCTCTTCATTGGTGAATAAATTGGACACTCAATCAAAGTGGATGAAAAATTGAAGACGGTAGCCTTTGTGGTAGCATGGTGAATTTTCTCATCAATGTGAAAAAAAGTCTTAATTAATGGCAGAATGTTTCGTGGCCAAGCCATGAAAATTCTCATGGTCATATTTCGGTGGCATAGTTTCGTAAACAAAAAATATATTTATATAGGAGGATGCAACTATTAAAGTTTTAAAGACCATGGATATTTCTTGTCAGCTCAACTTGGATTCATTGGTGGTGGGATTCATAGCCCAACCATGAAATAAATCATGATCATCATTCCTTCATTTTTTAATGTTTTGCTGCCCACACCACCCCAAACCCCAAAAAAATAAATGTCAAACCATGAGCCCCTCTCTCCATCAACCCTTTCTCCCTTCTTCTTTTCTATCTTTCTTCTTCAACTTTCTTCCTCACTTATAAAGCTACCGCCGTCCACCACAACACTGCGGCAAGAAACCACTGTGACAACCACCAACTCTCAACTTTCCATTTTCTCCTAATCCTCCAAACCCCCAAATCACCTCTCCATGCCAAACCTCCACATCCCACGGCCACCAGCCACATCTCGTGTCCACAATCATTGTCAACACCCAAGCAATGTCGGCGAACCGCCACACTTCTCTCTCAATCACGTTTGAACCTTCCAACCTACAAAACCTTCTCCCCATATTTTTGTGATTGCATGCATGCTCGAAAATGATTAAGGCACCTTAAGCATATATTTTGGCCTCTGAAGTTTTTGGAATATTATACCACCAGTTGCCCGCTTTGAGCTTGTTTTGAATTTATTGGTACCCAATTTTATTTATAAATGGTTGAATTCCCTTAAAATAAAATTGATGAAGCAATTTTGAGTACTCAATTAAAGGTTCATTTGAAAATTCCTAGACATTACACTTCGGTAATTATACCATGAAATTTGGTGAGTACTCAATTAAAGATTCATTGATGTGATTTGTTTAAGATCAATGTGGTGATTGCATCTTAGCTCTTAGGTTTAAGAATATGCATTTCATAGTCTTTCTCAAGGACAAGTAAAGGTTCAAATTTGGAGATGTTCAATGAGAGCATCCATGTCATATTATCTCCCTTGAATTCTTGTCTAATTGCATCATTTTCATGCATTTATCCGGGTATTTTACATGCATTTTTCTCTTTGTTTGGATAATGGCAATTTTGTCTTATTTTTATAGAAAATTGGAGATGTGGATTGCGGAATATCATCCAGTTCATTTATGCTTATCTTTAGGAAGATTTGAAAGTGATAGAGAGAGAAGCTATAAATAGAGGGACCAATTATGGATAGAAAACTTTTGGCTTGATTTTTGGCATTTGAGACAGGAAGAAAGCATAAGGCTTTACATTTTTCTCTTTGTTCTGTTTTCTTTCTATGATGTCTTCTACCTTGATTTGGTTTTTATTAACGTTTGAGTTGTTCTTTTAGTCTAGGATTTAGTATCCCATAGGAAAAAATGATGTATTGACTATATTCTCTCTATATTTAATTTATTTGGTTTTAATTCAATCTTACATGTTCTTATTGTCATTGCATGATTTAAGGCCGGATCATTGCATGGGTTAAGATTTATGAGGATGAACTAGGAGGTGAACCTAGATGTCAAAAACTCTTCAGTTGAACCTGAAGATCAAAATACGAAAGTAGTTTTGATCTTCTTGGGGATTCAATGAGTTATCATAGAGTGTTAATTCATCTAATCTAATTTAGTTATCATGAAAGTAAGAGCTGGTTATATTAGATACATTATTTAGATTTGAAAGAATTAAATAATTTCATTATTGATAACTCACTCTTAAAACCATTTGAAATTTAAATATAGAGACTTTATTTTTCAGGAAACCATTTATCGCTAAACTGTGATAACCTAAATCCTAGAGTTACATTAATTTATCGTCCATATCTCTCTTAGTAACCTCCCAGTATAAAAACACATAGTATCCTCACATATACACATATATACATTCAAATTTCACAAGTCACAAGTCAATGTCAGTCTTCTATTATTTTCATTTCATTTCTTTTTATTTTCAGTCTTTTGTGCTGGCAGCGACACGATAATTTTATGAGCTCATACCTTGTTCAGGGAAGCATTCCTCCACTGAACACCCACTGCCTACTTACACATTTTGTCAAAGGATTCCTCGCCATGACTAACGAGGGATAAAAGTAATCATTAGTCTCATTATTTTATCCTCAACCACAAACCTTAACATTTAAATGCAATTATTCAACATAAGAGGACCTCTCGATTGAGCACTCATTTCAATTCAATTCAATCAATTCTAAGAAGTGTGAGGAAATATGGTTAGGAGACAAAAATTTAGAATCTGGATGTTGGACCTCTCGCTCAAGCGCCAAGATTCTCGCTTGACTCAAAGGTGTCCTAAAATTTATGTTCGCTACTGCCAAGTCCCTCGCTCAAGCAAGTGGGGCCCTGAAGCCATCATGCACTACTGTCTTACTCTCACTCAATCTTGCTCCGGCGAGAATAACAAAATCCTGATCCTGCGCATTTGCTTCCAACACACAACTCCAGCTTGAACTAAGTTCCTTCTGATCATTAACTCTCCCATCATCACAAAATTAGAATGATCACTCATCAAAACATCAGTTACACCAAGTCTCAAGGAACACTTCAAGCATCCAAATAAAACCACAAAACTCAAGAATTTCAACATTTATCATCCAAAATCAATTAACCACTTCAAGTTAACATATTTTCTCAATTAAGCTTATCTAACAAGTTTAAGCTCATTACAAATGACCAGTTCTCACATGCAACAAGAATAGAAGCTTAATTCAACAAATTCAAGTGAGTCTTGAGATCCCAAGTCCACTACTTCCTTGCCCTTCCTCTTCTCTTCTCCTTGATCTCTTGAAGCCCAAAATCCCAATGTCAAAACTTTAAGTGAGGAGAGAATTGGAGTGAAGTGAGGGATTAAGGTGGTTGGAGAAGCTATGTCTTGGAGTTGGAGTAATTTGAGCTAAAATGAATACATGAAAGAAGAGAAGGAAAAGAAAAGAGTGTTTTTGTTCTTGAACAAGATGAGGGTTTGAGTTTTTGGATTGTGTTTGTGTGGGTGAGTGGGGGTTTAGTGCCCTAAGAGTTTAAAATTACAAAGATACCCGTGGCTTATTCTCACTTGGCCTAATGGACCAAATTGCAATCCTCTAACCCCCTTAACCTCATGAATTGAGAATGCAAAAATGTAAATGGGTCCCTTAAATTACAATGAACCTTAACCTTATTATGGAAGTCCTTGGGAAATAAAAATGACTACTAATTTTATTACTAGTGTTAGGGGATGTTATAGATTGGGCAAGGGCCAAATTTGTTTTTCCATTTGAATAATTCAAAGAAGGGTCAATAATAAGGTTGGGTAAGGTTGTCCCATATACAGGCCATGCATGTCCCATGACTCTAGTTAGTGTTTTAGCAAATAACAAGTTCAAGGATTTATGATAATTTAACAAAAAAGGGAAATATTACATCAATCTCTTTTGAAGCTTATGTCTATTACACTTAGATTTTGCTTATTAGTTTGTTAGAGCGACATCCCTTTAAAGAGGAGGTAGGTATAATTTTTTAAATAAGCAAAATCTTAGGGGAACAAATATTGATGTTATATGGAGAGAAGGTCTCTATAACAAGCTAACAAACCTCAAAGGAAGTAGATAAAAGTTTACAAAACAAACTAAGTTTTAGGATGATCCAATAAAAAACCCAACTGAATTCTAGGCAAACTTCAAAGGAAGTAGATAACGTGCACAAATCTAACAATAAGTTGGTGTAATTTTCCATAAAAAAAAGGATGATCCAATAGGTAATATTTATCAAGATCAAATTTAGTCATAGCTATTCAATTTTTTTATTTAATTTTCGTAGCACGATAAAATTTGAACAATCACACTAATAATGTTACTTAATTTTTCTTTAGTTGTTTTGTATTTTCCTTTAATTTATTAGGTACTAGAGTTTATGTCACATGTGATGCGTGTTATGGACCGTGATGTCGGTCATAATGTATAAGGACTCGTGCCCTAAGATTAGCGACATGAAGACAAAATGACATGAATATATAGCAACAAGGTAATATAGCGAGATGGCTATTCAACGAACAACCATCAATAATGGGGATCACTTCTGACAATAACTGGGTACCTAGAGATTTAGGCTTGGGGCCCAAATCCAGTAATGCATAGAACTCTAAACCTAATGACTCTACTATAAATAGAATAATGAGTGACACAACAAGGTAAGTACACATTCTCTTCCACATTTACTGCTAGGTCATAATACTCACTTTAGCATCAAAGACTCTTTTTAAACATTGCCTCGTACATCATCATGAAAGAAATTTCTCCAGACACAGGAAAAGAACAAATCCTTTGCTTTGAAGTCAGAGGAGCAAGGAAGTGATTTAGAACAAGAGGTTGCACAGGAGTATTTCCTTTTGTACCTGTAACCTTGGTACCCAAAAAGGCATGACAATCGTACAGCGATTATAAGACATGCCTACAAATTAAAAAGGAGAAAGTTTTAGTTCGACCAAATTATAAAAAATAACCTTGTTTTATATAGTGTTAAAAGAAAAAGAAAATTCAATAGTTTCTTTGACATAATCAAGGTTAGAAATGTGGTCACTATTACGAGAAGAAGTAGACAAAAGAGAAAATAACATAAGTTCTTAATTTACCGAACCTTCATTAGTCAGGGGAGAAGTAGAATAAGGAGGACGAGGAGTGAAAGGAAGCGCCATCCTACTAGAGACTTGAGAGAATTCAAAGTCAGAACCTATGGATTTTGAATAAATGGGAGGGTTCAAGAGGTATCAGATTACAAAAGGAGGAACATAATCAACACTATTGTTACTATTATGGACCATGATACTGATCATAAGGATCACTTCTGACAATAATTGGGTACCAAGGAATTTGGGCCTAGGGCCTAAATCAGTAACGCAAAAAACCCTAAACCCAATGACTCCACTATAAATAGAAGCCTCTTTTGTAGCTATCCACCCTTATGGACTCTGCAACCTTTGTTTGGAGACTATCACCCAAGCAGAAGACCTAGTACAATCCATGGTCCTACATGTTGTAAGGTTTCCTCATAACAATTGCCCCCACTTATATTCCTAGAATTAGAATTTCTTATGAAGTTTCTAAACATGATGGCCCTAGGATACAAGAAATTTGGATACAATAAAGCAATAAAAGTTAGTAAAGAGATAGAAATCAAGTGAGTGAATGGAAATTTCTAGATCAAAGCAAGCCAAGGGAAAAAAAGTACCTGGAAAAGAATGCAACGAGGATAAGCCGAAGGATTAACGTTGTAGCAAGAAAGAGGAATTCAGTTTCTGAAGGGATGAAGGGAGGGAGAAAAGATTATAAATAAGAATAATTTGAAGAATATATGATAATATGCAGTCAAAGAAGCAATAGAGTAGACAAAAACTTACCAGAAGGAAGAAGAAGGAGAATGTTGGTGACCGTAGGGTCGGTGAGAATTCAATAAAGCATAAAACCCTAAACTTAATGACTCCACCATGTATAGAATAATGAGGGACCAAATAAGGCAAGTATTCATTATCTGTCGCATTTATTTCTGTGCTCACAATACTCACTTAGCATCGAAGTCCTTTTTGCAGGTACCCACCCCTATGGACTCTGTCATCACTGTAGGAAGCTTGTCAGCCTACCTGAAGACCTAGGATGATCAAGTACCTTTTATGTTGTCGATTTACCCCACAACAAATCGGAAAAGGAGAAGAGAAAAGAGTTGTGTACTTCTCATATGCACTTACTTACGAAGTCTATACATATAGACATTTCTTGGAAATAATCATATACATATATAAAGTAAACAACTAACTCCGAAATTAAAGATGTGCTCAAATTAAAATTGAAATTGAGGTGTTGTGACCAAATAGAGATAAGCACTAGTATCGTATATATCGCTTGAGATTGAAACCGAATGGGAGATAATCATTTGTGGCTGAACATGAGGTGAGAATATATGGATACTAGTATGGTTAATTACCCATGCAACGTCAGGTACAATTGATAATAATCATTATTTTAGAATATAAAAATAGCTAAAATGAATAGAATTATTTGGAATAGAGTATCAAATACATATTACTTTCCAATATATATACAAATGTTTCCTATTTTAAGGTTTCTCGTTGAATTTTCCTCCCTAGTGTTAATGGCCTATTCAAAATAATGATAGCTAATTTTTTTTTTTGCTGTATCTTATAGGTACGAAAATTTATTATTAATCATTTTTAATATCTAATATCTAATATATTATTGAAACTAACTCACTAATAAATTTCACTTGATAAAATAAACTTAAAAACTAAAAGAAGCCTTTAGACTAATAGATAGATAACGTCTACCCTAATAATAAAATGGATAAAAATAAAATTTTAAAATATATTATCCAAACCAAATAACTAAATCATAAACCCTAAACTCACTACAAGGAAAAATGCCTCTTGCAGCGGTTTTTTGGCATTTTGCGGCGGCTTTAACCGCCACTAAACACAACTTGTGGTGGTTTGAAAACCACAGCAAATTCTACCGTCGAGAAGTCATTTAGTGGCAGTTTTATATAACCGTCGTAATTAGCATTTCAGTGTTTAATGGCGGTTTGTAACCGCCGCTAGTGTTAAGTTATGGTTCATATTTTTGCAATGCGTTTTGTGGCATTTTGGAACTGCTGTTAGGTGCAGTTTCACAATTTATTTATTTATTTATTTCATTTATTTTGCCATAATTTTATTAATAAGAATTTATCAAAAGATTTTTAAGAACTATAAATAGATTCAAAGGTTAATAAACTTATAAAGGAAAATTCATTTAATAACTTCATAAATTTTGGTAATTACATAACATGTAAGAGTTTCAAAGTACTCTTATAAATAGTACCGAATAACATCCATTATTTTTTAAATGAAAAACAAAATAGATAAATCTTGTACAAAGCAAACTAAGACAGAGAAAATAGAGATCCATTTTTTGCAGTTCAAGACTAGTTGAGGAAGAAAGCTTGCTTCTACAAGTGACTCCACATTTATTACTTGAAATTAAATTATAAAATAAGTTTATAAGCTTTTGAATGAATTTTAAATGTATATATAATTTGTGCAGCAATATTGAGTAGTGGCATTGACAAAGTAAGGAAATAAAGTACAATAGGAAGTATCCAAAAAAAGAAGTACAATAGAAAGGCTACAAAGTGTGCTACATCAAATTCATATTATTAAGTCCCAAGTTTTGGTCCTTATAGCCAAGTGACACCATCAGAAGTGTTTAAAATTATGTTTCATTGAATCTACAAGACACCACTCCTTTCTTCCCTAGCTAAGAGTACACATGTAGTTTATTAAAAATGCATTTTAATGTAGAAATTTTGGTCAATTTTCTTCTCAAACCTTAAATCACCTAATACCCAAACCAATTTATGTGGAACCTAAAACCAAAAACATAAAATGCACCAATGCTAAAGCTAAAACTAGAACACTATGCAATGCATTCAATTTAACTGATTCTACAATATTAGACACAAGTAACTAACAAATTAGAGCTATAGAAAGATCACCACACCAGTATGCTCTGTGCCTCGGTCACTGCATGAATCCACTAAGAAACAATGTGATAGCTTTGTTTATGTCTTAGATGTGGATTCCAATTCCACCATTATTGCCACCCACGAGGCTTCTCCTTTTGAAGTCGGGAAAATGCATTTCAATCCCCAAGGTGATGTGAGCACGGACCATGGAGATATTGATCTTAAAGATGAGGGCAAGAATGTGAGCTTGGAGGCTTTGAGAAGCTTAGAAGGACTCTTGACAAGATCCAAATTCGAGAAACTTGAAGCCAACATTAAGCACTTGTTGCAAGTTTTAATACCCAAGGATGTTCTTTGTGATGCTAAGAAGTGTGAAAACTTGTGTAATGTTTTCCATTGTAATGTTTCAGGTCATTAGGAACTTTATTCCTTGAGTTTGTACTTCAATTTTGTGGCTTTAAGTTTCAGTTCGCCCGTTAGCATAGCCCAGAAACCCGTTAGAACATGCAAGAACATAGTACTGGAAACAGCTAGCGCGTGCGCACAGGTTTTGTACCTGTTAGCACGCGCTGTGACAGAAGCAACCTGTGCGCACAAGTTTTCACACATGTTAGCACGCGCACCCCCTGCTTAAGCAGCATGTGCGCACAGGTTTTAAAACCTGTTAGGACGCGCTGGCGGCTCTGTTTTGCACATTTTTAAGTGATGTTTGGAGGACTTTATGTTACCTATAAATACCTTGCTTGCTTTGAATAACATAACTTTTGATTATTTGAAATAGAATTTTAGAATTGGAGAGCTTAGTTTCTCTTGGTAGGATTCTTAGCAAAGTGCTATGGAACTTGAAATTGCAATCTCATCATTGGTTCCCAACACTAATGTGACGATGCTACGACGATCTTATCTCTAACCTCAGTTAGGGTGGCGATTTCTCCATCCATCTCCTTCTCTTCTGCAATCTAATCATTCTTCTACTTCCAATTTAGGGTTCTAAGACCTCAATTGAAGCTAGATCATATCTCTATAAGAAATCAACCTCATCACATGGTATAACATTTAAGAGGGACTTTGATATATATAATTAACTTATTAAGAGTTACTTTATAAATTTTACACCAATGCCCTTTATTTCTTGAGACTATGTTGGTCTGTAAAAATACTAGACCACCTTAAACACTACCCTACTTTCATACAGATAATATAGAGATAGAGATATCATGATCAGTTCTTATTAAACATTTTAACTATAGTTTCAAACACATTGTTGTGGTACAACCATACAGGGTTTATAAACTTGATCTAGTAAGAACCGGTTTGCTTGTCAATACTTACAACACATAATCGTAGTGATCTTAAACACACTATTAATAACTATTTACAAAATTATAAATCGTTACTAATACTAAATAAAAAATATATGGATAAAATGCACAAACTATCCTTAAGATTTGTAATTATTGTACTCCACCCCAAACTTGAACAAAAATTGCACTCCACCCCAAACTTGAACAAAAATTGCACTCCACCCCATATATTGGATGGTAGTTAACACTACTAGAATGTTGTGATTTAGCTGCGCAAAATTAGTGGCGGCCTCGATACTGTCGCAAATTGCTGCGGAAAAGTCGTCGCTAATGCGACGCAAACGAGACAGACATCCAAAAACTGATTTTGAGACAAGTTTGCGGCATCCAAGTTGCCGCTAATATTTGCGGCGACCACGCCGTCGCTAATCCAGCAAGCAGAATTTAAAACAAAAAAATATCTCAGCCTGTAGCGACAGCTAGGCCGCCGCTAAATCAGATCGTTTTGAAAAAAAAAATCTTAGCCAGTAGCGGGGGCTTTGGCCCTCACTAAATTAGCGGGGGCTTTGACCCTCGCTAAAAAAACATATATTTAAAAAAACAACTGATCTGGTAATTTGCGACGGCTTCGGCTGCCGCTAACTATGAAAAAAAAAGGTGAATGTCAAGGCCGCATTGGGAGACTTCGCTTATCCTTCATTATTTACAAAGACAAAAAAAAATTTCTCCCTCCCTCTCCAAGTAGCGCTCCGTTCGGCCACCATCATAAGGGAGATTTCGTCGGCCGCCACTCCATTCCAACGACCACCACCCCATTCCGGCGTACACCACACAATTCTCCTTCCTTCTAAGCTTGTAAATCGCTGTCTCTCCCTTCGGTAAGGTCGCAAATCCCTCTCCTCTTCCTTGCTTGGATTTTCGGCGCCACCCACCGCCCATAACACCACCATACCACCACCATTTGTGGTGGTTCTACCACCTATTATGGTGATTACTATTTTTAACCATATTTTCTCTTTTGCTATTTTTTTAAAAAAAAACATTTTTATTATCTTAGTTTTCTATTAATTAATGATAATAATGCAATTTTATATTTGTATAATTTTTTTATTTTTTTAGTTTATATTAGTTTAGATTTTTGTATTATTTAGGATTAATTATGGTATGTTTAGTGTATAAGAAAAGCAAATGCTTATTTTAGGTATTTTAATTGTGGTATTTTGAATTAATTTTTGTTAATGTATGAAAATTTGTAATGTTAAGTTTATTAGTAGTTTGTTAAAAGATCTCACTAATTTTAGTGTATAGGAGAAACAAATGCTTATTTTAGGTATTATTAGATTGAATTATTATGATATAATTTAAATTAATTATTAGAAGTTAATTAGGATGCTTATTAAATCTCGCTAATATGCCTGCAATTTGCAGGGGCTTCGGCCCTCGCTAATTAGCGGGGACTTCGGCCCTCGCTAAATTTCGCGGGCTTTATTTGGCGCCAAGCAGTTTGCAGGGGCTTTGACCCTCGCTAAATTAGCGGGGGCTATTCCGTCAGGTCTCTGGTTGCTTTTGCTGCATTATTAGCGAAGGCTTTGGCCCCCACTAATTAGCAACGGCTCGATAGTCGTCGCTTGGCCACCGCTAATCGTCAATTTGCGACAGCTTTTGCCTTATTAGCGAGGGCTTTGGCCCCCGCTAAAAACTGTTTTTCTTGTAGTGTAACTAGAGTGAGAATATTCTAACGGAACATTCTTTATTTTGTACCATGGTTAATTTTTTTTCTTACCTTGTATGTTTCTTTTATTCTTTTATAAATAACATTGATTATATAAAAATAAATTATTTAAATTTATATTAAAATAATTTTTAGAAAACATAAATAATTTTTATACAGTGTGTTTGAATTATTTATATTTAAATTTAAATATAACATTATAATAATACTTTTTATATTTGATGGCTAAAAAATTAATATATATACATCAATTAATTTAGGATAAAATATAGAAATTATATGAGCAAAAATCAAACTTCACCCATATATTTGTAAAATTTTATAAAACTATTAACTATGGGAAAATTGCACTATTGAAGCCTTTTTTAGAAAAAATCTCATTAATTACAACTGAATATCCAAACCCCAAAACTGATGACGGTTAAGAATAATCTTGTTTCAATTGATACACTCAGTGGTATTATTGAAACAACTTTTTTTTAAAAAAATATTACAAAATTTAAAAACTCCATTTATATTGATACGTAGAACTTATTAGAGCAAATTATTAGCCTTTACTAGGGATTTATAATCTATTTCTCTTATCGTATCATATAAGTTAGCGTATAATTTTGAAATTAATCTAAACATAACAAAATAAATAAGGATATTGAAATAAAAATAAGTATTAGAATAAAAATGGGCCAAACTAAAAAGACAATTTTAAAGCCATGAATATCCATAATATCACTATATATAGGGAGTGTTTATGATCTTAAAAGAAAGCTAAGATAAAACTAAATTATAATTACAAGTTAAAAGCTAAAATATCTGCTAAAAAAATAAAAAATATTTTTTAAAATTAATTATCAAAATAGTTAATAAGAATGATGTGATAACTAAAAATTCAAAATATACTATTCTTAGATAAAACAAGAAATATTCTAATGAAGCAATTAAATAATAATAAAGTTTTAGAAGTCAACTAAATTATTTGTCATGTATATTTTAATTTGTTTGAATTTTTTTTTAAAGTATTATTAAAATTTTATTTGTAAATATAAATAATTCAAATATATTGTAAAGAAATTATTTATGTTTTAAAAAATTTATTTCAATACAAGTTTAAATAATTATTGTATGTATAATTGATCGTATTTATAAAGAAGAATAGTAAAATAAATAAATAAGATAAAAAAATTAATTATAGTACAAAATAAAGAATATTTTAACATAATATTCTTATCTTAATTCACCACCATTTAATATATAGAGTGGAATGCAATTTTTATTTAAATTTAAAATGAATTGCAATATTTTAAAACTTTAAGGATAGTTCGTGCATTTGACCCAAAATATATATAAATTGTGACCTTCTCAAATTTCTCAACATCCTACGATTTCACATCTTTTTCCAATACTAAACGTTGCAATAGTTCTTGGGCCATAGCCCAAAGCCTGATGGACATCCAATTGTAACGCTTTTCAAGGGTTGATGGGATTAGCATCATCCTTATTGAGAGTGACACCATTATTTGTAATATATAAATTTATGATTCTTACATCTAAAAAGAATAGTGTCACTCCAATAAAGATGATGCTAATCTTATCCTCCCTTTTCAAGTCTCAAAATAATATTCATGCGTTTCAAGCTAAACTTTCTTCTTGTGCTACTACTATTATTTGTTTTTCCTTTTTTTTTTTAATTTTTTTCATACACGTTAATTGATTAAATTCTTCAGATGTGGCCGTATAACTATATTACAACTCATAGCCAAGTCGGTTTTCCTTGTCTTCTCTCTCTTTGCATCAGCAATAATTTTTCTTTATTTTTTTGGTATATATTATATCAACACATATTTACCTACAGTGTAAAATTTACATCTCATAAAACACAAGCTGTTGTCATTCGTACCGAGTTCTGACCTAATCGCGGAAGATAACGTCGTTTGCAATGGCCATTAACGGTTTTAGAGCATCAGCGGCAAATTTCCTCGCGAACAGAAACGGATCCCGACGTCCGTCACCGTTACCATACCTCGGTCTATCGGACCTCATTCTCTGTATCAGTTCGGGTCCCACTTCCCACGCGTCGTACGTGCGAGGATGTCCATCCACGCGCCCCGTCCAGTTCACATGCGTGAGCGTGGCAGGCACGCATCCATCTGGGTCCCGCATGCTCAAAAGGGTAGGAAAGTAATTCTCCTCAGGGTAACACGTGTCCCACCGCATGCAAGGCACATTAAACTTCGGCCAAAGCATGCGGTCACTCACAACAAGCCTCGCATGCTGACGTGTCAGCGCCCAAAACTGCGACCCTATGCGGAAATCCTCGAGCTTCACCTCCGGTAACATCGCGTGCGGTCCACGCGCCGCCCAACGGTCATAACTGCCAGTCTCATTTACAAGAATCTCGATGAAGCTCTTCCCGGAACGAAGAAGCACGTTGTAGGTGAACTCGAAAGAGTGAAGCGGAATGCACGATGGAGAAAGTAGCACGAACATGGAATTCGAAGTGTCGTGAAGAAGCGCGTGGGCAAGTAAGCGACGCGCCGCGGCGACAAGCGTGGGGGAGAATCTCCGGGTGCGTTTCGAAGCGATGACGCGATTGGAAAACACGCCGGAGAAAGGCGCGTGGTAGGAAAAAGAAGGATCCGCGTGAACGTAAATATTGAAGAGTTTTAATTTCATGTGTGTTTTGTTGAAGTAAGATTCCCATAACGGTGCGAATGGGAGTGGCGTGGTGGTTAGGAACATGAACGCTATTTTTCTTGGCTTAGAAGGTTTTGATTTTACCTTTGATGCCAGCTGGAATAATGCCTCGTCGTCGTCTTCCGGTGGTGCTGCTGGTGGTGGCAATTTCTTGTTGGGATTTTTCGGCGGTGGCGGTGGCTTGTTGATGATGATAGGGGTGGGTTTAGTGGTGGTGGCGGGTTGGTTGTTTGGGGTGGTGGTGAATACGATGGCTAAAGGTAAACAGAGAAGTAGTGCACAAAGAAGAGAAATTGGGTTCGGAGATAACATTTTTGTCGTCTATTTATTTTTTTCTTAGTATTTTTCTTTACTTTTTTTAATCTTGAAAATTGGAACAATGGAGTCAGAGAATGAGAGTGAGTGGCTTATTAGAGAGAAGGGGAAAACGGTGGTCAAGGGCAAAAGAGTACTGAAAAAGTGAAGACTTTGGTTGCATGATTTTTGTTTTCATCGCTGGTGTTCTAAATTTTCTAGGTTTTATTTGCTTTTAACCGTTTTTAGCTCATGAAAAATTTATATTTAAAGAGACCAAGGGTATATATGTTTTAGCTTTTAATTAGTAGTACTACAGATAGAAATGATTCTAAAAATTTAAAAAAAAAATCCTTAAATTTGTGTTTAAAATTGAAATCAATATCAATATAATTGAGTTTGAGCCAAGAGTTTGTAGTTCAAATGACACGAGGAGAAGTTTTTGGAGTTTGAGGGGAGGGGTTTAATCTCCGGTGGAGAGATTTAGAAATAGATTTAAGAATAGTATAGTAAAAGTGTGTGTTTGACCGATAAAAAAAATAGAATTGAGTTTGAGAGTGTCTTAATCTTATCTAAACACTACTCCATATATATTTTGGTGAATAAATGAAAACAAACACATTAGTGATCACAAGTCAGTAATACTTAAATTTCAAGGACTATTTTTTTTTTTGTTAATCTCAGAAACTAAATTAGTTTATTATTTTGATTTCACAAAGTAATTAAACGGCTGTTGTGTTGGTTTGATATTGTTTCTTGCATTTTGTAAGCAAACATTTTTAGTATTCATTAAGATAGAATACTAATTTCTTATATGTACATAAATAATTTACGGATTCTCTTAATTGATATTCTATCGAGAACTCTAATATAAGTTGTTCTTTTAAGATAGTACTCTCTATCACTATACAAAAACTCTTAGTATAAATAATTTTTGTTCATGTATATATTAGAAGGGTTTTTATAACCTATTCACACTTACAGCTTCATATTCTTGTCGGCGGTGATATTTCGGTGTCTAAACCTTAATAAGAATTGTGGTATTCATTGCGAACATGGTTACAACTGAGGCCTGGCCTCTTCGGCATGTTATATAGTTTTGAGTTGAGTTGTTTAGTGTTAGGTTCATTTTAAGTTAGGAAAGTATCCTGAATATCTTAAATGATCGTAATAGTCCTTGATTGGGATATCCTTGATTGATTCTTGATTGTCCTGATTTATCGGTTCTTGCTGAGTCGACCATTGGGGGCTAACCTATGATAGATAGTGCTGAGATCGGATTGGTGTTTGCCGAGGTAGGGTCTTGGATAATCTATCAGTCCCACAAGCCTTGAAGCCTTTGGCTGAAAGAGACTTGGAGTGGTGGTCTCTGAATTCGGATAGGTGTTTGCTGAGGTAAGGTATTCGATAATCATTGGATACGTTAAGAAACCATAATTAAAAACAAAAATCAGTATTAATTGCATGTCAAACTCAATCATATTGAATTTTTGTTTTTTCCAACAATTTTTTCTACTTATAATTTTTTAACACGTGCAATATTACACAAGTTAAAAAAACTTATTAAAAATATTAATAAAATTAAATAATGATAAACTTGATAGTGATTTCAATTGTTGGATATATGGCTGAGCATTATAGGAGTGGAGGGACTGCACAGCACCTCCAAAATATTGTCACTCATTTACTTTTATATCATAAAATTTATTAACAACCCCTAAAATTATAAAAATTTGTTTAAAGTTATTATATTATTTAATAAATAACATAATATTATTTACAATGTAGCAGTAGCATCATTTTAAAATGAACATATTTTTAATTACAATTTACCAATTACCAATAATTATACAAATTGAATCACGTGTTCATCAGCTAGCGAGCAAATAATAAAATTTGTATTCCAACGGTTACTTTATACTCTCTTTGATCCTTTTCATAAGATAATATTTAGAAGATTTTAATAGTATTTTTTATAATATGTTTTATAGTTTTTATAAAATATTTATTGTTACTTTTCTTTTTTATTTTCAATAAATACTTTAGTTATCTTAATATTTAAATTTTGATTAGTCAACATAGTATTCAATGAATGATAAAATTGGCGTCTCACACATAACCAATAAAATTAACTAACCTTAACTACTTTCGTAAATCCGTGTAATTCGATTGAAAACGTCTTATAAATAGAACCAAAGTGAATAATTGTCAAGAACGCTTATAAAAATTTAATATAATTAACAATATGTATGCTTTACTATATAAAGCATTTATATATATACCTCATTTATGAGAAATTTTCTAATTATTTTTTTTCTTGAATATCTATTTGGTCTTTATAAAATATGTTATTTTTTATTTGTTTGTTATAAAAAAAATTTGTATTATGGTCTTCATTCTTTCAAAAATTATATTTTTTTAATCCCTATAAAATTTGTCTTTGCATTTTGGTCCTTGTTCTTTTCTAATTACACTTTTGAGTTCATACCATCAAAAGTTGCACAAACGGTTGATTGTGCTAATATTTAATAAATTGTGATTTTAGTCTAATGTGAGCAAGCTAAGTTAGCAAAACATTAGTAGAGTTAGTAGTTAATTGTCAATAGTTAATAGATTTGATCTAACGCTAGGACTAAAAAATGCAATTGTAGAGAAAATGATGAGGACCAAGAGAAGTAAGCTATGCTAATGTTCCAGAGATAATCCACGTCTCAAGGTCAGGCGCCGATGAGCACGTTAAACTATCCATGACACTACAAGAATGTTTTCTATTAGTCACGAAAATATCCGTCGCAAATTTTGCGACAGAAATACAAACCGGAAGAAAGAACAGTTGAGAAGAAGAAGAAAGAATAGTTGAGAAAAAAAAGAAGAAAGAACAATTGAGAAGAAAAAGAAGAAAGAAAGAAAGAAGAGGATGAAGGAGGAGTCCCTCACATCAGAGTTGGAGATTGTTGGACATGGAAGTCCTTAGAGTTGGAGCTTTGTCGGAAATCGTTGGAGATAGATGTGTCATGAGGTGTAGGGTGGTGTTACAAGAGTGATTAGAAGAAGAAGTTAAAGGAAGAAGAAAAGAATGGAAGCAGAAGAAGTGAATGGAAGAAGAAAAGAATGTAAGAATAAGAAGTAAATGGAAGAATAAGTGAATAAATAAGAAAGTGTATGAAAGAACGGACAAATTTTCCATTTTTAGTAAAGTGACCACATGATCTCAAATTTTTTCTACCCCACCTTAAAACCACTCGATTTTAAAACCACCCTTAAAAATAAGGTAGTTTTAAGGTGGGGAAAAAATTAAGAATCATGTGATCACTTTACCAAAAATGGAAATTATGGGGTATTTTAAAAAAGTACGTGATATTTCTAAAAAAATTTACTTGCTCTAAAGATACCTCATACTTTTCATTTTGGGTAAAACCACATGATCTCAAATTTTTTCTGTCCCGCCTAAAAACTGTCGTTAAAAATATGGTGGTTTTAAGGTGGGAGAAAAATTGAGATTCATGTGATCACTTTACCAAAAATAAAAAATATGGGTTTTTTATAGAAAGTATGAGATATTTCTATAAAAATTTACTCTTTCTAAAAATACCTCATATTTTTCATTTTTAGTAAACTGACCACATGATCTTAAATTTTGTCTACCCCACCTTAAAATCACCCATTTTAAGGGTAGTTTTAATGTAGAGAAAAATTGAGAATCATGTGATCATTTTACCAAAAATAAAAAATATGGGGTATTTTTAGAAAGTATGTGATATTTCTAAAAAAAATTACTGTTTCTAAAAATACCTCTGACTTTCCATTTTTGGTAAAGTGACCACATGAACTCAAATTTTTTCTACCCGGCCTGAAAACTGCCCTTAAAACTAAGGTGGTTTTAATGTCGGGGTAAAATTGAGATTCATGTGATTACTTTACAAAAAAAATAGAAAATATGAGGTATTTTTAGATTGTATAAGATATTCTAAAAAAATTTACCCTTTCTAAGAATACCTCATACTCTCCATTTTTGGTAAAGCACTACTAGAATATGCTAATTTAGCGGCAAAAATTTAGCGTCGGCCACGACACCGACGCTATTTCCACGCAACGGTTGACATTCTCAGTTATAAAAAATTGCGACCAATTAGCGTCGGTCAAACCGACGCTAATGTTAGCGTCGGCCCAAGCCGCCGCTAAATTTAGCGGGAAAATTATCTTAGCGTGGGACACGTCGACGCTAATTAGAAAATTTTGGCACGTATGAAATGTGGAACGGTAGCGTCGGCGGCCGACGCTAACGTACATCAGTTCAATGCCACGTGTCTGATTTCAAATTAGCGTCGGCTTTGGCCGACGCTAAAGCCGACACTACGGTAAATAATAGACCGAGTTTGGATCTTCTTCCCCACTTCGTCTCCCTCTCTGCTCTCCCTCTCCTCTCCCTCTCTGTTTCTCCTTGCCGCCGTAGCCACCATACATTGCCGTTCCTTCGTTCTCCGGCCACCCAAATCATTTTTGACACAGTACGAGTCCTCCTTACCCTTCCCCCTACGTTTTGGTCCGATTACTTTTTTGTTTAACCCACCCAAGCTAAAGCCCTAACCGAAACCCTCTCCTTCTCCACTACCATCACCACCGTGGACCACCGTCACCTCCCACCGTCACCTTCTCCACCACCACAAGGTGTTTTTCGTTCTCCCTCTATTTTCAAAAAAAGTTATTGTATTTATTTAATTTTGTTGAATTAGTTTGTATTATTTTTATTTATTTGTTGAAATGTAAGAGGAGAGATTGGAAGGGAGTGTGGTATTTAGTGAAATTAGTGAAATTATTATGATGAGTTGTTGTAAGTAAGAAATGAGAAGTAGGGCAATGCAAATGGAATAAATTCGTATGGTAATGCATAAGGTAACACTTCCACAAAGACATTTTTATCATTCTTTACTTAGTTATAGTAATATAGTAATATATATGCTTTACTTTTACCGATCTTTTGTCATATATATTTCACTTAGTGAAAATGGCAAGTGAAAAAAAAATAGTATTTTGGAATAAATGGGGAGCCTTGATAATTTTAGTGGGGTGAAGCTTTTAGGATTACAGTGGATTCTAAGTTTCAAATCTGAACTTTTTAAGTCATTTTTTCGAAATTTAAATAATCTTTTCACTGTCTCATCCAATTACCAAATGCATCAATTTGGTTGACCATTATCATTTATCATTAGTGGTGATTTGATTTAATTTACAGTTGTTGCTTTTGGATCGTGGATATAGCAGGAGCTAGGAGCATACAGTTTTGGATTCAGACGTATGTTCTTGATTATTTAGGGTTGCATGCTAGCTATAGAATATAACTGTTCACATGTTATTAGGGCTTCTTTATTGTTTATTGTGTGTTAGTGGATAAGTGAGACCCTGATGAAAATACTGGATATACCGGGGTGTTGGTTTACTTTATTATGTCGTTGCTTGTGTTTGTTGTGTGTTAGTGGATAGGTGAGACCCCGATGAAAATATTGGATATACCGGGGTGCTGGTTTACTTTATTATGTTGTTGCTTGTGTTTGTTGTGTGTTAGTGGATAGGTGAGACCCCGATGAAAATACTGGATATACCAGGGTGCTGGTTTACTTTATGTCATTGCATATTGTTTGATTTTAAATTTTTTTAGGTATTTTAAATTTGGGAAATGCTTGTATAGTAGGGGTTATGCTGCCGTATTTTTTGTAAATCAGTTTATTACAAGTTTAGTGCAGAATATGGAGGATCGTAATTAGATGTATGATAGGGTTAATCCAGATAGGAGAGGGTTGAAATGTGAGTTTATTGAGGGAGTTGATGAGTTTGTGAGGAAAGCTAAGGAACTTCCTTACTATGCTTCTAATGGCGGGATTAGATGTCCATGTACCAGGTGTAGGTGCATAAAATTGGTTACGGAGTCAGAGGTGAAACTGCACTTGTACAAAAGAGGCTTTAAACCTGACTATTGGGTTTGGACAGAACACGGGGAAGTTGAGCCAGAGGGTTATTGGGAAGGATTAAGAGGCCTGTCAACTAGTGTTATAGATGATTGGGGGGATCAGAAGGACTTTCAAATGATGGACCATATGGTGACAGATGCTTTTAGGTCAGTCATTAATTCATCTGCAAATAGGATTACTGACACCAAAGATGTGGATGAGGAGATTCCTAACCCAAGTTGTCAGAGGTTTTTTGATTTGTTGAAAGCTGCTAATGAACCAATTTACGAAGGGTGTTATCAATCCAAGCAATCGATTTCAGTTAGGATGTTGGCAGCGAGAGCTAATTGGCACATACCTTAGAGGTGTGTTGACTTTTTTGCAGAGATATTTGCAGATTTGTCCCCCTCTAAGGATAATTTGCCTAAGAATTATTATGAAGCAACAAGGCTAGCATATAATTTAGGCCTAGAGTATCAGATGATTGATTGTTGTAAGAAGGGGTGTATGCTTTACTGTAAGGAAGATGCCGAGCTGAAAGAATGCAAATTTTATGGTATGTTGCGATTTAAACCTAAAAGGGATAGGATAGGGAAATACGAGGATGTTCTTGAGAGCCGAATGTTCTATTTTCCAATAATTCCTAGGTTGCAGAGGTTATACGCATCCACTAAAACAGCAAGGCACATGAGATGGCATAAGGAGAAAAAGAGTGAAGATGGTGTTCTCCGTCATCCAGCCGATGGCTTGGCATGGAAACACTTCGACGATTGTTATCTTGATTTTGCCAATGAATCTAGAAATGTTAGATTGGGTCTATGTGCTGATGGGTTTACACCCTTTATTCAAGCATCTGCTTCCCCGTACTTGTGTTGGCCTGTGATTGTTGTTCCATATAATCTGCCTCCTGAAATGTGTATGACTAAGCCTTACATGTTCCTATCTTGTCTTATACTTGGTCCTAGAAGTCCTAATGTTAGAATAGACGTTTTCTTACAACCGTTGATAGATGATCTTCAACAGTTGTGGAACCATGGTGCATGGACGTATGATATATCTAGGAAGCAAAATTTTGTAATGAAAGCCTGTTTGATGTGGACAATTAATGATTTTCCTGCCTACGGGATGTTATCTGGATGGAGCACACATGGTAGGTTAGCATGTCCATATTGCATGGAAGAGACAAAGTCATTTTGGTTAGACAATAGTAGGAAGCATTCATGGTTTGACTGCCATCACCGTTTTTTACCGGGGGATCATAAATTCAGGAGGAGTAAGTTGGGTTTCAGAGCGGATGTCCAAGAAAAGAGTGGACCGCCTGCTATGTTAAGTGGAGATCATGTTTGGGAGTTTGTTCATGATTTTCCTAAAGTGACCGAGCATGAACCTTCAAAAATACCGAGTTTTGGGACGTTGCATAATTGGACAAAGAGAAGTATTTTTTGGGATCTTTCATATTGGAAAGATAACTTATTAAGACACAACCTTGATGTTATGCATATTGAAAAGAATTTTTTCGATAATGTATTTCACACTGTTATGAATGATCCTGACAAAACAAAGGATCATCAAAAGGCAAGGATGGACATGAAGAAGCATTGTAGACGTGGGGACTTGGAATTGCAACCATTGAATAACGGAAAATGGGGATGCCAAAGGCAAAATATACATTAACTAAATCTGATACAAAATTGGTTTGTCAATGGGTGAAAGAGTTGAAGATGCCGGATGGGTATGCATCGAACATCGCTCGGTGTAGTGATGTGAAAAAAGGAACTATGTCTGGAATGAAGAGTCATGATTGTCACATTTTCATGCAAAATCTTCTCCCAATTGCATTCCGTTCTTTGCCCGATAAAGTCTGGAAACCGTTGACTGAGATAAGTCAGTTCTTCAAAGATCTTTGTTGTCATTCTTTGAAGAAGAGCGACTTGGATAAAATGGAGCAGAGCATTCCTCTAATCCTATGCAAGCTAGAAAGGATAATTCTGCCAAGTTTCTTTGATCCGATGGAACATCTTCTAATCCACTTGCCCAACGAAGCACGACTCGGCGGACCAGTACAATATCGGTGGATGTATCCATTTGAGAGGTACAACTATTAACAAAATCATCTCACCTTTAAAATGATTTTCCTACATTTCAATTTATTGACAATAATGTTTAATGTACTGTAATAATGTAGAATGATGGGAACATCAAAGAGGGGTGTCAAACAGAAGGCCAGAGTTGAAAGATCAATTTGTTCCGACTAAATTGGTCGTAAGATAACTTATTTCTACTCGCACTACTTTCAAAATTGTGACTTGGCAGGAACATCCGCTACTCGAAATGATCCTGGCCCATGTAATGATGGCGCTCAATTGACTTTGTCCATACTTAACAAACATGGACGTCAAGGTTTCAAGCCTACAGTAGATTATTTGCATGGTCAAGTTTGGAATTCTGTGCATGTACATATACTTATCAATTGCGTTGAAGTCAAGCCGTATCTTGAGTAAGTATATGCTTAACTCTTCTTCTTGCAATCCATTATGAATGAATTCACTTATGTACTAACATTAAATTTTCCATGTAGCATGTACTTACAATTATACGGTCCTAGTCGAATGCATGAAGAGTTCCCGATTTGGTTTAAGTCACATGTAAGTCTTATAACTTAAAACCAACCAATTCTAACAACTTTTCTTAAATGCACAATTTCAATAAACATATTTAATCTATAGGTTCATGGTGAGGGAAGTCATGTTGCTAGTGATGACTTAAAGGCATTGTCATGGCATCCCACAACAAGGGTTAATTCTTATAATGTTTACTTTATAAACGGATACAAGTTTCATACTAAGGCTTGGAGTGAAGGAAGGAAAACAACAAATTGTGGTGTTATGGTGAAGGGTGTGACGGAGAACGGTGAGGACAACTATTATGGTGTTATAACACATATATATGAGGTGGAATATGCATTATTGTCTATTTCTATTGTGAATGGTTTGATCCATCAACTCGAGGCACAAGAGTTCATCCTCAATATAAGATAGTAGAAATCAATATGAGTAGAGGTTATGGACATTATGATCCATTCATTCTTGCTCAAAATGCAAGACAAGTTTACTACGTTAGTTATCCCTCCATGTGCAAGTCCTTGCGTGGTTGGAGCGTTGCAATTGTGACAAAGCCCAGGGGTTCTGTTGAGGTCAATAACACCGAGGCTGAATCCGATGAACAACCTTATCAAGCTGATGAAACTATACTTCCACATCTAGAGGTTGAAAGAATTCGTTGCTTGGTAGATGAAACGGTTGATAATTATCAACAAATTGTCAATCCTCTTTCGAAACCATTATGTGAAGATGAAGTCTTTGAAGAAGTTCAAAATAATAATGACAACGAAGAAGAACAAGGAGATGACGAAGATAGTGAAGATGACGATGGTGAAGGTTGGGATGAGTATTATGATAACGAATAGGTTAGGAGTACTTTAGTCACTATTGATTAATTGTTTGAATTAGCTTTAGTTAACCTTATTAATTAGTTGTTTGATAAAATTGTAATTGATAGATGTCTTCACACGGATCTACTCGAGGAGGAGGGAAGTTGCCTCCCACTTGGGGTCGTGGTAGGGGTAGTCGGGGTGCTATTCAGCCAGGTGAGCTGGCTAGACAATCTGATCGTCGACACAGACAGCATGATGCTGAGGTATAGCATGTCCAGCGCCGCAGACCAGCTCCAGCAGCACCGACACCAGCACCAGCAGCATCGACACCAGCACCAGCAGCATCGACACCCACACCAGCAGCACCAACACCGACACCAGTACCACCAGCACCGACACCAGCACCGATAAATGCACCATCATCACAGGGGTTTGTCATGATCCCTACGCCACAGTATGACCCACAGCAACATACGGAGGTCCACCCAAGCCATATGGAGGTAGGTCATGTGGACGTACATGACCATCAGGATCAGGAGCCTGTTCCAGACACTGAGGGGGGTCTTGAGGACCTCCACTATGAGCATGACATGGAGGATACTAAGCGAGATGATACTCCATCCACTGCGGCCGCTCCACCACGTAGACGTGTACGGCATTCAGCTACTGATCGTCCCATTGAGCGTGATGAGCAGGGACGGGTGATTATTCGTGTTGGCCAGACATCAGGGTATGTATTCTTAACTCTTTTTAAAATTAAGTTATGTATAAAATCATATTTTTAATTTGATTATTGTTTTTGTCTGTTAGATGGCTTCCAGCGCAGCCACCTATTACAGCTCTTCGTGATGTGATCACGAAGAATTTCACCGAGCCGTGGCACAGTTGGGGGGTGATCCCGTCAACTGTAAAGGATCACTGGTTTGACATCTGGGAGGTAAGTATATAATTTAATTAGCTTTTTATCTAATATTGGTTTGTAAACTTTTATTTTTCTCTATGCATTAATATTTTTTAAATTCTTGTTATGCAGAGGAGTATAGCGTATAGTCCCAACCAGGCTGCCCGTGTCAGACATATTTGGAACCATTATGGGAGCAAGCGGCTTTCAGATATGCTTCAAAAGGCCCAGGAGAAGAATATGAGAGAGGTCTGGATCGGAGAGGGGGTGTGGGAGAGTCTGCAGGCTTATTGGCGCAGTTCTGAGTTTCTGGCCCAATCGGGTCGGAACAAGACGAACCGCCATTCTGCTAGGGGCGGAGCGGTCCACACCTCAGGCAGGACCTCTTTCATACAGGTTGCAGATGACATGGTACGTAATTTTAAGTGTTCACTAACAAATGTGATAGATAATTGAATATTTTTTGACTTTATTTTTTATTTTTGTTGTATAGGCACGTGAGACAGGCCGACCCGTTACGCCGGATGAGCTCTTCCTCGAGACACACACGAGGGTGGATGGGACTTGGGTGGAGCCCAGGGCCGAGCAGACCTACGTAAGTATCTTCAAATATTTCGTATCAATTACTATTAGTTAGTTATTAGTTAGCTTATCATATTAATTGATCTTTTTGTTTACAGACTCGGTATCAGGAGCAGATACGCGAGATTGAGTCTCAGCCTGACGAGGGATCGCCCAGTGGGACTCGTGTGGCCGACAATGCGACGAAGACTTCCACTTGGGTTGACAGTGTCGGAGGAAAGTCGCGGGGTCGTGTTTATGGGTGTCGGACCTTGGCTGGCCATGTTAGGAGCGGGGCCACCTCCTTCTACACTCAGGAGTCCATGTGTGGACCGTCCACCTCCTCATCTAGTGCAGATACGCAGAGGCTCCACCAACAGATGGAGGAGATGCGCCAGCATCAGGAGGCAGTGATGGAGGAGATGCGTAGACAGCATCAGGAGCAGATCGAGGAGATATGTCGGAAGAATCAGGAGGATATGGCTCTGGTGTTGGCTCGACTTTCGGCAATAGAGTCTCAGAGACCTCCTGCATCCAGCTCTCTCCCAGTCCATTAGGATTATGATTATGATGTGGAGGAGGACGAGGATTAGGATTAGTTTTTTTATTTTTATGTCTTTGACTTTATGTACTATTTAGATTTTTTATTTATTCATTATCGTTACTTTGTATACATTTATTTATATTGCTATTGGTATTTATGGTATTTATATATATTATGGTTTGTTATACCTTTAATTTTCATTTTATAGGTGATTTTAATAGTATCAATATAGTATACATGAAAAAAAAAACTCTACATTAAATATTAGCGTCGGCCTACCTTGTTACGCTTTAGTGTCGGCCATTGGCCGCCGCTTTTGCGAGGGACACATACATTAGCGTGGGCTCATGCTGCCGCTAGTCAGCGTCGGCTTCAACGGACGCTACTTAGCGTGGGCTAAAGCCGACGCTACTTAGCGTGGGCTAAAGCCGACGCTACTTAGCGTTGGCCCCACGATGGGGTATCGAGTCCTTTTTGTGTGGGGGTAGCGGCGGCTAGGCCGTCGCTAATTAGCGACGGTCTCTTAGGGCCGATGCTAACTGTTAACGTCGAGTAATTTAGAGTCGGCCCCGTGGCCGACGCTAACTTGGTTTAGCGGCGGCTTTTTCTGACTTAGAGACGGCTTTTGGCCGCCGCTAATGAGCGATTTTCTTGTAGTGAAGTGACTTTATGATCTCAAACTTTTTCTGCCCCACCTTAAAACCACTCTTAAAAATTGGGTGGTTTTAAGGTAGAGGAAAAAATTGAGAATCATGAGATCACTTTACCAAAAATAGATAACATGGGGTATTTTTAGAAAGTATGAGATATTTCTAAAAAAAATTTACTCTTTTTGAAAATACCTCATACTTTCCATTTTTGGTAAAGTGACCACATGATCTGAAATTTTTTCAGCCCGGCATGAAAACCGCCCTTGAAAATAGGGTGGTTTTAAGGTGGAAAAAAATTTAGATTGATGTGATCCCTTTACAAAAAAATAGAAAATATGGGGTATTTTTAGACCGTATGAGATATTTCTAAAAAGATTTTCTTTTTCTAAAAATATCCTGTACTTTCCATTTTTAGTAAAGTGACCACATGATTTCAAACTTTTTGTGTGATTTTAAGGTGGGAAAAAAATTGAGAATATGGGATATTTTTAGAAAATATGAGATATTTCTAAAAAAATTTACTCTTTCTAAAAATACCTCAGACTTTCCATTTTAGGTAAAGTGACCACATGATTTCAAATTTTTTCAACCCCACTTGAAAATCGCCCTTAAAATTAGGGTGGTTTTAAGGTCTAGGAAAATTGAAATTCATGTGATCACTTTACAAAAAATGGAAAATATGAGGTATTTTTAGACTGTTTGAGATATTTCTAAAAAAAATTACACTTTCTAAAAATACCTCATACTTTCCATTTTTGGTAAAGTGACCACATAATCTCAAACTTTTTCTGCCCCAGGGTGGGGAAAAAATTTGGGAATCATGAGATCACTTTAACAAAAATAGTTAATATGAAATACTTTTAGAAACTATCAGAAATTTCTAAAAAAATTTACTCTTTTTAAAAATTCCTCATACTTTCCATTTCTGGTAAAGTGACCACATGATGTGAAATTTTTTCAGCCCCACCTGAAAATCGCCCTTAAAAATTGGGTGGTTTTAAGGTGCGGGAAAATTTAGATTCATGTCATCACTTTACAAAAAATAGAAAATATGGGGTATTTTTAGATGAGTGATGTACCATTTAGGTCCCTAATTTTGTGAGAATAATTCACTTTAGTCCCTGACTTTGTGCGGATAAGTTACTTTAGTCCCTGACTTTGCATTTTGTAGGTCACTTTAGTCCTTGAATTATACGAACATTCCTTTTAGTCCCCGACTTTCAGGGACTAAAATAACTGATGTAGTGAAAGTCAGGGACTAAAATGACCAATAATAGTGAAAGTTAGGGACTAAAATGACTGATTTAATGAGGGACTAAACTGACTTATAAAATACAAAGTCATAGACTATTTTAGTATATAATTCATTTTGGTTTTTAGACAGTATGAGACATTTCTAAAAATACCTCATACTTTCCATTTTTGGTAAAGTGACCACATGTTCTCAAACTTTTTCTGTCCCACCTTAAAACAATCCTTAAAAATTGGGTGGTTTTAAGGTGGGGAAAAATTGAGAATCATGTGATCACTTTACCATAAATAGATAATATGGGTTATTTTTAGAAAGTATAAGATATTTTAAAAAAAAATCTCTTTCTTAAAATACCTCATACTTTTCATTTTTGGTTAATTGACCACATGATCTCAAACTTTTTCTGCCCGCCTGAAAATCACCCTTAAAAATAGGGTGATTTTAAGGTGGGGAAAAAATTGAGATTCATGGAATCACTTTACAAAAAATGAAAAATATGGGGTATTTTTAAACATAATGAGATATTTCTAAAAAAATTTAACCTTTTTAAAAATATCTCATATATACTTTTCATTTTTGGTAAAATGACCGTATGATCTCAAACTTTTTCTGCCCCACCTTAAAATCACCCTTAAGAATTGGATGGTTTTAAGGTGGGGAAAAAAATTTAGAATCATGTGATCACTTTACCAAAAATAGATAATATGGGGTATTTTTAGAAAGTATGAGATATTTCTAAAAAAATTTACTTTCTAAAAATACCTCACACTTTCTATTCCCAAATTCACAAATATCCATATTCCCAAATTCACAAATTCAAGGAAATATGCACATCCAACATACAAATATCCATATATCTCAACTAAACAATCAAGAATCATTATCAACAAAAGGAATCCATATGCATCCCAAATTATCCACACACATACAAGCTTTAGGACCAAAATCAACCTAAAATCAATTCAACTACACAATCAAGTTCCACTTCCTAACCACATGCATTTCTACTTTCTAATTACACTACTTGGGATTTTAGCTTTGGGTTATCTTGGTTGAAACCATAGGTCTCAATTTTTTTTCCCCAATTCTTCAATTTCTCCAATCCGTAGCCTTCAATCTTCACCCAAGGCACTTGAAATCCCTAAAGGGCACAAGCATCAGTCTTTAGTTCTTTACATTGACTCAATTTGGAACTTCCATGTGGAAGAGAGGGATTTAGACTCATTCACTCAATTAGAGAATTTGAGCTAAGGAGAAGAGGAAATGATTGCATGTACTTACCTAAAGGAATCTGGTGTCCTAGAGCTTTGAAAATGGAACATGGAAGAAGAAAATTGCCCGAACTTGGAGGATCCTTGGTGCTTGCCCTAGGAGAAGAAGAACGGATCTTGAGAGAGTGGAAGAGAGTGAGAGAGTGGCGGCGAGGAGAAAGAAGGGAAAATGGGGCTTTTTGTCTAACTTTTTCAACTTATTAAAATTTTCATCTAGTTCTTCCTTACAACTATTAAATTTTGCAATATGGTCCTTTCTCCCATTCTTATTGTAACAAAATCCTATAATCCTAAATAAATTTTCAAAAGAGTCCCTTAAAAATTAAATTGAAAATTTTCACAAATTTAGTTTATAACTTGAGAAATTTAGGGATGTTACAAGAATTATATGATCACTTTACCAAAAAGAAAAAATATGGGGTATTTTATAAAAGTATATATTTTTAAAAAAATTTACTCTTTTTAAAAATAAGTCATACTTTCTATTTTTGATAAAGTGACCACTTGATCTAAAAATTTTTCTGCCCCACGTTAAAATCACCCTTAAAAATTGGGTGGATTTAAGGTTGGGGAAGAAATTGAGAATCATGTAATCACTTTCCTAAAAATGGAAAATACGGGGCATTTTTAGAAAGGAGATATTTCTAAAAAAAATTACGCTTTCTAAAAATAACTCATACTTTCCTTTTTTGAAAAGTGATCACATAATCTCAATTTTTTTTTGCCCCACCTTAAAACCACCCTTAAAAATTGTGTGGTTTTTAAGGCGGGAAAAAAATTGAGAATCGTGTAATCACTTTACCAAAAACGAAAAATATGGGATATTTTTGGAAAGTATGAGATATTTCTAAAAAACTTTACACTTTCTAGAAATACCTGACTTTCTAATTTTAGTAAAGTGACCACACAATCTTAAATTTTTTCTTCCCCACCATAAAACCACCCTTCAAAATTGAGTGTTCTTAAGGTGGGGAAAAATTGAGAATCATGTGATCACTTTACCAAAAATGGAAAATATGAGGTATTTTTAGAAAGTATGATATATTTCTAAAAAAATTTACTCTTTTTAAAAATACCTCATATTTTCCATTTTTGGTAAAGTGACCACATGATCTCAATTTTTTTTTCTGCCCCACCTTAAAACTACCCAATTTTTAATGGTGGTTTAAAGGAGGTGGAAAAAATTGAGAATCATGTGATCACTTTATTACAAATGGAAAACATTGAATATTTTTAGAAAGTATGAGATATTTCTAAAAAAAATTACTCTTTTCTAAGAATACCTCATACTTTTCATTTTTGGTAAAGTAATCACATGATCTTAAATTTTTTCTGCGCCACTTTAAAACCATCCTAAAAAATTGGATTGTGTTAAGGCGGGGGGAAAAAATTTAGAATCATGTGATCGCTTTAGCAAAAATGGAAAATATGGTGTATTTTTAGAAAGTATAAGATATTTCAAAAAAAACTTTACTCTTTCTAAAAATACATCATACTTTACATTTTTTCTAAAGTGACCACATGATCTCAAATTTTTTCTTCCTCACCGTAAAACCACCCTTAAAAATTTGGTGATTTTATGGCGGGGAAAAAAATTTAGAATCATGTGAACATTTTATTAAAAATGGAAAATAATGGATATTTCAAAAAATTATAAGACATTTCTAAAAAATTTACTCTTTCTAAAAATAACTTATACTTTCCATTTTTTGAAAAGTGACCTCATGATCTCAATTTTTTTCTACCCCACCTTAAAATCACCCTTAAAAATTGGGTGGTTTTAAGGCGGGGAAAAAAATTTAAAATCAAGTGATCACTTTACCAAAAATGAAAAATATGTGGTATTTTTAGAAAGTATGAGATATTTCAAAAAAATTTACTCTTTCTAAATATACCTCATGCTTTCCATTTCTAGGAAAGTGACCACATGATCTCAAATTTTTTCTGCTCTACCTTAAAACTACCAAATTTTAAGGGGTGATTTAAAGGAGGTGGAAAAAAATTGAGAATCATGTGATCAATTTACCTAAAATGGAAAATATGGGTTATTTGAAAGAATGAGATATTTCAAAAAAACTTTACTCTTTCTTAAAATACCTCATACTTTCAATTTTTGGTAAATTGACCACACGATCTCAAATTTTTTCTGCTCCACCTTAAAACCACCCTTTGGATAATGAGATCCCTTTACCCTTGGTGTGGTTTTAAGACGGGGGAGGGAGGGGGGGAGGGAAAATTGAGAATCATGTGATCACTTTATCAAAAATGGATAATATAGAGTATTTTTAAAAAGTATGAGATATTTCTAAGAAAACTTATCCTTTTCTAAAAATACCTCATACTTTTCATTTTTGGTCAAGTGACCACATGATTTCTAATTTTTTCTGCCCCAACTTAAAAGCACTCTTTAAAATTGGGTGATTTTAAGGTGGAGGAAAACATTGAGAATTGTGTGATCACTTTACAAAAATGGAAAATATGGGGTACTTTAAAAAAGTATGAGATATTTCTAAAAAAATTTAATCTTTTTAAAAATATCTTATAGTTTCTATTTTTGGTAAAGTGACCATATGATCTCAAATTTTTTCTGCCCCACCTTATAATCACTCATAAAAATTGGGTGGTTTTAAGGTGGAAAAAAAAAAAGAATCATGTTATCACTTTACAAAAAATGGAAAATATGGGGTATTTTTAGAAAGTATGAGATATTTCTAAAAATTTTGCTCTTTCTAAAAATACCTCATACTTTTCATTTTTGGTAAAGCGACCACATGATCTCTTTTTTTTTTGTCCCCACCTTAAAACCACCCTTATAAATTGGGTTGTTTTATGGCCGGCAAAAAAATTAAGAATCATGTGATAATTTTACAAAAAAATGGAAAATATGGGGTATTTATAGAAAATGTGAGATATTTCTAAAAAAAATTACTCTTTCTAAAAATACCTCATACTTTTCATTTTTTGTTAAGTGACCACATGATCTCAAATTTCTTCTACTCCACCTTAAAACCCCCCTAAGACGGGAAAACATATTTATAATCATGTGATCACTTTATAAAAAATTGAAAATATGGGATATTTTTAGAAAATATGAGATATTTCTAAAAAAATTTACTTTTTTCTAGAAATATCTCATACTTTCTATGTTGAGTAAAATGACCACATGATCTCAAGTATATAGTACATGTTCTCTTAAAAGATTATTACAAATTTAAAAATAATAAAAATTACATAAATGAGATAGAAGCTTAAAATTCAATAATCCATTGTTCACAAAGAAAAAAAACTTCGAATAAATTTAGTAATTTAAAAAACGTTTTTTAATTTGTTTCCCAAAAAAACCCCATTCTTCAAGTGTATAGTTCCTGATTTTTAAAAAACTTAGTTGCAATTTTAAAAATATAAAGATTTGTGTAAATTGAGCTGAAAAGTTAGTGAATTATATATTGCCTTCAAAAAGATTCAAATAATTTAGGTAATTTAAAAACGCATTTTAATTTGTATTTGAAAAAACACTATATTCTTCAAGTATAAATATAAAAATATTAAAAGTTTGTTGCAAATACAAAAATATTAAAAGTTATGTAAATATAGCTAGCAACTTCAAAGTTGAGAATACATTAATCTCAAAAAATCTTCTAATGATTTTAGTAATTTAAAAAATGCGTATAGTACATGATCTTTTAAAAATTTGTTGTAATTTTAAAAATATAAAAAATTATGTAAATTGAGTTAGAAACTTCAAATTAAATAATACACTATCTCCAAAAAGCTTGAAATAATTTATGTAATTTAAAAAATACATTTTAATTTTTATTTCAAAAAACACTCTATTTAACAGGTGTATAGCATACGATTTCTTAAAAGATTGTTACAAATTTAAAAATATTAAAATCATGTAAATATAGATATAAACTTCAAAGTTAATAATACATTGTTCTCACAAAAACTTTGAATGATTTTGGTTATTTAAACAACGCATTTTTTTTAAAAAAAAATATCATATTCTTCAAGTGTATATAGTAAACGATCTCTTAAAACTTGTTACAATTTTAAAATTTTTAAAAATTATGTAATTTTGGTAATTTCACAAAGCTTTAAATAATTTAGGTAATTTAAAAAGATTTAAATATTTTAGGTAATTCAAGTGAATAACACATTAACTTCAAAAATCTTTAAATAATTTAGGTAATTTAAAAAAATTGTTTTTATATTTGTTTCCAAAAACATCCTATTCTTTAAGTGTATAGTACACAATCTATTAAAAAATTGTTATAATTTTAAAAATATTAAAATTATGTAAATTTATCTAGAAACTTCAAAGTTAAAAATACATTGTTCTAAAAAATCTTTGAATAATTTTAATAATTTTAAAAACACGATTTAATTTTTTCCAAAAACACTTAATTCTTCAAGTGTATTTCAAGTGTATATAGTCCATAATCTCTTAAAAACTTGTTGAAATTTTAAAACTATAAAAAATTAAGTAAATTGAGCTTGAAACTTCAAAGTAAATAATACATTGTCTTCAAAAAGCTTCAAATAATTTAAGTATTTTAAAAAATGTGTTTCCATTTTTATTTCCAAAAACACCATATTCCTCAAGTGTTTAGTACACAATCTCTTAAAATATTTATGCAATTTTAAAAATATTAAAAATTATGTAAACTGAGCTAGAAACTTCAAGTTAATAATTCATTATCTTAAAAAAGACTTCCAATAATTTAGATAATCTAAAAAATGCATTTTTATTTTAATTTTTAAAAATGCCCTATTCTTTTAGGGTATAGTACATAATCTATTAAAAATATTTTGAAATTTTAAAAATATTAAAATTTATGCAAATTAATCTATAAACTTGAAAGTTAATAATATATTGTCTTCAAAAACTTTAAATAAATTTTGTATTTTAGAAAAAGCATTCCAAATTTTTATTTAAAAAAAATTCTATTCTTCAAGTGTATAGTGCACGATCTCTTTAAAACTTGTTGCAATTTTAAAAATAAAAAAGATTACGTAATTTGAGCTAGAAACTTTAAAGTGAATAATACATTGTTTTCAAAAAGCTTCAAAAAATTTAGGTAATTTAGAATATACGATTTCATTTTTATTTTGAAAAGCACTCTATTCTTCAAGTATATAGTTAAAGATATATTAAAAGACTGATTCAAATTTAAAAATATTAAAGATTATTTAAATTGAGCTAGAAACTTCAAAGTGAATAATACATTGTCTTCAAAAAGCTTCAAATAATTGAAGTAATTTAAAAAACACGTTTTCCTCTTTATTTCAAAAACACCATTTTCTTAAAGTGTATAGTACACGATCTCTTAAAAAATTGTTGCAATTTTAAGTATTTTAAACATTATGTAAATTGAGCTAGAAACTTCAAAGTTAATAATATATTATTCTAAATAAAAGTTTGAATAATTATAGTAATTTTTAAAACTAGTTTTAATTTTTTTTCGCAAAAAAACCTATTTTTCAAGTGTATAGTATACAATAACTTAAAAACTTGTTGCAATTTAAAAAATATAAATTTTTTTATGTAAACAGTGCTAGAAACATCAAAGTGAAAAATACATTGTCTTCACAAAGCTTCAAATAATATAGGCAATTTAAAAATCGTTTCTTCATTTTTATTTCTTAAAAATACTCTTTTCTTCAAGTGTATAGTATACAATCTCTTAAAATTATGTTTTAGATTAAAAATATTAAAAATTATATAATTTGAACTAGAAACTTCAAAGTGAATAGTACATTGTCTTGAAAAAGCTTCAATTAATTTATGTAGTTTAAAAAACACATTTTCATTTTATTTTAAAAAACATTCTATTCTTCAATTGTATTGTAGACAGTCTCTTAAAAGATTGTTGCAAATATAAAAATTTTAAAAATTTATGTAAATTACGTTAGAAACTTCAAAGTGAATAATACATTGCCTTTAAAAAGCTTCAAATAATTTATCAAAAAATGCATTTTCATTTTGATTTCAAAAACACCCAATTCTTCAAGTGTATAGTACACAATCTCTTAAAAATTGTTGCAACTTTAAGTATATTAAACATAATAAAAATTGAGTTAGAAACTTTCAAGTTAATAATATATTGTTTTCATAAAAAAATTCAATAGTTTAAGTAATTTAAAAAACAAGTTTTAACTTCTTTTTCCAAAAAAACCCTATTCTTTAAGTGTATAGTACACGATTTCTTAAAAACTTGTTGCATTTTTATAAATATAAAAAATTATGTAAATTGAGTTAGAAACTTCAAAGTGAAGAATACATTGTCTTTCAAAATCTTCAAATAATTTAGGTAATTTAAAAAACGGGTTTTCATTTTTTATTTCAAAATACACTTTATATTTCAAGTGTATAGTACATGATTTCTTAAAAGTTTGTCGCAAATTTAAAAATATTAAAAATTATGTAAACTGAGGTGAAAATTTCAAAGTGAATAATACATTATCTTCAAAGAGTTTCAAATAATTTAGGTAATATAAAAAATGCTTTTTCATTTTTATTTCGAAAAACGTCATATTCTTCAAGTATATAGTAAATGATCTGTTATAAATTTGTTGCAATTTTAAGTATATTAAATGTAACACCTTAATTTTCAAGACCATTTTTTTCGCAGAGATTTCAATGGAATTTCATACTAAATAATTACCAAGTCCATACAAGCATGTACGTTATAAATATACACATATGCCCCTAAGGGTCTTTATCTCAAAATAAGTTAGTTTAACATATCCCAGAGAGAAAACTAGTCCTACAAAGGTAGTTATACTATGCACAACCAAAAGGGCGAATAACAACCTAAACTATTAGAAAATAAGTCTCCTATGCAAAGTCTTTACGCGCTCAGTTCTTCTTTCTCTTCTAACACCTGCAATAATATTGAGACCATCAGTTATATGTAAAAACATATAATTGAGTAACCCTTGGCCTATGAAAAACAATTTACAATATTGTAGTTAGTCTCACTAGAAAATCCACAAATATATCCTATTCAAACACATAACACATACAATTCACAAAAATTGCATGCAATGACAATAATAAGGACCATCCTTTTCCCTGCTTATAAGTTAAGTTCCTATTGAGGAGGATATTCCATTAGTTGGAAGAGCTGATAGTACTTCTCTTATTCCAACAACAATCAAGGAAGAAGGAAAGGCACAACGTAAGAAAGGCAATCAAGCATGCGACCTAAGGACTGTTACTATCAAGAACTCAAAAGGTGACATCAGCTTATTCTATTCACCTGCAGAAGTTTGATATCATAGTATATGTCATCTGTCTTCACTCCACCTTAATGGCATCAACAGGTATGACCACGTTTGGAGAGATCTTGAGTCTTATACCGGATCATCCCTTATTCTTGTTCTTGCGCACCTATACCTATAGGGATTGACGCCTATCAGGAGTGCTTACTGAAGCCCATATCCGTTAACTGCTCATGGGAATGGTCATATGTGGCAGTACGCATCAAGACCTACCTTTTACAAAGAGCCTCTTTTATTCCAAAAGGCTAAGAGTGGATTCTGACAAGCTATTCTTCTTTAATTAATGGATTGGAATGTAAACTGAATCCTAAGTTGCCAAAGAAAGAAAAGGGCACTTCTTTCTTGGTGTACAACGTTTACTACTAAGTCATCTGCTTAAAAACAGGACTTAAAATATAGCTTTCATTGGTAACTTAACGTCAAACAAGTTCCCGCCCTTCCCATGATTTGGAAACAGATTCAAATTCACATCGGGTTATCCTGTCAACTTTGCGAAGTCAAGCTCGTATACTCTTTTAGAGTAGCAGGTTTGGATCTTTCTGTAAGTCAGTTCAATCTTTTCAGTCACCAGCGGGAAGCAAGGAAGTCAGTTTGGAAGCTCCCCTCTTTCTCTTTAGAGTGTAAGATAATATTATGTATAATATCTTATTATGTATAATCTAAAATAGTCTTAATAGGAAAATAGCTCCTGCTTGTCGTATTAAGCCGGGACTTACGCTTTGACTAGAGCTTTTAAGGCTTATACTTCTATAGACTCAGAATGGAATGAGCCTCAAAGGCGAGGTTTCAAAGTCTATTAGGAAAGCGGGCCCCTACTGGTAGTAATAGCCCGATCTCATGGATGGAGGCTAACCTTTTCTATTGGGATAGAGGGATGTGCAGATCTTTTCACTTTGCCATCTAGAGATAGTTTGCCGTGAGTTAGGATACGGAGTTGGAAGAGAATGCCAGTATATCAGTTCATCTTCATCAAATGCCACTATGAAAGATGAAAGGCGAAGATAGGTTTCAGGGATAGGTGGAACGAGAAAACAGCATGAACTAGGCTATTCGATAATTACATAGTGTAATGATGAACGTCACTTGACTCGATGAAGACATCGACGAATATTCTATTATATTAATAAGTAGGTGTCGACATCAGTAGGGACGAAGCAAGAATTGTAGTCGTAGATCCATAAGTAATCCCATCATCAGTCAGAGTCGTAGGTGAAGCATGAGAGTAGATTTCTTATTGAACTTTTTTTTCTCCCACATATAGTTGTGAATTATGGCAACCCTATTTTCAAGCTACGAGTGAAAAAGTCTCTTTCGTATAGCTGACAAAAGTGATTAAATAGCTGGTGAATCTAGCGAACTACTCTATTTATGTCAATATTCCCAACAACAGATACAGTGACAGTTAAAGCTCTTAAAGAAGTGTTAATTCATACTTGTAGGGAGTGAAATCCACTGTTGAGAGAAAGCCCCCGTATGTAAGAAGTCAAATAAGCCTACAACTTTCATATGTCCATCAAGCATGGTCCCTATCTCCAGCAAGCGGTGTTGCTACTAATACTAATGTCTCTCTCCGTATTCCACCCTAGCTTAGGAGGAAGCAACTCCCATATGGATTGGACTCCCGTATTCTATATTCGTATGAATCTCAAAAGTATCCCTCACTACTCACTATGGATACACGAGTGCATATCTCATCTATGGCGTTGAGAGGTTTACCTATTACTGCCACATTCCTGTAGTAGTACCTATGGGTTAGGCGAATCTTTTACAAAAATATCTTCCCGAAAGCTGTAACCTTTATGGATAGGAAGTCCCCCAAGCGGGACTTGGAGTTCCATGCAAGCTCTTTCGATCCTTTAAGCGCCAGTGATAGCAAAGATAGATTTCTCTCTCCTTTACCTAAGGAATTAGCCCTTCGCCTTGCCAAGGCCTTGATTTGCCTGACCAGTGAAAGACCTTAGGAGAAGAAAAGAAGGTCATAGTAGTTGCAATCGGTGTGATAGTCCTGTAAGCATCTGTCGAATGAATTATTATTCAGCTAAAGCTTTCGCCGGAAGATTAAAAACAAAAAGTATAGGAAGTATGCCATTAGACGATTAAAGCACTCCGATCGGAGATGGACTGAATCATTTGGGTCTCTAGTCTACTGCCTCACTACGAATGCATTCGACCATAACGTGATGGTACGAACAGCAACTAGATTATATATGTGAAGAGTTCTCCCCGCCTTATTGTGCTTATAGAGCACTTTACATCCCCCGTTAGCCTTCAACTCACCTGGTCCTTTACCCCCTTAGACTTTTGCTTTCAATGGAGCCCATCTGGATCTTTCCCGGCGACCCTGCTTGTGTCGACCAGCCAAGCAGATGTGATTCTGTCTCTTCCTATTATCACTGACATTAATACTCTATCCTTGCTCGTTTCACTCCTTTCTATGAAGAGCACAATAGAAAAAAAAGTCTTTCATCAACTAGAACTCCGAGTGAAGGCAACTCACTAAGTAAAGTCTCTATCGCCCTTGGCTTATGTGAGTGAAGACAACACCTTTTTACCGAAAGCAATTGATCTTGTTGAGCCAGGAAAGCCCTTACTACGATATAATATGGGGCACGAGCATTGAATGATTCTAGCTTGAGGGTCGATGAACTTTTTTAAGTTAAGCCTAATCTCCTTCGTTCGTTAGAAAGAAAAGAAAGTAACCCGAAACCGCTAAAGCCCTTAGCGACTCGAGCTGAAACCATTCCAAGAAAAGTCGACAAGATAGTAACCAGGCTCAAGGGGCATTGGTTGACTATGTTTCTAAGAGCAGAGCCAGGTAGCATCGTAACGTAATATCAAGCATGTTCGCCTTTCATTCTCTTTCGCGTGAACGTGGACAAGTTTGCTTAGCAGGTTCGGAAGAAGGAAGGCTATCATCAAGACCCCTCTATGGCATATTCATATTAAGTAAGTAGAAAGAGATGAGGAGAAAAGCAGCAAGTTCACATCTTCTCTTTCGTTACTGCGGTTAGGATCAAGTCAGGGATGAGAAGTAGGTGAAAATGATTGTGACAGCTTTTACAGGATACGTACCACCTTGGGGTCAGATGAGCTTTTGGGGAGGTTTCTTCGTGGACAATGCCTTTCTTTTCAGGGACCTTTATTTCATGGAAGGCTTGCCTTTTCCCGTTGAGGGGTTCGGCAATGGCATGTCGGCACCGCACCAACCGATCATCCTGGATTTGAATATGCCCGCCGATCCCCCCCAAGACGAGACCCCATGGGTCCCAACCGTGCCTATTGTCGGAAGTCTTTCTATAGAGGAACAAAGACAAATCGCTCGCTTAGTCTCCTTCGAGAATCAAATGATACGAAGCGCTATTTATATGCTGCGTTCCCTCAAGTACACACTGAGGGAAGAAGATGTAAAAAGTGTGGTATCCTCTTTCATTCTAGATATGGATTCCGATAACTTCCAAGACATTCTTTTTAACTTGATTAACCCGGAAGGCGAGGTCTTCCAAGAAGGCTTGGGAGGAGTATCTCATGTCCATGTACCATACTCCTGTTAATTTTCCGGATCCCCCGCAAGAGCTTTGAACACTCAATATTATTTAATTCGTTTTTCATTCTTTCCTTGTTTCTTTTCAGTTACTCATCAAATGGCTCTCAGTTTATGGCTTTATTTAGTTTGGTACGCAAGATATTGTGTCTGGATAAGGTAGATAGATAGGACTCCTAGTTGTTCGATCAGGACCCTAGCTTTATCGCGAGCCAAAAAAATCTCTTGGTTGACAGGTAACTGATTGCCTATTTCCAAAACCACTAGGCATAGAATGCGCTCTTAGCATTCTAACTTTCCTTCATCTAGTAAGGTGAGATCCGACCCGAGGCAGGGTTCTTTCATAAGATTGATTGACCTTTACATTCAAGCAGGAATGAGAGCCGATTCGATATTGCCCTTCAGGGCAACTAGTCTTTAGTTTAGGTTAGGGAATGGCAATAATGAAAGAGCATTTACAATTAGACGTGAAGGCTTAGCTTAAATTACTTGTTACTTCTTTTTTTGTGTACTTCTTTTACGAGATTTTGGTGCAATAGAACTCATCCATAGGTGCATTGGCAGTAAATGCACAATTGAGCTTATATCTATGGATCACTAGAAAGCGTCCTTAACCAGGGTCCTCCTGCCGAGCTAGTTACCTGCTTTGGGATAGCCCAGGGCTATCTACCCCTTTCCGGATAGCCCTTTCTATACCTCAGGTTATCTACCACTTTTCGAGATAACCTTTGTACTTTAGGTTATCTGTCCCTTTCGGGATAACCTTACATTTTTTATTCTCTTTGTGCTTGTCCACTTACCCAATATACAACAGGTGGAACTCAACTCGCTTAGTCAATCAATATTGAAGGGAAAAAGCATTTCATTTTTCATTTCATGTTTTCATGCATTCATCATTCATCTCACCTCATTTGTATTCAACATATTCCAAGATAATCATCATTCATAACATAATACATATCATAACAATTCATGAATCTATTGCATGTTACTACAAATGAAACTATTTTCACTCATTCTAACCCTAGGAATAGGTTAATTAGGTTTACATTGTATTTTGGAAGCTAAAACGGGTCAAGAAGTGGTAGGACACTGGCGCCTAGCTAGGTGCCAGCTAAAGGGAAAATATTGTCAGGTTATAGGATCTTGGCGCCTAGGTGCGCATCCTGGCACCTGGACCCCAGTTAAAGGTGTTGTCCTTCCAGGTTTGAAGGTTTTGGTGCCTCAGTACCAGTTACGGACCCAAAATTAGTGATTTCCACTAAAAAGGAAACTTGTTACACATCAAATTTCATCCCTTGAACCAAATCAACTTTCAAAACAAAGAAACCAACATAGCTTTACAATTCTAGCACACATGCAAGCAAGATTTTCACGTCTATCAAGCATTCATTACACATTCAACACAATAGGGCCAAAACCAAATTCACATTTCAAGAACACAAGTAAAATTCATATCATTTCAACACCAAATTTATAATCAACCTAAAATCATCTCATCTAATTTGGAGCCTTAAGCATCCAACCCCTTATCTCCAAGCTTTCCAACCCTAGTCTTCCACAACTACTCCCAAACACATGGTTCCCTTAACAATTTCCAAAACCCAGTTAGAAACAACCCAATGGATTCAACTTTGGGGCTGCATGCAAGAAAAGAAGAAGAGTAGAGATGTTGGAGGTGCCTTACCTAGACAAAAAATTCCAAGTGCATGATCTTGGGGATCAAGAAGACTAGGAGAAGATGATGATTATGCTCAATGGAGAGGAAATGAAACCCAAGAGGAGAAGAGAGAAATTTGAATGTGAGTGAGTGAGGAAGAGTGAGGATGGCGTGAGATTAAAGGGAGAGAGTGAGGGTTTTTGTCCCTTTTGTCCCAAATTTTCCATATTTGCTATTAAGTCCTCTTTTTTGAAGTCTTGAACTTTGCAATTAGGTCTCTCCTTCCCATTTCCATGGTTTTGCAACTAAGTCCCTAAAATCTCATTTTCTTTCCGAAAGAGCCTCTTAAGGACTAAATTGATATTTTTACTAATTTAACTCTTAATTTGAGAAATTTAGGGATGTTACAATAAATATTATGTAAACCGAGCTAGAAATATCAAAGTTAATAATACATTATTCTCAAAAAAACTTTGAATAATTTTAGTAATTTAAACAATGCATTTTCATTTTCATTTCGAAAAAGACCCTATTCTTCAAGTGTATAGTACACCATCTCTTAAAAAATTGTTACAACTTTAAGTATATTAAATATTATGTAAATTGAGCTATAAACATCAAAATTAGTAATACATTGTTCTCAAAAAGAAATTTAAGTATACTAATGGTTCTTATTTCATCTTGACTTCCACGGTTAAGTATTGCCTCCCATATGTTGCGGTTGAGTCTATCAAATCTAAAATGCCACGAATATACAAAAAAGGAAATGAGGTGAAAATTTATATTCTTAGTAACTTTTTAAAACATTTACAACCAATGGTATTTTAGGGTCATAGAGCCTAAAACAAATATTATGGTTTAAAATAGTATAATGTGGCTCCATAACCAAAGTACTTTTCATTGAACATATATTACATACATATATAACATTTGAACATTCAATCCATCATGGAAGCAATACTACAAGTCATAGGACAGTATAGTATAATCCAAACATAATCATCAGAGTCCTTTGCATGTTTTCAGACCATGTTCATTCTCTTGAAATTGTCAGGGTGTAGAGGTTTTGATGATAACAATTTGTTTAATTTTACTAGCTCTTTTTAGTAGCCTAGTTGCCTATGCAACACAAAATTATTACAGGATAAGAACTGATCCCAACCTATGATCTTTAGTTCCGTTTATATATATATATTTGATAGATGCTAGCTTTATGGTTGGCACAGACACAATTTGTTCCATGAGGCATCCTACTCTCTAGTCCCGTGGTACTTTCTTTTACCCAAAATTTCTTTAACAATCATTCTTACATGACTGAGAACTTATCAAGATCTTGCCATGTAAGAGCTCAAAAAATGCATATCAATATGAACCTCACACACGGTAGAAATTTTATAGAATGAGCCCTATGTCTAAAAATCAGTGAATTTTATTAAGCAAATAAACACATAGAGGAACATCTATAAAATATTTCACTTCAAAACACCATGTAACATGAGAGAATTAAATTTATGAAATAATGGTATAAACTTTCGTTACATAGTATTCACAGCACCTGATGTACATCATTGTGAGAATTTTATAAAATTAATCTGAAATCTAAAAATTATGAAATTTGATCACAAAACATAAGACACATATTTTAACACCCTAAAAGATTTTTGCTTCAAAATACCAACTAATATGGGAGGAATAAATTTACAAAAAATGCTTGTACAGGTTAGCATTTAGCACAATTTCCAGCAATTGCACAGTTTATTCAAAAATTCACCAAAAATCATATCAACCTCCAAAAATCATAAAATTCAATCTTGAAGCTCTTGACACACATGAAAATCACCATGCAAATTTTCATTCTCTAAGTATTTTCTTCTCTTCATTTTGTGCCCAAAATACTCAACTCTTATTTTACTCCTTCTTTATAGCGTTCTTAATCCTCGAGTGATGTCTGCAGGTGTCAAAGGAGTCATGTAGAATTGAGCTTTCACTCACAGCACAAACGTATGTGTGGACACTGCTTTGGTTGAAAGAAAACGCACACACATGCACACAGTCACCTAACTCTTAATTTCATTTCATAACTAATGTCTAAAGGTGCGTTTGATGCATAACACTAAGTGTACCGTAAAAATTAGCAAATCAAACGGACCTTAAGTGTATGTGCATATAATTAATAATGACTTTGTTACTATCATCCCATTTAATTATTCTATACATCTCCTCTCATATGTGTTCAGTGTGTGTGTGCGTGTGGTAGCTGTGTGTGTTGCATGTGTGTTTGTGAAGTGGTGAAGCCACTTAATGATCCACTAACATTAAAATGTAAAGTACACGATCTCTTTAAAAATTGTTACAATATTAAAATTATAAAAAATTATGTAAATTGAACTAGAAACTTTAAAGTTAATAATAAATTGTCTTAAAAAAATTACAAATAATTTAAGTAAACTAAAAAATGCATTTTTTTTTATTTCTAAAAACACCCGAGTCCTTTTTTTTTAATGCAAAGGAAAGAAAAACACCTTAGTCTTAAAGAGTATAGTACATTATCTCTTAAAAAATCGTTGCAATTTTAAAAATATAAAATTATGTAAAATGAGCAAGAAATTTCATAGTGAATAATACATTTTCTTAAAAAAGCTTTAAATAATTTAGGTAATTTAAAAAACGCATTTTCATTTTCATTTTGAAAATAATTCTATTCTTCAAGTGTGGTACACGATCTCTTAAAAGATTGTTGCAAATTAAAAGATATTAAAAATTATTTAAATTGAGCTAGAAATTTTAAAGTAAATAATACATTGTCTTCAGAAAGCTTCAACTAATTGAGGTAATTTAAAAAATGCGTTTTTTATTTTTATTTCAAAAAATACCCTATTTTTCAAATGTAAAGTACACAATCTGTTAAAAAATTATTGCAATTTTAATTATAATAAATATTATGTAAAATTTGCTAGAAACTTCAAAATTAATAATGCATTGTTCTCAAAAAACTTTGAATAATTTAGTAATTTAAACACGTGTTTTCATTTTTTTATTTGAAAACACCCTATTCATTAGAGTGTATATAGTACACGAACTCTTAAAAATCTGTTAAAATATTAAATATAGAAAAAAATATATATTGAGATAGAAACTTCTTAGTTAATAATACATTCTCTTCAAAAGGTTTCAAATAATTTAGATAATTTAAAAAATTCATTTTCTTTTTTATTACAAAAAACACAGGATGTTTTAAGTGTATAATATACGATCTCTTAAAAATTTCTTGCAATTTTTAAAATATTAAAAATTATTTAAATAAAGCTAGAAACTTAAAATTTAATAATACTTTGTTCTAAAAAGATTTGACATGTTTTGGTTAATTTTAATAATGCCTTTTAATTTTTTTTTCCAAAGACAACATATTCTTAAGTGTATAGTACACGGTCTCTTAAAAGCTTGTTGCAACTTTAAAATAATAAAAAATTATGTAAATTGAACTAGAAACTTCAAAGTGAATAATATATTGTCTTAAAAAATCTTCAAATAATTTAGGTAATTTTAAAAATGCATTTTAATTTTAATTTCAAAAACACCCTAATCTTCAATTTAAGTAATGTTTGGCCCAGTTTTTTTTGGCTTCTCTTCCTCTTATAAGTAAAAGCTGGGCCAAACAGGATTTATGGCAAACCTCTTAAATTTAAGCTGGTTTTTTTTTTCTATGTACAAAATGTAAAAAGCTGGCTTTTGAGCCCGAAGCTAGAAATATGAGCTTTTCGACAAAAAGTTGGCTTATTTTGTGGGCCCATCGTATTTAATACTCAAATATTCTAATTAACATTTTAAATCTTCAATATCTTCTCTTTCTCTCTTTGTAAAAATAGCAATTTGCTAAAATCTTCAAAAAAAATTCTTCTCATTTATCGATTATTTATTTCACTTTAATATTTATGAATTTTATTGTTATTTAAAAAGTTTACATATTTAAAAATTTTTAATGTTAAATAATTATTTTGATAAATTTATATTGTGTTTAGTTTTTTTTTAAAAAAATAAAATATTGAGTTTTATTAAAAAAGAATTTTTTATTGTAACTTTCATTTTAAAAATAATTATATTGATAATTTATTTTCTTATACTAAAGATATGTGACAGTTAATGATAAATAACTTAAAAAAGTTGACACAAATATTTTATCAAACAAATAGCTTTTTAATCATAAGTAACTTATAAAACATCAAATAATGAAACTGTCAAACAGCTTTTAGCTTTTTTTTTAAATCTCTTATTTTTAGCTTTTACTTAGAAGCCGTTTATAAGCCAAAAATAAGCCGGGTCAAACGAAGCCTTATAGTATACAATCTCTTAAAAAAATTGTTGCAATTTAATAAATATTAAAAATTATGTTAATTGAAATTGAAACTTCAAAGTTACTAATAATTTTTATTTTCAAAAATCTTCAAATAATTTAGGTAATTTAAATAATGTTTTTTCATTTATATATCAAAAAATAGCGTATTCTTCACGTGTATAGTACATGATCTCTTAAAAAAATATTTCAATTTTAAAAATATCAAAAATTATGTAAATTGAGCTAGAAACTTCAATTTTAATAATACACTGTTTCCAATTTTTTTTTGAATAATATTAGTAATATAAAAATGCATTTTAATTTTTTTTTAAAAAACACTATATTCTTCAAGTGTATAGTACACGATCTCTTAAAAATTTGTTGTAATTTTAAAAATATTAAAAATTATGTAATTTGGACTAGAAACTTCAAATTTCATAATACTCCCTCCGTCCCAAAATGTAACACCCTCTAGAGAGTTTTTGCTTGTCCCATTTTATAGGACCCTTTGAGAATTTTTGTGCACATTTAATTTTTTTAACCATTATACCCTTGCTACTCAACTAATTTTGATGAACATTAATTAAGGGAGAGATGATAGAAAGAGATTGAAAGGGTAAATTTGGAAACTAATACTTTTTGTTAGAAAAATTTAATGCATTTAACTAAATTAACAACTTTTCTTAATTCTCGCAATATTGGTCTAGGGGTTTTACATTTTGGAACGGAGGGAGTACATTGTATTGAGAAAATTTTAAATAATTTAAGTAATTTAAAAAACACGTTTTTGTTTTTATTTCAAAAAACACCTATTAAGTGTATAATATACGATCTCTTAAAAAATTGTTGCAAATTTAAAAGTTTAAAAAATAATTTAAATTGAGATAGAAACTTCAATGTTAATAATACATTTTTCTCCAAAAAAACTTTGAAAAAATTATTAATTTAAAAAAGCATTTTTTTCCAACAATGTCATATTCTTCAAGTTTATAGTACACGATCTCTTAAAAAAAATTGCAATTTTGAAAATATAAAAATTATATAAATGGAGCTAAAAACTTAAACTTTAAAAATACATTCTTCTCAAGAAATTTTTGAATAATTTTAAAAATTTTAAAAAGGAATTTTCATTTTTTTCGACAACATCTTATTCTTCAAGTGTATAGCACACTATCTTTAAAAAACATATTCCAATTTTAAAAATATAAAAATTATGCAAATTGAGCAAAAAACTTCAAAGTGAATAATACACCGTCTTAAAAAATATTTAAATAATGTGTTATTTAAAAAATGCATTTTCATTTTTATTTCGGAAAAAAACCTATTCTTCAAGTGTATAGTACACAATCTCTTAAAAAAATTTACAGTTTTAAAATTACAAAAAATTGTGTAAATTGAGCTAGAAACTTCAAAGTTAATTATACATATATTATTCTTGAAAAAAACTCAAAGTTAATAATACACTGTCCTAAAAAAAAACTTTAAATAATTTAGGTAATTTAAGAAAAGTCTTTTTTATTTTTCTTTCGGAATACACCCTACTCATAAAAAAGTGTTGTAAATTTAAAAATATTAAAAATTATTTAAATAGAGATAGAGACTTCAATGTTAAGAATACATTGTTCTCAAAAAAAACGTTCAATAATTTTAAGAATTTAAAAAACACATTTTTTTTTCCCAAAATATATCATATTGTTCAAGTGTATAGTACCAAATCGATTAAACAATTTTGCAATTTTAAGAATATAAAAATAATGTAAATTGAGATAGAAACTTCAAAATTAATGATAAATTGTTCTCAAATGAACTGCAAATAGTTTTTGTAATTTAAAAAATGAATTTTCATTTTTTTTCAAAAACACCATATTCTTTAGGTTTATAGTACACAATTTACAAAAAACTTATTGCAATTTTAAAAATATAAAGGTATGTAAATTGAGCTAGAAACTTCAAATTGATTATCACATTTTCTTCCAAAAGCTTAAAACAATTGAAGTAATTTGAAAAAAATGTTTTCATTTTTATTTAGAAAAATATGTTATTCTTCAAGTGTATAGTACATGATCTTTACAAAACATGTTGCAAATTTAAAATATGAAAAAATTTATGTAAATTGAACTAGAAACTTAAAAGTGAATAATACATTATCTTCAAAAAACTTATAATAATTTAGGTAATTTAAAAACTTGTTTTCACTTTTATTGAATAACACCCTATTTTTCAAGAGTGCAGTACATGATCTCATAAAATATTTTGGGAAATTTTAAAATATTAAAATTATGTAAATTGAGCTAGAAACTTCAAAGTGAATAATATGTTGTCATAAAAAATCTTTAAATAATTTAGGTTATTTAAAAAAATGTGTTTTCATTTTTATTTCAAAAAACACTCTTTTTTTCAAGTTTTTCTTCAAAGTGAATAATATATTGTCTTAAAACACTCTTAAAAAATTGTTGCAGTTTTAAAATTATATTAAATTATGTAAATTAAGCTATAAAATTAAAAATTAATTATAAATTATTCTAAAAAACCTTTTTATAATTTTAGTAATTTAAAGAACCGATTTTTATTTTTTATTTTCTAATAACACCCTATTCTTCAAGTCTGCCGTACTTGATCTACTAAAAAATTTGCAGTTTTAAAAATATAAAAAAATTATGTAAATTAGGCTAGAAAGCTTAAATTCAATAATACAATATTCTAAAAAAAATTCAAATATTTGTAGTAATTTAAATAACGTGATTTCAATTTTTTTTTCTGAAAAACATTGTATTCTTCAAGTGTATATACAGTACGCTATCTCTTAAAAAATTGTTGCAATTTCATAAAAATTAAAAATTATATAAATTGAGGTAGAAACTTTAAATTTAATAATACATTGTCTTCAAAGAGTTTCAAATAATTTAGGTAATTCAAAAAGTTCCTTCTCATTTTATTTTGTAAAACACCATATTCTTAAAAAATTGTTGCAAATTAAAAAATATTAAAAATTTTGTAAATTGAGAAATAAACTTCAATGTTAACAATATATTATTCTAAAAAAAATTAAAAATTTTAGGAATTTAAAAAACGTATTTTTTTTTTTTCTAAAAAATAGTCCATTCTTCAAGTGTATAGTACACAATCGATTAAAAGAAATTGCAATTTGAAATATATAAAAATAATATAAATTGAGCAAGAAATTTAAAAATAAATGATAAATTTTTCTAAAATGCATTTTCATTTTTTTTCAAAAAACACCATATTCTTCAAGTGTATAGTACGCAATCGCTAAAAGACTTGTTGCAATTTAAGAAATATAAAAGAATGTAATTTCAACTAGAAACTTCAAGGTGATTCTAAAATTATCTTCCAAAAACTTTAAACAATTTAGGTGATTTAAAAAATGTCTTTTCATTTTTGTAACATCCCCAATTAGTTAATAGTGTATGCTTGAATCTAGGATTCACGGTCAAGTATCAATTATTAGGAATGAAATAAAAAGGGAAAATCAAAAGAAAGGGAAGGACCTACTTGAAATTTTCTAAAAATTTCTAAGTAGTCCCTCCCATACTAAGGTAGATGGACCACACAAGAGAGAAACTTCATTTTTCTCCTTCTCCTTTCTCATTCTAGCCATCTCCCTCCCTCCCTCTCTAGAAGCTCATTTTCTCCTCCTTCTCTCTAAAACCATCTTCATTTGCATTTCCAAGCCTTGCATGTGGGTTTTAAGGCACCATTAGGTCCATTCCTCTTAATTTGGAGCATTGGGTAAGTAATTTCTCACCTCTTCTTCTTTCTAATGGCTTTCATGACACTCACTCATGTGGGTTTTGTGTTGATTGAAAATGGTGGTAGGGTTCCAAGGGGATAAGGCCCAAGACAAGGGAAAAGGCAAAAAAAGTAGTGGATTTGGGGCCAAAACCCTATAGCTTGGAGATTTAAGGTGGAAGGCAAGGAAGTTCATCAAAGGTAACCCCAAAAACTGAAATTCCCAATAGTGTAGCTAGATGATTTTTTATATGTTGGGTCTTAATTGAAATTGAAGTGTTTTATATGCGGGTTGTTTATATGAATTGGGATTTATATATTGATTGATGTTTGGATGAAGTGTGATTGATGAAATTGATGTTATCAGACTTGTTTGATGTTGAAATTGTGTTCTTGATCTTGGGCATGAGCTATATGAGGTTTTGGGTGTGTATGAAATGGGTAGGAAGTAGAAAAGTGCGATTTTCGTGAAACACGGCAGCTCTGATTCAGGGTCGAATTCGCAACAGCGAAAGTATTCGTGGCAGCAAATTTGACATGCACTTTCTGTGTCGAATTCGTGGCAGCGAAAATACTCGCGACAGCGAATTGGACCTGGAATAGGGGCATAAATTTTCTCACTTCCAACATGTAATATACACTTCAATAGCTTATTACCGGGGTGGTAATGAATGAAAATAGGTCATAATGGTTTAAGAAAACCATATAAAGGGCCATATAAATGTATTTTGTATGAATGTGAATGACTTGCCCTTTTGTATGTGATGATTAAGGTGAAAGTGTGTGATTGACTTGGAATGCCAATGCAATATGTGAATATCTCTCCTCATCAACAAGGGTATGGGTTAAGGCCTTGGCATGAAGATGAGAAAGAGACCGATATTGCATTGGTTTATGCATTTTCATTCATGAATAAAAGAGACTGTATATGCACCTTCGAGTGTTTGACCGGATAGATTGAGGGTTCAAGGAGGGCCACTTCCTTGGATAACAGAGATATCCATTGAGGGTGTAGGCTGTCGGCACAATACTAATGAAAAGAAAATCATGCATAGCATTTGCCTTTCTATACTTTTAGATCGAAAGTTCTTTATGGTGGTAAAATGTGATTTTGAATGATGATGTTTATGTTTGCTATTAGAATTGGGGATAGTTTTGCAACTTGTTGCCTACAACACTGTGTAAACATGGTTTAAACAAACCGGGGGTTACTGAGATATGTGTGAATGCATGTATCTCACGATTACAGTATTGCAGATGATACATTGAGGTGCTAATGTGGGAGCCAAAAAGTAGAGGAGTTGTACTTAAAAGCCTTACTTTTTGTATTGTTTTTATTCCACATCGTAATTAAAATTATGATGTAGTTCCTATTTTGTTATACTTAGACTCAAGTTTTTAGAGTTAAGCCAAGTAGGCTTTATGCGACTCTCACTCATGTGATGTATTATGTTAAATTAAGTAGGATTTATGTTTTGGATAGTGTATGTGGTGCGGAAAATTCCCAAAGAGCACTTAAGTATCACGTGTATTTTATGTTTATATGGACGCCGCATTTATTAGGGTGTTACAATTTTTAATTAGAAAAACACCATATTTTTCAAGTGTATATTACATGCTTTAAAAAACTTGTTGCAATTTTAAAAATATAAAAATTAAGTAAATTGAACTAGAAGTTTCAAAGTGAATAATACACTGTTTAAAAAAATCTTTAAATCTTTTACGTTATTTAAAAAATGTGTTTTCATTTTTAATTCGAAAAACACCATATTCTTCAAGTATATAGTACGCAATCTCTTAAAATGTATTTGCAATTGTGATCAAACGATCTCAAATTTTTATTTCAAAAAACACCCTATAATTTCTAAAAATACCTCGTACTTACATTTTTCGTAAAGTTACCACATGATCTCAAATTCTGTCTGTCACACCTTAAAACCACCATTAAAAATTGGGTCGTTTTAAGGTGGAGAGAAATTGAAAATCATGTGATAACTTTACCAAAAATAGAAAATATGGGATAATTTTAGAAAGCATGAGATATTTCTAACAAAATTAACTCTTTCTAAAAATAACTCATACTTTCCATTTTTGGTAAAGTAACCACATGATCTCAAATTTTTTCTGCCCCATCTTAGAACCACACTTAAAAATTGGGTCGTTTTAAGGCGGGGAAAAAAATTTAGAATCATGTGATCACCTTAGCAAAAACTGAAAATATGGGGTATTTTTAGAAAGTATGAGATATTTCTAAAAAAATTTACTCTTTCTAAAAATACCTCATACTTTCTATTTTTGGTAAAGTGACCATAAGATTTAAATTTTTTTCTGCCCCACCTTAAAATCACCCAATTTTTAAACGTCGTTTTAAGATGGGGGGAAATATTGAGATTCATGTGATCACTTTACCAAAAATGGAAAATATGAGGTATTTTTAGAAAGTATGAATATTTCTATAAAAATTACTCTTTCTAAAATAACCTTATACTTTCCATTTTTGGTAAAGTAACTGCAAGATCTCAAATTTTTTATGCCCCACCTCAAAACTACCCTTAAAAATCGGGTGGTTTTAAGGTGGGGGAAAAAATTTAGAATCGTGTGATCACTTTATCAAAAATGGAAATTATGAGGTATTTTTAGAAAGTGTGTGATAATTCTAAAAAAATTTACTCGTTCTAAAAATATCTCATATTTTTCATTTTACGTAAAGTGACCACATGATCTGAAAATTTTCTGCCCCGCCTTAACGGCGGTTTTAAGGTGGGGAAAAAAATTGAAATCCATGTGATCAACTTATCAAAAATAGAAAATATGGGGTATTTTTAGAAAGTATAAGATATTACTATAAAAAATTACACTTTCTAAAAAGAGTTTAAATACAATGGGTCGACAATCCATTGTAGAATGAGACGTCGGCGCAGAATAGAACGCCACATCATCGCAAGACAATTTTTTCAATCTTAGTTTCTATTTAGATTTTGATTTTTTTTTCATATCTTTTAATAAAACTGCTTTGCGCACGATGTGGCGTTCTATTATGCGCCGACGTCCCATTCTACAATGGGTCGTCAACCCATTGTATTTAAACTCTTCTAAAAATACCTCAAATTTTTCACTTTTAGTAAAGTAACCACATGATCTCAAATTTTGTCTGCTTCACCTCAAAATCACCCTTAAAAATCGGGTGGTTTTAAGGTGGGGGAAAAATTTAGAATCATGTGATCACTTTACCAAAATTGGAAATTATGGGGTATTTTTAGAAAGTACGTGATACTTCTAAATAAATTTACTCGTTCTAAAAATACCTCATACTTTCTATTTTAGATAAAGTGACCTCATGATCTCAAATATTTTCTGCACCGTTTGAAAACCGCCGTTAAAAATAGAGATGTTTTAAGGGGGGAAAAAATTGATATTCATGTGATCATTTTACTAAAAATGAAAAATATGGGATATTTTTATAAAGTGTGAGATATTTCTTAAAAATATTTACCCTTACTAAATATCTCATACTTTCCATTTTTGGTAAAGTGACCACATGATCTCACATTTTTTTTTGTTCCCCTTAAAACGACCTTTAAAAATTGGGTAGTTTTAAGATGGGGAAAATAGTTAAGAATCATGTGATCACTTTACCAAAAATAGAAAATATGAGATATTTTTAGAAAGTATAAGATATTTCTAAAAAAAATAACTCTTTCTAAAAGTACCTCATATTTTGCATTTTTGCCTAAGTGACCACTTGATCTGAAATATTTTTGCCCCACCTTAAAACTACCCAATTTTTATGGGTGGAAAAAAATTGAGAATCATGTGATCATTTTATCAAAAATGGAAAACATGGGGTATTTTTAGAAAGTATGAGAAATTTCTTAAAAAAATGACTCTTTCAAAGAAATACCTCATAGTTTTCATTTTCTGTAAAGTGACCACATAATCTAAAATTTTTTCTGCCCCACCTTCAAACCACCCTATAACCACAGTATTTTAATAGGGTGGTTTTAAGGTGGGGAAAAATTGAGATTCAATCACTTTAACAAAAACAAAAAATATCGGGTATTTTTATAAAGTATGAGATATTTCTAAAATATTTACTGTTTTCAAAAATATCTCATACTTTACATTTTTGGTAAAGGGACCACATGATCTCAAACTTTTTTCTGCCCCACCTTAAAACCACACTTAAAATTTGGGTGGTTTTAAGGTGGGTTAAAAAACTGAGAACCATGTGATCACTTTATCAAAAATAAAAAATATGGGGTATTTTTACAAAGTATGAGATATTTCTAAAACAATTAACTCTTTCTAAGAATACCTTGTACATTCCAATTTTGGTAAAGTATTTACATAGTCTCAAATTTTTTTTACCCCACCTTAAAACCATCCTTAAAAATTGGGTAGTTTTAAGGCGGGAGAAAAAATTGAGAATAATGTGATCATTTTACCAAAAATGGAAAATATAGGGTATTTTTAGAAAGTATAAGATATTTCTAAAAAAAATTATTCTTTCTAAAAATACATCATACTTTCCATTTTTGGTAAAGTGACCACATGATCTAAAAATTTTTTTGTCCCACCTTAAAACCACCCATAAAAATTGGGTGGTTTTAAGGTGGGGTAAAAAAATTGAGAATCATGTGATCACTTTCCCAAAATTGGAAAATAAGGGGTATTTTTAGAAAGTATGAGATATTTCTAAAAAAATTTACGCTTTCTAAAAATAACTCATATTTTCAATTTTTGGTAGAGTGATCACATAATCTCAAATTTTTTCTGTCACACCTTAAAACCACCCTTAAAAATTGGGTGGTTTTAAGGCAGGGAAAAAATAGAGAATCCTGTGATCACTTTATCAAAATTTGACAATATGGGGTATTTTTCGAAAGTATGAGATATTTCTAACAAAATTTATACTTTCTAAAAATACCTCATACTTTTCAGTTTTGGTAAAGTGGCCACATGATCTCAAATTTTTTCTTCCCCACCTTAAAACCACCCTTCCAAATTGGGTGGTTTTAAGGTGGGAAAAAATTGAGAATCATGTGATCACTTTACCAAAAATGGATAATTTGGGGTATTTTTAGAAAGTATGATATATTTCTAAAAAAATTTACTATTTTTAAAAATAATTCATACTTTCTATTTTTTGTAAAGTGACCACATGATCTAAATTTTTTTCTGTCCACCTTAAAATCACCCTTAAAAGTTGGGTGTTTTAAGGTGGGTGAAAAAAATTGAGAATCATGTGATCACTTTCCAAAAAATGAAAAATATGGGATATTTTTAGAAAGTATGAGATATTTCTATAAAAAATTACTCTTTTTAAAAATAACTCATACTTACCATTTTTGTAAAGTGCTCACATGATGTCAAATTTATTCTGCCCCACCATAAAATCACCCTTAAAAATTCAGTGGTTTTTAAGGCGGGGAAAAAATTGAGAATCATGTGTTCACTTTACCAAAAATTGAAAATATGGAGTATTTTTAGAAATTATGAGACATTTCTAAAAAAATTTACACTTTCCAATTTTAATAAAGTGATCACTAATCTCAAAAATTTTTTCTTCCTCATCTTAAAACCACCCTTCAAAATTGGTAGGTTTTAACATGGGGTAAAATTGAAAATCATGTGATTGCTTTATCAAAAATGGAAAATATGGGGTATTTATTGAAAGTATGATATATTTCTAAAAATATTTACTCTTTCTAAGAATATCTCATACTTTCCATTTTTGGTAATTGAGCCAGGAATTTCAAAGTGAATAATACATTATCCTCATAAAATTCTAATTATTCAGGTATTTGAGAAATGCCTTTTTATTTTTATTTCTAAACACTCCATATTCTTCAAGTTTATAATACGCGATATCTAAAAAAGTTATTTCAATTTTAAAAACATTAAAATTATATAAATTCAGCTAAAAACCTCAAAGTAAATAATACATTATTTTTAAAAAATATAATTATTTATGCAATTTAAAAATGAATTTTTACTTTTTTTTCAAAAAAACACCATATTTTTCAAGTGTATAGTTCACAAACTCTAAAGAAGTTGTTGCAATTTTTAAAATATAAAACTTTCTTTAAATTGAGCTAAAAATTCAACGTGAATAAAGCATTTTTTGTAATAAATTCAAATTATTTAGGAACTTAAAAAAGGCGGTTTTATTTTTATTTCGAAAAATATCATATTCTTTAAGTGTATGGTACACGATATCTAAAAATGTTGTTTCAATTTTAAGAATATTAAAATTATATATATTGAGCTAAGAATTTCAAAGTGAATAATACATTGTCCTTCAAAAAATTCCAATTATTTAGGTAATTTAAAAATGCATTTTTATTTTTATTTAAAAAACATCCTATTCTTTAAGTGTACATGGTCTCTAAAAAAGTTGTTGCAATTTTAAAAATATAAAAGTATATTTAAATGGAGATAAAAACATCAATGTGAATAAAGAGTTGTACTAAAAAAATCTAATTATTTAGGTAATTAAAAAATGTGTTTTTATTTTTATTTCAAAAAACACCCTATTCTTCAAGAGTATAGTGCACAATCTCTAAAAAAGTTGTTGTAATTCGAAAAAAATAAAAGTTTATGTAATTTAAAAAGGCATTTTCTTTTTTATTTCGAAAAACACCATATTCTTCAAATGTATAGTACACGATACCTAAAAAAGTGTAAGCAATTTTAAAAATATAAAAATAATTTAAATTGATTAAAAAATCAATGTGAATAAATCATTTTTCTAAAAAAGTTGTAATTATTTAGGTAAATAAAAAATGAATTTTTATTTTTATTTCGAAAAACACCATATTCTTTAAGTGTTTAAATTTTAAAAATATTAAAATAATAAAAATTAAGCTAGAAATTCCAAATTGAATAATACATTGTTTTAAAAAAATTATAGTTATTTATGTAATTTAAATATGCATTTTCATTTTTATTTCAAAAAATACCATATTCTTCAAGTGTACAGTATATGATCTCTATAATAGTTGCTTTAATTTGGAAAATATAAAAAATTATATAAATTGAGCTACAAACTTCAAAATGAATAATACATTATTTTCAATAAAATTATAATTATTTATGTAATTTAAAAATGCATTTTAATTTTTATTTCAAAAAACATCTTATTCTTCTAGTTATACTATCTCTAAAAAGTTGACGCAATTTTAAAAATATAAATTTATTTAAATTGAGATAAAAACTTCAATGTGAATAAAGCATTTTTCTAAAAAAATTCTATTCTTTTAGATAATTAAAATCTGCATTTTTATTTTTATTTCGAAAAACACTCTATTCTTCAAGTGTATAGTACACGATCTTTAAAAATATTTTTTCAATTTTGAAAATATTAAAATAATTTAAATTGAGCTAGAAATTTCAAAGTGAATAATACATTATTTTCAAAAAATTATAATTATTTATGTAATTTAAAAATGCATTTTCATTTTTATTTCGAAAAACATCGTATTTTTCAAGTGTATAGTACACGATCTCTAAAAAGGTTGTAACAATTTAAAAAATATAACAATTCATATAATTTGAGCTAGAGACGTCAAAGTGAATAATAAATTGTTTTCAAAACAATTATAATTATTTATTTAATTTAAAAATGCATTTAAATTTATATTTCGAAAAACATCATATTCTTCAAGTATATATAGCACATGATCTCTAAAAAAGTTGTTGTAATTTGAAATATATAAAAAAATTATATAAATTAAGCTAAAAACTTCAAAGTGAAAAATATATTATTTTCAAAAAGATATAATTATTTATGTAATTTAAAAATGCATTTTGTTTTTTATTTCGAAAAGCAACATATTCTTCAGGTGTATATAATAATACATTATGCCAAAAAGAGTTTCATTAATTTTAAAAATATAAAAATTCTAATTATTTAGGTAATTAAATTTTTATTTTTATTACAGAAAATTCTCTATCCTTCAAGTGTATAGTACAGGATCTTTAAAATAGTTATAATTTGAAAATTTTAAAAAATTATACAAATTGAACTAGAAACTTCAAAGTAAAAAATACATTGTCTTCAAAAAAAATATAATTATTTATGTAATTTAAAAATGAATTTTTATTTTTATTTCGAAAAAACATTCTATTCTTCAAGTATACAGTACACAATTTCTAAAAATTTAATGCAATTTTAAAAATATAAAAATTTATTTAAATTTAGCTAAAAACTTCAATGTGCATAAAGCGTTGTACTAAAGAAAATTAAATTATTAATGTAATAAAAAAATGGGTATTTATTTTTATTTCAACAAACATCATGTTCTTCAAGTATATATAGTATACAATCTTTAAAATAGTTGTTGTAATTTTAAAAATATAAAAAATTATATACATTGAGCTAGAAACTTTAAAGTGAAGAATACATTATTTTCAAAAAAGTTTTAATTATTTATGTAATTTAAGGCTTTGTCTAAGGTGTTGCATTTTGTTCATGGTCCACCATAGACCATTTTTAAAGTGTTATTAGATGTCATGTGGATTATTTACATCTGTGTGCAACCATCCATATAAACCGTAAGATGAAACTTGTTTAGATCCAACTGTTTAAATAAACTAGTGTTAAATGAAAAATTAAATTTACACTTGAGTAGTTGATGTATTTGGAAAACACATTGCATCTCATTGATAATCTGAAACGGAAAGCAAAGGTGAAATGAAATCGTAAGGTCATTGTGAATCTGAAATCAAAGGCGTGAAGAGATTGTAATGTCCATCCGAAACCAAAATCAAAGGCGTGAGGAAATCGTAATTTCCATTTGAAACAACAAAAATCTAAGGAAGGGAACAACAAAAAATTTTCAGAACATTCAAACTGAAACAAAAAAATTTCCAGAACATTCAAACTGAAACAGCAAAATTTTAGGAATATTCAAATTGAAACAGTATAAATCCAAATCCAAATCCTAACTACACAATAGATTCAACGAAGACCATGAAGATCTGAAATCGAAACTACACCCAAACTCTTTCCCTTGTGCATTTTTCCAACGAGGAAGATGAAGATATGAAACCAGAATCAACGAAGAAGATAAAGATCTGAAACCAGAATCAACATTCAAACGAACTGCACCAAACTACACCCAAACCAGAGTCAACAGCAGATTCAACCAAGGAGATGAAGATCTGAAACCGAAAATCAAAATCTGAAGAACAAAAATGAAGAAGATGAAGATCTACAAACCAAAATAAAAAATATAAAAAATAAAAACAAAAAATGAAGATCATTTTGAGACCCTCACCTGAAATATGTTTGTCAGCTTAGCCCAAACCACGTCGCCGAGAAACACCGTCCTTCACGTCTTGTTCACTGCAACCTCACCACGTCGCCGAAAAACACCATCCTTCGCGTCTAGTTCACCGTTCAAACCAACATTGTGTTGCCTTCCACTCTTGTTTACCGTTCACCCTCTTCATTTGGGGATTTAAGGAATTCCTCTGCCTTTGATTTAGAATTCTTGAGTAAAGATGATTTTTTTTTAACAAAGACCACTTTCCCTGACATATCACCTGGGATTTGGGGCTGAAATTAAATAAATACAAAAACTTGAAATTTTGGAATTATATGTTAGAAGGACTATGTATTAAATATGTAAAACTTTATTCTTTTTTTATCATGTGTCTTCTTACACTAGATCACATTTTTTAAAATGGTACATGGTGTACCATTGACAAAATGGTGCACCCTAAAATCATATGCATTTTCTTTTTTATTTCGAAAATTAGTCTATTCTTCAAGTGTAATACACGACTCTAAAAGGTTAATGCAATTTTAAAAATATAAAAATTTGTTTAAATGGAGATAAAAACTTCAATGTGCATAAACGATAGTACTATAAAATTCTAATTGTTTAGGTAATTAAAAATGCATTTTTTTTATTTTATAAAATACCATATTCTTTACGTGTATAGTACACGATCACTAAAATAGTTGTTTTAAATTGAAATAAAAACTTCAAAGTGAAGAATAAATTGTTTTAAAAAATATAATCATATATGTAATTTAAAAATGCATTTTCTTTCTTATTTTGAAAAACAACATATTATAACACACGATCTCTAAAAAGTTGATGCAATTTTAACAATATAAAATTACTTTAAATTAAGCTAAAAACTTCAATGCGAATAAAGCGTTATACTAAAAAAAATCTAATTATTTAGGTAATTAAAAAAGGAATTTTTATTTTTATATCAAAAAACATCATATTCTTCACGTGTATAGTACATGATTTCTAAAAAGTTGGTTGTAATTTGAAAACTGTAAAAAATTATATAAATTATGCTAGAAACTTCAAAGTGAATAATAATTTTTTTAAAAAAAATTATAATTATTTATGTAATTTAAAAATGCTATTTTATTTTTATTTTGAAAAATGCCTTATTCTTCAAGTGTATAGTTCATTATCTCTAAAAAAGTTTTTGCAATTTTAAAAATTAAAAATATTTATATAAATTGAGCTAAAAATTCATTGAGAATGAAGAATTGTTCCGAAATAAAAGATAAAAATATTCTAAATATTTATGTAATTAAAAAATTAGTTTTTTTATTTTTATTTCAAAAATACCCTATTCTTCAAGTGTATAATACATAATCTCTAAAACATTTGTTTTAATTTTAAAAATATTAAGACTATATAAATTGAGATAGAAATTTCAACAAAAATAATACATTGTTTTAAACAAATTATAGTTATTTATGTAATTTAAATATGAATTTTCAATTTTATTTTCGAAAACATCATATTCTTCAAGTGTATAGTACACGATTTTTAAAACAGTTGTTGAAAGTTGAAAAATATAAAAAATTATAAAAATTGAGATAAATACTTTAAAATGAATAATACATTATTTTCAAACAAATTATAATTATTTATGTAATTTAAAAATGAATTTTTAATTTATATTTCGAAAAACACCCTATTATTTAAGTGTATAATACACGATCTCTAAAAATTGATCCAATTTTAAAAAAATAAAAATCTGTTTAAATTGAGCTAAACACTTCAATGTGAACAAAGCATTGTACTACAAATATTCTAATTATTTAGGTAATTAAAAAAAGTCTTTTTTATATTTATCTAAAAAAACAATCTATTCTTTAAGTTTTTAGTACATTATTTCTAAAAACTTTTATTGTAATTTTAAAAATATAAAAAATTAAATAAATTGAAATAGAAATTTCAAAGTGAATAATATATTGTTTTTAAAAAATTAAAATTATTTATGTTATTAAAAAATCATTTTCATTTTTATTACGAAAAACACTATATTCTTCAAGTGTATATTTCATGATCTCTAAAAAAGTTGTTGCAATTTTAAAAATATAAAAATTAATTTAAATTGAGCTAAAAATTCAATGACAATAAAGCATTGTTCTGAAAAAATTCTAATTATTTAGGTAATTTAAAAATGCATTTTTATTTTTATTTCGAAAGACACATTTTCCTTAAAGTGTATAGTACACAATCTCTAAAAATGTTATTTCAATTTTAATAATATTAAAATTATATAAATTGAGCTAGAAATTTCAAAATGAATAATACGTTGTTTTTAAAAAATTAATATTATTTATGTGATTAAAAAATTTATTTTCTTTTTTATTTCAAAAAACACCATATTCTTTAAGTATACAGTACACGATCTCTAAAAAAGTTGATGTAATTTAAAAAATATAAAAATTTATTTAAATTTAGCTGAAAACTTCAATGTGCATAAAGCATTGTACTAAAAAAATATAATTATTTAGGTAATTAAAAAATGCCTTTTTATTTTTATTTAAAAAAACATCATATTCTTTACGTGTATAATAGTACAAGACCTCTAAAATAGTTGTTGTAATTTTAAAAATGTAAAAATATATATAAATTGTGCTACAAATTTGAAAGTGAATAATACATTATTTTTAAAAAATTAATATTATATATGTGATTTAAAAATGCATTTTTATTTTTATTTCGAAAAACACCATATTCTTCAAATTTGTAGGACACGGTCTCTAAAAAAGTTGATACAATTTAAAAAATATAAATTTATTTAAATTCAGCTAAAAACTTCAATATGCATAAAGCATTGTACTAAAATAATTCTCATTATTTAGGTAATGAAAAATGCATATTTATTTTTATTTCAAAAAACACGCAGTACAAGATCTCTAAAATGGTCGTTGTAATTTTTAAAATATAAATAATTATAAAAATTGTGCTAGAAATTTCAAAGTGAATAATATTTTTTTCTCAAAAAGTTAATATTATTTATGTGATTTAAAAATGCATTTCATTTTTATTTCGAAAAATACTATATTCTTCATGAATGCAGTACACAATCTCTAAAAAAGTTGATGCAATTTTAAAAATATAAAATTTATTTAAATTAGCTAAAAAATTCAATGTGCATAAAGCAGTGTACCAAAAAAATTCTAATAATTTAGGTAATTTCAATGTATAGTACACAATCTCTAAAATAGATGTTGTAATTTTAAAAATGTAATAAATTATATAAATTGTTATAGAAACTTCAAAGTGAAGAGTACATTGTTTTCATAAAAATTATAATTATTAATGTAATTTAAAAATACTTTTATTTTTTATTTTAAAAAACATCATATTCTTTAAGAGTACAAGATCTCTAAAAATTTGATGCAATTTTAAAAATATAAATTTTTTTTTAAATTGAGCTAAAATCTTCAATGCAGATAAAGCATTGTACTAAAAAAATTCTAATTATTTAGGTAATTCTAAAAGGCATTTTTATTTTTATTTCAAAAAATACCTTATTCTTTAAGTGTAGAGTACATAATCTCCAAAACATTTGTTGTAGTTTTAAAAACATAAAAAAAATATATATATAAATAGAGCTAGAAATTTTAAGTAAATAATAATTTGTTTTCAAAAAAATTATAGTTATTTATTTAATTTAAAAATGTATTTTCATTTTTATTTCGAAAAATACCCTATTCTTCAAATGTATATGTATAGTTTACGATCTTTAAAACAAGTTGTTGAAGTTTTAAAAATATAAAAAATTAGTTAAATTGAGTTAAAAATTCAATGAGAATAAATAATTGTTCTGAAATAAAAACTAAAAATATTCTAAATATTTAGGTAATTAAGAAAATCATTTTTATTTTTATTTTGAAAAATAACCTATTTATCAAGTGTATAATACACTATCTCTAAAAAAGTTTTTTTAATTTTAAAAATATTAAAATTATATATTAAGCTAGAAATTTCAATATAAAAAATACTTTTTTATTTTGACAAAATGGTGCACCCTAAAATCATATACATTTTCTTTTTTATTTCGAAAATTAGTATATTCTTCAAGTGTAGTACACGATCTCTAAAAGTTTGATGCAATTTTAAAAATATAAAAATTTGTTTAAATGGAGCTAAAAACTTCAATGTGCATAAACGATAGTACTATAAAATTCTAATTGTTTAGGTAATTAAAAATGCATTTTTTTTATTTCATAAAACACTCTATTCTTCACGTGTATAGTACACGATCTCTAAACTAGTTGTTTTAATTTGAAAATTATAAAAAAATATATAAAATGAGATAGAAACTTTATTTTAAAAAAATATAATTATATATGTAATTTAAAAATGATTTTTCTTTTTTATCTCAAAAAACAACATTTTCTTCAAATGTAACATACGATCTCTAAAAAGTTGATTCAATTTTAAAAATATAAAAATTTCTTTAAACAAAGCTAAAAACTCCAATGTGAATAAAGCGTTGTATCAAAAAAATTCTAATTATTTAGGTAATTAAAAAAGGCATTTTTATTTTTATATCAAAAAACACTATATTCTTTAAGTGTATAGTACATGATCTCTAAAAAATTTGTTGTAATTTGAAAACTGTAAAAAATTATATAAATTATGCTAGAAACTTCAAAGTGAATAATAATTTTTTAAAAAAGAATTATATTATTTATGTAATTTAAAAATGTTATTTTATTTTTATTTTGAAAAACACCTTATTCTTCAAGTGTATAGTTCACAATCTCTAAAAATGTTTTTACAATTTTAAAACTTAAAATCATTTATTTAAATTGAGCTAAAAATTCATTGAGAATGAAGAAATGTTCTGAAATAAAAGCTAAAAATATTCTAAATATTTATGTAATTAAAAAATTATTTTTTATTTTTATTTTCAAAAATATCCTATTCTTCAAGTGTATAATACACAATCTCTAAAACATTTGTTTCAATTTTTAAAATATTAAGACTATATAAATTGAGCTAGAAATTTCAACGAAAATAATACATTGTTTTAAACAAATTATAGTTATTTATGTAATTTAAATATGAATTTTCAATTTTATGTTGGAAAACATTATATTCTTCAAGTGTATAGTACACAATTTTTAAAATAGTTGTTGAAAAATGAAAAATATAAAAAATTATAAAAATTGAGCTAGATACTTTAAAGTGAATAATACATTGTTTTCAAATAAATTATAATTATTTATGTAATTTAAAAATGAATTTTTCATTTATATTTCGAAAAACACCATATTCTTCAAGTGTATAGTAAACGATCTCTAAAAAGTTGATGCAATTTTAAAAAAATAAAAATTTGTTTAAATTGAGCTAAACACTTCAATGCGAACAAAGCATTGTACTACAAAGATTCTAATTATTTGGGTAATTAAAAAAAGTCATTTTTATTTTTATTTAAAAAAACAACCTATTCTTCAAGTTTTTAGTAAATTATTTCTAAAAACTTTTATTGTAATTTTAAAAATATAAAAAATTAAATAAATTAAAATATAAACTTCAAAATGAATAATATATTGTTTTCAAAAAATTAAAATTATTTATGTTATTAAAAAATCATTTCGATTTTTATTTCGAAAAACACTATATTCTTCAAGTGTATATAGTTCATATCTCTAAAAAAATTGTTGATATTTTAAAAATATAAAAATTTATTTTAATTGAGCTAAAAATTCAATGAGAATAAAGAATTGTTCTGAAAAAATTCTAATTATTTAGTAATTAAAAATGCATTTTCATTTTTATTTCGAAAGACACATTTTTCTTTTGTATAGTACACAATCTCTAAAAACATTGTTTCAATTTTAATAATATTAAAATTATATAAATTGAGCTAGAAATCTCAAAGTGAATAATACATTGTTTTTAAAAAATAAATATTATTTATGTGATTAAAAAATGCATTTTTTATTTTTTTTTGAAAAACACCATATTCTTTAAGTATACAGTACACGATCTCTACAAAAGTTGATACAATTTAAAAAATATAAAAATTTATTTAAATTTAGCTGAAAACTTCAATGTCCATAAAGCGTTGTACTAAAAAAATCTAATTATTTAGGTAATTAAAAAATGAGTTTTTATTTTTATTTCAAAAAACACCATATTCTTTAAGTGTATAATAGTACAAGATCTCTAAAATAGTTGTTGTAATTTTAAAAATGTAAAAAATTATATAAATTGTGCTAGGAATTTCAAAGTGAATAATTCATTGTTTTCAAAAAATTAATATTATATATGTGATTTAAAAACGCATTTTCATTTTTATTTCGAAAAACACCATATTCTTCAAATTTGTAGTACACGATCTCTAAAAAAGTTGATACAATTTAAAAAATATAAATTTATTTAAATTTAGCTAAAAACTTCAATGTGCATAAAGCATTGTACTAAAATAATTCTCATTATTTAGGTAATGAAAAAATGCATATTTATTTTTATTTCAAAAAACACGCTATTTTTCAAGTGTATAATAGTACAAGATCTCTACAATGGTCGTTGTAATTTTTAAAATGTAAATAATTACAAAAATTGTGCTAGAAATTTCAAAGTGAATGATATATTTTTCTCAAAAAATTATTATTATTTATGTGATTTAAATATTCATTTTCATTTTTATTTCGAAAAATACCATATTCTTCATATATATAGTACACAATCTCTAAGTTGATGCAATTTTAAAAATATAAAAATTTATTTAAATTTAGCTAAAAACTTCAATGTGCTTAAAGCATTGTACTAAAAAAATTCTAATAATTTAGGTAATTAAAAAATGTGTTTTCATTTTTATTTCAAAAAATACCTTCTTCTTTCAATGTATAGTACACGATTTCTAAAATAGATGTTGTAATTTTAAAAATGTAGTAAATTATATAAATTGTTATAGAAACTTCAAAGTGAAGAATACATTATTTTCACAAAAATTATAATTATTTATGTAATTTAAATATGCATTTTTTTTATTTCGAAAAGCACTCTATTCTTCAACAGTATAGTACAGGATCTCTAAACATTTGATGCAATTTTAAAAATATAAAAATTTATTTAAATTAAGCTAAAATCTTCAATGCAGATAAAGCATTGTGATAAAAAGATTCTAATTATTTAGGTAAATCAAAAAGGCATTTTTATTTTTATTTCAAAAAACACCTTATTCTTCAAGTGTACATAATCTCTAAAATATTTGTTGTAATTTTAAAAACATAAAAAAAATATATATAAATTGAGCTAGAAACTTTAAAGTAAATAATAATTTTTTTCAAAAAAATTATAGTTATTTTTGTAATTTAAAAATGTATTTTCATTTTTATTTCGAAAAATATCCTATTCTTCAAATGTATAGTTCACGATCTTTAAAACAAGTTGTTGAAGTTTTAAAAATATAAAAAATTAGTTAAATTGAGCTAAAAATTCAATGAGAATAAATAATTGTTCTGAAATAAAAACTAAAAATATTCTAAATATTTAGTTAATTAAGAAAATCATTTTTTATTTTAAATTTGAAAAATATCCTATTCATCAAGTGTATAATACACTATCTCTAAAAAAGTTTTTTTAATTTTGAAAATATTAAAATTATATATTGAGCTAGAAATTTCAATATAAAAAATATATTGTTTTCAAAAAATTATAATCATTTATGTAATTTAAATATGCATTTTTTTATTTCCAAAAACACTCTATTCTTCAAGAGTATAGTACAGAATCTCTAAAAATTTGATGCAATTTTAAAAATATAAAAATATATTTAAATTGAGCTAAAATCTTCAATGCAGATAAAGCACTGTACTAAAAAATTCTAATTATTTAGGTAATTCAAAAATGAGTTTTTATTTTTATTTCAAAAAACACCTTATTCTTCAAGTGTATAGTACATAATCTCTAAAATATTTGTTGTAATTTTAAAAACATAAAAAAAAAATATATAAATTGAGCTAGAAACTTTAAAGTAAATAATAATTTATTTTCAAAAAAATTATAGTTATTTATGTAATTTAAAAATGTATTTTCATTTTTATTTCAAAAAATATCTTATTCTTCAAATGTATATTTCACGATCTTTAAAACAAGTTGTCGAAGTTTTAAAAATATAAAAAATTAGTTACATTGAGCTAAAAATTCAATGAGAATAAATAATTGTTCTGAAATAAAAACTGAAAATATTCTAAATATTTAGGTAATTAAGAAAATTATTTTTTTTAATTTGAAAAATATCTTATTCATCAAGTGTATAATACACTATCTCTAAAAAAGTTTTTTTAATTTTGAAAATATTAAAATTATATATTGAGCTAGAAATTTCAATATAAAAAATACATTGTTTTCAAAAAATTATAATTATTTATGTAATTTAAATATGCATTGTCATTTTTATTTCGGAAAACACCATATTCTTTATAGTACATGATTTCTAAAAAGTTGATGCAATTTTAAAAATATAATAAATTATATAAATTGAGCTAGAAACTTCAAAGTGAAAAATACATTGTTTTCAAAAAATCTATAATTATTTATGTAATTTAAAATTGCATTTTCTTTTCTATTTTGAAAAACACCATATTCTTTATAGTACATGATTTCTAAAAAGTTGATGCAATTTTAAAAATATAAAAATTTAATTAACTTGAGCTAAAAACTTCAATGCACATAAAGCGTTGTACTAAAAAAATTCTAATTATTTAGGTAATTAAAAACAGCGTTTTTATTTTTATATCAAAAAACAAAATATTCTTCAAGTGTATATAGTACATGATTTCCAAAAAAAATTATTATAATTTAAAAATATAAAAATTAAATAAATTGAGGTAGAAACTGCAAAGTGAATAATAAATTTTTTTCAAAAAATTATAATTACTTATGTTATTAAAAAAATTATTTTCATTTTTATTTTGAAAAACACCATATTCTTCAAGTGTATAGTTCATGATCTCTAAAAAAGTTGTTGCAATTTTAAAAATATAAAAATTTATTTAAATTGAGTTAAAAATTCAATGAGAATAAAGCATTATTCTAAAAAAAATTATTTATTTGTGTAATTAAAAAATTCATTTTTATTTTTATTTCGAAACACACCATTTTCTTCATATGTATAGTACACAATCTCAAAAACGTTGTTTCAATTTTAAAAATATTAAAATTATATAAATTGAGCTAGAAATTTCAAAGTGAATCATACATTGTTTTCAAAAAATTATTATTATTTGTGATTTAAAATGGCATTTTCATTTTTAATTCGAAAAATACCATATTCTCCAAGTATGTAGTATACGAACTCTAAAAAAATTGATTTAATTTAAAAAGTATAAAAATTTATTTAAATTTAGCTAAAAACTTCAATGTGCATAAAGAATTGTACTAAAAAAATCTAATTATTTAGGTAATTAAAAAATGTATTTTTATTTTTATTTCAAAAAACACCATATTCTTCAAGTGTATAATAGTACAAGATCTCTAAAATAGTTGTTGAAATTTTAAAAATGTAAAAAATTATATAAATTATGCTAGAAATTTTAATGTGATTAATACATTGTTTTCAAAAAATTAATACTATTTATGTGATTTAAAAATGCATTTTCATTTTTATTTTGAAAAATATCATATTCTTCAAGTATGTAATACATAACCTCTAAAAATGTTGATGCAATTTTAAAAACATCAAAATTTATTTAAATTTAGCTAAAAATTTCAATGTGCATAAAGCGTGTTACTAAAAAAAATCTAATAATTTAGGTAATTAAAAATACATTTTTATTTTTATTTCAAAAACACTCTACTCTTCAAATGTATAGTTCACGATCTCTAAAGTAGTTGTTGTAATTTTAAAAATGTAAAAAGTTATATAAATTATGCTAGAAACTTCAAAGTGAAGAATATATTGTTTTCATAAAAATTATAATTATTTATGTAATTTAAAAATTCATTTTCTTTTTTATTTCGAAAAATACCTTATTCTTCAAGAGTATAGTAACGATCTCAAAAAAGTTAATGCAATTTTAAAAATATAAAAATTTATTTAAATTAAGCTAAAAACTTCAATGCACATAAAGCGTTGTAATAAAAAAGTTCTAATTATTTAGGTAATTTAAAAATGCATTTTTATTTTTATTTCAAAAAACACCATATTCTTCAAGTGTAGTACATGATCTCTAAAATATTTGTTGTAATTTTAAAAATATAAAAAAAAATATTTAAATTGAGCTAGAAACTTCAAAATGAATAATAACTTGTTTTCAATAAAATTATAATTATTTATGTAATTTAAAAATATTTTTTCATTTTTATTTTGAAAAATACTCTATTTTCAAGTATAAGTTCACGATCTCTAAAACAAGTTGTTGGAGTTTTAAAAATATAAAATTTATTAAATTGAGCTAAAATTTCAATGTGAATAAAGAATTTTTCGTATGTAAAAGCTAAAAATATTCTAAATATTTAGGTAATTAAAAAAATCATTTTTTTTATTTTGAATAATATTCTATTCCTCAAGTGTATAATACACTGTATCTAAAAAAGTTGTTTCAATTTTAAAAATATTAAAATTATATAAATTGAGCTACAAATTTCAATGTAAATAATACAATATTTTCAAAAAATTATTTATTTATTTAATTTAAATATGAATTATCATTTTTATTTCGGAAAACACCCTATTATTCAATTGTATAGTACACGATCTCTAAAAAAGCTGTTGCGATTTTAAAAGTATAAAAAATTATAGAAATTGAGCTAGAAACTTTCAAGTGAAAAATACATTGTTTTCAAAAAAAATTATAATTATTTATGTAATTTAAAAATGCATTGTCTTTTTTATTTCGAAAAACACCCTATTCTTCGAGAGTATAGTACACGTTCTCTAAAAAGTTGATGCAATTTTAAAAATATAAAAATTTATTTAAATTGGGCTAAAAACTTCAATACACATAAAGCATTGTACTAAAAAAATTCTAATTATTTAGCTAATTAAAAAAGACATTTTTTTTATTTCAAAAAATAACATATTCTCATGATTTCTAAAAAAATTTATTGTAATTTTAAAAATATAAAAATTAAATAAATTGACCTAGAAACTTCAAAGTAAATTATAAATTGTTTTCAAAAAATTATAATTATTTATGTTATTAAAAATTTATTTTCATTTTTATTTCGAAAAACAGCATATTCTTCAAGAGTATAGTTCATAATCTCTAAAAAAGTTGTTGCAATTTTAAAAATATAAAAATTTATTTAAATTGAGCTAAAAATTCAATGAGAATAAAGCATTGTTCTAAAAAAATTCTAATTATTTAGGTAATTTAAAAATGTATTTTTTATAGGCTTTAAGGCGCAGAGTCATAGCGGTATAAAAGACCCTGTCTTGGGTTCCCTTTGATGTAATGAAGAACGCATATAGCGGCTTGATGATGGCTCTGCCTAGGCTTGCTTATTTGTTGACTAAGTTGCTGAACAACATATGTGATGTCTGGCCTCGTTGTTGTAAAATATAGCAATTTCTCAATAAGACGGCGATAGCTAGACGGATCTGCTAATAACTCAGTCTTTTCATCATTTTTGAGTGAATCTTTCGTCATAGGGGTGTTAACTGGTTTCCCAGCCAACAAGCCACAACAATTTATTAAGTCTAGTGCATATTTTCTTTGGTTGAGAAATATCCCAATCTTGAAACGGGCTAAATAATTAGGGTGTTTTTCATTGGGGTGGAGTATTAAATTACCTAAATTGAGCTAAATAATGCATTTTTTTAGAATTTTTAAAAATGTCTAGTTGTTTCCCTGCCAACAAGCCACAAGTATTAAATTGGGCTAAATTGAGCTAAATATTTTCTTTAGTGAATAATTATTTTTATCATTGGGGTTGAGTATTAAAAGTCCATAATAGTAATGCGGAATTAATATGTCAATATACTTCTAGAAGTTTTAAGAATCATCAGATTAATTATCATATTTCAGAAAAAAGAAGTATTAGCCTTGTGATGACGGATAATTATTAAACTATTTTGTGGTTAATTTGAATATATTTTAAATGATATTATGCTTATCTTTTAATTAAATTCTCCTAAATTTAGTAAATTCAATACTTATCTTAATTTGAGAGAGAGTTGGTTGATTATTTGAGTTTCATCCTTATCTTGGACTAATTTAGATAAGATTTGATCCCTAAATTATTGAATTGCAGGTAAATAGATAAAAGCACATAAGATAAAGATGAAGAAAAAGGAAAAAAGATCTGAAAACCTTATTTGATATTATTTTATCTTGAGCAAAGATAAACTAATTGAGCTAAAGCAGTCGGAGAAGAGAAATTGAGAATTCTAGAGATAGAAATAGTGCAAAGAGAGATAGAAATTGAGAATTCAATTGTTTCTCAATTTTCTATATTAATTGAATTGTTTCTCTTTATTTGTTTCAATTGTTGAGTTTAAAGCTTAATAATTTTTCTTGTCTTTCTTCTAACATTTTCAATTGAATGATAATTTGATTTAAAAGGAGGTTCTGATAAAGGATTTTCATAAAGCAATAACCTAGAGATAGGTATTGATTTATGAACCGTTACAGTGCGCAGCAAGTTCAAATCCAAGTATTTATTAAAATTGCTTTAAACTCCTTTTTACATTACGAGCATTCATTTTATAATTCAATTCAATTCAAAACCTTTCGAAAACTTCGCCCAAGGTCTTGTATTAACACTAAATTATTCTGTAGTTGCTCCCTGATACTACTCTCTAAAGACGATAATTGACTAGTATCAGTTTGAGATACAACTAATCAAAGAGACAAAAATTATACAGCAAACTCTTTGACAAGAGAACTAGTTGTTAGATAAATGTCTTAAAGTGACAAAATAGGCTAACCAGACCTTCCATTTTATGCTAAAGAACAAAAGTTTTCACTCATAGGCTAACTAGACCTCACAAAAAAACCATATATCTCATCTATTTTGTAGGAAAATGGAGAAAAATATAAAACTCAAGACCATGGAGATTCACATTACTGAAAAAGAGATGGAGATAAATAAACTTCAGATACAAGTTCAGATACTCAAACAAAAAATGGAATTAATATAGATGAAAAATGGTGAGCAACCAAAAGAAAATCAGACTCAACTTCTTGAAGAACTGAAATAAGCCTCTTCACAGGCTCAAAAAACTCATGTATACGTAGTATTCAATGGTGACATGAAAGGAATCCATGAAAACATTGATGAGGAAAAACTCCCTCTCAATGTCAGATACAAAAGATGCAACTCCTTTGAAGAAACCAAAGAAAAATTAAAAAATTATAAAGATATAATCAATCTAAGACCACAAACAAAGATGGTTACCGAACTAAAAGTAACAAGAGAACACATAAGTAAAATGACAATTCCTATGACTAAAGAGGAATTAAGAGTAGAAAGAAAACCAAATTGGGAAAATTACTGTGAATTACTACAAGAAACCTTTGGATGGAAAAAACAAAAATATCTTAATCAACCATGGTATACAATATGGAGACCAAAGACAAGACCTAAAATGGTAACCTTGTCATGATACAATCCATTAAAACCGTGGCATGCAATTCAATATGGATTAGTAGAGTTAATATATCTCTCAGGAGACCATAGAGAATTTGAATATTTTTCTGATACCATGAAGATAGCTATCAAACCGTGAAAAGACAAAAGAGCCCAAAACAAGAACACTTTCATTAAGGTTTTTAGCTATTATTGTTATTATGAAGATACAACTTTCATTAGACCAAAAACCTATATGCAATTAGGTTTTTCAAATGAAACATCTCCCCCGTTGAAGAAGCAAAAAGTTAGATGAAATCATGGAATCAAAAGAGCACTACTACTACAGAGCACAACAATTATATTTCATTTATCTTAATCTTGAAAAAAATTAGAAGAGACACCATGATTAAAGTAAATTTTAAATCCAGAGATACTATAATTACTTTTGCTTTAAATGAAGTAATTCCAGAAAGAGAATATGTCCATATTAACCCTTGGTTTAAAGATTTTTACTGCATGGAGAATCTTGATTACCCAAAACAGACGCAAAAATTTATTTGCCAACTGTTAAAGATTTCAGAAGACCAAATGTACTCCTTTTGTGTAGATGAAAAGTAGAAAGGATCCGAAGAAACAATAATTAAAAAATGATGTAAGCAATGACGTCACAAGACTCCAATAATGTAAAAATATAGTTGTAAGCAGTGATGTGTGTACTAATAATGTAAGGGCATAAGGGTCATTAGTTAAGCTCTCACCCTTCTATATATATGTTGGTTGTTTCCATAAAGAGACAAAGCCAATTCAAGTAGAAAAATTTCTCAAAGCTATAAGACTCATGTGTTGAACAAGTTGAGGTTGGGATAACACCTTGGAGCCTCTTGTAGACTCTGGTTACTCTTGTTTCTAGATTTGTAATACCAACCTTAGATTGGAAACAACTATGTACTAAAATCATTTTATGATATCTAGATCTTTGACTTATAAAGAAGTATTATTATCATATATTAACAGCGAGAAGGCATCATGGGCCAAATTCAACAAGATCATCCTGAAAAACCAAATATCTCATGTATAAAATTACAACCTTTAATCATGATCGTAGAAAAATGATTTGCATATAAAGATGTGTATCGAAGAAACTTTTGATTTCTATATAAAAAAAGAAGATTTTAGCAATTCAATTGAAGGGCTAATAGATAATGATAGATTTAGAAAATACAGAAAATAGAATTGAACCTAAAAGAAGGAGAAAATCTAAAACTCAAAACAGGAAAGTTAGAAAATCTAACCAAGTTATTCAGAGAACAAACTTTCAAGAATATTATTTACTATGAAAAAATGTTATGTGAATCACCCATAGATATTTCAGAAATAGATGGAAAATATAACATAAAATTATTGAAAATAAAAGATTTAAAAGAAAAAATACAAAAGATTAAATGTGAAGAAAGATCAAAAATAAAATATATTCATATATGAACAATCCAGATACTTATTAAGAGTACTTTTGGAGAAGGGATAAATAGTCCATTGAAAGTTGCACTAATGGATAGTAGAATCCAAGATATCAAAGATTCTATCATGGTTATGGTAGATAGAAATCTAGCTTATACAAAACTCATATTTACAAGATATCCTAATATATATAAGAGTACCTTTAGATACAAAAAATTTTGACTTATCACTAAACTTTTGTCATGATTTTGAAAGAAAAGATTTAATGCAAAAAGGAGATAAGAATTTCAGTCTTACATATTGTATTAGTTATGCCCTAACGGGCCTAACTAATTCACATTATTCTATAGAATTTAAAAATAATGAATATATAAATATTCCTCAATTATTTTTAGATCTTGAAAAATCATTCAAGATAGAAAAAAATAGAGTGAAAAAATCATCAAATTCTTGTCTAAACTCTATGGAAAAAGAAAAGGGAATAATCCCTAAACCGCCTTTAACAAAGTAAATAAAAGAGAAAGATTATGACAAAAAAAATCAAAGAAATAGCAAATGAATTAAGAAGAATATCATTCAAAATAGGATAAAGATAAAACATGAGTGAATATATCCCAAGTTGGTTTTATTGTTATAAACTCGATTTACCTAGGCAAATACAATATAAGTTAGTAGAAGAAATAATACTAAGAAAATGGATTGAAGATGAAATAAAAAGAGTTTTTGACTTAGAAATTTTTTACCTAGAAAGGAGATATATATCATTTGATGAATACTTTAAAATATCAAAATGGATAGAAGATGATTTATATGAACTTCATCTTACTGAGTAAATTCAGTAGAAATGGCTAATTATATCTTAGGATTTGGAAAAACAACCATAGTTATTCATCCTAAGGATATTAAAAGACTCATTAATAAATGCAAAAAAAAAGTAAAAAATCTTAAAAAATTAATAAAAATTCTTGAACAAAGAATAAGATTATCTACAATAAAAGAAAAAAAAATTCTATAAAAGAAAAATTGATGAATTAGATATACAATAAAGGATTACACTACTAGATTTATATGAATATATAGAAGATCTAGAGATTTTAGCATTATAAATGGAAAAAAAGTGAAAAAAGATTGTTATTAAAACTTCTCATGAGATTAAAAATGAAAGATATTGAAAATGGACCCGAAAATTGGTATCTAACTAAAAATTTTAGGAAATGAAAAAATACATACCAAAAATTATAGATAAAATAAGAAATTGGATATATTGTTGTGAAACAGAACTTAAAAAAAGCTGAAGGAAAATTTGAAAAAAGTTGATATTTAAACTTTTTGTAAGAATAGAAAACAATAATATCAAAAAGTGGAAAAAGAAGTTAAAAGAAGAAATAAAACTTCAAAAATTGGTATTAGAGCTAAAAGCTCAATATACCCTTAGACTTTTAGAAATTAAATTTCTAAGAAAGAAAAAATAAATCATGGATAAATATACTTGGAAACTAAAAAATTATCTTAGAAGTGAAATCATTAGATTAAAAATAAATATAAATGACTATTTCTATTATTCTTGAAATAAGAGAGAAATATACTTAGATATACTAGAAAACAAGAAAAATATTAACAAAATTAAAAAATAACTTGAAGAAAGAGCTAGATGCTAAAATAGAAATTATCTTGTTAATAAAATGAATCTTGGTATAACCTATAGAAAACTAACAAATATGATTCAAAATACTGCAAGAGTAGAAAATATAAAATATTATAAACCAATAATAAAGAGAATAATAGAAAAATATATAGAAAAATTTGAAAACCCAGATTAATAGATATAAAAACAAATTAAATACAAGATCATAAATTAATATTAAATATATTTCAAAAATCAACAAAAGTCTTAGAATAGAGTGAACAAAGACACGGAAAGAGTACAGAATCCCATTTAAATTTTTTTGTTAAAGACAACACCAAAAACAAAAAATTTATGTACTATAGCACCTTCTTGAAGTCGTTTAGACTTAGAGTGACCGTCTTTGTTCGATAAACTAATACTCCGTCAGATCCTATATATAAAATTCATTTCTAATCGAATCAACAAAATCAAGGAATAGTAATTAGCTCATTAAATTTGTTTAAAAAAAAAAATTCAACTAGGTCCTCAATTCAAATGTGCTAGTAAATGCTTTAAAAATTAATATCTCTTTCGTTTTTTTATTACACTCTCTTTTTCACTCCATCATTAATTAAATCTTTAAAAATTATAAAAGGGATAAAAGAGAAAAACTCAATTAATGAGTTAGTTAATAACTTAGATTTAAGATCAAAGATTTCTTCTAGAAAGTAACCTATATATAAGACCAAAGGGAGTTCATTAAGAGTTTTAGTAACATTCTTTGTCAGAAAAATACAATGCACATATCTAACCTTCTGTTCATTAATTTGGCATTGAATAAAAGCTGCTCGTAACTTAAACATTTTTTTTAATCTAATCTTCTGTTCATTGGCACAGAAACAGCCACAGCCACAGGCTTTGGTTTTTCTAATTTTTTTTTTTTACCAGAATTGAAAAAGAAATAACAAGGAAGCTTCCTCTCACTTTAAGATTAGAGGAGTAATTCTGTCAATATTAGAACTGATAAAAAAGACATAAAGAATGGATAAAACCTAACACGTGTAGATGTAATCTACTTTATCAGGAATCGAACCTCACTCCTTAAGCTCTAAGAACTCCTCCTTATGCCACTAAAACTCTTAACGAGATTAGAGCGATATTGATAAAATAGTAATAAACTCCTTCTCTAAAAGAAATGCATTTTACAAAAATCGAACCACCTCCATGCAAAGTATATCTTATCCCACTTATGTTACAATAAAATGTTGATTTGTATGAATTTCATTTTCTAGATTGATATACCACCAAACAAAAAAAAGCATTAAATTGGTGTTGTGTCAAAAAAATGTTAATCATAATTAGCAATGACAGAATAGTAATACACACAGTGGAAAGAGATGACAGGAAAACGAAGTGTCCAATTCATTGGATACCCTTGTTAACAACTACAGATTTGCCACTAAAACTCATCAATAGAGTTGTTGAATAAAATTATAAATGCTTCTCTAATCAAACAGGGAAAGATATTTTGTCAGTGATCAATCTCGATCACACAACAATTATAACAATAATCTTTCTGATTAGATAATTAGATTATATGCTTTTGAGAATCCATAGCCAGAACCACTGAATTCCTGTCAAATTAACTAGTTGCTTAATGTGGGCCTTCTCTTCCAGGCTAAACCTACTGTTCTTGTCTCAATGCATTGCTTCAAACACATAGGGAAGCTTCCTACTTTTCATATTGTTAAAATACAATTTAAATCTCTTTACGTGATATTGAATTTTAATTTGGTCCCTATACTAATTATGTGTTTTGTTATATCTTTACACACACAAAAAAATAAAAAAAAATCATTGTTAATATTGTCTAACGTTATAAAAATCAAATTATAAACGAGTTTAAATATCTGGACCCAAATAAAAGTAAAGATTACATATAAGAACTAAATTGAAAATAAGTGTCGCATAAAAAGACTAAATTGAAAAAAGAAAACATAACTTGGGCAAACAATGAACTCCAAAGAGAAAATATTGCTTTGTCTAGGGTCACAATTAAAAAAAATTGAAATATAAGGACCAAATTGAAATAAAATGTTCTTATGCACACAATCTAAGATTCAAATTTCTATCTTAAATTAAAAGACTAAACCGACTTTTATTGGTGGGGGAAGCTTCGTATGCTGAGTCATGTGGTGACTTTGAGAATGGTGCATGAATCATTCCTTCAAATGACAAATGCATGTGGAAAGAACATGTGCCCATTTGGAGTGTCTTGACAATATTGCCCATAAATCCAATGATCACTTGCTAAGATTAGTTGAAACAGATTAAGATACCTAAAGCTTCCTAATACCCCATTTTTGGGCAAAATTATACAAAAAATAAAAAGTACAGATACAGATAACCATTTTCTGTGGTCTCGAATCAAATAGTTTAACAGTAAGCAGAAGACTCAGCATACAGTCATCCCTTCTATGAACAAAAAACAGTAGGACCACAATCCAAAACAACAAGAGGCTAAAATGCACATAACAGCATAACCTACTCCAAATCATGTGATTCAAAACTTGGTTCTTTAAGCTTCTAAACCCAAGCAGAGTAATAAAAATTTCCCAACTTTTGCACATTGCTAGAGAGCGAGACCCTTATAAAGAGCTGATATGCTCAGTTTATTAAACAGAGAGTCGGTTGAAAATTCTAAGTAAACGAAAATTCTACAATTAAATTATTTGAAAATGGTTTTTTTCAATGATGTTTGGGCTAGCTTCCTTCATAAGAATGAATATGAATGTGTGGAATATCAACAAAGTCGGTTTTTGGAATGAAACTGCAAATTTTATTTCATTACTTTTCATGATACAACATACAACACATAGGGCAGATTATCAATACATTATACAATATGTAAGTTGCAGAGACAAGTTCACAAAAAATGATGCCTCAAAAATACTAGGGCTTGGTAAAAAAAACAACCTTTCCCAAAGGGAGAAGATTGTCATGGCAGAACTGTATAACTTGCTGCCACAGCCAAAGCCCCTGAAGACAAGGCATCATAACTCCGAACTGACACCTGCAACCAGCATGTCATACACTGAAACTTGAAACTGCCCGCTGAGTAAAACTTGAGACCCAAACATCACGTGAAGAACAGAGTTCAATCACGTGACATTCTGGTAAACAACTTCAAACAGACTGGTAGAGGTAGCTGTAAAAACTTAGAAAGGAAACAAGACACACATGGCGGCAAAACTGATGCAACGTGGAGCTAAAAACATCAGGTGCCAACACCAGAAAGGAAGATTCCTATCTCCAGAACCCGGTAGCTATGTTCTCAGAGATAAACAGCCATTTAAAAAACGGCAACCATAACAGGATGCCAAAAAACTTTAAACAGATTCCTCATTGAAGGAAACTGCAAAAACAAAGGTTAAATGACTGCATCATCTGAAAAAAGGGAACCGAGTCACTGGATGATCAAGATCCAAAGTTAATGGACCCAAAAACTACTGTGCAACGTGCTAATCGTAACAATCGTCTAACAAGCCTCCTGCGTGTTTTGATCCATGACCTAAATTGCAGAGTGAGATTAATCCTTTGAGCTCAGGAGAGGATGTCACACCTCCATAGAAGTTCCACAAGCGTGTCAACTGTGCTGCTGCTGATCGCATTGCAATGGTGGATGTTTAGTCCCAAAAGTGTGTGGCCCAATTTTCTCAAAGCGGGCAAGCTCCTGTCTGAAACCAAAGTGCAACCAGACAAAGAAAGAATCTGCAGATTAAACTGTTTAGCATGTGCAAGGGCTGCTACCCCAGCATCAGTGATTGCGCACTTGGAAACGTCAAGATCGCAGAGCAATAGGCAATTTTCAGCAATTGCCACCAAGCTAACATCACTGATATTTTTGCAACCATCAAGGTTCAGGGTCTCAAGAGTCCAACCGTGTAGATTGGCCAAGGATGAAATCGCTTTGTCGCTAAGATTGATGCAGCCACTAAGATTAACTTTAACCAAGCCAGCCTCAGAGCTCTCAATCAGTGGAAGAAGCCCGGCGTCTGTCACTGCCTCAAGTCCACTTAATTCAATGTGTTGAAGCTGAGGGCACAGCTTTCCCAGTACAGATAGGGAAAAATTGCCAAATCCAGGGCAGTTACGGATCAACAATGATCGAAGTGATTCACAAGGAGATACTGGTGGCAATTCCAGATTCAGGTCCTTGATCCCATAACAGCTTATCAGAGAAAGAGCCTTCAATTTAGCACCACAGTTAAAAAGGAGACCAAAAAACCCAAACTGGGTAACTCTGTGGCACTCTTCCAATTGTAGGCTCTCAATTGATGCAGCTGCCTTGGCAAACAATATCAATCCATTGTCTGACATAAATGCACACTTATGAAGGTGTACACTTCTCAGATTTGGACAACCCTTTCCTACAGCTTCAAGCCCGATATCAGTTACTCCTTTGCAGGATGCAATTGTAAGTAACTTTAGTTTCTGCAATCCACTACCATTACCCAGAACCCAGAACCCCCTCTCACTGACATTTGAGAGAGAATTGAGGACAAGATCAGTAACTGACTTTCCATAATGCCCAATAACAGCTAGAGAGAGATCAGAGACCGTAAGTGCCTGGAGTTTCACTTTTGTTAGAACCAGAGAAGTCGAAGAAAACAGACCAGCAATTCCCTGATCACCAACACCAATGCAGTCTTTAATAGATATAGACTTTAGATTGGAGCAGTACTTTCCAATAGCTTTTAGACCTTCGTTACCGATGTTAGGACATGATTCTAATGACAACTCGGTAAGTTTTGGGCAGTTCTTTGCAACAGCAATAAGAGCCTTGTCAGAAATTTTCGTGCACTTGCAAAGATCAAGCTTCTCTAGCTGATGACATCCATTAGCAATCTCAACTAAGCCTTCATCGCCGACTGTAGCAACATTCCATAGAGAAAATGTCTTCAAAGAAGGGCATCCACTGGCGACTGCTTTGAGACCTAGAGTGGTCACCCCACGAACAGAGTTGCTTCCACGGATTGAAAGCTTTCCCAATCCCCCTCGAGATGCAGTCCCGACAGCAATGGCAGCAAGTCTAACATCTGTTGCCTTCTTTCCCTCCAAACTCCGAGAGAGGTATCCCTCACCTCCAAATTCTTCAGCATCACCCTCAGTTTTACCTTCGTTCTCTGGGCTGGTATTCTTGTTGCTGCAGATTTCATCCTTAGAAATATTGCTTAGAAGCATGAGCCAGCGCTTGGAAACACAGGCACATGCACTCCTGGCTTCGCCGACAGGCAACCTCCTAAAGATCTCAAATAGGCATTCATCTGGCAAGGATTCAATAGATGTCTGCTTCTGCTCAAACCATTCTCCACTGAAAACAAATGGTGCACTGACGCGTGATCTCTTCCGAGGAGGGAAGTAAACATCGACTTGATGGCCAAGAGGCAGGAAGAAGCTTGCTTCCTTGGGGTTGGCATATATAGATTCCCCAGGGCAAAAATCATCACCTCCTGAGAACAAAACGTGTACTAAAAGTCAGTAAAGAACAAGTTGAGCACATGAACAAATGTTAGTTTTAACCAGTAAATGGAAAAACAGGAAGTATCCATCCAAGTATAATATGTTAGAGCAAACAACAGATCTCCTGATAGCTCTAAGGACTCTCTTGCATCCTCTAAAGCAACAACAGGTTCCGATCAACTCTCAACATACAAAACAAACTACTAAAAGCAGAATCCTCTCCTGACAGGATCACAACAAAAGATCTAGTTTCCAGCAACGACAAAAAAACAAAAACACAAATTTCTCAAAACACTTCCATGCTCAATTATCTCACTACGTCTTCAAAAAATTAGACCACAAATCTATTCACACATCTCTCATCAGACCCAATAATCAAATGGTCATGTACCAAGTCATAAGGCTTGAGAGCATGAGGTCCAAGGTTCAAACCTTGGCAGAGGATAATAGGTTAATAGTTTAGTTTATGATGTGTAGTGGTGTGTGAGTATTTGCCTATCAAAAAATAAATCAGACCCAATAATCAAAAGCAAAAGTATTTATCGTGGAAAACCAAAATACTGATCTTAACAAAACCCAACAGAAAACAAACAACAATAACAAAAGATACCACACATGACAAACCAAAAAATCATGAAGCAGTTCAAGTTATTATCAAAGAACAATCTCCTAATTACTGTCCAAGGCATAGAAAAAATTGAGAGAATTTAAGGCAGCCAAACCAAAAAAAAAAAAAAAGAGAGAATTATTATTATTATCAAAACGTAAACCTCTATGCACCAAAAAGCATCATCTAACATCTTAAACCTACAAAATTAGGGGGGAAAACATAAAGAACATAAACATACCGGAAAAGCCGAAGACTTTAGACATGACCGCAGCTGAGGAAACCCCTGGAGGTCAAATCTGCAGCGTTCTGGACGAAGGAACCCTCGAGAAAGAGCAAAAAGGAGAGCGAAGAAGAAGACGAAGGTGACTGCGATGGCGAATTGTGAATCTTGGTGAAAGCAAGAACGCATGAGAGAGTAGCGAAGGGAGAAAATCGGTGAAACCCTATGAGATAGGGCAAAAAAAAGAGAGAACAGAGAAATTGAGATTGAAGAAGAAATGGAAGAAAAAATTAAGGTCAAAGTTAGGGAAAGGAGAGGCTTATATTGGAAGGGGAAAGAGATTCCCGTACACTGAATGGGAATTGGCACATGCAATGTATCTGTGTATAGAAATTAGAAAGTGGGGTTTCTTTGTAATATTCTTTACCCCACCAATTAAAACCAGAAACCAGAAATCACATCTGGTTCCTTTTACCCTCTCTGTAACATAATAAATGTAAATAAATCTAAAAATGTAAATGTAATAGTAAGAGTTTTTCAAAACATTAATTTTTTATTTTTTTCAATAATTGTTTTTTAGTTATAGTTTATTAATATGTGCAATATTACGTAAGTTAAAAAAATTCATGTAATAATTGCTGATGACATGAGAATAATTATTTTTATTGTTTTTTATTTATAGTGTGTTTGGTGACATTAGCTTATAATTTATTTAGGAGCTTTATAGTTTATTGACAAGTGGAGGTGTTTGGTGATGACAAGCTTATAGTTTTTATAAAGTACTAGCTTTCAATAATTCTTTCTCATTTTACTCTCTAGTCATTTATTATATGTTTACTCTATCAAATAATTTATTACATGTAATTATTACTTGTCCTTTTAAGTCATTTAACAAATATAAACTACCTAATAAGTTAATTTTACCAAACACCTCTATTCAATTTATAGGTCACAAGTCATAAGCTATAAGCCACAAACTATAAGCCACAAGTTATAAGCTAGTCATAAGTTATAAGCTATAAGCTAGTTTTACCAAACATAGCCTTAGTAGTAATTTACAAATTTGATTGTACTTACGCCGTTTTTTTATTTATCTACTTAAATATAAAATATTATTTTTTATTTAAGTTCAACTTAATTCAAAGTTATTTTAGTTTCTATAAAATTGATATTTTTTTGTTTTTTTAAAGGTCAAATAATATGTATTAAAAAGAGTATTAGAAGTACTCAAATATTTACAAAAAAGATAATAGTAATTAGCTCACATGAAAGAATGACAGGCTAGAATCAAAAATGAATGAGACCGCAAACAAAAATAATGTGAATAACTCCACACCTACGGACAATACAAATAGAATCACATGTAAGATATTTTTTTGTTTTAGTTTCTATAAAAAAAAAATTTTTTGCATTTTGGTTCAAATTAATTTAAAAATTTAATTTTACTCCTTAATGTTAATTTTTTTATTTTTTATCATATTTTTTCAAGATACCAAAATAAGAACAAGTTAAGTTTAAAAAACTAAAAATAAAATTTAGGAACAATAGAAACTAAAAATTTATACTTACTAGTATAAAATAAAATTATAGAAACTAAAATAAAAAGTATTAATTTTATAGGTACTAAAAACTTATTTAATCCTTTTTAAATAATAGTGAAATATTTAAGAATAGTTGGAATTAATATTGAAGTATAGTTGACAAAGTAAATTTATATAATCTTGTGAATAGATATATAAAAATAAAATGTTATTATCAAATGGACAATTAAAAATGAATTTATTGAGTATTAAAAATGATTTGATTATTTTGTAACAAAAAAAAAGAATTGATTTGATTATTTAACAGCTATTTAATTTACTTTCCTGGTCTCTTAAATTTGATTTTATGATTTAAGCTCAAAATCTAATCATCTCATAATTTAAGTGGGCTCAAAAATAAAAATAATATTACTTTTTAATTAAGATTGAGGTTGTATCTAAAAATTTAGGAGTGGCTGAAGTGTCAATCTACTAAAACAATAGTTAATTTTAGGCCTCATTGTAATTTTTTTATTACTAGTTTGGGCCTCATTTGTAAATTTTTTAGATATAAAATTAAATTAGAATTACAATAATTCATGTATTAATTAATATTTTAAAAACTTAATGTAAAGTTTACTTTCGGTCTACAAACATATTGAGTCTCTCTTAAGAAATTTTAGGGTTTTAGGCAAAAATTAACACTAGGATAATCTATTTTAATAAAACCATTAATTTTCATTTTATTTTGTTACCTTTTTATCTCCAAAATTATTTATTATAATTTAATAATCAAGTACTCATTTAATTTATCTTGTGACATAATGATCTTAAATATGATTTATTAATTAATTTTATTTTTGAATATCTTCATTTAACGATAGTAATAATTATAGGTAATTTCAATATATAATCAAAAGGTAAAATAGTTAATTTACAAAATTAAAGACTAAAACATTTTGATAAAATTATGAAGTAAAGTGACTGACGCCTATAATCTCAAGACTAATTTTAATTTTAACTAGTATTCTTATTTTTTAAAGAGAACTCTAATAATATTTTATAAAAAATATATGAATTTTAAAAAAAAACATCATCTCTTTATATTATTTGATATTTTTAATAATATATTAATTTTATCTATTAGTAGTTCTTCTGACATGGTTAATTTTAAAAATAAATCAAAATCATCAAATACAAAAAATCAAAAGTATCAAATATCAATATCAAAATAATGCTCACAAAATCTCAAAATACTTTCATGATTGATAAAATATTTTTTAATCCATTTTCACAAAAATTATATTTTTTTTAGATTCAAGTGAAAATAAAATATGTTTTTATATTTTAAAAATAATTATATACTAAAATGGTCCTTGACTTTGTATTTTATCATTCAGTTTAGTTCCTGACTTTCACTATTATTGACCATTTTAGTCCCTGACTTTCACTACATCATTCATTTTAGTCCCCGTCTTTCAGGGGCTAAAATGAATGATCATATAATTCAGGGACTAAAGTGACCTGTAAAATATAAAATCCGGGACTAAAGTGACTTATCCGCACAAAGTCAGAGACTAAAGTAAATTATTCTCACAAAATTAGGGACTGAAACGGTACATCATTCTTTTAAAAAGTGTTTAAATCAGTGTAAGACAAATTGAATAGACAATACAAAATGTATTAAAAAATAGATAATAGAAGACATGCAATGAACTGACGACACAAGAAAGAATACAAACTCTGTAAGCATTCTCTACAGAAAAATGTTAGAGATTAAAAAGTTGACAGGGTAGAAAAAAATAGAGAAAAATGTAAAATACAGGATACAGTATTTAAAATTAATAAAATATTTTTTAATAATTTATATTAATAATAATATTTTAAAAATTGGAGCCTTGTAAAAATTTGCATAGTTATGCATACTAGTATACGACCCTATTCACTATAAGTCACCATTAATTAATTGAAGGGATAAAAAAACAATATTATATGACAAATGACTTTGGTCCATTGAAAGGACTTACTTATTTTTTTAATATTTATCGTGTCAGATTTTATTGACTGGGTTAACTTAAGTACTTAACTAGTGTTTTAAATTAAAAAAGTAAATTCATTTAATTCATTTGTGAAATACTCTCTTAGGTTTTTTTATAAGCAATAAAAAGTAAGTTTTTCTTTTCTTTAATATAAGCAATAAAGTACACTTTTTTACTTTATTAAATGCTAAAAAAATATAGACTTCCTAATATACCCTTTCTCTTTCCACTAATTTTTTCTAGTCTCAATGACTCTCATTTATTATTCATCATTTAAATGATTAAAAAAATATCATTTATTAAAGTTTATTGGTATGTGTAAAATATGTTTAATGTTCCTTATAAAAAGGACTGGAGAGAGTATTACATTATGAAATTATAATATTTGAAGAAGCTCAAATTTTTAGAGTATTTATTCTGTTTTTAGGTATCATCAATTAATTGAGTTTTAGAGTCCAAATGAATAAAAAAAAAACTAATTAATTCACACAAAGTAATTATTAGATGGTCACGAAATGTCGTTCATTTTTCACCAATAATTATATAAAGCAGTTATTAGATAAACACCCCACACATTTGATTAAAAAACAAGATGAGCTACATATCATGGTTAAATTCTAAACATTTTTTTTTAAATTTTTATTTATTGCTCATTTAAAATTTAGAGTGATGGGATAGAGTCCAAGTAGATATTTACATTTACTTCACTTAAAAAAATAAATGAAAGTTCAAATTTACATTTATTTCACTTAAAAAAAGATAAATGAAGGCTCAAATCTACGTCCTATCAGATACGAATCATGTCTTGTTCCATTGACCAACCATGTCAAGTGTATTCTCCGATATCTTCAGGGTACCGTTCATCATGGCTTGCACTTCAAGAGACTTCCAAATTTGAATCTGATGGGTTTGTGTTACTCTGATTGGGGTTCAGACCCTAATGACCGAAAGTCCACTGTTGGTTTACCGTGTTTATTTCGGTAACAACATTGTGTCATGGTCCTCAAGAAAACAACGTGTCGTTTCCGAAAGTCTCTCTTGCATGAGCTTCGAGTTCAGCCTTTAGTGCCACGTATTTATTATGACAATCTCGGCGCAGTGTTATTAGCTGCCAATCCGGTTATGCATTTCGAACAAAGCATTTTGAGTTGGATTTGTATTTTGTCCGAGATAAAGTTCTACGACGTGCAACTCAAGTAATTCAAGTTGCTGATATTCTCACTAAGTCCATCTCAAGCACTTTACAATTTTCAGGAACAAACTCATGCTTACTCGAACAGGCAACATGAGTTTGAGGGGATGTTAGAGTAAATACTAATAGTTAGTACACTTTAGTCTTATCTTATCAGGTTGTTAGCACTATGTAACTTTATCTTATTGAGTTGTTAGCACTATCTTAAGAATGTTATCTAGATGTTGTTATTTAGTTATGCTATATACTCCCTCCGTCCCAAATTGTTTGGCCTTTTAGGTCTTTGCACATAGATTAAGGAATATAATCATTAATTTAAATTTTAGTAAATTTTAGATTGAATTTCCTATTTTGCCCATCAACTAATTTTATTGGAGTACTACTTTTTTAACCAATAATTAATATTAGTAGTAGTCTCTTGAGTGTTAACTACTATAATTAATGCATCGGAAATGAAAAAATTTACTTGGAAGAGTAAAGCCTAAAGGTTAGTGGTTGGTGATAAAGTAGGAATATGTTTAATTAGTTAAGGGTAAAATTGTAAAAAAAAAATTAATACTGCATTGATATCTTAAAGGGACAATCAAATTGAGACAAATTTTTTTCTTAAAAGGCCAAACAATTTGAGACGGAGGGAGTATATCACAATATACCTTCCTATTGATAATGACACTAAATCAATAATACTCATCTTCATATAACTAAATACTAAAAGAAACACTATTTTTTTTATTAGGTGTGTTGATAAAAATTGAAGTTTTGATGGTGTGTAAAGAAATAATTGTTGAAAGATAGAAAACCGAATTATGCTGCACGCATAAAAAATGAGATCTAATTATAGAGATATGATGGAAATTACGTTATTGAAATCACTTGGAAAAGAAAAGGAAAAGCAGTACATGAACCTAGAATCCTTGAATTAGAACCACAATCTATGTTACCCAACTTGGGACGCAGCAAACTCCTTTTATGCGTTACCACTTACCACGAGACAACGCGACAAATTAACGTCCCAACCCACCACATCCAAATGCAATTAACCAAGGAAAAGTATATCATTTTGACATTTACTCCTTAATTATTATTTTTTTATTGGTCTCTTCCAGAAACATCTATCATTGAAAGTAGTGACTGATTTCCTTTTTTAAAGATCTTGATATATAGTATCTTTAAAGCACTAGTTAAAGTTATTAGAAATAGAAAAATTATCATAAAAGGATATTGAGTGTGTTTGGTAACACTAGCTTATAGCTTATTTAGGAGCTTATAGCTTATAACTTGTAGCTTATTGTCAAGTAGAGACGTTTGGTAACAACAAGCTTATAGCTTTCATAAGCTAGCTTACGAAAAACTACTTTAAGTAACTTATAACTTATGAAAAGTAGCTCTCAATAATTCTTTCGTATTTTATCCTCTAGTCATTTATTACATATTTATTCTATCAAATCATTTATTACATGTAATTATTTGTTCTTTTAAGTCATTTAACAAATATAAGCTACTTAATAAGTTAATTTTACCAAACACCTCTATTCAATTATAAGTCACAAGTCATAAAGCTACAAGCTATAAGCTATAAGTCATAAGCTACAAGTTATAAGCTATAAGTCATAAGTTATAAGCTATAAGCTAGTTTTACCAAACAGAGCCATTGTTCCGTCTGTCGGAAATACAAAAAACTACATATTCCAATATCTTTTTACTACATTTAGGTTCTTAAATAGTGTCCTAACGGCACTAAATATCATTTGCCTTTTTCTTATCCAATTGTCATTTACTAACATTTTTTTCTTAGTTTCTGTTAGATTAGATATCGTTAGTATAACCCTTTAAACACCTTTACTAAAAGTTTGTAATCCGATAGTATATATTACTCCATCCGTCCCAAAATGTAAGACCCCCTAGATTAATATTGCTAAAATTAAGAAAAGTGGTTAATTTAGTTAAATGCAATAAATTTGTCTAACAAAAAAATATTAGTTTCCAAATTTATCCTTTCATTTATTTACTTTATTTATTGTGTTTTGGATTCATCAAAATTGATTGGGTAGTAAGGGTATAATGGAAAAAAAAATTAAATGTGCACAACAATTTTTAAAGGGTCCTGTAAAATGGGACAAGCAAAAACTCTCTAGAAGGTCTTACATTTTGAGACGAAGGGAGTAATTACTTATATTAACATATCTATATGTTAGTAATTTCAATTAGTATATATATATATATATACACGAATTAATTTTGTTAGATAAAGTCTATACCAAAATAAAAAATAATTTATTTTACAGAAACTAAAAACATATTTAAAACCCTATGTCATTTCTTTACCCTTTTTTCCAGTTATTTTTCTCTCATCTTTTCTCTGTTTCCATTTTTTGTTATCTTTTTTTCTTAAATTCTTTTAGCATACATTCTCTCCTTTGCTCTATCAAATATATTTTTTCTTTTGCCATTTTAAAAGGTTATACAGACATAAAAAAAAGATATATTTATACTATTTATGTTAATAAAAACATAAATAGTAATATTTAAACATTCTGTTCCAAAAAATTAACATTTATTTTCATGATAAGTTATTATTGATACTGTTTAAACTTTAAAGCTTATTTTGTTGTGTTCGAGAATAAAAAAAATAAATTTGTGCTCTTGTAAAAATTATAATTTTTTTTAAAAGATAATGTAAATAAAATTATATATTATTTCTATACTTGATATTTAGTGTAGTTTTTTCTTTCATGATTTGACATATTTTTTTATATTTATAAATTCTTTATATACTTAATATTTTTATTGTCATTATATTAAATTTTGTCGCCACTTTCACGTATTATTTCTGGATCCGTCACTGACTAGATTAGCGTAATTAAGATATACCTAATTAACCCAATAATTTGTTCGATATGATCTGATCATATATATAATATATATAAAAGATACATGTTGTGCTTATAAAAAAATAAAAAATAAAAAATTACATGTTGTGCTTATAAAAAAATAAAAAATAAAAAATTACATGTTGTAGATAGTTTAAAGGATAAAAACTGTACATGTGACCTTTGAATGTAACAATTAAGAAAGAAATGTTACGTGTAAGTATGATGACATGAGGTATGTGAGGTGGCACAGAGCGAAACCAGAGCACTATAGCTGTAGTGCTCAGAGTTGTCCACTTGCTAGTTTTCAATTTTCATATATATATATATAAAAGTTACATGCATTTAAAATTATAGGCACAGATTAGTAACCAAGAAAAAGAAATTGTAGGAAAAATAATTTTTAAACAAATTATAAATTAAAAATAAATTCACGTATAAAAATAGTATTAATTAAATAAGTATTTTTTTAGTTTTAAAAAATATTATTAATTTTTAAGAAAAGACAAGTAATAAATCAAATAAAATATGGAACCGTATTTGAATTTTATAATTATATATAATAAATTAAATTTAGTTTTCTTAAAGTGAAAGAATAGTCAAAAGGAAAAAAAACAGCAGAATAATAACAATAAAATAAAATAATTCTATAAGAAAACATACGTATATTAAATTAAAGAGAGTAGTACATATGTGATACAGTAAAATAAGAAAATGAAGATACATTTATTTCAAATTTCAAGTTAAAGAATATCATTATTATTTTTATCACTTCAAGTATTCTCTCATTTTAGAATAATTCAATTTATATATATTTTACCCCTTCCGTTTCATATTAATTATACGATACTTTTCAAACAATACTAATATTTTATAATATAAAATTTTATATAATTTTTTAGGAGCATTTATTACTTTTTTTCATGTTTGTTTATTATAATTAATAAGATTTTATAAAAAGATAGTGTGAGGTAATTAATACAATGATGAAAAAGAAAGGGATAAATTAGGGGATTATATACATATTTTAAAAATCAATGCAATAATTAATTTTATTACATATTTTTCTTGGTAAGCGTAATTGTTCAAATATGACCTTATAATATGAAATTGAGAGAGTATTAAACAATACATGTATAAATTATTTTTAGGTTAAAATATATATTTGGTCTCTATATGTGACACACACTTATGAATTAGCCTCTATATCTAAAATTGTCAAGTATCGGTATTTACACGAAATAATTCTTACAAAAAAGCCCCTATAGTTTTTTTTGGGTGAACCAAGAGTATGTCTGGTCAATAGCCGAAGGCTAATCCCCTCGAGGCGTAGAAATCACCGAAGTGGACATTGCCTCTCCCATCAAAGCCTTCTCTATACGCACCGCCTGGATTCGAACTCCTGTCAAGATGCTTAAAGGACTCAGCTATCTGCCAACTGTGCCGGACTTTGTTGGTAAAACCCCTATAATTTGTTTGTGAGTAACGAAAGCTGGCGTGACAAATTAAGCACTATGTATGTCTTTCATTTTAGACACAAATAGGGGCTAATCTAAAAGTGAATATTACTTATAGGGACTATTCGTTAAGTGTCCTTATTTTCTGTGTGAAGCTCATTTACTACGCGAGTCTTTGTTACTCACAAACAAATAGTAGAGGTTTATTTAAAAATTTTTATTTTTATAGGTCAAAGTACGTTTACAGAGATTCGAACTAGAAATTTTCTATTCAAAACAACACTCCCCAATTATCTGACAAGCCGGCAACATCTTCAAACTAATCAAATATGTATTTTAATTTTTTTTTTAATATACATTGACATATTAAGAGATGGTCTTAATTCATTTAGAATTTAAAAAGTGTATCAAACAAAAAAATAAAGACATACTTATTTTTAACTTACAAATATAAATTAAATTTATTAATCACTTTCTTTTAAAATAATAATAAATAATGAATATGTAATTATAGTACTTTCTTGTTTTATATATTCCATCATTTAAATCAAATAAAAATTCATTATATATGTAGATCTACAAGAATAAGTGAATATCGCCGCAAGAAAATTACAGATTAGCTTTTAAAAATTCTTGGAGTGAATTCATAATAAATATGCTATAAAACAATTAAATACAAATTAATTATGAAATTTCATAGTTAAACAATCTAGGTCTGTACTCTGTAATTAGCCATATATATAAATGTATTCAAAGTTAATCCGTAGTCTATTTTAAAATTTTCATAGTTATATAGTATTTTTATCAATTTTTTTTTTATAAATATGTACTTAATACTTTTAAAACTTAGACATAAATTTTTATTTAATAACTAATCAATGATAATTTATTTCTGAATAAGGCATTTGTATAATAAAACAATGATCCAATACTCGTGAAAATTATTTATGATTTTACATTTAGTAATTAATTAATATATAATAGCAATTTAATTGAATCAGTAGGTTGATACTTGATAAGTCATCACTAAATAAAACTTAAACTAGAAGTATCAACTTGATTTGTTTTTCTTTATTAATTGTTACGTATTTTTTTGGTATTTAATAGTTAGAGTTTTATTCATAAATAATATAATTTTATATTAATAATATATATAGATACCGACAAATGTTACCTTATGTACCAGGTGTAGCGATGCCTGTGCATGCATGTAGCACGTATTGAGAAACATGGGACTGTGTTTTCTTTAATTTGTAGAGAGAGTTGATGTAATGCAAGTGTTTGATTTTTATTTTTTATTTTTAGTTTTTCAAAATTAATTCACATGCATTGTTTCTTCATTCCCAGATTCATTGTTAAGCTAAAGAGCAGCACCACCTTTTGTTTTAATTTAATAGAATTCTTTTCCCATCCCAACTACTTTTGACCCTGACCAAATAGTACTTCTTCATAATTATATCAATTATATACTTTAGTTTCTCTTATATTTAAAAAAAATTAATTTATAAGATGAGAATTATTGTCAAATGAGATTTTAAAATAGGATTTGTTTAATTTGTATAATATTGTAATATTGTAAAAGTTAAAAAATTATAAGTAGAATAAAGTTGTTGAAAAAAATAAAAATTTAAAGTGATTGAGTTTAATATGCAATTAATGCTAGTGGTGTACCATTTCAGTTCATAATTTTGTGAGAATAATTCATTTTAGTCCCTGATTTTGTGCTGATAAGTCATCTTAGTCCATGACTTTGCATTTTATAGGTCACTTTAGTCCCTAAATTATACGAACATTCATTTTAGTCACTCACTTTCAGCGACTAAAATGACTAACTTAGTGAAAATCATGACTAAAATGACCAATAACAGTGAAAGTCATGGTCTAAAATAAATGATTACACAAGAGACTAAACTGACTTATAAAATACAAAGTCAAAGACTATTTTAGTATATAATTCTTTTTTTCTCTAATTATGGTTTCATAAACTGGGCAATATTACATAGGTTAATATATCCCACATTTAGAATTAATTTATTAGGAAATAAAAACCTGTAGTTTTTATTTGGTTTGGGCTTCTCTGTATTGGCCTAAGTCCAATAGCCCAAGTCACCACCGTCCATGTATTTTCCCTTTTATATTCCTTGTTTGTGTAATCTATTAATTCATTCAATTCCATTTTCTCTTTTTCCACACATGCGTTTTACAATGTCCTTTATGGTATCCAAGAGCTTTGGTAAGGGTTAGGGTTTTGAGAGGACGCAGCGCCGCGCCTCTTCTTCTTCCTCTGTCCATCACCACCGTTGTTCCTCTCTTCTTCTCAAACCCCTACGTTTCCACACCTACATCACACATACATCTTCTCTCTATTTTCTTTTCGTCTTTTCCATGGCGAATATAAATTCAGAAACAACGATAACAAAGGTGGATCCCTCACAAGATCCAACCAGCCCTTACTACTTTCATACAACCCATAATCCTTCTTCCATAGCCATTAATCCGGTTCTTGAAGGTGCCAGAAACTATCAGATTTGGTCACGCAACATGGCGTGTGGCTTGATCTGCAAAGACAAGCTAGGTTTTGTGACGAATGCGATTCCAGAACCACCTTCCACCGATCCTTTGCATCATACATGGATGCGCTGTAACACAATGGTAATCTCGTGGATTACTAAGTCTGTAAGTACTTCTATCGCACAGAGTATTGCTTATTTTGACAAAGCAAGCGATGTCTGGAAAGATCTAAAAGAATGCTATTCTAAGGGCGATGCTTTTAGGTTTTCCGATCTTCTTGCGGTTATTCACACGATCCGTCAAGGTGATCGTGATCTTGCCACTTAATTTACTGATTTGCAAATTCAGTGGCAAGAACTTGAAGTTTTGCGCCATATTTTTACATGCACATGTTCTGTACCTTGTACTTGTTTGCTTGCTGAAAGTGTGAAAAGGTACCGTGACTGGGAGTACGTTACCTGCTTCCTAAAAGGCCTCAACGAGGCTTATGACACTGTAAGGCGACAAATATTATGCATGGATCCTTTACCTACTGTTGCAAAAGCTTTCTCCATTGTTCAACAGCAGGAACGTAACCTAGGTAACACCGTTAGTGAAGGTAAATTTGTACAGAATGTAAGCACAACTGGTTGGAGGTCCAATTATCAAAAAAAAAAAAAAACCTGAATCCTTGTAACCTAATAATCAAAATCAAGGAAAAATTTGTAGTTTCTGTGGAAAGGAAAACCATTCTGTTGGCAACTGTTTTTCTAAAAACGACTTTCTTGCTAACTACAAGTTCAAAAATAAACAAAATGCTAGTGTTAATGTTGTTAGTACCAAAGACTCCGCTGCTACAGCCTTTGGTAATATCTCTCAACCTAATCAGATCCTTAGTAATGAAGACTATGCCATGCTTGCTGATATGATTAAGAAAGTAAAACTGGAATCTAATGACCACAACATCAACACCATCACACACATTACCACTTCTCTTCACGACACTAAAGGTAACCTTCTAAATAGTTTTTGGATAATAAAAAGTGGTGCCACTGACCATGTTTGCAATGATTTGGCCCTTTTTAGTTCTGTTAAAGAAATATTTCCCATTGCTGTTCATTTACCAAATGGTGAAACTTCGCATGCTAGGTTTATAGGCACTGTCCACTTTACTGAAAACCTGTATCTGAATGATGTTCTCTTTATCTATGATTTTCATTCGAACATTTTATCTGTGCATAAGATAGTTTTTTCTTTGAATTTACAAATTCTCTTCGACAAACATGCTTGTTTTTTATAGGACAAGCAGAGCAAGAAGATGATTGGACTTGCTAAAGTCCAAAAGAACCTTTATATTCTCAAACCTAATTCTCTGTTACCCTGTGATAAATCTTGCTGTTATACTGTTGACTGTACCGATTATGAAATCTCTGGTAATTCTGTTTTAGCTTCGAATAACTCTCCTAATAATTGGCATATGCGTATGGGACACCCATCTGATGATGTTTTGCGTGTTATTGCTAACCAATTTTTTTATGTGCATTTTGAAAAATGTTCTTCCTGTGATGCATGCCAACTAGGAAAACAAACTAGATTTCCCTTTCCAAATATAGATATCTAGTACTTAAAGTTTACGAGATCTACATGTATCACACATCAAGACTGGTCAAGTTGTCTGATACTATCTTATGTTTGAGTTTGGGTTATTTTTTTATTTATTTTTTTGCTCAACAAAACAAACAGAATATATTAAACTGAAAACCAAATGTTTACAAGCACCAGAGGTGCTAATTACACATACACGCTGCATACCAACACTTAAACGTAATTTAAACTATATTTAAACATTTACAAAAAGAGAAATAGAAGAGATAAAAAATACTCGGCCCTAACAAATAACCTAAACATTTGAGTTTGGGTTTTACTCACTCTCAAAAGCTAGTTTATAATAAAAGAACGGATCTCAATATACAATAGCTTTAGACACTTCTTAATGTTACTAAAATTAAAAAAATAATTATAGCTGTACATTGTTCTCTCTCTTAAAAATACAAAAAATTATATTTTTCAACAATTTTTTTACTATATTTAACACCTTAAAAACACTAAATAACATCTACCAAAAAAATTACCATATTACTTACATACTTTATATTAGTAATATTCTTAGTGGATTTAAAAGTTGTTAACATATCAACAATTTCTCTTTCTCTCACTAATCTAGCTTGCAAAATGCAATGTATTTGGATTGATGATATATGCATTATTTATTTATATGGTAACATATAGAGAAAAAGAGATAGCTAGATTCCCTTTTCCATGAAGCATGTCATCCACTTGCGTAATAATATATAGTGATAATTATTTAATTAAAAATTTGTATCATATTTCCCTTGTTCTTGAAGTTGTAACCTTAGAAACTAGGAATTAGGATCTAAATATTGGTGTGATGCTGCCAACTCATCCAAATTTTTGGAACTATGTGGACTGTTCTATTTGACTATTTTTTTTTTTTTACGTATAGATTTCTTTTTATTGAAATAAAGATTTTTTTTATTCACAACTTTTTAGGATTAGAAACATCGAGACCGACCACTTGAAATACTATATATCAAATGCGTTCGCGCATAGAAATTGCATGAGGAATGGAAATTAATATAATATTCTCTATTGTGAACTAGTTCTGACCAATTCTTTCTTAATTATAAAGTTCTAAAAAAAATTCAAAGAATAAAAATAGAAAATAAAAATATAAATACTTAAAAATTTAACTCAAATAGGTATTTCTTTTTTCAGCTTTTTGGGTCCATGTTCAAGCAATTAAGGGTGCTTTTAATTTTAATTTGAAAAATATTAAGTGATCGCCTAACGATATGGTAAAATAATTTTTGACTTTGTAATTATTCATAATGGTTCTTGATTTTTTTTATTCTTATTAAAAAAAAGCAGAATTTTTTTTTGGAAACCAAAAAAAGAAAAAAAAGCAGAATTTAAAAATTAAGAACTTCAGCTGTGCAAAAAAGAGAAAAGGGCGGTGCGAAGAGAGTTAGTTGCCTACTCCATTAATAAGGCCCACCCTTAAATCCATCTCAAGCCCATTGGCTCTTCTTACAACTTCGGCAATTTTTCTTGGAGGATGAGATTAACACCATCTCTATTGAAAGTGGCACCATCCTTTTTATATATAAGAATCATAAATTTATATACTAAAAAGGATGGTGTTACTCCCAATAAGGATGGTGCTAATCCCATCCACCATTTTTCTTCAGAACGTTGGAATTGACACCATTTAATTTGAGTTTGTCACCATCTCATTAGAATGAAAAGAACGTTGTTATTCTCTCAATTCTAGATAATAACATTTAGAAAATTTTCAGATGATAGCATAAAAAAATTTTTGGATAATGAAATCTAAAAATTAGATGGTGTGTGACGTTTAGTTTCTTAAAGACAAGATTTAAAAAATTTCTACAAATGAGCATTTAGAATTAGGGTAGTGGGGATGATGTTGCCATCAAATTAAAATTCAGATGTTTGTGTCTAGAAAGGATAATTTTGTCAAAAAAATAAAATGTTGGGATGACACTAAACCCAATTCGAGTGGTGCTAATCCCAGCTTCCTTTCATTTAGGCTCAGTTTGGAAGAGATTATGCGTAAGTTAAGAAAATAGCTTATGAGTTCTTATAAGCTATTTTTAACTTACTTTCATAAGTTTTTTGGAATAACTTATAAGACTAAGCTATTTTTAGCTTATTCAAATAAATTTTACAATTTTGTCTATGAATAACTCTCAATTAAAAATAATTTATTACAAATGCTTAATTAAACTGTATAATCACGTTGAGGATTTGCATACCGCCGGAAAAAAAAAACAGAGGAATATCATTACTATATTTTAATATACTTTATCATCACAAACTATTAATTATTATTAAAAAGTAACTATAAGGGTTGAATTAGCGGTGTAAGATCCCGGTAAGTTTACAAAAGAGATGATCCACGGCAAAAAAATCCGTGTTCGAGTCCCACCTATGTCAAATTCTCGGGCCAGTAGCAACCATACAACGCGAATAGAATTAGTCTCATTAGAAAAATCAATGATTATATTAAAAAAATTATTAATTATCAATCGAGATTAAAATCACGGCCAACTAAATAATATATATACGTCCTTCTATTGATATATATATATATATATATATATATATATATATATATATATATATATATATATATATATATATAATATATTCTGATCCTAATTTAATAATTCTAGTTCCCAATTTTTTTTTTTCGACAAAGTACTACTCGTTGTTCATTAAGTCATATATATCTCAATTTCAATTAATTCTAAAAAATATGTCAAGAGTGAGTCAGACAAAATATGTTTGAAAAATGAGTTGAGTTTCTTTTGCCCTCGTACAACCAATGAGGATCTAATCTTTGTCTTTTAATTAAGCTGAGATGAGTGGCTGATCCTTGTTTAGCACGTGTAATTTAAACAATTTTTTCAAAATTAGATTTGGATAAATTTATTTCTATCTAATTAATTTTTTTAAAATTGAGTTTGGCATCAAGTTAAAGTGAAGGACACTTAAATCCTTGTGTTATTTATTGACATTTATAGAAACGTGAGAGAAAAAAAGGGAAAAAGTAGAGAAAAGAGACTAAAGAAGAAAATTGTTTCTCTGACTTCTCAATTAATTTCAATAGGAAGAAGTTGTTAAAACAAACCTAATGATAAATGGAAAGTAAAATAGTTAACTTAGACCCGAGAGATGTTTAACTAGATTCTTATGAATTAATTTATTATATGTTAAAATATACATTTGGTCTTTTATGTTTTGTCGAATTCTTATTTTGGTCCTTTATGTTTATTTTGTCTCAATATGGTCCCTTACGTTTGTTTTTTGGACCAACGTTAGACTCTTATTTAAATTTGTTAGTCTAGTTATCCGAACTGCATACGTGGCACCTACATGACATTAACGGCGTTAGTTGTCATCCCTTTCCAAACTAAAGCGACAATATATTGTATTTTTTTCTTAAGCGTATGCAGTTCTGTTAACTTAGACTAATGGATGCATGCTTAAGAAAAAAAATTCAATACGGTATCGTTTTAGTCTAGAAAGGGATGACAACTAACGCCATTAATTCTATATAGGTGCCATATATGGAGTTCTGTTAAGACTAACGAATTCAAAGAAGAGTCCAACATTAGTCCAAAAAACAAATGTAAAGCACCAAATTGAGACAAAATAAACATAAATGACCAAAATAGGACTTCGACAAAACATAAAAGACCCAATGTGTATTTTAGCCTTTATTATATTTTGCTAGGTCTCACGTGTATATATCATTTTATCAATTTAAGCACTCGAAGGATTTCAATGCAAGTTTTTAAATAAGTACATAGATAGAGACCACATGTACCTACAAATTAACTATCTCATATTTATTTTTTTATTTTTAATACAAATTAAGTTCACTCTTTCTATAAGAACCAGATGATAATTTAAGTAAAATTACTAAGCACTCAATTCTATGTCACCATACTTCAAAGGAAATAAGATACTTAACTGGAGTGTTTAAATGATAAGAATCTATTTAAATACTCCCATTGAAGATGGTCTTACAGCTAATATCTATTAACAAAAAACATAACAAATTATTAAGCTAAATCCGAGTAAAAACTATTTTATGGCAGAAATCAGTAAGATATCTTGATATTTTTAAGGTCATTTATAATAGTTCTTGATATCTTTTACGGTGCACGTTAATGTGCTTGAAATTATGACATGTTATGTACTTTAGTTCTTGTTGGTAGTTTATTACTGAAACCGTTAAGATTTTGAACTCAATTGAATTATTATGAAAATTCAAGTCTTAAATTAAACTTTTAATAGAAAATACAATAATCCTATTTGAATCGTTTTAATTTTAAAATTTGAGGATTATGAACTAATAAATTTAATAGTAATAATTATAAACTGACGGTTAAAAGTAAAATGAATTATTTTATAAATCTTATGGACTAATGGACTAATATATATCGATAAAATTTTCAAAAACTAACGCGAATATTATCTTTAGTCAACTTATTAAGGATTAAGGTACCGTTTGACTTAGTTTATTTTTTTCTTTAAAATTACTTTTAAGTTAAAGCTACAAATAAGAGGCTTAAAAAATTATAAGCTGTTTGACAATTTCATTTTTTTTAAAGAAAATTTGACCAGCGGCGGTGGTCCAAAGGCGGCGGGTGGCCGCAGGCAGTGAATGGCGGTCCAGTCTTGGTTATGGTGGTTGGTGGATGTTTTATGAAAATCAGAGGTTGGAAAATAAGCAAAAGTTTTTTTGTGTGACTTATTTTAATAAAGTTCTTTTTTTTTTCTCTCTTTCCTTCATTAAAAAAAAAACTTAAAATTTTAAGAGCTTATTAATATTTCTGTTTGGCCCGACTTTTTCGTATAAGTAGAAGATAAGCTCAAAATAAGCCGGGCCAAACGATGTCTAAATGTATGTTTTTTCTTTTTTTTGTCCAGGTATCACATATATCAGAATTTTTGGCATAACCACATGTTTTTTCACCTTTAGGATGAGACTAATTTCGTTCGCGTTGTGTGGTTGACGTTGACCCCAGAAATTTGGCATAGATGAGATTCGAACACAGGTTCTCCCGCTGTGAATCATCCTTCTTATGAACTTAACGAAACCTTACACTATTAAACCAACCCTTAAAGTTCTACGAATATCAGATTGGCAATAAAATGTTTTAAAATTAAATAAAAGAAAGAAAATAAGAACAATGATATTAACATAAAAATTTTATATGTCAATCACAATAAAACAAAAATTAAACATTGATATTTCAAATTACATTAGCATATATTTACAAGTTTGAAAGTACACACACATATAAATATATATATGGTTATGTTTAAACATATATTTATTATCTATTATTTTTTTCACTTTGGGATTTTTATCCTGTGCAATATTGCACAGGTTAAAAAAACCATATATATATATATATATATATATATATATATATATATGGGGTAACGTACACTCACCTCCTTTTTAGAAGGAGTGCGTTAGCAAGTTATAATTTGAAATTTTAAAATACACCCATAAGGTATAACTTGCTAACGTACTCTTTTTATAAAACAAATGAGTGTATGTTCGCGATCTCTACACGTACACCCACTTATTTATTTTATAGAAGTAGTGCATTAGCAAGTTATAACTAGAGTTTTTAAAATACACTCAAAAAGTGTAGCTTGCTAACCCACTCATTCTAAAAAATAGGTGGGTGTACATTAACAAACCCCTATATATTAAATAAAAAAATATAGCTTGCTAACCCTCACTTTATATATCTGTTACCCTATATTATATTATATGTGATGACCGCCTTATGGCTCCTAACTAACGCATATGCAAATCGTGAAATGCATGTATTGGTTTATTTTTCTTTTTTTAATGGAATTATTGGTTTATGTGTTTTGTTTTGTCAAAACATTATTGGTTTATCTTTAAGAAGTGAATGTGAATATACCACATTTTTATGATGTGAACAAAGAGCACCAAACATTTTTATGAGTCTAAATTGAAGGCTGCAGCAATTCGAACACACTTAGCTATTACTCTGTTGTCTCCTGTCTTAGGTAGTTTAATAGCCATGTTATAATTGAGTAATAATTTTGTTGTGTATCGATATTTTGATAATATTTTGGTCATAAATAGGGATGACAATCGGACTCAAACTTATTGGGTATTCACATAAATTATCCATCGTGAAAAGGGTATTTACATAATAAAATAGGGAAGGGTCCGGGTTCGGGTAATTACCCGCATATTTTAGTGGGGATGGGTGCGGGTATGGGTACCTTAGTACCCACCCCGCCCCATACCCGCATACTTAAATATTATATAAAAATTATTATAATTTATGATTATCTTACGTGAACAATTAAAATATAGCAATAATTATTGAGTTTCTTTATTTCCTTTTTTTAAACCTCAATTATATTATCCTTAGATGTTTTCATAATCCTATTATCCCTTCACTTTATTGTCATATTTTTAAATTGACTAAGTCACTGAGCTACTCATCAACCCTATCTAACTTAATTTTTTCATTCGATGATTGCAACTTCAGAACTTAAAACTAAATTATACTAATATTTTTTTTAGAAAAGTCTTAGAGAGCTCAACATAATACTTACATGAGTATTATTATATTAGATTTATAATTGTATTATGTTTCATAACTATTTACTTTATAACTTTAGATTATAAACTATATCATGTTTTATAGTTAATTTCCTTATGTCTTTATGTATTGAATTTAAAACTAGATAACTTATTATCAACAAAATTTTGGATAGCTTGTTCATTAACTTATATATTTCTAATTTTTAAATTTTTTTTTGTTTTTTTGGATATTTATATTTTAATATTAACCAAATTTAAATATTAAAAAGAACTTTTGTTTTAGTAGTTTATAGAAAAACAAAAATAGAAGAAAAATGAATTTTATTTAGTTAAAGTGCGGGTATTGGCATGGACAGATCCATAAATGTCTTGGGGGGGGACCACCAATGAAAATAAATTTCAATGACCTTGAGATTGGTGGAAAAATAGACGTCAACCTTGAGATTGAGGACATTCAATGACATTTCTTTTAAAATATGAGTCAATGAGTCAATTGTTGATGATTTTTCCATAATGATTTAAGAGATTAAAATTTTGTGAAAAATAAATCAAGACAAATAATTTTAGTATAGCACAAATTCAATTTTTGGTTCACGCTTAACCTTTGTCATTTGGTTCATGCTCTTGCAATGAATGGAAAACTTTTACAAGTATATATGGCGTATCATATATACTAGTAGTTATTTTTTAGGCATGCCCCCCCCTTGGGTCCGTCTCTGTGTATTGGGTCTGAGTACGAGTATATAGGTACCTAGAGGGTATGAGGACGTGCATTAAAATCACTACCCACGCGGGGATGGGGTTGGGTATGGGGATTTTTTTTAAAACACGGGTATAGGGACGAGTTCTTAGGTACCCTACCCAGACCCTACCCATTGTCATCCCTAATCATAAATACTATGTTGGACACGGTATGAGAATTTCATCTCGGAATTACGATAGATTACTGAGATGGACAACGACGTCATAACTTTTTTGAGAAATGGGTTGGACCCAAATACAAGACCCACGAGATCCAAAATACAACTTGTAAACCCTAATAACTCCACTATAAATACAACACTTTATTACGAACAAGGTAGGCAATTAATTTGAAATTATTACTCAAACCCTAAATAGTAACTGACTTGGGCATTAGAGTCTTTGTAGGTCCCCACCCGCTGTCTCGGGAGCACTGTTGGAACACTCAGAGACCGGATTTCTTTTCGTGGAATCCACTCCTAGCCAGGTATCTCTTTATCAACTATAATTCTAGAACGCAACATTGGTGTCGTATGTGAGAAAACGGTAAAACGTCTTTTAATTGTCTCCATGGCTGGCACCACGGGAAGAACTTCGAAAGAAAAACAAAACAAAAACATCAATTAATCAACGCCCCTTAAGCGAAAATACAACAATCAATCTACTACCACCCACAGAAACACAAGTTTTTCTTCCTTCCATTACTCTCCTGTCTCCTGTCTTATGTAGTTTAATAGTCATGTTATAATTGAGTAATAATTGTGTTGTGCACTGATATTCTGGTCATAAATACTATGTCGCACACGGTATGGGAATTTCATCTCGGAATTACGATAGATTACTGGGATGGACAACGACGTCATAACTTGTATGAGAAATGGGTTGGACCCAAAGACAAGACCCACGAGATCCAAAATACAACTTGTAAACCCTAATAACTCAACTATAAATACAACACTTTATTACGAACAAGGTAGGCAATTAATCTGATATTATTACTCAAACCCTAAATAGTAACTGACTTGGGCGTTAGAGTCTTTGTAGGTCCCCACCCGCCATCTCGGGAGCACTGTTGGAACACTCACAGATCGGATTTCTTCTCGTGGAATCCACTCCTAGCCAGGTATCTCTTTATCAACTATAATTCTAGAACGCAACATTATGTGAGAAAACGGTAAAACATCTTTCCATTGTCTCCATGGTCGGAACCACGGGAAGAACTTCAAAAGAAAAACAAAAACATCAATTAATCGATGCCCCTTAAGCGAAAATACAGTGATCAATCCACTATCACCCACAGAAACACAAGTTTTTCTTCCTTCCATTGTTGCCGGTGGCATCGAACTTGCCAAGAAGTGTGCTCAAGAGGTCGCTACTCGCCTCATTGCCTCCTTAGCGATGCTCCTGCCTTTTATGGCCATCAAGATACGACCAAAAAGATTGAAATCCATATTGGCAAAGGTGGGGAAACCATCAAATATCCTCAATTGCAGTCTTCAACCATGGAAAAGTTCGGCGGTAGAACTAGAACAGCGGCGTTTTACCCATCGTTTGTAGTTCCGAAGGAAAAGCTTCAAGAATTAATGGAGGTCCGATTGAATGTTGGAGCACTAGGAACGTACAAAGCTCTGCTGGTATGTTCGGCATTTCTATCGGTGAAGTATGCGGCAGAGCCATAGATAGTGAAAAAGGAAACGATAGTTTCTAAAAAATTGAACTCGTGATGGCGGCGATGAGGTTTTGTGTGTGCAGCGCAATGGAATCTAAGTTAGTGAAACATTAATAGCTTAAGTGGAATAGTTAGTGGAACATTACTTAAGTAGTCTTCATTTTCTAAGTTAGTGGAACATTACTAGCTTAAGTGGGATAGTTATTAAGCATTGTATTGGCAAAGCTTCTATATAAGCTAAATCATTTTATCAATGAAATCAGATTGAGTATTATTCAGAAAATTAGAGTTTTAACTCTTATTCTTAGTGAGAGAGATTCTCCTAAGTTCTTGAGTGATTCAAGAACATTGGCTATATCAAAGGACTGTCACATCCCTTGTGTGTTGCCCACACTGGAAAGAGTGATTCTTTCCCTCCGATCAACATCATCTCCTTCCCATGTTCATCCTTGTTCAGCATTCTCATTCCAAACATCCAAAAACTTGAACCCGCGCCTGCATTCTATCCCAAATTCGCTCCAGCCTAATTAATTCGCTGCAACCAATTTCCCTCAGATTCCAAAAATTTTCTTTTTAGCATAACTCAAGTTTTATTCATCCTTTTTAACTGATTCTTCAGCCTAAATTGAAATTCAAAACGAGAGCTTTCACCTCCTTTTGGAATCACTTAATTTGGAGTTGTGTAGTGAGAGATACAACCCTTCCTTAATCTTTGTTCATTATTTCCTTTCGAAATTGCCATTTCTTCAAATTTCCTTCATAGTTTAACCCTGAAGATCCCTTTCCACCTTTGTGCTCATATGGTTCATATCAGCTTCGTATGCCGCTCATTAAACAGGTATCATGTGCCCAGTTGTAGGTTAGAAACAATCTTTGCCATTGAGTTTAATAAAACTGTCGAGTCTTACATATATCATCTTGATTAACTAAGTAATTGGGTATCCCGTATTATTGAATTAACTAGATATATTATCATTTTTATGAGGGTAATTATGCATGTATTTAAGCATGTTTAGATTTGACGAAATAAATCATAAGTCCGTAACCTTTGAGGGTGAAACAATGGAGCCTTGTGTTTGAAGATGTAAGTGAACCTTATTAACCCGCTATGCTAATATCATAGACTAGGTACTTGTCTTGAAAATTATGATGGCCTCTGATACAAACCTATTGACTAAAAGGACAGTGGTATTAACACTTGAAATATGACAAAATCTACTTCGTATCGTTTTAACACATTAGGTAATTATTATTGTATTAAAGAACGTTTTCTTACACGACACTAAGTATGGTACTAATCTATATAGTTTGTAAGTGTGCTATATTGGAAAACTCTCGGGTATTACCATTTGGCGTCCTTAAACTTGAAATAGTTGGGTTTGCTAAATGGACATGTATGTGTATATTTATTTTATAAGAGTATTGTATTTAAAGAAAGTTCTGGCTAAGGAAAGACTTGGTTTTTAAGTGTTTTGTTGTGAACCACATCTGTTTCCTAGGAACTGATTCGATACACACTTGTTATTTGCTTTTGTTTTTGTGTGTTTTTTAAAAAATAGTTATTACTTTGTATAGAGTATTGTTTTTTGAAAAATTGGTTATATTGAAGACATCGGTTTAAGATATATCTAAGTGATGCTTCAAGATATATAAATCTGATACCTATGTATCCCTAAGTTACTAGAGTTCACAAAGAGTTTGATATTCGTCCATTCTAGGGTTTGATCTCTAATCCAATCACAATAAGTTTTGACCTTAATTATTTAGTTATTTATTTGTTCAAATAATTCATTCAATCAATTATTCATTTGTACATAAACTAAACAAGTTTCTTAATTAAGAATTTGAAATAAACTATGTGTTCTTTGTGGAATGATATTTGGTATCATTACTAGTATTATAACTTGACTTTGGTATACTTGTTAGACACTCAATCAACTTCTCATTTATAAATTTCTCTACAAATCCTTCACACCTTTATTCTCCTCTGACAAACCAGTTCCACTAATTGTTCACATTTTTCTCCTGCAAAATTTGAGATGATCACGATACAACAATTTTTTGCACTAAAAGTTTTCAGATGCCGATGATTGTTGGTTTTCTTGAGAAGTGAGAAAATAATAAACAAAATTTGTTCTTCCAATTGAAATCAAACTAAAAATAAAAGAATGAAAATATGGCTTAATTGATGACTTCTAGGATGTTTATTCTTTTGCCTCTTGCTCAGAGAAACTGGTAATTTGTAAACTTCTTATACTTTTTCTCTATGTTTTGTTCTCGACATAGACCTAGCTGCATGTTATTGATGCCACTCTCCAAATTGTTGCTTCCTTAATATTTCTTTATAATAATCTTTAGAATTTTTTGATACCCTACCTAGAATTAGAACTATGTAATTTCATATGTTTTCCTTTTCTTTTTATGAGTGCAATCCTATTTCAGCTTTTCATGACTTGAAGTTGATTCATCATTTTCTTCTTTACTGATATGATATATCGTATTTTATTACAGCTTTGTCAGAAGATTATTCCATTATGCTTTTGAAGACTCTCGATCGAAATTTGTTCTTGTTAACTCTTTATGTTTAGTCATATCTTTGTTAGACCCTAAGAGACTTACTTTCGAAGTCTACTTATGTGATGCTTGTTCATTGTCATTGTCACATTGTGTTGGTGTGGTCTAGTTGTGCATGCTTATTCTGTTCTGTAATTATGTTGTGACTGTTTCTATTGGAGAAAAATCGTTGATCAAGCTCTTATTGTGCAGGTGACCTAATCAAGATATTCTTTATGTTGAAAATCTGTTAGTAACCATCTCCTGGAAAACATTATTTAAAGGTAAAGTAATCATATGGATTTGTTGTGTTTGACTATTAGAGTTTGATAGTTAGTGGTAGTTGAATTTTGTAACATTTGTGTGATGTCTTTAGGTCCTTTACAATTGTCTTTTTTATATTTGTTATTCATGATTTTTGTAGATTGAAAGGTACTATCGCTGCTTCCCCATAATATTAAGTTATTAACTGATCATATGTCTTAGATTGTAGAGTTTATATCAGTCTTAATAACTTTTGGTAATGAAGTTGCTAAGAATGTTAAGGTATATGCACTTTGAGGAAGCACAAGATCGTAAACAATTAAAGAATTTTGAGAACAATATTTATAATCTCTATCAAAGAGAGAAAACTAGAAAGATAAATGGGACAATTTGTTCTATTTATTATGAATTGGATGCGTGGAGTGAATTGCTTATAAATACATTAGATTGACATGCTTATATAGGATACGTAGGATAACTTTAAGCATATAACTAAACTAATGGCTAGTATTAAAATACAATAACAATCATTTGAATTTTGAGTAAAAATAGGACAACATAATGAGAGCCACTAAAAGGAGAGTTACTTGCTCAAAAATCTCCACATTGGCTCAAATTTTTCTAGTTGTTCATAATTAAGTCTTCAAAACTTATAGAGACTAACCAAATCTAATCAATGTTAATACTTGGAATTTGCGAGAGGCTTAGTGAGCAACTCAGCATGATTCTTAGACGTGTGAATCCTTTCTACCATAACTTAACCAATAGTAACAAATTCTCGCATAAAATGATATCTCACATCAATGTGTTTGGTCTTGTCATGATGACGATTATTCTTGGTTAAGTGAATTGCAATCTAGATATCATGAAACACAACAAGATTATCTTGTGCAAGACCAAGTTCATCTACCAAACCACGAAGCCAAAAACCTCTTTCACACCACCTATAACTGAAATATATTCTAGTTCAGTCAATATAGGAATGGACTAAACAATCGCTTTCTAACTGATAGCACCATTACCCAGAGTAAAGATATATCCAGAAAGAGATCTTCTTCGACCAAGATCACCACCAATGTCCGAATCAACAAAACCCACAACATCACTAATTGTAGTCTAGCTTCTGTTAAACATGAAGCCAATATTTGAAGTACCTTTTAAATATCGAAAAAATCCATTTGACAACATTCCAATGATCCTTGCCAAGATTATGTATATACGACTGACCATGCTAAAAGCATATGCTAAATTAGGTCTAGTGCACACCATTGCATACATAAGGCTACCAATTGTACTAGCATAAGGAACATGTGACATATGCTTTTTCTCTTCAGATAGCTTGAAAATTTGCAATTGCTAATACAATTCAGGTAGTACAATTGCTAGTACAATTGCTAGTACCATTGCAAATTTTCTCTCCTGTAGTAACGATGGCATTGATACGTATATTGACCGCAATCCTAAACTTAGACCTTGTGTAGATGGATGTGAAGACTAAATTTCTTCGTGGTGACCGGCATCAATAAATATACATGACCCAACATGAAGGTTTTGAGGTTCCAAGAAAGAACAACTTTGTAAATCGAAAATTTTGTACGGTCTTAAGCAAACACCCATGCAATGGTATAAAAACTTGACTCTATTATGGTGAGTCAAGACTACAAAAGAACAATTGTAGATCAGTGTTTATACTACCAAAAGTTTCCAGTTGGAGACTTTGTTACATTGTTATTGTATCTGAAAGACATGTTATAGTTGGGAAGGATACTATAAAACATTTAAAGTAGGAAATTTTCAAGTTCTTCTATATAAAAGACTTTAGACCAGCTCCACACATTCTTGGCATGCACATTTACAGGGATAGCAAAGTACAATAGTTGTGGCTATCTAGGAGAAGTATGTTAGATGGGTCATTTAGAGGTTCAATATGGAGAATGTCAAGCCTAGCCTGTAAACCAGCCATTGGCTAATCAGTAATGTGAAGTTTGAAGTATATAATGGTGAGCACGAGGTCAGACATAGCTCATGCTTTTGGAATAGTAACTAGATAGCTGTCAAATCTTGAAAATGATCATTGGGAGGCAATTAATGGATTCTTAGGTATTTGGGCACATCTAAGATGTGCTTGTGTTATGGGGGAGTTGATATGATCTTGGAAGGTTATACAGTTGCTAACATGGAAAGAGATCTTGATGGTAGGAAATCTACATCAGGATACATATACACTTTTGTAGGGGGAGCCGTGTCTTGGCAATCAAGGTTGCAGAAGTGTGTGATAGAGACAGAGTATTTAGCAGTTGAGGCTGGGAAAGAAATATTGTGGTTGAAGTATTTTGTCTGAGACCTTTGGATCAAGCAAAATAAGTACAATGATATATTGTGATAGCCAATTAAGAGCTTTGGACTTGAGTAAACATTCAATATATTATTCACGCACAAAACACATTGATCTTCGCTATCATTGGATATGCAACATGATAGACCAAAAAGTATTGAGTTTGGTGAAGATCCATATTGATAGGAATTCAGCAGATATGCCTACGAAGATGGTCACTCGAGAAAAGCTTGAAATATTGTTTAGGCATCTAACAAGTAAACTAGAGTCAAGTTATAATCTAGTGATGAGACCATATATCTTTCCACATAGAACTAGGATTTTATTTTAAATTCTTACTTAAAAAACTTGTTTAATCTATGCACAAATGTGTGTGATTGGTTTAGAGATCAAACCTTGGAATGATTGAATATTAAACTTATATGAATTCAAGTAGCTTAGGGATATATAGGTATCAAATTTATATATCTTGATGCAACACTGAAAACTATCTTATACTGATTCCTTAAGATCTAAGATAGATTTCTTATATACCGATTCCTTCAATATATAAGTAATCAATCCTGCATTATAGCCAAGTGTTGCAAAGTAATTAATCTTCAGATATTTGTTCTTTAGTGTGTCAATAGCTAATCCAAGGTTATCATAGTTTAAGTAATTAATTCATATCAGAATCTATAGTTTACGTGTCTGCTATATTATAGATTCAACATCATACTACTATTGGCCTTATAGAATCATGCATTAAGAATAGAATTAAATTACAAAGACATATAAAATCAAGGATAATCAGCTATATATATAAATTTCCAGAATCATACAAGAGTGGATGATTACAATCTCGTTTCTCCGAGAGATTTAGATGTACATTAGAATAGATCAGAAGAATAAGACTAAATTCGTATTCCATGCTCTAAGCTTATTCCCCTTCTCATTATTTCTTTAAACCCCAAATACCTAAGAAAAGATTCGAGAACTAAAACTAAGTCGTTCCTGCACTCTAGAGAAATTTCCCCTTCTCTTTCTCTCTCTAAAGTCTCTCTCTAACTTCCAATGCCTTGAAACACAAATGAGACCCCTAATTATAGTGTTTGGACACAGCCTAGCTCGCTTAAGCTAGCATTTCCTCGCTTGAGTGCACATGTGATGACATATGGAATGATCTCAGCAAATGCACTTTTATCCCCTTTTTCTTGCTTAAGCGCATAAGTTAGGTCATCTACGTCAACATAGGTCACTTTGACATAAAAAATTAGGTCAAATTAGGTAATATGGTTCGCTTAAGCACCCATTTGCTTGCTTAAGCTAGCCTCTTCAACTTAAAATTTTTCGTATTTTCTTCTTCTCTTCATATCCACCTATAGATCGTACAATTGAGGTCTAGTTTTGCTAGAATGTAATCATTTATCTAAAACACACTTACAAATTAAAATTTTCTTGATCAGAAGGGATTTAAACTTCAAACATACGTAATTAACTCTAAGTAAGTGCATAAATTCATGATAAAATCATTTAATTCTATCACTTATCAAATTTCCCCCAACCTAGAATCTTGCTAGCCCTCAAGCAAAGTAATTGAATTTTAGTACAAAAGCACACAATCAATAAAAATGAATTCCAACTATTCAATCATCTAGAACAAATTCAACCTATTTACAAAGCAAAGTAGATCGTAAACGAAGATTCCATTCCCAAATCCAACAAGGACAAGATAAACATGCATTTGATTTAAACAAGAAAAATAAGAACAACAATTCAAATAGTTTTAACTGTAACATCCTAAATTTTAATTTCCTAGTGTGGATTAAAATTTCACATTAGTTCTCAAAGGTTTATTTTCTTAATTATTTGACATCTAAGATGTTCAAAATCTCATTTATTTCTAAGGACCATTTTTCAGCAACAGCCTATTACCACAAGGGCATTTTTGCAATTCATAACGAGTTGTACCTAAAGTCCACCCTACAACCATTTGATAATCACATACAAGTACCTCCCTTTCCTTTTCTTTCTCTCACACGAAGACCACTTCCCCATTTGGTGACAATACTTAGCAACACATTCACTTGTTCCTCTTCCCACTTTTGGCCTTCATTATCTTTCTCCCTCTCTCACCTCACAACATCATCATCATTCATCTTCTCCATTTCTTCCTTCGGAACCGTGATCACCTTCTCTCACACCATTCATGGTCTTTGCTTCCTAACACTAACACACTTCATATGTCTTCTATTTCTTCTCCATACATCTCAAGGCCTCTCCAAAGTCTAAGGATACACATGATTAAAAGGTAAGAAAATCTGAATTCATAAGTCTATGATGTTGTATGTTGAGTTTTGACTTAAGTCCTCACTAATTTCCCTTTTATTCTCACATGCAAAGTCCCAAACCTCATATTAAAGTTGTGGAGTCTCTTGAAGCTTTAAGGTATCAAGAAAGCACATTTTACTCCCTCACAATTTTGTGCCTTCCTCTCAAGTAAAGGGGAAATAACTCACTGATTTAACCTAGACACAATTGTAGTTGACAAAATTTGGTTGAGTTGTGAGGGAATCCTAGCTTCTGCTTGGGTCTGTTAAACCCGCATGTTGCATACAAGTTTAGGACCTGTAAATGACATCAATTGCTTTTGTGTTCTTCATGGAAGTTGTAGATAATTAAGTTAGCTTTAATTTGACACTAGTTCAATTTAAGACATTTGTTATAACTCAAGTTATGGTAGGATTACTAAAGTAATATAAAAAAATTTAGAACAACTTTAAGTCCAGTTCTGTACTCGTCTTCAAGGTCATTTGTAATTATCCAGTTGAGGAAATATGTTTTTGAGTCCTTCATTAAAGTTGTAAGAAATTATTTTAGCTTTAATATGTTACTAGTTTCATATTAATCCAACAAACATATTCAAAGTTATGGTCAAAACAATTAAGTATGTTCATAGTTCCAGCTCTTGTCAAACAATCAGCTTTCTACAAGAATTCCACTTTTAAGATGTTTGAATTAAGTCACGATTTCTTCACATGAATTATAGATGAATGTCTTAAATTTTATTCCTAATTGGTTTCACCAAAATCTTGTATCTATAACTCTAATATTGGGCAATTATGGGACTGTTCCAGGGTGGAGTTGTGCTGGAAGTGGATGAATTAAAAGAAAAAGAAGCAAAGAATTGAAAGGAGAAGAAGGCTTTAGCTTGGAGGCTAAGTCTTAAAAGAGAACCCTAATTCCCAAACCCCAATAGACTAAGTCAATTGTGTTGATTTAGTCTATGTGTATGTGATTGATTGTGTGAATTGTGAAAATTTAATATCATTTTGCAACTTTGGTGATTTTGATGTAAAATGGTTGTTGATGATCAACTACGGTTGATGAGGCTTAGTAGGGGCCACTTAGGATGAATTGTATTTGCTTAGTGTATTGATTATTGAGTTGTGTAGAATTGCAATTGAAATGATGATTTAAACATTATATGATGATGACTTGAAGTGGTTGGTTGAATTGAGTGAATTGTGTGTGTGATAATATGAATTGAGATGTTGAAGTGATTGAGTTAGGTGTGTAAATTATGAATTGTGTTTATTCATGTTGGACACCCTTGAATTGATGAATTTGATAGAGTAAAAATTAATTTTATGATGGCAAGTCTAAATGAAAATGACAATGATGATGAATTTGGGAAAATTTTACTATATGGAGGTGTGGAAAACATGATTATGATTCACTGCATTATGTGCTGGTAAAATGAATTAAATGGGTGCTAATGAGAAATTATGCATTATGATGTGTCCTTGACTATGATGATGTTCATCGGATGAAAGGATATGAATTTACAATGAAAAAAGAAATAAAAGTGACTCCCCCATCAACTTGAGATCGAGTAACTGGGTTAATTATTCCAGTGAAAGTATACAAGATATGTGAACAAGTAAAAAGGATGGAAGAATGTAGGGTTATTCTGAAAGAGATAGATAACTTAGGGTACAGAAAGGACTATCTCGAAAGTGGTAGATAGTTCTGGGCTATCTCGAAAGGTGTAGATAGTTCTGGGCTATCTCGAAAGGGGTAGATAGCCCGACTGTTTGACCCTCGCTAAGGATGCTTCCCAGTGATCCATGTATATGAGCTCTACTGTGCATTTATTGTCAATGCACCATGGCGTAGATAATTATGGGCTATCTCAAAAGGGGTAGATAGGCCGACAATTTGGCCCTGACTAAGGATGCTTCCCAGTGGTCCATGGACATATGCTCCACTGTGCATTTATTAGCAATGCACCATGGAGGAGATCTAGTGCACTAGACTCCCTGTAAAAGAAATATAGAAAAGAAATGATAATTAAAGTAGGATCATGGCATGCATACATGCATATTGTCATTGCATTCATTAATTGTGAATGTATGTGTTGTGTATATGAATGTGTTGTGTGTATGTTGTATGTCATTGGGAATGTTCTAGTTAGATTGACTGCAATACTGTAAAATATTTTTTATTGATCAAAGGTTATTCGATTATATGTTTTACATATAACTAATGGTTTCAATATTGTAGGTATCAAAAGACATGTGGAGCAAGCATCACAAATGAGGCAAGCTACTGGATGTCCTTAGGTTTAACCATATGTAGAATGATAGGGAATTCTAATATATGGTGAATAGGCTTATATATCTTAATAGAAAGGGTGCTATCTCCACTAATGTGTTAGGAGTTTTTGGTCCATATTTGAGGTACATTCACATATTATTTGGGTGGGAAGTGACTACAATGGATTCTTGAGTATTGCGTGATGTTTAAGTCATCAAAATAATTGTCAAATTCCAAAGTGTAATAATACAATAAAGTTGAAAGATGTATAATATTTAGTTTATCAAGTACAAGAAAATAAATTTTTCCTTATTAAACTATTGCAGATAAATACTTTCTTGTAGATGCAGGATATACTAATAGCCCAGGATTTCTGGCACTTCTTGAGGAACAAGGTATCATCTCAATGAGTGGATTGGAAAAATCCCGCAAAATTACATGGAGTTGTTTAATCTCCGTCATGCTAGTGTAAGAAACTTAAATGAAAGGTCATTTTGGATATTGAACAAAAGATGAAGTATATTAAGAACACCATCTTTGTTTTTTTACAAAAGGCTAAATGTACCTTTTGATCCTGTATCTCTTATGCGCATTTTATTTCGGTCCTATATTTTTTTTGGGTTACATTTTGGTCCTGTATCTTTTATAAAGGTTTCATTTTGGTCCAGTTTGTCAACTCCGTCGCCCCGTTACAAGGTAATTTAACTATCTTTTTATTAGGGTTCGTGTGTATGTTAAGTTTTTTTTTCTGGGTTTGAAGATAAATGGCGTAATTTAACTCTGTTCTTATTAGGTCAATTCTATTAACAAGGGTAATGGAGTTGACGGACTGGACCAAAATGAAACCTTTATAAGAGATACAGGACCAAAATGTAACCCAAAAAAGATATAGGACCGAAATGAAATGCACATAAGAGATACATGAACAAAAGGTGCATTTGGCCTTTACAAAAAGAGACAAGTTAGAATCATTAATATTTATTTTGTATTACATAACTTCATAAGAGATGAGCATCAAAGTGATCCAGTTTTAGAGGTTCAAGACTTGGAGCTTTTATCTATTGTGAATGAAGAGTTAATCCATCAAAGGGGAGGAGTTCCAAATAATACCGTAGATGAAGTCAAAGATTTTCAAGACACGGATGAGTGGACAATGTTTTGAGACACAATGACGATAAACATTTTTGTTGCTAATCAAGCTAGGAGAAACTTAGTTTAGAAAGACTCTTTTATAGTAGTTTTTACGTTTTTATAATCTAGTGATGATACTAGCATCAGGAATTATGAGATGAATTTCCTTCAATTATATTTAAAATAAGAAGATTACAATTTATATACACAATAAAATTTCTAACTAAGGTGAAACTAACTAAGCCATCTAACTAGGGGTCTATTACCCCCCAACAAGTTGGAAGTGACCTAAACCTCCAACTTGGAAATACATCAGAAAAAAAAGACATCAGAAAAATGAAAAATATATGAAAAACATACATCAAAAAAATGAAATTCTAAAATAGAGGGTATAGATCCTGATAAGAGTGGGTATGATCCCTAAATGAACAGGTATAGATCCCGTTAAGAGTGGGTGTGATCCCTAAAAGAGCCCGATTGGAGTGGGTATGGAGACACTGAAGTGATGGGTATAGACACCCAAGCGGAGAATGGCATAGAAGCAACATCAGAAGCATTGAACAGTATTGAAACAAAAGAGATACTCTGGTATAGGATAAGGCAACAAACACCAAGAATGCGTGCAAAGAAACATAGCCATGGAAGGCTGCAAACCATAATCTTTATCTTCAAAGATGATTGAAACAAACATTTGATGAGCAGAATATGAAACAACAACTAGAATATCAAGAAAAAAGGAATAAATGGTCACTGAGGCATTTTCCCAAACACTTAGTGAGTAGAAAATTTACGAACAGAGGCAACCAAATAGGACTGAAATCTTAGCGATGAACCATTGAGAACTTCAGTATCTCCACAAGAAAAACCATAAATTGAATGAACTGGTAGATCAGAACATGCTTGGGAAATCTTGAATCGTTGATTTGAGACTGAAAAATCACAACCGTGGGACGAACATTGAGCAATTGACAACAGTTAAGAACGTTGAATCTTTCATGTGCAACAAAGAACGCGGACATAGATGACGCGTTTGGAGATGATTGTGGTGGAGTAAGTAGCAGCGGCAAAGGAAAACAGAGACCCACAAGAAGAACCCAATACCAAGAATCACCAGCATCACCATTGTGGTTTCGAAGTTCAATGGAGGAGACGATGGTGAGGACGTGGTGGCCGTCGGCATGGACGGTGGAGCCGTGAGATCCATAGAAGACGCGTTCTGGAGCAATTGATGGAGACGTGTCTTGTTTGCCGTCGTCGTTGATGCGTGGCAGAGTCGAATACACCATAATTGTTGAAAGCTTGTTACTGGAAGAGAATGGCAAAAATGGTGGTCCATAATTTTGGGTTTTCTCATATCAAGAAGCAACGAAAGAAAGAAAAGATGAAGACGGGATTTGATGTTACAGAAAAGAGAAGAAATGTTTTTAGGAAAAGGAAGAGAGAGGAAAAGAGGGTTTTGCTCCGGAAGAAAAAAAAAGGTAAATAAAATTAGAGAGAAAAATCTCATTTTTGCAGTAGAAGAAAAAATTCCTTTATACCATATCAGGAATTATGATATGAATTCCCTTCAATTGTATTGAAAATATGAACATTACAATTTATATACACAATAAAATTTCTAACTAAGGTGAAACTAACTAAGCCATCTAACTAGGGGTCTATTAACTAGTGTTGGTTAATTGTCATAGGCAAAAGGGATAAAAAAACTACTTTGAATAATTTTAAACACATGAAATATATATAGAATTTCTTTCATTGTAATAGTAATTTTTTTCAGAAATTATATATATATATATATATATATATATATATATATATATATATATATATATATATATATATATATATGTATGTATGTATGTATAAGGTGAGGATCTACTTACTCCAAGAGTATTGAAACACTTACTCTGCTTAATATCTCTTAATTCATATTGACTTTTATTAATCCAACCATTGAGTATTAAGTTCTTTATAGATAGATCAATCATACAAAATTTCACATAATTTCAAGACTTATCATCTAGTTCAATGGTTGGATTAGTGAAATTCATTATGAATGAAGGCATATTAAGCAGAGTAAGTGTTCAAGACTTACTATGGGAGTAAGTGCATCCAAAATGTATAAGCCACCACAGAGTTATCCACAAGCGACAACCATAACTCCTTTCATCATTTCATTGTCCTATCTAGAAGCAATTTTCAAAACCCATTGGTCAAGGGTTTGGAGTAACTCTACACACGACATTAGTTACTATTTGTACATCATCAACACCCACATTCTTAGCAACATTTGTGTTTTCAATCTTCACAGTTCCAAAATTAATGGCCTAATATATTGTGAAGATGTCTCTTTGAGGAGTGGCATGACAAGAAGCTGTAGTATAAATTATCCACTCAACTTGTATACCAGACTCTACAATGCATTGCTCTTCTTGAACAACGCATACAACCACTTCCACGGCGACTGTGACTTGTCTCTCTTTATACCTTTCAATGGTTGGATTGGTGAAATTCATTATGAATGAAGAGATATTAAGTAGAGTAACCTTTGAACAAATGAGAAAGGGTTTCTCATCAAATTAATACCTCCAAAATGGAACTCAGTATCAAATGCTTAAGATATATTTTTTAGCACAAGTACATTCTGAGCACTTGTCTTATAGCTTCTGTTAACTAGTTGTAATCAATATTCAAATTTTTATCTCAATTGGGTTTTCATGTTGATCATTTATTTCTCATCATATTTAAAGGTAAATTTATTGTTACCCTAACCATTTGGATGGGGGTTGGGTTTCTAAGAAATCAAAACCATGACCACCCCTCCATACCTTCTCTGGAATCTTAAAGTTGAAAGGAACTAATGGCTTTCTATTTAATTAATAATAGGAAGTGCGAACAGCTTCTCCTTAGAATAATGTCTTAGGCAACTTTGCCATATTGGGCATGCTTCTAGCTCTCTTCATAATGGTTTGATTCAACCTTTTTGCTACACCATGGTATTGAGGTGTACACAGTACTGTCTTCTCAAGCCAAATGTCATACTTCTTGCAATAAGAATTGAACTCCCTTGAAGTATATTCTCCTCCATTATCTAAACGAAGATGCTTTAACTTCTTTATTGTCTCACGTTCTACCATTGGATAAAATTGCTTGAAAATTTTCAATACCTAGTTCTTGGTCCTTAAAAATACATCCATATCTTTCTAGAAGCATCATCAATAAAAATTATAAAATACATGTCACCGCCTAATTATTCCAACTCTAAGGGACCGCAAACAACATAGTGAACCAGACTTCATATCGCTGATCTCTGTATATATGAGGAACTAAAACAAATTATTCGTTGTTTATCGAACAAACGATGACTACAAGGATGAATTTTTGTATCCTTAATGGTAATAAACTTTTTCATTAGGGTTGACAAACCCTTCTTACTCATGTGATTGAGTCTTTGGTGCCACAAATCCTGAGACTCCTGCTCCACTACTATAATACTTTCAAAACTGATCTTTACTTGACTTTTGCACACTCTCTTGAGATGACCTTTCATCTCACATTGGTAGCGCCTGGGTTTCCACCCTTGAACCGAACTATCTCTTTTATCTATTGATTTGCCCTTACTTTTTCTTCTACCTCTCTATCTACCTTGATTTTCCCTTATTTGTCAGTTCTACCTTTTGTGACAAAGGCTTTCTCATTGTTTATGCCAATGTTCTTCCCTCTAGCTTCCTCATTGAACAAGGCATCCTTCACCATAGACATAGTGAGTTTTCCACCATAAGTTGAATTACAAAGAGTGACTACTAGAGTCTCCCTCTTTAAGAAGTAAGAGAGTTTGCACTTCATCCTCAAGAGTTAACTCCACTGTAGACAATTGATTCACCAGATTTTGAAATACACTAGTGAGTTTTGCTACTGACGTTCCACTTTGCAACTTCATATTCACCAATTTTCTCATAAAGAGAGCATTGGTTTCTTGAGACACGTAATGAAAGACACTATGAGCAATCCATTGTCAAATCAAGCCAACTATTTTTCTATTCATCTTCTTCCACTATCCATCTTTAATAGGATTGGGGTTTGTACCTTTATGCTAAATAGGAACATAGTAGTCTTTACAATTGAGGAGATCCATAATAATTGGTTTCTAAAGTGTATAGTTGTTGGTAGTGAGTTTAATTGTGGCACTGAACATGTCGTGCATTCTTTGTTGCAGAAAAAAATGTAGCCAAATTTATAAATAAAATGCGAAAAAACTTTGCTAACGAGATGATAGGTGGAATAGATGTGTTGTTGGCATTTGTTAGGGAAATGGAATAATCCCACAAATAAACTTGGTTGTCTCTCACCTAGGTAGTTTGATTTCCATTGATATCTCAACACTCTCTATTCCCAAGAACCTTAATCGAAGCTCTTGGTACCGTTTGTTAGGGAAATGGAATAATCTCACAAATAAAATTTGGGAAAAATGATCATGTCATTTTTAAAATATGATTTCTACAAAACTCCCAAATAATCACAACACTCTTATTACAAATCACACCTCATAAAACTCAGTGTTTATTGTAAGTGTAATTGTTGTGTGTTCTCTAATGTTGAGGATTTTACAAACTCCAAGAGGTTGCATATTTTTACTAATTAATGAGGAATCAAAACGACACAATAAATATATAGCAACACTTAATTAAAGGAATAAGAAATGGTTAAGTGAATGCTCTTTTTGGGTTCCCTTGACATGTACGTAGCTAAACTTATTCATCAGAGACTAGTGAAAACAAGTTTGTATATGAGCTACAAGAACTTGTAAAGACAAAGGATTATGAGAAAAAACTGACTCTGAAAGAGACTTGTATTGAAAACATATCTTGTGGATGGAGATACCTCGATATGAATTGTAAGATTTCAAAAGAGTGTCATTATTTGTCAATGCAACATCTGTACATCTTTTCCTCCAACATAGATATGCATAAATAGAGAACTAAAAAGGAATTTTTACCAATTATCACTTTTTCTTCTATATAATGCAAAACTCTAGAACTAAACAAGTTTGAAGTTCCTAAATGAATCTCAAGTCAATTAGTTCAGTTGCAGATAACTTCATAGGTTAATCAGATTTATTTTCCTTAAGTTTCACTTTTCTAATTCTCTATTCGAAGTAGTCTTATCAATTTTATGAATAAAATTTCTATCCAGTCTAAAGGTTATTCATCAGGATTAGTTTCAAAACCAACCAAACCATTAAACAATTATAAACAAACCATGATTTTATTCTATGGTCATAGCATCCAACTACCCAAACCCACCAAAATTACTATATTTCTATTTCATTACTAAAGCATACAAATGTCAAAGAATGAAGCAATTAACCACCACAACTTGAAACCTCACAAACTAACAACCTATTTGAAGGAATAGCATCACTAAAGCGTTTAAATGAACACATACAGTGCAAATGCAGATGATATAAAACAAGATTTAACCAAAATGATCCCAACATAAGACAAATCAATGAAACCTGCACAGATAACATATGTCCTAAGACCTTATTGCCTCAACACTCACTAAAAGAAAAATGTTAAATAGCGACCGATGTTAGTAACCATACACCATTGGTAGCTATTTAGCGACCAATTTTATGACCATAACATAAGTCGGTTGCTTTTTAAAGATTTGTAATAATTGCGACCAAATTAGCGACCGCCACACCTCGGTCACAATGGATTTACCATATTCCGTCGTTGGCGATTTTATTTATTTTTTAAAAAAAGTGATTGCATTTGCGACCGACCAATGTTGACGCTAACTTAAAGAAAAAAACCTTAGTGACGTTTTCTGTGACCGCATTAGGCACCGTTTAATTTGGGAATGTTAGCGACCGAATTTAAGGTAGTCGTTAATATTTAATTAGGGAATTTTTTTTTTTCCAGAAATGACATGGTTTATGTTTTTTTTAAAGTAAAATTTAGAAAAATAAAATGAAAACCCTAACTCCCTAATTCTCTTCTTCGATAAACAAACAAAGGGAGACTACGCCACTCCTTACACCTCCACACAAAGCCATCGTCACCGCGCCTCTAGCCACCACAACCATGCTTTGTTGCTCTCTTTCCCGTTCGTTGTTTGTTGTTGGGCTGTTCGTTGTGGTTTGTTGCAGCTGGAGTTTGAATTGTTGTTGCCGAGTAGAAGAACTCACAAGGGTGTTCATTGCTCGCTGCTGTTTGTTGCTTGCTTCTGGAATCAATTTGTTTTTTCCGAGTCTTTGGTATTCCCTTGTTCTTCTTGGTTGTTTATGAAATTATCCATTTGTTTATGTAACCCTAGAATTGAAGATCTGTCTCCTTGCTTTGATTTGAGTTCATGCTACAATGTGGGAGTGTTAATAGACTTTTACTTTGATATTTTTTTAAAAAAATCTTAGTCAGTACCTTTTTCAGTACCATTTTTTTGCATTTTAATTATAACATCCACTTTTGCTTTTATACATTTACATCTTTGGATGCTACATTTTGGACATCATATAGCTTTGAATTTTAAGCATGACATGTTCTTGGACAACATCAATTTTGGTTGCTTGAATTTATTCTAATGTTGTGAATGGTTGCTAATTTGTGACTATAATTTATTAGGTGCTAATTTTGTGGAATAGTTTGGAATTAACTTGTCCTTGCTAAGTAATGGATATTCCCGAGAATAGAAAATGGATAGACAACAGAAAGGATTGAAATATAAGGCTTAGAAAGGAGTTTGTAGATGGCGTCAATGAATTCATTCAATTTGCAACAAGTCAGGAGAACTTTGGAACTTACTTAAAATTGAGGTGTCCGTGTAAGAAGTGTGGTTGTAGACAATTTCATGATGTTGGTGATGTTATGGTACATTTGTACGAGCGGGGATTCATGGATCATTGCTACTATTGGACCAATCACGGTGAAGTAAGGTCGCCGTATCCCCCTATTGTGATGCCAGAATCGTATTACGACGTTGGTGAGAAAATTGATGAGTTCAATTCTTTTGAGCAGATGATCATGGATCATGTTGGGCCCTCAATTGGAGAAACATTGCAACTAGAGGACACAGAAGAAGAACACCATTTAGAAGAAGATCCAAATCCAGATGCCCAAAAATTTTATGACATGTTGAAATCAGCACAAGCTTCATTGTGGGATCGATGTGAAAATTACTCGGTGCTATCAACTGCACTGGTTGCTTTGAATATGAAATCTGATTATAATATGTTAGAAGGCTTCTTTAATCGCATGGTTGAATTTATTCAAGATGCTTTGTCAAGTGGTAACTGAATGGTTTCAAATATTTATCGTGCCAAGAAGTCAGATGCATCATTGGATTTGGGATGTGTTAAAATTGATTGTTGCGAAGATGGGTGCATGTTATACTGGAATGATGATGTAGATGAGAGTGTCACTAATTGCAAACATTGCGGTAAGTATCAGTATCAGATTGTCAAAAGAAGAGGGAAACTATAAAAGACGACCAATAAAAAAATGTGGTACTTCCCTATTACACCAAGACTTCAACGGTTGTACTCTTCAATAGCTACTGCTTCTCACATGAGATGGCACCGTGAGAGTCTAAGGGACACCAATGACTTGTGTCATCCATCAGATGGGAGAAGCTTCGAAACATTTTGATAGGATATATCCAGAACTTTTTCAAGATCCTCAAAATGTCCGGCTTAGGTTATGTTCAGATGGGTTCATCCCTTTCAACCAATATGGTAAAAGTTACTCATGTTGGCCGGTCATTTTAACTCCTTATAATCTTCCACCCGGCATGTGCATGAAGAGAAAATTTATGTTCTTAACTATCCTTATTTTGGGTGAGCGCAACCCCAAAGCTAAGATTGATGTCTATATGCAGCCACTGATAGAAGAATTGAAGAACTTGTGGAATGACAATGTTCTTACGTATTACATTTCACTTAAGCAAAATTTCTTGATGGAGGCAACTTTGATGTGGACAATAAATGACTTTCCAGCTTATGGGATGTTGTCGGGATGGTCGACTGTCGGTAGGCTTGCTTGCCCAATATTTATGGATAAATCAAATGCATTCTATTTAGATCACAGTCAAAAGAACACTTGGTTTAACCGTCACTGCCAATTCCTTCCAGAAGATCACCCTTATAAGAGGAATAAAAATGCTTTCCGACGACGTACTGTCGAGGACTCTTCCCCTCCTCCACGTTGGTTTGGAGATGAGATTTGGCACCAGATTTCACATTTTCCTTTCATATGGGAATTTGAAGGAAACAACATACCTGGTTATGGGGAAAATCATAATTGGACGAAAAAAGGTATATTTTGGAAGTTGCCATATTAGAGAACACATATCTTGCGCCATAACATAGATGTGATGCATACGGAGAGAAATGTGTTTATTAATATGTTTGACACCATTATGGATATCAAAGGTAAGACGAAGGATACAAACAAATCTAGATTATACATAGTAGAAAGATGTAAAAGAAAGGATCTTGAGTTAAAAGACATTTGGGGTGACAAGTTGATAAAGCCAACGGCAAAATATGTGTTTAGCAAACCGCAAAGGTTGGCGGTCTGTGAGTGGGTTAAACAACTTATGCTGCGAATTTGGCTAGATGTGTTGACATGAAAGAAGTAAGAATAATGGGAATGAAAATCCATGCCTATCATGTATTCGTGCAACGGTTGCTTCCCATTGCATTCGGTTCGTTGTCGAAGGATATTTAGAAGCCGCTTGTTGAATTGAACCGCTTTTTTAGGGAATTAACATCAATAACTTTAAGAGTCGATCAATTGAAAGAAATGGAAAATGCTATTCCAATCTTATTATGCAAGTTAGAACAAATATTCCCCCTGTCTTTCTTCGATTCAATGGAACATCTTCCAATTCACTTGCCTTACAAAGCACTAGTTGGTGGACCAGTTCAGTATTGGTGGATGTATCCATTTAAAAGGTATGTATATGTTTTAAAACATGCCTGACTTTAGAATTTTTCTTAATAAGGTTTTTACGCTCCCTAAAAGAAAAGGTTAATAAAAAATCTAGGATTGAGGGATCTATCTGTGAAGCTTACTTACTTGAAGAGACTTCTACTTTTGGTTCCTTCTACTATCCATCAAAAATTGAGACAAGAAGAACTAAGGTGCCATGCAACTTTAATGGCGGTGAAGGTGGTTCCTCTAATCCTCAAATTTCAATTTTTAACTACCCTGGTCGCGGAAGTGGCAAGTGGGTTGAAGATTTTTTAGACGAACATGATATCAAAACACCTCACTTGTACGTTCTCCAGAACATACATGAAGTGGAGCCTTACATAGAGTAAGTTGGCTTATACACGTCAAAGTTTGGAATGCAATTAAATTTGATGTCAATATTTTATTTCAAACATTTGTGTTATCCTATAGAATTTATGTTGACTTGTTGTGAGAATTGGAACCAAATAGTTCAGAATATCAAATTCAGAAAGGCGCTAGATTGAATATTTTTTATGTTTTAAGTTAAAATTTTAATCCTAATTTATATAATTTAAATTTTATAATGTAGATTCTACATCCTGAAAATAACATTGAAGATCCATTATTGATTGCATTAGCACAAGGTCCATATAATTTGGTGCGTCGGTGTCCCACTTACTTCATAAACAGGTACAAATTCCAAACCTGAGCTTGGAGTGAATGCATGTCAACTTCTAATTACGGCGTACATGTAAGAGGCATTGATAGTCAACTAGAAGATGACTTTTGTGGGATATTGATTAATATCTTCGAAGTGAAGTACTCTGGGCAGCCGGTTAAAAAATTGGTTCTATTCAAGTGTGATTGGTTTTAAGACATATATAAGTACAAATATGAATGTATTAGAGGAATTATTGCTTTTTCTATTTATTACTTTGTTTTGTTTGAAGACTCTGGAACTTGATAAAGAGCCTACTCTCTTTGACATCATGGGCAAGACAGAGAAAAATAAAGAAGGAAATTGGGTGGATGAGAAGGCTAAACAGCTAGCAGTAAGTATTTAATCATATTTACTTAGATTATTTGAGTAACTCTTATATTCTTATTTACTTAGTTTTCTTTCCTTATGTTTCTTAGGATTTGCACACTCAACATAGAGACAAGGCCTCTGAATCTCGACCTTTGTATGTCGAATTGGATGTTGACGCCTCTATTGCCGATGACAACTCTATATACTTAGACGTTGTTGGTGGTCGCAACAAGAAGGGCCATGTGTATGGGTTAGGGTAGCTTGATGATGAGTACGTGGCTTCTTACACCCAGTCAAGTTCTCAAGCCAACTCATCATCAACTCTTGACTATGAAGCGATGATTGATTCCTTTAATGAAAAGCTAGCTGAAAATGATCTCAAGGTTGGCCATATTAACAAAGAAATGGCGGGGAAGGATCGCAAGATTGATCAAATTAACAATGAGCAGGTTGAAAAAGATCGAAAAATTGATCAATTTGGTATTGAGCACAAAGAGACACAAGGGCTTGTACAACAACTCATGCAGTGTGTTGGCATGCCAAGATCCTCTTCTACCACTACTCAACAATCTCTTGATCCGACCCCACGCGATAATGAGGACCCATTGGAGGATGATTTAGACCTTACTTAGTGATGTTGTATCATGATAGATTTATTTTGTGATGTTTTTTTTGGATTTAGACTCTTAGCTTATTCTCTATTTTGACTACTTTTTATGGTACTTTAATTTCATGTTTTCTAGCATAATTTAACTCTTGGATATTATATTTTTTGAAAACTTTTAGTTTTCATTTTGATTAAATTATGTATTGAGATTCTAATTATAAATTTTAGTTATTCATGTGGTTTCATAATTTGTTGGTTGTTGTGATTGGTTGTTTGTATGCATATTTATAGATTTTGTATTTTGGGTTGTTTAAAAAAATAAGAAAACAAAATTTGCATGCAATCTAAACTAGCGACCGAAATATTTAGTCGCTAATTCAATCACAACAAACATAAGAGATTTGGCCACAATCTTATTCTGTCACCACTTTAGTGATCAATATTAGCGACCGAAATAGTGACCACCTTAAGGCCGTCGCAACCATTTGTCACCAATTGTGAAAAATGGTCACCAAATTAGCCTCCGAAACATTTACTATCCGTGGCTGATGATTTCATTCGCCAAGTAGCGATCGGACGCATTTTCAATCGCTAAAAATTTAGCAACCAGGATTTTGGCTATAGAATTATGGCAGTCGCTAATTTGGTCGTTGATTAAGTTAACGACTGAAAATGCTTGTTTGACGACCGAATTTGGTGGTAGCTTATTAGAGATTTTCTAGTAGTGACTTGAACATGTGCTAAAACAAAGGCTTAACCAAAACATAATTTTCAAATTAAATATAATCAAGCTTTGAAACAAAACTCATTGTTCAAATAAAGAGGTTCTAACACAATTTCAAATATGTATTTTTCATTTTTGAAAAACAAGAATGCACTTCTTCAACACCCTTTTGTGTTCCAAAGCATAAATGACTACACGATTCTTAATCAGATTGTATGATTGTAAATTACTATTGTAAATTACTAACATGCATGAATTAAAATAATCATAATAGATAATGTAACACCAAAATTCATTTGTATATATGAATTAAAATGTTTCTAAATGTTATCTATACTATGTGATGTAGAACATAATCCATTGTCCAAACTCTGAACAATATAAATGGAAATAATTAAGACAACAAAATAAGGAACAACACACAACTAGTTATTCCATAACTAGAAATAGTCATACATCAGTTAACCAATTTAAGTTAAGAATGTGGCACACATAAGTAATAATAAACAATAAAAATAATCCTATATTTTTGCCAGTTCATTGCAACCCAAAATCATGTAGAAAAAAAAACTTATTAAAATTGTAAAAGTATTTGATTCTATGCACTTCTCATTTCCATGTCAAGATTCATACCCGACAATCATTTCCAAAAAAGATAACTAGCATTTTAATAAAATAATTAGTATTTATGTAGCATGTAAACTAATAAAAATAAAAAGATAACAAAACAAAAAATAACAAATAAATATGCTAATACTTACAAGCATTGCTAGCCTCACTAGGCCAAAAAAGGCCTATGGCAGCGGTTCCCAACCACTGTTAATTGACCCGCTGCCATAGGTATAATGACCTTTAGCGGTGGTTCCCAACCGCTGGCAAAAGCCTTTTTTCCTTTGGCACCAATCAACCTATAACAGCGGTTCTACTTAGGAACCGCTGCTATAGGGTTTTTGTTAAGAAAAAAATATCATTTTTTTCTATTACAATGTGATCATAAAGAGTGTTGCGAGATTCGAACTCGCTAATTCTCATATCCAAAGTGAGAATCATACCATTAAACACCCAATGATAAAAATTAAACCAACAAAACTTTATGGTTTTATCATGAATTCATTACGGGCTAGCTATATAAACTAAAGTGAATGATATCATAATACAAGATACTTACAAGCTAAGAGGTATACATGCTTGAAGAACTACTTACAAGCAAATTAAGGAGCAACAAAACTTACCCTTTCAAAAATGAATCCTGGACCAACTACTTTAGAGAAAGTAGTAAGGCATTTCATAGCATGTGCACGCGTGTTAATATCTACTATGCATTCACTTAGTCCTATCAAATTAAAGTTAAAAATAGGAATAAATACAAGGTAGCAAATTAGAAAATGAGACATTCATAAGATATGGGAAAACTTGAAGAATTAGAGTAAGTGATATCCTACTAACAATGTAGATATTTTGCATTAATATACCAAAATTAAGTACTTAAAAAAAATTTAACAAGAAAAACTAATTGATAAGTGAGAGAATAAGTAGTTTACCAAAAGGGAAGCACCAGCCCTCTGATGATACCGCAGAAGCAAAATAAATACTTGATTTTCAATGAGAGTTGTAAGAGAATCTAAAATTGAAGATCCTGGAACATCTTGAAAGCATTGTCAATGAGGAAAAACAAGATATTTAGATAAATTTATGCCACAACAGAAAAATCAAAACATAAAAGCAGCCAAGAAGAAGAGAAACAAAAAGAGATGTGCTTCCTTTTTCGTCTCACATTTAAATTTTCAATTTTTATTTTTTATCCATCTAGCAATGGGCATAGGATATTTTTACCTCCAGCATCACATCTGAGAATGATATAACCTCCTTTGTCTCTTCCGCAGATAGCTATACAAATACAATTCATAAATAAAATTAATAGGACAAATCAAATTGTATTACTCATATAAGTAAAAACTCAAATATACCTTATATCAGTAATGAACCCAAATGTTACTTATGTTGGAGTTTGCACATACAATGATAGAATGATACAACTCTATCAACCTTGAACAGACCAGCACATAGGCAAAATTAGAACTATGCAGAATTAATCCTATCAACAGAGTAACCAGAGCAACTAGCTAATTAGAACTATGCAGAATTAATCTTATCAACCGTTAGCTAATTTAAGGAGACAAAGTAACTAGAGCAGCTAGCCAATTTAACCATGAATGTGGGCCTTGCATTAAGGTTTACCAATAAAACTTGATCACAAGTAAACAAAACTTACAAAGAATGGTAAATTTCTGGAGTCACCATATTCTATAAATTTTGCAAGCCATTCGGTTATCTGCCAAAAATAAAACAGAAAATATCTTAAAACAGATGTGCATTACATCTACATCATTGTAGATAAGTAATTTTAAATTTCTTATAGCATAAATGATATTTCACAAAAAATATGATGATAATACATTGAAGTTACAAAATGGCAATCAAAGAAAGGATCTTGCATAGCAACACTTCTCACTATGAAAATTTCAATGTAAGCAAACCTGTGAAACATCAACTGTGCCCTTGTACCTAGCTACAAACTGGCCAGCCTGATTAGAATCATTCATAGATGTGACCACATCAGAAAGCTAGAAAGCAATAGGTAAATATGTGGGAAAGGTTATTTTGGCAAGAACTATGAAAAATGTTTGTACTAAACAATATTAAAAGAATTTAATCATGGAGACCACAACTTTTAGCAAGTACTTGTAAAGTAACTACCAAATTTGACTATCGAACCAGAGTCATAATCAATCACATAACAAAGAATTATCGATGGGCAGGAATATAGCTGTCACTTTTAAAATTGCTTATGCTGTGGACTCTTGTTGTTTCATCATAGCAAGGACATTATGCATCTACAATGTATAGCGAACCATAACCAATTTAAAGTAAAAAAGCAAAGAAAACTGAACCACAACAGCGACAAAGTAAAACTTCCAAAAATCGTACGCTTTACTAATTTATGGCCAATCATTTTGACAAAATTCACCCAAAATAAAAGGCAAACCTATATCTGTTGAGATCAATCACCACAACTGCTTCAAAACTCCTAAAAGACTTGTTTCTATAAATAAACTGTGCTAAATGCATTTTCTATTTTCACTAAAAAAATTGAGATATAACCCTTAGAGAAAATCTGTGTCAAAGGCATAGCAATCCATAATTACTACCATGTGCTTATAAATTCAGAAAGAGAAAAGAATCCAAATTTTCAGGAAGAATTCAAAGATGAGAAGTGAAGATTACACCCACAAATGACCCTAGACCAAGAAAACATCAACAAATGACCTCAAAGTGCAAGATTCCATAAGCCATGACTTTGATAAGAGGGATATGCCACCAGATAGTACAAAAACAATAAAATTCATGAAATCCAAAATTTAGGTCTTGAATAATTCAAGCTTTATGACAAATGCGCAAAGAAAAATGGATACATGGCAAGGCTTGAGGATCATCACACAATAGCAAACCAGAAATATTAAAGAAATAAAAGATAGAAATGAGAAGAAGAAGAAGCTCATAGAAGGTGGTGAGTGACGTCACCGTGGGTCGCAGCAAAATGGGGTGCTCGCAAACTCGAAGAGTAGCTTACGTCGCTTGACCTACTCTCTGCTCAGAATTTGAGAGAAGCTCACAATTGTGCCCGTCTTTCTCTCCAGTTCCTCAATCTTGTGCCCAACCTTCAAGAACAAAGGGATTCCAGTAAACCCTAATGGAGAGGAGACAAATTTGGGGTTAGGGTTAGTTAGGGGATTTGTGAAGAGGAAACATAGAGAGCTTCAGAGAGAAGAGGAGGTTCAGGGAGGAGGTGAAGGAGCGAAGGTGAACATTGATGGAGGAGAAGGAGCAAAGGTGAACATTGACGGAGGAGAAGGAGGGAGATCGAGGGAGGATGCGTGTTCCTTCAGCCTTCAGGGCTTTCTTTTTTTTTAATATATTTTTGTTTTATCAAATACCAGCGTTCTAGCAAGGCACAACTGGTATAAGGGATAAGTGTTCTTCTTTTTTTTTTTTTAATTGAAGCCTATGGCAGCAGTTCTAAAAAGTAACCGCTGATAAACGGCATTAAAAAAAACAAAATAATGTATGCCAACGGGTAGACACGAAACCGCTGGCATAGAGTTCGTTGGCATATTCAAAATCTGGTGTAGTGCCTATTTGTTTAGCTCGACTAGTTCAAAACACATAATAGAAGAAACTTTGGTAACATCATCGTACATGCTGAAATCCACTAAGATATGATCTATCAGTTCAACCTATAACAATATAGTTACAATTTAGAGATTGTAGATTAGGATAATTGTATAACATAAAGAAAAAAAATATTCATACTACATTTTTTAAGTTTTTTCCTTGGTGTCTTCTAAGTCATAAGACAATAAATCAAGACAAACCAATTGCCGGTTATTCAACTCAACGAACATCCAAAACCAATACTTATTATTGGGACAAAGAACTATCATATAATATACCGCAAATATACATAAGTTTATAGCTAAATTTGAGGATCAATCAAAACAAACGAAACACAATAAAAAATCTTCCCCATAAATGATTGATGATAGAAATTCCTAAGGGTATTAGCATCTTGTATGTTGTTGTGGGAATATTGTTGCACCAAAAGAAATTTTATTCATCACAATTTCATTCTTCTTATTCTTAATTTTGTTTCTTTAAAATTTGTCACCGGTATATATATATATATATATATATATATATATATATGGGTTAGGATCAAATGACACCAATTGGTTTGACACCAATTCTTACACCAATCAATAACGATATATTGAAAAAAAATTCATCAAACCTACCGTTAGACTGAAACTACTTATTGTATAGATCATGTGTACAAAAATTCACACCAATCAAAGATCTTTTAATACTCCATCAACACACTTTTTATTTTCACGATTTTTAAAACTATATTTTACGTTAATTTTTTAGTACATTGATGTAGTCGTAAACGATCTCGGATTGATGTCAAATTTTATACACATGATGTATATGATAAGTAGTTTTAATCCAACGGTAGGCTTTGTGAAAAAAATCTTCGATCTATCGTTATTGATTGGTGTAAGAATTGGTGTCAAACTAATTTGTGTCATTTGATCCTAACCAGGGTTAGGATCAAATGACACCAATTAGTTTGACACCAATTCTTACACCAATCAATAACGATATATCGAAAAAAAATTTCATGAAACCTACCGTTGGATTGAAACTACTTATTGTATAGATCATGTGTACAAAAATTCACACCAATCAAAGATCTTTTAATACTCCATCAACACACTTTTTATTTTCACGATTTTTAAAACTATATTTTACGTTAATTTTTTAGTACATTGATGTTGCTTACTAATATGGTTTTAGTAATTATATATATATGGTTTTTTCTTTTTCCTGTTGCTTACTAATAACACTGAAGGCAAGAAACCAACATATTAGTGGTTATGAACTTCCTTAATTTTCATGCAAATTGTGTATATGCTGTTAGTAATTAAAAACTCGAAGACAATCTTTAAATAAAAAAGGTACATGTTCAGGTTCCCTTACAATTAAGTCAACTTTTCCATTTGGTACTATTCTCTTAAATGAAAGCATTGTTGCAAAAAAATGACGTGACTCTGCTATCATCTCACCACTAATCAAATAGATCATAATTAATTACCAATTTAAATTAATAACATTAACAAATTAAAAAATCATAGTATACGAATGGGAAAAATTGTTTCTATCAACTGAGAGTTAAATAAATTCAAATTAAATATGTTTTAAATACGTAAACAATTACCACTTTAACTTAATAACAATAGGTGTACTCACTTCACGTGCTTGATACTTAACTATAAGAGGCTCTTTTTTAATAGGGATCAATCCTTTAGGGTTCATGTAATGGGATATCAGCTTTCCATTACTCGGTTTTAAAGTGTTGTTCAAATTATTATTTGTGACATCAAATAAAATTTTTGTTAACTGAGTGGTTCCTCAGAGTACTAGCTTCTAACTTGAGTAATCGTGCCACAAAATCAATTGAAATCTTACGTACAAAATTTTGAACCTCGATAATAGCTGCTTCATTGACCTCCATCCAAGATATTAACCCCTATATTGAAAATAAGTAATGTACACTTAATGTAGAAACTCGATTAAAGAAATGTGTATCATAAATCAGCTTGCAAAAGTACATGAATGCAATTTAAAACCAATAAAAAAAAAACAAATAGCAAAAATCAAAGTTCCTCGAGAGATAATTGTTTACAACACAAAAACTCATTGCACCTCTTGTAACTTAAGTGTTAATTGATGTCCCTCCAAGACAAATTTTTGCCACTCATGACATCAGGTAGGCAAAACTATGTCCCAAACACTGAAAGCAATAAGAACAATATTTACTGAAGACTTCATCATATTAATGACTATAGTAATGTATAACCACCAAAATTCTTGGAGCCTGAAAACTAATAATAAAAGATAACTAGTTTTCCTTCTTGTATGTTTACACAAAAATAATGGTTAAATATGTTATGACAACACTTGAACATATGCATAAACAAAAGCTTAACCAAAACATAATATTCAAATATAATATAACCAAGGCATAAACCAAACCAAGGTCAGAAACAAAACACATGGTTCAAACTAATCAAAATCTAGACATAAACCAAGCCAAGCTTTGAAACAAAACCCATTGTTCAAATAAAAAGATTTTAACACAATTCCAAATATGTATTTTTTTAAAAAAAAAAACATTTTTTTCAACACCCTTTTGTGTTCCAAAGCATTAACGGCTACACGATTCTTAATAACATTGTATGATCATAACACAACGTTCAAAGCTATCTTCATTCTAGTTCATTCATTCACTTGAAAATAATTAATATTTTAAATTACTAACATACATGAATTAAAATAATCATCTTAGATGATGTTACACAAAAATCCATTTGTATATATGAATTAAAAATTTCCAAAATGTTATCTATACTATGTCATGTAGAACCTACTCCATTGTCTAAACTCTTTGCACAATATATATAGAAAAAATTAAGCCAAAAAAATAAAAAACAACAAAGAACAAATTATTCTCTAAATATAGATAGCTATTTCATGACAAAACCAATTTATGTTAAGAATGTGACAAACACATAAGTAATAACAAACAATGATAATAATCCATAATATATTATTGTCAGTTCATTGCAAACCCAATCTCAAAACCAAAAACAAGTAGAAAAAAATACTTAATGAGATTGTAAAAGTATTGGCTTCTATGCATTTCTCATATCTAGGTTAAGGCCCATACTCCACAAAAATTCCAAAAAAAAGATAACAAGCATGTTAATAAAATAATTAGTATTTATGTAGCGTGTAAATGAATAAATACAGATAACAAAATAAAAAATAACAAATAAATAAGCTAATACTTACAAGCATTGCCAACCAAATTGTTTAGCTCGTCTATTTCAAAACTCATAATAGACGGAACTTTGGTAACATCGTCGTACAAGTTGAGATCCAACAAGATATGATGTAGCATCTCATCCAAAAACAACATAATTACAATTTAGTGATTGTAGATTAAGAAAATTTTATAACAAAAAAAAAAATCATACCACATTGTTGATGATTTTTCTCTAAGTGTCTTCTGAGTTGTAAGGCAACAAATCAAGACAAACCAATTGTTGCTTATTTAAGTCAATGAGCAGCCGAATCCAACACTTATTATCAAGGTTGAATGTGATAAAAAGCTATGATACAATGTACAACAAATATACATAAGTGTATAACTAAATTAAAGAATCAATCAAAATAAACTAAACAAGACAAAAATCCTTTTCACCCTTTTCACAAAAATCAAAAAAGAAAATAAAAATACCTCTGATGATTACAATAATTAATCTTTCCAATAAATTTGATAGAAATTCCTATGGATGAGAGCATTTTGCATGTTGTTTTGGGCATATTGCTACAGAAAAAAACTTTTATTCATCACAACTTTATTATTTTTTTATTATTTTCATTTCTCTTAAATTAGTCACCAGTATAAATATATATCTATATATATTTATATAATTTTATAAAGATAATTATGTTATTTTGTGTTTCTTATTGCTTTCTAATAACATTGAAGGCAAGATATTGACATATTGGTTGTTATGAACTATCTTAATCTGTATGCAAACTATGTATATGTTGTTAGTGATTATAAACACAATGACAACCTTTAAATCAAAGAAAGGTGCGTATTTAAATTCCCTTAAAACTATGCCAGCTTTTTCATTTGACGCAGAATTCCCTTAAATGAAAGCCTTGTTGCAGAAAAATGATTGGACTCTGCTAACATCTCACCTCTAACCAATTAAATCAAAATATAGGAACCAGAAAAATTGTTTCTACCAACTGAAAGATAAACAAATTCAAAATAAATAAGTTTTAAATACGTAAATAAATACTATTTTAACTTAGTAACAATATATGTACTCACTTCACGTGCTTGATGTTAAAGTATAGGAGGCTCATTTTTAATAGGGAGCAATCCTTTAAGGTTCATGTAATGAAATATTAGCTTTCTATTACTTAATTTTAAAGTGTTGTTTAAATTACAATTTGGGATCTCAAATATAATTTTCGTTAATTGAGTGGTTCCTCAGAATACTAGCTTCTAGTCTAAGTAATTGTGCCATAAAATAATTAGTATCTTACATACAACTTTTTAAACTTCCGTAATAGTTGCTACATTTGCCTCTATCTGGAATGTTAACTCCTACATTCAAAATAAGTAATATACACTTAATGTAGAGACTCGATTAAAGAAATGTTTATCATAAATCAGCTTGTATAAGTATATGATTGCAACTGGGTTTGTGACATATATATATATATAATCTTATAATGATAATTATATTTTTTGTGTTTTTTATTACTTAACGATAACACTAAAGGTAAGAACCAAACATATTAGTTGTTAGGAACTATCTTAATATGTTTGCAAATTATATATAGGCCAAATTAATAATTTCTTCCTCTGAGTAATAAAAGTTTCAATTTCGTTCTTTAAGCCCTTTCCGTCAAACAAAAAAGTCCTTTTTGTTAGTTGTCACCAACAACATTACTAACGTTGCTAATATGGAATATTACAACGGTAAAAAACGCCGACATGGAAAAACAAAAAAGAAATAAAAGAAAATCTAGTGATTTATAAGATTGAGGGATTCAATTTGGGGATTTAGGGTTTATTTCAACCCCAAATCCCATCTTCATAACATATTCAAAACAAGGAAAGATCCATAACATATTCATCATAAGCAAAGATCCATCATTTTATTCTTCAAAACATACCAATAGACTTAAGTTCCTAATTTTCATATACCAAAGTAGCCAAAATAACAATGTACTTAGAGAAGCATACAATGAGAAGCCTATATGGCACACAACATAAGAAGCAAACTGCCATATCAAAAAAAAAGAAGCCAAGTGTAGGCTCATTTGGGTAGTGGTGCTGCTTGTGAAGATTTCCTTTTCCTAGAACAAGCAGTAGCCATAAAAGATGCAACTCGAGGAGCTTGAGATGTTGCAGTTGGAGGAATCTGAGATGTTGAATTTGAAGTAGCCTGAGAAGTTGGTTCACTTATAGGAGCCTGAGATGCTGTTGTAGATGCAACTATAGGACAAAATTGAATGTTAGTTGAAAACTTTGAGGATCATATTGAAACCTATCACAAAACTTAGAGGACAAACTTGAAACCTTTCATAAAACTTAAAGGACCAAACTGAATACTATATTTACCTTGGGTAGCTAAATTTCGAGTAGTTTTTGAAGGCCTTCTTGTGGGCAACTTTTTTGGCCTTGATGGTGCCTCAGTAGATGCTATCTCAGTAGGTATGTTGTTGGTTCCCCAGTAGCTTCAATTGCTTCTATAGGTTGTTCATCTCTAGGAGGAACCTTGCAAGTTGTCTTGTTATGACCCTCAACACCACAATTCCTTCATTTAACCTTGTTACCCTTGCTTCCCAACCAAGTTCCATCTTTACTAACTTCTCCAGGCAACCCAGAAACCACTTGCCTCTTTTCTCATTGAACTTCGAAACCACACAAATAACTGCTCTCTCTCCTCAATCGCAGCTCGGAGGAAATCTAGTACCTCTATTCAATCGTCTCCTACCAGCACTTGAAGAACAATGGGACACAAATGCTGCGAATTAAGATGACGATGGGATTTTGGGATGAATTAAACCCTAAATCCCCAAATTGAATCTCTCAATCTTATAAATCATTAGATTTTCTTTTATTTATTTTTTTGTTTTTCCATGTCAGTGTTATTTACCGTTGTAATATGTCATGTCAGCATAGTTAGTAACGTTGTTAGTGGCAACTAACAGAAAGGACTTATTTGTTTGACAGAAAGGACTTAGAGGACGAAGTTGAAACTTTTATTACTTAGGGCTCGAAATTGAAAAAAAATAAGTTAGAGGACAAAATTACTAAGTTGACCTTATGTATATGATGTTAGTGATTAAAAACTCAATGACAACCTTTAAATGAAAAAAAGGTGGATATTCAAGTTCCCTTTCAACAAAGTTAACTTTTCCATTTGGCGCTAGTCCCTTAAATGAAAGCCTTGTTACAGAAAAATGACTAGACTCTGCTATCATCTCACCGCTAACCAATTTGATCATAATTAATTTCCAATTTAAATTAATAACATTAACAAATTACAGGATCATAATATAGGAACGAGAAAAATTGTTTCTACCAATTGAAAGTTAAATAAATTCAAATCAACTAAGTTTTAAATATGTTAATAAATAGGCTAAAATGCACTTTTGGTACTTTATGTTTTCCAAAAATTCTACTTTGGTCCTTTTTGTTTTTTTTGAAGCAAACTTGGACCCTACGTTTATTTTTTTTGGACCGAACTAAGACTTTTGTCACAAATCCATCCTACGTGGACTAACAGAGCACAAACGGCGTTAAATATTATTTGGGCTAAAATGCACTTTTGGGACTTTATGTTTTTCAAAAGTTCTACTTTGGTCCTTTTTGTTTTTTTAAGCAAACTTGGACCTTACGTTTTTTTTGGATCATCATTGGTCCAATGACAAAATCCGTTACTCCTAATCCTCTGCTACTCCCAAGCCTCTTTTGTAACATGAAATTTCTTTTTCAATTGATTAATATTATTAAAAAAAATCCAATTGAACATTGGAATAGATCTATTGGGGTTAGGGTTTACAAAAGCCCCAAATTGCAATCTTCGTCTAATTTTGATACATACTCCTTCTAATTCTTCAATTGTTTGTTGTAATTGTTCAATTACAGCACTTCGTCACCAGCCATGGCTTCTTCCTTGTCAAATGGAAATGGAAATGAAAACCCTAACAAACGTAATCAACCCTCACCCTTTTTCCTATCGTTGCGGTGAAAGGGCAATTTTGTGCATAGCCAACAAGGGGAGCCAATTCTGGATGCAACAACTATCGTTATAGTGAATGATGTGATTTCTTTGAGTGGGTTGAGTTTGATGTGAATGATGAAAGAAAATAGATACTTCTAAGACAGAGAAGAAGGATAGTGACTCTGCAATTGAACTTAAAGAAGTAGGGGAAGTGGAACAGAGTATTGATTGCATTGTTGATGATAAGTTTGTGTGTGAATGTGGTCTTTTTGATGTTGCTTCTGCTAGGTTGAAGAAAGACCAAACAACTTGGAATGTATTACGATAGAAGTGTTGATAAAGTAGTGTAGGAATTATGCACTAATACCAAATTAAAAACTCAAAACAAGTAGTATACACTTAATGTAAAAACTCAAAATAGAAATGTGTATCCTTAAAAACTTGCATAAGTACATCAATGCAACTGGGTTGAGGACTTTTAGTGTGTAATATATAACCTTTTAAAGTGCATAGCTACTTTAAATAAAATAAATGACTTCTAGTTATGAAAGAATAGGAAGGGAGATGAAGACTTATTATAGAAAAAAAATAATCTCTCTTCTCTATTTCTTTTCTCTCATCTTTTTCCACTCTATTTCTTACATAAGTAAGCCATGTTTCTAAAAATAGTGATATAAACTAATGAGGAGTTTCATCAAGTGAGTGTTGTTCATCAATGTTTTTGGGACATGTATTAGAGAATAAACCAGCAACGCAGTTTACAACCATTAAAAAGAAAAACAAACATAAAAAATCATATTTCTTAAAGAGATAAAATTTCACAACGCAAGAACTCCTTACAACTCTAGTGACATAAATAAGTGTTAATTAATGTCCCTCCAAGACACAAATTTCTGCCACTCATGACATCAGGTAAGCTAAACTATGTCCCAAACACTGAAAGAAACAAGAACAATATTGATTCGAGACTTCATCATATTAATGACTATAGTAATGTATAACCACCAAACATCTTGTGCTCTACTTAGGGAAGAGGGAAGGTGACAAATTAAACAACTTATACTTATTAATCAGATAGAACTGAGCTGAATGGAATTGTAAAAACTTAGATGCATATATCATCTTACTATATATAGAAAATGCTTGGAACCTGAAACCCAAAAGCAAAAGATAACTAATTTTCCTTGTTGTATGTTCATACCAAACTAATGTTTATATATGTTATCACAACACTTGAGCATATAAATAAAGGCTTAACAAAAACATTCTTCAGGTTTAATATAACCAAGGCATAAACCAAGCCAAGGTTAGGAATAAAACACATGGTTTAAATAAATCAAAACCTAGGCATGAAAAGGTTCTGACACAATTTCGAATATGTATATTTTTTTTTAAAAAAAAGAATGCACTTATTCAACACCTTTTTGTGTTCGAAAGCATTAATGACTACATGTTTCTTAATCAGATTGTATGGTCGTAACACAAGGTTCAAAGTTATTTTCATCCTAGTTCGTTGATTCACTTGAAAATAATTAATATTGTAAATTACTTGTAGGCATGAATTAAAATCATCACCTTAGATGATGTTACACCAAAATCCATTTGTATATATGAATTAAAATGTTCCAAAATGTTGCCTATACTGTGTCAAGTAGAAAATACTCTATTGTCCAAACTCTTTGCATAGTGTATATGGAAAAATTAAGCTAACAAAATAAAAAACAATAAAGAACAAATTATTTCTAAAATAGAAATAGTCATTCATCACAAAATCATTTTATGTTAATAATATGACAAACACAAAAGTAATAATAGACAATAATAATAATTCATAATATATTAGGGTTTTGCTAACCATTTCCCTTAAGGCAATGGATAAGATACCTATAAATAGAATTTTTTAATTAAAAAGTATAGCATTCAATGCTACAAGTACATCTTCATTAATTGTGACTTTTGTTAAAAATTTCTATTTATGGGTAGCTTATACATTGCCCTAAGGGCAATGATTAGCAAAACTTAATATATTATAGTCAATTCATTGCAAACCCAATCTCAAAACCAAAAACAAGTAGAAAAAATACTTATTGAGATTGTAAAAGTATTGGATTCTATGCACTTCTCATATCAACGTCAAGATCTATACTTCGCAATCGTTCCTAGGAAAGATAATTAGCATGTTAATAAAATAGTAATAGCATGTAAATGAATAAAAAACGATAACAAAACAAAAAATAAATAAATAAATATGCTAATACTTACCAGCATTGCCTTAAAGAAAACCTTGTTGCAGAAAAATAACTGGACTCTGCTAACATCTCACCACTAACCAATTAGATCATAATTAATTTTCAATTTAAATTAATAACATTAACAAATTACTAAATCATGATATAGGAACAGAAAAAATTGTTTCTACCAACTAAAAGTTAAATGAATTCAAGTTAACTAAGTTTTAAATACATAAATAAATATTATTTTAACTTGGTAACAATAGTTGTACTCACTTTACATATTTAACTGTAGGAAACTCTTTTTTAACGGGGATCAATCCTTTAGGTTTCAAGTAATAGGCTATCAATTTTCCATTACTTGATTTTAAAGTGTTGTTCGAATTACAATTTGTGACCTCAAATACAATTTTCATTCCTACTAAGTGGTTTCATAGAATACTAGCTTCTAACTTGAGTAGTTGCGCCACAAATTAATTGGTACCTTATGAACAACTTTTTGAACCTCCGTAATATCTGCTTCATTTGCCTCCATCTGAGATATTAACCCCTATATTCAAAATAAGTAGTATACACTTAATTTAGAAACTCGACAAAAGAAATGTGTATCATAAAAAGCTTGCATAAGTACATGAATGCAACTGGGTTGGTGACTTTTAGTGTGTAACATATAACCTTTTAAAGTGCATAGCAACTTTAAATAAAATAATTGCCTTTTAGTTGTGAGAGAATAGGAAGGGAGATGTAGACTTATTATAAAAATAATAATAATCCTTATTCTCTATTTCTTTTCTCTCATAATTTTTTCCACTCTATTTCTTACATAAGTTAGCCCTGTTTCTAAAAATAATGATATGAATTAGTGAAGAGTTTCGTCAAGTGAACATTGTTCATCAATGATTGTGGGATATGTTTTAAAGAAGAAACCAGCAACGTAGTTTATAATAACCAACTTAACAAAAACAAACAGAAAGAACCATAGTTCCTCAAAAGAAAAAAGTTCACAATGCAAGAACTCCTTGCACCTCTTGTGACTTAAGTAGTTAAGTGTTAACTGATGTCCCTCTAAGACACAAATTTTTTCCACAAGACATCAGGTAAGCTAAATTATATCCCAAAGATAGAAAGCAATTAGAACAATATTGATTGAAATAAATGGTTTGGTAAAATCTAAGTTAAATAGTGTGGTAAAAACTAAGATGCATATATTATCTTACTATATATACGAAATGCTTGGAACCTGAAAACTAAAAGTAAAAGATAACTAGTTTTACTTGTATGTTCGCACCAAAATAATGTTTATATATGGTATGACAGCACTTGAACATATGCATAAATAAAGGCTTAACCAAAACATAATCTTTAAATTTAATATCATCAAGGCATAAACCAAGCCAAAGTTTGAAACAAACACATTGTTCAAACTAGTTAAAACTTAGGCATAAACCAAGCCAAGCTTTGAAACAAAACTCATTGTTCAAATAAAAAGGTTCTAACACAATTTTAAATATGTATTTTTTTTAAAAAAAATGAATACTTTGACATTGGCTCTCTCTCGTTGGGTAATTACGAAGGCAAAAGAAACTCATTCAATTTAGCTACTCAAGTCTTCTATCCATCACATCCCTCAATCTAGCCGATGAAAGACAAAGATACTTAATAGTTGACTATCAAAGCCCCCTCTAAAAATAAAATATTGACTATCAATATCTTTCACCTTATGAATCTGCTTGGAGAATATTTGCTTTCGACGTATATCAAAAGGTGGCGAGCAGACATTGCATCTGCCAAATAAAAAATCGATTACATATCATAATCATTAGATGATTAATGATGTTGTTGACAAAAACTTGCACAAAATAACTATGTTTATGGTATGGATGGAAGCTAATCGTAAATATGAAGATGCACGCCAATTAGCATATGCTCACTTTTCAACAAAACTTGTTTGTTTATTTAAGCTGCAGTGAACTTTACTACCTTATACATCTATTGGCTTTTCAAAGAGGATGTTTCAATTTTCAAGATATAAGAACAATCAATGGAGTAATATACAGAACGTTTGAAGAAGCTTGCAATGCATAAGGGTTGCTTGTTGGTGACATAGAATTTGTTGACAGTATCAAAAATATTGCTATATTAGCTTCAAGTGTTTTCCTGCGCAGATTATTTGTCATCTTGATAATGTCAAATACTATGAGCAAACCTTATTATATTCAAGCAGAAACTTGGAAGTTACTTGCTGACGATATTTTGTATAGTAAAAGGAAACATAGTTGTACACCTACTAAGATTTTTTTTTCAAGCTTTTGGAAATAAATTTTTTTAAAAAAGTTTACAATTTTTTACTTTTTATTTTATTCTATGCATGAAGGATTAATCATTGCTAAAGATTTCTTTTAGATGTTATATTTGGCTAAAGTTGAGAAATTGCTACTTTTGAATGACAGAACTTTACTTGGAAAAAAAATGAAAGAACTTTGCAACATTATTTTGGAATGCCTAAGTGTCAAAAATCAATACTAAATGCATTCCAAAATCCTTTGTTAGTTCAACAGCTCAATTAAATAGAGATGAGTTGGCACAAGAACACTTGACGTTGTACTCCTCATTGAATGATGATCAACTTTATATATATGACAAAGTTATTAGTGCAACTGAATAAAAAGAGGAGGTTTCTTTTTTGTATACCGATATGGTGGTTATTAGGAATTCATGACTATATCCCTTTGATCATGGGTTCGAACAATGGAAGGTTCCAAATCTTGGAATATATGTAGATATATAATCTCAAGGTGATATGCCACTTAAGGGGGCGGCAGAAGTTATAATAACACTCTTAGGGGTTGTGATAGCTTCATGCTCGAAGTATTACAATGTTTTAGGTAACCTTGGAACAAGTCACATGATAGCATATTCTTATGGTAACTTATTATGATTGTTGAAGCTCTAAATCAGTCTATTGCCATTATTTTTCTGCATGCTTAATCATTATGAGCATTAAAAAAGCAATGCAAGAAGAACTTAATGTTTTAGAAAATTCTAGATCCTAGGACTTAGTTTATCATGCTTCTAATAAGGCACTGATAGGGTGTAAGTGGAAAACACGCTCTAATGGGACTATTGATCGTTATAAGGCTTATTTGTTGGCCAAAGGATTCTCATAGCAATATGGAATTGACTATGAAGAAATGTTTTCTCCTGTTGCTCGCCTTACTTTAGTTTGCACTCTTCTTGCCATTGCCACCTCACGAAAATAGAAGCTTAATCAAATGGATGTAAAGAATGTCTTCTTAAATGGTGACTTAGAGGAAGAAGTCTGCATGCGGCCGGCCACCCCCTGAATATCATTGTCCGCCTAATAAAGTTTTCATTTTCGTGAAGCTTTGAATGGTCTAAAGTAGACTTGAGCTTGGTTTTCTAAGTTTGGCTCTACTATTAACAAACTGGGATTTTCTTCCAAGTACTCATGATTTAGCTCTTTTCATCTATTAGACTGACAAAGGCTTTGTCCTCTTGCTTCCTTATGTTGATGACATGATCATTACAAGTGATCAAACAACATGAAGGATCTTGGAACTCTTAAATGATTTTTGGGTCTCGAAGTCGTCTCCTCAATAGATGGTCTGCTCCTATCCCAAGCTAAATATGCTTATGATCTCATCTCTAAGGCTAGCCTTACTAATAATCGTACTGGGCTTACTCCTCTCGAGCCTAACATTCGCTTTACTGCCATGAATGGTACTATGCTTGACAATCTCACTCACTACTGATAACATATAGGTAATTTGATCTATCTCACAGTAACGCATCTAGATATCGCTTATGTAGTTCACCTATTCAGTCAATTCATGTCTACCCCAAGCTCTACTCATTATGCTGCAGTGCTCCGCATTATTCGTTATATCAAGGGAACTTTATTTCAAGGACTTAATTTCTCTGCGAACTCTTCTTTGGTTCTTCAGAATGACCTTGATGTTGATTGGGGGAGATCCCACGGATAGATTATCTACCACTGGATATTGTATCTTTCTTGGGGACTCACTCATCTCTTGGAGGAGTATGAAATAAACATTCCTTGCGTGCTCTAGCACCAAGGCCGAAATGTTGAGCTCTTGTTGAGACTACTGTTGAGATTGTTTGGCTACGTTGGCTACTTGATGATATTGGTGTTTCTAAACTTTCTCTGGCTAACCTTAATTGTGACTATCAAATTGCCATTCAGATAATCATAATGATGTTTTCCATGAGCGTACGAAACACATAGAGATTGATTGCCACTTCACACGATGCCACATCACTCTTGTTGCTATTCGTCTTTTCTTCATTAGAAGCCATGATCAGCCTATTGACCTGTTCACCAAGCCTCATTCGCCTAAACGCTTTGAGAACTTGGTTTCTAAACTCAAGTTGGTCTCTTCCACATCCACTTGAATTTGAGGAATGATGTTAAGTTATATTTTTATATAATAAAATCAATTGTACTGAAAATGATACAATCATATATCTATGATTCTATTTGATATTAGGAATTATTTTAGAGATACTAATCATTATTTTAGAACCACATATCTCTATCACTTCTAGCTTGATGAAAACCCATATAAGTTAAAGCAAGACATAGTTTATGAAACCAGGACCTTGGAGCTTGTTTTAAGCCATAAAGTGGTTTATTTGATTTGCACACTTTGTCCTTCTATTGAGTATTGAAGCCTGGAGGTTGAGACATGTAAATTGTTTCACTAAGATCTCCATGCAAGAAGGCATTGTTAATGTCTACTTGATAGATTGGCCACTATTTTGAGAGAGCTAGAGTAAGAATAACTCTAACTGTGGTTGGTTTGATTACTGAACTGAGGGTCTCATTAAAATCAAGTGCTGCTCTCTGATGAAAACCTTTGGCAACTAATCTTGCCTTGTGTCTCTGAAATGTACCATCAGCATTATATTTTGTTTTGAAAATCCACTTGCAACCTATAAGTTTGCATCTTGATGGAGGATCAACCAGAGTCCATGTATTGTTCTTCAAAAGTGCATCATACTCATGTTGCATAGCTTGTAACCATTTAGGTTTTGACAAGGCTTCTTTAACTGTATGTGGTTCAATGGTAGGACAATAAGGGCCTAGAGTTCCAGCTACATAAGTCTTGGGTTTCAAAACTCCAGCTTTAGCTCTTATAATCATTGAGTGAGTGTTTGTTGGAACACTTGATGCTTCTGCTGCACTAGATTCACCTGCACTGGATATAGAAGGAGGAACAGACAAAACTAGACTATGCAAGGAAAATTAGAGTTAGTATTAGTATTAGGACAGAGATTATCACTAGGATGTTGGATATTTTGAGGTGAAGGTTTTGGACTTGTTATTGACAAGTGACTAAGGCATGGAGGTGAAATAGTGGGTTGATTAGAAATAAAAGGATTATTAGGAAGGTTATAAGGAAAAATGGACTCGTGGAAATTCACTTTTCTGGATACAAAACACTTACCAGAGGGAGAAAGACACATGTAGCCTTTATGTTGACTACTGTACCCTAAGAAAAGGCACATATGAGATTTGAAATCAAATTTGTGCTTGTTATAAGGTCTCATCAAAGGATAACATGCACATCCAAATATTCTTAGGAATTTATAGTCTGGTCGGTTGTGAAATAAGGTTTCATAAGGACTATGATCATGTAAAATCGGTGTAGGCAGATAGTTAATGAGAGTGGCTGCTATAAGGAATGCTTCACCCCAAAATTTTAAGGGTAAAGAGGCTTCAACTAAGAGCGTAAATCATGTTTCAGTGATGTGCATGTGTTTTCTTTCAGGGCTTCCATTCTATTGATGTGTGTGAGGGCATGTCAACCTATGTTGAATTCCATGTTTAGTAAGATAAGGAGTGAATGTTAAGTATTCCTTTGCATTATCAGTTTGAATGGCTTAAGTTTAGTGCCAAGTTGATTTTCAGCAAGAGATTTAAACTGAAGAAAAGTTGTAAAAGCTTGGGATTTATATTGCAGCAAGTATATCCATGAATACTTTGAGAAAGCATCAAGAAATATAATGTAGTATTTTGCACCATTAGTAGAAGGTATAGGGGAAGGTCCCAATATATCAGAAAACACTAACTCAATAGGACTAGAATATATTGTTTTAGACCCAATGAAAGGAAGCTGATGTGCTTTCCCCATACAACAAGATTGACAACTTAGAGAAATAGGAAACGGACTAGTTGACATATTACTAGATTGAAAAAAAGACTTAACAACTTTGGCAGAAGGATGGCTAAGTCTTGCATGCAACTGAAGATTTCCTTTTGAAGAATCTATAAGAACTGAATATGCAGAATAGAAACTAGCATGCTTGAATGGTGGAAAGATATAGAGTCCATCTTTAGTGATGTGGTGAGATGCTCCACTGTCTGGATACCAAATAGGATCAACAAGAGTGGAAGGAGTAGCAATGTAACTATGATCACTAAGCTAAGAACCTTGTTGAGAGAACTGAGTGTTGTGAGCTTGTGGAAGACCTTGATACTCCTGGTTGAATCTATGCCAACACTCAATAGCTAAGTGACAAATTTTTCCACAAATTTGACATTGCAGTTTTTGTTCTCCCCATGGATTTGCATTGTTCTGACTCCAATTCTGTCTTCCGTAGGCTCTGCCACCATAAGACCTACCACCTTGATTGTTCTAACCACCTCGATTGTAACCTCTATCACCTCTATTATTGTAACCACCTCTTTGATGTTGATTATCACCTTCACCGTGATTGAATCCAGAATTAGAAAACTATGGTCCAAAAGCAGCATTTTCATGAACTAGTTTAGTTTCAGTTTTCTTATGTTTTTCAAATCGCTCTTCTTGAGCCATCAAAAGAGCTAAAATATCATCAACTGTGTAAGGATCCAATCGTGATGTGATAGAGGTAATAAACGAATCAAATTCTTTAGGTAAACCATCAAAATTAGCTTCTATGTGATATTTTTCAGAAATTGCAGAACCTATTGCTGCTAAAGAGTCTACGATTTTCTTTATTTTAAGAAGATATTCACCAATCGATTTTTCTTTCTTGATTATACGAAATTGTAATTTTAATTTATTGACTTTAACACGTGTTTTCAATGCAAATCAAATTTTAACCTTTTCCAGATTTCAAAAGAGTGATCCAAACCTACCATCTTTGTGAGGACTAGAGCTGCCATCGATGCCAAAATCCAGGCTACCAGTAATTGATCCTGTTGATCATAGTTCAGAAAGTCTTCATTGATCGATCCACTGAGTTCATCTTCTTTCGATTTAAATTTCTCAGGAATTTCATCTCCCTGTATATAGTTGTTGATTTTCAACCCCTTTCTAGATTAAGTAAATTTCGTCATCAAATTCTATTGAAATTGGAGTTGTTAAGGTTTGAGGATTGAATTGTGAAGTCGCGGAAGCCATGGCTATTAACCAAAAACTTCTAATACCATATAAAGTTTTACAAAAAAGGTAGGATTTGAGAAGAAGAAGAATACGAAGGAATGAAACTAAATGATTTCATTATGATCATTGTATTTACAACTGTTGAGTTACATCAATATATAGTTGTAACAGTTGATTCTATGACTAACAAATTCATTAACTGCATCTAATAAACTCTCACTAACTCTTGTCTCTAATAGAGAGAAATAGAGAGAAAATAAGTGTTTAAATTTTTTTTTTGTCTAAAAATCAATTTTTTCCTTTAAATTTCTTTTAAATCATACAAAAGAAACTGTATCGTTATCAGTATTTTTCTTTCTTTCCTATTTCTTTTTCTCCCAATCAAACATAGTGTTACTGTTCTACGAATCACATCAATCAAGTAAGTGCAAATGGTTTTTTTCTTTTTCTTTTTCTAGCAATCAAGTAAAGTAAGCATCGAATAAGAGAGACCCAAAATCATTTTTTATTTTATGGTTCTGGAATTTGAGGAAGCAAGGAATTTTAATTTTTTTTTATTGCTTTGAATCTCTCACCCTTTCTAGGTATGATAATTAAGTTTATTCATTCTCTGTAGTTCGTAATACTTTTCTTTCTTTAAATCATGTTTAGGAATCTTTGCTTGTACTTGCTTAGTTTTTAAGCAAGCATATATATAAGATAAGATCTTTATTTTTTGTCATTCTTTCATTGGATTCTTGTGAATGTGGCATAAGACACATATAATTAATTAAGATTTTGCCTCTACTAAAGGGTTTCATAAGAAGAAATGTATTCTAGGTGTTGTTTATTTTCACCATTGTGTAGGTGCTTTGAGAATAAACCCTTTTGCTCATTTTTGCTGTGTTTTGTTGCTTGTTTTCGTATTCTTGTGATTTCTATTATGGAAAAGTTGAAGCTCAAATGCAAAGGGCTTTTCTGTGTAAGTGATTTATCTTATGCTAATTTCAATTTCGGGAATTTTTTATTTTATTTTTTTTAAGCTAATTGTAGTTTTTTTTTTAAAAAAAAAAAAAGATTAGGGAAGAAGGGTTGAACTGATTGCATGATTCTGGATCCTTAGGGCTGCTAATTACATCCTTTGATGATTTTATATTGTTTCCAAAGTGTTTTTTATTTTTTTATTTTGTTAATCTCATTTTCTTTCCTTGTTTCATGGTAAACCGGTTGCACTCAAACTACGGTGGTAACGTAATGGTAGAGACAAGAGAACACTATGATTCTGGTAGAAAAATCATGATTTTAGCTCTAGAGAGAATATAATAAGAAGGACAAGTTTAATTATACTTGAGAAATTAATCTTATACTCCGGTAATAGAGTGTATTTAAGAAGAAAAAAGAAACACCAACTGTATTATAGCTCAATATAATTTTGAATTTGGTTTCTCATATGATTTTTTTTCTTAAGAAAAATATATTTTGGAGGGGGAGTTGTTTTTTAATTTAATATAAATATAAATATAATGCTTGCATGTTGAGAGTCAAGTGTGAAATGGGATATGAAGTCACACATTGGATGATTAAGAGCTAAGTGAAGGGTTTATAAGTGAAAAGGCTCTTGCACCTAATGCTTTAAGGTTTTGAGTTGCATTGTGGTATCCTTCACTTATATTCTTCCTCTCAATTACACTCCCAATAGTGGTATAAGAACCTGGTCAATTTGGTGACTGAGACGAGTACGTGCCTCCTCATGATGGAGTGATGGTGTCCCGCGAAGAGGCTGACGGTGACAACATTAGCCCTAGCAAGAGGTTGGTGGCGCCTACGTGTGGAGGATGTGGAGCCCATAAAGTGATCATTGAGTGAACGATCAGCCCACGTGTGGAAGACCAGGTGAAAGGAGCGCAAGAGATGCGGCTCAGTGTGACCATGGAACGTAACCATGGGTACTCGTGAATGAAGAAAGACTTCCGCTGGAGAGAGAGTCATTTCAATGATGAAAGAGGATTCATACTTAAGGGGGAGTGTTGAGAGTCAAGTGTGAAATGGGATATGAAGTCCCACATTATGGTGTCTTTCACTTATATTCTCTCAACATTGCACAAATTGATAATAGTGAGTCTTGTAGCTGTTATATAGGCAGGGGTCTGTTTCAATTTTATCATGTGCAAACCTAAATTTTGTTAATAAAAATTCAAATGATGGCAATTTAGCAAAAAAAAGGTAGAACGCTGACCTTAACAAAGTCTGACATAATTAAAAAATAGTTATATTCTTTATATATATACTTACAAGGAGTTCGAATAATGACTGTATGGAAAAAATATAAAATAATTAATAGGTTAACATATCAAATGAGTATACAATTACAAAACTTGCCTTTTAATGAATTTCTAGATCTAATGAGAAGTTTGGAACAAAATTATTGCATTCATGTTTGTATAATTTGTGTTTTTCAACTTGAGTTAAAATTGGTACCTGTAGTTATTTTTTGGTTGTTGGTTTTAACTTTGAATCATACTTGTGTTGAATCTGTTTTGTAACAGAGCAGAGGTTGTCTTGGATGCTGTAAAAAATCTTCAATAATTATTTCAAGAGATGAGACATCTAAAGGACTAAAAAATAAAGATCAAACGGTGGTTAAAGAAGGTGTAGCAGAAGATTGGTGGAGCAGCAGCACTTTTGAAATGGATAGAAGAAGTTTCTCATCAACTGGAATATCAAATGATCCTCAAAGTAGTGCAGGAAGTCAAATTGGTCAACCTGAATTTCTCAACCCAGGTATGTAAGTTTAAGTTTGCTATTATATGTTATTTAATTTATCTGTTGTGGAAAGAGTTTTAATTAATTGTTTATTGGCCGAGAGTTTGTAGCTGACATAAAGATGAGTTCTTTGAGTTTAAGAAGAAAGGTTCGAATCTTGATGAGATAGAATTAAGAGTAGATTTAATAGTAATGTAGTGTGGGGATGTGTGTGTTTGGCTGATAAAAAAAATTAATTATTTATTGACTTAAAAAATTTAAATTGCCGTTAATAGTCAGGAGTAGTAGAAAGGGTCAAACGCTAATATTACTTCTATGTTTTTTTAAAAAAGGCCTCATGTTTATTATTTTTTGCAAATAATTATTTGTTGTTACTATTCTTTACCCAATTTATAATTTTTATTATTTAAAATTTAAACATTTAAAAAAGATTTCAGGCTTCTCTTAAAGTATTGTAAATAATTTTATTATTAATAAAATAATATTCTGTTTCTTGTTCTAAAAATTTTGGATCAGTATGTATGATTTCTTTATTTTCATTTCATATGTCATATGAAATAAAAGTAAAATACATAGTTTGATGTGTGTGCAGGACTTCTTTACTGGAACAAGATAAGGCAACAATGGATTGGAAATAAAAAGTCTGAAAGCTCATCACAAGTTCAAGGACCAAGAATAAGGTAACTGAATATATGCAATCTTAAGCAATTGGTATATAATTAAGTTTTTTAAATGTGTATTTGGTTTTACAATGATAAAATTAATTTTGGACAGAATTAATTATTTATAATTGAGTTTGAATAAAATTGATCGTGAAGTAAAGTGATTTTTATTTAAAAAATTGCAACAAGAAATTAAAGTGATTTCCAGGGTAATGAATATTCTATTGGAATTTTCTTAGATCAATAGAAAATATTTATAACACAAAAGAGCACCATTGCGTTGTGATTATAGAGCAAAGATAGCGATAAATACCTAATTTTTAATGCTCTTGTTTGGTCCGAGTAGTGGTTACACTATCTCCGGTTCACGAATTATGAACCACACTTATGGCAAATAAATGTGTGGTTAGTGGAGGTGGTAAATTGGTTTTCTTCAACCAAACCTTTAAGTTTCAAATCAGGATAACTAACTCTATATGAGAACAAGTGTATGCTGGACGATAATTTAGTGTGTTGGGAATCATTATATTTTGACATATCTATTTATAAATTGTTTACAAAGGTTCAGATCATGCCCATCGTATATTAAAATTAGGTTTCTAATCATATAGGACCCACGTTAATTTAATTGTAATCTAAAAAAGTCTTAATATTATCTTAATCAATTGTACTTATCACTAGCAATTATATACAGTTAAGCTAATAAAATCTTATCATATTCACACTACACCTAATAGTTATTTAAAATTAAGACAATTTCAACATATCTTACGTCAAAATTGCTTTTGCAGAGTATATACATACTTGATTTTGTTAGAAATAGAAGCAAAATGTTACTTCTCCTTCAATAACCATAGTTTTAGCACTATTTACTCTTTAAAATTCACTCAAAAATCAAAACTAAATTATCATTTCTCCCAAACCATAGTTTGGTGACTCTAAAAATGATTCCAAATACACATTAAGATTCTGTTTGACTCGGTTTATTTTGAATTTATCTTCTACTTATAAGTAAAAGCCAAGCCAAATAAAAATATTAATAAGCTCTTAAAATTTTAAGTGGCTTTTTTTTTAATGAAGGAAAGAAAGAAAAAGAGCTTTAAAATAAGCTACAAATATGAGTTTTTGCTTATTTTCCAACCTCGTATTTTCATTAACATCCACCAACCACCATAACTAAGGCCGGACCGCCACCCGCAGCCACCCTCCACCACCCTCCGCCGCCGGACCATCGCCACCGGTCAAATGTTTTTAAAAAAAAAATTTGAAATTGCCAAACAACTAATAACTTTTTTTTAAGCCTCTTATTTATAGTTTTAACTTAAAAGTGACTTTTAAGAAGAAAATAAGCTGAGTCAAACGGTACCTAAGTAAATGCTAACAAGAATTCAAATCATGTTTCTATATATAGAGAAAATAAAATCAACTTCAATAATCTCTATATTATGAAGAAATTAGTCTTTTTTTGTAAGTTAAAGGGTATCTTAATTGCTCTTAAAATAAAACTAAATTGTATCCCCTTTTTTCATTTTTTTGGGCTAATAATTTTACTCTAAAAAGTGCCCTGTTGATCACAAGCTTCAGCATTTTTGATACATCAAGGTTGGTCAAGAGGAAGGAAAGTTGAGATTAGTTAGTCTCTGGCTTTTCCATTCACTTAAAAAGTTACATTTTTAAGTATTTTTGTATATTATTCTAATTTTGAATTTATTTTTTCTTCTTCTTTTCTATTTATGTGTTTAACTCTGAATATATGTTCCACAGTTCAAATGCTACTTATGACAATCTACTTGGAAATAATAAGCCCTTTCCCCAACCTATTCCCCTAAGAGTAAGATTTGCTTCTTATATCTATTGATATTCTTGGACCATATTACTTATTCAGATATGTACCTTTATTTTTTTTTTGCCAAAATATGACTAAGTAATTTTTTATTTTTATTTTTGTTGTTGTAGGAAATGGTTTACTTTCTTGTTAATATCTGGGAGCAAGAGGGTCTATATGATTGATAAAGTAAAAAAGGAATTTTTCTTTTCTTAGATTTTCCAGAGGTGAGGTGGAATAATTGTTCATTGTCCTATACTGGATGTATATATATAGTTGAGAATGCTCTCGATAACTTGTACTTCCTATGTTTCAAGGCTTCAAAATGACAATCGTTTAAAATTGTTTCATAGAGATTAAGAAATAAAATAAATGTCATAATGAGTGAAGCAATTTTATTAATATATCCTTATTAATAATTGAAACATTAACTATTTCATGTTATTTTTAATTAAGCATTAATTGTTATATATGGATAAAATGGATAAAAAAGCATTTAATAATACATTGAAAATATAAAGTGACAATTATTTTGGAAAAAAAATCATTTCTCCAAAATGACACTCATTATGAAACGAAAGAAGTATGTTGTTTCTTTCTCTTTTTTTTATACAGTATGCTGTTTCGATCTATTTTTATTGTATCTTTTGGCTTAACTATGTTTTTGTTCCCTTTAAATAGGGTAATTATTTGTTTTGTCTCTCCATTTTCATTTTTTTTAAAATAAATCCCTCCATTTTTATTTTTTTGAAATTAGTCCTTCAAGATCAAGAAAATTATTGTTTCTAGTCCCTCAATTTTCTCTTTTAGTCTCTAATGCAGGGAAACACTAATTTTTCCTATTTATAGGAATTAAAAACATAGTAGAGGGACTAATTTCAATATTTTTCTTAATCTTGAAGGACTAATTTCAAAAAAATGAAAATGGAGGCACCAAAACAACAAATCACCTAATTTTGAGGGACCAAAAATATAATTAAGCCTTTTTTTTTTTTTATATTTATGTTTTTTCTTTAGATTCTATTACTGAGGCTTCTTTTAAAATATCGGGTGCGCACACGACCTATTTATGCAAAAAAGCGATAACTACGAGAATTGTGAGGGTGCAATATGATTGGTAGACCTCTAGCACACGCCAAAGTGTATTGATTCGTAGAGCTTGCTCACCAATTCACTTGTGTGTTAAGAGTCATCAATCTAGGTTTGGTTCATAGTCCAAAAGACACCATAATCGAAACTATTGTGCACATTGAGATAACCCAGAAAACACCGCATCCTAGCCATTTGTTCAAACTTAAACTTTTGAAATGAAAAATACTAAATCCTCCTACTAAACCCTCCTACAAATCCTCCTATCCTCTTAATTTTGACAAGTGTCTTTTATCTTTCAATAAGCATTTACTTATTTTAAGATAGTTGACACTTGTCAAAATCAAGTGGCTAGGAGGATTTATAGAATGATTTAGTATGAGGATTTAGCCTTACTCTTTGAAATATGTGGGGGATTTGTTGTATATTTTGTGTATTTCAAAATTTTAAGAGTAACATTGATTTTAACGGCACCGTCCAAACATAGATTTTATCTTCACTGTCCATATTTATCCCTTCCGTCCAACCTAAAAATTAACGACTCACCTAGGAATTAACTGCCTTAATCTCTATAAAATGATAAGCCCCAATTTACGCAAAGTGAACATGAACTTGCTCTCTACTTCTCTCTTTCTCTCCTAATCTCTTCTTTTGTGTGTTATGTAATTGGTTGTCTCTCGCTAGTTCTGTATCCCGATTAATATCGAATGAGCCTATTATATCCTGGAGGATTTGCGGATTATTGTGGAATAAATCCTTAAGGACAGTGTGATTTCACACATCTTAGGATTTCACACCACATTAGCTTTCTATATTTTCAAACATTTTTTTCTCGATTAAGAGAGGAGAAACAAGAACAAAAGAGGGATTCTCACTCAAATGTAAAAAATAGGAGTTTGTAGGGTTGATTAGGTGATCTAATTCACCAGAGGCAGCCATTGATGGGCAATTCAAGGTCAGAGAAGCAACAAAGAAGAAAGAACTCGTGAAGAGAAAGCGAATTTGCAGCAGAAATTTGGAAGAATGGTCAGAAACCCTAGAGAGGGCTCAAATACCATGTTAGAATTGCAAAAGGGGAAGAAAGAAGTGAAGCAATACTCAATTACACAAAGATGAAATTAGAATCTATAATGTTGATTTAATAACTTAATTCTATAATGAGGAATGTTTTCCTTATATACAAGAAGGAAAAGCGAAAAATAAGCTAACTTTACTAATCTCTAACTAAATAACTAACTACCAAATGTATAATTTAAAGAGTTATCCTGCACAAACTAAATAAAATCTATTATCTATATTCCTAATAGTTGAGAGCCTTGAAATTTTCATACCAAAAATAGAAATTTGAATGAGCAAATTAAGAGCATGTTTGTATTGGTGTTGCCAACTTACACAATAGGAAAGTAAATTTCTTTTCCTTTGACATCCGGTGCATAAGAACGTAGAATCACTTATTCTGAGATATTAGAATGAGCATCAAACGCCTATCTAAACATACCCAAAAATGAGTAAAATGGGCCCCCAACGCCTATCCAAGTACGTCAGGTTACGCTTTCGGTATTGTCCCAAAGTGTGCTTGGTGGTTTACAAGATCTGTCGGAAAAATTCAAGTTTCTTTGACTCTAATATCCTTACCACCTTCAACCCCTCCATAGCCGTTGGAGTCGACGGTATTTCCTTCTTCATTGACGGCAGCAACGATATTATATAGCCTAAGAGTTGCGAAGGGGCTATCTATCAGCTATTGTTCCCAAAGTTAGAGTGTGCTGCGTTTTGTAACGTGTTGGTTTTTTAGACCCCAAATTAAAGTTTTTCTTCTCAACGTCTATGGAGTTTTTCTTGCTTAGGATTTGAGATTTTGCTTTGTTGATTTTCATAAAGAAAACTTAAACGGAGTTAGAATGTGTTAGAATTGTTCTGAAAATTAGATTATTTTGAGAAAATAATCGATTATTGCTATAATCGATTATAATATAATTAATTTTTACTTGAGTATGTTGTTGAAAATTAATTTTGAAAATAATATTTAATGTTTGAATAGTATAAAAAAATTATATTATAAATTTAAATTTAGAATAAGAAAATAGATTAAAGCTAAAAACTTTTTTCAATAAATTCTAAATTTTTGCATAGTTTAAAAAAAGTTGTTTGTACTTATAAAAATAATAAAAAATTTAAATTAATTTTCCAAAATTTACCCAAACATACTCCTTAAACCTCCAATAACTTTTTTGAAGTAAAAAAAGTTGTTAAAAATTGCTTCCAGAGATGCTCTTAAAGTGTGCTGTTTAGTTATTATCTAGTCCGCATGTTTAGTTTTTACTGGATAGTTGGTAAGTTATGTCTTAAAAAGGAATAAATTAAAATTTAACAAATACTATCATTTAGTATTCTTAAAGTACTTTTTAATTGTACCAAAAAATAAGTAATTTTTTAAGGAATTAAATGTAATAAAAATTATTAAAAATATAATTTTTAATATTTTTAAGAGATTAAATATGTATTTATAATATTTTTTAATTTTAGTAACTTAAAAAGGTACTCTGAGTATTTTTTAATAAAACCCTTAAAGAATAAAAAAATTTTACATTTATTTTTTGTTATCGCCTCAAGTAGTTTGTGTTCTATTTATAATTAATTTTTTAAAGTACGCTAAAACAATTAAATACTAAGAATTGATATATATATATATAAGGTTTGCTAACGTACACCCATTTGTTTTTTTAAAAAGAGTGCGTTAGCAATTTATAACTTGAAATTTTAAAATACACCCACAAGGTGTAGCTTGCTAACGCACTCCTTTTATAAAACAAGTGGGTGTACGTTAGCAAGCCCTACAGGGGGTTTGCTAACGTACACCCACTTGTTTTAGAGAAGGAATGCATTAGCAAGTTATAATTAGATTTTTTAAAATACACCTAAAAGGTGTAGCTTGCTAACACACTCCTTCTAAAAAATATGTGAGTGTACGTTAACAAATCCCTGTATATATATATATATATTCTTAGTATTTAATGTTTTTATAATTTTTAATAATAATTTCAACTAATAATATTGTCTTATTTAAAGTGAACATAATATGTAAAAAAAGATTAATTAATAAAATAAAAATTAAATAAGAAAATTTTAATTTTACATAAATTGTGTTAAATTTAAAATTATTAAGTATTAACTATTTTTTTAAATGTACTCTCTTCGTTATTAAATATAAAAAAAAATCTATTTCAAATTCTTTAAAAAATTTAATTAGTCTTATTTAATTTTTTTAAAATTGTATCAAAAATATTTATTAATTTTTCTTGAGTACCTTAATTAAAGTAACTTTTTTTTTAAAAATTATTATAACAAATAAGAAAAAAAAATTTAAATGAGAATATTTTAGATAAATTTTCATTAAAAATGCGATTAATTTAAATTTTTTAATATTTAAAAATATAAAATTATTCAAGAATTAGTTAGAAATGATTGGGCAAAATTCTTTACATCCTGAATATTGGGCCTTCCTCTCCGATCTAGGGGAAATTTCTGGAAGGACAATTAATAATTCATCTCGCTGCCTCATATTGTCAGTTAAATGCTTCGCCTCCATTCTCTTCTCGGTGTTCTCTGAAGAGTCTCTGGTGTTTGCTTTCAATTGGTACCAATCTCTTGCGTTTTCTTAGCTTTAATTTTTTTATTTGAAGATTCAATTTAATTTCTTTCAGTTTTCTCTGCAGTTTGAAGTTAAACTTTGTAGATTCGTTAGGGGAACTGGTAAGAAAATGGAGTCCGAAGCAATCGTGTCGTCGGAGAAAGAAGAGCAGCAAGGAGCATCGTACACGTATTGGGTTAGGAAAATAACGGAAGATGCAGCGCCATTGCCAGTGCCTCAAAAGCTAACCTCAGACGATGTTTCCTCTTGTAAATCTCAGCCGGCCACGATTGGTTCAGCTTGGAATCGTGTATGTTGTTATTTGCTTTCTTCTTCTTCTTTTGTTAGTTTTGTTTTTTAAGGAATTATGTTTAATTTGAAAGGATTGGCAATGATATGGATGAATTTTCATTGAATATTGGATCTCGCTTGTTCGTTAGGATTCTTAAAAGGATATTTAGGTGAGATAAATCAATTTCTTTATTTATATTTGAATTTGAACTTAATAGTATTGCTTCTGTGCATCCTTTTTGAAATTCAGTTGGCTATGATTTAATAACATACCGAAAGGATTAGAGTAGTATCTCGTCTTGGCCGTTACTATTCGTGGCACACGTTCTCATTGCCTCGTTATGAATGGCTTTTTCCGAACACACGTGGTTTGTTTCGACTGAAACGGAAAACGGATTCTAGAATCTATTTTTCACGTATTCTAAAATTTGTAGAGTTAATTGTTTGATTTTTTAAGCTTATAATTTGTTTTTTGGATGATATGAAATTTAATTTGAAAGAAGGACCAGTGAATTTTACTTTATGGACATTATTATGGCTTCGGATAGTTGTTAGCAACAGTGTCAGACAAGCATTCCAGACTTTTTTTCTTTATAATTTTCAACTGTTTAAAACTACTTTTCTCTGCTGGGTTCTTAGGTTGAACGGTATAGATGCTATGTTTCTATATATAATGGTGACTAGATTGGAATGAATTAATTTTCAACTGTGTAAAGCTACTTTTCTCAGCTGGGTTCTAAGGTTGAACGATATACATGCTATGTTTTGATATATTCTAGTAACTAGATTGGAATGAACAAAGTTAAAATTCCATTGTTTGGATATTTTTATAAATGAGCTGAAAAAAAGGGTTCCTTCCTGTAATCCCAAAATAATGCATTCCATTTGGATTCGCACAATTCCATCCTACGTTAAACAATCCAAATAATGGAACTAAGTATCATTCCATTCCACTCCATTTTATCCCTTTCTATCAACCCAAACATACCCATAAATGATTGGAAACATGGGGACAAATGGTTGCTGGTTTTTTATTTTTAATATTTGGTAATGATGGATATAAGAAGAATGAAAATGGGAAGGAATCTGAATGCATATTTTTTACTTAAAAATAGAGGTGCCCCATATTGTGGGATAAGGCTTGGTTGTTGCTTTAAATAAAAAATAACAGAGGAAGTGAAGAATATCTAGCACATATAACTTCCACTGCATTAGAGGCTATGTTGTGTCTTTCTAGAAAGGGAGCATTTGAAATAATTAAAGACAGAATTATAAGGAAATGGTGGCTCTTGTGAACTTCACGATCATTTTGATTTATTAGGTTGTGAACATGTAAAGTTTAAAGGACATTAGTATCCGCTTATGCATTTTGTTACACAGAGTTGCAGATTATTTGTATTATTAAAAGATATAGACTATGCTTAGCTATAGGGTTTTCTTGTATCAATCAATCTGAATGGTGTAAAATTAACACAGGCTGGGACATGGGAGGAGAAAAGTCTTAACAATTGGGCAACTCCAAGAATTAAGGTTAGTGTCTTGATATATCCATGTTATATTTTTTTGGCTTCCCTTTATGATGATTGTCCATGTGTCTCTATGTCTATTTGCGAGCCTTACCTGCGATTTTGTTCAACTATCTTAGAAACTGTTTTGTTGTATCTGACAAACTTAAATGAGCCAGGAATGATAGTTTTTATTTTGTTTGTTTAAGTGATGTTTAGTTATTGTATGCATTTTTTTCAGGAGTTGCTTACATCAGTTGGCTCCATACAGTTCTCCTTTGGCAGAGCAGAAATAGAAGATGTAACAAAATGTGCTGGCGATGTGAGTGTATTATATTATTTATTTTTAAGTTGTGCCTATCCTTGTACTCTACGCTATTGATATATGCTACTTTGAGTCAATTTGCTGATCCCTTAAAAATAGCAGTGAAAAACAAATCTGACATGAGATTTATTAAATACTCATCTTTGAAGTTGCAACCCCAATTTCCAAATCATATCCAAACTGACTCTAGAGTTTCTAAATCTTTGATTTGTTTGTTTAACTTTTTATGATAGAGCTCTTCTTATCGAAATATTGAACTTATATTGATATTGCCATTTGGTAGAGTCTCATGTCAATTAGAAATATGGCAAAAATTGAATATAAGCCTTGGAAAATCCTCCTTCTATGAGCTAGTTTTTGGGGTCTTAATACCATTCAACGGCTTGCTTCTTCCATTGTTAGAGATATGCTTGCTTGGTATTGGTGGAGCCGTGGAGTCTACAAAATCAAGTTATCTTGCAGTTAAATTATTTCATGGGGCTGGTTCGGTTTAGTTTGGTTGGAAATTGTTGCAAGTTCCAGATTTGTTGTTATTTTAAGTTATTTTTAATTTTGGTAGACTGAGCTTTGTTTTAGGAAATTAACCCTTATGTAGCTTAACTAGATGCTGAAAGACTTGAACAGTTCTATATAAGTAACCTTTATGGTCACAAGACTGCAAGAAAGTGACCAGATCAGAAGCTGGAATAGACCCTTGTGAGCAATGTTGGTAAAATCACGTTTCCAAGTGTGGAGTTGCACGATTTTAAGCCTTTTTTTGGCCTGACCGTGTTTGTTGCTGCTGGAAACCGCAGAGCCGTGAAATCACCGCGCCGGAACATGAAATGGCACGGCACACATTTCACTTTTTAGTTTGCTCGCAGGATGGGTCAGGTTTTAATGATCCGGTTTTCAAACCCATTTCACACCGGTTTTTGGGTTAAAATATCCTAATTTATTATAGGGTTCTATATATGGTGTAGGAGTCTAGCAAGTTAATTACACAAGAAAACAGAATGATAGCATAACAGATCCTAACTGACTAAACTAACTGAATACTACATAACAGAATCACATACTCTAATCAGGAAAGGATTATTTAGCTTAGTGTACACTCTACGTATTATAATGGTGTGTACAGTGTTTCGTTTGGCTTAGTCAACATAGTGATATTGTTAAGGAAAGAATCATTTGGAAATATTTTTTTTTTTTTTTACATTCTGGTGAAATAATGAACAAAATTCTATATCTGAAGTTTATGCATAGGTAAGGAAACATAAATAATCTTTGTGTTGAATACTTTATTTTTACTTCTTCTCGAAGACAACACACAAGAATGAAATGATCTGTGTTGAATAGTTGAAAATGAATAAATATTCTTCACAAAATGAAAGTTTTCTTTAAGGACATTAAGTTCTGTATTCTTTCGCATTTTTGTTATTTATGTTCCTTTCATTCTGTATAATATATACTGAAGTTACATATGAACTTTTCAATGCAATGTGTTCTCCCCATGTATGGAGAGTCACATTGTTGATAATTGCTCTTCAGATAAGTTTATGTGCCAGAAAATAAACAAAAGGGAAACAACATTTTTTAATATATTTTTGCCAAAATAATTACACGTTTCTATGGTGGATTGATACTTCAATGTTGTATATTTAGGCTTTCATGGTGATAGTTCGGAACAAGAAACGTGTCAGCTACACATACGAGTTGACTTTAAAAGCCAAAGGTTAGTCTCTGTCAAAGAGTTTTCATAAGCACTTCAATCCAACTGTTCATTTTCATTTTTAAGTTGCATTTGAACCTAATTGTTCTATAAGCCACGGTGATATGAAAAACGGAAGCAGGGGAGTGGACGATACAAGGAGAGAAGAAATTGGTTGAGGCACATATAGATGTTCCAGAGTTCTCATTCGGCGAACTAGATGACCTCCAGGTATACCTCTTAATAAATACATTTAAACATTTGAACAGTGCTTAACTAGATGTTTAGCTGTTGATTAAAACATGGGTTTTGTGGTTCATCCTTTTTCTTTCTTTTGGTGAAATGAAACATGCTGTAATTAATTAATTCCAGTGGTTACCATTTTAGAGTAGCTTTAACTGCGACACCTGATCGGAATTTTTGGATTTTGGATTTTTTGAGGAATATTAGTTACAACTTTTACTGAGGGTCAAGCTCTGCAAGGTGTATTCTTTATGCAGTTAGGAATGACACAAGTGGCGTTTGAATATACAGCTTAATTTGGCGCTGATTTGACAAGCACTTAGCACATAAGAGCTTTTTTTTATAAGCCCTTAAATTCAATGAGTCACTGGTGTTTCGATGCACATCTTGAAAAGCATTTATATGCTACAACAGGGGCAAGCAGGCACATGTAGATTATAATCTAAGTAAAGTGTAGGGAGGGGGTTGGCTCTACCAATACCCGTAACTTTTAAGTTTAGGAAGCATTTACAAGGGTTCTACACATTTAATGTAGATTGTTTGTGTTTATCGTTTCTTTTTATTAATGTTTAGAGGGTTCTACACATTTAATGTGCACTTTACCTATTAGGAGATAGATAAAATCATGATAAAATGTTATTTTTTTGGTTCATAGGTTATGTTATTTTTAATCATAAAAAGATCTTTTTCCATATTGATTCTTATAATTAACCGCGTTGCTTTAATTAAAACTATGACCATTGATTTGCTTAGATAATCTGTTTGTTTTTTTGCCCCAAATTCCTGTGCAGATGAAGGTGAGACTAAGTGAAGCAAGGGATATCTTGCATCAAGACAAGATAGGGATATGCAATGACCTGAAGCTATTTTTACAGCCTATTCGGGAAAAGTTGCTTCAATTCGAACAGGAATTGAAAAATAGATAGAAATGAATAGATGGCTAGATTTAATTCTTGTGACAAAATCACAGGTTTATCAATTATTAGTTTTTGCTCTCAATTTGATTGGGTTCTTGTATTTTTAGTACAATCTCTTCAAGAATGTAAGTGTTGTGCTGCTATTTGGAATCTGGACCTGAACTGATGCAAACTTGGAAGTTCTCTGTAGTAGCTGAGGACATGGGACCTAAGCATTATCTTATATTTTTAACAGTGTATTTGTCAGTGAATTTCAAAACAGTAAATTATTGCCCCCTATGGATTCAGGATGCTGCTATTATTCGAAGTGAACAGTAGATGAGTGAAAGAAAAAGGGAAAAAAAAATGTATGCATTATATCCCTTAATAGATAGGTAAATAGATAGTATAGTAAATTTGTTATTTGTTAGAAAGAAATTGTTTTGGTTGACAACTTCAGGTATCTTGATTTTTAATAGTCTTAAATTTGTGTTTTGGACTAATTTATTTGGCTAGCTCATAGAAGGATGCCCAAGAGGAGACATTTGCAGGTGGCTTAGCCATAGTACCATTTTAAGTCTCGGCGTATTCTCCAAATTTGTAAATGCATCCTGGCCTAAGTGGCCGATATGGCTTGTCTCTAACCATGGGGCTTGGTTGTTACGTGACCTTTCACGTGACACATATACAGGATGGGTCCATAATAAGTGTAGATTCATTTGCTTTTAAAAGACAATTTATCAAGTATTCTAGCCATTATAGGTTTTCGATATTAGTCAAATTCATCCCCAATATTAAAAAAAAAATAGTCCATGACTTGAACTAACGATTAGTTTATCAGGTCTTTAATGAGATTAAGAGGTCTTTAATATAAGATTAAGAACTCGTTTGTTTGTGCTTATTTTGTAAAATAAATGTTTATTTTAATAAAAAGAGTATTTTTATAAGTTTTTAGTATATTTGTTTGTGTTTCTCTAAATAATCAGAAGCAGAAAGTAATTAATTGCAATAGAATAGAGAAAATTAAAAAATATAATTATTTTTATTTTAACCAAACAAATAACTTTTAATTTTCACCATAATCAATTAAAATAATAATAACTTCTCTATTTATTTTTAGAATAAATTATTTTTAGTTTAAACAAATTGACTTTACATCAATTTATAAGTGTCAAAGGGCTTTCCTTTAATTTTTTTATGAAGTCAATGAGATGGTGTCAATTTTTAAACTAAATTTAATTGATATTTTTCATAAGTTGAAGAAACAAATAATTTTGGAGGTTCAAAATAACTAAGTGACAAGTGACAACACAATCAAAATATTTTTAGTACTACTAATTATGTGAATAATGAGACAATGTTCAAGAGAAATAATTTATCAAAATTCTCAATTATTTAATCACTTAAATAATAAAAGCTAGAATCGTGGTATTTTTTTAAAAGCTACTAAATAAAAATTATATAATACTCATTAAATATTTTTATTTTTTCCCCTCCGGCCTCCAGACCATAAGATTGTTGCGTATTTGGCCCTAATATATGCATCTGCCCTCCTATATTCCTATATTTCTGATTTTTGCATTACATTACCATTGAAACTCTTTAACAAATACATGGTTTTTTGAAGTTTTATTATGCCCAGTTAAAAGAATAATGAAATCTCTCATATAGCCCCTTCTAAACATTTTTTCTGGTTTTATTCCCTGCTTATGAGATTCTGGGTTGACTTTCCACTAAATAAAAAAATTGATTCCCTCCATAAAAATATTCCTTCTATTCAATTGGATTTGTTGTTTTCACTCTTTTAATTTTGTTTCAAAAGTTCATTGTTGTTTCATATTTTCAAGACTAATTTAATTCTTTTTTTCACTTATACCCTTATTTAATGTAAGGGACTATTCAGATGTTAGGAAAAAAATAAATGAAATTGTTAAAAATATAAATTAGGATACTTTAGTCAAGAACATAATATAATCAATGTTTTTTTAACCTATGTGACTGTGTCTCAACCTTAAATAACCAATCAAACGAAATGGAAGGATTACTAGTTTTGGAATGCCATCAACAACATAAATATCGAAGCATTCACTAAATGAAAAAGAAATTTTTTTATGCCTATGATTCTGATCAATTTGTTACCAGAAGTCACCACATGAACACAAACCATTCTTGAAATGGTGGAAGCGATTTCGATCCCTCACCGCAATCTCTCTGTTATAAACCTTTGATATGAACTTGGTAGCAGAATGACAATCTTCACAAACACGCAAATTCTTCACAATTCTTATAGGCGTTCCGGGCGGCGTATTCAGAAGAGCAAAAGCTATAGCAAGTTTTTCACTGTGTCTATACAAAGCATCTTGTTTGTCTTCTTCATCAATGTCAAGCAATACTTGTGAAGTTGTAGGCACATACCCTGCCCTTTTTATTTCCCTTTCCATTTCATCCACCATTTCATATATTTCTTTGTGTTGATTATGAGACTTATCTCCAGCAACAAACTCATACATTTCATTGTTTAGCTCAATCATCGTGCTCCCCGGAATCTTCTTCATCCCTTTCATGTCCATCATTTCCCTAACCTTGGTCTTCTTCTCCCATCGCAGCAGTTTCGCATAAATGTTTGAAAGCAACACATAGTTGGATTCATGCATTGGCTCGCTTCGGATTAGCTCTTTCGAGATGCTCTCTCCAAGTTTGAGTTCGCCACATGCGTGACAACCAGTGATTATGCTTCTCCATATGATCTGATTAGGCTCAATAGGCATAGTTCGAACGAAGTCTAATGCATCTTTAACAAGTCCGGCTCTACTCAACAAATCAACCATGCATCCATAGTGTTCAATCTTAGGCACAATGCCAAAATTCTTCGCCATGGAGTTGAAATAGTAACGCCCTTTATCGACTAACCCGGAGTGACTACAAGCAGAGAGGACTCCAATGAAAGCAACATCATCAGGTTTCACTCCTTGTTCTATCATCTCATCAAAGAAAGAAATAGCTCCTATGCCGCGACCATGCATCGCCAAACCAACGATAACTGAAGTCCACGAAACTATGGTTTGTTCTTCCATCTGCCTAAAGATTCTTACAGCTTTATCAACATCACCACACTTAGCAAACATATCAATCAAAGCATTACAAAGCTCAACAGATTTCGGAATCTTTTTCCTATGAACATAAGATTCCAACCACTTCCCTAACTCAAGAGCACCCAAATCAGAACAAGCAGACAAAACCGAAACCATAGTGATCTCATCAGGACACACTCCCTCAACCTGCATTTCCCTAAACAACTCAACTGCTGATGCAGAATGTCCTAAACGCGCATACCCTCCAATCATAGCACTCCAAGTAACAGAATCCCACTTAGGACTTTCATCAAACACCTTCCGTGCAAGTTCAGCCCCTTCCTCACAGCAACAATACATATGAACCAACGTGTTCCGCACATGAATCTCTTCCTCAAAACCGAATTTTAACACCGACCCATGAACCGATTTCCCCAAACGCAAGCTCCCAATTCCAGCACAGGCCTTAAGAACAAAAGGGTAGGTGAATTTGTTAGGCGAAACCCCATAACAGAGCATGGTTTTGTAGAAGCGCAAAGCCTTGGATTTGGAATCACCCGTTTGAGCAAATGCTCTGATAACGGTGTTGAAGAGGAAGGTGTCGTAGAAGGGGTTAGGGTGGGAAGAAGCTTCTTCATCGGAAGGGAAGAGGAACGAGGAAGCGTAGTGTGTGGCGTTTTGGAGGGAAGAAGTGGAAACGAATTTGGTGAGAACGAGAGGGTTGTTCTGAAGACCCAATTTGAGAATGAAGGCATGGATTTGCGTGAGGTGAGGGAAATTGGTGCAATGGTCAAGAAGAGCCAAGCATGTTTGTTCAGAGAGTCTTCGTTTTGTGGTGTCAGGAGGAAGGTGGAGTCTTATGGTGGGGATCGTAGCACCGGATAAATGCTTCGATAGTTTCATTGGCTCATTTTGAAATGACTCTTCTCGTGTGTTTACCAACTACTCGTAGGTAACGACTATGGTTCGGGATAGGATCTCCCGCCTTGAGTGATTGAATTGGTTGGAATATATTTTAGCGAACTCACACCGAATTTGGTTGGGTATTTAATTTGCATTTTAAAAATCTAAGAACCCAACGCAATCCAAATTAAATTATTAAATAGTTAATTTTTTATGTCATTTGAGTCCTCAACTAATCGATTTTTATTTACTAATGATTTTCTTTTCAAAACTATCATAATCTGATTAAGAAATCTAGTAGTAATTGTCGCCTTGACCTCTTTGCTGCCAACAATGTTTTCTTCTATTATGATTAATTGACTATTTTATTTATGATAAGACAATGTTATATTGAAGAATTATGTTATTAATGATATATTTTATTTTAGTAAATAAAATCACTAAAGATATGTAAAATTAATATTATGTCACTATAAATTTTACAATTTTTTTTTTAAAAAATAGAATTTCTATTTATTATTTAATTGAGAAGAACTAATCATCCAACTTAACCTAACACAATCAAGTTTGGGTTAGGTTAGTTTGGGTCGAAAAATAAAAATTGCAAAAATTAAACCATCACAACCTAAACTTCAAAACAATTAAAATCTCACCCAACCTAATCTAGTGTGAACTCACCCCTACGTTAAAATGAGGTGTCATGATCCTCCATTTTTTTCCATCTGTTAGATAACAGAATACATTAATGAATGATGGATCTCATTTACTTCCTGCCTTTCACCGGTTATTTTGTCAAAATTGCTGAAGAATCCTTGTATTTGTTTGTTCCATTTGAAATCATTCAATGATTGAAAGAAGATTAAGAAATTGCAACCAAATTATGTTCAGATGGTGGTGAAGTCTCCAGCACATTTAAATTAGTGATAGTGCCTTAGTGAGTAAAAGATTGATTGTTGGAATTTAGAGATTGATGTCCCAAATGCAGACGTTGATCGAGGCGAAAAGTATATCTGCAAGATCGACCGTTTGCAGCATCTGCAAGGGACCGTCTCCAGCATTAGTTACAAGGAAAAGTGTGCGCTCTGCAGTGGTTGGAGTCGAAGGTGGGTTGTACTCGTCAAGGCTGGACAAAGATAGGATGTGTAGTGCGCTGTGCCGTCTGCGGTGGTTTGAGTGGACTGTGATTAGAGCCGCCATTGCAAGGTGCGGGATGAAGATAGGATGAGAAGAGTCTTGAGGAGTGATTGAGCTTTCAAGTTTTTGTTTGTTTGAACACCAATTTGTTTTGGGTTCAAAATATGTCTAGGCCTCTTTATTTGTTTGTACTTTTCCTTTTTCCTGAACAGTTAATTTGAGAGCTCTAAAAAATGATTTTTAAATAAAATGAAGAAAAAATATATACAAAATTAATTGCAAGAACTTGCCTATTTTAAATACAGACTTCTGTAACTTCAGACTTTTAAAATGAAAGATAAGAAAAAGGGTCGACTACTCTTTTATTATCAGAAAATCATCAACAACCGAGCCACAGAAAGAATGAAGTTTAGATAAAGAATAATAATTGTCACATTCCTGACTGAAGCCTGAATGCCCCCAACAACATATTCTCAGGGGCTCTTAAAATGTTTTATGGAATAAAAACACATAAACAAAGGCATGAAACTGCAAATCTATAAGCATGACTGTAATATAAAGGCAACTCAACATAAAATCCAGGGAGTATTGTCACAAACTGCATAGTGCATAACTGATTCCAAAACTTATTCTTTCTTGAACAGAATGTGAATGAAAATGGGGATTAACTAATATCAGCCCGATCAAGCATATCCACAAAAGTAATCCTCCTAGGAAATCTTGGTGGAAGCCTCAAGACCATGGAATCTTCTATCTCAATCGGTAAATGAGTAGCCACAATCACTATTCCACCCTGTTTCCTATGTTCTGCAATAATAAACTCAAGTAACTTCACACCTTCGTCGTCTAATGCAACTGACGGCTCATCTAGCAACCATATTGGGCGATCAATTGCAAGCAATCTGGCAAGTTGCACTCTTTTCCTCTGGCCCATAGATAGCATCCTTGGCTTTTCATTGGCCATTCTTCCTAATCCCATCAACTCGAGTGCGGGCAGAGCTTTCCCTTGCTTGCCTTCGAGAACCTCGAACCATTGAATGTTTTCAACAACTGTAAAATTGTCTTTAATGGCATCCTTGAGGGAGAGCCAGTTGAGCTGAAGCTTATACTGATGGAATATTCCAGATTCTTGAATGTTATGGCCATTCCAAAGGATTTCACCAGCAGAAGGACGAGAAAACCCAGCTAACATGCGAAGGAAAGTTGTCTTACCCGAGCCATTTGCACCTGTTAGCACAAGCGCCCCTCCGTCATGAAGAGAGACATTCACGTGACGCAGAATTTGTTGGGCATTTCTCATACAAGATACATTGTTAAGGAGGAGACGAGGGAATGAGGGTTTTCTGATAGACATCAAGTATAATAATTGAAAAGCTAAAACTACTTCCGATATGTGCGAATTCAAATTAATACTTCCCGACACTTCGATTTGCGTTGAGGCAATTAGCGCAGGTCAGAGCTTCTTGAATACAACTTAGCTGGAAAGAAAACAGAAAATCAAATATTAAAAGTGACTCAACCTTAAATAAGCAATACCTGTTATCATGCCTTGGAAAACCGACATTCAAATTACTTATGATGTCCAAGCTTTTTCATCAGTCTTCAAATAAAGGTGAACTTTGGATTGGAGTGGCATGTTGAATAATGGTGTTAGCTAGCAAGACACTCAAATGCCGGATTAAATCTTAGATATAAAGCTTATGAGACATGAAAAGGAGTGTTATAACTAGCATAACCATACACAAAAGTCATACTGCAGTAAAAACTAGCAACCTCTACCTGGTTCCTGATAATGATTCATGCCTGTATTTGCCCATAAACCACATGATTGTGCTGGCTATATTTTGAATCATTGGCTCGTCAATTACCTATATTCTTGATGGATGACCATCTTCTCATGGATAATCAACCATCAAAGAGCATAAGACAGAAAACAAATGCACAAATTGTAACACTCTGTGGTGCAATGTCATCCAGAACAGCTGTATACCAAATGTAGAAAAAGAATATAGAAATAACAACTTCCAGGATTTTTATTGGAGAATGCAATGATAAAATCCATTCTTTAACATAAAGAACTTATTTCTATAACTAAGAAAAAACAGTGACCAGGTACACTGGATATTGGACGTGGCTGAAAATCCAACCAAAAAAGATAAATAGACAAAAAACAATCAAAGCTAATCTTCTCTCAAAAATCTAAAAAATCTTAAACGAAGGGGTGATATAAAAGAGAATATTCTGAATACAGTGAACAGTAGTCTTACACTATACATGAGTTTCTCATCTCTGCTTGCTACAACTACAAGCCACCACAAGCCCCAAGTTGTACCTCACGGCTGACTTCTTGATCTAGAACAATAAAAGAAAACCCGGATAAATAAAAAATAAAGTTAGAGAATTCACATAAAATCTGAAATTAAAACAAATATATCACAAAGCAAGGGAAAGCGGACAGAACAAAATTAAGTTTTAGACAAAGAGATGCTGGTCCAGATGCACTTTACATTTATCTCAATATTATCTATGTTATCCATAGCGCTCAAAGGAGCGAGACGGGGCCCCTTCCGCCATGGTGGGGTGGTGCGAACTAAGATGGCAGTTTTGAAATAGCAGTTGAGGCGACCCGATCGCGGGTCAAAAAGTGGATGGGTCATGGCCAGTTGCGGCGAGATGGTTATCACGTAGAAGTGGAAATCTCGTGAGGAAGCAGAATGGCTGGCTGTGGCACATTTTTATAGGGGTGTTTTTGACTTTTTGTCCTTCCCACAACCCCACATTTGTTGAGTTTTTGTGCTTCCCACGTCCCAACTTTATGACTGACCTCTTTTTTCATTTTTCTTTGAAAAGAAACTCTATTTTCATTCTTAAATTAAAAAACCCCATTTTTTTAATCATTCTCATCTTTCTTTCCCATTCTCATCTCTTCCTAGAACTGCAACTTAAATTTCAAGGACGAGAGCTTCATCTGCACACACCTCTGTCTTGCGGTCCAGTCACCATCTCCAGCGATTTCCGGCGAGGATTAAAGGCCCTCTATTCTGCTCTGTTTGGAGATCTATTTTCTTCTAGTTTTCCTTTGGCCCCCTGTTTTTATCTCTTCCTCTGTTCTTTTTTCGTCCTATTTTCTCCCTGTTCTCTTTCTCCTCTGTTCTGTTTCTATGCTATACTGATCATCCCGCTATAGCGTTTTGGGGGCGAGCCACTACGCATTGCTATCCAAGATTGATAAGTATGATAGTTACTAAGAACTCAGATGCTTTTTATAACGGTAGGGATTAATCCATAACCATACTATAGTACTATACAACAAAAGAAAAATCACTGTTAGTTACTAAGAATTCAGATGCTTCTTATAATGGTAGGGATTAATCCAAAACCATACTATAGTACTATACAACAAAAGAAAAATCACTATTGACTAACTGGAAAAGTTGATCGAGAAAGAATGGGAACAATTATCAAATAATACCTCTCAAATCATCTTCAATAGTTTCAGGCAACAATGAATCTAAAAGAGGTTGATATCCCTCATCTTTCATCAATTTCGTTAATAGTCTTAGCTCCAACCTTATTTCATCAATTTGTGGGTGCATATTGTCTCCAACAACGAATACATGAACCAAATTCTTCAATTCAATCCAGCTACAACCGGGTTCTTTGGTCACCCCTCTGGCTTTCATCATTCTCCTAACACGCTCCACGTCTTCCCACTTTCCCAAGGCTGTATATATACTTGATAACAATACATAAGCAGATGATTCCGGAGAGCCTAACTCCATTAGTTTCTCTCCAGCATAAGCACCGATGTCATAGTTACGATGGTTCTTACAGGCCCCTAATAATATGCGCCACAAACACAAACCATGATCAACTGTTGCTGATTCAATGAAATCTTTTGCTTCACTGAGTTTACCAGCTCGGCTTAGGATATCAACCATGCAAGCATAATGCTCTACTGTTGGAGCAATGTTAAACTCATCAAACATCATCTTGAAATAAAACCACCCTCTGTCCACAAGTCCCATATGACTACAAGCAGAGAGAAGATTCACAAATGTGACATGATCAGGCTTTATTCCCTCCAAGCACATCTCGTCAAACAATTCCAAGGCTTCAATACCACGACCATTTTGAGAAAGTCCAGATATCATTGCATTCCATGAAATTACATCTCTGGTAGGCATCCTCCAAAAAATAAGGTATCCATCATCCAAACTTCCACACTTTGCATACATGGCAGAAAGGGCGCTTCCAATTGGAACTCGCAACTTGAAACCATACTTAATAATCCGGGCATGCATTTGCTTTCCCTGATCTAAAGCCGCTAGGCTGGAGCAAGCCTTTAGGACACTCGCCATAGTTAGCTCATTGGGGATAATTCTCTCCATCTGCATTTTTCCATACAGGTTTAGAGCACCTTCATAATCCCCATTTTGTACATACCCTGTTATGATAGTAGTCCACAGAACAACATCAGGTTGTTGTATATACTCAAAACCCTTACGAGCATCTGTTATGCTACCACATTTTGCATACATGTCAACCAAAGCTGACAAAACGTACAATTGTAACCCATATCCCAACTTCATGGAATAACCATGCATTTGTTTCCCTTCTACAATGGCACAAAGGTCACTGCAAGCATTGATCACTCCAACAAGAGTAAACTCACTAGGTAATACTCCAGAGTGATGCATGTTATGAAACAGCCTCAACGCTTTATCGGAATCCCCACTTTGCGCAAAACCAGTAACCATGGCTGACCACGTGATAGAATTCTTATTCCCCGACAAGTCAAAAGTCCGAAGCGCATCATCCAAGTACCCACATTTCACATACATGGTCACAAGAGCATTACCAACAGAGGTAATGGACAGCAACCCATTTTTTATTGCAAAGGAATGAATCTGCCTTCCAGTGTACATAAACTCATGACTTGTCAAGGAACTAAGAACACTAGTTAGCACAAACTCGTTCCCATCCTCTTCTTCGCGGCGCATAAGTTCAAAAAGCTCTAGAGCCTCATTAGTCAGATTGTGAGCAGCATAACCAGAAATCATGGTAGCCCAAGAAACTGTGTTCCTCTCAGGCATTCCCTCAAACACCTTGCGAGCATCAAAGAGGAAACCTGTTTTGCAATACATGTTGAGAAGGGAGCTCCCAACAAAAACGTCATCCAAGCAGGCGGTTTTGATGGCAAGGGAGTGAGCTTGGAGACCAGTGAAAACGTCAAGGAGCGTGGAAGCTGCAGTGAAGACGCCGGCAAAGGTATGCGCATCGGGGAGGGTGTTCTGGGCCCTCATGCGGCAGAAGAGTTGCAAGACAAAGGAAGAGTTCGAATGGCTTTGGTGTTGGGAGAAAGCATTGATGAGGCAGTTCCATGAGAAGACATCTTTGTGGTTGTCATCAATGTTGTGGAAAAGGAGGTTGGCTTTAGACAAGTGGCCACACTTGGCATAAAGGTTGAGGAGGGCGTTAGCAACATAAATGCAGTTAAAGGAACCATTTTTGAGGATGCGAGCATGCAGTGTTCGACCTCTGAGTATGTCCTTGTGGTTGGTGCAATGAATGAGGTCTCTAAACATATCTATTAGATTTCACCCTCACCCACTCTCTGCTTAGGCTATTTTAATTTCTATTCATCCATTATAACTTCAATCTCACTCTGTCCTGTCCTAAGAGTCTAAGAGAATCTAAAAAACAGAGAACCAAATTCGAGTGGGAATGAAGAGGGAAAGAAGAGGAGAAAGCAGTACCAAAAACAATAAAATCTCGTTCGATGTAGACAATTCTGTGAGCGGCGGTGGGAGGAGCTTGCTTCGGGGGCGGGATCCAGTTAGAGGGATGACAGTTGGCTCAAGACGGTGGCGCAGACCTGTAGCTTCGACGTCGTTTTGGTATGAGGGGGCGAAGGAAAGAAGCATGAGGAAGGTTTGGGTTTGGGAGGAAGAAAACCAGCGAAGGATGGACAGGACAGGACAGTAAGCATAGGGTTTTTTTTGGTCAAAAAAAGCATAGGGTTTAAGCATCCTTCTTCCTTCTTCAAAAAACCACAATGGTAAATTGGGCCTTTAGCCCATAATTTTTCAAAACGTTAGAAAAAAAAAGGTTCTTTTTGGGTTTGTCTTTTTTTTTTCTGTTATCAATTGAAAATCTTTGCATAGTATATAAAAATATATTATTTTATAATTTAAAAATTATTTTATGATTTAAATTATAATGTAAAAATAAAATTCAATTATAATTTTGAAATAAAAATTTAGAGTATTAATTTAAAAATTTTGATTAACGTAAGTTTTTTTGTCTAATGTTCATAAATAATGATTCATCAATCATTACGAATAATTATACGTATAAAATAATTTTTAAAAAGTATAAATTAATGATCCAAAATAATTTTAAATTAATTAGATTAATTTTGAATAAAATCAAATTCATAACCCCAATGAACGCATTTTTTCCTATAAAAAAATTAAATTCATAACGAGTTATTTAATATAAAATTTTAATATATTAATAATATAAAAATCATAAATAATATTGATAAAATTTTGATATATTAAAAAGTTTGATATCCTTGTGCTGGTTATTCTTGTGGGACTTAAGATGGCTTGGGAAAAAGGATTTCATCTTCTTGAGATTGAATCCAACTTTTTGGAGGCTATTAGATTGATTCATAATGAGGAATGTTCTCGTTATTATATTTACGTTGCTTTGACGGCAGATATTTGTTTCTTTCTTAACAAGGATTGGAATATGAAGATAGTTCATTGTTTACGAGAAAGAAATTAATGTACTTACATTCTTGCCAAGGAAGTTGTTCATATGCCGCGGGATTTTGTTATCCTTGCCCTTTATTTCAGTTTAATTTTTTAATTATTAATTTTTTTATTTTTAATTTTTCTATCTTTTAAATTTTGTTTCTTTTTTATTTTTTATTTGTATCATATAAATTATGTGTACACGTTTTAGTTTGTTTTTATCTTTCAAATTAAATTTTAAAAATCATTATATACAATAAAATCAAAAAAATCTTTTAGTTAAATAAATCAACTCCCATATTCCAGTTTTAATTTTTTTAATCTTTTAAAATCTTTAAGATTTCCTTTTTTTTTTTTTTTTTACTTTTATTGCTTAAATCCTGCAAACGCATTTTAGTTTCAATTTTTTTCTCTTTTAAATTCAGTTTTCAACTTTTTATTTTTTAAATTATGCAAAGTTGTTTTCATTTTTGTTTTTTATCTTTTAAATTCAATTTCTTTTTATTTTTTATTTTTATCTTTTAAAATTAGTTTTACACTTTTGAGTTTTTATTTTAATCTTTTAAATCTTCAAACTTCGTTTTTGTTTATTTTTCTTAGGTTCTTCACTGAATCACTTTAATCAAGGATTCTCAATTTTTGTGACGATCTTCTTAAGCTTATCAATTCTATAATTGTGGCGTATTTCTATCCCTTCTTCCCATTCATTTTTGTTTTCTTATAGATTTTCTACATTCTCAAAACCCAGTTTTTTTTCCTTGTGTTTGTGTCTTACATGTTACAAATCCTTTTTTGGTCATTCTTATTGTGTCATTTTCGTAGTTTAGAACAAGATCTTTTACCTTGATGTTAAATAGTTGCATTTGAAATTCTAGAGTGCATGATACCATTTGTTTAAGTTTGTGACTAGGTTTATGACCCCAAGCATATCTGTTTCTCATATATTTCCTTTGAAGGAGTTCACATTTTGTGATGGCTAGTTGGGCGGCAGTTTTTCTTTTGGCAGGCATCTTATCATTGCTTAGATGTTTCTTCTTGTTGCCCTTGGTTATTGGGTTTCGATCTTATCGCATTTCGTTGCAGACACTTATTGTATGAAAATGTGAGTTAGAACAAAGTGGGCTTCTTTTTTTGAGTGAACAAAGGGTATACTCGGCCAATAGCCGAAGACTAATCCCCTCGAGGCGTAGAGATCACCAAAATGAGCTTTGCCTCTCCAAACAAAGCTTTCTCTATACACACCGCCAGGATTCGAACCCTTGTCAGGATGTTTAAAGGACTCAGCTATCTGCCAACTATACCGGACTTTGTTGTTTTCGGAAAAATTGTTGGGCGCGCATGTCATCGTCCTGAGATGATACGAACCTAGCCAGCATCAAGTAAATTGAAGAAATTATAAACTATATATATTCCATATTCTTTAATAGATCTTAACGCCTTTCAAAAATTATTTCAATTAAAATATAAATAATAATTAACTTTTTGGTAAATATAATATTTTGAATCTATAAAAATATATTTTTAATAACCCTATTTTATCATCGTGTAAGAAAGACTACTATTCATGTCACACACCTTCTTAATTGCCTCACTCTTTACACGGTTTTCAAATTTCAATTCAAACAAATTCTAAAATCTTAGTGAACACTTTAAGGAAATGTTTAATATCAAAACTAATTTTAACTATTTTCTTTGAGAAAATGTTTATTTTTTGGTAAATAATACCCACCTCTTGTTGTAGAAATAAAAAAACATTCCCATCAAACTTTATTAAATAAACATTTACCAAGTTATAATTTTAAGTAATTTTATTAAGAATAAAAAAATATTCTTAACACCAAATACCCTATAAATGTGTACACCAAAAAAATTACCCCGTGAATAGATAAAATGTGGTGCGGCCTACTAGGGGACGCCACTATTGACACCACACCACACCTTTTTCAAATGTCACCACGCGCACTATTTTTTTTTTAATTTTATCCTTTGACCGGATTTTAATATCCGGGCGAATCCGAATTTTTATATCCGGGCAAATCCGGAAATTTATTTCGGGTTGAGGTGTCTGAGGCACCCACACATTTAAATTCGGAAAATCATTTCCGTTAAGCATTTCTAGTTTCAAAATCATTTCCAAATCATTTCCCAATTCTTCTCATCTTTACTTAACCAGTGAAAAATCCTTTGAAAGGAGTGATTGTTGCAGCATTTCAAGCGTAAAAGGTTAGTTTTACTATTTTTTTCATCTGAATTGTGTGTTTTTTGAGTTATTTTGTGCACTTTTTGGTGCTGTTTACGCGAAAACAAATTTTGAATCTCAACCGGAAAGGATTTTCCGGTTTCAACCGGATTTGAGAATTTGGTGGCATCTGGAAATTATTATTCGGTTTCCACCGGATTTGAAAGTTTGGGCGCGCCTGGATATTAAAATTCGGATGGAACTTATTACTTGAAAAATAAATGTTTGAAAAACTTAAAATGTTTGTATGTATTCTATATTTTTTAAAAGCAAAAAATAATTATTAAAAACAAATTCTAATATATTAAATTATGAATTAAAAAAAAAAGTCTTGTCTATAATTTAGTGAAATATTATTTGTCTATTTTTATAGTATATAAAAATGTGTTTTGTGTTAAACTTTTGCAGATTAGAGATGGTGAACCCGGATCACACTACCGCTTCTGCACGTGCTAGAAGTGGTCAGGATGCAGCTGAACATCGTCGTCGAGGTCGTGCTCGTGGCCGCGGTGTTGGTGAGTCAGTTGTGCAGCCCATTCATGATGACATTGTAGACGAGGTAGACACTGCTGATGTTCAGCACGACGATGTACCGGGTGATGTGGGACAGCAGACTCAGGGTGGAGCTCCACCTCCGACTGCATTCTCTAGAGGTTCGGATGAGTTGTCTCTACTGATATCCTATGACCAGCATGAGGCTGCATATGTTTGGAACAATAAGGTAAGTTCATTAATTTAATTAGTATTAAATAGAATAAGAATAATTTATTATGATTGAGTTTTAAAATTAACAATATTTTCAGGGGAAGAAGCCGGAGATGAAAGTCGTTAGTCATGGGAGCAAGTGGATAGCCTATGTAACATCCTCCTTTAGAATATATATATAGTATTCAATTTAAAGTTGTTTATCAGAAATAGTGACAATTAGATAATAATTATTTCAAATAGTTAGATGTGGGTAAAATTTATAGTATTTTGGTTTTTGGTGGCGGAATATTATAATTAAGCTTCGATCAAAATAGTAAAATTTTCAAAGTTAGTTTGATATGTAAACTGGATTTAAATCTGTTTCTAAGCCTTAGGAAATAAATTATATTAAAATAAGCTGGTACAGAGACAATTAGAAAAAAGTGCGTTAAGGGCATTAGAATGAATTATAGCTAATTATAGAATCACGTTTTATTGTTAGAGGATTCCTAGTTAGATAAAAATAATTTTAAGGCTTAGTCTTAGAGTAAATTAATAATTACTCTTAAAGACATATTTATGCCTTAAAAATAGTTATAGATTTTCAAAAATACTAGAAAAATTACTATAGGCTAAGAATTATATTTAGAATTTAGTAGTATAATTAGGTTGATTTAAATAATAACATGTGGTGAATAAAAAAATTATCGCTTAGAAATAGTACTATTATAATAATATTATATTATAATATAGTTATATATATAAGTGACTCAAGGTCACTAAGCTCATTATTGAGCTTCTGTAAACCAAAAAGAAACGAGAGAAAGAGAGTAATTTACAGTGGCTAGATGATGGCCTCAATGCGATCGGACTGAGGTAGGGGCTTTACTGTATTTTTTTCTACTATTTTAAAAGTAAGATGTATATCTTTAAAACCTACTAGATAAATGGATTCTATTGATAATTTATTTAAGTTAAATGGATAATTTTTATTTTCTTAAGTAGTACAGATTTTTACTATCTAGTTAAAATTAAAATTTTAAAACTTGTCCTATATTATTTTTAAGCTTATTGAAATGTTCATTATTAGTGACTTAATGAAATTTGTGTAAGAATAAAAGTTGTGGTTCACTAACACTATTCATACGCGTATTTTACTATTCGTATGCGTATTTTACTATTCATACGCGTATTTTACTATTCATACAGTATTTATACAATATTCTATTATGTTATTACAGTTTATTAATACTTGTTATCTAAGTTGAAAAGTGTTGAAATCACTGGGAACGCCTAGTGATGAAGAGTTGTTTTATGCATTGAGAATGATAATACGTAATACTCAGTCACAATGATTTGAGAAATGTTGGGGTGAAAATGCCACGAGGCTAGAATATACAATGCCTAATGGAATGATATGTATCTGTGCCAACCCCAAGGCTAGCATGTTTTAGTTGCATATGGCTTAATACATGGCGAGAAAACAGGTCATTATCCAAGTAAATGTTCATTTGAGGAGATGGAGTGTAGATAGATTCATTATCAGTTAGAGTCTGAGTGAAGTCCCCTTACACTAGGAACAATTGTGTTTTGTGTTGGGCCGACCAGGACAGACTGTTACCAATAGGGCTTGTACACCCCTGATTTTTTTCTCTAATAGAATGAAATTTGTAGAACATGCATCATGATAGAAATAGAATCTTGCATTATGTATTTGGTTATAGTTGGATGAATTTACGATGATATTAGTTGTTTGTTTGAATTGATTGACAATTTGTGTTAAATTGTCTTGTGCTTGAAATCGTAAGTAATAATAATTAGGTTGATTGTGATTAGTACTGTATTTGTACGTTGATGGTGATTACTATATGTGTATGTTTCATATGAGAAAAATATTTTGGTTTCTGGATTATTTTACTTTATAATAAAAAGCAGTTTTGATTTCATATAACTCTGAAATCCTAAAATGTCATTAGTTATAAATGTGTTAGAAAATTTCTGAGAATGTGAATTCTGACCCTGTTTATTTTCATGTGTATTCGTGGCATTTTAGATGGATAACTATTGAAGCTGAAGAATGAAGAACAGAAAATGACAATTATTAGAAGTTTACCAATTGGATGTACTATTTACAAGTGATGTTTAGTATATATTTTTGTAGAAAATTATGTATTAATCATCCACAATTATATGTAAATTAGTTCTTTTTAAAAATAAGTTATAAGTTACTATGATTTCAAGTTTGAAATCATGAATTGTTTTAAACTTATGGTATTTATATTATTTTCTTGAATAAGAAAGAAATTAAACATGTATAAAAAGGTGTTACAGCCTACCTTCCTCCAGACGACTACATACGTACAGTTTTGAGGGATTCATGTTTATCGTCTCTTATATTTTGCACTTATTCTATTATTAACAAGGGACTTATTACTGCATTTTCGGAGAGGTGGCACCATGAGACATCCTCCTTCCACCTCCCAGTGGGGGAGATGACCATCACTCTGAACGATGTGGCAGCTCTGACACATCTGAAGATTGATGGGGTGTTCATGACACCGCCATGGCTTACGAGTGTCCAGGCACCTTCGGTATTAGTTCAGTACTTAGGGATGTCACCAGCAGAGGCTCATGACGAGGTGGTGCAGCAGAAGGGTCCGAGCATATCTTTTGACAAGCTGAAGAAGATATGCGATGCTCGACGAGTGATGGATGATCAGGAGAGCAAAGTCATTGCTGGGAGGGTATATTTATTGCTGGTGATAGGTTGGATGGTCCTCCCAGACAAGAGCTAGACAGCTGTACCCATCGCATACTTGACATATCTTGTTGATCTCCGGAGGGTCTCGAGGTTTGCTTGGGGAGCGATTCTGTTGGCTCATTTGTATGACCAGCTGTCAAAGGCTAGATTGCACAAATGTCGACAGATATCTGGGAGTTTAGGGGTGTTGCAGGTAAAATAAATCTTGTTTGTAATTAACATTATTTAGTTATATTTCTTGTTAAATTATGTAATTAACATGATTTCATTTTATAGGCATGGGCATATGAGTATTTCCCGCAGATGGAGGGTCGGGAGGCTGCCGACTATGACCCTACAACCGCACGTATGGCTAGATGGGATCCGCGGTCATCTGGTATCGTAGGCCTTTACCGCACTAGCCTAGATGGACTGACGGTTGGCCATGTTAGTTGAACTCCTTTTGATGACCACCGACAACATCATCCATTCGAGGAGCGTGCATTATACAATGGGTTCATCCGTTGTTTCTCAACACATGTGCGTTATCTTCCTGAGAGGGTCCTGCGACAGTTTGGGTACGTGCAGTATATTCCTCCCTCTCCACCTATATTTGTGACTGTAGAGGACGTAGACGACATGTGGGCGCACTGGGAGGACCATGTCTTGGATGATGTAGATCTTACTCCGGTGGGTGACGATCCTGGTGAGTGTATGGATGGTTACAGATCTTGGTTTATACGGGTTTTGCATCTGTATATGACAGCTGCTGCATACGAGGAGCATATACTACGGCGCCAGCACGAGCAGGTGGAGCATGTGGATTCTGAGCCCGATGAGCATGGTCAGCCCAATGTTGTTGAGGAGACATACATTGAGATACTAGATGAGGTCAACGATATTGCACATGAGCTACTGATGCTCAACTTAGGTGATGTCGTTGACGAGCGCCTCCAGAGGATACGGACACTGGCTACGACTCGTCCAGGCGACAGATACAGGAGGAGGCGGCGGAGGAGGATGGACGGGGGTGAGGGTCCATCTAGTTAGTTACTACTTATGTTTGTATTTATTTTCATGGAGATGTATTAGTTACTACCTATGTTTGTATTTATTTTCATGGAGATGTTTTAGTTACTACTTATGTCTGTATTTATTTTGATGGAGATGTATTAGGTCATACTTATATTACTCTTGTTTGATTAGTTACTACTTATGTTATATTGATATTCATTAGTTACTACTTATAGCACCAACAACTACCATGATTTGAAAATCTTAAATTAAAACACATCGAATACAGTAATTGGCTAACATTGTTTTAAACAAGTATTAAATCAATCATTCTCAAGTGACACAAATGAAGTGTGAACATTGAGTTTGTTCGACTTCTTTTGAGGATATGCTTCAAGCCGACGCCTGTAATGTTCCATGCATCCATGTGATGTTGGATCATAATATCTTTGCCATTAAGGTACAATAGGTGGCAACGGGCAATCAGCCTTTAGCTTGACCTACAATTATAAGAAACAAAATCAGAATATGTTATATGTTATTCTAATTTGACAATGAAAGTACTTACTTTGACAAAGTGACACTTTTGGATGAAAGCTATGCCCATCAAGTCTTGTGATGTAGGAATCCCAAGCAGTGGAAAAAATGTTGCACTTCCGAGTTTTGACACTAGTACAAGTGGTCTTTGATACAATGTGGCAATCATGTAACCTATCACATCAACAGTCATTCACTTAGACAATGGTTGTGTCCCAGTAATTGTATCAACCAAAATGGAGTTAATAATTAAATTGAAATTTGCACTCCCAAACATATCTATATACAACCACTGGCGTGAGAGCATTTCTTGATAACATTGAATGCGAACTAAAGACCAATCTTGCTCACCTTGAACAAAATAAGAAGCAATAACGCAATAGCCATAATTTCCATCCGCTACCACGTTAGTAATTTGAATTGGTGCATCAACAGAAGGATTGCTTTGAATTGGTGCATACTGGAGAAACTCGCTAGGTATCTCGTCGGAATATATCAATTGCTTCTTCCGTTTACCCTTAGGAATTTGAATTGGTGCATCAACAGAAGGATTACTTTCAACTTGAGAGTTGATGATCTCAAAATATGATGGATCGCGCTTGGTTGACATTTGTTTCTTCAGAGCTTTGCCTTTCAAACCCTCTTTTTTAATGACTCTATGCATCGGGGGGCACAATGAAGTTGTGTCCGGATGAGCAAGCTCATTTACCTTGAGTACTAATGCATTTTGACTTGTAATATCAAGTTGGAAAAACCGACACCACAAAGCTTCAACTGCGTTACGCATTGCAGATGAACAGTCTGACGGTTCCACCTGTGTGCTATCCTCTGACACAACATCTAACTTCTTCCAGTGGTCATGTATCTCATCTATAGGAATCCATGAGAAATGTGTTTCCCAATAGGCAACTTTGCATGCGCAAGGTATCCCATGTGTAGTCTGGACAACACATCGACAAGCACCCTTGTCAGTGCCAATTTTCTTGCTTCTTTCCCATTGTTCGTGAATCAGGTCCAAACAAGTCGTAGACACAATTCCACGGATCTTACTAAATAACTTCATATTGTGTCTATGACCCTTGATAATTACACTTTGTTCAAATGATCTCTGAATATTATTTTGTTGCAACTCAATGAGATCATTCATGCTATCTCAACACTGGTTGAAGTCACCTTGACTATGTTTCAACAACTTCTTCAACTTTGCATGAGCACCTTCAACCTTATAACGAGAAACATGAATTAACAAATGAAGATATAAAAAGATGATTTCAATTAAAACATGAACTGTGCGGAATTAACCAAGTCTCCATACCTATTAGTTGTTGTGTTTCCAAGGTGCATAACTTTATCAACCCATGCATCCACAAAATATTCCTTGTGCGGAGTCAACCAAGTCTTCATACAGTACTCAAAAAATGGTTTAAACTATTTACAAACGAGCTCGAAATATGACACACGTTTGTTATAATCTTCTTCTGTTGGGGATTCCACAACAAATTTCCATACATTAAAAATCATATCCCAACAATCCTTCTTGTGGACTAGCACCTTACACTTTGCCTGCAGATTTTTGTCTATGTGGAATTGACATAATAGGTGCTTTGATTGAGGAAAAACTTCATTTAGTGCATTCATAAGTGCAAGGTCTCTATCACTGACAAAAACTTTCGGTTGACCATTTTCACTCACAATCAAGTGTTTTAAGCAACTTAAAGCACATACATAATTATCACTACGCTCAGACTCCATGTAAGCAAATGCAATTGAGTATGTTATATCTGTTGAGGTAACCCCAACCATTTCAAGTAAAGGCAACTTATACCTATTGGTTTTGTATGTTGCATCAAGTATCACAACAGTCGGAAATGTATGAAATAACTTTACCGAAACTTCGTGAGCCCAAAAGATGTCTTGGACAATGTTATTAGACACATCCTTTCTATGAAAATGGACATACTTGTGAGACTTTAGCATTAGCATCAATTGTTGCATCTCTGTCCGAGGCCCCCTAATCGACTTGCGATATGAATATCGTTCATTATATATAGTTTGAATGATACTCACATTATCAGGATCATGCTCTTTTAGTGCAAGCAATATGTTGCCAGGCTTCACGTTGTTCTTTGTCATGTTCGCCACTAAGGTCTTCTCATCAACTTTGAGGCGGCCAGGATATGGATGACCTATGAGGGTGACTGCTCTTTCATGGTTGTGCTTGCCGCATATCACAATAAGTATCAATCCTTCATTAGCAAGAGGTCTTCCTCTAAGTCTGAATGGACATTCACATTTCTTAGTTCCTGTGACTTCTCGTGTAAGTTGCTTCTTGTATTCTTTATACTTTCCACTTCTTTCACACCCAAGAGTCACAAACTCTCTCCTATTCCCACCTGCACCTCCTTTATCTGATCCATACATAACAATAACAAATCCAATTGTCTTGCCAACTTCTTGAGCCCAATATATCAAATCTTCTCTGGTAGGAAAAACCTAAAATATGGCACAAACAATATTATTAACAACAACGTACATTCACCAAAGTTTATTTTCACACATTGGGCTTCATTTGTAACTCACCTGCTTAGTTTCAAAATAATCCATGTAATCCAAATAATCCTCTTCTTTGGTTTCAGGTACTGATTCCATTAATTCATCAATATGGTCCTAACTCTGGAGAAACACAATTATTTCAACAAACAATGTTTGGGCATATTACTAAAGTTGACATAAATTCTAAGCCAAAACAAAAATTAAAATTTGGGCCCATCCGGACAATAATATATGGTGGCCACCGGAAAATAATGTATGGTCAGAACCGGATTTTCAAATCCGATTGGGATAAAATCTATAAAAAATGCCCATCCATATGTACAACGATTTAACACGAATTAAACAATATAAATAACATGAAAATAACATAATACTTACATTTTGTATAAAGGTAGTAAGAAAAGTTAGCAAAACACCAACAAGTACTTTGATCTTCGAAGCTAGTGAGAGACTGTGTGATATTATGGTGAAAAACCCTAATACTTTGATGTTGACTCGAATTTATAACATCATCTTTAAATCGGATTCTCAAATTCGTATTTACCCGGATATTAATATCCGGTTACAAACCAATTTTAATTTCCGGATTCGCCCGGATATTAAAATCCGGTCAAAGGGTAAAATTGGAAAAAAAAAGACAGCGTGTGGTGGCATTTGAGAAAGGTGTGGTGGCAATAGTGCCACCCCCTACCAAGTGTGTCGGATAACGAGCACCTTCTAAACGGGTGTTTGATATCGAAAATATTTTTTTTTATTCTCGAAAAGTTTACTTAAATTATAATTTATTTATGATTAATAGAAAGTTTAAATAATTATTCTGAAAATGTTTTTGGCAAATGATATTTAGTGCTTTAAGGGCACTATTTAAGAGCCTAAATATAGTAAAAATATATTGGAATGTGTAATTTTTTATATTTTCGAGAGACGGAACAATATGTTCTTATGATTGTTTTTCTGCTTCTAGTAACTTTTTCTAATGCCCTAAGGGCACTAGATATCAAAATCCAATATTTTTTCATTTTCAACTTAAAAGATAAATATCACTTATCCAAAAAATACCTACCTAATAAAATAACTAAAACTCACTCTTATACCAAACATTTTCAAAAAGAGTAATACGGATTCGCAGAAGTAAAAATGTGCAGCAGGCAGGCATCATATCTAACTACAGTCATTAAGACAAGAATACGGAGATTAAAATCCTCCGGTGCCATGAATTCGGGTCTGAATTTATTTTATTCTAAACAAACACGAACGTGAGGAAGAATAGCTTAGTACGCAAACGCTTCCATTGCAATTCTTTCTTATTGGTGTGAGGCACTGCACTTGAATCGTGTTTCATTCCCCTTTCTTTTTTTTTCTCTTTCCGTTATCGTCAACATTGGCGAGTTACGATCTTCGCACCGAAGAAAATAAACCAACAAATGCAAGTGCATCTCACCGAAGTTTGAGGCGGCAAACAAAACAGTAACACCGAACTCAGAAACAAAAAAAAGAATGAGAAGAATCTGGAATCTCTTCACTAACTCTAAGCGACTCGCTGAATTTGCATTTCCGAAACCATCTTCAAAGTTCCGCTTCAATATTCTTCGTTCCTTTTCCGATCAATCCCTACTTCGCCATCAAAACCGTCCAGGTTAACCTTTTTCTAATTTTGATTTCATCCGGTGATTAATTTTTCAACAATTTAACATAAAGTAAATTATCTGAACTTGTCAGTTCAAATTGAGTGTTTTGTTTGTTAATTTGTGCGAATTGTGGTGGTGTACCAGGGCCTCTCGTGCAGTACAGAAGTTTGGTCGATCAAGGGAAGTTGAAGCATGATCCGTATCAAGAAAGTGTTGCTTCAGAGCTTGAGAACTTGCTTGCAAGGTTGGAGCAGTATGAGAAAGATATGGAAGAGTATCATGTAAAATTGGAACTGGATAATAATGATATTCTGACGTGTGTTTCGGTTTTGGATGCTTTGATTGTGTTTGTGTCTGTGGTTTTTGAGCTTGTGCTTGCTCTTGACAGGTGAAGCTTTCAAATTGGGAGAAGAGTCGGGAGGATGAGCGGCGAAAGCTTCTCATGGAGGAAGTTGAGCAGCAGGAGAAGGAGGGGGATTGGTGGAAACAGTTGAACAATAAAGTTTCTGAGAGATTGGCCTCCCGGTAAATTTTGAGCATGATTTTGGGATACAACCAGATTCTTGAACCAATACAAACCAATATAGTTTGACTTGAGAATTTTCAATGAAACTAGTAATTTAGAATTTGGATTAAGTTTCTTTATTGCAGATTTTGTTTTGTTTATTTTCTATCTCAGACTCGGTTACATTTTACTGGAACTAGTTTTTTTATCACTCAGGCGAAAACCAGAAAATGTGGAGCCAGGGGTGGGGAATTGGGTGTCATATCTTAAACGCGAAAACAAATTGGATTCAATTGTTGGTCGCCGTCCAACTGCTCCTCCAGCGCCGAAAGGACTTTACATATATGGCAACGTTGGCAGTGGTATTTTACCTTTCTTATTTGGGGTTGAGGTTATGTTTACATACAATGCAAACTTTTATCAGCTTGATTTGGTCTCAAATTATGGTGTTTCTTAAAGTTTATGGTTGCTTCATTTATTTCACTTGCTAGAGTAGAAATGATTTTTTGCCCAAGTTCTCTTTACAACCTTATGTGTTCAGCTGCTTTTGTAATTATTTTGCTTACATTTCTTATGCTGAAGGGAAGACGATGCTAATGGACATGTTTTATAGTGCCACTGAAGGAATTGTTAAACATCGAAGAAGGTATCACTTTCATGAGGTAAGTCTTTTACTATGGTTATGTGAATGTGAACTTTTGATGTCATCTCTTATAATTTGGACCAGGCCTAACTCAAATTTAGAATTCTAAGATGGTATTTGAGCTCTATCCTTGATCTACTATTGGGCGCCACCCATACTCTACATCCAGGCCATCCCTAGCCACCTTCATTGTGGCCACCCTAGGCTGCGTTGATTGAAACAGCTCAAGAGCTAGAGCAACCTTCATTGTTGTCCTTAGACAAACTTAGCTGAACAAATTTCCTTCATAAATATGCAGGCCATGCTTAAAATTAATGAACATATGCACAAGATATGGAAAAGGCAAAAGGAAGAGAAGACTTTGCAATCAAGCATTGCTGGTTGGATTATGAATCTTCCCTTTGACACGAAAGCTAAGGAGTGGCTGGCTGCTCAAGAAAGATACAATCGAGAGGTACAAATGAAACACATCCTTCCTGCTGTAGCTGATAAATTTTTTCTGGATCGAGAAGATGACAAAAAGGGAGCTAGCATTTTGTGCTTTGATGAGATACAGGTAAAAGGAAAACTTGTAAATTTGTGTTATAATGAAGTCCCCAGTTTTGTATACAAAACTGTACCCCTCCATATCACTATCCACTGACATTGATTTGATTACTTACTACTTAGGGAGTGTATAATTGGATGTGTTGTATTATTTTCATATCCAATAATCAATTTACATTTTTTCAGTCAACATTGGGTGTGTCCTTCCTTCTTGGAGCAGTTTTTCATTATTTATTTGAAAGGATTTGATGGAAGTGTGCAGTTAAAGACTTAAAGTAGCTCTATTTCTAGCGATGGTGTATTTCCGTTTTTGTAATCTTGTTTGGGTTTGGGTTTCTTGATTAAGAATATTTTCCCTATCTATATGTATACATTAGTTCCCGATCATATTATCTGGTTGAAACTGTTAGGACTCATATTTCGGAAGATGATTTTATGCTGAGTCAATGGAGGGAGGAATCTAGAGTGTGGAGTATATTTGAGAAAGAAGAAAATAATAAGAGGGTATGGACTTAAGGTGGCATGCTGTTAACTTTCTCATAGGTGAGTGGGAAATAGTCATGTGATAGAGTGCTTAATTATACGAGGGAGGGGAGAGAGTAGGAGGACTGGAGGAATGAGAGTTTCCAATTTGGAGTGTGTGACAGAGGACTATCTTCCTCTGAGGAGCCTTGGCTTTGGACCATTGTAGTCGTTCCTTTTGAATGTAAAAATACCACCGTATTTCATTCTGTCATTTTGGGTGCTTCTTTTAGGGTTCTATATTACTTTCTATTTTGGCATTCTAACAAAATTCTATGTAGGCTTTGGAGCACTTTATCTGTAAAATTGAGCTGCATCTGTTTGTTTTTCCTCCTTGGCTAATTGTTAAAATTATTTCTGAGCTCCCTCTGTATCACATCACTTGTTTATTTCATTCTATGACTTCTAGTGTAGACTGTAGAATATGACTAAAATTTGATGCTCTTTTTTTTTAGGCTGTTGATGTATTTGCTATTGTGGCTTTATCTGGAATTCTAAGCAAATTGCTGAGTAGCGGAACTATTATTGTGGCTACCAGTAATCGAGCACCAGGGGACTTAAATCAGGTGTGTTCTTTACTAGTCAACCTATTTTAGTATGTGTTAATATTATCAATTTGACTTATTCAGTTAAATGGTAGGAGTAAGTGATTTCACCGATGACGTCCCTGGTAATTTTCTGTTTTGGAGGAATCGGGTTGACAATCTGTGAACAGAACCTTGTATTTGTTTTCTAAATTTCTTCTTCAAAAATTGTTTTTTGAATAGGCTCTCATGCAACGAGAAATCTTCGAGAAACTTGTTGCCAAATTGGAAGAACATTGTGAGAAGGTACTGATTGGGAGTGAAATTGACTACCGTCGTTTTATAGCAGAAAGGTCAGGAAACCAGGTGAGAATTTATAAGTTATTAGCTATATTTTCCATCCTTTCTGAGCTGTTGAAAAACATCCTTGTAATAGGGATAGAGGGGCCTGGTGGGTATTTTGAGAAGGAAAAAAGTTGTAACTGATAGTTAGGGTAGTTGAGGGCAGTTATAACAGAAAGTGGGTAGCAATGGTCTAAAAGCATGAGTAGTATAGGGGAGAGAGAGTCAATTTTTGGTATATTTGATTGTAGACTGAGAATCCCCTTAATAGAGGTCCTCTCCTCTCGTGATTCGTGTTCAAACATCAATTATAGATCATTATTGTCATTCTTTATCCTACTCTTGCACCTATTTTATCTATTCTGCTATGGTTGTATTCTCTGGTTATTATCAGATGTCAATTTATTTCATTGCGCAAGATTAGTAAGTATTTCTATTCAGAATTTCTCAATATCCATCTCTTTTTGTCTCTTCCTCCCTCTCCAAATTTAACAGTTGAACAGAATATTAGCCATTATGGGGGAACAAAAACTTCATTGCTGATCATGAATATGTGTGAGATGGCAATTTAGGGACACATGCAGCAGTGACCCAATATCTTTAATGGTCCATATCTTACACTGTAACTATATGTGTGTCCTCATTCATGTAGTCCTTGTCATATTGACTTTGATATTGGCTGTGTTTGATTTTTATGGTTGTGTAAACACGGGCCTTGAGCCCTTGATTGATAAACCACATGAAAAGTTGTGGCTCTTGTTAGTACATCAGTACGGAGATGACCATTAATGGCTACTTTGCATTAACAGTTTAGTAAACCTAAACAATGCATATAACTTCACTAATCACTAATTTTATGAAAATTGTAATTCAATATAAATGCGTTTTCTGTAACAATTACAAAACCAACCTTACAAAATTTGGGCAACCAAATCTTTTCTAGCCTCAACAACATAATTATAGGGAGGAACATTGCCAACTATGGACACAGCGTTGTTTGATATCACTTAAAAGAAGCTCTTGTTTCTATTGTATATTTCTTTGTTTTCGAACAATAGTCATTTATGAAACTTGTGCAACAGTCATCTGTGTAAATAATTTTTCTATCTGCGCACAGTTTATCATTATAGTTATATGTTAAGGGCGCATCCACATATTGGAATTGGATCACGTGGTGGATTTGAACCAGTATAAATATGCAGGTAAACTATTTCTGGCCCATAGAAAGGGAAGCCATAAATGAGTTTGAGAAGAAATGGCGTGATGTAACAGGCAGATTGGGAGGAAAAATAATCTCCAGCACTATCCCAGTGATGTTCGGAAGGTATCCTATTCTTATTTAATGCTTCATAACAAGAATTCTTGCTTTCAATCTATCTAGCACGAATTATTTAATTTCTCTCTCTGGCAGGAAACTTGAGGTTCCTGAAAGCTGTGAAGGAGTAGCACGCTTCACATTTGATTATCTCTGTGGTGAACCGGTACATTTTTTATTTTTGTTTGGTTGTTGCCCAAAGTATTTTCCAAGCTAACATAGTTATTGAATCTTCTTGCAATTTGGGTTCAGGCCTAACTCACTCTCAAACACTAGCTTGTAGGATGAGGATTGCACCCTTATAAACTTAATGATGGCCATATCACTAGCTGATGTGAGACTTCCAACACACCCTCTCATGCCCAGAACTACACAGCTGGAGTGTGGACAAACACTGGTGGCCCATACAACATGGGACTAACAACACACCCAACATGGGGGGCCCAATAACGGATATAGGATAGGCTTTGATACCATCTTATAATTTTGGGTTTGGGCCTAACTCAATCCCAAAAGCTAGCTCGTAGGATGGAGATTGCCATATCCATATAAACTCAATGATGGCCATATCACTAGCAGAAGTGGGACTTCCAACAAATCTCATTTGTTGGCTTTATTTTACTCTTTTTTTCTAAATTAGGAGTTAATATTTTGTGATTCATTAAACAGCTTTTGGCTCAATGGGCCCAAGAGTTATTTTATTGATATGATGGAAGATTTGATGATTAAACGCATTTCTTTTTGTGATTCACTCTCATTTCTGTGACCTTATGACCAACTAGAGGAAATGGTGGTCTTGAAGTACATATTTAGAATAATGTAAAACCTTTTTGCTAATTAGGTAGAACTTGAAACCCTAAAGTGTATTGATTGAGCTGCTTGGGAGAAATGCATTGAAAATACTACAAAATCAAATCCCACAATTTTAAGGATTTCCTAAACCATGAGAATACAATAAGGGATATTTCTTACTTCACTTTCTGTGTAGCGCACGTTTTGTACTTAGATTACAGCATGGAATAAGAGATATTTACAGCTATCAACTGTAGGAATTATTCTATACGAAACAAAATGAGCTTCTGAGTTTAGGAATGATTAAGCTGAATTAGGAAAGGATGGAAAAGGCTAGGTTAAGTAAAATTCAAGTGAAGAAGGATACCAAGAAGACCATGTTTAGGTGGTTGGTTGTAAAGACATTAAGGATGAAATTGATTTGCTTTGTTGTTGTTCCCTTCTTCTTTCAGCATTATTTGGCTTGCATTGAAGTGATCATGATTTTAAATTTTCTTCTGTGTGATTGTGCACATGCAGCAAGAACTTGCTCTCTTTCTCTCTCTATCTCTCTAATTGTTTTGGTTTTCAGTTGGGTGCAGCAGATTACATTGCAGTAGCTGAAAATTTTCACACTGTTTTCATATCTGATATACCAGTGATGAGTATGCGCATTCGTGATAAGGTATTAGTAAAGATAAATTGAGTTGGGCTCAGTTGTATTGATAGCTGCCTAATATTTTGCAAGAGAAAGTGTGGGTCAAGAAATTCGATTTCATACCTAGCATCTGCATGATTTCATTAGATATTCCTCAAATACATGTTTAAAACTTTTATGCATCATCCATGGCATTTCTACTTTTAGTGCACTTGTTTCTGCATAACCGTAACCTTTTTTGATGAGATTTAAAAAAAAAATTATACTTTCCAGGCTCGAAGATTTATCACCCTTATTGATGAGTTGTACAATCATCATTGCTGCCTATGTTGTTTGGCATCCTCTTCAGCTGATGAATTATTTCAAGGAACCGAGGATGGGACACTTTTTGACTTGGAGAGGTAATTTCGTCGTCTTGTATGAGTTGTATGATGCTTTGTTTATGTGATCATCAATAAAACAATCTGAGCTCTTTGGGCACACTTTTACTGATTAAGTTATGCAGTTGGCGACCCTATACCCTGATCTAAAAGGAGCACTTCCCATGTATTCCAAAACTTAGCATAGAAAGCAGGAAGACTTAAAATTCATGAAATTGTCAAATTCCCTGTCTGAGATTTTCTTTTGACACATTTCGATTGTAATTAAAAGCTACTAATTTACATATGTTCTGTTCTTGGGACTGGCATTCCTTTCAATTTCACTGTTAGATGCTTCTGAGTAATGGATTAAGCTTTGCTTTTGATGAAAGTGTAGAATTAAATGATGCATTGTTAACTGAACCTCCTCGGTCGTTTTGGTTCCAGTTTCCAGTTTGAAACAGATGCTGAAGGTGGGAAACTTCGCCGTAATGTCTTAGCGGAAGGCAGTATGGGCCCATTAGTTTCCCCTGTTGGTATCACGTCAATACTATCTGGTCAAGAAGAGATGTTTGCTTTTCGTAGAGCTGTAAGTAGTGTGATTCTTCCCTGCTTTTATTTGCTGGAAAATCATTATTTAGCACTATGCTGAAATGGCTCCCTTTATTACTTCTTGTTCCCGAAGATTTCTGTAGTTGCATCTTATAATGAAATTCTTTGACGTATTTCCCATACATGTTTGCTACCTGCTGGAGTGTAACATATACTAGTTTACAATATGTTGTGATAAAGGCTGGTAATTTGTATCATGATATTTGTCGGAAATTCCTGGAAATTTTGAATTAAACAACAAAATACTTATTTTTTGGGTTTTCAGTAAATTAGAAAATAGTTTTAATTACGTAAAAAACACAATTGATAGATTATATGGACTGCAAGTTCAGTAAGAGACAAGTTGAAAATAATTTAGAGGTAAAAGTTGGAGAAGATGTCATATGACAAGTTTTAAGTTGAAGTATTTGGAATGCTAAGCGATAGGGAAATTAGTGAAGATGTTACAAATAGGATACAAGTTGGATGGTAAAAATAGAGAGGCATAAGGAGTTATTTGTAAGCGCAAAGTACCTAAGAAGCTTAAAGGAAAATTTGATCATATTGTTATGCAGCCAGCTATACTTTATGGTAGTGAGTGTTGAGCTTTAAAGGGACAAGAGAAAAAAGTGAGAGTTGCTAAGATGAGAATGTTAACATAGATTTGTAGTCACACAAAGTTAGATAAGATACAGATTGAGTATATTCGGAACGATATTGGTGTGACATCTATTGAGGATAGTAAACTGGTTAAGGTGGTTTGAACATGTGCCAACAAGTCGTTGGAGGCATTTGTGAGAAGAGTTGATACTTGATAGACGATCTTTAGTCCTCTAAAAGGGGATATAGGGAGACCTAAAAGGACCCTAGGAGAATTTATTAATTATGATCTGCTGGTTAATAATATTTCTGAAAATATGGTTTTTAATAGAGCACAATTGTGTCTGTGATCCATGTACCTGACCTCACCTAATAGGATAATGCATATTATTTTTGTTGTTGTATGATTGATAGTGAAGCATAATCTGTGTTGAGTGGTCAAATCATGCAGTAAGACAGGTAAAGAATTGTATCTTCGTAAAGGGAATATTAATTTTAAACTTAATAATTTGAGTATGTTTCAGACAGAATTGAAATTGTCATATTTATCATCTACTGTGTCAAGTTTATTATAGAGACTAGAGAGTACTGATACTTGCTCAAGCTTTATCCTCACAAACCACTCACAGACTATAAGGTGAACTCGTGGGCCTTTTAGAAACAGTTACAATTGGACTGAGGGGTGTTATCCAATGGCTTTATTGAGAGTTTGTAATGATTTGTATGAATAAAATTTGTGCAGATATCATCATATTAGAATATGTGCAGCAGCATGAGTTATCTACTGTGAGGGTGGGCATGGTTTAGATTTTATTCAAAACCAAACCAAACCAAAACCAAACTAAACCTTATAGTTTGTCTTTAAAACCAAACCATTTTTTATGAACCAGTTTAGTTTCTTGTGAACTAGTTCAAAACTAGTTTAGAACTGGTTACAAGCTGGTTTGATTTTAAAACCAATTTTAAAACAGTTTGATTCTTACACCAGTTTTGGATACAAAACCAAATTTCTGGACAGCAGCTCTCAATATATTAAGCAACATACAAAATGTATACTAAAAAATACAATAATTATTTTATCCGCATTTAAAGGAGAGGAAACAAGCATATAAATAAATCATAATATCAGAATCCAATGATGGAATTCTAGAACCAATGGCAATTTATATTATATTACATTATTTATTTCATTTGTATTTCTTCTATAAAAAATATGTTAGTCATTAAACTCTCGTTTCATGCTGTGGACGGGTGGTAGCTTCACATCAATCTGATATTTTTTCAATTAACCATTTTTTTAATGTTATCAACGTTTCCAAATTAAATAATCAAACTATTTGACAAAATGGTTCAAATTAATTAAAATGAAACATCAAATTATATCCAGTTCTTGTAGTCTTGCGCACAATCATATACTTTCATCAACAAGGGAATGGAGCTTGTGCATATCATGCAGCTATCTTGTAGTTTTACAAACGAAAATCTGGTTTGGTTATGGCGATCCATGGAAAATGGTTTTGGAACGGTTCTAATAACCAAACCAGAATGATAAACAGGTGGTTTGATTTAGAGGCTGCTTTCAAGAAACTGGTAAATTTTTAAGTTCGGTCCAGTTTCAAAACCAGTTTGGTTTGGTTTTTATAGAACCGTTCCCACCCTTTTCTGTGACCTACTTTGCTCATAGATTTTGTTGTTTTTTGTAATTAAAACTGAGATACTAGTCAATTTTGAATGTTACTTGATTTTATTTGAGTATATGTCTGTACCCATTTAACTATCTTCTAAATTCTTTATATTGCTCTTAAACATTGAAAGATCTCATAAGAAGAAAATATTAACATAGGGTCTTTCTTTTGTAGGTCTCACGCCTGATCGAAATGCAAACGCCATTATACTTGGATGGAGTCCGCAATCTCCACCCTTATTTTCAGCGGCAACCTGAAAAGTTTCGACATAACTGTGACAGCTTACTATCCGAGTCCTCAACCTAAAAGTGATATATTTTTTATTCTACTTGTATTACTATTTTGATCTGATGCCAAATTGACTTTCATACACATGTAGATGATCGGCCAACAGTATTATCAGTAATAACCACCAGTTGAGTAGTGATCAAGTTAGTGACACCATTGATTCTTCATTCCTTACAGCTATACCCTATATATAATAATGCAGCAATGCCTGAAAAATATGTAAAATTCTAGATGTATTATGTATTATATGTATAAATGCTGAAGTTGTTAACTGTCATAATGGATCAAGTTCAATAATAAGTCATGCTATTTAGTCATATTGTTGTAATTATGCAATTTTAATATATTTTGAATCTGGAAGCTCACCTTTTTTTGGGTCACAACTGATTGTAAGCTCTTACATGTCTCTTTTTAAGTGACTAGGTTCCATGTTTGAGGTTTATTTGATCACATGTCACACACCAGCACTCACCACTAGACCAGCCTTTCAATTGTTTAGTCTACCTTGATTCCCTCGACATGTTGGTGTTGGTCTTTGGATACTAGGCTTACAGTGTAATCACGTAAGTTTATCTGAAAGATGTTCATAGATGTTATCCTTTTTTTCTTTTCTCCCTATTATAACCAAGAAAATACATTAAAAACAGCACCAGAAGTGCTAAGAAGGTTAAATGCCATAGATGTTAATGATTTCTTTAAATTGGCAAGAACAACATTTACAAATATTTTATAGCCTGATTGCGATTTTTATTTTTTTTAGTGGTGTTCATTTGAATTGAGATTTTTTTTAGAGTGGTGTTCATTTGAATTGAGATTTTTTGTCTTCTTATTATTATTTTTTTACTACATGCAGTGTTGCATCGTAATGGAGCATTTGCCAGTTTTGTGATAAAAAGTGTCCTATCCAAGTTTGCTAATAGGCTTCTTATAGCCAGTAGTTTTACTAATTTTAATTATTTAAGATGACACATTGTCTCGTTTTAATGTCCACATGTATGGAGTTCAGCTTCTCCTTTACTCTTTTTTTTCCCCTTGGAATACGTATGGTAGCTTTGACTCGATAAGGATGCAACTCTTCTTTTTCTGAAAATTTGGAGTCTGCAAAATGCAATCAATGGTTTGATATGGTAATTTGACCGTTGAGAATTGCATAATTCTGCTTATTATTATGCAAGGTTGGGAAAATTCAAATGGGTTGTGCCTAATTTGTTTAAAGTTATTTTTTGGATAAACTAAATTGCATTAATAGAGTATCAGAGGTATTCAAAATAATACAGAAAAGAATAAAAGTCCGCCACTTGGGGCATACCCCAAGGAAAGGAATACAACCAAATTCAAAACCATAATAGTGGCAACACCCAAAACAACCAAACTCAGTCTCATTGCCACCCACACCCAAACTCAACTAAGAATTACATATAAATAAGTTTAAGCACGCCGTTGGATTTGAGACCCAATTATGAAAAGCAAAGCAGAAACTCTTAGATGAAGCACACAGTCACATCTAATATCGAAGCTTAATTAGATCCAAAACAGAGTCCAAATCTGATTCCTGTCCTCGAAAAATTAAATCATTCCTGACGTGCCATATGCTCCACATAGAAGAGAACCAAACACATTGAAATAAATTCTTGTTTGTAGACCCATTTGTAATTCCCAGGAATGGCAAGAAATGATCTCGGCTCGAATTGTGCAACACAAAAATAACATATTCAATCCATTGCAAAATAGCACACCAAACAGAGGAAGCAAAAGGACAATCAAAAAATAAGTGGGATAGAGATTCTTGCAGAATGCACATTCAATTGCAGAGTTTGGAATGACACCTCTCCTCATAAGGCCTTCTCTGCATGGTAATCTTCCCAACACCAGTCTCCAAGCGAAAGTCGTAATCTTTGTCGGCACTGGACTATTAAGCCAGAATATTCTAAAGAAATCATCTGGTACAACTGAAATTGTAGTAGAATAAGCTGATTTGACACCGTAGCAGCCGGTTTCAAATGCAGTCCAAAGCCACCCATCCTGCACACCTTCCAAAACTGCAGTAAATTCGTTAAACAAAGGCCTTTCCGAATCCAAGAATTCCTGACTCCAACTCCACAACCAAACCCACCTACCATCAAGCCAGTTCCCAAGCTCACTAATTGAACAATTCTTATTGATCGCTAATTGGTAAAGCCACTCGAACCTATCGCAAAGACGACCTCCATCTAACCAACAATCATGCTAGAAGGAAATAGAAGTGCCATTCCCCACCTGCCTCTGAAAATTTTTATAGAACCACTCACAACTAGAGTTTCTATTCCCAAAATATTTACACAGATCTTGTGATGAGGACACCAACAAGACTAAGGGCAAAACTAAAGGCAAGGATCCTTTGGAAGGGCTTGGAGAACCTATGACTAGGGCAAGGACTAAAAAGGCACAAGAAGCTCTTCAACAAGTGTTAACCATGCTTCAGGAATTTCAACCCAAGTTACAAGTGAAGAAGCCTAAAATGGTCAATTGCATCAAGGCCCAAGGTGAAGAAGGAGGCGCACAAGCTGCTGCATTTAGGGGTTTATTTAACATTTCTATGTTTGTAATAAAGGCCCAAGCTTGTGTTAAGTGGCTGCCAATTCATCTTGGATTTGCACCACCCATGGGCTCTTTAGTAATTAGGTTTAATCTAGGTCAAATAAGCTAGAAGAGGAAGAGTTGTGGCTGCCTTGTAGCCTCAAAATTTCGTGCCTCTTAGCCTCATTTTACACATGTTTTATTTGTTTTTAATGAGTCTTCAAAGTCACCTTGAATGTCCATCAATGGTGACTGTTTCTTCTTTCTTCAAGTTGTAACCTTAGAAGCAAGTTTCTCCTATATAAGAGCTTGCTTTCTCCATGAATAAACCAATTTATCTTGAGTGAAAATTTAGATTTTATAATCTATTTTGAGTGTGATTCTCATCCAAGGGAGTGATTCTCTTGTTAGCTCTTGAGTGATTCAAGACTAGGTTACTTGTGTTCTTCACCGTTCTTCCTTAAGCTTCATAATCTTCATCTTCTTCCTTGCCTACCTTCAACTAAGTTTCCAGCCACTAAACCACCATTTTTGGTCAGCCCCAAGCTCCAAAATTCAGCCACAACTCGCCATTAATTCCCTTAAACACAATCCCCTTTTTTCCGCCTTTTGCATAATTGCTCATCAACTCTTACCTAACCATTTCTCTCACCTGAATTTGAATAATTCAAACCCTAAACACCTCAGCCACCACGCCCCAAACAGCCCAAAACACCTTCCCATATCCTTCTCCTTTTCATTAACTTCTTGTCTCCTAGCCTTTAAACTCTAATTTGCACCAAGACTAAATCCAAGTCACATTCATCCATTCTTAGTCAGCACCCAACCAAGCCTTTAAACACCATTATTCAGCCCATTTCTTCCTCCTATTCATTAAAACTTTTGTCTCCAAAATTAATTCCCTATTGAATTAGTCCTTATATCTAAATTCTGCCCAAAGCCATTAAGCCTCAACCCTAAACCCAATCAGCCTACCAAACTTGCCTAACTCTTCCTTTTTCTTTTCTTCATTATTTTTTTTTATTTTAGATCAACAAGAATAACCCCAAAAAAAAAGGTCCTACAAGTTGCCCTTAAAATTAAGGGATACCCTTAACGTATAAGGTTCGTATCAGTTGGTAATCAGAGCTCCGGTTCTTTGGGGTTGTGATACTTTCTTCTCTTCTCTTGTCTATACAAAAAAAAGAAAAAAAAATTAGAATAAAAAAAAACGAAAATACAAAAAGAAAATAGAGAGAGAAGGTGTCATTGTATGCTTTGTGGGATTCTTGTTGAAACCATTCTTCTACTTTTCTCTAAACCTTTCTACCCTACCTCAAACTAGTCTAGCCTACCCTAAACCTTACCTTTAGTCTACCCTAAACCGTTACCCTTGTCCTAAAACAATTGGTGAAGAATTCTTGGAGTAGTCTTGTCTTGTGTTCTTGAGAGCTCTTGAGAGAATCTTGAGTGATACACTTGTGAGGTTGAGTGATACACTTGTGAGGCTTGAGAGATACACTAGTGAGATTTCTTTTCTTCTAAATTTCTTTTTTTCTCAAAATGTCCGGAGAGGAAGAACAACAATTGGATGGAAGAGAAAAGTTCTTGTTGGATGCTTTCAATGCTCAAATGGCAAGGCTATTGAGAGAAAACAATGAAGCATTGCATGAGAGAATTGAGCATTTGGAGGGACTCATCCACCAAGGAGATGGTAGGCGTGATGGTGGTGAAGGTGGTGGTCCTAGGCCTAACCATCTTAAGGGAGTCAAACTCAACATTCCTCCCTTCAAAGGTAGAAGTGATCCGGATGCCTATTTAGAGTGGGAACTCAAAATAGAGCATATATTCTCTTGTCACAACTATGATGATGCCACAAAGGTGAAAATTGCAGCCGCAGAATTTTTCGATTATGCCCTCATTTGGTGGAACAAATTGCAAAAAGAAAGAGTTAGAAATGAGGAGCCTTTGGTGGAGTCATGGGAGGAGATAAAGAGGATCATGAGAAGGAGGTATGTGCCCTCTCACTACACTAGGGACCTAAAAATCAAACTCCAAAAATTGTCCCAAGGTAGTAAGAGTGTGGAGGAGTATTACAAGGAGATGGAGATTCTTATGATGCAAGCCAAGGTTGAAGAAGATGATGAGGTGACTATGGCTCGTTTTCTAAATGGCTTGGAGAATGATACTCCGTGAAGTGGTGGAGTTGCAAGAGTATGTGAAGATGGGTGACTTGCTTCACAAAGCCATTCAAGTGGAGCAACAATTGAAGAGAAAAAGGGTGGCCAAGAGAAGTTCATACAACCAAGGAACTTCTTGGAAGGACAAGGAGAAGGTGGCTGCCACGCCTTCTAAGGCAGCCCCCACACCTTCAAAATCTTCTCCAAATTCATCACAAGAGTCCTCAAAAAGAAGCCGGGATGTGAAATGCTTTAGGTGCCAAGGTCTTGGACATTATGCATATGAATGTCCTAACAAAAAAACCATGGTGATTAAAGGTGGAGAAGTGGTAAGTGAGGATGAGAAAGATGATGATGATGATGATGAGGGGAGTGAAGAGTTCCATGAACCGGAAGGAGAATTATTGATGATCCGACGGTTACTCAATAGTCAATTGAAGCCAATGGAGGAGTGCCAAAGAGAGAACATCTTTCACACAAGGTGTTTGATCAATGGTAAGTTGTGTATCTTGATTATTGATGGTGGAAGTTGTACTAACGTTGCTAGTGAAAGAATTGTGTCTAAATTGAATTTAGTCACAAAGCCACATCCTAAGCCTTACAAACTCCAATGGCTTAGTGAGGATGGAGAGGTTGTTGTTAAAAAGCAAGTGGAGGTGGAATTGTCTATTGGAAAGTACCATGACAAGGTACTTTCTGATGTTGTTCCAATGGAGGCTTGTCACTTATTGTTGGGAAGGCCATGACAATTTGATAAGAAAACTAACCATGATGGCTTCTCCAACAAGATCACTTTCATGCACCAACAAAAGAAGGTTGTACTCAAACCTTTGAGCCCAAAAGAAGTGTGTGAAGATCAAAAAAAAAATGAGAGAGAAAATCTTGCAAGAAAAAAGAGAGCAAAAAGATGAGAGCCAAATACTTGAGTGTTCAAAAAGAGAGAAAAAAAGGAGTGAAACACTTGAGAGTGAAACACTTGTGGTGAGGGAGAGTTTCTTGGCTACAAAAAGTGAGGTTAAAAGGTTGTTTCTCTCAAAACAGCCCTTATATCTTTTGGTTTTCAAAAACTACGTTTTGACCACTAACACTTTTAATAACCATGATTTGCCTCCTAGTGTTTTGTCTCTTTTGCAGGATTTTGAGGATGTATTTCCTAAAGATGTGCCAAGTGGTTTACCACCAAAAAGAGGAATTGAGCATCAAATTGATCTCATTTCGGGTGCATTTCTACCAAATAGGGCAGCATAAAGAAGCAATCCCGAAGAGACCAAAGAAATCCAAAGACAAGTGGATGATCTTATGGGTAAGGGTTGGCTAAGAAATTCTATGAGTCCTTGTGCTGTCCCGGTTATTTTGGTTCCTAAAAAGGATGGTTCTTGGAGGATGTGTTTCGATTGTAGAGCCTTGAACAATATCACCATCAAGTATAGGCACCCAATACCTAGACTTGATGATTTATTGGATGAATTGCATGGTGCTTGTTTCTTCTCAAAAATTGACTTAAAAAGTGATTATAATCAAATTAGAATCAAAGAGGGTGATGAATGGAAAATCGCTTTTAAAACAAAATTTGGTTTGTATGAATGGTTGGTTATGCCTTTTGGCTTAACTAATGCACCAAGCACTTTCATGAGGCTTATGAACCATGTTCTTAGGGACTTTATTGGGAAATTTGTGGTTGTGTACTTTGATGACATTCTTATCTATAGCACTACTCTTGATTTTCACCTTGAGCATTTAAAACTTGTTTTGAGTGTGCTTAGAAAAGAACAATTGTATGCAAATCTTGAAAAATGTGTTTTTTGTACCGACCATGTGATTTTCCTTGGTTTTGTTGTGAGCTCCAAGGGAGTTCAAGTGGATGAAGCAAAGGTTAAAGCCATTCAAGAATGGCCTACACCTAAAAATGTCACGGATGTGAGAAGTTTTCATGGCTTGGCTAGTTTTTACCAGCGTTTTGTTAAAGATTTTAGCACTTTGGCCGCCCCCTTGAATGAAGTTTTAAAGAAAAATGTTGGTTTTAAGTGGAGAGAAAAACAAGAGGAGGCCTTTAATGTTTTAAAGGAAAAATTGACAAATGCTCCTATTTTAGCCTTGCCAAATTTTGCTAAGTCTTTTGAGTTGGAATGTGATGCTTCAAATATGGGCATAGGTGCTGTCTTACTTCAAGAAAGCCACCCAATTGCTTATTTTAGTGAGAAATTAAGTGGCCCCACGCTTAATTATTCTACCTATGATAAGGAATTGTATGCCCTTGTGAGAGCCTTGAAAACTTGGCAACATTATCTCTTTCCTAAAGAGTTTGTGATCCATAGTAATCATGAGTCCCTAAAGTATCTAAAGGGATTAGGCAAGCTTAACAAATGGCATGCCAAGTGGGTTCAATTTCTTGAACAATTTCCCTATGTCATTAAGCACAAAAAGGGAAAAAGCAATGTTGTGGCCGATGCCTTATCTAGAAGGCATACTTTGCTCTCTATGTTAGAGACAAAGATGATTGGTTTTGAATGTTTGAAAGAAATGTATGAAAATGATGAAACTTTTGGAGAAATCTTTCAAACTTGTGAAAAATTTTCAAATAAGGGTTTTTACAAACATGAGGGCTATCTTTTTAAAGAAAACAAATTATGTGTGCCCAAATGTTCTACAAGGTTGTTGCTTGTAAGTGAAGCCCATGAGGGTGGCTTGATGGGTCACTTTGGTGTTCAAAAGACTTTGGAAATTTTAAATGAACACTTTTATTGGCCTAACATGAAAAGGAATGTGCAAAATTTTTGTGAGCATTGTATTGTGTGCAAAAGGGCCAAGTCAAAGGTAATGCCTCATGGACTTTATACTCCTTTACCAATTCCGGAAAATCCTTGGATTGATTTATCTATGGACTTTGTTTTGGGGCTGCCTAGAACAAGTCAAGGTAAGGATTCCATTTTTGTTGTGGTTGATAGGTTTTCTAAAATGGCTCATTTCATTCCTTATAGGAAAAGTAATGATGCAAAGCATGTGGCGGATCTTTTCTTCAAAGAGGTGGTGAGACTCCATGGAATGCCTAGAAGTATTGTAAGTGATAGGGACTCTAAGTTCCTAAGTCACTTTTGGAGGACCCTATGGGGAAAGTTGGGTACTAAGTTGCTATTCTCCACTACTTGTCATCCACAAACGGATGGGCAAACGGAGGTTGTGAATAGGACCTTGGGAACTTTGCTAAGGACGGTCTTAAAGAAGAATCTTAAAAATTGGGAAATGTCCTTACCCCATATTGAATTTTCTTATAATAGAGCTTTACATAGTACTACTAATTGCTCTCCTTTTGAGGTAGTTTATGGATTTAACCCACTAACTCCTCTTGATTTGTTGCCTTTGCCTCATCTTGTAGATTTGAAGCACAAGGATGGACAAGCTAAGGCGGACTATGTCAAAAAGCTTCATGAGAAGGTCAAAGAGCAAATTGCAAAAAGGAATGAAAGCTATGCCAAACAAGCCAACAAAGGGCGCAAAAGAGTGGTTTTCCAACCCGGAGATTGGGTGTGGGTTCATATGAGGAATGAAAGATTTCCGGAGCAAAGAAAGTCTAAGCTTCAACCTAGGGGAGATGGACCATTTCAAGTGTTGGAAAAGATCAATGACAATGCCTACAAGATTGATTTTCCCGGTGAGTATAATGTTAGTGCAACTTTCAATGTTAGTGACTTAACTCTCTTTGATGTAGGTGAAGAGTCCAATTTGAGGACAAATTCTTTTCAAGAGGGAGGGAGTGATGAGGACACCAACAAGACTAAGGGAAAAACTAAAGGCAAGGATCCTTTGGAAGGGCTTGGAGAACCTATGACTAGGGCAAGGACTAAAAAGGTACAAGAAGCTCTTCAACAAGTGTTAACCATGCTTCATGAATTTCAGCCCAAGTTACAAGTGAAGAAGCCTAAAATGGTCAATTGCATCAAGGCCCAAGGTGAAGAAGGAGGCGCACAAGCTGCTGCCATTTAGGGGTTTATTTAGCATTTCGATGTTTGTAATAAAGGCCCAAACTTGTGTTAAGTGGCTGCCAATTCATCTTGGATTTGCACCACCCATGGGCTCTTTAGTAATTAGGTTTAATCTAGGTCAAATAAGCTAGAAAAGGAAGAGTTGTGGCTGCCTTGTAGCCTCAAAATTTCATGCCTCTTAGCCTCATTTTACACATGTTTTATTTGTTTTTAATGAGTCTTCAAAGTCACCTTGAATGTCCATCAATGGTGACCGTTTCTTCTTTCTTCAAGTTGTAACCTTAGAAGCAAGTTTCTCCTATATAAGAGCTTGCTTTCTCCATGAATAAACCAAGTTATCTTGAGTGAAAATTTAGATTTTATAATCTATTCTGAGTGTGATTCTCGTCCAAGGGAGTGATTCTCTTGTTAGCTCTTGAGTGATTCAAGACTAGGTTACTTGTGTTCTTCACCGTTCTTCCTTAAGCTTCATAATCTTCATCTTCTTCCTTGCCTACCTTCAACTAAGTTTCTAGCCACTAAACCACCATTTTGGTCAGTCCCAAGCTCCAATATTCAGCCACAACTCGCCATTAATTCCCTTAAACACAATCCCCTTTTTTCTGCCTTTTGCATAATTGCTCATCAACTCTTACCTAACCATTTCTCTCACCTGAATTTGAATAATTTTGACCCTACACACCTCAGTCACCACGCCCCAAACAACCCAAAACACCTTCCCATATCCTTCTCCTTTTCATTAACTTCTTGTCTCCTAGCCTTTAAACTCTAATTTGCACCAAGACCAAATCCAAGCCACATTCATCCATTCTTAGTCAGCACCCAACCAAGCCTTTAAACACCATTATTAAGCCCATTTCTTCCTCCTATTCATTAAAACTTTTGTCTCCAAAATTAATTCCCTATTGAATTAGTCCTTATATCTAAATTCTGCCCAAAGCCATTAAGCCTCAACCCTAAACCCAATCAGCCTACCAAACTTGCCTAACTCTTCCTTTTTCTTTTCTTCATTATTTTTTTTTTATTTTAGATCAACAAGAATAACCCCATAAAAAAAGGTCTTACAAGTTGCCCTTAAAATTAAGGGATACTCTTAACGTATAGGGTTCGTATCATCTTGCCACCAAGGAGAACATCTCCCTCTTCTACTATTTAATAACCAAGCTTCTTCTCCATACTTAGATACCAACACCTTCACCCAAAGCCTATCCCTCTCTACATGCAATCTCCAAACCCACTTGCCCATAAGAGCCAAATTAAAAACAAAAATATTCTGGACACCTAGACCCCTGCCTCCTTCGGGCAACATACAGTATCCCATCCCACCCAATTAATACACCTACCACCAACACCCCCACCCTAGAGAAAAGTTCTAAATAAAGATTCAAGAGTAGAGATTGTACCTTTAGAAGGTTGTAAAAAGAAAGAAAGTAGACCGGTAGAGAGGACATGACAGATTTTAACAGTACCACCCGGCCACCAAAAGACAGAGATCTCGAATGCCATGATGCCAATCTTGGCAACAACATGCAACAATAGGTTCCCACAACGATTTACACCTTTGATCTCCCCCACCGACAACCCAAGTTAATGAAACGGGAAGGAACCTGACTTACATTGCATAATATTTTCAGCAATGTCCAGCCAACCATCTGGCATGTTGCAAGCAAAAAGTTAACTCTTATGGAAATTTACTTTTAAGCCATATATTAACGCAAACAACGTAAGCACCTGTTTAAGCACTTGAACATTAGAAATGGATGCCTCACCCATGATAATCGTGTCATCAGCAAATTGAAGGTGCGACACTTCTAAGCCATCTCTCCCCACCTTAACCCATTGGAATTCATTAACTGTCTAGCTTTATGCATCATTCGACTGAACCCCTCCATAGCAAAGAGAAAAAGGAAAGGAGAAAGAGGATCGCCTTGGTGCAGGCCCCTCGACGGTGTAAACTCATCGGACGGACTTTCGTTGATCAAAACAGATATACGGGCGGAACTTAGACACTCCCGGATCCAATCCCTCCAAACCTTATTGAAATCCATGCAGAGCATCCCCTCCTCCAACTACAACCAACTCACCGAATCGTACGCTTTCTCAAAGTCAACTTTGAATAAAAAAGCCACCTTTTCCCCTTTCCTCAAGCCATCTACCACCTTAACCCATTGGAATTCATTAACTGTCTAGCTTTATGCATCATTCGACTGAACCCCTCCATAGCCAAGAGAAAAAGGAAAGGAGAAAGAGGATCGCCTTGGTGCAGGCCCCTCGACGGTGTAAACTCATCGGACGGACTTTCGTTGATCAAAACAGATATACGGGCGGAACTTAGACACTCCCGGATCCAATCCCTCCAAACCTTATTGAAATCCATGCAGAGCATCACCTCCTCCAAATACAACCAACTCACCGAATCGTACGTTTTCTCAAAGTCAACTTTGAATAAAAAAGCCACCTTTTCCCCTTTCCTCAAGTCATCTACCACCTATTTACCACCAAAATACTATCCAGGAATTGCCTACCACTTATAAATGCCGATTGTTTATCAGAAACTACAGAAGCTATGATTCTTCTCATACGGAACCCAACAACTTTGATAGGACTTTGTACATGCACCCAATTAATGATATTGGCCTATAATCGACAATGTTCTGAGGGTTCTGCTTCTTTAAAATCAAGACGATGAAAGAGCTATTGCTTCCCTTCACAATCCTCCTATTCATATAAAACTTATCTATAAATCTCTTGAAATCCAGCTCAACTAACTCTCAAAACTACTTAATAAAACCAAAATTAGCACTATCCTAATGTGTTTAAAAGTGATATATATGCTAGTAGTTATACGTGGGTTTTTTTATATTTAGTGTTGTGATTGATATAAATGTTTAGTTTATAATATAAATTGTTCAAATAGTAATAGATAAATCATTTGAAAACTAAAGTAATAAGTAGTAAATTTAACAACCACATAATAAATCACGCCAACCGAATTCGAAAATAAGTTTTTTTTGTAGCCTCAAATACTGCATGAAAAGATATTTTTGTATAGAAAAATTAAGCACTAATTATTCAGCGTAAAACAAAAATTAATCATGATGTATAGAAAATGTTCAATATTTGTGACATACGTGTTTAATATTTTAATTTTTAAATAAAATTGTTCATTTTGTAGTCACCCAACAATTATTATATGTGAATTTAACTTTGAGAAAAAAAATTAGTCACTATTTCAAACAATAAATACTTTGAGAAGAGACCAAATAATAAAAATGTTAACATTTAACATACGTAGAGCATAATAGGCCAAGCTAAATCTCCATAACATATACTGTACTTGAAGCCATTAAAATAACAAAATATCCAACCAAAAATAGGAATGTTAAGCATCCGAGACACTAATAATTAAATCATATAAAACATCCATATTGCTTCTATGGCATCAAATTAATTGAAGACAGTGAATTTAATGATGATGTTCTCATTTGGGTCCATTGCAAATCGTAGTCTCTGATCATTCTTGAGTTGAAGTTGCTTACGATGTTGACACCATCCTTCCCACAGATACACCTCAAATGGTCTTTCTTTTCTCATCTAGTATTTAAGAACAACATGAAAGGTAAAAATATATATTTAGTCTCTTAATTTTATTCAAAGTTTCATTTTGATTCTCTAATTAATTTTTTTATTTGTTTTGATTTTGATTTTTTTTTTCGATTCATTTCGGTCTTATTTCATAAACTCCATTTAATAGTTAACGGGAAATGAAAAAAAATGATGTCATTTTATCTTTTTTTGTTTACTATTTAAGGCCGGTTTGTTTTGGATTTTGTTTTTGTCAAATTTTGACTAAATTTTAAAAAAATTTATTTCCATTGGATGGTCTCAATTTTTGTGAATTAATAATCTCAACCATTAAGAAAAAGCTCTTGGAGCTTGAAGGGAGGGGTTCAATCCCCGATAGAGTAAATTTAGGAGTAGCTTTAAGAGTAGTGTGGGGGTGTGTGTTTGGCCAATAAAAAAGAATTTACCTTGATTTGAGTATTTTTTGTTTTTTATTCTACTAAAATCTAAATCAAACGTGCCCTTAATAGATTTAACAGAAAATGACCAAAATGAATTGAAAAAAAGGAGTTACAAGACCAAAATGATTCAAAAAATTATTAAGGGACCAAAGTGAAACTTTGAGTAAAGTTAAGGGACAAAAAATATATTTTTGCTAACTTCAAATAAATCAATTGTTTCTACTTCCATGTAACATTTTTTTTTTGGCTTGTGATTCAAGGCTTGTCACTACAACATAGTTGACTTTTAATAACATGGTCATTAAACTACATTTATAAAAAATGTTGCAAATACAATTTTTTTTAACAATTTGGCGATACTTTTTAAATGTTGTTTTTAGCAACATGGTCTTTATACAACATTTGCCAAAAATATTACAAATGCACGAAGACAACATTTTTAACGATTTAATGACATTTTATTAAATAATTTAACAATATTTTTTTTCAAATGTAGCTATTCACCCAAAGCTCCTAGGCTGGACTCCAGTGGTAATTTATCGCCTGAACCCTAATAAGAACTTTGATTTTTAATGTGAACATGAGAATACAAGCTAGGGAATGAGAACTTTTTATACAAGTAAGTTTCCATTCCCAATGTCTAGGTACATTCTAAAAAAGGAAGATATTTGGACTTAAATGTCAGATGATAGTGCAATGCGGATTTAGCGTCGTGATATGGGTATAGAGTCATGGTGTCTCCGCTATCTCTTTCAACTCTTTGGACATATTCTTTTAGAGATCTATCTCTGATTAACTGCTCAATATGGTCTTTCAAATGTCGACACTCAGCCATGATGTGGCCAAAAGAGTAGTGATATTCACATTTTCTCAAATGGTCCACCCAGGATATAGAAGAATGGGACTCAGTAGTGGCTTGATTATCTAGTTGTTGTTTTCTTCTCTGAAGCGACAGTCCCTTCCTGTATTCAGCGCCTTGTAAATTGCAAATTTTTCGTGGTAGCACAGCTTGCTTACTTTTCTTACATTCTTGGTATTCGACTTAAGAGGACAAGGAGGTTGGCTATAGTCTTCCCCTGAAGCTGTTGATCGGCCGAATTCACGTCATCCTTTTTCGTTGTGCAAGCCTCTTCCATATTCCGCTTTTCGCTTAAAATGAATCAAATCTACAATATTTTGTTTTTGTTTAATGTGTTGATAAAAATCACTTACCTGGAGGCTTGAAATTAGCTAGTTCTTCATAACCTTCGAATTGGGATCATCAACCAAGATCGATTCCTGATAAGATGGATTCAAATAATCCTTTAACGACTCATTTGTGCCCTGTTAGCTATTTCCCAAGTCTTCTTGGGATCTCTTCCTCGGGATTCTAGAGGGGATTTGGGCTATGAAAAGTTCCCTCAGCTGAGGAAAACTCTGAATGGATCTTGGAAGAAGCCTATTAAACCATTTATTCGCCATTTTCACCAATGTCTTTGGAAAACGTTGACATGTGGTTGCCTCTGTAGTGCGATATCCTAGCATGAGTGATTTGTAATAATCTGCATGTTCTTGAGGATCCCCTTTCTCATCAAATACCAGTTTTAGGGAGGGCTTGATATTGTCTGGGATGTCCTCAGTCATCAATTCATCCAAAAATGGTGAGTCGTTAAGCTGCCCCTAAGCGAATTATTAGTAATGGCAGTTTCTCTGGTGTTCTAGTGATTCAAGTTCAGGTAGTTTGGAGTGGGAGTGTTCCGAAAATCATCTATTTGTTGTTACAATTCTCGATTACGGTTGTCGAGCTCTTGATTCCTTCGTTCAGCCGTGTCATTGCGTTCTTAAAGAGTGTCAAGACGCGCTCGTAAGTCTCGTAGTATGTTCATGGTTTGATCCTCAGAACCATTATTAGTATCAACACCATGATGTGTGTCGCTCCTTATGACTATCTTAGTAGATAGGTAAAGTCACCGCCTTTTCCACCACGATCATTGAGATCTCCTTGGGCCTAGGAGATTATCTACTGGCCCACAATGGGCGCCAGCTACTCAAAGTTCCCAAGCCCGGACTTTGGTGTATTTCGTCGCATGAACCTAATAAGAACTCTGGTTTCTACTGTGAGCATGTGAATACAAGCTGGGAGATAAGAACTATTTTTACAAGTAACTTTTTTCGAACCCCTAGTGTCTATGTACATTCTAAAGAAGAAAGGTATTTGGACTTAACTTTCGAATGATAGTGCAATGTAGATTTTGGTGATACAGATATATGGATGTGGTGTCTATAGTGTATCTGAATTGGAGTAGCCTAACAAAGTCTGTGTTGAGATTGAACAGTATACTAACCTTGCAAGTCTCGAGGCCTTGGTCAAAGAGGCTTGAGTTGGCTTGAAAGAGTTCTTGTTAAGACCGGATGATATGGTTACTAAAAATCAATTATGTTGTAGCGACAAAATCTAACGACAATTTAACAATCTAAAATAAATTTCCTATTTAATCCTTACGAAAAATTGAATTTTTTCCTTTAGTCCCCTATTAGGTTAACATAGAGACCAAATTAGAACAAATTAATTTTTTTGCGAGTTCTAATAGGAATAAACTTATTTTTTGCCAAGACCGTAAAGAAAACTTTAATTTTAGAGAGACTAAATAAAATAATTTTAATATTTAGACCGACCATAAACTTATTTTATTTTACTTAAAACAAAATCAAAACCAATATACACTTGTGCAAAGAATGTTAGTGAATCGAACCGGGCTGGAAAGCATGCTCAATGGACCATAAATAAGTGAACCACTTATTGATTCATCAACCGAACCCGTCCGTCAGAAAAACAAACAAGTGAACCGGTGAACGCGGATATGTCAGATCAGTTCATAACTGGTTTTTCCGGGTTTCAAATCCGGGTTTCAAAATCCAGTGCACCTTTTCTCAAACCAGAAGCCTTACCTTGCCTCAGCTTTCGCCATTGCTGCAATCTCTTCCGTCCTCAGCCTGTTCCTGCTAAGCCTAACCAATCTCGAACCGTAACTCGTTGTGCGTTTGAATGTCAACGAAATCGTGAACCCTAAATCGTTTGTGCGTTTGAATCTCCACAGTTCCAGGTACACGCATGAATATCCACTGATTATGCGATTTTGGATAATGTGCTTAATCGTTTGTGTTTTCTGATTGGCTTTACTGTTTATACATGCTTCATTGTTTGTTTTTGGTTTCATTTTACTTCGCGTTGTTATCTTCTGATTATATGTTTAAATGTGCTTATTAGAGTAGCATAGGAAAAAAAAAAAGAACAGTGATTTGGAGTGCAAGTGATAACATGAGAGGAGAATGCTTTGGGCGCAAGTTGAGTTTTCTAGCAAATCAAACAGAGCCTATGATTTTTTTTTTATTTTTATTTTTTCTGCTCACTTCTTTAAGTTTTGGATTAATTTGAAGCTGAATTTGATGTATTCCATCTGTCTAGTTGAGAATAATAAAATAAATTCAGTTGACTGGATTTCAATTGAAGGATGCTACTCTTGCAGTGTGGTTTGAAAATGAATCATATTAGGTGTTATATTAAATGTCTAGATAGTTTATGATCCCTGTTTTCCTTTTTAATGCTGGTTCTTAAACTTGATTGTGATGGTTCAGTCTTAGTCATGCTGTGAGAATTTATTATAATTTTTTTTTCTTCGTGACTGAATTTTCATAAGATTGGATTCCTATTTAAATTTTCTCCTCAGGTGTTTGATTCAGGTCAAATTTCTTGTGGACATTTTGATTCTCCCTGCTTTTATTCATTTATTTATTTTTCATGATGCATCAATTCTAATTTCTTATTTATAGATATTTTTTTCTGATTGAAAGTGGTATGAAATTTTCGACTGTTAGAAGGTTCAATTAAGTAGCTTTACTAAAAGCAACACTAAATTAAACAAGCTTCTGGCATATCTTACTTTTCCTATGTAATCTGTTTCACCTTTAGGTTTAGTTATGCTTACCTGAGAGCTTCCATTATATCTTAAATCTTAATTAGATTTTACTAAGCTCCAATAAGAGTGTGTTTGGCAAATAGCTTATCTAGGAGCTTATATCTTATTGGTCTTTAGGTGTCACCATCGAACTTTTTGTTTATAGCTTATGAAAGCTATCTTATGAAAAGGTCATTGAAGTAGCTTATAACAATTAGATTTCACGGTACTTCCTATTTTACCGTCAATTTCATTTATCACACGTTTTCTTTATTAGTCATTTATTACATGTAATTATTATATATCATTTTAAGTCATTTAACAAATTTAAGCGGGCTGAAAGATAATTTTGCCAAACATCTTTATATAACTATAAACTATAAGTTGAATCAATATGTTGCATATTTAATTAATTGGCAAGTTGTTTTGCCTATTTAATCACGTTTTTGTCCCTCTTTTGTGGAATGTTATATTGCCTACATGATATTCTCCTTCTCTTGAATGTTTTATTGTCTACATTTTATATTGTCTCTCTTTTTCCTTAAAAGTCTACATGCCAACTTAAATGCAGATGTCGCCAATACGTGATCTTAATGGCTCTCAAATGGTTGAGATGGCAGAACAGTCAACTTGCAGCATGCCAGTTGCCTCCGGCATTGCTGTACTACCATTACCTCCCTGCCTTGATACATCATTGTCAAAACGTCGCAATCGGTCAGCAGCATGGGAACATTTTGCTCCGGAGCCTGGTTCTGAAAAGAAGGCTAAATGTAAGTATTGTGGTAGTTTAATCAAGTATGCAGACGGAACAAGTTCCATGAATACGCACTTGACGAGGTGTAAGAATAACCCAAACAAAGAATGGAATTACCCAAAGAAAGAAAGTAACAAGAGGCAAAGAACGATTCCTTCCTCATCACAGGGCGAAGAAGGACAACTTGGAAGTTGTGTCGGATCTTCTTTGACATATTTTAAATTTGACCAGCAGATGTGTAAAGATGAATTAGTGAAGATGTTTGTGGTTTCTGAGCTGCCATTTCGATTTGTTGAAAACAATGCATTCTGCAGGTTTTTGAGCGTCTTGCAACCGAGGTTTACTGTCCCCTCACGCCCTACTTTAGTGAGTGATATTTTGACACTCTTCTACGAGGAAAAAGAAAAGTTGAAGAAATATATGTCCAAACACGACCAAAGGGTTTGTTTCACCATAGACATGTGGACATCAGTTCAAAGTTTGAAATACGTGAGTTTGACTGCACATTTTGTTGATGACAACTGGAAACTACAAAAGAGGATTTTAAATTTCTGCCAAGTCGCAAGCCATGTAGGGAAAAGTATGGCCAAGACTATTGAGATGTGTTTGAACATTTGGGAATTGAATCGAGTGTTCAGCTTGACAATAGACACCGCCTCATCTAATGATCTCGAGATTCAGTATTTGAAGAAAAAGATAATGTCATGGAACTGTGTTGTTCTAAAGGGAGATTATTTTCATATGCGTTGTTGCGCACATATTTTGGCGTTGATTGTGAAGGACGGATTGAGGGAGATTAGTGATTCTATTTTGAGAATTCGCAATGCTGTGAAGTATATAAGATCTTCTCCTTCTAAGTTGGCAAAATTTAAGGCATTTGCTAAACAAGAGAAGGGTATCCCTTCAGTAGATGATGAAACCAAATGGAATTCAACATATCAAATGTTAGAGGCAGCTGTGAACTATCAAAAGGCATTTGAGCTACTTGAACTACAAGAAAGTAAATATGTTAAGGAGATGATTAGAGAAAAGGGTGTCCCTTCAATAGATGATTGGGATTATGCTCGTTCACTATTGCCATTTCTAAAGATGTTCTATGACTGCACATTGCATATATCGCGTACCTCTTACATTACAAGCAATATGTATATGAAGGAAGTATTTGCTATTGGAAGAAAAATTCGGCAATACTGTGATGATAATGATGTTAGTATACGACTGATGGCAATTAGGATGAAGACTAAATTTGACAAGTACTGGGGCAATCCAAACACCTTGAACATGTTGTTACTAATTGCTGTTGTGCTTGATCCAAGGCACAAACTGGATTATGTAAATTGGTCTCTTGATAATTATTTTGATTCTGAGAAGGCCGATGAGTTGAAAAATAAATTGTATTTGTGTTTGAGGTCACTCTACGATCAGTATCTAGGTGTTGAAGAAGAGTCTCAAACTCAAGTTGAAGAGACACAAATGGATGACGAAGATGATGACTTTTATTGTATGAACTTATATCGCCAGTCGACCGGGCACAAATTTGATGTCAAGTCAGAGTTAGAAAAGTATTTGAAAGAAGATTGTGAGCCTTACAGGAAGTCAGTTGAGTTGGATGTGTTAGGTTGGTGGAAAGTCAATTCAGTTCGGCTTCCCATTCTTTCGAGTATAGCACGGGATGTGTTGGCCATACCTGTCTCCACCGTAGACTTAGAATCTGCATTCAGTATAGGAGGAAGGATGCTTGATTCTTATCGTAGTTCCCTAACTCCACAAATGTTGGAAGCACTCGTCTGCACGCAAGATTGGCTAAAAGGAATGCCTTTCTCGTTGCTTTCCCCCGAAGACTTCGAGGAGCTTGAGAGATTCGAGCAAGGTAAATCGGTTTTTTTGTGTTCCCTATGCTTTATATTCTGTTTTAGAGAACTCAATAATTCACTTTCTTCTTTATGCAGAGATAGTTGGTCATCATGAAGTTGCTCTCTCAGCCACCACTAGTCTTGATGGATCTACCGAGACTCACATTGTTTAAAGAATGCTCTGTTGTATAAATAGACTGATCAGAAGAGACCTCAATACTTACCTTTTTTTTTTGTAAAATGAAAATTTAAAGAAACAATAGGTGTATATATGTATATATAGCTTCAGGATTCATTGTGGATTTGCTCCAAAAAGTTTCATGTATCCAGAGCATAAGACTCAGCTTTTATTATTTACAGTAATGCAATCCACCACTAAATGCATCTATCAGCATTCCAATTCATCTCTGAAAGAAAAATTCTTTATCACTTCTTGAAATAAATTATGTGGAAACATTCATGACAAGTTCTATTCAAGAAGTGAATCCAAGATACATAGCGCTTTTGGTTTGATATTTGTTATTAGTGTTGCTGCCTGTAACTTGTGCCTCGTAGATGATTTGCTAGTCATAATTTGTTCAACTTTATACCCTCCTTTTTTTATCCTTGGGGCTTTATATACCCTCCATTTAGTTAAGGATGAAAAATACAAACACTAATGAGCAAATAGGAAAACTCTGTTACTAATATGAAAATAGTCATGAATTCTTAATAGCACTTTCTCCCTTAATTTGAAACTGATAAGTTCATTTGATGTTAAGTATTAAAGAGATAAAAATAATAGTTTTATGAGTTTAATTTAAACTCATAAAATTATTGTGTTTATCTCTCTTATATTTGATATAAGTGGATTTTACCATAAAAAATATAATAAATATATTATTTTCACATTATTAAACTAAAACTTAATTTACTAAAGACGTGAACAATTTATATAAATAGACATGCAATTTATGCAAAATAGAATTGTTACATGCACAACAATTGAAAATAAAAATTATAGTCAAAACCTTATGAGCCAAAAAATAAAACATAGTTTATTATTATTTAGGGCTTTGCCATCTTTTGTCCATAGGACAATGGTTAAATAATTCAGATGAAAAATTTATATTATAAAAATATAGCATTATTTAATATCATAAATATAATTTCAATGTGATTTTTATTGTAAATTTTTTGTTTATGAGTTACTTAACAATTATCTTTAGGATAATAGATAACAAAATTTTATTATTTAAAGAATTTTTTCTTTTTTTTTTGCACTGAAAAAACTATTTATAATTAATTTTCATAAATTAAATTGAAGAAGAAAATAATTTTATGTAAACATGGAAAGTGTTTTGGATTTTAGATGTTATTTTAAAATTATATGATAACAAAATAAGATAGATGAAGAAATATATTGTTGATTATTTTTCAGAATGTAAATATTTTATATCTGATAAACAACTCGACCTCTGATTATCCAATTATCTTGTTATTAAATTCTTAAATGTTATAGTATTGCATATCAATTTAGGTTTAGATGATAGTTTTCTTAAGAATATAAAATGTAAAAATTGTGATATCAATCTAGAGGTATGTATATGATTTAGATGAAGAGAATGTCTATTTAAACAGATATTAGAGAATGATAAAAAATTACTGCTTTTTGCTATTAACGTGTATAACTGAAATTTTAAATTTGTAATATTCTTTCATGAATAAGTGGTTTTTCAATTGTAATATTTTTTTTGTTACCAAAAAAATGTAGCTATAACTTTAAATTTATTATAAAATTTTAGTTTTATTCTTTTTGTTGAAAATAAATTCGTTTGCTCAGGTAATTGAAAATAAATTCAAAAATTATTTGCGTTGACATCGAATATATATATATATATATATATATATATATATATATATATAATTAATGTAAAAATATGTAAGATTATTTCAATTATGATATTATTGTTATGAAACTAGAGGATTGTGTTGAGAATTCTCACATTAGATACATTTTAATGATAACAAACTTATTATTAGCCGTAAAAATTTAAGGTTATATTTGAATTGATGATATATAATGGAGCAGAGCGGAAAAGAAGGAAATGGAATGGAGTAGGGCAAACATAATATTATTTTGATTCTATTACTCTTTATTTTATTTTAACTACCTCTTTGATTTTATTCTCATTATTTACTCTTTGTAATTTTTTTATAGTATAATTTACACACTTTAATGAAACCAGCATAACTATTCCATTGTTAATTCCAGTTTTAATTTTAATAAAATGTTTATATTTGTTGTGAAAATAATAAAGTAGTAGAAATATGAAAGAGGAAGGAGAGAATATAATTAATTGAAGTGTCAAATATAATACGTGAGTGCTCTATTTATAAGCATAGACCAGACTCACCGACCAGAGTGCAAGAGATAAACATATAGCTAACCAACTATAAGAGTATAAGATAATTTCTCTATGAGATAAACATTCCTAACAATTTAATAGATAACTCTGTTAAGAGATATGAACATCCACTAGATAATTATTCATAACACTCCTCCCTTAGATGTCCTTCTCTTCTTTGAGGATGTGCCTCTTTAAAACCTTACTAAGGAAAATCCAATGGGACAAAAAACCCTAGTGAAGGAAAAAGACTACACAATCTTTTGGTACGCATGAGATGGTGCCTCATTAAAAACCTTGCTAGGAAAACCCAATGGGACAAAATCATGGCTAAGGGAAAAAGAATGCAGCACATATTAACTCCCCTCAAAACAATATTCTTCAAAACTTTTTGAGCCGAATAATAATTTCATTTGCAATAAGATCTTTATGTGCTTCTACAAATAATATGAGATCCGAACATGTGAAATTGTTGTCTTAATCTCTTGAGCCTTGGAAGCTATTGCTGGCATAAACACTTCTAGTGTTAACTCATAGACACTTCGTTAGGAAAAACTTCAATAAAAAACCTTGCTGTCATAACAATTCATACTCCCCATGAATTATACAAGATTCCAATTTTTATACCAAATGATCTCAAGTTTTCTCATAGCTGTCTCGTTAAAAACCTTTTTAGGTAAAACCCTATGGGAGAAAAACCTAGACAAAGGAAAAAAAGAGTGCAATGGCTCCTCCAAAACCTTTGTTAGTAAAGCCTCTTGGGAAAAACCTCCACAAAGGAAAAAGGAGGAGCATCTATATCTTATCTTCAATGACTTAGCATCTGGTACACATATGAGTTATAAGCTCTTTAGGGGTAATTGCATTCACCTTTTAGAATATTATGTGTTAAGTCAACAAGTGAGAACATCATAAATGATACTTGCATAAAATGATCCTTTGTGACACATAGGATGTATGACTATGTCATAGAATGTCACATGGTGTTTCAGCACCATTGAAGTCTCATCAATAACTTGTAATTATTTCATCTTTAAACTCAAACTCGAGGTTGAGCTACCATCATTGCAATCAAGAATAATATCAATTCATTTTGCATTTACTCCTTAGTATTTAATTAAGTCATATCTTTTGTAATTGAACATTTCTCAAACATATTAATAGACGTTCCTTTTGTCTATTGACCATGTAAACTTCAGATAATAAGTCACAAAGGTCCATACTCAAATTCTGAAGAACTTTTCTATTATCTCACATGCCACCGCATGCTTATCAAGGCACATGTGGTCATTATCAAACAATTATACATTTTCTTAAAGATTTCAAGTGAAACACATGTTCAAATCAATTACCTTTAAGGTAACACCTTGAATATATGCATCGTGCATGCAATATAAAAAATTACAATAATAAGTAACCAGAGTGAAAATATATATGAAACATACTATAAAAATGAAGTGCATGACTTAATTTTCTAATGAGCGTGCTAGAGTAATTATATTATATGAAGTCAATAGTTTGAACTTCAAGTTCACAAAACTTGGACCGTAGGTCCATAGGCCCTTTCTATCATTACTTGGTCGACTATAAGATGGACTTACATGTATCATATATAATCCCCTTTCACTTATCCATCACTTTTCGCATATGCGTATCGGTTTCACTCAAAACTCATCATTGTCTTCGGCCACTGTCTGATATCTGAATATTTCTCATGAAGTACCTTTTCTTTCAAACATAGGCCATCTATTTTGATTCAGATATCTATGTCTCTTTAAGGGCATATTATAACTTATTAATTCATATATCTCTTTCAAATTTCTAACCGCAATGCTTGCCATAGCATTTCATTCATAAATTATTTTACATTGGAACTAGTATTAACAAAATTCACTGCTAGCAAATATATTATACTTAAATGTATAACTTTATTTTTAAAATTTGGCAAGCTCTAAGATGCTATGACATCTGATCATATATCTTAATACTCAAACTTTTATATAGGTATGAGATGAAGCTGGTATCCTCTTATGGGATAAATTATCTAATTTTATTCCTCAAACCTCTGCTAAAAAGATTCTATTAGTTTATCATTTCCTTTTGAACTTCTGGTTCATTTCTTATAATCTATTCTAAACTTCTGATTCAAATGGGGATCAAAGTAAGCATTATACATTTGCTTATCTTTACTTTGATGTTTTTTTCAACTTCCACCTATTCTCTTTCCCTTAAGCTAGAAAAACTTTAATAAAGGGGTTCTTTTTATAATAAAATCATATCCAGCGGATACTTTAACGAGTCATAATCTTGCTGAGGAGTTTACATAATTAAGTCTGTTCTAGAGACATGTAACTCTTAGAGGAGTACGAATACAAATCAAACACAGTTGGTTTTATTAGTGCTCATACACTGCCCCATCGTCTAGGAAATTAAATATCAAAACCCAATGTATCGTATGAACTTCAGGTCATTTTGTATCACTATTTAAATTATTATTTCATGCAATAATGCATTGGTAAGAAATCATCAAGCATACAACAATCACCATATTATTTCGTCAAAGCGGTATTTGTAACCATTTATTCTCTTCGCTACCGTAAGCGTATCTATGGTCATTTATTCTCTTCGCTTCGACAAAAGCGATCATAGCAGTTTATTCTCTTCGCTTGGGCAAAAGCGGTCTTGGTCGTTTATTCTTTTCGCTTTGGAAAAAGTAGTATTAATATATTCTTGCCTATAATGTTAGGATCCAAATAACTTAATAAGGTATGAGCACAATATTTTATTTATTTTCATTGACGAGACACTTCTAGTTCTCAATAACGGGTTACTTTGACCCGAATGACCTTAATCAATTGTCACAAACCTTATCATAGTAACTCCCGGTTAATCACATCTCAATATGATCACTTCTTAGGTGATTAGTGTTTATAATTACGGCCAAATATAAAATGTGACACAGTGGCATAAACTAATGTCTCATACACAAAGGCAAGATGATAAATAGTTGTGCTCTCCAAGAGCATATTAATGTTTAATAAATCTATCCCCAGGACAAAGCTATATAAACTTTCATGATATGATATACGATCTCTCTTGTTTTATGCATATCAACATATAAGATACTTGATATCCATTTCAGCGAATATATTTGAAATTCAGTTGCTATAAAACTTGTAAGAATATACTATCAATAAGTAACATGTATAAGCTCTACTAAATCTTTTAATTATCTTTATTCTAAATATATCCTCTACTGAAGCCTTTAAATATCTTTATTCTAAATATATGCTCTACTTAAGCTTTCAATATATTGGCTCTGTTGGAGCTCTTATAGCATACAAAAATTCACACCATTTAATCCAAAACTATAATGTAACAAGAAGTGATTGTTAGTTTCAAACTTTGCTGACCTCACATAAGTCAATGTTCAAGATAATATAGATGAATGATGTGACAAGAAAACATTATCTTGTTTCTTTAATATAAAGATAAGAACTTGCTCTTCTGGAGCACATATTTAAACGTTTTTATCTTTGAGATAATATATTGATTAATGTCATAGTATGTACTCTTCAAGAGTATCCATTTAGCAAATTAAATGCACATTATTTTAATATATTTTGGGTTAAATATATCTTGACTCTGCGAGACTCATGGCCCAATGCGACTATGAAATATGGTGGAATATAATTTTACATGATCAATTTAAGTTAAGGAAACATCAATGCCAAGTATTAGCATAATAATGCGTAAAAAACTCAACAATATGTATAGACTTTCCAATATATGACGATAGTGAGGAGCTAACTAGCAAATATAAAATTTAATACTCTCATATTTTCTATTATGATTTACGTATAATCATAATTTAAATATTTACTATCATGATAATTCTTTAGTCTAAAAATCAATTTAAATTTTTCAATGTCTATTTATTTAATTTAAAAAATCTGCTACGTAAAAATTTCTTATACACAATGATCAAAATATCACAATTCAACGGAGATACTCAAGAATAATCAAATTACAATGTGTATATGCCTTCTATGCATACAAAAGTTCTCTTAAACTTAATTCTTCAAAAAATCATAACGCAATTATTTACATTCAATAATGATATAGAAAATAATATTAATTTTATATTATCCAAAATAATTTTCTAAAAAGATCTTCAAGAATTTATCAAATTATAATATATGTTCATTGCATATATATTCCCAAAATTCTTCATTGAAATTCTTTATGGTCCAGTCTTATATAAAATATCATTTAGCGGTTGCATATTACAATTGTATGAATTGCATAATGTGTATCGAATTGGTTCCCAAAAAAGAGAAGTGGCGTCACAACGCATACTCTTAATAACCAAGTCTTTCCTTAGACAGAACCTTTTCGAAAGGAACATTCATAAGTGCACACTTCGTCCCGTGAATGGCTGAATGAACTTTATTTTTTTTAATTACAATTCAACATTAATCACAATTTAAAATTTCAATTCAAAATAGAATATCATTCAAAATCAAAATCAATTTATTTAGCCGTATCCTTATAAAAATAATTAGTACACGATTTTTTAAAAACAATATGCATCATCACCTTTTAACCTTTTAAAAAATTAGTATGTGGTGTATAAAGGATAATCAAGATGGATTAATTAGAATTAAAAAATAAGTCTATCTTTAAATAGACTTTCTCTCAACATTTTGATTTAGTTTTCAATAAAACTTCCTTTCTTATCTATATCTCTTTCTCTCTAATCTATTCTAAACGTTCAATTTTATCATTATTATATAATTATTAAAAATCACAAATTTAAATATTTAATGTGAAAAAAATAGCATTACCAACCTCAAATTTTTCTTCATGCCAAGCTGTAAACTTAATAATGTAAACTAGTAATCTAACAATTGAACACGAGATACTAAAGCATATCAATTTATCTCATAGAATATAACAATTAAAAATATAACAATTTAAGAATATGTATATAACCGAATTTATCTGCTATCTTTATGGAAAAGAAAAACAATAATGTCTCAAAGCTATTGAAAAGTGTACGAAAATCCACAAAAAATTTATAAGGAGAGAAACAAGGATAATAGCAATAAAAAAATATAACTGATTTTAGGTTGATTCCCATTTTCAGATTAATCACTCTAATTTTTATTTTAAATGAATATCAAATTAAAATTATTCATGCTTATCAATTTGTAAATATTGAATTAAAACGATTTTTTTTTCAAGTGAATATTGAATTAAAAGAATGGGGGTCAAACGTTAAAATTATCATTGTATTTGTTTAAGTTCTATTAATCTCTATAGACTCAAACTTATCATTTTTTTTAAAAGAAAAGTGACAACGATTATAACAGGTATAAGTTAAGCATGATAACGTGTAAATAAACATGAATAAATCACATAAATAAATATCAATAAATCATATAAATCAAAACTAATGATTCAACGTGTAAGCATATATAAATTAAAAATAAAAACCTATCCATAATGAAAAAATAAGGTGGCACTGATAAAAAACTAACCGTGCCTTTTATCTCAATGGTAAAGACTGGTGCTGATAACGTGTTCGTGAAAATAATAAAGTAGGAGAAATGTGAAAGAGGAAGGAGAGAATATAATTCATTGAAGTGTCGAATACAATAGGTGAGTGCTCTATTTGGATAGACTAGACTCACCAACCAGAGTGCAAGAGATAAGCATAGAGTTAACCAATTATAAGAGTATAAGATAATTCCTTTACGAGATAAACATTTCTAATAATATAATTGATAACTCTGTTCAGAGATATAAACATCCACTAGATAAATATTCATAACAATATTGGTAGTTTTCTTTAATAAATGAAGCAAGATATATAGTAATATGATTTATTCAAATAGGACAGAAAAAATCTTGGTCTATAATATGATTTATTCAAATAGGCCTTTGTTATAAATTTTGCTTTAAGCTTCAAGATTTCTCGATTTGGCCCTCGTGAGGCCAATGACAAACCCACACCTCATAAAAAAAAGCACATGGACATATACTAGTATCTAACACTGTACCTATAAATGTAACACATACGACATTCATAATCACCAAACTTGATAATAGTAGTACTGAATTTATAAAATTCTTGCAAACATAAGTTCAAATTTAATTCAAACCAAGTTTAAGACTAACAAACGAATTGAAACACAACAAATTACAATAAATTAAAGAAATATACAACAAATAAATCTAGCAAAGACCATAGAAAAGATGCATTTTAAGTGATTCAGATGATCCAAGATAGCACATTAAGTTGTTCAAGATATGATAATAACCTAAACAGGGGTGGATCCAGTAACACTTGGTGGGGGGGGGGGGGGATTTTCTTTTGTGATTAGAGAGTGAAATTTAATATGATAATAATGAGAATTATTAAGCATATAGAGAATTTATAAATAAAGAGAAAAAAATTTAAAATGTGCAACAAAAACAATACGAGAATTGTAACATCCCAAATTTCTAATCTCCTAGAATAGATTATTTAAATTCATAGTTGTGTCCTTAAGGGGCTATTTTAGAAAAGATAAGGAGTTTAGGGAACTAAAATAAATTATAAAGTATAGGATTAAGGCAAAAGGACTAGGTTATGATATAAATACAACTAGAGATTTAAAATGTAGCAAGGTGGGCTTAGGGAATTAAAGTATAAAATTATAAAGTTGTAATTAGGTCCTTGTGATTTTCATTTATTTAAATTATGTTAAGTTAAATTTTATAAAGACAATGATTTAGGTACAATTTTTAATAAATTAAAACTAAGGACTACGCTCTTATCATGCACCCTTCCTCACCTAACCACACACCCTCACCTATATCTCACTCTCTCATGCACACAACAAAAAAACACACAATAAGAAAATTTAGCAACATGAGAATGAGGGGAGTTGGCGAGAGGGAGAAGAAGTTGTGGTGACCACCACTTTGGGTGGTTGCATGGTGGCTTTCCGGCCGCCAGTTGCCGCCGGAGCAGTTAAAAAAAATGATCTACGTGTTGGAAACTCCAATTCTACCGGTTTAGAATCTTTCACGGCGAAATTTAGAGATTGAGTTTAGAGCTCCAATTATAAGGTAACTCTAAACTTAAAATCCCCAATTAGGGAAATGTAAAAATTAGAGACTTTATGATGTTAGGCTATGGACAATTGTATGTTAGTATGATGCAATTAGGTTGAATATGATTTTATTGATAGATTGAATGTGAATGAATGAATTTGAAGATGATTGAGCTATTGTGTTGCTTGATGTTTGAAAGTTAGTGAAATCTTTGTGAAACTTGATGGGTTGACAATTGATATGTATTGTTGAAATGATTGCCCTCTTGAAATTGGGAATTTGGTGAAATGGGTTGAACTTGAATTTTGGAATGATATGAACTTTCTTGAATATGGTTGGGCATGATGTCACATTGATTTGAGGATTTGAGATGAGAATTGGAGGAATTGCTTTGTAATGTGAAATTAAGTTTTGAACAAAAACCCAATTCTCTAGCTCATGAATTTTGACATAGTTTGGATTGGGTATGGATTGGTTTTCAATTATATTCTGACTTTATTGCCTTACAAAGTTGTAGATAATTTTGTGAGCTTTCCAATGCCATAAGTTTCATCAAAATCCAATTTGTATAACTTGAGTTATAGGCAAAATTACTAAGAGCTTCCATATTTGGGTTTCTATCATGGGCAGGTGAATTCAAGTGAAATTATCTACTAGAAATAGATTGATTCAGATCTTGGGTTCTGAACAAAAGTTATAGATAATTTCATTAGCTTTTATTTTCCACTGATTTCATCCAATTTGGAAGTCTACAACTCAAGTTATGGCAAAAATACCAAACTGTGCAAAATCTGTCCAACTTAGCAGTTTTGCACCAGTGGCTGGCGCCCAGCCGCTAGTATGGGTGCCTAGGCGCAGGACCGTGTAAGTTGGAAGAATTGTACACGTTCCTAGCACCCAGGCACCAGTATAGGTTCCCAGGCGCCAGAGTTCTGTGATTTCTTGACCTATTTAAGCTTCCAAAATGCAATGTGACCCTAATTAACCTATTTCCAAGATTGGGATGAATAGAAATAGGTTCATATGAGTTAGAAACATGTAATAGGGCCATGGAGATGTTGTGATATGTATTAAGACATGAATGGTGAATACTTTGATTGACGTTTTATATGATTGAGATGTGATGAATGATGAATGTTGTAACATGTTGAATGCAATTAATATGAGATGAATGTTTGATGCATGATAACATGTAATGTGAAATGATAATGAATGATTTCCCACCGGTAGTACACCGGGTAAGAGGACATGTTTTTAAAGAGAAGATATATTTCCCACCGGTAGTATATCGGGTAAGAGGATAGACAATTGAAAAGAAAGATGTAGGGTTATCCCGTAAAAGGGGCCTAAGATAACCTGAAGACCATTCCTGAAAAGGAGAGATAGGCCAGACAGTTTGACCCTGGTTAAGGATGCTTGCCAGTGGTCTAGATATGAGCTCATCAATGCCTTTCTGTCAAGGTACCAGTATGGAGGTCCTGTGCATGGATTCACCTAAAAGATACAAAGAAAAGATTTAAGTTCACCTCATGCATATATGATTATGTGAATATTTATATTTATAAGTTACTTGTCGTGTGATTATGTGATTGTTAGGAGTTCTATTTGAGGATTTTCCATTTAGACTGGCTAATTTAAAATGTTTTTAGTTAGACCTGGAGTTACTCGGTTATATGTTTTACATATAACTGATGGTCTCAGTATTGCAGGTATCAGGAGATTTGGAGCTAAAGTAATGGATGAGGAAAAGCTAATAATAATAATGAAAAAAAGGTAATCAATTAAAATTTATACAACCAGGTTACTTTAGTATGTATTTTTTTATTCCTATTTATCTGTCCACTAAGGATTTATTACGCATGCATATTAAGAATTACAATTATTATGCTTGTTTTCACCAAATAACTTTTAAACTTTCTATAATACATTTTATCTCTCTTAATTATATTGGTTAGATAATTGAGCATTAATTATTAATCCAATTAAAGGTAGGGGTAAAATTGATAAAAGTGTAATTAATGTTTTATTAAAATTGTAAGAGGATGGGTAAATAGGAACAAATAAATTTTTTTTTCTATGTGGACAGATAAAAAGAAAGAGGGAGTAGTATACAAAAATGAGTTAACACTATAATTAATGGTGTGGATACTGAAATTTTTTTATTGGAAAAAAAGCATTTAATAAGTATTGTATTTATAATATACAAAATAATAAATATTTCACTTTAACGAAAACATTATAGTATTAATATTTAACTATTGTTCTTAAGGCAATGAATAACAAAACCCAAAATAATTTAAAATTACAAAGGTCTTACCTTTTATCTTGGAGAAGGAAAACATAATCCATCTTCATGCATTGGATCGATCCGCGTTATTCGCGACACAATGGCTAAAGAAATGTAACCGCCTATATGTATCATAAGACTTATTAGGACAACCAATGATTTTCTCGAACTCCCTTGTTGCTTCCATGTTGTCTTCAAAACCAGCTGTGTCACAAATTCGATCTAGTTGTTGTCGAGCAGCTTTTCTTTGTTTTTCTATATTTATTTGCCTCCAATTTGGTATAACCATCATTTTTTCAATTTCATCAATAAGGAGAGTTTGTGCTTGTTGTGGAGTTTCTCGTTTCTCCATAGTTTTTTGTTTTTGGAAATGTGATATGTTGCATAAGACTTATAAGGACAACCAATGATTTTCTCGAACTCCCTCGTTGCCTCCATGTTGTCTTCAAAACCAGTCGTGTCACGAATTTGATCTAGTCGTTGTCGAGCAGCTTTTTCTTTGTTTTTCTATATTTATTTGCATACAATTTGATATAGTCTTCTTCGTTTTACTTTCGTCAATGAGAGGAGTATGCACTTGTTGTCGAACTTCTAGTTTCTCCATCATTATTTGTTTCCAATTAGTCAAAGTATATTGCACTTCACTACTCTTAATAAGATGAGTAGGTTCTTGTTGCGGAGTGACTTCTTTTTGTTTCTCTATCTTTATTTGTCTCCAATTAAACGAAACATTCTTTTTTACTTTATTACTCTCAATAAGAGGAGTAGGTTTTTGTTGTTGAGTGACTTCTTTTTGTTTCTTTATCTTCATTGGTTTCTGATTAGAAAAAATTTTCTTCACTTCACTATTGTCAATGGTAGGTGCTTGGTAACTAGTAACTAAAGAAAACATTTTATCACTAACCTTTTCTCTTCCATCGAGCTCTCCAAAATCAGGGTCATATTTGATTTCCATTTCTTGTTGTCTTTTCCGTCTCTTTTGGGGGAATTTATTTTTTGATTCGGAGATCTCTTGGCCGTTGATGTTTTCATGTTACGCTTCATTTCAAAATGGTTTGATATGTGCTAGCACCACTAGTGAAAGAGTAAAATGCAATCTCATGGATGAATTAAGATAAGACTACTTATATATATAGCATTAAAGATTAGGTTAAAGATTAGGATAAGATTATTGGTATTCCAAAATATTCATTGTTAATCCTTTTAAAATATTTTAATAATACTTATATAATAGTAATATAATTTTATTGGTTAACAATTATATTTTTAATTAAATAATAATTTAAAAAAGAGTGATAATGAAAAGTTAGAAACTAAATATAGTAAGTTTTTTTTAACCTGTGCAACACATGATAAGAATTCGAAAGTAGAAAGAATGGTAAGTAGTAAATGCATGTTAAAACATAAATCAATTAATTTTTGTCCTTTTACATAAAAAAACTTCTACTTTGAAATGCTTAATCTGTGCAATATTACACAATTTAAAAAACTCCATATAGTAATAGTAAATCATACCGTATACTTCTTTGAACTTAGATAGGATTCGAATTATAACATATTGTTGAAATGAAAATTGCGCGTTAACATTGCCCGTATTGTATGCACTTTGTATCTCAAGATTTCCTATGTCTATAGTAAATAATCCGAAGGTGGGTTTTTTTTTTTTCATTTGCTTTACTAATTATCTCGTGTTTGTACAAAAGCTAAATGTTAGGTAACTTTTTTTTGGTATTAAAATTGTAGATATTTTTTTAATAAGGAAAGATGAAAAATTTGATTTATTTTTAACTCAACTCCCTCGTAGTCTTTTTTTGATCTCCTAAACGAATAAAAAATTGTATAAAATTAAGATAATTGCGCGAACCTCCCTTAAAGTTTATGGGTTTTGTTATCCATTGTGCTTATGGCAATGATTAAGCAACTCATGAATAAAAATTTTGTATTTAAAATAAATTAAAAATAATTTCGTAGCACTAAATATTCTACACTTTTCGACATAAGTTTTCATTCATGGGTTGCTTAACATTGCCCGCAATAGATAGCAAAACTCAAAGTTTATATGTATAATAACACTTAACCATTCTTTTTTTTAAAATTACACTTACCATTCTAAGAAGATAAGTGTAATGAAATTTTAAAATAAACTTTAAGGAGTTAAATGTAATATCTCAAGGGGTAAGTGTAATGGAATTTCAAACTTTAGAGGATTTGTGTATTTCTAAAAACAAATAGAGGTAAGTGTAATAAACGTAAATCTCAGAGAAGATTGGTGTGAGGCTATGGCTACTCCTATCCATTTTACCTTTAATCTTTAAAAAAAATAATTTTTACCTTTAATCTTTAAAAAAGTATTTTTCTTGTTTGAAACTGGTGTGTGGCTATGGCTACTCCTATCCATTTTATCTATTGTCAGTCTATTTAAATAATTTTAATTTAAAATATATTTTATTATCAATAAAATCAAAGTAATAATTTATAAATATTATTAAAATAATTAGTTAAGAGTTAAATTACACAAAATAGAGTGACAATAACTCCAAGTCTCCACCCTTAAAACTCTAAAGGATGCTCAATTTTGTACTGTCACCTCACCTCAGTAAAATGGATGAAAAGGGCAAACAAATAACCTAAAGAAATAAGGTTTGCAACAACTATGACAAAAAATATCGGAAATAATACAAAACTTAATTGATGGAGACAAATATAAACATACATTTATATTATATAAAAAAATGTAAATTTATACAAGACACTATCCATTTTTCTAATACAAGAACAAAAAAATTAACTTAAGGTTGAATCAAATCATCTTCATTGAACCAACAAATTTTAGTACATTTTGAAGATAACCGAATTTCTTAACCATATTGGTTAAGTATCAAATTATATCGTGACTATATAAAAAAGACTTTTTTTTAAAAAATGTAAACATTTTATTCCGCCTTAAAGATTTAATCTCTGCCTCTTCAATCGTCAGCTATGGGACATTTTTTATAAAAAAAAATAAAAATAAAATAAAAACAGATCCATTGAAAGATCAATGCCAAATACATTTAATTTTGGTTAAATTAACTTTTTAACTCATATACTTGCACCTCATATTTGTTTTATTCTCTATACAAAATAAAATTTTTCATGTTAGTTCCTACACGTATTTTTCGTTTTCGTTTTAGTGTCTGTCGTTATTTTATGTTGATCCTACTATCAAATCCAGTAGCTCCACCACCACAACCACCATGGCAACCGACATTAGTGATTTCTCTGATCACCACTGCTTGCATCTGCTGTGTCTCATCGAGATGAACATATCCCTGAAGTTTGATGGCCATTCAACTAAGACATATCACAATGTGCCGCTTCTTCCACACGACACTTACCCACTGCCGCAACTACTTTCGACGCGGGTGAGCATGTGATAATGATTCTCTTGTAGCTCTCGGCGCCGCCGATCTCGTCTTGTTGTCCTTTGTTTGATTGTGTGTTATGGCGGTGGCCAGTTGCGGTAGTAGAACTATGGGATTTAACGACATTGACCAACTAGAAAAATGATAACAAAAACTAAAACAAAATAAATAATATGTATAAAAACTAAAAAAAAATAAAAAATTCATTGGAACTAAAACCAAAATGAAGTTAAAGTATAATAACCAAAAATTAATCTAACCTTTACTTTTTTTCGCCAAGGATGAATATGAATATTCATTGAAACCGAAACGGGTAGCCAAAGTGGTCACATACAAATGGATTCAAAAGAGTATTCTAAAAAAGTCAAAGAGAAATACATAACTAAACACTTGCTAAAAACATTAAGTCATTAACATAATAAAAGCTAAAACTAAAAAACATAGAAAAAATGTCATAAACTTTAAATTCCATAGACAATTACGGAGTCATGTTGAATATTTGATGCCTGCGGTAGGATTTGAAAACTTTCCTTAATTTCAACTGAACTTTCCTAATAAAAAACATAAGAGAATCCATTTAAATTAATGCAACCACGTTACTTAGTTCCTAGTATATAAATATGAGTTAATGCTATAGTTAATGGTATGGATACATGATATTGGAAAGTTTTTATGAAATAAAAGAAGCGTTTAATTATAAGTATTGTGTTTATAGTGTAAATTATTCCTTTAGAGAAAAGAATTTAATTCATATTTATTTGTCATCAATGTTTTTAACGTAGCATTAATTGTTTTTCTAATCAACTTTGTCCGAGAAATACTAAATCATCTTACTATATCTTCTTACAAATCTTGTTATTCACTTAATTTTTTGACAATTGTCATTTATCTTCCACTAAACATTTATTTTTGAAATGATAAACGACAATTATCAAAATTAAATAGGTAAGAGGATTAAGAGGATTTAGTAGGAGAGTTTAGTATTTTCCATTTTGGCCTTATCTTTAAGGGAAACAATGAATAGTGCCCTTAGGGCACCTTTTAATGTGCCCTTAATAAAAATTTATTGAAAAATATAACTTTTTTTATTTTTTAGAGACAAAATAATATACATTTATAATTATTTTTTTATTTAATACTTCACTCCAACTAAATAATCAGAGATAAAAAGTAAAGCTATTCTAAATCCTCATACTTTATGTTCTTACAAATCCTCCTATTTAATGTTTTCAATATTTTTTATGATTTCAAGATTAAAGGTACATTTAATTCCATAGCTTATATGGTAATAGGAGGATAACTAGGAGGATTTTTTAGGAGGCTATAACATTACTCTAAGGGCAATGGATAAGCAACTCATAAATAGAAGTTGGTAATGAAAATCATAATTAATGAAGATGTGTTTGTAGCATTAATGCTGCACTTTTTAAAAACCAATTTGCATTTATGAGTTGTTTATCCATTACCCTTAGGGCAATAGTTAGCAAAACCCTTGAAAATATACTTTCATGTAAACAACAATAAAATAATGATTGTATTCATAATAAGAGTAATTTACCCATGGAGGGAGTAATGAATATTTCTCTTCAACGAAAACTTTCTAATGTTAACATTTAACTATTGTTCTAAAGGCACTGAATAACAAAACTCAAAAGAATTTAAAATGATGGAGGTCTTACATTTTAATTTGGAGAATGAAAACAATCCATCTTCATGCATTGGCATTATGCGCCATATGACGACTAAAAATATGTGACTGCCGGGATGTAACATAAGACTTAATAGGACAGCCAATGAGTTTCTTGAACTCTCTCATTACATCCATGTTGTCTTCAAAACCAGCAGTGTCACGAATTTGATCAAGTTTTTGTCGAGCGGCTTCTCTTTGTTTTTGTATATTCCTTTGCCTCCAAATTGATATACCCTTCTTCTTTTCAGTTTCATCAATAATAGGAGTATGTGCTTGTGGTTGAGCGGCTTCTTCTCGTTTCTCCATTGTTATTTGTTTCCAAATAGACAAAGTAAGCTGCACTCCACTACTCTCAACAAGAGGAGTAGGTTGTTGTTGTGGAGCAGTTTCTTTTTGTTTCTCTATCTTTGTTTGTCTTCAATTAAACAAAACTTTCTTTTTCACTTTACTACTCTGAATAAGAGGAGTAGGTTTTTGTTGTCAAGTGGCTTCTTTAGCTTATTTATCTTTTTGGTCACTGATTAGCCGAAAAAAATACCTTTATTGTTGTCAACAGTAGGTGCTTGATAATCAGTAACAAAAGAAAATATTTTACCACTAATTTTTTTCTCTTTAATCGAGCTCTACAAAATCACGGTCCTTTTTTTTGGGTTAAATTTTTTTTGGTCTCTAAACTCTAGTGAGAATATGTTTTCAGTCTGTGGACTTTAAAATGTCAATTTTTAGTTCTAAACTTTCAAATGTTCACTTTTAGGGTGTGTTTGGATTGGATATTTTTTTAACGTATGTTGGATAGTTGTATTTTGCACTTAAAAAAGCTTTTGATTATTTTTTTAACAAAGGAAAAAGCTTTTTGTCCTTCAGCTAAAAATTGGACATTGTTTCAAAATACTTCAAAATCGTTTTTCACATCTTAAAATTATATTAAAAATTGCTTTTGACAGCAAATATATCCAAACAAAAATCGATGATGTCTTACACAATCAATTCTTTTTCACAGCTTATTTTCACAGTTAATACAACTAATACAAACACACTCTTAGTCTCTCCATATATTTTTTTGTGACGTGGCAGGTTCTTCATTAGGTCCACCGCCCACGTGTCAACAGTTTGTCACGTCAATGTACCGAGGGACTAAAAGTGAACTTTTTTCAAAGTTAAGGAACTAAAAATCGATGTTTTGAAGTTTAGGGGCTAAAAATATATTGCACAAAAGTTCAAGAACTAGAAATATATTCTCGTAAAAAAATTCAGGGACAAAAAATATATTTTACTCATTTTTTTCATTTCATGTTGTCAATTCCATCTCTTTTGAGGAAGTTACTTTCAGATTCAGAGATCTTTTGACCATAGATGTTTTCATATTTCCCTTCATTTCAAAATTTTTTGATATGTGCTAGTGCCGCTAGAGAAAGAGTAAAATGTAATCTCAAGAAATAATTAGGATAAGACTACTTATATATCCCAATTTAAATATTATGTTAAAGATTAGGATGATGTTACTGTACTCCAAAATATTTTTTTCTCAATTTGTTTAAAATGTTTTAATATTTATATAATAGTAATATAATTTTATTGATTAACACCTAAACTTGTAATTAAACTCTATTTCCGTTTCTAATTATAAGTTTCTAACAAAAAATTTGAGTGTTTCTTTATATAACTCCTTACTACACAAATGAGAAGTATTTATTATGATTTTTTTTATTTTACCCTTAATTAATTTGAATAGTTGTGATTAATTTAAAATGATGAAGAGTGTTGATTAGTTTTTAATAAAGATAATATATAGTATAAATGGTGCATATTTTTTCTAAAAGTGAATACATTTATTGATGTTTGTACTTTTTTAATATGTATTTTTTTAGGAGCTTATAAATAAAAACAAAGGAGTGACATTTTAAGAAAATGGTGATAGACACTTTCAAATGACAATAAATGTTGCGCGTTACCATTCCCCGTATTATGCGCACACTTAGATAACGTTTGGTAGAGAACAGAGTGGAACAAAATGGAATGGGATGGAACAGAACAGCGTATTGTGTTTGTTAACCATAAAACATAACATATAAAACAATGTGTATAATATATAGATAACTTTACTTTACTTGATAAAACATATAAAATTAAATAAAAAATAAAATGATACATTTTTTAATATTTTTTAAAACAATTTATGAGCATAACTAAATGCAATATTGTACCTTATTTATCAACACTATTTAATAATTATTTTTTAAAAAAAATATATAATGAAATTGGTATTTTAGTATGTCCACAATTGTTAATAAATAAAAGTAAAAGGTTAAAAGTATTTTATATAAGATAATAAAATTAATTTATATTTAAAAATTTATTGCATTCACACTAAAATTATGAATATTAATTAATAAATTGATGATGAATAAAAGAGAGACGCTTATAATTGGACAATTATTTTTGAATTTACTGTTGTATCATTTACTGTTGTACAATTTAAATATTTTATGAAATGTTTTAAATTATTATATAAAATTATTACAAGAAAAATAATTATTAAATATACTTCTAAAAGTAATTATTAAATATAATTTATGTTGAATATATTTTTATTATATAATTTTTTTTTAATAGGAGCGACAGATTTTTTTTTTGTTAAACTCAACAGCTACTTTTAATAGGAGGGAGTAAATTTTTTTTTGAATATATTTTTATTATATAATTTTTTTTAAATAGGAGGGACAGATTTTTTTGTTAAATGCAACAGCTACTTTTAATAGGAGCGAGTAAATTTTTTTTTAATATATTTTTATTATATAATTTTTTTTTTGAATAGGAGCGACAGATTTTTTTTGTTAAATGCAACAGCTAGTTTTAATAGGAGGGAGTAAATTTTTTTCTTGAAACAAAATCTCCTTAATTGAATAAATAAAAAAGAATAAAATAAATGCAACATTGTACCTTATTTATCAACACTATTTAATAATTATTTTTTTAAAAAATATATATATAATGAAATTGGTATTTTAGTATGTCCACAATTGTTCATAAATAAAAGTAAAAGGTTAAAAGTATTTTATATAAGATAATAAAATTAATTTACATTTAAAAATTTATTGCATTCACACTTAAATTACAAATATTAATTAATAAATTGATGATGAATAAAAGAGAGACGCTTATAATTGGACAATTTTTTTTGAATTTACTGTTGTATCATTTAAATATTATACTTTTTTTTATTAATTATTTACTTTCAATACAATGAATAAACCGAATACAGTGAATATACTCATGTATACTTATTATTGTAATTCTTTTCACAAAAGATTGAATTCTAGTTGTGTGAATGAAAAATAATTTATTAATAGATGCTATACCAAGTTTAATGATCCTTCCTCTCAATGGGTATTCGAATGTTAGTTCAGAATACTATTATAAACTCAAAAATTCCATAAAAAATAAATAATAAGAAATTCCCCCCGTTGAAAAGCGTCCGTTTTCTTTTTGATCGAACTACGAAAAGTGTCCAGTAAGGGAGTAGTCCGAACTGAAAAAGAATTCATACAACAATCTCTTGAATACATTTTCAATCTTTACTTTTTTTTTCATTTTAGCATGGGCAGCAATCCAAACTAAAATTGAATTCATGAGACTATTCTATGAATAAAATGGCATTAATAGTTAATTATTATAAATTTCTTTTGTTTAGATTAAAAATAATTTATTTCAATTAAATTTAAATTAATTAAATATTGTAATAGATTTTGCTAACCATTATCCTTACAGCAATTGATAAGTAACTCATAAATAAAAATTAGTTATTTAAAAGTTAATTAATGAAGATGTGTTTGTAACATTAAATGCTACACTTTTTAATAACCAATTTTTATTTATAAGTTGTTTATCCATTGCTCTAACAATAATCGTTAACAAAACCCTATTTTAAAATATAGTTTTTTTTAATAAGCAAGAAATTTATTAGAACAAAAAGAGTACCGGAAGTACTCTAAGAACATATTCTAATCAAGGAAAAGGCTAGACAATAGCGAAGCTAGCCAGAGAAATTACTCAGAATTAAAGGGACCAAGAAAAGCAATGGGACACCATTGCCAGTTCGAAAAAGAATATGTAAAATCAGATACATATGCTTTAATCTACAACCACAAGCGGAGTAACACCATATCAAAAATATGCACCATGTTTTTCATCGGTATTGTTTTGGTAAGGGAATATGGAAAAAGAAATATAATTAAAAGTGAATTTTATGCATCTCTTTTTTTAATTTTAATTATTTATAGATAAAATATTAAATAAAACATCTTGAATTTATATGGTGAAACTATAAAAATAATCGGTACTTTGTTTATCTAATAATCAAATCTTATTAATTATTTAATCCATTATGAGTAGAATAGGTCAAATATTACGAACAAAAATGTTGTACAATTGGCGTAGTTTAATTGGGTCCTTGAATTTTTGTAACATCTTCGTATTGGTTATTGAGATTTTTTACTATTCACACTTCATAGATTATTGAAATTGTAATATGTTATGCATTTCAATCTTTAATATAAATTTACAACCAACAATATTAAAGTCTTGGATTTGGAACCGATGACTGAAGTGATTCTTATTCTCCTTTTTATTTTCTTTGATAATATTCTTTCTCTCTTTTTATTGTGCACCGAAAATTAAAGCTCTCTAATAGGAATGATTGTTGTTGTTGTATTGATTGGCAAGTAATGATTATGGTTGTAACCATGGGTGAATCCAACTATATATCATTTGAGTATTGTGTAAAGTATACTTATACTCTTCCTAATTTTTTGGGGTTGAGAATTGGGAATTTAGTTGTTTCAGGATGACATTTTCTTTTATGGTTCGCTTAGTACTAGTAACAACTTAAATGATTTTTCAAATCTTTATACGGGCTACATGCAACTTTAATTTTTTAAAATCTATGCATTTTCCTCGATTTTGTCCTTTCTTAGATTTATCATTAAAACTGTAATATTTAACAATAGATCTTCTATATTTTCCTTAAACTCAATGGACAAGGAACATATCAGTTCAATGAGGAAAGCAATTTAGAATTTCGAGATGCTACACTTGCTTGCTTCATCTTCTCTCTCTATATATATTCTCTTGGCATGTTGCTAATTTTGTTTTATGGTATTTGTTTATAGTGTCTGGTAAGTGTGTGTTTGGTTCCATGTTTTGATGAGCCGAACCTATTTTAACACAAGTAGGAATAACTTTCATATTTTGAAATTTGAATCCATGTTTGATTATGTGATCTGTTTTATTTCCACGGACACACTAAAAAAACTGTCTCGATTAACTTCTTCATGAATATTTGTTTGCATTTTGTTTTTTTCTTACATCTATTTTTCTGCCCCTATGAGAACTAAAGTGGTAGCCTGAATTCTGTGCCTTGGAGATGTGATAATAAGTCGTATTTCCCACGCCAAGGATCTGCTTCTCTTGGTTATTTAATGAGGCAAACTTCAATTGAAGAGGTACTCACAGAGTTCCTACCATTAAAATACTTCACAATGTTCTTTTCATTTCAGGGTTAAATGATTCATTTCTCATTGGCTTATTCAATCAAATTAATTTTCTAGGGTGGCTCAATTTCTTTCACTGCTCCTAAGACCGACGGCTCTACATCTAAAACTGATTCTAATGAAAGAACGCCATGTTAAACAAGACTCGAACAGATAGGCTCGGTTTTCTCAGATTCAATGGTCCAACCAATTGCTTGATACGACCCTGTAGTACAACCAATGAGTTTCTCAAACTCTCTCATTGCCTCCATGTTGTCTCCAAAACCAGCAGTGTCACGAATTTAATCTAGTTGTTGTCGAGCGGCTTTTCTTTGTTTCTCTCTATCTATTTGGCTCCAATTTGATAGTGTCTTCTCCTTTTCACTATCGTCAATAAGAGGAGTATGCACTTGTTGTTTCTCTATCTTTATTTGTCTCCAATTAAACGTAACATTTTGAAACTGGCGCTTGAGCACCAGACCCCTATTCAGAACACCTATAAATACAGCTCTGCTGAGTGAGGAAGATATACTGGATTGTAGAGAAAAAAACACTAAGTTACATTACTTTAGTCAGAGTTTTAGTACTCTTAGGTTTTGTTCTTGAAGTTCATGGCCTTGTTTGGCTAAGCTTTCCATCGGGATTGAATGTAATTACTTCTTCTTTTGTTTCTTTCAATTACTAGTTGTCTATTATATATGAACTGGAGTTATTCTGTTCTTTTTTTGTTTAGCTTGATCATCTTTAACATGTTCTTAGTTTATTTGAAAAGTTGAGAAACTTGTTTATAAATAGATTTGGAGAAAAACTCTCATAAAACCTTCTAGTCTAGAGATAGATAGAAGTTCTTATGAATGTTAAAAAACTCTGCTTAATGCAAGACTTAGTTCTAAAGCTTCAAGAGATTGAGCTCTAGAAACTAGTGTTTTAGAATCAAGTGCAAAGATATTTGCACTTGTGACATTGAGTATGCATCTTTTTATATGTAATATTTAACTTCTATTGAAATGAACAAAGTTAAGTAATGAAATTCAATCCCAGATGATTCTCTATTATAATTGTTTAACAATTTATCAAGCTCTTATTTTATCACTAGTTTACACTTCACTATGTTTGTGTCACTCTTTTGACTCAATTCTTAATCAAATAAATTCAGTACTCCCTGAGGACGATACACGTTTTATCACTATACTTGAAACGAGTTAACCATTTGGGGTTTTATAAAAAGGTTAACACTACCATATCCTCGTCTACAACCATATAAAGTGACCCTCACTTCTTTCCATGAGCGACAATGAGATTGCCTTTTGTTATCTTCTAAGCTCCATCTCGAAAAGTGGTGTGATGCCCCTCATCATCCAACTAACTTATAAATAATAAATTTCTCTTTAAGGTAGGAATATGTCTGACATTGTGCAATGTCCATCGGCTTCCACTAGAGGTCCTGATGTTAATATCACCTCTTCCAACAATATCAAGAGGTTTTCCATATGCAAGCTAAACTTTCCCAAACCTTCCAGAGATATAGTTAGAAAATATATCTTTAGAAGGAGTAGTGTAGAATGACATACCTGAGTCGATGACCCATGAATCAACGGGACTATCCAAGCTGCAGATTAATGCATCATCAACTTCATCGTCAACTTCTTTGGAGCCTAGCATTGATTGGTAAAGTGACCTCTCTTGTCACAATTCCAATAGACAATGTCATTCTAAAATTTTGGCTGACCTTTTCCTGTTGACTTTGATCTGCCTCGGCCATTGTGACTTTTCTGGGTTGTCCTTCTTCTATTTTCAGTATTTAAAACTGAACTAGAAGCATAACTGGAAGACTCCCTTGAATCTCTCCTGCGAACATCTTCGCTCAAGATCAAGTCATGGATGTCATTGAGCTTTAACTTGTTGTCCCTCGCTGAACTGCTGACAATTATAACAGTTGCACTCCAACTATCCGGTAGTGATGACAACAGAATCAATGCCTTCACCTCATCCTCAAATTTAATCTGCACTGACTCCAACTGGGCAAGAATAGTATTAAAATCATTAAAGATACCTTCTCCCATCTTGAGATTAAACAATTGACACATCAAATAGACTTTGTTGGTAGTGGAAGGCTTCTCGTACATATATGATAATGTCTTCACCAGACCTGCAGTAGTCTTCTCGTTCACAATGTTGAACACGATATTCTTGGCTAATTACAATCTAATCACACCAAGAGCCTGTCGATCTAGCAACTCCCAATCGGCCTTCGACATGTTGTATGGCCTCATCCCTAATAAGAGTTGATGCAACTTCTTCTTATACATATAATCTTCTATCTACAACTCTATTTATGACCCAAATACTAAGACATGGTCAACATTGAAGTGCCTGTTTTGTAGAGTGTACTCCTCTGGTAAAGGTGCCTATTTTTTACAATTATGTTTTTAGAATTGGGTTTCGTGGTATTCTACAAAGTTGTAGAAAATTTTGTTAGCTTTTTAATGCCACAAGTTTCATGAGAATTCAATTTGTTTAACTTGAGTTATAGGCAAAATAGTGAGAGCTGTTAGATTTGGGTTTTTATCATGGGCAAGTGCATTCAGGTGAAATTATGTACAAGAAGTAGACTGATTCAGATCTTTGGTTTTGAACAAAAGTTGTAGATAATTTAATTATTTAACATCCTAATAAAATGGCCTTAACTAACATGTAAAACAAACATGCTATTCACATAATTAAGTGGCCTTGTCTTAAAAATCCCGAAGACACATAAGGACTCTCGACTTAAGGCATCCGCCACCATGTTGATTTTACCTTGGTGGTGTTTCAATTTAGAATCGTAATCCTAGAGAAATTCCATCCACCTTCTTTGTCTAATGTTCAATTCTTGATGGCCGAGGGGAATTTAAGGCTTCTGTGGTCCATGAGGACTACGAATTTAACTCCATAAAGGCAATGCCCGCATATTTTTAGCGCGGAAACGATCGCAAATGATTCAAGGTCCTGGATACGGTAGTTACCTTCACGGAGCCTCAACTATCTAATCACGAATGCCGGACGGAAGACGTTCAATGCTTTAGTTTTCCTTTACACGTGATGAAAATTTCCTAGCAACCTTGACGACCTCCCTTCTATGAGCTTGGGCATATTTATCCATGAAATAATTTCAACTTATGATTAGAAGTAAGTGGACTTGGTAAATTTTTCAATAGTGGTCTATGCGGATTTATCGTCGGACTAAGTTCTTGGCGAGCCCATCACAAGGTCCTTAACTATACTCTCACATTTCATGCAAGGCTAACTGAGGATTGTAACTTTCCGTCCTTGGTGTTTAATCTTTACCTTTTGACAAGTAGTCATTTAGCCACATAGAGAAACTTCTCTTTCGCCCACATGCCAGCATAACATCTTTTCCTTCTTGTACCACTTGGTTGCCCTTAGAGGAATTGAGCATTGCTCTTGAGGCTTCCCTTCATTAACCACTTTCTAAGGTTCTCATTCCTTAGAAGCCAAATCCACTACTTGACGAGGGTAGTCCTATCTCTCAATTCGAACAATTCAAACTTATTTTTCATCGCCAAAGTTTCTCATTCTTTGCATGAGTCATTTGTATTTAAATTCTGAATCCATTCCTTATGTCTATCCTACCACTTGAGGAAAGTCTGTTTGTTAACCTAAACCCCTAGTTCAAAATCCATAATTCTTTAACAACTTCAACTCGCACGCTATCCTTGTAAGGGGGTGTCAAAATTCCTTTCTTAAAGTATTCACCATGAAACTCACCTTATCGAGGTACCGTTAGCCATAACACTTGAAGTTTGAAATGTGATTTTCTATGAAGATGAAGTTACTTAATCCTCAAGGCCCATATCAATTTAAATTTGAAGTCCGTTCGAACAAAAATATGACTCCAACTTTAAAGCAGGTTCATAATCTATGGTCTATCAATAGAAATTAACTTGTGTAAAAGTTCAAGGAATCTATGTCCTAGGGATATTAAAGTCTTGGAATTCAAAGAGGAAATTGGAAAAGGTCCCTTTTATGCTCCCCCTATTCTTACCGTGAGGGGTCAATGATTAAAATTTTTGCGAGTTCCAGTCTTCCCTAAAGTTGGAATCTTCCTCTACTATCCTAGGCTCGAGTGCCACGTGGGAACCAAGCACTAGATATGTGAAGGAATCCTGTGAATTTTTGCTCCTATCACAACCCCCAAATTTGATCGGAGTCTTTTCCCCACTTAATAACTCCTTAAATACATCACAACTCAATGTCTCACATTCATCGTTCATCAATTTATAAATCCCTCTTATGATACTTCAAATAACCAAGCAAAACATGTTGAATTCAATGAGTTCCTAACTACGATTATCAACCATCAACAAGGTACTTAGTGTGTTCATACTACATTAAGTATCACATTACCCCTAGCTCATGAATCTATATCACCATCAAAATTACACTTCCAAAAGGATGGGGGTCCCAAAGCATCAATTTCTCTAAGTTGGTGTTCTAAGGTGGATTGTTCATAAAAAATAAGCCGGGCCAAACGGAGCCTTAGAATCCCTTCTTGTGTGGTCCTCTACTAATTTAAGTGGGAGAGACTACTTAGCAATTTTTAAAAATTGCAAGTAGGTCCTTTCTTTCTTTTAGAGTCCCCTTTTTAACCCCTTTTCTACATAATCTCTTAATTGTTGGTTCTTGAATTAAGCATATACCACAATTAAATAGCATTAGATATCATCACTAGTAAATTGGGGATGTTACAAATTACCTTTCATTTTCCATTGATTTCATCCAATTTGAAGGTCTACAACTCAAATTATGGTCAAAATAACAAGAGGATGCATTTTTGAGTAAAACGCGAAATTGGCTACCTATGACTACTGCTCGGACGCCAGGATGGGCGCCCAGGCGCCAGAGCCCTGTAATTTGACAGAAATGACACACAGTATGGGCGCCCAGGCGCTAGTGTCCTGATGTTATTGACCTATTTTTAACTTCCAAATGAAATTTGAACCTAATGAATCCATTTCAAGGATGGTGAATACTTTTGTTGGATGGTGAATAACATGTAATGAGAATTGATAAAGTGAAAAGTTGAATGCCATCCCCTATCAACGAATGTTGAGTAAGTGGGTTGAATTCCACCGGTAGTATGTCGGGTAAGTGAACAAGGAAATAAGAATGATAAAGGGTTACCCCGAAAAGGGCAAGGTAACTTGAACGATACGATTGGCCACCTGGGGGAGTGTGGCCTGGGTGAGTGTGGTAAGTTCCCTACCAGAAGTCCCTACCAGTTGCCGATATGATATTCTGGGTGAGTGTGGCAAGTTCCCTACCAGAAGTCCCTACTGAAATGCAAATTCATAGACTGAGTCATGTGTACACATGTAGATATGTTGGCACTTGAATGTTTTAGTAGACTTCATTATGGTTGTCTTTGTGATTCATAACTTGTGTGATTTACTAGGGTTATATTTAGGGATTTTCCAGTTAGTCTTGATGCAATATTGATTTAAAATGCTTTTAGTTAGACCAGGATTACTCGGTTATATATTTTACATATAACTGACAGTCTCATTATTGCATGAATGAGAATATTAAGGAGCTAGCTACGGACGAGAAAAAGTTCAAGGTCTTCTTAGAAATAACCATACTTGGTAACCTATATGTTTAGTCATTAAATTTTGTTTAGCTGTATAGGAAATTAATTGTATGATGAAAAGTTGAGTATTGTAATATAAAAAAAGAAATGTTTTTGCTTGTATTTTAAATATAAATACAAGTAGCAACTTTTGTATTTCCAAAGAAAATTTTTTAAGTATCAGACTTTCTTTATATAACTTATTTTTAAATATATATATATATATATATATATATATATAATATATATTATATGGGTTAGGATCCGTTGACACTAATTAATTTTACACCAACTCTTACACCAATTAGAAATGGTATGTCGAAGTTTTTTTTTCACGAAATCCACCGTAGGATTGAAATTACTTATCATATAGATCATGTCTACAAAATTTCACATTAATCCGAGATGGTTTAGCACTCCATCAACATACTAAAAAATAACGTAAAATATAGTTTTAAAATAATGAAAAAACAAGTGTGTCGATAGAGTACTAAATAATCTCGGATTGATATGAAATTTTGTACACATGATTTATATTACAAGTAGTTTCAATCCAATAGTGGGTTTTGTGAAAAGAAACTTCGACATATCGTTTTTAATTGGTGTAAGAGTTAGTGTAAAACGAATTGGTGTCAACGGATCCTAACCCTATATATATATATATATATATATATATATATATATATATAATAAGCTAAAGAAATAAGAAGGGTAAATAAATGACAAATAATGAATCAAAATCACCAAAAAAAAAAAAATTGCAACAACTATGATAAAAAATACTGAAAATAGTTTCATTATACAAAAGTTAATTAATGGGGGCAAAATATGTACATTTATACAAGATCCTATTGAGTTTTCTAAAACAAAAAAATTAACCCAAGGTTGAATCAAATCATCTTCATTATTGAACCAACAAATTTTAGTGCATTTGTAGGCACACTAAAAAAAATAATTCTGGCTACAAAATTTAGCTAAAAATAATTTTAGTAGTTAATTCATAGTTAAATTGCTACTGATTAGTTATCGAATAAAATTTCATAACTACTTTAGTAGTCACGGATTCAGCAACTAAATTAGTTATCAATTAGCTACGAAATATAGCGAGAAACTATTTCTGTAGCTAATTTATTTCTAAATAGCTACTGATTAATTAGCTGCCAAATATAATATTATAGCTAATTTTAATAGTTACTTTTTAGCTATTAAATTAGATGTTGATTAGTTATGAATGAAGCTACAAAAAAAAAATTGTAGCTAATTTGTATTCAAATAGTTATTGATTAGCTATAGAATGTAGTTGCAAATTATTCCTAGCGGGTGTGTATCTAAATAGCTACTAATTAACAATCGAATAAAATTTCATAGCTAAATTTATTAAATTCTTGAAAGTAACTATATTAGATTATATGTATAAATTTTAAAACATTTTTATCTAAATAATGTATATAATTTCAACAATAATATATAATTGACGAAGTCTTATTATTAATAAGGATTATGGTAATAAGTATCCTAAATGCATTAGTTAAAGTGTAATAATAACTACATCTCATTTAATGTATTAAATCATACTTTAAAAATTTGCATTAATGAGTTTTTAATTTTTAAATCAATAAATTCTTTAATTTATTTAAAATATTTCTACTGTTATAACCATAGTTATTAAACTCGGCTCGACGGTCATTGACTCGACCGAGACATTGGGTCTCCGGGTCGTTGTCCATTTGATTTATTAAAGGAGGTAAACAAAACTAAATTTTAGAATTTATAAATAATCAACAAAAATAATAATAATAGTATAAAATCATCTTAATTGTTAAACTAGATGTGCAATTTTTTTTTGATATGATTTTTTTAAAATGAAACTAAATTAAAATATATATTTATAGATATATTTATTTTTAAAATATATTTTATACAAATAATATATATTATATGTCGCACATGTAGCATATGGAGTTTGCTTGTGGACAAGTCATAGCTAATATAATTATCTATGGAAATAGCTTTCCATTTGTAAAAACCTAAATTTTTAGCTATAAATTTACTATGAATTAGCTATTAATTTTTAAAGATTTGCTACGGATTAACTACGAAAAGAGCTTTACATTTATAAAAATATGAATTTTTAGCTATAAATTCGCTACGAATTAGCTATTAATTTTCAAAAATTTGAAATTAGCTATGAAATTTTTTTTAGCCAATTAACAACCGAAATTTAGCCTAAAAAAATTTTGTGGATAGTTGGTAGCTATCCCATAGCTAATCGAGTTTGCTACTAATTATCATCGAAAATTTTCTAAGCAAATCTATAAAATTCTTGCAGTGGCAGGGCAACCCAATCAATTTTAAGGCCTAAAGCGAAATTTTATAATGGGGCATTTTTTAAATAGTCAATAATAAATATTTTAAAATTATTAATATCACTCTATAAACTACTTATACATTTTATTTAAAGGATAAAATATTTCATGAAAAAAAATTTGTCTTTTATACTCTAAAATATATAAAATTTATATTTAAATATATTAAAAATATGTGCATTTTTTTGAAAGTATAAAGCATCGGCTTTACCCTTGGCCAAACCCTCTTTATTGATAGAGTTTTTTTAACCTGTACAATATTGTACAGGTTAAGAAACTAAGGATAGAAGAAAAATATATCATTAATTATATGTCAAGAACAATTATATTAAATTTTTGTTTTTCTTATAATAATTTCTACTTTTAGTTACTTAATCTGTTCAATACCAAACAAGTTAAAAAACCTATAAAGAATTGAATTATATCATGACTATATAAAAGACTTTATTAAAAATAATATACACACTTCACTTGGTTTCAAAGAGCAATACATAACAAAACACTTGCTGAGACAACTTAAAAGTAAACACATTAACATAACAAAACCTAAAACTGAACAACATAGAAAAATCGTCATAAACTTTAAACTCCATAGACAATTACTGAGTTGTTGTGAATATTTGATGCCTGCTGCAGGATTTGAAGACTTTCCTTAATTTCAAATGAACTTTTCCTAATAATAATAATAAAAAAAAGATAATCAATTAAAATTAATACCACATGGTTACTTTAGTATGTATTTTTTTCATTTCTATTTATCTGTCCACTAAGGATATATTACACATGCATATTAAGAAATACAATTATTATGCTTGTTTTCACCAAATAACTTTTAAACTTTCTATAATATACTTTATCTCTCTTAATTATATTGGTTAGATAATTGACCATTAATTATTAATCCAATTAAAGGTAGGGGTAAAATTGATAAAAGTGTAATTAATGTTTTATTGAAAATGTAAGAGGATGGGTAAATAGGAACAAATAAATTTTTTTCTATGTGGACAGATAAACAGAAACAGAGGGAGTAGTATACGAAAATGAGTAACACTATAATTAATGGTGTGGATACTGAAAAGTTTTTATTGGGAAAAAAAGCATTTAATAAGTATTGTATTTATAATATACAAAATAATAAATATTTCACATTAACGAAAACGTATTATATTAATATTTAATTATTGTTCTCAAGGCAATGAATAACAAAACCCAAAATAATTTAAAATTACAAAGATCTTACCTTTTATCTTGGAAAAGGAAAACATAATCCATCTTCATGCATTGGATCGATCACGTTATTTGCGACACAATGGCTAAAGATTGTGACCGCCTATATGTAGCATAAGACTTATTAGGACAATCAATGATTTTCTCGAACTCCCTCGTTGCTTCCATGTTGTCTTCAAAACCAGTTGTGTCACAAATTTCATCTAGTTGTTGTGGAGCAGCTTTTCTTTGATTTTCTATATTTATTTGCTACCAATTTGGTATAACCATAATTTTTTAAATTTCATCAATAAGAAGAGTTTGTGCTTGTTGTGGAGCTTCTCGTTTCTCCATAGTTTTTGGTTTTTGAAATGTGACCGCGAATATGTTGCATAAGACTTATAAGGACAACCAATGATTTTCTCGAACTCCCTTGTTGCCTCCATGTTGTCTTCAAAACTAGTCGTGTAACGAATTTGATCTAGTCGTTGTCGAGCAGTTTTTCTTTGTTTTTAAATATTTATTTGCCTAAAATTTGATATAGCCTTCTTCGTTTTAATTTTGTCAATAAGAGGAGTATGCACTTGTTGTCGGACTTCTCGTTTCTCCATCATTATTTGTTCCCAATGAGACAAATTATATTGCACTTCACTACTCTCAATAAGAGGAGTAGGTTCTTATTGCGGAGTGACTTCTTTTTGTTTCTCTATCTTTATTTGTCTCCAATTAAACGAAACATTCTTTTTTACTTTACTACTCTCAATAAGAGGAGTAGGTTTTTGTTGTCGAATGACTTCTCTTTGTTTCTTTATCTACATTGGTGTCTGATTAGACAAAATTTTCTTCACTTCACTATTGTCAATGGTAGGTGCTTGATAGCTAGTAACTAAAGAAAAAATTTTACCCCTAACCTTTTTCTCTTCCTTCGAGCTCTCCAAAATAAGGGTCATCTTTGTTTTCCATTTGTTATTGTCTTTTCCGTCTCTTTTGGGGGAATTTATTTTTCGATTCGGAGATCTCATGTGCTAGCACCGCTAGTGAAAGAGTAAAATGCAATCTCATGGATGAATTAAGATAAGACTACTTATATATATAGCGTAAAAGATTAGGTTAAAGATTAGGATAAGATTATTGGTATTCCAAAATATTCATTGTTAATCCTTTTAAAATATTTTAATAATACTTATATAATAGTAATATAATTTTATTGGTTAACAATTAAATTTTTAACTAAATAATAATTTAAAAAGGAGTGATAATCAAAAGTTAGAAACTAAATATAGTAAGGTTTTTTTAACCTGTGCAACACTGGATAAGAATTCCAAAGTTGAAAGAATGGTAAGTAGTAAATGCATGTTAAAACATAAATCAATTAATTTTTGTCTTTTTCCATAAAAAACTCCTTTAAAATGGTTAACCTGTACAATATTACACAATTTAAAAAAAATCCATATAGTAATAGTAAATCGTAATGTATACATCTATGAACTTAGATAGGATTCGAATGATAACATATTGTTGAAATGAAAAACAATGCCCGTATTGTATGCACTTTGTATCTCAAGATTTCATGTGTCTATCGTAAATAATCCGAAGGTGGGTTTTTTTTTTCATTTGCTTTAATAAATATCTCGTGTTTATACAAAAGCTAAATGTTAGGTAACTTTTTTTTGGTATTAAAATTGTAGATATTTTTTAATAAGGAAATATGCAAAATTTATTTATTTTTAACTCAACTCCCTCCGAGTCTTTTTTTGATTTCCTAAATGAATAAAAAATTATATAAAACTAAGATAATTACGCAAACCACCCTTAAAGTTTATGGGTTTTGTTATCCATTGCCCTTATGATAATGATTAAGCAACTCATCAATAAAAATTTTGCATTTAAAATAAATTAAAAATAATTTCGTAGCACTAAATATTCTACACTTTCCGAAATAAGTTTTCATTAATGGGTTGTTTAACCTTGCCCGCAATAGATAGCAAAACCCAAAGTTTATAGGTATAATAACACTTAACCTTTCTTATTTTTAAAATTACACTTGCAATTCTAAGAAGATAAGTGTAATGAAATTTTAAAATAAACTTTAAGGAGTTAAATGTAATATCTCAAGTGGTAAGTGTAATGGAATTTCAAACTTTAGAAGATTTGTGTATTTCTAAAAACAAATAGAGGTAAGTGTAATAAACGTAAATCTCAAAGAAGATTGGTGTAATTATCTCAATAATTAAAATATAATAATTTTTACCTTTAATCTTTAAAAAAGTATTTTTCTTGTTTTAAACTCGTGTGAGGCTATGGCTACTCCTATGCATTTTATCTATTGTCACTCTATTTAAATAATTTTTAATTTAAAATATATTTTTATTATCAATAAAATCAAAGTAATAATTTATAAATATTATTAAAATAATTAGTTAAGAGTTAAAGTACACAAAATAGAGTGACAATAACTCCGCGTCTCCACCCTTAAAACTCTGAAGGATGCTCAATTTTGTACCATCACCTCACCTCAGTAAAATGGATGAAAAGGGTAAACAAATAACCTAAAGAAATAAGGTTTGCAACAACTATGAAAAAAAATATAGGAAATAATACAAAAATTAATTGATGGAGACAAATATGTACATACTATAAAAAAAATGTAAATTTATGCAAGACACTATTGAGTTTTCTAATAAAAGAACAAAAAAATTAACTCAAGGCTGAATCAAATCATCTTCATTGAACCAACAAATTTTAGTACATTTTGAAGATAATTGAATTTTTTAACCATATTGGTTAAGGATCAAATTATATCGTGACCATATAAAAAAGACTTTCTTTAAAAAAAATGTAAATATTTTATTCCGCCTTAAAGATTTAATCTCAACCTCTTCAATCGTCAGCTATGGGACATTTTTTATAAAACAATTAAAATAAAATAAAACAGATCTGTTGAAAGATCAATGCCACATACATTTAATTTTGGTTAAATTAACTTTTTAACTCATATACTTGCACCTCGTATTTGTTTTATTCTCTATACAAAATAAAATTTTTCATGTTAGTTCCTACACGTGTTTTTCGTTTTCGTTTTAGTGTCTGTCGTTATTTTATGTTGATCCTACTATCAAATCCAGCAGCTCCACCACCACAACCACCATGGCAACCGACATTAGTGATTTCTCTGATCACCACTGCTTGCATCTGCTGTGTCTCATCGAGATGAACATATCCCTGAAGTTTGATGGCCATTCAACTAAGACATGTCACAACGTGCCACTTCTTCCACACGACACTTACCCACTGCCGCAACTACTTTCGACGCGGATGAGCATGTGATAAGGATTCTCTTGTAACTCTTGGCATCGTCGATCTCGTCTTGTTGTCCTTTGTTTGATTGTGTGTAATGGCAGTGGCTGTAGCCGTTGCGGTAGTAGAACTATTGGATTTAACGACATTGACCAACGAGAAAAATGACAACAAAAATTAAAACAAAATAAAGAATATGTATAAAAACTAAAAAAAAAAATCATTGGAACTAAAGCAAAAATGAAGTTAAAGTATAATAACCAAAAATTAATCAAATCTTTACTTTTTTCTGGCCAAGGATGAATATGAATATTCATTGAAACCGAAAACGGGTAGCCAAAGCGGTCACATACAAATGGATTCAAAGAGTCTTCTAAAAAAAATCAAAGAGCAATACATAACAAAACACTTGCTAAAAACATTAAGTCATTAACATAACAAAAGCTAAATCTAAAAAACATAGAAAAAACTTCATAAACTTTAAATTCCATAGACAATTACTAAGTCGTGGTGAATATTTGATGCCTCAGGATTTCAAGACTTTCCTTAATTTCAATTGAACTTTTCCTAATAAAGAAAAGAAGAGAATCAATTAAAATTAATGCAACCACGTTACTTAGTTCCTAGTATATAAATATGAGTTAATGCTATAGTTAATGGTATGGATACATGATATTGAAAAGTTTTTATGAAATAAAAGAAGCATTTAATTACAAGTATTGTGTTTATAGTGTAAACTCTTCCTTTAGTGAAAAGAATTTAATTCATATTTATTTGTCATCAATGTTTTTAACGTAGCATTAATTGTTTTTATAATCAATTTTGTTCGAGAAATGCTAAATCATCTTATTATATCTTTCTTACAAATCTTCTTATTCACTTAATTTTTTTGACAATTGTCATCTTTGTTCCACCAAACATTTATTTTTGAAATGATAAACGACAATTGTCAAAATTAAATAGGTAAGAGGATTTGCAAGAGGACTTAGTAGGAGTAGAGTTTAATATTTTCCATTTTGGCCTTATCTTTAAGGGAAACGATGAATAGTGCCCTTAGAGCACCTTTTAATGTGCCCTTAGTAAAAATTTATTGAAAAATGTAACTTTTTTTATTTTTTAGAGACAAAATAATATACATTTATAATTATTTTTTTAATTATAGTTTCCTTAATAAGTGCTCTTATAGCAAGACCCTATCTTTAATTGGAGAGTTATTTAATAATTCACTCCAATTAAATAATCAGAGATAAAAAGTAAAGTAATTCTAAATCCTCATACTTTATGTTCCTACAAATTCTCATGTTTACTCATTAAAGAATGTTTTCAATATTTTTTATGATTTCAAGATTAAAAGTACATTTAATTCCATAGCTTAAATGGTAATAGAAGGATAACTAGGAGGATTTTTAGGAGGCTATAGCATTACTCTAAGGGCAATGGATAAGCAACTCATTAATAGAAATTGGCAATGAAAATCATAATTAATGAAGATGTGTTTGTAGCATTAATGCTGCACTTTTTAATAACCAATTTCCATTTATGAGTGGTTTATCCATTACCCTTAGGGCAATAGTTAGCAAAACCCTTGAAAATATACTTTCATGTAAACAACAATAAAATAATGATTGTATTCTTAATAAGCGTAATTTACCCATGGAGGGAGTAATGAATATTTCTCTTCAACGAAAACTTTCTAATGTTAACATTTAACTATTGTTCTAAAGGCACTGAATAACAAAACCCAAAAGAATTTAAAATGATGGAGGTCTTACATTTTAATTTGGAGAATGAAAACAATCCATCTTCATGCATTGGACTGATCAGCATTATCTGCCAAATGACGACTAAAAATAAGTGACTGCCGGGATGTAACATAAGACTTAATAGGACAGCCAATGAGTTTCTCGAACTCTCTCATTGCATCCATGTTGTCTTCAAAATCAGCAGTGTCACGAATTTGATCAAGTTTTTGTCGAGCGGCTTCTCTTTGTTTCTGTATATTCCTTTGCCTCCAAATTGATATACCCTTCTTCTTTTCAGTTTCATCAATAATAGGAGTATGTGTTTGTGATTGAGCGGCTTCTTCTCATTTCTCCATTGTTATTTGTTTCCAAATAGACAAAGTAACCTGCACTCCACTACTCTCAACAATAGGAGTAGGTTGTTGATGTGGAGCAGCTTCTTTTTGTTTCTCTATCTTTATTTGTCTTCAATTAGACAAAACTTTCTTTTTCACTTTACTGCTGTGAATAAGAGGAGTAGGTTTTTGTTGTCAAGTGGCTTCTTTACCTTATTTATCTTTTTGGTCACTGATTAGCCGAAAAAAAAACTTTATTGTTGTCAACAATAGGTGCTTGATAATTAGTAACAAAAGAAAATATTTTACCAATAATTTTTTCTCTTCAATCGAGCTCTACAAAATCACAGTCCTTTTTTTTGGTTAAATTATTTTTGGTCTCTAAACTCTAGCGAGAATATGTTTTCCGTCCCCGGACTTTAAAATGTCAATTTTTAGTTCTAAACTTTCAAAATGTTCACTTTTAGGGTGTGTTTGGATAAGATATTTTTCAACGTATGTTGAATAGTTGTATTTTGCACTTAAAAAAGCTTTTGATTATTTTTTTAACAAAGGAAAAAACTTTTTGTCCTTCACCTAAAAATTGGACATTGTTTCAAAATGCTTCAAAATTGTTTTTCACAGCTTAAAATTATATTAAAAATCGTTTTTGACACCAATTATATCCAAACAAAAATCGATTATGTCTTACACTATCAATTCTTTTTCACAACTTATTTTCACAATTAATACAACTAATCCAAACACACTCTTAGACCCTCCATATACATTTTTGTGACGTGGCAGGTTCTTCATCAGGTCCACCGTCCACGTGTTTGTCACGTCACAAAAAAATGTACCGAGGGACTAAAAGTGAACTTTTTTCAAAGTTAAGGAACTAAAAACCGACGTTTTGAAGTTTAGGGGCTAAAAATATATTGTCACAAAAGTTCATCGGCTAAAAATATATTCTCGTAAAAAAATTCATGGACAAAAAATATATTTTACTCATTTTTTTCATTTCTTGTTGTCAATTCCATCTCTTTTGAGGGAAGTTACTTTCCGATTCAGAGATCTTTTGGCCATAGATGTTTTCATATTTCGCTTCATTTCAAAAAAATTTGATATGTGCTTGTGCCGCTAGAGAAAGAGTAAAATGTAATCTCAAAAAAGAATTAGGATAAGACTACTTATATATCCCAATTTAAATATTATTTTAAAGATTAGGATGATGTTATTGTACTCCAAAATTTTTTGTTCTCAATTTGGTTAAAATGTTCTAATATTTATATAATAGTAATATAATTTTATTGATTAACACCTAAAATTGTAATTAAACTCTATTTCGTTTCTAATTATAAGTTTCTAACAAAAAAAATTGAGTGTTCCTATATATAAGTCCTTACTACACAAATGAGAAGTATTTATTATAATTTTTTTTATTTTACCCTTAATTAATTTGAATAGTTGAGCTTAATTTAAAATGATGAAGAGTGTTGATTGGTTTTTAATAAAGATAATACATAGTATAAATGGTGCATATATTTTCTAAAAGTGAATACTTTATTGATGTTTGTACTTTTTTAATATGTATCTTTTTAGGAGCTTATAAATAAAAACAAAGGAGTGACATTTTAAGAAAATGGTGATAGACACTTTCAAATGACAATAAATGTTGCGCGTTACCATTCCCCGTATTATGCGCGCACTTAGATAGCGTTTGGTAGCTAAACAGAACAGGGTGGAACATAATGGAATGGGATGGAAGAGAACAGTGTACTGTGTTTGCTAACCATAAAACAAAACATATAAAACATTGTGTATAATACATACATAACTTTACTTTACTTGATACAGCATATAAAATTAAATAAAAAATAAAATGATACATTTTTTAATATTTTTTAAAACAATTTATGAGAATAACTAAATGCAATATTGTACCTTATTTATCAACACTATTTAATAATTATTCTTTTTAAAAAAATATATGATGAAATTTGTATTTTAGTATTTCCATAATTGTTCATAAATAAAAGTAAAAGGTTAAAAGTATTTTATATAAGATAATAAATTTAATTTACATTTAAAAATTTATTGCATTCACACTTAAATTACGAATATTAATTATTAAATTGATGATGAATAAAAGAGAGACGCTTATAATTGGACAATTATTTTTGAATTTACTATTGTATCATTTACTGTTGGACCATTTAAATATTTTTTGAAATGTTTTAAATTATTATATAAAATTATTACAAGAAATATAATTATTAAATATAATTCTAAAAGTAATTATTAAATATAATTTATGTTGAATATATTTTTATTATATAAATATTTTTGAATAGTAGGGAGTAAATGTTTTTTGAATATATTTTTATTATATATATTTTTTTTTTGAATAGGAGCGACAGATTTTTTTTTTTAAAATGCAACAGCTATTTTAAATAGGTGGGAGTAAATTTTTTTTCTTGAAATAAAATCTCCTAAATTGAATTAATAATAAAATAAATGCAATATTGTACCTTATTTATCAACACTATTTAATAATTATTTTTTAAATATATATATATATATATATATATATATATATAATGAAATTGGTATTTTAGTATGTCCACAATTGTTCATAAATAAAAGTAAAAGGTTAAAAGTATTTTATATAAGATAATAAAATTAATTTACATTTAAAAATTTATTGCATTCACACTTAAGTTACAAATATAAATTAATAAATTGATGATGAATAAAAGAGAGACGCTTATAATTGGACAATTATTTTTGAATTTACTGTTGTATCATTTAAATATTACACTTTTTTTTATTAATTATTTACTTTTAATACAATGAATAAACCAAATACAATGAATATACTCATGTATACTTATTATTGTAATTCTTTTCACAAAAGATGGAATTCTAGTTGTGTGAATGAAAAATAATTTATTAATAGATGCTATACCAACTTTAATGATCTTTCCTCTCAATGGGTATTCGAATGTTAGTTCAGAATACTATCATAAACTAAAAAAATTCCATAAAAAATAAATTATAAGAAATTCCCCCGTTGAAAAACGTGTGTTTTCTTTTTGATCGAACTACGAAAAGTGTCCAGTAATGGAGTAGTCCAAACTAAAAATGAATTCATGAGACTATTCTATGAATAAAATGACATTAATAGTTTATTATTATGAATTTCGTTTGTTTAGATTAAAAATAATTTATTTCAATTAAATTTAAATTAATTAAAATATTTTAATAGATTTTACTAACCATTATCCGTACGGCAATTGATAAGTAACTCATAAATAAAAATTTGTTATTTAAAAGTTAATTAATGATGATGTGTTTGTAACATTAAATGCTACACTTTTTGTAACACCTACATATTTAGGGTAGTATTTTTATTTTTTTTAAAACATCAGATAGTGGAATACAAAACATTATATATATATATATATATAAAATATTTACATGAGGTGTTTATTTATTTACAAGCCAGAGAGATTGTCAAGTCCATCTAGGTAACCATACAACAAAACTAACGGGAGAGCTACTAAGGTCTCCTCAAGCGCTGACACCCTCCGAGTCTGTAACACCTGCAATACTGTAACCGTTACTTATATAAACAGCATATAACCGAGTAACCGTCGGTATTTGAAAATAGTTTATATATACAGTATCGCAACTAGTCTAACTGGAAAACCTCTCAAATCATTCCTAAACAAACATATACAAAAAGTACAAACTATCAAAAAATATGTATGTATGCATGATCATTTTCCATTTCATTTCTTTCTTCTTTTATCGGGAAACCCGGTGCACGCGGGAGTCCACCATGTGCGTGGCAATAGCACTATAGAGCTCTCTTCAAACCCTGATAAGCGTCCCTAGCCAGAGTACATGCCTCACCTCAAATAAAGGTTTACAAGAACTAATACCCCTTCCGGTACTAGCTCCCAATTATTTCTCTTTCTCAGAGTCATCACCCATTACAGGTCTGCAAGAACCATTACCCCCTTTCGGTACTAGCCCCCAATCTTTTTCTTTTCCACTTTTCCTTTTAGATACATTACACGTTCTCATGCATCACACATTCATTTGCATTTCATAATGAATCAAACAAGAGTTCCCATAACATAATATTCAAACACATTCTTCCTATGTTTGAATATTATAAGTCGTAAGTGTCATACTCGAATATCTATTTGAATATGGTCTTCCATATTCAGATACATATTCGATTTCATACTAACTCTGGACTTATACTTTTAAAACAGTTTAACAAAACATCCAGAGTCCTCTTATAAAGTTTCCACGTTATAATCTGGAAACGCTTGTCTGTTACATACACTTCATCATTTCAAATTCATAAGCATGCATCGTCTGTTTGCATATTCAAACCATACGGCATTATACAATCATATCATTCAACGTCATATAGACATATTGTTAGATTTATCTTATGTGGGCTACAATCAATTGTCATTTGTTTGTCAAAAACGGGTTAGTATTATGATCCACTAGAAGACACTAAGCCCGCTAATATATGTGATCAATTGATTGGGCTTCGGACACTTGGTTCAGATCGGTGTGGGGAAAGTGTGGGCCAAAACCACTAGGCCCGTGATGGGTGGTGCCTATGGTTTTATAAATAAGTGAGGCTAAGTCCCCTTTGCCGTCACCAGAAAATATTGCTCTCTAGGTTTGTCCCATTGAGAACCTAGATACAGAGAGAGTGTGAATAGGCAAAGGAAGACTCCGCTTCTCAGCTATACGTGCAGAGCTAATTTGAATCACGATGTCTTCAACGGGTATGTTCATTTATCAGTTTTATTTGTGTTCTAAGATTCATATAATTTATCCTTGTACATTAACTTATTGCTTACATGTGGTATCAGAGCCTTAATTATATGAATTTAGGACCAATTTGAAAATTTGAATTCAATCTTTACCGAAATTTCCATCGTTGATTTCAACTTATTCTAATAAATGGTATAAAGTTATGCGATGAAACTGCACAAAATTCAAATTGCTAATTTTCATTGCTATATATGTATTCATGTTTGATCAATTGCTAATTTACATTGCTGTATATGGATTCATATTGAATTGATCATATTCAACATTTTTTTCTTCTTCTTGAATAAATATGCAACATAGCGTCATTTAATACGATCTGAGTGATATCTAATAATCAAATTGCCATATATGAATTATGAAAGAAAGAATTGCTGCGCAAGTTTTATTGCTATATATACATATACTGAATTCAAACGTATAATTTTTTTTTTCCTAGTTCATTGAATTACGTTCACATGGATTTATTATTTAGCGAAACTGGTAAGCTTGCTTAATTGTTGCCAAATATTTCGGCCACCAGTATAATAACCGAATGGCCAGTGAGATAAACTATGTTCGGCGTTATTTATCTGAATACGTGATAATCCGCTGCCCCCTTATCAAGTTAAGATAGTTTCCCTTTTATAAAGCAAAAATGGATAAATATATAACATTATTCACTTCGGTTTAGAAATTGAATTAAATAGATAAATAATAAATAAACAAGTTGCTACAATTGCGGCTACTGCACAAGTTTTTTTATTGATTAATTGCTATATATAAATATTGAATCAATGTGCCAATTTTTGTGTGATCGCAATATTCAATACTTAACTTTATTCAATAACATAAATTTTGTGAATATCAGTCTCAATTACATATGTGTGTGTAACAATTTAGTTTTGATTATTATTATTATTATTATTATTATTATTATTATTATTATTATTATTATTATTATTATTTGGTGCAGATATTACTGATTAAGTACAAAACGTTTTGGGAAAGTAATTGAATTGACTAGTAAGGATGCTCTTGAATGCATTTTCCGGTTGAATAGGTAAAGTTTTAGACAAGTGAAAATGATTCCTAAGCAGAAATTTTCATGAATTGCTGCAAACCGTTACCACCAAAGTGGAACCGTTTGTAACGATTCTTAAAAATTTTGTTTCTAGAGGAATGCCTTTAATCTTCTCATATAATTGCCTGCCCAAAGGGGGTGGTTATATGTTTTGATTCAAAGTTGAAAGTGGATGGAGTTATTGGGGAATATACTGGACTGAGAAATTTGTCTGCCCAAAGGGGACAATTTTTTTTGAGTTTAGTGTATACTCATGGATTAACCCATCTGAGGTATTGACCTTGGTTGTAACCATGGTTTGTGCATTCTGCCCAAAGGGGAATGCGCTAATTTATTGGCCTCAGTATGATAGCTTGTTTGTTTAATTAAGCTATAACTTGTCTTATATTTAATGTATCTCTGTTTTGTCTTCATAGTGAATTTCTCTATGAACAATTGTTCTGCGTCCATTGAGATCCTGAATGGATCAAATTATGGAAAATGGAAGCAAGATCTAGAATTCTCTTTGGGAATTGCTGATCTTGATTTGGCACTACGTGTGGACAAGCCTGTGATCAATGCACAGAGCACACTTGAGCAAAAGGAGCTTTTGGTCAAGTGGGAGAGGTCCGATAGGTTGAGTCTGATTGCTATCAAGAGGACCGTCTCCGAACATCTTTTAAGTGGTCTTCCAGAGACAGGGACAGCCAAGGAGTTCCTCATCGCACTAGGAGAGAGGTACCGAATATCTGAAAATGTGGAATCCGGATGTCTGATGAAACATGAGGTATGACAATGTCGGAGGTGTAAGGGAATTCATTATGAAGATGGTTCACATCCAGACCAAGTTAAAATCCCATGAAAGTGACCTAAATGAAAAGTTCATTGTCGAACATGCCTTAAATTGACTGCCCACTGACTTCACTCAAATCAAAACAGCCCACAATACCATTGGTGTGAGTTGGAGTGTGAATGACCTTATTACCAAGTGTGTTGCTGAGGAAGAAAAACTTAAGAAAGAGAGGAGTGAAATAGCCATATTATCTGTTCATGGCAAACCTTATTCTGGCAAGGGAAAGTGGAAAACCACAAAAGGTACATCTAATTCTTCTCGTGGTTATGGAAGTTCAGGAAAACCAGGTAAAAGTCAACACCACAATGTAGGAGGTCCTAAGCCAACTATCTTCAAGAAGAGTTTTTGGTGCTTCTAGTGTAAGGAAAAGAGGCATAAGAAAGCTGATTGTCCAAAATTTAAGACTTGGTTAGAAAATAAGCAAAAATCAGGAGGTAAAAACTTAGTTTTTGTTTGTTATGAATGTAATCTAGTTGATGTCCCTATAGATTCTTGGTGGATTGATAGTGGTTCGATAACTCATATTGTTGTGTCTTTACAGGGGTTCAGAAACCTGAGGGAGCCCAGTTTGAGGGAAAGCAAGCTAAGGGTAGGAAATGATTTTGAAGTCGTTGTAGAGAAAGTGGGAGACGTCAACCTAGTTTTAAGTTCTGGTTTTGAATTAGTTCTTAAGGATACCTTTTATATACCTTCTTTTAGGAGAAATTTGATTTCTGTTATTTGTTTAGATAGACAAGGTTTTAAATTTACTATTGGTGATGGTAAAATAAATTTGATGTTAAACTCCCAAATTGTTGGTTATGGATCTATAGATGGTGTTTTATATAAATTGCTTTTGGCTTCTGATAATATTCCTTCATCTTTAGTTGTAGAAAATTCAATTGCTAAAAGGTCTAAGGTTGAAGAAAAATCCTTTAAGTTGTGGCACAAACGCTTAGGTCATCAAAGGAAAATATTCTACCTACCCTAGATTTTGATGATTTGGGCACTTGTGTGGATTGTATTAGAGGAAAGTACACTAAGACAAAGAAGATAGGAGCGACTAGAAGCTCAAACCTCTTAGAGATTATTCATACAGACATTAGTGGGCCTCTAACTCCTACAATTTGTGGTAACAAGTATTTCATTACATTCATTGATGATTTTTCCCGATATGGATATCTTTATTTGATTAAAGAAAAATCTGAGGCACTTGAAAAATTCAAAGTTTTTAAAACTGAAGTTGAAAAACAATTGAGAAAAATGATCAAGATTGTAAGATGTGACCGTGGTGGAGAGTACTATGGTAAATATGGTGTCACAGGGCAACAAATGGGACCATTTGCTTTGTACTTGCAAGATTGTGGAATAGTTCCACAATACACCATGCCTGGAACCCCTGAAAAAAATGGTGTAGCCGAAAGGCGTAATAGGACACTAAAGGATATGATGAGTAGATATAACTTGCCAGAATATTTGTGGGGTGAAGCCTTGAAAACAGCCCTTTACATTCTAAATAGAGTTCCCAGCAAATCCGTTCCCAGAACTCCTTTTGAACTCTGGACAGGAAGAAAACCTAGTATGAACCATCTTCAAGTCTGGGATTGCCCAGCTGAAGTAAAAATTTATAACCACTTGCAGAAAAAGACAGACCCCGCGACGAGTCGATGCTTTTTCATTGGATATCCGGATCGCTCTAAAGGATATAGGTTCTTCTGTTCTGGTAAGGAGAGGAAAATAGTTGAGTCCATGAATGCAAAATTTTTGGAACTTGATGTTGTAGAACCTAGTGTTACAATTGATGATGCTGATGTCTCGTTGCCTAAGAATGTTGTTTTTCCACTACCTGCTCTTGTTGGTTCGCCGATAGTTGTTCATGTTGAGATTGAGATTCAGACTGAGGTTCAGACTGTTCCTATTGAGAATGAAATTCCTTCTGAGGACGTGGTTATTTCTCAGGAGAATGAGGTGATTGATCCTCCTGCCGTGGTGGAAATTCCGCAAGCTATTCAGCCAAGAAGATCAACTAGACAGAAGCGATCAGCCATTAGTGATGACTTTGTTGTCTATCTCAGTGAGGATGCATATGACATTGGAGATGTTGTCGATCCAAAGAGCTATAATGAAGCTATATCTTGCCCACAGTCTAAAGAGTGGAAATGTGCGATGGATGAAGAGATGAAGTCCATGTCAGTCAATGGTGTATGGGAGCTTGTTGAGTTGCCAGAGAAGTGTAGGGCAATCGGTTGTAAATGGGTTTTCAAGACAAAGAAGGACTCAAAGGGTAAAATTGAAAGGTTCAAAGCTAGACTAGTGGCAAAGGGTTTCACACAGAAAGAAGGCATTGATTTTAATGAAACATTTTCACCTGTTTCAACAAAGGATACCTTCATAATTATAATGGCCCTAGTTGCTCATTTTGATTTGGAGTTGTACCAAATGGATGTGAAGACAGCCTTTTTGAATGGTGAATTGAGTGAGACTATATACATGCAGCCTGAGGGTTTCTGTGTGGATGGTGATAAAAACTTGGTCTGTAAACTCAAAAGGTCAATATATGGTTTAAAACAAGCTTCTAGGAAATGGTACTTGAAATTCGATTTGGTGGTGACTTCTCTGGGTTTTGAGGAGAATGAGTTTGATCAATGTATATATCTCAAGGTTAGTGGGAGCAAATTTATCTTCCTTGTGCTATATGTTGATGATATACTTTTGGCTTCTAATGACCTTGGCATGTTGCATGAGACAAAGAAGATGTTGACAAGATCTTTTGACATGAAGGATCTTGGTGAAGCTTCTTTTGTGTTAGGGATTGAGATTCACAGGTCGCGTCATACGCTTGGATTGTCTTAGAAGGCTTACATTGATAGAGTCTTAGAGAGATTCAACATGTAGAATTGTGAACCAGGAGAAGTTCCAGTTGTCAAAGGTGATAAGTTAAACGAGGAACAATGTCCTAAAAATGAGATTGAGCAAGCAAAAATGAAAGACAGGCCTTATAAGAGTGCTTTGGGGAGTCTCATGTATGCCCAGGTATGCACTAGACCAGACATCACTTACATAGTTGGTGTTTTGGGTAGATACCAGTCGAATTCTGGGAATGATCATTAGGTAGCTGCTAAGAAAGTGATAAGGTATTTGCAAAGGACCAAGGACTATATGCTTGTGTATAGAAGAGTCGACAGCTTGGAGATTGTGGGGTACACTGATTCACATCATGCTGGGTGCCCTGATGATTTGCTATCGACTTCAGGATACATCTTTATGATGGCTGGAGGTGCCATATCATGGAGGAGTAAGAAACAAGAAGATGTTGCCTCGTCCACTATGCTAGCAGAGTTTATTGCTTGTTTTCATGCTTCTTCTCAAGCTGTTTGGTTGAGAAATCTAGTGACGCGACTCCGTGTTGTGGATTCTGTTGCTAGGCCAGTGAGGATATTCTGTGACAACAGTGCTGCAGTGTTCTTTACAAAGAATAACAAGAGATCAAATGGATCTAAGCACTTGGATTTGAAGTATCTAAGTGTTAAAGGTTTTGTAAAGAAAGGTTACATAATAGTAGAATATATTAGCACAATTCCATGCTGGCTGACCCCTTAACCAAGGGACTCAGGCCCATTGATTTCAAAAGACATGTCGAGAACATGGGCATAGTGAGTTCTTTTGATGTGCTTGGTTAGTGGGAGTTTTATGTTATTTCATTATTTTATGTTACTGGACTTTAATTTAAAGTTTTAGGAAATAATGTACTCATGAAATTTTTCATTTGACTTGATGAATAAATTTATTATATGAGTTTCGTTTCATTATATACTTGTATGTGTATATGTATGTCAAATGCAAAATTCTTGGAACTCAGTGTTGTTGTAACTGCCATGTCTGTAGGCAACACTACATAGGAGTTTGAGGCATAATTGTATTCTTAAAGCTCGGTACAGTTAGGACCACTATACCGGTGGTTGGCACCGCCTTTTGGAGCTGAGGTATGATGGTTTTGAAAACCATGCAATTTCTTTGGCCTTTAGGCATTTGAAAGAAATTGAGGACTGACGTAGAAAATGATAGTGTGGTCGTTTGATCATACTGGCATGTCATTTTCTCGCCACACTCCACATCGATGACTAGTCGACGGAGTCAGTGATATTTGTAACCATGGAAGGTATTGCATCAATAAGAGGTGCAATTTCCGCTATGATTCGATATTGCATGGCTTTTGTTGGATGGAGTCTTAATTAGGTGTTGTGTTTTGGGATCATATGTTGGTGGCCACAACTTGTATTAACCCGAGAGTCGTTTTCCAAAATGTTTCTTATTTAGGTTAGTCATGAACTACACAATTGATTTTGCCCAAGTGGAAGAATGTTAGATTTATCTTATGTGGGCTGCAATCAATTGTCATTTGTTTGTCAAAAACAGGTTAGTATTATGATCCACTAGAAGACACTAAGCTCACTAATATATGTGATCAATTGATTGGGCTTCGTACACTTGGTTCAGATCGGTGTGGGGAAAGTGTGGGCCAAAACCACTAGGCCTGTGATGGGTGGTGCCTATGGTTTTTAAATAAGTGAGGCTAAGTCCCCTTTGCCGTCACCAGAAAATATTGCTCTCTAGGTTTGTCCAATTGAGAACCTAGATACAGAGAGAGTGTGAATAGGCAAAGGAAGACTCCGCTTCTCAGCTATATGTGCAGAGCTAATTCGAATCACGATGTCTTCAACGGGTATGTCCATTTATCAGTTTTATTGGTGTTCTAAGATTCATATAATTGATCCTTGTACATTAACTTATTGCTTACACATATCACATAGCATCAAACATAATCCTAACTCAACCAATTTCCATAGTCCCTAATCACATGTTCCTAACATTTGTAGTGTCCTAGATTTGAGGTTTGAGGGTTACCTGGAACTCCCCTCAATCCTTTTTCTCCTTTCCTTCCAACTCTAAATCTCTTACTCTAGTCTATAGCTGTCTCTGAATCTGAATCAATCGTTGAAACCTTTTAGTCTCATGAGATGAAAGCCATAAGGTTAAGGAGTTATGATGTAGTTGGTTCGGGACAGAGGTTTTAAGAGTGTAAAGAGCGAGGAATCTGAAGAACAACCAGTTTTGGAGACAAGGCACCCCTATTTATAGACTTTGGGGTCTATATTCGAATATATATATTCGAATATAAGGCTCCTGTATTCAGTTCTTCACTTCCATATTCAAATATTACTGTGCATATTCGAATACTATTCGAATATTGACATGCATATTCGAATATATTCAAATATGATAGTGCATATTCGAATACTATTCGAATATGATATTGCATATTCGAATATTATTCGAATATGACAGCTCATATTCAAATATTCATATTATCTTTGTTTCTCTTTTAATCTTTCTACTTGCAATTAATCCTTCTTCCTTTTCATTGTAAATTGTAATCAAATCCCTTAAGTTCTAAGCCTCTTTTATGGATTCTCGGGATGTTACACTTTTTAATAACCAATTTTTATTTATAAGTTGCTTATCCATTGCTCTAACGATAATCGTTAACAAAACCCTATTTTAAAATATAGTTTTTTTTAATAAGCAAGAAATTTATTAGAACAAAAAGAGTATTGGAAGTACTCTAAGAACATATTACAATCAAGGAAAAGGCTAGCCAGAGAAATTACACAGAATTAAAGGCACCAAGACAAGCAATAGGACACCATTGCCAGTTCCAAAAAGAATATGTAAAATCACATACATATGCTTTAATCCACAACCACAAGCGGAGTAACACCATATCAAAAATATGCACCATGTTTTTCATCGGTATTGTTTTGGTAAGGGAATATGGAAAAAGAATATAATTAAAAGTGAATTTTATGCATCTCTTTTTTTTAATTTTAAATTATTTATAGATAAAATATTAAATAAAACATCTTGAATTTATATGGTGAAACTATAAAAATAATCCGTACTTTGTTTATCTAATTATCAAATCTTATTAATTATTTAATCCATTATGAGTAAAATAGGTCAAATATTACGAACAAAAATGTTGTACAATTGGCGTAGTTTAATTGGGTCCTTGAATTTTTGTAACATTTTCGTATTGGTTATTGAGATTTTTTACTATTCACACTTCATAGATTATTAAAATTGTAATATGTTATGCATTTCAATCTTTAATATAAATTTAAAACTAACAATATTAAAGTCTTGGATTTGGAACTAATGACTGAAGTGATTCTTGTTCTCCTTTTTATTTTCTTTGATAATATTCTTTCTCTCGTTTTATTGTGCACAGAAAATTAAAGTTCTCTAATAGGAATGAATGTTGTTGTTGTATTGATTGGCAAGTAATGATTATGGTTGTAACCATGGGTGAATCCAACTATATATCATTTGAGTATTGTGTAAAGTATACTTATACTCTTCCTAATTTTTTGGGGTTCAGTATTGGAAATTTAGTTGTTTCAGGTTGACATTTTCTTTTATGGTTCACTTAGTACCAATTACAACTTAAATGCTTTTTCAAATCTTTATACGGGCTACATGCAACTTTAATTTTTTAAAAATCTATGCATTTTCCTCGATATTCTCATTTCTTAGATTTATCATTAAAACTGTAATATTTAACAATAGAACTTCTATATTTTCCTTAAACTCAATGGACAAGGAACATATCAGTTCAATGAGGAAAGCAATTCAGAATTTCGAGATGCTGCTAATTTTGTTTTATGGTATTTGTTTATAGTATATGGTAAGTGTGTATTTGGTTCCATGTTTTGATGAACCGAACCTGTTTCAACACAAGTAGGAATAAATTTCATATTTTGAAATTTGAATCATGTTTGATTATGTGATCTGTTTTATTTCCACGGACACACTAAAAAAACAGTCTCGACTAACTTCTTCATGAATATTTGTTTGCATTTTGTTTTTTTCTTACATCTATTTTTCTGCCCCATCAGAACTGTAATGGTAGCCTGAATTCTGTGCCTTGGAGATGTGATAATAAGTTGTATTTCGCGTGCCAAGGATCTGCTTCTCTTGGTTATTTCATGAGGCAAACTTTAATTGAAGAGGTACTCACAGAGTTCCTACCATTAAAATACTTCACAATGTACTTTTCATTTCAAGGTTAAATGATTCATTTCTCATTGACTTATTCAATGAAATTAATTTTCTAGGGTGGCTCAATTCTTTCACTGCTTCTAAAACTGATGGCTCTGCATCCGAAACTCATTCTAATGAAAGAACGCCATGTTATGCAAGACTCGAACAGATAGACTCGGTTTTCTTAGATTCAATGGTCCAACCAATTGCTTGATACGACCCTATAGTACAACAAATGAGTTTCTAAAACTCTCTCATTGCCTCCATGTTGTTTCTAAAACTAGCTGTGTCACGAATTTAATATAGTTGTTGTCGAGCGGCTTTTCTTTGTTTCTCTATACTTATTTTCCTCCAATTTGATATTGTCTTCTCCTTTTCACTTTCGTCAATAAGAGGAGTATGCACTTGTTGTTTCTCTATCTTTATTTGTCTCCAATTAAACGTAACATTCTAAAACTGGCGCTTGAGCGCCAGACCCCTGTTCAGGACACCTATAAATACAGCTCTGCTGAGTGAGGAAGATATTCTGGATTGTAGAGAAAAAAACACTAAGTTACATTACTTTAGTCAAAGTTTTAGTACTCTTAAGTTTTGTTCTTGAAGTTCATGGCTTTGTTTGGCTAAGCTTTCCAGCGGGATTGAATGTAATTACTTAATCTTTTGTTTCTTTCAATTACTAGTTGTCTAATATATATAAATTAGAGTTCTTATGTTCTTCTTTTCTTGGTTCAACTTGATCATCTTTACCATTTTCTTAGTTTATTTGAAAAGTTGAGAAACTTGTTTATAAACGGATTTGGAGAAAAACTTTCATAAAACGTTCTAGTATAGAGATAGATAGAAGTTTAAAATACTATGCAAGACTTAGTTCCTAAAGCTTCGAGAGATTGAGCTCTAGAAACTAATGTTTTAAAATCAAGTGCGAAGATATTTGCACTTGTGACATTGAGTATGCATCTTTTTATATGTATTATTTAACTTCTATTTAAATGAACAAAGTTAAGTAATGAAATTCAATCCAAGGTGATTCTTTATTTTATTTTTTTAACAATTTATCAAGCTCTTATTTTATCACTAGTTTACACTTCACTTTGTTTGTGTCACTCTTTTCACTCAATTCTTAATCAAATAAATTCAGTGCTCCCCGAGGACGATACACGTTTTATCACTATACTTGAAACGAGTTAACCATTTGGGGTTTTATAAAAAGGTTAACACTACCATATTCTCGTCTACAACCATATAAAGTGACCCTCGCTTCTTTCCAAGAGCGACAATGAGATTGGTTTTTGTTACCTTCTAAGCTCCATCACGAAAAGTGGTGTGATGCCCCTCATCATCCAACTGCCTTATAGATATTAAATTTCTCTTTAAGGTAGGAATATGTCTGACATTGTGCAATGTCCATCGGCTTCCACTAGAGGTCCTGATGTTAATATCACCTCTTCCGACAATATCAAGAGGTTTTCCATATGCAAGCTAAACTTTCCCAAACCTTCCAGAGATATAGTTAGACAATATATCTTTAGAAGGAGTAGTGTAGAATGACGCACCTGAGTCCATGACCCATGAATCAACGTGACTATCCAATCTGCAGATTAATGCATTGTCAACTTCATCGTTAACTTCTTTGGAGCCTAGCATGATTGGTAAAGTGACCTCTCTTGTCACAATTCCAATCTAAAATTTTTGCTGACCTTTTCCTCTTGACTTTGATCTGCCTCGGCCATTGTGACCTTTCTGGGTAGTCTTTCTTCAGTATTTAAAACTAAACTAGAAGCAGAACTGGAAGACTCCCTTGAATCTCTCCTGCAAACATCTTCGCTCAAGATCAAGTCACAGATGTAATTCAACTTTAACTTGTTGTCCCTCGTGAACTGCTGACAGTTGTAACAGTTGCACTCCAACTATCCGATAGTGATGACAACAGAATCAATGTCTTCACATCATCCTAAAATTTAATCTGCACTCCAACTGGGCAAGAATAGTATTAAAATCATTAAAATGATGAGTTACAGAGATACCTTCTCCCATCTTGAGATGAACAACCGACACATCAAATAGACTTTGTTGGCTGTGGCAGGCTTCTCGTACGTATCTAATAATGTCTTTATCAGACATGCATTGGTCTTCTAGTTCACAATGTTGAACGCGATATTCTTGGCAAATGTCAATCTGATCACACCAAGAGCCTGTCGATCTAGCAACTTTCAATATGCCTTCGACATGTTGTATGGCCTCATCCCTAATAAGAGTTGATGCAACTTCTTTGTATACATATAATCTTCTATATCTACAACTCTATTTATGGCCCAAATACTGAGACATGGTCAACATTGAAGTGCCTGTTTTGTTGAGTGTACTCCTCTGGTAAAGGTTCCTATTTTTTACAATTATGTTTTTATAATTGTGTTTCGTGATCTTCTACAAAGTTGTAGAAAATTTTGTTAGCTTTGTAATGCCACAAGTTTCATGAGAATTCAATTTGTTTAACTTGAGTTATAGGAAAAATACTGAGAGCTGCCAGATTTGGGTTTTTATCATGGGCAGCTGATTCAGATCTTTGGTTCCGAACAAAAGTTGTAGATAATTTAATTACCTTTCATTTTCCACTGATTCCATCCAATTTGGAGGTCTACAACTCAAATTATACCCAAAATACCAAGAGGATGCATTTTTGAGTAGAACGCAAAATTGGCTACCAATGACTATTGCTCGGGCGCCAATATGGGTGCCCAGGTGCTAGAGCCCTGTAATTTGGCAGAAATGACACACAGTATGGGTGCCCAGGCACTAGTGTCCTGATGTTATTGACCTATTTTTAACTTCTAAGCGCAATGTGAACCTAATGAATCCATTTCAAGGATGGTGAATACTTTTGTTGGATGGTGAATAACATGTAATGAGAATTGATAAAGTGGAAAGTTGAATGCCATCCCCTATCAACGAGTAAGTGGGTTGAATTCCACCGGTAGTATGTCGCGTAAGTGAACAAGCATGGAAATAAGAATGATAAAGGGTTACCCCAAAAAGGGCAAGGTAACTTGAACGATACGGTTGGCATCCTGGGGGAGTGTGGCCTGGGTGAGTCTGTTAAGTTCCCTACCAGTTGCCCATACGATATTTTAGGTGAGTGTGGCAAGTTCTCTACCAGTTGTTCATACAACATTTTGGGTGAGTCTGGCAAGTTCCCTACCAGAAGTCCCTACTGAAATACAAATTTATACACTGAGTCATGTGTACACATGTAGATATGTTGGCGCTTCAATGTTTTAGTTGACTTCATTATGGTTGTCTTTGTGATACATAACTTGTGTGATTTACTAGGGTTGTATTTAGGGATTTTCCAGTTAGTCTGGATGGATTTAAAATGTTTTTAGTTAGACCAGAGTTACTCGGTTATATGTTTTACATATAACTGACGGTCTCAGTATTGCATGAATGAGAATATTAAGGAGCTATAGCTACGGACGAGAAAAGTTTGAAGGTCTTCTTAGCAATAACCATACTTGGTGAACCTAAGTATGTTCAGTCATTAAATTTTGTTCAGCTGTATAGGAAATTAATTGTATGATAAAAAGTTGAGTACTGTAATATAAAAAAAGAAATGTTTCTGCTCATATTTTAAATATAAATCCAAGTAGCAAGATTTGTATTTCCAAAGAAAAATTTTTAAGTACCAGACCTTCTCAAAATTAAGATTTTATGTAACTTCTTTTTAAAAATTAAGGTGTTACACCAAATTTCGTACCGTCACCTCAGTCTATATATATGTATATATATATATAGAATAAGCTAAAGAAATAAAAAGGGTAAATAAATGACAAATAATGAATCAAAATCACCAAAAAAAAAAATTACAACAACTATGACAAAAAATATTGGAAATAGTTTCATTATACAAAAGTTAATTAATGGGGACAAATATGTACATTTATACAATATCCTATCGAGTTTTCTAAAACAAAAATATTAACCCAAGGTTGAATCAAATCATCTTCATTATTGAGCCAACAAATTTTAGTGCATTTGTAGGCACACTAAAAAAAAAAAAAACTGAGTATAAAATTTAGCTAAATTATTAACAACCTAAATTTAGCCTAAGAAAATTTTGTGGATAGTTGGTAGCTAACCCATAGCTAATCGAGTTTGCTACTAATTATCATCAAAAATTTTCTAAACAAATCTATAAAATTCTTGCGGTGGCAGGGCAACCCAATCAATTTTAATGCCTAAAGCGAAATTTTATAATGGGTCATTTCTTAAATAGTCAATAATAAATATTTTAAAATTATTAATATCACTCTATAAACTACTTATACATTTTATTTAAAGGATAAAATATTTCATGAAAAAACATTTATCTTTTATACTCTAAAATTGTTTAATATTTTTTACAATAGAAATATATAAATTTTATATTTAAATATATTAAAATTATGTGCATTTTTTTGAAAGTATAAATTGTACAGGTTAAGAAACTAGAGATAGAAGAAAAATATATCATTAATTATATGTCAAACACAATTATATTAAATTTTTGTTTTTCTTATAATAATTCCTACTTTTGGTTACTTAATCTGTTCAATATCGCACAAGTTAAAAAACCTATAAATAACTGAATAAGAACTTAATTATATCATGACTATAAAAAAGACTTTATTAAAAAATAATATACACACTTCACTTGGTTTCAAAGAGCAATACATAACAAAACACTTGTTGAGACAACTTAAAAGTAAACACATTAACATAACAAAACCTAAAACTGAAAAACATAGAAAAATCGTCATAAACTTTAAACTCCATAGACAATTATTGAGTCATTGTGAATATTTGATGTCTGCTGCAAGATTTGAAGACTTTCCTTAATTTCAAATGAACTTTTCCTAATAATAATAAAAAAAAAGATTATCAATTAAAATTAATACAACATGGTTACTTTGGTATGTATTTTTTTCATTCCTATTTATCTGTCCACTAAGGTTATATTACGCATGCATATTAAGAAATACATTTATTATGCTTGTTTTCACAAAATAACTTTTAAACTTTCTATAATATACTTTATCTCTCTTAATTATATTGGTTAGATAATTGAGCATTAATTATTAATCCAATTAAAGGTAGGCGTAAAATTGATAGAAGTGTAATTATTGTTTTATTGAAAATGTAAGAGGACGGGTAAATAGGAACAAATAAATTTTTTTCTATGTGGACAGATAAAAAGAAACAAGAGGAAGTAGTATACGAATATGAGTTAACACCATAATTAATGGTGTGGATACTGAAAAAAACATTTAATAAGTATTGTATTTATAATATACAAAATAATAAATATTTCACTTTAACAAAAACATTATAATATTAATATTTAATTATTGTTCTCAAGACAATGAATAACAAAACCCAAAATAATTTTAAATTACAAAGGTCTTACCTTTTATCTTGGAGAAGGAAAACATAATCCATCTTTATGCATTGGATCAATCCGCGTTATTCACGACACAATGGCTAAATAAATGTGACCACCTATATGTAGGATAAGACTTATTATGACAACCAATGATTTTCTCGAACTCCCTCGTTGCTTCCATATTGTCTTCAAAACCAGGTGTGTCACGAGTTTGATCTAGTTGTTGTCGAGCAACTTTTGTTTGTTTTTCAATATTTATTTGCCTCCAATTTGGTATAACCATATTTTTTTCAATTTCATCAATAAGAAGAGTTTGTGCTTGTTGTGGAGCTTCTCGTTTCTCCATAGTTTTTTGTTTTTTGAAATGTGACCGCCAATATGTTGCATAAGACTTGTAAGGACGACCAATGATTTTCTCAAACTCCCTCGTTGCCTCCATGTTTTCTTCAAAACTAATCATGTCACGAATTTGATCTAGTCGTTGTCGAGCAGCTTTTCTTTGTTTTTCTATATTTATTCGCCTGCAATTTGATATAGACTTCTTCGTTTTACTTTCGTCAATAAGAGGAGTATGCACTTGTTGTCGAACTTCTCGTTTCACCATCATTATTTGTTTCAAATTAGACAAATTATATTGCACTTCACTACTCTCAATAAGAGGAGTAGGTTCTTGTTGCGGAGTGACTTCTATTTGTTTCTCTATCTTTATTTGTGTCAAATTAAACGAAACATTCTTTTTTACTTTACTACTCTCAATAAGAGGAGTAGGTTTTTGTTGTCGAGTGACTACTTTTTGTTTCTTTATCTTCATTGGTTTCTGATTAGACAAAATTTTCTTCACTTCACTATTGTCAATGGTAGGTGCTTGATAGCTAGTAACTAAAGAAAATTTTTTACCCCTAACCTTTTTCTCCAAAATCAGGGTCATCTTTGTTTTCCGTTTCTTGTTGTCTTTTCCGTCTCTTTTGGGGGAATTTATTTTTCGATTCGGAGATCTCTTGGTCGTTGATGTTTTCATGTTACCCTTCATTTCAAAATGGTTTGATATGTGCTAGCACCGCTAGTGAAAGAGTAAAATGCAATCTCATGGATGAATTAAGATAAGACTACTTATATATATAGCGTAAAAGATTAGGATAAGATTATTGGTATTCCAAAATATTCATTGTTAATCTTTTTAAAATATTTTAATAATACTTATATTATAGTAATATAATTTTATTGGTTAACAATTAAATTTTTAATTAAATAATAATTTAAAAAGGAGTGATAATCGAAAGTTAGAAACTAAATATAGTAAGGTTTTTTTAACCTGTGCAACACATTATAAGAATTCCAAAGTAGAAAGAATGGTAAGTAGTAAATGCATGTTAAAACATAAATCAATTAATTTTTGTCATTTTCCATAAAAAACTTCTCCTTTGAAATGCTTAACCTGTACAATATTACACAATTTAAAAAACTCCATATAGTAATAGTAAATCGTATTGTATACTTCTATGAACTTAGATAGGATTCGAATCATAACATATTGTTGAAACGAAAATTGCGCGTGAACATTGCCTGTAGTATTGTATGCACTTTGTATCTCAAGATTTCATGTGTCTATCGTAAATAATCCGAAGGTGGGGTTTTTTTCATTTGCTGTAATAATTATCTCATGTTTGTACAAAAGCTAAATGTTAGGTAAGTTTTTTTTGGTATTAAAATTGTAGATATTTTTTTTAATAAGGAAAGATGAAAAATTTATTTATTTTTAACTCAACTTCCTCAGAGTCTTTTTTTTTATCTCCTAAATGAATAAAAAGTTATATAAAATTAAGATAATTGCGCGAACCTCCCTTAAAGTTTATGGGTTTTGTTATCCATTGCGCTTATGGCAATGATTAAGCAACTCATGAATAAAAATTTTGCTTTTAAAATAAATTAAAAATAATTTCGTAGCACTAAATATTCTACACTTTCCGACATAAATTTTCATTAATGGGTTGCTTAACCTTGCCCGCAATAGATAGCAAAACCCAAAGTTTATATGTATAATAACACTTAACCTTTCATATTTTTAAAATTATCCTTACCATTCTAAGAAGATAAGTGTAATGAAATTTTAAAATAAACTCTAAGGAGTTAAATGTAATATCTCAAGAGGCAAGTGCAATAAACATAAATCTCAGAGAAGATTGGTGTAATTATCTAAATAATTAAAAATAATAATTTCTACCTTTAATCTTTAAAAAAGTATTTTTCTTGTTTGAAACTCGTGTGAGGTTATGGCTACTCCTATCCATTTTATCTATTATCACTCTATTTAAATAATTTTTAATTAAAAATATTATCAATAAAATCAAAGTAATAATTTATAAATATTATTAAAATAATGAGTTAAAAGTTAAAGTACACAAAATAGAGTGACAATAATTCCGCATCTCCACCCTTAAAACTCTTAAGGATACTCAATTTTGTACCGTCACCTCACCTCAGTAAAATGGATGAAAAGGGTAAACAAATAACCTAAAGAAATAAGGTTTGCAACAACTATGACAAAAATACCGGAAATAATACAAAACTTAATTGATGGAGACAAATATGTACATATATTTATATTATATAAAAATAATTTTAATTTATACAAGACACTATTGATTTTTCTAACACAAGAACAAAAAATTAACTCAAGGCTGAATCAAATCATCTTCATTGAACCAACAAATTTTAGTACATTTTGAAGATAACTGAATTTCTTAACCATATTGGTTAAGGATCAAATTATATCGTGACCATATAAAAAAGACTTTCTTTAAAAAAAAGTGTAAATATTTTATTCCACCTTAAAGATTTAATCTCGACCTCTTCAACCGTCAGCTATGGGACATTTTTTATAAAACAATTAAAATAAAATAAAACAGATCCGTTGAAAGATCAATGCCACATACATTTAATTTTGGTTAAATTAACTTTTTAACTCATATACTTGCACCTCTTATTTGTTTTATTCTCTATACAAAATAAAAGTATTCATGTTAGTTCCTATACGTATTTTTCGTTTTCGTTTTAGTGTCTGTCGTTATTTTATGTTGATCCTACTATCAAATTCAGTAGCTCAACCACCACAACCACTATGGCAACCGACATTAGTGATTTCTCTGATTAACATTTGATGTAATAATTATTTCATGTTTGTACAAAAGCTAAATGTTACGTAAGTTTTTTTTGGTATTACTAATTATGATTAACATTTTTTGACACAACACCAATTTAATGCTTTTTTTTGTTTGGTGGAATATCAATCTAGAAAATGAAATTCATACAATCAACATTTTATTGTAACATAAGTGGGATGAGATATACTTTGCATGGAGGTGGTTCGATTTTTGTAAAATGCATTCCTTTTAAAGAAGGAGTTTATCACTATTTTATCAATATCGCTCTAATCTCGCCAAGAGTTTGTAGTTCAAGTGGCATAAGGAGGAGCTCTTAAAGCTTAAGGAGCGGGGTTCGATTTCCGGTAAAGTAGATTTAGGAGTAGTGAAGTATGGAGGTGAGTGTGTTTGACCTATAAAAAAAAATCGCTCTAATCTCCAAATTATAAAATACTCTACATCTACACGTGTTAGGTTTTACCCATTCTTTATGTCTTTTTTATCAGTTCTAATATTGATAGAATTACTCCTCTAATCTTAAAGTGAGAGGAAGCTTCCTTGTTATTTCTTTTTCAATTCTGGTAAAAAAAAAAATTAGAAAAACCAAAGCCTGTGGCTGTGGCTGTTTCTGTGCCAATGAACAGAAGATTAGATTAAAAAAAAATGTTAAGTTACGAGCAGCTTTTATTCAATGCCAAATTAATGAACAGAAAGTTAGATATGTACATTGTATTTTTCTGACAATGAATTTGCGAGAATTTTAACACGCACCACGTTTTAAGTGGTATACGGTATACCACATAAAAAAATATATACAAAATTCAACCGAAAATGTTTAAAATAATAATAAATTATGTATTTGGTATGTATGTATACCTATTTTGTTTTTTTTTTCTATAATCAATTAAATAATATCATGAGTTGTGTATGGTACACCACTTTAAAAATGGTGAATGTTAAAATTCACCTCAGTTTAAAAGGAAAAAAATAAAAGAAGTATCATACATACAAAATACATAATTTATTATTATTTTAAACATTTTTAATTAAATTTTGTATACATTTTTTCATGTGTATACCGTATATCACTTAGGACGTGGCGCGTGTTAAAATCCAACTAAATTTGCAGTCACTAAAACTCTTAATGTAGGTAGTTTATCGAACAAAGACTGTCACTCTAAACGACTTCAAGAAGGTGCTATAGTACATAAATTTTTTGTTTTTGGTGTTGTCTTTAACAAAAAATTTAAATGGGATTCTGTACTGTTTCTGTGTCTTTGTTCACTCTATTCTAAGACTTCTATTGATTTTTGAAATAATTTAATATTAATTTATGATCTTGTATTAAAATTGTTTTTATATCTATTAATCTAGGTTTTCAAATTTTTCTATATATTTTTCTATTATTCTCTTCATTATTGGTTTATAATATTTTATATTTTCTACTCACTACAAAAAAAACAAATTTTACCAGCGGTTCTCTTGGCCCTAGCCGCGGTTAAAACCGTGGCAAAAGCACTTTCTAGCGGTTTCACAACCGTGTATTCTGTCCGCCACAGCGGGCTACCAACGATTTTGTTAACCGCGGGTATCTACACTCATACCCGCGGATAATGTGCTTAACCGCGGTTATAAAACGCGGGCGGGTAGTTCAAGGTTTGTTTAAATATGATTTTACGTTTAACAGCTGGAAATGCAATAACCATTTGCAGCGGTTACAAACCGCTGGTAAGACCAGTTGCTATTTTTTTTATTATTATTTTTTACACAATAAGGAGCTATGAATTTGGATTTCAAATTTTGACATTCCATATTTGAACTTTAACTGGTCTTCATATTTGAATTTCAAAGTTCTTCATATTTGGATATTTCAAAGTTAGGCTACTGTACAATAAATAGTACAATAAATAATAAAATACAAAAAAGTATTCATAACAATAGCATCAGTAACAAATTTCTGATGTAACGGAAGGCCAACCCTGTCTTCGCCGCAAAGTCCCTACATCAAACACATAACAATAGCATCAGTAACAATTTTTTTATGGGTCAAACATCTATTAAGCTTCACCATGGCACCATGTTATTCAAGTGGCCAAGACTAATCTCTTGGGTGTAGTCAGATTATTTTTGTTGGTATTATTAATGTTTATTGTAAAAATTTGTTATGAAGTTTATTAAAATGAACTAAAGAATTTATTTTAATAACATTTTGCCAAATTTACTAAAAGAATATATAGAGAAAAGTCTTCTACCTTCATGAATCCAATCACAAAAATGCTCTTTATTAAGCAATGAAAACATGTAATTGCTTCTGTTTGAGACTGAAATTAGACTCTTACCATTCACTCTGTCTTCTATGATAACTGAAGTATGAGACCGAAATAGAAAAGATAAGGAAAAGTGGAAATTGACAATGTTTTGCTTTTGTGTATCATCAGGAAGCAGTTAACAACCATTTTACTTGTTTAATCAGAAAAAAAAAAACAGCGGATTCTCGAGAGGAGCTTCCATGTACAGAGGAGTACCAAGGTCTCATGCAATAACAATCATTTAATATACCATTGCAATTTAGTTACTAATATTATAGTATTCGAAAACAAATTTAAGGTGGGGGGAGTGAGAGAAGAAAAGTGTGAGTAGGCATAACTATACCAGAATTAAAATATAACCATACAATTTTAAAATACAACCATACAAATTAAAATGAAAGATATATACTATCATCATCACTATATCATAGGACACAGAGAGATGTAAAGAACACAATACGTACATAGGACACAGAGAGATGTAAAGAACACAATACGTACATAGGACACCGAAATTGAACGTTCTACCTAATCCATTCTTGTGATGATTTTGTTGCTCCAAAGCTAGTTAAGGTAATTATAATTTCGGCAAGAAACATAATTGGCAGCTGAATTATTTGAAGAGGTAGGTAGAGTCCTAGTGACTTGAAAAGTTTGTGTTTTTCTCCCTGCTCCCATCCTGGCACAAGAGGAGAAAAAGTTCCTGCTCAAAATCAGATCAGTGTAGAGCTGAAACTACATAATACTGATCCAAAATACAAAATTTTCAACTCACTGAAGATGGGACAAGGAGTTTGCTCGTTCCTCAGTACCAAAACCCAATGCTTGATCAACGGATGAGGCAGCACATACACCTTCAAAAGCCAACAAACATAGTGATCAACAAAAACAAGCCACCACGGATAAATCACCAAAATACAGTAAATTCCAATGTTTGAGGTGTTCTATGATCAAGAATAAACAATAACAAAGGCACTGATCAAATAAGAAAAGATCTAGTTAGACGAGAGAACCTGAAACTGCTCAAGAAACTGATACTTTGAAACACCCACGAGAGACGAAGTGATATTGGTTGTTTAGTGGAAGCGTTTGGAATTGCAAAGCAGAACAACAAAGTGTTGCTGCCGAAACCTGAAAGCATCATGTGATGCAGGTCAGCAATCGTGTTATCTTTACTATGTTTTCTATTTTGTTTTCAACAAACTATAGATAAGTTGTAAAGCTGGTTTTGATATCTTGATTCTTAGCACCTAGCTATACTGTATCAGCTAGCACTATATATATATATATATTCAATAGAAAAGTTATTTTTCACTAGTTTCCATATACGTACAAAAACAGACAAGATCGAACAAAATACAAATTGTAGTGTCAGAAAAATGACTTAGAATTTGTCTTGTTCATCATATATATAGTCAGATCCAAAGCAGTACTACTAGCTCTTTTGCTTATTGTGAGAAGATGAAGATTGATGATGAAAATACAAAGACACAGATAACCCTTCATTTTTACTACTCCCTCTGTCTCCTCTCATCTCCACTTTCACATGTATATATATATATATATATATATATATATATATATATACACACATATATACATACATACATATATACATACATAGATATATATACACATACATATATATATACATACATATATATATACATACATACATATATACATACATACATATATACATACAGTGTAATTAAATTGCGATTGCGGACAATCACGAAAACCTAAAATCCGCTATGATAAATAGCGAGTCGCGTTAGCGGACAAATAGCGGTCTTTAATATCGCGGACAAAATAGCTCATATAACATATACAATAATATAAATATGCAATATTAAACTATAAAATAATTAAAAAAATAAAATATAGACAATTAAACACAAAAATAATATAAAAATTGCAACATATCATTAACAAAATAGATTCAAAACAAAATAATGAGTTCAAAACTCTATAAAACGGTGTCAAACCTTCATAAAAAAAGGTTTCAATGATCTTAAAACATCAAAAAAGTGAGAATGATCCTAAAATTTCCAAAAAAATGATAATGATCCTAAAGCTCAATTAATCTTATCTTGCTCCTCATCTTCAATCTTACAGAGGCAGAAACAGAGGAATAAAAAACAGGGCAACCCGAGGAGGAAGAATAAATAGAGAAAGTTTTGAACTTTAACAAGTAATAGAGGAAGAAGAGAGAATGCTTTAACTTTGAATTAAAAAAATAAAAGAAAACAGAGGAAGAAGAGAGAAATTCTTTAACTTTGAGTTAAAAAAAAAAACAAACAGAAAATAGAGGAAGAAGAGAGGAAGTTTGTACTCTGTAACTTCGAATTGAAAATAAAAACAGAGGCATTACTCCAAGAAGATGAAGATGAAAGCATGAAACTTTGAATAAAATACATACAAAACAAAGGAAGAAGAGAGACTCGCAGAACAGAGAGAAATAAGATGATTTTTAAAAAAACTAAGAAAACAGAGGAAGAACTAAGAAGAGAGGAACAAGAAGAAAATGCATCCAAACCTGGTTTGTTGGAGTTCACTGGAGTAAGCCAAATTCGTTTCAATGTCGCTGGAGCAGTCAAGCTTTGCCGGAGATGATGAACTTGACGGTTCTTGGGTAACGTGATAATGGGGTTAACTTACGGGAGAGAAAGGCAGAGCTTTGAAACGTTGAAAGGTGAAAGGGAGAGAAAGGCAGAGCGTTTTTATTTGAAACGTGTTACATTACATATGGGCCATGTAGGCCCATTTAATTAAAAAAACCCTAAAAATTGAAAGTCCTCACACTGTCACCGCTATTTCCGCTATCGCGATCGCGGTTTGCGTCACCGTCGCGCCGTGTTCGCGGCTTATAGCGCATAGCGGTTAGCGCTATGTGCCGCGTTGCGGATTCGCAAAAACCGCAACGCTATTTCCGCTATTGCCCGCGATCGTTGCTATTTAATTACACTGCATACATATATACATACATATATACATACATATATATATATATATATATATATATATATAGTATTCATTCATTCATTAATCAGACAGAACGAGAAACAAACAAGCAAATGAACAACTGTTGAGCACAGAAGAAAGAAAGAAGAAAAATTAGAATACACATTTCCAAGCAAGCAAAGATAAGCATTTTTGTAAATTGTTCCAAGAAAATATAGGAATTAAACTGACAGATACTATCACCCAAACAAGACCTTTGATCTATGGATTCACCCAAACAAATCATATTAAAGAACTAAACTTCATTTAAAAAAGCACACACTACAAAAAAGTTAGAAACTAGTCTTTACTATCTTGAACATGAAACAAACAGACAGGAGCTTTTAGCAGAGGTATATGCAACAGAAGATACCATTCTTCTTACTAATTTATAACCATTAACAAGGTCCACAGAATGGACCAAGCATGCAATATAAAAGTCATATTTTATAATGCAATAACTATTCACAGTTCATATACCTTCTTGGAACCAACCAATACCATTAGTAAAACAAAACCAGACAACTAAACTAATTTTAAATGCAGTTGTTAAACACTTGGAAGCTTCTACCGTTAAGATCGTTATAGTTGGTTGGTGGACAGAGCAAGGGAGAGGAAAACGTTCTACAATTAGTCAATGTTTCACTGATGAGTAATGAGCAACTATTTTTCATCAAAAAAATGTTCTATCTAATGTGGATGCAGTGTGATCTTACAATGTAAGACCTGATCCTTTGGAGCATCAACTTGTCTCATGAATATTCACCTTGTATAGGATACAGAGAGACCCTATTTCGGTGCACTGATAGGTCAGACGCTGGATCTATGAGAATAACCACTTTGCTCCGGGGCATTGTAACCTGTATACGTTATCCATACCAACTGTTCAATGATGTCAGTCTAGTATAATTTTCAGAAAACAAGCTCAAGGCCAAATAACAATATGAACCGTTTCAAAGTTAAAATACCAAATATTTGGACCTTTTATACAAATTAAGCCATAACTTGAGTATATAAAACACAATGGAAGATTAATTTGATTTATTCACAAAATTCTTTTCTATCCACTCCAACGTGGCAGCTAGATCAATTCCATGCATCATATCTCTTTGCGAACACTCCAAGCTGTTTGACAACTGTATTTCCTTGGTCATAAAAACCTCAGGTTCAACAATGGACTTCTCCTCATCGCTCCTTGAGGAGATCCCCCTTTAAAGTTGCAAGCAAATGTAAAACATATCAAATAAATTTAATCTTGCAAAAGAGTTTGAAATTGCTAGCAAAACATTCACCAACAGCCCAATACATTGTACATATTCTGTTAAGATTTGTAATCTCTGATAAATCATTTAGATCCAAAACAAAAGCCTGTGCCGTAATGTATCCAACAATTACATGAGGTTTAATTTACAGTGTCCGAAAACACCACAGCACATAAGTTTACATTCAAAACAAGACCCACACAAAAGCAAACACAATTACTTGAGGTTTATCAACCTAGAAATTCTACAAATCAATATGGAAGAAGTGAACCCTAAGCACCATTCATCATATAAACAAGCTTAGCAATTCTAAAATCAACAATAAAATTCATATCATCCAGAAAATGGAAAAAGAACCCTACCATTACGAACCCACGACAATCCCAAATCGCTCTTACCTCTCGCTGGAACCACAACCTAGCCACCCCAAACAACCGTCCAAACCATCCCCGTCGTTTGAACTACTCCATGTCTCACAAGGAGGAAAAACGAAAATCAAACCGAAAGTGAAGGAGAAGAACAAGAGAAGGAAGCTTTCACGGATGTGGGAGCAAAGGAGAGGGAAAACGTCGAAGAAGAGAAAATAGAGGATAAGCAAAATGGAAGGGAAAGAATTTAGTGTTTAGGGATCTAGTGGGAGTGTGGATCGAAGGAGACGGAAACCAATTTTTTGTCATAAAAGGATTAGGGTTAGAAGGGAAAGAAGTCGCCGCAGCGAGAAGAGGAAAAACAAAATAAGGAAGAAAGGGCTACTTTTGTGCGTTTTCAAAAGAAAAAAAATGTTTAAATAATTAAAATAAACAACCGCCTCAAAACTATGGCGTTTTCAATGAACTGCCTCAAGAATTGTTACGTGAATACAACCGGAGGCGGTTTCGTAAAATCGCCGCTATCTTCCTGCTGCAATTCGTGATTTTGTATCTCAAAGATTTCATGTGTCTATCGTAAATAATTGGAAGGTGGGTTTTTGCTGTAATAATTATCTCATGTTTGTACAAAAGTTAAATGTTAGGTAAGTTTTTTTTGGTATTAAAATTGTAGATATTTTTTTTAATAAAGAAAGAAGAAAAATTTATTCATTTTTAACTCAACTCCCTCTGAGTTTTTTTTTTATCTCCTAAAGGAATAAAAAGTTATATAAAATTAAAATAATTGCACCAACCTCCCTTAAAGTTTATGGGTTTTGTTATCCATTGTGCTTATGGCAATGATTAAGCAACTCATGAATAAAAATTTTGCTTTTAAAATAAATTAAAAATAATTTCATAGCACTAAATATTCTACACTTTCAAACATAAATTTTCATTAATGGGTTGCTTAACCTTGCCCGCAATAGATAGCAAAACGCAAAGTTTATATGTATAATAACACTTAACCTTTCATATTTTTAAAATTATCCTTACCATTCTAAGAAGATAAGTGTAATGAAATTTTAAAATAAACTCTAAGGAGTTAAATGTAATATCTCAAGAGGCAAGTGCAATAAACATAAATCTCAGAGAAGATTGGTGTAATTATTTAAATAATTAAAAATAATAATTTCTACCTTTAATCTTTAAAAAAGTATTTTTCTTTTTTGAAACTCATGTGAGGTTATGGCTACTCCTATCCATTTTATCTATTATCACTCTATTTAAATAATTTTTAATTAAAAATATTATCAATAAAATCAAAGTAATAATTTATAAATATTATTAAAATAATGAGTTAAAAGTTAAAGTACACAAAATAGAGTGACAATAATTCCGCATCTCCACCCTTAAAACTCTTAAGGATACTCAATTTTGTACCGTCACCTCACCTTAGTAAAATGGATGAAAAGGGTAAACAAATAACCTAAAGAAATAAGGTTTGCAACAACTATGACAAAAATACCGGAAATAATACAAAACTTAATTGATGGAGACAAATATGTACATATATTTATATTATATAAAAATAATTTTAATTTATACAAGACACTATTGATTTTTCTAATACAAGAACAAAAAATTAACTCAAGGCTGAATGAAATCATCTTCATTGAACCAAAAAATTTTAGTACATTTTGAAGATAACTGAATTTCTTAACCATATTTGTTATGGATCAAATTATATTGTGACCATATAAAAAAGACTTTCTTTAAAAAAATGTAAATATTTTATTCCGCCTTAAAGATTTAATCTCGACCTCTTCAACCGTTAGCTATGGGACATTTTTTATAAAAAAATTAAAATAAAATAAAACAGATCTGATGAAAGATCAATGCCACATACATTTAATTTTGGTTAAATTAACTTTTTAACTCATATACTTGCACCTCTTATTTGTTTTATTCTCTATACAAAATAAAAATGTTCATGTTAGTTTCTACACGTATTTTTCGTTTTCGTTTTAGTGTCTGTTATTTTATGTTGATCATACTATCAAATCCAGTAGCTCAACCACCACAACCACTATGGCAACCGACATTAGTGATTTCTATGATCAACACCGCTTGCATCTGCTGCGTCTCATCGAGATGAATATATCCCTCAAGTTTGATGGTCATTCAACTAAGACATGTCACAACGTGCCACTTCTTCCACATGACACTTACCCACTGCCGCAACTACTTTTAACGCAGGTGAGCATGTGATAATGATTCTCTTGTAACTCTTGCGTCGCCGATCTCGTCTTGTTGTCCTTTGTTTGATTGTGTGTAATGGCAGTGGCCGTAGCCGTTGCGGTTGTAGAACTATTGGATTTAACGACATTGACCAACGAGAAAAATGACAACAAAAACTAAAACAAAATAAAGAATATGTATAAAAACTAAAAAAAAAAATCATTGGAACTAACGCAAAAATGAAGTTAAAGTATAATAACCAAAAATTAATCTAACCTTTACTTTTTTCTGGCCAAGGATGAATATGAATATTCATTGAAACCGAAAACGGGTAGCCAAAGCGGTCACATACAAATGGATTCAAAGAGTCTTCAAAAAAAAATCAAAGAGCAATACATAACAAAACACTTGCTAAAAACATTAAGTCATTAACATAACAAAAGCTAAAACTAAAAAACATAGAAAAAACTTCATAAACTTTAAATTCCATAGACAATTACTGAGTCATGGTGAATATTTGATGCCTGCTGCAGGATTTCAAGATTTTCCTTAATTTCAATTGAACTTTTCCTAATAAAGAAAAGAAGAGAATCAATTAAAATTAATGCAACCACGTTACTTAGTTCCTAGTATATAAATATGAGTTAATGCTATAGCTAATAGTATGGATACATGATATTGAAAAGTTTTTATGAAATAAAAGAAGCATTTAATTACAAGTATTGTGTTTATAGTGTAAACTCTTCCTTTAGTGAAAAGAATTTAATTCATATTTATTTTTCATCAATGTTTTTAACGTAGCATTAATTGTTTTTATAATCAATTTTGTTTGAGAAATGTTAAATCATCTTATTATATCTTCTTACAAATCTTCTTATTCACTTAATTTTTTGACAATTGTCATCTATGTTCCACCAAACATTTATTTTTGAAATGATAAACGACAATTGTCAAAATTAAATAGGTAAGAGGATTTGCAAGAGGACTTAGTAGGAGAGTTTAATATTTTCCATTTTGGCCTTATCTTTAAGGGAAACGATGAATAGTGCCCTTAGAGCACCTTTTAATGTGCCCTTGGTAAAAATTTATTGAAAAATGTAACTTTTTTTATTTTTTAGAGACAAAATAATATACATTTATAATTATTTTTTTAATTATAGTTTCCTTAATAAGTGCTCTTATAGCAAGACCCTATCTTTAATTGGAGAGTTATTTAATACTTCACTCCAATTAAATAATCAGAGATAAAAAGTAAAGTAATTCTAATTCCTCATACTTTATGTTCCTGCAAATTCTCATATTTACTCATTAAAGAATGTTTTCAATATTTTTTATGATTTCAAGATTAAAAGTACATTTAATTCCATAGCTTATATGGTAATAGAAGGATAACTAGGAGGATTTTTAGGAGGCTATAGCATTACTCTAAGGGCAATGGATAAGCAACTCATTAATAGAAATTGACAATGAAAATCATAATTAATGAAGATGTGTTTGTAGCATTAATGCTGCACTTTTTAATAACCAATTTCCATTTATGAGTTGTTTATCCATTACCCTTAGGGCAATAGTTAGCAAAACCCTTGAAAATATACTTTCATGTAAACAACAATAAAATAATGATTGTATTCTTAATAAGCGTAATTTACCCATGGAGGGAGTAATGAATATTTCTCTTCAACGAAAACTTTCTAATGTTAACATTTAACTATTGTTCTAAAGGCACTGAATAACAAAACCCAAAAGAATTTAAAATGATGGAGGTCTTACATTTTAATTTGGAGAATGAAAACAATCCATCTTCATGCATTGGACTGATCAGCATTATCCGCCATATGACGACTAAAAATATGTGACTGCCGGGATGTAACATAAGACTTAATAGGACAGCCAATGAGTTTCTCGAACTCTCTCATTGCATCCATGTTGTCTTCAAAACCAGCAGTGTCACGAATTTGATCAAGTTTTTGTCGAGCGGCTTCTCTTTGTTTCTGTATATTCCTTTGCCTCCAAATTGATATACCCTTCTTCTTTTCAGTTTCATCAATAATAGGAGTATGTGTTTGTGATTGAGCGGCTTCTTCTCGTTTCTCCATTGTTATTTGTTTCCAAATAGACAAAGTAAGCTGCACTCCACTACTCTCAACAAGAGGAGTAGGTTGTTGTTGTGGAGCAGCTTCTTTTTGTTTCTCTATCTTTATTTGTCTTCAATTAGACAAAACTTTCTTTTTCACTTTACTACTCTGAATAAGAGGAGTAGGTTTTTGTTGTCAAGTGGCTTCTTTAGCTTATTTATCTTTTTGGTCACTGATTAGTCGGAAAAAAAATAACTTTATTGTTGTCAACAATAGGTGCTTGATATTTAGTAACGAAAGAAAATATTTTACCACTAATTTTTTTCTCTTCAATCGAGCTCTACAAAATCACAGTCCTTTTTTTTGGGTTAAATTGTTTTTGGTCTCTAAACTCTAGCGAGAATATGTTTTGAGTCCCCGGGCTTTAAAATGTCAATTTTTAGTTCTAAACTTTCAAAATGTTCACTTTTAGGGTGTGTTTGGATAAGATATTTTTTCAATGTATGTTGGATAGTTGTATTTTGCACTTAAAAAAGCTTTTGATTATTTTTTTAACAAAGAAAAAAGCTTTTTGTCCTTCACCTAAAAATTGGACATTGTTTCAAAATGCTTCAAAATTGTTTTTCACATCTTAAAATTATATTAAATATCGTTTTTGACAGCAAATATATCCAAACAAAAATCGATTATGTGTTAGAGAATCAATTCTTTTTCACAGGTTATTTTCACAATTAATACAACACTCTTAGTCCCTCCATATATGTTTTTGTGACGTGGCAGGTTCTTCATCAGGTCTACCGTCTACGTGTCAGTAGATCAGTTTGTCACGTCACAAAAAAATGTACCGAGAGACTAAAAGTGAACTTTTTTCAAAGTTAAGGAACTAAAAACCGACGTTTTGAAGTTTGGGGGCTAAAAATATATTGTCACAAGAGTTCATGGACTAAAAATATATTCTCGTAAAAAAATTCATGGACAAAAAATATATTTTAGTCATTTTTTTCATTTCTTGTTGTCAATTCCATCTCTTTCGAGGGAAGTTACTTTCCGATTCAGAGATCTTTTGGCCATAGATGTTTTCATATTTCACTTCATTTCAAAAAAATTTGATGTGCTAGTGCCGCTAGAGAAAGAGTAAAATGTAATCTCAAAAAAGAATTAGGATAAAACTACTTATATATCCCAATTTAAAGATTATGTTAAAGATTAGGATGATGTTATTGTACTCCAAAATTTTTTGTTGTCAATTTGGTTAAAATGTTCTAATATTTATATAATAGTAATATACTTTTATTGATTAACACCTAAAATTGTAATTAAACTCTATTTCGTTTCAAATTATAAGTTTCTAACAAAAAAATTTAGTGTTCCTTTATATAAGTCCTTACCACAGAAATGAGAAGTATTTATTATAATTTTTTTTATTTTACCCTTAATTAATTTGAATAGTTGAGCTTAATTTAAAATGATGAAGAGTGTTGATTGGTTTTTAATAAAGATAATATATAGTATAAATGGTGCATATATTTTCTAAAAGTGAATACATTTATTGATGTTTGTACTTTTTTAATATGTATTTTTTTAGGAGCTTATAAATAAAAACAAAGGAGTGACATTTTAAGAAAATGGTGATAGACACTTTCAAATGACAATAAAAGTTGCGCGTTATCATTCCGCGTATTATGCGCACACTTAGATAGCGTTTGGTAGCTGAACAGAATGGAATGGGATGGAACAGAACAGTGTACTGTGTTTGCTAACCATAAACAAAACATATAAAACATTGTGTATAATACATATATAACTTTACTTTACTTGATACAACATACAAAATTAAATAAAAAATAAAATGATACATTTTTTTAATATTTTTTAAAACAATTTATGAGCATAATTAAATGCAATATTGTACCTTATTTATCAACACTATTTAATAATTATTTTTTTAAAAAAAATATATGATGAAATTTGTATTTTAGTATTTCCATAATTGTTCATAAATAAAAGTAAAAGGTTAAAAGTATTTTATATAAGATAATAAAATTAATTTACATTTAAAAATTTATTGCATTCACACTTAAATTACGAATATTAATTATTAAATTGATGATGAATAAAAGAGAGACGCTTATAATTGGACAATTATTTTTGAATTTCCTATTGTATCATTTACTGTTGGACCATTTAAATATTTTATGAAATGTTTTAAATTATTATATAAAATTATTACAAGAAATATAAGTATTAAATATACTTCTAAAATTAATTATTAAATATAATTTATGTTTAATAAATTTTTATTATATAAATATTTTTTGAATAGTAGGGAGTAAATGTTTTTTGAATATATTTTTATTATATATATTTGTTTTTTAATAGGAGCGACAGATTTTTTTTTGTTAAATGCAACAGCTATTTTAAATAGGAGGGAGTAAATTTTTTTTCTTGAAATAAAATCTCCTAAATTGAATAAATAATAAAATAAATGCAATATTGTATCTTATTTATCAACACTATTTAATAATTATTTTTTAAATATATATATAATGAAATTGGTATTTTAGTATGTCCACAATTGTTCATAAATAAAAGTAAAACGTTAAAAGTATTTTATATAAGATAATAAAATTAATTTACATTTAAAAATTCATTGCATTCACACTTAAGTTACAAATATAAATTAATAAATTGATGATGAATAAAAGAGAGACGCTTATAATTGGACAATTATTTTTGAATTTAGTGTTGTATCATTTAAATATTACACTTTTTTTTATTAATTATTTACTTTCAATACAATGAATAAACCAAATACAGTGAATATACTCATGTATACCTATTATGACAATTCTTTTCACAAAAGATGGAATTCTAGTTGTGAATGAAAAATAATTTATTATAGATGCTATACTAACTTTAATGATCTTTCTTCTCATGGGTATTCGAATGTTAGTTCAGAATACTATTATAAACTAAAAAAATTCTATAAAAAATAAATTATAAGAAATTCCCCCGTTGAAAAGCGTCCGTTTTCTTTTTGATCGAACTACGAAAAGTGTCCAGTAAGGGAGTAGTCCAAATTGAAAATGAATTCATACAATAATCTCTTCAATCCATTTTCAATCTACACTTTTTTTTTCTTTTCATATTCGAATATATATATTCAAATACAAGGCTCTTGTATTCAATTCTTCACTTCCATATTCAAATATTACTGTGCATATTCGAATACTATTCGAATATTGACATGCATATTCGAATACTATTCGAATATGATAGTGCATATTCGAATACCATTCGAATATGACAGCTCATATTCAAATATTCATGTTATCTTTGTTTCTCTTTTGATCTTTTTACTTGCAACTAATCCTTCTTCCTTTTTCTTTGTAAATTGTAATCAAATCCCTTAAGTTCTAAGCCTCTTTTATGGATTTTCAGGATGTTACACTTTTTAATAACCAATTTTTATTTATAAGTTGCTTATCCATTGCTCTAATGATGATCGTTAACAAAACCCTATTTTAAAATATAGTTTTTTTAATAAGCAAGAAATTTATTAGAAAAAAAAGAGTATTGGAAGTACTCTAAGAACATATTACAATCAAGGAAAAGGCTAGCCAAAGAAATTACACAGAATTAAAGGCACCAAGACAAGCAATAGGACACCATTGCCAGTTCCAAAAATAATATGTAAAATCATATACATATGCTTTAATCCACAACCACAAGCGGAGTAACATCATATCAAAGATATGCACCATGTTTTTATTTGTATTGTCTTGGTAAGGGAATATGGAAAAAGAAATATAATTAAAAGTGAATTTTATGCATCTCTTTTTTTTTAATTTTAAATTAATTATAGATAAAATATTAAATAAAACATCTTCAATTTATATGGTGAAACTATAAAAATAATCAGTACTTTGTTTATCTAATTATCAAATCTTGTTAATTATTTAATCCATTATGAGTAAAATAGGTCAAATATTACGAATAAAAATGTTGTACAATTGGCATAGTTTAATTGGGTCCTTGAACTTTTGTAACATCTGCTTATTTGTTATTGAGATTTTTTACTATTCACACTTCATAGATTATTGAAATTGTAATATGTTATGCATTTCAATCTTTAATATAAATTTACAACTAACAATATTAAACTCTTGGATTTGGAACTGATGACTGAAGTAATTCTTGTTCTCCTTTTTGTTTTCTTTGCTAATATTCTTTCTCTCGTTTTATTGTGCATAGAAAATTAAAGCTCTCTAATAGGAATGATTGTTGTTGTTGTTGTATTGATTGGCAAGTAATGATTATGGTTGTAACCATGGGTGAATCCAACTATATATCATTTGAGTATTGTGTAAAGTATACTTATACTCTTCCTAATTTTTTGGGGTTCAGTATTGGAAATTTAGTTGTTTCAGGTTGACATTTTCTTTTATGGTTCACTTAGTACCAGTTACAACTTAAATGCTTTTTCAAATCTTTATTTGGGCTACATGTAACTTCAATTTTTTAAAATCTATGCATTTTCCTCGATATTGTCCTTTCTTAGATTTATCATTAAAACTGTAATATTTAACAATAGATCTTCTATATTTTCCTTAAACTCAATGGACAAGGAACATATCAGTTCAATGACGAAAGCAATTCAGAATTTCGAGATGCTGCACTTGCTTGATTCATCTTCTCTCTCTATATATATACTCTTGGCATGCTGCTAATTTTTTTTATGGTATTTGTTTATAGTATCTCGTAAGTGTGTGTTTGGTTCCATGTTTTGATGAGCCGAACCTGTTTCAACACAAGTAGGAATAAATTTCATATTTTGAAATTTGAATCCTGTTTGATTATGTGATCTGTTTTATTTCCACAAACACACTAACAAAAATGTCTCGACTAACTTCTTCATGAATATTTGTTTGCATTTTGTTTTTTTCTTACATCTATTTTTCTGCCCCTATCAGAACTGTAGTGGTAGCCTGTCTGTGCCTTGGAGATGTGATAATAAGTTGTATTTCGCGTGCCAAGGATCTGCTTCTCTTGGTTATTTCATGAGGCAAACTTCAATTGAAGTGGTACTCACAGAGTTCCTACCATTAAAATACTTCACAATGTACTTTTCATTTGAAGGTTAAATGATTCATTTCTCATTGACTTATTTAATGAAATTAATTTTCTAGGGTGGCTCAATTCTTTCACTGCTCCTAAGACCGATGGCTCTGCATGCGAAACTCATTCTAATGAAAGAACGCCATGTTATGCAAGACTCGAACAGATAGACTTGGTTTTCATTCAATGGTCCAACCAATTGCTTGATACGACCCTGTGGTACAACCAATGAGTTTCTCAAACTCTCTCATTGCCTCCATGTTGTCTCTAAAACCAGTCGTGTCACGAATTTAATATAGTTGTTGTCGAGCGGCTTTTCTTTGTTTCTCTATACTTATTTTCCTCCAATTTGATATTGTCTTCTCCTTTTCACTTTCGTCAATAAGAGGAGTATGCACTTGTTGTTTCTCTATCTTTATTTGTCTCCAATTAAACGTAACATTCTAAAACTGGCGCTTGAGTGCCAAACCCCTGTTTAGGAAACCTATAAATACAGCTCTGCTGAGAGAGGAAGATATACTGGATTGTAGAGAAAAAAACACTAAGTTACATTACTTTAGTCAGAGTTTTAGTACTCTTAAGTTTTATTTTTGAAGTTCATGGCCTTGTTTGGCTAAGCTTTCCACCGGGATTGAATGTAATTACTTAATCTTTTGTTTCTTTCAATTACTAGTTGTCTATTATATATAAATTAGAGTTCTTTTGTTCTTCTTTTCTTGGTTCAACTTGATCATCTTTACCATGTTCTTAGTTTATATGAAAAGTTGACAAACTTGTTTATAAATGGATTTCAAGAAAAACTTTCATAAAACCTTCTAGTCCAGAGATAGATAGAAGTTCTTATGAATTTTAGAATACTTTGCTTAATGCAAGACTTAGTTCCTAAAGCTTCAAGAGATTGAGCTCTAGAAACTAGTGTTTTAGAATCAAGTGCGAAGATATTTGCACTTGTGACATTGAGTATGCATCTTTTTATATGTAATATTTAACTTCTATTAAAATGAACAAAGTTAAGTAATGAAATTCAATCCAATCCAAGGTGATTCTTTATTTTATTTTTTAACAATTTATCAAGCTCTTATTTCATCACTATTTTACACTTCACTTTGTTTGTGTCACTCTTTTCACTCAATTCTTAATCAAATAAATTCAGTGCTCCCTGAGGACGATACATGTTTTATCACTATACTTGAAACGAGTTAACCATTTGGGGTTTTATAAAAAGGTTAACACTACCATTTCCTTGTCTACAACCATATAAAGTGACCCTCGCTACTTTCCATGACCGACAATGAGATTGCTTTTTGTTACCTTCTAAGCTCCATCTCGAAAAGTGGTGTGATGCCCCTCATCATCCAACTGCCTTATAGATATTAAATTTCTCTTTAAGGTAGGAATATGTCTGACATTGTGCAATGTCCATCGGCTTCCACTAGAGGTCCTGATGTTAATATCACCTCTTCCGACAATATCAAGAGGTTTTCCATATGCAAGCTAAACTTTATATCATCCTAAAATTCCACTAGAGGGAGTAATGAATATTTCTCTTCAATGAAAACTTTCTAATGTTAACATTTAACTATTGTTCTAAAGGCACTTAATAACAAAACCCAAAAGAATTTAAAATGATGGAGGTCTTACATTTTAATTTGGAGAATGAAAACAATCCATCTTCATGCATTGGACTGATCAGCATTATCCGCCATATGACGACTAAAAATATGTGACTGTCGCGATGTAACATAAGACTTAATAGGACTGCCAATGAGTTTCTCGAACTCTCTCATTGCATCCATGTTGTCTTCAAAACCAGCAGTGTCACGAATTTGATCAAGTTTTTGTCGAGCGGCTTCTCTTTGTTTCTGTATATTCCTTTGCCTCCAAATTGATATACCCTTCTTCTTTTCAGTTTCATCAATAATAGGAGTATGTGTTTGTGATTGAGCAGCTTCTTCTCGTTTCTCCATTGTTATTTGTTTCCAACTAGACAAAGTAAGCTCCACTCCACTACTCTCAACAAGAGGAGTAGGTTGTTGTTGTGGAGCAGCTTCTTTTTGTTTCTGTATCTTTATTTGTCTTCAATTAGACAAAACTTTCTTTTTTCACTTTACTACTCTGAATAAGAGGAGTAGGTTTTTGTTGTCAAGTGGCTTCTTTAGCTTATTTATCTTTTTGGTCACTGATTAGCCGAAAAAAAATAACTTTATTGTTGTCAACAATAGGTGCTTGATAATTAGTAACAAAAGAAAATATTTTACCACTAATTTTTTTCTCTTCAATCGAGCTCTACAAAATCACAGTCCTTTTTTTTGGGTTAAATTGTTTTTGGTCTCTAAACTCTAGCAAGAATATGTTTTCAGTCCCCGGACTTTAAAATGTCAATTTTTAGTTCTAAACTTTCAAAATGTTCACTTTTAGGGTGTGTTTGGATAAGATATTTTTTCAACTTATGTTGGATAGTTGTATTTTGCACTTAAAAAAGCTTTTGATTATTTTTTTAAAAAAGAAAAAAACTTTGTCATTCACCTAAAAATTGGACATTGTTTCAAAATGCTTCAAAATTGTTTTTTCACAGCTTAAAATTATATTAAAAATCATTTTTGACAACAAATATATCCAAACAAAAATCGATTATGTCTTACACAATCAATTCTTTTTCACAGCTTATTTTCACAATTAATACAACTAATCCAAACACACTCTTAGTCCCTCCTTATATGTTCTTGTGACGTGGCAGGTTCTTCATCAGGTGCACCGTCCATGTGTCAGTAGATCAGTTTGTTACGTCAAAAAAAATGTACCGAGAGACTAAAAGTGAACTTTTTTCAAAGTTAAGGAACTAAAAACCGACGTTTTGAAGTTTAGGGGATAAAAATATATTGTCACAAAAGTTCATGGACTAAAAATATATTATCCTAAAAAAATTCATGGACAAAAAATATATAAAACATTGTGTATAATACATATATAATTATTGTACCTTTTTTAATATTTTTTAAAACAATTTATGAGCATAACTAAATGCAATATTGTACCTTATTTATCAACACTATTTCATAATTATTTTTTTAAAAAATATATATAATGAAATTTGTATTTTAGTATTTCCATAATTGTTCATAAATAAAAGTAAAAGGTTAAAAGTATTTTATATAAGATAATAAAATTAATTTACATTTAAAAATTTATTGCACTCACACTTAAATTACGAATATTAATTAATAAATTGATGATGAATAAAAGAGAGACACTTATAATTGGACAATTATTTTTAAATTTACTATTGTATCATGTACTGTTGGATCATTTAAATATTTTATGAAATGTTTTAAATTATTATATAAAATTATTACAAGAAATATAATTATTAAATATAATTATTAAATATACTTCTAAAAGTAATTATTAAATATAATTTATGTTGAATATATTTTTATTATATAAATATTTTTTGAATAGTAGGGAGTAAAATTTTTTTGAATATATTTTTATTATATATTTTTTTTTGGAATAGGAGCGACAGATTTTTTTTTGTTAAATGCAACATCTATTTTAAATAGGAGGGAGTAAATTTTTTTTCTTGAAATAAAATCTCCTAAATTGAATAAATAAAATAAAATAATAAAATAAATGCAATATTGTACCTTATTTATCAACACTATTAATAATTATTTTTAAAATATATATATATAATGAAATTGGTATTTTAGTATGTCCACAATTGTTCATAAATAAAAGTAAAAGGTTAAAAGTATTTTATATAAGATAATAAAATTAATTTACATTTAAAAATTTATTGCATTCACACTTAAGTTACAAATATAAATTAATAAATTGATGATGAATAAAAGAGAGACGCTTATAATTGGACAATTATTTTTGAATTTACTGTTGTATCATTTAAATATTACACTTTTTTTTATTAATTATTTACTTTCAATACAATTAATAAACCAAATACAGTGAATATACTCATGTATACCTATTATGGTAATTCTTTTCATAAAAGATGGAATTCTAGTTGTGTGAATGAAAAATAATTTATTAATAGATGCTATACCAACTTTAATGATCTTTACTCTCATGGGTATTCGAATGTTAGTTCAGAATACAATTATAAACTAAAAAAATTCCATAAAAAATAAATTATAAGAAATTCCCCCGTTGAAAAGCGTCCGTTTTCTTTTTGATCGAACTACGAAAAGTGTCCAGTAAGGGAGTAGTCGAAACTGAAAATGAATTCATACAATAATCTCTTGAATCCATTTTCAATCTTTACTTTTTTTTTCTTTTCATTTTAGCATGGGCAGCAGTCCAAACTAAAAATGAATTCATGAGACTATTCTATGAATAAAATGGCATTACTAGTTTATTATTATGAATTTCGTTTGTTTAGATTAAAAATAATTTATTTCAGTTAAATTTAAATTAATTAAAATATTTTAATAGATTTTACTAACCATTATCCTTACGGCAATTGATAGGTAACTCATAAAGAAAAATTTGTTATTTAAAAGTTAATTAATGATGATGTGTTTGTAACATTAAATGCTACACTTTTTGTAACACCTAGATATTTAGGGTAGTATTTTTATTTTTTTAAAAACATCATATAGTGGAATACAAAACATTATATATATATATATATACATAAAATATTTACATAAGGTGTTTATTTATTTAAAAGCCAGAGAGATCGCCGAGTCCATCTAGGTAACCATACAACAAAATTAACGGCTACCTAAGTATAACAAAATGCAGCTACTAAGGTCTCCTCAAGCGCTGACACCCTCTGAGTTTGTAACACCTGCAATACTGTAACTGTTACTTATATAAACAACATATAACTGAGTAACCGTCGGTATTTGAAAATAGTTTATATATACAATATCGCAGCTAGTCTAACTGGAAAACCTCCCAAATCATTCCTAAACAAACATATACAACAATTACAAACTATTAAACAAATATGTGTGCATGCATGATCATTTTCCATTTCATTTCTTTCTTCTTTTATCGGGCAACCCGGTGCACGCGGGAGTCCACCTTGTGCGTGGCAATAGCAGTATAGAACTCTCTGCAAACCCTAATAAGCGTCCCTAGCCAGAGTCCATGCCTCACCTCAAATAGAGGTTTGCAAAAACTAATACCCCTTCCGGTACTAGCTCCCAATTATTTTTCTTTCTCAGAGTCATCACCCATTACAGGTCTGCAAGAACCACTACCCCCTTCCGATACTAGCCCCAATCTTTTTCTTTTCCACTTTTCCTTTTAGATACATTACACGTTCTCATGCATCACACATTCATTTGCATTTCATAATCAAACAAACAAGAGTTCCCATAACATAATATTCAAACACATTCTTCCTATGTTTGAATATTATAAGTCGTAAGTGTCATACTCGAATATCTATTTGAATATGGTCTTCCATATTCAGATACATATTCGATTTCATTCTAACTCTGGACTTATACTTTTAAAACAGTTTAACAAAACATCTAGAGTCCTCTTATCAAGTTTCCACGTTATAATCTGGAAACCCTTGTCTGTTACATGCACTTCATCATTTCAAATTCATAAGCATGCATCGTCTGTTTGCATATTCAAACCATACAGCATTATACAATCATATCATTCAACGTCATATAGACATATCACATAGCATCAAACATAATTCTAACTCAACCAATTTCTAACATATTATCCATAGTTTTGTTTTATGGTATTTGTTTATAGTATCCGGTAAGTGTGTGTTTGGTTCCATGTTTTGATGAGCCGAACCTGTTTCAACACAAGTAGGAATAACTTTCATATTTTGAAATTTTAATCCATGTTTGATTATGTGATCTGTTTTATTTCCACGGACACACTAAAAAAAACTGTCTCTACTAACTTCTTCATGAATATTTGTTTGCATTTTGTTTTTTTTCTTACAACTATTTTTCTGCCCTTATCATAACTGTTGTGGTAGCGTGCCTTGGAGATGTGATAGTAAGTTGTATTTCGTGCGCCAAGGATCTGCTTCTCTTGGTTATTTCATGAGGCAAACTTCAATTGAAGAGGTACTCAGAGTTCCTACCATTAAAATACTTCACAATGTACTTTTCATTTCGGAGTTAAATGATTCATTTCTCATTGACTTATTCAATGAAATTAATTTTCTAGGGTGGCTCAATTTCTTTCACTGCTCCTAAGACCGATGGCTCTGCATCCGAAACTCATTCTAATGAAAGAACGCCATGTTATGCAAGACTCGAACAGATAGACTCGGTTTTCTTAGATTCAATGGTCCAACCAATTGCTTGATACGACCCTGTGGTACAACCTATAAATACAGCTTTGCTGAGTGAGGAAGATATACTGGATTGTAGAGGAAAAACCACTAAGTTACATTACTTTAGTCAGAGTTTTAGTACTCTTAAGTTTTGTTCTTGAAGTTCATGGCTTTGTTTGGCTAAGCTTTCACCGGGATTGAATGTAATTACTTAATATTTTGTTTCTTTCAATTACTAGTTGCCTATTATATATGAATTAGAGTTCTTCTGTTCTTCTCTTCTTGGTTCATCTTGATCATCTTTACCATGTACTTAGTTTATTTGAAAAGTTTAGAAACTTGTTTATAAATGGATTTTGAGAAAAACTCTCATAAAACCTTCTAGTCTAGAGATAGATAGAAGTTCTTATGAATGTTAAAATACTCTGCTTAATACAAGACTTAGTTCCTAAAGCTTCAAGAGATTGAGCTCTAGAAACTAGTGTTTTAGAATCAAGTGCGAAGATATTTGCACTTGTGACATTGAGTATGCATCTTTTTATATGTAATATTTAACTTCTATTGAAATGAATAAAGTTAAGTAATGAAATTCAATCCAAGGTGATTCTTAATTTTATTTGTTTAACAATTTATCAAGCTCTTATTTTATCACTAGTTTACACTTCACTTTGTTTGTGTCACTCTTTTCACTCAACTCTTAATCAAATAAATTCACTGCTTCCTGAGGACGATACACGTTTTATCAGTATACTTGAAACGAGTTAACCATTTTGGGTTTTATAAAAAGGTTAACACTACCATATCCTCGTCTACAACCATATAAAGTGACCCTCGCTTCTTTCCATGAGCGACAATGAGATTGCATTTTGTTACCTTCTAAGCTCCATCTCAAAAAGTGGTCTCATGCCCCTCATCATCCAACTGCCTTATAGATATTAAATTTCTCTTTAAGGTAGGAATATGTCTGACATTGTGCAATGTCCATCGGCTTCCACTAGAGGTCCTGATGTTAATATCACCTCTTCTGACAATATCAAGAGGTTTTCCATATGCAAGCTAAACTTTCCCAAACCTTCCAGAGATATAGTTAGACAATATATCTTTAGAAGGAGTAGTGTAGAATGACGCACCTGAGTCCATGACTCATGAATGAACGGGACTATCCAATATGCAGAATAATGCATCGTCAACTTCATCGTCAACTTCTTTGGAGCCTAGCATGATTGGTAAAGTTACCTCTCTTGTCACAATTCCATCAGGCAATGTCATTCTAAAATTTTTGCTGACCTTTTCCTCTTAACTTTGATCTGCCTCGGCCATTGTGACCTTTCTGGGTAGTCCTTCTTCTGTTTTGAGTATTTAAAACTAAACTAGAAGCAGAACTGGAAAACTCCCTTGAATCTCTCCTGCGAACATCTTCGCTCAAGATCAAGTCACAGATGTCATTCAACTTTAACTTGTTGTCCCTTGCTGAACTGCTGACAGTTGTAACAGTTGCACTCCAACTATCCGGTAGTGATGACAACAGAATCAATGCCTTCACATCATCCTCAAATTTAATCTGACTCCAACTGGGCAAGAATAGTATTAAAATCATTAAAATGATCAGCTACAAAGATACCTTTTCCCATCTTGAGATTGAACAACCGACACATCAAATAGACTTTGTTGGATGTGGAAGGCTTCTCGTACATAATTGATAATGTCTTTATCAGACCTGCAGTAGTCTTCTTGTTTACAATGTTGAATGCGATATTCTTGGCTAATGTCAATTTGATCACATGAAGAGCCTGTCGATCTAGCAACTCCCAATCTGCCTTCGACATGTTGTATGTCCTCATCCGTAATAAGAGTTGATGCAACTTCTTCTTATACATATAATCTTGGCCAAATGCACCTTTTGGTCCTATATCTCTTATGTACATTTCATTTTGGGTCCTATATCTTTTTTTGGTTACATTTTGCTCCTGTATCTTTTATAAAGTTTTCATTTTGGTCCAATCTGTCAACTCCATCACACTCGTTACCAGAATTGACCTAAAAAGAACAGAGTCAAATTACATCATTTATCTTCAAACCCAGCAAAACCATAACATACATGTGAACCCTAATAAGAACGGAGTCAAAATACCTTGTAACGAAATTGACGAATGGGACGAAAATGAAACCTTTATAATTAATCAAAATGGTAAATAAATGACAAATAATGAATCAAAATCACCAAAAAAAAATTGCAACAACTATGACAAAAAATACTGGAAATAGTTTCATTATACAAAAGTTAATTAATGGGGACAAATATGTACATTTATACAAGATCCTATCGAGTTTTCTAAAACAAAAAAAAATTAACCCAAGGTTGAATCAAATCATCTTCATTATTGAACCAACAAATGTTAGTGCATTTGTAGGCACACTAAAAAATAAAAAATTCTGGCTACAAAATTTAGCTAAAAATATTTTTAGTAGTTAATTCATAGTTAAATTGCTACTGATTAGTTATCGAATTTCATAACTAATTTAGTAGTCACGGATTCAGCAACTAAATTAGTTTTCAATTAGCTACGAAATATAGCAAGAAACTATTTCTGTAGCTAATTTATATCAAAATAGCTACCGATTAATTAGCTACCGAATATAATATTATAGCTAATTTTAATAGTTACTTTTTAGTTATTAAATTAGATGTTGATTAGTTATGAATGAAGCTATACAAAAAAAATTGTAGCTAATTTGTATCCAAATAGTTACTGATTAGTTATAGAATGTAGTTGCAAATTATTTCTAGCGGGTGTGTATCTAAATAGCTACTAATTAACAATTGAATAAAATTTCATAGCTAAATTTATTAAATTCTTGAAAGTAATTATATTACATTATATATAAATTTTAAAACATTTTTATCTAAGTAATGTATATAATTTCAACAATAATATATAATTGATGAAGTCTTATTATTATTAATAAGGATTATGCTAATAAGTATCTTAAATGCATTAGTTAAAGTGTAATAATAACTACATCTCATTTAATGTATTAAATCATACTTTAAAAAATTTGCATTAATGAGTTTTTAATTTTTAAAGCAATAAATTCTTTAATTTATTTAAAATATTTCTACCGTTATAATCATAGTTATTAAACTCGGCTTGGCGGTCATTGACTCGACCAAGACATTGGGTCACCGGGTCATTGTCCATTTGATGTATTAAAGGAGGTAAACAAAACTAAATTTTAGAATTTCTAAATAATCAACAAAAATAATAATAATAGTATAACATCATCTTAATTGTTAAACTAGATGTGAAATTTTTTTTGGATACGATTTTTTTTAAAATGAAACTAAATTAAAATATATATTTATTTTTAAAATATATTTTATACAAATAATATATATTATATGTCGCACATGTAGCATATGGAGTTTGCTTGTGAACAAGTCATAGCTAATATAATTATCTATGGAAATAGCTTTCCATATATAAAAACCTAAATTTTTAGCTATAAATTTGCTATGAATTAGCTATTAATTTTTAAATATTTGCTACGGATTAACTATGGAAATAGCTTTACATTTATAAAAATATGAATTTTTAGCTATAAATTAGCTACGAATTTGCTATTAATTTTCAAAAATTTGAAATTAGCTATGAAAAATTTCCGTAGCTAATTTACAACCTAAATTTAGCCTAAGAAAATTTTGTGGATAGTTGGTAGATATCCCGTAGCTAATCGAGTTTGCTACTAATTATCATCGAAAATTTTCTAAGCAAATCTATAAAATTCTTGCAGTGGCAAGGCAACCCAATCAATTTTAAGGCCTAAAGCGAAATTTTATAATGGGGCATTTTTTAAATAGTCAATAATAAATATTTTAAAATTATTAATATCACTCTATAAACTACTTATACATTTTATTTAAAGGATAAAATATTTCATGAAAAACAATTTGTCTTTTATACTCTAAAATTGTTTAATATTTTTTACAACAAGGTTACTTTAGTATGTATTTTTTTCATTCCTATTTATCTGTCCACTAAGGATATATTACGCATGCATATTAAGAAATACAATTATTATGCTTGTTTTCACCAAGTAACTTTTAAACTTTCTATAATATACTTTATCTCTCTTAATTATACTGGTTAGATAATTGAGCATTAATTATTAATCCAATTAAAGGTAGGGGTAAAATTGATAAAAATGTAATTAATGTTTTATTGAAAATTTAAGAGGACGGGTAAACAGGAACAAATTATTTTTTTTTCTATGTGGACAGATAAAAAGAAACCGAGGGAGTACCGGAGTAGTATATGAAAATGAGTTAACACTATAATTAATGGTGTGGATACTGAAAAGTTTTTATTGGAAAAAAACATTTAATAAGTATTGTATTTATAATAAACAAAATAATAAATATTTCACTTTAACGAAAACGTTATAATATTAATATTTAATTATTTTTCTTAAGGCAATGAATAACAAAACCCAAAATAATTTAAAATTACAAAGATCTTACCTTTTATCTTGGAGAAGGAAAACATAATCCATCTTCATGCATTGGATGGGTCTGCGTTATTCGCGACACAATAGCTAAAGAAATGTGACCGCCTATATGTAGCATAAGACTTATTGGGACAACCAATGATTTTTGTTGAAATGATAGGATTCAAATCATAACATATTGTTGAAATGAAAATTGCGCATCAACATTGCCTATATTGTATGCACTTTGTATCTCAAGATGTGTCTATTGTAAATAATCCGAAGGTGGGTTTTTTTTTCATTTGCTTTAATAATTATCTCGTGTTTGTACAAAAGCTAAATGTTAGGTAACTTTTTTTTGGTATTAAAATTGTAGATAGTTTTTTAATAAGGAAAGATGAAAAATTTATTTATTTTTAACTCAACTCCCTCGGAGTCTTTTTTTTATCACCTAAATGAATAAAAAATTATATAAAATTAAGATAATTGCACGAACCTCCTATAAAGTTTATGGGTTTTGTTATCCATTGCCCTTATGGCAATGATTAAGAAACTCATGAATAAAAATTTGCTTTTAAAATAAATTAAAAAAAAATTCGTAGCACTAAATATTCTACACTTTTCGACATAATTTTTCATTCATGGGTTGCTTAACCTGTCCCGCAATAGATAGCAAAACCCAAAGTTTATATGTATAATAACACTTAACTTTTCTTATTTTTAAAATTACACTTACCATTCTAAGAAGATAAGTGTAATTAAATTTTAAAATGTAATATCTCAAGGGGTAAGTCTAATGGAATTTCAAACTTTAGAGGATTTGTGTATTTCTAAAAACAAATAGAGGTAAGTGTAAAAAACGTAAATCTCAAATAAGATTGGTGTAATTATCTCAATAATTAAAAAAAATACCTTTCATCTTTGAAAAAGTATTTTTCTTGTTTGAAACTCGGTGAGGCTATGGCTATACTCCTATCCATTTTATCTATTGTCACTCTATTTAAATAATTTCTAATTTAAAATATATTTTTATTATCAATAAAATGAAAGTAATAATTTATAAATATTATTAAAATAATTAGTTAAGAGTTAAAGTACACAAAATAGAGTGATAATAACTCCGCGTCTCCACCCTTAAAACTCTAAAGGATGCTCAATTTTGTACGGTCACCTCACCTCAGTAAAATGGATGAAAAGGGTAAACAAATAACCTAATGAAATAAGGTTTGCAACAACTATGACAAAAAATACCGGAAAAAATATAAAAATTAATTGATGGAGACAAATATGTACATACATTTATATTATATAAAAAAATATAAATTTATACAAGACACTATCGATTTTTCTAATACAAGAACAAAAAAATTAACTCAAGGCTGAGTCAAATCATCTTCATTCAACCAACAAATTTTAGTACATTTTGAAGATAACTGAATTTCTTAACCATATTGGTTAAGGATCAAATTATATTGTGACCATATAAAAAAGATATTTTCTAAAAAAATGTAAACATTTTATTCCGCCTTAAAGATTTAATCTCTGCCTCTTCAACCGTCAGCTATGGGATATTTTTTATAAGAAAAAAATAAAAAAATAAAAACAGATCCATTGAAAGATCAATGTCGAGAAATTCTTAGATGGACACGTACCTAACACGTCAATTTTTGACACAACCAATTGAAAAAAGCCAACTCACTAAAATTTATCCAAACTGAAAATTTAAAATAAAATTACCTTTTTTTCTCTCTCACATGATGCAAGTAGTTGCTTACAGTTTTAGAACTAAATCAAAAGAAACTACTCATTTTTCACAGTTTTTAGTGAATTGGCTTTTTTCTATTTGTTGTGTCCAAAGATGATGTGTTGAGTCTGTGTCCACCCAAGAATTTCTCATCAATGCCACATACATTTAATTTTGGTTAAATTAACTTTTTAACTCATATACTTGCACCTAATATTTTTTTTATTCTTTATACAAAGTAAAAATGTTCATGTTAGCTCCTACACGTATTTTTCGTTTTCGTTTCAGTGTCTGTCGTTATTTTATGTTGATCCTACTATCAAATCCAGTAGCTCCACCACCACAACCACCATGGCAACCGACATTAGTGATTTCTCTGATCACCACTGCTTGCATCTGCTGCGTTTCATCGAGATGAACATATCCTTGAAGTTTGATGGTCAATCAACTAAGACATGTCACAACATGCCGCTTCTTCCACACGACACTTACCCACTGCATCAACTACTTTCGACGCGGGTGAGCATGTGATAATGATTCTCTTGTAGCTCTTGGTGTCACCGATCTCATCTTGTTGTCCTTTGTTTGATTGTGTGTAATGGCGGTGGCCGTAGCCGTTGCGGTAGTAGAACTATGGGATTTAACGACATTGACTAACGAGAAAAATGACAACAAAAACTAAAACAAAATAAAGAATATGTATAAGAAGTAAAAAACAAAAATTCATTGGAACTAAAAAAAAGATGAAGTTAAAGTGTAATAACAAAAAATTAATCTAACCTTTACTTTTTTTCTTGCCAAGGATGTATATGAATACTCATTGAAACCGAAACGGGTAGCCAAAGCGGTCACATACAAATGGATTCAAAAGAGTATTCTAAAAAAAATCAAAGAGCAATACATAACAAAACACTTGCTAAAAACATTAAGTCATTAACATAACAAAAGCTAAAACTAAAAAACATAGAAAAAACATCATAAACTTTAAATTCCATAGACAATTACTGAGTCATGGTGAATATTTGATGCCTGCGATAGGATTTGAAGACTTTCCTTAATTTCAACTGAACTTTTCCTAATTAAAAACAGAAGAGAATCAATTAAAATTAATGCAACCACGTTACTTAGTTCATAGTATATAAATATGAGTTAATGCTATAGTTAATGGTATGGATACATGATACTGAAAAGTTTTTATGAAATAAAAGAAGCGTTTAATTATAAGTATTATGTTTATAGTGTAAATTCTTCCTTTAGAAAAAAGAATTTAATTCATATTTATTTGTCATCAATGTTTTAACGTAGCACTAATTGTTTTTCTAATCAATTTTGTCCGAGAAATACTAAATCATCTTACTATATCTTCTTACAAATCTTCTTATTCACTTAATTTCACAATTGTCATCTATCTTCAACTAAACATTTATTTTTGAAATGATAAACGATAATTGTAAAAATTAAATAGGTAAGAGGATTTGTAAGATGATTTAGTAGGAGAGTTTAGTATTTTCTATTTTGGCCTTATCTTTAAGGGAAACGATGAATAGTGCCCTTAGAGCACCTTTTAATGTGCCCTTAGTAAAAATTTATTGAAAAATATAACTTTTTTTATTTTTTAGAAACAAAATAATATACATTTATAATTAGTTTTTTTAATTATAGTTTCCTTAATAAGTGCTCTTATAGCAAGACTCTATCTTTAATTGGAGAGTTATTTAATACTTCACCCCAATTAAATAATTAAATAGTGATAGATAAAAAGTAAAGTAATTTTAAATCCTCATACTTTACCTTCCTATAAATCCTCCTATTTACTCATTAAAGAATGTTTTCAATATTTTTTATGATTTCAAGATTAAAAGTACATTTAATTCCATAGCTTATATGGCAATAGGAGAATATCTAGGAGGATTTTTAAGGAGGCTATAGCATTACTCTAAAGGCAATGGATAAGCAACTCATAAATAGAAATTGGTAATGAAAATGATAATTAACGAAGATATGTTTGTAGCATTAAATGCTACACTTTTTAATAACCAATTTCCATTTATGAGTTATTTATCCATTACTCTTAGGACAATAGTTAGCAAAACCCTTGAAAATATACTTTCATGTAAACAACATTAAAATAATGATTGCATTCTTAATAAGCGTAATTTACCCATGGAGGGAGTAATAAATATTTCTCTTCAACGAAAACTTTCTAATGTTAACATTTAACTATTGTTCTAAAGGCATTGAATAACAAAACCCAAAAGAATTTAAAATGATGGAGGTCTTACATTTTAATTTGGAGAATGAAAACAATCCATCTTCATGCATTGGACTGATCAGCATTATCCGCGATATGACGACTAAAAATATGTGACTGCCGGTATGTATTCCATCATGCCCTTGGCATGGCGGATATGGCCTCCTATCTGGTCTCCAGTGCGGTGGTTGGATAATTCCGGCCACTCACTTGGCGGTGAGGGGTACCTGCAAGCACTCCAACAGTAAAGTCAGTTATGTGTCACAGGGAATAATTCTCAGATATTGAGTAGTGATAAGGGTACCAAATGAAGATTTATAGTGTGGTCACCAAAGTCAAACCTGTCACTGTCATACTTCCGTGAATTGCGGCGGTAGGTACGGATCCGTAACGGTCTTCACGTGGGGTGATGTCCCTTGAGCCTTAAGTCGGACGTCCATGTCGTGGGAACACGACATGGAACCGACGGCTTAGGCCACTCACGTGAGACCTGCACGTGTCCTTTCTGCGGGTTAGGTCCATAACAATATGTAACATAAGACTTAATAGGACAGCCAATGAGTTTCTCGAACTCTCTCATTGCATCCATGTTGTCTTCAAAACCAGTAGTGTCACGAATTTGATCAAGTTTTTGTCGAGCGGCTTCTCTTTGTTTCGGTATATTCCTTTGCCTCCAAATTGATATACCCTTCTTCTTTTCAGTTTCATCAATAATAAGAGTATGTGCTTGTGGTTGAGCGGCTTCTTCTCGTTTCTCCATTGTTATTTGTTTCCAAATAGACAAAGTAAGCTGCACTCCACTACTCTCAACAAGAGGAGTAGGTTGTTGTTGTGGAGTAGCTTCTTTTTTTTTTCTCTATCTTTATTTGTCTTCAATTAGACAAAACTTTCTTTTTCACTTTACTACTCTGAATAAGAGGAGTAGGTTTTTGTTGTCAAGTGGTTTCTTTAGCTTATTTATCTTTTTGGTCACTCATTAGCCAAAAAAAATATCTTTATTGTTGTAAACCGTAGGTGCTTGATAATTGGTAACAAAAGAAAATATTTTACCACTAATTTTTTTCTCTTCAATCGAGCTCTACAAAATCACGGTCCTTTTTTCTGGGTTAAATTGTTTTTGGTCTCTAAACTCTAGCGAGTATATGTTTTCAGTCCCCGGACTTTGAAATGTCAATTTTTAGTTCTAAACTTTCAAAAATGTTCACTTTTAGGGTGTGTTTGGATTAGATATTTTTTCAACGTATGTTGGATAGATGTATTTTACACTTAAAAAAGCTTTTGATTATTTTTTTAACAAAGGAAAAGGCTTTTTTTCCTTCACCTAAAAATTTGACATTGTTTCAAAATGATTCAAAATCGTTTTTCACAGCTTAAAATTATATTAAAAATCATTTTTGACAGCAAATATATCCAAACAAAAATCGATTAGGTCTTACACAATCAATTCTAGTTCACAACTTATTTTCACAATTAATACAACTAACCCAAACACACTTTTAGTCCCTCCATATATTTTTTTGTGTCGTGGCAGGTTCTTCATCAGGTCCACCGTCCAGTAGATCAGTTTGTCACGTCACCAAAAAAATGTACCGAGGGACTAAAAGTGAACTTTTTTCAAAGTTAAGGAACTAAAAACCGACGTTTTGAAGTTTAGGGGCTAAAAATATATTGTCACAAAAGTTTCATGGACTCAAAATATATTCTCGTAAAAAAATTCATTTTACTCATTTTTTTCATTTCTTGTTGTCAGGTCCATCTCTTTCGAGGGAAGTTACTTTCTGATTCAGAGATCTTTTGGCCATAGATGTTTTCATATTTCGCTTCATTTCAAAAAATTTTGATATGTGCTTGTGCCGCTAGAGAAAGAGTAAAATGTAATCTCAAAAAAGAATTAGGATAAGACTACTTATATATCCCAATTTAAATATTATGTTAAAGATTAGGATGATGTTATTGTACTCCAAAATTTTTTGTTCTCAATTTGTTTAAACTGTTTTAATATTTATATAATAGTAATATAATTTTATTGATTAACACCTAAAATTATAATTAAAATCTATTTCCGTTTCTAATTACAAGTTTCTAACAAAAAATTTGAGTGTTCCAAGTCCTTACTACACAAATGAGAAGTATTTATTATAATATTTTTATTTTACCCTTAATTAATTTGAATAATTGAGCTTAATTTAAAATAATGAAGAGTGTTGATTGGTTTTTAATAAAGATAATATATAGTATAAATGTGCATATTATTTCTGAAAGTGAATACATTTATTGATGTTTGTACTTTTTTAATATGTATTTTTTTAGGAGCTTATCAATAAAAACAAAGGAGTTACATTTTAAGAAAATGGTGATAGACACTTTCAAATAACAATAAATTTTGTGTGTTAACATTCCCCTTATTATGCGCACATAGCGTTTGGTAGCTGAACAGAACAGGGTGGAATAGAATGGAATGGGATTGAACAGTGTACTGTGTTTGTTAACCACAAAACAGAACATATAAAACATTGTGTATAATACATATATATAATTTTACTTTACTTGATACAACATATAAAATTAAATAAAAAATAAAATGATACATTTTTCAATATATTTAAAACAATTTATGAGCATAACTAAATGCAATATTGTACATTATTTATCAACACTATTCAATAATTATACTTTTTTTATTAATTATTTACTTTCAATACAATGAATAAACCAAATACCGTGAATATACTCATGTATACCTATTATTGTAATTCTTTTCACAAAAGATGGAATTCTAGTTGTGTGAATGAAAAATAATTTATTAATAGATTCTATACCAACTTTAAATATCTTTCCTCTCAATGGGTATTCAAATGTTAGTTCAGAATACTATTATAAACTAAAAAAATTCCATAAAAAATAAATAATAAGAAATTCCCCCGTTGAAAAGCGTCCATTTTCTTTTTGATCGAATTAGGAAAAGTGTTCAGTAAGGGAGTAGTCCAAACTGAAAATGAATTCATACAATAATCTCTTGAATCCATTTTCAATCTTTACTTCTTTTTTTTCATTTTAGCATGGGCAGTAGTCCAAACTAAAAAATGAATTCATGAGACTATTCTATGAATAAAATGGCATTATTATTTAATTATTATAAATTTCGTTTGTTTAGATTAAAAATAATTTATTTCAATTAAATTTAAATTAATTAAAATATTTTAATAGATTTTGCTAACCATTATCCTACAGCAATTGATAAGTAACTCATAAATAAAAATTAGTTATTTAAAAGTTAATTAATGAAGATGTGTTTGTAACATTAAATGCTACACTTTTTAATAACCAATTTTTATTTATGAGTTTCTTATGCATTGTTCTAACGATAATCGTTAACAAAACCATATTTTAAAATATAGTTTTTTTTAATAAGCAACAAATTTATTAGAACAAAAAGAGTAGTGGAAGTACTCTAAGAACATATTACAATCAAGTAAAAGGGTAGACTATAGGGAAGCTAGCCAGAGAAATTACATAGAATTAAAGGCACCAAGAAAAGCAATAGGACACCATTGCCAGTTCGAAAAAGAATATATAAAATCAGATACATACGCTTTAATCCACAACCACGAGCGGAGTAACACCATATCAAAAATATGCACCATGTTTTTCATTGGTATTGTTTTGGTAAGGGAATATGGAAAAAGAAATATAATTAAAAGTGAATTTTATGCATCTCTTTTTTTAATTTCAAATTATTTATAGATAAAATATTAAATAAAACATCTTGAATTTATATGGTGAAACTATAAAAATAATCGGTACTTTGTTTATCTAATAATCAAATCTTATTAATTATTTAATCCATTATGAGTAAAATAGGTCAAATATTACGAACAAAAATGTTGTACAATTGGCATAGTTTAATTGGGTCCTTGAATTTTTGTAACATCTTCGTATTGGTTATTGAGATTTTTAACTATTCACGCTTCATAGATTATTGAAATTATAATATGTTATGCATTTCAATCTTTAATATAAATTTACAACTAACAATATTAAAGTCTTGGATTTGGAACAGATGACTGAAGTGATTCTTGTTCTCCTTTTTATTTTCTTTGATAATATTCTTTCTCTCTTTTTATTGAGCACAGAAAATTAAAGCTCTCTAATATGAATGATTGTTGTTGCTGTTGTATTGATTGGCAAGTAATGATTATGGTTGTAACCATAGGTGAATCCAACTATATATCATTTGAGTATTGTGTAAAGTATACTTATACTCTTCCTAATTTTTTGGGGTTTATAATTGGAAATTTAGTTGTTTCAGGTTGACATTTTCTTTTATGGTTCGTTTAGTACCAGTAACAACTTAAATTCTTTTTCAAATCTTTAAACGGGCTTCATGCAACTTTAATTTTTTAAAATCTATGCATTTTCCTCCATATTGTCCTTTTTTAGATTTATCATTAAAATTGTAATATTTAACAATAGATCTTCTATATTTTCCTTAAACTTAATGGACAAGGAACATATCAGTTCAATGAGGAAAACAATTCAGAATTTCAAGATGGGCTTGCTTCATCTTCTCTCTACATAAATATGCTCTTGGCATACTGCTAATTTTGTTTTATGGTATTTGATTATAGTATCTGGTACGTGTGTGTTTGGTTCCATGTTTTGATGAGTCGAACCTGTTTCAACACAAGTAGGAATAACTTTCATATTTTGAAATTTGAATCCATGTTTGATTATGTGATCTGTTTTTTTTCCACGGACACACTAAAAAAAACTGTCAACTAACTTCTTCATGAATATTTGTTTGCATTTGTTTTTTTCTTACATCTATTTTTCTGCCCCTATCAGAACTGCAGTGGTAGCCTGAATTCTGTGCCTTGGAGATGTGATAATAAGCTGTATTTCGTGCGCCAATGATATGCTTCTCTTAGTTATTTCATGAGGCAAACTTCAGTTGAAGAGGTACTCACAGAGTTCCTACCATTAAAATACTTCACAATGTACTTTTTATTTCAGGGTTAAATGATTCATTTCTCATTGGTTTATTCAATGAAATTAATTTTCTAGGGTGGCTCAATTGCTTTCACTGCTACTAAGACCGACGACTCTGTATCTGAAACTCATTCTAATGAAAGAACGCCATGTTATGTAAGACTCGAACAGATAGACTCGGTTTTCTCAAATTCAATGGTCCAATCAATTGCTTGATACGACCCTGTAGTACAACCAATGAGTTTCTCAAACTCTCTTATAGCCTCCATGTTGTCTCCAAAACCAGTCCACTACTAGAATGCTCTCTATTAGAGACCAAAATATTGGTGGCAAACTAGTAAAATCCATGGAAAAGATTGCGTTTGCGACGGATTAGCGACGGATTAGCGACGGATTCGAATCCGTCGCTAAAAGTCGCATCGTTAATATTAGAGACCACAAAATCCGTCTCTAATTTGCCACCCACTTTTGGGTCTCTAATTTGCCACCCCTTTTGGGTCTCTAATTTTCCACCCACTTTTGGGTCTCTAATTTGCCACCCACTATTGGGTCTAATTTGCCACCCACTTTTGGGTCTCTAATTTGCCACCCACTATTGGGTCTCTAATTTGCCACCCACTTTTGGGTCTCTAATTTGTCACCCACTTTTAGGTCTCTAATTTGCCAACCGTAGTTGCGTCTCTAATTTTCCACCCACTTTTGGGTCTCTAAGTTCCCACTCCTCATTGCGTCCCTAATTTGCCACCCGTCAATGGGTGGCAAACCTGTTTGCACATACCATATTTTGCCACGGCCCAAACGGTGGCAAACATAGATTTCTACAAAAATATTATTTTTACATTACTAAATTGAAAAACCTGGATATATAATAATTAAGAAGCATACATATACTTAACACATCAACTACTGGCGTGCAGAAATGAAATAAGCATTTGTAACCATAATAATAATAATACAAGTACATAAAATAAAAATTTCAAACAAATGTCAACATAAAACATGAAGATAATCTATCAATAGTCATATATGAATACTAAAATAAGGTCTGATCATCTTCTTCTAGTAAAACGCAGGGGTTCATCTTCTTCATCCTTCTTAACATAATCAGGATGGACATGTTGCTGCCTACTAGATGATTCGATCCCAGCCTCTTGAGGCTGACCAGGTTCCCTTTGTCTAAGCAACTCCATAATCGTAGCCATATTGTTTTTCAAGTCATTAATCTCCCTGTCATAGATCGCTTTCTCCTTCTGCCACTCTTCTTTCTCCTTCTGCAACTCATCTAGGACCCTCAGCAGTGCAAGATCTGAAGATGTCGTTGATCCACCAGTACTCGATGATGAAGGAAGCTGAGAGGCGTAGAATCCTTCAAATACCCCATATGAAAAATGAGAAGCCATATCACCTGTACCATAAATACGGCCATGGTTCTTCCCTCCAACTGTTTCTAACCAAGCGGTTGCTCTAGCCTCTCTTTCAGCCTGCTCTGATTGTTCAGGAGGAAGTGTTTCAATCTGGCTAGTCGCCTTCTTCTTCTCCAAATTGATACCAAACTGAGTCTGAAAAACAAAACATAAGACATATCAAATAGTAATTAACAAAGTATTTAATATTTAATCAATTAAAAATATTAAACTATATTGAAAACTTACGAATGTCTCCTGGGAGCGTGTATCAACCCATTCCCCAGTTGCTTTCTCATGAGTGGCATGAAAAAGTTCGTCAACTTCAACTGGCTTTCCTTTAGCTCGTGCCTATACAATTACCAAACATAGTATTATGTATAAATTAAAGGCAAATGCATTATTCAGTATACATGAACTAGAAAATCAACTTTAAAATCATCATAATATAAACTTACAGCTTGTATAGCTATCTCAGAATGAGAGACGCGCCCAGAAGTGTGTAACACTCCACCCTTCTCAGAAGCCCTATTCTTCTTATTTTTCTCTGAGACGTCCTTGAAGTCTGATCTAGCCCAATATGCAACCAAATGATTCCAAATAGTATTTGGACACCAAACTGGAATTTTACTAGTCTTGGCATACTCTACCCTCGCCTTGTTCATCATACCTTTAAACTGGTTCGAACCTTTGTGCTCAAATTGCTTCCGCATTTGACTAGTGAAGCGAGGATCCCAACTGCACTTATCCTGCAAATAATTACATATTAATGAAATAGTTGTTCTTAATATATAACACCTAAAAACTTTAATTTAAAAACACACACACATAGTGTAATTAAATTCACAAGTAAGACCTTAAATTCGTTCCACCATACGTCACGTGTTTGTTCAGGCACCGACGTCCAAGTAGGCCATGGTTTGGTGAACTGAGACTTGATAGAATTCACAATTGTCTCTACACCAGGCTGAGGAGGATACCACCTAGAATGATAACAAAAATGATATGTTCTAAGATAACATATAAGTGAAGTCAACATATAAAAAACATAATAGAATTCATTAAGTGTGTAACTTACATTCTGTCTTTCCATTCCAGAAAATACTTCCCATTACTGTCTCGTTGCCACTGGCTTCGAGGGACCGCACGCACATACTTTGCCAGCTCCTCACGTGGGTCAGAAGCTATCGCCTTCTGCTCTGCCATCTCCTCAGCGAATGCCTCATCCCTCTCTACATCATCTACATAAGGATCATGGTCATCAATGGCAGCTAAGTCATCCAGATGTACACTACTCCGCGATGACTGTCTCTCACGACGAGGATCAGAACTCCGCTGCGAAGGATACAATACTATAATTGTCCTAACCTAATAATAAACTGAATTTAATTGATGTCTTCACCACCCCATTCGTCATCATCATATTCGTCATTGTCGGTGTTCTCAGTTTCCTCCCCATCATTGTCGGTGCTCTCATCAACATCATTGGTCTCTTGTTCAATTTCTTCAAACACGACACTAGGTGCGTCCATAGGTTCAAGTATCGGATCAACCTCGCAATCCCAACCTTCAACAGTTTCATCAGCCAAGCCAGCTACATCTCAATCTCCACCGCAGGAACCACAGATTCATCGGCCTGAAATGGTGATTCATGTTCTTGGGTTTCTTGAATAATTTCATCTACCTCTACATGGCCTCTTGGCTTTGTGGCAATTGCGACACACCAATCACGCAAGTCCTTACACGTATCAGGATAATCTACAAAGTAAACTTGCCTTGCCTTTTGAGCAATGATAAAAGGATCATAATGTCGATATCGTTTACGTTTGTTAATCTGCACTATCTTATATTGTGGATGGACCCTCGTGCCTGAACTTCTTGGATCATACCACTGACAATAGAAAAGAGGAATCTTCAGCAATCCAAGATAGTCAAACTCATATATGTGCTCGATGAAGGCATAAAAATCATCTACACCACCTTGTGTGACACCTTTTACACAAATACCACAATTGGTTGTTTTTTGACCTTGACTCCAAGCTTTGGTGTGAAACTTATATTCGTTGATGAACCACATGTTCCATAATGAAACTTTGGACTTAGGACCCCAAGCCAATGCCCTTAATTCTATATCAGTAACCCCATTTCGATCATCATAAACCTATAAACAAAGATAATGTCTATAGGTTATGTTTCTATTGAATTATTTGGTATGCGCAAAGGTTACTAATTCAACACTTACATATGACTTAAACCAGTTAGGAAATTCTGTATGCTTTCGTTGTTCTCCATCTTCATGCACTCTTAAGAACATGCTGCAAAAATGCAAGTAATTTTTAATACGCATTAACAAATTTAATATCCTATTTCGTATATGAAACTAGCACTTACTCCAAATATGGCTTTACTTCAACACAATTGATGAGTATATGAACATGAGCAGAATTATATTCTTGTTCGTTCAGCCAATGAACACCTTGTGTCACTCTTTTCACTCAACTCTTAATCAAATAAATTCAATGCTCCCTGAGGACGATACATGTTTTATCGCTATACTTGAAACGAGTTAACCATTTGGGGTTTTATAAAAAGGTTAACACTACCATATCCTCATCTACAACCATATAAAGTGACCCTCACTTCTTTCTATGAGTGACAATGAGATTGCCTTTTGTTACCTTCTAAGCTCCATCTCAAAAGGTGGTGTGATGCCCCTCATCATCCAACTGCCTTATAGATATTAAATTTCTGTTTAAGGTAGGAATATGTCTGACATTGTGCAATGTCCATCAGCTTCCACTAGAGGTCCTGATGTTAATATCACCTCTTCCGAAAATATCAAGAGGTTTTCCATATGCAAGCTAAACTTTCCCATACCTTCCAGAGATATAGTTAGACAATATATCTTTAGAAGGAGTAGTGTAGAATGACGCACCTGAGTCCATGACCCATGAATCAACGGGACTATCCAAGCTGCAGATTAATGCATCGTCAACTTCATCGTCAACTTCTTTGGAGCCTAGCATTGATTGGTAATTGACCTCTCTTGTTACAATTCCAACACACAATGTCATTCTAAAATTTTGGCTAACCTTTTCTTCTTGACTTTGATTTGCCTCGACCATTGTGACCTTTCTGGTTAGTCCTTCTTTTGTTTTCAGTATTTAAAACTGAACTAGAAGCAGAACTAGAAGACTCCCTTGAATGTCTCCTACGAACATCTTCACTCAAGATCAAGTCACGGATGTCATTGAGCATTAACTTGTTGTCGCTCGCTGTAACAGTTGCACTCCAACTATCTGGTAGTAATGACAACAGAATCAATACCTTCACCTCATCCTCAAATTTAATCTGCACTGACTCCAACTGGGCAAGAATAGTATTATAGTCATTAAAATGATCAATTATAGAGATACCTTCTCCCATCTTGAGATTTTTTTTTATCGGCCAAACACACACCCCCACACTACACTACTCCTAAATCTAACTCCTAACTCTCCCCACCAGGGATTGAACCCCTCCCCTCAAGCTCCAAACGCTTCTCCTTGTGCCATTTGAGCTACAAGCTCTTGGCTCCCATCTTGAGATTGAACAACTGACACATCAAATAGACTTTGTTGGTTGTGGAATGCTTCTTTATCAGACCTGCAGTAGTCTTCTTGTTCACAATGTTGAATGCGATATTCTTGGCTAATGTCAATCAGATCACCCCAAGAGCATGTCGATCTAGCAACTCCCAATCTGCCTTCGACATGTTGTATGGCCTCATCCCTAATAAGCATTGATGCAACTTCTTCTTATACAGATAATGTTCTATCTACAACTCTATTTATGACCCAAATACTGAGACATGGACAACATTGAAGTGCCTGTTTTGTTGAGTGTACTCCTCTGGTAAAGGTGCCTATTTTTTACAATTATGTTTTTAGAATTGGGTTTCTGGTCTTTTACGAAGTTGTAGAAAATTTTGTTAGCTTTGTAGTGCCACAAGTTTCATGAGAATAGTTATAGAACAAATACAGAGAGCTTCCAGATTTGGGTTTTTATCATGGGCAGGTGCATTCAGGTGAAATTATCTACAAGAAATAGACTGATTCAGATCTTTGGTTCTAAACAAAAGTTGTAGAAAATATAATTACCTTTCATTTTCCACTGATTTCACCCAATTTGAAGGTCTACAACTCAAATTATGACCAAAATACCAAGAGGATGCATTTTTGAGTAAAACGCGAAATTGGCTACCTATGACTGTTGCTCGGGCGCCAGGATGGGCGCCCAGGCGCCAGAGCCCTGTAATTTGGCAGAAATGACACACAGTATGGGCGCCCAGGCGCCAGTGTCCTCATGTTATTGACCTATTTTTAACTTCCAAATGCAATGTGAACCTAATGAATCCATTTCAAGGATGGTGAATATTTTTGTTGGATGGTGAATAACATGTAATGAGAATTGATAAAGTGAAAAGTTGAATGTCATCCCTTATCAACGAATGTTGAGTAAGTGGGTTGAATTCCACCGGTAGTATGCCGGGTAAGTGAACAAGCATGAAAATAAGAATGATAAAGGGTTACCCCGAAAAGGGTAAGGTATCTTGAACGATACGATTGGCATCTTGGGGGAGTGTGGCCCAGGTGAGTGTGGTAAGTTCCCTACCAGAAGTCCCTACCAGTTGCCCATACGATATTCTGGGTGAGTGTTGCAAGTTCTCTACCAGTTGTTCATACAACATTTTCGGTGAGTGTGGCAAGTTCCCTACCAGAAGTCCCTACTAAAATGCAAATTCATAGACTGAGTCATGTGTACACATGTAGATATGTTGGCGCTTGAATGTTTTAGTTGACTTCATTATGGTTGTCTTTGTGATACATAACTTGTGTGATTTACTAGGGTTATATTTAGGGATTTTCCATTTAGTCTGGATGCAATATTGATTTAAAATGTTTTTAGTTAGACCAGAGTTACTCGGTTATATGTTTTACATATAACTGACGGTCTCAGTATTTCATGAATGAGAATATTAAGGAGCTAGAGCTACGGAGGAGAAAAGTTTCAAGGTCTTCTTAGGAATGATCAAACTTGGTGAACCTAAGTATGTTCAATCCTTAAATTTTGTTCAGCTGTATAGGAAATTAATTGTATGATAAAAAGTTAAGTATTGTAACATAAAAAAAGAAATGTTTCTGCTTGTATTTTAAATATAAATCCAATTAGCAAGTTTTGTATTTTCAAAGAAATTTTTTTTAAGTATCAGACCTTATCAAATAATGAATCAAAATCACCAAAAAAAATTGCAACAACTATGACAAAAAATACTGGAAATAGTTTCATTATACAAAAGTTAATTAATGGGGACAAATATGTACATTTATACAAGATCCTATCGAGTTTTCTAAAACAAAAAAATTAACCCAAGGTTGAATCAAATCATCTTCATTATTGAACCAACAAATTATAGGCACACTAAAAAATAAAAAATTCTTGCTACAAATTAGCTAAATTAACAACCTAAATTTAGCTTAAGAAAATTTTGTGGATAGTTGGTAGCTAACCCGTAGCTAATCGAGTTTGCTACTAATTATCATCGAAATTTTTTTGAGCAAATCTATAAATTTCTTGCAGTGGCAGGGCAACCCAATCAATTTTAAAGCCTAAAGCGAAATTTTATAATGGGGCATTTTTTAAAAAGTCAATAATAAATATTTTAAAATTATTAATATCACTCTATAAACTACTTATACATTTTATTTAAAGGATAAAATATTTCATGAAAAAAAATGTCTTTTATACTCTAAAATTGTTTAATATTTTTTACAATAAGAATATATAAAATTTATATTTAAATATATTAAAATTAATTGCATTTTTTTGAAAGTATAAAGCATCGGCTTTACCCTTGGCCAAACCCTCTTTATTGATAGAGTTTTTTTTAACCTGTACAATATTGCACAGGTTAAGAAACTAAAGATAGAAGAAAAATATATCATTAATTATATGTCAAACACAACTATATTAAATTTTTGTTTTTCTTATAATAATTCCTACTTTTGGTTATTTAATCTGTTCAATACCGCACAAGTTAAAAAACCTATAAATAACTTAATAAGAACTGAATTATATCATGACTATAAAAAAGACTTTATTAAAAAATAATATACACACTTCACTTGGTTTCAAAGAGCAATACATAACAAAACAGTTGCTGAGACAACTTAAAAGTAAACACATTAACATAACAAAACCTAAAACTGAAAAACATAGAAAAATCGTCATAAACTTTAAACTCCATAAACAATTACTGAGTCATTGTGAATATTTGATGCCTGCTGCAGGATTTGAAGACTTTCCTTAATTTCAACTGAACTTTTCATAATAATAATAATAATAAAAAGAAGATAATCAATTAAAATTAATACAACATTGTTACTTTAGTATGTATTTTTTTATTTGTATTTATCTGTCCACTAAGAATATATTACGCATGCATATTAAGAAATACAATTATTATGCTTGTTTTCACCAAATAACTTTTAAACTTTCTATAATATATTTTATCTCTGTTAATTATATTGGTTAGATAATTCAGCATTAATTATTAATCCAATTAAAGGTAGGGGTAAAATTGATAAAAGTGTAATTAATGTTTTATTGAAAATGTAAGGGGACGGGTAAATAGTAAAATAACTTTTTTTCTATGTGGATATACAAAAATGAGTTAACACTATAATTAATGGTGTGGATACTGAAAAGTTTTTATTGGAAAAAAACATTTAATAAGTATTGTATTTATAGTATACAAAATAACAAATATTTCCCTTTAATGGAAACGTTATAATATTAATATTTAATTATTGTTCTCAAGGCAATGAATAACAAAACCCAAAATAATTTAAAATTACAAAGGTCTTACCTTTTATCTTGGAGAAGGAAAACATAATCCATCTTCATGCATTGGATCGATCCGCGTTATTCGCGACACAATGGCTAAAGAAATGTGACCACCTATATGTAGCATAAGACTTATTAGGACAACCAATTATTTTCTCAAACTCCCTCGTTGTTTCCATGTTGTCTTCAAAACCAGCTGTGTCACGAATTTGATCTAGTTGTTGTTGAGTAGATTTTATTTTATTTTCTATATTTATTTGCCTCCAATTTGGTATAACCATATTTTTGTCAATTTTATCAATAAGAAGAGTTTGTGCTTGTTGTGGAGCTTCTCGTTTCTCCATAGTTTTTTGTTTTTTGAAATGTGACTGCCAATATGTTGCATAAACTTATAAGGACAACCAATGATTTTCTCAAACTCCCTCGTTGCCTCCATGTTGTCTTCAAAACTAGTCGTGTCACGAATTTGATCTAGTCGTTGTCGAGCAGCTTTTCTTTGTTTTTCTATATTTATTTGCCTGCAATTTGATATAGCCTTCTTCATTTTACTTTCGTCAATAAGAGGAGTATGCACTTGTTGTCAAACTTCTCGTTTCTCCATCATTCTTTGTTTCCAATTAGACAAATTATATTGCACTTCACTACTCTCAATAAGAGGAGTAGGTTCTTGTTGCGGAGTGACTTCTTTTTGTTTCTCTATCTTTATTTGTCTCATGTTAAACGTTCTTTTTTACTTTACTACTCTCAATAAGAGGAGTAGGTTTTTGTTGTCGAGTGACTTCTTTTTGTTTCTTTATCTTCATTGGTGTCTGATTAGACAAAATTTTCTTCACTTCACTATTGTCAATGGTAGGTGCTTGATAGCTAGTAACTAAAGAAAACATTTTACCCCTAACCTTTTTCTCTTCCATCGAGCTCTCCAAAATCAGGGTCATCTTTGTTTTCCATTTCTTGTTGTCTTTTCCGTCTCTTTTGGGGGAATTTATTTTTCGATTCGGAGATCTCTTGGACATTGAAGTTTTCATGTTACGCTTCATTTCAAAATGGTTTGATATGTGCTAGCACCGATAGTGAAAGAGTAAAATGCAATCTCATGGATGAATTAATATAGCGTTAAATATTAGGTTAAAGATTAGGATAAGATTATTGGTATTCCAAAATATTCATTGTTAATCCTCTTAAAATATTTTAATAATACTTATATAATAGTAATATAGTTTTATTGGTTAACAATTAAATTTTTAATTAAATAATAATTTAAAAAGGAGTGATAATCGAAAGTTAGAAACTAAATATAGTAAGGTTTTTTTAACCTCTACAACACAGGATAAGAATTCCAAAGTAGAAAGAATAGTAAGTAGTAAATGCATGTTAAAATATAAATCAATTAATTTTTGTCTTTTTCCATAAAAAACTTCTCCTTTGGAATGCTTAACGTGAACAATATTACACAATTTAAAAAACTCCATATAGTAATACTAAATCGTAATGTATACATCTATGAACTTAGATAGGATTCGAATCATAACATGTTGTTGAAATGAAAATTGCGGGTTAACCATGCCCGTATTGTATGCACTTTGTATCTCAAGATTTCATGTGTCTAACGTAAATAATCCGAAGGTGGATTTTTTTTTCATTTGCTTTAATAATTATCTCGTGTTTGTACAAAAGCTAAATGTTAGGTAACTTTTTTTGGTATTAAAATTGTAGATATTTTTTTAATAAGGAAATATACAAAATTTATTTTTTTTTAACTCAGCTCCCTCGGAGTCTTTTATTGATCTCCTAAATGAATAAAAAATTATATAAAATTAAGATAATTACACGAACCTCCCTTAAAGTTTATGGGTTTTGTTATCCATTGCCCTTATGACAATGATTAAGCAAGTCATCAATATAAATTTTGTATTTAAAATAAATTAAAAATAATTTCGTAGCACTAAATATTCTACACTTTCCGACATAAGTTTTCATTAATGGGTTGCTTAACCTTGCCCGCAATAGATAGCAAAACCCAAAGTTTATATGTATAATAACACTTAACGTTTCTTATTTTTAAAATTACACTTACCATTCTAAGAAGATAAGTGTAATGAAATTTTAAAATAAACTTTAAGGAGTTAAACATAATATATCAAGGGACAAGTGTAATAAACGTAAATCCTCAGAGAAGATTGGTGTAATTATCTAAATAATTAAAAATAATAATTTCTACCTTTAATCTTTAAAAAAGTATTTTTTTTTGTTTGAAACTCGTGTGAGGCTATGGCTACTCCTATCCATTTTATCTATTGTCACTCTATTTAAATAATTTTTAATTTAAAATATATTTTTATTATCAATAAAATCAAAGTAATAATTTATAAACATTATTAAAATAATTAGTTAAAAGTTAAAGTACACAAAATAGAGTGACAATAACTCCGCGTCTCCACCCTTAAAACTCTGAAGGATGCTCAACTTTGTATCGTCACCTCACCTCAGTAAAATGGATGAAAAGGGTAAACAAATAACCTAAAGAAATAAGGTTTGCAACAACTATGACAAAAAATACCGGAAATAATACAAAAAAATAATTGATGGAGACAAATATGTACAGACATTTATATTATATAAAAAAAATGTACATTTATACAAGACACTTTCGATTTTTCTAATACAAGAACTAAAAAATTAACTCAAGGTTGAATCAAATCATCTTCATTGAACCAACAAATTTTAGTGCATTTTGAATATAACTGAATTTCTTAACCATATTGGTTAAGGATCAAATTATATCGTGACCATATAAAAAAGAATTTTTTTAAAAATATTGTAAACATTTAATTCTGCGTTAAAGTTCTAACCTCTGCCTCTTCAACCGTCAACTATGGGTCATTTTTTATAAAAAATAAAATAAAATAAAAATAGATCCATTGAAAGATCAATGCCACGTATACAAAATAACTGATATACTGGCACCTCATATTTGTTTTATTCTCTATACAAAATAAAAATGTTCATGTTAGTTCCTACACGTATTTTTTATGTTGATCCTACTATCAAATCCAGTAGCTCCACCACCACAACCACTATGGAAACCGACATTAGAGATTTCTCTAATCTCCACCGCTTGCATCTGCTGCGTCTCATCGAGATGAACATGTCCCTGAAGTTTGATGGTCATTCAACTAAGACATGTCACAACGTGCCGCTTCTTCCACACGACACTTACCCACTGCCGCAACTACTTTCGACGCGGGTGAGCATGTGATAATGATTCTCTTGTAACTCTTGGCGTCGCCGATCTCGTCTTGTTGTCCTTTGTTTGATTGTGCGTAACGGCGGTGGCGGTAGCAATTGCGGTAGTAGAACTATGGGAATTAACGACATTGACCAACGAGAAAAATGACAACAAAAACTAAAACAAAATAAAGAATATGTAACATCCCGAAAATCGATAAAATAGACTTAGGACTTAAGGGATCTAGTTACAATTTACAAAGGAAATGAAAGAAGGATTAGTTGTAAGTAGAAAGATAAAAAGAGGGACAAAGATAACATGAATAATATGAGCTGTCATATTCGAATAATATTCGAATATGCATGTCCATATTCGAATAGTATTTGACTATGGAAGTGAGGAATTGAATACATGAGCCTTATATTCGAATATGGACCCCAAAGTCTATAAATAGGGGTGTCTTGTCTTCAAAACTCGTTGTTTGCCTGATTCCTCACTTTACAAAACCTCTACCACTAATGATCAATCAAACTTTGCAACTTCTCCATCCAAGGAATTCTATCTCACCACATTTACTCCCTAACTGAAGGTTTCAAGAATTGAGAACCAGCTTTAGAGACAGCAAGTGCAAAAGGAAGGGAGTTGGATACTGAGATTAGATTTGGAGGAGAAAAGGATTTCTGGAAGATTTGAGGTAACCCTAAAAACCCAAATCTAGGACACTACAAAATGTTAGGAACATGAGATTAGGGATTATGGATAATATGTTAGAAATTGATTGAGTTAGAATTATGTTTGATGCTAACTGATATGTCTATGTGATGTTGTATGATATGATTGTATGATACTGTATGGTTTGAATATGCAAACAAATGATGCATGCTTATGAGTTTGAAATGATGAAGTGTATGTAACAGACAAGGGTTTCCAGATTATCACGTGGAAAATTGATAAGAGGACTCTGGATGTTTTGTTAAACTATTTTAAAAGTATAAGTCCAGAGTTAGTATGAAAACGAATATGTATCTGAATATGGAAGACCATATTCAAATAGATATTTGAGTAAGACACTTACGAATTATAATATTCAAACATAGGATGGATGTGTTTGAATATTATGCTAAGGGAAATTTGTTTGATTGATTATGAAATGCAAATAAACGTGTGATGCATAAGAACGTGTAATGTATCTAAAAGGAAAAGTGGAAAAGAAAATGATTGGGGGCTATTACTGGAAGAGTGTAATAGTTCTTGCAGACCTGTAATGGGTGATGACTTTGAGAAAGAGAAATAATTGGGAGCTAGTACCGGAAGGGTATTAGTTCTTGCAAACCTCTATTTGAGGTAAGGCATGGACTCTGGCTGGGGACGCTTACCAGGATTTGCAGAGAGCTCTATAGTGCTATTGCCACGCACATAGTGGACTCCCGCGTGCACCGGGTTTCCCGATAAAAGAAGAAAGAAATGAAATGGAAAATGATCATGCATACATATCTATGTGATTGGCATTTATACTTGTTATGTGTATGTTTGCTAGAGATTGGATTTGGGACGGGTTTCCAGTTAGACTGGCTGCGATACCAACGGTTACTCAATTATATGTTGTTCATATAACTGACGGTTACAGTATTGCAGGTGATACAGACTCGGAGGGTGTCAGCGCTTGAGGAGACCTTAGCAGCTGCATTTTGTTATACTTAGGTAGCCGTTAGTTTTGTTGTATGGTTACCTAGATGGACTCGGCAATCTCTCTGGCTTGTAAATAAATAAACACCTTATGTAAATATTTTATGGATATATATATAGTGTTTTGTTTTCTGCTGTCTGATGTTTAAAAAAAAAGTACCCTAAAAATCTAGGTGTTACAATTTGGTATCAGTGCAGTTTGGTCCTATCCGCACTGTGGTATCTGATATGTAACTTAGATTAAAGTCCAGAGAGATAAGTCTTGTCTTAACCTAAGATGTTGACTGTATATGATTCATTATATTGAGCCTGATCAACTCAGTGTGGTGCGTTGTATGCAGGAAGGCATGGCAGGAAGACACCCCGGTAGACCTCGTACTAACACTAATGCGACACCAACTCCGAGCGATTCTCCGTTGATACAACAAATGGCACATGCCATGACTCAGGTGATTGAGGCACAAGGTTGGGAGGACCGTTATCAGAGTTTTCGGAGACATGATCCACCCACTTTCTCTGGGGGAAGAGATCCTATGGTAGCAGAGGAATGGTTAGACCAGTTAGAGGAAATCTTTCGAGTGACCAAATCCGGTGATCAGGACAAAGTAGAACTGGCCACTTATAGACTTAGAGGAGAAGCATCTCAGTGGTGGAAGCGACATCGAGAACACATGGAGGCAACAGGAGGCCATATGACTTGGGAGGAGTTTAAGACTTTGTTTTTGAACAAGTAATTTCCTTCTAATGTAAAGGATCGGAAGGAAATAGAATCTCTTACTCTACAGCAGGGTGATATGACTATGGATGAATATGTTGCCAGATTTAAAAGCTTAGCTCGATTCTCGAATAATCTTCAGAACCAACCCAATAAGGCATGGAAGTCCAAGAGGTTTGAGCAAGGCCTTAGACCAAAGGTTAGGAACTTGGTGATTACTCAGCAAATCCGGGAGTATCAGACTTTGATTCAGGCATGTCAGCTTGCTAAGCAGTCCTGGTCCGCAGTGGTGGCTAGTAGACAACTGGTGTGGAAACGTAAGAGGGAGGAAGGAAGCTCAAAGCGAGGAAAGGGTAATAAAGTAGAAAACAAAGGCAAGGGAGCTGTTCCGAAATGTCAGACTAGCGCGATGCCTCATAAAGGAGAATGCTACAAAAACAAGAGAGTTTGTTTTACCTGCCACCAGCCCGGACATATCAGTTTGCAGTGCCCAAACAAAGATCAGAAGCCAACAGGGGAGGACAAGAAGAAGAATCAAGTGAGAGGCCGGGTTTATACGCTAAATGCCGAAGAGGTTGATCATTCCAAAGATCTTATCCAAGGTATGGGACGAATCAAATCACATTCTGTTCACATCTTGTTTGATTCGGGTTCCACTCATTCATTCATTTCCTTAGACTGTGCAAAACGAGTATATTTCCCTTTATCTAAGTTACCTTATAAAGTGTTCATCTCTACTCCCTCCGAAGAGAAAATATGTACCACAACTATGTATTCCCCAGTTTTCCTAGATTTCCAAGGCAAGACTTTCTGTTTAGACTTGTACTGCTTACCAATGAAGGGGTTAAATGTGATCTTGGGCATGGACTGGCTCAAAACTCACAAAGTCAATATCGACTGTGCCACCAAAACCGTGCATATCCCAGACCGAGGCTTGGAGATATACTATATGCATCATCCTACTTTTGATCTCCATAATTTATCTGTGTATGATGATGGTCCAAGGTATCTGATTGTTTGTGTAAGTGATGTCAAGAAATCGATGAGTGTTGATTCTCTCCCTATAGTTCGAGATTTTCCAGCTGTATTTCCCGAAACATAGAATCCTTGCCACTCGAAAGGGAAGTAGAGTTCTCGATTGAACTAATTTCAGGAGCAGGGCCTGTCTCTAAGGCACCTTACCGAATGGTACCATTGGAGTTGGCAGAAGTAAAGCGCCAGATTGAAGAACTGATGCAGAAGCAATTTATTAGACGAAGCGCTTCGCCGTGGGGAGCCCCAGTATTGCTTGTCAAGAAGAAAGATGGGAAATTGCGGCTGTGTGTAGACTACATAGAACTGAATAAGCTGACAGTAAAGAATAAGTATCCTTTGCCACGGATTGATGATTTACTTGATCAGTTAGGGGGAGCCAAGGTGTTTTCAAAGATTGATCTTCGGTCAGGATATCATCAGATCAGAATTAAACCTGAGGATATTCCTAAGACTTCTTTCTAGACGTGGTACGGTCATTATGAATATTTAGTAATGCTGTTCGGATTGACAAATGCACCTGCTATTTTCATGGATTATATGAACCGCATCTTCCGACCTTACTTGGATAAAATTGTGGTGGTCTTTACTAACGATATTCTCATCTATTCCAAAACTGCTGAAGAACATGGAGAGCACTTGAGATTGGTGCTAGGAATACTAAGAGAAAAGCAATTGTATGCTAAGTTGGACAAGTGTGATTTTTGGCTAAGAGAAGTTCAATTTTTGGGCCATGTAATTAACAAAGACGGTGTGGCTGTGGACCCAAGCAAAGTTGAAGCTGTGATGAAATGGGAAAGACCAACCAATGCCACAGAATCCAAAGTTTCCTAGGGTTAACAGGATACTACCGGCAATTCATCAAGGGATTCTCTCAGATCGCCATTCCGTTGACCAAGTTAACACGGAAGGGTGTTCCGTTTGTGTGGGATGCCAAGTGTGAAGATAGCTTTCAGTTGTTGAAGGAAAAGCTAACAACAGCGCCGATGTTGGTAATTCCTTATCCGACCAAGAATTTTCAAGTGTATTGCGATGTGTCTAAGAAAGGCTTGGGATGTGTACTTATGCAAGAAGGACAAGCAGTTGCTTACACTTCCCGATAGTTGCGACCGCATGAAGCAAATTACCCAACGCATGACTTAGAGTTAGCTGCAGTAGTCTTTGCGTTGAAAGTTTGGAGGCACTATTTGTACGGAGTCACATTTGAAGTGTTCAGTGACCACAAAAGTTTGAAGTACTTGTTCAATTAGAAAGAGCTGAACATGAGACAGAGGCGATGGATGGAATTCCTGAAAGATTATGATTTTGAGTTGAAGTATCATCCACGAAAGGCTAATGTAGTGGCCGATGCCTTAAGCAGATAATCCTTGCACCTGTCGACTATGATGATTCATCAAATGGAGCTTTTGGAGAAATTTAGATATCTGCACTTGGATGTGTCTTGCTACGATGATAGCATCTCTATGTATAAGCTTGACTTGAAGAATAATACACTTAGAGACCGAATCTAAGAAGCGCAGAAACAAGATTATGAGTTACAGAAGTTCAAGGAGCAAGATGATTTCTCTTTAACTAGTGCTGGGATGATCTTATGCAGAGACAGAGTGTGTATTCCAAATAATGCAGAAGTCAAGAAGACAATACTTGAAGAGAATCACAGTAGCCAGTACTCGGTACATCCGGAAGCTACAAAAATGTCCAAGTGTCTCACTTGCCAGAAGATCAAAGTAGAGCATCAAAGACCCTCTGGACCACTTTAGCCGTTGGACATTCCAGAGTGGAAATGAGAATCTATTGCTATGGATTTTGTAGTTGGGTTGCCTAGCACTACAAGGAAAACGGGCCTTTGCGGCTGTTTTTTAGGCATTTTGTGGCGGTTTTAACCGCCCCTAAACACATCTAGCGGCGGTTTTGCTACCGCCGAGAAGTCTTTTTAGCGGCGATTTTGCATAACTGCTGGGTCCAGAACCGCTGTAAGTGGTATGTCAGTGTTTAGCGGCGGTTTTTAGCCGCCAGTATTTTCACCTGGGTCCTTTTTCTCTTTTGATATTTTGTGGCGGTTGAAAACCGCCACTATTTTCTCTATATTTGTTTAATGTTTTTAGCCGCGGTTAGGAACTGCCGCTATCTTCTAATTTGAGTTTTTTTTTTCAAATTTTATTTTTTCTATTCAAGCCTATTTTATTTCGTAGCCACACATTCACTTCCAAATATATTTTTTATTCAAATTAAAATCCTTGAATTACAACTTAATTATAATATTTTTACAAGTTAAAGCATCAAAATATTTAAAATGAAAAATAATAATTCATTCATATACTTTATATAGAGAGGATTAAACAATAATTATTACACTTCCGATTTGGTACAATTGTATGAAATAAAAATCTTGTTTAATATATCAAACTACAAAATAATTTCTTATAATTGCATACTAATATCCCAAACTTGATAGTTCATTTATTAGACTTGTCAACAGAAATTTGAGCTCCATAATTGTTGAAACTTCTTTGATAGGTCCATCATCCTTTGCATAGACAATCTCCCAAACCTGCCAGACATTGCAAGCAAAGAAAAAGTGAAATGCATACTAACTACTAAGGATTCTAACAAAACAGATGCAATAAGATTATGAGTTTAATGTTTACATAGAAACGTACAGAACCAAAAAGAATCAAGAAATATAAGTCATAGTAAATATGATATGCAATGTTGGAACCTGCAAAGTCCATTTGAATTAAAGAAGTAGCACAACTTTGGCATTTTAAAGAATGTATTGGAATGGTGTAATGCTCTCAATTTTCTATTTTAATAAACTTATTGGACTGATTACACAAAAAAATACTATAGAGAAATAATTTATTAGAAATTGAATGAATAAATCAATTTAAGGACAGATAACCAAAGGAAACTTGGAAAAATAATTGACTAGTAAAAGTATGATACCCAGGACTTGAATAATGTCATATTGATTTTGTTTGAGTTCCTTTTGGAATTTTGTTCAATGATTTTGTATAACTTGGTGGTGTAAAGAAGAACACAACATTTTCTTCACCCAGGATTTAGTTGGGTAGAACTTAGAACCTAAAAATATGAAATGAAAAATTTTATGACTGATGACTATACAAGAATCTTAGAAGTGGAAAATCATATTTATAATTTCACATATCCTAAAAGTTGAGTAATTTTAGACTCATGTTGGATTATGTTCAAGTGAACTTTGGCAATTAACAACTCTAACTTACCCAAACAATAATCTAGTGGAACAAATGATTTGCTGAATTCACTATTAAACCACCAGAGTGAGAATGAACAAATAAGGTCACTTTCTCATATTTCTTGGATTTAATTTAACTAAGTTTATTTCTTCATTTCTATTTCTTTTAAAAGAAATTCCTCTAGTGCTATGATCTGATCTCTCAAACAAACTCTAAATTAAGTGTTCAACTTCTACAAGTATAAAATTCAATATTTACCTATGTATATACCGTCCACAAAAGCCAAGGCAACCTGAGCAGCTGACTGAATTTGAAGCATTGGTTCACTGCAAGGTAAATTATGTTTAAACCTGTTCACAAATTTGAATAAGGGCACATGCTGACTAATAATACATTTAATTGTCATCTTTATATTTGACACATGTTAAGGTAAACAACTTACAATACTTTAGATGGGAGGCACCAGAAGCTCACCTTTACGCATAGTAGCAGGCATAACAGAGAAGTATGGTGCCAAATCTTGAGACCTAAACATCCATCTGCAGGTAAAGAAATACATTATGAAATAATTGAGGTTATAAGTGGACAGAGGAAGCAATTCAGCCGTTATGGACAGAGGAATAGCCATAAGTACATGGAAAAAAATGTTCAGAATACACAAAAGTGATATTAAAACTTGGGAAATTAGGAACTATAAACCTTAATACCTTGCTATCCATAGTAACTGCCAAACAATGACAGTCTCCACAAGCAATTTGCTTTGTACTTAAACCCCCCTGTAATCCTTTAATTGGATGAGAGATGAACAAGTCGCTATAATGCACATGACCCAACCTTCCAAAGTCATCCCTAGTTAAAGCTCAATCTCAATGACAAATTTATAAAAGTGTCTTTGCAAAAAAGGGTACAGCATCAAGGAACAAAGGATTGGTCTATGAGCACAGCAGCACAATTTTGACTTGCATAAAAGAGTATAGCATCAAGTTACAAACAAAAAACTAAGTCTACAACAAAACATACACAATTGAGTCTATTTTCAGCCATGGTTACTACATGAGGAACCCACATCTAATGGCAGTAGAACAAATTTCCTTTCTATTTATTCTTTATAGACATACAAAAAGCTCTTTGAATTAAGTCATTTTCATATGGCAGCAAAATAATTTGAATGGCAGCTAAATTCATACTAGTTGTAATTTGTACAGTTGATTTGAGTGTAAATTTCCTCCAAATGGTGTGCTCACATACATGATCTGTAGAGAGAGGGATGCTAAAGCTTGCAAGGAAAAGCTAGTTAATGTCCCTGCAAAATAGAAAAAGCTTTCAAAATGCAAAACCAAAGCTTGAGAATCAATTTTTTCACATTTCCAATCAACTTTTCTATAGTAGCCAAATATATTGATGCTCTGAAAACTTTGGTTGGAATCAACTTTTCTATAGCAGCCAACGTATTGATGCTCTAAAAACTTTGGTTGGAATCAACTTCTCTATAATAGCCAAATAAATTTATGCTTCATATATTTTTTTGAAAAAAAATTTTAGTGAGTCAATATGCTTCCCACGAATGAATGTTGCTTGGTACATTTATGTCTGTGTTATATCTTTATATTATATTATATTATATGCTACTTTTTCCTATTAATATATGGATGTAAGCTGGATTTCTTGGTTATAAACCTCATTGTCTTGCTTCTGGTATGAACAGAACAAAAGAGGTTTTATGTCTACTCCTAGTGAACCACCCTCAAAAACAAAACATGAATACTTTCAGAGTATAGATTCCAGAAACATAGAATTCTCGTCCAAAAAACTAATTTAATATAGTTTTATTAAAATATTATTTAATCTTTTTGTCAATAAATATCATTTAATTGGAGGAGTTATTATACACCACACCCCCAAACTTTTGGTAATGCTCGCAACATGCTAAACACCATTGAACACAAGAAAGACAGTAGAAATACCTCTAAATGAACACAACAAAGATATACTAGAAAGCTAATGATTCGCTAACTCAGAGAATGTTATCATTATACATGTTAATCCCAATTTGAAAACCTAAACCCTAAAATAAGAAATTTCAGCTACAATTAATCCCTAATCTAAAAGCAAGTAATTGAGAAGAACTTACTTTATTTTAAGCTTTGTAGATCTTCAAACGGTTGAAACAGCCGGTAGAGTCTCAAAAGGTGGAAGCAACAGGCACTTCAGAACCGTGACGGTGGTGCAAGTGGTGCTCCATTCAGAATTGCGATGGTGGTGCTCTGTAGAAACTCGTCCAAAATAGTGACGGTGGCGAGAGGCGTTCGCAAAACCGCAATAGAACCTCGCACATGCTCGCAAGGAGGAGCTACTACAATAGGTGGGAGAGGTGTTTGCAAAACCGTTTCACAAACCGGAACATCGTTCGTTGTAGAAGTTCCGACGTAGTGGCGACTTAGGCTGCTTATCAGACATGGAGGCATTTGGTTGATGAGAATGAGTATGAGTGAGAGGAACCGACGAACACAGGAACAGAGGAAACGTGACTGCGAAGAAGATGAAGAAGATGAATCACAGGAGAGGGAAGCATTTTGTTTTAGGGATTTTAGAAGAGGGAAATCGCGAGAGAGAGGGAAACAATCAGGTTAACTGGATATGATATATAATATATAATATATAATATAATATATAATATAATATATAAAATAATAATATAATAATATAAAAAATTAAGACCGCTGCCCTTTACACAGTAACTGCCATGGAATTAAAGCCAGCGGCGGCGGGTGCGCCAACCGCCTTGCAAACCGTCATAGCATTCCAGACTAGAGCATTGCGGCGGCGGTTTCGTTTAAACCGTTACAAATTACCAACCGCTAAGTCTATATTTTCTCATGGTGTAGGACTCCGGCAGGGTATGATTCAATTTAGATCATAATAGACACACTGACTAAATCTGCTCACTTCTTACCTGTCAAGACCACTAATTCCGTGGAGAAGTATCCCAAGTTGTATATTGCAGAGATAGTCCGACTACATGGGACACCGACCAGTATTATTTCAGACAGAGACCCTAAGTTTTCTTCTCGCTTCTAGGGAGCATTGCAGAAAGCTTTTGGGACTCGGTTACATGTGAGTACCTCTCATCATCCCCAAACCGACAGACAGTCCGAAAGAACCATACAGACTTTGAAGGACATGCTGCGAGCTTATGTACTAGAAGAAGGCGGTGACTGGGGAAAGTATTTGCCGTTAGTAGAGTTTGCCTATAACAACAGCTTTATTCAAGTATAGGCATGGCGCCCTATGAAACACTTTAGGGAGAAAATGCCGGTCGCCAGTGTGTTGGTTTGAAACAGGAGAAAAGTTGCTATTGGGGCCGAATTTGGTGCAAGAATCAACAGAAAAGATTAGGCGTATCAAGGAAAAGTTGAAGAAAGCCCAAAACCTCCAGAAGTGTTATGCAGATCAGCGGAGAAAGCCTCTGGAATTTGGAGAAGAAGATCATGTGTTTCTAAAGGTTACACCCTACACCGTTGTTGGCAAAGCAATGAAAACAAAGTAGCTACAACCTAGACTCATTGGTCCCTATCAGATTCTTCGAAAAGTGGGACCTGTTGCCTATCAACTTGCTTTGCCACCTCATCTTTCGAAACTTCACGACATTTTTCACGTATCTCAACTCTGGAAGTACGTGTCTGATCCCTCACACATCCTAGAAGCCGATGACATTCTACTGAAGGCCAACGTCTCATATCAGTTGAAGCCTATGAAGATCTTAGACTGAGGAGAAAAGACACTAAGAAACAAGGTGATTCCATTAGTGAAGGTCCTCTGGGAGAACATTGATTCCTCAGAGATCACTTAGGAGAAGGAACAAGATATGAAAAGCGCATATCCAGAGTTATTTACATAGTTGAGGTAATTGCTAATTTTGAGGGAAAAAGTATTTTAAGGGGGGTTAGAATTGTAACATCCTGAAAATCCATAAAAGAGACTTAGGACTTAAGGGAACTAATTACAATTTACAAAGGAAAGGAAAGAAGGATTAGTTGTAAGTAGAAAGATCAAAAGAGGAACAAAGATAACATGAATATTTGAATATGAGCTGTCATATTCGAATATGCACTGTCATATTCGAATAGTAATCGAATATGCACAGTAATATTCGAATAGTATTCGAATATGCACAGTAATATTCGAATATGGAAGTGAGGAATTGAATACATGAGCCTTATATTCGAATATATATTCGAATATGGACCCCAAAGTCTATAAATAGGGGTGCCTTATCTTCAAAACTCGTTGTTTCCCTGATTCCTCACTTTACAAAACCTCTGCCACTAATCAACCAAACTTTGCAACTTCTCCATCCAAGGAATTCTATCTCACCACATTTACTCCATAACTGAAGGTTTCAAGAATTGAGATCCAGCTTCAGAGACAGCAAGTGCAGAAGGAAGGGAGTTGGATACTGAGATTAAATTTGGAGGAGAAAAGGATTTCTGGAAGATTTGACGTAACCCTAAAACCCCAAATCTAGACACTACAAAATGTTAGGAACATGAGATTAGGGATTATGGATAATATGTTAGAAATTGATTGAGTTAGAATTATGTTTGATGCTAACTGATATGTCTATGTGATGTTGTATGATATGATTGTATGATACTGTATGGTTTGAATATGCAAACAAATGATGCATGCTTATGAGTTTGAAATGATGAAGTGTATGCAACAGACAAGGGTTTCCATATTATCACGTGGAAAATTGATAAAAGGACTCTGGATGTTTTGTTAAACTATTTTAAAAGTAGAAGTCCAGAGTTAGTATGAAAACGAATATGTATCTGAATATGGAAGACCATATTCAAATAGATATTCGAGTATGACACTTACGAATTATAATATTCAAACATAGGATGGATTTGTTTGAATATTATGCTAAGGGAACTTTGTTTGATTGATTATGAAATGCAAATGAACGTCTGATGCATAAGAACGTGTAATGTATCTAAAAAGAAAAGTGGAAAAGAAAATGATTGGGGGCTATTACTGGAAGAGTGTAATAGTTCTTGCAGACCTGTAATGGGTGATGACTCTGAGAAAGAGAAATAATTGGGAGCTAGTACCGGAAAGGTATTAGTTCTTGCAGAACTTTATTTGAGGTAAGGCAGGACTCTGGCTAAGGACGCTTATCAGGATTTGCAGAGAGCTCTATAATGCTATTGCAACGCACATAGTGGACTCCCGCGTGCACTGAGTTTCCCGATAAAAGAAGAAAGAAATGAAATGGAAAATGATCATGCATACATATCTATGTGATTGACATTTATACTTGTTATGTGTATGTTTGCTAGAGATTGGATTTGGGACGGTTTTCCAGTTAGACTGGCTACGATACTGTTTATATAAACTATTTTCAAATACCGACGGTTACTCAGTTATATGTCGTTCATATAACTGACGGTTACGATATTGCAGGTGATACAGACTCGGAGGGTGTCAGCGCTTGAGGAGACCTTAGCAGCTGCATTTTGTTATACTTAGGTAGCCGTTAGTTTTGTTGCATGGTTACCTTGATGGACTCGACAATCTCTCTGGCTTGTAAATAAATAAACACCTTATGTAAATATTTTATGTATATATATATAGTGTTTTGTTTTCCGCTGTCTGATGTTTTAAAAAAAAAAAAACTACCCCAAAAATCTAGGTGTTACAGAATATGTATAAAAACTAAAAAAAAAAAATCATTGGAACTAAAACAAAAATGAAGTTAAAGCATAATAACCAAAATTAACCTAACCTTTACTTTTTTTCTGGCCAAGGATGAATATGAATATTCATTGAAACCAAAACGATAAATATGAGTTAATGCTATAGTTAATAGTATGGATACATGATACTGAAAAGTTTTTATGAAATAAAAGAAGGATTTAATTATAAGTATTGTGTTTATAGTGTAAACTCTTCCTTTAGAGAAAATAATTTAATTCATATTTATTTGTCATCAATGTTTTTAACGTAGCATTAATTGTTTTTCTAATCAATTTTTCCGAGTATTTCAAATCATCTTACTATATCTTCTTACAAATCTTCTTATTCACTTAATTTTGACAATTGTCATCTATCTTTCACTAAACATTTATTTTTAAAATGATAAACGACAATTGTCAAAATTAAATAGGTAAGAGGATTTAGTAGGAGAGTTTAGTATTTTCCATTTTGGCCTTATGTTTAAGGGAAACGATAAATAGTGCCCTTAGAGCACCTTTTAATGAGCCCTTAGTAAAAATTTATTGAAAAATATAACTTTTTTTATTTTTTAGAGACAAAATAATATACATTTATGATTTTTTATTTATTTATAGTTTTCTTAATAAGGGCTCTTATAGAAAGTCCCTATGTTTAATTGGAGAGTTATTTAATACTTCACTCCAATTAAATAATCATAAAGTAATTCTAAATCCTCATATTTTATGTTCCTACAAATCCTCCTATTTACTCATTAAAGAATGTTTTCAATATTTTTTTTGATTTCAAGATTAAAAGTACATTTAATTCCATAGCTTATATGATAATATATAGGAGGATAACTAGGAGGATTTTTAGGAGGCTATAGCATTATTCTAAGGGCAATAGATAAGCAACTCATAAATATAAATTGGTAATGAAAATCATAATTAATGAAGATGTGTGTGTAGCATTAAATACTGCACTTTTTAATAACAAATTTCTATTTATGAGTTGTTTATCCGTTACCCTTAGGGGCAATAGTTAAAAAACCCTTGAAAATATACTTTCATGAAAACAACAATAAAATAAGCGTAATTTACGCATGGAGGGAGTAATGCGTATTTCTCTTCAACGAAAACTTTCTAATGTTAACATTTAACTATTGTTCTAAAGGCATTGAATAACAAAACCCAAAAGAATTTAAAATGATGGAGGTCTTATATTTTAATTTGGAGGATGAAAAAAATCCATCTTCATGCATTGGATTGATCACCGTTATCTGTGTTATGACGACTTAAAGTATGTGACAGTCGGTATGTAACATAAGACTTAATAGGACAGCGAATGAGTTTCTCGAACTCCCTCATTGCATCCATGTTGTCTTCAAAACGAGCAGTGTCACGAATTTGATCAACTTTATTTCGAGCGGTTTATCTTTGTTTCTGTGTATTCCTTTGCCTCCAAATTGATTTACCCTTCTTCTTTTCAGTTTCATCAATAATAAGAGTATGTGCTTGTGGTTGAGCTGCTTCTTCTCCTTTCTCCATTGTTATTTGTTTCCAAATAGACAAAGTACGCTACACTCCACTACTCACAACAAGAGGAGTAGGTTGTTGTTGTGGAGTAGCTTCTTTTTGTTTCTCTATCTTTATTTGTCTTCAATTAGACAAAACATTCTTTTTCACTTTACTACTCTGAATAAGAGGAGTAGGTTTTTGTTATCAAGTGGCTTCTTTAACTTATTTATCTTTTTGGTCACTGACTAGCCAAAAAAAAAACTTTATAGTTGTCAACATTAGGTGCTTGATAATTACTAACAAAAGAGAACATTTAACCACTATTTTTTTTTGGGTTAAATTGTTTTTGGTCTCTAAATTCTAGCGAGAATATATTTTCAGTCCTGGACTTTAAATTGTCAAATTTTAGTCCTAAACTTTCAAACTGTTCACTTTTAGGGTGTGTTTGGATTACATATTTTTTCAACGTATGTTGGATAGTTGTGTTTTGTATTTAAAAAAGCTTTTGATTTTTTTTTTAACAAAGAAAAAAGCTTTTTGTCCTTCAGCTAAAAATTGCACATTGTTTCAAAATCGTTTTTCCTCACAGCTTAAAATTATATTAAAACTCGCTTTTGACAGCAAATACATGCAAAAAAAATCGATTATGTCTTAGACAATCAATTCTTTTTCACAGCTTATTTTCACAATTTATACAACTAGTCCAAACACACTCTTACTCCCTCCATATATATATTTTTTTGGACGTGACATGTTCTCTTCATCAGGTCCACGTGTCACGTCACAAAAAAATTTACTTAGGGAGTAAAAGCGAACTTTTCTCAAAGTTAAGGAACTAAAAACCGACGTTTTGAAGTTTAGGGGCTAAAAATATATTGTCACAAAAGTTCATGGACTAAAAATATATTCTCGTAAAAAAATTCATTGACAAAAAATATATTTTACTCATTTTTTTAATTTCTTGTTGTCAATTCCTTCTCTTTCGAGGGAAGTAACTTTCCGATTCGGAGATCTTTTGGCCATTGTTGTTTCATACTTCGCTTCATTTCAAAATGTTTTGATATGTGCTAGTGCTGCTAGAGAAAGAGCAAAATGTAATCTTAAAAAAGAATTAGGATAAGACTATACTTATATATCCCAATTTAAAGATTATGTTAAAGATTAGAATGATGTTATTGTACTCCAAAATATTTTGTTCTCAATTTGTTTAAAATGTTTTAATATTTATATAATAGTAATATAATTTTATTGATTAACACTTAAAATTGTAATTAAACACTATTTCCATTTCTAAATATAAGTTCTTACAAAAAATTTGAATGTTCATTTATATAAGTCTTTACTACATGAACGAGAAGTATTTATTATAATTTTTTTATTTTATCCTTAATTAATTTGAATTGTTGGGCTTAATTTAAAATGATGAAGAGTTTTGATTGGTTTTTAATAAAGATAATATATAGTATAAATGGTGCATATTTTTTCTAAAAGTTAATACATTTATTGATGTTTGTACTTTTTTAATACTCCCTCCATTCTGAAATATTAGTCACTTTAGGGGATTTCACATGGATTAAGAAGAACAATTAATTTCTATAGAATCTAACAAAAAGTGCATAGGTAAATTAAATTAGTCATTGACTTTGAGGTTTACTCAATATTTATTGGCTATAAAAATAATAAAAGTGGAAAAAGTTAATAAATATAGCATTGGTAATGTAAATGTGATAAATATTTTGGAACAATTTTTTTTTTACTAAAGCGACTAATATTTCAAAACGGAGGGAGTATGTATTTTTTTAGGAGCTTATAAATAAAAACAAAGGAGTAACATTTTAGGAAAATTGTGATAGACGCTTTCAAATGACAATAAATGTTGCGCGTTAACATTCCCCCGTACTATGCACACTTAGGTAGCGTTTGGTAGCTGAACAGAACTGGGTGGAACAGAATGGGATGGAATAGAACAATGTATTGTTTGTTAACCATAAAACAAAACATATAAAACATTGTGTATATTACATATATAACTTTACTTTACTTGATACAACATATAAAATTAAATAAAAAATAAAATGGTACATTTTTTAATATTTCTTTAAAAAAATTATGAGCATAACTAAATAATAATTTTAAAATTAATTAATATTTATATTAATATTTTATGAAATGTTTTAAATTATTACAAGAAATATAATTATTAAATATACTTCTAAAAGTAATTATTAAATATAATTTATGTTAATATATTTTTATTATATATTTTTTTTTGAATAGGAGGGAGTAAATTTTTTTTAATATATTTTTATAATATATTTTTTTCTTTTGAATAGAAGCGACAGATTGTTTTTTTTGTTAAATGCAACAGCTATTTTAAATAGGAGGGAGTAAATTTTTTTCTTGAAATAAAATCTCCTAAATTGAATAAATAAAATAAAATAATAAAATAAATCCAAAATTGTAACTTATTTATCAACACTATTTAATAATTATTTTTAAAATATATATATATATATATATATATATATATATAATGAAATTGGTATTTTAGTATGTTCACAATTGTTCATAAATAAAAGTAAAAGGTTAAAAGTATTTTATATAAGATAATAAAATTAATTTAAATTTAAAAATTTATTGCATTCACACTTAAATTACAAATATTAATTAATAAATTGATGATGAATAAAAGAGAGACACTTATAATTAGACAATTATTTTTGAATTTACAGTTGTATCATTTAAATATTATACTTTTTTTATTAATTATTTTCTTTCAATGCAATGAAAAAACCAAATACAGTGAATATACTCGTGTATACCTATTATTGTAATTCTTTTCACAAAAGATGGAATTCTAGTTGTGTGAATGAAAAAAAAAAATTATTACTAGATGCTAAACCAACTTTAATGATCTTTCCTTTCAATGAGTATTCGAATGTTAGTTGAGAATACTATTATAAACTAAAAAATTCCATAAAAAAATAAATAATAAGAAATTCCCCCATTGAAAAGCGTCTGTCTTCTTTTTGAACAACGAAAAGTGTCTAGTAAGGGAGTAGTCCAAACTGAAAATGATTTTTTACAATAATCTCTTGAATCCATTTTAAATCTTTACTTTTTTATTTTTTTCATTTTAGCATGGGTAGCGGTCCAAATTGAAAATGAATCTGAGACTATTCTATGAATAAAATGTCATTATTAGTTAATTATTATAACGAGAGAAGATATCTCCGATTCAGTCCAACGGGAGAAGATTGCTATCTCTGACGAGGAGGACACAGAATCTATCGGTCGTGCCCAAAAACGGCTTAAAGGTTGGTTATCACCTCCCAACAAGTTCCTTTATTTTTGTCTTGATTTTCATAATGTCGGATTCTTATGTCGCCGACGTCATTTACCTTGTCGTTTAAGATTCCACTTCTGCCTCGGAGCCTTGCTCCTCTTCACGGTGGGCAAACTTCAAGGCTCCCATCGTCTCCTTTCACCACAGGAATTTCTTTAACGAGCTCCCTCGCCCTATCCTTAAGGTATGTAACCCATGGTTCTATTATGATTAAAATTAAGCAGCTTTCGCTTATGATTTCTCGTTTATGAGTCGTGTGTTTATGTCGCAGGAAAATGTCACGGAGAGTTTGGGCTGGATGACGCGCCAGTTGGCGTTGCTGAGCTTTTTCCATGGCGAGCTGGAGAATCCTAATCCATCCATCGACCTGGAGCAGCGATTGTTGGTGACCAAAGCATCCGTTGAGAAACAAATCTAGGCTCTTACCAAAGAGCGGGATGCTCTAAAAACTTCTCAGGCCGCACTTCGTGATGAGATTTCTACGGCAACTTCCAACTTCGACCAGTTGAATGTTGGAAAATGTCAAACTTTCAGAGGAGAAGGAGATTCAAGTCGCCTTTTCTATGGCTCAAGAGGAAGCGATCGTCCTTCGTGGAGAGAACACACACCTGTCTCGTATCTGTGATCAGCTAACAAAAGACAAGGCGGCATTGGAGGCTGAGAATGAAAAGCTGAAATCCGAGATGCGAGAATAAGAACAACTAATCTCTAACGAAGCATATATGGCATTATCTAGCTGCCTGAAGCAGGTGGAGTTTGTGAATCCGAGGGTGCGGCTTACCTACAAGGGGATACATCCACTTCACGGGGTTGAGGGTGGCAAGCTGTTGGACTATGACAACAACCCTCGAACCTGTATTGATCTCAACGATCCCGAGTTAGAGGCTTTCGAACCCCATGCTCATCAGTCTATCTCTCCAGAGTCAGCCGGGGGCGGAGAAGCTGCTCTAACCGACACTTCTACTGTTCCTGCTAATCTTTGATTTTTAAATTTGCTTTTGTAATAATTAGGTTTACTGTTTTACGAACATTTTGCCAATGTCTTAGCCACCTCTTATTTTGTAATATTTTACTTCCTATGCCACTTCGTCGTGTTTCGTATTTCCATTGCGATCTATGTTTCTTCATTTATCATTGTTTCCAAAGATGACGTTACTATTCTCTTGTGCTTATTGTATGGGCATGTCACCCTATTTGGGATCTTTAATCCTTTTGAAATATTTCAAGGCCTGTGGCCATATCGCTGGGGCACGTCGCCTTATTTGGGATCTTTGATCCTTTTGAAATATTTCAAGGTCTGTCGCCATATTGCTGAGGCACGTCACCCTATTTGGGATCTTTGATCCTTTTGAAATATTTCAAGGTATGTGGCCATATCGTTGGGGCACGTCGCCCTATTTGGGAGAAGCTGGGATGCCTTTTGGCCTCTAGCCATTGAATATCTACAACTGAAATCTTGAAATTAGACAAATTCTTGTTCTCATTCATTATATGCTTAGGTTACAAAACTTGGGGCCTTGTTGAAACCTTCATGGTAAAACCCTCCTTAGGGATAAAACCCATGAAGGAAAAAGAGTACCCCTTACAGAAATTATACATCCAAATTTTAAACGTGATATATGCCTAAACATAAATGGACATACTAGTCTTAACTATAATACCTCCGCAAGTCTGTGGCATTGAAGGTCCGTGGCAATTTTCTTTCTTGTAAATTTTCCAACGCATATGCACCTTTCCATGGGCTTTTTATCACCCGGTAAGGGTGTTAACCTTTTAATAGTGCTGGAAAGGATTAACTCGTTTCAGTATAGTGACTATACGTGTATGGTCCACAGGGAGCACTTGGATTTATCTTTGTCACTTGATTCTAAGACACTAGTTTGAGCCCAATCTCTTGGCACTTTAGGAACTATGTCTTGCATTAACCAGAGTATTTTGGCAATCATAAGCACTTCCATCCATCTCTAGACTAGAAGGTTTTATGAGAGATTTTCTCCAAATCCATTTATAAACCAGTTTCTCAACTGTGCAAATAAACTAACACATGGAAAAGGTGATCAAGCTTAAACCAAGAAAAGAAGAACAGAAGAAGAACTCTAATTCATATATAATATAAAAACTAATAATTGAAAGAAACAAGAGACGAAGTAATTACATTCAATCCCGGTGGAAAGCTTAGCCTAGCAAGGCCATGAACTTCAAGAACTAAACCTAAGACTATTAGAACTCTGACTAAAGCATATACTTTGTGGTTTATTTCTATGCAATTCAATATATGTATCCTAACTTCTGAAGGGTTGTATTTATAGGTGTTTTGGGCAGGGGTCTGGCGCTCGAGCACCCTCCTGGCGCGCTGGCCTGACACGTGTTGGTTAATGAGCTTAATTGCCTGGTTAATGCGTCTGGCGCTCGAGCCCTGGTGTGGTGCTCGAGCGCCAGACTCATAAATCTGGCAGAATGGATCCTATGTTCCTCAGCTTCCAGCTCTCGAGCCTTGGAATGGCGCTCGAGCGCTAGCCTCTTATATGCCCCAGCAACTTGATTTTCTTATTTTGCTTCCAAAAACACCTGAAAATACATTTCTAAAGTTAGAAAATTTAATATTACTACTAATTTACTCTTAAACTCACAAAGTAAGGAATAGAGGTGAAATTATGCATAAAAACACGTTATTTCTAGAGAAGATAAGTGCAAATCCTTTATTATATAAACACACTAGTTTGCACATATCAAACTCCCCCCAACCTAAGACTTTGCTTGTCCTCAAGCAGTGTATCCCTAAAACAAAGAAAACAACAAAAGAAACATGGCAAGTATGGGTTAAAGCAAGTGTGTCAAACTTCCATTTTCATAATATGCATGGAAAGAGTTAAGAGAAACTTTGTGATCACCTAATTTACAGAAGCAACATACCAGTTTATGACTTAAGTGCAAAGGAAATTGTAAACAACCATTAACAAAGGTTTACTCTCAAACCTTACATGGTGTCATTTTCGCTCCATTCATCAATGTCACTTAACTTGAATTTTGTTTTTTATTTGCCATCAAACCATTTCACAAAATTGAACAGTAAATCAAGAGGTCTTTTCAAAAGGTTGTAATGAGGCTAGGCTACAAAGAATCTTTGTTTTTCTAGTTAAGCAAAACGAGTTGGTGAAAATATTTTCATATATTAACATATTTCCCCCCAACCTATTCTACAAAACATGCTCAAACTCATACTTCCTTTCAAGTGTTTCTCATTCATATTTTTTTACTTTTTCTTTTCTTTTCTTTTTTACATATCTACACAAGGCTGCCCAAGAATTTACATTCATACTAGAAACACTTGATTCATTTTCTAAGCCACAGAATCATACATCATTTGAATACCCATTATTTCCCCCTGAACATATAAATATTTTTCTCCAACTCAAAGGTAAGGATAAAACATTCACATAGGTGTCTTAGGGTTTAAGAAAGAATTCATGGCTCAAAGTGGGTACCAACAAACGATGTAATTTCACTGGTAAGCTTTTTGGCTCAAACTCAATCAAGAAAACTGTCTCTATCATTTTTAAGTCTCAATTGATCATGGCAATTACAAAATCAAACAAAATCCATTCAAGTTAACAAAGAGAACTCTCATACATTTTTGTGGGATTCACTCATCATACAAGGCTAAAAAAGGCTTTAACCTTGAAAATAATTTTTCACAATTCCCAATGCACAAAAATCATCTCATGATCGGTTAACTTTCAAAACAGTATTTTTCACAATTCCTCTTTTTCCAAACCATGCAATATCATAAAAATTTTCATTTTTCACATAACTAGAACCAACACTTGCCACTGAAACAAAACAAACTTTTTATTTAATATATATATATATATATATTTTCATATTTTTTTTCATAAAAAGAAACAAAAACTACAATATTTTTATTATGAAAAAAAAAATAAAAACAACAAGAAAAATAAAACAAGTCAAACAAGATAAATCAACAGACCAACAGAAACTTCCCTATCAAATCAGATTAATGTGTCATCCTCCTCCAAATAATCGTTGATGTCGATGTCCCCATTGCCACCAGACCCATCGTCTTCCCCGCTACCACCACTATCACCACTTCCTTCACCTCCCTCTCCAGCTGCCTCCCCCGGTGGAATTGGCTGGTCCCAAGCCAATCCAAATGTGTAGCAAAAGCCTCCGGGGACTGGAAAAATGTTTTGCCCGGCATAGAGTGCTGGGACATCGAGTAGTGGGAGAGGTGAAGACTAGTCAACCCCCGATGTAGGGCAGCAAATTGCTTGTCATTGTGATGAAGCCTCGTACTGATATGGCCCCACAAATCCTCCATAGTTCTAGGGGGAACTTGCGATGGTGATGTAGGTGGTGCATTCAGTGCACAGTGGTTTCGGAAATACTTCTTGTCAATGGGCTCTCTAATCTTCTGGCTACGAACCACTGGAACCCCCGCATCTTCACATACACTAGTGATGAGATACGGGAACGCCAAACTCTGTTTCGTGCCACCCTTGTGCACATTGGCCCAAATCATGTCAGAAATAATCTGAGTCGTGTCGACCTTGATGCCGGGAGTCTTGATACACCCCAGGAGATGGCACTCTTCAAGTAGAAGATCAGTGGGATGGGATTTAGGACGGAGGTTGGCGAGAATAAACGTTATCCAAAGCTTGGAGACGACCGTCATGTTGCCCCGGAGAACCTTGTGAGGAACTCCGTTCCTAGTCGTCTCCACAATCCTCCGATCTTCATAACAAATTCGCTCCAAAGTCGTTTGGAGGTCCAAATCCCCCTAATTCCTCATTCTGGTAAAGTCATCAACCACCCCTTCACTTCTCTCATATGTCGAGATAGGTGAAATGACTCCTCCGTCGATCTTCTCATTCATCCAGTCAGCATCATATGGTACCCGTATCCCGCGGACAACAGACACCTTTTCACGGGTCTTGGTGTCTTTACCCCCAAAGGCGTTCGCATAGAACTCCTTGACAATCTCCGGGTTAAACTTTTCCGGGAGCGATGCAATGGACTACTAGTTTCAGAGAGTGAGCATGCTAGTGAACTCTTGGCATTCTCCATCTCGCAACTCAACTCTTCACTCTGCGATGAAGTTCCAGTCATCAATGACCCGGAACCTCTCAGTCCTTTCCCGGTCAATGAACCGGTGGGGGTGGTCAGAACCACCACCCTGGGATGAGGAACCTCCTCTTCTCCTTTGGGGGCCTTCCTTCCTCTTTTTAGAAGCACGCTCGGGCTCGTGGGCGGGTGCCTTTCCTCGGTTCCTGTACACATTATTTAAAAACACCAAAATTAGCAACTATAAAATCAAATCATCATCATCATCATTATTCAAAAAGACAATGCTCATTTGGGTTTCAAAAATGGACTAGTTTCACTGAAATACTCATATGGCAGCTCAAGCACATACTTCAAACAAATACATATTCCGAACATGGTTCAGAATTTCAACACAAACTATCCATTATTTCATAAAGAAATGAGTAAATTTCAGTATTACAAAAAGCCCTTTATCAGAAAACCCAAATGCTCAATGTACTCAAAGAATGGTATCAGGATAAACTCATGTTCATGTTCATGTTAATGGACCCTTTTATCATAATCATAGGGACAAAACAACACAAAAAAGGGAAAACACATATGAACAATGCAATAAGTGTTACCTTAACATGATGATGATGATTGTTAAGAGATTGACACAAACTTGTAGAATTTGATGATCTTGGAAGAATTTGAGTGAGAAAACGAGTTGTATCGCATAACAGAGAAGAGAAAAATAGATTTTGTGAAAAGAAAACAGCCACTGCGCTATTTTTAAAGCCAACGCGTGACTGGCGCTCGAGCGCTGCTTCTGGCGCTCGAGCGCCAGCCCAAAATACATGGCAGTGAAGAAAGACCTTTCAGCTGTCTCTGGCGCTTGAGCGCTGATATTGGCGCTCGAGGGCCAACATCTGACCCAAAGTTTTTGAAAATAGCGCCAATTAAATACCCCTAGCGCTTGAGCGCCAGATCCAAAAACTGGACAGTGAAGAAGCCTTCTTCAAGTGCTCAAATTTTCAACTTTCTCACAAAAATTCTTTCAAAATTCATCAAATTTATTTATTCTATTTACACAAACACAAAAAAAAAACACAAAAAATTGGGTTGCCTCCCAACCAGGGCTTGTTTAACGTCATTAGCTCGACGCATGTAGTATGGTTATGCTTCGTTCAAAATCATTATGGTGGTTAGCCGCTCGACGCACCACCAAGGTATAGCTTCAATCTTTGACCATTTACGACCCAGCTTTCCTTTTTCACTGAGTCTTCAATCTCCACAGCTCCATAAGGCCATACATCCTTAACCCTAAAGGGTCTGAACCACTTGAACTTTAATTTTCCCGAAAATAATTTTACTCGAGAATTAAAGAGCAAAACATATTGCCCGAGACTGAAAGCCTTTTTGACCAACTTTTTATCATGATACAACTTCATTCTTTCCTTGTATATCCTTGAAGACTCATAAGCTTGGAGTCTCAATTCTTCCAATTCATGAAGTTGTATTTTTCGTTTTTCTCCAGTAGTTTTTTGGTCAAAATTTAAATATTTTAAAGCCCAATATGCCTTATGTTCTAGTTCAACGGTAAGTGATAGGAATTCCCATAGACTAACTGAAAAGGAGTCAATCATATGGGAGCTTTAAAAGTTGTTCGGTACACCCATAGAGCATCATCCAATTTAATGGCCCAATCTTTTCTTGAAACACTAATGGTCTTTTCCAGAATTCGCTTGATTTCTCTATTCGAGACTTCAGCTTGACCATTAGTTTGGGGATAGTAAGGACTAGCAATTTTATGTCTCACCCCATAATGTTCCAAGACCCTTTTTAATTGGGAGTTGCAAAAGTGCGACCCCCCATTACTGATGAGTACTCTCGGGGAACCAAACCTTGAGAATATATTCTTTTTCAAGAATGTCACTATCGTCTTTGCATCATCTCTTGCACAGGGAATTGCTTCTACCCATTTTGAAACGTAGTCTACTCCCACCAATATATATTTATTGTTGAAAAAGGGTGGAAATGGACCAACAAAATCAATTCCCCAACAGTCAAATACCTCTACCTCCTGCATAACTATCAGAGGCATCTCATTTCTTCTTGTCACTCCTCCGTTTCTTTGGCACTTATCACACTGCTTCACATAGATGTGAGCATCTTTGAAGATTGTTGGCCAATAGAAACCGAACTGCAATACTTTGGCTGCAGTGCGTTCGCCATTAAAATGTCCCCCATAGGGTGAATTGTGACAATGTCACACTATGCTTTTTGATTCTTCATGGGAAGCACACCGTCTCAGAAGACCACCTCCTCCAATTTTAAATAAATAAGGATCATCCCAAACGAAGTAAGAAGAGACTTTTAAGAACTTCTTTTTTTGTTGCCAAGAAAATCCATCCACAATGATTCCTGCTGCTTTAAAATTTTACCATATCAGCAAACCATGGCCTTTCTTGAATTAACAACAATCGTTCATCCGGGAATTCCTCGACAATCTCGTCTGCTTCGTTGGTCCCCTCTGTGTTATGAAGTCGGGAAAGATGATTAGCCACAAAATTTTCACATCCATTTTTATCCTTGATGACTAGATTGAATTCCTGCAGCAAGAGAATCCAATGAAGCAATCTTGGCTTCGACTCTTTCTTAGTCACCAAGTATTTTATGGCTGCATGGTCAGTGTAGACAATCACTCTCGACCCTATAAGATAAGACCTAAATTTTTTCAACCCATATACAATCGCTAGTAATTCTTTTTCTGTAGTTGCATAGTTCACATGTGCATCATTAAGTACTTTACTAGCATAATGTATTGGGTGAAAAATTTTGTCTTTTCTTTGGCCTAATACAGCACCCACAGCATAGTCACTCACATCACAGTTAAGCTCAAAGTCCAAAGTCCAATTTGGAGCAACTATGATTAGGGCCATAATCAGTTTTTCCTTCAGTCTCTCAAATGCCTCCAAGCACTTAGCATCAAAATTGAAATTTACATCTTTAACCAAAATATTACTAAGTGGTTTGACAATCTTGGAGAAGTCTTTAATAAATCTTCGGTAAAAACCGGCATGTCCTAAGAAACTCCTGATTCCTTTAACATTCACGGGTGGTGGAAGTTTTTCAATGACTTCCACTTTTGCTTTGTCAACCTCGATCCCTCTAGATGAGATCTTATGACCAAGCACCACCCTTTCCTCTACCATGAAATGGCACTTCTCCCAGTTAAGTACTAGATTTGTTTGAACACATCTTCCTCGCACAATATTCAGATTGTTCAAACATTCTTCAAAACTTTTCCTAAAGACAGAAAATTCATCCATGAAAACCTCAATACATTTCTCAACCAAATCCGAAAAAATGGCAAGCATGCATCTTTGAAAGGTTGTAGGCGCATTACACAGTCCAAACAACATACGTTTATAAGCAAATACTCCAAATGGACATGTGAAAGCTGTCTTTTCTTGATCTTCTGGGTTCACCAAAATTTGGTTATACCCAGAATATCCATCCAAGAAACAGTAATATGCCTGGCTAGCCAACCTCTAAAGCATTTGGTCCATAAAAGGTAAGGGAAAATGATCTTTCCTGGTGACTTGATTTAATCTTCTATAATCAATGCACATACGCCACCCGGTCACTGTCCTTGTAAGGATTAATTCATTTCTTTCGTTCTCAATGAATGTCATCCCCCGTTTCTTTGGGACCACTTGAACTGGACTTACCCACTCGCTATCAGAGATTGGATAATTCATACCAGCTTCAAGTAACTTAAGGACTTCTTTTCTCACTACTTCTTTCATCGTTGGATTTAATCGCCTTTGAGGCTGGGCTACAAGTTTAAAATCCTCTTCCATATGTATCTTGTGCATACAGAAAGAAGGACTTATGCCTTTAAGATTTGTCAGTGCCTATCCTATCGCCCCTTCATTGGCTTTCAAAACCTCCAAGAGTTGTGCCTCTTAGTCAGAAGATAGTGAACTATTAATTATCACTGGTTTGCCTCCCCCTTCATCTAAAAATGCATATTTAAGATGGGACGGCAACACTTTCAGTTCCAATTTATTTTTTTCTAACTTTTCCTCCTTGGATAAGTCTTCCGGGACAAATGTTATCATGAGGTCCTCTTTTAGAGTATCTAGGTCCCTCAAACATTTTTCAATTTCGACTTCCTCCAAGTCATATAACTTTGCACGAGACTGCACTAGAGCTTTTTCTAAAGGGCTAGCATTGTACATTTCTTGCTTCCCTAATAGAAATGCCTCCTCCATGACATCCACCCTAAAGGCTGACTGTTTTTCCTTTAGGTGTTTCATGGCTTCCAACACATCAAATTTTACCTCATCATCCTCAACTCGTACCTTGAGTTGTCCATTATCCACATCAATGATGACTCTTGCCGTTTTCATGAAAGTTCACCCTAGAATTAAAGGCACCTCCAAGTCTTCCTCTATATCCATAATGACAAAGTCAACCGGAAAGACAAATTTATCAACTTTCACTAGAACATCCTCCGCTACTCCATTAGGGAATTTTAATGACCTATTCGCCAGTTGGAGGGTCATTCTAGTGGGTTTCACTTCCAGATCACCAATCCGTTTTAACATGGACAATGGCATGAGGTTTATGCTTGCACCAAGATCCAGTAATGCCTTCCCCATGGGAAGAGCACCAATAGTAACAGGGATAGTAAAACTACCCGGATCTTTGGTCTTATGAGGCAAGGATTTTTGAATTATGGCACTACACCCGGCTTCTAGTTCCACAATTTCATCTTTGAACTTTCTCTTTTTCGTCAACAAGTCCTTCATGAACTTGGCATATGTGGGCATTTCCTCCATAGCTTCCATAAATGGTACATTTATTTGAAGCCGTTTGAAAATGTCTAGAAACCTAGCATATTGCCTCTCCTTTGTTTTCTTCGATGGATGAACAGGATAAGGAACCTCCTTCACCTGAGGTACTCCATCCATCTTCTCTTTGACCTCAACCTTCTTTTTGATTTTTTTATTTTTTTCTTTTTCAATATTTATATTATTTTTCTCCTCACTTCTTTCACCTTCATTTTCCTTCTCTACCTCCTCTATGGCTACCTTTTCAATTCTTCCTTCCACCTCCTCGGGTTCATGCAAATGATCCCCTATTCCTTTACCAATCTCCTTACCACTCCTTGTGACAATGGACTTGCATTGCTCTATAGGGTTCGTGGTGGTATTAGTGGAGAATGGAGTAGTGGTAAGCTCTGCCAATTGTTTAGAGATTTGACCCACTTGCGTTTCAAGATTCCGGATAAACGCCTCGGTGTTTTTCTGGAAAGCTTCATTACTTTGGTGGTTAGCCAATGAAGCTTGGATAAATTTATCCAAGGTGTCTTCCAATTTAATGGTCCTCTCTACAAATGGAAAAAATGGAGGCCTATTAGATGAATTTGTTGAATTTTTCCAGTTCATTTGACTCTGTCCTTGAGGATTCTTCCACCCTTGCATTCTAGAATTGGAAACATTAGATTTAAAGGTTGAAGAAAAGAAATTTCATCTTGACTGATTATTTACAAAATTCAACTCTTCATCTTTTTGGCTAGAGGCATGCGGACATTGAGTGTATGAATGAGCTTCACCACACAATTCACATGCTCTATTTGAGCTTGTTGATTCACTACTTGAACTTGTTGCGGCTTTGGCACCAATTGTGTAATAGCCTGACTCAAGAGCTCAATTTGCTGAGTCATAAGCTTATTCTGTGCTGAAATAGCATCAGAAGAATTTAATTCCAATACACCCTTGGGATTTGAGACTTTGCTTCTGGGCTGATGCCCAGCTCTATCATTTGTTGCCATAGAAGTGATAATTTCCATTGCAGTAGGTACATCAATGGTTTTTAGTGACCGTCCAGCAGTTGCAGTGAGATGGATTGTCCATTGATGCTTCAATCCCGCACAAAATATATTAAGCTTCGCAACATCGGTCAACCCATGATTTGGGCATTTTCTCAACAACCGTTGATACCTTTCTCAAGCCTCGTGGAATGCTTCATCTTGCCCCTGCTTAAAAGAAGATATTTCATATTGCACTTGGATCATTTTAGAAAGAGGGAAGAACCTTGTTAAGAAGGCTTCTTCAACCTCACTCCATGTGTTCAAACTTTGACTCGGAAGAGTCTTGAACCATTCCTTAGCATCTCCAATAAGTGCTAAATGAAATAATTTCATATAGGCATCTTCAGCACTTGTTTCATCTAAGCCCATAGTCGCTACAAGATCATAAAAGGTCTCCAAGAAATTATGCGGATCCTCATGATCTTTCCCCGTGAACTGATTAGTCAAAATGAGATTATACCAATATAGCTTAATCTCCATTTGCTGAGCAATAGGGGACAAGACAATTGCAGACCGATTCCTTGGACCTTGCAGAATCACCTAGTCACCAAGGACTACTACCCTCGTCGGATTAGGAACTTCCGTAGCCATATCAAAAGTAATAGAATGTATAGAGTTACTAGAGAAATCTAAGGAACTCTCTCCCTCCTTTTGTTCACGGTATTTAATTGCAGACTGTCGTCTAGCAAAAGCCTCTATTTCGTCAATATAAACTAACTTTTCTCTTTGGCTTTTGCTGCGAGTAAGCATACAACAATACTGGAACAATGGTGAGAGTTAGGTACAAATATACAAATACTTACAAAAAGAATGACTATTCATATTTTTTACAAATCAACTTAAAACTTAAAAAGAAATAAACAATCGTGCTCTCCGGCAACGGCGCCAGAAATTTTGTTAACCTTTTAATAGTGTTGGAAAGGATTAACTCATTTCAGTATAGTGACTATACGTGTATCGTCCACATGGAGCACTTGGATTTATCCGATTAAGAATTAAGTTGATGAATTGTTCAAAAACATCATAGGTTGTGAATGGAAAATAAAATAAACACTTGATAAAGAAATAAACAAATAAGATAACTATTCACCTTGGATTGAGTTTCATTACTTAACCTTATTTCTTTCAATTAAAGTTAAATATTATAAGAAAAGATGCATACTCAATGTCACAAGTGCAAATCTCTTTGTCACTTGATTCTAAGACACTAGTCTCTAGAACCCAATCTCTTGGCACTCTAGGTACTAAGTCTTGCATTAAGCAGAGTACTAAGGCAATCATAAGCACTTCCATCTATCTCTAGACTAGAAGGTTATATGAGAGTTTTTCTCCAAATCCATTTATAAACCAATTTCTCAACTGCGTAAATAAACTAACACATGGAAAGGTGATCAAGCTTAAACCAAGAAAAGAAGAACATAAGAAGAACTCCAATTCATATATAATATAAAAACTAATAATTGAAAGAAACAAGAGACGAAGTAATTACATTCAATCCCGGTGGAAAGCTTAGCCTAGCAAGGCCATGAACTTCAAGAACTAAACCTAAGAGTATTAGAACTCTGACTAAAGCCTATACTTTGTGGTTTATTTCTATACAATTCAATATATGTATCCTAACTTCTGAAGGGCTGTATTTATAGGTGTTTTGGGCAGGGGTCTGGCGCTCGAGCGCTCTCTTGGCGATTGAGCGCTGGCCTGACACGTGCTGGTTAATGAGCTTAATTGCCTGGTTAATGCGTCTGGCACTCGAGCCTTGATGTGGCGCTAGAGCGCCAGGCTCATAACTCAGGCAGAAAGGATTCATTGCTCAATGTATTCTGGCGCTCGAGCCCTGGTGTGGCGCTCAAGCGCTAGACTAATAAATCTGGCAGAAGGGATCCTATGTTCCTCAGCTTCCAGCGCTCGAGCCTTGGTATGGCGCTCGAGCACTGGCCTCTTATATGCCCCAGCAACTTGATTTTCTTATTTTGCTTCCAAAAACATCTGAAAATACATTTCTAAAGAAAGAAAATTTATTATTACTACTATTTTACTCTTAAACTCACAAAGTAAGGAATAGAGGTGAAATTATGCATAAAAACACGTTATTTCTAGAGAAGATAAGTGCAAATCCTTTATTATATAAACACACTAATTTGCACTTATCAATGGACCTTCCCAGTTAGCTGCCAGTTTCCCATCCTTCGCATTTTTCTGTCCAATACTGGCCCTTCTTAATACTAGGTCGTTAACCACGTACTCACGTTTGACGACCTTAGCGTTATAGCTTTGCGCAACTCACTTCTTTCTCGACATTTCAGTCAAGCGTCCCAACTCACGAACTTCATCCACGAGAACCAGTTCTTCTCTCAAAACTTCTTCATTATTTTGAGGCATATGCATAATCCTCCAATATGGTTCACTGATTTCTACCAGGATAACAACATCCGTCCTGTAGACAAGTCAGTATGGGGTTTCCCCCGTTGTACTTTGGTGTCGTTCTATAACTCCACAGCACTTGATATAAGTTTTCAACCCAGTTTCCCTTGGCATCTTCAAGTCGCTTTTTTAAGCCTTTCAAGATAATCTTATTGGCTGCCTCTGTTGCCCATTTGTTTAGGGATGTTCAACGCTTGAGAAATGATGTCAGATCTGTAGCCCCTCCAAGAGTTCCCTAAACTGACTTCCCGTGAATTTTGTTCCGTTGTCTGTCACCATCTCGAATGGGATTCCGAAACTACATATGATTGTTTTAAAGGTAAAAGCCTGTATTATTGTTGGAGTAATTGAGGCCAAAGGCTCTGCTTCGACCCATTTAGTGAAATAGTCCAGGACTACCACCAAATGCTTTAATTGTCCCGGGGCTTTGTGAAAAGGTCCCAGGATGTCCATCCCCCACGTATGAAAGGGCCATAGAGCCGAGAGAGTGTGCAATTCTTCAGGCGGGACATGGGGATGTGTGAATATTGTTGGCATTGTTCACATTTTTTCACATGATTCGTTGCAACCTCTTGCATTGTCGGCCAAAAATATCTCGCCCTTAGTGCTTTTTGGGCTAGTGATTTTGCTCCGACATGGTGTCCACAACTTCTTTCATGTATCTCGGCCAATACATACCTGACTTCCTCTGGTCCAATGCACTTCAGGAGTGGGGTCGAGATTCCTTTACAGAATAAGTGACCTTCAATTATCGTGAATCTCGTTGCTTTTTTAACTATTTGTTTTGCTTGTTTGTCATCCCCTGGCACTACTCCCCTCATGATATAGTCAACTAGGGTTGTTCTCCAGTTGGCTCCTTGCACCTGCAAAGTTAAACTGGGATAAGGGAGTACCTCCTCTACCACCAAGTGGTAATTTGACGCCTTCTTTGTGCTCGCTAGTTTAGAAAGGAGGTATGTGTGTGTATTCTCTTCCCTCGGGATGTGTTTTATTTCAAATGTAGATAATCCCACCAAAGTATCTCGTACTTTGGCGAGATATTTCTATATGACGGGCTCTTTGGCTTGATATTCTCCTTTGATTTGTGAGACGATTAGCCTTGAATCAGAGAAAATGGTAACAGCAGTTGCACCTAACAATTTTGCCATCCGTATTCCTGCAAGACAAGCTTCATACTCAGTTTGGTTATTTAGCATTGGAAATTCAAATTTCAATGAATATTCAATTGCTAACCCGTCTATGTTTTCAAGGATCACGCCCACATCGCACCCTTTGGTATTTGAAGACCCATCCACGTATATCGTCCATTCCCCGGGATGAATCATTTCTGCCAGAAAGTCGGCAAGAAGCTGTGCTTTGATTGCAAGTCATGGCTCATACGAAATGTCTTACTGAGTTAGCTCAATGGCCCACGACATCAGTCTTCCTGCTAAGTTGGGTTTGTGGAGTATTTGCTATATCGGTTGATTCGTTCTGACCAGGATTAGATGGCATTGGAAATATGGACGCAATTTCCTGAAAGCAATCAACAACGCAAAAGCCACTATTTCAAGTCGTTGATAGTTGATCTCAGCGCCTTGTAGGGCTCTCGAGACAAACTAAATTGGCAATTGAGATTTGCCCTCCTCTCGGACCAACAGGCACTTACTGCTTCGTCGGCCACCACGAGATATATTATCAATGTATCGCCCATGACCGGCTTTGTCAGAACAAGAGGAGAAGCCAAGGAGATCTTGATTTCTTGAAAAGTCTTTTCACATTCCTGTGACCAGTTGAATAAGTCTTGTCACTTAAGAATTTTGAATGTCGAGAAACAACATTTGGCTGATGCCGGGAGGAAACGCGACAAAGCTGCAATCCTTCTAGTGAGTTTTTGTACATCCTTAACTGAATTTGAGCTTGCCATGTCGAGGATCACCCGACATTTATCTGGGTTAGCTTCTATCCCGTGACTGGTGAGCATGAAGCCCAGAAATTTTCCTGCTTCCATGTTAAATGTACATTTGAAAGGATTGAGTCATAAATTATACCGTCGTAACCGTTGGAAAACGGACTCCAAATCCTTGGTCGGGTCTTCTCCCTCCTTAGTCTTGACGATCATCTCGTCGATGTACACATCCACCTCTTTGCCCCTCATCCCGACAAAGACTTTATCCATCATCTGTTGATATGTCACCTCTGCATTTTTTAAACCAAAAGGCATCAAGTTGTATTAAAATACCCCTAGATCAGTGATAAAAGATGTTTTATCTTGATCATCGGGATTCATGGGTATTTGATTGTACCCAGAATAAGCATCTAAAAACGACAAGTATCGATAACCAGCAGAGTTATCCACTAGTTTGTCAATGCAAGGTAGTGGGAAAGGATCTTTCGGATAGGCCTTGTTCAAGTCCGTGTAGTTAGTACACATCCTCCATTTGCCATTGGCTTTATTGACCATAATGACCTTGGAAAGCCAATCTGAATACTGTATCTTGCGGATGAATCCCGCATCCAGCAATTCGTTTACTTGTGCTTTGTTAAGTATTTTAGAGAACTAAAATACTAACTCGTTTCAATATAGTGGAAAACAAGTTATCGTCCTCAGGGAGCAACTACAGAACAATTTAGTTCAATTAGAAAACTTGGGTGTGAATTGTAAAATAAGTGCTCGTAATTGTAAAAAAGGTTAAAAACAATTTATAAAAACACTTGGGCTTGAGTTTCACTGTACTGATGTTTATTCCCAAAACTTAAGAACTTAATTGAATGGCCAATGATAAAAACCACTGACAAAGATCCCTCATTTGCCAGATTCTATGACAAAACTATATCGATTAAATCCCTTTAAACGGTAAAAGAGTTGCCACGCAATAAGAATTCCCTTTTTAAAAGTGGTTCATAACTAAAAACTATCTATAGACTTTCATTGATGAAATTCCTTTTCACAGAACCTCTTTCCAAATTAAATTCTCATTCAATAAGAAAAGTTAGAAGGAGAGAAGGAAGGTGATTAAGCTTTCAACTCTAAATTAAACAGAGAAAAGAAAACCAATCAATTAACATAAATAAAAACCTGAGTTTGAGAATTCATACAGCAAGTTACATCCAATCCCAAGTAAAGGGTTTTAAGCTACCATCTCTCAATTTCTCACTTTCTCTCCCTAAAACGCTAAATTTCGTGCAGAGATGGCTCCCCTAACTCCTAGTGAATGAGACTTTTTAAAGAGATCCAGATAAGATAAAATAATATCAGATAAGGTTTCTTCAGATCTTTTTTCCTTTTTCTTCACCCTTATCTTCTATGCTTTTATCTATTTACCTGCAATCCAATAATTTAGGGATCAAATCTTATCTAAATCAATCCACAAGATAAGGATGAAACTCAAATCAACAAATTCTCTCTCAAATTAAGATAAGTATTGAATTTACTAAATTTAGGGGAATTTAATTAAAATATAAACATAATATCATTTAAAATATATTCAAATTAACCACAAAATAGTTTAATAATTATCTGTCATCAAACTCCCCCGAACTTAGATTCTTGCTTGTCCTCAAGCAAGACAACCAATCAACACTTAATTAAAAATCCTAGCTACTTACCTGAGTTCGATTCAAGAAAAATCTAACATTCATCAATCATTAGAGCATCAAAAAAGATTAATCGGTGAGTATATATGATGGCCCCAAACCCCCAATTGAAAACAAGATTCCTAAGCACTCAAACTACAACAAAATGGGAGGAACAACAATCAATTAGCCAAGGGAATAGACTCTCAATTCTCACAAAGTATGTGTTTCGCTCAACTCCTCACTAAGGGCTTATTTGGAACAGTTTTGGTTTTTAGTTTTTAAAAATTGTATTATAAAACATTTTTTAAAAACAGTTTTTTTAAAAAAGTGAGAGGAGTTTTCAATACAAATTTGTGTAAATTCAGAAAACTGAAAACTGAAAACCAAAACATGTTTTAGATGTTTTCATATTTTAGTTTTTAAATACTGAAAAACAAAAACTGTTCCAGAAAACTCTTTTTGAAAACTCGACTGCCAAACGAGTTTTTTAGTTTTCTGTTTTTAAAAACAGAAAACTGTTTTCAAAAACAGAAATCAAACAAGCCCTAAGTCTTCCCAACTTAGATTTTGCAATTCATTTCACAATCAAACCATGTACACATGCAAAACAAAAATCAAGAAGTCTTTTTATTAAGGTTATAACGTAGCTTGGCTACAAGAAAATTTGGTTTTTCTAGTAACAAAATAAGATAGAGCATTAATGAAAGCATACTAACACTCTCACTCATATACCATAAGCACAACCAAATTGGAGCTACACCACAACTTTAGGATTTCCTCACATGACACACTTTTTTTTATGCATCCTTGCACAACTTTCTTTCATTTTCTTTCCAACTCTTTTCATTAACATTTTTTTTATACATGAGAGCATCTTTATTTTGCACAAGGCACGCCTAAATTTTTCTTTTTTTTTCAAGTAAGGAAACCCATGAGCTTTTCTTTTAATTCTAACCACAATTAAACCAATGTACCTCACTTAGTATGCATACACTAATGTTCCATCTTAGTAAAGGTAGGAAATAATAATATCATGATGGTTCAATGTATAAATTTTGAAAGATTCATTAACTTTAAGGCTCAAAGTGGGTACCAAAAATAGGATATTCAATCAAAACAACAAGGGTTGGCTTTTTTGCTCTAGCTCAATATCAACAATCGAAACTATGCATCTATCATTTTTAACTTTTAACATGCTTAATGGCAATTTTAGAAATTCATGCAAAATTAGAGGAGATAAACCAAGTGAAGACTCTCAAAACATATAATGCATTTAGGATCACAAACACTCACAAGGCTTTTAGGCATACAATTCCCTTAACCAAGTCAATTAATTGCCCCCCTCATTCAATCATACAAATCAGGCAAGAAATCAAGAATTCAATCAAGCATTTGAAATACATCATATTACTCATTTCAAAATCTTTTTCAAACTCACACACAAGACATACAATCAAATTCCTCAAAAACCAACATCAGGTAATTTTATTTCCTAAATCTTAAGTCCTAATTACCAATCCTAATCAAAAAGAAAAATAAAATGAGCTAAGAGTAAAGAAAAGAGCCATACAACCTGATGGTAAACAATTCCCTCTAACCTTGCTCCAACTGTACTATTAGTTCCAACTGGTCTTGCCTCCCCCTGAAAATTAGGCCTGACCCTAGGCCATCACGGACAACGATAAGAATCGCCGGGGTGTCCTGCAAGAAATAACTCAAAAAATAATAGGAGGTAAAACCTCAAGTAAGAGCAATAGTTCGTAAACGCATAACACATCAAGATTACAAGACTCAATTATAAACTCTTAAGACTCTATCCTAATAATAATTAATAATAAAAGCAATAAATATTGGGTTGCCTCCCAACAAGTGCTTGTTTAACGTCATAAGCTCGATGCCTGTAACTTTAAAGTTCAAGGTGGCTTGAGGCATGCAAGAGAAGAATATCTCCTCCCTTCCAATTTGAGTCCACCTCCAAAGTGCTCCTCCAATAAAATTCTTCCATGAGGCCAAGGTGACTTAAGATGATAAACATACGAAGTAGAATCCCCGTCCATCGTCACATCACGCATCTTTACCTTAGGCTTTCCATCATCAAATGGTGTTGGAAATACATTGAGATGCACTTTTTCATTCTTCTTCACCTTTTGACTCTTCACATCAGTATGAAGAGTAGGCATTGGTGCGGGAACCAACTTCCCACACACTTCTTCACAATGTTCGTGCTCATTATGCTTTATAAGGACCAGAGGGTGAATTGGATCATCACCTTTAAAAACTTCAACTCTCACCCTCAAGTCCGCATCCTATCTCACAATTTCTTTCTTCTCAATTTCCTGATTTTCTATATTTACAAAATTCTCTGAATTTTCAACTCCTACCTCTTTTTCTTCCTCAATTTCTTCACTCTCTTTTTTCTCTTCCTCCTTTTCATCTCTCTCAATTTCTTCCTCCTCTATCATCAAATTATCATCAATCTCATCATCAATTGTATCGCCACTCCATGTGGAAATAGCTTTGCATTGCTCCTCGGAGATTCTTTTATTATTCCCTGAGAAGGGACTAACGCTCAATTTCGATATTTGTTTAGCCATATTCCCAATGTGAGTCTCAATATTACGCAAAGAAGATTCAATATTCTTTTGAGAAGTTTCCATTGATGTCTCATGATCTAAAGATGATTGTAGAAAATTTTCTAAGGTAGCCTCAAGTTTTGTAGTTGATTCAGGCCATGTAGTGATTTGAGGCTCTAAAGCATATTGATCTTGGTAACTCGACGATGCTTGCAAGAACTTTGCCAAAGTTTCATCAAGTTTAGAAGTATGCCTATACGAAGGAGAGAATGAAGGACTCAACGCACTTGTATTTTGATAACTACTCCAACCCAAAGAAGAATTATTAGTTAAATTGAATTGAAAAGATGGGTTAGAACAATCACCTTGCCAATGCTGAGTATTCCAATACGGCACTACCTACTCATGAGGCACGGTATTGAAATACAAGGTGTCTCGCTTAGACCATTAGAACGTGAGTTAGTGTAGAGAGTAAAAAGAAGACAAAAATAACAAAATATAGGTAAGGGTTAAGAAAACAGAAAAAGAAAAACGAAAAATATAAAGGAAAGATAAAAGATATCAAATAAAAATAAAACTAAAATTATATGTACAAACAAAAAAAAGCTATCATAACCCAAATATCCAACTGAGACTAAATTGATCACTGTGCTCCCCGGCAACGGCGCCAGAAATTTGTTAAGTATTTTAGAGAACTAAAATACTAACTCGTTTCAATATAGTGGAAAACAAGTTATCGTCCTCAGGAAGCAACTACAGAACAATTTAGTTCAATCAGAAAACTTGGGTGTGAATTGTAAAATAAGTATTCGTAATTGTAAAAAAGGTTAAAAACAATTTATAAAACCACTTGGGCTTGGGTTTCACTGTACTGATGTTTATTCCCAAAACTTAAGAACTTATTATGTTAATTGAATGGCCAAGGATAAAAACCACTGACAAAGATCCCTCATTTGCCAGATTCTATGACAAACCTATATCGATTAAATCCCTTTAAACGATAAAAGAGTTGCCACGCAATAAGAATTCCCTTTTTAAAAGTGGTTCATAAATGAAAACTATCTATAGACTTTCATTGATGAAATTCCTTTTCACATAACCTCTTTCCAAATTAAATTCTCATTCAATAAGAAAAGTTAGAAGGAGAGAAGGAAAGTGATTAAGCTTTCAACTCTAAATTAAACAGGGAAAAGAAAACCAATCAATTAACATAAATAAAAACATGAGTTTGAGAATTCACACAACAAGTTACATCCAATCCCAAGTAAAGGGTTTTAAGCTACCATCTCTCAATTTCTCACTTTCTCTCCCTAAAACGCTAAATTTCGTGCAGAGATGGCTCCCCTAACTCCTAGTGAATGAGACTTTTTAAAGAGATCCAGATAAGATAAAATAATATCAGATAAGGTTTCTTCAGATCTTTTTTCCTTTTTCTTCACCCTTATCTTCTGTGCTTTTATCTATTTACCTGCAATCCAATAATTTAGGGATCAAATCTTATCTAATTCAATCCACAAGATAAGGATGAAACTCAAATCAACAAATTCTCTCTCAAATTAAGATAAGTATTGAATTTACTAAATTTAGGGGAATTTAATTAAAATATAAACATAATATCATTTAAAATATATTCAAATTAACCACAAAATAGTTTAATAATTATCTGTCATCACGCTTCAATGGTCGTTGTTCTTTCTTGGCCCATTCTCCTTTTCTTCTAGCCGATTGGCTTTGCTCCTTCCCGTATTGCAAGTCGATGGCAACAAAATTATGGGTCCACCCCGGGCATATCGGATGCGATCCAAGAAAATATGTCTTTGTTAGCCTGTAGCACTTTGGTCATGTTTCTCATGATATTAGTCAGTAAGTTTTTCTCGACTTTCACTACCTGTTCTAGTTTGTTGCCAATCTGTATTTCCACTAAGTCGCCCTCAGGTTCTGGGCGTTGATGCTAGAATTCTCCCCTAGAGTCGAGGTCCGTCATCATAACTGCAGAACCTCGCCTGATGAATTTTTGCTTGCCTTTTGAATCTTTCTTACCATCTTCTTTTCGCTCTTCTTTCTCTTGTGAAGGTACGGGTTTTGCTATTTTTAGGCTTTCCAAATAATACAACTTGGACTCCAAACCTTTTCCCCTTACCATGACGATGTCGTCCCTGTCACTTGGGAACTTCATAGCCATGTGTAAGGTTGAAACCACTGCTCCTAATATGTTCAATGTCGGTCTACCCAAGATGGCGTTGTAAGCAGAAGGGTAGTCAATGACAAGTAACTTAACTTCCACCGAGCGACTTCCTCCTCTTCCCGAGAAGGTCACCTTCAATTTAACGTAACCTTTTGAGGAGATGGTATCCCCGGTGAAGCCTATTAAATTCCCTTTATGCGCAATGAGATCCTTCTCAGTTAAACCCAACTTCTGAAAAAGTTCCCAGAACATAATATCAGCCGAGCTCCCCTGATCAACGAACAACCTTTTGACTTTATTCCCCGCCATCCTAGTCGATATGACTAGAGGGGCGTTTGATCTCATGCTGTCTAGTGGCAAGTCATCTTTTGAAAATGCTAATGTCATTCTTCGCATTGCATTGACAGTTAGGCAATATCCCTTTCATCTCGCGTTCTTTTCTTTGAGGACTCCGATGATTCACCTCCGTCCAATCCTCCTGCGATCACATTGATGACGCCCTTAGAGGTGGTAGTGTCATGTCGCCTAGGACTTCAAGATCTTGACTGGCGCCTCTCATCTCGGCCGTGATCTGTATCTCTGTTCCCGAGACCTGAGCCACGTCTTCTCGAAGGTAACAGACTCCTTACCCGGGATATGCCCTCATCAGGCTTCTAGACGAACTGTTTTAGTTTTCCTTGTCTAATTAACTTTTCGATGGCATCCTTAAGGTGGATACATTCATTGGTATAGTGCACGTGGTCCTTATTGTACGGGCACAATTTATCCTTGTTCTTTGATTGTGTGCGCAATAGGGGAGGTATGTCCTTGAGTTCTGAGTACATAATTTCCTTGTATACCCTCGAGGGGGCATCGTAAGGGGGGCGTAATTGGAATAATCTCACCTGGGTGACTTGCCACTCTGGTCATAAGTTTTCTCACTATCTCTAGACTTCCCATCATAAGCTGTTTTTCCTTTGTCTCTTTTATCTTGTTCTTGCTTCGTTGCTTGATTTTCAGCTTTATTATTTATGACCTATTCTTCGATTTGGATCTATTTTTCGGCCCGTTGTTTCAAATCTTCCATACTTTTCGTCTTTTCTCCTGCTAAGTCTTTCGCAAATCCTCGTGGCTTCAAGTCCTGTCTAAGGAAATATCACATCATGTTAGGTGCGACGTTACGTACCTCAAGAGACTCTGCGTTGAAGCGGATGATATAATCCCTTAAAGGCTCATCTAGTTTCTGCTTTATTCTTTCAAGGTGGTGCTTTGTTTTGAACTGCTGTTTACTACTTGTGAAGTTTGAGACAAATTTGTCTTTGAGAATTTTCCATCCCGAGATGGATCCAGCTGGTAACGATGAGAACCATCTTCGGGAAGCAGCCTTCATGGTTAATGGAAAGGCCCGACATATCACTAGTTCCTTTGCTCCCTAGAAGACCATTGTTTGCTAGAATATCTCAACATGATCTTGAGGGTCAGTCGTTTCGTCATACGGGTCAATCTGTACAGCAAATTTGAAGTTTGCTGGCATTTCGAAATTTATAATCGCAGGGACGAACGGGTTATGACATTCGTCGACCTGAGTTTCGTTCTCAACAACCCGCTCACCTTGATCTATCTCGTGAACCCGGGGTGGGAGGATAACAGGCTGAGCTGGCGGGATACACGGCCCCACCATGGAGCCTTGCTTATCAGCGTGTTGGTCATGTTTATCCCGATGTGTTTCTTGTTGCTGAGGGGCTTGTTGTCCCAAACCAAGGTTGATGAGAATTGTCTGGAATTCCTGTTGTTGTTTCTGCCATGCTTCCCGCTCCCTGTTCATTCTTTCGATCTCCCCAGCCTTCCTATTGACCATTTCTTTGAGGTCGTTCATCCCGTCCTCAATGGTTACCATCCTTTGTTTTGACATTGTTGGATCATCTATCTTGACTCCATCTGGTTGGTGTGGAGTTGGTCCATTGCCAGAAGGTTGTTCTTCTGGCAATTCTCCGCCACGAGCGGTGGTTCCCTTGGGTGTTTGGTTCTTCCTCCTTGTGCTCACCATCTAGCTACAATTGAATGATTCGTTAGTGTAATTTGTTACATGCTTTTACATAGAAATATCATTTTTCCTATGTATAGGAGTCAATAGATTTACTCTAGATCATCAACAAAATTAATCATACAGAGATAATCGGAAAAAACATGTAAACATGCTTGAACGAATCACGTAGCTAGCGAAAATGTTAAGAAAATTGAAATATGTTCAATTAAACGGTTAGAAACCACATTCTAACCGATTAACTGTCCAGAATTCACCTTATCAACCGATTGATAGTGATCAATTCAAGAAAGAGCTTCGATGTTTGATTTTGAAAGTCTTCTCCCTGCAAAAACCAGAAAACCAGAAAAGAGGATATAAGATGAGAGAATAGGAGAAGAAAACATTTCTTCCCCACAAATGGCTCCAATGATCCGTCATGCGCTTGGGCATGGCGACCATGACCTCCATTTTGGACTCTGGTACGACGGTTTTAGATCTCCGACCACTCACCTAGCGGTGAGGGTGGGTACCTGCAAGCATTCCGACGGTCAAGTCAGTAAGTTTCCATAGAGAGTATAGTTCGGATATTGAGTGAGTAAAAAGCGTGCCAAATGAAGAAAGGTTACAGGTATGTATAGAGATCATTATGCTACTAAAGTCAAACATGTCATTGTTGCGCCCCCGTGAATCACGGCGCTAGTTACGGATCAGTAACCAACCCCACGTGTGGGAGGAATGTCCGAGCACCGGTCACCCATGTCGTGGCTTACACGACATGTGGCCAACGGCCTATCCCACTCATGTGGGCCTGGTAGGTGCCTCTCTCGCGGGTTAGGTCCATAACAACATTTTTGGTCTGTTAATTCTTTAAGTCAATTCACTTTGGTCCCTTAAATTTTTTCGATTCGTTTTAGTCCCTTCACTTTTATTTTTGATTCAATTTGGTTCCTACCGTTACATCCGTCAAGGACGTTAACGGATAAAAACCATTTTTAAAGGGACCAAATTGAATTCAAAATAAAAGTTAAGGAACTAACGGATAAAAAAAGTTAAGGGACCAAACTGAATCGGCGCAAAGAGTTAAAAGGCCCAAAGTATTATTTTGTCATTTAAATATCTTTTTCGTCCCTGCAAAATTAGGGTAATTAACTTTTTGTTCCTATCACGTCAACAGTAACGGTCAACGTTGATTAATCTTAACAAAACGACAAAAAGTAAATGTCAGTGCAAAAGTTTGGACTTTTTATCAAAAAAAAATTATAATAACAAAAAGTAAATTACACGAAAAAAATATTTAAGTCGTTTTTTTATTTGGTTTTTTTTAGGGTCGAGTCAGATTACATAAGAATTTTCCAAATGACACTTTTTCTTTTCGGGCCGAATGATCATTTAAAGGCCACTTATATGTGCACCATAAGAAATAGTAGCTTGTCACTATTTTTTGTTATGAAATTATCTAAATACCCAAAGCTTGTCACTAGTTTTTGTTTTGAAATTATCGAAATACCCATAGTCATCATCACTCATAGTTTTAAATTTCCGAGGCCCTTTTCCAAAAACAATTTCTGAAGGCGTTTTTGGGTTTTTGGTAGGGGTCATTGCAAAAAAAAATTAATTTTTTTCAATTCGGAAGAGGCCTAAAATTTTTGTGATAGACTCTCTTTCAAGAATGTCATGTTTTGGTATCCATATAGTATAAAAAAAAAGTTGAAGGATTTGTACCACTCCACATGGGAACGACATCATCTATTTTCGGATAGTAGTGTTCAGAAATGTGTTTTCGGAAGCTGCTATCCGAAAAAACATGTGTGATTTGCTTTTTATTTTTACTATTTTAAGAATAGAAGGTGATATTGCCACTCCTAAAATTCTATTGTCACTCCTTTTGAAATATTTTTTTAATTTAAACTATATTTTTTAACCAATGAAATTAAAGCATTAATAACTAAATATTATTAAAATATTAAAAAAGGAGTGGCAATAGAGTTTTTGGAGTGGCAATATCAATTTCCTTTAAGAATTTAGGATGCTACTGTCCGAAAAAGGATGGTGTCATTCTCAAGTGAAGTAATGTCAATCCCTTCGCCCTAAAAAAGAGAATGGTGATGAGCTTAAAATAGGAATGATGCCCAATAAAAAATAGCCTCATTTAAAAGAGTGAAGAGATCTCCTAAGGATGTTTGGATCTTCTCTAACGTTAAACAGTCCAATAGTTAGATTGACAGATTTGAACATTTATTTTTTGTTCTTTTTCTTACTTGATCGGCATATAAAACTAAATTAACAATTTTAATGTTGTTTAAGCCAGGTGTTGGATCGTCCCGTACTCGAGGGGATTCAAATCCCTCCCAAAGACCAACCACTTTGCTTTCCTTATGCTAGCAAGTGTCAAACAAAATCTTGCATATTGTTATATAAAAAATAATAAAATCTTGCATATTGTATTGGAAATAAGGAAAGAAACAAAAAAAGAGATAAGTCAGGATCTAAGGTCCAAAGCATTTGAATTCTAAGCTTGAAACCTTTTTTCCCCTCTGAACGAGAAAGCAAAATTCTTTGAAATTGGCTCTACACGTTTGTTATTATTAACCTGAATGAAAGAAAAAGAAACATTGAAAAAGACAAGAAATTCTTTCACATGCAAACAATATGGTTGGTAATTGATACATTAATCACAATGACTATTATGAGTCCAATTGTTTGGATACTAGTGAACCAAACATCTATCAATAGAGGAAACACAAAAGGTGGAATTCTTTCTGAATTTTGTAGAAGATCGCTTCAAAAAAATATTGTAAAACTAGTAATGAAAATATATTAGTTTCTCAGTTAACCACAATCGCTATATCATCGGTGAGTATCAAAATCAAAAGATTAATTAGTTATAACTAGTTTGAGCATCCAACACGTTGGTCAGATGATTTATGTGACCTGATTTGAGTAGCAGGTCCTCGGTTCAAACTCTTGTGGACGCATTTTAGCCAACACTTGGCATGCATTTCTAGAGTCACATACTCCCAACACTCCCCCTCAAGTCCAACTGGTTTTTTTTAGCCTAGTTGTGACTTGCCTTTTTTTAATTAATGGGCCTTTTTGTTTTTCAAGTTATGGGCATCTGTCTCAAGTCTTTTTTTTGCCTGGACTTTGTGCTCCTTTTTTTCTTGAATTTTTTTTTTATTTCTCCCTATGTTTTTTTTTTTCGAATAGGCTCTGATATCATGTTACAATTTGGGTTTGGGCCTAACTCAATCCTAAAAGCTAGCTCACAAGGAGAGGGTTGCCTAGGGACTTATAAAAGCTATTATAGTTCTTATCTTAGACAATGTGAGACTTTTTCCCTCAACACTCCCCTCAAGTCCAACTGTTTTTTTTTTTAACCTAGTTGTGACTTGTTTTTTTTTTTCAATGGGCCATATTTTTTTCAAGTTATGGGCATCTGTCTCAGGTCTCTCTTTTTTTTTTCTTGGACTTTGTGCTCCTTTTTTTCTTGAATTTTTATCTTGCCCTATTTTTTTGGATAAGCTCTGATACCATATTAGAAAATGACATAGGCCTAGCTCTCCTCAAAAGCTAGCTCAGAGGATGAGTTAGGCCTATGTTACTTTCTAAGATGGTATCAGAGCCTATCCTAGATCCGTTTGTTGGGCCCCCCGTGTTATTGGGTGTTTGTTAGTCCCGTATTGTTGGGCCACCCGTTTGTTTGTCCACCCGTGTTTGTCCACGCTCCAGCTGTATAGTGCTGGGCGTGAGGGGGCGTGTTAGAAGTCCCACATCGGCCTATGAGCCAACTTTTGAGGAGAATTAGGCCTATGTTATTTTCTAAGACATACACCAAACATCAAACACTTGACATAAATCTCTTAATTCACATATTTTATACATTTAAACAACTCATGAATATAAACTTATTCAATAAAATAAAAACTAAATTCCACTATACATGCAAATTTAAAATCCAATTAAGGCACACCAAAACAAAAACAATAAATAAAGAAATAAAGAACAAGAGATTACAACTATGTAACCTTAGTTGCATATTATAAATATAACTAAGAAACTAATAAAGAGAATCTAACCTTCCATTAATTGGAAGGAAGAAATAAAAAAGAAAGCCTGGAACAACAGAGGAAGGAGTATGAGTGATGATGGTGAAGAAAATAAAGAAGACAAAGAAGAAATAAAGAAGATGGATGCTGCTGGCGTAGGTGAAGAAAGAAAAAGAAGGAAAAAAAATTAATTATCATTTTAGTTGTTAACATTTTTATTTTTAGTCATTCATTTATAAGAATGATCAATTTAGTTTCTGATTTTTATTTTCATTCATTTTAGTTCCTAACTTATAAGAATGTTTATTTTAGTAGTTGACTTTCACTCAAATCGATCTTTTTAGTCTTTGGTTTTCACTCTAATAGGTTATTTTAATCCTTTGGTTTAGAGATTAAAATGAGTAAATGGCCGATAAGAGCGACAATTAAGGACTAAAATAACTAATAATAGTGAAAGTCGGAGACTAAAATGATTGATAGGAGTGAAAATCAAGAACTAAGACATCATATCCTCACAATATCATAAACCAAAATAATAAATAAGAGTGAAAGTCAATAACTAAAACATTCTATTTTAACAAAGTTACTGACCAAAATACTAGTTAATTAAAAATTATGGAGGCATGAATGAATGAAGAGGAAAATGAAGGTATATATATGGTGGAGAGGGAATATTATGGCTGGTACTTCTTTTTCTTTTTTTCCTAACCTAGTAGTAAATTAAACCTAATAAATGGCTTTCAGTAATACAATTTTGGCCCAATAAAAATAAAAATAGCTCTTGAGGTGGTCCAATTAACAATACTCACTTGAAGTATAATATTTTTAGAGCCGATTATATTCTTTTGCTCAATTACAACCAGAAAATAATAATAAGTTTAAGGCCAAATGCAACTTCTGGTCTTATATCTTTTATGTGTATTTTATTTTGGTTTTATATCTTTTTTGGTTATATTTTGATCTTGTATATTTTATAAACGTTTCATTTTGGTCTTATCCGCCAACTCCGTCACACCCGTTAATAGATTTGACCTGAAAAGAACAAAGTCAAATTACGACATTTATCTTTAAACCCAAGAAAATCATAACATACACGTAAGCCCTAATAAGAACGGAGTCAAATTACCTTGTAACGGGGTGACAGAATTGACTGATGAGACCAAAATAAAACCAGAGATACAAGACCAAAATGTAATCCAAAAAAAATATAAGACCGAAATAGAATACACATAATAGATACATGACCAAAAAGTGCATTTAACATTTAACCTAAGTTTAATTAGGATAGTTAAATTCAATTTAACACAACTTTAAAATAATAGTTTAATAAAGTCCAATTTAACACACACATATTAAATAGAGTCAATTAGGCATCACCATTAAGTAATATGAGTCAAATAAGTTTAGAAAGCATGGATAAAATATAGGGTCTTGTTAAACAATGCTTTTAGGATACTTGTTAAGATTATTAAAAAAAAATTAATTGTAATAAGTACACATTATTCTATCAATTAAAAATACACAAAATTATATTGTTCAACAACTTTTTATTATATTTAACTTCTTATTAAAAATTATGATAAATACATTAATTTGCATTTGCCTAAAATATAACTCATGAAATCAGCTAAAAAAACACTTCGGACCACATAATTAAGTAGGAGCAAATAAATACTTATAAAACGATATAACTTTCCTTTGGAGAATGAGCCCTTTAATTTTGTTTCTCCTTTGTCAATTATTTTTTGTATTTTTATTTATCTGTCTATTTTAATTTATGTATATTAAAAAAATATAATTATTAGTCTTATTTTTATCTGAATATATTTTGCTCCATTGCCATAAATCAATATAATGAAATTAAGGTTTAGAATTGGGATTTATATAATAAAATTAGGTTGAGGTTATGGACTGAAAATAGGAGAGAAGAGTCAAAAGTGGTGGTGGCAGAAGAAGAGAAAGGGTAGAGGAAGAAGAAGAAGGTTTAAGGGTTAAAAACAAAATTTACTAAATTTACGAGGACTAAACAATTTATTTAAAAATGTTAGTCATATTAACAATTAATAACTCAATTTAATAATCGGTACTAAAAACAAATATTTTAATTAATTTGGATTTAAAAACTTTTTTTTTTGTGCTGGAACAAAAAAATGAGTATTTTACAAGGAAAAAAACCTTATTTAAGCCATTATTTAAATAATGTACATTTTTTAATCTCTATTCCTTTTTATTTATCTTTTAATGTTAATGTACATTTATTAAGAAGGCTTATTAATGTTCTTGTTATTAAAAAAATTAAGTGATAATTCTCCATTATATCCTTATTGGAACTTGAAAATCATTAATTATTTACTATTTGATGAGTGACAAAATAATAAATTAAACGCAAAATGACATTTTTGGTCCCTTAACTCTTGTGTCAATTCACTTTGGTTTCTTAATTTTTTTTTTATCTATTTTGGTCCCTTAACTTTTATTTTGAATTCAATTTGGTCTCTACCATCAGGTTCGTCAAGGACGTTAACGGATCTGTCATAACGCCGTGAATAGTTATCTATGTGGATAAAGAAAAAAAATGACGTGAATAATATTATGGATGTGTAATAAGAAAACGGACCGTTTAGGAATGGATTACCTGGAAAATCTCTTAAGAGGATGAAGGCTAGGTGGAACTCCAAAAGGCAAGAGGAATGATAATCATTTTTGTTGGAAAATGAGGTTTGAGGAATGAATTATGGGATTAATTTCTCGACAGAATTAGATAAACCTATAACTCTCGCTACACAACTTCAAATTCAGTGGTTCAAAAACGAGGTGAAAGCTCACGTTTTGAATTACAGATTTGGCACAAGAATAACTCAAAAAGGATGCATAAAACTGGTAATATATCCACGAGTTATTTTGGGCAGAATTGCTTAAAAAAAGGTTTGAATAAAGATGAAAATGGATGAATTCTTAGGGCTGTTTGAGCACGAAAATTCTGGGTCAAAAGGAGGTGTTCTTGCTCTTTTTTTATGATTTATGATAAGGAATGGAAGGGAAACAAGTGGAATCACACCACTTATAGAAGGCTAAACACACAAAGGGGGTGCAAATCGTTTGATAAGCCAAGATGAATTCTTGAATCACTCAAGAATCAAAAAGGAGAATCACTCTCACAAATTGTATTTGATCACCAAACTTAGGTTGTTTTCAATGATAAAATGGCGCCCCTTTTATAGCTAAGGTGGCCGCCACAAAACTCTACAAAATCCATTAGTGCTCATTAATTATTTCCACTTACTAGTGTTCCACTAAGACTAGCTAATGCTCCACTAGTGCTCTACTAATATTTCCACTAAGTGGTGCACATGACTATGATGTCATCCTAATGACATCATCTTATTGTCACCATATTTAGGCCTTATTACAACTTAAACAAAAACTAGAAATTAGCCCATTAGTTAATCAATCCAAGGCACAATTTAGACAGCCAACTTACATCAAATTGGGCCTTATTTTAAGTTAGATTAAATTAAAATACTAAAGCTAAAGTACCCCCTTAGGATTATATCAATGTGTGATGTGGAAAATCTAAATGCTGGGGTTTTTGAACGTTGGGGTTTTTGAAATACCCAAATCCTCATCTCTAGGGTTCATAAAATCTCCCAATTCCTCTAAAATCTTTTTCCACCATCTAACCTCCTAGAAGGAAATTTTCTCTCTAAAGCATCTATCCCCTGATATCGCCTTCTTCTTTTGGTATAGCGGCAATGGAATCTAAGTCTTCATCCATGGGTTTAAGCCAAGGCCAAGGATCGATTTTGTTTTGCGGATGTGGGGATAGGGTTCTGTGTAGAACATGTGTAAGAAATTCTAGGGTTGCAGAAATTACAAGGTGATTTTATTTATAAATTATGGGTTTATCTTCTTTGTTGCACTTTGTTTTGCTACGAATAGAGATGTCTCTGTTTTGCACCCTATCTCTGTTTTGCACTATTTCTTTCTGGTGTTTATATCTTTCTGATTCATGGTTTTAGATTTAATTATGTGAACCATTTCAGGAGGCTAATTTGGAGTTTTTTATTTGGTGTGAAGATCTACAAGTGGAAGTTGTTCAAGAGCTTCTCATGCAAAGACAAAGGATGAGGATTTGGACACTGAATAAGTTAGTTAAGCAAGCTAGGAGGAAGATGACGATTCTAAGCTTTGTTTTGTTAGCTAGCTTTGGTTGCTGGTTGTGTTTCTGTTTGCAGAACTACTCATGTAATAGCTATTAATGTTAGGAAGGTTGTAACGAAGCTTATTATCATCGGATGGATTGAAATGGAATGTTTCTAAAGAAGTTAAGATTTTTTCATTTCTTGTAATGATGTAATTGAATCTGCCCTGTAATGATAATATGGAATGTTTCTAAAGAAGTTAATATTTGTTCATTTCCTATAATGATAATATTAAATCTACTCTGTAATGATAATATGAAATGATAATACTGAATCTGCCCATTTAAAGGGAATCCAAGTAATGAAATTAGTTCAACAAAACATAAAACTAAAGGAAACAAATTACTTCAACAAAGCATGATTACATTACACTGTTGTTATCAAATTAGTTCAACAAAACAGAACAAAAATAAGATTAAAAGGAAACTAATCCAAGCACTTAATTCATGCCTAAACTATAAAGGGCAGAACACAAAACAAGCCAAAAAATTGTGCCTAACCACATCCAAAACATAAAGGGCAGATTACAAAACAAGCTAAAAATTATGCTCAACCACATCCAAATCATAAAGGGCAGGTTACAAAAGATTCCAAACTGATTCTAATTTTTTTGTTTTTCTCTCCTAATGGGAATCTTCTTCCTAGTAATTGCTGCTGCTTGTGTTGGCAGCACTAATGGTCCACTAGTAATGGTAGAAGATTGTGTCCCTTGTTCAGTTGCTGCTTGTGATGTTGCTTGTTGAGATGCTTCTCCTGGCTGTGTTGTTTACTGAGATGTTGCTGCTTCTGGTGCTACCTCTGGTGGTAAGATATTTGATGTATCAAACTCATCAATATCATAAGGTTCCTCATTTGTAATCCCTTCCTCTTCTTGGTGCAAATCTACATCCTCATGCATATCTCCTTGTTGATCACTTCATGTTGCATATTTTCCTCCTCTTGCACTTCAACCCTTTGTTTTTTCTCTTCCTTTTATTGACTTCTCCCTTCTTCCTTTTCCTTTTGTCTTTCTCTACCACAACTTGTTCGTTAGCTGCCTCCTCCTCTACCACTTCTTCTTCTACTACTACATTGTGTTCAGCATCTACATTTGTATCCTCCTTAATCACCACTTCTAGCTCAACAACTTCAACAACAACATCATCATCTGTCTCCTCCTCAATAACCACTTCTAGCTCAACAACTACCACATCATCATCATCTGTATCATCAGCAAACACATGTTGTGAAATTCCAAACTCCATACAATTCCACCTGACCAAAACACTTGGCCAAATTAACCATTTCCATAGCACCATTGCCATCCATTAGCTCCTTAAACTCATCAAATTGACCTTTAGTCTTGTACCATAATGTCATCACTGATGTATTGTACCTAAACTCATCCCAAATTGCGTGCAAAAAATCGATGTAGCTCCATTTCTCTTCTTCCATTATCCACTCAGTGCATAACCCATCTAAATATTTCCATTTTGATTGGTCTCTGTCAAACTTGCCTACAAAAATCACTTCCACAAAAAAATGCCCCATTCTAAAACACGATAAAACAGACAAAAAACAATAACAATCAGACAAATATAGCAAGCACATGAAAAACCCAAAATGACCCCCATCACATAAGCTTTTCAAACAAAAACCATTGTCTGAGAGAGAGGATAGAAAAGACAAAACCCACACATGTAGTATCACACCATTTCTGAATAAACAACCAACACATGCATCACACCATTTCTGAATAAAAAAGACACGCCCTATGGCTCACATCACCGTAACGAAATGCAACAACAAACACTATTGTAACGCAAACAAAAAAGAAGCCAAACACTATACCTAGCTTTTGCTTGATTTTGAGTTCATCTCCTTCGATTACTCAAATCCCTTCCCAATTTTACTTGAATCTCTGATTCAAGTACAAATCTAGCCAAGCAGGCACATATTTCCTAGGTTAAAATGCTTTTACTTCTCTTTCACGCTTTTGTCTTCGGTTCAACTTTGAATCTCCACTTTAATCCCCAAACGATGTCGTTTAGACTAACCACACCACCTCCATCATGTTATGACAGCGTTAAAGCCACGTAGGAGCCATGTAGGACTGATCCGTTAACATCCTTGACGGATCTAACGATAAGAATCAAATTGAATTCAAAATAAAATTTAAGTGACCAAAATGGATAAAAAAATTAAGGGACCAAAGTAAATTGGCACAAAGAGTTAAGGGATCAAAAATGTCATTTTGCCTAAATTAAAAGGAATATAATAAAAAAGAGCTATAAATATTCTCTTCAATTCCTAAAGAGATAAATAATTTTTTTGGCCAAAATGATAAATTGGTCCTGTAACTTATTTTTGTGTTCCGATTTGGTCCTGTAACTATTAAACGTTCCAACTTAGTTATATAACTTATTTTTCTATTTCAATTTAGTCCAATAACTATTAAACGTTTCAATTTGGTCCTATAACTTTTTTTTTTGTTTTGATTTGGTCCTGTAACTTTTTATTTCTATTTCGATTAGGTCTGGACGGAAATTATGAATTTGTTGGATGAAAAATAAGTTACATGATGAAATCGAAATAGAAAAATATGTCCTAGAACCAAGTTGAAACGTTAAATATTTACATGACCAAATTGAAACAAAAATATAAGTTACAAGACCAAACTATTAATTTCACTTTTTTTTTAAAAAAAATACGAAAATAGATAAAGAGGGAGTATTAAAATGCTGCTTTTGACTTCATCAAAATTTTAAATTCACTAAATAAAGTGTCCTCCATGACACTTATCAATATTAAATAACCTTTAGAATTTATAATTTTAATTCAACAAGGAAATCTTAAAAAAAAAAATTAGTATAACAACAAGTAACAAATATTCTTGTAATATTCCTTAAAAATGCAAATATTCGTCCACCGAAAAAATAAAAAGCAAAAATATTTTTTGTTAGAGAGAACAAAAATTTCTTTTAATATAATTTATTCTATTTTCTCACCTAACACTTACCAACACACTTGCATATATATTATATGCATATCCCACACTGCCACACCCAACTCCATCCTCTGTTTAGAGTGAAGTGGGAAGAACGCAGACACTGATTCAATTCACCTACCCTTCTCTTCTCTCTTGCGTTCTCCGCCGTCCCACTTTCACTCTTTTCTATCTGATTCCCCTTTTCTGATTTTCCTCGATTCCTCTCCCCTGAAATCAACGACCCTTTTCCGAATCCATCATCTCTATTCCTGTTTTAAGCCATAAATTTTGATACAAACAGAGAAAAACCGTTTATCACAACGTTCTGATTGATGGGTAGGAAGGGAATTCAGCTAATCAACGGAAAAAGGAGCGATTTTTTCTCCGTTCCCAATCTGGGTTCTAAATGGGGTACCCTTAACCAGGAAGGGTATTACCCTTCTGGGGGTTTATTCGCGAGCGTGGGTCAAATGGGAATGGGGTTCGGTGTTCAACAACCGAACAACCCTTCTGAAGACAAGATGAGGATTCACGAGTTGTATTTCAAGGTTGTGGAATCAGAAGAGGGGAAAATGAAGATTCTTGGGGTTCCTGATGAGGAGGAGGAAGAAGAAGAGAAGGTGGTTAAGGGGAAGAACAAGGGTGCCCTTAAAAAGATGAAGATTAAGGTGAAGAACCCTTCGATGAGAAGGTTGATTAGCGGGGCTTTCGCCGGGGCGGTTTCGAGAACCACTGTGGCGCCATTAGAGACTATAAGGACACATTTGATGGTTGGAAGTAGTGGACACTCTACTGGTGAGGTTTTCAATAATATCATGAAGAATGAAGGGTGGAAGGGCTTGTTTAGGGGTAATTTTGTTAATATTATAAGGGTTGCACCTAGCAAGGCCATTGAGGTAATTATATACTTGTTTTCTGTTATGTGTTCATCATTTTGAATCTTTGAATTTCATAGTTTCTGTTTTCCTAATGATTCTGTGTTGGTTGATTTGTTTGCTTCAATTTAGTTTCTCTCTGGGTGTTAATTTTGGTGATTTGTTTGATTTATTGGATGATAATTGGTTTTTTTGTGTGTTTCATTGTATGTCAAGGGACTTGATACTATTGTCTGGATTGTTGTTAGGAGGGCAACTTCAAATTCCAATTTATAGAAAATTCGTTTCGAGAGATTATTAAGTTTATACTTAATCGCCGTGGCGGATGAGGCTGTGAATTCGGGATTTCTTTCAAATTGAATTTGTATCTAGAGACGAGAATCTACCACGTCGGGAATATCTTGTCTAGTATGTAGGTAGTTGTAGTTTATACAATTTCTTTTCATGATATGTGTGTAGCAGTTTCGGGTATATCTTATTTGCCTCGCGGCCGAAATTTGTTTAAGTTTCTGTTTTGTTAGTTACATCTCCCTGAGTATTTCTTGAATCTCACACCTGTTTTAAGTGTTTGATTTCTTTTCGCTTTTTTTGGTGCTATAATTTCGTTTCGACGGTTTATAGAAGTGACCCTACATGTGCAACTTGACCCTGTTGAAATGCATGCTCTTTGAACCATAAGTAGCAGAATATTTTGCCTGTTAACTTGTGAATTCTTTTCCCTCTCAAATAGTTTGTTTTCTTTGTTGGTGTCATTTTGCAAGGTTACCTTTTCGTTCAGGAAATCCGTTAAGATGTTTGAACAGTTTTATAACGGACGAAGCTATTATTGCTTTTTCGTGGCCATCGCTTTTGGTGGCGGTTATTTTGCCTCTTCTGTAACGTTTTCCTTCAGGACAAGTCACTCTTCTCCGAGTTAACGTAGCGTGATGAACATCCTTAATTTGATGTATTGATAGAAGTATAAAACACTAACGCACACACATGATAAGTAATTGTCCTTGTTCTCGCATCGAAGAAAGTATTTATTGTTTTCTGACATTAAAAAAAACTCAAAATCTCATTCGAAATTTCTAACCTCCTAGATGTAAAAAGTTTCACATGCTTGGCTTGCAACTTGCATTTCATACTCTGATCCCATTTTATGCAAAAATGATAAAGTCAAGGATTTTTGTCCTTTTTAACATTTTGTTTGAAATTCACACTTAAATTTCCTAACAAAAGTTAGTTATATTCAGAAAGTGATCATTAGGTAGTTTTTTTTTTATGCATCTGAATAAATTTCACTTGTTTCTGCAGCTATTTGCTTATGATACTGTTAACAAGAACCTCTCATCAAAGACTGGGGAACAGCCTAAACTCCCTATTCCTCCATCGTTGATCGCAGGTGCTTGTGCCGGAGTAAGCTCAACCATATGCACATACCCTCTCGAGTTAGTCAAGACTCGATTAACGATCCAGGTACGTCCATCTAAAAACAAACATCCGCGTGGTTTTCCATATTTATCCCTTAGCATCCTACCAAAAAACTAAGGGTTAGAAATAGATTATTCCCCTGAACTATACGTCATGTGCAATTTGATGCTGATACTTTGGCAGTTACTATAATTCCATATGAAGTGTTAAAAATTGGACCGAACAGGAAGATTTCATGTGCCAGTTTAAAACAGGCGCGTGCATTTCACTTTCTATTTCCGTTGAAATTTTAACGGTTTGTGCACATTATAACAACCTTTTCGCACGGTTTTTAAGTATCAACATTTTCTTTTATGTTTAAATATCAGCATCAAACCACAAAAACTCAAGTGTGATTGATGATTTTGCAGAGAGGAGTTTATAAAGGTCTACTCGATGCATTCGTGAAAATAATTCGAGAAGAAGGCGCGGGAGAACTTTACAGGGGCCTAGCTCCGAGTCTCATCGGAGTGATTCCATATTCCGCCACCAACTACTTCGCCTACGACACACTAAGGAAAGCATACAGGAAAGTCTTCAAACAAGAGAAGATTGGCAACATAGAGACCCTCTTGATAGGATCACTAGCCGGTGCCATTTCGAGCAGTGCTACTTTTCCGCTCGAAGTGGCACGCAAGCACATGCAAGTGGGATCCCTAAGTGGAAGGCAAGTTTACAAAAATGTGATTCATGCACTTGCTAGCATTCTTGAACAAGAAGGGATTCAGGGTTTATATAGAGGATTGGGACCTAGTTGCATGAAGTTGGTTCCAGCAGCAGGTATCTCTTTCATGTGCTATGAAGCTTGCAAGAGGATTTTGGTAGAGAATGATGATGATGATGAAGAATAGGTTAAATCTTCACCATTTTTGGGGGCAGTGAGGTTGAATCGGTGGCTTTTTTTTTTTTTTGGCATTGTTAGTTAAATTATTATTTTAGATTTCTTAACTTTTTTTACTTGAATTTTTTTATCCGCTGATAACTTTTATTAGAAGTGATAGAAGAATGGAATAAATGGTATTGCTTCATTGAGTCTTGCCTTTCTTTTGGCTTAACTACTCATTGTAAAAAAGAGTAAAAAGACCATTATTGTTCTTATAGTCCAATACAACGAATCTGAATTTGCTGCTGTTACCGCAGGATATTGTTTCGAATCTAATGACGGTAAAAACAACTTGCTTTTTATTTTTATCAATTTTTCTTTAGAGTAATAAAAATAAAAAGTTAAGATTGAGACATGTTACTACAGCAGGTGTTCTTACAACACCAAATTTCAAGTTCAAATTAATGCAACCGTTTTTTAATAAAGTTCTAAATTTTGAATATATAATAAACTCTGATGTGACCAGAAACACCAATGCACATGTCATTTTATTTTATTTTTGATTAATAATGCACATGTTATTTTGGTTGTTATATCTATTGAAATTGTATAACAAATTCCTACTCTTATGACACTTGTCAATTCATGCAAGTTTTCAATGGGAAGCTATGACTAACCAACATTTATTTTTTAGGTCAATTATGTGCAACAAACGTTTTTTTTTCTCAAAAACTATGTACTATTTTTTTTGGTCAACAATAACTATGTCCAACTAACTTGAAAACAACAAATGGCAGCTAGAAAAACTGAATATTCCACTCCAAAATGTATTGTTCTTGACTTATTGTTATTGTTATTACAAAGTTAAAAGAAGGAATCAATGAGTTAAAATCCAAACAAAACACTGGATCTCTTGACTCTGCTCATCAAAAACATAATCAAAGCCTTAATTGATGGTATAAAATGAAGAATTCTTCGATACTCTTGGAGGAAGAATACATTTCGAGTATTTCGGGTGTGTTTGGTAGAATGAGATTATAGTTTTATGGGGAGATTATAGCTTTTTAAAAGCTTGTGAAGTTGTTTAATTATTACAAGATTAAAGTTTTGGACTATGAGAATTTAGCTTTTATAACTAATTTTTGGAAAGCTATTTGAAATAGCTTTTGGCTTTCAAAAATTGGCTGTCAATAATTCACTTACGAAATTACCCTTGTTAATTTTTGTAAATGACAAATTATTCACTACTACTTACTCACATGTGTTCTATTTCAGCTTTTAATACTAATATTATATTAATATAATATTTTTGTTTTTTTTTTTTTGTCATTTAACATAGTTCAGTTAATTATACAATTTTTTTTTTAATTAAGTTTGTTATTATCTTTTAATTTGCTATTATCACTAGATTTGTTATTATCATGAGGAACCACTGTTTTTATTAATACATTTTTTTAATTACTAATTAAATAACCAAATATTATTTTCTCTTAATAATTCAAAATAACGGATGTCACATTCACCTTTGGCAATAATTGGAGTTGTTCAATTCCTTCCATAGTCCTTTCAAGTGAGTGTAATATTGAGTGATTAATTGATCTCATTGCCTATATTAATATATCTACTATTGAAATTTTGTAATCTTAAAAGGATCTCCTTGTTAATACCTATTCTTTAGATATTTCTATATATCAATTGTTGTATCCATCAAAAGAATGCTGATTAGAATTTCTTGATCAAGGGAATGCAAAATCCAAGAACAGGCAGTAGTGTTGCATTCGCCATACTGTGGATCACATTTGTTTAGTGGACGAACAGAACCATCAATGAAGCCAATTTTATTTTTAATAGGCAACGCCATTGTTACGGCTCTTGACCAAGCATGGTAATTATTTTCTTTGAGAGTAACAAGTATGAAAAGGCTACCAAGATGTTTGTTGGGATGTAGATACGAAGGATCGGACATGTCAATCAGTGAAGAAATAGAGTTTTGGGTAACGATCATGGTTTCTGAATTCGCCATGATAAAAGGAAGATTTGTAGAAAGAAAGAAAAAACTATAAGAGAAGAAAGTAAATAAAGGTCAGAGATCCACAACAAAAACTCCTTGGATAGGAGCTATGGTACTATAAGAGAATTCACACTTCATAAAGTCTAGGCAGAAGAAACACATTATCTTCTATGTACAAGATAGAACTCAATTTGATCCATAAGGAGCAAAAGAAGAAAAGAAAAAGAAAAACTTGTATCAGAAAGTGAATTGATAATTGTTTAAAGAAGAGAGACTTAGAGTTTTATATACATGACTAAGTTCATGTCTTATATTGCAACTAACTAACCTACTTCAGGAAGAAGGTAACTAAAATAACTGTCTTATTTAACTAAAAATAGATAAAACAATGGTTGACTAAACTTCTCTATCCTCAAGTGTCCTTATCATCCAATAGCTGAGCAGCTTTTGATCTTTGTGGATCTTCTAATACATCTGAGCATGAAAAAGTTTGAAAATTTGTGACTTGGATATTTTTTTTCCACCTAAGTAGTCAGAATGTTTTTTTCACTAAAGGGCACTGATTTTGGCACAAAGGATAACAATCAAATTAAAGTTAACAAAATTGTTTTTAAATGTAAATGGGGGGTTGGTCCAAATGCTATGTGCTTAGGCTTATGACTTCAAGGTTATGGGTTCGAATCTCATCTCGTTGAATTTAGTTCCCGTTGCTAAGCGATCAGTAATTCCACTTTAAATCCTTGCTGAGGTTGGTGATATGTCCTGGCCTTATATGGGATAGGCCTACTCCTTAACTAAAAATTTGTGTATCAAAAAAAATGTTTTCAAATGTTTAAGAGATGGTGATTCAATACATATCTTCCTCATCGTCACAATCTCTTATTATATAATATATTTGTTAGATCTTAATTAACTATGTTTTAAATAGGCTAATAATTAAACATATCATCAATGATCCTGACTAATGGACTTGATGTTTGAAATTGACTAAATGATATACTAACCTAAAATTTAATTTAATTGTGAATTTTATTTGATTTATTGCTGTGATTAATTGCATAAGCCATTGTTACATGAATGGAGGATCATATTATTATTAATCCATCTGTTCAAATATAATAGGAAGTATGTCGGATCCGCATGTTGTTGCAACTAGCTGTTGTAACACCTTAATTTTAAGATTATTTTTTTTTAGAGTACTTAGTGGAAATACATTACTCTATTTAGCTACCGGTATGTTTCTTTTATGGACATCCTTATAAATATATACATACATCTATAATTGTACATATTTGCCCTTAAGGATCTTAGTTTCAAAATATAAGTTTAGTTAATAGAATAATCCGTCCGACTCAAATAATCAAGTGGGATATATAAAATAAAAGGAAATGACTACTTAGTTTGTCACTAAATAACTATATAGACAACGTCATCACACCACTAGCCCAGCACTAAACCACCTTGGACCTGGGCAAAAAAAGTACCAAGGTAAAAAAAAGAATAAAAGGGCAAGAGTTCACAAGGCCAACATCAAATAGGGCCAGTAGTTTTAGGGCTAACTCTCAGTTTAGTGTTTTCAAAAAGTATATGTTGTTGTAAAAAAATGTACTCCTCCATTTTTTTTTACGCATGATATCATCATTACCAGCAAATATACTAATTCATAAAGTAATTGACCATTGTTTTCAAAAAATAAAAAATAAAGCAATTGAACAATTGGTAGTAACTTCTATGCCTTTCTCTTTATCTTCCAACTTTCTCAACCAATAATAATAATAATAATAAGGTTTAATTAACTATTTAGTCGCTATACGTATTCCTCTTTTTCATTTTAGTCCCTATACAAAAATAAAAAGTTCCTTTAGTCCCTATACTTTTATCCAAGTTGTCATATTTCCGTTGCCGAAAAAACCATTGGGAACAAACTAGCTTCCGATTCCAGTCAAAGTGGAATGAAGTGCCTATCCATTTAAGAGACTAATGATGTTAATCTTCAAACAGAATACATGGACGCCTATCCGAAAAAAAAAATACATATATAGGAATTAAAAGAAACATTTTTGTTTGTATAGGAATTTAAAAAAAAAGGGACATTTATGTTATTTTTTTTCCTTTTAGTTTGGTCCTTTAAAAAAAATTCCTTTCAAATTGGTCCTAGATATTTTTTATCGTGCCAATTTTGTCCTAATCTGCGGATAAATAAAAAATGATCCTATCCAATACACATAACCTAATAAAATTTATCATGTAAACAATAATTGCATGAAGGCATACTGCCAATTGCTAGTCAAAGTAAGTATGGATTTAAAATACACAACTTAAATTTTAGAAAGAAAAAATGAAGATAAAAAAATAGTGTTGCTTTTGTTTTAGATTCTAATAAATTAATATCCAAGAAATAATATTAAAAAAGTTGATATTCGAAAGGTAATTAATGTTTAAAATAATATATACTATCTTAATAATTAGTTTGTTATTAAAGAGAAATCATTAAAGAAAAATAGTGTTGCTACGTGTATTTCTTTTTATAAAAAAAAAATTAACGTCAAGTTCGAAATTTAAAGGGTCAAGATTCAATAGTAATTAATAAAAAAATTGTTTCAACTTTTTTCCCATAATCCCATATTTTACACAATACGCAGGGTTATAGGGCCAACATTTGATTAACCTACACTGGCCAGTTAACTCAAGGTTGAGTTTGTCAGGGTCAATTTTTTTGTTTTGTTAAATAATAGTAGGGCTGGGCTGGTTGAAAGTGGGACTGGGCTAGGCTGGCCCCAGGGTTAGAGCCCAGTTTGACAGCTCTAATTGAGGGTATGATAGTTCCTTAGTCTAAAATTTTTAGTAAACGGGATTTCTAGGCTGCAAGGACACTTTCGCTGCAGCGAAACAGGCTCGGAATTTACCCTTTTTCCTAGAGCATTTTCACTGTAATGAAATGAATTTCGCTATAGCGAAAATGCCATTTTCGGTGCAATGAGTCAATTTCGTTGTAGCAAAATGCATTTTGTTGCAGTGAAAATGTCGCGATTCAAAAACCCAATTCCCCTGTTTTTGCCATTTTCACCAACTTCATTTCATGTATTTTGGGACCATCAAACCACTTCTAACAACACCCATTAACTAGAATTACAACACCAAAATGTTCATGAATGACCTTTTCAATCAATTTCATCAAAATTCACAATTCATTTTTTCCATGATCAAGAGACATCCATACCAACAAGGCACTCTTAACCAAATAAGAAAACATTCTCAAGGCCATTAGCCAACATGCATTCAAATCCACTACCTAAGCAAGAAATTAATATGAAATCACAAAGCATCGCATACATGCAACAATAGAAGCACTAGCAAGCTCAACTTTACAAAACACAATACCATTCACCCAAATTTCACAATCAACCCTAATATCATATAATCTAACCAAATCAAGTTTCAATGTCCAAACCACATACATGTTTTTACTTCTAATCACCCTAATTTGGGGTTTTTAGTAGGTTACCTTTGATTTGTGCTCCAAAGCACAATTTTCCCTTCTACAAAGAATCTGCAGTAATTAATTAGCATTTATTATGAAAGATAATCAGTAGCATATCAATTATTATCTAGCTTAGACACTTTCTTAATTGAGGACTTTGAAGGCCCTACTATGTATAAATAGCATAGAGACTCTCAATTGTAATCATGATCACAATAAAAACCACTTCCCGAGCCCAAGAGTTGTGAGTGAACATATACATACATACATATATACATATATATATATATATATGTGTGTGTGTGTGTGGAGAGGGATCAACTTACACTAGTGTAAGTTGACACCAACTCTTACATCACAAATAACTCATTAATTAATATTTTTCATACAAAACCGACCGATAGATTAAAATTTCTTAGTATATAGATCATATCTATAAAGTTTCACGTCGATCCGAAATCGTTTAGTACTCTATTAAGGTGCTAAAAAATTAACGTAACATACAGTTTCATAAAACATAAGAAAATATCAATCATTTGATGAAGTACTAAACAATTTTGGATCAATATAAAAATTTGTAGATATGATCTATATATTAAGAACTTTTAATCTATCGGATTCAAGCAAAACATTCTGATAACGTATCAAATATTTTCAAATTGTATGAATTTTTGCATAATTGATCTACATTATATAAACTTTTAATTGATTGGTTGGATCGGCGAAATTCGTTTTTTATAAAAAGTTATGTGCAGTGTCATTTAAGTATATATATATAGTGACAAAGGGATTTTTTACGTGAGAGTGAGAAAGATAAATTTAGTCCATATGTGTTGAAGTTACATACTTAATGGAAAACATTATCAAGTGTTCTTAATTAGGGCACTTGTTAGATTAAACCTATGTAAATGGAATTATTTTATAGGAAATTAAAATAGTTATTGTTTTATAAGTTTAAAAACTTTTAATTCTTTCTTTTGTTTCAATAAATCAAATCATAAATAAAGTGTAGACATTAACAAGTGTCTTAAAGAAATTTGCCGACTTGTAATAATTAAGGAAAAAATCCTTAATAAGTTCTTAAAAACTTTAAATTCTTGCTCTTTTTGGTATTGTACACCTCATGCTTAATTATAAACAACTACTAATTTCAAAAAAAAAATCTATATTACACATTCCGTCCCATAATATAAGCCCCAACTAACATTTCACATCGTTTAAGAAAAGTAGTTAAATTTTTGGAATTTGAAGTATTAAGTAGACTATTTAGATGTTACACCAATTAAATTTAAACATAATTTTTTCTATTGGTTGAATGACTTTGAAAGTTAAAAACTCACAATAAATGCTTCTTATTATATGTGTAAGTGCTTATATTATGGGACAAACATTTTGGTAGTTGGGGCTTATATTATAGGACGGAGGGAGTATTTTGTCTCTTGAAAATACAAAAAAAAAAAACCTATATTTTTCAATAATGTTTTATTACATTTAGCTCTTTAAAAAGATTCTTTAGGGAACTAGATAACATTTGTTATGGACCTAACCCGTAGGAGAGGTACGTGCTAGGCCCACGTGAATGGCTCAAGCCATTGGTACCATGTCGTGCTCACCACGACATGGGCACCCGACTTAGAGCTTGAGGAGTTCCATCCCCACGTGGGGTCGGTTACAGAGCCGTACTTATCGCCGTAATTCACGGAGATATGACAGTAACAGGTTTGACTTTAGTAGCCTTATGAGCTCTATAAATACATGTGACCTATCTTCATTTGGTACGATTTTACTATTACTTGATATCTGAGTTTACTACACTGTGAGAGCTTACTGATCGTCGGAGTGCTTACAGGTACCCCTCACCGTCAGGTTAGTGGCCGGAGGACTCAAACCACCGCACCGAAAGCCAAATTGGAGGTCATGGCCACCATGCTCAAAGCATGACGGATCAACATTTGCCTTAATAAATAAAGGTAAAAGTAGAACAAATTATATACATGCTTCTAGCGTTTTGTGTAAAGACTTATAATATGAGACATCAATTTCATTTGCTATTGAAACTTATATTATGAAACAACGAGACTGCATAGGTATTTTGAGAATAAAATTTAAATTTGTCACATAATTAATAAAAGCATGATAAAATATACTTGTTTTGTTCCTTTTTATTTGTCTACATGAGAAGAAAATTTTTGTTTATATTTATATGTCCATTTATATTTTCAAAGTAACATTAATTGCATTATTATCAATACTACCTTTGTGCTTAACTAGGGTAGTAGTGATGGTTTATTTAAACTTAAAAATAAGTTATTTTGAAGACAAATAGATAAGTGATTAATTTTTTAATTAATTATGGTAAAAATCAGAAATTATTTATGTTTGCTTACAATAAGAATAATCACTTTTTAATACTACAATTAATTATTTTGAAAAATAGCTCAAAGTAACTTGTTAAAATAAGCAAAAATTTGTTTATTTTATGCTTCTGGTTATTTTGAAAAGCACAAACAAACATGTTAAAAACTAATATATTTATTTATTTTATTAAAGTAAGTGCTTATTTTGCAAAATAAACACAAACAAATGGACTTTAAGGCTTTACTATTTATACAATAAAATAAAGAGAGATAAAAGGCTATATAGAGAGTTCAAAAAATATTTTGATGAAAATAAAAAAATTCATTACATTTCTTAATATATGAGTTTTACTCTCAAGCAAACTGTTAAATAGAAACAGATAGAATATGTTTTATTAATACATGTGATTTTGGTTTTATGTTAACAAAGAATGATGAGAGTATAATTAATACTCACTCAGTTCTCTTTTAACAATTCATTTTGGGGAAAAAAATTAGTCTTATTTATTTGTCCATTTATATTTTTATGATAACATTAGTTACATTCTATGTGGAATACTCAATTTGTTATGTTATTTGTGATATTCTATTTTTAGTCCAGGTTGCAATTTTGATATAGGGAATTATTTTGATAAAAACAAGGTCAAATTGATAATTTGATCTTGTAATTTATTTTTCTGTTTCGATTTGATCCTGTAATTATTAAATATTACAACTCAGTGATGTAACTTATTTTTCTATTTCAATTTGGTCTTATAAATATTAAACGTTTCGATTTGGTCTTGTAAATTATTTTTATGTTTCAATTTGGTCCTGTAACTTTTTGTTTTTTGTTTGAATTTGGTCTCGATAGAAAGGACGGATTTGTTGAATGTTACATGATCAAATCGAACCACAAAAATATGTTATAGGACCAAGTTGAAACGTTTAATAGTTACAGGTCCAAATCAAAACAGAAAAATAAGTTACAGGACTAAATTAAAACATTTAATAGTTCCACGACCAAATCGAAACAAAAAAATAAGTCACAGGACCAAACTATTAATTTAGCGTGGTTATATTTCTTTCTATGAGTATTTTACATGGATAGATAAATAGGAATGAAAGAAGTAATAAAATTTGAAACATTCTTTTAGTACAATAAAAGCACTTACACTTTGAATCTAAAAACTTATGTTGTGTTTACTTTTCAAACCTCTCATTACTAGTCTTAATGGCTTTTGAGTTTTTTTGGTCAACTAGCCTTAACGGCTTAAATGTTCTCTTTCATTCAACCATGAATAAATGTTCTCCTTATATAATATTTCACTTTAAATGCTAGCGCAAAAGTTGTCGGTGAATTTAAATTCATTTAAGACACTAATAAATATCTTTGTCTTTTTTCAACTCTTTTACATTCCCAAAATTATTATTCTATTTATTTTGAAATATTAATTACTTTAAAAAAAATACAAAAATTAAAAAAAGTAATTAATTCTTCTAAAATTTACTCCCTCCGTCCCAAATTGTTTGACCTTTTAGGTTTTTGCACATGGATTAAGGAATATAATCATTAATTTAAATTTTAATAAATTTTAGATTGAATTTCCTATTTTGCCCATCAACTAATTTTATTGGAGTACTACTTTTTCAACCAATAATTAATACTAGTAGTAGTCTTTTGAGTGTCAACTACTATAATTAATGCATTGAAAATGAAAAAATTTACTTGGGAGAGTAAAGCCTAAAGGTTAGTGGTCGGTGATAAAGTAGGAATATGTTTAATTAGTTAAGGGTAAAATTGTAAAGAAAAAATTAATACTGTATTGGTATCTTAAAGGGACAATTAAATTGAGACAAAAAAATTTTTCTAAAAGGCCAAACAATTTGGGAGGGAGTAACAAATAAAGGGAGAACATACTAAATTAATCTTAAAGTGAGAATTATTTTGGAATTGAGGGAGTATATAATGAATATGAACCTCTACCTCGCTAATTCTTAGGGGAAATAGAATTGTAAGGTGAAATTCTCGTAAAATGATTTTTCGTATCTATCAACAATATCTTATGGGGATTTTATGCTCGCTTTGATTTTGGCTTTCGGTAAGTAAAAGTTTTATCTTCGGTGTGTTTGGATATACTTAAAATTATAGAAGTCATTTTCAACGAGATAAATATAGATTCATTTTAACTGAATTTAAAGTAGCTTCTATTTTATGTTTTGAATTCTAGTTTAACGTAATTTGATGCGAAACTTAATTGAAATTAAATTTGAAAATTTTGTGTTGATTGCAGAAGTAGCAAATGGTTATCCTATAGGAAAACTAAGCTGTGGAGGGGATTGCATAAATGTTGCAACTTGTAATCGTAATTGTATTTAGAATGGCTTTAAAAAAGGGGGTCTCTGTGTTATACAATTAAAGACTTCTGTTTGTTGTTGTAAGACATGAGTTGGTTAACCCCTTCGTTAAAAGTATATCAAAATAAAATTAAATAAAAATTTGGAACTTGAAGTTAATATATAAAATTTCGTTCAAAATGCATGGAAGTTGATTATCTAAGAATGTAAACTGAATAAGTTTAGAATATTTTTATTTTCCATATTAAATATCTTAAATTTAGTATTAATTAGTTCTAACAAAAAATGAATGCCCCCTTATGAAATCAAACCATGATTAGAACCATCTTTTTCTTTGTAAACTTGATGAGAACCTTTTTATCCCATCAAGTCCTAAGGGGATGATGGTGCTATTTTTGAGAATGGGTTGAAATCTAGAACCGAAGATATTGATAGCTGATAAATGCACCACATCAACTCAGTGTACCGCTACTCATTATTTCTTTTAAAAAAATACTTGTAGATAAGTTCTTTTTAAAAGGTGGAGGTGTCGCACTGAATTGGTGTGGGATATTTATCAACACCTAGAGATGCTAAAAAGGTTTGAGTGCTGTGGATTTTAAAATAAAGGTTGAAAGGGGTGAGTGGGAAGAAATTAGCATCAATAGTTACTATGAGGGAGGGTTACTGTTAACGGCGCCACACCTTATGACACACCCCCTCCATTCTGAAAGTTCCTTAATGCCAAAAATGTCTTTTCACAACCACTTCTTCTGGAAAATATCCAGAACATTTTTTTCAAAAAAATTCAAAACAACTTTTTTGGAACAATTTCTCAATCTCTTTCTCACTTTTGCATTCTTTCGCAATAATCATGTAACTGATTATTTTTGGAAAAGAGTAATGTCGTATCATACTAGACATATAACTAATTTAGAAACAATTCCGCATGAGTTCTTTTGAAAAATTAATAACGTTTTTATACATTTATTTATTTTTAGAAAAACACAGTGGAAAGTTTTTCAAAATGGTCCTTCTAGAAAGACTATATAAAAATTGTCATTAACCAAAGTTTTTTGTGTCAGTTTAGCCTCAACATGTATGTTTCGTCTAAGAAAATTAATCCGTTTACCGTTGATATAGACAACTAATGTTTATACTTGACGAATAAATATATAGTTACTAAGAAATAAATTTGTTAGTGATACCATCTTAGAAATGATATAAACTTAACTCTTCTTATAAAGACTATCAAGGTTTTATCTTATGTAAAATGGGCTTCTTTTTTCAACACTCTCTCAAGTCCAACTGGTTTTTTTAGCCAAGTTATGATTTCCTTTTTTGTATTTGGTCTTTTTGTTTTTCAAGTTACTCGACTTATATTCCTTTTTTTTCATGAATTTTTATTTTGTCATATGATTTTTTATAGACTTTGATACCATCTCAGAAATGATAATTTGATATATACAATCAATTTTTATATTGTTAGTAAAAATTATTAATGGCTATATTAATGAAAAGTTCAATTAGATAAAATTTATACTAACAATGACTAATTCAAAGCAAGAGAAAAAAAAGTTAATAAATGATAATTTTTTTGTCAAAGTTTTTTTTTTGGTAATCATTTTTTTAGTCAAAGTGAATACGATAGTTTAGCAAATTTGCATCCAAAGTATTTTTTGGATAACTATATTAAAAGTTTCATTGATAGAAATGTGAATTTAGTACAAAACAGGCCAAAGTCCATAGGCACCAAACTAAATTGGTGTGGTGACTTTAACATTTTTTGGGGCGCTATTATCATTTCATTGGGCTGAAGTTTGATAAAAAGGATCAACTCCCAACTTATTCATATCAATTGCCATTTGCAAAAAACATGTTTTACTATTTATACCTCCTGAAGTTTTTGATACTTTTAATATTAAAAAGATTTTGATTCCAAAAAAAATTATACATTTGGTCAAATTAATTTAACCAGCTTCCAGAAAATATTGGGCATAAAAAATATTAATTTTATGGTCAAATTAATTATAAAAAAGTCGCAACAAAATTTATGACCAAACATCTAGTAGCTCATTTTCTCAGACGTTCTCAACTGTCGAAACTACAACTTCAACTCTCTCTGCTCCTCCAGTACGAGAAGCTTCTCTACGACATTCAACTTCTTCTCCAATCTCCATCCTTCTGATTTTACATTTGCTAAAAAACCTCTTTCAACATATACTCACAACATAAGAGTCCACAGCCTGCACTAGGTCTTCTCTTTAGAGAACAGCCTCCATATGATGTTATCAGAATCCACATAGATGGGTACCTACAAAAGGGACTCTATGCTAAAGTGAGTATGGTGTACAAGCATTAAATGCAGCAACAAATGAGTACTTATTTAATTTGGTCTTATTATTTTATTTATAATGGAGTCATTAGGTTTAGGGTTGCATATTTTATTGAATCAAGGCCCAAGGCCTAAATCCGCAAGTACCCAATTATTATCTGATGTGGTCCTCACTTTTGGCGGCTATCTCTTGGACTAGCATCCCGCTATCTTAACATCTCATTATATGTCCAAGTCGCTTTATTTCTTATGTCGTTAATATTATATTCCGACAAGTTATAATGTCTTTATATTAGAGGGTGATATCCTTATGTCTTACAACGAATTGATGTTTTCTTACAAAATCAACCGATAAATTAAAAGTTCTTAGTATATAGATCATATTTACAAAGTTTCACGTCGATCCGAATCGTTTAGTACTCTATAAAGGTACTAAAAAATTAACGTAACATATAGTTTCATAAAACATAAGAAAATATCAATATACTAAGAAATTTTAATATATCATTAAGTTTTGTAAGAAAACTATTAATTAATGAGTTATATTCGCGGTGTAAAAGTTAGCGTCAACTTACACCATCTCTTATACCGGTTAATAACTATTTGCCGAAGATTTTTTTTCACAAAATCCACCGTAGGATTGAAACTACTTATCGTATTGATTGTGTCTACAAAATTTCATATAATTCCGAAATCGTTTAGTACTCCATCAACGTACTAAAAAAGTAACATGAAATATAATTTTAAAATATATAAAATTAACAAGCAATATGATAGAACACTAAATAATTTTGGAATGATATAAGTAGTAAAATTTTAAACATTTTTTTAGTACAATAAAATCACTTGCACTTTGAACCTAAAAACTTATGTTTTGTTTACTTTTCAAATCTCTCATTACTAGTCTTAATGGCTTTTGAGTTTTTGTCAACTAGCCTTAATGGCTTAAACGTTCTCTTTCATTCAACCATGAAAAAATGTTCTCCTTATATAACATTTCACTTTAAATGCTAGTGCAAAAGTTGTTGGTGAATTTAAATTCATTTAAGACACTAATAAATATCTTTGTCTTTTTTCAACTCTTCTACATTCCCAAAATCATATTTTTATCCATTCTGAAATAATTATCACTTTAAAGGAAAATATAAAAATTAAAACAAATAATTAATTCTTCTAAAATTTAACAAATACCGAGAGAACAGACTAAATTAATCTTAACGTGAGAATTATTTTAGAATTGAGGGAGTATATAATGAATATGAACCTCTACCTCACTAATTCTGAGGGGAAATAGAATTGTAAGGTGAAATTCTCATAAAATGGCTTTTCATATCTATCAACAATATCTTCTGGTGATTTTATGCATCGCTTTGATTTTGGCTTTCGGTAAGTGAACGTTTTATCTTCGATGTGTTTGGATATACTTAAAATTATGTTAAGTCATTTTGAACGAGATAAATATAAATTCATTTTAACTAAATTCAAGGTGACTCTTATTTCATGTTTTGAATCCTAGTTTAACGTAATTTGATGCGAAACGAAATCGAGACTAAATTTGTAAACTTTGTGTTGATTGCAGAAGTAACAAATGGTTATCCTCTAGGAGAATTAAGCTGTGGAGGGGATTGCATAAATATTGCAACTTGTAACCGTAATTGTATTCTGAATGGCTTTAAAAAAGGGGGTCTCTGTGTTATACAATTAAAGACTTCGGTTTGTTGTTGTAAGACATGAGTTGGTTAACCCTTTCTTCAAAGTATATCAAAATAAAATAAAATAAAAATTTGAAACTATGAGTTATTATATAGAATTTCGTTCAAAATGCATGGAACTTGATTATGAAGAATAATGTAAACTAGATAAAGGTTACATCCAGTAAATTAGTCAGATGGTTGAGGAGTATTACTTTAAATAGCATGTTCTTAGTTTAAATTTTTGTGGACACACTTTAACCTATAAAAAAAACTGAATAAAGATTTGTGTGCTGTGAATTTCCGTAGAGGTGGGTATGGATCATCAAAATCCAATCCATATTCAAACCAAAAATATGTAGATTGGATTTTAATTTGAGCCGTATGATATTTCTCCATCTGGTTTAATCAATCAAATCCAATTATTTGGTTTGGATCCGTTTAAAACCGGTTAAAATCCATTAAACAGTAGGGAGTGTAGGTTGATTTTCCAAATTCTTTGGCATACAACTGTTGATGCTGCAACTTCCAGATGAACAGTGTACGAGCGTAGGTTGATGAGCACAAATACATTGAGTGCTCATTAAGTATTAAAACTAAAAAAAAATATTAAAAATAGTTAATTATTTACGTTAATAAAATTTTGAAAAAATTATCAATTTAGTCTTTAAAAAATTTTTGTTATCAAATTGGTTCCTAAAATTTATTATGTGTAATTTGAGGGACTAATTTGATAGTGTTTTAATTTTTGAAAGACAAATTTAAGATTATTTAAATTTTTTACTGATTAATTTGACAACAAAAAGTTTTAAGAGACTAAATTGGTAATAATTATATTTTTAAAAGACTAATTGATGATTTTCAATAACAACAATAATAATAACAACCTAGATATTTTTCATAAAAAAAAAAAAAAAAAAAAAAAAAAAAAAAACCTATAACTCTTTCATGCTCGCTCCGTAGCTTCTTTTGTTCTTACTTTGCAATATGATTTTATCTGGTAATATATAGTCCTACGTTGAAATAGTCCAATGTTTAATTAATGTGTATAATTTGTTTTAATCATAATAATGAATATAATTTATCTCAAATAAGTTTAATGCAAAATATTTTTAATGCAAAACCAGTTTTAGAATCGGATTTTATATGAAAACATGATTAAAACCAGTTTAAAACTGGATTTTGTATGAAAAATAAATTTTAAAACTGGATCTTTGTTATCTTGGATAAGCGGCTTCAAAACTGGATTGTAATGCAAAATCGGTTATGAAACTGGATTTTCCATGCAAAATTGGTTTTTAAACCGGATTTTACTTGTAAAACCGGTTTAAATCCAGTTTAAAATTGGTATAGATTTAAATCCAGTTTTAATCTCCAACCGGTTCTTTTTTATTAAAACCGGTTTTAAACTAATTTTGAACCACTTTTAAACTACTTCAAGAAAAACCAGTTCTTTTCACAACCACTTCTTCTGGAAAAGATCCTGAACAATTTTTTGACAAAAAATTCAAAACAACTTTTTTTGGAACAATTTCTCAATCTCTTTCTCACTTTTGCATTCTTTGGCAATAAACATATAACTAATTATTTTGGAAGAGATTAATGTTATATCATACTAAACTTATAACTAATTTAGAAATCGCATGAGTTCTTTTGAAAAATTAACAACGTTTGTGAATACCCAATTTTATCCTAACCCTAATAATATTAATTTTGTTAATAGTTAGCATAATTAGTGTGAATACTAAATTTAATCCTACTACTAATAATATAATAATGATTATTAGTCAATTAATTGACTAGTTGTTAATAATAATAAAAAAAAAGAGAAGGGAAACGAGAAAGCAAACGTGAAAAGCTTAAAAAAAGGGGAATATATTATTATTATCATTGTTACTTGACTTAGTCAAATATTTGTTTTGAATAATAATAATAATAATAATAATAAATAAATAAGTAAATAAATAAAAGACGTAAAAGAAAAACATAGTGCTAAGCAGTTAGTTATAAATAATAATAATAACAATAATAATAATAACTATTATTATTATTATTGTTATTATAATTAAAAAGAGAAAAAGAAGAAAACAGAACAACAAGTGGAAGTACAGTTATTCTCTGCAAATTGAAAATGCCAAGAAATTAGGAGGGGTAGTGGAGACATGGGTTTATTTCTGTTGATTAAGAGATAAGACTTTAATTCTCCCTATAAAAAAATCTTATCTTGACTCAGAGAGAAAAGAGATTTTTTTTTACGTAAAAAAAGAGCACAGAGAAGAGAACAGAGAGAAATAAAATACTTCAGAAATTTATTTTTAAGAGTGAAAAGAAGGAATTTTCTTTCATTATTGCCGTAAATAAATTTTTCTTCTAGTTTATGTTCATACATTTTATTTATTAAAAAAAAATCATTTGTTCATCACCTAAATTAGGAGAAGAAATATATATAATTTAATAATAACAATAACAACCTTCACCTTCCCTCTTCAACATAATCTTCATTATTGTCTTTCAAAAAAATTCTCCCAGGAACCTTTATGTGATTTTCATCATTATTTTGTTTTCTTGTGTTTGTATTTAGTTTTTGGTTTATTTTGTTTTTGGGCCTTTTCGTTCTTTTGTGTTGTATGTTTCTGTTTTGCGTTTTGCTGTTTGTACTGCCTTGCATTTTTGCTGTGTTTTTTTTTACTTTTGGCACCTTAACATTTTAAGGTATGTTGTATTATTTTTTGTTTCGCTTTTGGCACCACTCATTTTTTTTCTTTTGACACCCTCAACATTTTTGTCTCTTGTGTTGTCTGTTCCTGTTTTTTGACGTTTTTGCTGTTTAAACCTCCCTACATTTCTGCTGTGCTGTGTATGAACTTTCACTTCTTTTTTACTCTTGGCACCTCAATTTTTTTGGGTATGCTGGGTTTTTCTTTTTGCTTTCTGCACCACCTGATATATAAAAAAACATGATCTTTGGGTCTGACTGAGTTGCTATTGCTTCCTTCAGATTCAAGTTGGGTTTATTGAGTAGCCTTTGCTAACTTAAGCCTAATTTTTTTTGATTATTTTATTTATTTATTTATTACTATTATTATTATTATCGTTACTTTCAAAAAAATTATGAACTGACAATTCTTAACCTGACTGAGTTGCGAATGCTTCCTTCAGAGTCAAATTGTCGAGTTTGGGTTTACTGAGTAGTCTCATGCTAACTTAAACCCAAGTGTTTTCTTAATTAATCGTCTTTAAACCTTACTTCCTTTTTAAGAAAAAGGAATATATGTTTCTGTTAAAATCTGACTGAGTTGTGATTGCTTCCTTGAGATTTTGAGTTCACTGAATAGTCAAGTGCTAACTTGAACCTGCCCCTTCCCGAAATCAATCATTTCCAAAATACCATTAAGAACTACGTGACTTTGATTCCTCCCCGAGCGGGAACCAAACTCGTCGAGCCTAAATAAATAAAAAAGTATTTTTCCTCTCGTTAATAAATAAGTGTAAATTTTCTTTTGAGTGATATTAAATATTTTTAAGAATTAACAAATTTTTGCACAATTAATTAGAAGGTAATCGCTTACTTAGTGGACGTCGTAGGGTGCTAACACCTTCCCTACACGTAATCGACTCCCGAACTCATTCATGGTTTCAAAGACCTTCTTTTTAAGTTTTTCTGAGGTTTTCTTTAATGAATCTCGGTGGCGACTCCGTTGTTTAATTTATCGCCGTCCCCGCAGCGACCCCGGCTGCGATAGATGGCGACTCCACTTGGGACTTTCTGAGAGTCAAGCCCAATTTAATTAATTGTGTAATTTTTTAGCCTTTAAAATATTTATTTCACTCCTCTTTTTATTTGTTTATGTGTTTATTTTCTCTTGTATGTATATATATATGTGTAGTTTATATCTACGGGTAATACTATATAATACTATATGTGTGATGAACCATAGGATAGAGAATTCTTGTACATGTCTAGTTTGTTTTGTAGGTTAGTTGTATGATAGGAAAATGGTAGTATGCTCTGGCACATCCTACGTTATCCTCACACACATTTTGGACTCTATACCCGAGCCCGTGCTACCCTAGGATTAGGAGGGGGCTAGGCGGATGTCACTGAGGGGCCTCGTGCTCACTTGGCAGTCGTTTAGTCTCCGCTCAGATTGTAACAGTGACACATGGTCATACTGAGAGGGTCATCCCTACTTATGACTATGCATGAACTGTGACCTTATCATACTATAAGGCCAATCTGGGGACCTTTTAGGAGTTAGATCTGCCCTTAAAACTTGCACTAATAAAGGAATAGTGGCCTCCCGATAATAAGGTCTTGACTTTAGAAATATCTCGCTGTAAGAACTTACCAAAATAGGACACAAGGGGCATACCCTTCCCTTTTCATCATATATAATAATATATTCACTAATACATACCATGCAAAAAAGGTATATGTATATTCACATCCACATGCATATATGTCATGCATTGCATTCATGTGACTACGCTAACCTCTTTCTCATCACAGTTTCTAAAAATAATAAACAAAGTGTTACCCCGACATCCTTACCGGACACACGCCAAGACAAGAGTCATGGATGAGCTGGAAAAACAGAATGTAGAAATGAGAAACAATATCGATGAAATGAAAATTCAGATGTCAGAAATTCTAGAAAAGTTGGATGCTCTCGGACGGAAAGAACCAGAGGGTACCCCTCAGGGTATATGGCCCGAGTTATCAATTGGGCTTTAATCTAGTACAAATGGGACTAATGCCTTTGACTATGCAAGTGCCCCAGCAGATTCATGTTGAGTCACCCGAAGTTTAGTGGCCGCCCTATGGTCTCCCACTTGGTTACACACCTCCGACAGCTCATGACTCACAAATTGCACAATCCTCCCAAGCCCCGCCACGAGATAATTTGATTGTTGATCCTAATTCCCTCCTTGGCTTTATGCAGAATCACCCTCCACAAAATAATAACCCAGGAACAACCGCAATAAACCAACCAAGCACTTTCCAGCCTCAACCCAAAAACTTGGGCACCCCAGGGAACCCGTTGATCTTGAGTTCCCACCAAATGCATAGGGAATTAGAAGGGGTTCAATCCAAAGAAAAGTTACAAAGTCTTGAGGAGAGACTACGGGTTGTCGAGGGAAATAATTACGGCATTGGAGCAGCTATAGATCTTTACTTAGTTCTTGACGTGGTTATCCCTCCAAATTCAAAGCACCTGAGTTTCATAAGTACAAGGGCACTAGTTGTCCGAAATCTCATCTTACCATGTACTGTAGACAAATGGCATCACATGCACGAAATGACCCGCTTCTGATCCACGTATTTCAAGATAGTCTAGACGGGGCAGCCTTGAGTTGGTACATGCATCTTGAGTGTACTCAAATCTACAGCTGGAAAGACTTAGCCGATGCCTTTTTAAAACAGTACAAGTACAACATTGATTTGACTCCAGACAGAATAGAGTTACAGTCCATGTCAAAGAGGCACTTAGAGACTTTTAAGGAGTATGCCCAGAGGTGGCGAGAGTTAGCAGCTCAGGTGGAGCCTCCATTGTTTGAAAAGGAATTGACATCACTATTTATTGATACTCTTAGAGCACCTTATTATGACAGGATGATCGGAAGCACATCATCAAACTTCTCAGATATCGTGATCATAGGAGAGAAAATTGAAGCCGGAATGAAGAACGGAAAAATCGTTGTAGCTATTAGTGATGGTGAGGCCAAGAAGTTTGGAAACAACAAAAAGAAAGAGGGGGAGACCCATAATGTGACAGCCGATCAGAGAAACCAATGGAAAACTTGCATCCAAGAATACCCTACTTTTCAATATTAGATACCTTATCCATATCTTGCTCATGCATCTCACATTCAGTATCAACCATCATATCCTCAAGTAATGTTTTCTACCCCACCTATGATCCAAACACAAACTCATCCAACCACACAAATTCAGCCAACACAATCCCCTACCCAAAGTCCTAACTTCATCCAAACCCAAAAGCGGCAATACAATGAGAAAAAGCGAGTTTTTGATCCTATACTGAGTTATTCAAGAAACTGATCTGCAACTCTCTGATAGTACCTGTCCCATTAAACCCAGTCCAACCTCCATACCCGAAAGGATACGATGCAAATGCAAGATGTGAATACCATGCCGGGGCAATAGGGCACTCTACTGAGAACTGTTATGGGTTGAAACATAAGGTACAAGATTTAATTGATGCTAAGTGGTTAACCTTCAAGGAAGAAAGTCCCAATGTCGGGAGTAACCCGGTTCCCCATCATGAGGGACCATCTGGAAATTAGTGAACATCAATGGTGGGTCCAAAGGGAAAGAGTTTGGTGTTGCTTGTGTCACCTAGGCTATGATGTCCTTATGTTTTTATTGTTTTTAGTCTTCAAAATAATTGTGTAAAGCAACTCCTATTGCTCTGTCCAAGGCTTTAGGGTGTCTTTTGTATGGACTCATTTCTGACATTTGGTTAATGCTATTCCTATTTACATATGATTGCTCATTCAAATAAATTTAAAGTTAATCGTGTTTTGTCCTACGGTGTATTTTTCTCAATTTTCAAAAGTCTTCCGTATATGTTAAAGACAATGGCCACATGAATTTTGTTTTTCCTCTGAAATTGCGTTTGTTCGTACTTTCTTGTTGACAAATGTAAAGTTAATAAAATGATCATTAAAAAGTAATTTTGGCGTCATTGCAAGAATTTTGATGGAAGATGAGGTAAATACAAGACCCTACCTATAAATATTCTCAAAGCAAACTCTGATAATGATATGAGGCATTCTTTGGTTTTCCAAACGAAGGAGTTTAATCCCTAGTCACCCCGTTGAGCCTAGAAGTAGCGGTTTTCCATTCTTTGACCCATAAATTATAATTTAACCTTGGGGATGGGTAGCATTTCGACAAAATTTACAAATCATTCAAGCATCAAAAGGATTGTTTCATTTCTTTTACCTAGATAAATTATTTATTGCTAACCCCTTTGGGCCTGAAAAAACAAGAGAGAGAGAGAAAATCTTTCATACTCCCACAAATAAATAATGCTCGAGTCATGAAGAATTCAAAAGTAAAAGGTGTGGTTCTTGATTCATATACAAAACAAAAGTGTGATTGAAGCCTAAAAAGTAGAGAAAAAAAAAAGATCAAGGGACCCAAAAAGTGTAAGCTTGATCATTAAAAAAAAAAAACCTAACTCTTCCAATGTTGGATTCAAAACCACAAACCCTCAAAAGCAAAATTCTCTTCATGCCTCAACATAATCTTTGTGTCTTTATATCCTTTCTTCGTAGCCCAACTCTTTTACCCTTAGCCCCATTACAACCTTCAAAATCCTTTTGATAGAATGCAATGTAAGTTTTATCGAAGTAGGAATGAAAGAAGAATTAGAAGAAGGAGGATGGGGTTTAATAACAAATTTTTGAGCCTTATTTCTTTTTTTCTTTAACCACCAACCTTGGCCACGTTACAAGCTTCAAAAGACCTTGTTGAATCTTAGTTTGCTGGGATCACACGTGTGATTCCGTTAAAATGGAAATTAAATAATAATTGGGGCAATAAGACTGATTCCTGTGAATTCTTGCTAAATCTTGGTGCCATGACTTTAATTTCAATGGCATGATCATAGGATTAATTTGTTGTTTCGAAAAGTGAATGAAGGATATGGCAAACATTTGACAACAAGGAATTCACTAAAATGTTGATTTGGGAGGACTCCAAAGTCGTGAGGTCATTGACTTAAATCTCATAACACTGGGGCAATCTTTTGAGAATTGAGAGGTCTTAATATTGGGCTTAAATCAAAGTTTGAAAAGTTCCCATGATCCCATGTTTCTATCAAAAATTTACGGAATGAGCAATTACTGTTTTCTCTTTTCATGCATTGCAAATGTCAAATGAAAATCTTAGCCTAGGAAGAGTTAGCAATTCAAACTGGGGCAATCTCAATAACACAAGTAGATATCGTCTCGGCCTTAAAATTGGGGCAACTGATTATGCTGTGGCAAGTGATTATGCTGGGGCAATGGGCATATAAGCTATCAACTGGGGCAATTATTCTCTAAACCTTGTCGTGCAATAATTAAGGTCTCAGAACCGTGACATTGACACTTCAAAGCACCATATGATCATTAATAAGATGGCCCAACCTTCCCGCTCATCTATAAATATCGAGCACGTGGTACCGTAAGGATTAACGGTCTTAAGTTATATAGAAGATTTGAATCAAATTTGAGATCTATGCACTCTGCATCTTACATAAATTACTTATGCCATCCATGCATCTCTTGCATTACATATATCTTACATGAAGCACCATGCATATAAGCGTTATTTGCATCACTCGAGTAGGCCCCCCGAACCTTTTTTTTGCGGTCAATGTGTTTTTACGTCCCTCAACTGCTATCTATTCTACACTCTAAGGTCCCCGAGCCTCCTGCATCCTAAGGTCCCTGAGCCTTTTACAACCTAAGGTCCCCGAGCCTTCCCTCTTCATTTAGGGTCCCCGCGCCCTCTTCATCTAAGGTCCCCGAGCCTATTGCATCCTAAGGTCCCTGAGCCTTTTACAATCCAAGGTCCCCGAGCCTTCTACATTCTAGGGTCCTCGCGCTCTCTTCATTTAGGGTCCTCGCACCCTCTTCATCTAAGGTCTCCGAGCCTTCTACATCCTAAGGTCCCCGAGCCTTGCACAATTTAGGGTCCCCGCGTCCTTTTCATCTAAGGTCCCCGAGCCTTCTGCATCCTATGGTCCTCGAGCCTTGCACAATTTAAGGTCAATGCGCCTTTAGCATCCTAGGGTCCCCGCGCCCTCTTAATTTAAGGTCTCCGACCCTTCCGCATCTTAAGGTCCCCGAGCCTTCCATATCTTAAGGTCCCTGCACCTTCTGCATCAAAAGGTCCCTTTTCCTTCTGCATTCTAGCGGGTCTCTGCACCTTCGGCATCTTTAAGCCTAGAATCAGCCTAGCTCCCTCTGCAAACCAAGAATCAGCTTGGCTCCTTTTGCAGTTTCAACTCCATTATCTAACCTGATGGCTTGCTTAGAATTTCTTGCACCTCGACTAAGACTTAGGATAAAATTGATTCACGTCTTTACTCATTCCTTACCTAATAATAATATGAGTAACGTTGTTATTCATATTATTTGGGTAAGAAATTAGTAAAGAGGGGCAACTGTGAATACCCAATTTTATCCTAACCCTAATAATATTAATTTTGTTAATAGTTAGGATAATTAGTGTGAATATTAAATTTAATCCTACTACTAATAATATAATAATGATTATTAGTCAATTAATTGACTAGTTGTTAATAATAAAAAAAAGAGAGAAGGGAAACGAGAAAGCAAACGTGAAAAGCTTAACAAAAAGGGAATATATTATTATTATCATTGTTACTTGACTTAGTCAAGTATTTGTTTTGAATAATAATAATAATAATAATAAATAGATAAGTAAATAAATAAAAGACGTACAAGAAAAACATAGTGCTGAGCAGTTAGTTATAAATAATAATAATAATAATAATAATAATAATAATAATTGTTATTATAATTATCATCCAAGAAATTTTCAAAAAAGAAAAAAGAGAGAAAAAGAAGGAAACAAAACAAAAGTGGAAGTACAGTTATTCTCTACAAATTGAAAATGCCAAGAAATTAGGAGGAGTAGTGGAGAAATGGGTCTGTTTCTGTTGATTAAGAGATAAGACTTTAATTCTCCCTATAAAAAAGTCTTATCTTGACTCAGAGAGAAAAAATATTTTTTTTACGTAAAAAAAGAGCACAGAGAAAAGAAAAGAGAGAAATAAGATACTTCATAAATTTATTTTTAAGAGTGAAAAGAAGGAATTCTCTTTCATTCAAGGAAGAAATACAAGCAAGGTTGCGATTGACCGATCTTTGAAACTATTTTATTATTGCCGTAATTAAATTTTTCTTCTAGTTTATGTTCATACATTTTATTTATTAAAAAAAAAATCATTTGTTCATCAACTAAATTAGGAGAAGAAATATATACAATTTAATAATAACAATAACAACCCTCACCTTCCCTCTTCAACATAATCTTCATTATTGTCTTTCAAAAAAATTCTCCCAAGAACCTTAATATGATTTTCATCATTATTTTGTTTTCTTTTGTTTTTCTTGTGTTTGTGTTTAGTTTTTGGTTTATTTTGTTTCTAGGCCTTTTCATTTTTTTGTGTTGTATGTTTCTGTTTTGCGTTTTTGCTGTTTGTACCGCCCTGTATTTTTGCTGTGTTTTTTTTTACTTTTGGCAGCTCAACATTTTTAGGTATGTTGTATTATTTTTTTTGTTCTGCTTTCGGCACCACTCATTTTGTTTTGCTTTTGACACCCTCAACATTTTTGTCTCTTGTGTTGTCTGTTTCTTTTTTTTACGTTTTTGCTGTTTAAACCGCCCTACATTTTTGCTGTGCTGTGTATGAACTTTCACTTCTTTTTTACTCTTGGCACCTCAATTTTTCCGAGTATGCCGTGTTTTCCTTTTTGCTTTCTGCACCATCCGATATATAAAAAAACATGATCTTTGGGTCTGACTGAGTTGCTATTGCTTCCTTCAAATTCAAGTTGGATTTATTGAGTAGCCTTGTGCTAACTTAAGCCTAATTTTTTTATTATTTTATTTATTATTTATTACTATTATTATTATTATCGTTACTTTCAAAAAATTTATGAACTGACAATTCTTTGACCTGACTGAGTTGCGAATGCTTCCTTCAGAGTCAAATTGTCGAGTTTGGGTTTACTGAGTAGTCTCATGCTAACTTAAACCCAAGTGTTTTCTTAATTAATCATCTTTAAACCTTACTTGCTTTTAAAGAAAAAGGAATATATGTTTCTGTTAAAATCTGACTGAGTTGTGATTGCTTCCTTCAGATTTTGGGTTCACTGAATAGTCAAGTACTGACTTGAACCTACCTCTTTCTGAAATCAATCATTTCCAAAATATCATTAAGTATTATGTGGCTTTGATTCCTCCCCGAGCGGGAACCAAACCCGTCGAGCCTAAATAAATAAAAAAATAGTGGACGTCGTAGGGTGCTAACACCTTCCCTACACGTAATCGACTCCCGAACTCATTCATGGTTTGAAAGACCTTCTTTTTAAGTTTTTCCGAGGTTTTCTTTAATGAATCTCGGTGGCGACTCCGTTGTTAAATTTATCGCCGTCTCCGCCGCGACCCCGGTTGCGACAACGTTTTTACACATTTATTTATTTTTAGAAAAACACACTAGAAAGTTTTTATATAGACAAATAATGTTTATACTTGACGAATATATAGTTACTAAGAAATAAATTTGTTAGTGTAAATATATGTGGTACTCATCTCCATCCACACTTGAACCATACATCACGACATCACACAGAGCAAAGAATAACTTAGAGCATGTTTGTTTTAGTGTTCGGGTCCAACACAACTCAAAAGCAAATTTTTTATACCTTCACATTCATTTCATGGGAATTCGTGGATGGGAGGGATTGAGACCATCCAATTTAGAAATCACACCATCCCTTTATATATAAGAATCATAAATCTATATATTAAGAACGATGGTGTTACTCCCAATAGGAATGGTGCTAATCCCTTCTACCGAATTCGTGATTCCTTATTTCAAAGCTTTAGAAGTCTGTTGCCAACAACAAACCAAACATGAGAGCCATAGCTATAAGTGGTGACAAAGTATAACACCTGAAAATTGGTGTGGTGACTTTAACATCTTTTGGGGTGCTATTATCATTACATTTGGGCTGAAGCAAAATAAAAAGGATTACTCCCAACTTATTCATGTCAATTGCCATTTGCAATTTTTTTTACTATTTATACCACCTGAAGTTTTTGATATTTTTAATAGGTTTTTTTAACCTGTACAATATTGCACAGGTTAAGAAATTAAAGATGAAAATAAAACACATCATTAATTGTATATTCAGCAGAATCTCATTAAATTTTTGTTTTTTTCAAGAAACTCTTTCTATCTTTGGTTTCTTAACATGTGCAATATTGCACAGGTTAAAAAAAATCCTTTTTAATATTAAAAACATTTTGATTCCAAAAAAAATTATACATTTGGTCAAATTAATTTAACCAGCTTCCCATGGTAGAGATAAAGCAAGAAAAATCTTTGTATTAGATTTCTCACAGATGGCACAAATGTTGTAAAGGATACTCACAACATAAGAGTCTACAGCCTGCACTAGGTCAGAGAACAGCCTCCAGATGATGTTATCAGAATCCACATAGGTGAGTACCTGCAAAAGAGACTCTGATGCTAAAGTGAGTATGGTGTACATGCAGTAAATACAGCAACAAATGTGCACTTACTTAATTTGGTCTCGTTATTTTATTTATAATGAAGTCATTAGATTTAGGGTTGCATATTTTATTGGATTAGGGCCCAAGGCTTAAATCCCCAAGTACCCAATTATTATCTGATATGGTCCTCATGTTTAACAACTATCTCTTGGTCTAGCATTCCGCTATCTTAACATCTCGCCATATGTCCAAGTCATTTTATTTCTTATGTTATTAATATTATATGCCGACAAGTTATAATGTTTTTAATATCAGAGAGTAATATTTTTATGTCTTATAATCTTAATCTCGGTCTATAACAAGAATCATTGTGGACTTTTACATCAACCATTTGGGTTTGATCATATTTAAATTTTCTATTTCGTATTCTTAGCAATTAAAATAATTAATCATATAAATTTTAACGACAAAAGTAATTTCAAACAACAAATTGATGTTTTATTTGGACAGAAAGAATCTTCAAACATTCTCAGCGTCAAAACATCGTTAAGGGAAGCTAGGTTGGCCACATGTATAATATATTAGTTATCAGCTTATCATTGCATAATTGATAATTCTGTATTAGGTAAGTAGGCATGTTACTCACCCTTTTCTTTTGGGGGCTTTGGATGTGAATTAAAAAAAAATTATTGGAAATTATGAGGCCAGGACATTCAACTGTTCAAAATCTAAAACATTAATTATTTTAGTATTTTAAATTAATAACCATCAATAAATTTAGTTTATTAAATTATAACAACTATTTATTTTACTCGTTGAAATTATATTTAAAAACTAAATTGATCGATTTTAAATAAATTTAGGTGATTGAAACAGTATTTTAAATCTTTTAAAGATTAAATTAATATGTTTTTTTGGATAAATCAAAGTATATTATTAACGAAGAGTATAAGAAATACTCTTGAAATAATACAAAAATCATGAAGGCAGACCAAGAGCTAACAAGGCAAGACCAACAAGAAAGTAAAAAAAAAATACAAGAGCCAAGCTCAATACAAACTCAACCAAATCCAACAATCACAAAACTACTCTATCACACAAATGTGAATAACGAACCTTTATCATCTCTAAAACACTTTACAAACTCCAACTGTCATCCCAAAAAATAACATGATTGAGAGTTATCCAAATGGCCCAAATAACTGAGAACCATATAGAGTACCAACACTGTCTTTTCTTTTTTGATAAACGATTTAAGCCTCGAAACTATATGTATTGGCATCTGGGTCATTGTGAAGAACAGATTCGACAGCGAACCACTTTAAAACTAGATACCATAAGTTAAATCCTCTATCACATGCAAGGAATAAAAAGAGAGGAAGACTCAAGCACGTCATTACATAAGCTGTAGTTTACGGCATCGAACAAAACACCTCTTCTAGCCAAGTTTTCCTTCCAAGGGATCTGTTGTGATCTAACCTGACTAGTATGTAAGACGTGCAGAGTGGTCTTCTTGATCAGCGAAGGGCAATGTGATTGATTACTGGGCCTGAGCTCCGGCGGCGGTGGTGTGCACTTGCAAGGACTCCGACGCTCAAGTCAATGAGTGTATTAGGGTTTTAGTATCTAATAGAATACTTACGTACCTTGCATGATGCATTAATGATAGTATTTATAGAGTGATATAAGTGACCTAAGTGCGGTCCGTATGCCAGGATCTGTGCCTGGGCCCAAATCTCATTACATGAGCCTTGATCATGGGCCGCGCCAAACTTACCGGGATTGTATTGGGATTGGCGGTGACTGCTTAGTCAGGCATGTACGCATACACCCGGGATACCGTTATTCTGGTCCACAACAGTTGCCCCCCAAGTCGTCAAGCTTTTCATGGGAGAAGTTGGCGAGTTCATTTGCCATGCCAGGTGGATGTTAGATGATGATTCTGGCAACGTCACGAGATAACGGTTGGTTTTCTTTTTGGGCGCGTGTATTTCACGCGCTCCATTTTGGACATTGTGCGCGATTATTAGCGTGGTCTTGGGCCCCACGTTCATTAAGGTGATGTGACGATTTTGCTTTATTTCTTTTCACCCGTTACATTTTACCTCTTTTCTCCTTTTCAAGTTTTCACTTTTCTCTATTCGCGCTTCAGCCTGTTCATCTTTCTCTGGGAATAGTTTTCGTGACTCTTCCTCTCCTTCGTGCCAAAGTTGCAAGCATTCTCTTTTCAACAACATCTTCATTTCTAAGTATCAGGTATCACTTCTGTTCCTCATCAACTTGTAATTTTGTGTGATTCTTCCCTGATTCTTGGGTTGTTCTGTTGCATCCTCCTCATTCTTTAGGGTTTAGTTATTGCTTCTGGGTTTCTTTCCGTCAAAAATGGCCGATAATGTTATCGTGCTGACGAGTGGTTCTTCTTCGGAATCAAATGATACTGAACTTCTTGAGAGTTTTGCGAGGGGGCTTCAAAAACATAGGTCTTCTAATGAGCCAAACCCTTGTCCAGGTAAGCCCTCCATAACCAACCCTGATTATTGTGAATCTTCCCATTTTTGGTTTTACCCACTGTATTCACGGCGAGTGGAGAGTGGTGAGTCAGTCACCCAGAGTGTGAATGGGTCGTTTAACACTTTAAACCCAGAGCCTTCGGCTCTTCTTCTTGCATCAGCCCATCTTCCAGATGAATATAGTTCCGATAGCTCTGTTCCTGTCGAGCAAGCTTCAAATCGTCGTGCTCCTGTCAATTTTCTTCCAGTAGAGGATGAAGTTGAGTCTTCCCATCCCGAGGATCATTTGGACGATAGGGAATCTATCATCTATGACCCATTTCTTAGACTCTGAGTCCGACCCTGCGTATGCTCCCTCTTCTTGTAGTCATTCATCCCCGAGATCTGATTCTACTTTCTCTTGTCATGTAGATATGGAACCTGCTCAGGACGACATTCCTATCCCGGTAGTTTCTGGTGCTCCGGGGTCTTCCGCAAGCGTACTGGGTCCTTCTGATACCGGCGGTTCAGAAGTGGTTGTACGAGGGGCAGGCGAGCCCAGTACCTCTAAGCCTCGAATTGAATGTCCCCCAGATTTTCTGGAATTGAAGAACATTTGGGGATTTTTGTGGGTTCCTTGGGACTTCATTCGGGAGGAGTGCTCGGTGAAGGATGGCGCCCGACTTAGGAAGGTGGAAAGGCGTTGGAGAAAATGTTTCCATTATGGGCCCAATACTCCCAGGACTGATTCCAAGGCTGATCCTTTTGCTAATCATAGATTGGTTATCCCGGGCAAGAAGGAAAGAATCTGCACGCCAGCATCTGAGGGTGAAGGTTCCTATATCATAATGCTGGAATCTTTGTGGCATCAGCTTAAGATTAGGTTTCCTTTCTCTGACCTTCAGATTGAAGTTTTGCACAACCTTCACCTTGCTCCTACCCAGCTCCATCCTAACGGTTGGGGATTTCTCCAGACCTTTGAGGTCTTTTGCTGGGCTAAAGGCTGGCATTGCTCCTCGGCCTTGTTCTTATATATTTTTGGTCCTTATCGTGGGACGAAGAAGAGTTGGGTGTCCCTCCGTCATCGTTCCGGGATACCCCAATTATTCACTCCCTATGAAGAATCCTTCAAAGCTCATAGGGACTTTTTTGTTAAAGTTATCCCTCGGACCAAGGATTGTACTCCCTTCTGGATAGGAGAAAATAAGCAACCCTTATTCCCTCTTTATTGGACAGAGGAACATTATAAGAGGTCTCTATCTCTGAAGGAGTTGGAAATCTGCTTCCTGGAAGAAGAAGATCAACAAACCTTCAGGAACCTATGTGCCTTCGTTGAGCAAGGGGGGATACCCATCCATTGTAAGGATGTTATAGGGGTATCTCGTCGCGATCAGGCGGCATGCTTATGTAGGAAATTGTCCTTCATTATATGATGTCATTATTTCTAGTTGCCTTTAATTATTTTGCCTTGACTGACAAGTGTATTTTTTCTCCTGCAGCTGAGATCATGGCCAATTATGCCATTTGCTCCCAAAAGAGAGATGCCAAAGGGAAGGGAAAGGTTGGTGCTTCAGGTCCACCTCCTGCCCCTATTCCGGTTCCTAGTACTATCCTGGTTGCTTCCGCCGGGATTAGTATCTCAACTACAGCTCCTGTTGGGCCTGCAGATTCCTCTGGAGGAGCTTCTCCCGCTAAGAGGTCTGTACCTCCCTCTTCCGGGACCGAGGTGGCTACTGTGAACCCAAAGCGTCGTCGTACGACTAAGTCTGGTACGTTTTTGTTTTTGGGTTCTTCAGCCATGTAAGAATCATGTGTTACCTTCTTATGTTTATTTAGTTCGATTTGTAGGTGACCAACTTGGAGGTACCCAAGGGACTTCTGCCGGGATGAACCCGGTGTTGATGGCACCCTTCTCTACTCCTTCTTCTGCTTGGGAAGGATTCTCATCTCCCCTAATTAAGTTCCAACACGGGGTCTTTTTCACGAAGGGTGGAGCTGCTGCCGTAAAGGTACATGTTATTTGTTATAACAATTTTTGTAATGATTGATCCTGGTAGTAGTGTGTTTAATCGCTTCTTGCTGTTTTTGTCTTTGTAGGAGCAAGCCAAATCCCTTATGAGCTGGACGGCCATGAGCATGGCTATGCTCCAACATATTCACGACCAAGCAGAAGACATGGGCCAGGCTACTTCTTTGAGGGCTCAGCTGCGGGACCTCCGAGATGATATGGAGCTGAAGGAGGCCTTGATTACCAGTGTCAAGGAATCGGAATCCTGAGCTGAGAAGGAACTTGCTTCCTTGAAGGAGAAGTTCTTTCATATGGAGGGAGAATTTGCCAAAGAGAAGGAGAAGGCTCTCGGCTTGGATGCTGAAAACTCCAAGTTGAAGGGTGAGGTTTCCCAACTGAAGACTAAGGCAGAGGAAGATGGTTCTGCTCTTAGCCTTCTTCAGTCCGAGCTCCTGGGGTCAGCTTCGAAGCTTCACGAGACTCAAGTGGAGCTACGGGAAACTCAAGAGAAGTTAGAGGAGGCTTACCAAGATATGGACACTACGGTGGATGACTCCTACCGGGATTGTGTGAAGACCCTCCTGTTCTTGAATCCCGGGATTGAATTGAACACTCGTGGGCTTTGCAAGTATCACGACTGAAGGACGGGATGTTCATGGATTTCCATGATCCTCACAATCCCGTGCCAATTGATCCTGCTGATCCCAGGCTTGAGCCCTTTGACTGTAGCACTCTTCCTTCGACTGATCCCGTCCAGGAGCCCGATGGTGCAGATGCTGGAGGGGCTGAATGATTTTACTTTTCTGTCTTTGTTTTTCTTTATTCAGTTTTTGTTTTGTAAGCCCTTAATAGACAAGTTATACTAGATGTAAACTTTGTCATCCCGGTCTTTCGGGTTGATGTTTATGTATAATGGTTTTTGCTTACTTTGCTTTTGTGCTTTTCTTGCTTTATTATGATGTATGCTTCATGTCAGTGAGGCTTAACTGTAAAGGTGCCTCTTGGTATTTCGTTGATATGGACTTTTCCCATATCGTTTTAATTGTTAGTGTACATCCATGATAGCGCCCTTTTAACTCCTCGATAGGAGGGAAAGTAGTTTGTACTTTCTCTGAATTTTGGTTGAAGTATACCTTGCTGGTATACTATCTTCTTTTTGGCCAGGGTTAACCCGTGAGGGGCCCCTTTTGAGTATGTAGCAGAGAATTACCCGATATGGTATCTCGACTCATTGTTGGCCTTACGTGTATGTCGGCATCGCGTGTTGGCGACATAAGAACTCTGGAGTAGTTGTACTGGTTATGTATTCTTCTGGTCTTTTTGCTGTTGGGAGTTGAGCTAACCTGTTCGTGGAAGAATTAATAAAAATACTGCTTTATTGATAACATGAAGCAAATAACAAATGGGGGCCTCGTTAAAACCTCTAGCAGTAAAACCCTCCTTAGGGATAAAACCTGCTATAGGAAAAAGAGTACCCCTTTATTACAAAGAATGTAAATTACATAACTTAACTATAGTACCGCCTTAAGTCTGCGACATTAAGCGTTCTTGGAATCTCTTTGCCTTTGAGAGTCTCTAGATGGTACGCTCCATTGGCTGTAACGGTCTTGACTCGGAATGGGTCTTCCCAGTTTGCTCGGAGCTTCCCGTCTTTGGCATTCCGGTTTCCAATGCTGGCTTTCCTTAAGACCAAGTCTCCGGGTGGAAAACTTCTCGGGACTACCTTCAAGTTGTATCTCTGAGCAACTTGTTGCTTTTGAGATAGTTCTTTGATTCTGGCCGCATCTCGGATTTCTTCTACCATGTCGGAATCTTCTCTAAGTAGCTGCTCGTTCTCTAGTGAGGGATACATGATCCTCCAAGATGGACGTCGATTTCTACCGGGATTACCGCATCTGAGCCGTAGACCATCCGGAATGGAGTTTCTCCGGTAGTGCTATGGGGAGTAGTTCTGTAACTCCAAAGTACTTGGTAAAGGTCTTCCACCCAACTGGTTCTAGCTTTCTCAAGCCTCTTTTTTAAGCCATTGAGTATGAATTTGTTGGCGGACTCTGCCTGTCCGTTTGATTGTGGGTGCTCTACACTAGCAAAATATTGCTTGATGTGGAGTCCTGCTAGCATTTCTCGGAAATCTTTGTCAGTAAATTTGGCCCCGTTGTCACAAATTACTTCTGCCGGGATACCGAACCGGTATATTATTTTCCGAAATACAAAGTTCTGAGCTTTGACTGATGCTATGCTAGCTAATGGTTCCAGTTTAATCCATTTAGTAAAATAATCAACAACAACAATGAGATGTTTGAATTGACTTGTAGTTGGCGTGAAAGGTCCTAAGAGGTCCAGGCCCCAAGTGTGGAAAGGCCAAGGGGTGGAGATGCTATGCAAATCCTCTGCCGGGATGTGAGACAGTGGACTGTGCTCTTGGCACTTTTGACATTCCTTCACGTGTTCAGCTGCATCTTTGTTCATGGTTGGCCAGAAGTATCCTACTCGCAAGGATTTTCTTGCCAATGACTTGCCACCAATGTGGTGACCGCAACTTCCTTCGTGTACTTCAGTGAGAACGTACCAAGTTTCAGATGGTCCAATGCATTTAAGCAAAGGAGTGGACAATCCCCTTCTGAACAATTGTCCCTCTATCACGGTGTACCGGGATGCCTTTTGCACCGTTTTGCTTCCCTGGCGTCTGCCGGGATGGAGCCTTTGGTGATATACTCCAGTATTGGAGCCCTCCAATCTTCACTTTCAACCTGCAAGATAGCACAAGGACAAGGGAGAACTTCCTCTACCACTGACTTCAAGGTTGAAGATGATTTGGTGCTGGCTAACTTTGAGAGTAGGTCTGCACGACTGCTTTCTTCTCTAGGAATATGCTTGATCTTGAATTTAGAGAGGCCAAGTAGGCTTTCCTTGACTTTAGTCAGGTATCTTTGTAACAGCGGTTCTCTTGCCTGGTATTCCCCTTTTATCTGGGATACCACTAGCTGGGAATCTGAGCATAAAGTGATCGCGGTAACTCCTAACTCCTTTGCCGCGCGTATCCCGGCTAAACAGACTTTATGTTCTGCTTGGTTATTGGAGGTTGGGAATTCAAACTTCAGAGAATATTTCATCGTTACCCCCTCATCATTCTCGATCAGTATGCTGGCGCCAGCCCCCTTTGGGTTTGAGGACCCATCAACATAAATGGTCCAGGATCCTTTTGGTTCCTCTCTGGGATGTGTCATCTCGGCTACAAAATCAGCCCGAGCTTGTGCCTTGACTGCCTGGCGTGGTTCATATGAGATATCGTATTGTGACAGTTCTACCGCCCAGGTCATCATTCTTCCTGCCAAGTCAGGTTTATGTAAGATTTGTCTAATGGGTTGATTAGTTCTTACCGTGATAGGATGACATTGGAAGTACGGCGAGATGCCAATAGCAAGGTATAGGCGACTTTCTCAAGCCGCTGGTAGTTCAACTCTGATCCCTGTAATGCTTTAGAAACAAAGTATATCGGGCTTTGGTTCCGGGTTTCCTCTTTCACTAAAGCCGCACTGATTGCTTCATTGGTGACGGCTAAATAGAGGTATAGGGTCTTTCCGGGATCTGGACGAGATAGGACTGGTGGGGCTGAGACAATTTTCTTCAGCTCCTGGAAAGCTTCTTCACATTCTGCATTTCATTGGAACTCTTCCTTGCGCCGTAAGGTCCTGAAGAAAGGTAGGCATTTCCTAGCTGAATCTGGGAGGAATCTCGTCAATACAGCAATCCTTCCGGTCAGCTGTTGGACTTCTTTGATGGTCTTGGGACTCTGCATATTTAACACTGCACTACACTTGTCGGGGTTGACCTCAATCCCTCGACTGGTTAGCATGAAGCCTAAGAATTTTTCGGCTTCGACCCCAAAAGTACATTTATTGGGATTCAGCCTTAAATCATACCTGCGTACCTGTTGGAAAGTTTCATGTAAATCAGCCACCGGGTCTTTGTCTTCTGGAGTCTTTACTATCATATCGTCAATATAGACTTCGAGGATCTTGCCAATCTGTTCTTTAAAAACCTGGCTCATCATCCGTTGGTATGTAGCTCCCGCATTCTTTAAACCGAGCGACATCATTGTGTAACAGTACACACCCATGTCGGTTATGAATGCCGTTTTTCTTGATCTTCAGGGTGCATTAGGATCTGGTTGTAGCCAGAGTAGGCATCCATGAAGGATAGAGATACTTATAACCTGCAGAGTTATCAACAAGTTTATCGATACAAGGCAAAGGGAATGGATCTTTGGGACACGCTTTGTTAAGATCTGTATAATCCGTGCACATTCTCCACTTCCCGTTAGCCTTTTTTACCATCACTAGGTTTGAAAGCCATTCTGCGTATCGTATTTCTCGGATGAAACCTGCATCCAACAATTCCTTCACCTGTTTTTCTATGGCCGCCTGTCTTTCTGGGCCCATTTTTCTTTTCTTCTGGGCCACCGGGATGCATCCCGGTTTTAAAGAAAGACAATGGCATACAAATTCTGGATCTACTCCGGGCATGTCGGAAGAAACCCAAGCAAACAAGTCTTTATTAACTTTCAGCAATTCGATGAGTCGTTCTTTGATCATGGGGGGCAGGTTTGCCCCTATCTTAACAGTCTGATCTTCTTTAAGTCCTATCTGGACTAAGATCTGGTCTCCTTCTGGTTGAGGTCGTTGGTACTCAAAATTTGCTCTGGGATCTAGGTTAGTCATCATGACCCCTGCATCCCGTATCAAATCACGTCTTTTCATCTTCTGCTTTCCCTTCTCCTCCGTTTTCTCTGGCGGGATAAATGGTATTTTCGTGATTTTAAGACTTTCCTGGTAACATTTTCTAGCATCACTGCTTTTTCCATGGACAGTTACTACTGATCCGTCTTCTCCGGGAAACTTCATGGCTAAATGGATGGTAGAGACTATGGCACCAAGGCTGTTCGAAGTTGGCCACCCAATGATTGCATTGTAAGCTGAAGGGAAATCCACCACTATAAACCTGGCCGGGATTGTTTTGGTACTTGGCTTTTTGCCAAAACTCACCTTGAGGTCAACGTATCCTTTGGGGATAATTGTGCCTCCAGTAAAGCCAATTAGACTACCCTTATGAGGGATTAAATCCTTAGACCCCAATCCCATTTTATCAAAAAGTCTCCAAAACATAATGTCTGCTGAACTTCCTTGGTCAATAAAGATTCGATGGACTTTGAAACCGTTCAGATTGGCTGCTATGACCAACGGTTCATTATCCCGGATACATTCTTCCGGTAAATCTACATCTGAGAAAGATAGAACTGGGTTAGCTATAGCAGTTACCTGGGAACAAGAATCTCGCGCATCTTGGGTCCTCTTCTTATCTTCAAGACCCTTCAAACTGGCTCCTCCAGCTATGACTTGGATTACCCCCCTGGGGGGATTCCTGAGTTCGTCTTGGGTCTGGGATCGATGCCGGGTTTCGTTTCGTTGATCTCGGTTCCTAGGGGGAGATCTCGGTGTCTGCATCTGAGGAGATGGACTTCGGCGGCGATCCCGTCGTTCTGAAGAGGTCCGAGCATAATTTCTCAACCTACCTTAGCGGATCAAATTTTCAATTGCATCCCGGAGTTGGATGCATTCATTGGTGGAATGCCCACGATCCTGGTGGTATTCACAGTACTTATTTTTGTGCTTCCCGACCGTTTTCAATGGTGGTGGTCGTTCTCTTAATTCAGAGTGCATCACTTTTTTCAACACTGAAGCTGGCGGGACTGTCAGCGGAGTATAATTGTTAAAAAGACCCTTGCACTTCTTGGGATACCTATCCCGGGGCTTTTCATCTTTACCCCGAGATTGGTTTGGTGGAGTAGTTTTCGCTTTGTCGTCCTTCTTGGTGGCTTGGGCCTTCTCCCATTCTTCTATTCTGATCCATTTTTCAGCCCTTACCTTTAGATCATCCATAGAGGTGGGCTTATCTCCTTCCAGTTGCTTGGCAAAAGCTCCTGGTTTCAAACCTCTTACAAAGAAATATAACACTAGGTTAGGCTCAACATTCCTAACGTATAACACTTCGATATTAAAGCGTGTTATATAGTCTCGCAGAGATTCATCTTTTCCTTGTTTAACAGTTTCTAAGTGGAATTCAGACTTGAATTGTCGTTTACTACTGGTGAAGTGAAGAATGAACTTATCTTTGAGAGTTTTCCAGTTGCTGATGGACTGTGGTGGAAGGTCTGAGAACCAACGGCTTGCAGCCTCTGACAGCGTGAGGGGGAAAGCACGGCATACTATGGCCTCATTTACCCCTTGAAAGTACATAGCCCCTTCAAAGGTGCTGACATGTAAAGTGGGATCCTTGGTCCCATCATACTCCTTCAATTTCTTTGCAAACTGAAATCCATGAGGAAGAGCATGGGACATGATCCAAGGCATGAAGGGATTGTCAATGTACCCGAAATCTGGGACATTCTCAGCCAAGTGCTTCTGGTTGCCAGCAGGTTGTCCGGCTTGCTGGCCCCCAGGTGGGACAGGTGGCGGGTTGGCCCCCTCAACACGGAATTGGTGCGGGGCCCCTTCATGTCGGCGACTTACCCGTCCTTCCTGTTGCCTTTCCTGAGTTTTAGGATTTCCATCTTTATCCCCTTCAAGTGCAGATTTTCGTTGCTGCTTTTCCGCATTGTCGTTATCTTTTTCCGCATTTTCAGGGTTTGCTTGAGTATGCTTCTCTGCTCTTTCTTCCTCTGAATCATCCTCGATGATAACTTTCTTGCCCTTTCGTTGTTGTTCTTTGAGGTCTGCAATCTCTTTAGCCTGTGACTGCACTAGTTGTTGCAGTTTGCGGAATTATGCTTCAATATCAAAGTGCTGGGATGCCCTTGCCTGGTGTGATGCACCAGCCTGCTGTCCTGCTCTTTGGTTTTGAACACTTGGATCGTTGTAATCCCTATTCCTAGTAGAGCCAACCATTGTTGACAGTGGATGGAAATGAGACTTTTGTTGCGTTCCCCACAGACGGCACCAATGTTGTGATCTAACCTGACGAGTATGTAGGACGTGCAGAGTGGTCTTCTTGATCAGCGAAGGGCAATGTGATTGATTCCTGGGCCTGAGCTCCGACGGCGGTGGTGTGCACCTGCAAGGACTCTGACGCTCAAGTCAGTGAGTGTATTAGGGTTTTAGTATCTGATAGAATACTTACGTACCTTGCATGGTGCATTAATGATAGTATTTATAGAGTGAGATAAGTGACCTAAGTGCGGTTCGTATTGGGCCAGGATCTGTGCCTGGGCCCAAATCTCATTACATGGGCCTTGATCATGGGCCGCGCCAAACTTACCGGGATTGACGGTGACTGCTTAGTCCGGCATGTACGCATACACCCGGGATACCGTTATTCTGGTCCACAACAGGATTCAATCATTGAGGTACGACCAATAGAATGTAGAAACCTTCAAAGGAACTTTTGCCTGCCATATTGAAAACAAAACTTTATCCATGGGAGCTTGAAAAACTATCCAATATGTTGATTTGACAGAAGAAGATCCGGACTCAGAATGTCGTCATCTCCAAGTATTATTGGTATGCTGCTGTAAATAGACCGTCTCAAGATCCTGCAAAAGGTTAGTAAACAAGACTTGTTCCCAAGCAGAAAGATCTCTCTGCCACACCTAGATCCTAATCCAATCTCCGTCCACCCACATTTCACTCTTAGGTAGTGTTTGGTAACGCTACAGAACAGAATGGAATGAAACAGAACGGAACGGAATGGAACAAAACAGAACCGTGTACTGTGTTTGGTGACCATGGAACAGAACAAGACCATATGTATTATTTTGTATTTAGTGTGGATTAAAACTTTACTTGATAGAAATTATAAAATTAAAGGAAAAATAAAATAGTATATTTTTTTAATTTATTTATGAGTATAACTAAAGAGTTAACTATCAATTTGGTCCTCCAAAGATTATCATGTCACCAATTTGGTCCTCCAAAGAATTTTGCCACCAAATTAGTCCTCCAAAGATTACCTTGTCACCAATTTGATCCCCTAAAGAACTTTGTCATCAAATTAGTCTTCCAAAGATTTAAAACTCTAGCAAATTAGTCCTCCATCATGGACCAATTTGATATATTTAAATCTTTGAAAGACTAATTTCATATATTTACACATCTTTGGAGGACTAATTTGGTGACAAAGTTCTTTAGTGAACTAAATTGGTGACAAAGATAAGCTTTAGAGGACTAATTTGGTGACAAAATTCTTTAAGGGACTAAATTGGTGACAAGATAATCTTTGAAGGACCAAATTGATAGTTAACTCTGTAACTAAACTATAATTTTAAAATATATTAATTTTTGTATTAATATTTTATGAAAAAATAAATTATTAAATATAAATTTCTCTCAATAAATATAATTATTAAATATATTTTTAAAATAAATATAATTATTAAATATATTTTTAAAATTAATTATTAAATATAAATTATGTTGAATAATTTTTATGATGTAAATTTTTTAAAAAAATATTTTTTGGTTGGAAAAAAATAATACAAGGCTTAAGAAATTTAAATATATTATTTTGTTAATAAAAAATAATTTTGAAATTCTGTTCTTTTCTATTTCACCCTTTTCAATGGAATCAATCTGTCCCGTTCATCAATGTCCTGTTCCATTCCTCTTGACTAACGTTCCAAACAAGGAACAGTACACAGTGTCCTGTTCTATTCTATTCAAACAAGTCTGCCAAACGCGACATTACTAAACTTGGAAATTGTTAAATCATAAAGAACATCGTATTTTTCACTAATTCTCACGCCCTCACACACCCAAGATCATGCCAAAAAATTGATTTGTGCCCGTTTCCAATCCTAAGGGATAAGCTATTGCGGAACTAATGAGAAATCATTTCGTTATTTTAGATTTAAATTAGTTACAAAGATTAATTATTTGAAAAAAAAAATTAGAGGAACTAAATTTTTGTTTTTGTGGTCAAAACTAATTTTTTGTTTGCAATTCTTAACATAAATTAATTAATAACCATAATTTTTAAATAATGGTGTATTGTATAACATCTACCGATATTAATAATAATAATAAAATAATATAATAATAATAATAATAAAATGTTTGTTCGTGTTATTATTATTGTTATAAACAAAATTTCAACGGCATCGTCGCAACTCGCAAATTGATCGAAATCATTTGCATCTTCATCTTCATCTTCACTGCAATTCCATTCTATCATGGCAACTTCAAAGGTATCATCGAAATCAGCTTCTTCTTCTTCTTCTTCTTCATCATCATCATCGAAGCGATGGGCACAGAACATTTCGTCAATAGCAGCTCGCATCTACTTCTGCCTCATCATCTTTCAGATCCCTCTTTTCAGGCACTCACAATTTCCATGTTTTTATTCTTCATTTTTTTTCCGAATGGTTTTTTTTCCGTAAATCGGTTGGTTCCGTTGCTTGTTTAGATTTGGATGTGTATTATACTATTTTGACTGTGTTTAGTAAATTAGGGAATAAATTTCGGTTTCACTAACAATGAATTTGTCAGTTTATTTTGGTTCCGTTGTTGTTATTGATAGGTCTTAAAGTTGAGCTCACCATTACATAGGTAATACATGTTACCGAAAATTTATGGACCTCATTTTTATTAAATATGGCCTTGTAATTAAGTAAAAAATTGCTGGATTCTTCTTTTTTTCTAAATCAATTTAGTTCGAAGTGCTTGTTTGGCAATGAGTGTACGGTTTTATTGGTATAATTTAGTCAATAACCTTTGGACTTAAGTTTAATTTGATCATGCTCAGAAAGTTTATTTTCTTCATCTCATCATGTTATGCTATATTGTTGTGATGATTTCTTTCCTTTTTCTATTGAATGCAAATTCTGATGTCTGCTTTTCTTATAATGTGGTGTTAGAAAAGGTACTTAAAAGTGGAAGAGCATGTTATCATACAGAGATGAATGATGATATTGACCTTGCCCACCTCTTATTTTAGTTTCTTCCGATTCCCAATTTCCCATTGATCAAATTTCAACCCATTTTCTGAACCACTCTGGAATCTGCAATGCCTCATATGTGGAACATGTAACAGAATGAACCCTTCTGGATGCAGTTTATATTGTCCTGTGCTTGGAATGATAAACAAAATATCTTGATATGTGTTAGCTAATCTGGCTTTCTACTGCTATATATCCCCATTATTGATATTCTCACTTTGTAGTTAAAAGGGTAACAAATACCACTGAGAATACCTGAGTTTTATCCTCTTTTGTTTCTGTCACAGGGTGACATGCAGATCTGGTGTGTGTAAAACACCTTTGCATGTAACGTCGTCGCAGTTAATAGCTAGCGAGATATTCCCCGTTCCAGTTATCAAGGGACTTTTGTACCCCGGAGCTGCCGTAAATGGCCTCATCCACAACATGACTGTCCCAAGCTGGGATAGTATATTAGACATATATAACCTGACCAGTATAAAGGAAGAATCTGCAGTAACTGATCTTCAACGCTTAGAGGTTAGGCCACTTAATTTATTGGAATTTCTTTCTTTACCTTATTTTTCTGGTGATAATTATGTGGGCTTCTTGTTAGTAAGAGGCAAAGTTGACTTAACCTTTCCAAATTACAGTTTATGGATCTCTTGTATATAGAGGCTTATCCTTTTTAAGTATTTCCAGTTTAATTTTTTGTGTCAAATAGTTGACACCTTTTCTAAGTTGAATAATTTTTTAATAAAAATTTTATTATGAATTTTGTGTTTTACTGATTCAAGCAGTATTTTTAAAGGAGGTTGATATAAACCTGCGCCTTTATGTATCTGAGTTAGAAAGAAGCACGCCACTATTCACGCCAAACCCGTTTCTTGGCACACCACATTTCAAAAGGGTTCTAGAATCAAGTAGCTAAAATATGCTGCTCGGATTCTAGAACCCAAGCGAGTGGGGGATGGATAGTAGCATCCTAGAAAGAATAGGGAAGAATTCCCAATTTACAAGATGGAACAAACACCTGCAGACCTTTGAGGTTCTGCACCTCTCCATCCCAAATTTTCTCTCAAATGACAGATTAATATCTCTCCCTCTCAACCTCTATCCTATTTATAGGCAACATGCCTTCTTTCTCTAATATTCCCATCCTCCTAACTAACACCTTAACTAATTATTCCACTAACTAAAGGGGTTACCTATCAGAGAAGAGAAAAGGTAAACGAGAATGCTCTCTTGATCAACTAATAGGGCAGTGCAAAATACATCAAGAACTGAAATTGAACTGAAAACTGAACCAAACTAATTGCAAAATAACTGTTTTATGGTTGCAATTCATGAACCTAGCCAAAATTTCCAAATCATTTTAATAACCGGTATAGAATTGGTTTAGAACTGGCTAGAAACTTGTCAGAACTCATTTAGAATTGGCTAGAAACTTGTCAGAACTCATTTAGAACTGATTTTTTTGCTCTGAACTGGTTTAGAACTGTGTTTTTTCCTAAACTGGTTCTAAACTGTTTTGAAAACCAACTCTGAACTAGAACTGGATCTACAACGGGTACAAAATCAGAACCATTTTACACTTGTAGAACCAGTTCCCTGAACCAGAAATCTAATTTTTTTGTTTCACTGAACTATATAAGCAGTTTTTTTTTTTCTGGTTCAGTTCCGTTTTCTCACTAAACTAAACCATGACCTCCCCTCTCAACTAAAGCGGCACTAATTCCTAAAATCTGCTGGTGACTTGCTGTGTATTTTAGATCGTTGTTCTCATTATTGCTGTATATTTGCAATTTCATATTCATTCGTCTATCCTAATGCAATATCCTGTGCATTTTTTAATTGATTCCATTATAGCACATGATTCCTCTGGGCTTCTGTTTCTTTCTTGCTATCAATTCTTGTCACCTGGATAAATCAATTGTTTGTTCATCAGGTGCTTGCCGGAAGCTACTTCTCCGTGGCAGGAGCACTTGTAGGCCTTCTGAAACCGGGGAGAATGACCATTTTTGGGACACTTCTTGTAATCTGGGGACTTGTCAAGGAAGGGATTTTAGGGAAGCCGGTAAATTCCGATCCTTCAAAAGCCGTGTACGTCTACCCAACAATAGTGATCGCGTTAATATGCGCTTTCTCATCTGTAAAGTATGATGTAAAGAAGGTTGCTAGGACAGCCGCCCCTGTCCGGACCGATGTTAAGCCTCTTCGGAGCTCATCTAAGTCTAAGCTGAAAAATAAGTGATTCTCTTGCAGACTAGTTAAAGTGTACGGATTCCTCTCAAATTCATTTTGGAACATCTAATGCATTTGTTCAAGGATAATTACTTTTTTCTTTTAAATACTTCAAGTGGTTGAGCTTTTTGATCAGTACAGTAGGAAAGAAAAACAAAATACACTAAGAAATCCATGATCTGAAAGAGCATGGATCACCTCCTTTGCAGGTTTTTCATGGCTCAATTCTGTTAGGTTCTTGCTTTTGATATACTTAGCTGTCTCTTTCAATAATTTATTGAAAGAGACGAAATTCACTTCTATGATATTTACAACTTGAATGGATTATCCTTGGTGCTCTTCAAAAATAGCATTCAAAATATCTAATAAACATTCTTTGAAAATATTTGTAGATAAGAAATATCAGTGTGGAAAGAAATAAAATGTTTATCTATTTGAAAAGCGACCCTTATTTTCAATTTGAAATAATATAATTGTTTTCAGAACAGTATATTTACTACCAAAATTAGAAGAAAACTAAAGATAACACTTGGAGAAAAAGTTTGATTACGCTTGTTAAATTAATTCTCTACTCTAGTAATGGAGTGGGATGGGATGATACCCAAAAAACAAGTGCCATACCTTTACTCCATTCAAAAAATATTTGTGTATTTAGGATTATCTTAATTTTAAATTTCAAATTAAAATTATATCCTTTTCTCTTTTTTCATTAATTTGTTTATCTCCTAATGCTGATTTCAAATTTAACCATATCTATTTATATATTCATAATAAGGGTCTGAACAAGTTTACCTGAACTGTTGAGGGTCTAACACACAGTAACCCTCCACCTTTAACTTCTCCTTTCTGTTGTTGCTGTTGTTATTTCTAAGTATTCATTCCTTTTTACTTCTAGAGCTCTTTGTTCTCCTATCATTTTCTCAAAGCATAGAACAAAACAAGTGCTTCTTTGCGTTCAAGTCCAACTTGCAACAATAACACAAGTCCTCCGAGATTACCATGTTCACTTTTGCTGGTGACAATGATTCAGATACGTATGTATTATAGATTATATATTTGGAAATGATCTTAACATTATTGACTAAAAATAACACTTATATCTATGTCTGTGTTCTTTATTCTTTTCATTTTTATTATGTACAACCACTCCTCTTTGTTCTTCAGTATTGTTGTTGTTTTTGCTTGACGTGGTTGAATGCAATAACTTGCAAAACTAATTAATCTATATCAGCGCCGCATCGGTATGCTTAGTTTGGTATGTAGCTTTAATTTTCTTTTATTAAAAATAGTGGATAGTAAAGGCAGCTCTAAGTCACAGGAAGTTAGAGCCCGAACTGAGGATTCAAGGTGCAAGTGGCTTAAAAGGCTTATCAAGAACCGTACTCCAAATTAGGCCAATCTAAGGAGGATACTTAGAGATTATTGTCAATGCATCGACTCAACTAGCCTCTAGGCACTAAGGGGTCTCCTTAGTAAGGGTTGTTCGTCAAATGGGACCTAAATAACTCCAAAAAGCATCAAACTCATGATGAGGTTGAGAGTATTTGCTTCTTTACTATTTGTGCCAACCGCAGTTGACTTTTATAATTGTGATCAAATGAAGTTTAGTTAGGGCCGGATCTTGCTTTAGCTAAGAAAGCCAACTACCTAGAACCTCCCACTTAATAAGGCTCCCAAAAATATTTTTTTTTAATATTATTATTAAGTGTTAATTATTGGAAATAATTTATTAATGTAATATATCATAGCATGTTTACATAACTTCTATCATCGCAATAATACTTTATTAAAAAAATATTGAACAAATAAAATTATTTTATTAGAATATTAAATTATATAAAATAATATATTCTTTTCTAAAAGCATAATTTGTAAATTAAAATATTGATAATCCTGAAAAAATATTTATACATAATTTAAATTAATTATATTTGAAATTAACTATATGTTTTACATGATATATAAATAATGTATTAGTTATATTATCTATTGAGATTTAATTAATTATAAAACTTTTATAAATAAATTTGCGTCTTAGAAATATTAAAGACTTGAAAAAAAAGTAATACATTATATATATAGATAGATCTTTATTGTGATTTTCGCCTAAGACCCCAAAATATATATATCCGAGTGTGAAATTAATCATCTTTCTTGTCTTGTAAAATTGCTTGTGATGTTTGGTAAATAGATTACCTCTTTATATACTAATCATTTAATTAAATAAACTAATTACTAATCATTTAATTAAAAGCTTATGTACTAACAAGCTAATTACCTCCTTATATACTTTTAATTATTTATTCTTAATCTTTTGCTTTATTTCATAATAAATAAACTTATTAATTTATTACTAAATCAATAAACTCTACAAGAAATTATGCTTTCTCCTTTTCTGTATAAACACTTTTTTGCTCTTTCCAACTCTTTTTTGCTCAAACGTGTTCCAAGATCCTTAGGTTGCATTGAAAGAACTCAAACAAACGCAATTCGAAGGCTGATCCATCAAGGTTACCAGTTTACAAGAATCTTGGTTAACTAGTTTATTTGTCACTAGTCTCAAGATTACATAAAAACAGAACTCTTAATCGCTCACCCCAAATCCTATACCGAGAGATTCAAATCAGGTGTCCCCAAATCATGTACCTAATTATGTCCTACCAATAGAATATCGTCACGTCATTAAAAATATTTCCTTTAATTTTAATCTTTAATTTCATAATAAAATTTTTTAATAACGTGATGATATTCTATTAGTGAGACATAATTGGAAACATAATTTGACAACACCTGATTTGAATCTTAGAGCTTGTCACTTGCCAATCTTCATGAAGAGAAATACACCCACTTACTTCATGATATTCAACTTACACCTATCAAATACACTACATCATCAACCAAAAATGTAGCCACCCACTCCTCATCCCCATTTCAAAAAAAAATCCCAACCTATAACCATTCCTAAACAAAATATCCAATCATACATGACGAGGATAGCCGATGTTTTCGCGAGGATTTAAAATTCTCGATTGGTGATTATGTTTGGTTGCGGATACTTCCTACAAACAGTTGGAAGTCCCACATCGACTAGTGATATGGTCATTGTTAAGTTTATAAAAGTGTGTCAAACCACATTCTACAAACTAATTTTTATGAGTGAGTTAAACTCAAACACAAATTTTAAGACAAACAATTATCCACGTTTCAACATGAGCATCCAAAGGTAAGATGCAAGTATCATGACCCATTTCGTATCATCGAGCAAATTGGAAAAGTAGCCTACCACCTACAACTTCCAACCAATTACAAGATTCACCTGGTCTTCCACATTTCATTACTGAAACCTTTCATTAGGACAATAATCAACAACACCACATTACACCCTTTACCGATTCAATGTTGCCTTTCACAAGATCGTCCCATGAATTTGGATAAATTTCGGAGGCCTTGTGAGTAAAAATTGCAAATAACAAATAATTTTTTTTTTTTGAAATCTCTATGATTGTCAAATTTAAAATTTCATTGTTAATTCAAGAGATTCAAATAATTTAAGTTATAAGACATGGTTCAAAACATGCTAACAATAACACCAATAATACAATTGTGGCCAAACAATTAGACAATAGACATTTAGCAATTTAGCTAGGAATTGGCACCTTTAAACTGCAAGAAAATCAAAATATGTTTGCAAGAAACCTTTACACTATGCTTAAACATATTTATCTATATGAATTAAGGCTAAAAGAAAATTTTTTGAAAGATAAAAGAAAAAGTATAAGAAAGAAACAGAAAAAAGATAAGAGAAAAAAAAGAAAAATAATAGAGAACAAATACTATAAACATATAATATGCATAACTTCAATTAAAAGGAAAAATTAACCAAATGAGATTCAAACGCGGAAGCAAAAAGTCAGAAGAACACGCCATAGCCACTACACTATGCAATATTTATGTTAATTCCTATACAAATGCACACTATATAATTTGTATATCTTGGTGGGGAGCGAGAACAATTATTAATTTTTTAAGTAATTGGTCCCCAAATTTTTAAGCTATTTGATTTTTTATATTTAGTCCTCTCAAAAGAATTTGGCTAACTCTGCTGCTGTACCTCTCAACTTGACATAGGTCCATCATTGATTTGGAAGATAAGTCTATTTACGTCTAAGAATTAATTTCTATATAAGATAGAAGAATACTTGAAGAAAAAAAATAGAAGATAATGAATATGATTTATGGAAAAAAAAGATAATGAAGATAAACTTTATTAGGAAGATTAATGAAGATAATGAAAATGATTTACCAAAAAATGTATTCCTTCCATTCTTTTTTATCCAATTAGAAAGAGAAAAAATACTTATTTTTATTTATTTGTTCACTTATATTTTTAATATAAAATTAATAATACTTTTATCAATTTTAACCTTATAAATGATATTATCAAAAATTTAAAATTTATTTTGAGAAAAATCATACTTCCTCTGTTTTTTAGTAGTCGTTTAAGGTTATACACGATAATTAAGGAAATGATTGAGTCTTTTAAATTTTATAAAAATATATTATCAAATTTCTTAATATACCCTCACATAAAATCCCCTCTCAATTAATATCTCATGACACAACTAAAAATGATACATAGTAATTGGATCTAGTTGGGGCAACAATTTTTGATAGGTGGATAATTAATTTATGCAGGTGGAGTGAGAATGTTAGTAAATATGCGTACTATGAAAAAAATATTAACTTTATCTTGATTTCTTAAAACGACTAGAAAAAGTGAAAATGATAAAAACATTAAAACGGCTTAAAAAAACAGAAAAAATAATAATTATTATTTTCTCTTTTCGGATACTTAAAAGTCAGAGTAATCAATAGACTAAAGTCACGTATTGATACGCAGTTAAAAACTAGAAAAAGGAAAACATGATTAAAGTGGGTAATGGGCAGACCCGACCCGGACCAATTGAAGATGAGAAGGCGAATTCCCGCTCGCATTTTAAACGTCCGCCTTTGCATTTGCACCCTACGTATAGTCTCTCATTTCTCTTTCACGCGCATCACCCCACACCCACACACACACACACTCTCTCCGAGCCTTACCAAAAAAAAAAAAAAACAAAACGAAGAAAAAAAAATTGGTGAGTCAGTTGCATTATTGATTATTGACTAGAGAGAAGTTAGAGAAGAGAGTGATGCAGAGTGTGTAGGGTTACAGAACACTTCATCATCAGAAAAAGGAGAAGAAGAAGAAGAAGCAGAAGAGGTTTCTTCGATGATGGATTCTCCAGAACCTTCTAAGATCAAGCGTTGTTCTTCGGCCTCCGCTCTCAATGCTACCTCCAATACTCCTTCATCGGAATCTCCTCAAGTTCAAGTAATTTCTCTTCCTGATTCCTCTCTCTCGATTAATCTAGTGAAGTATTTTTGTTGTTGTTCTAATTGCGTTGATTGGCGCGTTCTGGTTAATCTGTATGATTAGGGCTTTAAAAGGCTTAGGAATTTGGGGCCGGATTTTTGTTTTATATTTTATTTTAAATTTTGTTGTGTAGAACAGTTTAATTGGGGTTGTTGGTTTCCTTTGTGAGGGCTAATTCGAAGAGGATTGAGTAGTTTAAGTTAGTTGTTTTATTGCTTACTCTGATTTATTCTTTTATTGTTAGTTGATCATGCCATCGGATGTTAACTGTTAGTTCCGAATGTTTTAGTTCAGTGAATAAATGAATTCTTTTAGGAAGCTTGTTTGGAATGAACTTGGTGTTGGATCTCACTTTACAAATTGTATTGTGTGTGTTTTTAATGGTTTCTAAAACCCCTTCATATCTAATTGGATAGGTGAATCTTTTTTCTTTTGGTCATACCACTTATTAACTCATCAGTCATCATCACCCCCGAAATTAATTCACTCGCAGTAGTTTTTTTATTTTTTGTGTTTTCCTTTTTATTACTTACTGATTGTTTTTTAAATTACTTTATGATGGTGCTTTACCTCGAAGGTTTATGAACCCACATTGTCTTGTTGTTGCATATAGTGAATGATGAAAAGGGATATAAGGTAATCAATCTTATAACTTATAAGTGAGGGTTTCTTTGAAGGATTTCTGCTTGTATGCATATTGTTGGGATCTAGTCCTAGTCCTGATTTTGAATCCTTCTTAGTTCTTACTGTTTAGAGATGCTTAGTGCATTAGTTAGCTTATCGTGTTTTCAGCCTGTCATTTTTTTTCATTTGCAGTATCACTAATAATGACTGAATTTCACTTTTCATATTGTTGGGATCTGGTCCTGGTCCTGATTTTTGAATCCTTAATTTTTTCTGTTTAGAGATGTCTAGTGAATTAATTAGCTTATCATATTTTCAGACTATTTGATTTCTTCTCATTTGCAGTATCATTAATAATGAATGAATTTCACTTTCCAACTTTTGCATTTCAGGAGTCCCCCTTTTTCAGATTTGTGAGCAATTTATCTCCAATCAAGACTGTCAAGACCAGTCATGTGGCACAAAGTTTTGTTGGACTCAATTCTCCACCTCTTGTATTCCAATCACCTCGTATTAGTTGTCACCGTGAAACAAAGTTCTTGGGAAGGTTTGTGACCTAAATTATATTTGTGTTTTGGCCATTGGCAATGCACTAACTGTTTGTTGACAAAATTTGTCTGTTCCAGGTCTCTAGGCACTCAATCACCCAGTGACAATGGAGGCAACAATCTTGGTGAAGCTCCAGGTGATTCCAAGAAATCAAATTCTCAACAACTACGGCCGGCAACTTTTATAACTGACACTAAAAAGGATTTTGACATCAAGAATGATATGAATACCCAAAACTGCAGTCCTCCACCATCTGTTGATGAATATTTGGCTGATCCTGGGGATATGGATCAAATGTATTCAGTCAACGCAGATGTGGAACAATCTACTGATGCAGTTGATCCATCACTAGGTGACTTGACTCAGTCAAAAGAAAATACATCAAAAATTGATAGGAACGATGGTCCTGGTGACGAAGCAGAAATCCCGTTGCCTTTGTTAGACGAATCTAATTACGTTCATCAAGAAAAGCCAGCATATGTAGAACCTGAAAAAATAGAAGAGAAAAAAGATGTTGAATCGACTTCTCAACAGCATATAAAATTAGAGTCGAATTTAGCTGCAGATGTTTGTGACAGACAATATAATAGTGATCCACTTCCACAGGTATAGAAAGATTCATGTTGTCTATATCTATAGTGTTTGTGTATATTTATGAACATGATTCGTGTGAGCTCAGAGATGCCTTTCGGTGTTTTCTTTTATTATTGACCCATAAAATTCTAAGCTTCAATCTGTGAAAATTGAATGGTGGGATTCTGTAATGGTTCACCTTGGTTGATGCCTGATAATCCTGCAGGATGCTAAAGAATGTGAAGATTGCAATGAAGTAGTGTCAACCTCACATGTAAGTGCAGAGAGTATCTTGCAGGATGGTTCTGAGGTAATTAGACTTGTCTTTTTTGGTTTATTATAGTCCTCTGGAGTTCGGAGGCAAGTTAAAGTTTGTGTGAATTTTGTTGGCTCTTAATGCATTTCTATCTCTAAGTGTGTGGGCTTTGTCTGTGTCTATTTCCATTACTTGAAAGTTGAACAGAACTTCTATGGAATATTTATTTTAGGCGGAATATGCTTTTTCTATAGCTGTATCATTTGGCATCTGTTATTACCAATTAATAGAAGAGTACAATATATGTACTTTTTTTACAGTCAATCTTTAAAATCTAATGCTTTGATGTTCTAGTTTGTTTATGGAGATTTGCATGAATCATGGCAGGAATTTTTTAAGCAAATTAGCAGCAGTGGTATACTCCATATCTCTGTGGCAGATGGGTAACTGTAATCAGACATCTCTAGTTGAAGATTTCCCCCTATTTCCTTCTTGTTAAGTTTTCGTTTCGCTGGAGCTTTCTAAATTTTGTGGACCTGTGATAGTTGCATTTTCTCAGTCAATGAAATTTAAAATTTCTGAGTCCTGATGAAATATCACATCCTAGACTTTGAAGTCTTAAACATTCTTTAGGGCATCTCTTAGGAAATTGGAAAAGGAAACTTCCATGAATATGTCTGAGGTTTTGAGTACAGAGAACATTTTGAGCTAAGATTTATCAGCAATAATTTGCTTGCTAAAGGTTTTAGGCTTTAGTTATGTAGGATGAGAGTAGTGTTGTGTAGTGGCATTATGCCATTATCTACTTGGTAACGTATCTAATCTATCCATAGAATTTTCAGAGGACAATGAATAGAAGTCTAATTATGAGGACTTTGCATTGATTTTGTTAGTGTATGAAGGTTTTTTTGGCAATATAATCATTTTTGCAATCGTTGTAGGCTTGTGTAAGGTACCATGGCATTCGAAGACGCTGCCTACAGTTTGAGGAAGCTACTTCCAGTGCTCTTGGAAGTAATAAGTTCAACCTGAAATCAGATGTTACTTCAAGCAAAATGAAAATGGTCAAGACGCCCGAACCTATCGCTTCCCTGTTTCCTCAGCGAGGTATTTTTAATATCTCAATGCCATGTTCCAAGCCATCAGGTATTGGGTTGCATTTAAATAGCATCATAAATGCTATGCCACCTGGTCGTGCTGCAACTACAGGTATTAGATTATCAGATAGTTTAAAGGGGGTGAAATCCTCATCTTCAATAAGCTTACACAAAGTGGAGATCACTAAGAGATCCTTAATTTTGTCAAATTCTGATGGGCAATCATTAGCTGATACTAGAAATGAGAGTCATGATGCTTCAGCAGCTGTAGAGTCTTCTGTTTCTAAGTCTCCTAGCTTGGCAGATCCTATCATCTTAAATTCTGAAAGTACCCATGATAAGAGGAAAGCAAGCCCTACAAATGCTGGAAATACTGAGGAGTCTAACCAACGTAGTCCTTGCAAAAAAATGTCAGTTCTTGTGATCTTTCTTATAATTCGTATTAGTTTATATCATTTATTAGTCTAACCAAATATTGCATTACTCTTTAGGAAGAAAGCATCAACCTCTGCTAATGACAATGGCTGTAAACGGTGCAACTGCAAGAAGAGTAAATGTTTGAAACTGTAAGTAAACTAATATATGTTTTGGTGTCTTACCTTATATGATCTGTGGCTTTGCACTATTATCTATTTTGATTTTAGTTCTTTGCAGTTATTGTGATTGTTTTGCTGCTGGAATCTATTGTTCCGACTATTGTACTTGCCAAGGTTGCTTAAATAGACCAGAACATGAAGGTACAGTTCTTGAGACAAGACAACAAATCGAATCCCGTAACCCACTTGCATTTGCTCCCAAGATTGTACAGCATCAACGTGATATTGCTTCAAACAATATGGTATAAGATCTTCATATATTCTTTTGTTTATTTGTTAGATTTCAGAAATTGAATGGATAGTTTAATGTTCCCTTTTCAGGAAGATGTGAATCTGACAACACCTTCATCGGCAAGGCACAAAAGAGGTTGCAATTGCAAAAGGTCAATGTGTCTGAAAAAATATTGTGAATGTTATCAGGTGTGTATATTATGTGCATTTCTATATTCTCCAAATATTTCACTGGGTTTAATTTCCTCTGTCCGCTAATAGCACTTTTCCCCCTTCAATATTTGAAAAAGGCTAATGTTGGATGCTCTAGTGGATGTCGATGTGAGGGATGTAAGAATGTCTATGGCAAGAAAGAAGGTTAGTATTTATATTTATGGGAAGCTATCGTAAATTCTTGATGCACCTCTTTTCACAAACTGGTGACTCGAAACATTATTTAATCTATAACTGAATATATTTAAATGCCAAAGCATAAGAAGGGAGGATACAAACCATTTCAATATGCAACAAAGAATGTTGGCTAATATAATACACTTTCTTCTTTTTTTTTTTGTTTAAATTCAGATTACGTTGCATACGAACGAGTTTTGAGTAAAGAAAGAATGAGCAGTGTTGAAAAAGGACTAGAATTGATACCAAAAGAGTTGTATGAACCACACCGCTTCTCACCTTTAACTCCGTCGGTGGAGTGCTCTGAGTAAGATTCCTTTAACTATAAATTCTTCAACATGTGATAGAATAAGAAACTATTGTCCCTAATACTTATGAGTTTTGACGTCTGTCTTTCTGCTCTGATTGGCTGTGTTTTTTTTCCATTTGTCCAGCCAAGGCAAAGAGGCTGCAAAATTGCGCCTTCTTTCTGGAAAATCTGAGAACTCACACAGCAGACTTGCACTTTTGGAAACAAATGAGATATCGGGAACTACCTCTTGTGATTCGCAAATTGATTGCAACAATGTGAACATGTTCGATCAGTCATCAAATGAGTGGGTAAAAATGCCACTATCTCGATTCTCCCATGGATGTATTCGCCAGCTACCAGGTGGCTCTCTTCGTTGGCGCAGTTCACCAACTACCCCAAGGACTAGTGCAGGTGAAGCACAATATTTACCGTGTCCTGAATCAGATAGCGGGCTCTTTGACATTTTAGAAGATGAAACACCTGATATATTAAAGGATGCTTCTACTCCCACCAAGTCTGTTAAAGCAAATTCCCCGAACCAAAAGCGCGTTTCTCCTCCCAAGAGTTTTCCATATGACATTGGGTCAAACTCCTCAGGAAGATTGAGAAGTGGCAGGAAATTTATATTGAAAGCTGTACCTTCTTTCCCACCATTGTCTCCTTGTGTTGATTCCAAAGTCAATGCCATTGAAGATTCGGGTAACAATGGTAGCTAGTGACAAACAAAAAAATATCTTACCCCCTCAATGTGAGTGTTTCAGACAGGATTCTGTTTGGTTATTTGACAAAGCTTTGTTTTCTTGTTATTTTGTTTCATTTTGGTGACACTTTCTTCATTGTGTTAAACAGGCTCTCAGGTGAGAAAAATCAATCTAAAGTTGAAGTTATGACTGCATCGTCCTAAAATGTGTAGTGTTCCTTTATATCTTTTAGCAATTTATAAGTTCTTTCTTGAAACAGATGATGCTTCCTTGCTTTTTCCCCCTTTGGGGTATTAATGCTATTTGCATATTCTCAAATGGAGTCTTGTAGTTCAAGGGAATTTGACCATGTTGGTTAGGCTAAATAACGATGCATTCATTGAGCACATTATTGATATTGATAGTATACTACATATTTATGCTAACCGATTCTAACTTCTTATTTGTTGCTGTTGGTTTCCTACATCTCTTTGGCCGTTTAATATGGGGTGTTCGTGGATTTATCTCCGTGTTTTATTATTCTTAAAATTAAAACTCAATGACTCTTTTTGGGAAGAGAAAGGCTAAAATACACATTTAGTCCTTTATGTTTTGTCGAAGTTCTATTTTGGTGTTTTATGTTTATTTTGTCTCAATTTGGTCCCTTACGTTTGTTTTTTTGGATTAGACTCTTCTTTGAATTCTCTAGTCTAAGTTAACAAAATTGCGTACGTGACACTTACACTATTTATGTTTTTTTTTTCTATTGGCAAAATGACATTTTTGATCCCTTAAGCATTTTTAAATTTTTCTTTGTCCCTTAACAATTTTTTTATTCGGTTTAGTTCTATAAGTTTTATTTTTAACTCAATTTGGTCCCTTTCTATTAAGTCGGTTAAATATTTATTGGAAGAGACCCAAAACAACGTAGTTTTGAGTCAGCGGTCTTATATACTCTTCTTCCTCACCTCCGGCCACCACATCACTATCCTTTGTTATTGCCGCCAACACCATTTTCATCGCTGCCTTCTTCTTCCTTACAAAATCGCACCACAACTGCTAGATACCACCACTGCTACCTCCACTCCTCCTTTACGTTAATCTCCTTATTGTCTTCCCCTTCGGCCTTTATTGTTCTTCTACTTCGTGCAGACACTAGATCGTGGCGATTCTGATTTGTTCTACATTTGATTTTGGGTCGATTGACCCGTTTTAAACCCATAGTTTCTAACCCAATTTCAATCACATTTCTTTTTGCTCCCCGTTGTGCGTGTTTGGTTCTGGACTTTTTTCTTTTGTGACCAATGACCTTGTCCTACACTTTAATGCTTGACTACTTTGGGCTATCTTCAACGTCATCCCTCTTGTATGTTTTTACTAGGGTTGTCTTTTTTTTTCCTTACTTTTTTTTTAAAAGTCTTGTTTGCTTTTTTTTTCCTGATGGTGTGGTTGATGTGGTCTCATGGTCGAAGAAGAAGAGAAAGAATTTGGTGGTGATGTGGTGGCCGAAAGTGAGGAAGAAGAAGAGTCTAAAACTTTAAACTCAAAACTATATCGTTTTGTATCTCTTTTGTTAAGTATTTAACAGACTTAATTGAAAGGGACCAAATTGAATAAAAAATAGAAGTTACAAGACTAAACTGAATAAAAAAATTGTTAATGGACCAAAGTGAATTTAAGCAAAGACTTAAGGGATAAAAAATGTCATTTTTTCTTTTCTATTTTATCTTCACTTATTTATTTCACCATTTTTTTTATTAATCCTCTAATTATCACATAAATTAGTATTACTTTGAAGTGTATTTTCAAAAATTTGATATGTCATGTTAATATTAGTGAATTTTGTTACGATGGTTCAAATTTTCTTCTAAATTTAAGTGTTGTTTATTCAACCTTAAGTATTATTTAGAGTAAAAAAATATATAAAAAGTAATTATTATTTTTAATAATATAACCAAGTATATTATATTTTAGTATTTAAATTGATTTTTTTTAATATTTGTTATTTTTATAATAGGTTTTGTTTTAAAATAATAAAGTGAAAACTAAATAACTGATCCAATTCGGTTTTCATTTGAAAATAAAACCATTAAATGATCAACATATAAAACCACATTAATTGAATTAGATGATTTTTCCTCTAAAATTGAACCAATCCGCACTGCAAACACCCTAGTTGAAACTCCTAAGGTACATAGGCGCTTGATCATACAAAATATAACTAACTCTAACTCACAACTATAAGAGGCTAACCAATCGATACACTTAGGTACCGTTTGGCACAATTTATTTTTTTCTTAAAAGTCACTTTTAAGCTAAAGTTACAAATAAGAGGCTTAAAAAAAAGTCATAAGCTGTTTGACAATTTTTTTTTTTAAAAAATAATTTAACCGGCGGCGGCGAGCGGTGGAGGGTGATGGAAGGTGGCGGGTAGCGATGGGTGACAATTCGGTCTTGGTTATGGTGATTGGTGAATGTTTAATGAAGATAACAGGTTGGAAAATAAACAAAACCTCCTATATGTGGCTTATTTTAAAGCTCTTTTTTTCTCTATTTCCTTCATTAAAAAAAGACCACTTAAAATTTAGGAAATTATTAATATTTTTGTTTGACCCGACTTTTACTTATAAGTAGAAGATAAACACAAAATAAGCTGGGCCAAATGGTGCCTTATTAGCTTCCCTATCTGCATGTTTAAAAATAACAGACCAATCTTGTTTTAGGCTTCCTCTTAAAATCTGAATAATGCTTCTTCCTCGAATAGCTCCAATTTTACTGCTAAATAAAATCTGCATAACCACCTTGGAATCAATTTGGACTTCCACTCTTTTGTACCCGAAGTTCCAACATAATTTTAGGCCTTCAAACACGCCCAACAACTCTGCAATAAAGGTAGAGCAGCTTCCCTCTTTCCTTAACTTGCAGTAGATCTCTTTTCTATAATTTGGGTTTGGGCCTAACTCACTCCCAAAGGCTACCTTGTAGGATGAGAATTGTCACACCCTTATAAACTCAACAATGGTCATATCACTAGTCGATGTGGAATTTGTAACACGCCCCCATACATAGCTAAAGCGTGGACAAACAAACGGGTAGCCCAAAAATACGGAACTAACAAACACCTAACAACACACCCAACATGAAACATGGGGGCCAACAAACGGATCTAGGATAGGCTCCGATACCATCTTACAATTTGAGTTTGGGCCTAACTCACTCCCAAAAGCTAGCTTGTAGAATTAGGATTGCCACACTCTTATAAACTCAACAATGACCATATAACTAGCACCATCTCTATTGGGCCCAACTAAAATTATGGATAGACCTTACAAGTCAATTTTGGGCTACGATGTTTTGTCAACAATGATTCTTACATATAAAAATGATGGTGCCACTCCTAATAGAGATGACGTTATTCCCATCCTCCATATATACTTCTAACAAGTGTAAGGTCTATCCATATTTTTAATTGCATTCTCCTTATTCCTCCACATCCATAATTGACAAAACATTGTAGCCCAAAGAGCTTGCCACATGCTGACTACTATCTTGCACCAAATTGTATCTAATCCAATCTCTTAGATCAAGAGAAAAGAAAGTGACAATGATTTGCCAGGGACAATCCTCAACCAATTTTGAGAAGCCAAAATGTAGTCTCTAAAGCACATGAAGAATGCTTTCATGGCTTCCAGGGCAGTGTTTACAATAAAGAAGGCCTAAACCCCACTTAGCCTTTTGTTTATTAGTAAGTAATCTTCCATGGTAGATTTTCCATATGAAAAGTCTAACTCTTTCAATGGTTGTAATCTTCCATATTCTACATCATGTTGGATCAATCGTCAGAGGGGAAAAACCACATGACAGCTGATGAGTACTCTTGATGGAGAAATTCCATAGTTATTAAGGGCCCAAATCTTGCTATAAGGACCATTTTGCACATAAGGAGGAGGGATTGATAACAGGCTTGATAGAACATCACTAGGAAACAAATTTGATAGCAGATGCCTATTCCAATTTCTATACTCATAACTGAGATTGCAAACAAGAAGGGTCTTGTGCTCATCTGCAATATCAATGACAAGATCAGATAAGCATTTCTTCTTGGGAAGCCACACATCAGACAAAACTCTTATTTGCTCTCCATTTCCCACACACTAAGTTTCAATTGCTAAAACAAGAGGCCATGCATCACTAATGTTTTTCCATATGGTAGAGTCTGAAGTCTTCACTTCCACGGTATATGAGTCATTGTGACTGCAACCACATTTACTCGGTAACACTCTAACCCATAGGGGATGAGTTTGGTTTCTAACATTCCATGCAATCTTCATGCAACAAGCTCTATTCATTTGGTGTAATGATAAACCCATATTTTGTCATCATTATTAAAGGATATTTGATAACTATTCGTATTAGTTATTATTTAATTAGATTGAATTTTTATCTTATTTACTCTATTTTGTTACAAATTGTGGGAGGAGTAATATTTGAGGAGATAATAAATTTTAAACCTTATTTTTAAAAAGAAATAAGAGATAAAATATATAAAAAGACTTGAGTTTAGTATTACATGATTAGATTAGATTATATTTAAAAATATATGAATTTGATTCTATATTATTAGATTTGAATAAGTTTTATCTAATCATATTATCTTATCTGATTATATTATCTTATATTTGAACAATTTTGGTCTAATTATAGGCGATTAGTATTAGTATCGAACTGGAAGTACAACCAAATCTATTCAAAGGCTAATTGTAAGAGCTAGAGGCACACTCTCTCCTTCGAATTTTTTCTACCTCTCTCGTTTTCACTCCGTTTGATGTTGACGGTTGAGTTCTCTCATCCTTTGGTGCTCTCCTGAAAGAAGTTGAAGAAACACCTCTCCACGGTAATTAAGGATTGACAACTCGACGTCTTTGCTAAGAATTTGTTTCTTTTTTCTTCTCCTTCCCTTTACTTATGGATTCCTTTTATGGTTTTAGTCTTGTGTATGTTTTGTCTATGAACATGAGTAGCTAATTCCATAGCTAAGGCTATGGAGATCTTATGTGAACTCTTTTGCTTTTCTAATTTAATACAATTACATTTGTTTATGTTTAATTGGTTCTACTTTGATATTTTAATTTTGCAATTAGGAATTAGCCACTCTTAAGCGCATTTTAATTGATTAGTTATAGATGACCATTCTTACCTAATTAATAAAACTACAAAGTAGACGAGCCAAATGTCATAAAGTTTCTATTTATGATCTTTGCTTCTAGCCATCTATTAAATTAGCAAGCCTTTAGATTCTTTACACTTTATCTATTTTTAATTAATTGAGTGATCATCTGGGGGTTAATTAGGGAAAAGATAGTTATTAGTGCAAGACCATTATCCGTGATCACCAGAGGTTTATTATCTTTGACACGTTCTGTCGGCAAATCTGCATCTAAGAAAGATAAAATAGGATTAGCTTTTTGAATTACCTGTGAAAAAGAGTCCCGAGAATCTCGAGATCGCTTTCTTCCGTCATCTTTTGAAGAGGTATAACTCTCCCAGCTATCACTTGAATCACTCCACGTGGTGGAGATTCAACATCTCTTCGTGGACTCCAGGATCGATGTCGGTCATTTCTGTTAGCATCCAGGGTTCACGGAGGAGACCACGAACCTCAGTTTCTTCGTAAAGTACTTCATGGGTGGTTTCACCCATATCAGGTTGACTTGATGAATTCCCATAATATGCCTTGACGAATTATCTTTTCAATGGTGTCACAAAGCTAAATGAATTCGTTTGTAAAATGCTCGTGATCCTTGTGATAGTTATAGAATTTGTTTTTGTTCTGGGGTTGACCCTTCTGATGAGGTAGTTTTTCTCTCAACTCAGAATACATCATTTTGCGATATATGTTAGCTGGGGAGATTGCCAATGGAGTATAATTCGAGAACATCCCCTTAGGGCCTTTGGGGGCTTTCCGGACATCTTTTCATCCTGGTCGAAGTTATCCCGATTTGGATTGTGTTGCTTGCCCTTGCCTTTATCATCTTTCATAACTGCTTGGGCCCTTTCCTATTTCTCAATTTGTATCCACCTTTCAGCACACTTTTTGAGATCCTCCATGAATGTCGGTGCTTTCCCTGCTAAATGCTTTGCAAAAGATCTTAGACGTAAGCTTTTAACAAAGAAATACAACACTAGATTATACTCTACATTTGTAACCTCTAATACCTCGTTATTAAAACGTATTATGTAATCTCTCATAGATTTATCTTTTTGCTGGTTAACTGTTTTAAGGTGATATTCAGATTTATATTGTCTTTTACTGCTAGTAAAGTGGAGTATAAAGTTGTCTTTGAGAGTCTCCATTTGTCAATGGATTGTGGGGGCAGATCAGCAAACCATCGACTCGCAGCTTCTGATAAACTCAAAGGGAAATCCCTGCAGACTATGGGCTCTTTGACTCCTTAAAAAAATATTGCTCTCTCAAAAGTGTTGACATGTAGGGTTGAATTCTTGCTTCCATCATATTTTTTCTACTGCTTGGCTAATTGAAAACCCTGGGGCAATTCATGCAATATGATCTAAGGTGTGAAGGGATTGTTGATATAGCTAAAGTCTGGTTGATTTTCCTCCACACGTTTCGGCTATAGCATAGGCACCAGAACCAGCGGTAGAAATGGGATTGCACCTTCCACACGCGATACGCCGCTAATTTCATTGCTCGGTATCTGGTTATTATTATCAATTGCCCTTTTATTAGGTTGGCCCCTAGTGGATCAGGTTGCACTGTTTTGATGGCTAACTATCGCCTCATTGTTTTGGCTAACCTTGGCCTCGTTTTTCTGGCTAACCTTGGCCTCGTTTTTCTGGCTAACCTTGCCCCTATATATTGATTCTCAACACCCCTAGCCTCCATATTTTGATTCACTACATCCTTGTGTGGTTGCCTTCTTCTTCTCCATTAGGGTTTGGGACACCTTGACATTGTTGCTCATCTTTTTCTCTCGGGCGTTCTTGCCTTCCTCTTCTAAGGAGAGCGAGCTACGATGCATATTCCTCCATCATATTTCACAATCAGCAAAATACTTCCTCGATATTGAAGGGTGTTTCCTCTTCAATAATCACCTGGATCTGCCGCAAAATGTTTTGGGCTACCGGGTCCCTTTGATTTTGGGTACTTTGGTCGTTGTCTCCATCGTAGTTTCTCCTTTGGATGCTTGTTGTGTTGGTAAAGATGGAAAACTATATTAACGTTCCCCATAGATGACGCCAATATTGTGAACTAACCTGAGAGGGTTGTATCATGAACACACTATGACTACACCAAGAAAGAAAAAGATTTCCTACGCCGTTGACCAAGCTCCAAAACGGGTGGGTGATTGTACCTTCAAAGACTCCGACACCCAAGTCAACAGATGATTAGGGTATTGTATGTAAATATTGAATGTTACGTCCCGTGCATGATACTCATGTGTGTGTATATATAGTGGAGTCATTAGGATTTGCAGGTTGTATTTTGAGCCTCGTGGGTCTCGTTCTTGGATCCAGTCTAACTTTAATAAAAGTTGTGATGCCATTGTCCATCTTAGTAATCTATTGAGATGATTCCGGGATGGAATCCTCATGTCGTGTCCGTCATGGTATTTATGACCGAGATATCATTTTGATATTGGTCCACAACAGTTAGCCTAGGGACCACATCTCAACAAAGACTTTCCAATCCATATAGTTTTTGCCATTAAGTTTTTTAGAGGTAATTCGAGGGTTACCTATGAAGACAACTGATATGAGGCTCTTGTTAGTGGGCGCGGGTGAGCCTGAAGTAGCACTAGTTGTAGAAGCCATGAAGGACAGCGACTATTTTGGGCTACTTGCACACTACAGAGTCACGATTTCAACCAAACAATGGTTGAAACAGATACAGGAGAAGGAGATGAGTCCAACCACACCGGTTTCATCATGAACAAAGGTATAAAAAGTGGCGTGTTGATTGCACGCGCCGCAAAGCTGTTGGACTATGGCGACGCGTGGAGGACCAAATGGTGGTTCAGTTTGCACTGAGAGACTCGCCAGGGACTTTTGTTCCTAGATCCACGATCCTACCTTAACGGTGGTCGGCTTCTGGGACGACTAGGATGACAGGGACAATTCTGATTTTGTAGGTTTAGGTTCATTGATAGTGGCTCTAGATACCAACTTAAGTTTACTGAATTGCTTGAGAGAAATTACTCTTAGCTAATGTATATTTATAGTAATTACAATTACAAGAAAACTATAAAATAATTATGAGGAAAATTCCTAATTACACCAATCAATAATTTACATAATTAGTACACTAATTAACATAATCAAGGAGGGAATCAAACACAATCAGGTCAAATCTTAACAAAAGCTCACATAAAAATCTACAATGTTGTAGAAGACCTTTAAGGCTAATTTATGTGTTAAAGTTCCGTTTGTGTGGGATTTATGTCGCTTAAGCGAGAAGCCTAGAATGGCTATTATTGTTATTGTACTATCTTAAGCTTGAGCGCCAAAGTTGCAGAGTTGTTTGTCCATTTATGTTCTAAACACGAATTTTCCTTCTGACAACCTTCCCAAACTAAGACATAAACCCTCACAAACAACTTAAGCTCTATGACGCATAAAAGATCCATTCTAACAAGTCAAGCGTCACCTAATTCATGATATTCAACACAATCCCTCAATCAAACACATGCATTGACATTCAGTTCTCTCAATTTAATCCATAATCACACATGAGTTAAACATCCATTCATCACTTACAAGAAAACCCACCACATGCAAGCACAAATCCATACTCAAGTTCATCAAGACTAGAATTTATGGTTTCCTACGATTCCAACTTCAATGGCTCTTCCCAACTTAGTCTCTAGACCTCTTGAACTTCAAATTCTTTCATTCCTTCTTTGCTCTTTCCTTTCTCTTCATCCTCGGTCTCTTTTGGCCCTAGACCCAAACTCAACCACCACGCCCAAGAGAAGGTGAACTTGGTGGAAAGAAGAGTCTTGCATGTGGAGATTAAGGCCATTTGGAAGGGAACTCTTAGAGAGAAAAATAGAAGAGTGGGGTCTTGTGTGTGAAAATGTAGACTTAGGTTGTGTTCACCAACACTCGCTTTTAGCTTATTGAGGAGCTTATAGCTTATAGCTTATAGTTTATAGCTTATGATCATGTAGAGATGTTTAGTGATTCCAAGCTTATAGCTTACAACTTATGAAAAATAGCTTTCATAAGCTAGCTTATGAAAAACTATTTGAAGTAGCTTATAGCTTATGAAAAACTACTTTCAATAACTCCTTCCAATTTTATCATGGTTTTTTTAGGTAATGACATAATTTATCCCAGACTTTTTTTTCTGTTTTTTAATTTTTATTACTTTTAAATTCAAAAATATTAAATAAAAATGTGCAAAAATTATAAATTATAAATTATAAATTAAAATAATAAAATTATGGGTTAAATATGTTTTTGATCCCTAAACTATCCCGAAAGTCTATTTTTAGTCCCTAAACCAAAAATAGTTCGTTTTTTATCCCTAAACTATTGGATAGGACTGTTTTTAGTCCTTTAGTTAACTTTTATCTATTTCCGTTAAGTGTGGGGCCACGTTTCAATTTTTTTAATAAGTTATCCATTTAAATTGCTGAATTAAATAAAAGAGAGAGAGAAAAAAAAACCATATCTTCTTTATTTCTTCTCCTCAATTTGACTCCCTCTTTCTTTCTCTGATTTCCCTATGTTCTTTCTTTCTTCTCCTCTGTTCTGTGTTCTATTTTCATTCTTTCTTCTTATTCTCTCTTCTTTCTCTTGTTCTTTCTTTTCACATTTCATTCATTCATTCCTTCCTTTCCTTTTCTTTTATTTCTCTCTCTTTCCCGCCATTGTTGTTATGTTCCTTCCTTTCCTTTACCAATTCTTTTTCTGTCCTTCTCCACAAACAAGATTTTAGGGATTAGGGTTCCTTCCTCTTCAACCTCCACCAAATACGCACAAACTCTGTTGGGATTGAAATTATGGGTTTTGATTTGGGGCATTAGGATTCCCACGCTGGTTGAGAGGGATCTACGATAGAACAACCATTTCCCCCTCCTCTCCCACTTCTATGAAATCATCCACATCGTTTCTTTCTTCTTCCTACATGGTTTCTAGAATGTGGTTTTTGGGTTTTTAGAATCGATGAAACCACGAGGACAGAACGAAGGGAGACAAACGGTGGTTCAGAAATGAAGGAAGATGAACAGAACCACGGTCTGGACGGCGGTGAGGATGGTGGTTTCTGGGTTTTTGTTTTTTTTTATTTTTACTTTAAATTTGGGGAATTTAATTAATTAAAAAAATTAAAAATTTATTGGGTCCTGAAAATTGATGATGTGGATTTAACAGAGTTGGAAGAAATTTAACAGAAGGACTAAAAATAGTCTTATTGAATAGTTTAGGGACTAAAAACAAACATTTTTTAGTTTAAGGAATAAAAACAGACTTTCAAGATAATTTAGGAACCAAAATCATATTTAACCCTAAAATTATAAATGAAAGAACAATTTTTTTAATAGAATACACATACATACCGTTGAAACACTCATCACCAGTCATCACTTAAAACAAAGAAGTTACTCTTCACCATCAAAATAATTAAAATAATAAAATTATAAAGTAGAGAACATAAACATAATACACATACATCATCGTTGAAACACTCCAATCTATCCTCTCAACATTGAACCTAGAACATTCGCCGTCAAGCTCCATTGAGCACCTCCATCTGCCACGCCTCCATCAGCCACGCCTCCATCCCGTGCCTCCATCAGCCACGCCTCCATCCCGTTCCTCCATCGTCTATCCTTCTCCTTCCATCTTGTTCCCTTTCTTCCTCTATCTCCTTCTCTTCCTCTGGATCCATCACCGAGAATCTTGCATGTTACGATTGAAGACTTTTTAGGGCGATTAAAGACTTTTTTGGACAATTGAAGGTTGGTTCAAATATTATAGCCTTTAAGATTAAATTTTCTGTAATCTTTAAGTTGTATTTTGTGTTTTTTCTAATGATTGTTCCAATGATTGGTGGAAAATAAAAATCAAGGTAAGTAATTTTTTCATTTAGTCACAAACGTTGAGTAATAATTGATAGTGTTTTATTTGATTTAATGGTTATATGTTAATGTGCAGGAGAAACCTGATATTAAAAAGTTTCGTAATAAAGGAGTACCACATAGTATTGAAGAACAATGATATCACTTATTTGAAGATGTGGTTGCTAAGGGGCTGTTTGGTTTGTATTTTCATTTTCTGTTCTCTTTTTTTTGAAATTTTACAAAGGAAAACTTGAAAATACTGATTTTCAGCATTTTCAGTTTTTCCGTTGTAAAATTTCAGAAAACAGGAAACAAACTGAAAAAAGGAAATGAAAACAGAAAATGAAAATGCAAACCAAACAGCCCCTAATGGATTAGATTGCGTTGCCCTACATATGAACCCTTTAACTTTAGTTGTGAATGATGATGTGGGAATTCAAATAGGTGCAGAGCAACATGAAACAAATAATGAAGAGGGAGTTAATGATCATGAGAATATTGGAGATCAAGTTTATGGGACATATAATGAATTTTCAACTCGTTTAGAAAACCTGGAAAGAAATGTGGAAAATTTTTTGTTTGAATTTACAAATGAAGTGCATAATAATAATAGACCACAACCTGTTGAAGTCCATGGAACCAACCAAGTACCTAGAAGGATTGCTACAAAGGATAATGTTACAAATGAAGTGCATAATATTTTGAAGTCCATGGAACCAACCAATTTACAAATTGTTCCACCATGCACTTGGCATGGCGGATCTGGCCTCCTATCTGGTCTCCGGTGCGGTGGTTGGATATCTCCGGCCACTCACCTGGCGGTGAGAGGGGGTACCTGCAAGCACTCCGACGATCAAGTCAGTTGTGTGTCACAAGCAGAAATTCTCAGATCTAGAGTTATGATAAGCGTACCAAATGAAGACTAATCACATGTATTTATAGTGTAAACAGGGTCACCAAAGTCAAACCTGTCACTGTCATACTTCCGTGAATCACGGCGGTAGGTACAGATCTGTAACGGTCCTCACGTGGGGGTGGTGTCCCCTGAGCCTTAGGTCGGATTCCTATGTTGTGGGTACATGACATGGGACCGGCGGCTTGGGCCACCCAGGTGAGACCTTCACGTGTCCTTCCCGCGGGTTAGGTCCATAACAGTTGCCCCCAAGTCTTCGGTATGTCGTTCGGCATGCCGTTGACTTACAACTTTGACCTGTCCCGAAGACATAGAGTTCTCCCAAGTCGTTGCTGTTTTGAATTCTGTTTGTCAGTTTAGGTTTTGACATGTGCCTCTGTGGTATTGGCTCTGACTCTTCGTGGGCCGCGCCCATCATCATTTAGTGATGTCAGGCCTGTGTGCATTAATTGCACCCCACGCCGTCACTTCTTCTTCATGTTTCATCTCCCTTCTCTCTCTTTATAAGTTCTCCTTTCTTAACCTAAAAAACTCTTCTATGCTCTTCAAGTTTTTCTCTGCGTGAAAGCTTTCTTCTTGCTTTTCTTGATGTCAACTCCATTTTGCTGTCTTCCAGCTTTCGTTGGTCCTTTCTCCTCCACCATTTCCAGGTACCTCCTTCGCTTCCTAACCCCTTTCTTGTGTGTTTTCTTTCATTTTTGATCTTTTTAAGAAACGTCTACTCCTAGGAGGCCTACTGACTTTCCCCCAAAAGAAAGCCTTTCTGGGGAAGTTGGTTAGTTCATCGGTTCCCCTTCCGAGCCTGAACCGTGCGATGGTAGTGATCATCATATTCCCACTCCCCCTTCATTTTCTGGTTCTGATTCTGAACAAGAACCTTTATTTGAAGCCTTTGGGGAGATCATTCTTGGAAATTCCCAGCTTATCCCCTTCTCAGGGGCTCCATTTTCTGAATCTGTTGCCCCCGTACCCTTAAGGTATGGAATGGGTAAGTATGATTATGATGAGTCATTTGAGGATAGTGACAATACTGTAACGTCCACCTTGCACCTTCTTGCCCCCTTGTTAATCTGTTCTTCATCTGAAACTTCTAGTTTTAATGTTTCTGATAATTCATCTAAGTCTTCAGATTCACATTCTTCTGACCCTCTTTTTGTCCCTCCTGTTTCTATTGTAGAACCAATGTCGGCTTCGTCTCCCATGTCGGGTTCAGAGTCGCCCTCGACCTCGATCCCAGTCCCAGCCGTTCGAAAGCCTTCAAAGAGAAAAGCCTTAGAACGCCGCCGAAAGATGATCGAGGAATGGTATGTCCCACCTAAGAAGGCAACCATAATTGAAGTCCCCAAGAGACTTCAAGGTATTCACGAAGTAAGAAGGATGTTTTGGATTGACCACGACATCTTGCAAATTCCCTCCGGGCTGACTTCCACCCTGAAATTTCATGTCGCGGAGGTTGACTTCAGGGAGGCCATGCACTTTCCCGGGGCCACACCATCAGAAGAAGTCCCTTCTGGCCCGATCACATTGTACAAGGCTGAACGTGTCGATGCCAACGAGCGTATTGGATCTTGCCCTCGCAAAGGAGGGGCTGACTACGTGATGCTGTATGAGTGCCTATTCCGCGACATCCGTTTGCACTTCCCCTTCTTAAACTTTCAGGTCGAGATATTAAATCGACTTGAGGTGGCGCCTTTGCAGCTTCATCCAAACGCTTGGGGATTTATAAATGCATTCGAGATTTTCTGTTGGGCGAAGAATTGGGAGGTTTCTAGCAACCTCTTCATGTACCTTTTTATGCCCTACCATCTGGTTGATTTTAGTTTCATCTCGTTCTGACAGAGGAAGGATCATGCCTTCTTCAAATTATATGACGACTCCTTCCCCCCCTTCAAGGATGCCTACTTCAAGGTGTCATATGTCGGGGAAGAGTATCCATTCTGGACGGGCCCCGACGGGTCCCCTCTGTTTCCTTTATACTGGTCTTACGAGCACTACTTGCGTTGGGCCGAGACTTACGTTACTGATCAGGCCTCATTGCTTGACTCTGAGCTCGCCATTATTGCTGGTTTCCGCGAGTTCAACAAGCAACATGGTCTTATAAAATGTAAAGAGGTTATCCGGGAACGTTGCGTTAGTCGTCTTGATACCATGGGTAAGGTCATCTCAGATAATTTTATTATCTCTTGTTAAAACATATGTCGCTTTCTTTTTCTTTTTTGCTTAAGTTATTAACCTTGCCACTGTTTTCCTTTTCAGCTGTTATCATGTCGGGGTATGTCCAATTGATGAAAAAGACTGGCGGCATGACGAAGAAGGGAAAGAAGAAAGAGAGTCCCGCTCAGAACTTGGTGCGGGAGCTCTCTATCGACCATGGTGTTCAATCCCCCGGAGCATCCCTGGGTCCAAACGCAACTACTGAGGACGTTGTGGCTGCTTCGCCTGACGTTCAAGCCGCAAAGAAAAGGAAACTCATCCTCCGGGATCGCCCGAGGTCCTCAGCCCTTGCTTCCCAAGAGTTGGAGACCACCCAAGCTGCTTCTCACAACGAGATATCTGTCTCGGATGACGAGGAAGTTGAAATGGTTGGAGAAGCTCTCCACCGACAAAGAGGTTAGTGCTTATCATCTTTTATTCTCTGTATGATGTTACCTTTTCGAAATTATACTGAGTTTTGACATTGTTATCATTTGTTTCTTTTATTCCATGTAGGAGGTGTCCCTGCAATCCCTGCCACGAGATCGTCTTCTTCCTCCACATGGGAAGGCTTTCAGGCCCCCATTATCTCCTTCCATCACGGGGAATTCTTCAAGGATCTCCCTCGCTCTGCGTTGAAGGTATTTCCCCTTTTCCTTGCCATATATATATGTCTTTTCTTCTTCTTTTGAGTTTGTACATGAGATTAATATCGCTGCTTATTTTGTAGGCTAATGTCAGGGAGGCTCTTGGGTGGATGTCTCGCCAATCTGCTCTTCTGAAACATTTTCACAAAGAGTTGGAGAGACCCAGTCCCATAGATGATTTGGAGAAGAAACTGCAGGTCATCAGAGCTGTTGCTGAGAAGCAAATTCAGGCTCTTTCCAAAGAGCGAGATATATTGAAGGCCTCTCAAAGCGAGCTTAAAGCCGAGATTGCTGCTGCTGCCTCCTAGTTTGACCAGTTGAAGCTAGAAAGTGCTAAACTTTCTGATGAGAAGAAGGAGGTGCAAGTTTCTCTTGCTAAGGCTCAGGAGCAAATGGCTTCCTTGTCGGAGGAAGCCAAGTTGCTATCTCGCGTTCGTGATCAACTGCAGTCTGACAAGGCGGCTTTGGAGGTCACCAATGACAGGTTGAAGGCTGAGATCCAGGAGCAAAGTCGCGTGATCTCTGTTGGTGGCTACATGGCTTTTGCCAGCTGCTTGAAGCAAGTGGAGTATCTCAATCCTGGGATCTCGCTTTCTTTCAAGGGAGTGCATCCCCTCCATGGCGTGAAAGGGGGGAAACTGGTGGATTATGACCACGACCCTCCTTCCGAAGTCGACCTGAACGATCCCGAGTTGGAGGCTTTTGACCCTCATGCTGATTACTCGATGTCGCCAACCCCTGCTACAGATGAGAGTGTCGCCCCTACCGAGCCTTGAAGCTCATTTTGTAATAATTTAGTCTATTTTTGTCTTAGTGAACATTTTGCTGGCATACTAACTAGCTTTTCCTTTTGTAATACTTTATCATTAATGACATTTCTCTTCTCATGTATATTCATAACAACTTTATATCGCAGCTTTTAACTTAGCTTTTTCATCATTATGTTGCCACATGCCGTAATTTTTGTAACTCATAACTTGAGCTTCTTGCAGTGATTAATTTTCATGACCCGACCATAGGTATATGTCGCCTTTGCTGGGATTTTTTGATCCTGATGGAGTACTTCAAGGCCAGTGGCCTATTTGGGGCATGTCGCCCTGGTGGGATCTTAGATCCTGGTGAAGTACTTCAAGGCCTGTGGCCTATTTGGGGCGGGTCGCCTTAGTGGGATCTTAGATCCTGATGAAGTACTTTAAGGCCTGTGGCCTATTTAGGGCATGTCGCTCTATTGGGATCTTAAATCCTGATGAAGTACTTCAAGGCCAGTGGCCTGTTTGGGGCATGTTGCCCTGGTGGGATCCTTGATCCTAATGAAGTACTTCAAGGCCAGTGGCCTGTTTGGGGCATGTCGCCCTATTGGGATCTTTGATCCCGGTAAAGTACTTCAAGGCCGGTGGCCTATTTGGGGCAGGTCGCCTTAGTGAGATCTTAGATCCTGGTGAAGTACTTCAAGGCCTGTGGCCTATTTGGGGCGTGTTACCCTGGTGGGATCTTAGATCCTGATGAAGTACTTCACGGTCGGTGGCCTATCTCGTTAGTGCATGTCACCTTGGTAGGATTTTTTATCCTTTCATACGCCTTGCTGAGTCGTGGCAATAATGAATCTGCAACTAAAATCCTAAACTTTGACAAATATTTATTTTTATTTCATATGTCGTTGGGTTACAACACCTGGGGCCTCATTAAAACCTTCAAGGTAAAACCCTCCTTAGGGAAAAACCCGAGAAGGAAAAAGAGTACCCCTTACATAAACTGTACATTAAGATTAAAATGCAACAAATTTAACCGTAAACAAGTCAGATACTTTCTAGCTGTAATACCTTCTCAGATCCGCGACATTGAAAGTTCTAGGAAATTCTCTTCCTTACAGAGTCTCCAAGGCATATGCACCTTTTCTTTTACTTCGGATTACCCGATATGGGCCTTCCTAATTTGCTGCGAGCTTCCCATCTTTCGCATTCTTCAGCCCTATATTGGCCCTTCTAAGAACAAGGTCGCCTATTATGAATTCGCGTTTCACGACTCTAGCAGTGTATCGTGAGCAACTCATTGTTTCCTCGATATCTCAGTTAGGCGAGCGAACTCCCGGACTTCGTCTACTAGGTCAAGTTCTTCTCTTAAGAGTGCGTCATTATTTGGCGGGGTATACATGACTCTCCAAGATGGTTCACCGATTTCAACTGGGATCACTGCATCAGTTCCATATACAAGCCAGAAAGGAGTTTCTCCTGTTGTAGTTTGCGGGGTGGTTCTGTAGCTCCATAATACCTGATAGAGATTATCCGCCCATGCTCCTTTAGTGCTTTCAAGTCATTTCCTTAGGCCATTTAGGATCACTTTGTTTGCGGCTTCAGCCTGACCATTTGTTTGGGGATGCTCTACACTTGAGCAGTGATGTCGGATTTGCAATCCTTAGAGGAGATCCTTGAATGGGCTTCCAGTGAATTGAGTCCCGTTATCAGTAACGATCACCGCCAGGATTCCAAAGCGACATATAATTGTTTTGAAGGTGAAAGACTCCACTCTTGCTGACGTAATAGTTGCGAGAGGTTCGGCTTCGGCCCGTTTCGTAAAATATTCTACTGCGACTAAGAGATGTTTTAGCTGTCCCGTGGCTTTGTGAAAAGGCCCCAGGATGTCCATTCCCCAAGTGTGGAATGGCGAAGGCGCGGATAGAGTGTGTAGCTCCTCCGACGGGATATGAGGGATGGTGGCATGTCGTTGGCATTGCTCACACTTTTTGATATGATTGGTAGCATCCTCTTGCATAGTTGGCTAGAAATAACCCGCTCTCAACGCCTTCCTGGCTAAGGATTTAGCCCCAATATGGTGTCCACAACTCCCTTCATGGATCTCGGCCAGCACATACCCGACCTCTTCTGGTCTGATGCATTTCAGAAGTGGAATTGAGACTCCCTTCCTGAACAGGTGGCCTTCATCATAGTGAACCTCGTCACTTTTTTAATAATCTTCTGCGACTCTTTATCCTCATCAGGAGTGATCCCCCTCTCAATATAATCTTTCAAGGCGGTCCTCCAGTCTGCCTCCTGCACCTGCAAGGTCAAACTAGGATGGGGGATTAACTCTTCCACCACAGAGTGGTAGTTTGAAGTCTTCTTTGTGCTGGCGAGTTTCGAAAAGAGGTCAACTCTCGCATTCTCTTCTCTAGGTATATGTCGGATTTCAAATTTAGAGAATCCCACTAGAGCATCTCGCACCTTGGCGAGATATTTCTGCATGATGGACTCTTTTGCCTGGTATTCTCCCTTAATCTGGGACACTACCAACTTTGAATCTAAGCAGATAGCTATCGCGTTTGCCCCTAATTCCTTGGCCATCCGTATTTTCGCAAGGCAGGCTTCATATTCTGCCTGATTGTTAGATGTCGGGAAATCAAATCTTAGTGAATACTCCACTGCCAATCCCTCTGAGTTCTCCAGTATCACCCCCGGCGCCGCATCCCTTAATATTCGAGGAGCCATCGACATATATCGTTCATTCCCCGGGATGGTTCTCTCCGAGATGTGTCATTTCGGCAAGGAAGTCGGCAAGGACCTGTGCTTTAATCGCTAGTCGTGGTTCATACGATATGCCATACTGTGTTAATTCAATCGCCCAAGACATCATCCTTCTTGCCAAGTCTGGTTTTTGTAAGATTTGTTGTATCGGCTGATTAGTCCTGACTAGGACAGGGTAGCATTGGAAATATGGGTGTAACCTCCTCGAAGCCACCAATAACGCGAAAGCTACTTTTTCAAGTCGTTGATAATTCAACTCAGCTCCATGCAAGACTTTAGAAACAAAGTAGATTGGGAACTGATGTTTACCTTCTTCTCTAATTAGTACGCCGCTCACGGCCTCATCAGCCACCGTGAGGTAGAGTATCAAGGTGTCACCCGCCATCGGCTTTGTTAAGACAGGGGGAGATGCCAGGGAGGCTTTAAGCTCTTGGAACGCGACTTCACATTCTTGCGTCCATTCAAATGAGTCTTGTTTCTTCAAGGCTTTAAACATGGGAAGGCAACGCTTTGCCGAGATTGGGAGGAAGCGAGATAAGGCTGCGACCCTCCCCGTGAGTTGTTGTACGTCCTTGACCGTCCTAGGGTTGGTCAGGTCGAGAATTGCCTGACATTTATCCGGGTTTGCTTCAATGCCGCGATTTGTGAGCATAAATCCTAGAAACTTGCCAGCTTCCACACCAAATGTGCATTTCAGAGGATTAGGTCGTAAATTGAATTGCCGTAGGCGTTGAAAAACAGATTCCAGGTCTTTCGACGGATCCTGACCATCTTTTGTTTTGACGATCATATCGTCGATATAGACTTCGACTTCTCTGCCTCTCATCTCAACAAAGACTTTGTCCATCATCCCTTGGTATGTCGCTCCTGCATTTTTCAAACCAAAGGGCATCATATTATAACAAAATACCCCGAGATCAATGATAAAGGCAGTCTTATCCTGATCTTCGGGAGCCATGGGAATTTGGTTATAGCCAGAATAAGCATCCAGAAAGGAAAGATATTTATAACCCGCTGAGTTGTCTACCAACTTATCGATGCAGGACAGCGGAAAAGGGTCCTTCGGGCAAGCTTTGTTAAGATCTGTGTAATCTGTACACATTCTCCACTTTCCATTGGCCTTTTTTAACATCACGACATTGGATAGCCAGTCAGAATACTGTACCTCGCGGATGAATCCCGCGTTTAGTAACTCGTCAACCTATTTTTCAATAGCTGTGTCCGCTCTTGGCCCATTCTCCTCTTTTTCTGGGCCACTGGTTTGGCTCCTTCCTTTATCGCAAGTCGGTGACAGCAGAACTCGGGATCTACGCCCGGCATGTCTGAGGCGACCCATGCAAAAATATCCTTATTATCCTGCAAAACTTTGATCATATTTTTCATAATATTAATGGGTAAGTTTTTCCCGACCTTGACTACCTGATCAGGCTGACTCCCGAGTCGTATTTCCACTGAGTCACCTTCAGGTTCAGGCCGTTCGTGTTGTAACTCCCCTCTCGGATCTAGGTCCGTCATCATTATAGCATCATCTCACCTAACGAGCTTCTATTTTCCTTTAGTTTCTTTCTTCTGGGCCTCCTTTACTTTTTCCTGTTCCTGCACTGGCATAGTTTTCGTTATTTTAAGACTTTCTAAATAATAAAGTTGTGCCTCAGGGCCTTTCCCTCGAATAGTGACGATGTCGCCCCTGTCTCCAGGGAATTTCATCGCCATGTGCAAGTTTGAGACAACCGCTCCCAAAGCATTCAGAGTTGGTCTGCCTACAATGGCGTTATACGCTGAGGGGCACTCTACGACGAGGAACTTCACCTCTACTTATTTGCTTCCGTCACGGCCTACAAAATTTACCTTCAATTTTACATAGCCCTTGGGAGAAATAGTATCTCCTGTAAAGCCTATCAGATTCCCTTTGTGGGGGATCAAATCTTTATCTGTTAGGCCCAACTTCTGGAACAGGTCCCAAAACATTATGTCGGCTGAGCTCCCTTGATCAACAAATAACCTTTTTACTTCATACCCCACCATCTTAGCCGTGATAACCAAGGGGGCGTTGGACCCGGCTCCATCTGTAGGTAGGTTGTCTTCAGTGAATGCCAAAGTAACTCTTTTCATGGCCTTCATAGCCATGCAGTGATCTTCTATGTCGCGAGACCGTTTTCTTGACGACTCTGATAGTTCCCCCTGATCGAGACCTCCAGCAATCACGTTGATGACCCCTTTCGAATCCGCTTCTTCATGTCGCTATGGACTCTTGGATCGGGATCTCCGTCGTTTATCCCGCCCAGTGTCCCGGTTCCTTGTACCGAGTTCACGTCTTCTGGGTGATGACGGGCTCCTTCCACGGGATGTTCCTTCATCATTTTTATGAACAAAATGTCTTAATTTTCTCTGTCGTATCAACTTCTCTATGCCGTCTTTAAGGTGGATGCATTCGTTGGTGTGATGCCCGTGGTCTTTATAGTACAAACAAAATTTATCCTTATTTTTTTCTTGTGACCTCATTGGTGGAGGCCTGTCTTTCAGCTCGGAGTACATGATCTCCTTATAGATACGAGAAGACGGCATGGTTAACGGTGCATAAGTTGAGTAAGCACCCTTGGGTGGTCTCCCGCCCTTATCATACGTCTTTTCATTCTCCTTGGGTCTCCCGCCATAAGAATTTTTCTGTTTGTCTTTCTTTTCTCTTTCCTGCTTGGCGGCTTGATTATCTGCCTTATTATTTTGAACTCATTCTTCTATCTGGATCCACTTTTCAGCCCGCTTTTTCAGCTCCTCCATTGTTTTGGGCTTCTCTCCCGCCAAATCCTTGGCAAAGCCTCTTGGCTTCAACCCCTGCCTAAGAAAATACAGCATCATATTAGGGGCGACATCACGTACCTAGAGGGATTCCGCGTTAAAGCGGATGATGAAGTCCCTCAATGGCTCGTCTGATCTCTGCTTTATCCTTTCGAGATGGTGCTCAGTTTTGAATTGCTATTTGCTGCTTGTAAAATTTGAAATGAACTTATCCTTTAATGCCTTCCATCCCGCGATGGATCCCGCTAGTAATGATGAGAACCATCGTCGGGCTGCAGCTTTTAAGGTCAATGGGAATGCACGACATATGATGGGCTCCTTGGCCCCTTGGAAGACCATCGTCTGTTGGAAGATCTCCACATGATCTTGAGGATCAGTTGTCCCGTCGTACGGATCGATCTGAACGGCGAATTTAAAGTTGGCCGGCATGTCAAAGTTCATGATTGCTGGGGTGAAGGGGTTATGACACCCTTCAATTCCTACGTCGTTTTCAGCCACCTAATCCATGTCGGGCAACTGGGGTGGTGCAATCGCGGGATTGGTGCACGGGATTTGCGGACCAACCATGGAGACCTGCCTCTCCATTTGGGGATTTTGCCCTTCTTGCTGATTCTCATGTCGTTGAGGGAGTTGCTGGCCCATCCCGAGGTTGACTAGAATTGCTTGAAATTCCTCTTGTTGCTTCTTCCAAGCTTCTCGCTTCCTGTTCATCCTCTCAATTTCTTCGGCCTGCTTTCGAATCATCTCTTTCAGGTCAAGCATGCCGTCCTCAATCATTGTCATCCTTTGTTCGGACATCGCAGGATCAGCAGGCCTGGCCTCTTCTTGTTGTTGTCGTGGAGAAGGCCCGTTAGCAGAGGGCTGTTCTCCACGGGCTCCTTTGGCGTTGGCCGATGCTCCCCTAGCTGCTTGGTTCTTTCTCCTGGTGTTCACCATCTCGCTATAACCACATTTTCGGTTAGCATGAGTTAGTTCCTGTTTGCCTGCGAGCACAAAGAGGTTTTCTTGCCGTACACTCATGCAGGATCGTTAATGAAACAGGATTTAAGAGGATGATGAAGAAATTACGTATTCATATAGGAATCTATTCACAGTTATTGCAGAAAAATCAAAGAATGTGATTATCCGATAAACTAATGGGTGAAAAGTCATAATTCACCGGTTAATCGGCTAGAAATGACTTTTGCACCGATTAGTTGACTGGAATTCACCTTGATAACCAGCAAAAATGGATATGCGAGGAAAAAGAGGTTGAGTTCTTGATTCCGGTGGTGTTCTTCCTGCAAAATTACCAGAAAAACCAGATAAAGGAAGAAATAAGAGATAAGTTACGATCGGAGAAGAACAATTCTTCCCCACAGACGGCGCCAATGTTCCACCATGCACTTGGCATGGCGGATCTGGCCTCCTATCTGGTCTCCGGTGCGGTGGTTGGATATCTCCGGTCACTCACCTGGCGGTGAGAGGGGGTACCTGCAAGCACTCCGACGATTAAGTCAGGTTTGTGTCACAAGCAGGAATTCTCAGATCTAGAGTTATGATAAGCGTACCAAATGAAGACTAATCACATGTATTTATAGTGTAAACAGGGTCACCAAAGTCAAACTTGTCACTGTCATACTTCTGTGAATCACGGCAGTAGGTACGGATCTATAACGGTCCTCACGTGGGAGTGATGTCCCCTGAGCCTTAGGTCGGATTCCTATGTCGTGGGTACACGACATGGGACCGACGGCTTGGGCCACCCACGTAAGACCTGCACGTGTCCTTCCCGCGGGTTAGGTCTATAACACAAATGAAGTGCATGTGAATTTTTTGTTTAAATTTACAAATGAAGTGCATAATATTATGATGTTGAAAGAACCTCAAAGGATTGCTATAAAGATGACCAATCCCATACTTTTGAAGCGTAAAAGGAGACAGTAGTTTAATTCATGTAATCTATTTTGACACTTATTGTACCTTTTAATATAATCACTATTATTACTGATAAAAAAAGAAAAAAAAAATGTTTCTTGTGAATCTCACCTTATTATTTTTCTTGTGGATTTAGTGCTATTTTTGTTTGATTTCTAATTTTAAATCTCACCAACATGTTTAGGTGTTATCTTTTTGGATTTTTTATGTTGTATTTCTTTCTTTGTACCTTGATTGTTGGGTGGATTATTATCATGTACATAACAAATTAGTGCTTTTATTTCTTTTAATAAATATAAAACTATCTGTTATCTATAATAAAGTGTACGACCTTGCATGTGGATAGTTATGTATTTTTTTTATGAGTCTGATTTTTGTACTCACAGTTTGTTTGTACTCAATGTATTAATTGGTTACGTATGTTGAAAAAAGTGATTATATTAGTTATTTTTTTGGTTAAATGTTTTTTCGGATTTGGTGTTTACATGTGTAGAAATATGTGGTTACAACGTAAAAATAAAAATTCAACAAAATTTCTAAATTTGTAACCAAATATTTTAAATATGTAACATGAGTATAAAATGAATACGTAAATTATTTTTTTTTTTTTATTTATGATTCTTTAGGTGGAATATGGATATGAAAAGGAGAAAGAAGAAGCAAAAAGTATTTTGGTATATGGCCATGTGCACAAGTGCAATAGCTACTATAAATATATATTTACAAAGAACCATGTATGACTTCACATCAAAGAGGAAGAAGATTGGATGAGAGAAGTATTAAAAGGACATCTTATTCAATATGTGAATACCTTTAGAATGGATTCAAGGGTATTTTTGCAACTTTGTGAAGAGTTAGAATCTAAATATGGATTGAGACCTAGTAAGAATATGTCAGTAATTGAAAAGTATAATCCTGATGCTTATTGAATTGAGTGTTATTCTTTACATTGTTAAATTTCACTAGATTGGTATTATGTGGTCGATAAAGGATATCCAGATAGACAAAGATACTTGATACCATATTCAAAAGTAAAGTACCATCAATCACAGTTTCAAAATGCTGAAGAAACTTTTAATTATATGCATTAATCTCTTCGTAGTTGTATTGAAAGATCATTTGGGGTCTTAAAGAAAAGATGGAAGATTCTCATCCAAATGCTACAATTTTGCATGAGAAAATTAGTCGAGAGAGAAGTGTGGGGAGGTGAGAAATTCTATAGATGGATTTATTTTTGTTTTGGTTTTGAAGATATGGAGATTATTGTGGATTGTGAATGTGAAAGTAAGGCTTTGTTTGGTAAAACTAGCTTATAGCTTATGACTTATAGCTTGTAGCTTATAGCTTATAGCTTATAACTTGTGACTTATAATTGAGTATAGGTGTTTGGTAAAATTAGTTTATTAGGTAGCTTATATTTGTTAAATGACTTAAAAGGACAAGTAATAATTACATGTAATAAATTATTTGATATAGTAAATATGTAATAAATGACTAGATGGTAAAATAGGAAAGAATTATTGAAAGCTACTTTTCATAAGCTATAAGCTACTTGAAGTAGCTTTTCATAAGCTAGTTTACATAAGCTAGCTTATAGCGCTAGTTGTTAACAAACACTTCTACTTACTCATAAGCTAAAAGTTATAAGCTAGTTGTGCCAACAGGTTGGTCGAATGGCTGATGTGACCTGCTTTGAGTAGCAGGTCCTCGGTTTGAACACCAGTGGACACACACTAAGTTGGAACCAAATATGTTTCATAATGAGTTCTATTTTACAAAATTGCCACTGCGTCTCTATTTAACATCACAGTAAGCAAAAGCCGATTTAAAGCGTAAATTGTGATTTCAAAAACGCCACTAGCTCATGTTTTACATCGGCTAATTGGTAGCTTATTTATAAACTCGATGTAAAATCTTATTTTTGTACTAATGATTTTTAGTAAATGCTTTCTTATTGATGATGGTATCACTTTTTCTTTATATGTGAAATTCCTATTTGAAGGTGCTTTTGATGTTATTTTCTATTGAAGTTGAAGATTTAACGTTGGTTTCTAAAAGTATTCAATTACTGAATTTAGATTATCAAATTTGATGTTACAAAAAATTTATAAGACTTGTTAATCCTTAAAATTATCACATTTTTTGTAAATAGAAAGGAAACGAGTTATTGATTTTTGGGTAAATAAGTTGCGCTGATTTGGGTCCGAAAAAATGAGGACCATTTATAATATGGGTAGAAAAGATTAAAATCACTCAATTTTGGAAATCTCACCATCCGTTTATATATAAGAATCATAAATCTATATAGGAGGATGAGATTAGTACCATCCTTTTTATATTTAAGAATGATAAATTTATATACTAAAAATGATGGTGTCACTCTCAATAGGGATGGTGCTAATCTCATCCACCATCTATATATTAAAAAGGATTGTGCCACTCCCAAAAGAGATGGTGCTAATCCCTTCTACCTAAAATACGAGCTTAGGCGGACTTAACCATTTAGCCGCGGGTTAAACGACAAAATCTGCGGGCTCCGCGAATATCCGCATTCTTTTTTGGTCAGAATAAAACCAGAAATAGACCTTAGAATTTTGAAAAAAAAAGGCCCAAAGAAAAACAAAAGTGATCTAAAATCATCCCTTTTCTTGACAAAAAATAATAATAAAACCATCCCTTTTGTCAAAAAAAAAAAAAAGAAAAGAAAAAAAATGCTAAAGTTATTTTAGAAAACCATCCCTAGTGTACTTTTTTAAAAACATTTTTATGAAAGATTTCAAATCTTTACTGCAAAAAAAAATGGTTAAAAAAAAATCTATAAAAAAAGTAATTTTTTTTGGTTGTATGTACAAAAAAAAAAAAAGTTATACGAATGTCTGCGGACTTTGCGGGTGGATGCAGACCTCATTTTTTCAAGTCCATTTAAAACACAGGCTCAGGTGGATGGCCCATTAAGTTTGCGAACTTTTGCGGGGCGGGACGAATGGCTCGCGTACCCAACTCTACTTTTATGGTTATCCTGTTTCTGTTATCTTTTAATTGGTGGTTATCTCTTAGAGGGCTAGTTTCCTATTTGTACTCTCTTCTTTGTTTTTGTTCGGTGTTTCTCTTTACTTGTTGTATTATTGCGCTCTTTTCTTTGTATTATTAGAGGTGCCTTTATTATTAATATAATTCTATTATTTTTCGATAAAAAAAATTTGAAAAAAATCACTAAAAAATATTACAAAAACATTAAAAATGTTGTAGATGGCAACATTTTTATCAAATATTGTATAAAAGCTATATTACTAAAAATTTTTGTAACGTTTAAAAAATATTGCTAAATCATCAGAAAAGAAATATTACATTTCAGCATTTGTAACATTTTTTATACGGGTTGTATAAAGTCAACATTGCTAAATATCAATAATGTAATAGTGTACATATCTAATATTGAAACATTCACATTATAATTTAGATTTACTATATAAATAAAAATGGCTAGCGATTAAAAATTTTATATTTTGAATTATATATACTTCTTTAACATCATGAAACATATGGAAGGATTTATAGTTCTACTATTCTTCCATGGATACTCAACATCATGATATACACTCTTAATTTCATAATAAAATGAAAACCACACTTAACCCTTGAATAAACCCTTGAATTAGCATCAAAATTGTTGGGGTCGAACATTTTAATTTTTAAAATTTTAAAGTATAAATTAATCCATGGTATTACAAAACAACGATTATTTTAGTACTTTGATTCTTAATTAAAAATATTTATTAAAGAATTAAAGTGGCCGTTGTTTCACAAAATTAGAGACTAATTATTTGAAGTTTTTAAAATCTCAAAAATTAAATGTCCGACCCCTTCAATCTCCACAACTCATTTAAGGATTTACTCATCAACTCTTCTTCTCGCGTATCTTTAAAAAAAATAAAAAATATTATTATTCTTATTTTCCTAATAACAACTTAGAAAACCAAAGGCTTAAAACCCATATAATAATATTTTGATTCATGAGCCTCAAACCCTAAAAGCCAAATTCCCCTTATGGTTTACGTAGACTTAGCAACTTGACATCATCAACAACGGGCCCACAAAGGGAAGAGAAGTCATCACTTCTCATAGTGTAAAATGTACTAAGGAACATGATGCGAGTTCTAGGGCTAACCGCCACAAATTTAAGGGCTGCCCTTTTAAACCCACCTTTGCCTTTGGACTCATAGGGCACTTTTATCGTGTCTTTACCAGCAAATGCTTCTACAATCATTGACCCTTCACATGAATTGCTAGCATCACCCACCGAAAACGAGAGGACATATGTTTTCCCTGAAGAAAAAATAAGAAATCTTGTATGAATTGAGTGTCTATAATTACAATCGATCAAAAGCCAAAAAGATATTGAAATAAGAGTTAAACATAAATTAGTCTCCTTAACTATTGTGTGACTTGCTTTGATACTTTTAAAATGTGCAAAGAGTTCCTCAATACTTTATGAGTTGTATATAGAAGGCATTTTGACAAAAAAAAAAAAAAAAATAGGGTGTGAAATGCACAATTCTATCTAATTTTTAACAATTTGGACGAAATAGTAAGAAAGTACACAACAAACAAAGTTTGAGGATTATTATGCATGTTTTCCAAGTATCATCATTAACTCGTGCATGATGTATATAGTTCAAGAGGTTACTTTCTATCTTAAATATGTTTCTAATCCTCAAAAATCACAATGTTTTGTTTGATTTTAGTAAAATAAGTCTTAACTATGTTTTCACTTCTGTAAATTATTATGTTTGGTTTTAATCTTTTTCTTCATAAAAAAATAGGGAACAAAATAGTAAGAAATTGAAAATGTCAAAGTGGAAAAACTAACATAAAAAATAAAAATGAAAATTGTTTTAAGATAAAAATCCAAACATTTTAATTAAATGGGAACTAAAATGAAACAAAAAAACTATCATAAATTTAAGAGAGATTAATAACATATTTAAGCTTTAATTCATTTTTAACCCTTAGGGGGTGTTTGTTATGTGGCATATTTTTTAGTTATTTTATCAGGAATGTCTTTTCTGAGTAAGTGATTCTTGCGAAAGTTCAAGATACCCACCTATGTAGGTGGAAATGTTAAAAATGAACTTGCTTTACATTTGAAGATTCCTGAGAATCCTACTTACCCGAAAAAGTTTTTCTTGTTTTTTCTACCTAACATAGTCATATTTTATTTTAAGTGATATTTCAGGAAATCTAAAAAATATGCTGCATACCAAATGCTCCTTTAAAGGCTTAAAATAATAATAATAATAATAATAATAATAATAATAATAATAATAATAATAATAATAATAAATGTATTCTTGCCTGGAATAGTTCTGGCAACTTGGGCAATGGCACTTTCTTTTCCAGCAACTAATTCCACAGCTCTTTTGCCTTCAGGGATTGAGAAATGAGGTGAGTCAATGTACTTGACTGCCTTTAGAGATTCCACCATCCATCCTGGTAATGGAGAGTGGTCATCCTCAATGTTGGGTGGGATTATCACTCCCCATGATGAGTTTGGGAACACATATGGCCCTTCTTCAAATCCCCCATTCTTCAATAGATTCTCTGTATATATTTTCAGTTTAACACATATGTTAATACTTACAAAAATCAAACATCACCCAAACAAAAATTCTGCAGTCGAGAACTTGCAATTCAAGTGGCATAAGGAAAAGCTCAGCTCAAGGAGAGGGGTTCGATCTTCGATGAGGTAAATTTAAGAGTAATTTAGTGTGAAAGTGTGTGTATTTGACCGATAAAAAAAATACTGCAAAAAGGGATTCTTAAATTGAAACCACCCATTTAAAAATATTAATTGATGAATCATTTTAATTTATGAAATGGCCATAAATGCCAAGAGTTTGTAGTTCAAATGGCACAAGGAGAAGTTTTTGGAGCTTGAAGGGAGGGGTTCAATCCTCGGTGAGGAGATTTAGGAGTAGTGTAGTGTGAGGTGTATGTGTTTGGTCAATAAAAAAAATTAAATGACCATAAATTAAGTAATTCTAAATTGTTAGAAGAAAGTCATAAGGCACATTGTGTTGTGCATAAAAAGACATCTAACTGAATAATAAATAAAAGTGTAAAATTTAGTGAATATGCATTGGCATGTATTTAACTTTTGTGGAATGTTTTCTAATTTTAAGGGGAGCAATGCTCTGTGAAGTTGCAAGTACTGTACAGTGAGCTGATTCTCGTGTCACACATGGTCACATGTGATGAAGTAAATGAAATGATAAGAATATGAAGAATGTTGTAAATTATATGTTAAAATATATATTTTTTCCCCAAAATATAGACAATTTTACCAAAATAATAATCTTTAAAAACTATTTATTAAATTGGGTAAAAATAAATTTACTAAATTAAAACAAAACACTATTTATTTTCAGCTTTTTTTAAATAAAACAAAACTATTCAAGGGTGCCACGTGGCAACACCAAATGAGTGACACCTGCCAATAGGCGCAAACAAGTGAGAATCTGCCACGTGATAATCCTTTTTTTTAAAAAAAGATAATTAAAAAGAACATTAAATGATAAGTGACCGACACTAGGGAGTTGTGCCTACTACCATGCGCCATATATATAAAAAAATAGGGCTAATAAAAATGCACCATATAACACTTTCATGTAAATTGCGTCTCATGCATAGTGCAACACATAAAAAAATATTAAAAAAAATAATTGCCGCTAGAAAACGAGGAAATAACGGCACTCACCCTAGCCGTTTTAAAACACGGTGGAAAGACCATTTTTATTTGTGCCACACATATATTCTGATTTTCACTCTCACTTTCTGTTTTCTGTTTTTTTATGTTACATTTTTTTTGATAATTTTATTTCTCAATTTAAAAAATATACTTTTTTACTTAATTATTTTTACTCTAATTATGTCATCATTTGCATTAAATTATTGTTATGTTGTCCAATTGTTTATTTCTTTATCCTTTGCATATTAATATTCACGAGTGCTTTTCTAATTTTTTTTTTTCAAAAGTGCTTTTCTAATTTCAATTCCAATATATTACTTTTAAGTGAAAATAAATAATATGCAGGAATTGAAACGGTAAAATGACTGGTGAATATTGATATGCAATAAGTAAAAAAAAAGAATAATAGGACAATTCAATAATAATTTAATGAATATGATGATATAATAACATTAAAAAAAATTAAGTAATATATTCTACCTTTCAAATTGAGAAATAAAATTATTAAAAAAAATATAACAAAAACCTATAAAAGAACAAGTGGGAGTGAAAATCAGAATACACAAAGGTGTGTGGGACGAATGAAAATGGTCTCTCCACCCCCTTTATAGATTAACTGTTGGGTGAGCGGCAATGTTCTCTCGTTTTTAGCAGCAACCATATTTTTATAATTTTTTGTGTTGCGCTAGCATGAGACGCAATTCACAGAAAAGTATCACATGATCCAATTCTATTGGTTTGGTTTTTTCATATATATGATGCATGATGACAGGCGCAATTTACAAGTGTCTGCCACGTGTCACCTAATATTATTCTTTTTAAAAAAAAGACTACCACATAACAAATTCTTACTGGTTTGCACCTATGGGTAAACACCACCCATTGGAGAGCTATCACGTGCCATTCTTGACTTATTTTTAAAAAAAAATTAAAAAATGCGTATTTTTAGAGATTCAATTTAGTAAAAAAAAAATTATTTTGATTAAATTGCCCAAAATATATTTAACTTTGCATTTAATTTAATCCTTTGCTTTCAAAATGCTAGAATTTAGTTTTCGTAAAGAGATGAACTCGTGTGGACACATGTGTTTATAGACACAACCAATTAAAATTTGATATAATAATAAAATAATAATAATATGAATCTTGTAACTTGTGTCATCATTACTTTAATATTAACTAGCTTTTGACCCGTTCGCTCGCACGGGTTTTTGTCGTTACGCGTTTGTGGGGTTGTGCCAATATTTTATAATTTTATAATAAATATACAATAAAACATATAAATTAATTTGATCATATTTTAACCAAATAACATTCAAAAACTAATGACTCGAATTAGTCTCATCTTAAGGGTAGAGAAACCCGTGGTTATACCAAAATTTTTTTAAGAAAAATCACAAAAAACAAAGTAAAAAAAATGGAAAGGAAAGAATGGGAAATAGAGAAAAAAAAAATAATGAAATAAACTTGAAATGAAGGGAAGTGGAGAGAGAAGAAAGAGAAAGAAAGAGGAAAAAAAGAAGTAACAGTAAAAGAGTTTAATAATTAAATTAAATTTTATTATTGAAATTTTGAATTTTGAATTTTAAATTTAACTAATCTCAAAGCAATCTAAAATACAAAAAATATGCATGAACAATCAAAGCTTTTAAGCTTTGATTAACATCCAAAATACAAAAAAATCAAACAAAGAGAGAATATAATAAAATAATATTAAACGAAATTTTGGAGAGAAATTGAGTTAATGTGAACATGATATTTGACAAAATAGGTTGCTTGTGAGTCAAAAAAGGGATTTCTTTTCTTATAATATAATATGATAGTGAATTATTTAGTTTAGTTATTTTCAGTAATTCTCTTAATACTTTATGAAGAGTATAGTACAAAATTAAAAAAAAATCATCTATGAATTAAAAAATACAAAATATTCAAAATAATTTTCATTCTAGTATGATTAATAATAACAAGATATTATAGCAGCATCTAAAATTAGAGCGTTCGTATTTATTTTGTAAAATAAGCGTTTGTTTTTTTAAAAAAAAAACAATTTTATAAATTTTTAATATGGTTGTTTGTGTTTTTTAAAATAAATAGAAGCAAAAAATAATAAGATTTATGCTTATTTTGAAAAGCATCTTAGAGCTCCTTCTCCAAATAATCAATAGTAATAAAAAAAAAAAAATTAAAAAAAAAAATTATTCTTATTTTAACTAAATATAAACAACTTCTAATTTTCACAATAATCAGTTAAAACATAATTACTTCTCTATTTATCTTAAAAATTGGATGCATAATTGCATTTCATAAATATGATTGTAACATCACACCTAACTAACTTAAGGAAAGACTATGAAAACAGGACCACAGCCAAGTGTATAATCTAACTATAGTTGCCATCATAGGTATTAATCCAACTTCATTCTCTTGTGCCATTAATATTTATTCTTTTGTACCACTTTCTTTGATTTGATTAACCACTCTGTCTCTGGCATTGGGATTTAAATTAGGTGTTTTTAAATTATGTTTTCAATCATGTCCCACTAATAAAATATCATATCATTAAATATTTTTTTTAATTTTAATCTTTAATTTCTTAATAAATTTTTTTAATGACGTGACGATATTTTATTGATAAGACATGATTAGAAATATGATTGGAAATATAATTTTAAAGACACATGATTTGAATCCCCTGTCTCTGATTAAGTAGTGATTAACAACTATGGAAGCAAAAATCATAAGAATTGTGTAAATCTAGTTTTTTTAAAAATAAAATAAAATAAAATCTACCGGTATGGATGTGACCATATGTTTACATGTGAAAATCTAATGAAATGAGCCATCACTAACCAGTCTTTTCGTTTAAATTGACTTATAACAAGACTTCAAATAAAATCATCTTGAATCGGTGTCATTTGTCATACTAAAAAAAATATTTTTTAAAAAATGTTTTTTTTACCCCATCTTTTCAACCATTTTTAGCCCCATGTTTGTAAAACATTCAATTTTGGTTTTCCTTTCGCTATTTCTCACAAATTCTGATTGATTATGCACAAACACGATATTTTTTAAATAAGATTAAAGCAAAAAAAATTCAAGACAAAATATTATATACATCAACATAATCCATTAAAATTAAAAAAAATATTAAATATATTATTAAAATTGAACTCTAAAAATACATAAGGACTAAAATCATATATTAGCTATACCTAAGGCATTGAATATAAAATTAACTCAAAATTATAAAAGCTTAACCTTACTTAATTATTGTTAGTTTTTCTAGATCAAATTCTCCCTACTACTACGTGGTTAGTATCGTTTTCTATTCAGGGTTAGAGTTTCAACTCAATAACTGAACTACAACATCAATCACACTTTATTTCTTTCATATTTGACTTTAATCTGAATAAATGTATAAAGTAAAAAAGTAAAGGTGAATTTATCATTCATCTAATATGAGTCAAAGTCATGAGATATTATATTTCAAATCAAAGGTTAATATATCCTTATTTTCTCACTTTACACCTATTCTCACTCAAGAGAAGCTAAATCCAATTTTTTCCATTGTATAAACAGGAACATTAATCAACATTACTTAAAAATTATTTAGCGACCAAAAAATCAAGTCTGTAAGTCGCTAAAAGTGATGCTGCTGACAATTAGGTTTCTAATTAGTTGCTATTTCTGTCGTTAAATTATATGATTAACCATTTTCTTTAGTCGCTAAATAGACTAATTAAAACATTGAAGAACATTTTGAACAACTTAGATCAAACAATAGGATGAAAAACTACAACATACACTTAACACCTCAAAATAAAGAGAATGAGAATTAAAACTTACTATTAGTTGCTTTAGGAGGGTAGAGAGTTCTAAGAGCAACAGAATCAATGAGAGGACCACAAGCAGGATCTTCTTCAACGCCAGGATTATGAATCACCATTTCCACAACATCAAACATTGCTTTGAAGCCATAAGCAATTGGATCCCAACCACTACTTGTGTACAATGTTTGGATTGGGATCACTCCTGAATCTGGTGCCACTGAAATGTTTAGTCTCTCCTCTTGTGCACACGTGCGAGCCACCATAAATGTTATGGAATAGTACATTCCCTTAATCACCTTTATTCAAAGAAAAAATAAAATTCAATTTAGTTCTTGAAATTGTGTGTTCAGATGATGATGACGAGAAAGTCTCGTAGATATAAGAAATATGTAGTCTATTCCATTAATCACCTTGTTGATCAAATAAGTAAAACATATTATTTTTTTTGGTACATCAAAAAATAAAATAAAAATGTCAGTCTGATTGCATTGCAATAAATGCGATCAGATGCTATCAATACGAACCACAAGCACGGTTAAATACAATTTTAGTGACTTCTGAAACCTTTATGTTTTGGCGCATTATTACGTTTCAAAATCATATTTAAAACCTTGATCTCCAGTTCAAACGTATGTATTTAATTAGGCCACAATCTTTGAACTATTCGTTTTGATTCTTTAATTGCAACTATTTTAGTATCTTATCTTTCGTGAAATTTGCTTTTAGTCCCTCAAATAAGTGTTACAAGGACTATAGAAAAACATTTTTTAAGATGAAGAACTAAATGCATGCTTTTGAACGTGAGAAACTAAAAATAAATTTTCACTAAAAAATTTAAATATAATAAAATAAAATCCTAGTTCATGGAATAACAACAGTCAATCATTTTTAAAAATTATAAAGTAGTAACAAAATATATATAGTCCATGAAATTAACAATGTCAATAAATTTAATCTCTTGACATAATAAAAGTATGTCAATTTAGTCCATCAATTTTAGAATTAAATTGACCTAATTTTAAATAATTTATGGAATAAATTGATGTAAAGACTAAATTAGTGACTTGTTATTTATTAATTTTAGGGATTAATTTTTTATCATAATTCCAATAACTAAATTAAATAGATTAGTGATTAAAATTTGAAAGGGTAAATAGACATTTTATTTTAATTTACCTTTATCCTTTGCTTAATTGAGGCCTCATTTCCTAGTCTCACTGCATATGCTCCTTCCGGTACTACTAGTAACATGTCTCCTTGTTTTTGCCCTGATTTTATGTACTCCACGAAACCCGAGATCTCCCACTTCGGTATCGAGTGGCGGCCGCCAATCACCACCGTGCCATTCAGGTCGGACGGCTTTGGCCCTAACTCAAAGTTTCCATTTGCCACTAGTCCTGCATCAATTAACATGTTCAACTTGGATGATAGATTCATCGAACTAAATAATTTTCTTATCAACAAAAGGGGAGAATTTTGTTGAAAGAGAGAGTAGTTGGAATATCTTAACCCAAATACATCAAATTTATAGAATACATAACATGAATCCATACACCAATCATACCAAGTGTTCCTTAATTTTATTGATTATATAATTTTAGCCTCCTAATTTTTAATTGAACGATTTTAGTCTCTTAATTTTTTTAGTTACGTGATTATGGTCCTCTTAACTTTTTCAAATTGGGCGATTATGCTCAATTAATCCATCTTGCATTATGAAGCTAACGGTTAACACAATCAAACCAATAAAATAAAGTATGTAAAAGCACCAAAATCGTGCAATTAAAAAAGTTTCAAACCAAAATCACATAATCAAAATTCATTATATAGGATTGACCGCGTTGACCATTAACTTAAAAATCAAAATCACACGATCAGAAAAGTTTCATATCAAAATTGTATAATTGACAAAATTAGAGACTAAAATTACACAAATATAAGTAGATGGACTAAATTCGCACAATTAAAAGTAAATAGACTAAAATCGCACAATTAAATATACATACAAGGTTGATTTAAAAAAAAATTGTTTTTTAATAAATAACTAAAAATATCATTTTATTTGTTCTTATATGTATGTTTAATAATAAGATAGAATAAAATAAAAAATAACACTTGATAATTATTTAAATAAAATTAAAAATTCTAAAATTATAGGTTAAATTAAAATAATCATTTAGTAATTTCATAGGACCATTTCAAATTATAAATGCAATCCAATATTGTTGCCAATCCAATACTAACCAGCAAAATTGGACAGTTTGGTAGTTTATGGAAATAGGAAAGTGTGTTTCATGAATTCTTGTGAAAGTCACATGGTCACCTGAACCACCTATTCACATCGCTTACAATGCCATGTGCATTTTCTGAGCATTCTGCAGTCATTCTGTTTATCCTAAAATGTGGGTCCCACAGAAAAAAAAAATTATGGACATTTAGAATATATTAATATATTATTTTAAAATTTGATAAAATTAATTACCTTTAAAATTAAATTATTTTAAAATTGTGCACAAAACAATAGTTTTTTCTTAACTCATCCATATGAACTTCATATTTTCTAATAAACTAGTTTGTAGAAATAAACTAAGGGATGAGACTATTTTTATTTTAAAGTGTTTACTGTTATTTTTATTTAATTATTTTAATAATATTTATATACTAAAATTTGTATTTTATTAAATAAAATATATATATATATATAAGATTTTTTAAAATTTTAAACAAATTAACACTAAACACTTTTAAATTGATTGATAATAACTATTCCTTTAAATAAGTTAGACCTAATTAAAAAGATACTCCATTCCATGGAACTAGGTAGAGAAGAAGCATAGAGTGATAGAGGCTGGTACCTTAATGAAGGGTACAGGTCATATTCATAAATGATGTCCAAACCCACCAATTAATGAGTGAATAACACTTTGTAATATTACCCAGAAAAAAAATAACATTTTGTACTCCCATGATGTGTTTCTTTAAAAAACTAATTTTTTTAAAAAATAATTGCTAATTTATATTTTTAACACATTATTAAATATTTTTTATTTTACTTTCATATAATAATTAATGCTCAAATAAAAATAATTTGAAGTAATTAATATTTTAATTACTAATAAAAATATATTAATAAAAATATTTTATTTATTATAATATTTATTTTATTTTTTAATTTTCATAAAACAACCTTAAACTAGTACGAGAGTCACACTTATATGAGTTTTTCTAACCTGTGCAAATATTACACAAGTTAAGAAACCATAAATAAAAAGAAAATCATATATATATATATATATATTTTGAACAAATTCACCCCTTCACAAATTGGAATACCCAAATTCTCTATTATCTTTGAATTTGATTAGACAACACATATAGCTGGACGCACCCCTTTTCTGAATTTTATAATAATTATTATATTATTATATTTTTCACCTATATAAAATATTAATTAATACTATATATAGCTTGTCCAACACATGACACATTTGTTAGAGTTATAAATGCACTAGAATCCTTTGCAGTTTCACTTTAGACGAACGACTGAACGAGCTGCAGTTTCAAATTTACAATTACACATTTTCTGCAATTAATAATTTCAATTATAAAAAAATTATATATTTTTAATAATGATTAAAATGTTTTGCAATTATTGTTAACTATATAAAATTTAATTATCTTCGTGTTAAATAATTTGACCTGATAATTAGTGAGATACTAATATGATAAAAATTAAAAACTTATAACTCAAGTAATATAAAAAAAAATTCTTAGAGTTTAAAGTACAGGTTATGTACTTGACTTATAAAAAAAATTACGTAAAATTTTGAAGGGAACAACTTCTACTGACTCATATAAACAAGAGTAGTATTTTTGTACTCAAGATTTTCTTTACTTAATATATTCATTGGTTATATATGTTGAAAAAAGTTATTACATTAATTATTTTTTTAAGAATTCAAATCAGGTGTTCCTGAATTATGTTCCCAATCATGTCTCAGAATATCGTCATGTCATTAAAATATTTTCTTTAATTTTAATTTTTAATTTCTTAATATAATTTTTCAATGACGTGACGATATTTTATTAATGGGTCATGATTGGGGACACCTAATTTGAATCCTTTTTGTAATTATAGTACTTTTCGAATTTAATGGTTATAGTATAAAAATACGATGCTTTCAACATAAAAATAAAAATAAAATAATTTATTCTCGTGACCTATTTTAAGAAACTTACGAATAAGTTAAAACAGCTTATCAATCCTTATAAACTATATTCAGAAGTTTCACAAAACCTCTTCTAAGTTTAACTTAAACTAAACTGCCACTGGATGTGGGACTTTAAGGCATTAACCTAGAAATATGAATTCAAGCCAACACACTAAAAAATTAGTTTACACAAAGAGGATTGTCCAACCTCAATTCAGATCACATTTTAAGTCAATACGAAACTTAACTCAACATTTTAACAGAAACGCACACATAATTCGTAAATAACATACCGTCGGTGAAGGCGAAGGAGCCATGAAAGGTAGCACACAAGAGCATTGAAAGGAACACGAGCATTAACTTCATTTTGGCTTTGGCTGTGAAACTCTGCAACATTTTTTTTTTGTGTCAAAGAAAAAAAAACTCTGAAGCTTTTGGATGAAGAAATGTTTGAGAAAGGGAGAAAATGAAAGAGCATAGCAATGTGTTGCAGAGGGAGGGAAAAGGTGTGGCCTTATATGCATGCTTTGTTACTATAAGGACCTTGCATTTGAAGGAAAATATCGGATATGCCATTCAATGTTTATCTCTAACATCATCATTGGGTTTGCTTATTGACCAATTTGCCCCTATGCCATTCTTCGTTGGAATACGAACCGAATCTGAATCTTCTCTGGACGTATTTTCTAATAGAAAATAAAAAAATAAAATTGCTCAAATATGCACAAACTGTTTTGAGGATAAGGAAATTTCTTGCTTTTTATATTAGATATATTAGAAGCTTATTGAAAATATTATAATTCAGATTTTAATGGACCCTCTTTTAGATACATATCAAAAATATTTTTATTATTAATAATTGAATTTTATTATAAATTTAACAGAAATAAAAAAATTATTTATTATATAAAAATATAAATAAACAAACTGTTAAACATTCAATTATATGGTTATCTCTTTCTAGTCAAGGTTGGTTGAAAAAATAATTAACACTTCAATAAAATCAATATTTTACATTTGTTAAATTTTAGTCCTTTACTATATTTTTTGGGGTCATTATACACATTTTTCATTAACTCTATTGAATAATTAAAAAGTTATCTAAAATAATGTCATTTTTATTGGAATTGTAAAAAATGTTTATTATTTTCATTGTATGAAAAAGAGAACTACTCTGGGAATATATACAGGCAAAAGCAAAACAAAATAGAAGCTAACCTTAATGGGCCTAGAAATAAAGTGAAGCCCAAAACGAAAATAACGAAAAAGAGAAAAGGGTCCAAAAACAGAAAAGGCCAAAGCAAAAAGAAAAGAGAATACATTTCAATACCCCCCCCCCCCCTCAAGCTGGGGAGTAAAGGTTGTTAATCCCTAGCTTGGGAAGGAGTTGGTAAAAAACAGAAGGTTCTAAAGGTTTGGTGAAGATATCTGCAGTCTGTTCTTGAGAGGAGACAGGGAGCAGTTTGATCAGGCCTTTTTCCAACTTTTCTCGCACCTCATGACAGTCAATTTCTATGTGTTTCGTCCTTTCATGAAACACAGAATTTTGTGCAATGTGCATCGCATAGGCGTTATCACAGAAAAGGAGAGCAGGATGGTGAGAGGCAACCTTCAAGTCACGGAGAAGGTAAGTAAGCCACTGAACTTCACAAGTAGTGGACGCCATTGCTCGGTATTCAGCTTCAGAGGAAGAGCGCGAGACAGTGCTCTGTTTCTTGCATTTCTAAGAGACTAAGGAATTTCCCAAAAAGATACAGAAGCCAGTCACAGAGCGCTGAGTTATGGGACAAGTCGCCCAATCTGAATCGCTATATGCCTTCAAGTGAATGGGAGAATTTCTGGGATAAAAAAGACCCTGGCCAGGATCCTTTTTTAGATAGCGGAGGACACGGACAGCAGCTTGAAAATGCTTTTGGCGAGGCTCTTTAGCTGCTGACTGAGCTGCTAGACAGCGAACTGAATGTCGGGACGAGTAGTGGTTAAATATATTAGTTGGCCAACGAGCTTGCGATAACCAGTGATATCCTCATAGAAGGGATCAGTATCAGAGACTTTCATGGCATCCTTCACCATTGGGGTATCAACACTCTTACCTGCCAACAAACCATAATTATTAAGGATATCAAGCGTGTATTTCCTTTGGGAAATAGAAATTCCAATTTTAGAAGTTGCAATTTCTAATCCAAGGAAATAACGAAGTTTTCCCAAATTTTTAATATGAAAGGCAGAATGGAGTTTACTTTTAACATTCTCAATTTCAATAATATTGTCGCCAGCCACAATTAAGTCATCAACATAGACAATTATCACAGTGGTGGTTTTATTAGCATGCTTAAAGAACAGAGAATGATCATGATGAGAATGAGTATAGCCAAAATGAACAAGGAAACGGGATAATTTAGCATATCACATTCTGCTAGCCTGTTTTAAACCATATAAGGATTTATTTAGTTTGCAAACAAGATTTTTACCAGTTACAGATAAACCTTGTGGAATGCTCATATACACATGCTCATGCAAATCACCATGAAGGAAAGCATTATTGATGTCCAATTGATGCATAGTCCAATTCTTAACAGAGAAAATAGCAAGAAGCAGTCTAATGGAAGTAAGCTTGGCAACAGGAGCAAAAGTTTCAAAATAGTCTATGCCCTCTACTTGTCTATAACCTTTTGCCACTAACCTAGCTTTATATCTTTCTATGTTACCATCATATTTATATTTAATTTTGTAAATCCATTTAGAACCAATAGGTTTCTTTCTAGCAGGTAAAGAAGTTAAAGTCCAAGTATTATTATGAGCAAGAGCAGATAATTCATCATTCATAGCAGATATCCAGTTAGGATCTTGACAAGCATCTTTGTAAGATTTAGGTTCAGTTAAAACAGATATGTTCATGGCAAAAGAAGCAAAGTTAGCAGATAGCTTATTATAACCAAGAGAAGAGGAGAGAGGATACTGAACCAGAGCATTAGTATCAAGAATTCTACCTTGAAGCAGCTCACAATGATATTCTTTTAAGTAATTCGGGGGATGAGAGATACAGGAAGATTTTCTAGTAGCAGGAACACAATCAGTATTAGCAGAGTCATGATTAGAAGTATTAGTAGAATCCATATTAACAGTATTGTTGGGACCAGGGGTAGGAATGTCAGTCTCCAAACCGGAAGACTGTGTTGATGTAGGGACAATATGACCCATAGGCCGGGGATCATAAAAAACATAACTAGAAAAATCATTTTTGGAAGAAACATTAGCGTCAAGCACAACATAGCTTGGTTGAGCTGAGCTGAAAGGAAAAGAATTTTCATAGAAAACAACATTTCTAGAAATACTAATATTACGAGTTTCACTCCAGTTTTAAATCCAAGAAAAACACATTTAACAGCACGAGGATCAAGTTTATTTCGTTTCTGAACAAGAGTGCTAGCATAACATAGGCTACCAAAAACTTTTAGATCAAGATATGTTGGTGGTTGTTTTAACAGAAGTTGATAAGGGCTTTTATTTTGCAAAACAGGTGTGGGAAGGCGGTTGATTAAAAAAAACAGCATGAGAAACAACAAAACACCAGTAAGAAGCAGGCATATGAGATTGAAAAAGCAAACTTCTACAAACATTTAAAATATGGCAATGTTTTCTTTCAACAACGGAATTTTGCTACAGAGTTTCAACACAAGAAGTCTGATGTAAAATACCACAAGAATTGAAAAAATCAGGCATATTGAATTCAACACCATTATCATATCTTATAGCTTTCATAGAACAAGAAAATTGATTCTGTACATATGCTATAAAGTTCCGAATCAAACCTCTAGTCTCACCTTTATGGCGCATCAGATGGATCCAAGTGTGCCAAGTATAATCATCAACGATGGTAAGAAAATAACGATGTCCATGTACACAGTCAGAATGTAAAGGACCCCAAATATCCATGTGTAACAAATCAAAAGCAGCAATAGTTCTGTTATTGTTATTAGGAAAAGGAAGTTTTGTTTGTTTAGAGAAGTGACAGGAATCACAAGCAACATCAGAGTTATATGAAACATACGGAAAAGACTTAGCAATACGTTCTAAAACAGAATTAGAAGGGTGACCTAAACGAACATTCCAGATATTGTCATTAACAAAGGCATTATTAACAACATTCTTAACAACAAAATCAGAGAGGTGCCGTGTGTGACGCAAGGTGTACAGTTTATTGAAAACATCAGCAAATCCAATCGTCTTCCGGGAAAGCCTCTCCTGTATAAGACACTTGAACTTGTCAAACATAAAGACCAAGTCAGAATCGAAAGCAAGTTTAAACACAACAAGTAAGTTGAAGCGGAAGTCTTTAATGTATAAAACATTTTGAAGAGTAATGTTAGGTCCAATTTTAACAGTTCTAGAGTGTGTAGCATAAGTGAAATTACCATTAGGAAGATTAATTTTCACAGGATTAATGGAAATATAAGAGCTAAACAGAGAAATATCATGGCAAACATGATCAGTAGCACCACTTTCGAGTAACCAGAAATTGTTATCAATGAATATACCCGAATTGGAGTTAGTGTGTGGTGGTGCAGGTGCAGAGGTGGTAGCGTGAGTGAGTTGATTAACAGAAGCATCATTAGGTTGTGTGCGAGTGCGACGAAGCATGTCAAGTAAAGCATCATATTCATCACGTGAAATAGTAGGCAAAGTAGGCACAACAGTAGTATTGGTAGTATCATCATTAGAAGCATTATTCACAGCAGATTGAGTGGCTTTACTTTTGAATTTAAAGTTTGCAGGAAATCCATGTTTGAAGTAACATGTTTGTACGGTATGATTCATCTTACCACAGAAGTCGCAAACCTTAGTGGAATTGGAGGAAGAAGGTTTAGAATCTACCTTCCATCTACCTTTGTTCGTAGAGGTACCTTGTTGACAGTGAGCAGAAGGCTTCCATGCAACAGCAATAAGAGGATTGTTACCGTCCAAGAACGGATTGCTGGACTGCTGCCGTTCTTGCTGAAGGATCTGGGCATAAACCCTAGATATAGGAGGAAGGGGGTCCAAACATAAGATCTACCTTCTTACAGTGTCATAAGGATCATTAAGACCTTTAAGAAAACAACAAACATATTCAGCATCACGTTGGCTGCGTATTCCAGTAGCAAGGGGACAACTGCATTTAGTGACACAAATGCATTGTAAAACAGGGCATAAAGCTTCAAGTTCTTGCCAAAGAACTTTCAGATGAATGAAATATTGAGAAATGTCCCGATCCCCTTGCTTAATGGAATGTACAGCTTGTAAGAGATCAGATAAACGGAAGAAATCTCCCTTAGAGTATCGATCCTTTAGATCCTGCCAAAGATCTTTGGCAGTATCAAAGAAAGCGATACTGGAGGCGATTTTAGGAGAAACAGAACGAGATAACCAAGAAGTAACCATAGTATCGCATTTTACCCAAGCAGTATACAAAGGATCACCAAGAACAGGTTGAGGGATCTCACTGGTAACGAAACCATACTTATCCTTGCATATGAGGGCTTTCATCATGTTTCTGGACCAGATTAGGTAGTTCTGGGAACCTTGTAGGATCGGAGTCGCCGTGACAGAACTTGGATTATCACCGGGATGTAGGTAGAATGGTGAAGAAGGATTCTGTGCTTCTGTAAGGAGAGCCACGTCGCTATTGGCATCGTTCTGAGCATCAGTAGCCGCCATCGATAGAAAGGCGAGCAAGGATGTGTGTGTGGGAACAGAACAATGCCAAGAAACGGCAAAGAAAAAGAGGGAGAAGAAGAAGCCCTAATCGTCGAAGACGAAGGGGCGAGAGGGGAAAACCCTAGCAGAGAGAATGGATCTGAACACGAGGCTCGAATGATACCATATTGGAATTGTAAAAAATGTTTATTATTTTCATTGTATGAAAAAGAGAACTACTCTGGGAATATATACAGGCAAAAGCAAAACAAAACAAAAGCTAACCCTAATGGGCCTAGAGATAAAGCGAAGCCCAAAAAGAAAATAACGAAAAAGAGAAAAGGGCCCAAAAACAGAAAAGGCCAAAGCAAAAAGAAAAGAGAATACATTTCAATAGTTTTGAATTCTAGGCTCTATTAGTGTTACTATCGGTTATCTTTACTATTATTGTTGCTATTACTGTTAGAGACCTTGTAATTCAACACTTTAGTGCATGCTAGGCTTAATAGACCCATTTACTCTTTATAACATGTATACCGCCCAAGGTGCTTAAGCTGGGTTTCAGAAAATTCATTTTCTATTATTCATTGTAACGACTAATTCCATATATGTCTTGTACATTATTATATTGAATCAATACAAGTATCAGCTATTGCTTCTTCAATTCTCTGCTCTCTTCCAAACTTTGAGAAGATCTCCTTCATTGTTACAACTAAGGCTGCTTGGAACATTCTTGCCGCCTCTTATGCCGGCATCGTGCGTTTAAGACGGTGCGACTTCAGACTCTATGGCAACAATACGAGTTGTTACAGATGGAGTCTCAAGAATCGATTGCAGCTTATTTTAACCGGTTGACTTCAGTGGTTAATCTGATGAAATCTTGTGGTGAGGAGATCCCAACGAAGGCGGTTGTGGAAAAGGTACTTCGGACGTTGAATCCGAAGTTTGATGTGATTGTTGTGGCAATTGAAGAATTTAAGAACCTTGATGAGCTAAAGGTTGAAGAGCTACAAGGTTCCTTGGAGGCTCAGGAGCAAAGGCTTCGAGAACGCGAGCCTCCAGCTAATGTCTTTGAACAGGTTTTGCTTGGTCAAACATCAAAGAAAAATGCTGGTGATTATGGGAAATGCAAGCAGAGAGGAAGAGGTCAAGGATTTCGTGGAGGCAATGGTAAAGGCCGACATCGTGCATTTGAAGGCGATGTGACTTCAGGCTCTGGTACAATATCCAAGTTGAAGGTAAGGTTGGTTGCCAAGAGGTTTTTACAAAAGGAAGGGTTGAATTTTAATGAAGTGTTCTCGCCAGTTGCTTGGCTGGAAACAGTTAGAATAATGGTGGCCATAGCTAGTATTAGTGGGTGGATTATGCAGCAAAATGGATGTGAAGTCGGTTTTCCTTAATGACCCTCTAGAAGGAGAGGTTTACGTACTACAACCACTGGGTTAGAGATGCAAAACTACAAGGAAAAAGGTATATAGGTTGAGGAAAGCACTGTATGGATTAAGGCAGGCACCTAGAGCATGGAATAAGAGGATATATAGTCTCCTCTTGCAGCATGGATTTCATAAATGCTCAGTTGAATATGGTGTATACTCAAAGGTGATTCAAGGTGAGTTGATTCTCATCTGTCTTTATGTTGATGATCTTTTGGTAACTAGAGAAAACAACAGGCACATTGATCACTTTAAGGAAGAAATGAAGGAGTTCGAGATGACAGATCTTGGACAGATATCTTACTATTTGGGAATGGAGTTTGCTGACACAAGCAAAGGTTTTCTGTTACATCAAAGAAGATATGCTGAGGATGTGCTTGCCAGGTTCAACATGAAGAATTGTAATCCAGTATCAACTACCAGTGAAGTAAATCTCAAGCTTGTATATGGTGAATCGGAGAAATCTATTGATTGCACTCTTTACAGACAGATAGTAGGGTGTCTAAGATTCTTATGCTACACTAGACCTGACATAGCATTCAGTGTAGGAGTTGTCAATAGATTTATGGAGGATCTGAAGGTCTCACACTTTGAGCAGCAAAGAGGATTCTCAGGTATATTCGAGGAACAACAGACTATGGGGTTCTGATTAAGAAGGAAACTCAGAAAACAGAAGTGTCAGTGATTAGCTATACTGATTCAAATTGGGGAGGAGACAAGACAGAAAGGAAGAGCACATCAGGATACATTTTTTTGATAGATGATGCACCAATCTCTTAGTGCTCTAAAAAAACCACTAGTAGCACTATCCTCTTGTGAGGCAGAGTATGTAGCTGCTGCATATGCAGCTCGTCAGGAAAAGTGGCTAGGTTCCTTGCTAATGTAGATGCAAGTTCGAAGAAATGAGGCAATGGTGTTGAAGATAGATAACAGATCAGCCATCTGTCTTGCGAAGAATCCAATAGCTCATGACAGGAGCAAACATATAGATACTCGGTTTCATTTTCTCAGAGATCAAGTCACTTAGGTCCATGAGTTTGCAAGAATAGTTCACATAAATCTGTGAGTTGCACAAAAATTCATTTCGATTCCCGAGATTGCCAAACATTTATTCACTTGGATCCCTAAGGTTGCCAAACATTTATTTACTTAGGTCTCTGAAATTTGATAATATCAAAGACGTAAGTGAACTATTTTTGTAAACTCAAGGACCTAAATGAATAATGTTTAGTAATATCATAGACATAAGTGACTTAAGTGACTTCCGTATAACTCAATAACTTATGTGAACTACTCTTGCAAATTTAAGGACCTATATGAACTACATTTGCAAAACCAAAGACAAATGTGATGCTTCATTAAAAAAGTTATATTTATAAATTATTTAACTACTTATCTTTGAGCAATTATTACCCAAATTATTGTATATGAACCAAAGTGATCATTTAGATTTTACAACTCCATGATTAGCTTAAAGAATAAATTGGTGCACAATTAATATTAAATTGAAATTCATTTCTAATTTTAATTATTGACATAAACTTTGTGTTTCAACTTTCAATCGAGTTTAGCACAATTGAAAAATAGTAAGTTTTCCAAACATGTTGATCAGAGTTTGATTTCAAACTTAGAATATAAAATCTAATACTAAAAGAAGTTACAAATATTTATATTAATAAATTAATTTTGTTAGAAAAAAAGTATAAATTAGAGCAATCCTAACAATTTAACGTTTTCTTTTATATATATATATATATATATATATATATATATATATAGATATGAATACAATTATAGTGTATGTTTAAAGGTTAAAATACAATTTTAGTCTTTTATGTTTGAGTGAATTCTTACTTTGATTTTTTATATTTTTTCTCAATGTCGTTGTGACATTTTCATTAAAGATATTTATAGTGTTAGTTCAAAAAGATAAATATAGTATGAAAAACAAAGATAAAAGACTAAATTAACAAAAATAAAAAATAAAATATAAAAAACTAAAATAAAAATTCAATAAAACATAAATGAGCAAAATTATATTTTATCCTTTAAATTACTATTAGTATAACTCATAGTATCAACAATATATTACTACTTGCGGTACTTTATTTATCTTTTTGTTACATGCGGTACTTTATATAGATCCTCTTAGCTAAATTATAACATATTTTAAAAAAATTAATATAATCAATCAAATATATCATTTTTTAAAGTAAAATTTTCAATTAATAAGTAACCACAAGGTACAATAAGGTGTTGGTTCACCTCGTCTAATAATTATATGTATGAGATTTAAATCTTATTAATAAGAATAAAATGATATTTTGTAGTTATCAAATAATCACTATGAATAATGTTATGTTCTTCTAAAAAAAATTTATTTATTTTTTTATTATTATATAAAATATAAGATTAAGTGGACTTTCAATTTTGAACTTATAAAAAATATTAAAAATATTATTTAATAAATAAATAAAATGATTAATAAAAACATAGAGTAAGAGAATTAGAAATTACTGAATCGCATATGTAAGTTGAACTTCCAAGGAAATTCCCACTGTGAATATAAAAAAAATAGGATCTTGATATACAGTGTTCGAAGAGTACTAGTTAAAATTACTAGAAGTAAAAAAATAATCATAAGAGCATGTTAAAATTACACATTTTAACATCTTTTAACTACATTTAAATTCTTAAATAATATTCTTAAAACACTAAATATTATTTATCGAAAAGATAAAAGAAAAAAGAGATAAAGAAAGAATAGGGTAGAGTGAATGGAAGAACAAAGATACTCTAGTTACAGGCAGAATAATAAAAGGGTGCATTAAAGGTTGAAACATTAGCATGTTAAAAGAGTCCAAAAAAACATATCACGAGGAGGGTGAGAGGGAGGGTGGGGAAGAAGATTAGGACAGACAGACAGACGCAGAGAAAGAGAGAGAGAGAGAGAGAGAGACCCGCTAAAAAGTAACGAGGTGGACTGTATATACACTGTTTCACTTCCATGATTGCATTCCATGCGGCAAAGAGATGTGGTAAATAGGAATTATTTTTGCGGTGTAGTCTTGGATAAAAAGTTATGCAAAATTATTATTGAAAATAATATATATAGTATTTGTTTATTTAAGGTATAAAGTTTAGAGTAAAAATATCAATTTAGTCATATAAAAATTTACTTGTCACTAGTTTTATCTGTAAAAAAATTTTGTTATTAAATTACTCTTTTATAAATATATCACACTATTAAATTAGTCCTCAAACATTTTAAGCACTGTCAAATTAGTTTTTTAAAGATTTATACACTATCAAATTAGTCTCTTTAAATATACATAATTTTTTTGGAAAGACTAATTTGGTGACAAAAATCTTTTAAGGGACCAGATTAGTGACAAACAAATATTTAAAAGATCAAATTGATGTTTAACTCTAGAGTTTATAATAATAATTAGAGTAAGTTTATTATATTGCTACTTTAATTTATTTATAATAGTTCTTTTAAGTATTTTTATTTTGAAATATAATTTTTTTTAATATCAAACGGGCCCTATAATAACAAAAGTAAACAAGGTTTCTAGGGAAATGAACGCCATAGGCATCTTCCCTTAGCGGGAGAATACAATGGGAGGGGGTGTATCTAGCATGACAAACCCTAACTGATGGTTATGGGCCAAACCCGCGAGGATGTCAGCCACCTTATTAGCTTCACGAAACATACAGGAGAGGCTAATGACTTCATTATCCTTTAGTCATCATAGGATGTCCTAGATCAGAGGATGGGACTTGTGTGTCGGAGGAGGTTCCTTATGGATGAGATCCACCAACAGCTTCAAGTCCATCTCAATAAGGAATCTTTTCGCCTTGAACTGCAGGACAACGAATAGTCCATGCCACAAACCACACATTTATGCCCACACATTTATGGAAATCGCTGTTCTCATCCCAGATGAATCCACCACAAGTTGCTGCTGAGGATGGCCTTAGGGAAGATCCATCGATGTTCAGCTTGATGACACCTAGAGGAGCAGCTTTCCAAGCAATGAGGGTTTCATCTTTAGATGTTTATTATAGTATATCTTTGCCCAAATCTGACCTTGCTGAGCCTAACCTAGAAAGATGAGAAGAATTCTAAACAATATCCACTGCACTCTAAGCTTTTTTTTTTTTAAAGAAAAAGAGTCTTTCATTTTGAGCCTTCCATAAATTTGAAGGAAGGATCCCAAAAGTAAGGTTCCAATTGTCATACTGATCGCTTAGAGAAACCTTCAAATTTAGGAGAATCCAATCATGGAGACCAAGGCTAAAGAACTTAGCTCGATTGAGCTATCTCGCAATCTCGAAGGACATGGATAACGTCTTCTACAGTGGCTTCACAGTAAGGACAAGATTCATCACTAGTCATATGCCTGTGCTTCCTTACAGAGTTAGTGAAAAGTCTACCATGAGTTATCTTCCACAGAAATAGCTTGATACATTGAGGACCCTTCCAACCCTAGACCTTATCAAAGATAGGAGACGAAGGAGGAGTTTGGGTCAGAGATTGGTCAAGGGCTTCAAAGGCTGATTGAATGGAGAACAACCCATTTGAAGATAGGATCTATGAAGGGATGTCAGGGCCAACATCGGGTAAAGGAGGAGGGAAACTTTGAAGAATAGCGACCACAGAGGACTGAAGGATATGATTACGTATCCCCCAATCCCATTCACGTCTAAAGACGTAATTAGCAACGCAAGCTTCTTGACATTGGCTAAGGAAATCCATTATAGTGTGATTTAACAAAGAGGGGTGAATTAGGAGCCACCAATCAGTCCAGAAGTTGACAAGCATTCTAGTTCTAATGTTCCACCTGGTGTTAGCACCAACATAATCCTAGGTACTTGCAATTCCTTTCCAAACATGTGTGCATTTACCTATATTAGAAATATGAGAGTTAAGGGAAACATTTTTCATACATTTAGCTTTTAGGATACAAGTCCAAAGAGCATTAAGACAACTTAACACACGCCATCCTAACTTAGACATGAAACTCCTATTGAAATGTCTAGCTTTCCTAAAGCCAAGGCCTCCTTTAGATTTTGGAGAGAAAATAGTGTCCCATCCTATAATATGGCATTTCTTTTTGGTAGGAGTAGACCTATATGAAATTTCTACATAGCTTGTCAATGTCTTGATAAACAACAATGAGAAGGAGTTGGGTTTGCATGATATATGAAGGAATGCTCCATATTGAGGCTTGAGCCAGAGTAACCCGCCTAGCAAGGGAGAGTGAGTCTCTCTTCCAATTAGAGAGCTTCTTTCTAATCTTATTTAAATTAAAGAAATGGGATCTCCTAGTGATGTGAGAGGTGTGAATGGGAGTGCCAAGGTAGAGCCCAATATCCTTAGTGATAAAGTATCCAAGGCAAGAGGCAATGTTTGAGGAGATAGACTGCTCTATATTGGGAGAGATTTTTTTTCGAATTTTTGAAGACTAACAGTGAGAATCGAGGCTTCACAGAAGAGGTCTAGGATGTCCTTGATAATGCTGGCTTGGTCAAGAGAAGCTTCTGCAAAGAGAACAATGTCACCAGCAAAGAAAATGTGAGATAATTGAATATAATTTCTACCAAAACCCAAAAGTTTCTATTTCCCATCTAAAATACTACTATTAATGAGATGAGAGAGTCTTTCAAGGCATAGCACAAACACATATGGGGAAATAGGATCCCCTTGCCTAACCCCTCTAGTAGGCGAAAAGGACTGAGATTTAGCTCTATTCCAGTTTACCTTAAACGATGAAGAGGTTAGACAAGACATCAATAGATTACAGAAAGCAGAATCAAGTCTAGCAGAATGAAGGGAGACTTTTATAAAAGACTAGTTTAGTTTGTCATAAGCTTTTTCCAAATCGAGCTTTATGACCATCATGCATTTTTTTCTGCCTTTCATGTTAGCCATAGAATGAATAGCTTCCTGAAACACAATAACATTGTCAGAACCTTGTCTCCCTTGTACAAAATTGCTTTGACAAGAGAAAATAAGCTTAGGGATAAAAGGCTTAAGTCTATTGGTAAAAATTCTAGAGATCATTTTATAACTCACTTTACAAAGGGAAATAGGTCCAAAGTTACTAATATATTCACGAATATTTGTCTTAAGAATTAAAGTGATAAGAGTATGATTAACATCTCGGGCGAGACAATGATGGTTAAAGATATCAACAACAAATTTGCAAATAGAAGGATGAAGAGTATCCCGTTGGGACTTAAACAAAAGGGGGTGAGAACCGTTTGGTCCAGGGGAAATGTAATTTCCCATATTGAAAAGAACTGCTTTGATCTTATTAGTGCAAGGAATAGTTCCCATTCTTTGCTGGTTCACACCCTCCCAAGATGGATAGGAGATAAAGCAATCCAAGGGCATAGCGTTGTAGTTTCTGAGGGTATAAAGGTCTTGATAAAACTTCATATCAAGGTTGAGAAACTCATCTTGAGAGTAAATCTGATTCCCTTGAACATAACGTAGCGCCTCAATGCGGTTCTTCTATTGTCTAATAATTTCGGTTTTATGGAAAAAGTTGGTATTCTTGTCCCCAAGATTAAACCACTTGGTTCTAGAATTATGATACCAGTAAGCCTCCTCTCGACTGAAAATTAGCTCATATTCCTTCTAAAGCCCATTCTTAAGGCTAGAGAAGAAAGGGTTGGGACCAACGTCTAGTTTTGTTTGAATCCCATGAATTCTGCTAAAAATACGCCTTTTATGTTGAAAAATATTTCCTAACACCTCACGGTTCATGAAAGTGATATTAGTAGTGAAGTTAGGAACATTCTCATTCCTTGAATTAGTGTTATTCCTAGACATTTTACATGATTTTGGAAATCAGCGTAGGTAAGCCACGGGGAAAAAACCTGAAAAAGGAACTTCTTCAGTTGTCTCTTGGGTTAGCTTTGAGCCATAAGGCATGGTTATCGAGTTTTGTGATAGGGATATAAATCGCACATCCTTCAGGGAATTTGGATCTCCAATCCGTAGAACACACCACATGATTAATTATTTTCTTCAAAAGACCTTTATGCCAAGTAAAAGTTGGGATCTTAAAACCAAGGTCCATAACACTCCACGGGGCTATCAACAATGGTACATAAATTGAAAGGTCTTTCCAAAGAACATCCCTAAGTTTTTCCTCTGGACTAGCATAGACAATATAAACAATCAAATTAGAAAGAGAGGAATCATGTACTTTAAGATGAACAACATATTTAGAAGAAGAGATAATAGATATATTAAGGCGGATAAAATGCCAAAGGCACCAAATTCCTCCAAAAAACCCAATAGCATCTACAATCACCAAGGAATCAAAACTAAGCTTTTGTATCACAACAACAGCACAATGTCCACTGGTTCGAGGTTCTAAACTGGCAAGAAAATCAATGTTGAAAAGACGAGAACAATCTTTTATGAGATGGGGGAAGAGTTTGGCCCCTGCCCCTCTACAATTCAAAGTGAAAAAAAAAATCATAAAAACTAAGAGGAAATAAAGATAAAACCAAAAAGGTCAGGAACAAAGAAAACCCATGTGTTCTAGACAATATGATGTCTAGTTCACCCACACCTATAGTGGGTAAATCAAGTTGATCAACAACGCCAGAGGAGAGAAGAAACTGAGTAGACATCTTTTGTTTCAGATCAGGAGGCTTAGGTGAGATAGAACTCATCAAAATTAGACTACCTGATTGCCCTTCACTAGGAGGGGGGTGTGAATGGGTCCAGTAGTATTTGTATGATGGGAGCTAGCATCCAAGGTTAAAGCCTGTTGGAATTATCCTTTTTTACTAAAGAAGGATTATGACAAGGGGAAGCATGGATATAGACTCCAGGAATATAGAGAGTTGAGGAAGCTTTAGAATGGAACAGAATGAAGGGTTTAAAGGGAACCAAGGCTTGGTTTTAGGGCAGGTTTAGGACCAGCTTGTTTAGGCATTTTTGTGGGTTTCACGTCCTTAGATGGGTGGATCTTAAGCTTGAGTTTACCAAAGGGAGCGGGCACAAAAAAATGTATGTATTCATTTGAGCAGGCTGGCTAGTTTCCTTTGTTTGATCAGAATTCTTGGATTGGCCATACTCTTGGTAGGCTTGAGGGACATAAGAGTTCCCTTGATCTTCCATTAAGGATGCAAAATGAGAGGATTGGACAGGATGATCAGCATGGTCCTTCTGACCTTGACCAGTGGAATTATGTTGCCTTTTTGTTGGGAGTTATTTTTTGCGAGAAGGTCTCTTTACCACCATCCATGGACCAAAGGTGGAAGACTGGTCTTTTTGGCATTTTGGGTTAAGGGAAGGTGAAACCATGGAGGAACCCACGTTAGTCTCAAGATGATTTTGGAGCTCTGTTATATTCCCTTTAACCTCAAATTTTCCATTATTTTACCCTTGTCTTCAACCATCTGTTGAGCTGTTTCTTTATTCTGAACAACATTAGGACAATTATCTAGTCTACGCCCATAATGGCAACAGCCAAATCAAACAAACTACAATTCAATTGGTAGTGGATTTAAGGAACTCAAGACTATATCTCTTTGGTTTTGAGTTTGAATCCACGGGAGGTCCCGAATCCTGGAATAAATGGATATTTATTCGCATGGGGATATGCCACTTAAGGGGGTGGCAAAAGCTCTAGTAACACGCTTGGGAATGGTGGTAGCGTCCCGCACGGGTGTGTTTTGTTAGTTAATTTAATTAGACAAATTAGCTTAAAATATTTGAGTGTTTAGATGTGTATGTAGTTATTTGCTCAATGTTTCTTACATTTAATTAAGGTTAAATCCTAGTAATGGATTAAAGATATATTTAATTATTTGTCTTTGTCTTTTGCTACCTTGTATATTGTGTATTAATTCAGTTGCTAATCTCATGGCATTATAATGTGATTAGAGTTAGAGTATCGTATTTTATTACATTTAATTAATCTCTCACAGTTGATAAAGAAGAATTGTTCTACCATGATGTATATAATATGTATTTGTATACTAAGTTTATTTTTATGATATATTCTTTTATTAATTAGTAGAATTTGATCCTTGCATTTAATAAAATGTCAACTAATAAAAATGCAATTTCAGTTTACTAAATTTTATATTTATATACAAATAAAAAAGATTGTGAGAAACTATTTTAATGACAAAATTAAGAAGTTGAACTTAATGTATTTCAAGTGTAACAAAAAAAAAAAAAGATAATTAAGTGAAAGAGAAATCAATATTAAAACAACATAAAATATAAATCAATGTGAGTCAATTGCATCACATTTTTTACCGACAAAATATAGCACATTTATTAATAAAAATTAATCACATCTCTTTTTATTCAAGAAATTCACTTCACTTTTTAATCATTAACAATCTTCTATTTCAAAGCCTTTAATTTGTTCCCAAAAATAAACTTAATAACAACCTATAATAAAATATCATCCATCCCTTCAGTTCATGACTTTGTCCATCTCCTTCTTTTCTTTAATTCCCTCTGTGGCTATATGGATCTAGTACTTATGTCTCTCATCATCACGGCATCACCCTCCTTAGACCCTACAACTTATTCAACATCTTTTCTTTTAGGAGTACTTATTAGTAACTCACTCATCCATCCATCCTTCATCACTCTTAGAGCATCTCCTATATGCTTCCCATGAGTTACTTATGAATAGTTTATTATAGGCAAAATTACAGTTTCCGTCCTCTAACTATTGAGTTTGATTCAATTTCGTTTTCTAACTTTTTTTTTATTTATTTTCGTCCTCGAAGTCTTCTATTTGGTTTACGTTTGTCCTCCTCGTTAAAACTAACGGCCAGAACTTAACGCCGCTAAAGAAGAGACACGTGTCATGACATGAGTGGTCCGATAATTAAATAATATAAAATTTTAATAAAATAATATTTTTATTTAATGAAATAATTAAAAAAAACTTTAAATCTTCTTCCCCAATCCTTCCTATCTTGTTACCAAAAAAAAAATCCTTCCCATCTCCTCCTTCCTTCATCTCCCCTCTCACCTCCACCTCCTTTCTCTCTCCTCCTTCCTCTCTCGCCACTCCTCTCTCTCTCCTTCCTCTCTCTCTTCCCCCACCATCTTAGATTTAATCGATTTCTCATTTTTGACGTCTTAATTGTGTAAGCTTTCTCCAAATTCTATGCCTTTTCTTCTCAATTGATTTTTGGGTGGTTTCCTTTTTTCTTTGGGGTGCAGAATAATTGAATTGAAAGAAATAGAAAACAACAAAGGAAATAGAAAAGAAAAAAAAAGTGCATGAGCCAAATTGTGTAGATGAGAAGAATTGATTAAAAGAAATTGAGGTATTATTTTTGCTCAACTTGTTTATGCTAAGATAAAGAATTGTTGATTCGATTTCTATTGAAATCAAAATCAGAAGCACCATGTTGCTACAGCTGCCAGCGATCACAATGGCGCCGATCTCGCAGCAGAGCTTACCCATCTCCCTCCCTGTTTGGTTGCTCTACCTATTAGACAAATAATTCTTTGTGCTTTTGTTCTTTTCTCTAGTGGGCCTTTATACCTCTTGGCCCACTTCTGCTCTCTGTTATCCCAGCCTATATAAAGGCCCTTTCTCTTTGTAATAATCTAACCTTAATTTCATTTTCTTCTTTCACGCCGTTTGGCTCTCTGTTTTCCTTTATGGTATCACGCCTTAGGATTCATATTCTCTGCTAGGGTTTCGACCCTTCCCTCTCCAATGGCTACCCCTGACGTCGATCTCGTTGCCTTAGCCACACAAACACCTAGAAATCCATACTACCTTCACCCTGGTGACGGCCCTTCCTCCGTCGTCACCACCCCTACCCTTGAAGGTACGAATAACTACCAAATCTGGTGTAGAAACATGTCAACCGCCCTAATCTGCAAAGACAAATTAGGTTTCGTTGACGGTACCCTCTCTGAACCAAAACTCGCCAATCCTCTTCGCCTTGCTTGGATTAGGTGCAACAAAATGGTGATATGTTGGATCACCAAATCCGTTTCGTCTCAAATCACGCAGAGTATTTCCTATTTCGATACAGCCTTCGAAGTCTGGCAAGATTTGCGTACTCGGTTCTCCGATGGTGATTATTTCCGCCTGAGTGATCTTCTCCAAGAAATTCACTCTATCAAACAGGGGGACTTAGATCTTGCATCCTATTTCACTAGTCTTCAGATTCTTTGGCAAGAACTTGACGCTTTGCGTCCTACTCTAACATGTGTGTGCTCTATGCAGTGTACTTGCCCCTTATCTACAGGTTTCAAGCGCTATAGAGACAACGAGTATGTTGTCTGCTATCTGAAGGGCTTGAATGACGCATATGATCCTGTCAGACGATCGATCTTGTGCATGGAACCTCTTCCCCCAATTTCAAAGGTCTTTGCCCTAACTTAACAACAAGAACGAAAAATGAACATTCCTTCTAGTAAGATCCTTCCAAACTCCTCTGGTACTGTTGCTGCTATTTCTTTCAACAATAGAAACCCTAACCCTAACAATCAGGGAAAAGGTAAAGGGAAGCAGTCTTATAATCGTACTGCTTCCTCAAGTAACACTAAAATTTGTACATTTTGTGGCAAAGAAAATCATACTGTAAAAACATGTTACTTCAAAAATGGTTTTCCTTCGAATTTCAAGCTCAAGAATCGTCAAATTAATTCTTCTGCTAAAACGGTTGGTGCCTCTAGTTCCACACACACTGCCAACACTGCACACACACAAACTACTGCTTCTGTTAACCTTAGTAATGAGGATTACAACATGTTCTTGGATATGATTCAGCGTATTAGGGTTACTCCACCTGATTCCTCTGTGAATCACACACAGGCTTCCACTTCCAACACTGAGAGTGCCCCTGGTAATTCTCTAATAAATAGCTATTGGATTATTGACAGTGGCGTCATGGATGACATATGTAACAACATGCAGTTCTTTACAACTTTTAAAAATATTCATCCTATCTCTGTTAACCTAATGGTGATATCTGTGTTTCTCGCATTTCTGGAACTATAAAATTCCTTGACATATTCTGTTTGAATAATGTTCTATACATTCCGGATTTCAAACTGAATATCTTTTTTGTTCATAGCATTGCTTCTTCTTTGGATCTCACTATCAGTTTTACTAAAGATTGTTGTTTTATACCGGAGGAGGAAACCAAGAAGAAGATTGGACTAGCTAGAGTTCATTCTCGTCTATATGTTGTTCCAAATCATGCCTCCCCTGTCCTTATTCCCTCCTTACATACTTCATTAAATAACATTGCATCTACTAATGGTTTTGACCTATGGCATTATAGACTAGGACATGCATCTGATCTCGTCATGTCTATTGTTCAAAAACTTTTTTCCGTATGTTTTTTCCAAACATAATATTGCTTGTGATAATTGTCATCTTGGTAAACAAACTCGCCTGCCTTTCCCTAATCACAATCATAGATCTGCTAAGTCCTTTCTGTTAATACATGTTGATATCTGGGGCCTATCAAAACCAACTACATTCATGATTATAAATATTTTTTTGACTATTGTTGAAGACCATTCACGCTTTACTTGGGTGTTCTTCATGAAATCTAAATCTGAAACTCGTAAAATCTTGCAAAATTTCATTCTCTTTGTAGAAAACTAGTTTGATTGCTGCATCAAAACAGTTAGGACTGATAATGGATTAGAATTTAATATGACTGAATTTTACAATTCTAAAGGTATAATTCATCAAACTTCTTGTGTTGCCACTCCTAACTATGTTGTTGAGTGCAAACACAGGCATATTCTAAATGTTGCTAGAAGCTTAATTTATCACTCTGGTGTTTCTTACTGTTATTGGTCTTATATCATTAATCATGTTGTTTTGATCATTAACTATTTGCCAAGCCGCGTTCTCAAGAATGACTCTCCCTACAAGGTATTGTATGGTAAGCCTCCTGTTCTTGATGATTTGAAGGTTTTTGGGTGTTTGTGTTATGCCACCACAAACTCCCAACATAGACACAAGTTTGACCCTCGTGCCCAGAAATGTGTTTTCTTAGGTTTTCAACACGGAACAAAAGGATACTTATAAGTCACTTTTAAGTAAAAGGCTTTAAATAAAAAACTGAAAGTTGTTTGACAATTTCATTATTTTGTATGTTATAAGCTACTTATAAGTAAAAAATTGTTTGTTTATTAAAAATAGTTTGTGCCAACCTTTTTAAGTTACTTATCATTAATTGTCACATTTCTTTATTTGTTAAAAAGAAAGTTGCAATATAAAAAATTCTTTGATAAAACTCAATATTTTTATTTTTTTAAAAAAATAAACGCAATATAAATTTATTAAAATAATAACATAACATTAAATATTTTTGAATATGAAAAATTTTAAATAACAATAAAACTAATAAGTATTAAAGTGAATGAATAATTCATGAACGAGAAGAAAACTTTTTGAAGGTTTTAGCACAGAGAAAAGGAAAAACTATTCAAGATTTCATATGTTAATTCGAATATTCAGATATTAATTACACTGAGCCCACAAGTAAGCCAGCTTTTTTCTAAAAAGCTCATATTTCTAGCTTCTGGCTTAAAAGCAAGCTTTTTGCATTTTGTACACAAGAAAAAAGCGAGCTTAAATTTAAGAGTTTTACCATAAATACTGTTTGACCTAGCTTTTACTTATAAGAGGAAGAGAAGCCAAAAACAGCTAGGCCAAACACTACCTAAGACTTGTTGACTCTGATGACTCTGTTTTTTGCCATGATTTTTCTAACACTTTTTTTTATCATCCCACCCTCATGGAACCCACCGTTCCTACATTAACTTAGCCAGCTAATGTTGTGCCTGATACATCCGCTCATTCACCATCCAACTTATGTGTTTCACATGAACATACTTATGCTGATAACTCTGATAATATGCATGATAATATTTCTAATACTATATCTATTAATGATTATCTGATTACCATGTATATCAGCTCAAAGGTAATACTACTCCTACGTCTTCTGCGAAATATCCTATTCAATCTTTTGTAAACTATGACAGACTGTCTTTTGCTTATGCTAATTTTTGTATGCAAATTTTTGCTAAAACTGAACCAAAAACTTACAAATCTGCCATTAAAGATTCTAAGTGGATTTTTGCGATGAATGATGAATTACATGCTCTTTCTATAAATAAAACTTAGGATCTCGTTCCTTCACCTCCTAATAAGAAACCTATAGGGTGTAAATGGGTTTATCATATCAAATATCGTTCTGATGGTTCTGTTGAGCGATATAAGGCAAGATTAGTTGCAAAGGGTATACTCAAATTGAAGGTATTGATTACTTTGACACTTTTGCTCCCGTCGCTAAACTCACCACCGTTCGCTTATTATTATCTTTAGCTTCCCCTTAAAATTGGTCCCTAAAACAATGTGATGTTAACAATGCCTTCTTACACGGTGACTTGTATGAAACTGTTTACATGCTCCCTCCCCCTGGTTTAAAAACTAAACATCCAAATTTGGTTTGTAAACTAAAAAAGTCTTTTTATGGGCTCAAACAAGCCAGTAGAATGTCGTTTTCAAAGTTATCTAACTTTCTTTCTAATCTTAGTTACAACCAATCTTCACATGATAATTCCTTGTTTGTTCGAAACAAAGACAAATCTTTCACTGCTATATTGGTTTATGTTGATGATCTAATAATTTGTGGAAATGATGATTCTGAGATTACTACTATTAAACGTCTTTTGCACGATGCTTTTAAAATAAAAGACCTTGGTGATTTAAAATATTTCTTGGGTCTAGAGATTGCGTGTAACAAGTCTGGTATTTCTGTTTGCAAACGTAAGTATGCACTTGACTTACTGGCCTCTGTAGGTTTACTCGCAGGAAAGCCTGTTAAAACGCCTATGGTTAAAGGGGCTATTCACACAAAGGACAATGATCCACACTTCGATGATGTTCCTGCTTATAGACGTTTAATAGGACAATTACTGTATCTGACCACAACGAGGCTAGACATCACCTATGCAGTTCAACAATTGAGTTAGTTCATTTCCAAACCCAAGTGACTTCACCACGCTGCTGCCATCCGCATCCTCTGTTACCTGATATATGAATTTTATTTTAATTGTAAAATATTAAATAAAAATATAAAAAAGTTAAAATTAAAACTTAAATTTTTTAAAACGTTATAATTGAAGAAGAAATTGAAATTAAATTTTCTTGTATCATTTCATTTAACAAAAACACATTTATACACATTCTCTATTAAAATTAAAATAGTCATTTTTTTGGTTCAGAATCCAATAATTCACAATGGTTATTTCATTTTAAAAAAAAAAAAACATTTGTGCCACATATTTGGATACACATCTGATCACTTTTTACCTTGCTTTAATTTATTGTTATCCAAATTAAAAAAATATTTTTATCCCATTACTCATTTCTATCATGCTCTCTATTTTCCTCATTTCTCATCTTCATCTCTTCACAAACCCTAGCACAAACCGCTGCCTCTGCATTGGTCTCCTCCTCGCCATCTCCACTTAGGCAGCGATCTCCTCCTCACCATCTCCACTTTGGCCTCCCCCTCCTCCTCTCCTTGATACCTCTCATTTCTCTCTTCCTCGGTAACCATAACCCTCTCTTTTCCATCATTTCCATATCTTCCTCTTCCTCTTCACAAAGCGCACAAATCCTCTTCCTCTTCTCCTTGCCACTCTTCTCCTTGCCACCCTTCACCTTACTAAATCAAAGGAGAAGGTGAAGATTTTGTGGAAGAGGGAAAATTTATTCGGTTAGGTCCACACCATCCCTCATGCAAACCCTAGCCACCCCCGCTACTTCTCATCCTGTTGTCGCTGCATCTCCTCTAGCGCCATCGTCGTTGTGTCTCTTCCTCTAAACTCAAACCCTTCACTTTCCCTCTCGTTCCCTCCCTTCCTCTATTTCTATCTTTCCATTTCTTTCCTTCTCTTCCTCTCTTTCCCTTTCTTCCTCGCTCACAAACAATATCTGATCCACCATCTTTCCCACACCCAAACCCACGGGTTCTTCTCATTCTCACATATCTAAACATATTTCTTCTCTGGGCTAGGGTTTGTTTCTGAAATTTTGATGTAATTTTTTTGGGTTCTATTTTTTGTGCGTTACGGATAGTTTTGTGAAATTTATGGCAGTGTTTTTTGTGTTCTTGTTCTCTATTTTTTTGGGATAGGGTTTGTTTCTAAAAGTTTGGTGTAATTTTTCTTGATTATTTGATTTGAAGTTGAGGGTTAATTTATCTTGGTGTAATTTTATAAATTATTGATTAGGGTTATTATTATGTTGGTTTTCTTTGGTTAATTTCTCTTCTCTTCCTCTCACATTTGCATTTACAAATATCTGATATACCATGGATTTTAAACCAGTAAATTAATTTTTTTAAGGACAAAAATACAAAAATATAAATGATTTGTTATTGAATTGTCAACATCATTTTATTAATTACATTACAAGTCATATGTAATGACTAAATATCCACCATTCGTTAGAGCAGCTATATTAATTAAGGGTGAATTGCTTCCGATAGAAAGATAGAAATGTGTGTGCTGAGTCGTTATTGGGATTCTCGAGCATCGTGCTGGTTTCTTTTTTATCTCGGGCATTTTTTAACTTTTTATTTTGTTAATGTAATTATCTAAAACAATAATCGATTTTCTTTGTTCGTCAGTGTGTTAGACTATGTGAAATATAATTTTTAAGTGAAACGAACATCAATGTGGACATTTGATACATATGGTGAAAAAATTTAAATTAGGTGACTCAACAAGTAGGGCACATAAGAATTCCCCTACAACCCTCTTTATCCAACAAATATGCACAAGAAATTTCCTTCTTAAAAAATGTTAAATTTAACGTGTTTAACTTTGGAGATAACTGCATAGTCGGTTTACGCTCAAATCTCTATCTTAGCTAAGATTTTCAAATACCATAAATAAGATAGGTCGCATATAGGCAAGTGGAATAACCAATATAACTAGAGAACCTTAGCTGCCATTCACCTAAAAAAATTTGTGATCTTCCAATAAAGTTGTTAAACTCGAGAGTCGAAGTGAACTCATAAAACGACCTTATAATTCATATTTAAATAACATTCTTTAATGCTTTATATAACTTCGTTAATTAGCTAAAATTATATTAGACTAGAGATAAAATCTCAACTCCACACTATTTCATATAAATATGAAAATTACGAATTTTCGAACAAAAACAATACCATGATTTGTAGATAATACTCAAAACATAACATATATACGGGAAATAATTTGGATATGCAACTAAATTCCAGAGTCAACTTTGAATGACTTGTCGCAAACTAAAAGCTTTTATGGATCATGAACATCTATATATATTTGATTGTATAATAAGTTTGTTAGGTCATGAAAAATGAGTGAACACAATGAAGGCATGAGGTTTTTATTTTTTATTTGTGTTGTTCGTTCCCATTTGACATAGAATTGTATGTGTTGATGGTGAAGCCAATACATTATTATGTACAATAAAGAGATAGCTTTGCATACAAAAGTCAAACTTGTTAACTCGATTATAAACTCGTGATTCTTCCAGATTTGAAAGAGTTCATTATAATTTACTAGAGTTTACCAAAAAATATGTTATAATGCAAGTATATATGTCTACTTGACTCGTAAACTAGTAAGATTTTACCGGTTGACTCGAGAGTTTGATAATAGTACTCCTTGGTTTAATGAGAGAACACCATCAACATTTAACTTAAAGAATCTATATGGAGTGAGAATCCAAGCAACAAGTCTCTGAGGCTCACTACTGCCATTAAGAACGTGCATGAAATTATTGAAAAGAGTCACAATTACTGTAACTAACTTATGATCCTCCTAAAAATCCCAAGTAAAAAAAACATGTTCGTTATGAGCACGTCACAAAAACCAAATGATGGAGAGGAACAGACACTCACTATCTCCCGTGCTAACTAAGCAAAGCCAATTATGTCCCACATTCTTATGAATAGTTAGTCGTCCCTAAGACAATGTAAGGTACTCTCCGCGGCAGTAAGGCATAACATACACCTGTCATCAATTGCCACTTATCTAGTGAGTAGCATAGAATTAGAAGGAAGATGATTAATGTTCACCACTCTCCATTAGAATAAATTGATTCGTTTCATAGGTAGAAAACTATGAATCCAAGAATAGGAGGTTGTAGTATGATCATTAGAGTAACTATCTTGCAACTAGGAATAAGCAACGCAACCAAGTAAACACATGTAGAGTTACGAGGCTAGATGCCGGTTTTGTCAAAGAAATTGCTGGGGGTGATTAGCATGAATTTTTCAAAGATCGAGAGATATAATAGTGCGCAAATTATTTAGGGACCGTCAATGGTTTTGGGCAACATCCCTAACTAGTAATTGAGAATCTTGGATATTAATAAATTCAACATGCCAATCAAAAAATAAACCTGATCTCAGAGAACCAATACCACCTATCAAAGTGGGACATAACATTTGCTAACCAGAATTTGGAATGTATTTTTAATGCGGATAAAAAAAATAAGATATTTTATACGGACAACAAAATTGATTAAGCCTCAGTTTTTTATAGGGCTAATGTTGAGTACTTATGTAATTTAATTTAAGTTGGATGTGTTATTACCTAGGGAATGTGTTTATTTAGTGAAAAAATTTATTTTTAATCCATCATAATCAAAACACATACATTTTGTTGTGAATGAATACTACAATTAAGGGCAAAGTCACCATCCTGGTATAGTTCCTAGCCATGTGGGATATCATTCATATATATGATATAACCCAAGATAAGACACTAGGATATCTCCGGATGCTAGGAGTAACCTTGATAATAGGATATTCGTGGATTTGGGCCTTAGGCAGCATCCCAAAGGTGCAACAATACTAAACCATAGATGTACAAGCATTAATATATGACGACATTTAACTATCATATTTCAAGTAAACAATATTTATTGTAGTATAAAATTTCAAAAACTTATAGTATTGGAGTCTTTTGCAAGTATCCAACCACCACACAACATCTAGAGTCTAGGGCCATCCTTAAAGATTCTAAGCTCTTAACCATTCGAAATCTTCTACCATGTATGCCCTTGGGCATATCTTCAGACCAGCTCATAACACATTTAGTCCCTCATACTTGAAAATATTTTTTTAGTTCCTAGTTACAACTATTTTAATTTAGTCCCTTATTTTTTCTCTAATATCCAGTTTTAGCCTCCCAAATAAGTGTTGTAAGAGATTAAGAATTGATATTTTTAAAGATGATGGAGTATATGAGAGTCTAAAAAAACATTCATCAAAAGTTTGGGTACTAAAACATATTTTAACCATACAACTTTTAAAAATGATGAATTTGACTTTTATAAATTAAGTGGGAGTATACCTCTATCTTTGTTAAAGAATTGAATTGCCACTTAAAAAATTCGTTAAAGCAATTATATTCATTAAGGTCACAATGAATCGTATTATGTAATCCTTTAACTATATCATTCTCTTCCTGAATTGCTTCTCGATTAATGTTTGCTTGGTGGATTCTTTGGCATCGTGCTGATTATTTTTAGAAAAAATATTTTTGTACTCATATTTTTCGTACTCACTTTATACTCATGGTTACATAGGTATATCTCGTTACACAGGTAGAAGTTTTGTTGAATTTTTATTTTTACGTTGTAACCACATATTTTCACACGTGTAACCACAAAATCTGAAAAACAAGGTCAGCCCAAGGGTAAGGCCAGCCAAACCATTGCTTTAGGCCCCCAAAAAAATGTATAAAATTATTAATATATTTAGGCCATATTTTAATATATTTTAATTTTTAAAATATTAAATACTTTATAGTATACAAAGTTATCATTCTTTCTCATAAAATATTTCTTTCTCCTAAATAAAATGCATATGATGTTTATCCAATAATGTTAATAATTTCAAAAAATATTTATTATTATTAATTAAGAAAAGGCTTTTATGATAATTCGCTTTAGGCCTCAAAATTGGTTGGGTCGGCTCTGCCGAAGAAACACTGTAACTAAAAAAATAACTAATGTAATCACTTTTTTCAACGTAGGTAACTAATGAGTACATCGAGTACAGCAAATCGTGAGTACAGACAATTGTGAGTAAAAAATCAGGACTCTTTTTTTTTATTTCAGGCGTTTTTTAACTTTTTATTTTGTGATTGTAATCATCTAAGCAATCGATTTTCTCCGTGTTCTTAGAGTATCTCATGTCGTTTGAGGAACAGTTGACTTAACAAAGTTCATATGCAATCTCCCCGATAAGGTTGTCAAGTCTACGTGAACTCATAGAGCGTATATACACTCCACTTGTAAACTCAAATCGCAAACTCCTAAGAGTTTACCATATAATTCATAAGTGATAGTGGTAAATAATATTCTATAACGCGTGGTTATACAATTACTTAATTAGCTAAAATTATATTAGGTTAGAGATAAAATCTCAACTCCACACCATTTCATATAAATATGAAAGCTAACTCAATAAACTAAAGTACCAACAAAATAATTGAACCAAAGACAATTATAATTTTTTGAACAAAAACATTTAATGGATAGAATAACTCATATAATGATTTGTAGATAACACTCAAAACATAACATATATACATGAATTTATTTGGATATCAACTAAATTCAAGAGTCACAACTTTAAATGACTATGTTACAAATTAAAAACTTGTATGGATCATGAACAATGAAAAATGAGTGAACACAATGAAGGCATGAGGCTTTTATTTTTTATGTGTGTTGTCTATTCCCACTTGACATAGAATGGTATGTGTTGATGGTGAAGCTATTAGGATTAACTCTAGCTTAATGATCATATTTTGATCCTTCTTGTAAATTAAGTTAGTTAGTTCAGCTTTCCCTTATTTCCCCCTCTAGGTTGTTAGGATGAGTCAGCAGTTTCAGTTATTATGTTGCTTGATCTGTTATTTTCCTTCTCTGTATATAAACAAATTCTCAGCATTGTACGTTGTGTGTTGATCAATAGAGATTTTCTCATGTTATTGAGCTTTTATTTCCTTTGAAACTTAGTTGCTCATATGGTATCAGTTGAAATCTTCCGCCTCTAAAAGCTCTTTTCTCTCCTTTTGATCGACCATGGCCGATTCTTCCACACAAAATTCCGTCACAGATCATCTTGTAAACCCTTCCAATCCTTTGTTCATTCACCCTAATGAGAATCTCACTCATTCTTGTTCCCACTCTTCTGACGGAAAAGAACTATCATTCTTGGTCTCACAACATGATTGAAATGCTGGAATCGAAGAATAAAGATCGATTCATTGATGGCAGTTTTCCCTCTCCTCTAATATCGGATCCTTTGCGTGAACCATGGCGTCGTTGTAACCGGATGGTCATGGCTTGGTTGAAGCGCTCTATGACTTCTGCTATTGCTGAGTGTGTTACATACTTCAACACCGCAGTTGAAATTTGGTCTGACTTGCAAGAGAGGTTTTCCCATGGTGACAAATTCCGTGTTGCCGATTTGCAAGAGGAGATTTATGCTACGAAACAAGGTGATTCCAGTGTTACCAAGTATTATACTCGTCTTAAAATTCTCTGGAAAGAACTAGATATGTTTCGTACCGTTCTTTCTTGTTCTTGTTCTTGTTCATCTGTATGTTCCTGTGGTGTTTTATCCAAAATTCTGAAGGAAAGGGAGGATGATTGCATCATCAAGTTCTTGCGCGGTTTAAATGAAGAATATGCGCAGGTACGATCACAAATTATGATGATGTCTCCAATACCTTCTATTGCACATACTTTCTCCCTGGTTCTACAACATGAACGCGAATTTGGAGGTCACCAGGAATCCATCACTACCTCAGATTCCACTGCATTTGTTGCTGTCTCTGATGATTCTGCCAAGCAATCCTTCAATAATCCTTCAACAGGGGTAATACTGCTAATGGTAGAGGAAGAGGACGTGCTGGTTCTGGCGGGGGACGCGGAAACAAATTATGCACACATTGTGGCAAAACTAATCATACTATTGATACCTGTTTTTACAAGTATGGATGTCCTGAAGGTTACAAATCAATGAACAAGAACAATTCCACTTCTCAAAAGCCATCTGTTAGTATGGTCGAAGTAGGTTCTTCAAAAGCCACACAGCCTGATAACTTGGAGGTTACTTCTGCTAAGGATCAGTTTACTTTGTCCAAGGAGCAGTACCAAGGGATCCTTGCTCTTCTCCAACAATCAGCTCAACCTTCTTATTCTGTTAATCATGCACATAATGAATTCCATAAACCATCAGGTAGTTCTCCTATTTTTTGGATTCTTGACAGTGGTGCTGCCAATCACATTTGTCCTCCCCAAGAATTCTTCCTATCTCTTAAACCTATCTCAGCAATTACCATCAAACTACCTGATCATAATTCTCTCATTGCTAATTTTTTTGGCACTTTAAAGATAGGAAGCATATTACTACATGATACTCTTTATGTTCCTGATTTTAGTGTCTGTCTTCTCTCTATTCCAAAACTAATCTCTGCTCTTGATTGCCTTGTTGTTTTTGCCAAACCTATTTGTCTCGTTGTGCAGAAACAACCTTTGAGGACGATTGGTGCAGCTAGGCGAATGCATGGACTTTACTGCTTACAGAATTCTCATGACATGGCTGTATCTTCTTCACCTAATAATAGTGACTCTTCTTATGCAGATTGTTTGAGTGTAACTGCAACTTCTAAAATTCATTCTTCTCAGCAATGTAACAGTAGCGATTCTGTAACAAGTTCTCTTTTATGGCATTTAAAATTAGGTCATGTTTCCAATAATGTTTTACATGAGCTTTGTACTCAATACTCGGATATCCACTTTCATGATTTTGCAAGTTGTGACATATGTCATTTTGCTAGACAAAAGCGCCTTCCATATCCTCTTAGCATTACTAAATCAACTAAGTTTTTTGAACTAATACATGTTGACATATGGGGACCCATTGGTGTTCCTTCTTTTGAGGGGTACAAATACTTCCTTACTGTAGTTGATGACTACAGCAGATACACTTGGATTCATTTACTTAAAACCAAATTAGATGTCAAGATTGTTCTTCCTAATTTTGTCACTTTGATTGAAAATCAATTCGACACAAAACTCAAGGTTATTCACTCTGATAATGGCAGAGAGTTCTTCCTTCATGATTTTTTTAACAGCAAAGGAATTGTTCATGAAACATCTTGTGTGGAATGTCCACAACAAAATGGAATCGTAGAATGTAAACATCAACATGTATTAAATGTTGGAAGAGCTCTTCTCTATCAAGCTAAGCTTTCTAAATCTTTTTGGGCATATGCTCTCAAACATGCTGTTCATATCATAAATAGGTTGCCAACTCGTGTTTTAAAACAAAAATCTCCTTATAAAATGGTTTTTCTTCAAAAACCAGATTTACACATACTAAAGGTCTTTGGATGCTTGGCTTTTGCTACAACCTTAACTAGTGGCAGAACAAAATTAGACAAACGTGCTTCAAAATGTATTTTTGTAGGTTTTAAGTCAGGCACTAAGGGATATGTTCTCTACAACTTGCATACAAACTCTTTCTTAACCTCTAGAAATGTGGAATTTCATGAAACCTTGTTCCCTTATTCACATCAGTATAAAGAGGATTTGGTTCCAGATACTGCTACATTCACTGATACGAATGATTCCCTTTTTTCATATGATTCTGCAAATACACTCAATTCAGCTTCTGATATCTACATTAATTCAGAGTCTTCTGTTATTCAGGACACTATTTTTAACTTAGAGCAAGATGTCTCAAATAACAGCAATATTTCTTCTCAAAATATTTCTGATATTGTTGTCTCTTCACAACCTACATGTGTTTCTTCTAGAATAAGAACACCTTCTGTGAGGTTGAAAGATTATTTTTGTGGAGTCCATCATTCTTCTTATGCTAAGCTAACAACTCCTTATCCTTTACAGAATTTCCTTTCTTATACTAAATGTTCTGCTAACCATTCTGTTTTTTGCTTTTCTGTTTCTGCGCAAGCACAACCTCGTTCCTTTTCTGAAGCCAGTAAGCATGATTGTTGGCAGACAGCAATGAAAACTGAATTACATGCTCTGGAAGCAAATCAGACTTAGTCCTTGGTAGACTTACCTCTGGGAAAGAAGGTTGTGGGCTCGCGTTGGGTCTATAAGATCAAATACAAAGCAGATGGTTCCCTTGAGAGATACAAAGCGCGTCTCGTTGCTCAAGGATTCATACAGACAGAGGGTGTGGATTTCTTTGAAACCTATTCTCCGGTGACCAAGCTAACTTTTGTTCGTTTGCTTGTGTCCTTAGCTGCGGCCAATAATTGGTTTCTTCAACAACTAGATGTGGATAATGCCTTTTTGCACGGTGATTTGGATGAAGAGGTGTTTATGCATCCTCCACCTGGTCTTCATCTTCCTCGACCAAACTTGGTTTGCAAACTTCACAAATCACTTTAGGGTTACGCCAAGCTAGTAGACAATGGAATTCTAAACTCTGCTCTATTGTCTCTTGGTTTCACTCAATGTTTCTCTGATTCTTCCTTGTTTGTCAAGGTTGCTAGCTCTTCATTCACAGTGCTTCTAGTATATGTTGATGACATAGTTGTGGCAGGCAACAATGCTTCTGAGATCCAGCATATTAAACAATTCCTTGACAGCAAATTTCACATTAAGGATTTAGGATCTTTGTAGTATTTTTTGGGGATTGAAGTAGCACGTTCATCATCTAGTATTGTTTTAAACTAGAGAAAGTATTGTTTAGAGCTGATTGCTGAGTATGGTCTCACTGGTTGTAAGCCTGCCAGCACACCAGCTAATCCGTCTGTCAAATTATATGTTGAAGAAGGTACTCTTCTTGATGATCCAACAACTTTTAGGCGTTTGATTGGCAGACTCCTTTACCTTACCAACACAAGACCAGATATTAGTTTTGCTGTTCAGCATCTTAGCCAGTTTGTCTCCACTCCAAGACAACCTCACCTTCAAGCAGCTATGCGCATTATTCGCTTTCTTAAAGCTTCTCTAGGTCTTGGTCTTTTCTATCCAGCTCAGAATGATCTTAAGGTTCAAGCTTTCTCAGATTCAGATTGGGCGACATGTCCAAATTCAAGGCGTTCTATCACAGGGTATTGTGTCTTCCTTGGAAAATCCTTGGTTTCTTGGAAATCTAAGAAGCAATCTACTGTTTCACGAAGTTCCTCAGAAGCAGAATATCGTTCTCTAGCCTCTGTCACTTCTGAATTGCAATGGCTTCTTTATCTTTGTTGTGACCTCTACATCCCTGCTCCAACACCTTTTTCAACTTTCTGTGATAGTCAAAGCGCTATCCAAATCGCGAAAAATCCTCATTTCCAAGAACGAACAAAACACATTGAAGTGGATTGTCATTTTGTTCGTTTGAAGCTTCGCGATGGGTTGATCAAGTTATTCCATGTTCCATCTCATTGTCAACTCGCTGACATGTTCACCAAAGCGTTATATCCAGCTCCATTTCGAGATTCTGTATCCAAGCTGGGTCTTTTGGATCTCCACGACCCATCTTGAGGGGGCGTATTAGGATTAACTCTAGCTTAATGATCATATTTTGATCCTTCTTGTAAATTAAGTTAGTTAGTTCAACTTTCCCTTATTTCCCGCTCTAGGTTGTTAGGATGAGTCAGCAGTTTCAGTTATTCTGTTGCTTGATGTGTTATTTTCCTTCTCTGGATATAAACAAATTCTCAGCATTGTACGTTGTGTGTTGATCAATAGAGATTTTCTCATGTTATTGAGCTTTTATTTCCTCTGAAACTTAGTTGCTCATAGAAGACAATACATTATTATAGATAATAAAGAGATAGTTTTGGATATAAAAGTCAAACTTGTTGACTCGATTGTAAATTCGTGATTCTTTAAAATTTGAAGAGTTCATTATAATTTACTAGAGTCTACCAAGGAAAAAGTTATAGTGCAAGTATATGTGTGTACTTAGACTCGTAAACTAGTAAGATTTTACCAGTTGACTCTAGAGTTTGACAATCTACTCCTTGGCTTAATGAGAAAACACCCAACAAAATTTTACTTAAAAATCCATCTGGAGTGGGAATCCAAGCAACAAGTTGCATATGAGGACCCACTACTGCCATTGAGAACGCACCTGAAATTATTGAAAAGAGTTACAATCACGGTAACTAACTTATGATCCTCATAAAAATCCCAAGTGAAAAAATATGTTCATTACTAGCAAGCCACAAAAACCAAATGATGGAGAGGAACACACACCCACTATCTCCCGTGCTAACTAGGAAATGTCAATTGTAATGTGTGAACCTCTCCGCAGCAGTAAGGCATGACAACACCTGTCATCTATTGCCACTTGTCTAGTGAGTAGCATAGAATTAAAAGGAAGATGATTAATGTTCACCACTATCCATGAGAATAAACAGATTGTTTCCGTAGGTAGAAACCTCCAAATCCAAGAATAGGAGGTCGATGATTGGAGTAGTTATCTTGCAACCAGGAATAAGCAACGCAACCGAGTAAAAACATATAAAGTGATGCCATTTTTGTCAAGGAAATTGCTAGTCAGTGGGGTGATTAGCATGAATTTTCCAAAGATCAGGAGATATAATATTGCGCAAATTATTTAGGGACCGTAGTTGGTTTTGGGCAACATCCCTAACTAGTAATTGAGAATGTTGGATATTAATAAACCCAACATGACCTCACAAAGGGCCAATACCACTTACATTACATTTGTGAATCAGAATTTGGAACCTATCTTTTGTGGGGATAAAAAATATATATTTTGTAAGGCCAACAAAATTGATTAAGCCTTATTTAAGACTTCCTTGATTTTTATATTGCTAATGTTGAGTATTTATGTAATTTAATTTAATTTAAATTTACCTAAGGCTGAATATGATTATTTAGTGCCTAAAGTTTTGCAAAAATTTATTGTTAGTCCATCATATTCAAAACATACATTTTGTTGTGAACGAATATTACGATTAAGGGCAAAGTCACCATCCTGGGATAGTTCCTAGCTTTGTAGGATATCATTCATATATATGATACTACCTCCGGTCCTTTTTATAAGAAACATTGGACATATTTTACACATACCAATAAAACATAATAAGTGATGTTTTCTTCAATTAATGATGTGAGAAAGTTACTAAAATACACCCACTTGTATAGAAAATTGTGAGTGCTCATAATAAATTGAGGGTAACAAAGTATTTTTACCCTTTCTTAGCATTTAATACGCCTAGAAAACTCACAAAGTCTCTTATAAAAAGGACCAAAAAATTCTCTTTTTGTTTCTTATAAAAAGGACCGGAGGTAGTATAACCAAAGATAAGACATTGGGATATCTCCATGATGCTAGGAGTAACCTCAATAATAGGATATTCTTGGATTTGGGTCTTAGGCAGCATCACAAAAGTGCGACGACACTAAACCCTAGATATATATGCATTACTATATGACGTCATTTAACAACCATATTTCAAGTAAACAACCACTAGTGGAAAAAGACCTTTTATAGGGGATAAAATAGACATTTTATGCCGGTTTTAGAACCGGTATATATGTAGCCGGTGGCGCGAGGTGTGCGATGCGATGGCATGAGCTTTGAGGTGCAGTGGTGCGTGCGTGATGGAAACGGGAAGAGCGTTTTTATGTTAACGTGAAACCGAAGTCGTGTATCACTTAGTGCTTTGTGATAGGATTTTTTTTAATAATAATAATAATAAGATAATATATTATAGCGGGTAAAGATTATCCCTTATAAAAGACTTCTAATAATACCAGATTAGTTTTAATCCCCTATAAAATATACATGAAATAGCATTTTGTATTGGATATTGGCCATCCCCTACAAAAATGTTCGTAAACATTTCAAATATGCCACCACCTCACGTTTCGTACCGGCTATTCATGATCCCCTATAAAAACTTTGCTACCAAATCTAGATTTTGAACTAGTGAACATTTATTGCCGCATAGAATTTCAAAAACTTTTCTTAATATAGCATTAGAATCTTTGCAGGTAACCAACTGCCACACAACATCTAGAGTCTGGGGCCATCCTTAAAGATTCTAAGCTCTTAACTATTCGAAATCTTCTATAATGTATGCCCTTGGGCATATCTTCGGACCTGCTCATAACACATTTAGTCCCTCATACTTGAAAATATTTTTTTAGTTCCTAGTTACAACTATTTTAATTTAATCCCCTATTTTTACTCTAATATCTAGTTTTAGCCTCCCAAATAAGTGTTGTAAGAGATTAAAAATTGATGTTTTTAAATATGAGGGAGTATATGAGAGTCTGAAAAAATTCATCAAAGTTTGGGTACTAAAAACATATTTAACCATATAACTTTTAACAATGATGAATTTGACTTTTCTAAATTAAGTGGGAGTATACCTTTATCTTTCTTATTTTATATTCTCTCATTTTAGTCTAGATGTTTCGTTTTTTTTTTTTTTTGAGAAACAAGCTAAATCCTTTATAATTTAATATATTACAATTGAATTTCCACTAATCAATATGTTCGAACATTATTATTATTATTATTATTATTATTATTATTATTATTATTATTATCATTATCATTATCATTATCATTATCATTATCATTATCATCTTATAAAAAATATATTCAAGAGATTTTTGTTTTATTGATCAAAAATAAATTCATTAATAGGTAATAAAAGAGACCCCGAACCCATAACAAGAAGTCAAGTAGACTACAGAACAAACCAAGACAAACAGAGTCGGGAATCAAAGCTAGCATGCGAGTTACACTTTAGCCAAAGTCCCTCCAGAGGCTTCCAGGTTCGAGGAGGAGGATTTGAATTTTGGACCACCGGGCAGGTACTACTCTATGATTTAATAAACTCCAATATTGCTTGGCTGACATATGCCAAAGTGGACTCAAGGTTAGGACAGGTACTCGTGAAAAAATAGTTATTCATCTCCTTCCAAATTTTCGAGAGGATGATGCTAATGAGTGCAAAGGAAAAATTAAAGCTTTCCTTATTCCTTTGTAGGGATTTAGTTAAAAGCTAGTTATAAAATCTGCATGTGAAATCGCTGATGGATTAAGTTGAAGCTGTGAACCCCACTATAGGGGCCTGGTCTAGGGGCAACCTAAGAAGACGTGCTCAATAGTTTCTAGCTGGGTGCAGCAAATAGGGCATAAGTAATTGAAGGAAAGGTTCTTCTTTTTAAGCGCATCTTTTGTTAGGAGTGCCCTAGTACAAGCTTTCCACATACCATAAGCTTCTAGAGCCATTGTTTGATAAAAATGTAGATACGTGGGTAGTGCCTTTTTGCCTCGCCACATGATATGTTGATTTTATGGAGAATGTCCCAAACCTATCGTGAGGCCAATAAATGGAGTCTTCAACGTAGATCATGTTGATTTGGATTTGAAGAATATGTATAAGTAGGTGGGGAGGGAAGTTCTGTGTCACCCTAGCCATCGTGTAGGGATTTAGTTAAAAGCTAGTTGTAAAATTCGCATGTGAAGTCGCTGATGGATTAAGTTGAAGCTGTGAACCCCACTATAGGGGTCTGGTGTTAAGTATCCTAAAGAACTAAAATACTAACTCGTTTTAGTATAGTGGAAAAACATGTTATCGTCTTTAGGGAGCAACTATAGAACAATTTAGTACCAATATAAGACTTGGGCGAAGTTTTCAAAAGATTTTGAATTGAATTGTAAAATGAATGCTCGTAATATAAAATGTGTTAAAAACGATTTATAAAAACATTTGGGTTTAGATTTCACCATACTGATGTTTATTCCCAAAACTTAAGAACATATTATGTTAATTGAATGGCCAAGGATAAAAGACACTGACAAAGATCCCTCATTTGCCAGATTCTATGACAAAACTATATCGATTAAATCCCTTTAAACGGTAAAAGAGTTTCCACACAATAAGAATTCCCTTTTTAAAAGTGGTTCATAAATAAAAACTATCCTAGACTTTCATTGATGAAATTCCTTTTCACATAACCTCTTTTCAAATTAAATTCCCATTCAATAAGAAAAGTTAGAAGGAGAGAAGGAAGGTGATCAAGCTTTCAACTCTAAATTAAACAGAGAGAAGAAAACCACTCAATTTAACATAAATAAAAACCTGAGTTTGAGAATTCACACAGTAAGTTACATCCAATCCCAAGTAAAGGGTTTTAAGCTACCATCTCTGAATTTCTCACTTTCTCTCCCTGAAACCCTAAATTTCGTGCAAAGATGGCTTTCCTAGCTCCTAGAATGAAGCTTTTTAAAGAGATTCCAAGTAGTTTATCTTTGCTCAAGATAAAATAATATCATATAAGGATTCTTCAGATCTTTTTTCCTTTTTCTTCACCCTTATCTTCTGTGCTTTTATCTATTTACCTGCAATCCAATAATTTAGGGATCAAATGTTATCTAAATCAATCCACAAGATAAGAATGAAACTCAAATCAATCAATTCTCTCTCAAATTAAGATAAATATTGAATTTACTAAATTTAGTGGAATTTAATTAAAAGATAAACCTAATATCATTTAAAATATATTCAAATTAACCACAAAATAGTTTAATAATTATCCATCATCATCTGGTCTAAGGCCAACCTAAGAAGACGTGCTCAATAGTTTCTAGCTGGGTGCAGAAAATAGGGCATAAGTAATCGAAGGGAAGGTTCTTCTTTTTAAGCGCATCTTTTGTTAGGAGTGCCCTAGTACAAGCTTTCCACATACCATAAGCTTCTAGAGCCATTGTTTGATAAAAATGTAGATACGTGGGTAGTGCCTTTTTGCCTCGCCACATGATATGTTGATTTTACGGAGAATGTCCCAGACCTATGGTGAGGCCAATAAACGGAGTCTTCATCGTAGATCATGTTGATTTGGATTTGAAGAATATGTATAAGTAGGTGGGGAGGGAAATTCTGTGTCACCCTAGCCATGTTCCAACGTCGTGTAATGGAACCCATGAGATCACCAACTTTCATGTTGCCCATTGGAATGTCACTAGAAATCATGAGTCTAGAACTGATATCTTTAGCCACTCTAATTCTTTCTCCATGACCAGCGTGCCATTTCCTGTTGGTTTGACCAAAACCCCTCCTTCAAGGAGACTTTTCCATGTCAAGGAGGCATTTCTTGAGGTGCCTGCATCGATGAACAAATAATTAAGAAACTAAATTACTTTTAGGATCAAAGCCCATAAGGAATTAGGGTTGTGAGTAAGTCTCCAGGCCTGCTTGGCTAGGGAGGTCGATTCATTATGCAAAATCTTTGAACTCCATTCCCCCTCACTATTTCGTTCAATAAGTGTGTCCCATTTAACTCGGTTAGTGACGGGCCTAAGACCTGGACCCAAAGGGTGCAACTTAAATAAAAATAAAAATATTAAGAAAATAAAATAAAGAAAAAAGAAAAATATAAAAAATCAGTATTTTTAAAGGAGTTTCAAATGAATTTTAGTCAATATTGAATGGTAGTCAATATTAAGAAGCTAAATAAGAAAATCTAAGTTCAAGGGATTCAAAAATATAAGTTGAAGGGATACAAAATTTTAAAATCCATAATATTACTAATAAATTTTCTAAGTTAACAGGTGCAACTGCAATCCTGAATACAATATAGGTCTATCACTGAACCCAGTGAATACCTCTCTCTCTCTTTATTACCTTCTACCAAAATCTAGCCACAAGACCACTAAGCATTTTACAAAAAGACTTGGGAAACTTAATAACAGCCAATAGCATAGGTCAGAATTGCTTGGATAATTGGTTTTATCACTTGGTTCAAAAGTTTTTCCTTGCAAGCATCCAATTTGGCCAAGATTCTGTCTTTTATCCAATTCAAAGCATTCACAAAGATTTTTCTTCAAAGCCGCCAACAACCCATAATTGGGAAAGCACACACAAATCTTCAATTTTGTTTATGGGCCTTTGTTGATAATCAGAAAAAGCATGTGGGCCTTTTTACACTTAAAAGTGGTTATGCTTTCACTCTCAGCCTCATATGCATGCATGAGGTCCATGTCAATTGTGAAGAAGCCTCTATTGTCATCATATATAATTATGCATATACTACCGACAAGCATTTTTAGAAATATATTTAGTATTTTTTTTTTAATTTTGGAAGTTCAAAGGCCTTGTATGATCATTTTAACATTTTAGGTTGATTTTCTGAAATATTTTATTTATTTTCTAAGATGAATTAAGAAGCTTATATCATAGGAAGATCAAAGTGTGCTTTGTAACTCGGTTTTACTATGCACAACAACAAAATTGTGCACACAAATAATTTCATAGTAATTTAATACTCTCTCAGTTTGATATTATAATTTAGATTTATTTGGACAATTACACTTATTTAAAAAAATATAATAAATTTAGTTAATGCATTGATTTTTAAAAAGTATATAATTTCTCTAACTTACCCTTTTTTTATTTTATTATTGCATTAATCAGAGGTAGAATTAGTTCAAAATTTTTTAGGAGTCAAATATATCAGATTAAATAAATTAAAATTTTGAGAGACCAATTACTCAAAGTCTTAGTAATTATTACTTATATTTAAATAAACTTTAAGAAATTATGTGTGTATATTAGTAATTTTTTTTTAATAGGGGTGGAAGCCCCGCATTTCACATGTAGCTCCTCCTCTAGCAATAATTATCTGATCCACACTATCTCTTTATAAAATCTCATTAACTATAATAGACAAACAAAAAAAAAATACTCTTAAAGAATTATATGAAATAACACTAATGTTATTAAAAAAAATTCTTATAATATAAAATTATGAGAGTATTACATTATGTATTTTTAATCATTAAATTGTCTAAAAAAATAACTTTATGTATGATAGTCATATTGTAACTCACACGAGAAATTGTCTCCATCCAACAAGAAGCGATATCTTGAGGGATAAATAGTTAATGAGTCAGTTATATATTTTAACATTCTTACAGGATAAAGTAATCTCTAAAAAAAATACATACTATAATTATTGATAAAAAGTTAAAAACAAACTGTTACAATTAAATAATACCAAGTTCAAACAATACCTATTGTGCTAAAAAAATTATTTAGATTGCTATTGATTGCTCATAGAATACATGACATTTAAATAAAATTAATGAATTAATCACAACTAATCAGTAGAAAATTAACACAGTATATCTTGGGAGGGATAGAGGGGAGAGAAGGTGGGCAGTCACTATTTACACTATACAATTTTTAAAATATACCACACATTATATTTTATATAAATTTGTTCTCCAACCAGAAATAAATATCTGATCTTAACCGAAAATAAATATTCAGAAAAATCGGGATTATAATTTTTGGTTAGTTTGGATACCATGATACTCACCTCAACCGGATAATAATGTATATTTCCAACTGGAAATTATTTTCCAGGTGACTCCGGATATGAAAATCCAGTTGGATACTATACTTAAAAGCGCACAAAATGTGATTGTTCTAACCGGATTTGAGAATCCGATTCCAACCATATATTATTATCCGGTTAGGACCAAATATTATATTTGATCAAAATTTTATTATCTTGATGAATTGAAAATTTATATTTTAATTTTTCACCAAACTTTAGTAATATGTTAGCTAAATTTCTGATAAAATTATGTGATATGAATTCACCATCTCTAATATGCAAAAATTACAATATTATTTATTAAAAACTTCAATAATTCACTATAACATAATTATATTTCTTACATAATACAAATTAATATAATACAAACCTTATATAATTCATTATAAAAAAATATTCATTAACAAAAAAAAACAAATTAATATAATACAAAATTTTATATCCTAATAATATAGAGAAATAATATTCTAATAAATTATAAAATTATTTTTTTTCATATCATAAATTAATATTACAATTTTTCAAATACTTTTGCGTGCAATTACTTTTTTCAACAAAATCAAAATAAGTAAAATATTATTTTTTTAAAAAAAATACCAACCAGAAAATAATATCTGGATCCATTCAAAAAATAAAATCTGGTTCCATCCAGAAAATAATATCCGGTTCCATCCGGAAAATCATATCCGGTTTTGCCACGATATTTATTTCCGATTGGAGGACAAATTTGAAAAAAAAATAGCGTGTGGTGTGAATAGTGGCAACCGAGAAGGTGACATTCCACCGGCGGTGAGGGCAAACGGCGGTGACGATAAGCAACGATGGAGGCAAACGGCGGTGGAGAGCAAATGGCGGTGAGGGTAAACAACGATGGAGAGAAACTGCTGGTGAGGTTAAGCAACGATGGAGGCAAACTGCTGCTACGTGATTGAAAATTTTAGTTTTAGGTTAATAGTTAAGATTAAAATAAAGGTAAATTAGATTAAAAAGTGTGGAAGTTAAGTATGAATTGTATAAATAATATTGAGGTTTATTTGTAATATTTTAAAAAATATATAAAATAAATGATTTGGACAATTTAACCACGTGTCAATTGTTAAATAGTATCATGTGAAGGAACAAATTTGTTTCTTATTTTTAAGGAACACCGGAGAAACCACCTATATTTTAACACTCTTAATTACAGGATAAATTAATCCCTTAAAAAAATAAACACTATAATTATTGATAAAAACAAGCTGTTAAAATTAAATAATACCAAGTTCAAACAATACCTATTGTGCTAAAAATAAATTATTTAGATTGCTATTGATTGCTCATAGAATACATGACATTTAAATATAACTAATGAATTAATCACGACCAATATACATCTTGGGAGGGATAGAGAGAGAGAGTGACATTCCACGTATTTCTTACACCCCACAAGAGATTAATAAGATTAATCGTTTTTTCTTTTATATTTTTTTTTTTTTTTTATTATTATTATTATTATTATTATTATTATTTATAAGTCTCTAAAAAAATTTGACAAAATTATACTATTAGTCTTCTATCTTTAAGGATTGATCTGATTTAGTTTTCTATCTTTTTTTTATTTAAATTTGTACTCAAATTATCGAAGTTGATTCACATTTATCCTCTTTCATTTTTTTTGTTAAAAACTAATGAAAAACACCATTAGTATTGTCCACGTATTACATCGCAATTGGTTCATTAATAAAATAATTATAATATATATTTATATATTTAAAAATAAATTTTTATTTATAAAAAATATAAAAATTTTAACCCTTATTCTTCCCCAAATAAAGGGGGATGACAGCCTTTTTTTTCCCTCAAATATACCGATCGTTTAGGCCATTAAATAATAAATATCATATTTGTTAGATTTTGAAAAGAAAGGCCTTTCAAAAAGTTGGTAATTAACATATGAATGTAAAGAAAGGACGTTTGTAACAAAAAACAGAAAAAAAATAAAAAGAAAGGACATATTTGTTGGTGTACAAAAAGAAAGAACATTATGCAAATTTGGAATATATTATAGTATTTGATAATAATAGGAATGGACGTCATTAGCATGATAATGACTAAGTTAAGCTTTCACGTATAGAATGATGCTAATAATTACTATCATTTATACAAAATAAGTAACTAAAAGACAATATCAAGATTGAGATAATTGATAATGTAGTTTTAATAAGAACGAGGCAAAACAAACTGTCGATAAAAAGTTTCAACAAAAAAAGCAACCATTAGAACTTTATAATTATAATAATAAAAATAAAATAAAATAAAAAATCATTAGAAGGGGCAAAAATACTAACGTAGAGTTGGAAAAAAAAAAAAAGAAGAAGCTAAATATACTTTTTGGTCATCTATCTCTTGTGTGCATTTTATTTCAGTTCTATATTTTTTTTTATTACATTTTGGTTCTGTATCTCTTATAAATGTTTTATTTTACTCCAGTCGGTCAATTGCGTCACCTCCGTTACAAGGTAATTTGACTCTGTTCTTATTATGGTTCATGTGTACATTATGATTTTTCTCGATTTTGAAAATAAATGACGTAACTTGACTCTGTTCTTATTAGGTAATTCTGTTAACGGGGTGACGGAGTTGACGGACTGGACCAAAATGAAACGTTTATATATAAGAGATACATGACCAAAATATAACCCAAGAAAGATATATATTTTTTTATCAACAATAAGAAGATTTATTATTAAAAAGAAACAGAGGCACCAGCAGTACCCATATGAGTTACAAACCAAGATTACAGACAACTAAAAGAAGCAAAAGAAAACAAAGTCTAAAACTCCTCTTAGATACACACCATACATAAAGACTCCACATTTCCAATGGCAAAAAGCCCCCTGTTCACTACTAATGCCTCAAAAGACCACATCTCAGCACTTCTAGCCATTACCACTCTTAAGCGCCCCTGCAGAATGACTTCACAGCATTATAAATCTTAATAGTTCCAATTTCTTAATAAATGAATAATGACAGAACCTGATTACATACTATCATCCACCCAAGCTCACACCGAACATCTAACAGGGTTTTCTTTCCAATCCACAAAGCTACCAATGCGACCCTTTCTGCGCACTGTTAAGCTTTTCCACAAGGTCCATTTTACAGATAGCAATATTTGATCAACCTCAGAACTTTTGTTTTGAAAAATTCTACGATTCATTTCACCTCAAACAGACCACAACAATACGAAAATGACCACATTCCACGCCATATTTAAATTTGGGTCTGTGAAGAAAGACAAAATTGATTCCAACCAATCCTCCAAATTGTTAGGCAATGCTAAAGGTAAATCCCACCAAGATAAGCATTCTTTCCAAACCATGGAAATCATATCACAGTTGACAAAAAGGTGGGAAGCTGACTCTTCTACTTCATTACAAAAAATGCAAGAAAGTTGCGTAGAAGAAACAATAACTCCCCGTTGATGTAGATTCATACGAGTAGGAAGACGATTTAGAACACACCGCCATGCAAAAACTGCAATCTTCTTAGGTATGGGAAGTTTCCAAATCAAGGATAACACCAAACAGTTATACTGAATATTCGAGGAATTCAAAAAATTGTACGCCTTTTGAACGGTATAAATACCGTTTACATTTCCGCTCCACTGCCAATAATCATTGAAATCCTGCACATAAGAAAAGTTAGTACAAATCCCTCTCAAATCCTCCAACTCCCTCTATTCTCTCTCAAATAAATTCCTTCTCCACGACCACAACCACCTCCAACCTCCATCCTCCTTAAGCTCCCCCATTTCCACTATACTATGATTCTGCTGCAAAGATAAGCGGTAAAGTCGAGGAAAAGACAGTTTCAAAAGACCAGAATTCACCCAGAAGTCTTGCCAAAACTGAGTTTTTTACCCATTATTAACCTTCATACGAAACTTACCATCCAGCCAACCTGAACCAACAATTGAAACATTCTCAAGGTTCCAAATTGTCTTCCACCATTCCGAGACTCGTCCTTCTTTCCTCCAAGAACCCACACAATTTACGCTATATTTGGCTACCATAACTGTATGCCACAATTCCCTTCCTCCCTTAGCAATCTCCATCTCCACTTTCCTAGAAGGGCCATATTCATGCATCCCAGATGCTTTACTCCCAGACCACCCGCTTCTTTACTTTGGCAGATTTTGTCCCATGCCACCCATGCGATTTTACGCTTTTCTGAAGAAGAACCCCAAAGAAAGTATCTCTGTATTTTTTCTAACAAAGAAAGGCTCTTCTTAGGAACTTTGTAAACAGACATAAGATAGGTGGGTATATTTGCTAGTACCAAATTTATTATTACTAACCGCCCTGCAAAAGATAAGTTGCGATGTTCCCATTTACCCAATTTCTTCCTCATATCTTGGATTAAAGGTAGCCAAGTAGGAATCTTTTTCACTTGTGCTCCAACCGGGATCCCCAAATACTTGAAAGGCAACGAACCTACTCGGCAATTCAAACATTCAACTATCTCACCTAATCTTTCTTGTGGAACATTTACCCCCATTAAAAGACTTTTATCAAAATTGATCTGCAATCCGGAAGCCAATTCAAACATACGCAAAACACATTTCACCGTAGTTATACTTTTTTTTGAACCATCACAAAAGAAGATTGTGTCATCAGCAAATTGTAACATCGGTATCTATAAGCTTCCGTCCCCCACAGAGTAACCATTGAACAGATTCATCAGCAAAAGAAGATTGTGTCATCAGCAAATTGTAACATCGGTATCTGTAAGCTTCAGTCCCCCACAGAGTAACCATTGAACAGATTCATCTTAACTACATTGTCTATTAATCCACTCAATCCCTCAGCTGCGATTAGAAAGAGAAAAGGGGACATTGGATCCCCTTGTCTAATTCCTTTCTCCATTGAGAATTGTTGTGTAGGACTCCCATTAACTAGGATTGAAACCGACGCTGACACAAAACATGCCTTAATCCAATTACACCACTTCGAACAAAAACTCATTTTAGCCATTGTGTCTAAAAGATAACTCCAATTAACCGAGTCATAAGCTTTTCTAAGCTTTTCTAAAATCCACTTTAAACAGCACACACCTTCTTTTTCGTTTCTTCGCATCATCAATGATTTCATTCGTAGTAATGATGCCATCTGTAATTTGTCTTTCACCAATAAAAGCGGTTTGTCTAGGATCAATCACTTTATCCACCACCCCACTAAGACGATTTGCCAGAATCTTAGACAGAATTTTATAATAGCACCCAATTAGTGAAATTGGTCGATATTCGTCTAGATTCGTTGGGTTAAGAACCTTCTTTAATAAAACCAAGGAGGCATTTGAACCTTTTACCAGAAATTCCTGCTCCCAAAATTCCTCAAGTGCTGCTAAGAAATCATATTTTACAATCTCCCAACATCTCTTTATGAAGTTTAAATTAAACCCATCCGGCCCCGGACTTTTGTTTCCCCCCGCAATTCCTAACTGCTTACCATATCTCTTCCTCCGAAAAAGATTTTATTAGCATTTCATTTTCAACAGCTGATAATTTTTGAAAAACCACCCCATCCAGCTTCGGTCTCAGACTTGATGTATCAGAAAATTGAGATTTAAAATGCTCTCTAATAACCACCTTCACCCGATCTGGTTCTTCTACCCATGTGTCGCCCTCCATTACCCCATCAATAAAATTCATATCCCTTCTTGCTTTGATAGCATTATGAAAGAACGAAGAATTCTCATCACCCTCTTTTAGCCATTTATGTCTAGCCTTTTGTCTGAGAATGCTATCCCTGGATTTAAGGGCAAACCATAATTCCTCTTTAGCCCTCATTCGTGATCCCACCTCGAGAGTTGAGGTCTCTGTTTTCAGCTTCTAAATCAAGGTCAACCACCACTTTAGACAACCTTTTCACGGCCACCTCAATATCACCAAAATGCCTATAGTTCCATTCTTTTAACTTGATCTTTAACAGTTTCAGTTTTTCTTTTAAAATAAAACCTTTACAACCTTGAAGGTGCTCCTTATTCCAACACTCTTTTACAAAATCTACAAAGCCTTCTTTTTGAAACCAACAGTCTAGTGATCTAAACGGGCGAGCACCCCAATCCTTCATAAACACTTTAAATGTTACCGGGCAATGATCTGACACTGTTCTGTTCAATCCTGTTTGAGTATAATTGGGCCACAAATCATTCCATCTCTCATTAACCAAAAATCTATCGATTCTACTTCCCGATTTTCCATCAGCACTTTGCCATGTGAACTTCCTACGCAACATAGGGAAATCCACCAAACCTGCTCTCACAATGAAATCATCAAAAGCTTCCATATCCCTCCTATTGAATGATGCCTCTTTCCTTTCCTCCCTAACTCTGACAGAATTATAATCTCCCATAAAATAGCAAACAGAGTCTCTCAATTCTAGAGCCAAATTGGACAAATTATTCCACAACAGAATTTTACTAGACAGATCACATTTGGAGTAAATAGAGAACATTGAACACAAGTTTCCATTGTAATACCCCTGAACTAATATAAATCCTTCTCCCACCACCACCCTTTCTTTGCTAAATACTGATTTATCCTAGACACATAGAACTCCACCAGACAATCCTTCTGATGGCACAAAAGCAAAATTGAAATTTTGGTTTCCCCATAACTGTACCACCCAACCACGTTCAATACTCTAAAGTTTGGATTCTTAAATTGAAGCGAAATGAATCCTCTCATTTACCACAACCTCTTTGAAACTTCTCTTATGATTTCCCCCCATTCCCCTGATATTATATGACATAATATTCATTAACAACCGTTGTCTTCCCCTACTCCTTGAATTCCTTTGAATCCATTCCCATTCTTTTTCAAAATGTCTCTATGAAATGAAATATAGGACTGAAATGAAATGCACATAAAAAATACATGATAAAAAAAATGCATTTGGCCAAAAAAACAATTGTGTAAGAGAATGCCTTTTTTTTTGTGTAATTAAGACAGATCCAAAATTTTAATCAAACATGTATAACGTGAATAAAAGAAAAAAAAAATCAATCGTTAGAAATGTTTTTTTTTATTGACAATACACATTGACGCACACATATTAATTTAAATTTTCACTTTCAAGACTCGAAGTCAATCAAGTACCTATATAATATTCACCCTGTTTGGTTTTTATAGTTTTTTTCTCTGTTTTCTTATTTAGTTGTTGTCCTTTCGTTTACATTTATTTATTTGTAATTGGTTCGAATTATTATGATAATGCGTTTCTTATATTTTCACCCATTATAAGTTTCAATTCCTATAATTCATAATCATTATTAGTTGTCGGCAATTTAAGTTTTGATTCATATATAACACTAAAATTCAAATAAGTGGAAATGATTGATATGTAAAAAAAAAAAAGAAATTATATTTATATTACGGTGGAGTTAGTTTTTTTTAGTGACGGTTTATTATATCCACAAAACTCAAGTTTTTTTTCTGTGTTTTCTTAAAATAAATAATAAATTTATTCTTTCATGTTATTCTTTTCGGTGATTGACATGTAGTTTAAGTTATTCACCTCACTTAATATAAATTAAATTTAAAATATTACAGATAAACTCCTAATATTAATAACAACTTTTTTAAATTCTGAACGCAATTTTTTTTAACTCCCTTATCTCTTTTAACTTAGAATACTAACTAATGTAATGTACTAAGCCACCCCTATCTACTGTCACCTTTAGATTTAATTTAATTCTTATAAGAATTTAATTTTTAAAATGTATATAGTCTTTTTTATTTGAATTAATTTATATTATTTAAACTAAAATAATTTTATATCATTCATTGTTTATCTCTTCTCTTATTTTAATTCGATTAAACAAAAAAAGAGAAATAAATACTAGATAGACAAAGTGAAACTCAAGTTAGTGCGTTGACCGAAAAACACCAAATAACCACTCTACCAAACTAAAATTTTAGCAATTCTCAGCTAAGAAAAATATAGGATATATTAGATTGACTATAGTGCTTGACTAACAAAACGTGTATTCAAATGGTCATTGCCATTATGTTAAATAAAGTACATGCATTTTATATGTTTTTATTTAGTAAATAGTTTTATTATGATTTTAAAATGTAATAGTATAAAAAATATTTACATGTATAATTATTACATGTAATATTTGGAAAAAAAAGTTGATATTTAATAATTTGAAAAAACAAAGCATTTCATGAATTGCTTGTGGCCTACTGGCTTAATGATCTACTCAAAGTCATGAGAATATTGTTCGTTCATGAGTTACAGACTCATAGTATCTTTGTTGTGAGAGCTCGTTGTCTTTTGAAGACCTGATTAATTTTTCATGAAATACAAAGGTGAGCTCATCATGATTTGATGAAGACCTAGTTAACTATTCATGATGAGTCATAAAATACTCATTGTGGACTCATGAGTTACCTTTGTCCTAATCACATGCTATACACTAACATGTTCTTCATGTATAGAGTTAAGTGAGCAGGGCGAACTAAGCTAGCCCACATTTAACCGCAAGTTAAAGTGGCCAGCCTACAAAGGTCCACATTTTAATGATGATTTTCTATTTCAATGCCCGCATAAGCTCACGGATTAAATGGGCTAATCTGCGGGTCGTCATACATAAAAAAATTTATTAAAAAAATAACTTTTTAAGATAAAAGAAAAAATTAGTTTTGTTCAAATTTGGAATAAAATTATATTACAACTAAAGTCATACAGCAATTTTTTTTTGAAAAAAAAGATTAAAAGAGAGCTTTAAATTTTTTATTTTTAAGATGTAGCCCACGAATTAACCTAAAAATCCGTTGACCAAACCTATTTAAGTTTTATGAAGTGGTTTAAATGTGTTAACTCGTTAAATCCACTTTATAAATAATTTGCATTTCTGTAGAGTAAAGCCCGCGTGAGTTGTTCGTTTTGTAGGCTTATCACCTGCAAGTCTCAACTCCTATATGCAGCTTTTGTTCTTCATTTACAGATCCCATGTTACCTGAGGCTTAATCACATTCTCCCTACTAACATGTCATTTTTTGTTATAACTTTTTTGAATTTTTAATTTTATTAAAATAAATAATAAGATTAAGAATTATAATCAACAATATATAATTAAAAATATATATTATAAAATTATTATTTTAAATTATAATTAAAAAGTTCAATACATTTGTTATTAAATTATAATAATAAAATTGTTTATTTAAAGTCTAAATTATATAAGTTATCTATGAATAAAAATATAAATTTATTTTATTTAAAGTCGGAATAATATAAATTTTTCTAAATACATTTATTAAGTTTGTATTTTTTTTATCAACTTTATTTTGTGTTTATTCATTTTTTGAAAGTTGAGATATATACAAAATATAAAATGAGTTAACAACATTTAGATTACAAAATATCCAATAAAAAAGAGTATTTAAAATACAATTTCACATTTCGTTTGATAAGAGAAAAAGAAATAGAAATAAAAAAGAGAGAAGTAAGAAATTAAAGAACATGAGTTAAAATAGAAAAGAAATGAAGTGTTATGTAGTTGAAGAAAAATATAAAAGAAAGAATTCCATTCCTTTGTCAGGATTAATTAGAAAAAAAGTGACGAGAGAAATAAAAAATAGATAAAATGCTATATAAATTAAATAATATAAATAAATTAAAATAGATAAGAACATATACTTTTAAAAAATAATTGATTATCAGAATTAAATACATAAAATGTTATATACGAAAAATTAGATAAAAAAATGAATTGAGTAAATACTTGACAAGGGCGACGACGTGAGTTGAAAGGAAAGAAATTAATGTAATTTTCAAAGAAATCAAGGGTTTAAATTTCACAAAAGTTTGTTGTTAATGATTGGAATTTGTTTGTAATATTTTAAAGGTTAAATTAATTATTTAGTTTTTATATGTGTCCTTCATTTTTATTTTGGTTTCTATACGTAAAAACCGTTCCTTTTAATCTTTATACATATTTCTGTTAGTGTTTTTGGTCATTCCATTATGTTACCATTAGTCTTTACTCAAACGGAAAAACAAGGGGACTAAAATGAAAAATAAGTTCATGTATAACAACTAAAATAAAAAATAAGTACATAGATAGGGACTAAAAAGAAAAATAAATACATGTATAGGAACTAAAACGAAAAATAAGTACTCCATCCGTTCTGAAATATTAGTCACTTTAGGGTATTTTCACATAGATTAAGAAGAACAATTAATTTCTATAGAATCTAACAAAAAATGCATTGGTAAACTAAATTAGTCATTGACTTTAAGGTTTACTCAGTAGTTATTGGCTATAAAAATAATAAAAGTGGAAAAAGTTAATAAATAAAGTATTGGTAATGTAAATGTGACAAATATTTTAGAATATTTTTTTTTATTAAAATAACTAATATTTCAGAACGGAGGGAGTACATAATGTATTGGGAATAATTATTTTCATGGCAGCAGTTCATGTGTCTATCATTGATTAGCTCACAGAAGTTTCGTTAGCGACGTAAGATGAAGTTAACAAAGTTAATATTGAAGATGACTATAGGGACCAATTCAAAAATGACGGACACGCATAAGGACTAAAAGGAACATTTTTTCATATATGGACTAAAACAAAAATGAGGAACACGTATAAGAACTAAATAATTAATTTAACCTATTTTATATATAACATAAATTAGGTGACGTGAACAACTTATATTACATGTTTACAAATGAGAGGAATAATTTAGAAGAACAAACTTATTTTTTATTTCGAGGGAACACTCAAAAAATCAAATACTTTTTTTTTATCGGCCAAAACACATGCACTCCACACTACACTATTCTTAATTCTACTCTACCGGAAATCGAACTCCTCACCTTCAACTCAAAGAATTACTCCTCATGCCACTTGAGCTCTAAGATATTAGAAAAAATCATATAGTTTTCTCTATTATTGCTATGAATATCCACAATAATGAAAATATTGGATGCATGTCCCACTGGAAGAACTTACAAAATGAAAATATGTACATAATTAAGGAGCATGTGGTCAAGTGGAGAGAAAATAAATATAGAGGCATGTATATTGTGGAAAGTGGCTGTGGTGTGATGTGGTTGAGCTTTATAGTTGATAAAGACATTGCAACAGACAGTATTTTGCTGCATAAAATAGAAGCCATTCAAATGTCCACGCACAATGCATTTAAGGAAACTGTCTCCTCTGCTTCCCCAAGATAAGATTAATTAGGAGCCATTCTCCATTGATTTTTCTTACCCAATTTTTGTGTTTAAATTGAAGGGGGAAAAAATTTAGAGAAGAAAAAGACATGAATAACTACGTAATTAAATAAAAGTTGAATAAAAAACTTTGAATTTTCATTTCTTTTATTTTCCTTCCTCTCAATTTTTCTTACCATTACTTCTTCCCTAACATTTTACACAATTTAAAAAAAATGGTTAAATTATTGAAATTAGAAGTATTAATTAGATGTTACACTAATTAAACTTAAACTCAATTATTTTCTATTGGTTAGATGACTTTGAAAATTAAAAAATCATAATAAATACTTATATTTTCTTAAGAAACTTATATTACGGACTAACCTTTTTAGTAGTTGAGACTTATATTACGAGACGGAAAGAGTATCAAATAATAATTTACTGAAGTAACTATCAGTAATATAGATGCGAATATTTTATAATGAGTAAAGAAAATTTGTAATAAATGATAGAGATTAAAAATTAATTAGATTATTCAATAGAAAATGATTGGCTGAGATTAGTTTATGGAGAATCCTTCATAAGAATTCTATGCATCATCTCAATTTTTTAACGGTAAATAACACAAACTGTTCTTAAGGTTTTTGTAAATGAAACTTCACCCAATTTTTTCGGCATGATTGTACTCCACTTTATTTTACTAACAGATGCTAACAAAATATGAGAGATGCTAAAAGAGTATTCTTTTGAGTATTCAGTTACCTTCATTTGGTTTAAAAAATAAAAAATCAAAATGATGCAAAATTACTTAGAAAGTGCATGGTAAGAGATGTAGAGGTGTTACACCACCATAAGCACTAGAAGTCATTCACACAGTCACCATTTCATACGTTGATGGTGGTTTCATTTTCAACTGGAATGGTGTCAATCTAAGCTAGGGACGGCCAAACGGGTCAGTCCGACCTGCCACGTCAAAAGCCCGCTCAAAACGGGCTGGGCTGGGCTGAGCTAGCCTGCCATGAAAGGCGGGCCGTGGGCTGGCATGCTCAACTTGCCAAAAAAAATTGTTTTATATTATTTTTTGGTCTGTAATATATATATTTTTCTTTGAAATCTGTTTTGTTTTACTGGCTCAGAATCTTGTTTTTTTTTTTTTCTGGAATTATTTTTGAATCTCAAATCTATTCTTTTGTTTGATTTTTTTTAATCTGTCTTACATATGTTCATTAAAATTACATGAAAGAGTCTGCGGGTTAGCCCGCCCCAGTCCACAAATGGCCCGCGTTGTTGGCGGGCTTAATGGGTTGGGCTAATTATACCACCCCGCCACTATTATGGCGGATTGGGTCTTTCTTGCCATCCCTAATCCCAGTGTCACCAAGGAGCTTTGTTGATTTTTTTTTTGTTGCAAAGATTGCAACGACAACAACCTCAACATGGACAATGGAGGTGTTAATTCGGCCTAGCTCGTTATGGGCCATCAAATTTTCAAGTTGGGTTGGGTTAGCCCATTCTACATACAAGTTTACATTTTCCTAACGAATAAACTAGTGTTTTAGTCCCTAACTTTTTGAGGATTAGGCAATTTGGTCCAGTGACACTAACTGAGTCCTTCACTTTGTACTCCGTCAGACAATTTGGTCCCTCAAGTCAAGTAGATGTAACACTGTGATGACATGTCACATTATGAGTGATCCATAAATAAAATAATTATAATAATATATATTTAAACAAAAAATAAATTTGAATTTAAAAAATTAAAAAACCTAGACCCTCTTCTTCCCATCTCCTTCACTTCTCTCTCTTCGCAAGCGGCAGTAGCCGCCACCAACCCATCCACACACACTCACATCTCCTTCCTTCATGTTGTTGCATTAGCAAATGTAGACCTAAAAAAACACACGGCCTAGTTCCTACAAGAACACCAATCAAGGCATAACAACATCAAAGACTAGCTTGTCATCTCGCAAGCTCCACCAATCCCTCCAAGTACCCTTCAAACAAAATCTCCATCCCCTTCTCCTCCATCTCCAACCTCTTCCACTTCTCTAATCTCATCCTTCACATGCACAACTTCTTCCAACACCATTTGATCAACCTCGTCCTCATCCAACACTTCCACTTCCTCTGCTTTCAACTCTAGGGAGAGGTCCTTCTCCAACAAGTTTGTATGGCCGTGTTACATAGACAACCCACACATCACTCAGCTAAGTTGTAGATGGAGTCACTGCCGGCAATGAATGGGTTGGTGGCGGTTGGTGCTGTTGGTGGTGGGAGGAAGGTTGAGGGGTCGAGAAAGAAAAGGGTCTAGGTTTTTTCTTTCTTTCTTTTTTAAATAAAATTATTTTTATTTCAATATATATAATTATAATTATTTTATTCATTGACCACTCACAATGCGACATATTATCACACAGTTATAGCCACTTAACATGAGGAACCGAATTGTTTAACGAAGTACAAAGTGAGAGACTAAGTTGGTGTCCCTATTAAATCATGGACCAAATTGTTTGATTCTCACAAAGTCGAGAATTAAAATACTAGTTTAGTCTCTTGCTAACCTAACCCATTGCAAGCTTCACACCATGTAGACCAAACAGGCTTGCTAAAAAACTTGTTTATCTCGTATTTTGAAAAACGAAAATTTAATTTAAACTACATTTATAATATAATAATAAATAAATACGCAAATTTTTTATATAGATCATAATCAAATATTATATTTTTATTATAAACCTTATTTGATATTTAAAATATTTAAAAATTAATAAAATTTATCATAAAAGAGAAATAAAATAATGAAATAAAAACAAAAAGTTGGGCCAATGGGCCGGCCATCCAAATGAGATCTTAGTCCGTTTGGGATAATCAAAATTCAGGCTAGGCCAAATTGAGATTAAGTTAAAAATTTTAAAATTATGTCCATTCTATATGTCATGTTAGGCCGTTGGGATTAACACTATCCAATTTGGGAAATGCACTATCCATTTTCGGACAGCACCGTCTGGAAACGTGTTTCCGGACGCTGCTGTCCGGAAAAACAAAGATGATTTACTTTCCATTTTCACTATTTTATAAATTCCGAACGCTACATTCCGAAAAGTGTGGTGTCGTTTCCAAATGAGGTGGTGCTAATCCCGGTGGCCGTCATGTTATTTGAGCTGGCCCATCGGACTCGACCTATTTTAACAGTTTTAAGTTTAGGGTGAAGGGATTGGTACCACTTCACTTGAGAACGACACCGCAATTTTCGGACAGAAGCATTCGAAATTTATAAAATAGTAGAAATGAAAAGTAAACCACCCTGATTTTTTTGAACAGTAGCGTTCAAAAACACATTTCTAAATATTATTATTCGAAAATAGGTAGTACCATTCTCAAATAAAATGATGACAATCCCTTTGCCCTTAAGTTTAAGCTTGCCATGCCGCGCAATAGCGGAAGCAGCTTCTCAAATCTCAAGCAATAACGGTAAATGAGAGCCCTGGAGTTCATGAAATAAAAGCAAACAATTTTGAAATGTACAAGCTGTAAAAAAGTCTTCACTATTAACATTGTCTATAAGAATTTTCAGTATAATTTTTAGGAAAAAACTCTAACCATGATAGATAAGTCAATTTGTCCTCGGTTGAAATTTTAACAATTGATAAGTCAATTTACTCTCTGTTTCAAGCTCTTTTTAGTAATTATTCATTACCGTCGGCCTTGATTTAATTGGGTTTCGTCTATGGTTCCAAATGCATCTATAGGCTTCTCAAATTCTAACAAAAGGTGAACCCGTACACACTCCAATTTTGCTAAACAAATGAGTATATTTATAATTTTATAATATTTATAAAATAGGTTTAATTGTAATATTTGTCTCCGTGTTTTTATTTTAGGTGTGATTTTCCTTCCTCGAGTTTCAAATGGACGATTTTGATTTTATTTGTTTAAAAATAAGCTATTTTGGTTCCTTTGTTAATTTTTCTTTCAAATTAGCACTAGTTTATAGTTAATTTAGTATTTGGGTGGACTAAAATCGTTTATTGATAAAATGTATTTCTAAAAAGTATTAATTAGCTACAATTTTTCTCCTAATTGTCTTTAGTAAACAATTTAAAACTTGTCATTAATTTGGAGGAAAGTCACCACTAAATATTTTTTTTGAAAATTTTCTATCTGAAAATGAGTTTAGTCCCTTTATCATTAATTTTAAAAAAACTTTCACTAAATTGACTAAAAATTACGGTTAATTTAAAAAAAAAAAACTAATAAAAGGACCAAAAGTACTTATTTTAAAAACAAGTCAGACCAAAAATGTCTTTTTAAAATTTGGGGACTAAAATCGCCAAAAATAAAAACAAAAGATAGTAAAACTACAATTAAGAATATAAAACAATTAAAATTTAAGAGTTAACTGTCAATTTGGTCCTCCAAAGATTATCTTGTCACCAATTTAGTCTCTCAAAGAATTTTGTCACCAAATTAGTCCTCTAAAGATCATCTTTGTCACCAATTTGGTCCACCAAAGAACTTTGTCACCAAATTAGTCCTCTAAAGATGTGTAAATATACTAAATTAGTCCTTCAAAGATTTAAATATATCAAATTGGTCCATGATGAGGACTAATTTAAGGACTAATTTGGTAGACTTTTAAATCTTTGGAGGACTAATTTGGTGACAAAGTTCTTTGGGTGATCAAATTGGTGACAAACTAATCTTTGGAGGACTAATTTGGTAGCAAAAATCTTTGGAGGACCAAATTGGTGACATGATAATCTTTGAAGTACCAAATTGATAGTTAACTCAAAATTTAACTAATCTTAATATTATTTTATGGGTATATTTATCAGTCTAACCAAATTAGTCAAATGCACCTCAAAATGGGATTCAAATCTAGTGTCTCCAAATCATTTCCTCAATCATGTCCTACGAATAGAATATCATCACGTTATTAAAAATATTTTCTTTAATTTTAATGTTTAATTTTTTAATAATTTTTTCTAATGATGTGACAATATTTTATTCGTAAGACATAATTGAAAACATAATTTACGGACATCAAATTTAAATCCCTCAAAATGACCCACCTCTAGCATAGCTTCATTGGTTTTATTATATATATATATAGTTGGGTTCAAATGACACCAAAGTGTCAAAATTGTTAAATGACACCGGGCATAACTTTTATAAAAAATGAATTTCGCCGATCCAACCAATCAATTGAAAGTTTATATAATGTAGATCAACTATGCAAAAATTCATACAATTTAAAAACTATTTGATACGTTATCGGAATGTTTTGCTTGAACATCTAATACATTATTTAAAATACAAATAAATTTTATTTGTTAGATTACATACCTACAAATTTTCGAATGGTATGAATTTTTGCATAGTTAATCTACGTCATACAAACTTTCAATTGATTGGTTGGATCGGCGAAATTCGATTTTTATAAAAAATTATGTGCGATGTTATTTAAGAACTTAGCACTTTAGTGTCATTTGAATCTAACTCATTCATATATATATATATATATAGTGTCCAATGACATCAAAATCATAACACGTCACCAACTCAGCCTATAAAAACACACCTTGGAGTCACTATTCTTAAATCTTAATGTGTGTTTGTATTAACTTTTAAAAAATAATCACTTTTTTGGATAACTTTTTTTATATAAGTAATTATTTATTTTCATAAATTTTATAAAAAATATTTAAAAGTTAAGTGATTATTTATATCGAGATAACATTTCCTAACATGCACTTAAGCAAATAATAGGAGCTATTATATAAAAAAAGGAAAAAGATATGGGCTGGAAAATAGGATTTATGCATCAGCAGGCTTCACCAAAATGAATTTTTAGATTTATTTCAGAACTTGGCCCAAAAATAAATTGTTAGAACAGACACAAGGTAGAACCTTCATATTAACCCCTAGGCTGCATCTCCTATTAAGATTTTAAACATTGCGGCAAAAAATAAAAGAAAAATACTAAACAATACTCTCAAGACATTTGTTAAGAATATAAAAATAAAAATATTTTATTGGGATTGATAGTATTTATTGTTTCGAGAGTTAAAATTTTACTTAAATACTACTAATCTCAATAAAAAATTTCTATTTTTATATTCTTAACAAGTGCCATAAAGGCACTGTTTAACAAAACTCAAAATAAAATGGTTCACTACTGCGGGCATTAACAGAAAGTCAAGATCCATCATATTTTACTTTAAAAAATTGTCCTATCAAAACTACATTTTTTTGGGATATTTTCACCATGATTTATAACACATCAAGTTCTCACTACCATTGTCGCGTTGAAAATGCCCAAGACTACATTTTCTCGGGATATTTTAATTTAGGGTATGTTTGAATATTTGTTGAGACTTTGTTATGATCTTTTGGAATTCGTAATTATGGATTCCAATGCTTCAAATTTAAAAGTAAGATTTTCTTGCGATTATCGTTTCTAGTTTACAAACAGATATCAAAATATACTCTAATGTTTGGCGCTAGTTTTATGGGCTTTACTATAGCATTTTATGATTTGGAGGGCCTAATTAAAGAAAATGTGAGGATCTAATTGAACTTTCGGTAAAACTATAGGGACTCAAAGACTGATTAATCTAACCTAATTTTAATTTTCATTTCTACCTCTTCTACGAAGGAAAAAATTATCATCAATTTTTATATTGCTTATTCAGAACAAAACCATCCATACACCAAATGCCTAGTCTTTCTTTTTATCTTTTCTCTCAACTGTAATACTACTAATATAATCTGATATAATCTAAGCAACGATTTCAATAGACTGATATAGTAGTTCTAGGAATAGAGGAGAATTCGAAGAACTGAGATAATAGGACTCCTAATGAATGAATGGGAATCGAAATGTTATGATCAAGTACTCAAAGTGACCACCATGCGTCTTAGATGCAGTCTTATATACATCTACCTCATCCATTCTTACTTGGTTATATCCAGAGCACAAGTCAATTTTTAAAAAGATGACAAATTCATGTAGCTCATCCAATAAGTCATCCACTAAGGGAATGGGAAATATGTTCTTAACCGTGGCTTTATTTAATTCCCTGTAGTCAACACATAATCTCCACGACCCATCTTTTTAGCCCACCAAAACCACTGGGCTGGCATAGGGGCTGCTGCTGTGCTGAATCATTCTAGATTTGAGGTAGTCTTGCACCAACCCACCTATCACATCTTTCTGTTGTTTAGCATATTTGTACGGTCTTTTGTTCACAGGGTTAGCTCCCTGTACCAGTGGAATTTTATGATCGTGTCTGTCACGCTTAGGAGGTAACCCATTTGGTTCTTGAAATACATCCTCAACATCTGCCAATAAATCCTCCATAGATGTTTGTAATTGTGGTTCAGTTGCATGTGTAGTTAATGATTGAAGAAGACCCTCCTCTTGGTCACATAACTGCATCATAGAGAAATGAACTCCATTGTCCAATGCCTTTTTTAGTTGCTGCCTCGTTATAGTTTTCACATTAGGGGAAGTGGCACCTCTCAACACATGTTTCCTGCCTTGGACATAAAACTGCATAGACAGTTTATCGAAATTCCAAGTGATGTCCCCTAGTGTAATGAGCCATTCAATGCCCAAAACTAAATCAGAGCATCCCAATGAAATCAACATCATATCAGAGGTAAAGTGGGTTTGTTGAATGGTCTAGGTAAAATACTTAACCATTGAGAAAATGGTTACCTTTGTTCCATCAGCTACTGCCACTTTTAAGGAATTAATCCCTTTAATATGACAACCAATTCTCTTGGCCACTTCTACATCTAGGAAGTTATAGGTACTCCCGTTGTCAATTAGGATATGTAGGGGTTTTTTTCTCACATAACCAGTAACCCTCATAGTTTTAAAGCTATTAATACCAGTCATAACATGGACTGAAATCTGAGGCTCAACATCAGTTTCAAACTCCTCTTGATAGCTACCCTGTCCTCGCCCTGTGCAGAATTAGAATCCTCCACCTCCATCACATGGATCTGTAATTTTTTATGTTTAAAGGTATGTTCAGGTGTAAATGGTTCCTCACAGAAATAGCAAAGGCCTTTGGCTCTTCTCTCACTCATGTAGGAAGGTGTTAATGTTTTTCTGGGTTGTGTTTGTGGTTTAGGTAGTAAGGGTGGCTGAGACACTGGTTTTTCTGGTTTGTTGGTTAAGGGAGGTTTATTTTATGGGTTAGGCTTTTTGGATAGGTAAGGAAAACTAGGTGGAGCACCTTGGGAATTGGCAGACTCATATAACTTGGCTAAGGTAAATGCTTTTCTCACTGTGGTTGGGGAAAACATACGCACCATCATCTGCACATCTTGTTTTAATCCTCCCAAAAAACAACTCAGAGTATACTCCTCAGATAGATTGAGTCTCGAAATGATAGCATCGAACTACTCATGGTATTCAATCACAGAAGTAGTCTGACGTAAATTCATCAATTCAACCATTGGGTCCTCACATACTTCACCAAATCTTTCCTAAAGAATTGTAGTGTATTCAGTCCAAGAAGGTAAGGAATTTTCAGGGACAGATTTAACAAAAGCAGTGTGCTATTGTAAGGCTTTTTCCTCTAAATGCACAATTGCCAATTTCACCCTAAACTCATCAGGTGTACCATCAATAGAAAAATATGTTTCACACTGGTAAAGCCATTGTTTAACATTGTCTCCATTAAATCTTGGAAATTTATTCGAGGTAATCTAGTGCCACACGAGTAATGGGAAGTGTGAAGACGCTCACCTTGTTGAAGGTTAGCTACACTAGGTGATCCTCCATCCGCCACGACAGTGTTCTTGAGAGCTTCTTGAATCTTCTACTGCATTGACGTATCCAAATTCAGTTGCATCGGTCCTGCGAGCTCTATCAATCGTTCCTTCAATCGCGCGTTAACATGTGCATTGATCTTGGATTGCAATCGGTGTTCAATGCGATCCTCCATGTCTTTCACCGCTGCTTGTTGACGAGTTGCTTCGGCCATTTGTACAGGTCTAGAAAGAATAGGCTGATACCAATTGATACAGTAGTTCTAGGAATAGAGGAGAATTCGAAGAACTGAGACAATAGGACTCCCAATGAATGAATGGGAATCAAAATGTTATTGCTTTGATCAGAGAGTTTACAAGAGAGAGTTTACAATTTGTTTTATGAATGAATCTTCATTTCTGTTTACAACTGCTATATACAGAATAGCCAAACAGCCTCTAACTAACTACTAGACCAGGAGCTAACAGAAATAACTACTTCCTAATCTATTGTATTAGTGTCGTAGAATACAAGTCTATACCCTGTAACATAGACTTATAGAAGTAACAACCAACCAACGAAGGACCATGCAAATCCACGGGTTTCATAGTAGTATTTGATAAAAAAAAACAAATTACCGCTTTATTATAATTGTAAATTGATAAATAAAATGTGTCACAAGATCAAAGACTCCATTGATGTGCAATCACAAAGTTTTGGATGAATATGCAAAGAATGTCAACAGCGAGAGAGAAACTCAGAGAAAAGATTATCAAGTAATGAATTGTATTGTTCAATTATCAAGTATGTACAAGAGAGTTTATATAGAGAAGGAGAAATCATAACTTCCTATAACTAACTCGCTAACCGCAAGTAACTGCTATCACGTGGAAAAAACTGAATATACATAAGATAACTAACTATGTATAATGGTAGGTTGACACCCCCTCAAGCTGGAATGCCAGAACGAAGCATACCAAGCTTGGAAATAAAACTTTGAAAATGTTGAAGCATTAATGGTTTTGTGAAAACGTCAATCAACTGTTCTGCAGAAGCAATTGACATCAAATGAACTAGACCTTCATAGGCAGTTTGCATCCAAAGAACACTTTGTAAAATAGAGGCATCAATAGATTGAATAATCCAAGAAATGACAAGTTTATTGCACCTATCCCAAGCAATTTGATCAGCTCTAGCCAAAAGAGGACGAGGCAAAGAGCCATCAATAAAAGGAATTTTGATTTTCATACCAAAAACAAGAAGCATAGTTTGGGACAAAAATGATAATTAAAATCATTTAGAGGAGTTGAAATCAAAGAGAGAGCAGATTTTTCATTCGAAGATAAGAAATAAGGATTAAGAGGATCAAGCATCGGGTTAACAAGAATTGCCATGTGAAATTAGAAGAAAAATGTTAAGAAAATAGGATGTAAAAGATTAAGGTATGAGAAAAAAAAGAGGAAGCAATCGAAGAACAATCAGAGGAAAAACAAGGATCAAAGAAGAAAATGAACAATACCAGAGCAGATAAAAAATCGCGCAATCAAAGAAGAACACAATAGCGGAAGAGAAGACAGATCATAAGATCACAAGGCCCTTGGAGAAGGCTGATACCATGTGAGAAGATCAAAGACTTCATTGATGTGCGATCACAAAGCTTTGGATGAATATGCAAAGAATGCCAACAATGAAAGAGAAACTCAGAGAAAAGATTATCAAGTAATAAATTGTATTGTTCAATTATTACAAGAGAGTTTATATAGAGAAAGAGAAAGCATAACTTCCTATAACTAACTCGCTAATCGCAAGTAACTGCTATCACATGAGAAAAACTGAATATATAGAAAATAACTAACTATGTACAATGATAGTTTAACAATGTGACAATTTTTTTCTTTAAAACAACAAATAACATGTAACGAATGCGTATTTCCAAAAATCCAAAAAATATCATAAAATAAGTGAATCTATTATTTATTTATGGGTTTTTCTAAATTATGCCCATGAGCACAAGTTAACAATAATTAATTTAAACTTTTTAATAGTTGAATTTATTTTTTTTACTATACCCTGAGTGCACCCACTAAACTCCTAACCACTCACTACTTAATAATTTCATTTTCTTAAAATTTTATTGGCTACTAATCATTATTAACTTGTGTCCATAAGCACAAATTAGAAAACCCTTTTATTTATTTATTTTATTAAGAATCTATTAGACAACGATGAGTTGTTATATGACTCATAAGAGCGCCATATGTGCCAAATTCCAATTTGTGACCAAGTGAACAATATATTTGCATCACACACATTTTGGCTAATAAGTAATCATCCTCCACTGCTCCACATATGCAACGAAACCCAAATCATGTTATTAGCTGTGTGTTTTGAATCTGGTTTATTTTTTATTTTTAAAAAAAACAGTTATTTATTTTCATAAAATTTATAAGAGAGTTTATAAAAAATAAATGATGTTAAAATTAATATTTTTTTATTCTAGTCTTTCAAAATATTTTTTTATTTCAATCCAATTTAATTTTAATCTTTTTTTGTTGCTACCAACTTTATTTTACACTAAATATAAGTTTTTAATCTTTGTTGTTGTTAAAATTTTGTTTTTAGTCCCTGTAACCTAATTATTTTTATTTTGTTTTTAGGAATTTCAATCTTTTTTATTTTGGCCTTTTAAAAAATTTTGATAAAAAAAATTAACATAAAAAATTAAAAAACACAAATTTTAAATTAAATTTGACTAAAATAAAATAAAATACTTTATAAGCACTATAATAAAAAGGTATCAATTTTCTATGGAATAAAAAAATTAAATTAAGTTTTATTAAAATGAAAAAAACTTATTTTATAAATATTAAAATAAAAAAATTGTTATTTTATATGAACTAAAAAGAGTAATGTATCATTTTGGTCCTTAATTTTATGAGGATAAGTTACATTAGTCCTTGAGTTTGTGCTAATAAGTCACTTTATTTCTGACTTTGAATTTTGCAAGTCACTTTAGTCTTTGAATTATGCGAACATTCATTTTAGTCTATGACTTTCATTATTATCAGCCATTTTTGTCCCTGAAAGAGAGAAAGTCATGGAGTAAAATGACCGATGATAGTAAAAGTTAAGCACTAAAACAACCAATAAAATACAATATTAGAAATTATTTTAGTATATAATTCGACCTGAAAATTTATTTAACCTTTCAAAAAAATTTATTTAACTTTTTTTTTTAAAAAATAAAATTCCAAAGACTCACTAATAATAGAAAGAATTGGTGCAATGAGCCAACAAGAAAGCAACATACAGAAAAGAGGTTGTGACTGTGAATCTTCCATCCAGCGAGGAATTTCCATTGGCGATGAAGGGCGTAGAGAAATCCAGCGCCAAATGGACAATTCCTATGTTCAACAATAGACGCTCTTTTTTAAACTCGTTGAGGATTTTTTTCATGCCACAAAAATCAATGGCATCATTCATTTTTATTTCTAACGAACGCCAACCAAAGGAATCACGAGCAGAGGGTCGAAGAAGAGGAGGAGAGGGAGAAGAAAGCACGAAAGAATTTAGCAATTCCTATTTCTAGATAGAGAGAGAGAGTAAGAGACACATAGTGTTTTCTCCTCTCTCTCACCTAGAGAAAAAAAGGGAAACAAAATTCCAAGCCCTAGAAATTTTCCAGATGAAGATTTTTGGATTGCGTTGTGGTGGTGATGATCATGAAGATGATTCAGACGATGACAGAGGGATTGAGACGAGGGAAGATGGAAGCCAGTACAGTCTCACCGGAATTCTTCTTCCTTCTCTTGGCGCCACCGCACCGCGCGGTAGTCAGAGGCCGAAGCTCCGCCGTTGGATTATCTCTCCCAAGAATCGTCGCTACAGGTGTAATTTCATTATAATCTTCTCTATAACTGTCTTTATGAATCTTTGACTTGGTTTTCTTGCTCTGTCTTAATGAACATAACTTCATTTGCTTTACGTGTTTTATTATTCAACATTATTAGTATTTTTCTTACGAAGTAGTATGAATTTTAACAGCAGTAAAAGTAAATACTGATATATGTATAATCTAATGTGAAGTTCTTTTTTCTTTTTTCTTTTTGCTGTTTCTTGAAAAACGTAACTTTATTCAGCGTACATGTTTATTATTCAGCATTGCTATTTCACGTTAAGCAGCACTAGTTTTAACCAAAGAAGACAAATAATCATGGATGCATTGATGTTAACGGTAGGAGAAGACAAATTAAATTAAATTTAGAGTTGGTTTGAAATAGGTTCTTAAAAAGTGCTGATAATAGTAGAATTTGTCTATACTGGTATCATAAATTGTATTTACATAAATTTGAAGTCAGATTTTCCAATAAACTTATCTAAATTCTCCAAAAATTATTTGGATAGCTTATAAAAAGTTGACATAGTGAAATTTATTGAAGAAGCGAACCGTGAAATTTATGTAGAAACAATTCATCATGGTTTACGTGACAAATTCTAGTCTTCAAAAGCTTATCCAACATACTCACAGTATTTGTGTATCATTTATATATGAATTAATCCTTGAAAAACAAGATTTTGGGGAAATGGTTTTTTTGTATGTATGATTAAACCATGTATAGTGTGATATATAATACTTGATAATGCAGAATCTGGCAGAAGTTTCTGGTGATATTGGTTTTCTACACTGCATGGGTGTGTCCATTTGAATTTGGATTCCTTGAGAAATCTAAAGGTCCGCTGGCTATAACTGACAATGTTGTAAACGTGGTTTTTGCCATAGACATTATTCTCACCTTCTTTGTCGCCTACCTCGACAAGGCTTCTTACTTGTTCATCGATAACCCAAAGCTAATTGCTCTAAGATATGCCAAATCATGGTTGATCTTGGATGTTATCTCGGTCATTCCATATGAAGTATTTCAAAGTGTGTTGCCACCTAATCTCCAGACATACGCCTACTTCAACATTCTTCGCCTTTGGCGTCTCCATAGAGTGAGTGCCATGTTTGCAAGGTAATGTCAAAGCTCAAATTTAAAAGAAGGATTTGGATCATCTCATGTTACAAGAAAGGATATGAGATAATTGTAGCATGAGTGCATGACTTGTCATTCTTTGTGTAGACTAATTAATTGATGTTACGTTTGAGTTTTGAGTCTTTCTATTTCGTAACATACTTTTTTATGTTACTTGCAACATGTGAGGATCGTGTGTCGCTTCTCTACTTGGCTGATCATCTTTGAGTGGTTAGTGGTCGATGGATTTCAGGACAAGTGAGTTTTTTTATGAATGAATGAGATTGAAATCTAGTTGAAAGACCCAATCAGGTGGTCAACTTGGTAGAGGAGCTGAGTTGGACATGATCTATATCCTTTTAGTTTTTGGAGCATGTCTCATTTCAGTAGTAAACTTTCTATAAAAACTTCCATATAACCATAAACTTATTTTTAACTTTGAAATTCATATATATTTTCATAAAGGCAATTAGGCAATATATTAAGTGCAAGTTTGGATAAGCAGGTTAATCAAACACCTATTTAATAAAAACTTATTATGTGAAAGCATGTGGTCATTTGGATTAGATTATATATGAAATTTTTTGAAATGAGACAGAAAGGATATATAAGATAAAATTTATAAGCCACCTTCATAAGCCAAAACTCTCACTAGAATCTTATATAGGCTTTAGAGTCAAGTCACTGTTGGATTTTACTTACATTCTACCTCATGTGCCAGATTAGAAAAGGACAGGCATTATAACTACTTCTTTGTGCGATGTTTGAAGCTTACTTGTGTGAGTACTTGTTACTACAGTCAATTTCTTGGTCCTTGTTAATATAAACTACAAAGCAACATATCTTACTAGTATTAATGCCATGTCTATAGGTTACTCTGTTCTCAGTTCATGCTGCAGCATGCTTTTTCTATTTCCTCGCAGTGCGTGATGACCCGAAAGCTACATGGCTTGGACTTGTTCCTGATGTCGCTGACCAAAGTGTGTGGGGAAACTACATAACATCTATATACTGGTCTATAGTGACTCTTTCATCAGTTGGTTATGGTGATCTTCATCCTGTGAATACAAGGGAAATGATATTTGACATTTTGTATATGCTCTTCAATCTTGGACTCACCTCCTATCTGATAGGAAACATGACCAACATGGTTGTTCACTGGACAGATAGAACTAAGAGATATGTAAGTGTGCAGTATGTGTTATGCTTTTGTTATTCACCATACTTCAATTGATAGCTATAGTTAGACGTTAACATTCACTCTTTTCATATAGGAAGAAAGAAAAGAGAACTCTAAAAATGTTATGCATTATGCAGATGTGTATATGGTTAAATATGGTTTTAATCCCTAAAAATATAACATGTTTTGAAATTATTCTTTACTGAATCTAATTTGTTTATTTTTAGTCCTTTCAGTGGAGCTCTAAGAACACATTTTTTTTCCAAGAGTACTGATAATCTTACATGATTTAGGAGGAGTTGGAAGAACGAGATAGAAAGAAAAAGAAAAAGAAAGAGAGGGAGGTGAGAGATGTGATAGAAAAGAAGAGTGAGATATAAAGAAAAAAGAGATATAGAAGTGATGAAAGTGAAAGGGAGTGCACTAATATAGTAATTGTTTTGTTAAATGTAAATTAAAAGTGAATAAAATTTAATTAGGTACTAATTGCTAAAAGGAAAAAAGATTGTACTTTTAGGGGCTAAAAATATATTTAAGTCACACACATATCATACTTATATTATAATAGAACTTATTTTTCTTTCTTTTCGTATTTTATTTTGGAGAGTTCCATTGTCTATAGTTTTGGATGTGTTTGTTCTTTTGTGGCATGTCAGAGAGACACTGTGCAATCTGCCACAAATTTTGCCCAAAGGAATCACTTACCTATCCGTTTGCAAGAACAAATATTTGCTCATTTGCTTATGAAGTACAGAACAGATTTAGAAGGACTGCAGCATCAAGAGATCATCGATTCCCTTCCAAAAGCCATTCATTCTAGTATCTCACACTACCTTTTCTATTCGCTTATTGACAAAGTGTACTTGTTTCATGGAGTTTCACATGACCTACTCTTTCAGCTGGTAATCTTTCTGTTCTGCTATAATCCCTAAGAAAAAAGAAAAAACCATGATTTTTTTTGTGAAACAAAACCTGAAATGTGTGAGAAAACATATATTAAAGTATGATATTTTGTTTTGTAAACTTGCATTGGTATTAAGAAGCCTCTAGAGAGACCAAAAATGTTCAAAAGATGAATTTTCTGTATACAAGTTTATTATTCATGAAATCTCTCGTACCTTTAGTCAGTCCAAAGCACTTAAGGACATATTTCTAGTAAACGATTTTTTTTTTCTCTGCTTGTTATTCTTATAAACAAATTTTTCTTGTTTCATGGGGTGTCACATGACCAACACTTTTAGGTGGTAATATTATGGTCTGTGCCATTGTTAGAATATCTAATTAGTGGTCAGATTAGGTGATGATCGTCTACTTGTCTCCTACTTTAACTATAGTTGTTTCCTACTTTAATTAGTGGACCTTAATTAGTGGACGTAATTATTGTATCCCATCTATTTAATAGTCAGCTACTGAGGCAACTCCTCAAGCAATTCAGAATTTGATTGTCCATCTTAAGATGGTATCGGAGCGTTTAAGAGATGCCAATTTTTGAGCAGAGTCATATAGACGCCGAATATCGTTGGCAGACAGATTGCGAGCTTTATTCCAAAATGTGAAGCATGTTTTAAAGGCTCTGAGATTTATCAAGGTAGTGGGTTCTACATATTGCCATAACAAAGCACAAAGTTGATAGTCTATCTTTTTCCACTGATTCTGATTTTCCAAAGGAATATCAGATACAGATATTTCAAGATGATGAACAAGACCCTGGCCTAAAAACCACAGTTCAACATAGGCTGACCAAGAAAGATAATTTTTGCCTTTTAGCTTTTCAGAGGTGATTGTAGGAGTTCATGAGAAGCTATATGTAATGGAAGGGTCATGAGATGGTTTGGTGAAACTCTGAACAGGGTCCTCATGTTAAGATCTTGACGCATTTTTAGTAGTCTACGACATCGTAGAGGTTGCCACAAAGACCGTGAAAGAGATTTCTTAAATTCAGGTTTTGGGCCTAATTCACTCCTAAAAGTTAGCTCATAGGAAGATGATTGCCATACCACTTGTATACTCTTAGGTGGCCATGTCTCTAGTTTATATGGGACTTTTAACACACCTCTCATGGGTGGCTCACTAACAGATCTAGAATAGGCTTTGATACCATCTTAGATTCGGGTTTTTGGGCCTAACTCCTAAAAGCTAGCTCATAGGAAGAGGATTGAAACATCACTTATATTCTTTTAGATGGCCATAACTCTAGTCAACGTGGGACTTTCAACAAGAATTTTATTTTATTTTTTACGATTTTTTTCAATAAATCTCAAGGCAAATAAACAGGACTCTGAGACAACGCATGGTTGTCATGCGCTCGCAAATCGAGGAGACTTCTGAAGACACCGTTTGCTAGGTTGCCCTCGTCAGAGGTTTTTGGCTGAGATCCGACGAAGGAGCTTCCTATTTTTAAGTTACGATATGTGTGGAATAACGGGCAGCAAACAGAAACTCGAAGCGCGAACCGAGGACAACAGGAAGCAAAGATTTCTGGAAAATCAGATGCAAAGATGGTACCAGAGCTTACCTGATTTTGAAACTTTCAAAGAAGACACAGGAGGACCAAAATAGGGAATCAGTAATACTTCAAAGATTGTATTGGATTGAATTGGAGAGGTGAAGTACTGTATTTCTTCAAAGAATGTCACTTCTGCAGAAATGTAATAACGATTAGAAACAGGACAACAGCACTGATACCCTTTTTGTAGCCTAGAATAAGCAAGAAAGACACATTTGATGACCCGAGGAAACAATTTATAATTTTTTAAGTTTCCATTGTTTATCACCATCATATTATGCTTGTGTGTCTTCGCTGTCCTCTTTTTTTATTACTAAAAAAGACAGTGAAGCTTCACTCTCTCATTCAGGATGGAGGCAAGCTATGATAGATTAGATGCTTGCTCTTCAGCATTGTGACACAAGGGATCTGGTTCCTCTTCCTCCAGGAAAACGAGTTGTTGAATGCAGATGGGCGTACGCAGTAAAAGTCAATTCAGATGGATGTGTTAATCGCCTTAAAGCTTGCTTGGTTGCAAAGGGATATACTCATACATATGGCCTTGATTAAAGTGACACATTTTCTCCGGTAGATGGCTTCAGCTCATCTTCTTGCCATGACAGCTATTAAACATCGGCCTTTGCTTCAACTAGACATCAAAAATGCATTTCTTTCATGGTGATCTAGAAGAGGAAATCTATACTGAGCAACCACCTGGGTTTGTTGCTCAAGGGGAGTCAGGCTTGGTGTGTAGATTGAAGCTATCTCTTTATGGTTTGAAACAGTCTCCAAGAGCTTGGTTAGGGAAATTTAGTGCAGCAGTACAAAAATTTGGTATGACACGAGGCAAAGTTGATCATTCAGTCTTTTATTGACTCAATTCAATCGTTAGATTTATCTATCTGGTAGTTTACATGGATGATATGGATGATATGGTTATTACGGGTGATGATCATGAAGGAATATATCTATTAAAGAAATATTTGTCTGATCACTTTCAGTCCAAGGATTTGGGTCAATTAAAGTAGTTTCTTGGTTTGGAGGTTGCTCAGTCAAAGCGTGGTATTGTAGGAAGTATACTTTAGCTATATTGGAAGAAACATGCATGATAAACTGCAAATCGGTTGACACACTAATGGATCCATATATTAAGTTATTACCGGATGAGGGGGAGCTTTATGAAGATCCTGGTAGGTATAGAACGCTAGTTGGGAAATTAAACTATCTTACTATAACTAGACTGGATATCTTGTTTGCAATTAGCGTGATGAGTCAATTCATGCAATCCCCTTGTTTTGATCGTTGGAATGCCTTGACTCGAAATCTTCAATACATTAAAACTGCTCCTGGTCAAGGGTTGTTGTATGGAGAAAAAGGAAACACTCATGTTATGGGATACTTAGACGCTAACTTGGCTGAATCTCCCATTGATAGATCTTACAATTTTGGGTTTGGACCTAACTCACTCCTAAAAGCTAGCTTATAGGATGGAGATTGTCATACCAATATAAACTCAATGATGGCCATATCACTGGCCGATGTGGGAGTATGGGACTTTCAACACACCCCCTCACGCCCAGAACTACATAGCTGGAGCGTTGACAAACACGGGTGGCCTAAACAACATGGACTAATAACACACCCAACATGGGGGTCCATAACGGATCTAGGATAGGCTCTGATACCATTTTACAATTTTGGGTTTGGGCCTAACTCACTCCCAAAAGCTAGCTTATAGAAGAGGATTGTCACACCCTTATAAACTCAATGATGACCATATCACTAGCCGATGTGGGACTTCCAATAATAGACAATCCACCTCAGGTTATTGTGTCTTTTTGGGTGGAATCTCATATCTTGGAAGAGTAAGAAACAACATGTAGTTGCTCGATAAGTGCTTGAGTCTGGTTATCGTGCTATGGCGATGGTTACTTGTGAACTCATATGGGTAAAACAGCTACTTGGAGCGTTGAAGTTTTGCAACATTAACGAGATGAAGTTGTATTGTGATAACCAAGCTGCACTTCATATTGCATCAAATCCAGTCTTACATGAAAGAACCAAGTAAATAGAGATTGACGGCCACTTTATCAGGGAGAAAGTTCTCTCTAAGGAAATTGTCATTTAGTTTTTTAGCTCTAACAATCAATTAGCTGACATTCTCACAAAATCTCTCTCAGGAATACAGTTTCTTTGTAGCAAGCTTGGTGCGTATGATTTATATGCTCCAGCTTGAGGGAGAGTATTAGAAGATATCTTCTAATTAATGGTTAGATTAGTTGTTGACTATACATGTGTCTCCTACTTTAATTATAGTTGTTTCCTACTTTAATTGGTGGACCTTAATCAATGGTCCTTGATTAGTGGATGTAATTATTTAAATTTGTAACCCATCTATTTAATGGTCAGCTGCTGAGGCAACTCCTCAAGCAATTCAGTATATGATTATCCATCTTAAGAGCTGTAACCCCTTATGTTAAAATGGAAAATCCAGTATTTTGTTTGAACACTTCAAAAGCTCCATCTACTTTAATTGGTCCTTAACTGATATAACTATATAAGCTCCAAGTATCAATTTTATATTTACTTCTTATTCTTTCTGTTTTGAATGAAAAATTCATTTTATGTGCCTAAGTTGAAATATTGAAATTTGAAGGTCACAGAGATGAAGGCAGAGTATTTTCCTCCAAAGGAAGATATAATTTTGCAGAACGAAGCACCAACAGACTTCTATATTTTGGTTACTGGAGCTGCTGTAAGATGTTATATTCTTCTTTATTTGCAATTTACATTGTTATAATATTATACTCTTGAGTAGTATGTACTATGTAGAATATCTATGTTCTCTAAGAATTATACACATAAATAGCTAATTCGTCAAATAAATTAAACATAGTTAGAGATTGGTGCAAATTGCTCTTATATAAGAGTAAACAGCCAATAAAACCAAAGATACTAATATTATTGCAATTGAAACCGAGGAGATCAAAAGTAAAGGCAATTTTATTCTAAGACTGTGTTCTTAATGGATAGGAAATAGATATTTTCTCGAATGTCCTTTATAAATTCAACTGTTTTCACAGAAAATCATGACAAACTTTAACTTTGATTTTCTTGACTTACAGGATCTTATCATTCATAAAAATGGAATGGAACAGGCAAGTTTGTTTACGTCAACACTCTGTGAATGACTATGCTTTCCTTTATCTGATGCCACGGGATTGACTACATCAAAAGACAAACTTGTGCATATGACTAACAAATCATGCCGTATGTAATTATACCAGATTGTTGGCGAGGCAAAGACAGGAGATGTAGTTGGAGAAATAGGAGTGCTATGTTACAGACCACAGTTGTTTACAGTTCGGACCAAGCGTCTGAGTCAGCTTCTGCGTTTAAATCGGACTACGTTTCTAAACCTTGCTCATTCGAATATTGGAGATGGAACAATTATGATGAACAATTTTCTTCAGGTAAATAAAATGTTTCAGCTCTTATAACTTTAGTATTTTTGTTGGAATGATTCTACTAGTCACATATGTTTTAGTTTCATATGCTTGTTCATCTTCGTAAAGAACGCCCTGTTTTGTTTAGTCTCATGCTCATACACTTTTATTTTCGGCTTCCATAATCTTTAGGTTTAATTCATTTTATTTTCTAGTTTAATAGAATAGGATGCAAAACAAGCAGACAACTCCCTCTTTTGTTTTTCATGTCCTTCCTTGATTTCCCCTATTAATATGTTATCCACAAGGTTCCTTTATTTTTAATAGACACTTTAAATCTGAATTTCATCACCTAATCGCAAGGTTCTGAGCTTTCCTCATGGTTTCATAAAGTGTTCTAAGTAGGGGTTTCAGTTAATTGGTGTTTGACATATTTGCTAAGATCTGCAAAGGTGCTGCAAATATTGAAAGCAATATTTTTTGTGGTTGCATGTCCAACTGTGCTAATATAAATTTGGAAAATAATTAAAGTAAGCACTTGCTGATCGTGGTGTATATGCTACAAAACAAGATCATGATGCAATATTTTTAACATGATTAGTTTACTTGTATGAGAAATTTTATTATGTTATATGGAACATTGTTCCATTGTGTTTGGAAGCGAAATTGTATAACTGTCATTAGTACGAGAAATCCTCTTTTTCTTAGGATATTAAGTAGGCTCTATATAAGGTGATTCCTTTGAGTTTGGGAGTGTTAGTCTTAGAGTGTATCCAGTCTATAAATTTGGCCCACTCATAGACGGCGAGTCGTACGAAATCTATGCTCTAAATGTCCGGCCATAGGCCTGATCCCTGAGAGGGGGTGTGTCGTGTGTTGGAGCCCCACATTGACTAATAATATATTATTTTATTCATGCGACGTATGCCGTCTAATGAAGTGGACCATCAAACTCAAAAGGATCACCGTATAATGGCTCTCCAAACTCATGGAGTTTAGGAGCCTAAAACTGCTTGTTTCTGTCTATGGAACTGTGACATCACTGACATGTTTTATATCTTAGTGTAGCATTTGCATGCATCAGGAAATCCATTGATGGGAGAAGTTTTGGCAGAAACAGAGGCAATGCTTGGTAGAGGGAAAATGGATTTGCCTATCAGTTTATTGTTTGCAGCTAGCAGAGGTGATGATTTATTGTTGCATCAGTTGCTGAGGAAAGGTTCAGATCCAAATGAAGCAGATAAGCAAGGAAAAACAGCTCTGGTTAGCAAATATTATTCCCTCTTGTCTGAACACATACACACGGATTTGGATCCTCCCATAGTCTCATGTTCTTTTTGGTCATTTTATGAGAAAGATACACAGAACAGAATAAAACGATGGACACTATATCAATAATGGTGGGTTTTACTATTATTATGTTGTGTCTATCTTTCTGCCAACACGATCAAAAGGAATATGAGAAAGAAGATCCAAATCGGTGTACACACTATACGAGACACTAATAACCCTACTTTCACATCCAACAGCATATTGCAGCTTCTAAAGGCAATGAGCATTGTGTAGTTCTGCTTCTAGAATTTGGGGCAGGTCCCAACATCCAAGGTATAATTAGGCTTTTTTTAAAATTCAATTACTGCTTACAGTAAAAAATTTTAGCATTACAAATTATTAAGAGCAACTTTTCCCACATTTAAATTATTAACTGGCACTACTTAAATTTTCCATTTGTAAAGCCTGATTAGCCTCAACTTTTTTTCATTAAATGCCAATAGTTTCCGTTACTACACATTCAACACTAAAGAAGAATAGCTTTGTCCATGCTTAATGAATTAACTGCTTCATTACTCTTCATTGGAATGAACTTTAGCACAGAATTATTATTTTGACCAAGCACAACCTTTGGTGTTATTTTAACTGCTTTTATTTTGATAACTGATTAGGATATTATTTATTTTCATTTGAGTATGTCCGTTGAAAAGTGATTTTTAAGATAATCTATTTATACAGACATAGATGGAAATGTCCCATTATGGGAAGCAATGAAGGGAGGGCATGAATCAGTGATGAAACTTCTTGTAGACAATGGTGCAAACATATCATCTGCTGATGTAGGCCAAATTGCATTGACTTGTGTTGAGCATAACAACTTAGAATTACTCAAGCAAATTGTTCGCTATGGCGGCGATGTGACACGGCCCACGAGGAACGGAACCACTGCTCTACATGCTGCAGTAAGTGAAGGAAATGTTGAAATAGTGAAGTTCTTGATAGAACAAGGGGCAGACATTGATGAGCAAGATTTCGATGGTTGGACTGCAAGGTCTCTTGCAGATCATCAGTGCCACGACGAAATTCAAAGTATATTTCAGAAAACTGGACAGAACAGAACATCTAATGCTAATGCTAATGCTAATGCTATTCCCTCAATGCCAAGGGATGATGGATGCTTTGTTGGGAGGACTATTAGTGAACCGCCTAATCAAGAATTGACATGGTTGGATTCTAGTAGGAGAAGAAGAGCAAGCCCATTTCATAATTCCTTTTTTGGAATGATTTCAGCTGCTAATCGTGGTAAAATATTATGCATTTTTCTTACAATTTCGAATAAATTGATGATGATGATGATGATGTTTACTTGTATGGCTTATTTTCAAATGACTCAAGGAATGATAGTAACAGAAATCTTAGCATTGGATATATTCTAAAACATGAAGTAATAGAGGCAAATAAAAATAAGATAGTATGATTAGGAATCTATAGATGGGAATATACCATCTAATGAAAATTTTAACATGACAAGGAGAGTTTCTCCTTGATATTAAATAGTTAGGACTCATTTAATATTTATTAACAAAAAGATAAAATAATAAATCTCTACTTTAATATTTAAGATTGTAAATGTTAATAATTTTAGTCCTTACTTTTTCAAAATTTTCACTATAAAAATTTAGTTTAAAGACTGTTTTCCATGTTTCTATTTATAAGGCCATAAAAAATTTAGCGTTTTTTTTATAAGCTCATACTACATAATTGAGGAGCATTTATTATATTTTCATGATTTTACATAGTTAGTTGGGTTTAGTTTTAAATGATAGTGTTGATTTATTTTTAATAAGAGTAATAGTGAAGAGGAAGCATGTTTTCTTTTCAAAATTCAATGCATATTTTTTATATTTGTAATTTTTTTAACGTTTTTATATTTTGATTTAGGGGCTTGTATAGGTAGCAAGTAATAGATAATTAACATACATGTCATGCTCACGAGAAGATTCAAGCTGTTTTATTTTTTGTTACAATGCATGCTAGATGTGTTCAAAATATGGGTTAAAAATATTTGTCCCTTTAACTTTGTCTAATATATGCAGTTTTGCATAAAAAAATCTAAAGTGTTCATTTTGGTCCCATGCACTATTTAAAATGTGCTTAGTGAGGTTTTTATAAAAATTAGTGGCACAATTAAAATTGTTGCTAGATGTGATTTTGTATTTTAGTACACACTTCAAAAAATACAAACAACTAAAATGCATACTTGAAAATAAATTTTGATACTGACATGAATTAAAATATATTTAACCCTTAAAATAAATCTTAACTTATTAAATTTTAGAGTGTGTATTGTGATTCTTATATGTCTATTGTCACCTCTACTAAAATAATTTTTAATTTTGAAAATATTTCTTTCAACCCTAAATTTGATTGATTTTATGATAGTGAATCTCTATTTTACTTTGGTTTTCAGATAGAAAACATTCCACTTCGTCTCAAGGCAGTGGTACTATGCCAAATGTGAATGAATTACCAGCCAGAATAACACTTAGTTGTCCAGAAAGAGGTGAAAATGCCAAAAAGCTTATTTTTCTGCCAAATTCTCTTCAAGAACTTCTACAAATTGGTGCTGAAAAATTTGACTTTTCTGCCACCAAAATATTGACCAAAGAAGGAGCTGAAGTTGATGATATACACCTCCTAAGAGACGGTGATAATGTAATTCTTGCACGAGATTGAACATAATATAAAATATTAATTGATTCTTTGCTCCCTTTTTTTTTTTTTTACCAAATAACATATTCATTAAAAAGGCCAAAAGCCTGCATACATCCAGCAAGGTACAAACCTAGTGTTGAATCAGTGATAGGTGGATGAAATTAGCATCATCCCTATTAGGAGTGATACTATTCTTTTTAATATATAGATTTATGATTCTTATATATAAAGGGATGGTGGGATTTCCAAAATTGGGTGGTCTCAATCCCTCCCACCTCAGTGATACTGCAGGAGAACAAATAGCCTAAGAAATACACTCCGCTCACCCACCCACCACACCTACACAAGATGCTACATTTGGCATGGACAGAAACAGAAGAAACAACAAACATATTTTACATAAACCAACAAACTAGACAAACCAGTGTTAGAGATCTAAAACCGGAATTTCAAATCTATTGCTGGTTGCCGGTTGATGACGTCAGATTGCTTGAAAAATCTTATTAAAGAGGTTGGCCGATCAAAACGGCGGGATGAGGAGAGGGGTCCCTCTCCCCCTCGCCGGAACAGCAGATGGCTAAGGGTTTTTTGAGAGAAAGAAATGGAGATGATCAGTGAGAGAAAGAGAGAGATCTCGAGAATCTTCACATTATTGTGTAGTTGTACTAGTATCTTTTTTTCTTTTTTTGTTCCTTAGACAAATTTTTCATGTCATTTTTTTTTGTTAAAAAAATGAGCAAGTATGTTGCTTAGTCGAAAGCCAATGCTATTTGTTTTTTTGGGTTAAAATACAAATATTTTTGATAAATAAATAAAAAGAAAACAACAATAAGCTAAAAACCCTTAAGTAGGATGAATATCAATGATAATAAAAATAGAAATATTTTGTTACTGTGTATGTAATGAGTGTGAGGTACATGATTAAATCTATGGTATCGTTAATTTTCTTGTAAACAAAAAAAATATTGTTATATTAGATTATTTTTCGGCATAAAAAATTATGGGAAGATGCACCAAACAATGTAGGAAGATGCTCCTTGTGTAAATCATGCATCACATTTGGATAATTAATACAGAACCAATTCTGATATATTGATTGTCTAATTTCAAAAATATGAAAACCAAGCCTTGAACATTGAAAATCCTAACAAAGAATGCATAACAATAATAATCATTCATATATAGATACTAAAAAGAATATCTTAAACCCAAAATTCAAATGCCAAATTTGGCATGTTACACAACTAAAATCTCTCCTAACTAAAACTGCCCTATCATCTAAAAGACTTAACCTTACCTTCAAATTCCTTATTAAAAAAAAAAACCTAAAAAAATTAAACCTCTCAATCTAAATCAAACTTTACTAATGACTTCATCATCCTCTAAGCTAGTGATCTCACTGTCATCTTCAACATTGATTGCTTTGTACCACCTTGCACAAAACAAATATGCCACAAAATTAATTGCACTTAGAATAGCAATGAGGAAGTAAAACCTATGCAAGTGTCCTTCATTCAAGTTATTAGGGATCCACCCTTTGTTCCCATCTCTTGCAGTAATACCCATAACTATATAAACCAAAAGACTACTCACATAATTCCCAAGTGACATTGAAGCCATACAAAGTGAACTTCCAAAGCTCTTTATTCCATCTGGTGCTTGTCCATTAAAAAACTCCAATTGACCTACATACATGAAAACCTCTGAAGCACCAACAAGAACATACTGAGGGATTTGACAGAAAATTGTGAGAGAGCTCTGTTTCTCTCCTGGGATAACCCTTTTAAGCCTCTCAACCTCCGTGACGCCGGCCGCTACCATGGCTAACAGTCCAATGATTAGGCCGACGCCCATCCTCTGGAGCTCTGTTAGCCCCCGAGGATTGCCTGTCAGTCGTCCGGCGATCGGGACGAGGATTTGTCGGTAGATTCCGGTCCATAGAAGGACACTGCAGATGTCAAAGATTGACATGCTGGCTGCTGGCAGGTGGAAGTTTCTGAGCTTGTTGTCCATTACGTCGCCTTGTTCGACGAAAAGAGAAGCCATTTGTGTGAAAACTACAGAGTAGATTATTGTGCATAGCCAAACTGGTAACATTCTTAAGACGCATTTGGCTTCTTCAACTTGAGTTACAGTGCATAGACGCCAATGATTGGCTTCATTGCCATCTTTTCCTGTTAGGGTTGCTGCCTTGTCCATAAATCTGCTCAATGTCAAGAAAATTAACATTAGTATAGCATCTTCAATGGGAGTTGTTATACTTAATCTAATTTTAAAGCTAAGATAAGAAATCTTGCTTTTGAAGAGTGCAAATATTGGTTGCTTATTTAGGTAACAGTTGTTAATTAAATACACCAGAATTTGTTGGTTTAGTGTTAAAATTATAATAAATTAATATAGGGTAGTTTATGAGGTGCATTTGATAGATTTTGTTGAGTTACACCATTGGAAAATTAAGTTTCTTAAAAGTTATATAAAGTAGAAAGAGATAATGTGTAACAATGAGTCAATGAGACTCACAATAAGTTTAAGCAACATAACAGAGAAGCACCATTGGAGCTATTTAGGGCCTGTTTGGTATGTATTCTATTTTTAGTTTTCATTTCATGTTTTTATTATATTTTTTGGTTTTTGAAATTTAAAAAAGAAAAAACTAGAAATACTGGAAATAGAAAATTTTGTTTTCAACATTATTAGTTTTTTTTTGTAAGATTTCATAAATCAAACCAAACAGACCCTTAACTTCTCTACGGATGTTTTCCTATTAAACTTAGAATAAATGGCTAGGATATTGGTTGATATTAAAGTGAGTGAATCTGATCAAACGACTCAGAATAATCAAAACTGTATCAACAAATTAGGGATACTATTATCCGCCCAACACCTATTTCTAAACATGCCACATTTTGTCTGGATTCTAAAACCCGGTAGTTCAATTTAAACAAATTCTAGAATCTGAGCAAACATATTTTTTTCAACTACTAGAATCTAGAACGTGTTTAAAGTGTAGTGCGTCCAGAAACAGGTATATCAGTATTAATCAAAATGAAGACAGAACAAAAAGTTTCTTACTCAAAATCATTGCTGTGAACAATCTTCCTACTCCCTTTGATGGCAGATTCAGGACCATCAACCTCAAAAAGCTGACCTGACTTAGCAGGATCAACCTTCCATTTCCTGACAGCAGCAACAAACACTTGAGCCACTCTCACAACAGGATTTCCACAAGCCTTCACATATCTGTATCTCTCACACCCTGCCAAGAATGAAAGCAATGCAATAACAGCAGAAGCTAATGAAACCAAAAAACCTATTGTCCACATTCCTGAGTCCTCATAATACACCAAAATTGTGTTTGAGAACAGAGATCCGACGTTGAGCGCGAAGTAGAAATAGCTGAAAAATGCGCCTCTAACGTTCCGGTGCTTCTCGTTCTTCTCGTCGAACTGATCGGCGCCGAAGGTGGCTAAGGTGGGTTGGTGACCTCCATAGCCAAATGCTACAAGATATATTGATAAGTAGAAAATTCCTACACCTAATGAAGTTGGTTTGTTGCATTTTGTTTCTTCATTTCCACAACCAGATGGTTTGATCAACAATATCCAGGATGTCAAAGATAGTAGCCCCAAGCCCTGTTCATATATATATTTACTTTGTATTTTGTGCGAATTTGGTCTCCCAACTTTTAAAAGAGCGGTTTTGATACCCAAAATTTGCAAAATGGACACTTTTATTCCCTCAGCTGTTGACTTGTATGAGAAGCATTATTAATTTTAAAAAACTTTTGCTAATTTAGATAAAAATCGTTGTTAATTTTTAAAAGACTGACCGAAGGACTAAAATTGTCCATTTTACAAACTTGGGGGACCAAAATCCCACATTTAAAAGTGGGAAGACCAAATTTACTCAAAATGTAAAGTAAAAGGATCAAAAGTGCAATTAAGCCTTTTAAAAAACAATCATGCAACAATTTGAATAGTAAGCCACATATGTTAACCAGCGAAAGTGGGGTGTGGATACCATAGTTCAGGGTCCATTGATAAACCAAACAAATGACTTTTCATTATAGGTCACCCAAACATGTAATTTACTCGCAGTGGCGTAGAAACCACAACTAAATCCAACAAACCGTTGATAAATCTAAATTAACCGCGGCTAATGTTGTATTTGTATTGAGAATTTAGCTGCAGTTGCTACATTAAACGGTGGTGTATTGGTAAATTACAAGTCTGGGTGAGCCTATAATAGGCGATCATTTGTGTGGTCCATCGATGCACTCTGGATCATGGTAACTAGACCTACCAAAGTGTTTTAGCAAGATGGGCCACATTCAAACCATATCTCGCCGCATTTAACCCACTATGACTATTAACAAAAACGCAACAACAACCATAATTTAAAACATTAAGTAAAATGAAAGGTAGAATAACAACATACCAGAATAAAAATAATCTGAAAGATTGCACAAGTCAAGTATCGACCCCAATAAGAATCACTAAGAAATGCTCCAATAAGTGAGAATATGTAAACAGTTCCTGTCCACTTGCTGACATTATTAGCAGCTTCAGCACTATCTTGACGAAGAACTCTTGTTAGAAACAAAACCAAGTTCACTCCAACTCCAAAAAATGCTAGTGTTGCTAATGCTTGATTTGCTGCAAAAATTTTATATATTAGTCAAATTATCAAATTAATATGTTAATTGGAAAAAAAAAATGTATGTTCCAAAAGATGCAAGACTTTCTTGGTGTTAAAGAAACAAACAATTAAATAGTTCTAAGTTCTAACTTTTCAAGTATGGCCTAACCCTAACTTTGCAAGTTGTTCAAAAATATCATGTTTTAAAACTTTTTTTCTCCATAGGTATTCACTCACTTTAATCAACCTCTTAAATTTGACCAAGTTTATTTTCTTAATTAGTGTTCTTTTAGAATTCGAATCATAATTCTTCCATTAAAACTAAAATACATATTTATCACAATGCAGACACTCTTATGACTCTTTAAATTTAAAATTGCCTTAAACTCATGTAAAACAATAATTTAAAGAAAATAACTTCTATGCCCCAATAAGAATCACTCTTATTTTTTAATTTCCTCTTTGTAATAATATTAATTTGATACTTTTGAGCATTTAGTATGATAGCTTCTACTTTTAAGTAGAAGAAAATAAATCAAAAAATAAAAACGAACAAACACTATAAACACTATGTTGATCTATTGTAATTCTTTTCTGAATTTTGAAAAATAAAATTTGAATGAGAAGTGTACACTAACCAAGTAATATATTTGCAGTTGACCACCCTCCTTTGCTCTTTCCATCTTTTCCATCTATCAGTTCTCTATAGCTACCATTTTCGCTTCTCATCTGTTTCGTTCGAACGAAAAGAAAATCATAATAAGTCTTTTTGTAAGTGAAAATACACTCAAATAAATTTAAATTAAAAAGCTGTTACTTAAGATTCGATTTTCTAATCATTATACCAGCACGTTGAGTTCAAAAATAATAACAAGTTTAGTTTGTAACTTTTTTTTATCCTTAGCTTCCATGAAAAGAATTCATTTATAATAGAATCTTGTTTATATTAATTTCTGTCTTGTAATAATAAAGAATTATGTAATGTAATATATATGTATTATTCTCTGCCTCTTCTAAATAAAAAAAGTTCAGTTTTATGAATGACAAGAAATATATATGTATTTATTTATTGACCATAAATGTTTTGTAAAATTATTTTTCCATTTAATGAAAATACTCAAAACCCTTTTACTTTAATTTGGTTTCCACTAATAAGTAAATTAATAAATAGTAAATTTGTTGAAACTTCACCTGATCTACATGTTAAAAATAATTAACTAACCTCGTTTACTTCAACATTGGTGACTCCTGGTTCCATCTGCAACATGTAAATAAAACTGTGTTTAATTAACTCTAAACCAGCTATGAAGCAAGTGAAAACAAAATTCACTGTCATACCATGCAGTGAAATTTAAAGTAACCATATTAAAAAAAAAATAATAAAAATCAACAGAACCCAAACTCTCAAAGGGGTTTGGTAAGTGGAGCATAACGGATTCAAATTTACTGCTGTTACAATGGTTGTAACAACGACAATGTACTTTTTATTTTATCATTTTTTTCTCAAAGTAAAAAAATAAAAACACATCACTACAACCGAATACGACACTGACCAAATCCAAATCCGAAGCATAACAGGGTTTTCCTATGATAGTAGTAAGTTTAAATTCTCACTTGTCTTATTTCATTGAAGTAAATGTAAGTATCTCTATAAGTATTTTTCAGTATAAAAACTTTTTTTAAAAGGGGTGTCATCCTTTCATGCTATTTTTTTTTTCTTTTTACAAAATAAAGAAAAAGAAATCGAAGAAAAATAACACCAACTATAATTGCACTGAGTTAAATGTGATTGAATTCGGCTAGATGTGATTATTATAATAGAAATCACAATACAATGCAGTTTTATTAAGTCCCTAAATTATGATGATGTGACACCAAGAATGCTCTAATGCTCCTAAAATTGAGATTTTATTTATATTTTATTTCATAACTAATTAGTAAAAAAGATTGACAATCATTTGTGGTGATCCAAAATCAAGATAACTTGTGAGTGCTTGATTAGTTTGTTACCTTTTCACTTTTACTCAGTGTAATTTTAAATCTCAAAACAAATTCAACAAAACTATAAACAAAATTTACTCTTTCAATAACTTAAAAGAGTTAAAAATTCTAATCCCAAGTGGCCTTGAACTCTTTCAAAGAATCTATTCTAATTTTATTGAGTATTAATTCTTAACTTTTGAAAAAATAAATATTATAGATCTCACTAAATATCGTCACTTTTATATTCTTATCAAGTACTTAAATTTAGTACGACAAAATAAAATAGCGAAATAATTAAACTAATTACATACCTTTTGCGAAATCTTTTGGTGACTGAAACAGTGGATTCAAATTCTGGTGAAGGTGAAGAACAAGAATCAGCAATTACAAATGCTGCAAACAAGAATCTTCCAGAATCTACCTTATTGAAACTTGTTGTCATTTATGGTCAAAAATAATTTTTTTTCAGCCAAACAAAATTACCACCAATCAATTCTCTCAAATCAATTCAAAAACTTTAACTCGTTTTTGAACTACTTCAATCACTCAAGAATATAATAATGATGGTGAGAAAAAAATAATAATAATAGGAAGAACAACACTTTTTGTGATGGATGAATGATGATTAGGAATTTAAATAAAGTGGTCTAATAATTAACGATAACGATGGATGTGGATCTTAATCAATGAGATTATGAATGTTTAAAGATATAATGGTGTAAAAAATATTAATGAAAGGTCAATATTGTTAGACAGAGTTTTATGTATCCTATTTAAGTGCAACAGAATTAGGAATATTTACAAGAAATTAAATTTATTAGGAGAATTAATTAATTAATTAATTAATGTCTCCCTTGAAGGGGTCTTCTTGGATGTTTATTTATTTTTTCTTTTAGTAGTACTTGGTGTTTGTTAATTCTTAGGTTCTAGATTTTGGTTTGTCAATTTCTTTTTTTTTTATTATTATTATTTGGATTTTTTTGTTTACTTAAGTAATGAAGTGTTTCGTTTTCTTTCTTTTTTTCTCGAAATTTAAATTTATTTTGATATTTTAACGATACAATGCAAGCAACTCATATTGTGTGCTTAGCCCATATTTTAGTAGGTCGCGCAAGTATATATCACTCTATTAATTTAAGCAATTCTATACTACAATGTAAAGTTGTTGCTTGCTAAGAAACTCACATGGGTCTTTATTAACTCATATTTATTAATATTAATTAAAATTTAAGATTTAATTTAAATTTTTGTTATATTAAATAAAAACATTCAAAACTTAAAAATAAAAACGGAAACAATGATAAAATAATTAATTTAAAATAGTACAAATATCACCTAACATAAATATTAAATTAGTTAATTATTTTAATTTAAAAAAATTGAAGTAAAGACTTTGCTGTAGCCTGAAGCCTTGCCTTTCTGTTACCAAAGAAAAGAAAAAAATATTCAACTCTTGCTACGTCAACAAGCTACAATAGAGTTACTCTTTCTAAGGGCAGTTGCTTAACATTAAGCAATTCATTAAGTAACTGCATTGTATATAGTCTGATAATAAGTTTATCTATCCCCAAGGCTTGGAATTTGATTTTAAAAATTCTAGTAATCTAATCTCATCGTTTGTTAGGATTATGCATTTTGAAATTTTCGAAATTTAAAATCTTAGATAAGGTCAATAAATCCAGAAAATCTAATGAATGTATATAGCAACTTTGTTATGAAAAGTAAGGTACATTCATTCCAAAACAATAAAGTTTACGATGGACTATTTTTAGTGTGATTAATTATTTTTATAGGCAAATATAAATTTACACATTTAACAAAAAAATATTGACTTACATACAATTTAAACTAAATCTTCAATATTTTATCTTAAATTTTCACGGTCAAGATTTGAATATTGGAGATAAAATGTGCTAAAACTCACTATCGTGTTATTAATTTATTAAACCTCTTATCTTTTCTTATCTCAACCTTAATATTTATTTATTTATTCATCAATTTATAATATACATAATTGATGAGTTTCTAATTTAATAAGTGTCAATTTCTACAACCATTGAATTTATCAAAATATTTTTTTAAAATTGTCTCAAATTTTAATTTCTGAATTTTCATATATTATCTTTTATCTAATAAGATCTTATTTTACTAATATTTTAAATCTAATTTTCGATTGATTATTATTTTTTATTGATTTATTATTCTGATTTATATTTTTTTATTATTTTAATTTTTGAAATTTAATATATTATCTAGTATTAATAAGATATTATTTTAAATTCAAATTTCATTTGATAGATCTTTTCTGTTGATTTATCTTTTCTTTTAATATGATATTATTATTTTGATTTATGTTTTTATATTTTAAATTGTATTTTGTGTCTCTCAACTTTATTAATTGTGCAATTTTAATCCCCGACTTTTAATTGTACGAGTTTAAACTCCCAAATTTATCAACTGTGTGATTTTAATCTCCTAACTTTAATTGCACGATTTAGATTCTCTAATTTTGTCAATCGTGCAAATTTGATTCTCTAACCTTTTTCAATCACTCGATTTTTTCCATCTTTCTTTAAGAAATTAATGGCTAATGCACTCAAATTAATATAACTAAGTGTATGAGGGTACTAAAATCGCGTAATGGAAAAAATTTGGGACCAATATTGTGCAAATGAGAGTTGCTTATGAGTTTGACCGCGATGACTATTAGCTTCTTAACAGAAAATAGTCAAAAGGAACAAAATTGCACAATTAAAAAAATTGAGAAACTAAAATTGTGTAATTAAAAATTAGAGGAACAAAATTTTATAATTAAAAAATTTTAAAAATTAAAATCACACGATTAAAAGCTGATGAACCAAAACTCAAAAGTCTGAAAAATATACGGCTTCGACTTAAAAATTAAAATGTATAAATTTCTTAAAGTTGAGCTTTTTTTTTAATAAAATAAAGTTGAGCTTTTATCCCAACATGATAAAGCTTAATGAAAAGATGCTAGAATTGACATCATCACAGTAAGAAACGGGGATCATTATTTTTTTCGAACATCAGCGTCTGAAATGGTGTTTCCGGATGGCGACGTCCGTAAAATAGTGAAAATATGAAGAAAAAAAACTGTTATTTTACGGAAGATACTGTCCAAAAACACCACTTCAGACGCTGATATCTCGAAAAAGATGGTATCGTTATTAACTGGGATTGTGTCAATCCCAGCATCCTTAATGAAAATGAGCGATTGGCACCCTTTTCTTTTTTTTTTTCCGCATATTTAAAAAATGAATTTTGCTACGTCCTTTTATTTATTCTTTTACATATTTTTTTTATTATTTTGTGTAGTAAATATTAAACAAAAATAAATGTATCCTGTACCTTAAAATTATGAAAAATAATTAATACATTCTTTTCTTAGTATATAAGAGAATTTGTAAAGATATTTAACATGAGAATTTAAAATTATTCTTAAAAAATAAAAGATGAAGAGATATTTAAATGTACTTCCCAATGAACCCATACCTTGTTACTTTTTTAACTAGTACTTCACTCGTGCCTTCTCATAGGGTATTGTTCCTGTCTTATGTGTTGCCTTTATGCAATTACAATTAGGGGTAGGTTCAAGTTGAGTTGGCGGATTTTTGGCTGTTTTGAAGCCCAACTCAAACTAAATGATTTTGGTTGAGTTGATTCGAATTTTGCATTTTTTACTCTTCAACTCAAATCAATCCAACCCAAATTGAATTGAGTTGGGTGTTTGGGTCAACTTAATTAAATAAAAAGCAGAAATTTTATTTTATTTTTTAAAAAAAAATCTGTAAAATTTAATGATATAATATTAATTTTATCTATATTTAATAATTTTATTCGCTAAAATAAAACGTAAAATTAATAATATAATAATACAATATAACATAGTCATAACATAAATAAAGTAGTTAATTAGTCGTAATATAAAAAACAAAATCAAAGAGGCTACTTGTCAACCTTTAAGTTTAAAGAGTAGCAAGGCAAAGATATAAAGAAGGGTGCTGCTTGTCTTCATTGATAATCTAAATAAGGATGGAAATCTAAGCATCAAAATGAATTATGAATAAATTATGAGTTAGTTTGTTTGGTTGAACGAAGGTTTTTGTAGGTCGAAGATGATGAATAGTAGATAGATTTTAAAAATTCATATGGACAGAATTTTAAAATCTGTATACTGTTTTGTTTTTTCTGTAATACGAATTTTAAGTATCCATAGGCTACGCATTTTAATAATCCGTGTGATTTTACACCATATGGATTCTTAACTTCCGTATGAATGTGGTGCGTTTTGGAGTCCCATACGGATTCTTAAATTTCGTGGAATGGGTAATTATGGAAAAAAAGATATGTGTGTGCGCTTAAGAATCATGTGTGGTGTGAAAAGTAGCACTTTATAAAGAATCTAGTTTTACTACCAAGTCATCAACCCAAGTTTTTCAAAATAAAAAAATACTTTAGTAATTTGATTGTGTTTGTTTTGGAAAGAATGTGAGAAGTCAAGGACTAGACTGGAGGGAGTATAACGACATAGCAATTAGGTAATGGTGGATGAGATTAACACCATCCGTATTGAGAGTGGCACCATCATTTTTAGTATATAAATTTATGATTCTTACATATAAAAATGATGGTGCTACTCCCAATAGAGATGATGCTAATCTCATCCTCCGAAAAAGGTTTATTATGTCAAACACATAGATTTATGTTGGCCCAAAATAAAGGTGGCAGGGATTGAGACCACCCAATTTTAGAAATCACACCTCTCTTTGTATATAAGATTCATAAATTTATATATTAAAAATGACGGTGTCACTCCCAATAGTGATGATGTCAATCCCTTCCACCAAAATGCTAGACATAAAAAAGGTGGGAGGGATTGAGACCACCCAACTTTGAAATTCTCACCATCCTTTTATATATAAGAATCATAAATCTATATATTAAAAAGGATGGTGCCACTTCCAATAGGGATAGTGTTAATCCCAACCACCTTAGGTAATTTGGATTGAGTTTATTGGTTTTGTAAAATGCAAACTCAATACCCAAACAAACTCAATCACCCAACCGAACAAAAAAAAATGATTTAGTTTAGTTTGAATTGGGTTGTTCAGCTCATGGGCCATTACCCATTCTTAATCACGATTGTCTATCATTCATATGTATTAATACATAAGTAACATGTGTGTGCATTGATATGGATGATTATATAAAACATAAAATATAAGCTCATATTACAATAAAAATCTTAAAGAACACAGTCTTAAAATGATTGTCATTTTATATTTTTAAGGCATTATTTAAAGTTTTTTTTTTCATTTTACCCAAAAAAAATAATGTTAAACTAGTAATTATGTCACAGTTAACTAATGTTTATTATATTTCTTATTGTTTATAAAAAACCCCTAAACAATTGGTAAATTAACCCAAAAAGTTATTAATTTTAAATATCAAATAGGGGCTCTTAAAAAACTATTTAAAAAATTAAGATTAAATACTATTAATTCTTATCTTTTTTTTTCTTAAAACAAAGATTGTCGGTGATTTATGGAGCTTACCATCATTTTTTAAAACAATACCGGCGGTTTTCCATAACCACGACTAAATTCAACAAAAACAATGACTTAGCCGCAATTTGAAGATTTCACGATGGTATGAAACCACAGCTAAATTCAATTTTACCCACGATTAAATTCCTAATCGTGGCTAATTTTAAGCAATTCTTGGCGATTTGTTTGCTATTTCTTGCTAAATGAAAAAAGTTAAAATTACCCTCTGTTTTGTTCCTAACTATATAAACAGTGTTCCATCTCAATTTGGAGGAGTCCCAATTTAGTAAATAATTTTAAAATAAATATTTTTTGGTGACAACTTACATTATCAAGTTTAAAACAGTCCATATGATGGTTACATGTATAGTAGGGTTATCGTTGCAAAATTTTGAAAGTATGTTCAACATATAATTGTAAAAAAGGCATATGTTCGTATAGTATTTTCTCTCCATCCCTTCTCAGCCACTATGCAGCTCCATTGTTGTTATACTTCGGTCTCCAACGACAATCTTACAATAGCAACACCCACCGGTGGCACAACCCACCTCAGGGCATCCATAAACGGCATGTCGTTCACGGATCCATCCGTAACTACCACTAAAACGCCTCCTAAACGTATTGCTTCCCTAATTCGGCGTCTCCGATTCCGTCGTGAAGTTATGTATGAAACAACTTTGTAGGGTTCTCTATTGGACAAAAATAGTTAATTTCTTGTATCTTCTCTTTTTTGGGCTTCTGTTCTGTTTTGTAAGATCCATATCTTATGCGCCTTTTTAATATTGAAGCCCATTAGGTTTAGTCCTACATATCTTGTATATATTCTGCTTTTGTATTCTGCTTTTACAAAAAACTTAATAAACTTTTACTTTACCTTTCTATCAAACCTTTTATGGTATCATCGAGCCAATGGTGGTTCCCTAGGGTTTCTTGTTTCCCAATGCCGCAGTGATGCTAGGGTTTCTTGTTTCCCTGCCCTTCTTTTCTTCTCCCACCCCCTTTCATGGCGGACCCAAACGACACTCCCTCCTCAACCAACAAGGCCGATGAGGCTCTTAACCCTAACTCCCCTTTCTTCCTTCATCCCGGTGACAACCCCTCCTCCGTCGTTACGACCCTGATTCTTGAAGGAAACATCAACTACCAGATTTGGCGCAGAAACATGTCTCGTGCCCTTATCTGTAAAGATAAGTTTGGTTTCATGAATGGTTCTATTCCAGATCATGGGCCTTCCAGTCCGTTACATACGGCGTGGATGAAATGTAACACCATAGTTATACAGTGGATCACTCGATCTGTTAGTCCCCATATAGGCCAAAGCATTGCCTATTTTGATTCTTCCAAGGATCTTTGGTTGGATCTTCAGGACAGATTCTCTAAAGGCGACTCGTTCCGTCTTTCAAATCTTCTACAAGCTGTTCACTCGATTAAACATGGAGATCGTCATTTAGATTCTTATTTTACGCATTTAAAAATATTGTGGGAGGAATACGAGGTTTTACGACCTTTGATTTCTCCTGCATGCCCTGATTCTTGTTCTATTGCAGAAGATGTTCGTCGTCAACGCGAATCAGAATATGTAATTTGTTTCCTCAAAGGGTAAAATGATCTCTACGACACTGTTCGCCGGCAGATCCTCTCCATGGAGCCTCTCCCACCGATTGCCAAAGCTTTCACCCTTATTCAACAAGAACGCCAATCTGAGACAAACCCCTTTCTTGATGCCAAAGCCCTTTCTGCTCTATCTTCTTCCGCTGCTGCCACATGGAAGCCACAAAACCCATCCAACAACCAGCAGAAGGGCAAATCCAAGGGTTCCACACCTAACCCTAACCCTAATCCCAATTCCTCCTCTATTTTGGGTAACAGTAAGACGTGTTCATTCTGTGGTAAGCAGAATCACACGGTTGAAAAGTGATTCTTCAAACATGGCTTCCCTGAAAACTTTAAATTCAAAGATAAAAGTTCTAATCAATTTGCTTCAGTTAATGTTGTTTCTCAGTCCTCCACTTCCCACACACAGTCACTCAATATTAGTAAAGAGGATTATGATTTACTGTTTGGTATGATTCAGAAGTTGAAATCTAATGATCGTTCTGTTAATCAAATCACACATGCTTCACATGACACACAATCACCTAAGGGTAACTTGTTAGATTCTTCTTTCTGGATTATAGATAGTGGGGCTACTGATAATATCTGCAATAACATGTCTTACTTTGTTAGTCATTATGCCATTCCTCCTATAAAAATTAAACTTCCTAACAGGGGTCATTCCATTGCTTCACATTGTGGCCGCATACAGTTCAACAAAAATCTCTTTCTTGATGATGTTCTTTATATTCCAAACTTTAAGTTCAATCTTATATATGTCCATCAGGTTGCATCTTCGTGTAATCTTCGCTTAATTTTTTACAGTGACGCTTATTTTTTACAGGACAAGGCTACTCAAATGATGATTGGGCTTGCTAGAATCAACAAACGTCTCTATGTTCTTGATCATGTTTTCTTGCATTCCCCTTTCACTGACAATAACACACTTGACTCTATTGCTTTGAATAATACTTGTGATATCGATTCTCTGTGGCATAATAGGCTTGGACATCCATCTGAATATGTTTTAAAAATTATTAGTGATGCTTTTCCTTACATTCACCATGTTCCTGTTTCTTCTTGTGATGCATGTCACCTAGGGAAACAAACTAAACTTCCCTTCCCTAACAACAATAATAAATCCAATTTTGTTTTATCATTAGTTCACATGGACATTTGGGGACCTATTTCTCATCCTTGCATTCATGGGCATAAATATTTTTTGACTATTGTTGATGATTTTTCTAGGCACACTTGGTTACATCTTATGCATTCTAAGGCTGAGACACGTACTTTGATTAAAATTTTTGTTACATATGTTAAAACTCAATTTCTCTGTGATATAAAGGCTATTCACTCTGATAATGGGATTGGATTCTGTATGCATGATTATTACAATTCTCTTGGCATCCTGCATCAAACTTCTTGCATTGAGACACCGCAACAGAATTCTATTGTTGAAAGAAAACATCGTCATATTTGAATGTCACGTGTTGCCTTTTATTTCATTCTGGTTTACCTAATGCTTATTGGTGTTATGCAGCCTACCATGCTGTGCATTTGATTAACAGGTTAACCACCAAAGTTCTTGACAATAAGAGCCCTTACCAGCTTCTTCATAATACTGATCCCACCTTCTCAGACATGAAGGTCTTTGGGAGTCCATGTTACCCTAGTTCTCTCTCTAATAACCGCTCTAAACTTGATCCCCGTGCTCACAAGCTGTTTTTCTTGGTTTCAAAAATGGTACTAAGGGTTTCATCACTCTTGATGTTTTTAATCGTAACATAAGCATTTCACGTAACGTTGTTTTTTATGAAAATGTTTTCCCTTTCAAATTAGCCCAGCCAAGCAATGCTGGAACTGATCTTCCTGGCCCTGTTTTTCAAAACCACATTGATGATTCCCTACGTTTTCTTTCTTACGAACCTTACCCAACGGAGCTTAACATTCCTACATCAAATTAGCAACCTCGTTCTGGTGCTGACACATCTCCTGATTCTCAACATCAACCCTCCCCTGCTGCCACATGCAACCACTCCTCTGGTGAGATTTCTATGCCCCCTGCTAGTCAGGTTCTGTGTAGATCAAGTATACACACTCAACCTTCTGTTTACTTGCGAGATTTCCATTGTTATGCTCTGCAAGGTAATCCCCGGGCTCTTGTACCTTCTGTTATATATCCTTTATCTGATTGTATTACTTATGATAAACTATCCTCTGCATATTGCTCTTATGTTTTAAACATTAGTTTGCATGATGAACTTGTTTCTTATGCTTCTGCTTCCAATATTCCTGAATGGGTTACTGCTATGAATAATGAACTTGATGCTTTAGCGCGTAATAACACTTGGACCTTGGTCAACTTGCCCAAAGGCAAGAAAGTCATTGGATCCAAGTGGGTCTATAAAATCAAATATAACTCTGACGGGTCTATTGAGCATTATAACGCCCGGCTTGTTGCTAAGGGCTATAACTAGAAACAAGGCATTAACTACTTTGACACTTTTTCCCCGGTTGCAAAACTGTCTAGTGTTAGAATTTTATTAAGTATTGCTGCTATTAAAAACTTGTCTCTATATCAACTTGACATTAACAATTCTTTCCTGCATGGTGATTTGCATGAGGAAGTTTACATGCGTGTTTCTCAAGGTTTACATGTTTCTGGTTCTTCTCTTGTTTGTAAATTTAACAAGTCTTTGTATGGTCTCAAACAAGCCAGTAGAATGTGGTATTCTAAATTGTCTAGTTTTCTTCTTAACCTTGGGTACCGTCAATCTAAACATGATTATTCATTTTTTGTTAAAAAGTTTCAGAAACGTATTACTGTCATCCTGGTTTATGTTGATGATGTTATAATTGGGGGTAGTGATGAAACTGAAATATCAAGTGTTAAACAATTACTGGATAATTCCTTTAAGATTAAAGATTTAGGTGTGCTTCGCTACTTCCTCGGCATTGAAATTGCTCGCTCAAAGGCAGGAATTTCAATTTCCCAAAGGAAGTACACTTTGGATCTTATTAACTATGCTGGTCTTCTTGCAGGTAAGCTCAATAGGACTCCAATGGTTAAAGGTTCCATGAAACATACACAATCAGATCCATTACTTGAAGATGTTCAAAGTTACAGACTGGCCGCCTGCTGTACCTCACCTCCACTCGGCCAGACATCTCTTATGCAGTACAACAACTGAGTCAACATATTTCCAAGCCGTATAAACTACACTATCAAGCTGCTCTCAGGGTCCTACGCTACCTTAAACTGTCAAGGGCTTCTTTACTTTGCAACATCTGCGCTGCACCTTATTGCTTTCAGCGACTCAGACTGGGCTTCCTGCCCAACCTCCCGTAAATCTATTACTGGATAGTGCACCTTCATTGGGACTTATCTGGTCACATGGAAGTGTAAAAAGCAGAATACTGTTTCAAGGTCATCCTCTGAAGCCGAATACCGCGCGCTCGCCTCTATTAGTTATGAAATTCAATGGATCTGCTACATTCTGAAGGATTTAGGTATCACCCTATCTTCTCCAACTGAATTGTTTTGTGACAATGCTTCCGCTCGACACATAGCCAACAACTCTGTTTTCATGAGAGAACGAAACACATAGAGATTGACTGTCATGTTGTCCGTGAACATCTTCTTCGTGGTTTGTTCAACTTGCTGCCCATCAGTTCCCAACAGCAGCCAGCTGATATTCTGACCAAGGCCTTAGAGCCGTCTCCTTTTCATTCTAACCTCTCCTAGCTGGGAATACATAATATGTATTCTCCAGCTTGCGGGGGGATATTGGACAAAAATAGTTAATTTCTTGTATCTTCTCTTTTTTGGGCTTCTGTTCTGTTTTGTAAGATCCATATCTTATGGGCCTTTTTGTTACTGAAGCCCATTAGGTTTAGTCTTACATATCTTGTATATATTATGCTTTTGTATTATGTTTTTACACACAACTTAATATACTTTTACTTTACATTTCTATTAAACCCTTTATTCTCTGCACAACTTCCGCTTCTAAATTTCCCCCCTAACAACCTTCAAGAATCTCACCAGGTTATCCAATTGTTGCAGGGTAGTTTATTGCTCAAGATATGAAGTTGTCAGATTAACACTAAAACAAACTTGGTCTCGGCTCAAATAGTCATTGATTCGCTGCTTTAGATTATGAACGCTTTTGCGGGGTTTCTTGGGCAAAAAATCAGTTCCAGATCTTAAAAGCATCGACTTTGTTAATGGACATTGAAGAAGGGACTCTACTATTCTTGGTTCTCTTGAACCTAATCATGTAATCAAAGGCATTCACCTCAAACCACGCCTCGGTCTACACTTATGCCTCCCTCCGTCAAAGCTTGAGACCACACATATCGTCAACATTGTCATCCGCCACCTTTTATCACTCAACATGAGTTTGAATGACATGATCTGTATGTTGTTGATCTTGCCTTCATATTCCTTGCCATCATTATTAAACCCAACATTGTCGTAGATCTTCAGGCGCCGACTGCTTCCTCCGTCGCCCACAAAACAATGACAACATGAGAAGTAAGGAACAAACGTGAAGTTATAATCTCGTGTAGTCGAAACTACATAGATTTCCCGTGGCCGAAGGACCAACTTGTAATATTTTAAGGGCCTGTTTGTTTCCTATTTTTTAAACAACCTTTTGTTTTTAAAAACAAATAATAAAAAGTCTGTTTGGCAAATTAGTTTTCAAAAACAATTTTCTGAAACATGTTTTTTTAAAAAAAAAATTATGGTATGGTTTGTTTACTTTCTATTTTTATTTCTGATTTTCACTTTCCTTTTTTATTTGAAATTAGAATACAAAACTATCACCTTATTTTTCATTTTATTTTCTATTCTTAGATATTTGTATAACAAATATTGAAACAACCAAAACAGTTAAAATATATAAGGCTTGTTTGAAATAGTTTTAGTTTTTAGTTTTTAAAAATTGTATTATAAAACAGTTTTCAGAAACAGTTTTTAAAAAAAGTGAGGGAAGTTTTCAATACAAATTTGTGTGTAAATTTAGAAAACTAAAAACTAAAAACCAAAACATGTTTTAGATGTTTTCATATTTTGGTTTTTAAATACTGAAAAACAAAAACTATTTCCGAAAACTGTTTTTGAAAACTTGACTGTCAAACAAGTTTTTTAGTTTTCTGTTTTTAAAAACAGAAAACTGTTTTCAAAAAGAGAAATCAAACAAGCCCATATTTTGAGTGTGTTGTAAAACCTCTCTATTTCCCATTCCAATCAAAACACAAAACATTACTTTTTTAGTCCCCCTACCATTCTTTAAACCAAACACAAACATAAAATAGAAAACGAAAACAAAAAATGATTTGAAAATATCTAAAATTTATTTCAGTTTCTAGTTTTAAATTTTTTGAATTTGCATTAAAAACTCATTTCTCATTTTTAAAAATAATTTCTATAAACTGTTTTATAAATCAATTTTTAAAAACTAAAATATAAAAATAAATCAAACATACCTAAAACGTTTTTGATAATTTGCTCATATATTCCTGGATCACCATGTTCTAAAAAGAAATTTCAACATCATTAAACTCAGGGGTCAAGGCATGTTTGGATTAACTATGAAAAAGAATCTATTTTCTGAAACATAATCAGTTTTTGTTTGGGTATATTTGCTGTAAAAAGCGATTATTAAGATAATTTTTAAGTGTGAGAAATAATTTTTAAATTTTTTAAAAGTGTAAAATTAAACCATTCATATTTTTGCACCCAAAAATAATCTAACATGCCCTCATTTTTTATTTTTTTTTGGTTAATTTTCCTAATCAATTATGTGGGTTTTAAGGAGGTGCAGTTTATCCCTTTGAGAAGGAAGGAGTAATCATATCGATCATATATCATATGCTATTAGAAAAACACGTATCTTGGTTAGGTGCTCCCTCCGACTGACACGTGTCCTTCTGGTATTGAATCATCTATTTTACTTGGCTATACAAAAAAATGTTGGACAAAACAAAAATAATCTTTAATATCTGCTGGGTATTGTAAATTCTTTTTTGTTTCTAAATGGATGTGGGGAAAAAAATACACACGCTAATATCTACTGGATATTACAGCTTAAAGAGAGAAAGGGGAAATTTGAAGATGACTTGACACACTCAACTCTCTCCATATATACATCTCATTTTGTAGTTTTGAAAAGAAAAAAAAAAAAAACTCTCTCCTTCCTCCCGATTTGCCTCTCCCCATCTCAAGATACAAAAAAAAAAAAAAAAAAAAAAAAAAAAAAAAAAAACAAAGTGTACTAATTTTTTATTTTTTTATTTCTAACCGATTCTGTTTTCTTGCTGTGTCCTAAATACTAGATGGAAAAAATATTATACCTGGCACATAACCCTTTTTTCACTTAGTCTCAGAGATTTTGGAAAAAATCTTTCCTATCTCTTCAAATCTTTGTTATCTTCTCCAAACTCTTAAAAAATCTCATTCCCAAACTTTCATTGAAGAATCTTCGTCGTTTACTACAAAAATGATACCAAGGGGGACTATGGTTTGCAAAGGCAGAGCGCCACTGGTGGTGTGCGGTGCACGATTGGGTTGTGCGGTGCCCGTCCTTGAGCTGCGAGGAAGAAGTACCCAAAGAATGCTTGAGAACCTATAATATGGTATCTTTTTGCCTCTTTCCGCTGTTTTTCTCTATTTTTTGCATCTCTTTATTTAGTATTTATTTCTTTTGCCTGTATTAGCATAGTGTTCTTATGAATTTTCATTCTCTTCTAGGGTTAGTTATTCAGTTATCATAAGTTAGTTAGTTGAGCTGTTAAGTTAGTTATTTTCCAAATTGTTTTCGATTCGATTATGTTATCTAGCCCATGTTCATTCATATGTATATATAGCTATTCCTTTTCCCTTTATAAGGTGTATTGATTATAATACAAGAATGATAATTTTCTCTATGAAGTTTTCTCTGTTGTGTATTCACTAAGATGATATCAGAGCTAGGTTCTCGTCACTCCATTGCTTACTGAGACAAACTTCAATCTTTGGGAACACGATATGATCGTAGTACTTGAATCTAAGAACAAGGAACACTTTATCTTCGGCACTCTTCCATGTCCTCCTTCAAATCCTCTGCGTGAAGCGTGGAGAATGTGCAATCGCATGGTGATGTCATGGCTTACACGATCCATGACTCCTTCTATTCGTCAATCAGTGATGTGGATGGATATTGCTGCAGAGATTAAGCAGGATATTCGCGAGCGTTTTTCTCAGAAAAATAAGTTTCGTATTTCTGATCTGCAAGAGCAAATCCAGCTTTGCAAACAAGGTGATTCTTCGGTATCAGCTTATTGCACACGTCTTAAAATTCTATTGAAGGAGCTTCAAATTTATCGTTTTGTTTTGATTTGTACTTGTTCACCACCATGTTCTTGTGGCTTAGTACAGAAAGTTCAAATATATACGAGTGTCGACTTATAAGACAAAATATAACTATGTATCTTTTTATGGCCTAACAATGAAAATTATATGTTATTCACTCCTCATCAAACATAACATAATTAATTACATTAAAAACTTGCAATTACATACATACAACCCCGTGCAATGCATGAGTTTGTTACTAGTTCATCAGAAAAACTCAGAGATTATTGGCAGAATTTTTGTTTACGGTACAGATAACCGTAGCAAATAAATTCAAATTAAAATCGTAATTTTGCATATTTTGTATAGTTTTATGAAAGGGATGAACAAAGATCAACATGGGCTTTGGTCGGATCTCTTCTTTTCTCTGTGTTGTGTGGACAAACGTTGCATTTTTAGCCTCAAAGGTGTAACTTTTTTTAAAGAAAAATGGAGATCCATTGAGGAAATGAAAGCTCCGGTGATCTATTCGGTGGTTAGTCTGTTTTTTGGAGAAGGAACAACTAGAATTTTCCATGCTGTTCCATTTTGTTTGTGGCTGTTTTGGGATGTTTAGATCTGAAGAATGAAGTGAAGTGAATCTTTCATGCCATATTTATTTTCCTTGTTCAGATTAGAATGTATTGATCCAGTGAGTGAATCTACTTTTCATTGATTGTATCTTTGATTCTGTTTCATCACTGGTTTTCTTCTCTGCCATGTTAGTGCTTTATTAGTTTTTATGTAAATTGGCAGTTTGTGCTCTCATGTATTTGTTGAATGGCTTTTGCCATGATAAGTGAATGAATTACACAGTTGTCAAACAAAAAAAATGATAAATTGCATTAACTACTTTTAATGTTTGGCTAAATTGCACTTCACCTCACTCTTGAGGCAAAATTACATTTCATACTATTTTTCAGTAAATATCAATGAAATATTTCATGGATTAATTATGGTTAATTTCTTTTTTTTTTTTTTCAATAGTTAGTTTTTTGGTAGAATTAAGATGTTAGTTTTATTTACTTAAATAACTTTTTAGTTAATATATTTTTTTGTCCAACTTAATTTAATTTTTTTAGTCCCTAATGTTAAAAAAAGTCTTCATGACATTTTTTCAAAAGATCAAAAAAAATTAATAAATAAATAACGAACAAAAAAGAAATCGGTAACAATAAGGAGTAAAAAGTTATATATTTATTGAAAAATAAAAGTTTAAAGGGACTCAAGATAAAAGTTTTAAATTAAATTAGACTAAAATAGAAAAGGGAAAATTCGTAAGAACAAAAAAAACAATTTTGCGGGGATCGATAAACTTATTTAAGCCTAGTTTTTTCTTTGATTAACAAGCCTAGGTTTTATTCAATTAAAATGAATTGTCTTCAACTTTCCTCAAATTATTATTAATCCCATGCTCCTAAAAGTTTTTAATCCTTATAAAATTAATTTTTTTATTTCAGTCCCTATAAATTTTTTTCGTCCAACTTAATTCAAAATTTTTATTTTTAGTTCCTATAAAATTTTGTTTCATGATAAATATATAATTTTTTTTAGTCCCTGCAGTTACTAATTTTTCTATTTGGTCCTTTTTTTTTAAACTTTCATCCTGTTATTTAATTTTTTTTTCTTTTTGGTCCCTTAAAAAAGGCCATAAAAAAAGTTTAACATTATTAGGACTAAAAATAAAATTTTTGAATTAAATTAAATTAAAGTAAAAAGAAAATTATTGGGACTTAAAATTTATTTATATGTATAAACTAACAATTTTAGTGTACCAAAAAAGTTAATTAACTATTGTAAGAGAAAAGTAACTAACTATAGTTAATGTCATGGATAGGAGTGTAAATTCGTCTCAAGAATGGAGTAGAGTGCAATTTAGCTAAACCTCAAGGGTGGTGAGTGCAATTTACCCATAAATAAAAGAAATAATTACCACATAGGTCTATAACTTTATAATGAATGTTCACCTAGGTTTTTGACTTTCATGAGTTCACTTGGGTCCCCGACTAAGTCCAACGTTGTTCACTTAAGTCCCTGACATTAACTACTACATTAACACCGTTAACAGAAATTCAATGTGACACGTTGGATAAAACATAGAGACTGATTTAAACTTTTAATAATAAACATAGGGAGTTATTTGAACTTTTGATACATAACACATGAATTGATTTGATCTTTTATTAATAAACATAGAGATTTATTTGAACTTTTGGTTCAAACACAGGATCAATTTGAATTTCAAATACCACATTTTTTTTTTTAAAAAAGACATTATTTTATGTGCCATGTTGGATTTATGTTAACGGTATTAAAAGAGTGGTTAACGTCAGGAACCTAACTGAACAACGTTAGACAAAATGAGGGACCTATGTGAACTTTTCTTATAAAGTTAAGAACCTACGTGGTGCTTTACTCGTAAACAAAATTCAAAACCGTAATGAAAACAAGTGCGACCTAGGGATGACAATGAGATGGGGCCAAGGCGGTTTTGCCCTCCCCATCCCCGCCCCCGCTTAGAGTGGGGTGGGGTCAGGTTCTGGGAAAAATAAAGCTGGGATGAAAAATTCAAACACAACCCCGTCGGAGATTAGGAAACCCACGGGAATTCATACTCACATTTTTTTTTTCTAAAATGTAATTCTTTAGTATATTTTTACACAAATTAAATACTTAAAATATTTTTAAAAAATTAAATTAATCATTTTAATTGATGTTATATATTAAAACTAATAGAAATATAATAAAATTCTAACCTTATTATTATTAATATTACTAATAATAATTGTATTATTCGTATATAAAACGGTATAAATATATATAATTATAATGGCGGGGCGGGTTGGGGGCGGGAGCAGAGCGGATAGTTAAAACCCCAAGTCCGTCAAAGATCCGGTCAAAGCGAAAATTCCTCATTAATGTGAAAACAGAGTCGATTAGGTATCTGCGAGTTTGATTTTTATTGTGATGTCTAGTGCGACCTTTCACTCTTATTTTCATCTTTATAATAATTTTTTTTCGAATTATATACCAAAATAGTCCTTGGCTTTGTATTTTATAAGTCATTTTGGTCTCTCGTATTTTATAAGTCATTTTAGACTCTAACTTTTACTATCATCGGTCATTCTTGCCCCTAACTTTCACTATCATCGATCATTTTAGTCGTTGAAAGTTTGAGACTAAAATGAATGTTCGTATAATTGAGGAACTAAAATGACCTGCAAAATACAAAGTCAAAGACTAAAATGACTTATCCGCACAAAGTCAGCAACTAAAGTGACTTATCTTACGAAATTAGCCACTGAAATGGTAGATCACTTTTTTTTTTTCTGTCGCGTTTTTTTTTTTTCGTTTTCATTTCTGAACAAGCTTGTGTCGAGTTTGAGAACGGAGCAACGCAGCGCCATCCTTTCTACGGCGGTGTCCATGGCGGTAGACGGGGTAAGCGGTGAACCGACTAAGCGTTGTTCTTCCTCAGGTAGTGTGGCTTGCCATTTTTCTTCCTTTTGGTTTTGCTACTTTCTCAATCTCTTACAGGTAGAAATCAATACTGGCAAATATGGTTTTTCGATCTTAATTTTTTGGATATGCCTCCTTAATATCTTCCATATTTTCTATTCTTCGCTCATTCCTTGCCGCGAAATCTGAAACCCTAACCAAGGTTCCCTAATTTTGGTCGATCGACAATCCATTCACAACTGGCATCGACGGTGGTGGACGAATAATTATTAGCAGCACTCTTTCTGTTCTTACCTTAGGTAATGGCTTCCCTTTTCTCTAGTCTTTTATTTTTGTTTTTCATTTTGTGGCACCGTCATCTCTGGCCGTAGACTTTTTGTGCATTAATTTGAGACTTTGAATTTTCCTTGTGGCTGATTTTATTAGCTAACAATTTTAGTTTACAATCACACATATGCTAGAAGGTACCATTCTAGGTTTCCTATATGAAGCCACTCTTTAGATTTTGCTAGACTAATCTGAATATGTGAAACTGTTCACCACCGTCTTGCTGTCTCTACTATTAAGATAGCAGAAAATGCAGAAACCAAAGGAAATTGAAATATATATTTAAAACACCAACAACTAACCATTAGCATTTTTTTTTTAATTTGAAATTTAGGACTTATGCTATGTTTGGATGTGAGGAGAGAGTACGGAGATGAAGAGATAATAAAGAAAATAGAGAAATTGTGAGTGTTGTTTGCTTTCTGAGAAAATATGTCACAATTATTTTATTACAAGTTCAACACGCCTGGATAGAGGGCACAGAGCTAGTAGACATTTTAGGCCAATGGCGACAGAATAGAGTGCAAGACTTCATAGTCATGTCAATTTCTTATAGGTTGATATCGGGGAATAGGAAACATGCAGTGAATTTGCCTCATTATCATTGAATTTGAATCAGGAATGATGGTAATAGGTTGATTCAGGATATTGAGTAGAGAGAATGGGGCAATATTTATAACTTATCCCAAGTATTCAAATAAAGTGTGCTGCTCAATCATTAGTGTTGATGGAGATCAGCTGACTGTAGTTATGCAGATCGAGAGATAAGAGAAAGGAAATCGAGTGAAACCAAAGGCGTTTGGAAGGTAATACGATGCAGTTTCATGCTACTGACTTTTATAAATTTTGGCTGTATGGTTTTCTCACAACGCGCAAAAAACCAGAAGTTCTCAAATCTGCATTCTGATATGGAGTTGATCATTTGGTCAAGCATTTCTCTCTAGCCAGTGCAATGTTATTAGACATATGCTGAAACTGTTGAAAACCACTTAAACAAGTTTTGGAAAAAAATAAAAATAAAAAAGAACACTGCAGCTAGGAGTGGTTGTGGAAATCCAAGCTAGTGACAAATGTGGGGTGAAAATGTTTATCCCTCAACGTTTATGATTTTTACAAGATACAAATTGATCAGTTGTATATCATTGAGTGTTTGTTATAGTACCATATGTTGATTTGTTACGAATTTGATTTACTACTTAATCTAAATACTGGCTGATTAAATGTTCTTACTTCTTACAAACTCTTTAAATTATCCAAAGAAAAGAAATGCTAATAAGATAAAGAGAGTGACTGACATTATCTATATTTCAGATTGAATACAAGAATAGTATTTTCGTATTTTTCCCATTTCCTTGTTCCTCCCCCTTTTTCTTTCTCATATCTTATCAATCTCTCTTCCACCCCTCCCCTTTTTTTTTGAACTTTGTTTCCATGTAATGATGGAAAATGGAACTTGAACTCAATATTCTAATGTATTTTCCTATTAATATTTGAAAGCCTATTTCAAAGTTCAAATGATTTCTTCTCCGTTAGCACTTCTTATGTTCCCCCGATTGAATATCCTTTCCTGTCCCACACAAAATTGTCTTCAACCTTGACTGTGACTTTACAAGAATTTTGTGCATTTCATTCTCGAGGATCATACAAATAAATCAAAGTGATCAAACCCATTTCCTCATGCTAACAAAAGATCAATTGAGAGTTACTAATTCATCATATTCTGGGAAGTTTCTTCAGGATAAACCTGTCCAAAGACCATGCCATATATTAGCCAACACAAAACTTCATCATCCAAAGACAAAACATAAAATAAATAGCGTGAGAAATGCTAGTAACAAACTCTTTCTAACACGTTCTTTGTTATTGGTTAAAATTCAAATTTGACCCACCAAATAAGATGTAGGAGCCACACCAAATAGTTGGATCAGGCCTACATCATTCAGTGAAAGACTTGAATATGTTTTTGGTTCTTATAGATTATGTGAGTTTTGATTTTGGTCTCTTTTTGTTGCTTATCTACCCTAACTTTTCTGGAATCCTGTCTTTAGTCCTTTGTTAGTGAAATCCATGGACCAAAACAAGAAAAAGCTAAAAAGTTAGGGACGTAAAAAGAAACATAAAAATTTGGGAAAAATAGAGACTAAAACACTTCAACAAAAGGACTAAAAAATGAAATATATAGATAAAAACCAACAAAAATATTTTCGAGACCAAAATCAAACTCGCATACTTTACTGGACTAAAAATGTATTTAAGTCTTAAATGAAACATACTTAAATTTTAAGTTTTAACCTATAACAAGAAGTGTGTCGAAAAGAGTATATTTATGTGTGTAACAAGTAGTCCTGCATGTGTATATATTGGATCAAGGTTTCAAATTAAGGTCAGTTCTATGAGATTACGTAACAGTATCATAATTTTAGTAGTCACTGAAACTGACTATGATTGCATAGCAATGGCCGCATCTGAGCCACATTTAGTCGCATTTAACAAGACGCGACTATGACCGCAACGCAACCAAATCTTAATTTGAAACCTTTTACTGGATTCTTACTGAAACCTACTAAGAGTTATGTCAATCCTTCATTCACCTAATATTGTTGCCTGTCTTCACTGAAGCTGTAGCTGAAGCTGTGGCTGAAGCTTCTACTATCATTTTGGCTTACAGTTCTAAGTTTCAATTCTCCCCTGTTAGTTGTCATCTCATCCAATATCTCAGCATCATAATAATCAACTGAGCTCCCATCACTGTCATTATCTCTTGGCTCCTTATCCTGATCAAACATTTTCAAATTAAATTAGTCAAAATCATTGATTTCAAAAGTACACTCACAAATATGAACAAACACAAAACATGATTCTTAATGTACCCTCATGTGTGGAGCAACATGTGGATCACCAGCAATTTCCTCATACTCAGCAGCATCTAATTCCTGAAGATTGTTAGGCTTGAATAGCTTTGGAAGCAAATGCTCTCTTAAGGTTATGAGAAGGAAGAAAGGTAGTGGAAACAATATTCCACCTATAGGAATCCATGTCACTCCATAACAGATCAAGAAATATATAAGCTGTAAGACTGTAAACCCAGCTATGGCCTTGAATGGTACTGACTCCACAAATGAGGCATGAGAACCTTCCAATATTCTGCCCAAAAAATCGAAGACATTAGAACAATGATGAAACTAAACATGTGATTAGCATCTTACAGTATAGAGTATGCAGCTCTTGTGAAAATGTTGAGGATAAAATATGTTTAGTCCCTCAAAGTATGATGATTTTTTTTTTTTTTTTCATTTAATTCCTCATTCTTAGAAACTCTGGATTTAGTCCATGTGAAAGTTTAAGTCTTCCCATTTAGTCTCTAAACTGACCGAAATGAGGACTAAATAGAAACGTTTAAACTTACACGAGAGACTAAATGGAATGTTTAAACTTTTGCAGTCCTCTAGAGTTTTTAAAAATGAGAGACTATTTGAAAAATTGTGATATTTTGAGGGACAAGAGATTTAGCCAATTGGTAACACATTTTGTGCTCTTGCTTGATTATTAGTTCTGCTAATATGATAAGGAAATAAACATCATTTTGATCTTTCAAAGATGCAAGTGTCATCAGCTTAATACTTGAAAGATTTTTGAAACATAAGACCAATTTAGTGGCATTTCAATCTTTTATTGACTAAAATGGTAACAAAGAATATCATTTTGTTTCTCTAAAGATGTTTGTGTCACCATTTTAGTCTTCAGAAGATTGAAACGTCACTAAATTGATCATTCATTATCCCCTTTTGTTAACGGGAGAGTCAATTTAGTGACGTTTTCCACCTTGTGAGGATTAAAATGATGATAAAAGTCTTTCAAGGAGTAAATTCGTGATGCGGACATCTTTGGAGAACCAAAATGACATTTTTCTCTAAGAAAAGAAACACTTCCATCACCAAGAAAACAGAGTTCTGAAAGCCAGGAAGAGATGCATCAATTCAAAACCATTATGTGTTGATTAAAACCTTTTCCATAGGGATATATACACTTACTTGTAGTGCCTGCTTGGGGGTATGAAGAGAAGCAGAATCCTTTCCCAGAACTGATTCCCTGGGAGACTATCAATTGCCATGTAAGCAAAATATCCCCAAAGAACTGAAGTAGGAATCCTTTTGATGACAGAGACAGCTAAAACTGAAAGGCCAACAAGTAGAGATTGCAACAGGTTACTCATTCTTTGTTCATTAACCCTAACAGGTAGATAGGCATCTATGTGTTTGTCAGGATCAAAATTCTCCTTTGCACCATCTTTTTCATTGGTTTTCATCACAGCCTCCTTCAAATTCTCCAACTCTTTGTCCTGGAATAAATTAATAATGCTTATCAAATTACTCTTGGATTTGTACACATACACACAAAATTAAGGGTTCGTTTGTTTAAATTATAAAGAAGTGATTACTTTTTTTAGTGATTAAAATGAAAATCAGACACTATTTATGTTTTGTTACAACAATAATACTATAAGTACATATTTAACAATTTCGTGATAATAAGCATGGTTTATTAAAAAATCATGATAATTTGAGAGAACAAAAACATTTTTAGTATTTTTTAAAAGCATATAGAGATGTTCTAGAATCTTTTATAAGAAACTCTTTCAACAAAATAAGTGATTATAAATAAGTGATTATTTTGTGAAATAAGTAGAAGCAAGTGAGATATCTACCAAGTGAGCAATACTTACAGTAGGTGCTGTATTCAATTCTATGAACACATCTTGCATCTTTCCAAATAGTTCAGAGTTGGTCCTTTGTTGCTTAATACATTCCTTGGCACTTTTCACAACCTTCTTTCTAATCAACTGAAAATTGATTAAAAAAAAAAATGAGTAAACTCTCAAATTAGTCCTGAGATTGTAAGCGTCATGCAGATTAGTAGTCCCTGAGATTATGAAAATCTCAAGTTAGTCCCTGATTTTGCAAAAATGACATGTATTGTAGTGCTTTTACCTATTAAACGACTTTAAAAAACTAAGTAGAAAATGACTAAAATGAATGATTTTTTTGCAAAGTCAGGACTAATTTGAAGTTTTCATAATATCTGGGACTAATGTGCATGACCCTTGTAATTTTAGGGACCAATTTTGAAATTTTAAAAAAAATATGTGAATAATTTGGGTTAATATATTATGATTAAGAGTCTTATTGCAAATTGATGATGCTTACCTGCCTCCTAAGAGTTGCCAAACTCTTTGTATGCATAGGGGACTGAGGAAGGACTCCATTTGATGGAGGAAGGCCAAGAATACCACAAATCAGAGTCTAGAGACCAAAATGATATTATATCTCAGTTAAATTTCTAATATGGAATGAAATTTAATTACATATAAACTCATGAAGTATGAAGCTCTGGAAACTGGATTGAAATCTTCTGTTACCTTTATGTGTTATGTTTATGTTTCATCAATTAGGTTTGGCTATATTATTCTGAAGTGAAATTCAAATAGAGATTTAAATTATAATACTTTAATGTCGTGAACAAATATGATTAGTGAAACGTAAATATGATATATGTAAGTGTGACATGAGATTTTACTCCCTATCACCCTATGATGCATGTTTTTTAGAATTTAGATAAAATAATATACCATTATTCCAAGCAGGAAAATGTCATAGTGGTAGGCAGATGGTTTTTGAAGGTTAAATTCTTTCTGTTGAGCCATCTTGGAAGCTACACTGTGATCAAAAAAATATAAACCTGCTACCATTATTGCTGGAATAATTGCCCCAAAGATGTAAACCAAGGGTACCTTCATCATATCCTGCAGTTCACATTCAATTCTGTTAGATGATTCTTAGGACTTACATAACATGAAATTGATTTTGGTTAAAATTAAATTTAAAGTAGAGCTTGACTTTTTTTACTTTTTCTCCTCGAAAACAAGTTCAGGGTAAAATATAGTATAAATTTTTCATTCAAATGCAAAAGCTAACACTAGGTTGCTTTCTGCAAAATTGAGTTTGGAATTGACGTCACGGTCGAAATTTTTTTTGACAATGCACTCGGCACAATCTCTTACAATTTGGGTTTGGATCTAACTCAATTCCAAAAGCTAGCTTGTAGGATGAGGATTGTCACATCTTTATAAACTCAACAATAATCATATCACTAGTCGATGTGAGACTTTTAACACGTCTCTTCACACCCAGAACTACATAGCTAGAACGTAGACAAACACGGGTGACCCACCAATACGGACTAACAAAAACCCAACAACACACATGGGCCCAACAAACAGATCTAGGATATGCTCGGATACCATCTTACAATTTGGGTATGGGCATAACTCAATTCCAAAAGCTAGCTTGTAGCATGAAAATTGTCACACCCTTATAAACTCAACAATGACCATATCACTAGTCGATGTGGGATTTCTAACACAACCAAAACTGTTTTAGATGCAAAATCTAATTTGAGAACATTTACCGTGAAATCAAGCATACACTAATTTTGTGTCATGAAAAAATTATACTACTTTTATGGCAATACCTTTACTACAGTCCAATGATAGAGAGAAGCAGGTTCCCAGGGAAGAGGGCAAAATAGTCTTCTAGGAACAGCAGATGGAACTTTGGCTGGTACAGTATAAGATAGTGCAGTCCAAATCACCACCATCATTGGAACCCCATAATCAGCAATCAAACTTCGTAGCCACCCTATTCCATATCTCCATGACTCGTTAATCAATTAAAGCTTCTAGATCCACGAGTTCGTCTCAAAATGACATTAATTGAATAATAAATATGTTATTTTCGTAACGATATTAATCAAATTTGCAATTATGGGGTCATTTTACTATATATATCACTTGTAACAAAAATCTTTCAAAGTCTATTATCCAAACAAAAGGTGATTGATTCATTATTTACCTGTTCCATATCTCCATGACCTTGCTCTTCTGCTTTTAAGGGCAGTGAAAAGCACTCCAAAAGAGAAAATAATTGCAAGCAATCCATTTGTATATCTCCAATGGAATTCAAATTCCTCTAACGTTGGATCCTCTGCCTTGGGTATGCGGAACTCGCTTATTAGTCCCTATGGATATTCAAAAATTAAATTAAATAATAATTATTCTTCTTACATTAAAAATTCACATTTTATATTTGCTACATATATATATACCTTTATTGCCTGTTGAACAAAAAGAACAGTAATTAACATGCCAAATAATTCCTCTGCAATTCTCGTGAACCTAGTTATAACTGTGCATGCGTTAAAAATTGAGAGCATTATTAGCATGAACGCTGTCCAGACACAAACCCTGCACCACATATGAACACATACAGCAATTAGATATATATGTATATGTATTATTTGAATATCATCTAAAATTTTAATCAAATCTTGATAATTTCTAAAGAATTATAAAAGAAATCCTTGAATATAAAGTAATTTTTCTTAAATTACAAGTATTAAAAGTAGGGTAAAATATGTTTATAATTCTTATAAAATGAAGTATTTTTGTTTTTAATCCCTAAAATATATTTTTTATATTTTGGTCCCTATAAAATAAAAAAATATTACTTTTAGTCCCTATTATTTAGAAATTTTTGTTAACCGCTCTCTAGGATGACGAAGTGCCATGTGTCAACGTCAGATTAGATATAAACAATTTTTATTTAATATTAATATTAATTATTTTATTAATAATAAAAAAGAATAATAATAAGAAAAAACAAAACAAAGATTGTCTTCTCACATTTCCTTCCTAATCTCTATAATTTGACCTTCTAAACGAAATTTTTTTATTATTAATAAAGTAATTAAAAATTAATATTAATATTAAATACAAATCTATTTAGATCTTATATAGTGTTGACACGTGACACCCTGTCATCCTAGTCAGCACTTAACGGAAATTTCCTAATGGTAAGAATTAAAAGCAACAAATTTTCATTTTAAAAGGACCAAAATACAAAAAAATAATTTTATAGGGACTAAAAGTAAAAATTTCTTATTTTCTAGAGATTAAAAATATATTTTACCCTAAAAAGTATTAAAAACATATAAATATAATGAATGATAAATGGCATACATACCAAGCAGCCCAAGGCAAGAAAAGCTTGGCACCAAGTTCTGGCCTTGATGAACAAAAAGTATAGAGAATAGTGTACATTATAACAGTGGGTTCAGCAACTCCTACAATCAACAAAGGTTGGCCACCAAATATTGAGTGGATAATTCCACAAATTGCTGTTGATGCCAATGTTTCCACTGTGCTCAAGCTTCCATCTAATAAGAAAACAAACATCACATGACATGAATGCACCCTTATACAACAACAATTATAATATATAATATATGTATCTACTAAAATTCAAGTCAGATACTATTCAATTTGGTCCCCAAACTTACAAACCGCCTTCATAAATTAAAGAAGTTTTCAAATTAGTCCCTGAATTTATAATTTCGCACGCATATTAGCCCTTGAATATATATACATATAATTTAGTCTTAGTCGTTAAACTTTAAAATGTAGGTTTTTAATCTCTAAACTTTTAAAAAGTTCATTTTTAGTTTTCCCGTACATCTTTTAATGACGTGACAAATTGAGGGACCTTCGTCAGGTCCATGTGTCAGGAATAAAATCCAACGATTTAAGATTTAGGGACTTAAAATAAATTATCGCAAAAGTTCAAGAACCAAAAATATATTTAACCCTAATATATATACCAAACTTCGAGTCAATACTTACACATTGTCTTCATCTTGGCCTTAAACTAAAGAAGTTTTCAAGTTAGTCCTTGAATTTACAATTTATCAGGCATATTTATTTATGCTTTGTTCAATTTGGGATGTTATGCGTGGAATTGCAAGTTTAAGGACTAATAATATTGAAATTCCTTAGTTTGGCGACTACTACTATAACAGTATGCAAGTTGGGGGCCTAAATTGGTTTTTCACTCTCAAATTCTTCAAAGCAACTATGGCTCTATATTGCTACCTTGAAACTAAGATTTGAATTTTACCTGTATCTCTTGTGAGTTGCTCCCCAAAAGCAATAACAGGAAGAGCAGAGGCAAAAAATATGTAGAAAGTTGGAGCCAATATCCTAAATTACTCAAATAACAAAAAATTAGAAATAATAAGCACAAATATGGAATTTAATTATTAGTACCTAATTTATTAAGAGGACAATTAAATATTTAATACCTTACTCCAGAACAAATTGCACAACCCCAATCTTGTTTATAACATTTAGCTCTTCCCTTGACATCTTCAATTATTCCTTTAAATGGTCCCATAGCTGATGAAAGAGATTAGACAAATTAAATCAACTCATAAATCTAAAAAAATTGATAATTAAACATCTGAAATGAGTGTGATGCCTTGACATGGATTTTTTTTTTTTGGGTGATTCAAAAGAGCATCATCAACATATTTATAAAAATAAATAAGGCACATCAAAGTGCATCACACCAATAAAAAGTTACAAATGCTGTGAATTACAACATTAGAAAAAAAATATACAAAATCTAAAAAATAAATGGAAATTTTGGAAATTCTTTTCTCCATTCTAAAGCACTATGAAATGAAATAAAGCACTTGCTTGAACCGGAGCAAGTCTTGCATAACCACATTATTTATAGGCAAAACAACCAATGGCCTAAGAAACCATACATCCATATGCAGCTTGAATGAGTAGAAAAAAATAATAGAAAATTGTAATAAATAAATCAATAACAGCATCATTGTTGACTCGTTAAATTAAATTAATCCCCATTTTTTAATAAGACATTTTTGCAATTTTCCATTAATTAGAAGAACAGAGCATGGGGAGAAAGAATATTGAAAACATTTTAACGATTCATCAACACATGAAAAAGATGTCCCTCGATCACGGCAAAGAAACTAATTAAACCAATCCCATATATAAAAACACAAATACACAACAAAGAGAATATAACGAAAATAAAATAACGAAGATAGAAAATATAAAAATAAGGAAAAAAATAAGAAGAAGAAGAAACAGACGTGAGTGCGGGTCCAGTTGGACCCTCAGCGGGAGAGGAACAAGGAAATGGGTGAACTAAGAAGTAGTCAGGTGGTCGTCGATGTCAGGGGGTTTGAGACAATAACGAGAGAGGAACGGCGCCAGAGAAGCTAGATTAAGGAAGCCGGGGAGAGATTAGGGGTGGCTCTCAATTGCTTTCCTCCTCCTTCAAGAATAAAAACAATTAAGATTTTCTCTCTCTAAAGGGAAAGAGGGTGAAGAGAGAGAGAGAAAGAGAAAGGGCACACACACCATGCAAGGAGGGACAAAGGGGAGGGCAATGGCATGCATGCATGCAAATGCAAGAGATGCAAAAATTAGAAAGGTTAATTTAAAGAATAAAGCAAAATAATGGGCGAGTTTCTTGGGGGTCCCACAGGACAGATCCACTTGTAACTTCCTAGTATTTTGGACAAGTTAATAATGAATCATCATTATCATGTTGTTTTCATTTTCTTTTTGTTTTTGTTGGCCTCCTCATCTTAACTACCTTGCCAAGATGCCAATAATGGTTTTTTGGAAGGATTATTAGTCTCCCATGTTGCATTCACCCTCACTCAAGCTTCACCTTCTTACTTGTTCCAAAAAAATAAATAAATAAAAGCTTCATCTTACATATTTTCTTTCTCTTTCATTTTATATATATAAAAAAAAATCCATCGCTCATTTTTTTTAAAAGGAGTTGAAAATAAGTTGGAATTCGATCTTCTTCTAGTATGAATGAAGTGATATTATTTCGTAATCACTCGATAATTATTTTGTGTAAGTTCAAGGAGGGGATTAGCTAGCCAAGGCTTCGGGCAACGAGGGAAAGAGAAAAAAAAAGGTTAAATTAATTATTTGGTCTCTATACATGTCTCTCATTTTTTTTTTGGTCCTTATACATTTTTTAAGTCCATACACTTGTCATTGATTACATATATATGTTTTAGTCCTTACTATTATATTCCCATTAGTACTTGTAGTTAAATATACTAAAAATATTTAATCTGATTAATTGAATAAAATAGGTACAAGGCTATCGATCAGATTTATACACTTGAAATCCTAGTCTAAAAAGGAAAACATAATCAATCCTAATAATTACAATAATTACTAGAAATGAAGAAAGAATCAATACATATTTATATACAATCTGATAGAATTAGGGAAGAATCATAAACTAATGACAATATATTCAACATCCCCCTCAAGCTAGGGCGTATATATCACGTACGTCCAACTTGTCACATAAATATGCTATTCGAGGACCACATAAGAATTTAATCAACATATCTATTAACTATTCCTTAAAATGTACAAAAGTAATCTTGATAATACTAGAAGGGATCTTTTCTCGAATGGAATTGCAATCAACTTCTATATGCTTAGTTCTCTCAAGAAAGATTGGGTAACTAACAGCTTGATATAGAGCAAAATGATTATCACACAGTAGCTTCATAGGGCCTAATTCACAAAACTTTAACTCTTCTAACAAGTGTGTCAACCATAGGAGTTCACAAGTAGTGTGAGCCATCGCACGATACTCCGCTTTAGTGGAAGATCTAGACACAACAAACAATATTTTTCTTTTCCATGAAATTAAGTGGCCGCCAATGAGCACATAGTACCCCAAGGTAAACCTTCTCTTAATAACTTCTTCACTGACATCTTTTGCCCAATTAGCATTTGAATATCCAACAATTTTAGTGTGACCCCTTTCCATATAGAGGAAATATTTACCAGGTGATCCTTTGAGATATCTCAGAATGCGAACAACTGCTTGCCCATGCGTCCATGACTTTCACATTGATAATGAAGAAATTAGCTCACAACACGAAATGAAATATCTGGTTTGGTTACGGTCAAATAATTTAGTTTTCCCACTAATCCTCGATATTTTCCTAATAAGACTCCCACTCATTAGGTAGCAACTTCATATTTGAATCCACTAGAGGAATAACTGGTTTGCAATCAAGAATCTTGGTCTCTTCCAAAATATCAAGAGCATACTTCCTCTCAGAAATGACAATACTAGACTGAGATTGTGTCACTTCAATCCCAAGAAAATACCTTAGTTGACCCACATCCTTGGTTTCAAAATTCTTGAACAGGTGTTGCTTTATAACTCCTTGATACCTTCATGATCATAACTTGTAATAACAATATCATCCACATATACGACAAGATAAATACGTTTATTTTGTCATGAGCATTTAAAGAACACAAAATGATCTTTCTGGCAGCGAGTCATGCCAAACTGTTGGATAACTTTACTAAATTTTTCAAACCAAACTCGAGGAGATTGCTTTAAATCATATAAAGACTTTCGTAACTTGTAAACAAGTCCTTTCTCCCCCTGAGCAATAAACTCAGGTGGTTGCTCCATATAAGGAAGACACAATAAATGAAGTATTTCCTGGATCAAAACACAAGTTATGTCAATTTCATATAACAAAAAATGTGCAGGCAAGATGTAAGTTACTCATACACAAGAAAGATTGTTGGGAGAATATGATGAATGTATGGGAGTCCATTGTGTCTTCTCCCACTAAGGAACAACATAACACACGGGTGACTGAGTTCCAAATAGCGTGTCATGAATTTAAGCAATTATTTGATTATGTGATGAATACTTGGTTGACTCCTTACAAGGATCACTTCATTCATGCTTGGATAAACCAACATATGCATCTAAGAAACACGAAAACTTATTTAAATTAAGTACTTTATCTCACTTGACAAAAAATAAAGCAAGCAAATAAACAAAAGGTGGGGATGGAGATTGGGCTTAAGCCATTACAAGGAAAATAAATAAAAAATAAAAAATAAAATAATAGAGAAACAGAAATGGGTTGCAACCTGCAAAACACACCAAACCAACCGCAAAAAAAAGGTCAGGGTTGCATCCTAGTAAAAGAAAACAGAAAAAAGGGTCTGTGTTATAGCCCAAAACAAATATAAAGTAAAAAAAAAAAAAACTCAAAAGATAGGGCTCGAAAAAAAAGGCTAAAATTCTTTTAGTGAATTTCCACTTTAGTCCTTTATCTTTTATTTTTATCAATTTAGTCTGTTATCTACACCATATTGGTCCTTTTGTACTAACATCATTGATAGCTTTAGTGGAAATGCTACAATAACGTTGAAGAAGACGTAGATAAAAGTACTCAATAATGTGAATGCAGTAGGACCAATATAGTGTGAATTTGCTAAAAGATAAAGGATCAAAATTGTATTTTAATCAAAAAATAAAAAATAAATATCCTAGCTCAAACAACAAAAACAGCTTCTCCTTTCTTCTTCCCAGCGGCACCAAGGAGGGAAGCAGGAACCAATTTGATGGCAGCAAAGATGGGATGGCGACGGTGACGTACGATGGCTGGTGCTTGCTGCAATGATCGATTGAACATGTGTTGCTTTTCTACAATGAGGGACAAACAAACGATTGAACAGTGGAGCTACTCTACAACGGTCACGGTGCGGGTGATTTGGCTTGATTCTAATGATTGAGAATGGAAAAAAAAAAAAAGCTGGCTTTGGTTGGGCAATTGACAGAGAAGATTAAAACAAAAAGAAAGGTGAAATACAAAGTGTGAGGCTTGTAAATATGAGATTATTTTGGATAAGAAATTGAAGGAAGGATTAGAGGGATGAGTGTGTGTTCAATATTGTGTGACGTGAAAAAAGGGACTAGATCAGTGGGAGGGCGTGAGAATGAGGATGAGGAATACTTAAAATGGCAGGGTGTGTGGCTGTATGTTGGTGGTGTGTGTGTGTGTGTTGTGAGAGAAAAAGAGTGAAGGATATCAAAGGGAGAGAAACAAGAGGTGGTGGCTAGGAGATGAGGGTGTGTCGTCATCTCTTAGGATTGTATGAAAAATGGGTTTATATAGAGGGTGGGAATATGAGAAAATTGTGAGAAAATAAAAATGAAAAAGAAAAAATAAAATGGTTGAGTGAAAGAAAAGATACGAATGAGTGAGGTGGCAAATGTGTGTCATTTTTTATGAGCTAGAAAGGGAAAATGACAAAATGTAAATATTTTAAAAAGTGAAACCATTTTTTTGGATTTTTCCTTGTTTTTGTAATTTTCCTAAAAAACTTACCATTTTTGTGTTTTTTCTATTTTTTTTCTTATTTGTTGGTATTTTATACTTTTTCACAAAAAGTCCATACAAAATATAGTATTCACAATAGCAAAAAGCATTTATCAATTCTAAGCATATGATATTATGAAAGTTTTGAGATTGAGATATTTATTGAATTTCATATTTTGATGCTCTTTATTTGACATCATCCTTTGTGCTTAAACTTTCTTCTTTAGAACTTTTCATTCATTTGTAGCATACAAACAAACTAGGACACAAGTAGAATTCACAAGAAAATACAACTTTCTTTGTACGCTACAAACAGGGACGGATTCAAGGGGGGAAGGAGGGGCCAGGCCCCCCCTCCTCCGTAATATTATACTACTAGTATGTATAAGATGCAAATATTTTCAATAGACTGTGTGTAGCTTAGTGGCACTTCTCGAGTTTGAAACTGCATTGTGCAGTTTCACTTCTTTTTTTAATTTTTTTTCCATTGTTTCACTTTCTATGCCATTTCCTTTACAATATTTTTTTTTCTTTTCTTATGTTATTTTCCCTTTTTTTTATGTTTATATTTTTATTTAGTGTTACATCAAAATAATATATTTGCATTATTTTGATACATAATATTTTGAATAAAAAACATATATAGTATTTTTTTAAAGAAAAAGTTACATATATAGTATGATATTATATATTTACTAAATAAAATTAGAAAGTTTTATTTTAAGAAGATGATATTTAGATTCCATCATAATTTATTATTAAATAATATTAAAATTATTTTTAAAAAGCTCTCTATGCTAACAATAATAAATTCTTTCTATGTTTAATATTTTGTTTCTTTTTTTTTTCTTGTTTTTAATTATTTCTTAATTTTTAATCATGACTTTTATATTTACACAAGTACTTATTGGTTAGTAAGAGTTTAATTTTATTAAGTATAACATTTGAATTTTGTATGTAATTATTTGTTTAAACTATCAAAAGTATATATTTTTTCCCTTTTTTTTTGTTTTATATTAATCATTTTATATGTTAGATTTTTAATTTTTCACTTCCCGCCCCCCCTCTCAAGTCGTTCTTGAATCCGTCCCTGGCTACAAATGAATGAGAATGACCAAAGAAGTATATTTACACTTGAATATTAAATTAATATAGGCAACGTTCAAGGTTATTAGTGAAAAAGAGTTTGTCAATCATCAACAAAACATGAGTAGCCACTTTTGGTGCAAACAATGACCATGTTTTAAGTCATGTTGTTTCAAACAAAATTCTTATTTATCTATCATGCTACAAGGATAGGCACTTAGAGACCCATTCCTATTATGTAAAAACCTAGCACTACTACAAAGTTACAAAATAGCTGCACAAAATTAGCGTGGGCCACGACTCCGTCACAATTTGCGACGGCCAGACCATCGCTACAGCGTCGTAACAGGGAGACTGATTGAATAGTAGCAATTTGCGACGGCCAGACCGTCGCTACAGTGTCGCTAAAATTTGCGGCAGCTAAAGCCGTCGCTAACGTAAGGAAGAAGAAAAAAAAAAGTAGTTAGCGGCGTCCAAACCGCCGCTACCGTGGAGAAAGAAAAAAAAATGAATTTGCGGCGGCTTTGCCACCGCTAAAATTTTAAAAAAAAAACCGGGTAATTAGCGGCGGCTAGGCCATATTGAGGTGGATGACATTATACAAGAAACACAACCAGATGAATCACCCTATCAGGCAGATGAGCCAATTCTTCCTAGTGTAGAGATTGAACCATTACGTGGGTTGGTTGATGAAAATGTTAGAGAATTTGATCGAGTGGTGGATTCTATACCGGAACCTGTCGGTGATAATCGCCTCTCATTTGAAGACGAGGTCGATATTGAATTTCAAGAAAATGTTGAGGATGACAATTTGGTCGATAATGAGGACATCGAAAATGATGATGATGATGATGACAATGACACCTGGGGTGACATTAATGAATAGGTTACTTGTTTTCTTTAGTTTTCTTTTGTGTAACATGTTTTTCTTGTTTAATGAATAGTTTTCTTTTTGTATAACATGTTATTCACACAAAGGTTTATGGACAGATGTCTTCACAGGACCGAGGGAAGGGCAAGGCTAGGTGTGTGGATGATGGTGCTAGTAGTGGTAGAGGGAGATCGAGAGTTATACGTCCTGGACACCTCTCTCTAGATGTTGATCGCCAGAGACGATCTAGTACGACTGTTGAGCAGTCCCATAGGGGTATACCACGGCTAGAGTATCCACCAATCCCGATAGTCACACAGCCAGAGATCACCATGATTCCGACGCCACAGTTTCACCCACTTCTAGGGGGCATGAGATTCACCCGAGTCATATGCTTAGTCATAGCGGTGCTGAGTCTATCCACAGTGCACATTATGGCGATGACGTAGCTGCTGAGGATGCCGATCAGGAGGACCCTGAGCAGGAGGAGGACTTGGAGCAGCAGGATGACTCTCTTCCATCCCTACGGCAGCATGTGCATGTTGTCCCTCGTTCTGAGTGGAAAATGGATGAAACAGGAAAGTACATCATCGAGGTCAGCGATAAAGGGTATGTAATACAAACTCTTACTTTCATATGCAATTGTTGATGAAATTATTTAATATCTTATACTTTTATTTTGTTGATACTCTATATAGATGGTATCCAACACAGCCTGGACTTGATTCACTCATGGGAGCCATGGTCTACTTGGGGACATATTCCTCAGGAGGTCCGGGATCAATGGTGGAAAAATTTTCATGTAATTAATTAATTGCTTATTGACATGCATTTTTTATGCTTGTTTATGACATATCTGTTTTCACACTAATGAAATGGCTATTTTTTATAGGATTATTGCACTTGGGATCCGCATGATACTGTCAGTATGCGACAAAATTTTGAGCATAAAGGTTTGAGACGCCTTGGGGATCTGATGAACAAGGCTAGGAAGAGATATGCAAAGGATGGTACGGCGCCACGCTGGTGTGGGGATTCAGCATGGGAACTTATGCTGAAGTATTGGGATTCAGATGAATATAAGAAGATACAAGCTCAAGCGAAGAAGAATCGGGCGTCAGAAAAAGGTGGTGTATTGCACACCTCTGGTCGAGTTCCTCACTCTGAGGTCATTAGGAATATGGTATGTATTTATCTTTGAGACAAATTCGGCTTAATTATATGTTTACACAATTATGTATTTCTTTATAAATATTTTATTATTGTTTACAGTCTAAAAAGGAGGACCGCTTAGTGATGCCTGACGAATTATTTGTTGCCACTCATCGTAAGAAGGATAGAGGATGGGTTGATAAACGCTCCGAGGATACCTATGTAAGAGCGATAACATAAGTCGGTAATTTATGTTTGTCAAATTTTATTTTTATCTCATATGCCTAATTTATTTTATTTTTCAGAATGCATTTGATAGTAGGATGAAGAAGGCGGCATCACAAGTTGACGATCTGACTCTTGATGGCTCACAACAGGCAGATAGAGACTTTATGCTCTCGGCTTAGGCCGAAACTGTTGGAGGAAAGAATCGTGCCCGTCTTTATGGCGTTGGAGATATGGCATCTCATTTTTCACGTAGGGGAGGATCCAACTTCTACTCTTCCAAAACTTGTAAGGCGACTTCTGGCGGAGTGTTTGCGACTTCAGGAGAAGATAGATCAGTTACAACGTGTTCATGAAGAGGAGTTACGTAAAGTCCGTGAGGACTTGATGCTAGAGATGCAGCGAAACATGGACATGATGATGCAGCGTATGCAAGCCATGGAGTCTCGTTCTGTGTTACATAACGAAGAACCATCCAAACCACGTCATCCTCATCCAGATTGTGATGATGAGAATGATGAACAGGATGTCATCGATCGTCCTACAGTCCAGGCTTCCCGCCGCCGTCGATCTTAGTTGATGTTATTATCTTGTCGATGTCTGAACACTTTATTTTATACTTCTGCTATATGTTTTTTATTTTATTTACTTTCATGCTATTAACGTTGTTATGTATTAATACTTTATTTTGTTGAAACATTTTATTTGTTGTTGGATTTGTTTAAATATGAATTTACATATCTTTGTTGTTTTTTATGGATTTTTTATAGTTTTATTATTAATCTGTTAAATATCCAGGTTTTTTTTGTGAAAATTATATTAAAAATAAAAATTTAAAAATCCAGTAAAATTTGCGGGGGCTATGGCCCTCGCTAATATGTGCTGCCTTTTGCGGGGGCTCTAGCCCTCGCTAATTTAGCGGGGCTCTAGCCCTCGCTAATTTAGCGGGGCTCCGGCCCTTGCTAAATTAGCGGGGTCTATGGCCTTCGCTAAATTAGCGGGGGTTCTGGCCCTCGCTAATATACGCGGGTTTTTTTGGCGCGAAGCAGTTTGCAGGGGCTTTGGCCCTCGCTAAATTAGCGGGGGCTTTGGCCCTCGCTAAATTAGCGGGGGCAGTTCCATCAGGTTTCTAGTTCCATTTTGCTGCGGTTTTAGCGAAGGCTTCGCCCCCGCTAATTAGCGAAGGCTTGCTGGCCGCCGCTAATTTTTAGCATCGCGGTGTTTAGCGATGGCCCGATAGCCGTCGCATGGCCGCCGCTAATTGTTAATTAGCGAGGGCTTTTGCCTCGTTAGCGAAGGCTTTGGCCCCCGCTAAAATCTGTTTTTCTTGTAGTGTAGGATAAATGAGGATGTTAACAATTTTCTAAAGATCCAAAAATAAGTCGCATTTAAAGAATAGTATGAGATAGAAATTAATATCACCAATATGTAATTCTTCAATATATGAGTGACTCCAACTTCCTTATTCTTAACTTTCTAGGAACTTAAGAATTTAGTTTGAAATTCAATATCATGCCCTCACTTTGAATTCATATTCAGCTTGAATCCTTTGAAGATGTGATAACCCCAAGTTAAATATATAAGTGTTCTGGTTTACATTCTTACTTGAGGTAATTGTCACCCTACAAAACAATTCAAAGTACTTTGATATCTTATAAGTTTGGATTTCTCATAGTTAGTTATTGATTATTATTTTTTTTTTATATATAGGCTGAAGTACGTCTACAGGGGTTCGACCGAGGACCTGCTACTCAAAGCAGTAGTTCTCAACCATCCGACCAACATGTTGGATGCTATTGATTATTAATTTATCATGTTTCAATAAAGGCCAATGTCATAATAAGCAGATTAAGCATAACAAATTAATGAATCAAATAACATTAAGCACAAAACCTATTATATTCTACCATTCAAGAAATTTAAATTATAGCAAGGATACTAATGAGCAAAGTTTCCAAATTATCAATGTATATGTAATCATGTGTCAAAAACAATTTTAGAATTTCATCACACACGCATGATTTGGTCTCATTACCTAGGGCCTACAAGAAAAATATCTCAAATTCATTGTATTTATATATGAATCACAAGAGGTAAAAATATTTGATACCTTAGCATCGGTAAGCAAAGGAACATTTCTTCTCACTCATTGTTTTTCTTTTTAAGATTTTGAACTTTAGTAGTTTTCATTATGTAATTTAGAAGCTTTGGTTTAAGTCTCTTCCTTTCTATGACTTAAACATTTTCCATTAATCATTGGAAGCATTTCCCTTGATAATCTCCCCCTTGCTAGACCAATTTGTCCTTCTTTTTGAGAAATTTTCTACATGAAAGAGTTACTAGAAGGATATTTTTTTACCCACTTCATTTTGGGTCCATGAGTGTTAGTTGTAGAGGCTTTAAGAGCTATTGGAAATCATACCAATTTATTTCTCATAGAATTTATTCCATATTTACACAAGTGAAATATATGCTCTAAACATCCACAACAATTGCAAACAATAGATTTAGAAGACGATTTTATCTTTTATAAATTATTGCTCAAAATCTCAGCTCTATCAATATCCAAAATCTTTATTTGCTTTATATGCAAATACTCATCATTTTCCTTTTTCCTTTTCAAGTATGTAATTTGAGCGAGCATAATCATTTGATTTAGAGAGTTGAATATGAACTTCCATAAAGAGAGATTCAAGATCAATCCATATTTTATAAATAAATGAGGTTTAACATTTCAAGCATATTTCATAAATTGATGAGGTTTAACATTTCGAGCACATTTCCTCTTCATGAAAATTTCATGCTAGTTTTCCAAAAGAAAAAAAAAAGTGTACCATCAAAGAATGACAGTTTATCATATTCAAGAGTAGTTGAGCTTTTACCAGAGCACGAAGCTGTAATACCAGTTGTTAGTCATGGCAGTCATCTCCCAAGAGAGGGGTGAATTGGACGATTATAACTTTTAACACAATCTAAAGAAAGTAAACAATTTCATGCAATCAAATATGTTATATGCAGCAGAATGAATACATAAAGGGTTCAATTTGCCAAGCCACTAAAATATAATGAGATTATAAGGAATTAAAGTATGAAGCAAAATGAACAATAAAAAATGTTGACCAACAAATATTAAAATTGATATAGTAAGAAAGAGAAAATTAAACACAAAGATTTATACTAGCTCGGCAACTAAATCACCTTGTGACCTATGCCCAGCTCTTCAACACACTCAAAAAGATCTTTATATTAATTCTTTAAATTATTACAAAACTAGGAGTACTTCTCACACTCTTGGATGTCTCACCAAAGTGTTTGAGCCTCAACTACACTAAGGGATACATCACCCTTCCATTCACAAGAGGGATGTCTCACCCTCACTCAAAGTCTAGATAAGTTTAAGTCTAGATAAGTTTTAGATAGGAAATATGAAAACTCTCTACAAGAGTTCAACAATTTATAAGCTGAAGCACTGGAGCTAATGAAATTCTCACAAGATAGAGCAACTCATTTCAAGCCTTACAAAGAAATAATATGATCATGGTGTGAAACAAGAGAGAAGAAGTAATGGTTGATTGATTAGAAGTACCAAAACACCTTTTATTTATAGCCTTTCATCAAATATAGTCGTTTGGGGTATTTTTTGGTGATAAACACAATAAAAGGTCTAAATTTTATAGCCATTGAAGTTTTGTGTGACATTCTGGGTGCTGATGAGGGCAGGGAGTGTCGCTGGTGCAACGAGGCATAGGCAAGGACTGACTCCTGGTAGGCTTCTAGGGATGGAGACACATGAATGAATCGAATATACACCAAAATAAGATGGATCCAAAGACTGTATAGGTATGAGACTATACAATTGATGATAGCTTAAAAGAATTGATTCGCACTACTTATACTAACAAAACACATTTACTTTTTCGTAATCTATCACTTAAGAACTCCAACCTTAAGCATGCTTGACCTGGAGCAATTGAGAGATATGTGACCTTATGGAAAGTTATTCCCATGAAGTGTGTGAGTGAGGACAAAACACATTGAAAAGTCTCATGTTAGTCTGTAGGGGTAGTCTTCGATCCTAACAAGAAGTCGGGGCGTTACAAGTGGTATCAGAGCATGGTCTCTCCCAATACGGTGTGGTTTGAGGACAAACCAAGTGAAAGCTGGTGGACATGTGACATCCCAGGTGCTGATAAGGGCAGGGAGTGTTGCTAGTGTAATGAGGTATGGGCAAGGAGCGGCTCCTGGCAACCTTCTATAGGGACGGGAACACATGAATGAATTGAATATACACCGGGATGAAAGGTATCTAAAGATTGTACGAAAGGTCAAAATTGTAAATCTCTTTGAGTTTAGTTTCATATAAACATAGTTTCAAAGCAAAACTCAAAGTATGTTTAAAGATAATATCAAGACGGTAAACAAAGGACATTTTCGAAATACAAAAAACAAAGGCCGAATTAAAAAAAAAAACCATAATTTCTTCATTTCTTATCTGTTAAGAACAAATTACCAATCATTGAAAAGATCTTTGAGCCTATTTTCATATGAAATAAGTTTCAGCTCAAAATCCAAAACACGTGTAAAGTTATGATCAAAATGGTAAGTACATATCAACTTCCATATGAGACTATTATTAAAAAAAAATTGTTTATGCTTATTGACATATTCAAAACAAATATTTGAGATTTTTTAAGCATAAACTCACTTTGTAATTCTTTATCTAACTTTAAAACAATTTTTTGATAATAAAACACTTTGTAACTGATTTCTTTGAAAAAATGCATATTGACGACTATAATTCAAATCGATCACTATAAATGAAGGCAAAAGACTAGCTCTATCAAGTGTTGGTTTACTAACTTCACACTTACTTAGCCTAGGTTCTATATCCACAAAGTGCTCAAGCTTTCTTGACCAAATCCAAGCTTGTTGAAATTATTCTCCATAATATTCAAAATGCTTGGTCATCATGGTCCTTCTCATTCTTGAGTAGAGCATAATTGATTTTTTCATTTAGAGTGATCATTGCTCATTCTTAATGTATTTGGACATCAACCCAAATGACTTACTTGAAAATCATAATTAATCAAAATTTATAATACAAATATGTTTGATTCATAAATATATAACTCTAGTTAACCTATCAAACATTAATGTAAATTTATTGCACAATTTATAAATATAACTCTTGAATATATATATATATATATATATATCCATCATGCTTCTATGTTATTATTTACAACAAAAACAAAACCATCATTAATCAATCAAACATATAGAAAAGAATAATGAAATATATTTTATAAGTGAAACTACGTATGATTCATTGCATGAAAATCAGCTTGTATAATATAATATAGAATACATAATAAAAAATGATATAATCTACTCAATTAAACTCATATATATAGCACATTTATTTCTAATTTAAGTATTTATCATCATCAAAATATAATATATTAAATCATTTGATCACATGTGCTTAACTTAAAACTAAATTAAACTAAACAGGACTAATGAGATTAAAAGGCAAGAATTAAAACTAAAAAATGATTACTGAAATAAACTTAAAACTGACCAATGGATTTAAAAGGCATGAGTTAAATTTGAAAAAGGACCATAATATTAAACATTGCCTATAAAAAACTTTTTATGCACTTTTTTAAAAAGTCATATCAATTGCTGGGTCACGAGTATTAGTAGTGCCTGCTTCTTAAAATGACATATTTCCTTAAAGACCAACTAATTAAGATCTCTAAGGTTGGTGTCTTTAAAAGTAAGCACATTTCCTTATCCAAACGGGGATATAGTAATACATAAATAATAATGCAAATGATCAGATAACGAGAATGTGAATAAATAAATAAAATGTATTACTGTAGTAACAAGAAATAAAAAATTTACCTTTAAACTTCTAAAAAAAAACTGAGTAAAAATAATTATAGCACAAATAAAATTGTAAGCAAGTAGTGAAAGTGAGTGAGTAAAAGTGAGGGTGCAAAGATTGGCACCCCAATCGCTAGGCATTGCAACAAAGCCGAATGTGTGAGTATTCGACCTGACACCATCCTTACGTTAATGGGAAATTCTTGTTTTGACCGAATTTTTGACGGGTCTGATTTTTCTACTCTCGCTTTTAGCGGGACAGAGGCGAATTTGGGATTTTAATATCCACCACTATAATTCTATAGATTTACAGCTATTTAAATATTTATATAAACATAATATTATTATTATTAGCAATATTAATGATAATAAAATTAGAATTTTACTATATTTTAAATAGCTTTTACATATAATGTGAATTAAAGTGATTAATTATTTTTTAAAAAATATATTTTAAGTATTTAATTTGTGTAAAAATATTTCTTTAAAAATAATTATGTAAAAATATACTAAAAAATTTTATCTTTTTAAAAAATGTCAACATGAGTTTCCCGTGAGTTTCTCTCGAGTTCTCCAATCTTCGAAAGGAGTGAGGTTGAGTCTGAATTTTTCATCCGCACCTTGTTTTTTCTCGAACCCAATTTTTCATAAGCGAAAGCAGGGAGGGAAAAACTTGCCTCTACCCCGTTGCAATCCCTACCAATCCCCCCTTTTATAGGATGCGAGGTGAGGGGATTAGTGCCCTCGTGTGCTAGCAACTCCCAATTTTTAAAATTTTAAATTCTACAATCTAATATTCTTATAATTTTTTTTTACTAATTAAAAAATATATTAAACAGTTTTTATATTTTTAAGACATTAATTATATTCAATTTTTTATTTTTTACATATCTTGTAAGATTCTCTCTAATAGAGAGGTGCTTAACAAAGTGCTTATAGAATATTTTATTATATTTTATTAAGTCTTACGCGTACACATCATTTTATCCATTTAAGCACTTGAAGCACTCAAATGCAAGTGAGCAATGCTATATCCTCCTAAAACATCTTTCTAAATATCCTCCTAATTATTAAGTGGTGAATGTATTTTATAGTTTCAAGATAAAGACATTTAATTTTCTCCTTCAATACATATTTTAAAAGGAATTAGGAAGATATTTAGGAGGATAAATCATTATTCAATGCAAGTTCTTAAATAAGCACTTTAGATGGGTCTCGCATATACCTACAAATTAACTACCTCACATTTTTTTTAAATACAAATTGGGCCTACTCTTTCTATAACAATCTGACGCTAATTTAAGCAACTTTACTAAACATCTTATTCCATGTCAACATGCTCCAAAAGAGATATAGTGTTTAATTAAGGTGCTTAAAAGCACCATATTAAAGATAGTCTAAGGTAATAAGAGAATTTTTAAAAGATATGACTAAACTTTTTAAAAAACAATTCATTTATTGCCTATTGACAAGCACGAAACACATATGTCATGTAGCACCTCCATGTCACTTCAATTTTTATTTTATTTTTTCTCATTTTGCGCCTCATAACAGGCACAAAATGCCACACCTACCACGTGATATCCACCGTTTTTAAAAGATTACAAAATTAGTTTCTTATAAATAGAAAAGTGGTTGTTCTTACAACAACGAAGAAAAAGGGTTGTGGCGTGATATCACCACATGTTTTCTCACTTGCCACGAGGCACAACCCATTGAAATTCTGCCACGTGACACCCTTGATGTTTTTTCAGAAAAATATATTTTAATAGTAACAAGCAACTTAGCATTTAACTAGTTGGTCTAAGGGTTGAACAATGCTACTTTGAGCCGTAGCTACTCAATTCAAACTCCTAGTGTAACATTTTTAAGATATACAAATTTAGCTAATAATTTGAAAATGTACATGTTTATCAAAAAAATGATTGCTGATATTCTTCTCCTTCGTGCGTTTAATTGAGTTTTATCTTCAACATACATTTATTATTTACATTTTTTTATTTTAGAATTCTTATTAATAGTAAAACTTAGAAAAACTCATTTAATAAGTTTAAAGGAATTGTATACATTAATGATTTTGTTGCAATTATTGTTGATTTGGAAAAGGTGCAAAAGTGCCAAAGAAAAAGAATAGAACAGAAAAGAAGGTTCAGTGAGTCAAGGCTCTATCCTTTCTCATTCTCATGTTTCTTTCTCTTTCTCTCTCTGAAATCCAAAGCAATTGCAATAGTTGAATTGAAGTGAGGAAGAAATGTCTGGCAAAGGCGCAAAGGGTTTGATTACTGGTAAAACCCCTCCTTCTTCCAACAAAGACAAGGATAACAAGAAGAAACCCATTTCTCGTTCCTCCCGTGCTGGTCTTCAGGTTCTTCGTTCTCTCTCTCTTGTTAATTTGATCGTTTTGTGTTTTTCACTCATCACACCATCGCAATTTGTTCAATCTTTTGTTGGACGATTGTTTGTTTTCGATCCGTGTTTTCAATCACATTTGGCTTGGCTCAGTTTGCCGGAGAATTGGGTTTTCGTTACCTTTTCTCGAGAGATTTTAGTTGAAAGTAAAGAGGGAAAGCACGACTAGGATTGTTTAGTGTTTGTTTGGATTTTCATTGATCAAATTGCATTAATCTGGTTTTTGTTCATCTGGATGAAAGTGACGACGCCAATTTGAAGCTATTCTCGTTTTAAGCTTACTGAATTTTATTTGGTAAACAAACAAAATGGCTGGTTGTTAGATGTTGATGAAAGTCTGTTTGGCTGGAAATTCAAACACAGTTCTGAAGGTAGAGGTTTGGATTATAGTTGGTAGGTTCTGTGAAAATGAGGTGCATTTTATTTTACAATTTCTCATGTTTTTGTTGTGGCAAGGTGTGAGGTCTGTGAAGTGATTTTCATAATCAAAAATTCGTTTCTTCACTGATCCACTTTTTATCTACTTAGCCAAACACGCCCCAGATTTTGGAATTTGTTGCTGCTGCTATTGTTTTTTTTTTTGTATGCTTTTAGTTCATAGCTGCCTTGTTTTTTGGGTTGTTATAGGGTGTGGTCCCTTTGAGTTTGTGGTGGTTTCTTTTATCAAACTGATCAAACTGCTATCGGAAGAATTATATTTATATATTATTACCTCCGTTCTTATATATAAGCACAAAAAAAAAACGTCAGTTAAGAAAAATGCTAACATCTAGAAAATACATTGGTATTGAAAATTCTTTTGATGAACAGCCCATAACGCATAGACAACAGTGTCCTCAAGTCAAAGGGACCACAACTGGCAGTTTCTTATAAACTGGCGAATCCATTTTGTTCAATTTTTGTGATTTTCCTGGAGTTTAATTTAAATTATGCCCTGCCTTGAGTTATACATATCTATATCTTACATCACATCCATTTTGTTCAATTTCTGTGATTTGTTATCAGAGGGATGGAGGCTAATAATTTTCTGTAATTTTCAGAGGGTTTGTTATCAGAAAGCTGCCACTTGTTCTGTGTTTGTCCCTTATCTGTTCTTACCTTGTTCTCTTACTGCTTCTTTGTGGAATGTGTTGTTTGGCCTTTTTGGTTACTGTTTGATGTTCCCTAGGCCCTTTAACTATTTGTTTGCTAGCTTTAGTGAATTTGGTAGAAGTAATGAGTCTAAATTTTTATGTGAATGTGCAATCTCAGCTATTACTATTTGTTGTACTTGGTTGGAGTGTAGTGTTCTGTATTTTTAAGGAAATTTCTTGTACCTTTTTTGGGTCAATGTTGGGTCTGCTGTTGTCCTTGTACCAATTTTTGTCTTCAGGCTTGAATGATTTTATAGAACTAAGGAATTTTGGATTTTTAAGTCAAGGAGCAATTCATCTTATATCTTATATTTTCAATGTTTCTTTAGCTTAGCAGCTGATTTGAGCTAATATTAGGTGATTAGCTTCCATTTCTTTGGCTGGTCAAGTAATTAAATTAATTCATTCTCTCTGTTTATCTTGGGATTGTTTAATTATCTTGTCGAGATTTGTGCATACTGAAATTTGTGGAGTATCAGCGCGAATCATGATGAACTTTTATCTGCTTTTAGTACACTCGTGTTTGCCAGTATAACGGCAATCCGTTTCATGTCCTCTGGTGTGTCATCATGAATGTCTTCCGATACAGTTTGGCGCGAGTCATGAAGAACTTTTATCAGTGTTCAGTACACCCATCATGTTTGTTAGTATAATAATTGTGAATGTCTTTTGATGCAGTTCCCTGTCGGACGTATTCATCGTCTTCTGAAGGCACGGGTGACAGCGAATGGAAGAGTTGGGGCAACAGCTGCAGTTTATTCTGCTGCTATTCTGGAATACTTGACGGCGGAGGTGTTGGAACTGGCCGGCAATGCAAGCAAGGATTTGAAGGTGAAGCGTATTACGCCGAGACATCTACAGCTTGCTATTCGCGGAGATGAAGAACTTGATACCCTCATAAAAGGAACTATAGCTGGTGGTGGTGTTATCCCTCATATCCACAAGTCTCTCATCAACAAATCTTCAAAAGAATGAAGGGTTCATGAGTTATTGGAATGTGGGGAAAGATATCCTTACTGTAAATTTGATGATATCTTGATTTGCAGATGATTTGCTTCTTGAATTGGTTTCTTGGAATTATCCTTATGAAGTAATATGAAATTTCCCTGTTTCATTTTGATTGCGTAACTGGCGTGTTGACTACTGCTGTGTGTGCTCAGTCATACAGTAAAGGAGATTAGCCTATGTTTTAAATATAACGGGATTAATATGCAATGCAAGAATGATATATAAATTAAATGAGTATGTTCTTTATTTTTGGTCAAAAATGAAGTTTGTCAATTCAAAGTAAAGAAAGTATGTGTATGTAACGTCAAGTTTGAGCCTGACATTTTAAAAAGCTTTGCAAGTTTGAAAGTTGATTTAAAAATTTAATTTAATAATGTTCTTAAAATTATTTTAAAATAATTTATTTTTAAATAAATTAATAGGTATAAATAATTAATGAGTTAAAGCTTTAAATAGGATAAATACAATAAATACATAGTCGATAAATATAACATCAAATATTTTAAAAAGTAATAATAATATCATATATTATTATTATTATTATTATTATTATTATTATTATTTTAAAAAGTCGGTTTAATAGGCCTATAAAGGTTTTTGTTTGTCTGAATCTTAGCCTGTTTAGTAAATTACACTTTTAAAAAACACTATGGCCCGTCCATATTTAATACATAAGTATGGTTAGGCCTAAGCCTCGAATAAGGTAGGCTTAGACTCCGTCGGATAATCTAACTTAAATCCACTTAACTGGTGAGAGGGATTAAGACCACCCAATTTTGGAAGTTTCACCACCTTTTTATACATAAGAATCATAAATCTATATATTAAAAAGGAAGGTGTCACTCCTAATAAGGATAATGCTAATCCCTTTCACCCACCCAGCTTAGCATCTTTAATTTTGTTTTTTCACAGATTGGCAAATGGCAATATTGTAGACAAAACTCTTTTGTAATTAGGTGAATTATATTTGCACCACCTTTTTCAGTTAATTGCACACCCATCTTTTCGAAACTTCATTCCATTTTGGTTAAGGGTACATTTACAGTGGAGACAAAAAATCCGTCACCACCAGTGATCCATGTAATACCATCCACCCAATTTAATAGTAAAATATTCAACCGGGATGGCCTAGCCGATCTCAACTCGGCCCAATCTAGACAGTTCAAGCGTCCTCAGCCAAGGTCCCAACTCGTCCTGCTTAGGGTAGCCGGAAACTGCAGGGAAAACCCATATCACGGTAGAGAATAAACATTTATGACGATGTAAATCTCTGGCAGATCAATCAGCATTTAAGCATAAGAAAATCGGTGAAACATCAATAAGTATTTACGTTAGATACTTTCCTATTTTAGAATGAACGTAAACACTAGAGGCTTAAGGAACTTGTTTGCATAAATAGCCTAGAGACCCTCATTTGTAAGTATGCTCACCATAAAAGACATAACTCTTATTAAGGTTTAGGCATTGGACCACCACTGCTGTCAAGGCCCGGGAGCTGTGAGTGAACATCTGGTGTCCACCGTGGGGTCGGTAGAAAATTCCTAGCCCCAAGGAAAACTCAGCTATCACATGAAACCCAAGTCACGTGGCATCATGGTGACTAGAAGCGGAGCCTAGAATGGTGCAAAAGACAGTAATCAACTAGGAGGGCAGGCTATGGGAGTAGGTTTGCAAACAATGGACTTGCTTAGAGATTTGCAGGAGTTCCTAAATGCACTTTAAACGAGGAACGGTCAGGCCGAACAAAGGAATCGAGAACTGGACAATAGAAATCAAGACCTACAAAGGCAGATAGACGAGTTGGGGGGAAGGATCGTAGGTCAGAACGATCGACAGAAAACACTCCGGGGAAAAACCAAACCACAAGTCAGAGGAACACAAGGGAAACAAGACCTCCAATGAACCAGTTTGAGGATTCACCTTTTGTAGATGAACTGATGAACGAAGAAGTACCTAATAACGTCAAGCCTCCCCTTAAAAGTTGTGTATGATGGAGAAGGAGATCCGCAAGAGCATGCTAACTATTATAAATCACTTATGCTAGGTTACAAAGCGACTAGGGCTATGATGTGTTGCCTGTTCCCAGGAACTTTAGTCAAAAAAGCAAATAAGTAGTTAAATAGACTCCCAGCAAAGTCCACATACAGCTTTCGACAGCTCAGAGAACTCTTCGTGGTTCAGTTCTCTTTTAAAATTCCTAGGAAGCACTCACAAGAAGACCTTGTTACCATTAAACAGGGAGTCAGTGAATCCCTCAAGGACTATTTGAACAGGTACAACCAAGAGTAAATCCTGGTTGACAATCTAAACTTGGAGGTTATGAAAAACCAACTTATATCGGGCCTCTATATTAGTGAATTTTATCAATATATCAAACGGAAAACTATTGTAGATTTGGATCGTTTCTAGAGAAAGGCGGAGGAGTTGATAGCCATGGAGGAAGCTTGCACGGCCAAAAAAGACTATCTAAATGCAGCAACCCATCCCCCAGCCGGAAAAAATCTAGCACGACTTCTTCAGCCACCAAAGGCAAAACAAAGGCAAGACCAAAAAACCACGTGATTAACATAGTATCAGGCAGTTTCGTCGGCGAAAGGGAAACAAGCTCGGCACGAAAGCGCAATTTAAGGGAAGTTATGACCTTAAAAACCAGAACAGGTAAAGTGCAACACCACCCTATAACTTATTTTACTACTGATGATTTCCATGGATGCCCCATTAAACAAGACAACCCCATTGTTATATCTGTGGAAATAGTCAGGTTCACTTTCAGAAGAGTTTTTGTTGATCAAGGAAACTCGGCAGACATTTTGTTTTGAACAACATTCCAGAAGCTCGGCCTACCTGAGTCATTATTGGGTTAGTAGGCTTCGCAGGAGAACAAGTGAATGTGCAAGGGCACATTGACTTGTTGACTAAGTTTGGAGAAGGAAACTCTACTAAATAGATCAGTGTGCAATACTTTGTGGTCAGTTCACCCAATTCTTACAACATCATTCTAGGTTGGCCTGCGTTCAATATGTTGGTGGTTGTGGTCTCAACCCCTCACCTGACAATGAAATATCCAGTCTTAGAAACACAAATAGAAACCATTCGTGCAGATCAGAAAGTAGCACGACAGTGTTCCAATGAAAGTTTAAAGATCACCAGGTCGCCTTATATACCTACAAGTCAAGTGCATCAAATCACAGCGCAAGCTATGGTAGATTTAGACCCAAGGGCGTATTTTTTTGAAAAAAAGGCCTTAACCAATGCGAGAGGTGAAGCCTATACTCCTAAATTCAGATCTCACTCATACCACAAAGATAAGTACTGAACTTTCCGAGGAACAAGAATTTAAATTGATTGCGTTTTTTAAATTAAATGCTAAGACCATGGCAGACGTGCCGGGAATTGACCTTAACATCGTCTGTCATAACCATATGGTAGATCCCAAGGTGAAGCCACTAAGTCAAAAGAAAAGGAAGATGGGGGAAGAACTGTGAGAAGCAGTGTGAGTGGAGAACAGGTTGTTGTTAGAGGCAGGCTTCATCAGGGAAATCCAGTACATGACTTGGCTGGAAAATGTTGTGTTGGTTAAGAAGGAAAACAAGAAATGGAAGATGTGCACGGATTACATCAACATCAATAAAGCGTGCCCGAAGGACTCCTACCCCTACTTAATATTGATCAATTGGTAGATAATGCTTTAGGGTTATAGTTTTTATCCTTCATGAATGTCTATTCCAATTATAATTAAATCAGAATGAATCTAGCAGATGAGGAAAAAACAACGTTCATAGGGGATACATCAAATTTTTGTTACAAAGTGATGCCTTTTGACTTAAAAAATGCCGGGAACACTTATTAACAGTTGGTGGATAGGGCTTTCATGGACCATGTCAAAAAAAGCATCAAAGTATACGTAGATGACATGGTTACAAAGACCAAGGTCGGTGGTGATCACTTTGAGGATCTCGATCAAATATTCTCGCAATTCTGAAGGCATAATATGCATTTGAACCCTTTGAAGTGCACTTTTGGCGTCAGGTCGGGAAAATTTTTGGGCTTCATGTTGTTAGAAAGGGGGATAGAGGCCAACCGGAACAAATGCCGGACAATCATAAAAATGCGAAAAGAAAAAGCATTTTGATGGACAGAAGAGTGCGAAGAAGACTTTTCGCAGATCATGACGTTCTTATCCACCCTGTCGTTTCTAGCACAGTCCACGCCCGGAGAATCCTTTATCCATTGCATGCCTGCGTCTGAGCTTACAATAATCAATCAGAGTACGAGGCATTGATAGCTGGCTTGCGCATGGCAATCGACTTAGGACTTTATAAGATAACAACAAATAGTGACTAGCAGTTGTTAACAAGCCAACTATCCGGCACTTATCAGGTAAAAGATGAATAGCTTGTTAAGTATTTGCAGTTAGCACAATACTTAATCTCACGTCTCAAAGAGTTCAAAATCCAACATGTTCTAAGGGACTAGAATAGGAGAGATGACTTACTAGCCAAACTAGCTGGTACCAAGAAAATAGTGAACAACAAAAGCATTATTGTAGAAGTTGTTAGAAAGACGAGCATTGAAGAGATAACATTCAACTCTATAGAAGTGATGGAGCGAAGTTGGGTAATGTCGATCATAGATTACATTAGAAGGATCATTGTAGAAGATAAAGAGGAGGCCAAGAAAATGGTGAGGCAAGCTACAAAATATACTATCATCAACAATGAACTGCATAGGAGGGGCTTCTCAAAACCTCTACTCAGGTGTATTACTGACGATCAATCTATTTTTTTTATGTAGTAAATCCATACTGGTGTTTGTAATAGCCACATTGGCAGCCCATCTTAGCAACAAAAGTCCTGCGAGCATGGTACTATTGGCTGACCTTGTGAAATGACTGTTTACAATTTGTAAAGATGTGTGAGAAGTGCTAGCGCTTTGCTAGCCACCATCAAGCTCCTGCTATGGCGCTGTCAGAAATTACATAACCCTGGCCCTTCTATATGTGGGGAATTGATCTCCTCGGACCTTTCCCTCCTTCCACAGGCCAAAGGAAGTTTTTACTGGTCACGGTAGATTATTTCACAAAGTGGATAGAGACAACACCAATCACAGTAGAAAATATAGAGAAGTTTCTGTGGAAGAAGATATTAAGCCGCCATGGGATACGCTCAGCGATAGTGTCTGATAACGGAACACAGTTTAAAAATCAGTAGCTAAGTGACTTCGGCAATGAATTTTGAATAAAGCAGGTTTTTGCATCAGTAGAACATCCTCAAACCAATGGCCAAAATGAGGCTTCCAATAAGTTGATTTTGAATGGTCTAGACAAAAGATTAGATGACAGTAAAGGAAAATGGGCTGAAGCAATCCCAGCTGTATTATGGTCATACCACACCACTGTGCAGATGTCGACTTTAGAAACACCATTTAGATTAACCTATGGGTATGATGCAAAGGTTACTGTAGAATTTTCAGTACCAAGTTCAAGAAAACAAAGCTTTGATCCGACAAAAAATGAAGAAGATATGAGAGCAGAACTAGACACGTTGGATGAAGTACGAGAAGTAGCAAAAATTCGACAAGCATCAGCCAAAACCAGAGCAGCAAGGAGGTAATACTCTCCTAGTACCATGCGCCTTTAGGGTGGGAGACTTGGTACTTCGGTAAGCAGACAGACCTAGGAAGGTCCCTTAACACGGCAAGCTGGTGGCAAAATGGGAAGTGTTGTTTCGAGTTTATGATAAAGTTGGAAAAGAGGCATACAAACTACAAGAGCTCGGAGGAAGGAATCTCAGATAATCTTGGAGTGCTTCACATTTAAAGTTTTGCTATTATTAAAGATGAATTTAGTCCTTCTGTGTACTCTTTTTCCTACCTTAAGTTTTTTTTACTAGGGGTTTTGGCTTAACGGGGGTTTAATGAGGCCCACCTTGTTTATCAATAGAAGGACAAGTTATCCATAATTACTACATTTATTCAACAAAAATACCTACTAAGCCTAGCTAATTAATTCTCTGACAGAGACTTAAGAAATCAATTCATTCAACAAAAAGACCTACTTAGCCCGGCTAATTAAATTCCTGGCTGAGACTTGGGTGATAAATTCACTCAACAAAAATACCTACTCAACCTGGCTAATTAAATTCGTGGCTAAGACTTAGACAATCAATTAATCTAACAAAAAATACCTATTCAGCCTAGCTAATTAAATCCTTAGCTGAGATTTATGTAATTAATTGATTCAACAAAAAGACCTACTCAGCCCGGCTAATTCAATCCCTAGCTGAGGCGTAGGCAATTAATTCAACAAAAAGACATACTCTACCTAGCTAATTAAATCCATGACTGAGACTTAGGTAATCAATTCATTCAACAAACTATTTAAATCCTTAATTGAGATTTAGGCAATCAATTCATTCAACAAAAAAACCTACTCAGCCCGGCTAATTAAATCTATGGCTGAGATTTAGCCAATCAATTCATTCAACAAAAGGACCTACTCAGCCTGGTTAATTAAATCCTTAGCTGAGACTTAAGCAATCAATTTATTCAATTAAAGGCCTACTCATCCTAGCTAATTAAATCCCTAGCTGAGACTTAGGCAATCAATTCATTCAACAAAAAGACATACTCAACCCGCCTGGTTAAAACCTTGTGATAGGAAGTACGTTTCATCAGAAGTTCTACTTGGATAAGTCACAATCTGTGGATTGAATTCAATAAATATAGCAAAAATACTCAACAAAAAACAGGAAATGTATTCATTAAATATCTCAGGGGGCTTACACTAGTCAAACTGGCGTACATCAACACAAAGAATATATTTCAAACAGGGGCATTCCCTTGGTCTTGACTCACGTCGGGGTAACAACTACTAACAAGTTGATTGTTCTTTACGAAAAGCTATGAAGATAAGCTTGAAATATCCAAATTGGGGGCAATGAATCTTATCTGTTGAAGTACAAGAGCAAAACCCTCGTCGTACATATCAACCAGATGACCCTAAAGATTCACCACTTCAGCCTGAAGATTTTTTTCTTCCACCTCCCACCTGTCAGCTTGCTCTTTATTCCTACACTTTTCCACATCAAGATCTGAAATAGCTTGATCATGGAGTGACTTGATCGTCTCCAACTGCAGCTCCTGAAGTTTATTATCTAGCTCGGTCTTCTCCACTACCTCGGCAGCTCATGCAGCACAAATTTGGTCATACTCTTTCTTCAAAGATGCATAACCCTTGCGCTTTTTTGGAAGGCTAACTTCCTTTTTCTTGTATCACCTATGCAACAAATGCAACTTATCAGAAAGAACAAACTCAGCCTCAAAAGCTTGATCCTTCTCAGCGAGGACGGACTCCAGGGCGTTAGAACGAGACTGGATGCGTTGATGACATTGATGATAGAGAAAATACATTTGTAAGGTATGCCATTCCATCATGATGAATAAATATTCATCACTTATAAATCCAGCAATTGGAGGTCCTTTGGCAGGGAGATGTGGTTCCGTATCAAATCCCCAACATCCACCTTGGTGCTCCAAAGGGTTTGAGTTTCCATGCCCTCATGATCCGATGAAACAAAAGCATGACAAACTCTCTTGTGGGAACGTCCAAGTTTCCCACAGTTGTATTCATTGGCCTCTTCCTGGCAGTCGTACCTTGGGAAGTGAAAACCTGCTCGTTTTAAGTACGGTCGTTACCTTCCGCGACATCAGCTGGAGGAGATTTTGGGGGTGAAGGAGCAGGAGATGAATCTGCTTCATTTTGAACTTCCAGATTGGCTGAGTGACATTTGACATTGGAGGCAGTAAATTTAACTGCTTGGTCCTCATTCTGATTAGATTTGTCCTCGCTGATCTTCTTTTCTTGCATGGCCCAGAACCTAGCGAGATTTGCCGTAATAACCTTCCCCATATTCTCTTTACAAAAGAAAAAAAAAATTAATAAGTTAGCAACATGCAAGTAAAGCGAAATAAGGAACAACACTCACTAAAATAGCCTTTGAGAAACACGGAGTCTTTCTCATGTTCAATCAAAATCTTGGAGTCAGTGTGAAACCACTCCAAAAACTCAACTTCAACTTGTGCAAGAGATGAAAGTCGTGACAAAAGAAGGGACCCAATTGATCTAGCATCAGGTCACCAATACAAAGGGAACTTCAGAACACCATTAGACGAGCACAAAGGACTCTAACCAGATGTCATTGCACGTCCCATAACCCATATGTACCAATGTTTGAAGTTATCTTTGTATGAATTTACATACTCTGACATAAGTTTGCAGCCTGGCCTGTTGCTAACATAAATCCACCTGCATTCTTCTCGTTTGGGTCCCGTACTTTTTTTGGCAACACCATCCTTGGTTTGAAAAAAGTACAAAAATTTTTCTGTACTAGCTTCTACTTAAAAATTGTTCCAAAGGATTTTAAAACCCATGATGAAAGCCCAAGTTTTAGGATGAAGTTGTGTAGGGGCGACCTGGACAAAATTAAGCGAGAGGAAGTTGTAACCCTAATATACGAAACAAAGTTTCATAAAAGTAACAAAATGGCTGAGAGTCTTTGGCGGCATACATACAAATCCTCTCGAAAGAAGTGCAAAAACGAACAACCAACGCCTCCACTGCATCGGCTCTTGCGCAATAACTAAAGTACTAACAAGCTCGGTAACATTCTCTTCATTATCAATGTTGGAAATGGCAGCAACTACGTCGAGTTTAGCCCAACAATATTTCTCCAACTGGATGCATTCTGCATAAGGTGTCATGCACACAACCTATGGTGCACATTTGGGAACACCTTTCGTATCACGTTTCTCATGGTCTTATCATTGTCAGTTATTACTGAAACGGGATATTTCCCTTTCATCGCAACGAAAAAATCTCCAATAACCATATGTATGTTTCCTTAGTCTCATCTGCTACAAGAGCAAAGCCAAATGCAGTACTACCATTATGATGGTTCACGCCAGAAAAGACAACCAATGGACAACTATACCTATTATTTCCATATGTTACATCGAAAGCTAACACATCACTAAACAGTTTGTAGTCCATCCGACTAATCCCATCACACCAAAATATATGCTATAATCTTTCTTGTTGATCAACTGTGTGAGCCCAAAAAAATCTAGGGTCATTCTTGGCAAGCTCATGCATATATGCCCAACCTGCATTCGCATTTGTACCTCCTAGTCTTCTTTGCATGTCCATAGTATGCTTCCACGTCAGCTTCTTCAAGTTCCTTCTCCGACTGATCCCCCTCATCGTCAGATTCAACAACATCTTCCACAAATTGAACCCCATCATCGTCACCTTCAACCAATTCCTCCTCTGATTGAAACCCACCATCATCATATTCGTCGGCTTTCTCCTCGGATTCAAGACCATCTCTGTGATCATATAAACTTAACTCTTTCAATCCATGTATAAAATATACCAATTTTTAAACGTCACAAACATCTTAGAAGTTCTTATGGTGTTAAAAAAAGGATATTACCTCAGTCATGGCATTCTCTAATGAGAAATTTGAACCGATATCCTTGTCCTCGTCCATTTTACTATCAAAATAACAAACTTTACTAAATATGCATTATCGCTGCAATAAACTTAGAACTAGAGTCAGGTAAAAATATGTCTCTCAATAACTACTTAACCCATAAACAAAAGTTCACCAATTAAAAAAAAATATTAGAACACATTGAAAATCATTCAACTTATACAAAATCAACCTAAAGCATAAATCACAACAAAAAAGCATAGCTAGCTCCATCAAAGTAGCATAAATTACAAAATCAATCATACATGCAGTTATAAAAACAATCATAATAAGAATCATTCAAAACCCCAATCGAATCCTTCATACACACAAACTCAAAACTACAATACAATTTGTCTCAAACCAACAACAGTAATCATTCACATATATGTTCAAGACTCAAGAGCACTTCAGTGGAAGATAGTCAACACACTAGCAAAGCAGAAAGAAAATGATGGCAGCAACACAATTGCCTCTAACAAGTTGGTCGGATGATTGAAGAGTACTACTTTGAGTAGCAGGTCCTCGATTCGAACCCATGTGAACGCACTTTGGCCTATAAAAAAAAACACAATTACCTCTAGCTACACCACACTCTTGTTTGTCGAAGATGTATTTTGCTTTCCCAATTATTTAGGGCTAAAGGCTCTTATTCCAACATCATACCAACAATGGCCTCGTCAGCAAAATTTACAAATCTTAAGTTTTTGCAAAATAGGGTCAAAAGAGTGGTCTCCATCATGGTCTCATAAATTATGAGTCCATCCTAAAATCCACCTTAAATTTGATTTTAAATATTTCCCTTAGTTGGATCAATTATAAATTTGAATTCAAAAAAAGTAATCTGAAATATATTTGGATCAATTATCAATTTTCTGAAAAATTTTGAAACTATATTTTCTTAATTTTCAAGTTTTAGATTACATTTTTTGATCTTTTTGGAAGTAAATTTTTCGAAATAGACTAGAGCGAATTAAAATCTAACTCATACCAAACAATGGGAAACTAAGCTTATTTAAGAATTAAAACAAAAAGATTTATTACAATAATTTTTGAAGAAAAAAAAAGGTTAACCGTAATACCTCGCTTTTTATATGTAACAGTGGGGAAAAACAGATTGACGATAATATAAAAACCCGAATTAATTTGAGATTTCAATGTGATCAGGTTTATTTCCAAAATAATGACTTTAGAAAAAATTCAAAATTAAAAACTCTAGTCTCAATTATTTTAAATAAACTTTCTTTTATAGGCAAAAGTGTGTCAACTAAGGTTCAAGCTGAGAAGTTACTACGCAAAGTAACACTTCTCAGACACTAGACTAACCAGTTGGATGCATTCCAAATAAATTGATCTAGCAAATTCAAAAAAATTAGTCTTACATATCTCTAGAAAAAACTGATCCAGAAATTTCTTGTATCACATTTTCATAAAAAGGGGACTTTAACCATAATAATATAAGTTTTATTTTTATTTACTTAGAAAATATAGAAAAATAACTATTTACTAAAGTAGGCATGCATTGTCTTTTAGTCAAAGCCTCAAACTCACTTTGAATTTTTTCTGACGCATTTTTATAATTTCGTCTTTTCTCATTTGTCTTTTTCTAAATAAAATTAATTTTTTATTTAGTTTGTTCAAAATGAGTTCTAGTTCTCTAAAGTAGGCATGCATTGTCTTTTAGTCAAAGCCTCAAACTCACTTTGAGTTTTTCTGACACATTTTTATAATTTCGTCTTTTCTCATTTGTCTTTTTCTAAATAAAATTAATTTTTTATTTAGTTTGTTCAAAATGAGTTCTAGTTCTCTAAGAAGGAGTAGTTCCCTCAGAAGCCCAACTATGAATAACAGAGATGTTATCAGACCTTACAGTGTATACAAGAAAGTAGAAAATATATTTCGAAAACGCAAGCCCATGGAAATGGTACACCTTGTTAACCCGGAACAACAGCTAGAACGTGCAAGGCATGGAAAAGCAGAAATACTTCCCGCTGAAGTATTATATTCTCACAAATTTTTTGAGAATAAAGAGGAATATTATCAACATTATAGTGAAGAAGCTATATTGTGTGTTGGTAATGAACAGAAGAATCTAAGTCTAATAAACTTATAATCAAAAAGAAAGCTGATGGCAACAGGTTACAAAACTATCCATCTAGGAGCCGTTCTTTTAGGAATCTACAGATTACACAGAGAACATATAGGAGCTAAGGTCTTAGTCACCCTAATAGATACAAGGTTTGGTGACGATCTTACAAAAGCAATCATAGGGACAATGGAAGTCGACATGCATGAAAATCATGAATTAGTTTACATTATTCCTAAGAATTATAGGGTTTCATTATCTGATTTTTGTAATCATGTAATGATCACAGTAAAAACCAAAGGTTATGAAAGCATGACAGCTGGAGAAGCAAACTTAATTCTCATTAAAGCTGTAACGGCAGGACTAAGCAATTATGCTGCCCTAAATTTCAAGGTCCAAACAGACCACAAAGCTGAATTTCTAGGATCTAAAGGGATAAGAGCTATCCCAAGAAAGGATTTTGATCCAAATCTTCTTAATGAAGAGGAATGGACAATAACTATGCCAAAGAAGGAAATTGTGAAGGCTCCAACCAAGGTAGTATCTTGTATGAGGCGAAATAGCTTCAGCATTCAATTCTGTGACTACGAGTCTCGACCTCAGATAGAATCAGATGAAGATGATGAAGAGATTGAAAGAATCTCGACAGCACTGGTAATTACTACAAATCAGGATGAAGGAATATCCTATGAGGAGTTTATGGAAACTCAACCATGGTATTTCCAAGAATATAGATGCGAATCAATAAGTGAGCCAGTAGACTATAGTAAACCCCCTAGATTTGATAAAGAGGATGAATTTTGTAATCCATTCTCTAAACAGCAAGAAGTAGGTCTTATTTTAGAAGTAGAGGATGATTATCTACCATATCCCAAGAGGAAACCTACTAAGCATGAATACTTGTTTATGGAAGGAGAAAGTAGTAACTCAGTCCCCCAAACAAGAACCACAGGACAACCCACTTTTGGGCCAGGAGCAGGAAAAACAATAGCAATCCCTCCAATAAACCAGTGGACCACTAACACAGCAACACTCATAGGAAGACCTTTAGATCTTAATCCTATAGAATTACCATCTACAAAATCTAGAGAAGGAGCTGTACTGGTTTTACCAGTAAACATTGCAAAATGGGAAGACACCATTAGGACATGGGAATCTGCCACTATAACCCATTTAGCATCCCTACAGTTTGCAGAAAGTTCTGACAAGGTTCTATACTTTGAAAACCTTTTAGGACCAACAGAAAAATTAACTTTCCAATCATGGAGAGCTGCTTACCCTGATGAGTATCAACAGTTAGTAAATCTAGCCAATGATATTGTCAACTTGACTACACAAGTAAGGCAAATGATCCTTGGATATGATGAATACAGAGGACACACCCAAATGCAAGATCAAGCATTACTATAGTTGGAACAAATGACGATTAATGATATGAAGGATTTTGCTGAATACGCAGCACAGTATGAGGAATTGGCAGCTAAGACAGGTAGGATATACCTACAACCAGAGATTTCTGAGAAGTTTTTTAGAAAACTTCCCCCGCCTTTTGGTTCCAAAATGATAGAATTATGGAATCAAGCATATCCTAACCAAACAGTTGGGATAGCACCCAGAAAAAAGTTTGTATTCGACGTACTTCAACAGCTTTGTCAACAAAATGAAATCAATAGACAAGCAAAGAATTTTCATTTTGTAAAAACATAGATGTCCCAGGAGTTTATAGAAGTCATTATCGCCCGAAAAGACCACTTAGGAGAGCGACTAACTATAAAGAACTCCTCACAAGAATAATGTCCGTAAATTCAAAACTAAAAAGCCAAGAAACACTAAATGCAAGTGTTACATTTGCGGAGAAGCAGGACATTTTGCAAATCAATGTAGATTAGGAAGAGTCAACAGAGAACGTCTTGCGGTTTACCAAGAACTTGAGTTACCTCAAGATTGGGACATAGTGAGTGTTGATGAAGATGAGGATCCAGCAGATTCAGACATCTGTTCATATGAAGATCCTGAAGAAGAACAAGCTCGAAAAGATTTCATAAACCTTTTCGAAGACCAGTCATCCTTTATGATGATGGTAACACAACCAGCTTGGAGAACACCATCTGTGCTCTCTAAAGAACAACAAGATTGTTCACATCAATGGCAATTTTATCTAAAACTAGATGAAATGCATAGAAAATGCTACATCTGTCGTCTCTTGACTCCAGACAGTAACAATGCGCATTGTGATACATGCAGTCTAACAGTATGTATCCCAGACGCTCAGCGAATTCTAAACTTATCCATCCCGATTAAACCTAAGATGGAAATTCCAAAGAACAAAACAAACCTTTCTGTTTTAGTTCAGGAACAAGCCAAGTATATACATGACTTACAGCAACAAATACAGATTTTACAAGATAGAGTGTTTGCCCTTGAAGCAGCAGCCTTACAAGAGCAGCAGAGCCCAAATTTCGCAAAAAACCCCGGGAAGGAGAAGATGTATCCCGAAAACATAGAACCCATTTTGGAAGATTGTGATGACAAAATTTGTGCTTCAATACAAAGACACGCAGCTCTACAGAATAATCTCTTGAATTGCAGTGTTATAGTAACAACAGAAGGAGAAAAGAGAGTGTTACAAGCAATAATTGACACGGGAGCAAGCCGTTGTTTCATAGACACTGAAGCGTTTCCTAAGAAGTGTTGGAAACAAACAGACAAACCTATGATAGTAAATGGTCTAGGAGGATCAGAAACAACTAATCATAGATTAAGCAATGCTAAGATAATCTTCAACAAAGAAGAATATCTCATGCCCTACACTTACATTATCCCCTTAAGGATAGGAGAATTTGCAGAAAGAAAAATCCAATTAATCATTGGAATCTCTTTCATCTATAACTTCAAAGGAGGTATACAGATAGAAGCAGGAATTGTAAAGCTTTACAAAAAGGCTGATACAATCCAAGCATCCCCTTATGCTTCTTGTAATGTCTCAGAAGCAATAACAGAAGAATTAGAACTAGTACCCACAAGTGAGAAAATTGAAGTACTACACAGAGAATTGTGCTTGTATGACCTAGGATCAATGACACATTTTGAACAACAAATTATGCCGGTCCTGAATAGGTTAGAACAATTACAGTATATAGGTGAAAACCCAGTAAAACACTGACAGAAAAATAAGATCCTTTGTAAGTTAGAAATTATCAACCCAGACTTGATAATACAAGACAAGCCCATCATCCCATCACCAGAACAGCAAAAGGAGTATAGGACTCACATCGAAAACCTCCTTAACCTAGGTGTTATTAGAAAATCAAATTCTAGGCATCGAATAGCAGCTTTTATTGTTCTATCAGCGACAGAAGTCATTGACGGAAAGGAAAGAAGGGGTAAATCAAGAATGGTTTATAATTACAAGCGACTCAATGACAACACTCATAAGGATCAATATTCTCTTCCAGGTATTGATTACTTGCTATTAAAAACCCGCGATAAAAGGGTATATTCCAAATTCGATTTAAAATCCGGATTTCACCAAGTAGCAATGGAAGAAGAGTCCATTCCTTGGACCGCATTCTTTTGCCGAGAAGGACACTTTGAATGGCTTGTTATGCCATTTGGCTTAAAGAATGCACCAGCAGTATTTCAAAGAAAAATGGACAACATTTTTCACAAGCATGATGATTTCATAATAGCATACATGGATAATATCCTTGTATTTTCTGAAGACATCTCACAAGACCTTACACACCTTTCAATATTTTTTGAAATATGTGAAAAGGAAGGACTTGTTCTATCAAAAAATAAGTTAAAAATCGGTGTTACAAGAATTGAATTCTTAGGACTACAAATTGGAAATGGAAAGGTTGAACTTCAACCCCATATTGTCAAGAAAATCCTAGAGTTCGAAGAACAAAACCTTGAAACACTGAAAGGTTTACAGCAATTCTTAAGGATCTTAAATTATGCAAGAAATTATATCCCTAACTTAAGCAAACTCACTGGTAGTTTGTACAATAAATGTTCTCTACAGAGTGAGAGAAGATTTAACAGTCAGGATTGGAAAATCATCAGGAAAATTAAAGATTCTATTAAGAGTCTTCCTCCTCTTGATTTCCCTCCCAAGGATAGTTACATTGTTATCCAAACAGACGGATCCTTACAAGGATGGGGTGCCATCCTTAAATGGAAACCTAATAAGGATTCAAGAATATCTGAAGAAAAGATAGCCAGGTATGCATCAGGAACTTATAAAACCAATATATCCACCATTGATGCCGAGATAATGGCCTGTATATTTGCTTTCGAAAAATTCAGAATCTTTCTCTTAGATAAAAAAAAATTTACATTATGAACTGATTGTCAAGCCATAGTAAAATTTTATCATAACATGAACACCAACAGACTTTCTAAAAATAGATGGGTAAATTTTATTGATAATGTTTGTAGAACAGGTGTTGATGTGAAAATTGAACATATTTCTGGTAAAGATAATCATGCAGCAGATTTGTTGTCTATATTAATCCTAACCAATCCTATTTTTTAAAGATGGCAGGACAAGACAAAGGCAAGAAACCAGCCTCAGCAATTGAAGGATATCCAACACTTCAGTTTGGTTCACAGCAACTCCCTGTTTTACCTGAGGATCATCCTCAACAGTTTAAACCATTACATGGATGCCCTATTCTAAAGGAGTAGCAGGTGTTGTTAACTGCTCTTCGTCGAGCAAGTACACCAACAGCAAAATTAAATGCACTTAATTATTATTTCTCAAAAATGAGCCCCAATGATTTGGAAAAACCACAGAAAAAGGCTTATGTTCTTTTTCAAGGAGAAAAACCGGGACTCTACAGAAACTATGATTCTCTCATGAAGGCTATAGGAAAATCTCCAAAACCAGTCTTTAAAGGTTTCTTTTCTTTAGAAGATGCCATTAAAGAAGTAGAAGATTATTTCCTAAAATCTTCAACAGAAACGCTTTCTAAACAGGAAGCAGTTTTTTCATTGAAACTTTGAAACGAGGACCAGAACAAGAGTTTGAACAAATTTCAAATCTAGTCTTGAGAAAGAATCTAGACCATGAAAGGAGAATGTGTTCCAGAATGAGAGCAGGCAGAGAAAGAGAAGTTAGACAATTCTCACAAAAAATTAGAGAATTGGAAGAAGAACATAACAGAGCGAAATATATGATTGATGTCATGCAAGAAGTTGAGACCATTCCCTTTGAAAAGTGGAGCTGGATGATGAACCTAGATTCAAGATTTAGAAGAAGTTTTCTACAAGATCTTCCTCTAGAAGTCCAACAGGACATCCTTCAAAAGGCTGAATCTAGCTTAGATGCAGACCTCATTGGGATGCAAATGTTTCTGCAGCAAAGTAGGAAATAAGCTCGTCTACCCTATCCTCATTTTACCTTTGTTCAATACTCAGAATATTTCGACAACGAATACCCTCTACAACCTTCACCAGTGCTACTCAGGGTGACCAGTGCGGATAGAATTGATGAAGCCATAATTTCAGAATGCTTTCATTATGGTTTTATTCATTATCTAACATTTCGCTCAGCACCAGATTTTCTTGGTCCAAAGGCACAGAAGATTATTAATTCCTATTGTAATCAAACAGACCTAAGGCCAAGGCCCCCATATAGACTTGGAGTTTACTCATCATCTCCAAAAATGATACAAGGAAAATTTATTCCTGCACAGCACCATTTGGTTATTGGAATGTTCACAGAATTCTCCAGTATGTTCTTTACGCATTCAATTCTGTATTATCAACCAGATAATCAAGATGTTCGAGAAGAAAGAGTCTATAACAACTTTCCTCATGATCTCGGAAATAAATTCCAACTACTTGGAGAAACATCAACAATGAAGATTTGGGCACCTCTCAAGCGACCACATCCAGATCTTAACAGCGTTTGGGATCTACTTTCAACATCTGAAGCACCTAATCTGAATGAAGAAGAAGACCTGATGGCTGAGCTGGAAGACCTCATGGAAAGCTGAGTCATCAATGACGTAAGCAATGACGTCAAACAGCATTCTCGGCAGAAGACGACAAACAGCAAAGCTTTCAGATAAGGAAGGAATCCTCATCTCCTTATCTTTTTACTGTTTTCTTTCGACGTGTATGGTTTTTGTTTAAAGTTTGTACAAGTGTGGCCTTCAATCACTACTGAAAGCATCTACTTTCAGAAAAGTTGTGCCCCACTTACCTCAATTATCGTATTTCTATTTCTAGTTTCAAATCTGGATTTCAAGTCCGTGTGTCTATGTTTGCCTATAAAAGGAGTGCAATGGTTAGTCTGAAAACACACCTTGTTCAGTACAACCACTTACTTCTCTAAATAAATCCTTTCTATTCAATCATTGTGCCTTCTATCTTCCGCTACTATCTTTATCTTGCGCTATTCTAAGTACAGGAAGTTCAGAGAAGAGAAATGTATGAATTCATTTTCCTCTCTGCACTTACCTATTTTTGGTATTAGAGCAAACTTGGTATGACGAACTAAACTTATTATGTTGAGAGTACTGTTAGTATGAGCTATATTTGATCTTATTTTTTGTTATCATAAAATCATGATATTATTAATATGATAAGCGGTTCCATACTCATTTCTTTTGAATCATTAAAACCAATTTCAAGCATTATGAGTCCTGTATAGCTAAAGGCTAGGGAAGGCAATCTTAGTACTATGGCAAGAAGGTAAGACCATGCTGGAAACGATGTTTGCACCTGATGACTGAAAGAGGTAGACTTGATTATTTAGATTTAGAATTCCCAAGAAATATAAGAGAGGAACTACTGATCATGTTAATCTAGTATGTTTTCATGATAATAAAAAAGATTTCAAACATACGTATCATACTGCAGGAAATCAACATAACTCTTTGTCATTTGTTCAACTTAATTGTATTTCGGATATTTCATACACTATTTTATATAATCTGTAATCTGAAAAAGATAATAATTCTTCGGTCTTTAAGTCTTTGCTCAACATGTACCAAAAACAGAAAGAGAAAATCTCTCTAATTGAATCATCTTTACAAGGCTTAGAACCTCTAAGCAGAAAAATCACTTTTTATAAAACAGCAATTAAAGAGTTAACCGACAAAGTTGATTCTTTAATATTTAAATCTGATAAGTCATATCTTTCTAAGTTGCCAACAAAGAAAGATATAGAGGATCTATTAATAAGAATAGATAAGAACCTAGAAAGATTGAACAAGAAACTGTTCAACTGGCAAAAGAATTAGAGGAAAGAGTGCAGACTCTTAAATCTCTAATACAGCGCGTAGATAACAAAGTCAAGACTATCAAAAAGCACTTGATAGTACCACTCAGATTTTGTCACCAGCAGAAGGATTTATTAAAAGTTCTACAAATATTGCTATAAGTTCTATAGCAAAACAGAATAACACTATTATTGAGTTATTAATTGGGTTGCATGAAAAACTTAATTTAATAGTTGCAAAGCAACAGATCTTACAATTGCGTTTGAAGAGATAAAAGTTAAACTGGAAAATCTAAAGATTGACACAGCGACTAAAAATCAAGTTATTCCTACACAGGAAAAGGTTACTGCAGTGTGGAAAGACCCAAAACAGAAAATTGCAGAATTCAAGAAGCAAAAGGACGAAAGGTAAAAAGACGAAAAGCAAAAAGACGAAAAACAAAAAAAAGACGAAAAACAAAAGGACGAAAAACAAAAAAGGACAAAAGGCAAAAAGACAAAATTTGACTTTTTTTTTGTCAAAATACCCATATTGGTAAATTGTTTATTTTCTACGTTATTTTGGTAAATAAAATAAAAAATTACATTATTCCATAAAAAGACAATCTCATCTCATCATTTTTAAAAAAAGCAAAAGGATGTGTCTCATTCAAAACTCACCCAAATTTAGAGGATGCCAAAAGAGTGTAACGGTATAGTGAAAATTTATATTTGGATTTGTTGGTGCCGTTCTGAGTGACTTTGAGACTGTCATTTTATATAGTACTACAAGCAAATTTCGAGAGGTCCCGTTGTTGAATAGGAATGCGAAAACACTAGTAAAATAATCAGAATAACTATTTGATATTTGATCCCAGATTAGTAGCCTTGACAATCAAATTATGAATCTAGACTTTACATAGACAATAGAAAATCACTTCATATAATTCTGTTTCCGTTAAATCCCAATGATGGAAATCGTACTCCGAAGTTAAAAACGAATTATAAGAAGCACAGAACTGTGTCATGAAGGAAAGTCCAGAGTCCTCTCCTAAATCTAGAAACCTAAAAAACGGATAGCTGCTTGATTGAGTCATAAGGCACAATACTGTTGATGATAACTAACCACGTGTTTAGAAAACTTCAATTAATGGTCGGATATTGGGTTGAAAATCAAGCAGGCCAAGTGATTATGTAGGGGCATTATTCTAGTTCTAGATAAAAAGACACATCAACATTTGAGCATATATCACACTTCATTCCACTTTCAACAGTTGACTAACCGCTCAAAAATGGAATTCATGAGACTGGTATGTCATGAGCCAAAACATTTTCAAATATGCAGAATTGAAACGAGATTATCTGTTCATAAAATAATACATCTTGACCATTGGAGAACCTTGAGACTTCCCAACAACATAAGAACTAATGGTGGCAATTAGGCTAAGGGTAGCCCCCAAATCTTATGATCTCAAAGCCGCAATGGCCTATTGGATATCGAGCAAACTGCTAGCGAACATCCTTGCTGATGTCGGTACCATCTTTCACGAAAGCCAACTCAGAAACCAAGGCAATATGATCACTACCCCATTTCTGTATACAGATAGGGAAAGAGGTTTTAAAATCCAAGTCACATATTTCAAGCAAGTGAGCAAGTTCAAGGCAAGGAACTAGGGAAATTATACACATGAGAGAAGTTTCAATTATGAGCACTTATTAAAACATGGTCTAGTCAAGCAAGAATCTCTGTACATTAAACTTCCATTACTGAAAGGATTCACTTTCAAAGTCCTTACAACAAAAACTGTTATCTAAGCATGTGGGTAAAATAATCATAATAATAATCCGTGAAAGAAAAGTCCCAAGAAAATCCACACGTAAACCTATCCATCAACTAACTTTCACACGAAAACTAAACTTTTTCTTACCTTGGTTGGGAATCCTGCCGTCCATACCATGGCATCTTTCGGCAATGGAGCAAGAACTTTGGTTGTTTGCAGACCATTGGATCTCCTATGTGACAGATCAAGTAAAAATTGCATTTCCATTAACTTTAGTATAGAATCAATTGTCTTGAATGCCAATTAATACTCACGAATGTGTTAGAGTCTAGGTTAGAAAGAATAGGATTTAGTAGGGGCTTAGGACCAAATTCTGTTAATTAGAATTCTGTTAAATTACTACTTCCACTTGAGTAGCAGATATTAGAATGTTGAGATTGATGTGTGATCACACAAGGATAAGATAAAGAGTGATTATATCCTAAGCGATATTGGTGAAGCATCTATTGAGACAGATGACAAAAAACCGGTTTGATGGTTTAGAAATGTTGAAAGGAAGCCACTGGAGGCACCATAGAAGAGAGTGGAATGGATAACACGGTTTTTAACTCTGTAAAAAAGGGGTTGAGGGAAGTCAAAAAGGATTATAAGAGAAATTTTTAAAGAATATGCTATTTGATTGAGTACAATGACATTGTGTGATCCTTGTAGCCGACCTCACCTAGTGGAATAAGGTTTTTGATGTTATTGGTACTCACAAGGGAACTAGAGGAGTTACTCAGTTACTTGGGCTGTCAATTAGAAGAGTTGAGACATGTCACTGGTAAAAACGAAGAGGGGCTGAGAAAAAGAGGATGATATAGTTTTACGAGGAAATTGGAACCTTCTGCAAATTGGGAGGTGCAGAACATGAAAGTTCTGCAGTGTTCTTAGTAACTGAGGTTTATCCCTATTCCTTCATAATAAGATAGCCAGGTTCTATCTACTGGTAGAGCAACTACGGAGTGTTAATGGAGAAAAAAAAATGCAACTGCAAGAACTTTGGCAGCAATAAATTATTTTGATGATATACTTACAGTCATTTTACAATTTTAATAAAATAAGCAGCACAAAATCCAAGCAATTGCAGAAAAACTTAAGAGCTTAGCACCTACCAAATGTAGTCAACAGTGCCCAAGAAGCACCTATTATAACTGGTAGCCAGGGGCTCTCCATGGGGATCTCTAGTCCCTGAACAATCCTGCACGTATGCAGAGAGCCAAATACGATATATAATGTGAAAGAGCAGCAAGTCTAAAAGTAACACGGAAATGCTCAAGATGTGTCAGCTTGTCTCATATAATAAAAATGAAAAACAATGCAATCCATACCACAGCCTCAGTGTATGTGCTCCGAAGCGGTAATTGGTGCTCTAAGAAAGTGCATTCTGCATTGCCTGTTGCAGTTTCTATTTCCATAGGGGTCCATAAAGATGGAATATAAGTAGTTTTCTCTGCATCAACAGATCTGAAAGTTGGAGTTAGAGATAAGTCATGCTCCACTTCACTGCTTTCTACAGGCAGCAACAAATTGTTGGAAGCAGAATCTGAATCCTCAAACTGAGATGACTGGTCAAGATCTGATTTAATTGATTGGCCAGGATCAAGAGCGACACCTTCTTCAGCATTATGTAAAGCAGACATGAAATCATTGTCATCTTCGTCAATATTTTCATCACCAATAATGTCTTTATCTATCTCATCAAAGAACGATTTCTCTAGTTTCTCGTCTAATGGAAAGTCAGTATTTGTAATTTGATGTGACTTGTCAACTAGATATGAGGTTGTTGAGCTGTTCATTTGGTCATTGGCAATGACCTCATTAGACGGGCTTTCTGTATCACCTGGATGAGGGATTTCAAATGCATCGGAAGTTGAAGTCTGGCTGGATGGATTAACCGAAGAAATTTCTTCATTGAGGAGATTTGATGACTCAAGATTTACCTTCACCCGAGAAGATTGATCGTCTTCCAGGAGAGAGGTTGGGTAGCAGTCAAACTCTGTATGTTTATAGCCTTTAGGGATATCTACGTTGGAATTTTCACTAAATGATTCTTGGTTTGAGGTTGAGACGGCATCTGACATATGTTCTTTACTTCCCATCTTAGTCTTATAGGTTTGAATGGCTTCAAGAGTTGAGGAGGTAGGTCCAATGTCATGAATATCACCAATTAGATGATTAGCAGGGATCCTACCTTCACTAAAAGAAAGATCTGTCTCTTCTTTCACACTATCAACAGCAGTTTCCTGTATATCTATTCCTGCATATGTGTCACTCTCCTTTCCACACTGCATATTTGCCAAGGACTTCACAGACATATCCAAAGCAATCTGTGAAGAATGCTTCTCTAAACTGTTAGCCTTGGTGTCTGGATTCTGCAAGTTTGACGAAGTATTATTTTGTTCAATATTAACTTCCTTCTCACCTTCAGTGGATGTGGCCTGAGCTGAATCATTAGCAGATCTTTCACTGCATTATTTTGAAACATTTTAATAGAAATCACTTTAAAAAGCGAGAGACCCAACAAACCTTATCACATAAATGTATTAAATGTAAATTGTTTAATTGTCTACCTAGCATTAGGACGATATGGCCTTGGTGGACCAATTGCAGCAGAAGCTTGTCCTGATAGCTTATCCCTATCTATTCCAGACAGATCCAACTGTAATCAATAATATGAAATTTATCTTTTAGGGTTTCATGTGCCAATGATCAAACACAGAGAAATCAAGAATTAAAGGGTATACCTTCTGTTCTGATATGAAGTTATATAATGGACTCTGAGACAAGACAAAAAAACGTTGTCATGAAGGCTGTGACAGCATTTTACAGAATGACAGTGAAAAGTCATAAATCATAATAGAAAAGATAACCTTAGGTGTACAATTAAAATCCCCACAGATAACAACAGGAGCATTATTCCAGTGTTCAGAAACAGCTTTAGCCTTCTCCAATAGCACTCTTACCTGCTTGAAGTGAAGATAAAGGAGAAAGAGATTACAAGTAGACTTTCAAATCATATTTTATAAACTGCAGCAGCTGATGGAGTCAGCTGTTAAGTCCTGATATTAAATTATTAACACTTCAAACAGCAAAAGAATCAGAATCAAATTAGATGGGATATACTGTTCAGTATTCAAAGATGTCAAACTAAGGTAGAAATTGTGCGTATTCATTATTCAGTAAATTTGCTAATTAAGGGTCGTTAGTTCCTGTTATGAGCTAGCAATTATTGTGGGACCATATGATATTGATATAGACACTTACAAAAATGAGTCTTACTCTTTTGTTGTACACAGTAATATAGTATGCTTAAATGCAAGACCATGTCAAGCAACCCTTTTACAGTCTTTAATCTTTATGGGTTCAATAAACTAGAGACAGGGATATGTAATGAAAACGGAATAAGGCTGAAGCTATTCAAAAGAGAGAGAGAGAGAGAGAAACCTATCCACAAAGTATGACATCAATTCAAGACCTCAGCATGTGAAATGGAAAATATACTAAGCCTCTAATTTATGAATAGGAAAAAAGTACACATAATCACTTTTTATTAAAATCAATCGGATCATTAGTATCCCTTTTTATTAGTAAAATCAAAATAATTTTATTTTTTTATTTTATTAAAAGTCATAAAATGACTCATCACATCAAAAAGATAAAACCTCTCAATAGTAAAAACAACCTTAATGTATAATTTGTACAAAAATGAATGAAAGGATATTATAGTATTTCATTTAAATGAATACTAACTTCACACAGAAAAACTTTAGGGAAAAAGAAGGTTTCCATTATTTAGATATATAGATGTAAAGATTAAAGAACTTGACTGAGAGGAATCTTGTTGCGTTTATGGGGCTGATGAATCTGGTTAAGAAACAAAGCAGGTCATGGTATCAGCCTTGATAGGCTGATTTAGGAAAATTGTTATTTTAGATTTACTCTTGTTTAGCATATGCAGGATAGTTCTACTAATACTTGGTATTGTATTTAAAATGCCTAGCTACTTATGATTCTGTTCTGATATGAAACACTGGTTGTCTGCGGCTTTCTCTGATTTTGGCTTCATTTGTACAACACATGCTTGTATATGGCACTACTTGTACTGTTTCATTTAATATATCATTTTTTTTTTTTTGCTGACAAAAAAAAGTATCAGAAAAAATAGGGCTTGATCAAAAGTTCAAAACAAAAACAAATATTATATGAATCAGACAGTGCATACCTGGCCAAGCTTAATTTCTCCTCTCCTAGGATTGTAAAGAACATGAATGTTACAAATCACAATTTTCCTAGAACCTGTCAAGCTGCAGAATATTACATCTATGTTATATTGAGCTTATACTTTTTAAAATTGTGAAAATTTTAAAATTGCCCATTTTCTGTTTAAAATTTTAAATTTGTCCTTCTCTTTAAAATTTTCACAATTTGCCCTTCATTGTTTGCAGACATTATAGGGTACGAAATGTTTCTTCCCTGATCAATCCCACATAAAACACTTAAAAGTTGACCTCTGTTTTGAACAAACCCATGACCCACAGCTCACTGGCATTCTTTCTGGCCATGCATGGCATTTTCTGACACCCACTGCTCACTCACAAATCTCTGTTCATGCCCACTCTATTCCAACATACCCTCAAGTATTGGTTCATGCATTGCAGGTAACCAATTTTTGTTTGTGTTGTGATCTTCACTCTCACAGAGCCCTTAGTAGAATTATTGTTTTGTATTCTGTCGTGCCTAGTATTAAATTATCTGTCTTGTATCTGTAATCTTTTGGTATAGTGACCATCCCACTATATCACTTTTGGGCTTGATCACTTCACACTACTATCTAGGATTGATAACGATGATGCATGAGCTCTTCTACTTTCACAAAAATCAAAGAATACAACAAATATAAAAATCCAACTATTCAAAGAAAAAGGAGTGGTTACCTCGGTGGGAGAGATCCATTTTTATTAATAAACTGTTCAAGGGAGTGAAATAAAGGTGTTATAAGTAACATAATTGAAGATTCTCAGTTTATATCAAACAGAAACTGAACAAATCAAAGGGTAATAAGAAAGTATAATGTACCTCCAGTACACATATTTGAGCCACATTATCTCTAAGTCCCAGTTTATTGAACTCTATGCATTCTTCGTATAATAAATTGAACCTAAGATAAATCAGGAATTCAGAATGGAGGAGGTTATCAATTGCTACTGAAGAAAACTACAATGTAAGTATTCTGGTAGCACCAGGATAGGTCAGGTCAGATCCCCCCCCCCCCCAACAAACAAAATAAAAAACAAAGGGAAATAGTGCATACAACATCAATGCCAAATAATCACAGAATGAATCAACAGGATCACTAGAAAAGATATCGCAATTACTCAAGGCATACAAAAGGAGTACTGGTCTCCATTTGTGAATAATACACCACTGAATGATATACATCTTTGAGATGACAAGAGACTATTTTATACGTCAGATTCCAAAGAATTGTTTCATTTTACAATAGTAGACATTGATAATATCAATCCATGTTATTGAAATTGCATATGCCAAATGAGAGAGAAAAGCATGCACAAAAAAAGTTGTAAGAGATACTATCCAGAGCAAAGTAGAGCTGTAGAAAACCTTGATGTTCGCCAAAAGATTGCACAGCCATCACATGGATTGCCCGTTCGCATCTAAAGTAGACTGAAACGCTATTAGACTTCATAATGCAACAGAACTATTTATTATTCTTAAAAATATGATTGATATAATCAAGAAAAATGAGTAATTACATCAAAAGAAAAACAAACTGCATAAATTGATGGTGCTGAAGGTAGGTCAGTTCATATGACAAAGTTACAACTTACAACATGATGATCATGTTGCTGAGAATTGAAAATGTAGTCAATATCAATCAAGTGATGTGGCTCAATTAAACAAATGTGCTCATCCAGTAAAAGCATACTTGCAGTAGGTTGGTCTGGTGGCTAAGACAACGCTACTTTAAGTAGAAGCTCCTTAGCTCAAACCTTTGTGGGTGCATTTTTGCTAATTAAAAAGCAAGTAAAAGCATACTTCTCTCGTGTTTCACTAGATGATTCCAAATATGGTCGAAACACAATAGGTATATCCTGGATTCTTAATGGTAAACAACGTAACAAGTAACATCTGAAATTCTGATTATTACGTAAACATAAAACAGATTAGTCATTTTTATTAGAAAGAAAATCTAAAACTCATTAAAATGCATACTAGAAAAAAAGTCTGAAACAAACCAATGCTTAATAAAAAATGGCATAAGCAGCATTGGACGGAGAAGTTTTGGATACAAATACTTATGTCATTTAACATTAGCACAAAACTCACCTTCCAGATGCCCGTGTATCCCTTAAGCTTCAACTCCTCTGCCAACTCGTGAAATCTATCAACCTCCTGAAAGTAAAGTTATATAAAATGAAATATCCTAAATACAGTCAATTAGCAAATTTTCCAAGAACAACATCCATGCAGACAACACGATTAAGAACTTATGATCACATGAACAGTGAAGAAGGCTTGATAAAAATTTTAAAATTCCAAAGACATAAATCTTACAGAGATGTTAATGCAACTAAAAACCTCGTATTTGTTACATAAGTAGAGTATTTTTCGGAAAATGAAGTAGGTTACCAGAATATGCGATATTGTGATTTGACATGAAAGTCCAAATAAGCTATCAACAGTTATAAATGAAGAATCTCTCTTAAAACTTGTAACAAGTCATTCTCTTAAAATATGATTGCCAAGTACAACATCCATCTCTCCAAATTTTACTACGGAGTATGATTACAAACATGTTAAATGAAGCATATCTCGGCAAGAAGTAAGCACTACGATGTAATATGCAACATATTGATAACCTGTAAACACATGATATCCGCAGACCATAACCCAAGCTCAAAAATTATCTTTCCCTGTCTCCACTGCCATTCCAACATGTGAATAGGTATGTGAAAATAAAGTTTGTTCCGGTGGTCCAAAGCTAGGTAGTCAGCCAAAATATTATAGGAAAGAACTTTAAACCGTTCTGTTGAGCAAAGAAAAAACAAATACAAGCTAAATTAGTCTGCAAATGTATAATTCCAAACAAAATCAACCATAACAAAGTTGAAAGAAGGATACCAATAGATAATAAACCTCAAGCCTATCCTCCTGTCACTTGCCAAATTATCAAATCTTTACAATATTTTCATTTACTCAGATTCAGCTCCTATTTTGGGCATATTTTTAGTAAAAGATAGAAACATTAAACTTCAGAAGTCATCTTACTGTGATCCACCCTCATCTTTGAATCAATCCTATTAGTTCGAATAGCTTCACAAATTCACATTCACATTCACATTTGAACTGTGAAGCAACGACCATTCATTGAAACAATGCACTTGAAAAATTGTTCTATACTGGCGTTTGGTTTCTGAGAAAATAAAAACAAAGACGCAAATGCATGTGATTGCTCCGTGATGACCAAACAGTTAACCATTCATCATTACTTTTTTTTCATAATCTGACACGTTGATTAATTCAGAATAGCAACATCAGGAATTCAAACATTCACATTCAAGATATGCCAAAATCCACTTCTTCCTAAAACCTAAGAGTGAAGTTACCACAATGAGGGGGAGGCGGCGGTGTCGGTGCATGCTCCCAACTTCGATAGTCCGATGCCCGTTGCCGAGGATGTTGTGGAGACTGCGGCCGAGGATGATGCAGCGGGTGCCAGTGATCAGACGGTGGAGACGGTCGATGCTGCGGCGGAGGGCGGCGTAACTGAGGATAAGACGATGGCGGAGGGTGACGGAACTGAGGCTGGGGCGTTGGCGGAGGGTGACGGAACTGAGGCTGAGGCGTTAGGGGAGGAGGCCTTGGATTATAAGGTGGATTCTGATGGTACTGATTTTGGTTCGGGAAGTTTCCCCTCTCACCTCGCCGGAGTCCCGAATTAACGTCGCGGACAGTCCGGAAGTGCTCATCGCCGGTAACGAATTGGCCTCTTCCATCGGAGTAAAAGCGACCGGAGAATCCCCTTCCGCGTCCACGGTACTGCGAAACCAAAACAAAATAGCATTAAACTTTCAAAGAGCATTAATGTGTGGTTACAGTAGGCAGTAACATGCGCATCGGGAAGAGATTACAGGCCGGCGTGACGACATTGAGACGGTGGCGGGGGCGGCGGCGTCGGTGGCGGTGGTGGCCAGTAACTGGATAGCTGGAGGAGTGCGTCGCATTGTAGGAGAGAGAAACACTAGGAATCGAGACTCGGGCGCGAGAGTAACTGAGCTGGCGCGTTTATGCACGCTTTGAGGTTACGCGTGTACATCACATAACTTTCGCTTCCTCTTTTTTTGAAGAGTTTTCCGGTTTTTGTTTTTTTGGGAGAAAAGAAGATACTGCACAACTCAGAGTTGGACCGGGCGCAAAAGCGGAAAATGTCTGAAACGAAGTCCAACGAACAGAGAGAGTTTCGACCAAAAACATGGACAAAAACTCAAGGCTAGAAAAAAGTAATATATGAAAATTGAGCACCTACAATAAATATAAATATTAGGCAAGATGTCATTTTGGTCCTTTAACTCTTTGAGTCAATTTATTTTGATCTCTTAACTTTTTTTTATTTGTTTTAGTCCCTTAACTTTTACTTTAAATTCGATTTGGACCCTACGTTACATCCGTCAGATGTTAATGGATAAAAAACCATTTCTGAAGGGATCAAATTGAATTCAAAATAAAAATTAAGGGACTAAAACAGATAAAAAAAAGTTAATGGATCAAACTAAATTGACACAAAGAGTTAAGAGATCAAAGGTGTCATTCTGCTTAGATATTACGTGCATTTTGCTCTATGATGTTTGTGATTGCAATTTTATTTGGTATTTATGCGCCGTTTGCTCGAGCTTATTTGAGGCTTATCTTTTACTTATAAGTAAAAGTCAAATGAAATAAAAATATTAATAAGCTTTTAAAATTTTAAATATTTTTTTAATTAAAAAAAATAAGAGACAAAAAGAACTTTAAAATAAGTCCTAAATAAGAGTTTTTGCTTATGTTTTAGGAAAAGGACTTTTTAAATTGCAATTAAGAAAAAGGACAAATTGGCGTTGGGTAAACACAGATTTATGATATTTGATCAAAGCCTTTTCAGAGTGTGTTTGGATTAGTTATGAAAATTATTTGAGAAAAAATTGATTGTCTGAAACAAAATCAATTTTTATTTGAATATATTTTCTATGAGAAGTGATTTTTAAGCTTTTTGAAACAATATCCAAATTTTAGTCGAAGGTTCAAAAGCTTTTTCCCTTATTAAAAGAATAATAAAAAACTTTTGTATAGTGGCAGACCGAGGTTGAAGTTAGGGGGTGTAGCTAGACCCCTCAACTTGAGAAATTTATGAGTCATATTATGAATTTTAAAATTTTGCACCCTCTTAACCTATATTTTTTAATCCTCTAAACTCAATTTTTTTATACTTAACTTCTTAATTTAATAATTTTATGTTTACTATATCATTAAATATTGAGTATAATTCATTTGAAACACTTTTAAAAATACTAATTTTTTATATTTTCCTTTTTTCTTTACTTTTATTTTTAAATTTTTTTTTATTTAAGTTGCACTCCCTACCTCCGGGTCCTAAATCCGCTACTGCTTTTATAAATTATAAGTGCAAAATCAAATAATTCAACATATGTTGCATGCAAAAATAAGAAGGTGGTAGATTGTAATTATTTTGTTATTTTTATTAAGATAAATTATTTTATAATATTAAGAAAAAGAATAATTTAAAATTTCTAAAATAAAAAATTGTTGAAAACTGATATAATATATATTCATACTTTAGGCTTAAATATTTTACATCCTTGCAAAATGTGGGTAATTCACTTTTCGTCTCTCCAAAAAAATTTGTTGATAAAAAGTTTAAACTTTTGTTAAAACTTTTATTTTTAGTCCCGGTTGTTAGTTTAGTCAATTAATTGCAGACATAACTACTATTTTTATCCTGTCAAGCTATCACATTAACATTATAAATAGTTTTTAATGATAATTTAGTGTCCAAACTTGTAAATGTGACAGACTGGCATAGCAAAAACGTCAATAGTTAACTAATGATTTTGTTTCGTCAGTCTGCTATATCAGAATTAAATATAGTTTTTAATGTTAATAGATGGACAAATTTGCATACGTGGCAGACCATCATAGCAGAAATGTTAATTACGTTAGCAATTAATTGACCAAACTAATCAGGGACTAAAAATAGTTGTTTAGAAAAGTTTAGACTTTTTACCAACAAATTTTTTTATAGAAACAAAAAGTGAATTACCTTAATTTTGCAGAGATGAAAATTCTATTTAAGTATACTTTTTAATAGTAACATTTTATCTTTTTAGTGCTATAAATTATAGGTGTTTTTGAAAACATAGCTTAATTCAGAACTTATACAATAAGCTATAATTGCCAAGAGCTTGTAGCTCTAAGAGCTTCTCCTTGTGCCATTTGAGAGGTTCAATCCTCAGTGAGGAGATTTAGGAGTAGTGTAGTGTGGGGTGTGTGTTTGGCCGATAAAAAAAATACAATAAGCTATAATTAAAAATGAGTTTTGCTTATAAATAAAATTATGAAATTTATTTGAATAAGTTAAAAATAACTTATTCTAATAAATTGTTTTAAGAAATTTATACAAACTAGTTAAAAACAACCTATAAAAACTTATAAGTTATTTCCATATATATATATATATACTAAATTTTCGTACAAATCTTTTTATCTACTTAATTTTGATAAGTGTCTTTCATTTTTCATTAAGCGTTTACTTTTTGAAAGATATTTGACACTTGTCAAAATTAAATGGATAGAAAGATTTGTAGGAAGATTTAGCATTACTCGTGTATATATATATATAAGGTTTTGCTATCCATTGTCTTAAGGGCAATGTTTAAACAACCCATGAATGAAAACTTTACATTTAAAATAAATTAAAAATAATTTTGTAACATTGAATATTTTACACTATCTAACACCAAATTTCTATTTATGGATTACTTAACTATCACCCTTAGAACAATGGATAGCAATATATATATATATATATATATATATATATATGGGGTTTGCTAACGTACACCCACTTGCTTTGCTTTTTAGAAGGAGTGCGTTAGCAAGTTATAACTTGAAATTTTAAAATACACCTACAAGGTGTAGCTTGCTAACGCACTCCTTCTATAAAACAAGTGGGTGTACGTTAGCAAGCCTTACAGAGGCTTGCTAACGTACACCCACTTGTTTTATAGAAGGATTGCATTAGCAAAATGCTAATATATATAAAAGCCTAAAACCAAGTTTCATAGGAACTTGCCACTTCAACTTTCAATCCTACTTAACATCATGTAGCATAAACCTAAACCTTAACTTATATTTGTTGAATGCTAATTCATAGCTCATACTAATAGAAAAAACTATCATATAACTTTTGATGTACTTCAATTATCATGAACTAAACTATTATTTATAATATCTTAACCAAAATTATCATGAACTGTTATTTATAATATCATAATCAAAATTTAAATGCAATACCAATTTTATAGTAAAAATATAACAACTATAAATGTAAATTCCAAATGCTTAAATTTTTTTATTTACATTGAAGTTTTAAAGTAAAAGTGATGATCTCGTGTTCGAATCTCAGCTATACCAAATTCTCGATGGTTAGCGCCAGCAACGCAACGAGAACGGGATTAGTCTCATGTTAAAGATAGAGAAACCCATGGTTATAACAAAAATAAAAGGGATGGAAATTATATTTTTTAAATTCGTAGAGAGAAAAATAACATTCCATTTATATAAATGTGACAAATAAAAGTTAAACTATATGTTATTTTTTTAAACATAAATTATATTTAAATATTAAAAATTAACCTTTCAATAAACTTGATAAAAGTTTACGTTATACATATAATACTCAACACTAACTTAGTAAATAGATATAAATTCACACATTGATGCACTTTTAATTTTTAAAAAATATATAAAAATAAAACAAATTAATGCAAACGTAAAAAGTATAGACTAATTTTTCATTTAACTTTTCTTTTAAATCTCAAAAAAATAAAAACAAAAACTATTTTACTATAAAATTAGAGTTATTAACTTAATTATAGCTTCCTTAAATTTTAAAAATTCTATATACTATTATTTTTTTTAAAAAAAAAATCATATTATTTTTGCAAGAAAGCAATGAATTAAATGCAATATCTAACAAAGAATACATTTTATAGGATAGGATAGGATAAGATGGGAACAATAATTTGGAAAAGAAAGAAATCACTCCTATTCATCATAAACTAATTTCAAGATCTAATTTTAACCATAAATCACTCCTATCACACCCTTAGAGAATTAAAAAAGGAAAATGACATTCTATTCGAATGGACCAAATTACCAAATATTAGTAGAAGAGCTTGATGTTTAGGCAATTTCCCAAAGAAAAAACTTTAAACATATAAAATTAGCTTTTTTATATGATACAAAAAAGATAAATCAAACCCCATAGTTTTGTCACCTGTTTTTTAATTAATATCACAATTGCAAATTTCGTTCTAAGTATTTAATTTAAAGAATATCATGTTTGAATATTAAAATAGATCAAATTCAAAATTAACAAATTGAAAGCAACACAGTTCATTATAAAAGTGATCACACATAAGGAACTTGAATCTTTTACCATTAAAAATATTTTTCAACATACTTTTTATGAATGATTGAAATTAAAAATAATTTTTAAAAATGTCATATGAGTTTTTTTGAGAAGTCACATGACTTTTTAATATTCAATCTCAATCATTCATAATAAGATTCAATGGTTGAGATTCACTCATCGCTCACCTCTCACAATAACATGTGCTTTCATTTGATACGTTATATATATATATATATATATATATGAGTTAGGATCCGTTTACACCAATGAGTTTTATACCAACTCTTACATCAATTAAAAATAATATGTCGAAAGTTTTTTTCACAAAACTCACCGTTGGATTGAAACTACTTATCATATAGATCATGTCTACAAAATTTCACAACAATCCGAGATCATTTAGCACTTTATCAACATACTAAAAAAATAACGTAAAATAAAGTTTTAAAATAATGAAAAGAACAAGTGTGTCGATGGAGTACTAAACGATCTCGGATTGTTGTGAAATTTTGTAGACATGATCTATATGATAAGTAGTTTCAATCGAACGGTGAGTTTTGTGAAAAAAACTTTCGACATATTATTTTTAATTGGTGTAAAAGTTGGTGTAAAACTAATTGGTGTAAACGGATCCTAACTCTCTCTATATATATATATATGAGTTTTGCTAACCATTGTCCTAAGAGTAATGGATAAGCAATCCATAAATAAAAATTAGTTACTAAAATATATAGCATTTAATGTCATAAGTATATCTTTATTAATTATAATTTTTTTTTAATTTTTATTTATAGGTGGCTTATCCATTAATAGTTATCAAAATTATATATATATACATATCAGTTATTGTTAGTTGTAATGCAACAGTTTTACTTAATTCTCAAGAATAATTGAACTCAATTGGTTACGATTTCAGTGTTTTTTCAGATTTGATGGTTATACGTGTAGAAATATATAGTTACAACGTAAATATAAAAATTTAACAAAATTTGTACGTGCGTAACCAGATATTTTAATATATGTAACCATGAATACAAAATGAATATAAAAATGTGAATACGAAAATATTTTTTCTAATTAAAATGAAGTAACATTTTATAGTATACATGATGATCTACACTAATTCATCAAAAAATTTATGCATCCTCACTTAAAAGAATATGTACACTAATTCATCAAAGAATATTTACTTTTCTTGGAAAAAATAGTATGTACAAAAGATTTTCCAATTTGAGATAAATCAATACATGGACCATATATATGTGATAATTTGGTGCCACAAGAAAAAGAAGAGCCATGATAGAGAGAGAAAGAAGAAAGAGAAAGGTGGGAGTGATAGTGGGTGGAAGCATAGCAGGAATATCATGTGCACACGCTCTTACAGTATCAGGTTGGGAAGTTTTTGTGATTGAGAAAACCGCCTCTCCTCCCTCCGGAAGAAGCCCCACCGGCACCGGCGCCGGTCTCGGTCTTGATCCTGTTTCTCAACGAATCATTGCGTCTTGGATTTCGCACCCGCAATTGCTTCGTAATTCCACTTTGCCTCTCACTATTGATCAGGTTTTAATGCTTGCTTCTTCCTCTTACTTTTCAGTATCTTCCATTTCTTGATTCCTTGTTATCTCCAATTTCTGTGTCTTGAGATTTTTACTGTGATAGATTGAAACATCAACTTTGCTGTAATACTAGCTTATAGGTTATGCATTCGTTTGGGAGTACTTATGCGCAGCTTATGAAACTAGTTTATAGGTTCTAATAAGTTGTTTTTAGTTTATTTTCATAAGTTTCTTGAAATAGCTTTTGAGAATAAGCTGTTTTTAACTTATTCAAATAAATTTTATAATTTTATATATTAACTTATAAGCAAAAGTCGGGTCAAACAGAAATATTAATAAGTTCTTAAAATTTCAAGTGACTTCTTTTTTTTACAAAGAAAATAGAGGAAAAAAAAATTTTAAAATAAGCTACAAATAAAACTTTTGCTTATTTGTCTAACTTCTTATTTTCATTAAATATCCACAAACCACCATAGTCACGGCAGAACAACTGCCACCCACCGATGCCATGTCGCCACCTGTCACCGCTGCCGCCGAACTGCTGTCAATCAACAATTTTTTTTAGAAAATATTATAAATAAGTAGCTTATACTAAATTAAAAAATAAATAAAATTGTCAAACTAACTTATGACTTTTTTAAGCCTCTTATTTGTAGCTTTAGCTTAAAAGTGACTTTTAAGAACAAAATAAGCTAGGTCAAACAGTACTTTAATTAAGACCAACTTATGGCTTATGACTTGGTTTGGAGTCACGGTAAAGTTTTAAACAGTAAATTTCTGGTTAGAACATGTGACTACATTTTTGCCTGTGGGTGCCTCTGATGAATAGACTAGACAGCACAAATGATACAGTACAGTGATCTAGTGTGGTGCAACTTTAATAAAGCATAAGACAACCTTTTGTGTTGAGTCGTTTATAGTTAGTGCACAAAATAAGAAGTACAATATAAATTTTAGAACAATATCCTTTATGTTATATATTATTAATTTTATGTAAAATTTATTAAGAAATAATATTTATTATGAAAAATAATAATAATAATTGTGTGGAATAATTTTTCACAAAAATAGATTTTTCTTTTACAAGCAAAATGTATGCACTAAGGTTCAAACTTCAAAACTAGCAGCTACTATTAAAACTTTCACTCTCCAACCTTCACGAAAATAGGAAATGAAAACAAGAAATGCAATTCAAAATTAACAAGACCTGAAATTAACAACTCATTTGCAACACCACTGGCCTCTCAGTATTCTTCAGGTTCCACAGTTTCAGGCTTGCTTTCTGCTACTAGTCAATACTCAATATCTTATTCTTGATTTTTGCTTTTCATCCCCAGTTATTCTGAATTTTTGCTTTTCTTGATTTGTTTCTTTTTTAATTATTATTATAGACTTGTCCTTAAAGAGAGTGGATTCTCTTATTCATTTCTTATGCCTGAATGTCACTTTGTTTGGACTTTGTAAGTATTCATCAGCTTGAGTTTCTTCAATACATGTTATGAAATCAACTAGTTTTTCTGCACTAAACTATACACAGATGACATATAATAGAAAAAGGGACAAAAAATTGGTCATGATTTAGGGCGTGTTTAACTCCACGCCAAATCACATTCGGATGAGGCAAATATGGATCAATTTTGACACAACTAAAAGCGTCTCTCTTGTTCTGAATTCATGTTTGGTCCATCCTAACATGAAACTAGACACACACTTATTATTTGATAAAGTGGGAATCCTATGAGAATCTGTTGTCTTTCTAAGAAAACAATCTTAGTTTTGATGTATTTGTTTTCTCTGTTTTTCTTTTAACCTCAGAACCATGCTACTAATAGTGAGAAGAAGGTTAGTTGGACATTGACAAAAGATGAGAGTTTCAACTTCAGAGCAGCACATTGGGCTGATCTTCATGGTCTTCTGTATAATGCACTTCCACCAAATGTGATTTTATGGGGTCACCTTTTTCTCTCTTTTCATGTTTCAGTTGACAAAAATTCTGTCACAATAAAGGCCAAAGTTCTAGAAACTGGTAAGGTTATTCAGATAGTTGGGGATTTGCTTGTTGCAGCAGATGGTTGCCTCTCTTCCATCCGCCAGAAATATCTCCCTGATTTTAAACTAAGGTTTGTATTTTTAAAAAGAGTAAAACGACATCTTGGTCCTCTAATATTGTGCGTGTCATCAACTTAGATCCTGAAAGATTTTTGTTCTTGAAAAATTGGAAATGTCACTAAGTTGATCCTTCGTCATCAAAAGATTGAAAATGTCACCAAGTTAGTCTTATTTTAGTCTCTCAGAGATTGAAAAAGCCACTAAATTGGTCCTCCGTTACTCCTTCCGTTAACGGAGGTCAATTTGGAGCGTTTTCAATCTTTCAAGTACTAAATAGTTGACATGAACGTCTTTTAAAGACTAAAATGACATTTTACTCTTAAAAAAATGAATCTTATATAACTTTTTCTTTCCTTACATCTGAAGAAGGTTCTCTAAGCCTTTTGTGTGTTTTGCAGATATTCAGGCTATTGTGCTTGGAGAGGAGTTCTTGATTTTTCAGAAACTGAGGATTCAGAAACCATCAAGAATATCCGAAAAGCATACCCTGATTTAGGGAAATGCTTGTACTTTGACTTGGCCTCAGGCACACACAGTGTGTTCTATGAGCTTCTGCACAAAAAGCTCAATTGGATTTGGTATGTGAATCAACCAGAGCCTGAAGTTAAGGTAACCCTTTCTCCTCTCATCCTATACTGCTATTGTGATAATATACCCAAATGGATAATAATCCTCAGCATTTCCTAAAATAATTCTTATTATTTTTGTCATTTTGTTTCTGAAAACATATTCTTAACATGATCTATAAAATGAATTCCCCATCAAGAATAGTGGGAAATATTATAGCTTTTTGTATGATTTTTAAAAAGGTTTTGATATTAATATTATAAGCTGCTTTTAGCTTTTGTACTTTTACTTTTCAAAAAACTACATGAGATTGCTTTTCTATAAGCAGTTAACGTTTGATAAGAGTTTTTGTTAAGATGCTAAGTCTCACATCGGCTAGGAATACGACCATGATAAATACTGAACACAAGAGTAGCTTTTAAGATTGAGTTAATTCCAGACCCAAATCTAAAAGCAACATTACTTCTTCTACGTAATTTTACATGATCAGCATGGCTTTGAAAGCTCATCCAAATTAGTTCTTAAGCTTTGTAGGTTAATCTTCATTTTGACCTCAAATTCTACTTTATATTCAATTCATGCTTCCTTCTGTTGCTAGATCTGATTGTGCCAATCATATCTTGACATTTGGTGGCAAAACTTTTCAGGGAACCTCAGTGACAATGAAAGTGAGCAGTGACATGATCCAGAACATGCACAAAGAAGCAGAGAAAGTTTGGATTCCTGACTTAGTAAAAGTCATGAAAGAAACAAAGGACCCCTTCTTAAACTTCATCTCTGACAGTGACCCTTTGGAGAAAATCTTTTGGGACAATGTGGTATTGGTAGGTGATGCAGCTCACCCTACAACTCCTCACTGCATTAGAAGCACAAACATGTCAATACTAGATGCAGCTGTATTGGGAAAATGCCTAGAAAAGTGGGGAGAAGAAAAGCTAGAATCTGCTTTGGAAGAATATCAGTCGATTAGGGTACCGGTAACTTCCAAGCAAGTTCTTCATGCGAGGCGTCTTGGTAGAATTAAACAAGGTTTGGTTCTTCCTGATAGAGAAGCTTTTGATCCCATGTCAGTAAAGCCAGAGGACTACCAGGAACTTCTGCTGAGGAATACACCTTTTTTCAATGATGTGCCTTTGCTACTTGTTTCTTCAATTCAATGATTCATTTGATTGCCTATAGTTGTGAATTTTAGTATTGCATTGAAAATGGATTTTTTACTCACCATTAATAATTTAACACAGCTATTTTTTTAACTAATGGGGTCAGAGGTTCAGTTACTGATGTGGTGCCTTTAGGCTTCAAACTTATTTTTGGCTCTTAAAAATGATTTAATCACCAAAGTCATGTTTGGTAGTTCATCCCAAAATTTGGTTTTGAAGGGAAAAATGCATCTTAATCTCAAAGTGGAAAAAGTTACTACCTTAGAATAGAATGAATTGTGGAGAAGTAATTACATACACACACATGAAATACCAAGTGTGTTGGATAAAATGGATATCAGAGCCAAACTCAATTCACAAAAATTACCTGCAATGGATATTAGATGGGACTTTTACTTATCAAATAAGTCTAATTTTGTGTCTAGCTAAGTGTCCACAAGGATTTAATGCATGTGGAAAATGATATACTACTACACCGGTGAAAGAGGTGTAAAGAGAGAGAAGGGAAAAATGATGATGTAATATCAAACGAAAGTAGTTGGAAGAAAGTAGAGGTGTAGAAATATTGCAAGACAAAGGGAATAAACAAAAATAGACACAATGAAATGCACACATAACCAACAAGCGGTTGGTGTGAGTGGTTTAACACTCTCACTGCTTAAGTAAGGTTGTGTATTCGATCATTGTGAACGCAAAAACGGCTTGTTGGGATGCTAGGATTGACACCATCCAAGTTAGGAATGAGATCACTCTTTTTCCGAACATCAAGTCCGTAATGGTATTTTCCGACAATGTCGTCCATAAAATAAGACTGACTTCTTTCCTATTTTAACTATTTTACGGGCGATACTGTCCGAAAACACCATTCCGGATGCTAATGTCCGAAAAAAGATGGTTCCGTTTCTGACTGGGATGGTGCCAATCCCAGCGTCCGTTTGTTGGGAGCACTTTACCCCTCAGTGGGCCGATCCGGTGTAAACACGACTGCTTTGACCCATTTTGGTTCAGAGATACCTGTGGTTTCAAACCAAAAAATAAAATGTACACATATTTCATTTAAATAAAATAAATAATGAATTCAATTTCAAGCGTAGAAATACTTATCGAAAATGTGCACGAAAAGGGAGATCAACGCAAAAATTGCTACTCGAGGGCACATAGATTCAATGTGTGTGCGTGAATACATTTAAGTTGATTACTTGAGTACTCTAGTAATCTTGAACTTCATACTCAGAAGAAATGAGCTTCACTAGCACATCTCTGAACTCATACAGAGATCGGATTTCAATCAAAATGTTGAAATTCACATTTTTTATTGATTGTAAGAATAAACACTTTAGTCCTCCAAAAATGTTGAAATTCAACCAACAGATTGATACATCTTGATGATACAGGATACTTTGTAACAACTCATTGGTATATACAGCCTAAAGTTGTAACTGAGGAAAGCTGGATTTTACATTCCTACCAACAGGAAAACACAAACGACGCAATCGCGGGCAGTACAAGAAACATATTGCGTTCTTCCATAATTGCATTCCCACACCATACTCTGATATAAAGCGAACTAAACTTTTGTGGGCCATGTTGCCTGAGCTGACATAATAATTCCAACGATAACTCCGAATAGCCCAAGAGCGCTACCGAAGATCTCAATCACAAGAATTTTCACAAAGAGAGAGGAATTCTGAGCATCAGACAATGCACAGCTGCTTCCAATGATTCCTACACACAACCTGCAAAAAGAAGAGTTCAATATGTATCAGCAGGACGGTAAGGGTCTTCCGCTCCCAGTATTCATCAAGAGAACCTCCTTCAAAGATGAGATATACACACCCACAAACAAGATTCGCGAAGCCCACGATAATTCCGGAAGCAAAGATTGCATATCCAGCTCTAAGAGACTCCGGTGCGTAGATACTTGATGCTGGAACACTTTCTAATTTTGTTTGTAAAATAATAGCAACAATAACACCATATATGGCAACAGCTTCACAGAAGATTACACTGAAATACCACAGACATCAATAACAATATTGTCAAATGGTAGTGGCACAAATTGTTCATATTTGGAACTACATGAGCAACACCAGGATATCTTATGTAGATATCACAAAAAGAGCATCAAACATTGTCGGGACTCGGAACTCAAATAGAACAATCTTAAGTTTAGACAATGAAAATGACAATTCTGATATTCGCAGTAAATACAGGGTTTAACAACCTCAGTTTAGCATTTATAACGTGATCTGAGTGAATTAGCCATTATTACATGATTGGACAAGGATCTCTTTTTTTTTTAAGCTTAAAAGCTACTTTAAAGCTAAAATTGAAAATAAGAGGTTTACAAAAAGGCTTTACAAATAAACCTAAACTATTTGGTAATTTTAATATTTCTTAAATTTTAAAGCATAGTTGCCAATCCGGAAAGCGGCGCGTAGCGGCCAACACCAAAAACGCTACCGCAGGATGGCCGCTAGAACGAAGTTTAGGGTGCAAAGAGTAAGTAAAAAAGGGTGCAAGGAGGGACGAAACAATATGAGACAGGCCGGCTAACATTGAAGAAGGTCGCCGGAGATGGAGGTGTGTGATGAGTTCCTTCCAGATGTAGAAGAGTGAAAAACAGAGGCAGAAGAGTGAAGAAAAAGAGATGACAGAAAAATTAGGATAAACTTCAAGACTTCTACTGCTTTTGGAAAGAGAAGACATGCCAAATGACTAAGGGCCTGTTTGGTTTAGATTCTAGAGGAATACGAAGTGAAAAACACACAAACTAAGGCAAAGATTAATGATTGAAATTATTGATGCACAAAAACAGAAGTGATTCAATGGAAGTAAATAATTTTAGCTTTGGTCAAAAGTGATGTTGACCAAAGCTAAATTTAAAACGAACATGCCCTAAAATGCCATTAACGGAAGCCCATTATTTTATTTGGTCAAATGAAAGCCCCTTAGTGAAAGGCTCAAACGGATTTTGAGGCCCAAACCCAAAATAACCCCAGCCTTCCCACGAAATAACCCTAGCCTTCTCACTAGAGGAAGCTACATGCCATGAACTACTGCGATCTGTGCTGCAAAAGCGGCCGCAAGGGAGAAACGCGACGTGACGCTGTCTCAGGAGTGGCCAGAGGATGCAACGTTACTGTCCGGCGCTATAGTGCCTCTATAGCGTGCTATTGACTACTGTGTAAAGGAGTCAATCAACTTATAACATTACATGCCATAAATATTATTCCATAAAATTATTCAGACTCCAGTTGTTTCAAATAAGGCTAAAAACTATTTACTCTACACAAAACTATCACACTTAGACTGTATGCTTGTTCTACATAAAAAAAATTTTGTCTGGTGTCCATTGTATAATTTTTTAATTTTTCCAAAAAGCATCTTCTACCTCATGCAGCAGAAAGGTGTTTTTAAAAAACCTAACTTGCAAAGTTTGGTGTAACGGCTAGAGGATAATATTTCCTTAGTCGATTAGTACAATTTACAGAAAAAAAATCCCTTTGAACTAAGCCAAAAAAGTAACTAGTAAGAACTATAACCAAAATAACAACTGGATGAATCTGGCCACAAGGATCAAGAGACATCAATTGTGATTTATTGAAAACCTTAGAACAAATCAAAAAAGAAAAGAAAATTTTGTAAGAAGTGCATCTAAATGTTCAGCAGGTCATGTAAACTTCTAAATGATATAGACAGGAATAGTGTAGACACCATTGCAGTAGCTGGGAATTTCCTCGGGAAGTAGCCTATCAATGCCAGAGTAAACCCAAGTGCCAGTGAGACAGATTGAGCAGAAGTTGGCATGGTTGATAACAGAAATACATTTCTGACTACAATGCCTTCGATGGCAAGCCATTTCATGTCAATCAACAATACTAAAGCATACACTAAAGTTGAGCAATTAGGCTTCATTTCACATTGACTTCAAAAGGGGTGCAATCTATCCCAAATAATGACCAAGCTCGTGCATGCTAACCTCATGTGAGAAAAAAAACTATAAATAAAAACCAGATTATTCTCCTTAGTTTGATTGTAAATCATCAGTACTAATAACCTTTCAGCTTTTGTATCTGACACAAAAATGCAGGAGGGGGTTCAAAACTTCAAATGGAGGATGAAGCATAATGAAAAAAAAGATTTATATTCCTTTCTCTTTTTCAAGAAGTGGAAAACCATGCTCTGCAGACTTATTGACGAGAAAGAAAGAAAGTAATTGACTATTAGCATGAAATTAAATGCACAACACATAGTAAAATCACTTCACCGTCAAAGCTAAAATCATAGGTAGCATTTTTCACAAATAGTAAACAGTCAAGTCAAATGCCAAAGAAGTGAACATTCAGCCACAAATAAAGCAAAATCCTAGCATAATCCAGTAAGTGCCATTGATGAAAAGCAGTTGTTGTTCGATTCCCCAAATTTTGGAAATCGTATCATGATCGCTCTCAATTCCTTTCAGCTTAACAGAAAATGAAACCCAACAGATGAATTTAAAAAATAAAAAATAAAAAATAAAAACCTCGAAATATCAAAATTAACACCACTTTTCTAGTGTGTCAAAGGTGTGAATCGCCATGATTCAATGGAATTGCAAGTTCTAATAAAAAACATCAACCATTTCCTCTTTACATCAACTAATTGAGACATCTCCAAAGTCCAACACGCAATCAAAGGAAAACCGAACAACGTCAGTTCCCTAAAATACATCTATTAGAGCACTGCTTAAAATTAGGTCAAAGCAACAGAAACAAGAGACTATCTTAAAAGTTCTCACTTCTCAGCAACCTTATCAACTATCTTAAAGATTATTTAAATAATAAAAACTGAAACACCGAATCCAATTAAAAATTAAAACAAAACATCCATCGAATTTAAAAGAAATATCAAACAGAAAGCGTGTAAAAGCATGTTAATAATTTTACCTGATGAGATTCTTGGAAGTGATTCGTGGAGCCTTGATTGCAGCACCGATCAAGCTACTACCGGTGATGTAAATCCCCCTTCATGTGTCACCGAAGCGAATTCGAACATGAGTATAACGGAAACGGAAAATGGAAAACGAAAAACAGAAAACGAAAACGAAAGGCGAACCAGGCAGCACCGAGGACGGAGACGCCGATTGCAATGGCGATACCAATAGCGGAGAAGGTGTAAGGGGAGATCGCGACGAGTGCCCTAGCCCAAGAGCTCGAATGCGCCATCATCGTCGCAGATTCAGCCATAGTGTTCGTACTTCGGACCAAATGATTGCGATCAGGTCTCAGAGTTGTTCTGTTTGACAACGCAGAGAGAGATAGTACAGAACAGAACGCAGTGCCGTTGCACACTTGCACTTCTATTCGCGTTTAAAACGGCGGGTCGTTTGTTTTGTACAGAAATTGATATATTTTTTTTTGGATAATAATAATAAATGTTTGACACCAGCGGCCCAGATAAAGGCCCAACGGAAGTATTGATGTATTCTGTGCTGAAGCAAAAAAAATGATGCAAGGTGGACGCACAATTAGGAACGAAACCATCTTATTTTCGGATATAAGCATTCGGAATGATATTTTCGGACGGTGTCGTCTGTAAAATAGTGAAAATATGAAAGAAATAACTCTTATTTTACGGACGACACCATCCGGATACACCATTTTTCGGACACTGATGTTCGAAAAAAAGTAGTCTCCTTCTTAATTGGGATAGTGTCAATCTAGCAACCCTGCAACGTGTTGACCAAATGAACCCGCTAGTCTTTGAGTGTGGAGATTGACACCATCTCAATTAGAAACGATAATGGTGTTTTCGGACGGTATTGTTAATCAAATAAGGGTGGTTTTTTTTTCACTATTTTACCGACAACACAATTTCGGACGCTAATGTTTGAAATAGGATGGTTTCATTCTCAATTGGGATGGTGTCAATTCCAGTATTCCAAGTCTCTCTTCTCTTTTCTGTTGTTAAACGATTGATGAATGGGAGGCTTCTACGTTTTCCATCACACGTCTTTCTCAAGGCACCATACGTTTTTATATTTTTATTCAAAAGTAGCCCTAGTTCAAATTCTGAATTTGAGTGAACAAAAGATCTTAACCTCGTATTTTGAGAATCTGAGTGCTTTCACCACACCCGTGGTTAAGATCTTCAGTTCGCTGGATATGATAATATATAGTAACAATGGCAGTAATAAACGGGTCGATGAAAGCAGCTGCTGGTTTTTGTATAACCATTGATACCAGGCCAATGCAGCACCGTCTAGGTAGAAGGAAGCTACGGTAAGTCGCTCCTTGATCAGAGTATGATGGTACTAAACAATTGATGAATCTTGAAGAGCCACCCATGAGGGTCATGTCCGTCGAACCTGGGGACGTCGAGTTTCAAACGGTGTCGTTGAAGTGTGGTCTCCAATGAGATGAGAGGTGAACTTTGCTGAGAACGGGGACTGTTGGGAGGAGAGCTGGCACGAGCTTCCAACATCGTGAGTCGTAAGCAGACAACATCAAGGCGTGAAAGCACTTCATCAAAACGATCAGGTGGGGGGTTATTAGAGGTCTTGGAGCGGAGTCCTTCAGCCATGGGGAGCTGTCTCTCAATGAAAGCACCAAATGTTGGGGGATGGGATTAATTTTCTTTGTTTAGAGGCAGAAGCAACCTCCTAAGAAAATGCTAAGATAGAAAAAGAAAATTGTAATTCTGCATATCTCTCATTGATTCTCATAACAATTTATATAACAACCAAGCAGCAACATTAACTAACGGAAAAGGGAATCAAAATGAAATCTACAGGATCTTAACAAAAAGACAAAAGGCTCATATGGTAAATATTTAGACTTCTCCCACAATCCTATTCCAAGGTCCATCCGCTAATGGATGTAGAGACCCCAATCTTTGGGCCTGCTGGTCTTCCTCTTGGGCCTTGCCTCTGCTGGATCAATACCTTCATCAACTGGAAGTGGATCAGAATCTTCACTTGGGCCTACTTCCTCTTCAAGTACAACAGCTTCAAGAGTGATGGATGCAGTTTGTGGTGTAGTGTTCTGGAAACCAGACTGAACCGGCCGGTTGAAGCAGGAATCGGACCACCAATCAGTTCGATCAAGTCATTGAACTAGGCTCTCATGTACTCTACCACTAAATCAACTACATTTTTATGATCTTGAATGCGCTTATATATATATATATATATAAAAGACCATAAAAAGTTATATTAAATTTATGAATAATGTACTATTTTATGTGTACATAGATAAACTAATTCAAAACAATTTGACCAGGATTGAATCAATGAATCTTGAACCAATAACTTCATCGGTTAAATGACAAGTCTGGTTTTCAAAACATTGGTGTGGTGTGTAAGGGTTCCCCTTGTGTGAAAAATATAGAATAAATAGAGAGTAAATTACTAGGGAAATATGAGAAAATAAAAAATGGAAAAGAAAAATAAAATGTTGGAGTAATAAATACAGATAAGGATGAGTGAGGGGGAAAGTGTGTGCACTCTTAATGAGTAAGAAAGGACAAATGACAAAAAAGCATTTTTTTTATTGTTTTGTTTTTTTTTTAATAAAAATGGAATTTATCCGGACAAAATTTATTGTTCAGATTTATTAACATATAGTTTTTCAATTTTATTTCATTTTAAATTACGATAAGTTATAACATTAAATATAAAATTACCATGAGAAATATTTACTACGGCACTGTATTAGAGATAGGTATTCATTAAAAAAAGTTCTTGATATATAGTGTCCTAAAGGCACTAGATAAAATTACTAGAATTAAAAAAATAATCACAAGAGCACATTGTTTTGTCTCTCGGGAATAAAAAACTACATATTTCAATATCTTTTTACTACATTTGGATTCTTAAATAGTGCCCTTAGGATATCAAATATCATTTGCCTTAAAAAGAATAGCTAGGGTGAGAAATTAATTGAAGAATAAAATTTTATTATTGTTGTTGTTACAATTTTTATTTATTGAGTACATATATATTCCTAACTTATTCAACCTCTCACGCAATTAATCATCTTTGAGACATTCATGGATAGCTCCTGCACACATGTAAAGTGAAATATATTAGTTTTAATTATAGTTTAAATTTTAGTCTCCTAATTTTATTAATTGTGAGATTTTACTCTTTTAATTTTTAATTAGGCAATTTTAATCTCTCAGGGGTCGTTTGATTTGCATTTTTATTTTCTATTTTTATTTCTTATTTTTTGAAATTTTACAAAGGAAAAATTGAAAATGTTGAAAATAGAAATTTTCTATTTTTAGTATTTTCAATTTTTTCTTTGTAAAATTTCAAAAAACATAAAACAGAAAATGAAAACAGAAAACGAAAAATGCAAGCCAAACAGGCCCTTAACTTTTTTCAATTGTACGATTTTGATTCCCAAACTTTTATTTGTGTGATTTTAGTCACTTAACTTGGTCTATTTTGCAATTTTGATCCATCAAATTGTGCGATTTTTTTTAATTAATCTATCTTTTGTTTAGAAACTAACGCTTAACACAATTAAACCCATAAAATAAAGTGGGTAAGAGCACCAAAATCATGCAATTAATTAAAGGTTTCAAACCAAAATTACACAAATAAAAACTCATTATATGAATTTGACCGCATTAACCATTAGCTCCTTAATGGGAGATGGTCAAAAGAATTCAAATCATGTAATTGCCAAATTTTCAGAATCAAAATTGGGCAATTGATCGAAGACAGGAGATCAAAATTATACAATTGACAAAATTAAGGGACTAAAATCGCACAACTGAAAGTAAATAAAGTAAAATCTAAATGTATAGGAGAAAAAGCAGAAAAACTTACGGGCCACAGCTTGTGAAATCAACTACAACATCAACATTACATGCAATTGGAAGTTTCATGACTTGATTAGGATCAAAAGACAAATAACCAAAAGATTCCTTCAAACACTGACAAAGACCCTTTAGATTTCCAGTTTTCTTAGCTGCTGTATATGTATTGTATGTAGCTGCACAACAACTAGGAGATGGTGTTCTTGGTCCTCCTTCAAACATGAACACCAAGAACGAAGCACATTGTTGAAGCATGAGACTTTGATCGGAATTACACATCTCAGATTGATCTAGATCTGCACTTATAAAGCACAAAGTCAGAGAAAGAAAGAGAATAGATATTATAGCTTTTCTCATCTCCATGATACTTAGATGTGTGTGTGTACGCATTGATGTTGGAATGTTATGAAATTTTGATAAACTATAGTCTACTCTTAAGCCTTACTTATAGTAAGAATGGGTTTAGATTTTGATAAATGTTAGAAAACATAATTTTACGTAATCATATCGGGAATTGAACCTTGGACTAGACACACACGTGACTTTGTTGGTTGCGTTGACTTTACCAAACTAAAGAATACTACATATTTCTTTACGTTTAACCAGTTTAAATTATATCAAAACAAGAGTTATATACAAACAATTATAAAAATAAAGTTGTACGCGTATCATTATCATAACTATTTTTATATATGTGTATTGCCTATATTCACTCCTCTTGCGTTCACTATGTAGATTAGCTTTTTCTTACTTATCCACGTTATTTTCAAGTAGAGCTTTATTATTATTGACTACCACTATTTCAGAAGTATGATAAATTAATATTTTTATACCTAACTTATATATAACTTTTATTTTAATTATTGAAAAGTTATGAAGTAATTAATTAATGTTTTTTTCTTTGTGAACTAAGAGTATCTCTCGGCCGATAGCCGAAGACTAATCCCCTCGAAGCGTAGAGATCATCAAAATGGACATTACCTTTCCCAACAAAACATTCTCTATAAACACCGTCAGGATTCAAAATTTTGAAGTTTTTATTTTTTTATTAACACATAAAATTATAAAATACTAATAATAATAATAGTTACCGTTGGTCAACTTTATTTATCATATTTAATTCGTGACAGTTACGTGGGTATCGTAACGCTTATCACATTAACTGGGAGTAATAAGTGTTATCTCACATTTAATTCATTTGTAAAATGAAATATAAAGATTATTGATGTTTCATTTTAAATACTATTTATTGAAAGTTTGACCTATTTTTCAATCAAATAGTACTCCCTAAACTAATATTGCGGGAATTAAGAAAAGTGATTAATTTAGTAAAATGCATTAAATTTGTCTAACAAAAAGTACTAGTTTCTAAATTTACTCTTTTAATCTCTTTCTTAATTAATGTTCATTAAAATTAGTTGAATAGCAATGGTATAATGGTAAAAAAAATTAAATGTGCACAAAAATTCTCAAATGGTCCTATAAAATGGAATAAGCAAAAACTCTCCAGAAGGTCTTACATTTTAGGACGGAGAGAGTATTTTGATTCATCAAAGCAGCAAGAGTTTTTCTAACCTTTGCAACCATTGCACATAATAAAAATCATAAAATGAAAAAAATGTAAGTAATAAATATATGTTAAATACAAAACTTAATTAATTTTTGTTTTTCCCCATAAAAAATTTCTCTTTTGAGATGTTTAACCTGTGCAAGTTTTGCAAGGGTTAAAAAAATCGATTCACTTGCACAGGTTACAAAAACCGAATCAGCAATACCGTTTCTTTTTTCCATACACTAGACCTGTGAGTTTTATGAGAAACAGTGCATTGGAGAGAAAAAAAAAAACAAAATGTCACTTTTGATTTCTTGAATTTTTGGTTAGTTTTAATTTGGTCTCACGTATTTTTAGATTGAATTTGATTTTATAAGTCTTGTAAATATTTTAATTTTGTCCATTCCGTCAGTTCTGTTAGCGACGTTAATAAATCTGTCAATAACACCTAGAGCTGTGAAAGTGAGCCAACCCAGCTCACACGGGTTGGCTCACCACGAGTTGAAATTTTTTTTAACCCGCACGGGTTGGCTCACATGAGTTGCGAGCCAGAATTTCTTCAATCGAACCCAACCCACTGCAGGTTGCGAGTTAAACAGGCTGGCTCACCAAAAAATTATTTTTTATTAAAAGAAAATCATAAAAAAAATTAAAGCAAAAAAATGTAATTTTTATTTTAAAAAAATCTAACAAATACTCTAACTTAAAAAAAATATAATACAAAACACATAAAAAAGAACAATTTAAAAAAATAAAAAGAAAAAAATTCTAAAAATTTAAATTAAATTTGACTATTTTTTTATCTTTTACTAATTTTTAGCTTATTTTAATATGGAAAAATAAAAAAAAACCATTCAAACCCGCAGGCGAACCCACGAGCCAACTCGAAGCCAACCCACTTTAACCCGGCCTAAACCCGTGTGAGTTGTGGGTTAAACGGGTTGGGTTAAGTGAGTTGTAATTTAAAGTGAGCTGAATTTTTCTCAAAAAGTTCGGACTAAAACGCTCCGTGACCTTAAAGTGAGAGACCAAAACAGTCAACCACTCAAAAAAAAAAAAACACATAGAGTACGGTAGTGATGGGTAACTTTGTCAATTATAAAAATTAAAGAGGAAAGGTTTGGAAGTGAATTATTGGTAGTCAATTTTTTAAAGCTAAAAGCTATCTCAAATAACTTTCTAATAGTTAGTTACAAAAATTAAAATCTCACGGCCAAAAGCTTTAGGCCGTCTTACTAAAATTAGCTTATAGATTATACCTTATAGCTTATAATTGTGTAGATATGTTTAGTAAAACTAGCTTATAAAAAATTAAAAATATGTTAAATGAGTTAAAATGATATCTAATGGTACGTTATTATGACATCAATATATTTTAATATTATTTATATAATTTTCACTAATATTTTAGTAAATTTTACATAAATTTCTTTATGATTACTTCTTGTACCAATATAATATTTTAAGAATATTCAAAATAACTTTAAAATATAAATTCAAGACAAGTTTGTTTATTATGTTAATATATAATCCAAAATATTTTTATAATCTTAAATTTATAATATAGAAGAAATAAAAAAAGGAAAATAAAAAGCCAAGGGTATAAGATGTCATTACCTAAAAAAATCATAATAAAATTAGAAGGAATTCTTGAATGTAGCTTTTCACAAGGTAGCTTATAAAAATTATGATTTATAAGCTATAAGCTTATAATCACTAAATACCTTTACATGACCATCAACTATAAGCCATATGCTATAAGATCCTAAATAAGCTATAAGTTACCCTTGTGACTTATAGCTTATGACTTATAGCTTATAGTTTGTAGCTTATAGCTTATAGCTTGTAGCTTATAACTTATAACTTGTGACTTATAATTGAATAGAGATGTTTGGTAAAATTAGTTTATTAGGTAGCTTATATTTGTTAAATGACTTAAAAGAACAAATAATAATTACATGCAATAAATGACTAGAGGGTAAAATAAGAAATAATTATTGAAAGTTACTTTTCATAAGCTATAAGCTACTTGAAGTAGCTTTTCATAAGCTAGCTTATGAAAGCTACAAGCTACAAGCTCCTAAATAAGCTATAAGCTAGTGTTACCAAACACACTCATAGCCTTAGGCTATGTTTGGCCTAGCTTATTTTGAGCTTATCTTCTATTTATAAGTAAAAGTTGGACCAAATAAAAATATTAATAAACTCTTAAATTTTTAAGTGGTTTTTTTTAATGAATGAAAGAGACAAAAAAGAGCTTTAAAATAAGCCACACATATGAGCTTTTGCTTATTTTCCAACCTCTTACTTTCATTAAACATCCACCAACCACCATAACCAAGGCTGGCCGCCAACCGCGGCCACCCTCCGCCGCCGGTCAATTTTATTTTATTTTTTAATAAAAATGAAATTGTCAAACAGCTTATGACTTTTTTTTAATCCTCTTATGTGTATAGCTTAAAAGTGATTTTTAAGAAGAAAATAAGTTCGACCAAATGGTACCTTAATCTCATGATTATCAAATAACTCTATAAGCATTTTGAAACCTATAATCTTATTGCACTAAACATATCCAAAGTCATTGTTTATGCTGAATTTTGTTGCGGTGACAGGAACTGCCGGTAAATGTATTCAAACCGTTGGTAAACTCAAGAAACCGCCGATAATTCATTTTTTTAATAAAAAAATCTGAATGAATAGTGTTTTACCATAATTTGTTCAATTTTTTTTTTTAAAGTTAACATTACTTTGGTAAAATTACCGAGCATCGAGTGTGACGGATACGGTGTGTTGTGTGTAGCGGTTCCCCTTTTGTATAAATGTAGAATAAATAGAGAGAAAATTATAAGGGAATTGTGAGAAAATTAAAACTAAAAAAGACAAATAAAATGGTAGAGTAATTAATAAGAATAGATAACAATGAGTGAGGTGGAAAATGTATGTCAACCTCAGTAAGCAAGAAAAGTAAAATTACAAAAATAGTTTTGAAAAGAAAATAAAAACAACATATTTTTAAGAAAAAAGAAAACAAAAGCATTTTTATGAAATTTTTGAATGAGCTTTTATTATTAGATTGGACTTAAAAAAAAAAGAAAAGAAAAGGGACATTTATTAGATAATTTTTTGTATTTTTTAGAATCTTTTTTACTTTTTTGGTAATTTTTAAGAAAAATAGCATTTATCCGAATAAAATTTATTGTTCACATTTATTAACATCATATTTTGTTAATCTTATTGCATTTTTTTGATTGATAGAAAAGTAGTACAACCGAAGATTGAACTCCGTACCCACACACTTATGTCTCCATGCGCTCTCTAACTGAACTACATAACTTGGACAATTTTATTGCATTTTAAATTAGGATAAGTGATTAAAATTAAAAAAAAATCATCATGAAATATTTACAACAACACTCTATTAGAGATAGTAATTCATTAAAAAAATGGGTAGAGAGATTAACTGAAGAACAAAATTTCAATATATAATTGTAGCTTTTACAATTTTTCATTTATTACATATATTCTTAATAATTGATTTGACCTTTCATGCAATTAATCTTCCATGAGGCATTGAAGAAAAACTCACAATCCACAGGTTGTGGAATCAACTTTAACATCAGTATTACAAGCAATTGGAAGTTGATTGACTTGATTGAGATCCAAATATAAATAACCAACAGCTTGCAACAAACAATCACAAAGAACTTTTACATTGCCAGTGTTGTTAGCTGTTGTATATGTATAATTTGCAGCTGCACAACAAGTAGGAGATGGTGTTCTTGGGGCTCCTCCAATCACCAAAAATAGAATACAATGTTGAAGCATGAGTGTATCATCTTCATTACACTTATCAAGTGGATCTGAATTATAATTGACACTTAGTGTTGTTGCCACCAAGCACAAAGTCATAACAAGAAAGAGAAGAGATGATATTATAGATTTCTTCTCCTCCATCATTCTTAGAGGTGTGTTATATGACTGTATCGCTTATATTTACTTCTCTCGCCGAGTTATATATAGATTAACTTTTTCTTACTTAGACACTTTATTTTCAAGTAGAGCTTTATTATTGTTGACTACTATTTTAAAAGTATGATAAATAATTAATATTTTTATACTTAGGTATATAGAATTTTTATTTTAATTATTGAAAAGTTATGAAGTAATTAATTAATGCATTTGATGTTTTTATTATTTTTATGGGTTTTTTTAACCTGTTCAATATTGTACTGGTTAAAAAGTTATAAGTAAAAAAAAGTTGTTGGGAAAAACAAAAATTTAATGTGATTGAGTTTGACATGTAATTATAATAATGTGTTTTATTTCTTGTAATTATGATTTCTTAACCTGTGCAATATTGTACATGTTAAAAAAACCCTATTTAAGTAATACATACTCTCTCTGTCCCAAAATGTAAGACCCTCTAGAAAGTTTTTACTTGTCCCATTTTATAGGACCATTTGAGAATTTGTGTGTACATTTAATTTTTTTTACCATTATACTCTTGCTACTCAACCAATTTTTATGAATCCAAAACACAATAAATAAAGTAAATAAATGAACAACATTAATTAAAAGAGTGAGAAAGAAGAGTGAGAAAGTGATGTGATAGAAAAAGATTGAAAAGGTAAATTTGAAAATTAATGCTTTTTCTTAGACAAATTTAATGCATTTAATTAAATTAACTATTTTTCTTAATTCTCGCAATATTAATCTCGGGGTCTTACATTTTGGGGAAAGAGTATAAGATTATAAAGTTTTTGTTCATGTTTTCAAAATACATTTATTGAAAAATATTCATTAAATAATAGTTACCATTAATTAGTCAATTTTATTTATTTTAATTCGTGACAGTTTCGTGGTAACGCTTATCACATTAACTAGGAGTAATAAGTATTATCTCGCATTTAATTCATTTGTAATATTTAATAAAGGTTATTAATGTTTCATTTTAAATACTACTTATTGAAAGTTTGACCAATTTTTCAATCAAAGATGATTTTGATTCATCAAAGCAGCAATACCGTTTCTTTTTTCCAAAGACAAGACCTGTAAATTTTATGAGAAACCGTGCATTGGAGAGACAATAAAAGAGGTAAAATGTTGTGTTTAGTCCCTTAATTTTTTAATTAGTTTTAGTTTGATCTCATATCTTGTTTGGGTTTGAATTTAGTTTTATAAGTCTTGTAAATACAAGTAACGTTAATAAATCTCTCAATAACACTGTTAATTTTTGAATTGGTGGTTCAAATTATTTTAAATTAACAGATTGAATCTGAAAAATAAGTTTTAAAAAAGAAAAATTAAAAGAAAAAAAACATTGTTCTTGTTCTTCTCTCTCTTTTTCTCTCCTAATCACGTGGATTACAATACAATTAATTCAGTTAATATAAATAACAAAATATAATCTTTTTAATTAATATTTAGCCCACACAAATAATTACTAGAAATAAAAATATTTTTAGTAATAATTACTAGAAATAAAATATTTCTAACAATATTTACTATGACACTACGTTAGAGATAGTTATACATTAAAAAAATAAAAAGAGAGAGATGAATTTAAAAATAAAATTTTATCATTGTTGTTGTTAAAATTTTTCATTTATTACATTAAATCCAAATTTATTCCACCTTTCATACAATTCATCTTCCTTGGGACATTTATGGATTGCTCCTGCACAAATGTAAAGTGAAATTAAAATGATTTTTTTTATTTGTCAAATACATACATCCACACACTATACTATTTTTAATTCTCTATTTATGGGGATCGAACCCATCTCCTTCAATTCAAAGAGCTCCTCCTTATACCACTTGGGAAATCAAGTTTAACATCAACATTGCATGCAATTGGAAGGTTTATGACTTGATTGGGATCCAAATATATATAATAATCCACAGTTCGGCTCAAACACTCACAAAGACCCTTTAGATTGCCAGTGTTGTTAGCAGCTGTATATGAATAAAATGTTGAAACACAACAATTAGTAGGTGGTGTTCTTGAGGGTACTCCAATTGTCAAGAATGTGAGACAATATTGAATCATGAGGTTCTGATCTGCTGTACACCTATCCAGTGGATGTGGATTGGCACTTATTGTTGTTGCAACCAAACAAATAGTCACAACAAGTGAGAGAAGAGATATTATTATAGATTTCTTCTCCTTCATGATGATACTTTGTTGTGTGTTGTAGGAATGTTATGAATTTTGATCAATTATCAAGTGTTATGGCCTTACTTATAGTAAGAATGGATTTGGATTCTCTCAAGTGGACAACGTAATGTGGTCAGATCAGAGAGTAAAATTGTGCACCCCACTCCTGATCAGATAGGGTTTATAATACTCTCTCATATTGCACTAAAATAGATCAGCACGAAATCCCAACCCAGTAAGAATGACTTTAGATTTTGATACTCACTCCGTTCCTTTTTATCTATCTTTGTTTTGAAGAAAATTTGTTCTTTTTTATCCGTCTCTTTGGGAATTAAAAAAAAAGTATTTATAACTTGTTTTCCTATTATACCCTTTCTCATTTATTACTTTATACATATACTAAGTAGTTGATGATTAATAATTATAGAGTTCCAACAAGGATACAATAGAAAATTATCTCATAATTTTGATACTCCCTCCATTCCAAAATTATAGTCATTTTAAATTTTTTCATACATATTAAGAAATCATTGATATTGATAAGTTTTTAATATGAATAGACTAAGGTGTCCAATTAAAAGCTAAAGTAGTTGATAAAATAATTAAAAAGAGAAATGATGATTTATGCATTTATTTATTTTGATTTGAAATATTCTTTTTTTTGTTATAATATGGTTCTACCCAAATTAAAAATTTATGAGAACCAAAAAATTATTTGGTAGAATTTCGAAAATCATCCTTATTTTATTAAGAAAACTAAAATTTAAGAAAATTATTTGAAAAAATTACATTTGTTTAGACATTTAAATTTTTTTAGATCTAAAAATAATTCGTATGTTTGTGGAAAGCGGTTAAATTAGAAAAAAATATATATTATAAAATAGTTTTATCTAAAAGTGGTTAAATTAGAAAAAAAAATCTATTCATCCTCAGTTTGATTTTTCTAATTGTCGCAAATATTGAAATCAAAATATTACTATTTGATGATCTGAATTCGTTTTACAATATTAAGATATAATATCTATTTATTATTTCTGGATTAAATGCAAGGTTTCAATTTTCACATTTTGGTAATTGTTATTCAATTACTTTGTATAATACTATGGTTCTGTTTGGTAAAACTAGCTTATAGCTTATAGCTTATAACTTATAGCTTATAGCTTGTGGCTTATAGCTTGTAGCTTATAGCTTATGACTTGTGACTTATAATTGAGTAGAGGTGTTTGGTAAAATTAGCTTATCAAGTAGCTTATATTTGTTAAATGACTTAAAAGGACAAGTAATAATTACATGTAATAAATTATTTGATAAAGTAAGCATAATAAATGACTAGAAGATAAAATAGGAAAGAATTATTAAAAGTTATTTTTCATAAGCTATAAGCTACTTGAAGTAGCTTTTCATAAGCTAACTTATAGCTTCAAACGCCTCTACTTGACAACAAGCTACAAGTTCCTAAATAAGCTATAAGCTAATGTTACCAAACACACTATATAAATTGCAATAAATAATGTCCATTTATTTTTTATTCATTATATAGGAAGATGAAAGACTTTTAAAAATATTTTATTGGAAAAAGAAAACGCGTGAAGCCCAAACACGCTGAAACAATAAATGGGCCACGAAGACAGAAAACCACTAAGGCCCAAAAGAGGGATAATGAACGTAAGGTAAAAGAGATTGACACCATCTTTATTAGGAGAGACATCATTTTTTTAATATATAGATGACTTAAATATATTTTTCATCCCTGAAAAATTAGTGTAATTCACTTTTCGTCCCTACAAAATTTTTTATTGATAAAAAGTCTAAACTTTTTTAAAAATTTCATTTTTAGTTCCTGCTATTAGTTTGATCTGTTAACTGCTAACATAACTAACATTTCTGCCATGCTAGTCTGCCACATATGCAAACATGTCCCTCTATTAACTTTGAAAAACATATTTAACACTGATATAGCAGTTTGATGAGGCAAAAATGTTAGTTAACTATTAACGTTTCTGTGATGTTATTCTGTCACATTGGCAAGTTCTAACCCTATATTAACATTAAAAACTATTTATAATGCTGATGTGAAAGCTTGACAAGATGAAAACAATAGCTATATCAGAAATTAACTGACTAAACTAACAACAAGGACTAAAAATAAAATTTTTGAGAAAAATTTAGACTTTTTATCAACAAAAATTTTTGGTGGGACGTAAAGTGAATAACCAAACTTTTGCAAGGACGAAAAATATATTTAAACCTATATAGATTTATGATTTTCATATATAAAAAGATGATAAAACTTTTAAAATTGAGTGGTCTCAATCTCTCACACATGAACTGAATGTAAAATACATTCAAAACAATTTCTTTATTTGAGATTCACAAGTGTATGACGCCTTGCTTTTTTCTTCTTTTTCTTTCTTTTGTCATTTTCTGCTTTTTTTCCTTCTGTTTTTTTTTTCTTTTTCCCCCTTCTGTTAATTCTTCTTTTTTTTAGACTGCTCTTTTATTTCTTCTTTCCTTTTGTTATTTTCTCCTTTTTTTTCTTGTTATTTTCCTTTTCTCTAAACTTTTTAGCCCTTTTTTGCTCTATTAATTAACGATATTTCTCTTTTTGATACATTTTAATTTTTATTATTTCATATGTGAGTAAAAATAATAATATTTATAAATTTTGTTTTAGAAAATTAATATTTATAAGGTGTTGAGCTTTAATAATTTTTATATATAATTTATTTATTTTATTTTTGTGTCTAAAATTCACATACTCTTTCTTTTATTTATATATAATTTTTTCTATACTTTATATTTCTTATTATTAATGTTTAAGTCTCAGCCTCTCCTACGATGAACTTCTGGATCCGTCCCTGAGTGCGAGCTAGCAACATTGGATGAAACATTCAGTTCCAATGATGGAGAGACGATATTAATGCAAAAAGGACAAAGTTTGTTCCGGATGTGAGTAAGCTGTAGTAGCTCACTAGAACTAAAACTTCTATACTATTGAGGTAGTGTGTGTGTCTATCACCACCATAATGAAGAAATGAAATTGGTCCAATTTGGAACCCTAACTCCTCTTTTGTTTTTATGGTTGTTACACCCAATCACTTTTTTTTTTTCAAACAAAAAAAAATCACAACTTTGGCGACCGAACCCATGCCATTCCATTATAGTGACCCTCTATGTTAAACTGGTAAGCAAGGTAGGTTTATGGGTCAAGAGTAGTCAACCTAGTTTGCCCCAACCGGTTTTGACATCCTTAGATCCAGGCAACACCAAGAGATGAAGCCCCAAATTAATTTTGAGAAGGAGTTCTCAAATTGGGATTTTAAAATTGAATTAGAATAGCTAAAAGAGGAAGAAAAATAGTTTTGGATCATGATTTTTTTATCCAATATTAATACACATATTAAACACATTGTAATGGAATTAAAAACCACAATTTTATGAAGCAATAAGATAGTTTTTTTCAAAGTTTGAATTAGGGCTTATGAATTGATAAACCCTTATTTGGACGCACTTTTTACATGATATTTATAAGTATTTGTTTTTGTGTTGTGCAAATTTGACGGGTATCGACTCATGTTTTTCCTATTTTGTCATAGGGCAGTAGCAAAAAGAAAAATTGATGGTTTGGGAAGATTGCAACAAATTACAACGAGCTTTGAAGTGCATATCAATCGTAGACGTATTTGGCGTGACCACGTCTCCATCAAACTTGCCCAAGCTTCAATAAAATGAGAAAACTACAAGTTTGAGATGTAGCATGACCATGCTTTAGGTTGACCATGCCACTGAGAAAAAACACCAAATATGGATAACTTTTCACAAGCATGGTCATGCACCCTAGAGGCTTGGCCATGCCGTGAAATGTGACACAGGTTTTCTGAGTATCAACGGGTGCACGACCGCGCGTTTGAGAAACACGGTTGTGTGCCAGTCCTAGCGTAACCAACTCTATATAAAGCCTCTCCTGTGCGAAATTTGACACCTTTTTCTCATTCCAAAACACTTGACCATCCTTTTACCCTCTCTGCATATCTTTTGGAAGCATTCTGAAAGGGAATTGAAGATCTACCTCTCATAGCGATCAAAGATTAAAGATCCCACGCTACCACCAGAGGATTTGTCTCTTTTACTTTCTTTTATTATTTCAAGGGATTGTTTTTATGGATTTTACATGTCTCTGTTCAATTATGAGTAGCTAAATCTAATCTAGGGCTAAGGGGAACTTATGTGAACCTATTTTATTCTTCTCATTCAATTTATTTATGTTACTTTTTTTAATTGGCTATATTTTGTTAATTTGATTTTGCGATTCAGAAGTGGTCAATCTTAGGTGCGCATTAGTAGCAGTCATAGTTGACTATACTCGTCTATTTAATTGAACTACAAGATAAACGAACCAAGAATCATAAATGACCAATTTATGAACCACGCTCAACTGGTTATTAAATTAACAACCCATTGAAACTTAAGGCTCTCCCTAATCCTAATTTCTTGGGTGACCATCTAGGAAATTGACTAAGAAAACCGTAATAACTAGGGCTTGACCATATGTTAGTTGTTGAAATAACGGGTAGTTGGCAATTAATCGACAGCATAAGTCAAATTGAATGAGAAAATAGAAGAGGCGAGCAAACCCAAATGCCTTGGGTTTGCCATAAACAATTTCTATAACTTCTTTTTTTATTTTACTTTAAAGCATTATTAGTCTTTTATTAATTCTTATCACTATTATTCATCGTCCTGATAGCACAAATTTTCTAAATAGTATGGTTGTTATTAGTGCTCCCTTGAGTAGACAATCCTTTTTTTCATTATATTACTTATACGACGGGTGCACTTGTCCTTTCACCAATCCAACACGTATTTTTAGCGCCATCTTATCTAAAGAATCGAATTAAAATATTTGATCAAGATTACAAAAATCAATTTATTTTGAATTTAACTAAATGAAATTCAACTTTAATTTCCATAATTAAATCACATACATCACAATTCAATTATCCAATCCGAGTCCGAGCGAATTAACGAGACCATCACATCAATTACAAAAGGATCGTCAATCACATAAGCAATATGAATAATATATTTGGCCTGAATCACAATCCATGAATGATTTTATATATGAGATATATACATATTGATTCCACAATCCAAGAAAAACATCTATTATAATCCTTTAATTGTTTATTATATTACAACCGCAAAAAATAGGTGCTTTTATTCAAGAAAACATTAAATTCAATTTCAAAGTCATGTTTTCCAATTGAACACATATGACGTGATACATAAAACTGAAAAATTATGCAAATCACAAACCCAAACAATGTGAACGCGTATGAAAAGAAAAGCGCAAATTGCACAAAAGATGAAGTGAAGCATGTAAATGACATAGAACCAAAAATGAATTTTGAATGACAACGTGAAATTCACTCACCAAATAATAAAAGAGTAAAATGCACAAAGTATCCTTGAGGTTTCATAATATTGTGCAAAATACTTGAACAAAATAAAAACTTCCCACCAAACTTTAACAAATCTAAACCCCATCAAACATAAAACTAACTATAATTACTCAAGGTAACTATGATCACAAATTATTTTGAATTAATTGGTGAAAAAATAAAATCTTTTTCCTTGGTTATTCATTATTTTTAAAACCATTTCCACTTTATTCATTGTTCGTTTAAAATCCTTGTCCCTTGGTTCCTCATTCTTTGGCTTAGGGCTAGGTCTTCTCTTGATGCCATATTTTTTTGTTCCTCGTTTAGGGCTCGCTATCTTTTTTCCTTCCTAACATCCTAGCACTTCTGCACCGTTTTCTCATTCACACCCCTCTCTCCTCCCTTCCCTTTATATCACCTCGTTCAGTAAAGACAGAGAGGCGATGAACTCATAGCACTTTTCTGTCTGTTCTATTTGTTTTTCATTGTGGATGTGACGCCAAAGAGAGAAAAATTAGTTTTTACTGGTTTTTATGCTAATTGTTGAAATTCAATGTGTTTTACTGGTTTGATACAATGTAATTGGATGCTAAAATACATTGTGTTTTCTATTTTAACAAAAAAAAATTGTTTTCATGTTTATGTAATTGAATGCTAAAAATCAATTTAACTTATGGTTTGAAATAATGCAAGGAGATCCTGAAAATAAAACTAAAAAACCTTTAAGAAGAGATCGTGATTTAAGGGAAAAAAATGACTGAAAAAAATAAAAAAAGAGAATTAGAAAAAAAAAGTCTTGCAAGAAAAATAAAAGAGTTAAAAAAACTAGAGTTAACCGTAGTTAAGATTTTTAACATAATATTCTCATGTAGTAGTTGTTAGATTATTTGGTGGAAAGTGCTCATTTTGTTAAAGTTTGGTGTTTTGTGCAATATTATCACTACAAGAATGTTACTCGTTAGCCACGGATATATTTGTAGCTAAAAAGGTAATTTCGTCGCTAATATTCATTTTCCGACGGCTTAGCGACGGTCATCGAGCCGTCGCTAAAAGTGGCGTTGCTAATTTTTTCCATGGAAATAGCCGTCGCAAATTAGCGACGGATATTTTCGTCGCTATTTTGCCACGGTTATTTCCGTGGCTAATTATTTCCGTGGCTAATTTGCCACGGTTATTTCCGTGGCTATGATATTTTTTTGCCACCTGTATTCCGTCTCCACTTTTGGTTTGCGATGGAAATTTCCGTGACTAATTTGCCACGGTTATTTTCGTGGCAAACTTTTTTTGGCGTGACAATTTATTTTTGGCGCCAGTTATTCCGTCTCCACTTTTGGTTTGCAACGAAAATTTCCGTGGCTAATTTGCCACGGATATTTCCGTGGCAAACTTTTTTTGGCGCGACAATTTATTTTTGGCGCCAGTTATCCGTCTCCACTTTTGGTTTGCGACGGAAATAACCGTGGCTAAATATTTTTTGCGCACGACAATATTTAGCCAAATATTCCGTCTTCATTTTTGTTTAGACACGGTTATTTCCGTGGGTAATGTTTTTTGGCGCGATTTTTTTATAATTATGTCAGCATTTTTTTTATAAACCCTAAATAATATTTAAAAAAACTATAATAAAAAAAATATATAATACACCAATATAAAAGTGTAAATTAAATAAGTATTTAGAAAAATTAACAAGACAATAATACATCAAATTTAAGTAACAGTTAAAATAAAACATAAACATAGTGTTAATAAATAGTACAAAGTGCCTAACGTACAAAGCGTGAGGGTGAAAACTCCTCCTCGTCTTCCTCAACATAATCGGGATGCGTAGGTTGTCGGGACTTAGGTGCATTCATGGTTTGAAACCGCTCCATCATCTTATTCATATTCATCTCCATGGATTGTTGTTTATCCTTTAGAGTCTGGATCTCCATGTCTTGTGCCTCAATTCGCTTTTGTTGGGCTTCAATTAGCTGAATATGTGCAGCTGAAGATGACGATGCATCACTAGGCGATGGTGAAGCTGAAGGAACTTGAGAGGTGTAGAATCCTTCGAATCCCCCGCATGAAAAATGAGAAGACATATCTCCTATACCATAAAGACGGCCACGGTTCATCTCGCCAACTGTTTGTACCCAAGTGGTTGCCCTAGCCTCCTTTTCAGCCTGCTGTGATTGTTCAGGAGAAAGCGTTTCAAACTGAGTGCTCGCCTTCTTCTTCTCATATGCAATACCGAATTGAGTCTGAAAAACAAAACAAAACACAATACATATCACATACTAATTATCATAGTATTTAATATTAAATTAATTGAAAAAGTTAAACAATACATTCACTTACATAGGTCTCCTTGGAGCGTGTGTCAACCCATTTCCCATTTTGTCTTTGATGAGTAACACGAAAGAGTTCGTCAATATCCACGGGCTTTCCTTCACCTCGTGCCTAGACATATAATTATCAAACATTTTATATAGTATAATATACTATAGCAATTCAATTAGGTAGAGTAAAAATAATTCAATTAAGTATACATATAGTAAAAGAATCAACTTTAAAAGCTTAATACATATCGCTTGCAATGCTATCTCGGAATGAGGGACACGACCAGAAGTATGTAACACTCCACCCTTTGAAGAAGCCCTGTTCTTCTTAGCTTGTTCTTGAACCTCCTTGAAGCTCGATGTGCCCCAATGTGCAACCAGCTGATTCCATGTACTTTGTGGACACCACTTCGGCAGTTTACCTTCCTTGGTATAATCTGTCCTCGCCTTGTTCATCATATCTCTAAATCGCTCCGAACCTTTGTGCTCAAAATGCTTTTGCATTTGAGTTGTGAAGCGGGGATCCCAACTGCACTTATCCTGTAATAACACATTAACGAAATAGTTGTTAATAGCAAAACTCAAACTTTAATTTCTTATGACTCATACATATGATTAAATTCTTAAGTTATACCTGAAATTCCTTCCACCAATGGTTGCGGGTTTCTTCAGGGACCGATCTCCAAGTAGGCCATGGGTCTCTGAACTGGGACTTGATAGAAGTCATAAGTGTCTCAACACCAGCTTGAGAAGGAGACCACCTAAAATGAATACAAAAAACATGTTATTAGATAGCGTATTATCATAATAATAAAAACCTAAAAAGATTATGAAATTGTCAACTTACTTTCCTTGATGCCACTCTAGAAAATACTTCCCATTAGTGTCATCCATACAATAAGGACAAGCTAACTTACCATGTGTACTCCATCCAGATAACATCCCATATGCAGGAAAATCATTAATAGTCCACATTAAACAAGCCCTCATTATGAAATTCTGTTTTGTGGATATATCGTATGTCAATGCACCATGACTCCACAATTGTTGAAGTTCATCAATCAATGGTTGCAAATACACATCTATTCTTAAAGTAGGATTTTTTGCCAGGAATGAGACAATTCAAGAACATGTAAGGTTTGATAATGCACAATTCAGGAGGAAGATTGTAAGGCACAATAATTACAGGCCAACATGAGTACGGATGTGCTGATGCTTGAACATACGGTGTAAACCCATCGGCGCAGAGGCCGAGTCTCACATTTCTCGGCTCATTAGCAAAATCAAGATAATGGTCATCGAAGTGCTTCCATGCTTCCCCATCAGATGGATGATGGAGAACACCATCAACACTCTTGTTCTCATAATGCCATCTCATTCGACTTACAGTTTTAGTTGACGCATATAATCGTTTCAACCTTGGAGTTATAGGAAAATAGAACATTTTCTTCACAGGAACAATTTTAAACCTACCAACCCCGTGTCTTTTAGCTTCAAACTTCGACTTATTACAAAACTTGCATGCAATTAAATTGCTATATTCTTTATAGAACAACATGCAGCCGTCTTCACAACAATCAATCACCTCAACTTTCATTCCCAATTTAGAAGCCAACTTGGTTGCTTGATAACAATTCTTCGGCACAAGCTCCTTTGAAGGGGCTACATCGATGAGCATTTGTGCAAAATAATCTACACATTTCTGTGGAACCTTCCAATTGGATCTAGCAGCCAACAGTTTAACTGAAAGAGACAAGGTAGATTCAAAACACCCTTCATAAATTGGTTGGTTAGCTGTCATCAACATATCATAAAATCTTTGAAATTCAGGGTTCGGTGGCTCCTCCACATTTACTGTTTCATTGATCCTATTAGATGAGTCATAAACAAATGGGCCGAATGCATTAGTCACCATTCGATGCATCATGTCAAACTGATTACTATCATCATCCCACTCTACACTATTACTCGAATCACCTCCTAATTATGTGATTATTGGCCTCTCTTCCCCATGTTCTGTCCAAATCCAATACTTAGGCTTAAAGCCATGTCTGTACAAGTGAGTCTTCACAACAGGAGCATCTTAACAGTTTCATGTTTCTACACTTCACACACGGACATCTAATCCTTGTCTCTGATAAATTAGAGTTCATAGCATGATTAACAAATTCGTCTACCCCTCGAATGAGTTCAGGTGTTAATTGAGTCCGAGTAAAATTCAATCTTTCATACATCCAACTACGATCCATTTTCTGCGATAATTACATGGTGACTTAGAAAAATTTCGGCAGCATAACCTTTATAATTTTAGAATCTCCAATTTCAACAAGACAAAAAAATAAAATAAATTAGCACCCTGGTACTCTAGAATTTTCATAAGGGTCTCCCCTATCCACTAACAAACAAATGCGTCAATATTAAACAAGTAAAATAAACTAGCACCCTGGTACTCTAGAATTTTCATCAGGGTCTCCCCTATCCACTAACAAACAAATGCGTCAATATTAAACAAGTAAAATAAATCAGCACCCTGATACTCCAGAATTTTCATCAGGATCTTTCCTATCCACTAACAAACAACAAACACATGCATCAACATTTAAATAAACAAAATAAACCAGCATCGTGGTATTCAGAATTTTCATCAGGGTCTCACCTATCCACTAACAAGTAAGCAACATATAATTCCTAACAGCATGTGGACATTTATATACTAGCTATCTATAATAGTAAATTACTAAATTCGGTTGAAAACCAACCTCAAAATCTAAGCAAAGTCCAAATGCTCCGATCGAACACGTAACCTCCAAGGAAAAAGAGAATGCAACCTACTTTAGGAAACAAACCCTATTTAATTAAAATCACACAAACGCAATTAAAATCATAATTTAATTTGAAATTTAAAGATATAATAGTACTATTACTCTATTTCTAAGTAATTCTAAGTAATTACTAATTTAATTTTTTCATATGATACTACTATCCTAACACTATGTGCTAAGTAATTACTAATTTACTTTTTTCATATGAAACTACTATTCTACACTATGTCCTAAGTAATTACTAATTTAACTTTTTTTATATGATACAACTATCTTAAAACTATGTTCATCACCTAATATCACAAAATTAAAGATATATTCTTAATCACCCAAAATTATTATTAACTTCTATTTCTAACAAGTAATTACAAATAATTTAATTTTAATATACCTAATAGTACTTGAATATGTATATCACATAAATATATAATCTATAAAATTAAACAAAAAATGAAAATAATACCTAATCAAGGTTGAAGGCAATGAAGAGAGGTTGAAGGTTGAAGAGAGTTTGAAGTAAAGAGAGCTTGAAGAGAGTTTAGAGTGGAGAGGTTGGAGTGAAGAGGGGTTGAAGAGAGTGAAGTAGAGAGGTTGGAGTGAAGAGGAGCTATGGATGGGAGTTCGGTGGCGGTGGCCGGGAGCGGCGGCCGGGGTGCGCGACGGTCGGGAAGCGTCGGCGGTCGGAAGGGAGGCTGTGCGGGGGTCGGACGCGGCGCTGGTCGGATGGGGCTACTGTAATGGCTTATGCGGTAAGAACAAGGGAAGAATGAAGATAAGTGTGAAAGTGAGGAAATGTGTTTTTTTTTTAAAAAAAAGGGTTCTTTTTGAGACGGACTAAGCCGTCTCTAGGGGTCCGGATTTTTAAAAAAATATTCAGCTTCTAGCCTTTAAAAATAAAAAAATAAAAAAAAGTGTCCCCCACTCGTTTGCAACGGCGTGGTCCGTCGCTAATTTGCGACGGCCACGTCCGTCGCTAGTGTCCGCCAATTTTTTTAAAAAAATAAAAAAAATTTCCTCCCTTCCCGTTTGCGACGGCTTGTTCCGTCGCTAAATAGCAACGACCATGCCGTCGCTAAAACCTGAATGATTTTAAAAAAAAATAAAAAAAGTGTCCCCCCTCGTTTGCGACGGCGTGGTCCGTCGCTAATTTGCGATGGCCACGCCCGTTGCTAGTATTCGCCAATTTTTTAAAAAAATATAAAAATTTTCCTCCCTTCTGTTTTGCGACGGCGTGGTCCGTCGCTAATTTGCAACGGCCACGTCCGTCGCTAAAACCTGACAAATTCAAAAAAATATTAAAAAAATGGCGCCCCTTCCCATTTGTGACGGCCATGCCCGTCACTAAAGTTTGACAGTTTAAAAAAAAATAAAATAAAAAATGTTCTCCCTCCCAGTATGCGACGGCTTGGTCTGTCGCTATTTAGCAACGGCCATGCCCGTCGCTAATGCTTAGCGGATTCCAAAAAAATAAAAAAAAAGTTCCCCTTCTCGTTTGCGACGGCGATATCCGTCGCTAAATTTGTGACGGTTATTTCCGTCGCAAACAGTATATATACCGGCGCCATTTAGCGACGGAATCGGGCCGTCGCTAAAAATTTGTCGCTAAATAGGCACATTCTTGTAGTGTATGAAATCTTAAGGGTACTTTGTGCATTTTACCCATAATAATATAATCATTAGAAAACTTTATTCTCAAATTAATTGGCTGATACAACCAGGCTCTGATACCAATTGATGAACTTACGTTCTAATCCTCATGGACAGAGGCCCAGACCAACATCGTTACCGAATAGATTTAAGAGATGAGCGAAAACATACCTAAGTCCATGTCGAAATAGAGACTGCATGGTCATCACCGCAGTAGAAAGTAGTTGATCACGATCTCTACGGAGCCGGAGACGAGGTCTTATGTCGATAGACACTCCTCAAAGCCGATAGGTATCGACTCTCTAGCACAGTTAGGTCAAACGTATCTTTAGGAGTTATAAGCTAGTACTTATATAAAGTGTCATTGTCAGAGACCACGGCCGTTATAACTTTAATGAGCTATGACTACTAACCGGCCTATCAAGACTAGTAGTCATGCCTCATGAACTCTGCACTTATACCCACTACACTTAATTACCTCTAGTAACTTACGGACAATACAAAACTCGCTAATTAATTAGATCACTATTGGCCTTACTCCAACAATCTCTTGTCATCTTGTGTCCTCAAGCGCAAGTGCCTAATCACTTGTTTAGTAGATTATATCCCAACAATCTCCCACTTGAGCTAGTGAGACAAGTGTGGTTAATTTTATAGAATTTCTCTCATAAAATATATTAACATGAGCTAATTAAGTGTGTTTCTGGATATAGATTTGAAACATGTTGCCTAAGAAGGGGACTCACTTGAGGAAATACTACATACCCACATTATGTTTGACAGTTAACATGGCCATATCTGATGGAAACTCGACCGTGTCAAACTCTTTTCTCAACCCTAGAACCTCAGACACACTTCTGTCAAAACATAGAACACTCACTCAAACACGGTCACTCAACAATGTTGGCATGAAACACGGTTATGCTCAAACATAATCATATTAAAATCATATGAATTAATAAAGTGTGATTTTATATTAAAATACCAGTCAAAATATGATTGTGATCACGTGCAAATGTTTAATTCAATTTCAATTCTTTCTAGACGCACTGGTTCGGCGGCTCAAAAGAAAAACCACAGATCAAAAATGCAAATCAATTGTTTCCTGAAATTGCAATTGAAGATCACTCAGTGTTTTGGGTCCAAATAACACATTAAATGTATACTAGCAAAATCCACATGTTATGATATATATACCATTAAAAAACAAGATAGCAATCAGGACAAATTAAACAATCAATCACAGTTGATTACAAAAATAAAATAAAATTGATCCTCAATTATTTCCAAATCCCAAATTTGCAGTATATGTTTTTTTTTATAACCACGAGTTCCTCACCCTTAGGATTAGACTAATCTTATTCGTACTGCGTGGCTGGCGCTGACCCCAGGGATTTGGCATAGATGGAGTTCGAACACAGGACCTCCCCCTGTGAATCGTTCTTCCTATCAGATTAATTTTGCATATCTGTTTTGATCCCCAGAAAAAATCAATTGATTGCAAAATATAAATACACTAATTTATTTTGATGACCTTTTATTCAATGTCGTAGGGAGAATAACTATAGAATAATGCAATGCAAACACATTCATTTCATTAACATCATATATAGTTTTTCAATTTTATTAAAACGATTACAGAAATTTACCTAACAAAAATTAAAGAAAAACTAACTTACAGGCCACAAATTGTGAAATCAACTATAACACCAACATTGCAAGCGATTGGAAGTTTAATCACTTGATTGAGATCAAAATATAAATAACCTAAAGCTTGCTTCAAACACTCACAAAGACCCTTTAGATTGCCAGTGTTGTTAGCTGCTGTATATGAATAAAATGTTGATACACAACAAGTAGGAGATGGTGTTCTTGGGGCTCCTCCAATCACCAAAAATGGAATACAATGTTTAAACATTACAATCTGATCTCCTTTACACTTATCAAGTGGATTTGGATACTGACTTAGTGTTGTTGCAACCAAAGAAAAAGTTACAACAAGGAAGAGAAGAGATATTGTTATAGATTTATTCTCCTCCATGATTTTTAGATGTGTGTATGCACTCATGCTGGAATAATGTTATGAATTTTGATCAATCATCAAGTGTTATGGGGCTTACTTATAGTCAGAATGGATTTGGATTATCTCGAGTGGATCACATGGTGTGATATGAGAGCAAAAGAGAGAGTAAAACTGTGGACCATGCTTTTGATCGGGTGGGATCCACAATAATATTCTTTGATTTTTTTTCGTATTGCACTAAAATAGAACAACACAAAATTCTAACCCGAAATGAATGGGTTTAGATTTTGATAATTGTTAAATTTAATTTAAACTTTTCTTTTCTAGCATTTGTCAAATTATTTAGAGTAATAACTATTAAATAAATTTCTTAGTTAGTTGTTGAGATTACAAAAAATACTAGACATTTTAGTCCCTGAGCTATTGAAAAACCACATATATATTAGCTAGTGCTTCATTTTGTAAAGTGACAAACATCTTAGTCCTTTTGGAGATTAAATGAAATTTAAATAAAATAAAACAAAATAATTATTATTTTGTAATGTCAAGGACTAATTTGGTGCTTTTAAAATTTCGGAGACTAAAAATGTCTAGCATTTAAAATCTTAAAGACGGATTTAGAAATTAAATTTTAGTTTTCTTAATTTTATGATAATGATTTTCGAAATTCCAACAAATAGTTTTCTAATCCTTGTAAATTTCCAACTCAGGTAGAATAAAATCATAACCAAAAAAATAAAAATATTCCAAATCAAAGAAAATCAACGCATAAATCATTTTAAAAAATGACGAATTATTTCTACATCTAAAAAATTTTAAATGTCTAAACAAACGTAAGTTATTCCAAATATTTTCCTTAATTAAATTTTTGTTTCCTTAATAAAATAATGATTTTTAAAATTTCACCACATAGTTATCTAGGCCTAGTAAATTTCTAATTCGGGTAGAATCAAATTATAACCGAAAAAAATGAAAGCATATATCATTTCCAAAAATGACGAATTATTTTTAGGTCTAGAAAAATTTAAATTTGTAAACAAATGTGACTTTTTCCAAATAGTTTCCATAGTTAAATTTTAGTTTCCTTAATATTACGATGATTTTTGAAATTCCACGAAATGGTTTTCTAGTCCTCTTAAATTTCAAATTCAGATAAAATCAAATCATAACAAGAAAAAAAATATTACAAATCAATGCATAAATCATTTAAAAAAATGATGATTTATTTTATGATCTAGAAAAATTTAAATGTTTAAACAAATATAACTTTTTCCAAATAGTTTCCTTAATTAGATTTTAGTTTCCTTAATAATATAATGATAATTTTCAAAATTCCACTAAATAGTTATCTAGTTATAGTAAATTACCAATTCTGGGGTTGAATCAAATCATAACCAGATAAAAATAATATTTCAAATCAAAGCAAATCAATGCATAAATTATTTTAAAAATGACGAATTACTTTTAGATCCAATTTTTTTTTAATATCTAAACAAATGTAACTTTTTTCCAAATAATTTCCTTAATTAGATTTTATTTTCATTAATAAAATGATGAAAATTTTGAAAATTCTACCAAATAGTTATCTAGCCATCGTAAATTTCTAATTCAGGTAGAATCAAATTATAACTGAGAAAAAATAATATTCCAAATAAAAGAAAATCAATTCTTAAATCATTTCCACAAATGGAAAAATATTTTTAGATCTAGAAAAATTTAAATGTCTAAACAAATATTACTTATCGAGTTTTCTTAATTAGATTTTAGTTTCCTTAATAAAATGATGATAATTTTTTAAAATTTCAAATTCGGGTAGAATCAAATCATAACAAAAAAAAAAAGAATATTCCAAATCAAAACAAATCAATGCAAAAATCATTTCCAAAACTGGCGAATTATTTTTAGATCTAGAAAAACTTAAATGTCTTAACAAATGTAACCTTTTCCAAATAGTTTCCTTAATTAATTTTTAATTTCCTTAATAAAATTATGATGATTTTCAAAATTGCACCAAATAGTTTTCTACTCATCCTAAATTTTCAATTCGGGTAAAATCAAATTATAACTAAAAGAAAACCAATGCATATAGTAAAAGGAAAAGAGCAAATTTACCAACTATAATAAATAATTAGAAAAATCATAGATAAAGTCTAAAATTTAGGATAGAAACATTGTTCTTCACAAACTTTCAATAAGAATTTAATAATATAAATGACATAAACCCCAAAAACACTTTGTTTAAGACATGAATAAGTTTATAGCAAGAAAAGCTAGAGGCTGCCAGTATAGGATGGATGTTGTGGATCCCAGAGTTATGAATTCTTCTCTTTCTTAACAAATGCTAAATTTTTACTCATTTTTTGAAGAGTTCAAGACATGAATAAGTTTATAGCAAGAAAGCTAGAGGTGGCCAATATAGGATGCATGTTGTGGATCTGAGAGTTATGAATTTTTCTCTTTCTTAACATGTGCTACATTTCCACTCTTTGTCAAAGAGTCTTGAGTTCTAACCAATGTTATCAGACTCGGGTCACTGATTGACTCGGTCGAGGTACTGGGTCATTGAGTCACTAGGTCGACTCGGGTTGACTCGAGGGTCACTGTGGACTCAGATATTTATATATAAATTAAAATATATATAAAGAACCTCATGTTTATACTTTAAATTTTACATGTTCAAATCAAACATAAACAAAATTTTCAAAATAAATATATTAACGAACAAATAAATTTCATGTATATACTTGATAAATCAAATTTGGAGAGCATAAAAAAGTATCATATTAAAATTTGTAACTTTAAACAAAATTTACAAACCAAATTTCATATTATTGATTAAAACATATCATTATTTTGAATAAATCACATATATGAAAGATTTTTAAATAGTATATGAATATTAGTATTAGTATTTATGATATAAATATAAAAGAACTTTAAATTTAAAAGTTTCGTTATTATATAATATAATTATTGATTATTGAACTTATGTTAGCTCTTGGTTTGTGGTCTAGTGGTATGCTGCTTCTTTATTAAACATGGAGTGTGGGGTTTGAATCCCACTTCTCCACTTTTTTAGATTTTTTCTAATTAAACATAACAATAGTCCACTGACCCGTTGACTCGCCCAAAACCCCCCAAACCTGCCCGGGTTGGCCGGGTCGATTGCAGATCCGGTCACATTGATCCTATGACCGGTTCACGGGTTAACCGGTCGAATCGGCTGGGTTGACCCGGGTTTAATAACACTGGTTCTAACTGCATCGATAACACAAGTGAGACCAACCGAATTAGCTACAGTACACACTACAAAAATGGCAAAAAATAGTGAGGGCCAATACCGTTGCTAAATGGCCTAAAACCGTCGCTAAAAGGAGTTAGCGACAGCCAAGCGGCAGAGGTCGAGCCGTTGTTGTTTTTTGTGTTGCTAAAAATTAGCGACGGCTTTTACCGTCGCTATGATACGAGCTGATTTTTTTGCTTTTACGCCAATCTAACGACAGTAAAAGTCGTTGCTAAGTTTCTTTTTTCTAAAAAAATAGCTTGTGGAGGAAGATCTCATCATACTTTTGTCGATCGAAAATAGCATGGAAGAAGAAGAAGAAAGAAAGAAAGAGAGACAGAAGAAGAGAAATAGCATGAAAGAAGAAGAAGAAAGAAAGATAGAAGAAGAGGAGTAGGAGAACAAGAAGAAGAAGAAGAAGAAGGTCGTCGAAAATGGAGGTCGCCAGAGATAGAGGTCGCCGGAGTTGGAGCTTCGCCAAAAGTCGTCGGAGGTGGATGGGTTGTGAGGTGCAAGGTGGTGTTGTTATGAAGTGATTGGATGAAGAAGAAGTTAATAGAAGAAGAAGTGAAAGATTCTGTTGAGTGGGATATATTGAAGAAGTTATTTGAAGAAAAAGAAGAAGTGAACAGTTATATAAAGAAGAGAACAAGTGAAAAATCATGGATTCCAAAGTTATTGTGTTGGCCAATGAGCTGTGAACACGCATCCCTGCAGCGATGACTAGGACTATCGCCAAGTCACCAACATAATTAAAAAAAAAAGAAAAATAAATTAATTCCCACCCCTATAATTAGCGACAGCTAGGACCGTCACAACTACACCACAAATTTTTTTTAAAAAAACCCCCTATAGCGACGGCCTAGACCGTCACATATAGCGATAGCTAGGACCGTCACAACTATGCCACACAAATTAAAAAAAAAAAAAACTCCCCCTATAGCGACTACCTAGACCATCGCTAATTAGCTACAGCTAGGACCGTTGCAACTACGACACACAAATTTTTGTGAAAAAAAACCTCCCCTTATAGAGAAAGGCTAGACCGTCGCTAATTAGCGACGACAAGGACCGTCACAACTATGTCATACAAAAAAAACTCCCCATATAGCGACGGCCTAGACAGTTGCTAATCAGCGACGACTAGGACCGTCGCAACTACACAACATAAATTAAAAAAATTCCTCTATAGCAAAGGCCTAGACCCTCGCTAAATTAGTGACGGCTAGCACCATCACAACTTTGCTGCCAAAAATAAAAAAAAATCCCTCACCTATGAATATTAGCGATGGTCTTGTCCATTGCTAATTTAGCGACAGTAAAAGTCATCGCTTACTGTTAATATACCATCACAACTTAATGATAGTGTCGAGCCATCGCTATTTTTACATAGCTATATTGTCAAATTCTTGTAGTGAGAATTAGAGTCAAACAGGAAGCATTGATATAAAAATAAAAACAATTGTACTATAAATGTGATACATAAGATAGAAAAATATAAATACAAAATGAAGGAGAATAAACTCGTCTATAATGACCATTTTATAATCACAACATGGTGCGAATTGAATTTGGAAATGGAGAAAATTAAATTTGAAAATGGAGGGGGTGAAATTTTTGTTGAAAATTTAGTTTTCCTTCAAAACTTTGTTACTTATATACATTAAGATTATATTTAAAATTTCTTTACATGGTTTTAAAATACTTTTTGAATACAAATTTAAGATTGTCATTAATGATGGTCAAGTCAATATATTTTTATTTTTTGAAAGCAACATTCCTCTTTATTGAAAATTTGTATTTTATAATATATATATACTTGAAATTTAGTAGTGTCATTTATGATGGTCAAGTAATTTAACACTATTGTAATTGAAATTTCATACAACTATCTATCTATCTGTTTATCTATCTATAATCTATAATCTATAATATACACAATTGAATCCTAATTTTGACACATGTCAATTCATAAAGCTATTGAATAAATTAAAGTATTATTTTTCAAGTTTTAATTTTTTAAATTTCTATCTATATCTATTATCTAATAAATTATTTTTTATTATTAGTTTAGATTCAAATTTGGGCCGATTAAACTCATGAAGTTATTTTTTTGGTAAATGAATGAAAATAAAAAATAAACAGAAGGAAAAGAACATACTAAAAATCCATACGGAACATCGTTCCAACCATGTCAGCTGAAAGAGCTAGCAAAGTATAGAACTAGGACAAGCATAAAGGATAACGAAATCCTGCGGCATATGAACAGCTTCATTTGCAAAAATGTCATCACATTGGTTTCCTTCTCGTAAGCATGATAACGAGAATATTCCTCATTATGAATCAATCAAATAGCCTCCAAAGAGTTGGATTCGATCTTAAGAAGAAATCCTTTTTCTTAAGCCACCTTAAGTTCCACAAGAATATCGAGCAACTCGAGCCCAAGGACATCAGAAGCCTTTTTACGACCTTGGAACCCAAAGATCCACGAACCATCCTCGCATCTACAAAGTCCTCCAAAGTTGCCATGAGCGACCTATGTTAGACAAGGGCCTCTATGCTCAAGAGGGAGGGGGTGAATTGAGCTTTAAAACTTTTTCGCAAACTTTTCACAAAATACAACTAAGCTTGAATGGGCTCTATTTTAGTCACGATATGGAATTATGTGGAGATGAATATGAATGCTAAAAACACAATGCAATGCACAAAATAAGAGTAAAGAGTTAGAGATAATGACACCATGATTTATCCTGGTTCAGCCACTAAACCTCCTTGTGGCCTACGTCCAGTTTTCAAATTAGCACCGCGCGAAAACTCTTGTATTCAACTTCAACAAGTTACAACCTAAGAACACTCTTCACAATTGGATACCCCACCAATGTGCAAGAGCCTCAATCTAGGGATACCTCACCCTAATAACTACCTTGAATGATACCTCACCTTCACTCAAGAAATTTTGATTTAAGTGTTACAACAAGAAGCTCTCAAGAGAGTAAATGATACAAATTGAAGTACTAAGTGTATTTGATTAAGCTCTTTGTGTGATGAATCAAACTAGGATTAGAGATGACAAAGATATCCTTTTAGAAAAGCATAAGACCATTGATTAAGTGATTGGCAAAGAGAATGAGAGATAAATGTCTTTTTCTTTCAATGACTGATTGCAAGGGTGTATGTAATAAATGTGATCAAATCCCCTTTTAAAGAGAAGCAAATGAGCAGCTTAAAAACATTTAAAACGTTCACTATATTAGAATATGTATTCGAATATGGAAAGTCCATATTCGAATATATATTCGAGTATACAGTTTTTGGATTATGAATTTGAAAGCCAAGCACTTTATATTCGAATATGTATTCGAATATGAAAGATCCATATTCGAATATATATTCGAATATTTAAATTCTGGAAAGCAAGGAGGCAAAAGGAAAAGATCATATTCGAATATGTATTCAAATATGGGAACCCATATTGGAATATATATTCGAATATCATGGCCAGATTTTCAAATTTTAAATCCAGAACCCTAATATTCGAATAGGTGTTTGAATATACCTTTGAAAAGGACTTTTTCTAATGAAAACAAGGTTAAGTACAAACCCTAAACTTCAAGAAAACCTTTTCCAACCATGAAACCATTTTTAAGAAAAGGGAAAAAGGTTCTTGTGCTCATTTTGAAATAAAATTTGATTAAAACTGGTTAGATCCATTTTAAAGAGCCGTAATCCAATTTACCTTTACACATGAATTAAATCCTATATACCCTTGTTGTTGCTTTCTTGTTTATAGCGTTCGACCACTTGATTTGCCAATTAAAGCTTGACTCTCGGATTGTTGTGGAATCATCAAAAAACCAACTCTCCTCTACATTCCCATCAGCTTACTTTTAAAATAATTAACTTTTTGGCCCGAAATCAATTCGAACATTCTGAGGATTTCCTTTATTGCCCATATATTCTCCCATGAAGCTTCTCCCACAAATAAAGTATCGTATGCATATGGAAAATTTGAGATTTTCTTCCCCCCGTCCACCATAGGAATACCAACAAATAAATTCCTAGAGACTACTTCTCTCATTAAAGCACGAAGACCCTCAGCAACCAAGGTAAACAGAAAAGGTGCCAACAGGTCCCCCTGTTTTAATCCTCTTCGAATACTAATTTCTTCCGTAGGAGAGCCATTAACTAGAATTGACAGATTCCCAACAAATGTACAAGCTTTAACCCAATCTACACAACATATACTCTAGAAAGGACCATTTCACAGAACCGTATGTTTTTTCAAAATCAATCTTAAACATCAAACCTTTCCTCTTCTTTCTTTTAGTCCAATCATCCACTTCGTTCATAATCACTACACTATCAAGAGTGTTTCTATTTGGAATGAAAGCTGATTGCGTATTGGCCACTAAACATCCAATGACTTTCTTTAATCTTCCAGCTAGAACCTATGCAATTTTTTATAGAAGCCGCCTAACAGAAAGATAGGCCAGAAATCACCAATCCTTTGTGGACAAAAAGATTGCCTTCGGAAGCTTAGCATTAACATAAAAATCCTCCAACATCTTAAGAAAATCCATCCTGAAAAGACTCCAAAAAGACTTCACAAATTTGAAGTAGAATCCATCTGGGCCCAGATTCTTGTCTCCACCCACCTCATTTAGCATAGACTCCAATTCTTCCATTGTAAACTTTTTTGATAACACTTATTTTTGCAACTCATCCAGAACAAGGAAAGTAATCCCATCTAGGTTAGGACTACACCACATGTCTTCATCAAAATATTCTATGAAGTAATCTACCACTGCATTCCTAACCCCTCCTACATTAGAAATCCAACCTTCATCCACTCTTAGAGCCGAAATTTTATTGCGAGCCCGCTAGCTTTAATGCACATGTGAAAATACCGGTTATTAGCATCCCTTTCTCTAATCCACCTAACCCGATATTTTTGAAAAGCCAAGTTAGGGGCTGTTTGGTTTGCATTTTTATTTTCTGTTTTCATTCTGTTTCCCGTTTTCTGAAATTTTACAAAGGAAAAACTGAAAATGCTGAAAACAGAAATTTTTTGTTTTCAGCATTTTCAGTTTTTTCTTTGTAAAATTTCAAAAAATAGGAAAAAGAAAATGAAAACAGAAAATGAAAATGCAAACCCAACAGCCCCTTATGCTCCAGCTCATGTGATTTCTATAACTCCACTAACAGCAGCGTGAGGGAGTTTCTTTCTTCTTTCGAAAGCCCTTCACTTTTGTTCTTCACATCCAGAATACTGATCTTCTTTTCAATCTCTTGGATAGAAGAGTCAAGGTTACCAAAAACATCCTAATTCCATTGCTTAATTCGCCCTTTCAACCTCTTAAACTTTTCTTTTAGTTCGACCGCCTTCCAACTATGACAGCAATCTTCCCCCCCCCAGGTATTCTCCACAACCTCTTTAAGACACTCATGAGACAACCAGTAGTTATTAAACTAAAAGGGTCTCGGACCCCAATTACCATTCTCATATCTAATCACAATCGGGAAGTGATCAGAGATTGAATGGGGCAGAGCCCATTGAGAGACTGACCCAAAAGCTTCCAACTATTCATCAGATAGAAGGAACCTATCTAATCTACTAACATATAAACTATTAGGCCTATACCATGTAAATTTCTTCCCAATCATCGAAGGTCTACAAACCCCATTAACGCAATGGAATTGTTAAAGCTATTAATATCTCTAGAAGAGACTATCAAGGAGATACCTCTTCTTTCAGCTGGGTTTGTGACTAAGTTGAAATCGCCGACCACACACCATGGCTCTTCACCAAAACCCTTCTTGGACATGATTAGCGTATCCCACAAGGTGATCTTCAGCCGAACATCTATAGGCGCATACACACTAACAACAAGGACCTTCATTCTTTCCACACCCCATAGAAAACAAACACCAATAAAACCCAGTCCCCAGAAAGAATGAAGTTTCATAGCTTTGATTGAGTTCCAAATCATCATAATTCCCCCACTTCTACCACTAGCAGGAACGAAAACACAATCACAATCAACATTTCCCTATAGATATTGATAAAGCGATGCATTAACTTCTTCAACTTTTGTTTCCTATATTGCAATAAGGTCCAGCTCCTTAGCCTCTACTAAAGCTCTCACCACCTTCTTTTTAACTATCCACCAAGCCCTGTAATATTAGTTGATGCAATTTTTATTGATGAGAGTTGGCACGCCTGTTTCCTTTCACTACTTCCTTGTCTCTCTTCTCCATCTCTATTAGACGTTTTTTCACCTCCTTCTCATTATTTTTGAACTTCACTCCTAACGCCACTCCAATCTCCATCATCTTCTCAGCCTCTGCATGAACTCCTTTTTCTACAAACCATCTATTACCTAGGGTCTCCTACAAAACATGTGAACTAACTTCAGGGTCTTCTTCCTTTGAACTCATCCTAGCGTACCTAGGTGCCTCATTCAGCATCTTGGAAAACTCAGAACTGATTGAGTCTCCCAAAGAAATTTTAGAGACCACTCTGTTGCGTCTAGATCTATTTTTTGGCCACTTCTCTCTTAAGAATCTTGAAGCTTTTGGAAGATTGAGTCCACCGCCATCGCCGCTAGAACCCCCAAAATTCTTCTTACTCTTCATCTTTCCTTTCTCTTTAATTTTCTTTTTGAGAAGATTCACCTCCATTACACTTGAGTACACATCACCTACAAATCCTTCTCCTTCTGCTTCATTCTCCATTGGAACCGATTCAAAGTAACCTTTTTGTGGAGAGGGGCAATCGAGAGTAGGAGAAACTATAGGGTTTTCCACCAATCCATTGGGGTCATCGTTTGAAGAGAAGACTAGACCCGACCTGCCATGAACATCCTTAATCCCCGCCCCGCCTTGATATGACCCAGGCCCATTATCTAAGACTCATAAATTTGGATCCCCCCCCGACCACCTTCGGGTCCTTCCTCAGTAGAGTTGGGCCCAATGCCTTCACCAGAAAACCCATAATCCCCCAATCCATTTTCTTTATTCTAGCCCACATCCCCCACCCCATTCTTTTTTGGCACCATATTTTTAAAAACACATTCACCTTCCTCAGCCGCCTCTACCCCTACGTCAATAAATGCATATTTATGAAAAAACCTTTCATCTCCGCCTTTCATCTCCACGCCATGTTCCCTTTCCAAAGCACACTCATTACATCCCTTCCCCAGGTAAATCCTCCTCTCTAGTATTGGAGACATGATCCAAAGTATCATTTTCTTTTACCAATCTCCCATCTTCCGAATTTGATGAGGATATCAGCAATTCAGAATAAGACTCATCCTGTGTTCCATATGGAGCTAAAGAGATTTCAGACACCAAAATATAAAAATCTACTCCATTAATTTTAACATAGGGTTGATAATGTATAAACTCAGGATCAGAAGTAGATATCAAAACTTTAGCCACATCTAATCTCCTTTTAAAACTAAAAGAATAATCTAACTTGACGAACGTTCCTCTATCAGCAACCAAACTACGAAAAAAATCTTCTTTCCAAACATGCAACGGAACACCATAGCAGGATACCCACGCAAATCTTCTCAATCTAGTCACCTTTGGGTACCACTCTCTGTTATCATCAAACAGAGAACAGAACCATTCATATGCATGATCTACCAGAGCCGGGATCTCCTTCACATCATCTGCTTCCAATAACACTTCCCAACACCCAATATCATAAATTTCACTGAATAATAGCCTTCATTATTGAACTTGTCCTGGAGATCAAACACATCTTCAGGAGAGTGTGTCCATCCAACATAAGCCTTCTTACACTTCTCAATCTCTTCTTCTTCCACATTAAAAATAATTTCCCCAGACTTACTGACTTAATCACTTGATTATATCTGAATAAATCCCTCTCATTGTTCTTTCCATACGCTTCATATTTGTTGTCATTCTATCCTCCCACCTTGTTACCTTCGTGACTACTTCTCATCACATTTACCCCTTTAAGACTTCCACTCTTCACGGAATTTACATATGTCTTCCCACTTCTAAAACCACCCCTCCTAGCGTTCCCCTTAACCACTACTTTATGATGTTGTTCTTGCTTTTTTCCTTCTTCTCCCACCCTTCCATACCTTGAAAGATTAACTTTCACTCTCACCCCATTTATGTATACATCCCCTAGAAGCCTTTCCAACTCACCAGGCTCTCTGACATTAGCATATCTAACAAAGTCAAACCTCCTCCCATATCGATCTTGTTTCCTTGGGAAGAAAACATCTGAAACTCCCCCCAATTTTTGGAACGCTCTCCACACCTCTCTAATCTCTAGTTGCTTTGGAAGATTTTAAACAAAGAAAGAAGTGGAGCTCTGCTCCACTTTCCTCACGAAATCCACACAAGAGTCTTGAGGAAGACCCCCAATGGTAGCAGCTTTCCATACACCGCCTTGTCTTTCCAACTTCCTAAACCTAGCCCTCTCCACTTCACGCCACGTCCCACTCTCTCTCATCACTTAAAATTATGCCTAACTAAATAATCTTATCAGTAACCAATTAAATATTATTTCTAATAGTTCTGTTATGTTGTTCTGTTCTTTTTTTTTATTCTATCTGGTTCTGTTTTTCTTGGTGCTCAAATTCACTGTATAATTTTTATGTGATTACTACAAATTTGACTTCAAAATTTTCTCCTTTTTTGCCTCACTTGCCTGCTTTTATATTATTAAGAAAGATTATTTATGATAGAATCCCAAAGGTTTAGATTCATTTATTTCGCTCTCTCATAAAGGGTCTGTTTATTTGTATTAATTTTATAAAATAAGCACTTATTTTAATAAAAAAAATATTTTAATCAGTTTTTAATATATTTATTGGTGCTTCTCAAAATAATCAGAAACAAACAATAATCAAATGTAGTTAAAAAAGAGAAAATTAAAAAAATGATATGATTATTCTTATTTCAACCAAACATAAACAACACGTTCCAAAATCACATTTCTCATCTAAGCCTTCCACACTTAGATATACTTGTTTTACTAGATACTTTTGTAAACCCCAATTAAGGCAACATTCAAGGTTCATGAAAATATTGATGCCTCATGTATTGGCAGGTTGTTCATGAAGTTTTGTTTCCCTTGAAATCCACGAAATATATGCACCCTCACAATTTTCATTTTTCAAATTAAACATATTATAAACATCCCATAAACATAACATTATCATGTAATAGATTCACAGCCAAGTTCATCAATTAAGTTATATTTGCAAAATGGACCCTAAAGTAAGTTATATTTGCAAAAGAACCGTGGTTAGCACAAAGCCAGTTGAACCAGGAAAATTCTTCCCCTTATCAAAATTAGATCATCACATGGAGAAAAATCACATTAGGATGGTGTATTATTACCAAACTTCAGGAGAATTAGGAGAAATTGGAGAATTGACCAAGAAATTGAGAGAAACATTATCAGAGATGCTTACCCATTTTCCCATTGTGACTGGAAGATTAATAAAAGATGAAAAGGGGAATTGGAAGATTAAGTGTAATGATGCTGGTGTTAGAATGGTGGAAGGTAAAGTAAAAGGAAATGTGGATGAGTGGTTGAGAAATTTGGATAGGGAAAAGGAATTTCAACTTGTGCATTGGGAGGAAATGAGTCACAAGCCTTATTATTGGTCCACTTTTTATGTCCAGGTTTGAATTTTATTTTTTATTTTTAATTTGTTTACAAGATAATAGAGTGATTTGGGTATACAAAATGAGTTTTTTTTATTGTTAATTAAAATTGAAATAAGGATTAAAACTCGCTGCATATGAATTAAGACCCTTTACCAAAAATAAATATAAAATAAGATCAAAGTTGTCTTGAAAAGTTATAACTCAATTTCAATTAGGTTAAATGCAACTTTTGGTCCAGTATATCTTATATTTATTTTATTTTGGCTCTATTCTTTTTTAATTACAATTTGGTCCTGTAATTCCTAAAAAATATTCAGTTTGGTCCCGTCCGTCAACTTCGTTAGTAAATTTAACGGAACAGTGATGACTGCGTCAACTTTTTAAATCAATGGCCCAAATTAATCCAAACCAATGGTCTATGTCTTCTTTCATATTTTTTCTTCTTCATCTTCAATTTCTTCTTCTTCTTTCTTCTTTTTTTGCAATTTTTTCTTTCTTTCTTTGGATCGCCACATTTTCGGAGGAGTTGGTGATGAGATTTTGAAATTTTGGGGATTAGGGTTCTAAGATTTAGAGATTGTGATTTTGAAATCTGAGGACAGTGAGGAAGAGGAAGACATTGGAGCAAAAACTTGAGTTTGAGGATGTTAACGGCAGTGGTGATTCTTTCCTGCTTGTTGGGGTCTAGGGTGGAAGAGGGTGGGGAATAGGTGAGGCCGAGATGGAGTGGTGGAAAGGGGATGGTTCTTGGGAGGAAGGAGGAGAGAGAGAGAAAGAAAGTGAGGGTGACGAAGAAGAAAGAAGAAGGAAGAAAGTAAGGGAGATGAAGAAGAAAGAAGAAAGAAGGACGGTGAAGGAAGGAGTTAAAGAACAGTGAAGGACAAAGTTGAAGAAGAAAGAGAAGAAGTAGTGTTTTTTATTTGTTTCTAGATTTAACATGGACAATTGATTCAAAATAATCTGAGCTATTGATTTAAAAAGTTAACGTCGTTATCACCGTTTCATTAAATTTATTAATGGAATTGACGGACAGGATCAAACTGAATATTTTCTAGAAATTACAGGACCAGATTGTAAACAAAAAAAGATATAAGACCAATATAAAATAAACATAAGATATACAAAATTAAAAGATGCATTTGGTCTTTAATTAATTTCAAATATTTGTTAAAATTTAAGGGTTAATATTTTTTCCCTTTTCATGATTTTTCTTTTGTTTATATTTTTTTTTCTTTTTGATCCGTAATTATTTTTTTAAGATTTGCTAATTTTTTTTTCCTTTCATGAATTTATTTTTTTCTACATTAACATATTTTTTTGACTGAAGAAGACATACCTAAGGTATGTTGGATAATTAAACAAAACATAAAGTGGAATAAAACATAATGTATACTACGTTTAGTGATAATAGAATAAAATAGGATTACATGTCTCAATTTTGGTGATAATAGGGTTGAACCAATTAGTCATTCAAATCACTTACAACATAACTTAATTTTAGACAACAAAATGTTGTGTAACTTTCGATATTAAGCAAAAACAACATTGTTTTGGTCGTTTATATGAACTCATATATGTCAAATAACTTGTGTATTACATACACATTTCGTCAATGCCACTTAACGCCTTTGGATAGACCAAAAGAACTCATAAATTAATAGCTAAATTCATTTTAATGTTTTAGTCAAATTGCATGTTTTAAAAATTTGATCTCAATTTTCAGCTGACTGAATTTGAAGAAGGTGGCCTAGCGATTGGCCTAAGTTGCACTCATCTTTTAGCAGATTCAACTTGTGCAACCAAATTCATCAAGGCCTGGGCTGACATTACATTGGGCAAAAAAATCACTTCACCTCCATTTTTTCACCCACTTCCTCCTAAAAGCCCAGGAAACAAAAAGCCCAATCACGGCCCACACATTGACTTAATACACCACTTTAAATCCTCAATTGAGAAGCCCATTTCTTATAACAAGGAAGCAAAATACACCACCATTTCATTGGGCTTCTCAGACCAAACGGTTCAGGCTTGCATTTCCTTGGCCCAGCCCAATAGTGCATCAAGCCCAATAACACCCTTTGAGGCCCTAACTGGATTATTTTGGGTCACTTTGAGCAAGGTCAAGGGATTAAGAAATGGGCTTATTGATATGTCTATATGTTTAGATATGAGGAAAACCTTGGGCTTAGATGATGGATTTTTTGGAAATTGCATGGTATATAATAAGGTAAATTTACAAGAAAATTTAGGAGAGAATTTATTTTTACAAACTACTAATGCCATAAAAGATGTGGTGGCTAAAATGGACAAAGATGGAATTATGAATCTTATAGAGTGGATTGAAAATAGTGATGGGAATTCACCTACAATGATGAACGGTGACGATTTGGTGTGTGTTAAATTGGACGGTATAGATCCTTTTGAAGCTGTATTTAAAAATTCAATCCAACCCGTTCGTATTTCTTGTTATATAGAGCCAGTTTTGGGAGAAGGGCAAGTTTTGATTCTCCCTGGAACAAAAGGGGAGGGACCCTTAAGTAGGGTAGTCATGGTGACACTAAGACAAGAGGAGGCTATTAAACTTTGTGAAGATGATCTCATTTCACAATTCTCTCCCAGTATCTTGATGAAATGTTAGTAAAAATTATTTATGCTTTACAAGAATAATGGTAATAGCATGATGAAATGTCAATAAATATTATATGTGCTTTACAACTATATGACAATAAAAGTAAAGCTTAATTGTATTTTTATTTCGTTGGCAAATGTGGGATTTCAACCTCCCATTTCTTTTAGTGCTATCGGTTTCTTCACCATTGAATTTGAATACTTGTATTATAACTTGATAAAAGTAACGGTAAAGACCAAATTGAATCTAAAATAAAAGTTAAGGGACAAAAATAAATAAATAAAAAGTTAAGGGGCCAAAGTGAATTGGCGCAAAGAGTTAAGGGACCAAAAGTGTCATTTTGCCTAATTTTAATTATTCTTTCAATGCCATTTCAAATTTTAACGGTTTGTAATGAGATACTATCTCCGTCATTTTTATAAAAAATATTGGACATGTTTTACACATATTAATAAAACATAATAAGTAATGTTCTTTTCAATTAATGATATGAGAAAATTATTAAAATATACATGTAGTTAATGCATTCACTTGTATGAAAAATTGTGAGTGCTCATAATAAATTGAGGGTAACAAATTATTTTTAACTTTTCTTAGCATTTAATAGCCTAGAAAACTTACAAAGTCTCTTATAAAAAGGACAAAAAATTTCTCTTTTTGTCTCTTATAAAACGGACCAGAGGTAGAATATAATATTTTTCTGTATATACTTATAACAATTATAGATTAGTAGTATAAGACAGAGAGTTTTAGCTCAAATGGTCATGTACCAAGTCATAAGGCTTGGGAGCAGGAAGTCTAAGGTTCAATAGTTTAGTTTAGGATGTGTGAGTATTTACCTATAAAAAAAATAGATTAGTAGTATAAAAAACTTACTTAGCCTAAAAGTAGGGATGACAATGGGTAGGGTACTTAAGTACCCGTCCCCATACCCGCGTTTTGAAAAAATCCCCGTACCCAGCCCCAATACATAAAGGAATAATGTAATTAACTATAAAATATAATATAGTTTAGAATCTATATTATGAAGTAAATAGTTATGAAACATAATATAATTTTCAATCTAACATAACAATACTCATGGAAGTATTATGTGGAGTTCTCTAAGACTTTTCTAAAAATTATATATTAGAGTAATTTAGTTTTCAGTTATAAAGTTGCAATCATCAAATGGAAGAATGAGGTTAGATAGGATTGAGGAGCAACTTAGTGACTTAGTCAATTTAAAAAATGACAATAAAGTGAAAGGATAATAGGATCATTAAAACATCTAGGGACAATATAGTTGGAGTTTAAAAAAGAAGTGAAGAAACACAATATTTCTTATTATATTTTAATTGTTCAGGTAACATAATCGTAAATAATAATAATTTTGTTATAATATTTAAAGTATGCGGGTAGGGGGCGAGGTGAGTACTAAGGTACCCATACCCGCACCCATCCCTCTAAAAAGTGTAGGTAATTACCTAGACCCGAACCCTTCCCCATTTTATTGGGTAAATACCCTCCCCACAATGAGTAATTTATACGGGTACTCTATAGGTTTGGGTCTGATTATCATCCCTACCTAAAATTATACTACCAGACTCTCAATTGCGATGTTCACGGGAGTTTAAGTTCTAGTCTGAACCGAAACTTAAATTTCAATAGTTATAAGTAGAAAATTTGGGAATCCAATTTAACTGGATTTTAAGTTTGGTTTGTTAACTTGTTATAGTTGTGTTGCTAAAATTAAACTCACTTGGAACTTAAGTTCTTATATACCTATGGGTAATAAGTTTGAATCAACAAAGTCTGGTATAATTGATAGGTAACTAAATCTTTTAAGTGTGCTGATTGGAATTTAAATCCTGATCGTACATATAGAAAAGACATAAAAAAAATTGAAACATTCACTAAGTTTAAAGTGTACTATCAAATTTTAAATATCTGTGTAATAACAAGAGTTTAAGTTGTAAACTAGTGTTTGTATAAATAATTTGAAAAAAAAAATAAAAAAATATCATATGGTGTACCCTGGAATCAATGTGGCGATAGTAGATCGCTGCCTACTAATCATATCAACAAAAAAAATAATGCAATTAATTAAATCAATACATATTTGTGATTTGTGTTTGTATGATAATATTTCTAACGGTTTCCAGCTACTTTACTTGGTTAGTTCCATACAAGACTGTCTTCATCAACATATCTATATAATAAATTTATATGATTAATGGATAGAATCTCGCTATAAGGGCATTATCGACATTTTAGGTGAACGACATCCCACGCAATTATGGACATTTTAGCCGAACGACATCCTATTTTAGTCGGGATGCACATGCCACTGATGAGGGGTAATCCCCTTGAGGGTCAAAGAAAGGGACCAAAATACACATAGAGAAGTAATACGAGTAGTTCATAACAAGTCAAGTTTTGATCCCGAACACCGACGTCGAAATTGGCCACAAAAAGTCAAAATAAACAATTGGGAAAAACCTCAGAATTAACTATGATAGTCAAAAGCGGGGAGGATCTTGGAAAGCCTTCCAAGATCCAAGGCCCCCGATATTAGAGGCTCGCTGATCACCTTCCACTGCACTTGATGAACGAACACCAATAGCATCCCCCTGGGCCTCGTCTTCCTCTTCGGTGCTGCTACCATTCCTGTCATCCTCGGGTTCAGAAAAGTCGGGATCATTAGGATGAAAAAATTGGATCATCTCGTCATTAAGAGCAACCACACCAAACTTAACATGAACAAGGGGACCCCCTTCCACCTGAGTACAGAGTGCAACTCCACGGAGGTTTACATGGGATTTAGCATTTGAACCTAGAGGATAGCCGAGCAGAAAGCCTCCCCCACGGTGGACTCAAGTATCTTATTCCCTTTTTCCACGACCTCGCGGACGGTATCCCTTTTAAGAGAAACAGTTTTGATCTCTTTTTTTTTCTCCACCAAAGCCTTCTCTATTATGTTGTGTTTTTTAATCACTTTAATCCCTCGTACTGTAACTTTTTTACCAATTTGATCCTTTATGTTATATTTTTTAGATCAATATGGAGAGGCATTTTTGTCTATCTCATAACTCAGTTAGACAAAATTAATAGAAAGGACTAAATTAGCCCAAAAAATACGATTTAAGAGCTCAAAGTAAATTAAAATAAACATAAAATACCAAATTTGAACTTCATTACAAGTTTACAACGTAAAGAAACAAAAGTATAATTTAATCCAAAAATAAAATGTTTGATATGCTAAGAAAAGAGTGTGGCCGGTAAAGTGACACCCTTGAATCACATATACCTTAATTTTGAGCGTCCTAAAAATGCGATTTAGTGCTCACGAAAAGTGCACGGTACATAATTATATTTAAATCTTTAATTAAAGTTAATCATCAAATATTTAAATTTTTAAACTCTAAGGGTTGACTTAGCGGTGTAAGGTCCTGCTAAGTTCATTGGAGAGATGATCTACAGCGGGAGGTCCCGTGTTCGAATCCCACCTATGCCAAATTCCCGGAGGCCAGCGTCAGCCACACAGCACGAACGGAATTGGTCACATCCTAAAAGTGGGAAAACCTATGGTTATACCAAAAAAAAATAATAATAATTATTTGACATGTAGTTGTAGACAACACTATAATTTTGCTCTTATTTATATATATGCCGATAAATCATAGGACGTATTTGTAGTTGTTTTTTAAAAAAAATCATTTATTAATGTTAGTTATTGTTGGTATAGATTTTGTCCAAAGTATATAATATTTATACTAACGAATAAATATCAAGTTATCAATATAGTATAAATAATTTATATATACTAGTGATTTATTATAGAACATTAGTAAAGATCTTAAATATGGTTATACTAACGGATAAGGTATTGTTTGACCCAGCTTTTTTTTTTCTCTTTCTTTTATGAGTAAAAGCTTGGCTAAACAGAATTTGTGGTAAACCTCTTAAATTTAAGCTGGTTTTTCTATGTGTACAAAATACAAAAAGCCAGCTTTTAATCTAGAAGCTAGAAATATGAGCTTTTTGAAAAAAAACTAGCTTATTTTGTTGGTCAATCGTAATTAATACTCGAATATTCTAATTAACACTTGAAATCTTGAATATTTTTTCCTTCTGTATTTGTAAAAATAGTAATTTGCTAAAACCTTCAAAAAGTCTCCTTCTCATTTATCCATTATTCATTTCACTTTAATATTTATGAATTTTATTATTATTTAAAGTTTTACATATTTAAAATTTTTTAATGTTAAATTATTTTTTGATAAATTTATATTGTGATTAGTTTTTTTAAAAAAATAAAAATATTGAGTTTTATCAAAAAAAATATTTTTTATTGCAACTTTCATTTTAAAAAGTTTATTTTGATAATTTGTTTCTTATATCAAAAAATATGACAATTAATGATAAGTAATTTAAAAAAGTTGCAAAATATTTATAAGTAGCTTATAAAGTACAAAATAATGAAACTGTCAAACACTTTTTAACTTTTTTTTAAAGCTTTTATTTTTATTTTTTACTTAAAAATCACTTATAAACCAAAAATAAGCTTGATAAAACGAAACTTTCCATTAGACAAAATGTCAGTTTGTTTTGTAGCATTTTTAGGCGTGTACTAATAAAAGTATCTTAAAACTAAAAACCAAAGATTAATCCCTTTTAAAAATAAAATTATTAAAATAAATTTTGCTTCTTGTGGTAACATCTTTTGTATGTGGACCATGATGATTTAAATCTCTATAAGTATACTTAAAAAGGCACGTGTACTACAACTATGCATGTTGATATTTTATAGTTAGGTTTGATATTATAAAAAGGAAATTTAGAAAGTTCTTTCTTTAAAAATTTTTCCATATACTGTGCCAATTGCATCCTTGTTATTGTTTATCATCAACGAAAGAAAATGATGAGGCTGGCAACATCATTAAACTGGTGTGAGATACATTATTATATTGTTTTTTGAGTTGGACACCTTTTATTAACCAATATCTCTACTACTGCACTACGTAATAATATTCTCAGTCTCAATTGTAGGGCCTATATTAATTTTTAAATATTTTAATTTTAATTTAGTCATATGAGAGGCAAAATCATTGAAAGCTAGTGTAAGACTCATCATTAAGTATATATTTAATAAATGAGATTATTCTTTTAGAAGTAAATAAACTTTTTCAAGTAAATAAATGAGAGTATATTCATTTTAAATTAAATTAAAACTAACTTTTATACTATCTTATAACTTTTTTTTTTCGTTTTGATCCTGTAACTTTAAAAAGTTTCTAATAAGTCTCGTAATTTTGCTCCGGTGAACAAATTGGTCCTATTTTTATTTTCTGTCTACACGGTGCTGAGGTGGCCTTTGCTGGACACGTGGACGCTTAGGTGGATGCTGACATAGATTCGGTCAGAATGCTGACGTGAATAAGTAAAAAATATTTAAAAAGAAAAAAAGAAAAAATTAAAAAAAATGTATTTTAATTGGTATCTTATACCATAAGGAAAAGAGAAGAGGAGAGGATGAGAAGGTTGCTTCTGAAATAGAGAGGAAGAGAAGAAGCGTAAAAGGCGAGGAACCATCGGAGAAGACGACCGGAGAAGACGATACTCACCGTGCTCTGTGGCCGCGTAAGGTTAGTCAAACAATCTTCGCTTCTCTTTCTTCGTTTTGTTTTTCGGTTGCTATTTTTGTAACTTTGTGCATTTTCGTATGTTAATGATGTGTAATAGTAGAGTTTTCCAGTGATTATGCATGTTTGTTTAGGGTTTATTCGTGTGTATATTAGTGTCGTTTTCTTGTTTGATTGAAAAGATTGTGTCATCCATTCATTTTAGGGCATGGGGAAATTGACGTTCGTTGTGCACCATGGGGAGCAGTTTCTTGACGAAAGACATACAAACTATGTAAATGGGAAGATTAACACTCTTGATTTTGATGAAGACTTCTGGTCTTTTTTCGGCATTCAAGCCAAAGTGAAAGAGAAGTTGAAATATGAGAATGTGGTGAAGATGTTGTATAGTGTTAGAGATTTTCAAAAACACAAACTAATCACTAAACCAGAAAGAACAAGTTGATACACATGCTAATCACTAAAATACAAATTAAAATGTTAATGCATCTCCTATAGAAAACCACAGAAGCCAACAATTCACAGATCCTTCTTCTTTGCCTCTGCAGCACAATATCCCTTTCATAAACTTCATCTTCCTCCATCCATTTAAACAAGCCACATCCAGGATCATCCTATAAACCAATTTTAGTAACATCATAAAATCAAAAATTGAAAAGCAACTTAACCAATCTCAAATTAGAAATTAGACACAAAAGCAACCCAAAATCAGAAATTGGAGATGAACTTAACCAACACAAAATCATACATTGAAGATGAAATTGACCAACTTCATCGACTTACCTTGTTTTTGTAATTTGGGCAACCTCAAAATCGTTTGCCATGGTTTTCATTACGCTTCAAAATCACGTATGGACGAGCATGATCACCACAATAGCATGCCAGAGAAGAAAACCTCGAAGAACGGATGGTACGCCTACTACCACCCGTTGAAGACGAATGTGATGTCATGAGAAGACACGAGACGCAACTGTGAATGATCCACAGCAACCACAAGCAACGAAATCAAAATGGAACTAGAGAAGAAGAGCTTCGTTTTCGAATTTTCCCAATTAAAAAACCCTAATTTTATGCTGATTCAACTATTTTTTTTTAAATTTTTGTACTTATCCACATCAGCATGCTAATTATAAAGTATGAGAACTGAAAACCAATATTTTTAAAATATAAAACTAAAACATAAATAATTATAATTATAAAGTTTTAAAACCAATAATATATTTAAACCTAAATTGAAATATGCACGTGGTTGTGATAATGAATAAACAATGGCATCAATTTGGCTGTGGTTGATACCACATGTATTCTTATCTCATATATGGACAATAAGTATAGGTGACAAAAATAATAATAATAATAAACAATTGAAACATGACAAAAAATTGTCATGGAGAGAAGAATTATTGAGTATGGTCATGAGTGAATATAAGGATCCCACTTACCAGTCATTGACTTTAGTAAAGATATGGGTTATCAAAATACCTAACTTTGAATTTCCACACTTTGTTTTCTAGCTTTATGAAAATTTTCTAAAAGAAAAAAAATAAATACTCTTATCGAAATGTTCACTCAGTCGATATAATTTTAGTCACTGCAATAATAGATATTTTCGTAAAAACTAAAAAATTAGGGATAAACTTTTTAAGGGACAAGAGGGTCACGGTCCCCTCCAATTTTTTTTTTTTTTATATACATCGTTATTTTTATATTATATAAAATTGTGAGTTTTGGAGGGATTGTAATAAATAAATTTAGGAATGTTAACTTGGTAATTGGTATATTTATATTTCCCATCTTTGTATTAAATAATAAAGTTAATGTCCTTCACTTGTCAAAAAAAAAATACGAGCAATCAATAATTAAGGATATGAACCAATTATTTATTATATTTGTAGTGATTTCTCAATTGTAGCAATAAATATTAGCATATGAGTTCATTTAATCAATTAAATTATTATAATAACATTACAAGAAAAATGATTATTTGTGAGAGTTTTTAGCCCTCGGAAAAATAAAAAAGCCTTCGCAAAACGTTAATTTCCGTCGGTTACGAGGGCTTTGACCCTTGCAAATTTACGAGGGCTTTTGGTTTGCGAGGGCCTAGCCCTCGAAAATCCTATGGTAACAAGAGTCAAAATTGCGCGCCAAATGACCAAGTTTGTGAGGGCTTCCAAACACAATCAGAATGCAATTTTGCATGGGTCTAACCCTCGCAATTCTTTTAATTTTTTTTCAAAAAAAAATTCATGATGACATATCAGAAACCAACACAACACCATATCACAACAATATATCAGAATTAAACAACATATCACAACAAAACCAACCAAAAAAATTATATTAAATTTCATAAAAAATTACAAGCAAATTATAAAAATTACAAGAAAATACTGAAAATCAAAATCTTAAGAATCAGAACCCTAATCTATAACAGAACACTAATCAGAATCAGAACTCTAAAAATCTGAAGAAAAAAAACGCAAAACGACATCTTCAAGCTCTTGAGTCTTCCTCTTCAAGGTCCAACCTTTCTCAATCTTTAGGAGTTTTCTGACTTCATCTCTATCCTTCCATGAAAGGGTTTGAGAGAAGAGGGTGAAAGAGTGACAGATCTGTGGGTGACGAAGATGATAGGCGATGAAGATGAGAGTACGGCAGAGAAGAAGAAGAGAGCGCGGTCGAGAAGAAGAAATTGCGGCGGAGAAGAGGAGAGTGAGGACGGTTTGAAGGTGGTGGAGCAGAGAGATGGAGGTGGCGAAGTAGAGAGAATGAGGAGGCGGAGGCTGAGAGGTGGAGGTGGTGGAGGCTGAGAGTGAGGAAGTGGCATAGCAGAGAATGAAGGAGGCTTGATTTGGGGTGGTAGGGTTTGTGAAAAAAAGGAGTTAAAAAATGGAGATAAGATGTGATGAAATGATCTAGTGGATCAATTTATTTAAACGCAACTGACCAAATTTGCGTGGGTTTTTGGCTCTCGCAAATCTCCAATTTCAAAATTTTTTGGCACCATTCTGGATCCATTACCTGGCATCCGACTGACCAAATTTGCGTGAGCCTGGCCCTTGCAAATCTCCAATTTCAATTTTTTTTTGCGCCACTATGGATTCATCACTTGTAAGCCAACTGACCAAATTTGAGTGGGCCTGGCCCTCGCAAATTTGGTTGGGCTTTTGGCCCTCGCAAATCTCCAATTTCAAAATTTTTAGCGCCATTATTTTGAATTCATCAACTGGCAGCTAACTGACCGAGCCCACGCAAAATTTGCGTGGGCTCCTGGACCTCGCAAATCTCCAATTTCAACTTTTTTTGCATCATTCTGGATTCATTTTCTGACGGCCAACTGACCAAATTTGCGTGGGCCTGACCCACACAAATCTTAAATTTCGTAGTTTTTTTGTGCCATTCGGGATTCGATTTCTAGCGGCCAAGCCGACGCAAATTGTACCGTCGGCTAGGTCACCGCAACTTCGCCCCCTTGTTATTTTATTATACTTCAGTCCATTTTCCGTGGGTCAAGCCCACGCAAATATCGTCGGCCACAGGCTCTCGCAAAATTTGTGCAGCAAAAACAACATTTTCTAGTAGTGTAACAACTACCTGATTGAAAAATTAACCATTTGAACTTCAACCATTATATATAGATTTCATTTTTACTGATTGTATACTTTCATCTTTTAAATTAGACTTGCACAGTTTGTAAAAAAATGGTATATATGAAGCATTGTTGACGGATTTCGCCCAGAAATGATGAAATTGAGTGTCTTGATGAGACTTTTTCATATGTTTTTGGTATTTGATTATCGTGATAAGTCTAAAATCATTCTCTTGATCTTATTTTTCTGCATGAAAGGGGACAAGTTGGTACTTTAAATTATTAATCCACAACAAACTGTTGTGAAACTAAAATGTCATTTGATAAATTTTTTAATTTTATAAGTACTTAAATAGCTGCTTTTTTTGGTGATAGAATAGAGTTCAATCTTCTCAAGTGACAATGAATAGCACATGTGATGAACATGGGAAAAAATTGCGCCTTTAAAATATAGAGCGTGTGATAAACATGAAGTAACACACTTGACCACAACACGGTCATAGATATAAGTTTACTATAGTCTCAAGGTAAGTAAATTATTTTAGACCATATTCTTTTTATACCATTAAACAACTCCTTCATTCTTTGAGTTTCTTATGCAGTTCAAATTAGTGCATTACCTTTAATTTGCTCCTATGACATAAATAAAAAAATTATGCATTTTCTTTAATATCTATATAATGTATAACAAGACTAGTCCCATGCATTGCACAGGTCACACAACTAGTAGACATATATGTCTCGTAGTAATATAGTTGCCATATTTTTAACTAGTATAAGAGGTATAGGATTGGAAATAAAGAACAAAATTGAGAAACAAAAAAGTGATGTGATGAAAAATAAAGGTGGTATTTGTTGTATCACTTTTGTTTCACTACAAGAATGTGTGTTATTAGCGACAAAAAGTTAGCGTCGGCCTGATTCCGTCGCTAGTTAGCGACATAAAACTTATCATGTGCGACAGACACAATTGTCACTAAAGTTGCGACAGAAAAAACCGTCGCTACCAATAAAGGTTAGTTTTTTTATGGGTAAATTGCAATAACACCCCTTGAGGTTTGGAGAAATTGCACTCCACCCCAAACTTCACCAAAATTAGCACTCCACCTCATTTCTTTAACCGTTGACTTTTGATTGCTGACCTAGCTAATGTTTCTGTCGTTCCCATCTGTCACATCTACAAAGATGTCCATTTGTTAACTTTAAAAACTATTTTTAAGATTGATGTAGCAAACTGGCGAGGCAAAAACGTTAGTTAACTGCTAATGTTTCTGTCGTTCCAGTTTGTCACATATGCAAGTTCTCGACCCTCCATTAATATTAAAAATTATTTTTAATACTTATGTGATAGATTGACGGGCTAAAAATGCTAGTTAACTGACCAAAATGGAGTTGAGTTCTAATTTTGATGAAGTTTGGGGTGGAGTGCAATTTTCCCAAATCTCAAGGGGGCTTATTGCAATTTACCCTATTTTTATTGATTGAGAAGGAGACGACGGTATGAGCTGTCGCTAGATTGTGATGGACCCTGCCATTGTGAACAATGAACGTTGTCTTTTTTTAAAAAAAAATATATGTTTGAGCGAATAGTGATGGACCAAACCGTCGTAAAATTAGCGACGGTCCTAGCCGTCGCAAATATTGATCGCTTCTTTTTTAATTATTTCTTTAATATGTTGATCGGGTAGTAACGGGTCTGGCCGTCACTAAATTGCAATGGACCTTGCCGTCGCGAACGACGGAGATTTTTTTAAAAAAACAATAATGTAACGACGGACCAGGTCGTCGCGAAAATTGACCTTTGCTTTTTTTTAATATTTTTATTATGTTAGCCGGGTAGTGACAGACTAGGCCGTCGCTAAATTGAAACGGACCCTACCGTTGTGAATGATGGATATTTTTTCTCTTAAAAAACAATAGTGTAGCGACGAGCCGTCGCTAATTTTACAACACTCTTGGCCGTCGCGAAAATTGACCATTGTTTTTTTTAATTTGTTTAAAATGTTGTCCGGGTAGCGACGGACCGGGTCGTCACAAACTGTATGATTGGGGTTATTTTAAATCCTACTTTCCTTTTTTTTCCTTTTCCACACTTTTCCTTTTCTTCTTCTCTCTTGCAACAAAAATCGGCCGACTGCACCGACCGCACCGCTCCTCTTCCAACGGCTTACCGCCGCTCCTCACTCGACCACCCAACCTATGCTCCTCTCCCGATCGTTGACCACCTGAACTCTGCGCCAAACAGAATCGCACCTCTCACGACCAGCCGCGTTGCCGACGGCTGCTCCTCTCTCGACCAGTCGCGCCTCTGCACCTAGGACACCAAAAATCGCTCCTATCCCTCTCTTCAACCTTCTGTTAGTAAGTTTTTTTTCATCATTTTTTTATTTAATTTTATAGCTTATTTATATTTGGTTTACATATTTAAGTACCATTAGGTATATTATAATTGAATTATTTATAATTACTTCTTTGGTTTTTTTTCTCAGTCATTTTAGCTTTTTTGTTATGTTCTCTTATCATAGTCTCTCAGAAACTTCAAATAACAATTGATATTACTAGTACAAACTCACCCCTATTTATTGTTATCCCTCCTTCAACGTTAAGTGCTCCAAAGCATTTATGCCATCAATGAGTCCCAATAAAATTAGTGCAGTATGGGTTTGAAATTGTAAACTTTACTGACTAGACCAATCATTATGCAGTAGTTGCATTAATTGTGAGTTACCAAATTAATTGGAAAGGGGTATTAAGTGAGGGTATATTAGGAAATTACACGATAAATGCTTAAAAAAATTAGATCACCTAATCATTTTCTTAATTCTAGTGCAAAATCTTAAAGGACTAACAAAAAAACGGAGGAAATAGTTGTTAGGAATAGAAGTAATTAATAGTGTTAAGTGATGAGCACTTCTTTGATTAATTATATGTCTATGTTAGAATAGTATGATTAAAGTTTCAATGTATGTATGAGATTGACTATATATAAATTTGAAAAAGTAGATTAACAGTTACTTTGAAATAGAGTAATAATATATTATAGATTTAAATTACAAATTAAATTATGTTTTGTATTGTGTTATGTGATTTTAATTAAATAGAGTTGGATCGATAAAGTTGATTGTGTTCTCTTTTCGCTTGAAGGTTACGTGCGTGGTGTATTTGGACTTTGTTTAGAGTTTGAGGTACGCATTCAACTGACTTAATTTGTAATTAATGTTGAACTTAGCAGCATATACTGAATACGATTGATTTAATGGATTAAATAATGTTTAATGATTATTTGTACGTGTTTGCTGTTAGTTAATGGAGAGCATATTCCCCTCACTAATGATTTGTTGTTTGTTTCTGATTATATGACCTGGCTGATATTTGCATGTGTTTATATTGTTTGTTAGTGGAGAGCAGAGCTTAATAGGTTTTTGAATTGTTGTAAATATTTTTTTTGAATTGTGAGTTATTGAATTTCAGGATTTTAAATTTTAGAAAATGTCCATATATTAGGTGTTATGTTGCCGAAACTTTTCTAAGTTTATATAGTACCATGTAATTATCGCAGAACTTGGATCGTAGGTGGATGCATAAAAGATTGAATTATGCTCGGACTCAATTGACACCTGAATTTATTTGAGGAGTGGACAAGTTTGTTGAGCATGCTATGAACTCTAATTACTATTTATCAGAGACAAGGATTAGATGTTCGTGTGTGAAGTGTAGAAACATGAAACTATTAGATGGTCCTCTTGTGAAGACTCACTTGTACAAACTTAGTTTTAAGGTTGAGTATTGGATTTGGACAAAACATGGTGAAGAGAGGTCGATAGTCACAGACTTAGGAGGTGATTCGAGCAACATTGTAGAGTGAGATGATGATAGTAATCAGTTTGACATGATCCATCAAATTGTGACCAATGCACTTGGGTCATTTGTTTATGAAACATCTAATAGGATTAGTGAGATAATAAATGTGGAGGAGCTGCCAACCCTTGAATTTCAAAATTTTTATTATATGTTGATGGCAGCTAACTAACCAATTTACGAAGGGTGTTCCGAATCTACCTTGCCTCTTTCAATTAAAAATATTGACTACTAGATTCAATTGGAAGGTTCCCCAAAAATGTGTAGATTATTTTGTACAGATGCTCATCGATGTAGCCCCTTCAAAAGAGCATGTGCTGAAGAACTATTTCTAAGAAACTAAGTTGGCTTCTAAATTGGGAATGAAAGTTGAGGCGATTAATTGTTGCGAGGACGATTGCATGTTGTTCTATAAGGAAGATAACAATTTAACTGTATGCAAGTTTTGTAATAAGTCGAGCTTTGAAGCCAAAAGACATGGGGTGGGTACGTTTAAAAATGTTCTTGTGAAGAGAATGTCTTATTTTCCTATAACTCCAAGATTAAAACGATTATACGCGTAAACTAAAACTGCAAGTCAAATGAGATGACATCATAAGAATAAGAGTGTTATAGTGTTCTACGTCATCCATCTGATCGGGAAGCATGGAAGCACTTCAATGATCGTTATCCTGGTTTTGCTTATGAGCCAAGAAATGTGACACATGGTTTCTGCGCGGATGGATTTACACCGTACATTAAAGCATCAGCACACCCGAACTCATATTGGCCTGTAATCATTGTGCCTTACAATCTTCCTTTTGAATTGGGCAACTTCAAGAATAGATGTGTATTTGCAACTATTAATTGATGAACTTCAACCATCGATTCATCGATGAGGCAGCCTGCGCATGCAGATTATGTTGAGTTTGATGAGGAGGATTTTTCACCCTCATGCTTTGTACGTTTGGCAATCTTGATCGAAGTAAAAATTTTCTTGACATTATTTTAGTTTTCATATGACTATTTATGTTTTATTTTAACTATTATTTGAATTTCATGTATTATTGTATGGTTAGTTTTATAAATACTTATTTAATTTACATTTTTATTGGTGTATTATATTTATTTCTTAACTATTATCTAGTTTTTTAAAGAATTATCCATATTTTGTAAAAAAAATATTACTATTGAAAAAATATTTTAAAAAAAATACTTAGCCATGGACTAAGCTGTCGCAACTTCGGCAAAAAAAAAAATTGATTTGCGCCAAAAACGTTTGCCACGGAAATAATTGTGGCAAAGTTGCCACGGCGCCTACCGTCGCAAATTTGTGACGGCATATTCTGTCGTAAACATGAATTAGAGACGGCCAAAATTGTGTCATAAATAAATTTGGCACAAAAAAAAGTTAGTCACGGAAATAACCGTGGCAAAGTTGCCACAACATTTTCCGTCGCAAATTTGCAACAGCTATGTCTGCGACAAAAAAAAAGTAGCGCAAAAAAAAACCATTAGCCACGATAATAGCCGTGATAAACTTGGGACGAAAATTTCTGTTAGTGATGTCACTTTTAGCGACGGCTCAATGGCCGTCGCCGGACTGTCGCAAAGGCTATATTTGCGACGGTTTTTGCTTTTTTGCCACGGATATTTTCGTGGCTATATTAAAGCATTCTTGTAGTGTTTATTGGTATAACCTAGACAAAAATTAAAGAGAAAAAGATAAAAAAAAAACAAATTATAAAATAAATATAAGAGAAAATGGGTATAAAAATAATATCATTATATATAGTTGATACAAAACTTCTTGATGAGAATCAAGGAAAGCTTTTGGAAGATATAACTTTAATTATTATTGCAATCAATAATAAGTTAATTAGGCCATAATTTATTAGGATTCTATATATTTTAATTATGGTATGATATGTTTTATTAGGCTAGAAATCAATTACGTTTATAGGTAATAATATTCATAAATGTAAAATTCAAATTTTGCCCATTTATGTTAAATTATTACCTATAAACTTGATCGATTACTATCATAACTAAAACGTATCAAACTCAAACATAATAATAAATTATGGCCAACATGGCCTATAATTAATTGCAAAATAATTAAAATTATTCAAATAGTATCTCCCTTGATTCTCATCACTTCTCCTATAAGGTTATTTTTTTCCCAAATATTGAGGGTCTCCGAAAAGCTTTCCACCAAGTGAACTATCTATTCCTCTTTCTTCCATCGATTATCCTTCTTCTTCTTGAGGCGAGACTGAAAAAGGCAACGACACTGAAGTGCAAAGCAAGACTGCAATTCTTGAAGTTGCAAGCAATAGATATTGTTATTATTGTTTGGACATTTCAAACCTTTCCTAATTTGCTATTGTAGTTGAGAAAGTGAAATATTGAAAATTTGTAATCAAATAGTAGTGGGTCTGTGGGTGTTGTGCTATTGTGCTTTTTAAATTCTAATCCATGATTCCATGAGAATATGGATCCCTTAGGTTCAAAATTAACATGATCAATTATGTTGATATATTTTTGTGTTTATCTCCCTTCTCATAAGTATTAAATACATATTAAATGTGTGGGTATATATAAACATTAATGAAGAGAGAGATAAATACAGAATATGATAGGTTATGTTGATTTTGAATATATCAATGTCTTCAAATTTTTGAAAAAAATGCAGAGTGACACTCTAATTGAAAGGTAATAAAGTTATTTGATTTTATTTACATTTGTGTTGATAACTTGATGATATTGCACCTCAAATTTAAATGTACGCTATAACATATTTAAATTATGTATTTTAATTTTATTTTAGCCTGTCCAAAATATTTATTCAAGTTCCGTCAGTACAAGAAACCATTCTAAATGATTTGTAATAAAAAAAATCTTTCTAGATGATAATTAATAATTAATTGACTAATTACGCATGCGCAAAGCTTCTCAATAAATGATATTACCTTCGGTCTAAAATATAAACTCCTAGCTATTTTTTGCTTTGGTCCATATTATAAGCTCATACACATAAATTTAGGGGTATTTATTATGTTTTTTCAACTATTTGATCTCAACTATTTGATGTTTCCAAAGTTAGACCACTAATAAGAGATGATAAAATTTGAAATTTGTAAGTTTAAAACTAGACAAAAATAATTAATACTTCTAAAATCAATAATTTAACTACTTTTCTTAAACTGTGTGAAACATGGCTAGGGCTTATATTTTGGACCAGGGGTAGTACATTTGTTTTAATTACAAGCATCAAATCGAAATAAGTGAACAGGTCAAAAGAACTTCTCAAGTCAAAAATACAGCCAGTAGTTCAACGAATCACACACTACATCATAATTGATTATTAGCAACATTTGAAAAAAAATCATTTAAAAATATTGCCTTTGAACATTTGCAACATTTTTATCAAATATTATATAAAGGCTACGTTGCTAAAAGATTTCATTAATATTTAAAAAAATATTGTCAAATCATTAAAAAATGTTGTCTTTTAGCATTTATAAAATTTTTTACACATATTATATCTAAAATCAATATTGCTAAATATCAATAATATAGCAATGAACAAATGTTATTTTCAATGCTTCCTCTATCCTTATTTATATGTTCATTTAAATCTTATTATTTGATCCTTGTAACCACTCATTCAATAACATGAGAATTACTCAGCCATTTTGAGTATATACATTTATTCATTTAAGTTCGGAGTTTGGGTCTAGTTCAATTCTAAAAGTTAGTTCATAAAAAGAAGATTGTTATATCACTTATATACTTTATGGTGGTCATATATATCTCTAGACAATGTAATACTTTTTAACACTCTTCCTCACGTCTAAAACTGAACATCTAAAGCGTGAAAAATTATCGGTAGCCAAATAATATGAAATTTTCAACGCACCTCGTAGATCTAGAATAGGCTTTCGTTGACTTCTTATGAAGTTAGTGTTATGTTAATTACATTTGAACCCTTTTGTAACTAATTAAGAGTGTTAGCGTATCGGTAGTGACACACTATGTCTCCATTGAGAAAACCCAAGTTCAAGTCCAAGAGAAAACACCAATAGGAGGTGAAATATTTCCACTCTTTAGGACAGAGTAGTCCTCGAGTTGGGTTGCTTCGAGTTTAAGATAAAAAAAAAAAAATCTAAACCAATAAAAATTGTTTGTTCTGATTTGAGTAGAGTTCGTGTAAAAAAAATAAAATCCGAACTGAAGAAACCCGACAAAAACGAGTTGATCTGGTTTAGTCTACGTCATCGGATTGTCCAACTAAAATATTTAAAAATTATTATTATCACTAGGTTTCAATAATTACATCAAATATTCAATAATAACAAATATTATACTAATTATATTAAACCGAACAGATGAACCCGAACCAATGAACACCCCTCCTACGTTTAAAGCTCATTTGAAGAGCTAGCATTAAGCAGACACTACACACTACTCATCATTACGCACTGCTTGCATTTGCATTGCATATATATAAGTGGGTCGGTAACGTTCTCTTTTTTAATTTTAATTTTAATTTTAATTTGGTTTCTGTTTTTTTGCGCTGTCATTGTGGTAGTGGGAGATTATTGCTTTTTATGAGACAGCAATGGTTTTTTTCCATCAAAAGTAAAAGATACACTTTTTTATCAAATGTTATGTTCTGTTCATGCAAACCGCAACGCAATATTCCAATTAAAATAAATCAACGCTAACGTGATCCACGCACATGTGCTCCGCTACGCATTTTCTCTGGGTTTTCCTTTTTTTTTTTTTTTTGAATTTTTGAATTTTTTCTTTAATTTCACATCATCAATTTATCGGAGATTTTAAATGTGATGGTCATGTGTTTTATTTTTCTTAGAAAAATATATAATTGGAGATTGAACTCTAAATACTCACACACGCATATTCTCATGCGTTTACTGTATAAGAAATATGACTTTCACGATAACGGAACAAAATTTTATTTATGTTAAAATTATTTCCGTGTTAGAATGGTTCTTCTCGTGATAATTACTATAATATGTATATAATTGTTTTTAGGAACATGATTTTTTCAATTTACATCTATAAAAAATATTATATATATATATATATATATATAGAAAAGACAGTATTTTAATTTTTAACAATTATTAGATAATTTTTTTAATTATTCTTAAAAAATTTTTAAATATTGCCAAAATCTTATAATAATATGATGACCTTTATACAACACCTATAAAAATATTATAAATACAAAAGATAATATTTTTTTAATGATTTAACAATATTTTTAAATAGTTAAGAATTAATTAAGTTATAGTGAATTATGTATGTATTATGTTTGTAGTCAAACACCCGTTAACAATGATGTTATTATAATAATATCTAATTTTTTAAAGAAAGTGAGCATAATTATTTAAACTAAGAAGAGAGGTAAGTGTGATTTATGTAAATTTTAGAGGATATTAGTATAACTAACCATATTGTTACACTAGAGTACTCATATGCTAGGTCAAATAATTAAAAGTTAATTTCTTCGGGGGTTATCGATTATTATTAAAGTGTATTTCTGTACACAGTGGCTGTATTTAAATCTCTTTTAGTATTTTTTTTTTTGTAAAGAAAGGAAAAATAAAAGAAAATAAAAATTATAAGTCTCTCACAATGAGAGACTTACGAGAATTTAAACTAAGACTATCGGAAGCAAAATCGGATACAATATCATAAACTCTTGCGTCATATGGGATATTTTATCCATGTTTGGCAAACGCATCAGCAACGCTATTGTGGTCCCTCATCGCATGGCAGCATTCCCTCTCCAGCAATAGTTCTTGAATAAGTCTCGAGATCTCCTTCACAAAAAACGTGCATAGATGAGTGTGATGGCATCCAATTGAACATTCAAACAGCTACATGAGAATCTGACTTAAGAACAACAATCTTACGAAATCCCCTTGCAATAACAAGCATGAGCCCTTTAATCATTCCCTTTAGTTCAGCATGAGTTATGGAGCAATCCTCAAGCTGAGTTGAGAAACCTATAGGAATTTCTTAAACCGAAAGAAATATCTAATAATAAAAGGTGATCGTTGCGTCATAATTACAGAGTAATATTATAGAGTTACCTGGATCGGATTTTAATGCTCATAACCACATGAGATGCAGCGGAAGCCTCGGTCACGAACATCACGATCACAGCAACAAATAGAACAAACATGAGGTTAGAGAAAAATGTGGTATTGTGGTCTTCCTCAACCAAACCTCTAGAGTCTCGAACCGGGATGCCTAACTCCAAATGGGAAGGAGTATGTGGCTAGATGGCGGTTTGATGTGTAGGGGACCATCACCTCCATATAGGCCTATTTATAGAACACATGCCAGGGTTCCCATCATGCCCATAGCAGGTTAAGCCCAAGGTTTCCACTCATATTGAGTCACATCATAGGATGACAATACAATCTAAGTCAGACTTCTGATAAACATTTTAACTGAATATACCGACTACTGGTAAACAAGTCTAATCGATTTGAATAGCTTGATATTATTCTTTTATTAATATTTAGCCCATAATTATAGGAATGTGATAATTCCAACAAAACCAACTACAAAAATAACCATTGTGGTCATGGATAACACTCCACAGGCCGTAGAATGAAATTCTCATACAACCGATCCATCACAATTGACCTTCACCTACCCTTCTCGTGGAGGAATCCACTGAACCAATATCTTACCATGATATCAAGAGGATGGATCCGCTGACTGAGGTTAAAAGCCTTGATAAACTTCCCTACACTCATTCATATTTGGCAAAGCAGACCTTGGGATGAAGTCCACGTACCTTTAAACGCGAATTCATTACTTCTAAACCAAAGATAATAAATAATCACCCAAAAAATAATATTCCATTCCTTCACCGAATATCTACCATCCACGTAGACAAATTATTTGTGATTGACAATTTTAATGATGAATAATATATATTTCTAAGTTATTAACATTACCTTATAAATAATATATGCATTTCATTTAAGAAATAAAGATATTTCATAAAAAAAAATTAGTCTTTAACATCATAAAGTATTTAAATATTTTTTAGAATAAAAAAAATATAAAAGTGGGGCATTAATATACTAAAAATATATACATTTTTTAAAGCCTAAATCACTCATTTAGTTAGTCTTACCTTTGAATTGACCCTATTCAAATCTTGATGCTCTCGTTTGTTATAAAAAAAAATATAAAAAATGAACATATTATTTTTTTTAATAAAATGAAGACTGAAATTAAAAATAAGTTATGAAAATTTGTCTAACATTTTTGGTTGTTTGTCAGGTACACCAACCCTCCATAAATATTTTTCTAGCAACGTAATGATTCAGTAAAATTTTGCTTTTCTCTTTTTCTATTGGTCCACCACTCTCCATCGTCTAACAACTTTGTTTTATATCTAACTCACTCATGCATTTTCTTCCCAAACCTTAATTTATATGATATATATGCTTCTATTATCTGTCTTTCCATACCAGCATCAGCATCTTTTACTTAATTTAGTTTTTCTACAACTGGTAATAATTAAAATATGAAGAAAAACATTGTTTATAATCACAAAAATGCATGTTTCACTATAAAAAGAAAAATTGTGATTTATTAATGTTTTTTTATAGTTATGTTATATTAGTTATTGTTAGTATAAATTTTATTTAACAGAATTAATTTGTTAATTTTGACATATAATATATAAATATATAATTATTAATTATAACAAATAAATATATTGGTGTAAGTAATTAATATATACCACTGTTGATTAACGGATCATTAATAAAAGTCTTAAATAACTATATTAACAAGTTAAATTTGTTAGACAAAAATCTATACCGATCAATAACAACTAATCTAACTAAAACTAAAAAAAATGTATATTACTAAATAGCTATTTGTTTGTAGTGTTTTATTTGTATCATTCAATCATGAGACTGCGTGAGATATAAAACAGAGATACTAAAATATCAAAATTAATTAATATTAAACAAATATTTCTTTGATATTTTAGTTGTTCTATGCAATTGGTGTAGTCCAGCTCAATATTATATGTTTGAACCATAAATTTGTTAGTTTTTTTGGCGAGCTTGTGTTTCCATCTAATTATCCACCTGAAATAGTACTCTAAAAGGTAAATTTTCAATAAACTTAAATTAATTCTATCAAATTATTGTTATTAATTTTTAAACCGTACTCAAAAAAGTAAGAATGTTGTTGTCAAACATCACATTATTAGTCATTTCAGTTACTAATTCGATTAAATAAACAAATTTAACTACTAATTTTATTGGTCATTAAACTATTTTTTTATATTAACTTTTACCTCAAAGCTATATCATAATTCAAATTATTTGATGGTGGAATGATTGTATTGTTTCTTTCAAATGTCATAAATTTTAATAAATTCTAATTATTGGTGTTATGGATGAAAATCGTCCAGCTAAGAGTATTCCCATCCATATACAACCCTATACCCCACCCGAGGCAAAATATTCGGACCCTTGTAACCTTAAGTATCACGCCTACTTAGGAGGAGAATGTCGGCATACCTCTAAAGATCTCGCACCGTGTTAGAATAAGCTGAAGAAAATGCGACATCAACCTATAACATGGGTGTTGAAAGACTTGAGAAGGTGGCATGTTATTCTCACCTTGAGGAGGTGGTTACGTTGTGGTTCTTTGTTGGGACCTTTAATTTGGTGACATCTCTATCCTTACTATCCAAAGGCATAGTAGGTTTTTTAGTTATTGCTTCAGGACGACCTCCTTTCTTCGGGATGGATTTCGTCTTGCTCTTCTTTTACTGGGATTCTTTGGAGGTCTCAGAGCCTCTCGTTCTCGTCCTCATCATCAACAGCTTTGGACTTGACATCCTTTAGAAACTTCAAAAGTTCCAATTCAATAGAATCTGCATAAAAGAGAAAGTAGCAACAAATTAAAACAAAATGGATAAAATATGAAATACTTCAACATTAAGAGTACCAGGAACCAATAAGGAAAATACTTTTGCAATCCTTCTTGGTTGTTTGGGGGCATCTAAAATAACTTTGCAAGGAATGTCTTTGTGTTTCCTTGCGAGTTTAAGTATTTTTGACTTGGCAAGTATTTGCTCCTCGGTAAGGAAGTTATCTAATATGTTCAGTTTCCTGTTTTTCATGTGATAACATTCCTTAGTCCAAATTAGCGAGAAAATTAGGTTGTTATTCTCGTCCCGCCAGAAATGCTCCATATCTTCTTTGGTGTAAACCTTAAAATATTGATTTTGCATCTCTCATGAACCTTATCTTGATAAGGAAGAAAAATGGTCTCACCTTGTCGAAAAGAAAATAAGTTTCCTTTCTTCACATAAGGTTTAAAAATCTGGGAAAAGATAGGTCTCGTGGCATCCCAAATAAAGGCCCAACACAAGATTTTGAAAGCTCTAATGAAGCCCCCTCCGTTTGGATGTAGTTGAGAAGGAGCGACATTGAAGGCGTTTAAGATATAAAAGGGAAAGTTTAACCCCATACTTGGTGAAAAGCCTGTGAAGTCAACCTCATTTTGAGGAACTTGTGAACAAATGCGTTCATTGGGATCAACTAAGTCCGCAAAATAACAATCTTCAACTACAATAGAAACAAGTTGAGAGAAATGGATTCTATTTTTTATATCTTCTAAATCTTGATCTGAACGGTAGTAGGAAGTCTCTTGTAACATGGATTCACTAACGCAAGTCAAATTTTTTATATCCCACACGTCTTTAAATTTTTCTAGTATTTTGGCAGCCTTGGCAGGATTGACTTTTATAATGTCTTCTTCGAGGCCGTGATTGGGCGTGAGTGAGATGGAGGTCGTGTCACCTGAAGTCATCTCGTAAGTAGAATAACCTAAAACATCATATGAGATGTCAATCTTAACCTGCCCACTCTTCTCATCTGAAGTAAAACCTAATATATGGCTATCACTGCCATTAGTTTGTTCATGGGGGATATTTTCATAATGTTGACTTTCAAGCACAACAATAATGAAAGTAGAAATTGGTGACACGTTTCTTTAAAAGTAAGTACGCGAACCAGAGTTATAGGATCAGTACAAAAAAAATGTCATTTATTAACATTTTATTTTGGCTTCCGTTGGATTAGCCACTATTGGTATAGATTTTGTCTAACGGAATTAATCCGTTAGTATAGGTTGATAATATCTATACTAACGGATAAATTCACAATTACTAACAAATAAATATGTTAGTAAAAAAATTGATATATACTATCACTTTGCATATTGTTAGTATATCAAATATTTATAGTAACAAATTTATTTGTTAGTAATTTTTAATTTTTTTGGTTAGTATGAATGCTATCAACCTATACTAACGAATTAATTTCGTTAGAAAAAATCTATATCAACGATGGCTAATCCAACGGAAGCCAAAACAAAAAGTTAGTAAATGACAATTTTTTTTTGTAGTGGATGCAAGAAAGAAATTCATTGAGAAGGTATGTTGCGGGATGGTTCGCGACATGAGATGCGAGAAGACGCCCTACGAGGGGTACGGCTGGTAGACCCAGCACGACCGCTATATGGTTGGAAAAAGGGGGTAGCCATGCCTAGTGCTCCGCGTCGAACAAGAAATCACTAATAACTTCTTCTTCAGATTCCCCAAGGTTTGCAGTAACGGTTGTATCTCCCGACAAAAATTCATGGAATTAATTGTGAGGAGCTCTATTGGTGTTGGAGCGAGACCTTCCTCGTCTTCCAATGGGATGCCGAGGAGTCTAAGTTGGATGCTTACTCATGGCAGCGAATGTAGCAAGGGAGGGAGCACGAAACACGGGTGGAGCACCACCGAGGAAAATTACTTGCAATAGTTGAGATTGTTGATCAGGAGAAAACAAACGTCCAAAAATTAATTTTTTGTTTCCTCGTGAAGATTCACTACTAGGGCCAGGAAAATTTCAAAGATTCACTCAGTTGCCGGAAAACTTTGAGAATTACTTGAAGACCTTGGTGTTATGAGGTGAAACACAACTGTATGCATGATTTGGAATTTTTTTAAAATTCAATTTTAATTATTATTCTTTTAATAATAAAAATATCACTTTTTTGAATTTGATTTCTCATTATTGAAAATATAATTATTTACATTATTGAAAAGTAAAATGCAAAACACACTCGCTTTCTGAATAATTGTCATGGAAGACGATTACACGAAAAAAAAAAAATCTATAGAATTTAGAAAAAAATTGATGAATGACTGAATTAATCTTTCACTTAAAAATTTACATAAAATAACAAAAGATTATTAATTATAATAAAAAAATACATGTTATCTTGGTATTATGAAATGAAAAAAAATTAAAATAATTTGTCTGGTAAAGTGACAATTATTTAGAAATGGAGATAGTATTATCTTTCTTGCAAATTTATTTTTTTATTTTCTTAGTGGAAGGGGCATTTCTTGAAAATATATTAGTTAAAACAAGAGCAATAATCTTCATACAACTCATACAACTATAACTCAATTTAATAAAAATAAAATTTATTAATATTTTGTCGAATTGAATTGTAATTTTAAAGGAATTTTTTTTATGTTTATTAAAGATATTTTTAGCTGACAGCTAAAATTATAGTAGTTGTATCGGAAAAAAAATAAAAAATAAAAATAAAAATTATATATAGTAGTTGTAAAGACGAATAATGATTATATTGTATGATAAGCATGATTATATTTTTAACCGCACCATATGTTCCGTGTTTTAGTTCGATGCTCCATATGATACGCATGCTTTCTTTATAATAAAATAATAAATAATAAATAATAAAATAAATAAACCTAAAGTTTTATGAAAGACGAATTTAACTTCTATAAAGTGAGTGAATGTGTAAAATAAAAAAAAATAGTATATTAATTATTAATTTAAATTATAATATCTTATAAATTTGACTCACGTTAAATAAAAGATGAATTTATTGTTACTTTTTCACTTTAGATGTTCGATTAATAAAAAACAGGTAGGGTTATGATTACTATTGCGTCTTCATGGTAAACTTAGCCATCACTTAAAGAATCCAACACTAGCCATTAGTCAATCTCTGAATAATTATTAACAAGAATATATTGCAATACTTTTTCATACCCTCATGTTTTTAACATATTCTTTATTGCCGATTAAAATTAAAGTGAAACTCATGTTTTTTTGGAATATTATGGTTCATTAGAGTTTAGTTAAGAGGGCAGGTCTACCCTGTCTAAGGTCAGGGCATATCATCAATCTCAACAAGGATTTATAGTGGAATTTACATATCGCCTACCAATATAAGAGAAGTGGAAAGAAAAGAAGTGGGGTGGAAGAAAGTGGTTCAAAACTTTTTCTCTATAAAGTCAACTATTTTCACCTCGTATTCTGTACTTTTATTCTATTTCTATCATATTTCTCTTCTGCCAAACTAAGGTTTTGGATAAAACTAATCACGTTTGTGTTGTGTGGCTGGCGTTGACCCTCGAGAATTTGACATAGGTAAAATTCGAACACGGGACCTCTCGTTATAGATCATCCCTTCTATAAAAAGTGATTTTGAAGATAATATTTTATGGTTTTTTTGGTTGTACACATAATATTTTAAGTTCGGATGATATCAAAATTACTTTTTATAATAAAAATTTGAATTATAAAATAAAAAATAGATTAAAATTAAAAGCTTATTTTTATTATGTTCTAAATTGTTGTTTATTTAAAAAAAACATTGTTTATAGATATAACAAATAAAAAATAAAAAAATTTAATCACTTTAACAAATGTTGCTCAAACACACTCTTTAGCATCCAACAGCTTTTTTTCAACTAAAAGAAAAAAAAAAACGGTTTAATCATGTTTCCAAACACGTTGTAAATAACATTAAGGGTTGACTTAGCGGTGTAAGGTCCCGCTAAGTCTATAGGAGAGACGATTCATAGCGAGAGGTACCGTATTCGAATCTCACCTATGTCAAATTTTCGAGTGTCAACGCCAGACACACAACACAAAAGAGATTAACTTCATCTTAAGAATAAAAAACTTATAATTATAAAAAAAAAAAAAAAACACCTTGTAAACCCTTAATTCGGTTCTCTATATAATAGAGGTCCAACATTTAGTTCTCTCAAATTTTAAAAACTCTAAATTAGTATTTAGTTTTATAAAATAATAGTTACTTTAATTTTTTTTACCTTTTCTTTTTTAATTTTTTTAATAATTAAAAAAAACTAAAATATTCATTATTTTGTAAAATAGTGATTGAGAGAATAAAATGACCAATAAGTGTTTACTCAAAAGTTCAAAAGTGAGTGAGACATTGTCTTGTTCACTTTTCTTCATCCTTCTAAAAGAGTGGTAGAAAACTTCTCTATAAATAAAAAAAAAAAACAAACACTCACTTATGACATTACACTTCATAGAAACAAAATGCTCAGTGTTTGGTTTCACCAATAACTCAATTTTCATTTTTTTTTCAACTAGTGATTTTTCTCAATGGATCATAGCAGTAGTGACATATCAAGAGTTGAAAGCTTAAGAGCAAGTAGTTCAAGCATATGGAGGAACCATAGCATGGAAGTTTTTTCGACATCCGAACGCGAAGACGACGAGGAAGCTCTCAAGTGGGCGGCAATTGAGAGACTTCCAACGTATCTTCGCATTCGGAGAAGTATTCTGAACAATCCAGAGGGGAAAGGAAGAGAAATTGATATCAAACAACTTGGATTCACAGAGAGGAAGATTTTGATAGAAAGACTTGTGAAGATTGCAGAAGAAGATAATGAAAAATTCTTGCTTAAACTCAGAGACCGTATGAACAGGTCAGTGACTTTTCTTTTTTAAAAAAAAAATATTTTATTTATTTATTTATTTATTTTTGAGTCTAGGATCAAATTTTCTAAGAAACATAGCTTTGAAACTAAATTTAAAGAAGAAAGTGGTAGTTAGATAAACACCTCCCCGGAAGAGTGGCTTATTTATTGAGTAAAATATCAATTTATTTCTTAAAATTATAATAATTATTAATCAATTTAGCTCTTGAAATAATGAAGGAGAAATTTAATCCTTAAATTAACATAAGTCAATTTTTTAGTTCCTAAATCAATTCAATTAATCAATTATTTAAAAGTAGGTCAATTTATTCCTCAAATGTAGGGATTAAATTGATTTTTTTAGTATTTTAAGGGATTAAATTAAGAGTGATGTACCGTTTCAGTCCCTAACTTTGCGAGAATAATTCACTTTAATCCCTGACTTTGTGCGAATAGGTCACTTTAGTCCCTGACTTTATATTTTACAGGTCACTTTAGTCCCTCAATTATATGATCATTCATTTTAGTCTCTGAAAATCAGGGACTAAAATGAATGATGTAGTGAAAGTCAGGGACTAAAATGACTAATAATAGTGAAAGTTAGGGACTAAAATGACTGATTTCGCGAGGGACTAAACTGAATGATAAAATACAAAGTCATGGACTATTTTAGTATATAATTCATTAAATTAATTCACACGTTTAATTTCAGGACTAATTTTTTGTATAATTTTTGAAAAAATTATTAACAATTAATTTTAGTGACTAAAATTTCTTTTTTATAATTTCAAAGACTAAATCGAATACAATTATAATTTTGAGGACTAAATTGATATTTACTCTTTATTTATCACTTTTGAAAGAAACAAACAAATAGTTTCATGAATCATGATAACGATTTCACCACTTTGTATATGCAACACAAATGAATTCAGATTAGAAAACAAGCTGAATTTTATACTCTTATTATTTAATTATTTATTATTTACACATGATAAAAAATTGAGATACTTAATATTGTTGTGTGAAACTGAATTTACAGAGTTGGACTTGACATTCCAACAGTTGAAGTTCGATTTGAGCATATAAATGTTGAAGCACAAGTTTATGTTGGAAGCAGAGCATTGCCTTCATTACTCAATTTCTATGTTAATGTGCTAGAGGTAATTAAATATTATTAGCAAAAAATTATTTCTACCATGTTCTTGAGTTTGTATAGGAAGTTTTGTTAATTAATCTTTTTATTTTTTATTTATTTTTGTTAAAGGGGTTTTTAAATTATCTTCACATAATTCCAAGTCCAAAGAAACCGTTGCATATCCTTCACAATGTTAGTGGAATCATAAAGCCTAGAAGGTGGGTTCAATAATTCTCTCTTTTTCATTCTATTCTTTTTGTTTTTTTTTTTAATAAAAAAAAAGATTTATTTTATTTTATTTTATTTTTTTGTGCAGAATGACATTACTTTTAGGACCACCAGGCTCTGGAAAGACCACTTTGTTGTTGGCTTTAGCTGGAAAACTTGGTAAAGATTTGAAAGTAAGAAAATCAAAATTAGGTGGCAGTGTCATTGCAGAGTAATTTTTTTTTTTTTTCAGTGTGAAATCATTTTGGTTCTAAAAAAGATGTTGGGTCACCAACTCAGTCCTAGAAGAAGATTTTGTCACCATTTTAAGTTTTAGAAATATTGAAAAGTCACAAAACTAATTTTCCATTAATAGAAGAGCAGAATGGATCCATGATAGGAGTTCAACAAGTTTTATTTTAGCTGTTGAAGACTTAACACAACTTTCTTATTTTATTATGTAGTTGATCTCACATAATGAGATAAAACTTATTATTGTTAGAAGAGAATAATTGAAAACAAATTGGCAGCTACTATTGACACCACTCAGACTACTGGCGCCACGCTGCTTTTTTTCTTAAAAAAAAAAATTTAATCTTCGTCCAGTAACTAGACCACCCAAATTTAGAAATCTCACCATCCCTTTATATATAAAAATCATAAATCTATACATTAAAAATGATGGTGTCAATTCCAATAAAGATTGTGCTAATCCCTTCCACCAACACACACTAGACTTTTAAGTTATTAATATGTGGTAGCTCGGTATTTAGAACCCGTTTACTAAAAAGTTCTAAAGTCTTATTTATGAAAAGTTTAGAAATGTAGCTTTTAAACTATCAATTTTTAGTTTTTGTTGTCAAGCGGTATCTAGAAACAGAGCAAAAATGATTTCTAGAAGTTGATAGCATTAACTTATAAAATGTATGGCTACCAGATGTTAATATCTATCTTTCCTTGATTTTTAAATATCAGGCGCCAATAGTTTGGGTGGCGCCAATAGTAGCGGCCGAACAAATCTAGTGATATTTTTAATCTTTCAAAGACTAGCAATGTGAGGCGAGCACATTAAGAGGATCAACAATTTAAATCCTCGAAAGATTGATATCGTCACAAATTCGTCCCAAATTAAAATGGTGATAAAATTAGGTCTCATTATAGAGTAATTTTTAATTGAAAAAACTTATTTCTTTGTTGGTGATGAAACCTCAGCATTCAGGGAAAGTAACATATAATGGGCATAGTTTGGAAGAGTTTGTGCCACAAAGAACATCAGCATATATAAGTCAACATGATAATCACATTGGAGAAATGACTGTCAGAGAAACACTTGCTTTCTCAGCAAGGTGTCAAGGAGTTGGACAAAATTATGGTTGGTTACTTCAATTTCAGTATAAAAAAATTAATAAAAAAAAACACTTTTTGCTTAATCAGAGTTTTGAATTTCACTGCTTTGCAGAGATGTTGACTGAACTATTAAGAAGAGAGAAGCAAGCAAAGATTAAACCAGATCCTGATATTGATGCCTATATGAAGGTGAGAAACAAGATTGAAATAGAACTCTTGAGCTCTATAGTGCTTGTTTGGTTTTCAGTAAGATCAGCATGACTCGCGTACCGATAATTAAAAAAATTTATGATTTGTTTGGATATAAAATCTCAACTACTGTTTAGTGGATGCAATTAATTCTTACTTTTACTGAGAAAACTTTCGCGTTGAGCTAATTGTAAACCAAACACATATTCGAAAAGATAAACACATTGCAAAAATGAGGAAATTGCATTATTTCTTTACAAGTAATTCATTCAAAACTATGCAGGCAGCAGCACTAGAAGGACAGAAGACAAGTGTGGTCACTGACTATATTCTTAAGGTATAAAGTCTAAATTTATTGGAGAAAAGGAATATATTAAACTCTCAAATTAGTTCTTGAGATTATAAAGGTCAGACATTGAAATTTCAAAAATTCTAAATTTGTCCATAACTTTGCAAAACGAAAGGCTTATTTTAAAATTTCCCTTTTTTAACAAAGTCAGATACTACTTAAAGATTTTAAAATTATAAGAACTAAAATATCTAATCGCTACAATCTCGAAAACTGATTAGGGGATTTACTCATAATCTGGACATCAAAATAGTTTTTTGTTTTCATTTTTATGTTTTTGCTGCTAAAATGTTGCAGATTTTGGGACTTGAAGTGTGTGCTGACATTATGGTAGGTGATGGAATGATAAGAGGTATCTCAGGTGGGCAGAAAAAGAGAGTCACAACAGGTACTTTTATTTTATCAACTGAAAGATGACAAAATAACTTCACAAAACAAAAATGTAAAACATATAATTAAGGTAAATTACACTAATTTCAACTAAGGTTAGTGTTAATTATACTAGGACTTTGTTTGTTTCAAAAATCACACTCGACTCCCTTAATTTATGTATTACTTTTACACATTGATCTCTCTTAGTTTCGACCATCTCCCCTCTTTATTTTAAAACATTTTGACTACCTCTTAGTTCAAGGGAGATATGTGTAATCTTCGAAACAAGAAAGTTCTCGCTATACTTAACGATAACTTTAGGGAAGATCAGTATAATTCACCTTGCGAGTTTGATTGATGAAAAGTTTTTGGTGAATTATGTGTAGGGGAGATGCTGGTTGGTCCTATAAGAGTGTTGTTCATGGATGAGATATCAACTGGTTTGGACAGTTCAACAACTTTTCAAATAATCAGCTCAATCAGGCAGTCCATTCACATTCTAAATGGAACTGCAGTTGTGTCTCTGCTACAACCAGCACCAGAAACTTATGAACTATTTGATGATATAATTCTTCTAACAGATGGACACATTGTGTACCAAGGTCCAAGAGAAAATGTTCTTGAGTTCTTTGAATCATTGGGGTTCAAGTGTCCTGAGAGAAAAGGAGTTGCTGACTTCTTACAAGAAGTATGAGTTTGATTCACTTTATCTTTTTACTCTTTTATTTTATTGATATGATGATCTGAAGTGGGTTTTAGATAAACATAGATAATAGATTATTAATACTTAGGAGCTTATAGTTAATAGTCTTTAGAGGTGTTTTGTGATTACAAACTTATAGTGTATGAAAGCTAGATTTCAAAAAGTTACTTAAGTAGTTTATAGCTCTAAAATGATAGCTTCCAATAATTTTAGTCTAACTCACTCTTAAAAGTTAGTTCATAAGAAGAGGATTGACATGTTTCTTATATACTCTTTTGATATGGTGGCCAAGGTTTTAAATCTGGGTGAAGAACGCCACGATGCATATAGGTTTTGAAGTATTGTCCAACCGTGACTTTGGTGTGCAATGACCTCATTTAGCCATACGAATTTAGGATAGGCTTTAATATCATCTTAAATTTAAGGGACATAGCTTACTCTTAAAAGCTAGCTCATAAAAGAAGTATTGTCACACTTCTTATATACTCTTTCATGACAATATTTCTAGTCGATATGAGACTTTTAACAAGCTCTACACAACTATAAACTAAAAGTCATAAGTTATAAATCGTAAGCTAGTTTTGCCAATCAGAGCATGCGGAAGTTAACCTTATTTTCATTGATTCAAATGCAACAGGTGACATCAAGAAAAGATCAATGGCAATATTGGGCTAGGAAAGATGAACCTTACAGCTTTGTAACTGTCAAAGATTTTGCTGAAGATTTCCAATTATTTCACATTGGTCAAAAGCTTGGAGATGAGTTAGCCAATCCTTTTGACAAATCTAAATGCCATTCAAATGCATTGACCACAAAGAAGTATGGTGTTAGCAAGAAGGAGCTGTTGAGGGCTTGTGCTAGTAGAGAGTTCTTGCTTATGAAGAGAAATTCCTTTGTCTACATATTCAAAGTCACCCAGGTAAGCAACATTCAAGAACTATTAAGGGCCTATTTGCTTTGCATTCTTATTTTTTTTATGTTTTTATTTTATGTTTCAATTTCCTGTTTTTTAAAATTTTATAAATGAAAAGTGAAAATATTGTATATAGATAAGTTGTCAGCTCCTAATAATTTTAGTTTTTCTTTGTAAAATTTTAGAAAAAAAGAAACAAAATGAAAATCGGAAATGAAAATGCAAATGCAAACCAATAGGGGCAAGGGTTTTGTTTGGTTTGTTTTTATTTCCGGTTTCTATGATTTTTTTGTATTTTTGGTATTTATATAGGAAAAACTGGCAATGACTGAAAACATGATTTTCTTGTTTTCTTGTTTTAAGTCATTTCGCGTATTTACTATACACATTCTAAAAAACAAAAAATAAAAAACAAAAATGAAAAAAGGAAATAGAAACAGAAACAAAAACGGAAATCAAGCAAGCCCAAATGCTCTTCATAATATCTAATTTGAAACTAGATTCTATGTACAAAGTATCAACGAACGGAAATGAGTTAACCTCCATTTTAGTTCTTAATATTGTATGTGTCCAACTGTTCATCAATCCCTTTCAAAAAAAACTGTCCATCAATCTATCCCTAAAGTTAATACAAACTTCACTTGAATTCCTCACTTTGTAAAATCATTTGAATTAGCCCTAAGAGAACAAACTTGAATGACATACATAAATGTCAAGCACTACATAAAGATTTTATGAAGTCAAAGACTAAAATAGCAGACGCATATCGTCTAATAGACTATTGCAAGAGTGTTTCATGTATCGTTTTTCTTCTTCATCTGTTTTTTTAGGCTCCTTATGCATATTTTTTGTTCCTCATTTTCAGCTTATTTACTTAGCTGTCATGACAACAACATTATTTCTCCGAACAAAGATGCATAGAGATACAGTGGAGGATGGAGGAACATTCATGGGTGCTTTGTTCTTCGCAGTCACTGTGGCAATGTTCAATGGAATTTCAGAACTTAATATGGCAATCATGAAACTTCCTGTCTTTTACAAACAAAGGGATCTTCTTTTCTATCCTTCATGGGCTTATTCTCTTCCTCCATGGATTCTCAAAATACCCATAACCCTAGTGGAAGTTGCTATTTGGGAAGCCATCTCTTACTATTCCATTGGTTTTGATCCAAATTTTGTGAGGCAAGAAGGAACTACTTCACAAATTATCTATTCATGGTTTAAACTTTTAGCCATAATAATTCAGAGTGATATTTTGCGCACCACACTAATTTTCGAGCACACCACACATGAAATGAAAATTACTTTATGAGGGTGCAATAAGACAGAAATTAATTTATGTTTTGTTAGTTTTTTCAAATAGGAGAAACTAGTTTCTGAGTGAATGTGTGGTGACCCAAGAAATGTGTATGGTGCGCATAATGCCACCCTATATTTATTGTCGGTTTTCGAATTGGTCCTTATACTTAAATTATTCTCAATTGCATCCCTATACCAAAAAAAAAGAGAAGCATTTTTACTTTGGTCGTACTTTGCACTCCAGTGTGATCCTGACACACCACATGTTTACGCGGAACTCAAGTTTCGGTAGCAAAAATAAAACATTTTAAAATCAGAATGTGTGATGCGCCAAGATGAGAGTACATTTTGCAAAGTAATAGCCTTTTACTTTTGGTCCTCATTTTTTGCTCCTCTTACACCGTTGAATTTTTAATTTTATCCCTATGGTGTTAAACAAGTTAGTGGTCTTTAGACAATGTTATAACAGTAGCAAATGATGAGACCAAAGTAAAAACATTTTTGAGAATAAGGGTGTAAATGAAAAAAAATCATGTATAGGGACCAAATTAAAATAAGACGTCACATGTAAGAACCAAAAGTATATTTTGACTGGTTATTGATTTTGCAGTCTAACAAGGAATTTTATTGGCAGGCTTTTGAAGCAGTACTTGGTTATGTTATGCATTAACCAAATGGCATCTGCATTATTTCGGTTGATGGCAGCAGTAGGAAGGGATGTTATAGTTGCAAACACAGTTGGAGCATTTGCTTTACTAGTAGTTCTTGTTTTAGGAGGATTTGTGATTTCGAGAGGTAAGAAAATGGTAATGTAACTTCAAATTTTACTATGTAATAAATAAATCTTTATTATGAAAAAACTGTTCTTTTGTGTCAGAGGATGTGCACAAATGGTTTCTGTGGGGTTACTGGTCCTCACCACTAATGTATGGACAGAATGCTATAGCTGTCAATGAATTTCTTGGCCATAGTTGGAGAAAGGTAAATTTTATAGGTTTGTTTTAATAAAACTCTTAAATTAGTCTTTAAGATTGTAGCGTCAGACATTTTAATTTTTATAGATTTTAAAATTCTTAAAACAGTCCTTGAGTTGGCAAAAATCAAAATTACATTCATTTTAGGTTTAAAAATATATTTTAGTGTCTATACTTTATATTTATTTAAGTTTACGTCCTTATATTTTAAAAATTTCTGTTTCAGTCCTCGTACTTTTATTTAGTGTAGGTTTTAAACTTTTAGTCCCCGTCTTTAACACGGTTAATAGAAGCATATTTCAAATTAAAATATAAGGCCTAAAACTTATGTGAGTGTAAAGTGTAAAGACTAAAACTTAAATAAATATAAAGTATAGAGATGAAAAACAAAATTTTAAACTATAACTTTAGTCCCTATATTTGTCTAAAATGTTGATTTTAATCGTCGCAGTTTTATTTCGTTAAGGAATTAGTCCATGCTATTATGGCAAAGTAATTCCTTCATGAAATGAAAGTGTGAGGACTAAAACCAAAATTTTTAAACTATAGAAATTAAAACTTAAATGAGTGTAAAGTATAGGGATTAAAAATGTATTTAAACCCTCATTTTATTTCTTATGGCTACTTAACTAAAACTAAAAATAAAGAAGAAAAGGATTAAAATGAATATTGTAGTGCAAAGTCAAAAATTAATTTGAGATTTTTAAAGTGTCACAAACTAAAATACTTGATCCTACAATCTCTAGGACTGATTTGAGAGTTTACTAGTCTGTTTTTGCTGGTGATAAAACTCTAAAGAGAAACAATGAGACTAACAAAGTTTTCTTCTTGAAATGATCTTTGAATGTTGTAGGTTATTCCTAATTCCAATGAAACACTTGGAGTTTTGATCCTGAAAACTCGTGGATTTTTCCCTGAAGCTTATTGGTATTGGATTGGAGTAGGAGCATTGATTGGTTATGTTTTTCTATTTAATTTTCTCTTCACTTTGGCTCTGCAATATCTCAGTCGTAAGTTCTAAACTCAGCATTATGAATTTTTCTTAGACCTCTTTTCTTACCAAAGAGTTAATATCTGATCATTTGATTTTTTTTTTCTTACACTGCAGCATTCAGAAAAGATCAAGCAGGGCTATCAGAAGAGAAATTGCTTGAGAGAAACGCGTCGAATTCCGAACAGTTGATTCAATTACAAACAGAAAAGAACTCTTCTGGTGAGTCCTTGAGATCCAAGCTATGGTTTTAGCTTGAAGTTTGGTTTTCAAACCATAACATATTGATTTTGATGACAAGTCAGAAACAAAAATGGCAGAAGAAAAAAGTATATCATCAAGGTCTTTTTCTGGTAGAGTTAGTGATGATAAAGCTAGAAAAAGTGGAAGGAGAGGGATGGTTCTTCCTTTTCAACCTCTATGCCTCACTTTTGATGAGATCAAATATTCTATAGACATGCCACAGGTATCTTGCACTCTTAATTAAGATGTAATGTTTCAATTATTCTTACTATTTTTAATGTAATGATTGTTTAATTCAAATATATTTATTGTTTTCTTCAAATTTTGGTTGTCCTTTTCCTCACCCTAGCAACAAGATATTTCTCCTATGAAATTTTGTATCTAATAGACTAATACTAATAGTAATTTTGTTTGTCTTTAATCAACCCTCTATAAAATAAAAAGAAAGGGAGAAAAATTAGGGTTTTTTTTTGTGGTATTTTGACTGTCATTTTGATTGTAGGAAATGAAAAGTCAAGGTGTTTTCGAAGATCGGCTTGAACTTTTGAAAGGTGTGAGTGGTGCTTTTAGGCCAGGAGTACTAACAGCTCTAATGGGTGTAAGTGGTGCTGGCAAGACTACTCTTATGGATGTCTTAGCCGGAAGGAAAACCGGTGGATATATAGAAGGAACCATCACAATATCCGGATACTCGAAGAGTCAAAAGACATTTGCTCGGATATCAGGATATTGTGAACAATTCGACATCCACTCGCCCAATGTAACAGTTTATGAATCATTGCTATATTCTGCATGGCTTCGATTGCCACGTGAAGTTGATCAAGCAACAAGAAAGGTGCAATTTTCTTATTTCTGGCTTCCAAATTTTATCAGAAATAATCCTAAGTCCTAACCTTTATTTCAAGAAAGCAGCCTATTAACTCGAAAATTTATGAGAAGCAGATGTTTATTGAGGAAGTTATGGAGCTTGTGGAACTTAATTCGTTAAGAGAAGCACTTGTTGGATTACCCGGAGAGACAGGACTTTCGACCGAGCAGCGCAAGAGGCTTACAATTGCAGTTGAACTAGTAGCAAACCCGTCTATCATATTCATGGACGAGCCGACTTCTGGTCTTGATGCAAGAGCGGCTGCAATTGTAATGAGAACTGTTAGGAACACAGTTAACACAGGGCGAACGGTGGTTTGCACCATCCACCAGCCGAGTATCGATATATTTGATGCCTTTGATGAGGTAAGAAGTCTTACCATTAAGGCATGGTTCTGTTTTGGCCTTTTAGGTATATTAATTATACTTCATTACAATCTCATCCTTAACAGCTTTTACTTCTGAAATTGGGAGGGGAGCAAATATACGCCGGTCCAATAGGCCGCCACTGTTCCGATCTGATTCGATACTTTGAGGTGAATCTATTGTAAATAAGATTGAGAATATTAACTACTTCGGTTGCTTTATCATATATTGACTAAGTCCATGATTTCCATAGGCCATTGAAGGAGTTCCTAAGATCAAAGATGGTTATAATCCTGCAACATGGATGTTGGAAGTTACATCAATAGGAACAGAAGCATCTCTTAAGATCAACTTCACTAATCTGTACAAAAAATCAGAACTACACCGGTTAGCCTCCTGTCGCGAACCTTAATGTATTTCGTTTCGATAACATAATGACAAATGTATTCTTCATTTCTCCTTTGCTGTTTCAAATCATGGCTGATGAAAGTTTCAGAATCAAGAGAACATTATGTGTATATATAAGAATTTCACTGATACTTCCTGTTGTTTAGGAGAAACAAAGAATTGATCCAGGAGCTAAGTATACCTCCTGAAGGTTCTAAGGATCTATTCTTTGACAGTCAGTATTCACAAACTTTGATAACACAATGCAAAGCTTGCCTATGGAAACAACATTTGTCATATTGGCGAAACACGTCATATACAGCAGTTAGACTCTTGTTTACAACCCTAATAGCTTTGTTGTTTGGTGTCATATTTTGGGAGATTGGCTTGAAAAGGTAGGTGAAAAATACATTTGAGATGAAATTTAGAACAAATGTTGTTACCACTTAATAGGCTAATACATTTGAATTGATGAAAATAACAGAAGAAAAGAGCAAGATCTTTTCAATGCAATGGGATCCATGTATGCTGCTGTTGCTTTCATTGGAGTACAAAATGGCACCTCAGTGCAGCCTATCATAGCAGTTGAGAGAACAGTTTTCTACAGAGAACGAGCCGCCGGAATGTATTCCGCTTTGCCGTATGCTCTTGCACAGGTAAATTACTATCTTCAATCCATAAAACCCAGCAAGAATCAAGAAGAAGTATTTCTCATTGTCAAAAATGAAGTGTGCAAGTACAACAATATACATATAGACACCAAAAAAAGAAACTAGTTGTAACAGATTTCAACTAATTCCTAACTGAATTAATAATTAGCATGTGAACATAGGAAAGAATCGTTGTTCATGGAATCTAACTTAATACTTGTGAATTATGAACTGCAGGTTATAATAGAACTTCCTCACATCTTGATTCAAACCCTGTTATATGGGATAATAGTGTATGCTATGATGGGATTTGATTGGAGCACATCAAAGTTCTTGTGGTACCTTTTCTTCATGTACTTCACTTTCTTGTACTACACCTTCTATGGCATGATGACCATGGCCATCACTCCCAACCCACACGTCGCGGCCATACTGTCGAGCGCGTTCTATGCGATTTGGAGCCTTTTCTCAGGATTCATCATTCCCTTATCTGTGAGTTACTCACTACCTTTGCTGACATGTTTTGTTTTCATATTCTCAACATAATCTGTAGTGCAATCTTTGTTTTTGATAATGTAGGTCTTAGTCGTTACTTAGCGAATCTTACGCTCTATTTACGGGCAATTTGAACGAGTTTCTCAAGAAGTGTTTGGCGTTAGATTTGTCACGTAAACACTAATGTCATAAATTGTTTCAACATAAATTTAAAGGTCATTTTTTCTAATAAGCTTCCCTACCTTAAGTTGTCTAGAAGCTAGCTTAAGTAGTTTTTACAAAAGTTGTGGTAAGAAAGCTTATTTGAGAAGCTGAGATTTGAAATTCATGTTATAACATTTTATGACATTGGTGGTTATATCACAAGTTTTACTCCTATAAACATTTTTAAGAAGCTCATTCAAAACACTTAGGGTTTGTTTGATTTATTTTGTTTTCTAGTTTCTAAAAATTGTATTATAAAACATTCTTCAGAAACTATTTTAAAAAAAAGTGACATGAATTTTCAATGCAAATTTGTATGCAAATTCAGAAATATGAAAACTAAAAACAAAACCATTGTTCTTGAAAACTATTTTAGAAAACTCATCTTCAAACAAGTTTTTTAGTTTTGTGTTTCTAAAGACAGATTTCTATTTTCAGAAACAGAAATCAAACAAGTCCTTACCCTTACTAGCTCTCACATGTTGGTTGAAAAGGGTGTGTTTTCTTCAATTTTTTCATGTTTTGAACATATTACATGAAACTTATTTTGAAAGCAAAACAATGACAGAGAATACCAATATGGTGGAAGTGGTACTATTGGATTTGCCCTGTTGCATGGACCTTGTATGGATTAGTGGCTTCTCAATATGGAGACAACATGGAAAAACTTGAGAATGGACAAAGGGTTGAAGAATTTGTGAAGAACTACTTCGGGTTTGAACACGATTTCCTCGGAGTGGTTGCAGTTGTAGTAGCGGGTTTCTCTGTGTTGTTCGCGCTCATCTTCGCCTTCGGAATCAAAGCACTCAACTTCCAAAAACGATGAAGTCACTGCATCAAATGATTTCTTGAGATTTTACAGAACATTTGTGACGGTTGAACTGAATCTTGCAAAAAAATTGGTCCAAAACGCATAGGCTTGCTTGGAAAGTAAACACCATTCATGTATGACAGTTAAATGATAGTTGATCCATGTGAAAAAATGGAAGATATTTGAAGAAATGTTTGGTAGTTAGATGTAGTGAACAAGTAAAAGTAATTCCATTCAAAGAAAAAAAAAAGAGTTGTATCAATAGTTGAGATTAATTGTACACATAATTCATACAAATATCAAAAGAAGCTACAATTTTTGCAGCTAATAGAATTGCTTTCACTTCAATGAAATCATAAATTAACACATTCGCAGGGCTACATGTTGGCTAGATCTTGTTTTAGGCGAGAAAGAAAATTGTCTAAGGCACTCAATTTGATAACACCCCCCAAAATTATTTTTATTTACATTTGATTATTTGAAAAATAATTTATTAATGTAATATATTATAGTATGTCTAAATAATTTTTATCTAACACAATAATACTCTATTAAAAAAACATTAAACAAGTAAAATTAATATTTTATTAAAATATTAAATTATATAAAAATATTATATTCTTTTATGAAGGCATAATTAATGATAACCCTACTTATAACTGCCATTACAATGAAAAGCATTTATATAATTTAAATTGATTAAATTATATTTGAGATTAATTATATGTTCTACGAGATATATAAATGAATTAGTCATATTATTTATTAGGATCAAAATATTATTGTTGATTGATTATAAAATCTTTATAAATAATTTTACAACTTCAAAAGATTAAAGAAATAAAATAAAAAGCTAAGTGATATGTTATATATAAATAAGTCTTCGTCGTGAATTTCGCCTAAGACTCGATCAAATTTACCCGGTCAAATACAATAGTAAAAATGTAGTACTAGGAAGTGACTCGTAGGTCATCTCCTAAGGACCATTAATTCCAAACTAAGATTCAAAACACATAGTAACATACACATAAAAAAGGGTTTTTTTTTATAGAATGTTGACAAAATAAAGAAAACAAAGATTAACAAACTAAAAACATCAAAAGAAATGTGATTAACCCTCTTGTTCAATTGCAATCAAATCAATCATTGGTCACAAAAGATTATTGCATTCATTCAAATTCTTAGCACAATTGAATTAAATAACTAAGCGAAAATTAACCCGGATTTCTTTACTTCCAAAGCTAAAAAAAAATCAATCAAGAAAGGTTAATGACTAAATGTCTCTTATTTCTCCTAACCCAACCAATTAAACCAAGCTATAGAGATATCTATCAAAGATGGTTGGTGATTAAGCATTCCCAATTACTTCCAAATTAACTACTAACAACTAGAAATCATTGAGCTCACACAAAATTAAGCATTGTATATGCATCAATTAATCCCTAATCAGATATAATTAAGCAAACTATGGATAAAACTTTAGCTCAACAACAAAACCTAAGACCATTAAGTATAAACCCTAGAAATTGAAATTAAATCAAAACCCATAAAAGCATATTCATATCTATGCAATAAAACAATAAGATTAAGCATACAAATTATAATATTACTTAAAACACAAATTAGCAAGGAATTAAAAGATGAAGAACATGAATAAATTAGAAACCAAATTAAAGTATAAACCTCAGGATCTTCATTGCAATATCCTCGCAAGATTAATCAAAGAGTCTAGCTCATGGAGGGAAGAAAAGAAAAACAAAAGAAAAAAAAAAAGGAAAAGAAGAAAGAAGGTGGCATTGGAATGGTGATGATGATGAATAATAGATTGATGCTTGATCACGTCTCCCTGGCGCCTTTATATAGCCTTGACACATAGGACATAAATTGGATTCAAATTCAACCCGATAGCTTCACATCCTTCCTCATCTTCTTTATTTATTTTTTAAAATCTTAATTAAATAATTTCTTATCTAATCTAATCTAATAAAATCCAACAAGATGTGCTTCTCTAATAAACAAAATCTTCTAAATATTTAATGAGTTAAAAATGACAATTCAGCCAATTTCATTTATAAATACAAATCCTAACGTGATCCACTAGATATGCTCCGATCTTTTTCAATTTCTTCAAATCCAATAAATATCTCCAATGTCCAATAATATCCTAAAAAATAATATCAATTTTGATTAGCTAATAAATCCAACTTAACTCAATAATGAATAATAACCTAATTTAATTCAATCTAACAAAAATATAACAAATCAAATTAATTAGACATTATCATCACATAATAATAACTAAATAAAATTAATAAATATGAATAAAATATAACTCATCACTCGCTGAAGTGAACCCGCCAAGCCAGCCAATACACGCCAGTTGGGTTCATAAGAATTATCGAAGTATCGTGGGAAAAAATAATTAAGTATAAATGTAAAATTCCTTCAAGATAAGTGAAGAAATATTAGGAAAATCCAACGAGCGTCTGGAAGAAGGAAGTTGGGAAAAAGGAGAAGTTATCCTAAAAAAGCCTAAAAGCTTGTTTGAAACAGTTTTGGTTTTTAGTTTTTAAAAATTGTATTATAAAATAGTTTTTAGAAACAGTTTTAAAAAAAAATGAGAAGAGTTTTTAATATAAATTTGTGTGTGAATTCAAAAAATTGAAAACCAAAACATGTTTTAGATGTTTTTATATTTTGGTTTTTAAATACTGAAAAACAAAAACCGTTCCCGAAAACTGTTTTTGAAATCTCGACTGTCAAATGGGTTTTTTAATTTTCTATTTTTAAAAACAAAAAACTATTTTAAAAAAGAGAAATCAAACAAACCCTAAGAAGAGTGACTATGAAGAAGAGAAAAGTGGTTATTTATAGCCTTAAGTAGAAAAGGCAAAAAGCAAATAGAAGCGATCTTAAGATTGTTCTGCTACATTCATTATGCTCTAAATTATTTTGTTTGTTTTATAAATATAATTACTTAATCACTAATTATAAAAGTTGTTTATTAAGAAAAATTGTATTTTAAAATTTTTGTTTTTTTTTTCTTTTTCAAGTAAAATTTCAGTTAAAAAGTCCAAAAGGAAAATGCTAATAATTACCAAAACCAGATTTGTGAAAAAATTTAAGAAGTGCTTGGATCGATCACAAAAAGAGCTTGTAATACAAACATTAATTAATGATAGCTCGGTCCACTCTAAATTGTATATATTCATCTAATAATTGCTTGACACCTATATTTGTAATTTGTTAATAAAAAAATCCTTCATAGAAAATAGCATGACTCAATTCAAAAATATCATGTCCAAAAAAGTTATTAAGTTTTTTTTATCGGCCAAACACACACTTTTACACTATCTAAGAGCTTTTCCTTATGCCACGCTGAGCTACAAGTTTTTAATAAAAAAAAAATTATTAAATAATATGGCTTTAGAGACTATTTGCGGATATATGTAGACTTGTGATGCAGACATGGGCCTATCATTGGCCAGCCCATTTACGTTGTGGGCATCAACAAATTTATCCGTTTATTCGTGTGCCTCGCACGATGGTGTGGACTTGTCCGTATACTCACCTCTAGCAGAGAAAAAAATATGAACCAATTTTAACAAATCAAAAATTAAATAAATTAAACAAAAAATAAAGGATGGAATTAAATTAACTTTTAAAAATAGAATGCCAAAAATATAATTTCATGAAAAGAAAAAAAGAAGATTATGGACTACTCGCTCTAGCAAAGATAGATAATACTTGTCAAAAATAAGTGAGCAGTAAGATTTTTAGAAAGATTTAGGCTCCCGTTTGACCTAGCTTATTTTTGACTTATAAGTCGTTTTTAAGTAAAAGCTTGAAATAAAAAGCTAAAAATTATTTGACAATTTCATTATTTTATACGTTTTAGTGTGTGTGGCCTTGGGCAGTTGCGAGAGAATTTAATAATGGTATTGTCATATATCGGTCATTAAAAATTCATCGAAAAATTAATTAAAACGCAAAATTTACATGAAATCTATTTTCTAATTTACATGAAATCTTTTTAAAATATATTTTTCTTTAAATTTCGGAAACTGACATCCAAAAATTCATTACGTTTTTTATATTTTCCGGACATGCACGTCGAGAAAATGGTTAGTGAGGTGTTTTTTATATTTTAGCACATTATGGATGGAGGCGTTCAGAAAGGACTTTTTGGTCCAAAATTTAATGTTGAAACTGTGTCCAACCCAGCTTCTAAAAAGAAAAAAAAATGTAAAGTAGTTTTTACCAATTGAGAATTAAATTAAACTAACCTTAAAAATAGAATGCCAAAAATATAATTTTATGAAAAGAAAAAAAAAAAAAAAAAGGTTATGGACTACTCGCTCCAGCAAAGTAGGCAAATAAATGGAGTTCTGGGACCAAAATTAGGGTGCTGGTTTGCGCGGGAAGCCGAAAAGAAGAGCAATGAATCGTGCAGATGATAACAACGATCCCTTCGCCTTTCTTCTTCACTCCTCTCTCATTTCCCCTTCTCAGCACCAAATCATTTCTTCCGCTCCTTTCGTCGGCGACGACCTAACCTCCCTCTCCCCCACTTTCTCCGGCCTCCCTGTCCCCTCCGCTGGAATCACCATGGTTTCACCACCGGTCTCCCTGGATGACGGAAATGACCGCAATTCCACTCCTCCCGAGGAGTCCTCTCTCCCCTCTTCCGACGAGCAACATAAAACCCTAAACGTTGACGTCGATGCTGGTACTCAGTTAGGGTTTCCTGATTCCTCTGACGTCGTCAATTTGGGAGTCGATTCGCAGTTAGGGTTTTCGCAGGTTCAACCTACGAAGCAAGCTGATGTTACTGATGGTGCTCAAGGAGCTGAAATTGGTGTTCCGGAAAAGGAAACGTCTGATTCATGTGAGTCTTCCCCTAAAAAGTTGAAACTTTCTGAGAACGCTTTAGGGTTTGGTTCTGTAGGTGTCTGTTCTGGAGATCAGCTGCATAATGTCGAAGAGGGAACGGGGAAATGTAATGCTAATCTTGTTTCTGGTGGTGAACAAATGCCTGAGGATTGTTGCAAGGAAATTCCGATGGATGAAAGCTTGGGCTCTGGGGAAGATGTTGAAAACCAATTTGAGCAAATGCAGAATGAAAAAAGTTCTGAGAACGTTATCTTGCGTGAAGGTGAGGTATTAGTAGGAAGGAGTAAGGGAAGCCAGTCACGCGATGAGGTCCCAGAAGCTTCTGGAGGGCAGAATGAGAAACCAGGACTGCGTGTGCTGCCACCTTCAATCCTTGGTACTCTGGAGAATGGATCGGTTGAGTTGGGATCGGCAGGGGAGGGTCATGAGAATAAGAAATTCTGTGTTTTTGATGTGCTGAGAATTCTCTCAGAGAACAGTGGTGATGGTGAAGCTCAGAAAGATCTCGAAGGAGTTAGTTTGTTGCATGTTGCGAAGAGTCGTGGAATGACTTTCCCTCGTCCAATGTGGTGGCCAGAAGGCAAGGATCATGAATTTGACGTACTGAAATTGTTGTAAGAAACTCTCATGAGTTCCTTTTGTTTTGCCAATCCGAGAGTGGAGGATTGGAAGTTCATCCTTGAATGGAATTTCTGCCTTTTGGGAAGACCAGGTGGTTCTTTCAAAGACTATGTGAATCCTGAATCCTATCTTTTGCGCTTTGATTTCAAATTGTCATCATGTTTATTTTGTTTAACGGATGATAGCGTCATAGGATTTAAATCGTAGCTTCAATCTGCTTTGGGATTTTAATTTACAATATGTATGTCTGTTTACTCTACTTTATGATGATTACTAATTTGATTAGAAGTTCTAATGTGCTTATCTCTGAAGCTGCTATAGCACTTCTGCATTATTACAATTGCTGTCTCATTTAAAATCATGTTTCAAACCGAAACTGTTGTTTGTTAGGCAAGAATTGCTTTCTCTTTTATTCATAACAAATTCACATTATGTTAAATCTAAGGTGTTCAGTATTAAGGACTATTTGAAGTGTCGTATTTGCCATATGCAGCAATATCAAATTAAGTTTAGCACCATTAATGTTATTGTCATAGCATTTTTATGTACCAATAAGAGAAAGCTTACTGCATTAATTTTATTCGAATCCCCTGTGGTCTCAAGTCTAAAGTACATGAATCACCATTGTTTAGTCACCAAGTAGACACTAATACATTCTTATGAGTGACACTACTGAGGAACTAATTGCATTAGTGCTTATCCATTTTTAATCTGTTCCTGGTATGATGACAAGCATGTTTGGAAAAGCTTTTTTTTAGTGAAATAATCGCTTATTTTTTCAAAAGCTCTTTCATAGAGCTTATGAAAATAAGTGATTATTTCTTTAAAATAAGCTAATTAAAAGACACAAGTGTTTTCTTCTTGTTTTTAATTAAGCCAAACCATGGTGTCATTGTCATATGTTGCTCTAGCCTTCTAATCACTAGGGGTAGCATTCTTGGACTGCACCCAGTAAACCCGGCACTTCCACTTACTTGGAATCTCAAGTAGATTTCACCACTTAGTGGATTCTCCCAGTCAAACACTCCCCCGAATCCCCTCTGCAGAGACCTCCATTGTTGGCAATCTTCCTGCACCATTCATAACATGGGAAACTTTATATCTCAATCCAATAGTTTATAACTTTTTGTACTGAGAATTTTATGTGGATGCAACTAAACATGTGTACATGCATATCTGCCAAAACTGAACAAAATTAACATCATATGTTCCATATACATTGAGAATGACCACACCAAAGTATTCAGAGTTTTTGCTGTGTTTCATGGACTTTATAGACAATGTTATAGCCAGGGGACCCTTCTGTATTCAATATCAACTACACCGTATTTGAAAATCTCTGTGGATGCATCTGGGTTGCGTCTCAATCTTTAGTAGGCACGCAGGCTCATAACGAAGTCTGTTCTGTCTCCCTCACCATAGTCTGTTACCACAACGTATGCTCCATTCTCATCACAGTATTGTGGTATTTTGCACCTTACCTAATTCATCATCATTCATATTTCATTAAACAGTCAGTTATATGTGGAAATAAGTACTTGGCAAAGTGTTTTCTTTCTGTATGAAAGTGTTTTGTTTCAATGATTATGAAGCTTACTTTTACTTTGTAGTGTTACTGAAAACACTGATCCATCATGTTATATCTGTTATGTGATGCTTTAAGAGTAGTATAATGTCACAGTCACAGTGCCCATTTCACTTCTAGCAGAGCATCTTGAAGAGTATTATAACCGTTTTGTTAGAAGATCCATCCACTTGCAGCTCCACTCAAGGTTCAGAATGATCATATCTATATATTTATTTAACATATAATTGCTACCCTACCCTGTTCCTTCTTTCTTACACTAGACAATACTGTTTAATTATATGTTTTTAGCTATTTGAAATTTTTACAAAATATGAAGGGTTTGGCTATCCATGGTCTTTATGCCAATGGTTAAGCAACTCATGAATAGGAAATTTTAATGCTGAAGACACTAAGACTAATTTGTGGTATCAATTTGGTTATTAAAGTTAACATTGGAGGTTAACTTGGTCTTAATTTCATACAAAATTAATTTTACTTTATAAAATACTCAATCAATTTAGTTCTTTAGGCATATCCATAATGGAATTAAATTTACTAATGTGTTAGGCATCTGATAACATTATTATCAATACTTAGATTAACAAACCGGTTCTTAAAACAAGAAATTATTTTTAACTTTTTTCCACCATTAGATTTTGTCATTACTGAGGCATATTACTTTAACTTTTTTTTTTTTTTTCTTTTACTCCCACAATTAGGGGTATATTTAGAAACACAGTTTAATTAAATATTTATATGATAATTTTTTTAAAAAAATGATTTTATTTATAAATAAAATTATAAAACTTATTTGAATAAGTTGTTGATTCTAATAGACTGTTTTAAGAAGACGTTTTAAGAAGATTATAAAAATAAGCTGAATCTCATCTACTTATATTGTACATAAAAAATTATAAGCTAAAGAAAATACACTTTCTCTATTCTAAAATTATAAGATGTTTCTAACTAAATTACACGTATCAATAAAAAATAGTTTAGTTATTTTTATTGATTGTTTAAAAAATTGCATGACATACTAATTTTATCTTTTATTAAATAATGTGTTAATTAATTATAATTAGAGAGTACAAAAGTCAATGTCTTTGATAAAGGCAAATAAAAAATAAAAAATAAATATTTCATTAAAACTATAAAACCTCTTATAAAAATAAATATTGAAGACTTTTTAGAAGAAATCTTATAAGAAAGAATATAGGGAGTATTCAATAGGATCCAGATTTGCTACTATAACAACAATAACAACATATATTTTATTTGTATCTAACAAGTTGGTCAAATGGTTGAGAAGTATTATTTTGAGTATCAAGTCTCCTATTCGAACCCTGTGGATGCACTTTGGCTTATAAAAAGAATAACAACTGCTAAAAGTTATTAAAGCAGATCAAAACAAATCATCAACGTAAGATTGTACAAATTTGCTCTCTTAAAATTAAGAGTCTTGTTAAACAATACCCTTAAGATATTTATTAAGATTATTAAAATTAAAAAATAATTATATGTTTATATTATTTCGTCTCTAAAAAATACAAAAAATTACATTTTTAACAATTTTTTATTATATTTAACTCTTTAAAAAGTATCCTAAAGACAAAAAAAAAAAAAAAGTATTTGCCTAAAATTAATTAGTAATAAATAGACGTTGTTGCCTTGCAGCTTACTCTGGCAAAATGTTAATCTTTATTTTTCTATGCAATTTCCTCACGTTTTGATTAATAAATAATATAAATTTTTATTGTCAATTTAGTCCCTAAAAAAATTATATGACATTAATTTTATTGTTCATCCAATAATGTGCTAACTTATTACAATTAAAGAATACAAAAAAATTAATATTTTTAATGAAAATAAATAAAAAAATTAAAAATAAATGCTTCATAAAAATTTTAAAACGTTTTTATAAAGAGAAACATTAGATGTCTCATAAAAAAACAACAGAGCAGGTATTTAAAAAAATCACCATATGTACTGAAAGTTATTAAAGCAGATCAAAACAAATCATCAACAAAAAGAAATTACAAACTTATTATTGTAAAATTAGTTAGTAATAAATTATTCTGACAATGTTAATATTTATTTCTTTACGCAATTTTCTCATGTTTTGATTAATAAATAATGTATACTTTTGTTATCAGTTTAGTTCTTAAAATTTTTTACTATTATTTTAATTTTCAAAAGGTTAAAAAAATATCAAATTAGTCCTACATCATTGATAAAAGGGGCAATGGAGTATCAATTTTATGGCGTTTTAATTTTTGAAGAATTAAAATAGTGACACCAGAATATTTGAAGAAGCAAAATAATTTTTTTGTTCAATATTTTAGTCCTGCAAAAATTAAAATAACCTACAGACACCTAGTAATTTATGAAATTTTTAATCTTTAAAAAATTAAAATGGTAATATTTTTCTCAAAGACTATATATATATATATTAAAATAAACCCCTTCTATTAAAAAAAAAATGTGGTCTATGGAGAGAGAATTTAAAAAATTAAAATGATAATATTTTTTGTTTTTTACTGTTTACAATTAAAGTAGATGAGATTCAAATGAGTTAATTTATTAAATATTTTAGCAGAAAAAATCAACATATTTTTATTAATTAATTTAAAGGAAATATATAGAGATTTGTTTATTTTTTATTTACCAATTAAAATGAAACAAAATGAATACTTAATGGTTTTTTTAATAGAAAAGATAAAGGAAGAAATAAGGCAACAAGTTATCAATGCTTAGCACAAACAATCTACTAATCTAGTTGCTGGAGTAAAAGGAAAAAAGGAGAATGAAAGTTAGCAGTGTACCTCATGTCAACATCCCAATGAAGGACAAAATCTAATGGTGGAAATCTACTTAATAGGATGCTCTTGTTCCTGCACTAAATAATACTAAGCCTCAATATCTTACATTGCATCAGAGGCGGTCCAAGTTGAAAGATACTCTAAAGAAATTTATGCAAGTTTCCTTGTTAAATAAAAAGAACACATAAGTTTTGATCAAGAATTTCAAAACTCAAGTTGGACAATTGACAAAGCAACTCACAGAGAAACACTTCGATCATTTTTTGGCCAACACAAACCAATCACAAGGGGCATTGCATGTCTATTACTACTAGGAGTGATAAAGTGATTGGGAAGGGAATTGGTGATGATTTGGTTGTTGAGGAGGAGTTGAAAAGAAAAGAAAAAGAGAGTGAAAAGATGAAGGTGACGCGGTTAACTAGGAAAATGGTAATTCTCGAAGATAACCAAAAGAGTATAGGAGTTCCAGGAAGAGAATGAAACTCGAATGTATTATTATTGAATGAGGAGATTTACAAGAATTCTTACGATTTTCTTTTTCTGCTTTACAATCACACAATTATTTGCTATTAATAGTGAATTCTCACAATAACAGAACTAACTAACTTTGAATATGACAGGTTAACCAATCAACTATCAGCTATCAGCTAACTAATAATCCTGCATCAGAAGGAAACGGTTGAGATGCTCTAATTGAAGAAACTATTGTATCCTCCAACCCCTTCAAAGAAAGATAAAGAAAGGCAATTTGCAAGATGCATAGATATCTTTATAAGACTACATATTAGCATTCCTTTTCTCGAGACTTTGGAGCAAATGCCAACCTATGTGAAATTCATGAAGAAGCTGCTAGCCAAGAAAATAAGATTTGCTGAAGAAAAAGTGGAATTGGAAGTAGGATGTAGTGCTATCATTTAGAGGTCATTCCTACCAAGATGACATTACAATTGGCTAACAAATCTGTGAAATATCCATATGGAGTGGCGGGGGATGTACTAGTGAAGATTGGCAAGTTCACATTTGTTGTGGACTTTGTGATTCTTGATGTAGCAGAGAATACTGTGATTTCTCTCATCCTAGGAAGACCATTTTTGGTGAATTTTAGTGCTTTAATTGAAGTCCTTAAAGGTGTACTCATTCTTTTTGATTCGGGTGCTACACACTCCTTCATTTCACTTGAGTGTGCAAAATGAATACGTTTACCAGTTATGGAACTCAGTTATGAACTCATGGTCTCCACTCCTTCTGAGGGGAAACTTAATACTCACTCCATGTGCTCACCCGTGTATCTGAAATGTCAAGACAAGACTTTTTGTCTTGATTTGTATTGTCATTCGATGAAGGGATTGGAAATCATCTTGGGTATGGATTGGTTGCATTCTCACAAAGTTACCATTGACTGCACCAACAAAACCATTCATGTACCATATCGAGGATATGAGGTATACTATTCTCACCGTCCCACTTTTGATGTAGACAATATAGTTGAATTTGATGATGGACCCAAATTCATAATTCTATGTTTAGAGGCTTCCAAATATGTTCCTGACATCAACTCCATACCAGTTGTTCGGGATTATCTCGAAGTATTTCCTAATGATATTGACTCATTGCCACCTGAACGAGAGGTTAAATTTTCCATTGAGCTAATTCCGGGGGTTAGACCAGTGTCTCAAGCTCCTTATAGAATGGCGCTTGCGGAATTGGCAAAAGTTAAGAAGCAAGTAGAGGAGTTGTTACAAAAACAATCCATTCGTCCAAGTGCCTCACCATGGGGAGCTCCAGTACTTTTGGTTAAGAAGAAAGATGGGAAACTCAGACTTTGCTAGATTACCGTAATAAGCTTACAGTAAAGAATAAATACCCTCTTCCACGAATACATGACTTAATGGATCAATTGGGAGGAGCTAAAGTATTTTCCAAAATAGACCTGCTTTCAGGATATCATCAGATTAGGATTAAACCAGAAGATATTCCGAAAACAGCTTTCCGGACCCGTTATGGTCATTATGAATATTTGGTGGGACCTTTCGGATTAATGAATGCTCTTGCGGTCTTCATGGACTACATGAACCGTATCTTCCACTCTTATTTGGATAAATTTGTGGTAGTCTTCATTGATGACATTCTGATCTATTCAAAGACTCCGGAGGAACATGAGGAGCATTTAAGAATTGTGATGGGAGTTTTAAAAGAGAAGCAGATGTATGCAAAATTGGAGAAATGCGATTTCTAGTTGGAGGAAATCCAATTCTTGGGGCATTTCATTAACAAGAATGGTGTAGCTGTAGATCCGAGTAAAGTGGAAGTTGTGTTGAAATGGGAACAACCCGCTAATGTCACTGAAATCAGAAGTTTCCTTGGGTTGACGGGTTATTATCGTAGATTTATAAAAGATTTTCTCAAATAGCTTTGCCACTCAGTAAACTGACTCGGAAAGTAGTTCCATTCGAATGGGATGATAAATGTGAGGAATGTTTCTAGTTATTGAGGACCAAATTAACTATAGCCCCTGTCTTGATAATTCCTGATTTGCATTTTGATGCAGGAAGGGCAAGTGGTAGCTTACGCCTCACGACAACTTCAACCGCATGAAAGGAATTATCGCACTCATGATTTAGAACTAGCAGTAGTGGTCTTTGCTTTGAAAATATGGAGACACTATTTGTATGGTGCAAAATTTGAAGTATTTATTGACCACAAAAGTCTCAAATATTTGTTTGACCAAAAGGAGTTGAATATGAGACAACGAAGGTGAATGGAATTATTGAAAGAACATGATTTTGAATTAAAATACCATCCGGGAAAGCCAATGTGGTGGCAGATGCTTTAAGCCGAAAGTCACTTCAGGTGTCATTGATGATGATGCATGAATTGGTATTACTAGAAAAGTTCAGGGATTTGCGGTTAAATGTCGAATGTCAACCTGCCAGTTTGTGTGTGCACAAGGTGGATGTATAGAATGTGCTATGATTACAGATAAAGGAGGCTCAATAACATGACTTAGAGCTTCAGAAATTGAAGGAGCAGACAGAATTCTCCATAGCTAATGATGGAATCATTATGTTCAGAGATAGAGTGTGTGTTCCGGATAATAAAGAGATTAGGAAGGTCGTGATGGAGGAAGGTCATGGTAGCAGGTACTCCATTCACCCAGGGGCAACTAAGATGTACCAGGACTTGAAGAGAGTGTTCTGGTGGCCTGGAATGAACAAAGAAATTGCAGATTTTGTTTCCAAGTGTTTGACCTGTCAGAAAGTGAAGGTAGAACACCAGAAACCCTCTTGGACCACTTCAACCTTTGGAAATTCCAGAGTGGAAGTGAGAATCTGTGGCGATGGATTTTATTGTGGGGTTGCCTAGGACACCAACAGGACATGACTCAATTTGGGTCATTTTGGACAGACTAACCAAGTCTGCTCACTTCTTGCCTGTGAAGACTACTTACCCAGTTGAAAAATATGCTAAGATTTATATGCAAGAGATTGTAAGGCTTCATGGTGCTCCAACTAGCATAATTTTTGATCGGGATCCAAAATTTACCTCCAGGTTTTGGGGTTCAATGCAAAGCCTTTGGAACCCAATTACATTTGAGTACTCCATATCATCCTCAGACGGTTATAAAGGACTATTCAAACGCTTGAAGATATGTTGCGGGCTTGTATATTGGAGGAAGGAGGAGATTGGGGGAAATATCTACCTTTAGTGGAGTTTGCATACAATAATAGCTTCCATTCTAGCATTGGTATGGCGTCGTATGAAGCATTGTACGAAAGGAAATGTAGAACACCCATATGCTAGTATGAAATCGGTGAAAAGATGCTTTTGGACCCGAGTTAGTCCAAGACACAACGGACAAAGTCTGACGTATCAAGGAAAGACTAAAGGTAGCCCAAAATCGTCAGAAAAGTTATGCAGATCGTCGTAGGAAACCATTGGAATTCCAAAAAGGTGAACATGTGTTTCTCAAGGTTACACCTTATACTGCCGTGGGAAGAGCAATGAAAGTCAAGAAATTGCAGCCATGTTTTGTTGGTCCGTTTGAAATTCTGAAACGAATTGGATCGGTTGCATACCAATTGGCTCTACCACCTAAGATGTCCAATTTAATTATGTGTTTCACGTGTCTCAACTTAGAAAATATATCTCTGATCCTTCTCACATCCTGAGTTCGGATGAGGTTGAGTTAAAGATTAATAGTTCCTTCCAGGTGACACCGGTGAAAATTCTAGACCGTGGAGAAAGAACATTGCGAAACAAGGTTATCCCACTGGTTAAAGTCCTTTGGAAGAATATTGATTCCTCTGAAATCACCTGGGAGAAGGAACATGACATTAAAGACTTGTATCTTAAGTTATTCTAATAATTAGGTAAGATTATAAATTTTGAGGACAAAATTTTTGTTAGGTGGGTAGAATTGTAACACCCCAATCTAGATATATATATTTAGTTTTCAATATCTTTTAAATTTGTCCTTGGGAAATTATTTTGAAACAATGAGATTCTAGGGATTAAAAAGAAAATTAGAAGAAGGAGATTAAAATGAGACAATGGAAACTTGAGGGACTAAGTTGGAAGAAAAAGAAAAAATTATTAATCTCACTTCTCTCTCCCTCATTACCCGTACAAACAGAGAAAAAAGAGAGAGAAACAAACCTTTATTCCCCTTCTTCTTATTTTGCTCAAGAGCAGCATCCATGGAGAACCCACTTCATCTCCTTCACTAAAAGCCACATGCAACTCTCTTCCCCATCTCTGATCTTAGCTATCTTCCTCTATTAGCTAGTAATTCTTTTCTTTTTGAAGTTGTGGGCAGAATTTAGAGGAACGAGGAGAAGATAGTTGGAATTGGTAAACTCATCTTTATTTCTCTTAAATTTCTAAATTCTTGGCACAAGTTAAGGGAACTAGAGAAAATTTTTGTTATTGTTGTCATATTATTTAGATTGTTACAAAAAGTTGAGTTCCTCATGAATTTCATGACGAAACTCGCAGGTGGGGAGCAAGAGAGCAAGTAATTGAAGAGAAACTTGAAGATTTCTGGGTGGAGAGCTTGGAGATTAAGGTACCCAACTCAAAACCCCAATGCGTTGAAACAAATGTGATGACTCTCTGTGTTGCGTTGGCTGTAGATGTTGTTAATGATGATGATTTGTGATTTTAAATGCTAATTGTTGTTATTGATTATGTGTTGAATTTTGTGAATTGATGAGGTGAATGAGTGTTGTTTTCTTGAATTGAGCTGAATTGGTTTGTGACGTTATGAAGTTTGGAAATAATAATGTTCAATTGATGTTACTAATGTGAAAGTGTAATTAATTACAAATAAGAAGGGAACAAAACTGATTCTGCAATGATAATTACAGGGAATTGACAATGAGTTGTGAATTCACTAATGATGACACTGAATTTGATCATGATAATTATGTGTAATTAGTTGTTCCCTTGTTTATTATGATAAAGGGATGAATTGAATGAGAGTCCCTGCTGAATTGAGGTTATTCTGGTGTTGTGAAGTGCTTATGGTTTGCTTGAAGGCAAGCCAGATGTATGAATAATGTGAATTTATGATATGGTGGTAGACTATAATGTGTATGCCATGAATTGTATGAAATAATGAGCATCATGATTCACCTAAAACTGTTGTTAGATTGACTTAGAAATAACATGACATAGAGTTAAAGGTATGAGTATAAAAAGTAGTATGGGAAACTCATATTGTGAAGGAATTAAATGCAATAAAACTTGACAGCTTTGGACAAGTATTTTAGCACTTTTTGCAATTCCATTTTAGACTCACAAAGTGTTGGATTTTGCTTTCAATATCTTCACTAAAGTTGTAAGTTCATACATTAGCTTTCAATTGACACTACTTTTATACAAATCCAGCCTCTCTAGCTCTAGTTACTGCCCAATATTTCATGTAATATTAAGCTGAAATCCTGAAACATAACAGCCAAGTTTAGAAGGGTGTAACTAGACCTAGGAATGTCATTTTTAAGTGAAACTTGTGGCAATTGAAAGATAATTAAGTCTAATGTTTTTTGCAATAAAAATTTCATAACTTTTGGATAAGTAGATTTAATGCAGTTATAAAAAGAGTACAATATATTTCGTTAAAATTCAGTTTTAAAATACTATACTTTGATAACTCATGCACTTTGATTGTCAAATTAAACGAGAATGCAAATAAATGATATGTGTTGTTTGTTGTAAAAAAAAAAAAAAGAATGCGATTATGACATGGTTTCCTTAATTATTGAGTCTCTAAAATGGTGAGGAAAATGATGTGATGGAATCATGGATGGGTATGAGTTGATTGTGTTAAATTGATCAAAGAATACAGATGACAAATGACTCCCCCATCAACATGAGTTGAGTAAGTGGGTTGAGAGTCCCACCAGTAGTATACTGGTAAGCAGATCAATATGAATAAAAGAAATGAAGGAATGATGTAGGGTTATCCCGAAAGGGACAAATAACCTGAACAAAAAGGGACAGATAGTTCTTGGGTTAGTCCTCGAATAGGACTTAACCCAACAGTTGCTAGTGGTAGGGATGCTTACCATTGGCCCAGATGAGCTCAAATGTGCATGCTGCCTGCACCCAGAGAAATTCCAGTGCACTGTTTCTATAAAAGACTAAAGTGATTAAAAGTATCAAGCATTAAATTGAATTAAATGGTATATACTTTTATAATTGAATCAATTGCTTGTAATGTGAATTGTATGTGTTTGAATGAGATTTTTCCTGTTTAACAGGCTGCATATTGAAAGGATATTTATAGACCATGGGTACTTAGTTATATGAAAATCATATGACTAACGGTCTCAATATGCAGGTGCCGAAGACTTAGAGGACAAGCATGCCTGAGTTTGTATATTGAAGGACTTTTGGGCCACTGGGTAATCTACCTTTTGTTTGTGCATATGAGTAGACGCTCTAGATGGACTTGTGCATATGTCTCTGGACACGGTGTTGATAGTGCTCACCGTTTGGATCTAAGTCCCTATATGGGCAATGGTATCTATAACAATTATGTGGAGTTTCATACATAACTAAGTATTTGGGTTCTGCTAGTTAATATTATGTTTTATAAAGTAAGTTTTTTTTCAATTTTTACTAGTGCCCTTTCACGGAGGGAATGAACAAGGCTCATAGCACAACCACTAAGCCACGATGTACTTTTAGTCTAAGAGTGCAAAATTAAATATCTATAGGTTGTACAAAATATCTAAAAAATCAATTTTTATTTATTTATTACTTATAATATTATATATATAGTTCATGTGGTTAACCTGTCTCAACCAAGTCAATGAACATGCCAAATTTAATAATAGTCACAAGAAGTGCAAAAACATTATAAAGCAAAAGTTGTCAAGTCTGCATTGAGCTTGCAACTCAAATGGCATAAGGCCTTTGTAGACATGTATGGTGCAAGATTCGAATCCTAGGGATGGGCCAATTCCTCTTTTCCAGTTGGACCCACTCCTCTGTAACCAAAAACAAGAAACCGTTAAGGCTACAACTCTACCATTACATATCAGATCAGATAGTCCCACAAATATCAAAGCTACTACCCCACCAGTGCTTAAAGCATTACAAATCAGAACAAAATAGATTTCAAGTAACCAAACCCCAAAGTTGTGGATTTGTTTCAAAAGCATAATAGAATGCAAAAAATTTCAGATAAAAGTAAATACGGGTGAAACAATTATTACAAATTAGAACGGAATAGATTTCAAGTAACTAGCCCCCACAATTGCGGAATTGTTTCAAAAGGTAGAATAAAATTATAAAGTGCAAAAAAAAAAGTAAATAAGGATAAAACAATTATCAAGAGTTATCCTTCACTGCTCCACATAACATCATTGAATAAATTATGTTTCTTTCAAATATCTTTCCACCAATTGAACTCAAATCTAAATTGTTGCAGTTGTAAATAATGCAACTCCAATTGACAAGATACATATAAATGACATGACTTGAAATATAGCATCAATAAAAAGAACGATGTAAGTTCATTTTCACCTTAGAAATTTGGGAAGGGATTCTGTTATGAGTTTCGTATATCGGATGCTTATTTCACTGGAATGGAAAGCGTCAAAAAATACATATTTTGAAGCGTCCTTACACACAGGTGAGAGTGGGTTACAAAATGGAGTTACCTCAAATATGCCGAATCCGCAACACCCTACATTTGTCACCTCGATACCTATTCCATATATTGCCCAAAAATATGCGGGATTAGTATGAGAAATGGTATGACTAACATGAGATTTTATCCCCTGAATTTTTTTTACCACTTCTGGTGCTTGTGTTTTTGTAATATTCAATTTTGGTATTCTCTTCTAGGTCTTTCTCAAGTTGTAATGAATTATGCTACTCCCTTTGAGAATTTAGTAAAATTAAGACTAATTTTTCTACTATGCTCCTCAACTAACTAGTCATTTATTTTCTTTTCAATCACATAAATTAATTTAGTTGAGAGAGTTAGTGATAGTAGTTGGTGATAAAATATTAATTACTTAAAATTGTAAAGAAAAATAAATGTATTTTTGCTAAAAGGCCTAATAATATGGGACGGAGGGAATAAAGCATAATGACTTTTGTACATTTTTTTTATCTCATTGAAAAAATTTATGGATCAGTTTAATCTGTTTGAATTCACGGAAAACATTGCAAAGGACTGAAATTGAATGTTTCAAAAACCTAAACATTAGAGATTGAGAATGCCGAAAGAAAAAAAATCAGGAATTGACATCGCACATTGATCATACTTAGAGGACCAAAAGTATAATTAAGACTTTCAAAATATTCAAAGATTTTCTATTCAAAAATGGTTTTGTAAGTTTTTGAAGGAAAAGTTCTATAATTTTTTTAAATAAAGCTGCATACATTTTTAATATACTTAAACAGAATTATGAAATGGTTGAAATGGTTAAAATAAAAATAGTATAAATTTTATTAACATATAAAGTGAATATATATATATATATATATAACTAGTAAATATACTTACCATATTTTTCTGGTTCATTGATAAGTTTTATCATTGGGCCATACAAGTCTCCATAAACAACTTTGCTTCCCGGAAACATAGCTTGTATTTGAGGGGCTAGATCCTGCAAATTTTTGTTATAAGCCTCAGTGTCTAAATTCTATTCCGCTACACATTTTCGATCCAACTTTAAATTCAGTGTTATCTGAAAGGGCAAGCAACCAAGGGGAGGAAGTCCAGCAAGGCCAATATTTCGACACCCAAGGTCATATAGTTCCTACAATGTAATAATATAATAATTTGCTATCATATTATTGGTATTCAAAACCTGCATGTTTAACTAAAATAAATGATTTTTGCTTTACCTTAACGATGTTTTGAAGCAAACCCTGAATAAAATCTTGATACTTATCCATGGTGAACATCACCCTCCTTGTGGGTATATCGTAAAAATTGAAAATAAAATCATTAGATCCTGCACAAATAACAACAAAAGTGTTTTCAAGTATTTGTTTAGCTTTACTTTCCCCAACAATATTTTGGAGTTTCACTTTGTAAACTTTGAAAAGTTTAATTTGTTCGATAATTGGTATGGCGCCAAATATAGTTGAAGTTAGTAAATCAAAGCCCGATCCTCCAGATGCAAAGCTAACGCCAGTTACAAGTTCTTCATTTGATAGTGTCGGGTCCAAGAAAGGAGGGACGGTATCTTTGATTTTCAATACAGATGCAATGAGATCAGGAACCACTTTTCCATTGGTGAATCTGCCCGTAGGCACATGACCTGGGAAATCCTTGCCATAAGGAAAATGATTTGCTTTAGCAATGGTTTGAGGTAAATAGTTGTTTCGTGGATCCACCAGTGAATCTCCAAAGACGTATATAGCTGAGAAATTGGGTAATATTAGGGTGTTGCTCTTAACAGCAGCAGCAACAATAGTGGAAACTTGCATCAAAATGATGATAAAATGACCTATGGGTGTCATTGCATAACTGTTTTTCAACTTGTGGTTAGAGTGGTTCATGCTGAATGAATAGTCTATATATATTGTTGTATATTGTTTGGGTAGTGTAATACTTGATAGGAAGAGAATTGTTAATTTAATTTAACCCAAGTAATTTTGGTAAGAATCATTCAACATTAAAACTATTGCTAAAAATTAACATAGAAACAAAAAAGATTAAATTAAAGTTATTGTTAAAATTTTTGTACAAGAATTGAAAAAATATTTTATAGAATTTTAATTTTAAGAAAATGCAAGTTAATTTAACTTTATTACTCTCTTACTTTATAAGTATACGTTATAAGTAGAGTTCGAACTGTGGAGCTATTACTCAAAGTAGCACTCTCCAGCCACTAGATCAACTGTTAGATGCTGATACGTTTTGACCATGAGGTGGGAAGGTTGTGAAAATTGAAACAAAATTAATTATTAGCCCCATATATAACTGAAACTAGAAGATTGAAAGATGAAGAGACGAAAGAATTGCAATAAAACATTTCTTAAATATATGAATAGACATCCCATTTGGCCATTTGAACTTTAAATAATAACGCATAGAGGTTCATACTCATAAGTTCTTCAAAAACTTTTATGTTATTTCATGTGTGACATCATATGCTTAACCAGATACATTTAGTCATTTTCAAACGAGTGTAGATACAAGAATTTCTTAAAGATTTTAAGTGAAACACATCGTTAGAATAAATTACCTTAAGGGTAACACCTTGAATATAGCAATATAAAAATTACTCTAATAAGTAACTAGAGTAAAAACATATGTGAAACCTATTATAGAAATGAAATGCGTGATACATGACTTAATTTCTAATGAGTGCGCTACAGTAATTCTAATATATGAACTGAATAGTGTGAACTTCAAGGGAATCTTGTAACGTGTTGATTCACATATATCTTTTAAATTACCAACTGCAATGCTTGCCATAATATTTTATTCATAAATTGTTCTATTCACACATTAGAACCGATATTAACAAAATTTTATTGCTAGCAAACATACATCATGCTCAAATGTAAACTTTATTTGAAAATTGGCGAGCTTTAAGCTACTATGACATCAAATCATACAACTTAAATTCTCATAATATAGGTGTGTGATGAAGTTGATATCTTCTTTCATGACAAATTCTTTAATTTTTATTCCTTGAACCTCTACTAAAAAGAATTTATTTATCACCTCTTTTGGATTTCTGGTTCATATCTTATCATCTATTTTGAACTTGTAGTTTTGATGGGATCAAATATAAACATTATACAGTATACATATGCTTACTCTTTACTTAGTGTTTTTCTCATCTTCAAAACCTATTATCTTCCCCCTAAGCTAGGAAAAATTTCCATAAAATTTAAATAATCACCTCAGCTGAAATTTCAAAGAGTCATAATCTTACTAAGGAGTTTACTTCATTAAGTCTCTTTCAGAGACCTATAACTTTTGGAGAAGTACAAAACAAATGTAGTAGGTTTTCTTAGTGCTCATATTTCCCATCATCTAGGGATTAAATGTTGATAATCATTGAAATCAAAACTCAATATATCTTATAAGTGAACTTTAGATCATTTTGTATCACCACACAATTAACCTGATAAAGTATGGGCACAATAGTTTACTTATTTTCATTCACGAGAAAACTTCCAGTTCTCTATAACGGGTTGCTTTTACCCAGATGGCATTATTCAATTGTCACAAAATTTTGTCATGGTAACTATTGGTTAACCATGTCTCAAATCAAAACTCATAATAACTTATTGCCTTGATGCGAATAAGTTCTATAACACACAATATTTCATGTCGCTAACTAGAAATTAAAAGCTTTAATCTCATTACCATTTCTCGCACTTAATTTCATACATATAACAAATGAATCTCAAGTTCATTTTTCATATATGAACATATATGGCAGTAGGTTCATTATCAATTCTAAGACATGTATTTGGAAAATCTTTTAAAAAAATGGTCTCTTTATTTAAGCTAATAATCTAGCAAACTTTTATTATGAGTTAATAACAAAAATGTGACTAATTATCTAAAATATCTAAATTATCCACAAATATTATCTTATATAGTTTCCCAAAACATAATATATTCACTTCACTTTAATGAAACAAAATTATTTACTCTTCAATTAGGATTCACATAAAATTATTGCTTGTACCATAATTGGTTAGGAATAGCAAATCGGTCATGTCAAATAACATATTTTTTAATATATGTGAACTTCTAATTTAACATATTTTGATATTGCATTAATATTTGTAGTACAATCCAGAAGAAAACAAATATAACTTTTTCAATACACATTTTCTTAAATTATTTTCATGAAATGAAGGCATTCAACTTCCTCTTCATTTTTTTCTTATAATGCATCCATTTCAGTGAATATAGTTATTGAAACTTCAAAATTTTCTATAAATGTGTATATTTCTTCCATTGGATAACAATATATTGTCTCTATCGAACCTTTGTGATACATATATATTCAATATGCTAGAGCATATAATTGTCTGTTACTTCTAGTAACAATAATATATATTGACTTTGTTGGAGTTTTCAATTATAATATTCACTTTAGAGAATATTATTTAATAGATATTTCTTGCATCTAACAAGAAGATGCATAAACTAGACTAAAAAAAATATTTAATTTTTTTTTATATGGCAGCTACTATCTTAAGAATTGTGATATATATCTTTGATACATTTACACTCTAAGAATTTTTCGGGAATTTTTAATGTTAAATGCTCCAAGGAAATAACTAAATTATGATCAATTTTACAATGATGCTTAAAAATCATCTTATTACACTATGTATTTTATGTATATACATTCTAAAAATTCTTCAAGAATTCTTCAAATTTTAATTTGGTTCTTCAAGGTGATTTTAAATTTTGGTTCTTCAAGATGATTCTTCAAGAATTCATCTCTTGATCATGATAAATTTTTTTAGGTATATGTAGACTTTACATGCTATTACATCCCACAATTTACTTTTACACAAGAAGCTTAGTGTGTGGTAACAAGAAAACTATTATTGATTCATTGTCATTTTTACATATTTGTGTCTTTTCCTTAATATCCAGAATTATTATGATATGGCAAAAATAATTAAAATTATCTCAAAAACATGCACTTAAATATATGTTCAAAACATACTATGACAGTCATATATCAATGGATGATAGAAATAGAATAAATATTGGAAAATAAAACAAATAGACATAAATGATTATTCTTAAGTACAATTTAAGTACTCATAATACTAATAAATATATTTTTAATGTGATTATTCTTGCTACTAAATGTATGAATGTTAATGATAATTATTAGATTTTAAAAACAAACAAAAACTATACAATTTCATTATGTCACTTGAATTTCACATAATAATATCAATTCAATCATAAGCATCTCTATTATGTTAATAGTGTGTTAAAAAATAGTATTATAATACTAAATGGTTCAGTGTTAAAACTATAAAATCAACGGTTCAATGTTATTAAGCATATCAATAGCAATAACGATGAATTTTGTCATTACATAATACATTTGCTTTTGGGAATGTAGTTATCCATTGGGAAACTTTTGTAGTTTGATTTAATTGGTAAGCGTTATTCCAAACATCTTTGAAACATTTTTTCTCATTTTCACTACAGGAGTATATTTACTTGAAAATTGATGTTTCTTTATAATTTTCTAATATACAAAGATCAAATAATTTTTTTAGATTCAATTACAATATAAAGATAAAGTTTCTTTAGCAACTACATCACAAATCTCCATAGAAAAGTTGTCAAGTAAATTATTTTTTTTTAACAATCCTTTAAGGATACTTTAATTCCAAGAATTCTCAAGGATTTTCTCAAGATTGAGTTCTTCAAAAACTATAACATAATTTAATATAAATCCAACGGGAATACATTTGTGAGTACGACATGATACCATTGATTTCATGAGTCCAACAAGGAGCTCAAAATATATGTTCTTCGAGAACTCATCATCAAATTTAAAATATAATACAAAATAATATAACAATAAAATTTCATGAAAATAAAATATTTGATACATAAACTCAAGATATCAAGAAGGAAATCAAAATTAAGAATTGAGTAATTTGTTACCCTTGGAAGAATCATGAATCTTTATAAAATGGTATGTCTTTAACTATTACATAAATGGTTCACGTGTTACCCAATAGAAATAGATTTGTTAACCAGCATAGAGTACTTATAATGGTTTATGACCAACCCTCATCCTTTCTCCCCTTCATCCCCATGATTGTTCTTCTTACAATTTTGGTTTGGACCTAACTCACTCCCAAAAGTTAGCTTGTAGGATGGGGATTGCCACACCCTTATAAACTCAACAATAGTCATATCACTGGCCGATGTGGGACTTCTAACACGACCAGAACTACACAGCTAGAGCGTGGACAAACACGAGTGGACAAACAAACGGGTGGCCCAACAATAAAGGACTAACAAACACCCAACAACACACCCAACAACAAACATGTGGCCCAACAAACGGATCTAGGATAGGCTCTGATACCATCTTATAATTTGAGTTTTGGTCTAACTTACTTTCAAAAGCTAGCTTTTGGGATGAGGATTGTCACACCCTTATAAACTCAACAATAGTCATATCACTAGCCAATGTAGAACTTCTAACATTTCTTCTGACATCTCATGCATGCATACAAACAAGGCCATAAATCCCCACCTAAAGGGAGTAGAGGAAACACATTTGGGAGCAAGAAAAGCAAAAACATAACAAATTAACAAGAATAGGGGAATAGCAAATTAAACATCAGAAAATTAATACAATTTGGGTCACAAGGGATCAAAATAATAACTTTAATCGGATAAATTTATTCACATCTCTAAAACCTATAAAGGATTTGTTCAATTTGAGCTTATAAAATATTTGTAAAAGGGATGCTCTAATAGTAATTAGAGGGAGAGGAATGATTTTGCAATAGAGTAATGCTAAATTTTTCTACTAAATCTTCTTACAAATTCTCCTACCAACTTAATTTTGATAAGTGTCTTCTATCTTTCACTAAACTTATACTTTTTAGAAGATATATGACATTTGTAAAAAAAAAAAAATAGAAGAATTTGTAAAAAAAAATTAGTAAGAAAATTTAACATTTTTCTTTGCAATAAGCATTGTCAAATATAGTCGATAGCTTCTGATCCCTTGAGCTCCTAAATGTGTTCTTATTCTGAGACCGTTTCTTAACCCTTTACCATGCAATTAGCCTAAATAAATATAATCTCAGCATTAATAATTAGTCACTTTGTAGTCAAGAATATATGTTAGGGGTCAAAGAAGAAGAGAAATTGCTGTAATATAGAAGAGGCATAATTCTACTTTTGTCTTCTCTATTTAGAAAATAAGAATGAGCGAATGAAAAATGAAAAAAAATTATTTGGAGACAAAAAAATTGCCATCTTCTTCACACCTTGGTGACATATGGAGGAAAGAGGGATGATGAAAATGAGTGAAACAAGATTTGACGGTGGCTTTGAAAGAATGAATGGAAAGAAAACGACTTTTTTTTTTTACTACAAAAGTAACCATGGTTAGCAATAGTTAGGAGTTGGTTAATTGGGTTAGGCTATGTGACTAAAAAGGGGTGGTGTGCAATTTTTTGAATACTTTAGAGGGAATTGCAATAAATAGAAGCCTCAAAAATATAGATGCATTTTACCCTAAAATATTCATAACACTAATGAAAATTAGATATTTCTTTTTCTTTTAATGCTAGGCTTTTGTTATGTCCAATTATTCATTTAACTTCACTTTTCCATACAATTGAGTTTTACATGAAAGTATTTACTGGTTTGGGCAACCTAAAGGAACCAAACTAATAAATTTATTTGGTTTATTCTATGGTTTTAAATTAGGTGTCCCCAAATCATGTCCCACCAATAGAATATCGTCACATTATTAAAAATATTTCCTTTAATTTTAATCTTTAATTTCTTAATAGAATTTTTTAATGATGTGGCAATATTTTATTGGTGGGATATGATTGGGGACATGATTTGAGACATCTTATTTGAATCCTTATTCTATTCTATATATTTAAATTCAAACTAAACTAAACAAATAAATGCTAATCTTAGGTATTTAGTTTTAGTATTAGTTGTGGCGTAGAACTCGATAATTTGTTACCCGTACCAATTTTTCTTTATTTTTTATTTTCCTTTTCAATAAATACGATGTCATTCTGGTTGAAATAAATTTTGTTATAATGTTCTTACAACAAAAAATTATTATAGTTTGACCAATTAATTCAATATTTCTCTCTAGTTTTATTTTTCTTAAATGCAAAATGTGGGACCATTTTAGCCGAGGTTATTCAAATCTATTAAGAAATCTCTCTAATTTTTTAAAAGATGGTTATATTATACTCTTATTAATTCAATACTTCTCTCTAGTTTTATATTAATTAAATATGTAATTTGAACTAAAACTAATTAACCTGTAATTTTAATTGGTTGGTTTAATTCAATTTTGGCACCAAAATTTACAAACTAGAGTCAATAAAAAAGAATATTTTCTTTACCAACAAAGTTCGGACAACTAAAGAGCTAAAGCTTTTAAGCAAGCTTATAAGGGTTTGAAATTTAGCTATGCATATATAAAAAAAAAATTGTTAGGAGAAATCAGGCTATACACAATTCGATGATCTCTTTATCTTGAATGGATCAGTTTTTAGTTATCAGCTTAAAAATACTTCGGTGGAAGAAAAAAAAAAGTTTTCTTTGAGATTCACAAAGGTCAAGGAATTCATAGCCAATTTTTCTTGAGTGAATTTTAAGTGTATAATGAAATCCTCGAAATAAGGTGAATATCTTCCCGTAGAATAAATATGGATGTGTACTTGTTATTACCTACATTTTCATTGAATTTCAAAAGACAATGAAGGATGAGAAGTTATGTAACATCAAGATGCTATACTTATAGCAATAATAACAATCATCATAAAATGAATTGGATGTCATTGCTATAATTTATTTTCATCTTGCTATAATTATTTTTTGATCAAGTAGGTACAGCTTTACATACTACATAAATGATTCATTTATTTATAAATTTATTTTTTGGGTGATGCACAATAGAAAGAGATTTGTTAATTTATATCTTCACCTAATTTTGTAAAAATTGTTTAGTACTAAAGCAATAAAAATAAAAATTAATATAACAAAAGAATCTATCGTTTATTTGATTTTTATATAATTATCACTTAATTTCTTTAAGAATTAAAAATGATAATAAATATTAAATATTTACTCTAAAACGCACTCATCTATGTTTACTCCACCCTAATTAATTATTTAATTCACATAACAATATTAATGTTAACTAGCATAGACTATTGACAATTATTTATTGACCCATCCTGATCTTTTCTTCCTTTATCCCCATTATTGTTTTCTTGACACCTCATACATGCATGCAAACAAAGTAAGGTTATAAATCCCCAAACAATTATAAGGCATGTCATTTAATTTACAACCATATTTTTCTCAACTTATTCCAAACATACCAAACATACCAGGCTCCAAATCTTCACCTTCTCTAATTTCAACACTTGGAATCATATAGCACCAATGGATCTCTTCACATTTACATCTCCACATGCTTCACACAAATTTCAAAGGTTGTGTATGTTATTATTCAATTTATTATTTTCTTTGTTCCATACATATATAAGTACTGTTTAAGTTTATTTCATATTATCCCCTTTATTTCTTTTTAAGTGTCAGTTTTTTCTATTTTGCATATACTAAGGAGAGATTTTACTTTTATAAATTTGCTTGGTTTTTCATTAATTGTTGGTGATTTTAATTACTATTATAATCATTTAAATTACTTTGATATTTTCATTTAACTTTATGAAAAATATCCCAACAATTAATTAAATTTAAGATAAAGTATAAGGATTTAATTGACAAAAAAATAATTAACATAACTTTAAAACTTAAAAATGATAAATAAAAAGAAATAATTTTTTTAAGACACGTTGGTGAAAAAGAAACCGAAGAAATAAATAATTAGTATGGCGACTGCAACTAATTTTACTAAATTATCTTTATTTATTTTTCACCGTGAAACATTTCACCATAAATATTAAATGTATATTAAAGAATAAATGAAAGAAGATTTTTCATTTATTAGAAACGAAAATCTAAAATGACACTTATTGTTTAAAAAAATAATAATAATTAGAAAAATGTCACTCATGATCCAATGGAGTTAGTTAGTTAGGGAGTAACTTGTTTTATAGTGCAAGATAAAAATATATAGAGGACTCAGGGTTTATTAAAAAAAAATTAAAATTTACTAATATTATTAGTGTTAAATTAACCCTGGTTAACATAGACTTTATCTAATGAAATTAATGTTAGTATGACATTTTACTAATTGTTTTGACAGGATAAATATATACTTATTACTAATAAATAAGTACATGTTTAATTTTTAATTGGCTAAACAAAACTCGCAATCTAATAATATATCAACAATTATAATTTATTTGGACACAAATCTTAATCATAATTAATGAACAGAATAATTTTTAACTTTTTTTTTTTGCGAAAGCACGTCCATAGGGGTTTGAATTGGGGAGCTACTACTCAAAGCTTAAAGCTTGACTCTCCAACCTGTGGCGGATCTAGGACCCAAGCGTTAGGGAGTGCAACATAATTAAAAAAACTCAAAATATAAAATACAAAAGTAAAATAAAAAAGAAAAAAATAAAATAGGTATTTTTTATGGGAGTTAAGGATGAATTTTAGTCTATATTTAGTAGTATAGTAGACTTAAAATTATAAAATTAAAAAGACAAACATAAAATTTGAAGTCTAGGGGATTCAAAAATATAAATTAGGGGGTGCAAAGTACCGAAAAATCTTAGTACTACTCGAAAAGTGTTTTCACTTTTAGTCAACTTTAAATTAAATATTTGATATATACTACTAATTTATATACTTTTAATCAGGGATGGATCCAGAAATACCGGTTGGGGGGAAACTTAAAATGACGAAATGAAAAATATTTTTCTTACAAAGAATTTGTAAATGAAGGTAAGAAAAAATATCAAATTTTGAGAAAAGAACAACACAAAACATCACATTTTTAAAGAATATCTATTATCATATGCATTAGACTTTATATTTTTAAATTTTTAATTTTTATAAGAACAAAATTTTAATATTTTATTCCTAAATACAAACAAATAATAAGCTTTTAATAATACTAATATAATAATAAAATTTATTATAAAAACAAATATATTAATCTTTTGTAATAAAATATTTAAATATTACTATTTACTAATATTCAAAATAATGTAAATATATATTCTTTATATGTGTATTATTTTTTCAAATACCAAAAGAAAAAATATTTTTAGTAGAATAAACTTTAGAACGAGTGCTAAAAGAAGGATTTAGAAAGGTAAAAGAAAAAGCATAAGAAAGAATAAGAAAAAAGATAGGAAAAAAAAAAGAAAAAAATACAGACAAATAGTAAGCATAACCTACCTCAATTAAAAGGGAAAAATCGACCATGGGGGATTCGAACGTAACTGGAAAATCAGAATGAAGCAACACAACCGCTGGGCTATCCAGCGATTAAATGGAAATGTGCACGACATTATGAATATATTAGTTATTTCTTGGGGAGGGGGCCCACCCCCTTAAATCCATCCCTGCTTTTAATATATATCTTTAACAATTATACTAAATAAAATAATATTAGTATAGATTTTGAGAGTGACTATTGTCACTCCAAAAGTGTCTATTATCACTCCTTTTGAATTTTTAAAAATTTTAAATAATTTTTAACTAACAAAATTAGAATATTAATATTTAAATATTATTAAAATAATTAAATGGAAGTGGCAATAAACATTTTGAAATACCCAATAAATTAATTTGATGGCTAGGAATTGAAACTCTAAGTAATAACTCCCAGATTCAAATCCCTGCACATATTTGCCTATAAAAATAAAATAAACATTTTAGAGTGATAATAATTTTCACTTATATTTATTTTGTTTTGAAAAAATGATTTTCTCTTTTTGTTAAAAAAAAAAGAAAAAAGAAAAGGTGGTTCTGATAACTAGCCATCCGAGCACAATTCCATATGGACCACATAAATGATAAATGATATAAATTACAAACAATGACCAATTAATATACCTCATAACCTCTAACCATCCAGCCTTGTATCTTTGCATTCTCGTTTTCATTTCAATTTTCAAGGTTCTGTGCTGTCAGAAAACGCCTGCTAAACAAATAGAGCTTGGTGGCGAGACGTCATAATAATAATATTATTAGCATTGAATTTAACTCCTCTCCTCTGAGAATAAGAGTTTGTATAAAATGAGATTGTAACATGTAAGGATATACATTATTATTTTTTATATTTGAATTACAATATCTCATAATTTTGACTTTGTTTAGAGGAATTTTCTATTATGCATAATATTGCATATGTTAAGAAATTAAAGATAGAAAACAAACACAACATTAATGTACAGGTTAAAAAAAGTATTGTTTAAATGAATGATACATAGTACATCTTTATTTTCTCATTTTATACACTAACTCCCTTTAAAAGAGTCAAATCTTTGAGGATGACTATTTTCTCTTAATAATCTTTTATTTATCTTCTAATTATCTTAAAAAATAAACATTAATTAAAAATTTAAATGCACTTATATCTTCTTTTTTTTGGTAATAAAGCACTTAATATCTTGAAAACATAAAAAATATTAAAAATGAATAACAAAAAAAATAAAAATATTTTTAATAAAAGCAAGTTGAAGAATGGGTAGGAATACAAAGTATGAAGATTTAGGGCTAGTTTGATTTCTCTTTTTGAAAATAGTTTTTTGTTTTTAAAAATATAAAACTAAAAAATCCATTTGTTAGTTGAGTTTTCAAAAACAATTTTTGGAAACAGTTTTTGTTTTTCAATATTTAAAAACCAAAATATGAAAACATCTAAAACATCTTTTGGTTTTTAGGTTTCAGATTTCTGAATTTACACACAAATTTATATTGAAAACTCCTCTAACTTTTTTTTAAAAACTATTTCCGAAAACTGTTTTTATAATACAATTTTTAAAAGCTAAAAACAAAAATTGTTTCAAACAAGCCCTTAGAATTTCTCTATTGTTAGTGCTACAGTGTCCTCATGGTATCGGCGGGTGTCCGCAAAATCTTTAACGGTAACACTAGAAAAAAAGGCAAATGTTAATAAATATCCTGAAGACATTTTTTAAGGAGCTAAATAGGGATTTTCCCCCCTCCTCCCTCTCCACCAAGGAATTCAAAATATATATAACGAATTTGTAACATAACTCAATGAATATTGCATAGCTTAGTGGTTATGGTGTGCCTTCATGTTGTAGTTTTGAATCCTCAAATGCTATCTTTTTAGTTTAATTGTTTTATTTTCTCCACTTTCTCTTTTCTTTTTGATGTTGGATTAACATCCGTTGGTATAGTATTGTACGAAAAGGAGAAAAACAAGGATTACAGAATTGATATCTGTTGTATAGGCCTATAATATTTGTACTAACTGATAAATATATAATAGAAACTAATGAATAAATATATTAGTAAAATATTTTTGATATATTACTATCAATTTACGTACTACGTTAGTAAAAATCTATAATTGTTATACTATCGGTACGATTATGTTAGACCAAATTTATATTAAAGGCGGTTAATCTAAACGGAGTAAAAAATATTAGCAAGTAATAAAAAACTGTTTAGAGTGCTAAAACTTATGTTCAGATAAATTTTAATAAAGAGATTAAATTTTTTGATTTTTTTTTTACAACTGCAAACAGTTTTTTTAAAAAAAAAAACAAAAATTTAGAACTTATTTAAAGAAACTTTTAGCTTTAATTAACTTTTTTTTTCTACAATTCAAATTTATATTATAAAAAACAATTTTCATACCATTTAAGAACCATGTCTCAAGTTGAATTCAGCAATTGTTATGATAAGTCGATAACGCTTAAAATATAATGTATGAGAAAGAATCTCAAATCACTTCAAAAAAAAAAAGGAAAGAAAATATCAAACCGCACATAATCACTACATGTTGGGCAAAACTTATTTTTTCAATAAATCATTTAGTTAAAATTGTTTTAAATAGATTTTAATAAAATTGGATTTTCACAACTAACAAGCAACAAGGCAAGATTGAGTTGATTGGATTTTAATTTTCCTTCTTTTGTTTTATTTTGATTTTTTTTATATTTATGTTTTCAATTATTGGACTTTTAAAAATATTTATAGCTTTTTATGGCCAGAATAAGCTAGCTCAATAAGGGACTATAATGAATAGGTATGGGTAGGACATTATAATACATGTTCCCGTTTTCGTATCCATTTTTCATACCCTTGCGAATAACAATTTTAATCCCCAAACTCATACAATCGATCCACACTCTCTAAAATGAAAAAAATTAAAAAATTTAATTAATTAACAAAACTGCAGCAACCTTAATAAAAATTATTCTTAAGTTATTTGTATACTATAATAAAATATAAAAAGATAACTATTGAATTAGATGTATTAAACATTTTCAAATTATCAAATATTATATAACACATGTAATCTTTAGATTTGGTGTTTCACATTTTTTTATGGTCGTATAACTTTCTTTTAGTAATTTTTTTTGTTAAGACTTTTTTTTCAAATTCAAATTAATAAAACTGAGAATATTAAGTCAAGACAACAATATAACAATAAGACTTTAATGTTATCACCCATTTTCAGATAGTAAGGTCTAGAATAGATAAAATAGTTAAAATAGAAAGTAAATTACCTTTGCAGTGTTTGGAATTCAAGAAATAGATAGTGCCTTTTTCAAATGGGAGCAGTGCGAATCTCTACGCCTTGGATATTATTGCAAAAAAGCTGAAATGGAACAGGGCCTTTGGTAGCCCAACCTTACTAGGAAGCTCATGAACAATAAAATGAGTCATTTCAAGTAGGGAAGCCCATTTCATCAATCCAAAAAATGGAATGTATATGCTACAGTACTTTGCACCTACATGGTCCTCATAGATCATCTAGTGGGTGGAAGGGATTAGCATTATCCCTATTTAAAGTGGTACCATCATTTTTAATGTATAGATTTATGATTCTTATATATAAAGGGATGATGAGATTTCTAAATTTGGGTGGTCTCAATCCCTCCCACCATCCAGCGTCTACCTCAGTCAAAAAATAAATAAATAAAAATAGACTTGGCGTTATGCAGCAGCGTTGCAATAAGAGCATTTTGGATTGAATTATTTTAAAATACAAATAGTTTTTTTTAATAGAAAAAGTTGTTGAGGGTATATTTGGATAAATTTGAGAAAATTGATTAAACTTTTTCATTTTTATATTACAACTGCAAATAGCTTATTAAAAAAAAAAACTTTTAGGTTTAATTTACTTTCTTCATTATCATTCAAATTTATATTATTAAAATTAATTTTTACATCATCTAAACATAAAAGATTATCGTCATAATCTTTTTTCAACAACATGCCTAAAAAATCATTGATTATATTATAATTAATTATAACAATAATCGATTATACACATAATCTATTCTTGAAATAATCTAATTTTTACAGCTTATTCAAACACAATCTAAGTGGTGGTATTTCTCGCTCGGTAGGGTGGCTTTGGGTTGGTATTGTGATGGCCATCGGCCAATGAATATATAAATGGTTATAACTTATTTCGACACAATTTTTAATCAAATTCACTATGAGCAACAATTTTTCTATTTAATGAAAGTACTTTCAACGATAAAATAAATACACAAGTTTGAGTGTAGGATTCTTAAATTGAAGTGATATAATAATAAGGATTTTGACATAGTGATAGAAGCATACTATGACTCTAGTGGGAGAATTTGGTTCAAGAATTGAAGAGAATACTTATTAAAAAAGTAAATTTATTTATACTCAAAATACTAGTCTTCTATTTTAATAGTAGTAATAAAGTAAAAGAATACCAAGAATATATTGTTTTAAGGAATGCATTATATTTCTCCACTCCTATTTCTTAACTAGGTCTGTCACACTCTAGTGAAGAAAGTGAAAGAATATTATACAGAGAAATGATTTGGGAACTATTCATGATTTACACTTATAATTAGTTCTATTATATTTTTTTTTTTTGACTTGAACTATATATAAGTTATAAATCATAAACGGGTGAAGGAGCACTTAAGTTCTTAACTTTTGAATTTTGAATGTTTGTTCACATTATTTTTTGAGAATTTAGGTGGTGTTAATAATAATTTTTTTGACTTTAGCCTCAATGATGCAATTTAGTCTATATTATTAATTTTGAAATTAAAATAGTTAAAATCTTGAACTAAATTGAACATTAATAAGTAATAACAAACAAAATGACATATTTAAATAGTTAAAAAATTCCAGGGAGTGTGAAATAAAGTTAACGATATTAATTATGAACTAAATAGAGAGGTTAAAATAATCTTTTTAAAAACTCATAAACTAATATTCACTGCTAAAAATATCACAAATTAATATAAACTCTTTTAAAAGTCAGAGACAAAATCATATATTTTTTCAATCATAAATAATAATGGTTCTTTTTTCAACTAATTATAAATAATGGTTGTATGTATAATTTTTCCTATCATATATATAGACCAACCTTATTAGTTTGTCTTCAATAACAGTTCAACTGCTCAACCCAATCAATTTGGACTTTTGGTGTGAGATACCAACATGATCATAGCAAGTAGCAAAGAAGCTTATGTTTACCACAAACGAAAACAGAAGTACAAGATATTTTTTGCTGCAAATTCTGGAATTTCAAAGAAATAAATACACAAAAAGCCATTCACAAAATAAATCTTAAACTTGGGTTAGATAAGAAAAATACTGATTAGTGAAAGGTCCATTTAGCAATCTTCGATCATTCAAATTAACCATTTCAAGATTTGGACGGTGCCGAAAATCAAGCCTTACTTACTTTATATGCCAATATAAATTCGCATCACACACATTTTTAGATATATCACAATTTACCCGGATTCAAAAATGCGTAATTTTTTTATAGAAAACTTTATTTTGATTCTAGAATTAGTTTAAATTGTATTATCGTGTTTTTCTTTTATAAAGTATTATAGTATTTTAGAACTCAAATAAAATGCGCTGCAGTCAAAAAATATGTGTAGCACGGATAGTAGCTCTCAATGTATAGTTATAAACATTTAACCAAAATCATTTTTTGTCCTTTTGATATATTACTCCCCCTGCTCTTATTTATAAGACAATTTTAAAACAATGTTAATCATCCTTTTTATAAGACCCTCCATATAAGTTTAGAAATATTTATTATCTTTTTTTCATATTTGTCCTTTATAATGACTTAACCTTCCTTAATTCTAAAATTTGGATTACAATAAGAATTAAATCTTTCACTACTTCCTAGTGAACCCTTTGGTTCCTCCATGGCTTTTGCACTTTTCAATACCCTTAGATGGAGATTCAGTGATTCAGGTGGTTCAAATTAAATACTAGTAGTGAACATGGAAAAATATCTAATTATTTTAAATCTCAATATGCTAACTAACTTAATTACATATTTTTTTCATAACCATCTTAGATCTTTATAAAAAGGATTGTTAAAATCAAATACCCCATCCATCTCATATTATAAGCTCTAACTACTAAAAAGTCTTGTCCCATAATATAAACTCCTACATGCAAAATTAGAAGTATTTATTATGATTTTTTAACTTTTAAAGTCATCCAACCAATAGAAAATATTTGACTTTAAATTTAATTAGTGTAGCATCTTAATAGTCTAATTAATACTTTTAGTTCCAATAATTTAACCTTTTTCTTTAAACTGTGTGAAATGTTAGTTGGGCTTGGCAAAACGGGTCAGCCCACCAAAAGTCCGCTCAAAACAGGCCTGGGCAGGTTAGTCTGCCATGGAAGACGGGCCAAAAAATTCAGCCCAGACTGCGTATTGGCGGGCTGGTTCGCTCGACTTGCAAAAAAAAAAACAAAAAGGGCTTAGAATTTTTTTTTTGTCTGCCATACATATTTTTTTCTGAAATCTGTTTTTGTTTTTTTGACCCAAATTTTGTTTTTTTGTTTCTTTCTGGAATTTTTTTGTTTTAAAATCTGTTTTTTTTCTATTCTTTTAAACCTTTTAATGGCCCGCACATTGGCCTGCCCATTTTGCCAAGCTTAAGCAAGTCTCTGAAACTTTAACGTGTGAACACTCAGGTGCAATTACTTTTAAAGTGTATATTTGGGTCCCTGAAATTTTTTGAAGTGTGCATTTAAGTACAACACTCACATTCAGTGACTGTTTTTATTAGAATTAGTGACAGTTTTTAACCGTCATTAAATATGACTACTTAAGTGCACACTTAAAAAAGGACATAGGACCATAATGCACAATTTGAAAGTAATTACACCTAAGTGTGCATACACTAAAGTTTCAATGGACTTATTTATTTTTAACCTTTATTTAAAAGAATACTTCCTCTATTCCTTTTTATTTGTCTATACGGAGAAAACATATTTGTTCTTATTTATCGGTTCACTTAAATGTTCAATATAATGAAGTAACATTAATTACATATTTATCTATTTTACCTTTATCTTTAGTTGAATTAATAATTAATGCTCTATTATCTAACTAATAAAATTAAGAGAGTTAAAGGGTATTATAGGAAATTCAAAAACTATTTTGATGAAAACAAAAATAATAATTACATTTTTTAATATGTGTAATATATCTCAAGTGGACAAATAAATAGGAATCAATGGAGTATGATTTAAAAGTTTATTTACCATTTCAATTCTTTTTTCTTTTTGTATTTAGCGTCTCAATCTATTATAAACTTTGTAATTAAGTTAAAAATATATACATCCTAACATATAGTTCAATTGATGAATATATAAAAGCATGTATATCTAAGTATCTGAAACCACTCTTAGATTATTATAATTTTTTATGAAATAAATAAAGAAAAAAAAAGTTTGAGAATACACACGTGAGTATATTGTGTAATACTTGCAAGTACTTTGTGCGTTACAAGATTGTCTTTTTTGGTAAATTCATCGTGTTTTTTTTTTGTTACATTTGTGCGTTATAAGATATTTTCTCTGGTTCTTTTTACAACACACTATTTAAAATGTTTTAATTGTTCATTTTATAAGATATTTTGTAGTTTTTATAATGTATTTATTAGTTCTTTTCTTTTTTATCTTTATTAAATGCATTGACTATTTTAACTCTTTTATTATATAATTGGCTAACACATTGTTCAACGAAGGATAAAAATTAGTATCTTGTACACTTTGTGAGAAAACAAATAAAGTTAAATAAACTCAACAGCTTTTCTTGGTTTGTGTAATAAAGTTGAAAACCTCATATAAACAGAACTGAAGAGAATAATACTCCCTCTATTTTTTAAGTCATTTTAGCTTTTTTATCATGTTCACTTTTTCTAGTCGTTTTAAAAAATCAAGGCAAAGTTAATATTTTTTTTCAATATTACCCATATTTACTAACATTCTCACTCCACCTACATAGATTAATTATCCACCTATAAAAAATTGTTGCCCCAACTAGATCCAATCACTATGCATCATTTTTAGTTATGGCTTGAGATATTAATTGAAGAGAGATTTTATGTGAGGTTATATTAAGAAATCTAATAATTTTTTTATAAAATTTAAAAGACTCAATCATTTTGTTAATTCTCGCGTATAACCTTAAACGTCTACTAAAAAAACAGAGGGAGTATTGATAAATGAATTTTGCTAGGGCAATGGTTAAGCAACCCATAAATGGAAGATTTTCATTTAAAATAAAATAAAAAAAATTTCATTTTTAGTTGCCCCAATTAGATCCAATCATTATGCATCATTTTTAGTTGTGGCTTGAGATATTAATTGAAGAGAGATTTTATGTGAGGGTATATTAGGAAATTTGATAATATATTTTTATAAAATTTAAAAAATTCAATCATTTTCTTAATTCTCGCATATAACCTTAAACGTCTACTAAAAAAACAGAGAGAGTATTGATAAATGGATTTTGCTATCCATTGCCCTAACGGCAATGGTTAAGCAACCCATAAATGGAAACTTTGCATTTAAAATAAAATAAAAATAATTTCGTAGCATTAAATACTCTACACTTTCCAATACTTAAATTATCATTTATAGGTTACTTAACCATTGCCCTTAAGGCAAGGACGGATCCAGAAATGTCTTAGTGGGGGGGGGGGAGGGGGGCGATCAGCGACGCAAAATAAATTTAAATAATTTATCATCTATTAATATTCTTGTGATTGGTGGAAGAGTAGATGCGTTACCTTGAGATTGAGGACATTCAATGACCTTTCTTTTAAAATATGAGTCAATTGTTGATAATTTTTTCATAACGACTTATTAGATTAAAATTATGTAAAAAATAAATCAAGACAAATAATTTCAATATAACAAAGTTTAAAAAAAATTAGGGAATATGGATTGTTGGATTTTGAAGGAATTTATGTAGTAAGAAGAATAAAAAAAAATGCATAGCCCCCAAATAAAAGTTGTAATTGGAGCTTGATCTCGAGACCTTGTAGCAAAAAGACAAACTTTCACTCTGCTAAGCAACACAGCTTTTAAGTATATATGGTGCATCATATATACTAGTATTTTATTTTTATGAAGGAGGGGGGCCAAAGTCCCCCTTGCCCCCCTTGGGTCCGTCCCTGCCTTCAGGGAAGACAAGATTCAAATCAGGTATTCCCAAATTATGTTGTCAATCATGTGCCACCAATAGAATATTGTCACGTCATTAAAAATATTTCCTTTAATTTTAATCTTTAATTTCTTAATACAATTTTTTAATGACGTGGCGATATTCTATTGGTGGGACATGATTGGGGATATGATTCGAGGACACCTGGTTTGAATCCCTTAAGGCAATGGATAGCAAAACCCTTGATAAATATAGATAACTTGGAAAAAAATAACTTCAAATGTTGAAAATGAATTAACCGTAATTAACGTTATTTTTATTGATACTAATTACTAATATAAAACTTCAAATGCCTCATGTGTGATGAGGTGCTCGGCAAATAATGGGTCTAATAAATCATTCATTTACACCCAATTTTAGGGTGTATAAATTATAAGGGGAAAGAGAAAGAGAAAGAAAAAAAATAGTGATAATATAATAGAAAGTTAGAAAGAGAACGTAACACAAAAATTACAAATAAAAGAAAATTTAAATGAGATAAAGGAGAAATAAAATGTAAAAACTTATTGAATTATAATTACTATAAAAGATGAGCAATTTCTATTGGACAATATTTGATTAATGGGCTAGCATTTTTAAGGTTTTCATATCCCACTTAGCTAAGTAAAAAAAGTCCTAGTTTCGTCATTAAATGTATTAAGATAGTGTTTCACTTTTCTTCTTTTCTTTTTTTTTTTTTTTATAAGTAAAAATTGGATTAAATAATATTTGTGATAAACTTCTTAAATTTTAATTTTTTTTATAAAATATAAAAAATTGATTTTTAAACCTGAAATTAGAAATACGAGCTTTTCAAAAAAACAAGTGTTGGTCTATTGTAATTAACACCTAAAATTTTGAATATTATTTCTTTCTCTCTTCGTAAAAATAACAATTCGATAAAACTTTCAAAGTCTTCTATCTTCTCATTTATGAATTATCCATTTCACTTTAATATTTATGAATTTTATGATAATTTAAATTTTACATATTCAAGAATTTTTAATGTTAATTTATTATTTTGGTAAATTTATATTGTGTTAGTTTTTTTTGTTAAAAAAATAAAAATATTGAATTTTATCAAAGAATTAGTTTTTTTATATTAAAGAAATGTCACAATTAATAATAAGTAACTTAAAAAGTTGACACAAAATACTTTTATCGAACAAATAGTTTTTTACTCACAAGCAACTAAAAAAATAATGAAACTGTCAAATAACTTTCAATTTTTTTTAAAACTCTTATTTTTAACTTTTGCTTAAAAGCTGCTTATAAACCAAAAATAAATCGCGTAAAACAAAATCTAATCTCCCTCTCTCTTAGATTTAAGTCTTAAATATCCTATTGCGTTGCGTATTTTTTTATGAAAAAAAAGTCACTTGTAAAGTGCTTTTTAATTAGAGCATGATTATATCCAAACTTATGATCATGCACACAAAGAAACAACTTAAGGAATAGAAATATAATGGTGTTTTCCAATTACTATCATAATTTTTAAGAAGCTTCATTTTAATAAAATTAGACTTTTATCTTTGTGTTTCGTTTTGAACTTTGACAACATAATGTTGTTAATGAATTCCATTAGTTCGGATCCTAACATTTTAAAGATAATTTAATGTCCTTGAATTTCATTTAAAAGTTTCAATTTGCAGTCTATGATAACGAAATCCAAGTACCACTTAACGACGTCATGAATCCTTGTCTTTTTAAACTTTTTGAAACTATTACTCCTGAATTTCTGAATACTCTGAAGACTTCATGAATTCCTAATCACCACATTAAGTTGAAAGTAGGAACTCCTATCATGCTTATTAGAAATTTAGACCAATACGAGGGACTATGCAATGGCACAAGACTTATTGTCACTAGGCTTGCTACCCACACTATAGAGGGTAAGATCATTTCAGGAAAAAATATTAGTAGCATAACTTACATTTGTAGGATGTCAATGTCCCTTTCTTAATCTCTTTGGCCATTTAAGCTTATTCACAAATAATTCCCAATTATTGTCTCATTTGCCCTGACAATTAACAAATCACAAGCTCAATCTCTAGCATATGTGGGATTTAAAGCCTATGTTTAGTCATGGACAACTATACGTAGCACTTTCATGAGTACAAAATAAAGAAGGACTACATATCCTTATCCATGACAAGGATGACAAACCATGTAATACTACAACTAATGTAGTATACAAAGAAGTCTTTCAGAATTTATAGTTACCAACAATTTCTCAAATTATGTTTCTACATATGAATTCTACTTATGCGAGAGTGTTTTGGTTTATTATTCTAACCAAAATTTTTTCTTTGTTACCAGATTCTGGACTGGAATCGTTGTGTAGTTTTTAACATATATGCCAGTTATTTTTTGGACTCCTTCTTGAATGTAGGTATATAACAATGAACGAGCATGTTTGTATATTTCTATTAGATTATAACTATCAAAAAATGTAAATTATTAATTTATTACATTTCTATTTATGCAGGTATGTTTCTGTTAGAACATATCATCTATGTTTATGTCATTACAAGATGATGAATTACCATATCTATTTGGCGGTAAACATTACTTAGTAACTCCAACCATTTGGTCTTTCTTTTTTATGTCCTTTTGTCCAGACCTAGCCTTTTTTAGGACTTATTCTCAAGAACAATATTATGTAAACACAATGATTTTTTGGATCACAGAATGTAATGATATCGAACAACTATCACCTGTGCGAACGCATGGGTATGTAACTAGTTTTAAGTAACCTAAGAGGACCATTGAATGGTTCCATCTCAAAGAGAACCACCCTATAATGCACCTAGTTTGCAAGCATTAATGCTTTGTCTCGTTTTACACATCCAAAAAAACAATGATTTCTTGAAGCAAGGCCGCATTATTATAACTCTTAAATAAAGACCTCATGATTCATGTTGAACATGTGTACATGGTTTGATTCTAAACGAAGGGAAAAACCAAATTGAGGAAAAGAGAGAAACATTCAACTAGTGAGATTATAATATGAGAGTTTTCCCTTAGTTGACACCAACTAGTTATTCTTATTATTTTGTAGTCATGAATGTAAAGAATAGATCCAAAGTTTGTTAAACAAACAACTTAAGCTAAGTCACATATAATTTATTCAGAGCTTGTTTCTAAGATAAGTCTGATTTAGTTTGTTAAGAGTCTGTTATTATTTAGTTATCTTATCATATCTTATATTACTATATATTCCGACTTGTACTCTTACTCTGATGATTAGATAATAACACAATACAATTCTATTTCTCTTAATTCTGTTTTACTCCTCAAACCCTAAATCTCTCACAATGAAATGAAATTATATGGTGCTTTTACTTGAGTTGATAGATTTTGATCTTTAATATGACGTCCCTCTTTCTTTTTGCTTTATGTGTGTTGTGGATGATTAACAATATATGTATAGTTGAGTGATCTCTAAGCATCCATGTTGCCACATGTTGATACATGTCTATTCCATAATGATCTGGGGTTTCGCCCAAAATTTTAAAGTGTATTATACTTGTTGTGTTATACCTATTGTGTTACATCTGCCGGATAAAAGATTGTTTTAGAACCAGACATTATTGATTTACTTTCCCATTATTATTATTTTTTATTTTATAGTATGTACACTATATTTGATGACAATTTGAAATTTAAATCTTAAAAAATAAATTTTAAATACATAATTTTTAAAATATACACTATCTCCATTAAACTTTTGCTCTCTCTCCTCAATTCCCTCACCGTCTCTTCCCTTCTTTACTCCCCTTCATTTTTTCCCTTTTCTTTTTCTTTCACCTTCTTCTTCTTTTTGAGTGCATGCAATTCACCTGCAAGTTGGAGGTCACTACTGACAAAGGTGAGCATGCTGGCGTTGATGTCGGTGAACTGTCAATCGACGACGGTGGTGGTGGTGTTGAGTGTTGACACCTTCTTCTTCCTTTTGTGACTTTTAAAAATGAGTATAGAGCCTTCTTATTCAGATTCACAAGCTCCTGTTTGTTTCCGTTGAACTTGTCATTCTTCGAAGATGCCATTGACATTGAGGACAATGACAATTGCGATGGCATCAGTTCAAACTATGATATTGACTCTCCACTCTTTCTCTCTATCCAACTCTTATGTTTTCTTCTATTGATGCTCCCTTGCTAGGAACGCTAGGGTTTCGACTACATTTAGTTGTTTGCTTCTAAATTCTCTATGAGTTTGGATGGTGTTTTGGATTTTGGTACTGGGTAATTTCTCTTTCGTATGCTCAACATTATGATATTATGGGAGATCTTTGCAATCTTTTGTACGCCATCTGGACGAGGCGCAATCAATGGACTTTCTTAGCGAGACTCATGTCAATTGAAGAAATGTTGGCTAAGGCAAATTCCTATAGTGTTGTCGCAATTTGAGAGGCTCCTTATGTTAATTTGCTTCTGCCGCACCTGTTACTATGGGTGAAAGACATATATTTTTTTTATTTTCATTGATGTTTCCCTTCGATTAAGCACTGATACATGTATTGGAATAGTTGTTAGTGATGCTTTTGGCAAGTTTATTTTGACACAAGCACTACTGCTACAAGCCGTGGCTGAACCTTGAATGGGGTGGCTTTTGAACTATTTCTGCAATGCAAGTTTAAGCTACTGCCCACTTTAATAAAATTCTGATTCTTTCTGACTGTATTGAAGTGGTTCAAACTTGGAATAAACAGCGTTAAGGCTTTGCATTCTTTGAGGAGATCATAAGGGATGCTTCTGATGTTGCTAAACATATGGATGTTCAAGTTGCTCATGTACTTAGAAAGCATACTCATGTGGCTGATATATCTACAAAATTAGCTTTTGATTTGGATAATTTTGTATGGGATCTTAATGTGCCACAATATCTTTATGCTTGGTTTAATGTAATCTTTAGCCTCATTGAATTGGACTCTTTAACATGTTTCTGCTGAAAAGGGTGTGTGAACCCTGAGATGAAACGTTGAAGATGGAGCAGAGAAGGAGAAGAACAGAACAAACAGAAACTGTGAAATCTCAATAAAAAATGAATGAAGAAGATACAAGGTGTTTTATATACAACCCTCAAGGGTAGGAAAGCAAAAACGAAAAAAGACTAAGAGGTAAAAATAAAGAGATGCAAAGAATAAAAGAATTGCAAAGAAGGACAAGGTTGGGAAGGAATAAAACAGAAATAACGGTAAGAGGGATAAAAACATATTAAAGGAATTAATCTGGTATTACCCCCCTCAAGCTGAGCCATGGATATTATTCATGCCCAGCTTGGAGATGATGTCGTGAAACGCTACTGCTGGTAAGGGCTTCGTCAAAATATCTGCTATCTGGTTTTTCACATAGATAGGTAGCAACTTGATGAGACCAGAAATAATCTTTGTTCGAGTGATATGACAATCCAATTCTATGTGTTTACTTTGCTCATGAAACGAGTCGTTGTGAGCAATGTGAATAGCTGAATCGTTGTCGCAGAAAAGATTGTATAGGGAGGATGCGATATTGAAAGCTGCCAGCATGTTATGCAGCCATTGTATTTCACATGTTGTGGATGCGAGTGCGCGATACTCAGCCTCTGTTGATGAACGAGAAGGAGTTTGTTGTTTTTTGGCACGCTAGGAAACTAAGGAGTTTCCTAGGAAGATGCAGTAACCTGTTACGGATCTCCTTGAATTAGGGCATCCTGCCCAATCACTATCACTATAGGCATGAAGGGTGAGATTTGATGAACAAGGAAAGAAGAGACCTCTCCCAGGGGAAGTCTTAATGTAGCGAAGAACCCTGTTGGCAGCTTGCATGTGAGTGTTAGTGGGGCAATCAAGATACTGACTTAATTGTTGAACGCAGTAAGAGATGTCAGGACGAGTGGAAGTTAGGTAAAAGAGACGACCAATTAACCTTCTATAAGATTTGTTGTCAGGAAAGGGATTGCCAGATTTCTTCGAGAGCCTTGTGGATGGGTCCATGGGAATGGTAGCAGGCTTCGAAGCCAGCATACCTGTGTCACTGAGCAGTTCCAGAGCATATTTTCGTTGGTTCAAGGAAATGCCCCTTGAGTTGCGAGCAATTTCCAATCCCAAGAAGTACTTGAGTTCCCCGAGATCCTTTATTTTGAATTTGCTGTGTAAGAATTCCTTGATGGCAGTGATTTCCATGAGGCAGTTGCTAGCAACAACTACATCATCTACGTATAGGAGAAGAGTTGTGAAGGAGGATGGTGTCTTCTTGAAAAACAAGGTGTTGCACACTTGTAGAAGGATTGAGACTCAAGAGCTATTGTGTAGTGGAGAACCAAGTCTTACTTGCCTATTTTAATCCGTAGATGGATCTACGTAGGTGACAAACCTGGTTAGGCTTAGGAGAATTGAATCCTTGTGGAATCTTCATGTACACCTCCTCTGATAGACGACCATGTAGGAACGCGTTATCTACATCTAATTGATGTAAATACCAGTTCTTCGCAGCTGCGATGGAGAGAAGGAGGCCTAAAGTGCTCATCCGTGCTACTGGAGAATAAGTCTGTTGATAATCCAATCCTTGAACTTGAGAGAATCCCTTAGCCACGAGCCTAGCCTTGAATCTGTCAATTGACCCATCTAATTTATATTTTATTCGATACACCCACTTGCACCCTATGGGTTTCTTGCCATTTGGTAAGTCAACGATGTCCCAAGTGTTGCTACGTTGGAGAGCTTCAGTACAGAAGATAGAGGATATTTAACATTGCAAGAATCAGTTAAGGATGAGGGGTTTGTCCCTATTTGATTGGCATAATGCCAATGGTAGTCTGAGAGGTAACTTGGAGGTCGTGTAACACGAGATGAATGTATGGTAGCTCTAGGAGAGGATTGTTGGATCTCAGATGTGCGGTTGTTTGCAGAGTCCTGATGTGAGGAGTTGGAAGCAGGAAGACTTGTAGTATTTGGTGACATGCCATCAAACTCCCAAGGATCAGTGTAAACCGGTTGAAAATCTGTGTGAGGTTCAGCAGTTGATGGATGCTCAATTTGATAAGGGAAGAAATGCTCATAGAACTGGACATCCCTTGATAAGAAGGTTTCCCTGCAAGAAAGATCATAAAGCACAAAAACCTTTGTCCCAGCTTGGTAGCCAAGAAAAATGCATTTTCTAGCTCTAGGATCAAGTTTAGTACGATTCCTTAAAAGAGAAGACGCAAAACACAAACAGCCAAAGGTTTTGAGATCATTCAAATCAGGTAAGCAGTTGTATAGCATCTAATAGGGGCTGCATTCATTTAAGATAGGTGAAGGAATGCGATTGATAAGAAACTCAACGTGTTTGATAGCATAACACCAAAAGCATCTTGGAAGGTTAGATTGGAACAAGAGGTAGCGAGCAACATTTAAGATATGTTGGTGTTTCCTCTCAATAATGGCATTTTGTTGAGGGGTTTCTACATAGCTAGTTTGATGTTCAATACCTTTTGCACTATAGAAAGTAGGCATGTTGAATTCTAAACCGTTATCAGATCTTAAGCATTTCAATTTATGTTGAATTGAGTTTCAATCATGGTTATGAAAGAAATTAGCAGATTTCTGGTTTCAAATTTCTGTTTCAGCATGTAAACATAAGTGAATCTACTATAATCATTAACTATGGTGAGAAAATAACGAAAACCATTGATGGAAATGAGACATAGGTCCCCAAATATCACAGTGAATCATGTGGAAAATAGCAGCAGAGCGAGAAGAACTAAGAGGAAAATGCAAGCGCTTTTGCTTAGCAATATGGCAAGTATCACAAATGTCATGTTTTGCACAAACAATATCAGGAAAAGATTTTTGCATAACAACCATTATGTCATGAGGAATGTGACCCAGACATAGGTGCCATAAATTGTCAATATGAGAAGTGACATTACAACATTTATTGGAAAAATTAGAAACTGAATCAAAGGAAGAGTCACAAGATAAATCTTTCAGCATATAAAGGCCATCATCTATGTCAGCTACTCCAATCCTCTTGGAGGTAACATGGTTCTGAATGAAACAATCAAAAGGAGATATAATTAGATCACAAAACAAGTTGGTGGTTAGTTTTCTGATAGAGATGAGATTGAACTTGACATTCTCAATGAACAAAACATCAGTAAGATAGAAATCATCAGTGAAATGAATGGTTCCAGAATAAAAAGAATGCAGTTTATCATCATTAGGTAGATGAACAATGATAGGTTTAATAAGCTTAAAGGTTGTGAAATTGGACATGGAGCAAGTGATATGGTCAGTTGCCCCAGTATCCAAGACCCATTTGTGTGAAAAAAAGTTACCAGATTTAGATGAACCAACCTGCAGTTGATGGACAGAAGTGAGATTCACGTGTGCATCCTTGCTGTCTGATTGAGGTAAGAGAGCAAGGAGTTTCTGATATTGTTCTGCAGTGAAACCAAATCTGCAATCAGTGTCGTCTTTTTCAACACAGGAGCTGCTATCAGAATGATCCATAGAGATCATGTTGGTAGATTTGCCATTGGATTTCTTAGTGAACTTGAAACCCTGTGGAAAACCATTGAGTCTATAGCAAATGTCGCGAGTATGGCCCTTTTTGTGGCAATAGGTGCAAGTTTTTGTCAGCATTTGGGTTGAATTTAGATTGAGTAGGTTTTTGATGTTGTTGGTTATCAGGAGTGGTGGAGGGTCCAACATTGAGGATCACAGTGGGTTGGGCGAGGGAATCACCAAAAAGTTGGCGTTCTTGTTGAGTGATGATGGAATAGACACGATTAACAGTGGGTAAGGGATGTATGATCATGATTTGGGATCTAACAGTGGAATAATGATCATTGAGGCCACGAACGAAATGAACGACGATTTGAGCATTGCGATGGGCTTTGAGATTGAGGAGGGCACTACAAGTGCACGCAGCGCCGCAAGTGCAAACATGGATAGGATCAAGGAACTGAAGCTCATCCCATAGAGCTTTCATAGTGGTGTAATACTTGGTGACAGAAAGATCACCTTGGCGCAGAGAAAAGAACTGTTCTGGGAGCTCAGAAACGCGAAATAGATCAGTTCTTGAGAATCTTTCTCGCAGTTCTGTCCAAATGTCAGAAGCGCGTTCGACCTTGATTAGCGATTGAGCAATGTCAGGTGTCATGGAGCGATATAACCAACCTCGAACAAGATTATTACATCGTTTCCAGAAAGGGTAAAGAGGGTTATCTGGTGCAGGTGGAGGTATAGTCCCTTCAATGAAATTGTCCTTGTTCTTGGTTAGCAGCGACATTTGCATGTTATCGGACCAATTGTAGTAATTTGTCTCATTCAAGAGAGGAGTGACTAGAACCATCGATGAATTTTCATTGGGATGAATGTAGTAAGGATTGGTGGGATCTTGCATATCCTTGGCATCGAAGGAATCAGTAGGAACAGCAGCAGCCATGTTGGAAGAAGGATCAGCGGAAGTGTCCCTTACGAGCTCTTGATACCATAACACGTTTCTGCTGAAAAGGGTGTGTGAACCCTGAGATGAAACGTTGAAGATGGAGCATAGAAGGAGAAGAACAGAATAAACAGAAACTGTGAAATCTCAACTCAAAACTGAATGAAGAAGATACAAGGTGTTTTATATACAACCCTCAAGGGCAGGAAAGCAAAAACGAAAAAAGACTAAGAGGTAAAAATAAAGAGATGCAAAGAATAAAAGAATTGCAAAGAAGGACAAGGTTGGGAAAGAAATAAAACAGAAATAACAATAAGAGGGATAAAAAGAGATTAAAGGAATTAATCTGGAATTACTCATTGCCATTTTATGGCCGTTAATAATACCTAACCAAGCTTTCAAAAAAAAAAATTACTAATTATAAAAAAAACTATTTTTTTTTTAAAAAAACTATATTTTAAAGTTTTTTTTGTCAAGTAAAATTTCACCTAATAAATCCAAAAATATCATGTCCAAAAAAGAATTGATTAATATGGCTTTGCAAGGCTTGCTGGACGTGCCAGTTTGTACAGCCAACTCTAAGGGAAGAAGTAAGACATGAACCAATACTTACAAATTGAGAATTAAATTGAATAAAAAAAATAAAGAATTGAATTAAATCAACTTTTGAAAATAGTAGAAAAAAAATATAATTTTATGTAAAGAAAAGAAAAAAAAAGAAGAAGAGAAGATTATGGACTATTCGGTCCAACAGAGTAGTCAAATGGACTTCTTGGACCAAAATTAGAATGGTGGTTTGCGCGGGAAAAGAAGCAATGAATCGTACAAATATGATACTGATGTGACTTGAATAAGAAGAACGTTCCCTATTTTCTCACATTTCCCCTTCTCAGCACCAATTCACTCCTCCGCCGAAATCACCATGGCTTCACCACCAGTCACCCATGATGACGGAAAAAACCACAATGCCACTCCTTCTGTCGAGCAACGTAAAACCCTCAACTTTGACGTCGATGCTGGCAACCAGTTAGGGTTTCCTGATCTCTCCGACACCGTCAATTTGGGAGTCGATTACCAGTTAGGGTTTTCGCAGGTTCAACCTACGAAGAAGGCTGATGTTACTGATGGTGCTCAAGGACCTGAAACTGGTGTTCCGGAAAAGGAAACGTCTGATTCATGTGAGTCCTCTCGTAAAAAGTTGAAACTTTCTGAGAACGCTTTAGGGTTTGGTTCTGTAGGTGTCTTTTCTGGAGATCAGCTGAACAATGTCGAAGAGATTACGGGGAAATGCAACGGTAATCTTGTTTCTGGTGGTGAACAAATTCCTGAGGATTGTTGCAAGGATATTCCGATTGACAAAATCTTTGGCTCTGGGGAAGATGCTGAAAACCATGTTGTTCAAATCGAGAATGGGGCGATGAGGTCGAGCGATGAGGTCCCTGAAGCTTCTGGAGTGACGAATGAGAAACTAGGACTGCGTGTGCTGCCACCTTTAATCCTTGGTACTCTGCAGAATGGAGCGGTTGAGTTGGGATCTGCAGGGGAAGGTCAAGAAAATAAGAAATTCTGTGTTTTTGATGTGCTGAGAGTTCTTTCAGAGAACGATGGTGATTGTGACTATGATGGTGAAGGGTTTAGTTTGTTGCATGCTGCGAAGAGTCTTGGAGTGACTTTCCCTCGTCCAAGGTGGTGGCCAGAAGGCATGGATGCTGAATTAGACATACTGAAATTGTTTAAGAAACTCTCATGAGTTCCTTTTGTTTTGCCAATCCGAGAGTGGAGGATTGGAAGTTCATCATTGAATGGAATTTCTGCTTTTTGGGAAGACCAGGTGGTTCTTTCTATATGAATCCAGAATCCTATCTTTTGCGCTTTGATTTCAAATTGTCATCCATGTTTATTTTGTTTAATGGATGATAGCGTCATAGGATTTAAATTGTAGCTTCAATCTGCCTTGGGATTTTAATTTATAATATGTATGTCTGTTTATTATACTCTACTTTATGATGATTACTAATAATTAATTTGATGTGAAGTTCTAATGTGCTTATCTCTGAAACTGGATAAGCATTTCTGCATCATTACAATTGCTGTCTCATTTAAAATCATGTTTCTCTTTTCTTCGTAACAAATTCACGATAGTATGTTAATTCTGAGGCATTCAATGTTAAGGACTGTTTGAAGTGTGATATCTGCCATATGCGGAAATATCAAATTAATTTTAGCACCATCAAGGTTATTGTTATAGCATTTGCATGTGCCAATATTAGAGAATCCCATGTGGTTTATAGAGTACATGAATCACACCATTATTTAGTCCCCAAGCAGACACTAATACATTCTTATGAATGACACTACTGCGGAACTAATCGCATACTAGAGCCTATCCGTTTCTAATCTGTTCCTGGTATGATGACGAGCATGTTTGGAAACGCTTTCCTTAGTGAAATAATTGCTTATTTTTCAAAAGCTCTCTCATTAAGCTTATGAAAATAAGTGGTTATTTCTTCAAAATAAGCTAATTCAAACACACACAAAGTGTTTTCTTCTTGTTCCTAATTAAGATGAACCATGGTGTCATTGTCATATGCCTGCTCCAGCCTTCTAATCACTAGGGGTAGCATTCTTGGACTGCACCTAGTAAACCCTGCACTTCCACTCACTTGGAATCTCAAGTAGATTTCACCACTTAGTGGATTCTCACAGTCAAGTCATACACTGCCCCAAATGCCCTCTGCAGAGGCTTCCATTGTTGGCAATCTTCCTGCACCATTCACAACATCTTCAACCATCAAACTTTTTAATAGTACATGACAAACTTTATATCTCAATCTAATAGTTTATAGCTATTTATACTGAGAATTTTGTGTGCATGCAACCAAACATGTGTACATACATACCTGCCACAACTCAACAAAATTTACACCATATGTTTCATCTACATTGAGAATGACCACACCAAAGTATTCAGGGTTTTGTGCTGTGTTCATGGACTTTATAGACAATGTTATAGCCAGAGTTCTGTATTCAATATCAACTACACCGTATTGGAAAAGCTCTGCGGATGCATCTGGGTTGCGTCCTAATCTTTAGTAAGCACGTGGGCTCATAACGTAGTCTGTTCTGTCTCCTCTCCTTGTCTGTTACCACCACTTATGCTCTATTCTTATCACAGTATTGTGGTATTTTGCACCTTACCGGATTCATCATCATTCATATTCATTAAACAGTCAGTTATAAGTGGAAATAAGTACTTGGCAAAGTGTTTTCTTTCTGTATGTAACTGTTTTGTTTCAATGATTATGTACTTACTTTTACTTTGTAGTGTTATTAGAAACACTAATTATAGAAAACGAAGGGTAAGAACACTAGCTACCTGATAACATGCACCACAACCCCTTCTATTCCTTCACAGCCTAAAATATACATCAATTGATCAAATCATGTTATATCTGTTATGTGATGCTTTGAAAGTAGTATAATGTCACTGTCACAGTGCCCATTTCATTTCTAACAGAGCATCTTGTAGGAGAGGCATGCATGAACAAAATAAATTCTTTAAATTTAGTTCAGTTTGTTTTTTCGTTACAATATTTGGTTCAGTTTACAAGAAAAAACAGTATAATTTTAAAGTATCAGGATCATCAAAGAAGCATACAGATGTTCTGTGAGTTAATGTGCTAGGTTCAAACATTTTTCTTTTGTTCTATAACTTGGCTTGGTATGTTGCTAGGAAGCTAGAAGAGATGAGGCTCATAGTTGGGTTCCCATAGCAATCAGGGCTACCATAATATGTTGCTCTTGAAACTTTTATAGAGTCTTGTGAGTTTCGAAGTGTTGCTAAAAGTAGAAAGACATAAACAAAGCCAAGTTTGTGGTTAAAACTATGTTCCATGTCTAAATCACAACTTTTCAGTTGTAAAGAGTAGCAAAGAAACCCAGCAAAATAATTAAAAAGTATGTGATGCAAAAGAGACTATTAAGTGATAGAAGGCTTTATTATGAGATAGCAAGCAAAGAAATGGAGTCATATATTTATTGTAAAGGGCTAAAGGCCTTAGGTATAGATAGTACAGGTGGTAGTCCACTTGGGGTCTGGAATTCTGAAGGACTAGAATAATGGTAATGATAGGTGTATATCTACTGTTCATCATATTACCATACATCTAGTTCAATAAAAAAGATTATTATTGTTTATACAAGTAATGATAGGTGCCAGGTGGTACTATATGAATGGTAGTAGCACCCTAACCATTTTTGTTAGAATAGTGAATAAATGATCGAAACATCTTTGACTGATACTATCGTTTAAAATGGTTTCTGACTTAAAAGATTAAGCAAAATGGTTCATGACTTTGTCTTTTGTCATTCAAAATGGTTTCTACCATTAATACACATTAACAAAGTCATGATATGACATGTTAAGTGTCACGTTAGAAGCTCAAAACAATGTTATATCAGTACGTGAACGAAATGATTAAATGAAAATCAAGCGTTTTGATATCTGTATCTAAGAAGTCCAAAAAAGGGTTATTTTCGTCTCCTCACTCCTTTTCCTCTATTCTTTCTTAATGAAAATGAAGGAAAATGATCATTTTTTGAACTTCTTAGGGACTAAAACGCTTAGTTTTAGTTCATTTAATTATATGATACCGTATTTAATATGTCACATCATGACTTTGTTAGTGTGTCATTTTAAATGCTAGAGGAAAGTCAGACCATTTTGCTTATTCTTATAAATTATGACCATTTTAAATGATAATGATAAAGTTACGCACTATTTTAGTAATTATTTCGAGAATAAATAATGTGTAAATGTAGATCAAGGAATATTGAACCATTAAGGTTTACCAACTTCCTTGTATATCTCTGTTCTAATGGTGTGGCAAAATGCTTAACTTTGTTCTATTATTATAACCAGTGTTATTAAATCGGGTCAACCTAGCTGGTTCGACCGGTTATAGGACCGATCCGGTTCATCAATCAGACTGGATCTGCAATCGACCCGGTAAAGAACTAGTTAACCCGGGCGGGTTTAGAAGGTTTTGGGCGAGTCAACGGGTCGGTTGACTATTGTCATGTTTAATTAGAAAAAATTTGAGAAAATGAAGAAGTGGGATTTGAACCCAACTCCCAATGTTTTATAAAGATACAACATACCACTAACAAACCACGTACTGACATAAGTTCAATAATCAATAATTATATTAGGTGATTTCTCCGATGTTGCTTTGTGAGAAGGAACAAATTTTTCCTCCACGTGGCTCCATTTAAATAGCGACACTTGTAATAATTTATCCACGTCATCTAATTTAATATAACTTTATAATATTGCAAACACATCCTCTCTTTTAATAATATTTTCCCTCGGTTTAAGCAAAATATTTCTTAAAATCCTTTTATCTTTTATCTTTTAACAAATTAAAATGTAACATTTACTACTAAAATTGAAATTAAACGCAAGTGATTATGAAAAAATAATTGAAGAAGTGTGAAGAATAAGTATTAAAACATAACAGTCTATTACTACCTTTGATGTATTTAGCACAATAATATTATCCATAATAAAAGACAAGTATTCATTAGGAATATATTATACACAATTTTAGCACAAACTTTGATCTTTTTTGTGTTTAATATGTGATTTGTGATTTTTATTTTATGTTGTTTCGATGTTATATTTAAATTCTTCATGTCAAATTGATGTAAAATATGTGTTAGTTGTCCAAGTTATGCTATAAGGTTAATAGTTATTCTTAATTGTTCTTGCTATTTCTTGATAGGTATTTCTATGGTGTCTATGGTGTCATCTCTATGAAGATGATATCATGCTCTCTTATCCAATCAAATAAAAAATTTGATGAGATAATAAAAAAATCAATAAGGTTATATTCTCTATTAAAATATTTAGATTTGATAGATATTAACTTGATTTTGTTTTTAATATAATATTTAGTTTTTATTTAAGTCTCCATTTTTTAATCAAAATATCAAATACTTAGATTTTGGTTACGTTATTAAAAGTGTATTTGAGCTATAATTAATTAAGAAATGAGTTTTTATTATTTGAATGATAAATAAATTAATGGTGATTATTATAATAAACAAAAATAAGGCAAAATTAAAGTAATATTTTGGTGCCTAAACTTTACACTAAATTTCAGTTTTGATCTCTTGTTTTTCCTAATATATTAACTCCTTTACTTATTTTTGTTTCATTTTATTTCATTAAATAATTAATAAAAATGTCTAAAATAGTTGTTGGATAGGAGAAAGAAGAAGACAATGATTAAAAGTATTATTATGGTCATTCTTGTTAATTATTACTCCTTCCGTTATCGAATATAAACAATTATTTGGAACTTTCTATGTCATTTTTTTAAGCAAATTTAACTACTTTCACTTGCATTTAATGAAAGTTTATCTAAATTACTCTCCACTCAATTCACTCACTCATTTAGTGGTTGTAAAGTGGAGAGAGTATAATATGACAAAGGGCATTGTAGGAAAATCCATTGCTTTTTAGATAGTTCCAAGGAAATTAAATTGGATTAACTAACTTTCTTAAAGGATGTGAAGTAGGTATTTTTTTTTTTTTTTGCTTATAATTGAAAACGGAGAGTATTTATTAACAAAAATTAATAGAAAATGATTATATTATATATTGAAAATATAAATTAAGATCATGAAGAAGAAAAATAAAAGGACCAAATTAAAATTTGAAATAAAGTTATGAGACTAAAATATAAATTTAGCCATAAAAAATATGATAATATTATTCTATAAATATTCTCTAGTGAAAATTCATAAAACAACACAAAAAAAAAATTATTCCCATAAAAATTTTAATTTATAAATATGACACAGATAAAGTATACTTAAATAATATAATGTATTTAAATAATAGTATTTTCATATAAATGACTAATACACGCCTCATTACGTTGTCATCCCTATGCTAAAGTATCATTTACTTGTATAAGGTTCTTCTGAGTCTTATCATTTGTTTCAAGCCCAATTATGAATTATTAACGTTATATTATTTTTGAAATATAATTTGCTTCGGTGTTCATTATTTATGTATTTTTCTTCTACGTCGCTTCAGACTGGAATATAAGTTACCTATGTCATGTTGTTTTCGGCCTAATATTTGCTTAACACTCAATTATTAGTTACGTATATCTATAGTTATAAAAATCATACCGGTCATGAACTCGATCAAGGTCCTAGGTCACTAGTCGAACAAGTAAGTCACTGGTTGAACTGATGTATATCATAATATTTTATAGTTTATACTAATATTTACAAATGTAATACATATTTTACCATAAAATTTAATATACTAAAGAATTTTTGTGTACTAATTATGTATTAGTACTAATGTTAAATAATGTTTATACAAAATTAAAATATATAAATATTGATAAATTTAGATTGATATATAAAATTATAAGTTAAATAACATTTGTTTTAAAAAAATAAATGTGAATACTTTAAAAAACTAAACTCATAAATATATTGTAATAAAAAATTAATAAATACATTTATATTATTATATTAAAAGGTTTTAAAATATAAATATATTTAGTATATTGTAAAATATGTGTTAGTTATCCAATATAAAAAATTTCATAAATATATTTTATTATTTTTGTAGAAATTTTTATTACAATATATTTATGAATTTAGGTTTTTAATGTATTTACATTTATTTTTTTTAAAAAAATAATATTATCTAACTTATAATTTTATATATCAATATAAATTTATCAATATTTATATATTTCAATTTTGCATAAACATTAATTAACATTAGTACTAATATGTGATTAGTACATAAAAATTATTTAATATATTAAATTTTACGGTAAAATATATATTACATTGTAAATATTAGTATAAATTATAAAATAGTATCCTGTATTGTGTTAAATCGGTTCAACCAATTGGTCTTTTTATTTTTATTCATAATCTTAATTTATAGTTTCAATATAATATAATCATTTTCTATTAATTTTTGTTGATAAATAATTAACAAGAATACCCATAATAATATCTTTTTATCATTGTCTTCTTCTTTCTCACATCTAGCGACTATTTTAGACATTTTTTTATTAATTATTTAATGAAATAACATGAAAAAAAAGTAAGTAAAGAAGCCAATATGAAAAAAAAAACAGAGATCCAAGCTAAAATTTAATATAATGTTTAGGGACCAAAATACTATTTTTACCTTATTTTATTTATTATAATATTCCTCATTAATTTATTTATCCTTCAACTAATAAAAACTCATTTTTTTAATTAACTAAAGCTTAAATACATTTTAATAATGTAACCAAAATCTAAATATTTGATATTTTGATTAAAAAAATGGAGACATAAATAAAAACTAAATATTAGATTAAAAAACAAAATCAAGTTAATATCTACCAAATCTAAATGATTTAATAGAGAATATAACTTTATTGAGTTTCTGATTGTCTCATATCAAATTTTTTATTTGATTGGATAAGAGAGCATGTTGTCATCTTCAGAGATGACACCATAGAAAATATCTATAAAAAAATAGCAAGAACAATTAAAAACAACGATGAACATTATAGCAAAACTTGGACAGCTAACATATATTTTTCATCAATTTGACATGAAGAATTTAAATATAATAACATCGAAACATAATAAAAAATCACAAATCACGTACTAAACCCAAAAACATATCAAAACTTGCGCTACAATTGTGTATAATGTATTCTTAATGAATTTTTTTTTTTATGATGGATAGTATAAATTATTGTGCTGTAGATGAATACATTAAAAGTAGTCGTACACTATTATGTTTTAATATTTGTTCTTCACCATTCTTCAATTATTTTTTCATGATCATTTGCGTTTAATTTTAATTTAGTCGTGAACGTTGCATTTCAATTTGCTAAAAGAAAAAAGATAAAAAAATTTTAAGAAATATTGTGTTTGAATTATGGGTAAATTTTATTAAAAGAGAGGATGGACTTGCAATATTATAAAGTTATATTAAATTAGATGACATGGATAAATTATAGTAAGTGTTGCTACTTAAGTGGAGCCACGTGGTGGGACGAATTTGTTCCTTCTCATAAAGGAACACCGAAGCAAAGACCATTATATTATAGGGTAAATTGCACTCACTACCCTTGAAGTTTGGCTAAATTGCACTCCATCTCATTTTTGAGGTAAAATTGCACTCCACCCCATTTTGTTAACTATGGTTTGTTTCATTTTTTTTACAATGGTTAATTGATTATTTTCTACATTAAAATGGTTAGTTTTTAGGTTTCAATAAGTTTTTAATCCCAACAATTTTTGTTTTTCATTTTAATTCAACTTAACTCAAAAAATTTATTTTTAGTTCTTATAATGTTAAAATTTTTCTAACATTTTTTATGGGATTAAAATAAAATTAAATAATACGATTAAATTTAAAAAATTTAAATTTTTATTGAAAACTAAAATTAAAAAATTCAAGGGACTAAAAATAAAATTTTTGAATTAATTTTGTCAAAAATTTAAAAAATAAAATTATAGGACGAACCACCCTTTGGTTAATTCTAAACATTTGTTTTAAATTCATATAAAATTTTGTTTCATGATAAATATATAAATTTTTAGTCCTTGTAATTACTAATTTTTATATTTAGCCCCCTTTTTTTTTACTTTAATCATGTTATTTGATTTATTTTTCTTTTGGTCCCAAAAAAACGTGATGCAAAAATTTAACATTATTAGAGATTAAAAATAAAATTTTTGAATCAAGTTGTATTAAAATTAAAAATAAAAATTGTTGGGACTAAAAGTTTATTTAAACTTAAAAACTAACAATTTTAATGTACCAAAAAATTCAATTAAGAACTAAATTAATTCAAAAAAATTTATTTAGTCCCTTGAATTTTTTAATTTTAATTTTCAATAAAAAATTAAAATTTTTAACTTTAATCATATTATTTAATTTTCTTTTAGTCCCCTAGAAAATGTCATAAGAAAACTTAAAATTATTAAGAATTAAAAATAAAATATTTAAGTTAAGTTGGATTAAAATAAAAAACAAAAATTGTTGAGACTAAAAACTTATTCAAACCTAAAAACTAACCATTTTAATGTAGAAAATAATAAATTAACCATTGTAAAAAAATAAAAAATAAAAAAGAAATGAAATTAACCATAGTTAATAAAATGAGGTAAAGTGCAATTTCACGTCAAGAATGAGGTGGAGTGCAATTTAGCCAAACCTCAAGGGTGGTGAGTGTAATTTACCCTATATTATATAATAACAAAACTTTTAAATTCTTCTATATTTATATCATAAATACTAATATTAATATTCATATATACTATTTAAAAATGTTTCATATATGTGATTTAATTTCAAAATATTGATATGCTTTAATCAATAATATGAAATTTGGTTTGTAAATTTTGTTTAAAGTTAAACAAAATTTAATATGATACTTTTTTATGCTCTCTAAATTCGACTTATTAAGTATAGACATAAATTAATTTGTTGGTTAATATATTTATTTTAAAAATTTTGTTTATGTTTGATTTAAACATGTAAAATTTAAAGTATAAACACGAGGTTCTTTATTTATGTATATATATATATATATATATATATATATATATATATATTAATTTATATAAATATCCGAATAAGCAGTAATCCCGTGTCAACCCGAGTCGACCCAATGACTCACTGGCCCAGTATTTCGATCGAGTTAATCAGTGACTCGAAACTAATAACACTGATTATAACAGTTTTGTTGGAAGATCCATGCACTTGCAGCGAAATTCAAGATTCACACGTGTCAACCCGAGTCGACCCAATGACTCACTGGCCCAGTATTTCGATCGAGTTAATCAGTGACTCGAATCTAATAACACTGATTATAACAATTTTGTTGAAAGATCCATGCACTCGCAGCGAAATTCAAGGTTCACAATCCTGATAGAAATTTTCATCACAGATCATATATTTAATAGATAATTGCTTCCCTTCCCTGTCCCCTCTTTCTTACACTAGACATTACTGTTAACTTATATATTTCCAGTTATTTGAAACTTTAAAAAAATTTGAATATTAAATTTTAATGCGGAAGACACTAGGCGTAATTTGTAGTATCAATTTGTTTATTGAAGTTAACATTGCCAGATAACTTTGTCTTAGAGCCTGTTTGTTTAAATTTTTTTATAAGTAAGTAATTGATTATTTTTTTAAGTGATTATCATAAGAATCATAAGTTAGTTATGTTTGGCTATAAAAAGAAGAATGAGAATTTCTACTTATTTTGAAAAGTAACTTGGTATCAGTCTCTCAAAATAAGCTGAAAATCTGATTATTTTCTGATTCTAATTATTTTGAGAAACACAAATAAAAAACTAAAAAGTTTTATAACTTTTTTTTATTAAAATAAATACTTATTTTAATAAATTAGTTGAAACAAATAGGCTCTTAACTTCGTACAAAATAAAACTTTATAAAATCCTAAATCAATTTAGTTCTTTAGGCATATTTATATTAGAATTAAATTGACTAATATGTGTTAGACATAAAAGTATTAATTACATGTCAAACTCTATCACTTTAAATTTTTGTTTTTTTCTACAATTTTTTTTTTTACTTTATCTTAACCTGTATAATATTGTAACCCTAATATTAATAGTTGATCAACGGACCGGTTGTTTAAATTAGAAATTAAATTTACTTATTTCATAATGTTATATCATGATCTTCCATTTCTCTACCATTTTGCGGTTAATGTACGTATAGTTTAAAGTTTCTAGAGTAATTTTGGCACAAGGAAACTAAGGATTTAGGATAGAGAATTCACTTGTAATTTTTTTAAGTGAGAAACTCAAAATGAACTAATTTATTATACAACAACTCTAAATATAAACTTATACGTGGGGGTATTTATAAAACTCAAATTACAATTTAAATGCTATTCATTGTAATCTTAACCGAAGTGAGGCTTAATTTAGTTAACACACCTCTTTACGTCAAATTCAAACTTAGAAAGTTAGTTTATAAGAAAATAATTGTCAATCACTTCATATACACTACCATATTTTTAGTTAATATGTGGCTTAACTTAAGGTGTTAACAAATATGGAGATATTGATAGTGTTTGGACTAAGTACACAAAAATGCATTATAACATAATTGATATTTAGTTAGATAATCTTTACACAAAATTTAGAAAAAATGTTATAAAAAAAATAAATTGGCAACATTTTTTTAAATGATCATAAAATTTAAGCTTTTCAAAATATGGATTTTATACAACATTTGTTAAAAACAAAGTCACAAATGCTCGAATACAATATATTTAACTATTTGATAATATTTTTTTTAATAATTTTTTAATATTTTTTTAAATATTACTAAAGCTCAATTCTGATGTAATGACTGTAGAAATTCCGTGTTTATAAATAAAGTCTAGGGAGATGAATATGGATTCAAATCATGTGTTCCCAAATCACGTCTCCAATCATGTCTCACCAATAGAATATCGTCACGTCATTAAAACATTCTATTAAGAAATTAAAGATTAAAATTAAAAGAAATATTTTTAATGACATATTATATTGGTGGGACATAATTGGGGACATGATTCGGGAACACGTGATTTGAATCCGGTGAGTATCTCCTCTTTTCTTTTGAGTGAATAACTTATTGCAAATTCAATTAGCATTTGCCCGTTTCTACTAAAAGAATAATGGAGTTATATCTTGTACCAATAATGAAAGTGATTTTGCTTTTATTTGCCATCGATATCAAAACAAGGAATCAATGTTTAGGAGTAATAATTAGAATGATACTTTAAATGAAAGTTGGATATTTTGAGGTTATCAATTAAAAATTTTGCATCGATGCCCTATAAAGACAAATTTTGCATAGCATAATTTATGTGTACACAATTTAATAGCTTTTAAATTTAAATTTAAATTTATTCTAATTTGAATTGTAACTTGCTTTCCTCAAAGTGTCTTCAAAATTGTTTTGACAATCTGGCATGAGTTTGTAATTTTATCAAATCACTAACTTATGTTAGGAACTTCCAAAATTCATGAATCATGAAAGCGTATAGGAAAGAGAAATCAATTCACACCTTAAAATTTAAAAACATTCTAAACGTTTACAAAAATGAATGAGAAAACCTACGAAAAGCCAATTGATACAAATTTAAGTTATTTTGAAGTTCTCGAATCGAAATCTTTGAATTTTGATTCGTAGGAAAAAGTAAAAAACGTGATATGAAAAACAAGTTAAAGATGAATCTATTTACTAATGTGCATTAGAAATGTGATTCGTTTGAGTATTGCCTAAGAGCTCTTAATAGTAGATCTTAATTCTAGACAGCGACTTTGAGAATTTTTGGTGAAAACCTATAAATGAGATTTAAGATTATTGATTTGCAAAGTCGTTATTCAAGAGATATTAGTTCTTCATACAGAATGAGAGAATAGAGTTTTATATTTTTGTTTAATTTTTAATTTAAGACTACAGATCAAATTTTATTTTTGGTGTTTATTAAAGGCCACATGTGTACCAGTAGGCCGCATATTTCTGAATCAAAGTTTTAGTGGCTAATACACAATAGTCACAAATAATCTAAGATAAAAAAAATTATTTATTAGCAATTATTCTATACATTAAAGGCTTGTTTGATTTCTCTTTTTGAAAACAGTTTTCTATTTTTAAAAATAGAAAACTAAAAAACCCGTTTGACAGTCGAGTTTTCAAAAACAGTTTTCGGGAACAGTTTTTGTTTTTCAGTATTTAAAAACCAAAATATGAAAACATCTAAAACATGTTTTGGTTTTCAGTTTTCAGAATTTACACACAAATTTGTATTGAAAACTCCTCTCACTTTTTTTAAAAGCTGTTTCTGAAAACTGTTTTATAATACACTTTTTAAAAATTAAAAACCAAAACTGTTCAAACAAGCTCTAAATAATTGTCACAACAGGTACATTAGTGTCTAACTAACTACCTCTACCATCAATGCAAATTGTATATGCATCTTGTATTTACAAGCAATATAATTTATATGTAATAACCACTCTCAGTTGTTGTATGATATATGAATGATGAAAATTTTTTCTCAACACAAAGTAGAACTCCAAAAAACATTCAAACTTGTTTTGACAGATTCTATCTATTTGAAGTTTGAGAGAGCTAAATCATGGTTAATATCTCCTCTTTTTCTTTTTAGTGAATAACTTGTTACTAATTCAATCTATTTGTACTAAAAGAAGGGAGAAAGATAAGCTTGAGTTTCTCAAGTTGATCCACAGTCCAATAATGGAGGAACTTTATTCCTAAAAACTTGTTTCAATACTATGTTAGTTTCATCAATTCATCTCTATAATTATCACTGATACTGTTTATCAATTCACCTATGGCACTATGACATATCCACTGCTTTTTATCTCTTTCACTATCAAGTATGATAAGATCAAAGAGATAATAACCATAAAAAAAAAAAGAGTAAGAAAGAAACCTAACATGGTATTCAAATTGTTGAAACAAGTTTTAGGAATGAAGTTCCTCCATTATTGGGCTGTGGATCAACTTGAAAATCTTTCTCCATTACTCTTTCATTAGAAGAAGAAAAATATAATGACAATTGAATTTGGGAAAAATTATTGACTTACAAGAAAAAGAGGAGATATTTAACTCCCTAGACATAGCTCTTTCACACCATGCAAGAAATAGAGAGAATCTTTCTATCATTCATTTATCAGTTACAACCTATAATTACATTAGTTGTAAACAATTTTCATTGCTAAAATACACCATGTACAATTTGCATTGATGGTAGATGGTAGTTGGTCAGACAGTATTACAGCATGTACCGCAATGATTTATTCGCTATAGATTAATTGCAAGTAAAAAGATGAAAAGAATAACAAGTCTCTCAAAGAGAGAATGTACAAGTTGAAGAACAATGGCTACAAGGACTTTACAATGAAAAGCTCAAAACATGATTTGTATGATTCAAGGATGTAACCAAGTATTGTTGCCTGAGTTCATGCTTCATTAAGCCTTGGAAAACCTCTATTTATAGAGAAGAAAGAAGATATATTGAAAACAGTGGACAAAGGCCAATTTGACAGTTCCACCCGCATAACTTTTTCAACACAAAATTAAAAAAATTCATAACATCTTCACTTATTAACCATTTTAGATCTGTGACTTAGAAAGCCCCTTGAATCTAGTTTCCAATGCCAAAAGTTTCATCTCTAACTTTAATGTACAACTTGGGATATGATGAAAATAGTGATAAGAGGTCAAGATTGTAGTTGCCAGACCCTCTTTTCTTGTCTGAATTCCAAAAATCATAACATCTATATTTCAAATCCAATTTTAAAAAATAACAATCCATTAGAACGAGCATTATGCCTAGATTCAAACACAATTAGTCTCAGATCCAAACACTAAGTCATTGTTGAGATATGTCAAAAGTTGCTGGCAAATGTCAGTTGTAGATTTAGTTTTTCTTGGCGCAATTCAAAAATTCATTGTAATTTCATTTGTTATCCAATTTAGACAAAAGACCATTTGTTAGAAAGTTATATATGTCTAGTTTCACACAAAAATTGTTTCATATCAAAACACAAAATATTTTGCAAATTATCAAATAAAGAGTGAATGATGGTTAGCCTCCAACAACACCGAAATGACTATTTTCATAGTTAATCCAAACTTCACATATTATATGTTTGATTTATAAATATATAACTCGATTTAGTCTAGCATTCATATAATCGCATAGAATGATTTCAAAATATAACTTTGGAATATGTAACATTATATTATATATAATATATGATGTTACACATAATTTATTGCATGATTGTCAACTTATATATCACATTATTAAAAACACACGATCAAGCATGGTATAATGCATTTCATTAAGCTCATATATGTAGCATGTTCATTTTTTATATAATTTTATATTGGTCATCATCAAAACATAATATATTAAATAATTTAATCACACATAATTCTACATTCTTCCCCCTTTTTGACTATGACAAATCACCAAATAAAAATATGTTAAAAATATAAATATGTATAATCATGTAAGTATATCAACCAATAGGTTGTACCAAAGAATAAGAACAAGAACATATTTTCCTTTTTCCTCTTTTTTTTGGAACATGTTTTTCTTTTCTTCTCCCCTTACTTGACATCAACAAAAAGACTCAAGGAAAAACTATCAAAACAAAGTAATGGCATCTCTACTATTCTCATTTCCCCATATTTGACATTACCAAGAAATTATCTCCCCTTTTAATTAGATATTCAATACTTACACCTTGAGTATATCAAGAATTCATCATTGAAAATGATATGAAAGTGAAGAATAGTTATTGTTGTGGACCGATATTTGCGGACATCCCGGCCTAGGGAGCATGTCAGACTCAGTGCCAAGGAACTATCCCGATAACATCTCAGACCAATACCGGGATGGCTCCTAACATATCCGAGATATCAAATAAGCGGGTTGGGCCCATGATACAAGCCCAAGAGGCCCAAAAGGCACCCTGACCAACCCTAGTAATTACCCTATAAATACAACATTTTATAATAAGAGAGGTACGCTATGCATCTTATATTATTACTCTACCCAAAATAGTCACTAACTTGGGCATCGGAGTCTTTGCAGGTCCCTCGTCACGGGAGCGCCGCCAAAGCACTCAGAGATTGAATTTCTTCCCGTGGATCCCGTCAATATCGCCTCCTAGCAAGGCATCCTTTATGTTGTTTCTATAATTTTAGAACTTAATAGTTATCTTATTTCTTCAATGGTAGAACATAAGAGACAAGAAATATCTTTATTGGCATATTAATGTCGTATCAAAAAATACTCCAAGTCAAAGAAGAAGAATCAGATAAGTGTATAAACAATTAAGATTTTGCCCCAATAAAACTATGCACATCATCAAAATATATAATGCATGTTTAATTATGTAGTTAAACGCACAAATAATTAAATGAATATTTAATCTCCCCCGTAATGCATTGAATCTTAACTCAAATGAAGAATGCACACTACTATCATATAAACATATTTCCAAAAAGTAAACCAAGACTAAATATGTTTTGAGTAAATCACTAAGTAAAAACCATTTAGAATTTTCAAAACACACACAAATTTTAAAACAAAAACATTAAGTAAATAACATCGATGAGAAGAATAAGGCAGTTTATGCCAGTAAACATCTATATAAAATATCCAAAGTCTTTCCCAATTTATGATGCAAACAAATGCAAGTGTCATACCAATTGCTTCAAAAGTACAACTATTAAGACCTAAAAAAGCACATACTTAAAATACATCATAATAAAATACGCTAGTTAGATTAAAGCAAACATATTCAATCAAGATTCACCATTCATATAAAGACAAAGTTATAGAGATGAAATTCAATTTGACACTTTGTCATGTTAAGCTCACTCTCAAATAAGTACTTTGAGGATTGCGGCCAAACTTGCTTTATCATAAAGTCGTCCCAGAGAGCTTTCTAATAGATTCAAGAAAATCATGCTACAATGCCATTCTTGGATACTTTATGTATGAATATAAATGCACACAAAACTTCTAAACAAAAAAAAAGGCTTGGTACATTATAATATATGAAATATCATGCCTTCTTCTCAATGATAGCAAATGACAACTTATAATACTTTTATATTATGGAAAATTGTAAGACTTCATATTTGCCCATGAGATGATATAGTCTTAGAGCTTTGGCCCCTTTAAGTTAAAGTCTAACAACTACCTGTTTTGAACAACGTGTAGAGGATGAAAACCCTTCTGGTTAAGGTATTTCTCAAAATTCAAAAACATGACTAAGTTGAGCTTAGTGGCATCATTTTCTAGCTTGAAAACCTGGGACTCTAAGTCCAGGATTATCTTCCTCTTTTCACAAAGCACTCAGTTTTAGCTTTGAGAAGGTCTTCTTTTATCTCAATAACCCTCTCTTTTAGTTAAACAGTGGTCTTCTTTGACGTTATTGACTCTTTTCAAAGTCGTTCTTTTGCGGCCTTCGCTTGGTCCAAGGCTACTGACTTTTATTCTGGGGATTTCACCAGAGTGGAAATCTTCTTTTCAAGACCAGCAACAGTAGAGAGGGAATAGATTCATACCCTCATTATCTTCCTAGAAGGGAGATTTACCACTCTTGGGCAGAATCTTGAAGTAACTATCTTTAAAAGACTTGAAGATTCTTCAAGTTTGGTGAAGAAGGGTAGAGAATTCCTTTGTCGAAGGGATACCCAGGCCTTGCCATGAGTATGATAGGGATCAAATATGTAATGGAAAAGCTGGGATGATAGATACTATTCCTTGGCACAACAAAAGGTTTTGAATTCTTGAAAACAAAGCTCCAAGCATTAGGTTGTAATTGTGAAGGGGCAACTTTGAGTAAGTTCCACACTTCAATATGAAAAGGGAAACCTAGCCCTAAATCTATCGAATACGGGTTTTTACATACTAATATATGAGGTATCACTGGGGGAGGCATGGGTGCATATTCTTTCGCCTACCCTGGCATGCCAAAACCAATAATTTTCCATAGGATTGGTTTTGAGACCCTCTTCAACGACAATTAGGAAAAGGTAAAAATTATCTCAGAGGGATTTTTTGGCAGTAGGGAGTTGATAATCAAGGCAGATAGATGACATGGTGTTTAGAATAGAGGAAGCAACCCAAAGGATATCTTCAATGTTTTTAATCCCAACCCATTCAGATGGAACTTCAACCATCTCAGTAGAGTTACTGCCTGACTGGTTTGGATGGCGGGCACACTTTTTACTTAACTTGCTCTTGGGGTTTGCTTTATTTTTCCAGGCAAAGATGCTCCTCCGAGTCTTGGTGACAACTTTTCTATGAAAGAAATCAGAGGAACAAATTTAGAGTCTAGATAATAATAAGAAGAAGAATTAGAAAAAGGAACTTAAGAGATATTTGCACTATGGAGAAGGGTCCAGGGAAGCGGAGGGATCCCCAAAAATAGAAGGACGGTAGGGATTTGTGTTCTCACGAGATGTAGGGTTAAAAGGTTCTTTTGGAACAAAAATTTCCTCGACATTAGAATTTTTCTGAGATGAGGGACAATCCATGATTTGATAGATTTCATCTTCAGGGTTTAAATGTAAGATAACTTCATCAACAAGTTTGGTTACTAATTCCCCATTTTCTGTGGAGGCAGCAGCGTAACAAAATACACAGGAAGGTTATAGAAAATCCATATGGCCTTTCGATTCATAACCTAAAGATAAAAAAATTTCAATAATTTCTGGAGATTCACTAAACCCAAATCGACCGTTTAAATTTTGAAATTGGGGAGAATCGCAAAAAGAAATGCTACTATCACCACTAGGTACCTAAATGATGTTATCACCCATGGAATTTAAGTTAGAACTTAGAAGGTTTGGGGGTGAAGGATACGCTATAGAACGTAGTGATTATAGAGAGAGCACGGAGATGATGAGAAGAGGAAATGTAAATGCAAAAGGAAAAAAAAAATAACAGAAGATAAAAACTCAAGTAAAAAAAAAGGGAATAAGAAGATTACCTAGTTAGTGATGGAGAAACGGTTTAGAATAGCAAGATCGATGTAACAGTTGCCAAAGAACCGAAATGTGGAAGATTCAAAAGAATTGGAATATAATTGGGAAGGATTTGAACCCTCGAAGGTCGCCGAGGTGTCAGAGAGAAAAACGAATGAGGGAGAATTAAGAAGAGCAAAATTATGAAAAAAGGGCCGAGAGTGAAGAAGTGAAGGAGAAAGTTTGAATTTGAAAAGAAAATATTTGAAATGGAGGTGAAAGATCAAGGTAATTTCCAAAATTTCCCCCTCGCGACATGCTTGTGTTGGCACACAACCTCTAAAGCCAACACGAGCAGTTAAAAGATGACACGTGACATAATGGTCTTTTTTTAAAAGACGAAGCGTACTACGGATGTGACTATTCATGGTGATTCTTTTTCTCGACTGAGATATTATTTTCGACATGAGCAATTCATAAGTCAATGACCTACTCATAGTAACTCACCGACTTAGAGGCAACTGTTGTGGACCGATATATCAGTTCACGCACCATATCGACATGTTGACCATAATCTCGGTCAACTACCCTATCTTGAGAGCAACTAGGATGAGATTGCATGAGGACGTCCAACATCATTTTAAAAGGTTGGGCCTCCCTGAAGTTGGGCTTTGAGCCTAAATCCACTAAATACGTAGCTAACATACACGCAACCAAAAACCCTAAAGAATCTAATATCTTTACATCTCATGCAAAATATTTAATGTACGTAACGTTATCGTACAGGTAAAACCCTAATACAGTCATTGACTTGGATGTTGGAGTTTCTGTAGGTAGAATTCCCCATCAATGCTCTGATACATCCTTAAGCTCTCTAGGAATCTCACAAGATAGTCATCTACACCTTCTTCCTAGTAACTCAAACTTTTATAATCATGGTTCTATCTTGAGATTGAGATTGGATCACATTAGTATTCATAAATTCTGTTTGGAATTTCTGTGAAAATAGGGGACTTACATATATGCAGGAGTGCAACATATGAGCGTTCAGGTCTCAACCATTATGTTATTCCCCGATTATGTAAACATACTATTATAACTTGTTAATAACCGTTATTATGTGAAGGTTGAAGCCATCACCCTTCACTTTAATCTTCTAGTTGTTAGGAGTTGCACATAAAGAAGAATTAAAAATTCAATGTGGTACTTGAGTTAAGTGGATCTCTCCAACCTAATAGATTAGTCTTTTAGGTTGGACTCTCCTCAGATACTTAAGTCCTAACATTTCATGTGTTCTCATTAAGAGATTGGGTTATGGAAAAGGTTACCTATAGATTAGATTAAGGTTAATATTGAATACTAATAGATAAGTGAAGTCGTCAAAGGAAATAAGGCTACCACCTAGTTAGTGTCGATAGAGTGAAGCATCCATAAACGTTGACCCTTGATAGGTGCAAAATAGTGTGTTTATATAATAAAGAATTTGCACTTATCTTCTCATGAAATAATATGTTTTTATGTAAAATTTCACCTCTAACCCATACTTTGTAAGTTCAAGAATAAAAAGGTAATAATAATTTTTCTAACTCTAGAAATGTATTTTTAGGTGTTTTGGAAGAAAATAAGAAAGTCAAGGTGCTGAAACATATAAGAAACCAGCGCTCGAGCGCCAGACTCAAGGCTCGAGCGCTGGAGCTGTGTTAACATAGGATCCTCACTGCCAGCATAAATGCTCTGACGCTCGAGCGCCACACCAAGGCTTGAGCGCTGATATCAGTTCAGCATTGAATTCTTACTGCCAAAGTTATGAGTCTAGCACTCGAGCGCTAGACACATTAACCAGACATTAAAATTCATTAACCAGCGCATTAATGGCCAGCGCTCAAGCGTTGAAACTGGCGCTTAAGCGCCAGAATCCTGCCCAAAAAACCGATAAATACAGCTCTGCTGAGTGTGGAAGAAATATTGGATTGTAGAGAAGAAAACACTTAGTTACATTACTTTAGTCAGAGTTCTACTACTCTTACGTTTTGTTCTTGAAGTTGATGGCCTTGTTTGGCTAAACTTTCCACCGGGATTGAATGTAATTACTTCATCTCTTGTTTCTTTCAATTACTAGTTGTATATTATATATGAATTGGAGTTATTCTTCTGTTCTTCTTTTTTTGGTTTAGCATGATCACCTTTTCCATGTCTTAGTTTATTTGCATAGTTGAGAAACTTGTTTATAAATGGATTTGGAGAAAAACTCTCATAAAACATTCTAGTCTAGAGATAGATGGAAGTGCTTATGAATGTCAAAATACTCTGCTTAATACAAGACTTAGTTCCTAAAGCTTCAAGAGATTGAGCTCTAGAAACTAGTGTTTTAGAATCAAGTGACAAAGATATTTGCACTTGTGACATTGAGTATGCATCTTTTCATATAATATTTAACTAGTGTTGAGATGAACCAAGTTAAGTAATGAAATTCAATCCCAGGTGAATCTCTATTTTATTTGTTTAACATTTTATCAATCTCTTAGCTTATCACTAGTTCACACTTTATTATGTTTTTTTGGCAAAATTACTCTTTTGGTCCTCAAAGTATTGAGGTTGGTTCATATTCGTCCTCAGTTTTTTTTTTAATTCATTTTCGTCCTCAAACTTTTTAGATTGATTTATTTTGGTCCTTTCCGTTACTATTATGTTAACGAAATTTAAAAACTGACACGTGTTACAATTTGGTTGGTCCATTAATAAAATAATAATAATAATAATATATATTTTTAATAAAATAATAATTTTTAATAAATAAGAATTAAAAAAGAAGAGAGAGGTTTGAAATTAGTGAGTTTGGCAGCCAAAGAGGGAGAGAAAAGAAGAGAGAAAGAGTGCAGAATTTTGGTTTGCACTTTTATACAACAGCAAACTTCAGATCGCGATTTCACATTCGTTAACAGTTGGATCAGGCTGAAATTTGGACAGCAGCTTCTTGAGACGGTGTTCTTCACTCTGACCGTTGGGATCGTCGATTGGAGGATTTGGCTGGGAGATATTGTCCCTTGACAGAGGCTCTGTTTTGGGAGGTTTTCTTTTCTTTTTGTTCTTTATTTTGTAAGCTTTGTTGCCTTGGTTATTTGGCTGGCTATTATGCGCGTTTTTTATTTTTATGTTTCTGGGATTGAAGATTTTGGATCTTTAGTTTTGAAAAGAGTGAAAACGGAGTGAAGAAGGGGTGGTGATGGTGCGAGAAGGGGAAGGAGAAAGGGTGGTGACGGTGGGGGAAGAGGATGGGGGTTGGGGAAGGAAGGTGTGGTGGTGGGGAAGATGGTGGGGAAGAAGACGAGTTTCTTTTTTTTTTAATTTTTTTAATTAAAAATTATTATTTTATTAAAAAATTATTATTATTATTAATTTATTAACAAACCTATCAAATTGTGACACGTGTTACTTTTTAAACGCCGTTAACGAAATAGTAACGGAAATGATCAAAATGAACTAACCTGAAAAGTTTGAGGACGAATATGAACCAACCTCAAAACTTTAAGGACTAAAAAATTAATTTTTCCATGTTTTTTTAACACTCTTTTGACTCAAGTTTTACTTAAATAAATTCAGTGCTCCTTCAGAACGATACACGTTTTATCACTATATTTGAAACGAGTTAACCATTTGAAGTTGTTTAAAAATGGTTAACAAATATATGGCGCCTTTGCCGGGGAGCACGATAATTTATTGTTAAGTTTTGAGTTGATTTGTAAAAATTGTGAATAGTCATTCTTTTTGTAATTAATTGTATATTTGTACCGAACTCTCACTATTGTTCCAGTATTGTTGTATGCTTTCTCGCAAAAAAAGCCAAAAAGATAATTTATTATATGTTGACGAAATTGAGGCATTTGCAAGGCGAAAGTTTGTAATAAAGTACCGAGAACAAAAGGAGGGAGAGAGTTCCTCAATTTTCCCTAGTAACTCTACACATTTTGCTACTTTTATCATGGCTGAGGAAGTTCATAATCCTCCGAGAGTTGTCCTTGGTGACTACGTGATTCCTCAAGGTCCAAGGAATCGATCCGCTATTGTCTTGTCCCCCACAGCTCAGCAAATGGAGATTAAGCCATATTGGTATAATCTCATTCTGACTAATCAGTTCACGGGGAAAGATCATGAGGATCCGCATAATTTCTTGGAAACCTTTTATGATCTTGTAGCGACTATTGGCTTGGATGAAGCAAGTGTTGAGGATACCTATATGAAATTATTTCATTTAGCACTTATTAGAGATGCGAAAGTATGGTTCAAGACTCTTCCAAGTCAAGGTTTGAACACATGGAGTGAGGTTGAAGAAGCCTTCTTAACAAGGTTCTTTCCTCCTTCTAGAATGATCCAAGTGCAATCTGAAATATCTGCTTTTAAGCAGTGGCAAGACGAGGCATTTCATGAGGCTTGGGAGAGGTATCAAAGGTTGTTAAGAAAATGCCCAAATCATGGGTTGACCGATGTTGCAAAGCTGAATATTTTATGTGTAGGATTGAACCATCAATGGACAATCCATCTCACTGCAACTACTAGAAGGTCACTTAAAACCATTGATGAACCGACTGCAATGGAAATTATCACTTCTATGGCAGCAAGTGATAGAGCTGGTCATCAGCCAATAAGCCAAGTCTCAAAGCCCAAGGGTGTTCTTGAATTAAATTCTTCTGATGCGATTCTGGCACAGCATAAGCTTATGACTCAGCAAATTGAGCTCTTGAGTCAAGCTATTACTCAATTGGTGCCTAAGCCGCAACAAGTTCAAGTAAGAGCATGTGAATTGTGTGGTGACGCTCATTCATACACTCAATGTCCACATGCTTCTTGCCAAAAAGATGAGGAGTTGAATTTTGTGAATAATCAGTCACGAGAAAATTTCTTTTCTTCACCTTTTAAATCTAATGTTTCCCATGCTGGAATACAAGGGTGGAAGAATCCTCAAGGACAAAATCAAACAAATTGGAAAAATTCAACGAATTCATCTAATAGACCGCCATTTGTTCCATTAGTAGAGAGGACCATTAAATTGGAAGACGCCTTGCATAAATTTATCCAAGCCTCATTGGCTAATCACCAAAATAATGAGGCTTTTCAGAAAAACACTGAGGCGTCTATCCGGAATCTTGAGACGCAGGTTGGTCAAATCTCTAAGCAATAAGCAGAGCTTACCATTACTCATTTCTCCGCTAATACCACCACAAAACCTAAAGAACAATGCAAGTCCATTGTAACAAGGAGTGGTAAGGAGATCGGTAAAGGTATAGGGGATCATTTGAATGAACTTGAGGATGTGGAAGGAAGTGTAGAAAAGGTAGTCATGGACGAAGCAGAAAAGGAAGTTGAAAGTGAGAAAAATGAGGAGAAAAATAATGTAAACATTGAAAAAATAAAAAAATAAAAAAGAAGAGTGAGGAAAAGGAGAAGATGGATGGAGTACCTCAGGTGAAAGAGGTTCTTTATCCTTTGCATCCATCGAAGAAAACGAAGGAAAAACAATATGCTCGGTTTCTGGACATTTTCAAACGGCTTCAAATTAATGTACCATTCATGGAAGCTATGGAGGAAATGCCCACATATGCCAAGTTCATGAAGGACTTGTTAACTAAGAAAAGGAAGTTCAAAGATGAAACTGTGGAACTAGAAGCCGAGTGTAGTGCTATCATTCAAAAATCTTTGCCTCATAAGACCAAAGATCCGGGTAGTTTTACTATCTCTATTACTATTGGTGCTCTTTCTGTAGGGAAGACATTATTGGATCTTGGTGCAAGCATTAACGTCATGCTATTAACCATGTTAAAATGGATTGGTGATTTGGAAGTGAAACCCACTAGATTGACTCTCCAACTGGCGGATAGGTCATTAAAGTTCCCTTATGGTGTAGCGGAGGATGTTCTAGTGAAGGTTGATAAATTTGTTTTTCCAATTGACTTTGTCATCATGGATATTGAGGAAGATTTTGAGGTGTCTTTGATTCTAGGGCGACGATTCATGAAAATGGCAAGAGTCATTATCGATGTCGATAATGGTCAACTCAAGGTATGAGTTGAAGATAATGAGGTTAAGTTTGATTTTTTAGAGGCCATGAAGCACCCAAAGGAGAAACAGTCAGCCTTTAGAGAGGGTGTCATGGAAGAGGCATTTCTATTAGCGAAGCAAGAATTGTTTAGTGCTAGCCCTTTAGAAAAAGCCTTAGTAAAGTCTCATGCAAATTTATATGACTTGCAAGAAGTCAAGATTGAAAAATGTTTGAGAGACCTAGATATTCTTAAAGAGCTCCCCATGAAAACATTTGTCCCGAAAAATTTACCAAAGGAAGAAAAGTCAGAAAATAAGAAGTTGGAGTTGAAAGTATTGCCATCTTATCTAAAATATGCATTTTTAGATGAAGGGGGAGGCAAGCCAGTTATTATTAATATTTGACTATCTTCTGCTCAAGAGGCACAACTTTTAGAGGTTTTGAGAGCCAATGAAGGTGCAATAGGATGGGCATTGACTGATCTTAAAGGTATAAGTCCTTCTTTTTGTATGCACAAAATACATATGGAAGAGAATTTCAAACCTATTGCCCAACCCTAAAGGCGATTGAATCCTACTATGAAAGAGGTAGTGAGGAAAAAAGTTCTCAAGTTACTTAAAGTTGGTATGATTTATCCCATTTGATAGTGAATGGGTGAGTCCAGTTCAAGTGGTCCCGGAGAAAGGTGAGATGACGGTCATTGAAAATGAAAAAAAAATGAATTAATCCCTACAAGGACAGTGATCGGGTGGCGCATGTGCATTGATTATAGAAAATTAAATCAAGCCACTAGGAAGGATCATTTTCCTTTTCCCTTTATGGATCAGATGCTTGAGAGACTGGATGGCCAGGCATATTATTGCTTCTTAGATGGATACTCTGGGTATAACCAAATCTTGGCAAACTAGAAGATCGAGAAAAGACAACTTTCACATGTCCATTTGGAGTATCTTCTTATAAATGTATGCCATTTGGATTATGTAATGCGCCAGCAACTTTTCAAAGATGCATGCTCGCCATTTTTTGGATTTGGTTGAGAAATGTATCGAGGTGTTCATGGACGACTTTTCTGTCTTTGGGAAAAGCTTTGAAGAATGTTTGAACAATCTGAATATTGTGCTAGGAAGATGTGTTCAAACGAATTTGATACTCAATTGGGAGAAGTGTCATTTCATGGTGAAAGAAGGGGTGGTGCTTGGTCATAAGATATCTTCTAAAGGGATTGAGGTTGACAAAGCAAAAGTGGAAGTCATTGAAAAACTTCCACCACCGATGAATGTGAAAGGAGTTAGGAGTTTTCTAGAACATGTCGGTTTCTACCAGATATTCATAAAAGACTTCTCTAACATAGCCAAGCCACTTAGTAATCTTTTGGTTAAAGATGTAACTTTCAATTTTGATACTAAGTGCTTGGAAGCATTTGAGAGGCTTAAGCAAATATTCATAATGGCCCCAATCATAGTTGCTCCAAATTGGTCTTTGGATTTTGAGCTCAACTGTGATGCAAGAAACTATGCTATTGGTGCCGTATTAGGCCAAAGAAAAGACAAATTTTTTCACCCAATACATTATGCTAGTAAGTACTTAATGATGCACAAGTTAATTATGCAACTACAGAAAAAGAACTACTAGCTATTGTATATGGGTTGGAAAAGTTTCGACCTTATCTTATAGGGTTCAGAGTTATTGTCTTTACTGACCATGCAGCCATTAAATACTTGGTGACTAAAAAAGAGTCAAAGCCAAGATTGCTTCGTTGGATTCTTTTCCTGCAGGAATTCAATCTAGTCATCAAGGATAAGAAGGGTTGTGAGAATTATGTGGCTAATCATCTTTCACGACTCAATAATAAAGAGGTAACTAGCAAAGAAGAAGAAATTGTCGAAGAATTCCCGGATGAACGTTTGTTACTAATTCAAGAAAAGGTCATGGTTTGCGGATATGGCTAATTTTAAAGAAGCAAGTATCATTCCGGATGAATATTCTTGGCAACAAAAGAAAACTTTTTTAAAAGGCTCTTCTTACTTCGTTTAGGATGATCCGTTCGTATTTGAAAATGGAGGAGATGGTCTTCTGAGGTGGTGTGTTTCCCGTGAAGAATCAAAAAGTATATTGTGGCATTGTCACAATTCACCCTATGGGGGACATTTTAATAGTGAACGCACTGCAGCTAAAGTATTGCAATCCGGTTTCTATTGGCCAACAATCTTTAAAGATGCTCACATATATGTGAAGCAGTGTGATAAGTGCCAAAGAACCGGAGGAGTGACAAGGAGAAATGAGATGCCTCTGACGGTTATGCAGGAGGTAGAGGTATTTGACTGTTGGAGAATTGACTTTGTTGGTCCATTTCCACCCTCTTTCACCAATGAATATATATTGGTGGGAGTGGACTATGTTTCAAAGTGGGTTAAGGCAATTCCCTGTGCAAGAGCAAATGCAAAAACGGTAGTGACTTTCTTGAAAAAAGAATATCTTTTCAAGATTTGGAACTCCGAGGGTACTCATCAATGATGGGGGCTCGCATTTTTGCAATGCTCAACTAAAGATTGTCTTGGAACATTATGGGGTAAGGCACAAGATTGCAAGTCCTTATCACCCACAAATAAATGGTCAAGCTGAAGTTTCTAACAGGGAAATTAAAAGAATCATAGAAAAGACCGTGAATGTTTCAAGAAGGGATTGGTCCATCAAGTTGGATGATACTCTATGGGCTTACCGGACAACTTACAAAGCTCCAATCAGATTAACTCCTTTTTAGTTAGTCTATGGAAAGTCTTGTCATCTACCGGTAGAATTAGAACATAAGGCGTATTGGGCTTTAAAATTATTTAACTTTGACCATAAAGCTTCAGGAGAAAGAAGGAAGTTACAACTTCATCAATTAGACGAGTTAAGACATCATGCTTATGAGTCTTCTCGACTGTACAAAGAGAGAATGAAGTTGTACCATGATAGGAAGCTGGTCAAAAAGAATTTTCAACCCGGGCAATATGTTTTACTCTTCAATTCGAGATTAAGATTGCTTCCGAGTAAGCTTAAGTCCAAATGGTCTAGACCCTTTAGGGTTAAAGAAATTAAACCATATGAAGCACTTGAAATTGAAGACCCAGTCAAAAATAAAAACTGGGTGGTTAATGGTCAAAGACTAAAGTTGTATCTTGGTGGTTACGTCGAGCAGCTAACCACCATAATGGATTTAATAGAAGCATAGCAATGCTACAAGCGTCGAGCTAATGACGTTAAACAAGCGTTGATTGGGAGGCAACCCAATTTTTAGGCTTGATCATCATGACAAGCAATTTGCTGCCCTACATTGGGGGTTGACTAGCCTTCACCTCTCCCACTCTTCCATGGCTCAGCATTCTATGCCAGGTCAAACATTTTTCAGCCCCGGACGCTTTTTTAGCTCATATGGAGTGGCCAAGGGATTGGCCAATTCCACCGGGGGAGGCAGCTGGAGAGGGTGGTGAAGGGAATGGCGGTAGTGGAGAAGATGACGGGTTTGGTGGTGATGTGGAATTGACATTAATGATTAATTTGAGGAGGATGACCCATTACTTGGATATGGGAGTTTCTTTCTTTTGGTTTCTCTTATCTTGATGTTGAACTTGTTTTTATTTTTCTTTTTATAAATAAAAGTATTGTAGTTTTTATTTTGTTTTAAAAAAATATAGTAAACAAAATGGTAGTTTTGTTTCATTGACAAGTGTTGGTTTTTGTTGTGTGCAAATGAAATTTTTTATGATAGTGTATGGATGGGAAAAGAGGAATTGTGAAAAATACTAATTTGAAAGTTAACAGATCATGAGATGGTTTTTGTGCATTGAGAATTGTGAAAAATTATTTTCAAGGTTAAAGCCTTTTTAGCCTTGTATGTTGAGTGCATCCCACAAATTGTATGAGAGTCATCTTTGTTAACTTGAATAAATTTTGTTTGAATTTGTAATTGCTATGATCAATTGAAACGTAAAAATGATAGAGGCATAGTTTTGTTGATTGAGTTTGAGCCAAAAAGCTTACTTGTTACATTACATCTTTTGTTGGTACCCACTTTAAGCCATAAATTCTTTCTTAAACCCTATACACTTATATGAATGTTTTATCCTTACCCTTGAGTTGGAGAAAAATACTTATATATTTAGGGAGAATAATGGTTATACAAATTATGTATGTTTCTGTTGGCTTAAGAAGATAAATCAAGTGTTTCTAGTATATGTGTAAATCCTTGTGTATATATATGTGTAAAAAATAAATAAATAAATGAATAAATAAAGAAATTGGAAGGTGCCTTAGAAAATAAGAAAAAGAAACACTTGAAAGGAAGTATGGGGTGAGCATGTTGTGTAGAATAGGTTGGGGGGAAGCTTGTAAATATATGAATATGTATTCTCCAACTTGTTTTGCGTAACTAGAAAAACAAAGATTCTTTTTAGCTCAGCCTCACTACAACCTTTTGAAAAGACCTCTTGATTTATTGATTGATTTTGCAAAATGGTTTGATGGCAAATGAAAAACAAAATTCAAGATTAAGTGGCATTGAGGAATGGAGTGAAATTGACACCATGTAAGGTTTAAGAGTGAACCTTTGTTAATGGTTGATTACAATTTCCTTTGCACTTAAGTCATAAGCTGGTCCGCTGCTTTTGCAAATTAGGTGATCATAAGTTTTTTCTTAACTATTTTCATGCATATCATGAAGATTGAAGTTTGACACACTTTCCTTAACTCATACTTGTCATGTTTCTTTTGTCTGTTTTCTTTGTTTTAGGGGTACATTTCTTGAGGACAAGCAAAGTCTTAGGTTGGGAGGAGTTTGATAAGTGCAAAATAGTGTGTTTATATAATAAAGAATTTGCACTTATCTTCTCATGAAATAATATGTTTTATGTAAAATTTCACCTCTAACCCATACTTTGTAAGTTCAAGAATAAAAATGTAAAAATAATAATTTTTCTAACTTTTGAAATGTATTTTCAGGTGTTTTGGAAGAAAATAAGAAAGTCAAGGTGCTGGAACATATAAGAAGCCAGCGCTCGAGCGCCACACTCAAGGCTCGAGCGTTGTAGCTGCGTTAACATAGGATCCTCACTGCTAGCGTAAATGCTCTGGCGCTCGAGCGCCACACCAAGGCTCGAGCGCTGGTATCAGTTCAACATTGGATTCTTACTGCCAGAGTTGAGTCTGGCGTTCAAGCGCCATACCAAGGCTCGAACGCCAGACACATTAACCAGGCATTAAAATTCATTAACCAACGCATTAATGGTCAACGCTCAAGCACTGAAACTGGCGCTTGAGCGCCAGAATCCTGTCCATAACACCTATAAATACAGCTCTGCTGAGTGTGGAAGAGATATTGGATTGTAGAGAAAAAAACACTAAGTTACATTACTTTAGTCAGAGTTCTAGTCCTCTTAGGTTTTTTTTCTTGAAGTTCATGGCCTTGTTTGGCTAACCTTTCTACCGGGATTGAATGTAATTACTTTATCTCTTGTTTCTTTCAATTACTATTTGTATATTATACATAAATTAGAGTTCTTCTTCTGTTCTTTTTTTCTTAGTTTAGCTTGATCACCTTTTCCATGTCTCAGTTTATTTACATAGTTGAGAAACTTGTTTATAAATGAATTTGGAGAAAAACTCTCATAAAACATTCTAGTCTAGAGATAGATGGAAGTGCTTATGAATGTCAAAATACTCTGCTTAATACAAGACTTAGTTCCTAAAGCTTCAAGAGATTGAGCTCTAGAAACTAGTGTTTTAGAATCAAGTGACAAAGATATTTGCACTTGTGACATTGAGTATGCATCTTTTCATATAATATTTAACTAGTGTTGAGATGAACCAAGTTAAGTAATGAAATTCAATCCTAGGTGAATCTCTATTTTATTTGTTTAACATTTTATCAAGCTTTTAGCTTATCACTAGTTCACACTTTATTATGTTTTTTTTAACACTTTTTGACTCAATTCTTCTAAAGTAAATTCAGTGCTCTCTGAGGACGATACACGTTTTATCACTATACTTAAACGAGTTAACCATTTGAAGTTGTATAAAAAGATTAACAACCTTAAAGGAGAGTAGCCTCACATAAGTTGTCGTATTAAAACTTTATGTAATACTTAAACTATGAATTACTCTTACTTAATAAATTATCCTTTTGAATTAGACTCTTCTAATATACTTAAGTCTTAAGATTAATTTTCTTCATTTTATTATAAGTTAGAAATTTTGAAAAGGAAGGGAGAAAAAAGACATAATAAAAACAGACAAAGAAACAAAACAAAAGAAGAAACTGAGGAAGTCAAAATAGCATAGAAATATACACAAATGTCATTATAGGGAGACGCACCAAAACACTCCACGTAAGCAAGAAAACCTAATTTCAAGGAATAAAAGTACTTAATTTGAAATTAATCCAAAATTTTTTTTTTTCTTTTTAAATTTGATTCTGTTAAATGTTCGATCGGCACTAAGTATATATATCCAAAAGTATATGACAAAATGTCATTGTTCATTCCGGAAGAGTATACACATTCAACAATATATAACGATTTGTCAAAATTCAATTGGCAAAGAGTTTAGAATAATTTTAAGAATAATAGACATAAGAGGCTTAACTAACGAAATAAAGACAAGAGATACATTTTATAAATAATCAAGTGGTCGTTTTCATATATTATGAAGAAAATTGGACTTTCTAAAGTGGAATTTTAGAGTTATCCCTATCTTTTAAATTTAAATATACAAATGGAATCCACAATAATGCTTTATTTGTTTCGGTATAAAAGTGGAAGAAAGAAAAGTTAGACGGACAAAATATGCACTACAAAAATTGCCTCATATAGATATATAATTTTATATCGATAGATAAATATATAATTATTACTTCCTTCGTTTGTAAATGTAAAATTCTTTATAAAAAATATACGGAAATTAAGGAGTATGATTAAATTTATTAATTATGTCTAAAATTTTGTATTAGAGTGATGTACGGTTTCAGTCCTTAACTTTGTGAGAATAATTCACTTTAGTTCCTTACTTTGTGCGGATAAGTCACTTTAGTCCCCGACTTTATATTTTACAGGTCACCCTGAATTATATAATAATTCATTTTAGTCCCTGAAAAGTCAGGGACTAAAATGAATGATGTAGTGAAAGTCAGGGATTAAAATGACTAATAATAGTGAAAGTCAGGGACTAAAATCACTAATTTCGCGAGGGACTAAACTGACTTATCAAATACAAAGTCAAGGACTATTTTAGTCAAAAATATTTCTTTTATTTTATTGAAACTCATAATTTCACTCTCTCTCCACCTAATTAATAATTCTAACTTTTTTATATTATTGAATATTAAAGATATTTAGGTAAAAAAATCTTCAATTTGGCACGAAAATTTGTAAGAAGATTTTATAAAAAGGAATAAAAAAAAATCTTTACAAAGAATCTTATATTTAAAGACGAAGGAATAATAAATAATTTTCTTAGTATACATATTAATATATATTGTAACTTGTGTCATATCCCTTGATAAAGTCTCTTCTATAGCTAACTATTTAATTATGTACACATTTAAAACCTCTTGAATCAACTTATAGCATATTTGTTTTAACTTTAGTTTTAGTTTTGGTTAAAATTATTTTTGACCAAAATTAAAAATAGAATTATATACTAAAATAGCCCCTGATTTTGTATTTTATAAGTCAGTTTAGTCCTTGATGAAATCAGTCATTTTATCGCTGACTTTCACTATAATTTGTCATTTTAGTCCTTGACTTTCACTACATCATTCATTTTAATCTCTGACGGACTAAAATGAATGATTATATAATTCAGGGACTAAAGTGACCTGTAAAATATAAAATCAGGGACTAAAGTGACTTATCCGCACAAAGTTGGGGACTAAAGTGAATTATTCTCGTAAAGTTAGGGACTGAAGTACATCACTCTTAAAAATATTTATTTTTATTGGATCGTTTCGATTTTTGTGCATCATTAATCTCGATCATTGATTTTTGTTTCGATTTGTATGTCTTCCACTTCTCATTTTACTAAAATCTAAGGGAATTGATATTGTCACTCTTATATTGATATTGCCACTCCCATTTAGAAAATTTCATCCAATCTTGCTTTGCTTTTTTACAAAGAAAAAGAGAAAAAAAGAATAACAATATCAATTATTGGAGTGGTAATACCACTTCCCAAATCTAAACTAAAAGAAGTCCTTAATTGCCACAAGAATAAATTTCCCATCTTCCTAAGACATGACAAAATCAATACCAGTTTGACACGAAGTCCGAACAGAGGCATCACAAAAGATATAAATAGAACCTATTGAAATGCTACTGATAGGGTATGAATTTAATCATTTGGTAAAATAATTTGTTTTATTTTTGGCGTTAAGAATGTTTACATGTCAATAATTATTTCCAGAAGCTTATTTTCTTCAACAGTATCTGCATATCATTGTTTATGACGCCTATTGAAATTCTGGGTTTAAGAAAGTTAATCTTAGAATTTCCACGTGATAAGCATAATTCAGTGTTAAGAAATATAAATAAATAAATAAAACTTATTATTATTATTATTATTATTTTTTTGTCTTTGTGTTAGCAATAACTTGAAATGAGTCCAAATTCAAAAGGACTAATTTTCTTCGACAGTTAAGTTTTAGTTCATCTGAAATATAGATGCCATGCTTTGTCTTCTGCTATGTTTTCCTTTATCCATTTGCGGAGAGTTTAAAGAATTTGTGTAATAGTTTATTTCAATTTATAATTTTTTTATTTTATTTTTGTTAAATTAAGATTTTATTAGTTATACTTGATACCCTTTTAGTTTTTGTCCCTATATGAAAAGTTCTACAATCTATTCCTTATATATATAAAAATCATTATGACTAAATTGAAGGTATAATACTTTTATGTAAGGATAAAAAAAAAAAAAAGACAAGTATATACTAAATAACTTTGTTTAAAGCAAAATTGCATCCGCGTAAATTCGAGTCTAAAAATCGTTATTTAAATTTTCACCTTTTTAGTTACTAGATCAACTAGTTGATTATTACTTAAATTTTCACTGTCTTAATTACCAGATTGTAATTAAATATTTACATAATAAAATATTGGCTTAAATATGTTTTTCGCCCCTGAAAAATAGAAAAATTATGATTTAAGTATCTGAAAAACGTTTTTTTTAGGATTTAAGTCCTTAAAGGGGTGATTTGAGTCCTTAAATCAATATTTTTCAAAGATTAATATTCCTATTTTTGAGTATTTTAAGGACTTAAATCCTAAAAAATACTTTTTAAGGACTTAAATCTTTATTTTTCTATTTTTCAGGGACGGAAAACATATTTAAGCCTAAAATATTATTTAATTAATATTTAGTGCCAACTGTTTAAGGTGCCCTGAATCCAAATAATTTCAAATTTACTTAACCTCCCTCCCTCTATAAAATCCACAAACAGATATTCTTCAAAGAGAAGAACAACAGTCTTTGATACAAAAATTTGAGAGCAACATAACATTATGAAGCTCAAGATTTGATCATAATTAATCATAAAGCAATAATTAAGTGAGGAATTCTGGAAGAATAATTGCATAAGTGTTTTTGCAACATCTGAACGAGAAGATGATGAAGAAGCTCTGAAGTGTGCATCAATGGAGAGAATTCTAACATGTGTACGTTTTAGGAGAAGTGTTCTAACTAGAACAGAAGGAAAAGGAATAGAAATTGATTCAAAAGAAATGGAATTATCAGAGAGAAAGAGTTTGGTTGATAGATTAGTGAAAATACCAGAAGAAGATAATGAAAGGTTCTTGTTCAAACTCAGAGAACGGTTGGACAGGTTGGTGTATTTAAGGTTTTTATGCAAACATTTGAAAGTTAAAGAAAAAAAAAAAAAAAAAGAGAAACATTTTTTTAGTTTGCAACCTTTTTTGGTTTGCCAGAATATTCCCACTTTATTGTTAGGTACTCCGTTACATTTTATTTGTCATATTTAAAACATTTTCATATTTTAAATTACTTGTCATTTTAATAAAATAATACAAACATTAATTGTTATTTTTACAATTATACTCTTATTTATTATCTTCTCTCACCTAACTATTTAGTTAATGCATTAAACATTTACATTCAATTAATGAGGGTGATTGGATAAAATTACACATTTTTAGTGATAATAATGATTACCTCTAATAATTTTTTAAAGAAGTGCACATAACGTTAAACAACAAATAAAATGAAACGGAAAAAGTAGAAAATTAATGACTTGTATGTAAATAAATTTATCCTTTTAACTAGTATTTTTTTGTGACTTAAATCGTGATTTTTCTATTAGGTTATAGTGTGCCTCTATTACACAAATTTGTTTGAATTTCCATTGAACTAATCATACGAATATTCATTTCGTTGTAACGATGTGCTATATAATATTTTGGTCACCAAATAAAAGGTGGTTACTATTCACACCACAAAATTTATTAGGTTCATCACATATTTTAATCTTGCACAAGTACTAGTCACTTTTTGCAAAGTTCTAGTTTCCAAGTGTATTATTTTGAATTATTTTGAACTACCAGGTTTTAGAAATCGTTTGCAAACGATAACTAGAACCCATACAAAATTAAAATGTATTGTGAACCTCGAAAATCGTGTGGTATAAATAATAGTGACTCAGATGAAAGCCAATTAACTCAAAGCAAAAGAACTTCAAACTAAATGCCTATGTAAATAAGTTTAATTTGAACAAACAATCACTTATTTTTATAAAATTTGCAAAATAACTTTTAAAAAGCAAGCGATTATTTTTTTAAAATTAATCTTTGTCAAACATACTCTAACCCAACTACCACTTCCATTTTATTGGACAAATGAAAAATTGCTTTCAAACTCCAGTTTAGTCATAAAAATTTAACACACATTTAATTTCATATTTGAACAAAATAAACGTGAATTTATATTTACACTTAATTTACAAATTTAGATAATAAGATAACTTATTTTTATTATGTTAAAATAAACTTATACAGAGTTGAGCTTGAAATTCCAACAATTGAAGTTCGATTTGAGCATTTAGATGTGGAAGCACAAGTTTATGTTGGAAGAAGAGCATTACCTACATTACTTAACTTCTTTGGGAATGTGTTAGAGGTAATTATTTACAAGACACTTTGTTTCTTCCTTATTCATTGATTTCTTATTGTTTGTTGATTCTATGCTGTTTATATTTTTGTTAAAGGGGTTATTAAATTATCTTCACATAATTCCAAATCCAAAGAAACCGTTACATATTCTTCAGAATGTCAGTGGAATCATAAAGCCTAGAAGGTAAATTCATGACTTTTTCTTTTTCATTATTAGACTATATTTTTTTGTTTGAAAAAGAATATTCATTAATAGAATGTAAATACAAGAGCTCTTTAGAGAGTGCTAAAAGGACAATTATATACAAATAACATATATTTAATATGCTCTCGCAAGTTGAAATGTGTTAACAACACTTCCAACATGAACTATACGATACAATAAAAATGTCGAAAGTACAACAACTATCCTATGTAAAAAGTCCATACAATGGTCTAAAGAAAGCACCAACACTTATTAAGTGCATGTTTGGTTAGTAGTTTCAAACTTTATTTTTCAACGAGATTTCAAATCCCAATACAATCTGATGGAAGTAAAAAATTCTTATTTTTCCCAGAATGAAGTTCAGCAAAAGAAAAATGATAACCAAACGGACCCTAAGTGTTTGTTTTTCAGTCAAAGATACCAATTACTAAGTTCTAAGGAGATTGTGTGACAACTTCACAGCCTACCTCATAAATAGACTGCCTTCCCCTAACACTAAAAATGAGTTCCCTTACTGGCTCCTTCTCAAGTCCAATCCAGATTATGCTCCTATCATAAAACCTTCTTATATTGTCAACAAAAGAATATTATCATCCATATAAAAAGTTTTAAGATTCAATTGGAAAAAGATGAAAAGTATGAGGTGCTTATTCGCAAATGAGTGAAATTTTGTTTAATTGTAAAGACATGAAAGTATGATATGTTTGATTGCAAATGCACAAAAAGTATAAGTAAGAAAAAATAATTCAAGATTGGTTGTATAGTTTCATTCAAAGTTGAGACATTTCTTTTTGTTTTTATTTTCTTGCAGAATGACATTGCTTTTAGGGCCACCTGGCTCTGGAAAGACTACTTTGCTGTTGGCTTTGGCTGGAAAACTTAGTAAAGATTTGAATGTAAGAAAACCAAATTTGTGTCAATTAGCAGATATTTTTTTTAATTGAAAAAAACTAATATCTTTGTTGGTGATGAAACTTCAGCATTCAGGGAGAGTAACATACAATGGGCATAGTTTGGAAGAGTTTGTGCCACAAAGAACATCAGCATATATAAGTCAATATGATAATCACATTGGAGAAATGACTGTCAGAGAGACACTTGCTTTCTCAGCAAGATGTCAAGGAGTTGGACAAAATTATGGTTAGTTAAATCTCTTTAGTTTTTATGCAAATAAAAAGTGGAAAAATATTTTAAAAAATCTAAAGGGCTTTAGTTTGTTTGCATTTTAAAATATTCTGGTTTCAACATTTTTCAGTTTTTCCTTTGAAAAATTTCAGAAAACAGAAAACAGAAAATGAAAACAGAAAATGAAAATACAAATCAAACAGCCCCTAAACTATCTAAAGAGCTCTTAATCAGAATTTTGAAATTCACTACTGTTAGAGATGCTGACTCAACTACTGAGAAGAGAGAAGGAAGCAAACATTGAACCAGATCCTGATATTGATGCCTATATGAAGGTGAGAATTATGGTTAAAAAAATTGTTAATCATAATTTCAACCCTGTACTTAACCTCATGTCGGTTTAGTACAAAAACTTTCAAAAAAAAGTGCGCATTTTGCCTTGTATACTTTTAGAATTCACACTTTACTACAAAGTCATATTTAACAACAGTTAAAATCGTCATTTATTTGGAAAAGAAGTCACAAAATGTCACTTTTGTAATAAAATGTGTATTGAAAAAGTACAGGTAGCAAAACAAACACTTTAAAACTAAACTGCAAATGAGACAAAGTACACAGGGTTAAACTATAATTAACCCAAAGAGAAATATTTTATGAATGGTAAAGTTTGAAATGCTGAACACATTGCATTGCGAAGATCCTGCATTATTTCTCTACTTGTTTTAGTCATTCAAAAATATTGCAGGCAGCAGCACGGGAAGGGCAGCAGACAAGTGTTGTTATAGACTACATTCTCAAGGTAATAATCCACATTCATCTACATATAGAAGACTTGTGAAACAAAAAAAAAAAAAAAAAAACGATATTTATTTCCTTTTAAAATGTTGCAGATTTTGGGACTTGAAGTTTGTGCTGACATTATGGTTGGAGATGAAATGATAAGAGGTATCTCAGGGGGACAGAAAAAGCGTCTCACAACAGGTAGACACTATTTATTTGACAAGAAAAAAGTTAAAATACATATATTTGTGTTACTACACCAACCTCTCTTGAAATTAGCGTTAAATACATTTGTTTCTGCACTTTTTGTTTTAAAAATTAAACATGTTACATCTTAATATTATTGTTTTAAAAACAATATGCCTATCTTCCTTATTGTACGAATGGACTATACGCGCAATATCCTGAAGAAGGAAACATGCAAAGGAGGCATGTGTAATTTTAAAACAATGGTCCAAATGTATTTATTGTTAACCTTGAGGGAGTTTCGTGTAACTAACCCAAAATATTAAAACCAGAATTAGAAACTTACAATGAGGTTGTTTGATAAAATATTTTTGGTGAATAATGTGTAGGGGAGATGCTTGTTGGACCTACAAGGGTATTTTTCATGGATGAAATTTCAAGTGGTTTGGACAGTTCAACCACTTTCCAAATAATCAGTTCAATCCAGCAGTTCATCCATATTCTGAATGGAACTGCAGTTGTGTCTCTGCTACAACCAGCACCAGAAACATATGAACTATTTGATGATATAATTCTTCTAACAGATGGACACATTGTGTACCAAGGTCCCAGAGAAAATGTTCTTGAGTTTTTTGAATCATTAGGTTTCAAGTGTCCCGAAAGAAAAGGAGTTGCAGATTTCTTACAAGAAGTATGAGTGAATCATCTATTGTTCCTCTTAAGACTTTTTTTCATTTTGAGATAAACGTTGTTTTATCAATGGATACAAGTGTTATCAACTTAGTCATCGAAAGATTTTTATCATCATATTGGTCCATGAAAGATTGAAATCACCACCAAATTGGTATTTGGTCCTTCGTTTTCAATCTTCTGAGGATTATAATGGTAACAACAAAAATCTCATTTTCGTCCTGTAAATATGTTTACATCACCATTTAGTCTTTGTAAGATTAAAATGTCATCAAATTGGCCCTCCATCGAATAACTAATTTGGTGATGTTTCAATCTTTCGCGAACATAATGATGATCAAAATCTTTCAAGGAGTAATGTGAAGACACTTGTATCATTAGAGAACTAAAATGACGTTTATTTCTTTTTTTTCTTGTTTCATTGATATATAAGATAACTTTGTTCTCATTGGGTGAAAACGCAATAGGTGACATCAAGAAAAGATCAATGGCAATATTGGGCTAAAGATGAACCTTACAACTTTGTTACTGTCAAGGATTTTGCTGAAGCCTTTAAGTCATTTCACATTGGTCAAAAACTTGGAGATGAGCTAGAAAATCCTTTTGACAAGTCTAAGTGCCATCAAAATGCCTTAACCACAAACAAGTATGGTGTTAACAAGAAGGAGCTGTTGAAGGCTTGTGCTAGTAGAGAGTTTTTGCTTATGAAGAGAAATTCATTTGTGTACACATTCAAAGCAACACAAGTAAGCAGCATTTAGTCATTATGATTTGGAAGGAGTATATAACCAATTAGTTTCTAAAGTTACATGCTACATTTATATTAGTCCCTAAACTAAAGAGATCCCTACATTAGTCCCCAAACAAATGATTTCTCGGACATATTATTCTCAAAACATGCAATTTAGGATATCAGTAAGAACCAACTTACCCCACAATTTGCAAGTTTAGGAACTAATTAGGTGATTTCTTTAGTTTGGGGTCTAGTAAGAAGATAGAATGCAAGTTTGAGGACTAAGCTATTTACTGGATTAGGAACTATTGCCTCTAATCTCTTTTATAAGACGTCTCCGAGAAAATTCAGTATTTTTTTTTATAGAACGTTTTATAGTTCTCGTGAAGCATTTAATTCTTGTTTTCTTATTTGTCTTCATTAAAGATGTTGACTATTTCTACTCTTTTACTGACATATTATTTAATGAGGGATAAAATTTATATGACATAATATTTTAGAAAACCAATAAAACTTAACTACTTTTATTAATATATATATATATATATATATATATATATATAAATTAGTTAAAAACGTCTTTGAGTATGTTTTAAGTACTAAAGTGTAGTTCAATATTTTATTTGTGCATCAATGAAAATGTTAGATGGAATGTTTAAACTTCGTATTTTTGTGTCCTTAAGCAAGTCTTGCTCCTCCATTTCAGCTTACATACTTAGCAATCTTGACAACAACATTGTTTCTAAGAACCAAGATGTTCCATGATACCAAAGAGGATGCAGAAACTTACATGGGTGCCCTGTTCTTCACAGTCACTGTGGCAATGTTCAATGGAATTTCAGAGCTCAACATGGCCATCATGAAACTCCCTGTATTTTACAAGCAAAGGGACCTTCTTTTTTATCCTTCATGGGCTTATTCTCTTCCTCCATGGATCCTCAAAATACCAATTACCCTTGTAGAAGTTGCCATATGGGAATGCATCTCTTATTATGGCATTGGCTATGATCCAAATCTTGGAAGGCAAGAAGAAACTCTTAATGCAATTTTGGTAACAAGAATTTTTGGAATAATAATCATGTTTTTTTTTCCAAAATAGTTCTCAAGAAGATGGCAAAATGAATAAGGACAAAACCTAGAGTTGGCTATATGAGATTATACCTTAGTAACCCATGTAATAAATACCAGTATTAAAAGGTCGGCGTACACTATTAAGGTGAAACTCCAATTCTGATTGGAGAACAGCACTAACATCACATAAGCAAATGTATCTAAGTTTTGCCCAATAAATAAATAAATACATATATACACGATCATAATTATCAAAATAATTTAAACCAGCATTAGATTATAGATCCTCAATTAGTTCTATTAATTACTCATTTTGGAATATAATGAGAAATCTTATTGGCAGGGTTTTAAAACAGTACCTGGTAATCCTGTGCATTAACCAGATGGCATCTGCACTCTTCCGGTTGATGGCAGCATTAGGAAGGGATATTGTTGTGGCAAACACTGTTGGGACATTTGCACTACTTGCAGTCACAGTTTTGGGAGGATTTGTGATTTCAAGAGGTAAGAAAATGGCAATGTAACTTCAAAATTTACTAATCAATGAACCTTTTTAGAAAAAAACAAAATAATAATAATAAACCTTTCTGATGATAAAATTGTTCTTTTGCATCAGAGGATGTGCACAAATGGTTCCTTTGGGGTTACTGGTCCTCACCACTAATGTATGGACAGAATGCTATAGCTGTCAATGAATTTCTTGGCCATAGTTGGAGAAAGGTAATCATCCCCTCTGTTTTCTAGGGTTAGTTAGACTGACCTCTCCAAAAGTTATAACGTTAAATACACTTGGACTCTTCTTGTTTCGGATATTACATATACCTCCTCCTTTCAGCTCTTTTGCTTTGTTATTTTAAGGATATTGTGTGTAAATCCATACATAAAATAAGTAAGATGATCGAAATGTTTTGGGAAAGGTAGTCAAAATGTTATAAAACTATCAGAAATCAAACAATAATATATAAATTAAGGGTGGTGTGTGTAATTTTCAAAAAGAAAAAGGATCCAAGTGTATATAATGCTAAGATCAGGGAAGATTAGTGTAATTAACTCTTAATCCTTAACCCTCGTTTCTAATGGTGAATAAAGCCTTGTGAAGATATGATTATGAGATTATCTCCGAATATTGTAGGTTGCTGCTAATTCCAATGAAACATTGGGAGTATTGATACTCAAATCTCGTGGATTTTTCCCAGAAGCTTATTGGTATTGGATTGGAATAGGAGCATTGGTTGGTTATGTTTTTCTGTTTAATTTTCTCTTCACCTTGGCTTTGCAATATCTCAGTCGTAAGTATCATCTTTTATTTTCTTTTACCAGTGACTTCTAGAATTAATTATCACATTAATCTCTGAAATTGTATGAGTTTTTCAGTTTGGTCTTTGACTTTTATGGAGTTTTATTGTAGTCTTACTTTCATTTGTGTCATTCACTCTAGTCCCTGACGTAATAACGCCATCAATGAACTTCATTTTAGTCCCTAACATTTTCAAGAACAATACAAATAGGACTCTAATTTCGCTTGAAAATTTCAATTTAAATTTGGTCCATGAGTTTTATTTTAAATTTTAACCACAAGGACAAAATTGAAATTATAAAATGAAACTTAAAGACCCTTATGAATTGTTTTTTTTAAATATCAGGGACTAAAATAAAACTCAATGACAATGTGACATCAGGGACCAAAATGACCATAGATATGGAAGTCAGGGACCAAAATGAAAACCCGTAAAAGTTAAGGACGAAACTAAAAAATCCATACAATCTCAGGGACTAAAGTGTAGTAAACTCTTATTTGGACTTCATTCCTCGTTTTCAAACCCAAATTCTAATATTGGATATATTGCCTCTGCAGCATTCAGAAAAGATCAAGCTGGGCTATCCCAAGAGAAATTGCAGGAGAGAAATGCCATAACAGCTGAAGAGTTCAATGAATTACCAACACAAAAGAGATCTTTGGGTGAGTTCTATAGCTACAAGTTTTAGGTTTCTGTTTTATAGCTTGAAGATTGGTATTCAAGCCATAACACAATGATTGTGATGAAAAATCAGAAACAAAGAGGGAAGAAGAAGCAGATATATCATCCAGGTCGTTTTCTGCAAGAGAAGGTGAAAACAAAGCTAGTAGTAATGGAAAGAAAGGAATGGTTCTTCCATTTCAACCTTTATCCCTCACTTTTGATGAGATCAAATATTCAGTGGACATGCCACAGGTACCTTACATTCCTATTTTTAAGATTTAGTATTGAAGTCAAATTTTCTATTTATAAGTTATTGGGCATATTCAAATATACTCCGTCCGGGTTCTATATACAAGTCACTTTCAACCTAATTATCAAGACTAAAAATGGTAGTTAACTCATTAAACATGTCTTAAAATACAATCTTCCAAGATCCAACAATGCCCCTAGTAAAAATGCCTTTATAAATATATAAAGTCAACTAACATTTCTCTTTGTTTATTCTACTATCCCTTTCACTCTATTATTAATTGTATCATTAAAAATTGCACAAAGGATAGACGTGAAAAGCCTACATCAATCTGTTAGTTAGTGACTTATATTAAAGAATAAAGACTATAAATTCCTTCTAAAAAAATGACTTATATATAAAACCGGAGGGAGTATTTGTGTATAGTGCACATACCAATTGCTATAACAGCACTGTTTTTCAATGAATTCTGCCTGGTTTCTTCAAGCCTTCTAGTTATTTGATTATAGTAACAAGCTATTTCTTAATATTTGAACGATGGGTTAAATATATTTTTAATTCCTCATGTTTCATGGGAATCCTTTTTAGTCTCTCATTTTTTAAATGCATACATTTAGTCCTTAATATTTGGAAAAGTTTGTTTTTAGACCCTAACTGCACCCGCTTGAGTGACTTAAAGCGATTTTTTTAGAAAAACGAGGGATAAAAATAGCTTAGCTTCACTTAGGGACTGAAAACAGACATTTCCAAAGAGGAGGGACTAAACACTAGCTTCCGCAAAACATGAGGGACTAAAAACATATTTAATTGTAGAACGATTTTGTGCATCTCAAAGCATTTCTCATCTATATTCAACCCAACCTCCATAAAGGGTAATAGAAAAAAAGGAGTATGTAAACAAGATTGGAATTGTTCTTACATGATGACTCTGTTTTCTTAATTGTAGGAAATGAAAAAGCAAGGAATTTGTGAGGATCGTCTTGAACTTTTGAAAGGTATTAGTGGTGCATTTAGGCCAGGAGTACTAACTGCTCTAATGGGTGTGAGTGGTGCTGGCAAAACTACTCTATTGGATGTTCTAGCTGGGAGAAAAACTAGTGGATATATTGAAGGAAGCATCAAAATTTCTGGGTATCCAAAGAATCAAGAAACATTTGCTCGCATAGCTGGATACTGTGAACAATTTGACATCCATTCACCCAATGTTACTGTTTATGAATCCTTGCTATATTCTGCATGGCTTCGTTTAAGCCCTGGAATTGATAAGGAAACTAGAAAGGTAGTTTAGGACAATTTTCTTCTTTCTAAAGTATAAAATACTTTATAGTAAATCCTCTATTGGGTCCTTAAAAGATATAAGTATCATTAAATGGGTCTAAGATAGATCTGTTTCACCAATTAATTAAGTCGTTTCAGGGACCGGTTTGGTGACATTATTTTATCTATGAAGGTAAATTTAGTGAATTTTTTTTTAAGGACCTAACATGACACTTTTGATCTTTGAAGAACTTAAATTGATGACATATCTTTCAAGGAATAATTTGATGACACTTATATCATTCGAGAACCAAATATAGGGAGTTGAAAAATAAGAAGTGCTATATTAATTATAAAATGTTTCTTTGGGGTTGCTATATATATACGCCTCCATTACAATTAAATAAAGATTAAAATTTAACTAAAAGATAAGATCTATAAAGTTAAGACTTAAGAACCTAAATGATAAAACTAAAAAGATAAAACAAACTAAATAATAACTAAGGGACAAGACTCTCCATCATAGGGTTTACTTAAAAATTTATTTGCATTCTCTAACAATTAACAAGTACCAATGATTCAAATCTATTTTCATTCTCTAACATTATGTTAAATGAGGCTAAAAATGGTCGAATGCGGCAATTAATCTGAGTCCGATGCGGTTTCTGTGATAGTTGAAACTATGATACTGCGTCGTGATGCTGTGGAGCATACCTTAACTTGAAACCTTGATAAGTACCAAGATTTCAAATTAAGCTTCAATCCACGACATCACGCCACAATATCATACTTTCAGTATTCACAAAAATCGCATCGGATCATGATTGTAGACCGCAACAGCCCATTTGACTGCATTTAACAAAAGGGACTATAACAGCAGTATGATCACAACTGCATTTTGCAACCTAGATAAGTACTAACTTGCAGTTTTGCAAGATTTACAGCATATAAACATAGACAATATCTTATGAGATGCAGATGTTCATTGAGGAAGTTATGGAGCTTGTGGAACTTAACTCATTGAGAGAAGCACTTGTTGGATTACCAGGAGAGACAGGACTTTCAACCGAGCAGCGCAAGAGACTCACAATTGCAGTTGAACTAGTAGCCAACCCATCAATAATATTCATGGATGAACCAACCTCTGGTCTTGATGCAAGAGCAGCTGCAATTGTAATGAGAACTGTGAGAAACACGGTTGACACAGGGCGAACTGTTGTTTGCACCATCCACCAGCCAAGTATCGATATCTTTGATTCCTTTGATGAGGTAAGAATTAAGGGTATGGTCTGCGTTTCCATTTCCAGTTTTCATTTCGTTTCCTGATTTCTAGAATTCGGTATAAGTTGAAAATGACTAAAAACAAGAAAATCTAGTTTCCAATTATTTCCAGATTTTGCTATAAAAATTTCAGAAAACAAGAAACAGAATAAAAACAAAAAAGGAAAATATAAATTAAAAATGCAAACCAAAACCAAATAAACCTTAAGAAATACTCCTTCTGTTCCAAAATGACCATCACTTTAAGAAAGAAGCTTTTTCAAAACAATGACTATCATTCCATGCACAATTAAATCTTTTTACCCATTATAGCCTTAAAGAAAAATCAATGAAATGGTTAACAATCAGCATTCTCATTCTAATACATTTATGATGGAGGAATACAGTGGAGCACTAATAGGAATAATTTAGTAAAATTTTTCCACTCGCTGTGTTAGTTTTGCTTCTATTGATTCTTGTGAAAAATCCTTGTAGACAGTCATTTTGAAACGGAATGAGTAATATCATGCTAGTTAAAATCTCCATTTTAATCGTAAAATCGTACGATTTTACCATTTTACAACCCCTGTGCAATTCAAATGGCAAGCAAAATCATAAAATCAGTAAAATAGCAACTAAAAATCGTAAAATCGTGAAAAAATGTGATTTTATTTTTTTAAAAAAATTGTGGGTTTGGGCCGGGTCTAAACTGGGTCTGACCCGTTTATTTTAAAAAACCCTAAAATTTTCCTATTCTACACTTCCATGAGCATGCACAGGACAGAACACAAGAGCTCATCTTCTCCCAAGTCCCAACATCAAAGAGAGTTCATCTTCCAGCCACTACTTCTTGCCGTTCTTCTACTCATCATCATCGTCTTCTATTCCTTCTTCTCCCAAGTCCCACTACTCGATCATCATCTTCTATTTCTTCTATTTAGGTTTGATATTGTTATGATGACTTAAACTTGTTTACATTAACTTATGTTTTAGACCTTATTTTGATGCCATTTATGGTATTTTCTATTCATATATATGAATGAATATATGTGTATGTATATATATTTAGCAATCTGGTGAAATCTACGATTCTACGATTATAGGTTTTACGATCTTAGGTAAAATCCCGATTTTAACTACCTTGAGTAATATCATTTTCTGTTTTGAGTACTATAACTCAGAATTACTAACTACTACAATATCAACCCTTTCAGCTGTTGCTGCTGAAATTGGGAGGGGAACAGATATATGCTGGTCCAATAGGAAGCCATTGTTCCCATATGATCCAGTACTTTGAGGTGAGTCTACTGTAAAATGAGATTGATTATATTAGGGCCTAAATGTTTTGCATTTCTATTTTCTGTTTTCATTTTGTTTCCTGTTTTTTTTTAAATTTGCGTAGAAAAAGGTGGAAATGACCGGAAAAATTATTTTCTTTTTTTCAATCATTTCAAGTTTTTCCTATTCAAATTTTGAAAACAAGAAACAAAATGAAAACAGAAAATGGAAATAGAAACCAAACATGCCCTTAGCTTTTTGATAAGGACTAGAATATTTTACTTTAGTGTATGATGATTACTGTGTAGGCTATTGAAGGAGTTCCTAAGATCAGAGATGGTCATAATCCTGCAACCTGGATGTTGGAGGTAACATCAGCAGGAAAAGAAGCAAATCTTAAGGTTGACTTCACTAATGTCTACAAAAACTCAGAACTACACCGGTTAGACTCATGTCTTACACTTTATCATGACATGTAACATTAATCATGAAACATTGGACTGTGGAGTATTGATACAAAAATGAAGAAACAAAATGACTTGTATTCAAAAATCACTTTTTCCTTCAACTTATGTGTCATATTGGGTGGACTCACTTAAGGGGGAAAAACTTTTACAATGAATTTATTCATAGAAATTATGGATAAAAAAATTGACTCTGAAACAACTGTCAATCTATTTAGTCCTAATGATCAATCTAGTTCCTTATAAAATAGGGAATAAATTGGCTACTTTTAAGATTTTAAGGGACTAAATAACTAAATTGAATGACACTATTAATTTTAGTAACAATTTTTTTCCTAATAATTTTAAAAACTAAATTAAATTAACGGTCTTAATTTCATTTTTGGGGACTAAGTTAAGGTTTTAATCGAAACCAATCTACTGGGCAAGTAAGATTTGTTGAAATTAGAAAACAGAAAGATGCATATATTTCCCAATTCCCAGCTTGTGATTTTTATGCAATAGGGTTGAAAGAACTTGTGAATGCAACCGATACTTCCCATTTTATTTTCAGGAGAAACAAACAACTGATCCAAGAGCTTAGTGTACCATCTCAAGGTTCAAAAGATCTACACTTTGAGAATCAGTATTCACAGACTCGGGTGACACAATTTATAGCTTGCCTATGGAAACATCATTTATCATATTGGAGAAACACATCATATACTGCTGTCAGACTCCTATTTACAACAATGACAGGTCTATTATTTGGTCTCATTTTTTGGGACGTTGGCTTAAAAAGGTATGTGAAAATAAAAAGCAATCCCTTCACAAAATAATTAGGGACCGTTTATTAATCTTAAAAATAAGTGATTTTGAATGTGAGTGGAGACATGATTATTTTTTAAGTGATTATGCTAAAAATCAAAATATAAAAGTGCTTATTCTACACTCTATCTCTTCCACCTATTATGAAATGCAGCTCAAAGTTGCTTCTCTAAATCACTAGAAATCAGATCATTTGTGGCTTCTGATTATTTCTAAAAGCATAAACAAACATTCCAAAATATCAGAAGTGCTTTTTCTAGTAAAATAAGTGCTTATTTCAAGAAATAAGCTACAACAAAAGGGCTGCATGAAATCAAAGTTTAAGTTGCAGCTGCAGTTATGTTATGGTCATAGTCGCGTTATGTTGAACGCAGCCAAACACGGAACAGACCGAAATTTAAAACTTTGAATGAAACTCAAGTTCAAATTAAAACAGATTCTTACCATATTTTTAAATCTACTACTATAGTCACAGGAGAAGGGAGCAAGATCTTTTCGATGCAATGGGTTCAATGTATGCTGCTGTTACCTTCATTGGGGTTGTGAATGGTGCCTCAGTGCAGCCTATAGTAGCAATTGAGAGAACAGTCTTCTATAGAGAGAGAGCTGCTGGAATGTATTCTCCTCTGCCATATGCTCTGGCTCAGGTATTCCTCCATTAATTACCCTTTATTTTCATAGTTACCTATGTTTGATGAAGAATCAACAAATAAACAAAAAATTGATAAATCATTGTCCTAGCAATTCATTAAAAAAAGGAATGAAATTGCAAAATCCAAACAAAAAAAAAAAGAAAGTGTTCAAAGTGTAGGAAGAACTAATAGCAAAAAAAAAAAAAAGCGTAGGAAGAACTAATCCTAGTGTAGGGGTCAAAACTAAAGTATTCTCATAACCATAGGGACCAACTCTTAACATGCTGAAAGTATGGGGACTTGACAAAATTTTCAAACACAAGAAATAAAACCGAAATCAACGAAAATTATGAGTGAAATACCATTTAGGTAGTATTTGGACGAGCTTATCCATAGCTTATGGAAACAACTGTTTTCAACTTAATTTCATAAGCTTCTTGGAAGAGTTTATCCGAATAAGTTGTTTTTAGCTTATTCAAATTGTTTAATTAAGTTGTTTATCCAAACGCAGCCTTAAACATATTTCAAAATTCTATGCTTATTGTCAAAGACTCGACTCATGAACCTGCACAATTGAACTCATAAGTCATAACACATTATTGCACTCACCCGGTTGGTCTGGTGGCCAAGGGATCAAAGCTTTAATTAGTTGCTCCTCAGCTCGAACCTATATTGTGCATGCAGTTTGACTTACAAGCAAATAAATAAGAACACATTATGAATTGCAGGTTACAATAGAGCTTCCCCATATCTTAGCCCAGGCTTTAATATATGGGATCATAGTATATGCCATGATGGGATTCGAGTGGAGAACAACAAAAGTTTTGTGGAATCTTTTTTTCACATATTTCAGTTTCTTATACTACACCTTCTATGGCATGATGACCATGGCCATCACTCCCAACCCACATGTTGCTGGCATTTTGTCCACTTCATTCTATGCAATATGGTGCCTTTTCTCGGGATTCATCATTCCCCTATCGGTTAGTTATCCTTTAACCTTTGCTTAAATATTTCTAGAGTGAATTAATTACATTTTCTCTTTTGTTCATGGAATTATATGTGTTCTAATTTCAAACAAAATGAATCTTTAAGAATCAAACTTTCTCTATTCAAGATTAATTATTATGTATGGTTGCATTTTGTACTCTTACTGTTGACTTTGAGAACTTATAAGATGAAATGAAGATTTTGAGTGAAATTTGAAAATCAACAGTGCAAGTGTTTAAAACATTACTTTTATCTCATACTAAAGTTGTAAAATTGATATTTCGATTTTCAAAGTTCGTTGCTAGTTTAATTTTCAACTTGGCTTTTCTCCTGAATTTTCTCTACTAACCACTTACTTAGCTTGGAAATGAATGGGTAGGATTGTTTGATTTCAAAGTGAATACAAAGATAATATGGCTGAAATTCAAATGCAATAAAATTCCCAAACAAAACCCAATCTCCAGAAAAGCAGCTCAATAAAGAAGCTGAGTTCTTAATTTTCAGTTATAAAGAAAAGAAAAACGCTACATGGAGGTTCATTCATAGTTGTTCACATTAAAATAACCATAACATATAGTAATTGTTGAATAAGAGAGAAAACGAGAGACATTGGATGAATTCCATGTGTTGTAGACTACACTACGGACATATATTTATATTAGTAAAATATAATCTTTACAATAATTACAAAGATGTGGTAATAATATACTACGATCCTAACATAATTACATGATTATATTCTACGTATCTAGACGTATGCAACAATGTATAAGGACACTTCTAACACTCCCCCTCAAGCTGGAGCATATATGTCCTATGCACCAAGCTTGTTACATATATAACTGATTCGAAGACCTATTAGTGAAGATCAAAGGAATCAAAACTTCTTATTGAACCCACAAATAAGAGCGGTGTATAGATTTTAAAATTAGTGATACACTTTAATTAAAATATGTCTTAATAGAAGAGAGTATAGTTGACATATATTTTTTTTTTCATATGATATGAAACTTACTTTGGAAGCAAAACAATGACAGAGAATACCAATATGGTGGAGGTGGTACTATTGGATTTGCCCTGTTGCTTGGACCTTATATGGATTAGTGGCTTCTCAATATGGTGATGATGGTGACAAACTTGAAAACGGTCAAGGGATTGAAGAATTTGTTAGGAATTATTTTGGATTTGAACATCACTTTTTGGGAGTGGTTGCAACTGTTGTGGCTGGTTTCTCAGTTTTGTTTGCACTCATATTTGCCTTTGGCATCAAAGCATTCAACTTTCAAAAACGTTGAAATCATGATAGTGCTTCTCTTCTATTGCTTGGATATATTTATATGAGAGAACATATTTTAGTCCTTGAAAGAATTTTCTCAACATTTTAATCCTTGAATAATTAAGAATGTCACCAAGCAGGTCTTTGCAGGATCAAGTTAGTGAGTTTTTAATCTTTCAATAAATGAAATGGTGACAAATAAACCTCATTTAAGTACTCTAAATTTGCTCATGTCATCCTCAAAAGATTGAAAATTCACTCGGTTATCCTTCAATTGTCCGAGGACTAGAATGGTGACAAAAATCTTTCAAGGACTAATTTTATGCCATGAGCAACTTTTCGAAGACCAAAATGAAATTTTTTCTCCATTTATATAAGGCTTAAGCCACACATGAATCTATAACACCACAGGTATCATGCAATACAGAGAAATCATGTAAAAATATTAGGCATGATTCTTTTGAAGAATCTTCTAGGCCCCTGTATGTAACTATATAAACACCTGATGTTTCCTCAATCATTTGTAAGAATTTTCTAATTAAAACCTAGTTCAAAACAGGTAAAGATACAATTTTATTTTATAACATGTTCTATATGAATTCCTATACGTGTGATGAGTTAGAATATGTTTATTTGATATGAAGGACAACCTTATCTTTATCTAGATCTACTTAGACTCTGCATGATGATAATTGGAAGATCAAACTAGAGATTCTTCAGGGATTCAGTATCTAATTGAGGTGAAACTGTGATCTGTAATGAGACTAAAGTTCTTAGGATGTTGATTGAACCTTGCAAATTTTAAGTTTAATCATTGATAATGAATAATAATATTTTTTTTAATTTTTATTTTGAGCTTAAATAATTCTGGGTTGTAATCTTCTGCTATGACCTTGGATTGATCAACCATGGATATTTATTGAAAATGTGCATTTTATTCTATTGTACTTTTCGAAATGTGCACTTAAACTTAAGTATAAAATCACATTTAGCTACGGTTAAAACCATCATTAATTCAAATAAAAATCATCACTAAATGTGACTTTTGTACTTGAGTGCACACTTCGAAAAGTACATGAGACCAAAATGCAAACTTTGAAAGTTTAGGTACTAAGTCGCACATGAAGCAAAGTTCAGGAGAGTAAAATGTTTTTCACCCTATCATGATATCATCTATTCATTTCAAATACAAAGGTAAGTTCAATTTTCAACTTCTGATTATAATCATGATAGGAACCCAGATCTAAGTAATGGCAGAATGTAGAGAAAGATTCAGAAATAGAGAAAAAAGATACTATTATTGATGTTAAGATATGTAGAACAGTAGAAGAAAAAAAAGATCAAAAGGGAATAATCCCTTCCCAGAGCCTTAGGCTCCTAAACAAGAGCAAAATGCTCCTACTAACCCTTAAGTCACAAACCAATTCCTTGACTTCCTTTCTTGTATCTAACTCCTAATATTTATATAAATGAGAGACTAACTCACTTGTTAAACCAAATAACTAACTTGTATTTGGGCCAAGGCCCAAATGGTCCTAGGTCCTATCAAATCAAGTACACATTAGCATAGTAAATTTGTAAATATTCACTGAATTACTGAACTGATATCTCTATGGCAAAAGCAAAGCAGCAATGACAAGTAATATAAGACACACAAAGGTAAATATGAATAAATAGTTAAATACCTGTTTTCTTCCAACTCTTTCCCTTAATAGCTTCAACTGCAGCCCTTAATGTCTCATCCTGCAGCACGTTGAAACAATCTAGGAACAATCATTAACTTTATTAGAAGCAATAATTATTGATAACGAAAGCACCAGCAAGATAGCCCTGCATTGATCCGGTGTTTATAGGCGTAAACAATCAAAACTTGAGAAGCTAAAGCTATTAAAAAAATAATAACCTCAAACTATGAAAGTTTTTAATGTGGAACTTCTTATTCATTATGTCTAAGAATTAAATATCAGGTTTGTACTCATACAAGAATTACTTGGCATTATTATCATATAGTTTGAACTACACTTGCACAGACATCAAATCATTACTGAAAATATGTCTAAATATTTGCTTGTGGTCTTACTCTGCCTTCATAGGATATGATACATGCCGCCCCGGTTGTGACAGATGGTCGCCACTAAGATTTATTAAAGGAAACTTAGAATGCAAAGATCAATGGTTCACAAGAGAACAACGTAACAATGTAACATCAAAAAAAAATAGTGAAAGTTTGTAAAATCGTGGATCTGAAAATTCAGGCTACTAAACCACAGCGATATTGAGTATTGAATATTGATAACCATCTCAATTTCTGAGCTGTTTCATTAGTAATGTCAATATCATCTATATCGATAAGCAAATTTACCAGAAGTTAATATCAACTAAGCGTCAATATCATGCAATCCAACAAAAAAAAAAAAAAAACACACACACACACACACACAAAAACAGAGCAATAGCGTCATTAACAGCAAAACGAGGCGATTCAATCCAAAGGTTACAAAAAGGAGAATACCTACGAAATCACACGTTCCGTTAGGCTCTATGATGCCGATGGTAGGTCCAATGCGATATTTCTTCGGCGAAGTTGTTTTGCCCTAAATTACGAATCTGTGCGATTTGGATTTTGATCATCAGGCACATGTTTCAGTATTTTTGAGTCCAACTTAAGTTGGATGTCTTTATTTTATACTTACAAAATTATTTTATTTTTTCTTTTAACAAAAATAATTTCTGGCTTTTAGCTAAAAGTTGCATATTATTTTAAAAAAGTTAAAAATGATTTTTCACGATTAAAAATTATCTTAAAAATTATTTTTTATAATAAATATACTGAAATAAAAAATTATTATGTTTTATACAATTAAATTTTCTACAATTAATTTTAACCGCTAATCCAAACACGTCTTTTAAATGAATGTTTAGATTATAGTTTACAAACACAAATTTAAATGAACATGCTTTTAGAAACATTATTTTAGTCAAAAGTGAATCTGTATCTATATGATTTATGATTGGGTGTTATTAGAGTTAATCCAAACAGATCAAAGTGTATATTTAGATTATAGTTTACAAACACAAATTTAAATGAACATACTTTTAGAAACATTATTTTAATTAAAAGTGATTCTGTATCTATATAATTTATGATTGGGTGTTAGTATCTTGAGAGTAAATTTGGAAAAGAAAATACTGATTGGATTATATAAATCAAAATTATTTTTGAGTTTCTAATTATCAAAATAGGCATGTATCATATAATATTAATATTAATATTTTTCTTTTCAGTCATTATTTAATATATTACATTTAATGAATAATATATATTTTATGGTGCCATTATTAAAATACAAAAATATTTCATAAAAATGAAACTTAAATTAATAATTTAATTGATGAAGTTGTTAACTTCATTTTTTTGGTTAAAGTTGTTAAATAAATGGTTGTAAAGAATTTTGTACAAAAGCATCTCAAAATGAAGATTTAAAAGGCAATAATTTAAAATGATGTGAATTCAAGTATAACACAACAACAAAGTACACAAAGAGAATTATTATCGTAATGTGGCAATTATTGTGTTAAGTTTTTACAATTTGATCCCAAATTGAGTCTCTAACACCATCCATTTTGGTTGAAGAGATTATCTATTTAAATTTTGTGATGGATCTTCTCTAATATGGTAATTATCATTTTAAAAATTCATTATATGTTCATCTTCATAACGATTAAATTCTGTGTTGGTATCATATTTCCTTCTAATAATAAAGTTATATATAGTCATTGTCGCACTCACTATCTAAACTTGTGTTTCAAATTTGAACTTAGACATGTGGCGTACAATTGCAAATCTATTTTTCCATATTTTGAAAGTCATTTTTATAGTGCACCTCAAAGCTTGAGTGATAATAATTAAGCATTTCATTGTAGTTTACGAACCCAGATGAACGTCCAAAATCTAGAATGTGATAACGTTCGCATTTATATAGGCCAATGTATCCAATTAATGTTGGATAACCAAAATCCACTAAATAATATTTACCAAATAAAAAGAAAATGAAACCATTGTCATCAAATATAATAGTTTACATATAAATATAAATTAAACTTAAATATGAGAAGATTTGCTTGACTTGAAATCAGAGCAGGATGGTTTATCTCTTGAGGAGATTTTGGCTAAAAGGGAAACAGTGGCTAAATCATTTCATTTTTCAAAGTTGAAGCAATCTCAAGTATTTCAAAAATTTAGAGTTTAGTGGCTTTCACAAGGAGATGCAAATACAAATTTCTTTCATCATAAGTGTATTCATAGTAGGAATAAGAGTAATGAAATTCACGGTCCGTTTAGTGACTAGGATAAGGAGCTTAGGATAAGATAACTTATCATATCCAATTACTATCCGTTTTGGTGAGGCAGCAGGATATGATAAGCTTATCATATTAGCTTATCATATCCTACTCTCTAATACAAAATGTTATTCTAAGGGGGAAGTTAGGTTAGAGGCCAGCATGATAGGATAAGGATTTTTATTTCTTACTTTAGCCTTGCTTATAATACATATTCTTAAATTAATATTTATTTTTATAATAAAAAATTAAAATAAATAATAAAAATAAAATTAATAATAATTATTATTATAAATAATAATAAAAAATTTAATAATAATAATAGTAATAAAATAATAAGTAATAAAAATAAATAATAATGAAAAGAAATAATAATGAAAATTAATAATAATAATAATAATAATAGTAGTAATAAAATAAATAATAAATATAAATAATTAAAATAAAAATAGTAATAAAAATAAATAATAACGAAAATAAATACAAATAATAATAAAATTAAATAATAATAATAATAGTAATAAAATAAATAATAAATATAAATAATTAAAATAAAAATAGTAATAAAAATAAATAATAACGAAAATAAATACAAATAATAATAAAATTAAAAAGAAATAGTAGTAATAATAATAGTAGTAGTAGTATCTATTCTTATATGTCATAGACACACCAAGCGCTAGATATGATAAGAGTTTATCAAGGCTTATTTAACTATTATCATATCATGTTATTATCCAACACTCTTATCATATCATGTCATATCCTATCCTGTCCATCAAACGAGCCCGGAGTGTTGTGATCAATGGTGTTCGAGAGGAGGAGGTGGTTGGTGTTAAGCCTATTGTTAAGTCTTACTTCGCTTATCTATTCTCAGTTAGGACCTGTCCTTCGGTAATTTTATATGACATTCGTCTTCGTTGTTTAGGAGGTTTGGATATTGCTATGTTGAATTCACCTTTTACTGAAGACGGGGTTAAAGCATCTATTTAGGATTATGGTAGCCAGAAGAGCCTAGGTCCAAATGGGGTTAATTTCAATTTCATTAAACAATTTTGGGATGTGGTGAAGTCTGATTTTCTCATATATCTTTTCGAGTTTCATCTTCATGGGAAGTTAGTAAAAAGCTATAACAGTTGTTTTGTGGTCTTAATTCCTACAAAAGTAAGTCCTTAGCTAATCCAAGACTATCGTCTGATATCTCTAATCTAATGTATGTACAAGGTGTTATCCAAGATCTTGGCAAAATAGACTAACAGAGGCAATTCATCTCTTGATTTCTGATTACCAAATTGCTTTTGTTAAGGGTAGGCAGATTCTAGACAATGTATTAGTTGCAAACGAGGTGGTGCATGAGCTTAAATCTAAAAAGTTGTAAGGAATTCTCTTTAAAGTGGCTTTGGAGAAAGCTTTTGATTCGGTTAGTAAGGACTTTCTTTTCTCTTTGCTAGGGAAGATGGGTTTTAGTGAGAAGTGGAGGGGTTGGATTCATGAGTGTCTTTTTTTCTCCTCGGATATCTGTTTTAGTTAATGGCAATTCGACAAAAGAATTTTTTACTTCTATAGGTCTACGACAAGGAGACCCTGTATCTCCGCTCTTAATTTTAATTATTGTTGTGGCCTTCAGTGCACTTATTGAGCGGGCAATGGACGATCATTTGTTTTTTGTTATTTTGATTGATTTTGAAGGGTTGTTGTATCTCATTTACAGTTTGCAGATAACACCCTTTTATTTTGTCAAAACAATAATACCAACATCTGGGCAATTAAATCTATGTTCAGACTATTTGAGTTGGCCTCAAGCTTGAAAGTCAATTTCCATAAGAGCAAGGTGTTTTTTCTGAATGTTGATGCTCTTGGACAGGAAGAGGTGGCTTCTTTTTTGGGTTGTAGTCTTGGTGAGCTACCGTTTGTATACTGAGGCCTTCTTGCAAACATCTCTTTCTTGGTGAGCGAATTGTTTTGGTAAAACCTGTTATTTCCGTCTTGTTATCTTTTATCTTTCCTTCTTCAAGACTCCTTCAGGTATCATCTCTTACCTTGAGTCTTTATTTAAACAGTTTCTTTGGGGTAGGGTTGATAGTAAGAAAAGAGTGTGTTGGGTTGCTTAGGAGGATGTGTGTCACAGAAAGGAGGACAGAGGGTTGGGGATTTTGAAATTACAATGGTTTAATGAGGCCCTCATTGGTAAATGGGCGTCGAGGTTAAAATTCGAAGTGGGTTCTTTCTGGAATAAGGTGATTTCTTCAAAATATGGTTTGACGGAGGAGGGTATGAGGGGTTTTAATGGTGTTTCCTCTTGGTGGAAAGATTTATATACTATGAGTCATAAGGAGGGTTGGTTACGTAATAACATTCAAACAGTAGTGGGGGATGGCCGGGACACTCGTTTTTGGATTCTTGGTTCTTTGTTGAAGCTCTTGGTTCTATTCATGAGAGGTTGTTTAAAATTTCAATTGATAGGGAAGCAAAAATATCTGATGTGCTTGAAATTGGTGATAGTAAGGTGATTTGGAAGGGGGAGTGGTGTAGGAGGTTATTTGGGTGGGAATCAGAGTTATTTAATGATTTCCTTTCCCACTTTGTCTCAGTATCTCTACAGGTAGGTATAGAAAATTCATGGCGGTGGATCGGTGATAACACTAGAGTGTATTCGGTCTCTTAAGCATATGCGTTAATTACATCTGAGATGGGCGGTCGATTATCTTCTTTCCACAAAAATCTGTGCAATTTCAAGATCCCTTCTAAAGCAAAAGCTTTCATTTGGCAATTATCAAAAGACGGATTGTCGACAGAAAATAATCTCCAAAGACGCGGCATAATTTCAGATTCTGAATTAGACTGGGTAGCTTGCAATCGGGGTCATGAATAAGCATCTCATTTGATCTTCTCATGCTCAGTTAACTCTCAAATTCAGGAGCATTTCTTACTACTATGTGGCATTTCTACTGCATTAATTAATTCTAGCTGTGAAGCTCAAATTGCTCAATCCATTGGTTTACTACCTGCTACAAGTTTTGATCTAGCAAGACAATTTGGTATTGTACCTTATGGTCAATTTGGCTTGCGCGTAACAATTGCATTTTTAAAAACAAGGAATTTAATACTGAGAATCTGTTTGACATTATTTGCATTCATTCTTGGTATTGGATTTTCGCTAACAAAGGAGTTGTAGGAATTTATTCTGCTACTTGGTCCGTCAATTTTCCAACATGCTTAGTTCAATTTTGATAGTTGTTGGGCGGGTGTGTTTAATAGCTTGGGGTTTTATTTAATAATTGCTCATTTTTCTTTAGGTGGGTTGTTTATTGTTTTCATATTGTATTCATTTGGTTTTTTGCCTTTGTCTTTCCATGTGTGCTGACTACCATCAATTTTCTAAGTAAATATTTGAGTATTGCTTGTACTCTTTTATATTATTAATATACTTATTTGGATTTTAAAAAAAATATGAGAAGAAACATACCGGGGTGTGGATGTGGTAAATTCATGCTAGGAGTTGTGAGTGCGTTGTCAAAAATCCAAGCATCATGAGCTATGTCTTCCCAACCAGGTAATGCAAAAATAAAGCACATGTCCCAATCACATACAATCATTATATTTTGTGTTGGATGTCATTTTCTTCCAACTAATTTAGGTTGTTCCGTAGGGCTAACCACACATGGGATATGAGTTCCATCAATTGCACCAATAGCATTTTTGAAAAATGGCAAATATCACTGATCATTTCTAATTTTTCTATGAACATCTCGAAAACTAGGATTGCGTGGTTTAATGTATTCGAATGATAGACGAAGGCAAGCTAGTAAAACCTTATAGAAATGCTTAGTTACAATCTGTCTTGAGTGTTGAAATCTTTCTTGTATCATCGTGTTGCCAACTCCCTGGCCAACCATATTTTAAAACATTGCAACCATCTCTTGAACTCCCATACGTTTAGTCTCTTTTAAATTGTTTCCAACTAATTCATTCCAAAACTAAAAAAAGACATATTTTTTTCATTCGGAACATCTCATAACATCAAGTAGGATGGCCTTGTAAAACTTCTTGCACCCATGCATGACCTGTTTGTTCACTAGTTCTTCATGGCCCTTTGCACAAATATTTTAATGCATATTTACCCGCAAAAATGCTCACATTTTTAACTTTTGATGTATCATTTTCTTTGATAGAGAGCAAAGAGATTAAAGACTCATTATTCAAATCCTTTGTAGATTCTTTAATCCAAACATCCATGGTTTTGGACCTGTATATAAAATTCACATAAATTTGGATTAAAAAAAAATGATTCATCCAAAAAAGACATGATAATAACCTTTTTCTATATAACGAGATTGTTAGTTTTTCGTTGGTTTTTTTTCGGGCTATTTACCATTTAGTAATTTATATGAATCATTAATCTTTCTTACATAAATAGTTATTGTAGCTGTAGGAATGACCTCTAAAGTGATACTATAATTTTTTCATATAAAACCAAGACCATACTTTGAGTTTGAGATGATACTTTTCTTGGAGACTAGCAATTAATTAATTAATTAATTAATTAATGGAATAGAAACCAAGTAAAAAAAAAAAATAGAAACAAATATGAAAGAACAAAATAGACTAAATAACAAACCAATCTATCATGATCATCCAACATAACAACCTATCCTCATCTACATATATTTATTGAAATTCAGTTGGCATTTTCCAATCCAAATCATAAGGAATGTTGTTAAAATGATAAAACAGATAACATAATTTAAAAGAATAAAATAGATAAAAACTGAAACTATAATCCGAGTATGTGACAACGATAAAAGATAAAAGAGAATCCAAAAAAAAGCACAGAGTATAACAAAATTTTTATTTTTTATTTTTATAAGTCAATTTTTTTTAAATAAAAAAGAAATTTTGCATCATTATTCATATATATTTTTTATGTTTAAGTAAGGGTAAATTGCAATGACCACCTTTGAGGTTTAAGAAAATTGTATTTCAATCCAAACTTTACCAAAATTAGCACTTTACTCTATTTCTTTAACCGTTGACAGTTGATTGCTGATCTAGCTAACGTTTTTGTCGTTCCTATCTGTTACATATACAAAGATGTTAATTTGTTAACTTTTTTCTGTCATGTCAGTTTGTCACATATGCGATTCTCCATTAATATTAAACATTATTTTTAATATTTATGTGATAGATTGACGGGTTAAAAATGCCAATTAACTAACCAAAATAGAATAAAATACTAATTTTGATGAAATTTAAAGTGGAGTACAATTTTCCCGAACCAATACTTATTACAATTTACCTTTTAAGTAATTAATGAAGTGTTGTTGATGCACCTTGTAGTTCGTGTGATCACATCTATCCCATCTCCATCGAACGAACGCTATTCATGCATGCTTTTGGTGACGTCAAGATCCCAGATCCTCTGCCTCTAATTGCAGTCAAATCATTCTACAAGAAGCAAACTCATCCAATATATTTTCCCTGACACGTGGCACTCTCTGAATTACGAAAAGACCCTCCACCATCAAATCATGGTACCCGCAATCCTAATATGGCACAGGTTGGGGTCATTTCACCGCTAACGTGTTTTCTGAGGAATTGCCATCAAGGTTAAGTTGCCAAGGTCGTTTTGGTCATTGTCAGTGCCAGTGGGACCTTACCACGAGAAATTCTAGTTCTATTGGTGACACGTGACTTCCAGGAGTGACGGGAGCTTAGGTCACGTGATATCATCGTTCGTGGCCATGACGCGAACTTTACTCTGCTTCTTCCTCTGTTACTATTACAGATTTAAATCAAGGAATTTTTAAATTATGTTTCCAATCATATTTCACTAATAAAATATCGTCACGTTATTAAAAATATTTTTTTTAATTTTAATCTTTAGTTTTCTAATAGAATTTTTTAATGACATGGCGATATTTTATTAATAAGACATGATTGAGGACATGATTTGAGAACACCTAATTTTTTTTGGTACATCAGAAAAATAAATAAAAATAAAACTAAAAAAACACTAAGAAGGAAGGGATCGTGAACAACTCCTACTCTATCAGCCAACAACAAACTAGACAACTGAGGGATAAGGAGAGTGGATCACTGTGAAAGGGAAAACACCGCCAGATGCAAGTTTCGCGAGGGCATCAGGCCATCAGCACAGAAGTTTGATTCCCTATAAGCATGCTCAAACCGACAAATCCAATTGCGAGACAAAAGCTCCTTGATGGACTGGATCAATGCACCATAAAGATGAAATTTTCCAGCACCCAGCTTGACGGTCTCCACCACAAGGAGCGAGTCAGAGTGGCAAACAACATCACGATAACCAAGTTCCCATGTAAGGAAAAGACCACGATAGAGGCCGACAAGCTCCGCATGAAAACTCGTGGAATTGCCCAGAGATTCGTAGAAGCCAAAAAAAAACTCTCCGCAGTGATTACGGAGGAGGCCGCCAGCCCCTACCGTACCTGGATTGCCAATACAACTATCGTCAATATTCAACTTCACTTATTCTCCCTCGGAGCACACCAATAGACTTCTTTTTGCAAGGAAACCCGCGACATAGAAGTGTTCAACCGTTGCAGCAAGCCAGAGGCATCACTATGAATCGCTGAGATGGTCTCAAAGTTATGATCTTATCACTAATAACAGCTTTATTACGAGCGCACCACACATGCCACGCGGTGCAAACGAACAAGATTTCATTGCCATTCTTCAGGAAGCTAGAAGCCCAAGAACCAACGTTATTATCCAAGAACTGAGCGTCCTCACGAAAACCAACGCCGCGCCAAATACCTCTCGCTTGATCACAGTCACGCAAGCCGTGCAGAATGGTTTCATCAGCCAAGCCACAACGCTGACACATAGCAGATGCCGAAAGGTTCCGGTGATAGCGAAGCTAGGGAGAATACCAAGTAAGCAAATCCATAATCTAATTTAAATTCTACTATTAGATGCACCCATGTACCTTTCTTCTTATAATTATGCAAGATCAATATATTTTCTTCTTTCAAATATAATTTTGTTTTTTATTGAATTTTTTTATTTTTCTTTTTTATTTTAATTTGATTTTTTATTTTTTTAATGTATATTAGTTTTATTATGCTAATATAATTGAGTGTTTTCATAGAAATATTTTAACTTAAAGTGCTCAATATTGTTAATATAAAAGAATCAACACGGTGTAGTTCTCGTTGGTAGGCGATCTGTAAATTTCACTATAAATTCTTGATGAGATTGGTAATATGTCTTGGCTTTGAACGGAATAGACATGTCCCTTAACTAAACTTTGAAATTTAAAAGAAAAAAAAATCAATACGGTGTAAGATGAAAAAAATTTGTTAATTAAATATAAAGAACTAAATAAAGTTGTATTTTAACCTATTTTCTTTCGCTAATTCCTTGTTGATCATGTGATTACTATTTAGTGAGATTATACATGTCAGATATTTTCAAATTTATCTTATACATTTTGGTTTTAATATCAAATTTTTGAAAAATATAATCGGTTTCCATTCATTTTAATCTTTTTATGACATTTTTTATTAGAAATTTAGAAATTAGAAATTAAAAACACAATAAAATAAAGTGATTAATACTTATAATGTTTATTGATCAATATAGAGCTTTATGCAGATTAATTTATAGGGAATTTCTCTGGTGCCCTGAAATAGTTTGTTACTACTACCGATACTAAGTCACATTACATTCAATAAATTAAGTTACATATTACTCCTTCTTATAAAGTTTTTTTTTTTCTTTTAAAAAAAATGTTACATTTAATTCAACAAAAGTTAAATTCCCTTTTTATAGTAAATCCATTTAAATCCAAATAGCTAAACACTAATAGCTGTGAATTTCGAATTTTGTAAAGGGAGAGTTTGCTAAAGGAGTTGTATGGTTTCACCAAGATATATTATTAGCAAAGTAACTTTGTTGGTGCATAATGTCTTGATTTCATTTACACATCCTATTTATTCTAAAGTTTCTAAATTTGTTACGTTGGACATCTCCGAAAACCGACACCTTCGAGCTTAATGTTAATGGGACTTTTCTAAAAAATCTTGGTCTAGTTGATATCAGAGGTATTATTCACGACTGTCATGAGAACATGCTTTATGGGTTCTCAGACTTTATTAAGATTACAAACATTACACAAGCTAAAATCTTATCTATTTTTCGTGGACGGTAAGTGTGAGATATGAGAATTCATTGCCTTAATTACTTGTAGTACGATTTTACCTTAATTATTCGTCTTTGTAAAGAAAGGAGATGTTTGTAGATATACATATGCATCTATCATGGTATTTGTCATTTTCTATCTAGAAACAGGCTTTTAAATGTCAAACACCATTTGCGGGAAACTATTATTGCGTTGGTTAATCAGCAAAGACAGGTGCTTCGATGGCTGAATCCTTCAAGTTTTGAGATTCATGTTCATCTGTGCTAGCCTTTTGTTGTACTCGCATAGAATTAGAATGGCTTATTTTAGATCTTAATTTTCATAGTTTTTTTTTATTTTTTTGATTTACCAACAAAAAAAAAGCTAAACACAAATAGAATTTATTATCAAAATAATACACAATAACAATAAAAATAATAGAATTGAAAAACTAATCATATAAATCTATAAAATACATTACTTTTAAATTTAGTCCCTATAATTTTTTTTTGTGTGTTTGTCCTTACTATTTTGGAACTTATATTTTTAAGTCTCTAATGCACAATTTTGTGCTTTAGAATGAGCATAATAACGACGGATTTATCATTAATTTTTTGGTTAGTAAGAGTTTAAGAATTTAATTCCTTCTAAAACTCTACAATAATTTTATAATAATGTTGGTGTTTAACTACAAGTTGAACTCGATAGTGACAAAAAAAAAGTTTCAAAAGATAGTGAGCAAAACAAAAAATAAAAATAAAAATTATAAAGACTAAATTCAAAAATGACATATTCATAGGGATTCAAAACATATTTTATCCTTAAATTTTTAACATTTTATTCCATTCTCTTCAAATCTTTATTTTACTTTAGGAAATATTAGGACTAAAATCAAACAAAAATGAGTCACACATATAAGAATGGTTTTAAACAATGTTTAAGTCTCATCAGGTTGAAGTTGAGACAACAATCACCTTAGTCCTTATAAGCTTAGTTCCTCCCCAATTCACAAGGGGCACATTCTAAGGATAAAACTATAATGAGGCCTGATGTGAGGCTTGAACATGGTCTAAAATAGATGCTCTTAGCATGGTAGGTTGTGGTGTGTAGGGTGCTAGAGAGTAGGATCGGAGTGGCCTAGACCCTCATTCTGCGGCTAATGTTTCAACAATGAGGCTAGGAAACATCCCGTATCACAATTGATATAATATTTACTTTGGCTTCTTGAAATTTACGATTTTATCTTAAAAATATGTTTTGGTGGACTAAGGAGAAGTAAGGCTTATAAGATTTATATTGTCTCAATTTCTACCTAATGTAAAATTTAAATATGACGTGAAACTTATGATTAATAATTCTTCTCTTCCCTTTTATATAAGATTTATGTTGTTTCAATTCCTATCCTCCTCTTCTTTCTGCTATGTTTTGGAGAGTAATAATTGGTGTACTCACTAAACTCCTATCGGATTACTAATGTGAATATATCACTCTTTTTTCCTTTTTTGACCTAATAATTCCTCTCTTCCCCTAATTTTGTCCTTCATTTCCTCAATCCAAACAATATGTTAAATGAAATCAAACGTTTTCCACTCGATTTGACCTGCCTTTAGAGGTAGAGCTAGATGATAATTTTTGGGGGGTTAAACATAAAGATTAAAATTAATATATTAAATATTATAATTAAATTTTTGCTTAAGTAAAATATAAGAATACTTTGTAGCATAAATATATTAATAACTAACACATTTAAGAAAATTCTTTAATTTTTTATAAATAAAAAAATTATGGAAAAAACATTTCAATTTCGAAGGTTAGTGTGACATGGATAAACTTCTTCCCCAAGAGAATGTTTCTAGCAGGAATTGACCTAACAACCTCTTAGTGAAGTAAGCATCATTATACACATTCTCAAACTATTGAACCTATACGCTTCCGCAAAGTTAAACACATTTGGAATAGAAAATTCGTGATTTGATTAAGCAAATGTAAAATATTAATTTAAGTCAATCAAATATTTCTAAATTTGTCAATATATATTCATATAAATAAGACTTGTAGGAATTATTTTTATGAAAATTAAAATGAGTGAACCACCACTTAAGGAGGTCAATTTGTTCGCGTTAGTCATTTTAGTCCTTGATTATATCAGAATTACTTTTTAGTCCCCGACTTTGTAAAATGCTATTCATTTTAGTCCACTCTCGACTAAAATGACCGATTTTTTATAAGTTATATACATTGACTACTTTTTTATACAATCAAAGATTAATATGACCCATCTTATAAAGTCAATGACTGAAGTGAAATTTTGATAGAGTTAAGAATTAAAATGAGACACTCATAATCTCATATGATCTAGGGAACTAATTTATGTATTAACTCAAATTAAAATATAAAAAAGAAAGTTCATATACATTTTAAAGTAAATAAGTAATTCAATAATATTATAACTTGTATATAAACAATATTTTTTACCAATTTCAAAAATAATTTCGATGGGGCCGTCCTAAAAAATAATGGAGGGCCGTTCGGTAAAATAATATATATCCAAATAAATTTTTTTCGCGATGCGAGAATTAAGCCCCCCAAGACACAACTAAGTTCCGCTCCTGCCTGCCCTTAGTTATTTGATGCATGTTTGATATCCCCAATATATGACCCCTGCAATTGCCAAACCAATTTGATCGAAACAAACAAGTTAATAATTTCACATTCACAACTTGTTACTTAGCTTCAATTCTTGGTCATAGCGCAGGAGAGTGAAAGAGGTTAATTCTTCTGAGAGATTGGGAAAACAGAGTGGGGGACCTTTCATATTTGAGGACTTGTTAGCATCAATGTGCCAGAAAATAAAACTGTGGCCAAAAATTTCACAACGTCTCTCTGATCATTCTCAGCACATATTCCCATTGTAAATTCAATTCCCTCCATCAATACACAATGTGTGATCAATTATTGTTTGTTGTATCTCAATGATATTTATGAAATCAAATTGGTATTCCATGAACAATTTCATGTTTAAATGTTTTAATTGTTATCATCTTGCAGTACCTAGCTTCCTATAGATGCCCTAAACCATGATTTAGACACTACAAAAACTTGTTATTTAGTGATGCTTTTAGCATTAGATTAACCCGCGTTAATATAGACTTTGTTTAATGAAATTAATTATTTTTTCTTTTGTTTTTTTTTGCCGTCATAGTTTTGAAAAAAATTGTTACTTTATATTTGTCATTTTCAAAATTCAAGAAAATAATTATTGCTCATTATTTTTATTATACTCATGTTCATTTACTATTACTTTATACATTTATTATATAGTGGATAATTAATGATTACAAACTTCGAAAGGATATGAAAAGGAATTGCTTGATAAATTTTATAAAAACAAGAATATTAATTATTTTTATTAACCTATGTGAATTAACTTAAGGGTTTTTGACATACAGTGTCTTTAGGCACTAGTTAAGGTCACTAAAAATAGAAAAATAATTATAAGAGTACATTGTTCCATCTCTTAGAAATACAAAAAATTACACATTTTAATATCTTTTTACTACATTTAAGTTCTTAAATAGTGTCCATAGAACACTAAATACCATTTACCTTAACTTAAAATGATAAATAAAAAGTAATGGATGGAGTGAGTAGTAAAGACATATAGTCCTTATACTAATGAATAAATATATAATTATTAATTAATAAATCAACCAATATAAATATTAGATATATACTATTAGTTTACTTACTATTAATAAAGATATTTAATAGTTATAGTTACATAATTTTGGGTGTCAATGAAAAGTGAAAAAATTACTGTATTGTTGATAAAAAAAGAGTGAAGTCGCACTTGCATCGTCACTTTATAGGGTTTGTTCACTTTTGTTCCTATTATTTGCAAGAAATAAATATATCATTGACTTTGATAAACATGATGCAACTAGGTCCCTCGCTTTAGTTTTTTTCTAATCATTAACGAAAATTACATGTGGATGTTAAACGCAACATAAGATTCGAGACAATAGTATTTTGTGACTGAGGTGGTATCTTTAAACCCTAATTTCTACTCGATATTCATGTTCTTCCCCTCAATTTCTTCACGTTCTTCATGTTCTTGACAAATTAGGGTTTTCTTTCTTATTCTTCCTTAATTCATCATCCAGATCAAGTCATGGCAAGCAACCGTCAAGGATTTCGAAGGACATCATTTTGTTGTGAAGGAAATAGCTATGAATCGAGATATAATCATCCCCAAGCGAGGTGTCCAAGTGGCTTGATGTTAATGTTCACAAAAATTAATGACATTATAAAAACTGATGCAAATAAGTCCCTTAATTTCTTATATAATGTTTAATTTAGTCCCTTTATTGTTAAATGAAGTTCAACGTAGTAAGTAGTTAGCATGTTTTAAGTTTGGTTCACGACATTGTAAAAAACGAAGCAAATAAATCCTTTAGTTTCTTATAAGATATTCAATTTAAATAAAGTTGAACATAGTCTACAATTAATTAAACATGTTTTACGTTAAATAAAGTTCAACATCGTCCCTAGTTAAACATGTTTTAAAATGTTCAGTTTGACCCCTACCATTGTAAAAAATGATGCATATAAGTCTTTTAGTTTCTTATAAAATGTTCAGCTCTGATCTTATGTGGCGTTTAACGCCCACATGTAGTTTCTGCTACCAACCTTAGCAAAAAAAACTAACAGGAAGAGTTTAATTGCATCACGTTTGACAAAATTAGAAATCTATTTACTCTTTCGTAAATGTTAAGTACCAAGCTAAACAAACCTTATAAAGCGGAGGACTAAAAGATATATTTTTCCAAAAAAAAAATGTACTATATTTTCCCATTAAACCGAATCATAATTTGTCAATTATAAAATCAAACACGCTAGCTACTTGTCCCTTATTGATATGGAGCAATTTAAGGCCCTGAGCAATGTTTTTCTTACATTTACTATTTATTATATTTCTTACATTTTCCTTGTCTAAAAAAAATTGATTTTTTGGCACAATAAAAATATAAGAATATAATAAATAATAGATATAAATTGTCAAGAGCGTGACATAAGAAGGAGCTTTAAAGTTTGAGAGGAGGAGTTTGATCCCTGCTGAGGAGAATTAACAATAGTGTAATGTGAGGGTACGTGCGTTTAACCGATAAAAAAAATAAAATATAAATTAAACATTTTTTTTATAAGGCCATACTTCTAGTTCTAGCATTTATGAGAAATGAAAAAAAAAAAGGTGTTATTGGTAAGCATCACATAGACCCATATAGGATCCTTCACAAATCATATACTATTATACAAAATGGTTAACTATTAAGTAACCAAACCCAATTATCATGAGACTAAAATTACCATCTATTATTTCTCTTTGTTTCCCTTGACACAAAAGCAATTGTCAAGAGAAATAAAGGGAATCTTATTCCGATTATATTACCGTCATTGCAAATAACTTAAAAATAATTTTAGTATTTATGATACAATATTATAATTGAATATTTGTAAGTATTCTATTTTATGTTTTTTACAAGATATTGACACACTCACAAATACATCATCGAAGACCCGTGCGAACGCACGGGTTATAGCTAGTTTACTTATAAAACAGCTAATTCAGCCCTAAATATAATTTTAGGACTAATTAAAATGTCGAGAGCTTGTAGATCAAGTTGTATAAGGAAGAGTTTTTTGAAATTCAAGGAGAGGAGTTCGATTAATAACTGCAATTTTGAGAACTAAATTGATGTATTACTATTTTTTATCAATGTCTTGTGAGCTTTTGTTTTTTTTTTGGTAAAACGTCACTTTTAGTCTCTTAACTTTTTAGTTTGTTTTAGTTTGGTACCATATATTTTTTTTAGTTTCAATTTGGTCTCATAAGTCTTGTAAACGTTTTCATTTGACCATTTCTTTCAGTTTTGTTAATGATGTTAACGAATTTGTCAATAATACTGTTAACTTTCAAATCAATGGTTAAGATTATTTTAAATTAACGGTTCTGATTGAATTAAAAGTAAATTAAAAAAAAAGAGAAAAAAAAAACATTGTTCATGTTCTTCTTCTCTCTCGTTCATCCTCTTCCTTGTTCTTCCATGCTTCTTCCTTCCTTGAAGATATGAATGATGTTTCACTTTATTAGTTATCGTTCATAAGCTCGCAAGGCACACAAATCCAGCATTGAAAACTGAAAACAAGTTAAATTGAAAATTGAAGTTTATTTTTTTTTTTATAGATAAATACTCATACACCCACTGCACGAAAATCAAAGTTTATACTCAATATAAAATTAGTAAGATTGAAAATCCCTCACCTTTCTACTTCATCTTCTTCTTTCTTCTGCATCTTCTTTTTTCTATAAATCAAGAATATAAAACCAGCAAGAACTCTAATCCCCAAATAATCCCCAAATTAAATTCCTAATCTCTAAATTAGAATCAAATGATCTCAAATTAATTTTTAGTTTCAATTATTAGAATCTTAATCCTTAAATTTAATAACCATAATCCAATTTTAGTTAAAATTAAAAAAAAACGAAAAGAGAAGAAGAAGCCGAACGAATGAAGAGAGAAGGAGAAGAACAAAGAGAATAAAAAAAACGAATAAAGAGAGAACAAGAAGAAGAACCAAGGAAGAAAGATGGAGGAACAATAACTAGATAGACTATAAAATAGTAATAATTTTTTTTCATTTTTTTATTTAAAATTTATATCCACATTCAATTTAGACCATTAGTTTAAAATAATCTGAACCGTTGATTTGAAAATTAACAGTGTTATTGACAGAACCGTTAACGTCACTAAAGAACTGACAGAAAGGACCAAATTAAGATGTTTACATGACTTATGGGACCAACTTGAAACCAAAAAAAGAAATAGGTGTTGGATTACTTCTCATACCAAATAGAAATCACCTGTAAAAGGAAACCGTTGCGTCAGAATTATAGAGTTAGGGTTTATAAGATTACCTGAAAGATTTCTCTTAAGACCGAGTCAAAATGTAGCGGAAACTTTAGTCGGTCACGAGCATGAATTGAGATCACGACTCGTCTTGTTTAGGCACTCCGCCTGCAATTATGAACTAATGTCGTAGCCACCAAAGGCAAAACACACAAGGTTAGTAGGTGGTTGGTTGGTCTTCCTCAACCAAACCTCTTGAATCCTAGAATTGAGATGCCTAACTTCGAATGGGGAGAAGTGTGCGGCTATCAGGCGATTTGGTGTGTTGGGGACCATCACCTCTCTACAGACCTATTTATAGAACCGTTTACTAGGGTTCTCATCAAGCTCACAGCAGGCTAGGCCTAGCTTTCCATTCATATGAGGCCCATGCCAATATTAGACTGTAATCAAACAGATTTTATTCTCGGTATCTCTACCGATCATGTTGATCACAATACAATGAATCCAAATAATGTGAATAACAAAATATAATCTTTACAATTAATATTTAGCCTACACAAATTATTACTAGAAATAAAAAATATCTCTAATAATAATTATTATAAACAAAATATTTCTAATAACAATCTCCCACTTGGGCAACATATTAATCAATATGATTATATTATCGAAAATTTAGGCGCGCAACGGTACGTTATTCACTTTAAATTACCCTCACAATCTGGTCCATGTCATGCACTAACTAGGAATCATCATAGCTTTCACCACTTGTATTATCATAGCTAAACTCTAATGATCACTATAGTCATTACACTTGATGACATAGATCAAACGTGGATGAATGACATGAAAATTACACGTTATGTGATCTAATATATGTCTAATTCCAACTGATCCAACTTTAGTTTGTCTTTATGAGATCAATAGTTCAGAGTAACTATAGTGTAAACTGAAGTGTCATGACCAAGTAATGAGCTACAAAATGTGTTATAGTAGACTCCCACTTTTCCCAAGCATACTAACGACAACCATGCATGCCAATAGCACAATTGCAACGACCCTAATGATGTCAATGCCTTAGTGGAATAATATATAACTTTAGAGTTCATTCCTTAACAGTTCAATACTTACAAAAATCAACACTCTGAACTTATTCCATAAACAAGAAGAAATTTGTAGTTGTAATTTTGCATACGACGAACTCCTATCACTGTAAGATCACACCTCCATTGTCACTTAATGTCTCTACTACCTTATTAGGCTTCACTGGCAATTACAAGAAACTTGGTTAAGCCTACAAATGGTTTCTTTAACTTTTACAGCAATTGAAAATCTTCTTTCGAAGAATATCCATTCGATCGTTCCATATAGACATCTTTCTCAAGATCCTTATTGAGAGAAGTATTCTGCATTTGTGTAGCTTAAGACCTAAATGTGCAACAAGTATCATAATGGTCCTCTAATGGTCATTTCAGCCATTGTACCTTTAGATGAATCCTCTTGCAACAAGACATGCTTTGTATATTCTAATATTACCCTATAAACTCTGATTAGTTTCGAAATCCACTTTCAAATAGTCGGTTTCACTCCTTAAGATAACTATACAATGTTCCAAATGTCATTGCCCTTTATAGAATGGAGTTCATCCTATGGCCTTAACCCTACTTTATGAGAGTCAGAACCACTAACGAGTTCTTTGAGGATGAGCGCGTCATCTTCGAGAAAATGATAATATCATTATGTCCCTATGGAGAATGCGACATAAATGTCTAAAGTCATTCTTTTCCATTCTCTCGTTGACCTCCTTGATGCAACATGATGAGGATGTTGAGTTTGAACCTAATGTTCCTCCTAAACTACCAAAAGATGAATTGGACTTCTTGATAATCCAAAGGTATGACCTGTTGATCTTGTCCAGTAGGAAGTTCAATGACATTGTCTCTTTCCTGCACTGAAAATCGCTAAGAGGTGTATCTGAATCTTCTTGCAAACAATGTTGTTTACCTTATCTTCCCCCCTAAACTCAACATCCTCAAAACTTTGGTATCTCTCGTCCTTTTGAGAAAGTTTCAATTAGTGGCATAATCAACTTTATACCCTTTGTGATCTTTCCGAATAACCAAACAAGAGCAGCCAACTATCCTTTCATATCTAACCTTACTTTATTAGGTCCAGAATGCCCTTACTTCATTAAATGCTTAAACACAAGCTTTTTCCTGTTTCAAGCTCTTAATGAGTTATGTTAATTGCCTTTGGTTTGTATTCGGTTGAGAACGCAAATTGTGGTCCTTAAGGCATATCCCCAGAGTGACTTGGAGTAAGTAATGATCTAGTTACCAAATGCTCTCTACTAATCTTTTAGGGTTAAGTTCATCCTTTTAGCCGCACCTTCATGCTTAGTAAACTTCGCATTGCATACTAAGGAACTTTACCATACTTATTGAGGGAATGGTTAGATGGTCTAGGATGCCTATCACCAAAACTGTCATTACTTTATGTGTTTCCACCTCTATGTTCATATTAGGAAAAATTTGTTAGTCTTACCAAAATGATTGTCATCTTCAACCTTAAAAGACTCACTAGCATCTAGCACATCAAATTACCACTTTAAGGGATGGAGGCAACCATAACAAGAGAAAGATTTTTCTTGAATTAGAAAGCACACCATCAACAATTCCAATAAAATTGTACAAAATGATCTTGCAAATGTTGGCATGCATCAGTCCTAGAACCTCCTTAGTTCTCTTAACCTTTTCCCCTTGCTTGTCAGTAGTATGGCCCCTTATGAACTCAATGTACGTTTTAGCTTTTGTATCGTTGAGTGCTCTGAGAATTCAATTTCACATTGGCCTGTTAGTTCTCCATTAGGAGAGATGACCCAAACCTTCGACCATAGTTACATTGAATTTTAGTTGGCTTTTACCTTTTAATCCCCTTTTAGCATCTGATCTCTTGCGTGTTTAGACACTGGAAACTGGATGGGATTTCTCGCTGGCAAGAGAACATGCATTTCCTAGACAACCTTTAAGTATATATTGGGCTATTCTTTCTTTATGTGATTCTCATGAAGGGTATCAATCCTTACCTTCTAGCCCATTGTTAAGGCCCTATATATATATATATATACTCTTTTGAAATATTGCATTCACAATCCTTTTTCCTCTGAGAGAATTCCTGAGGCAATGAACTTCATATGACGCGGGGCACACTCTATCATAAAACTATTAGTCCATAAAACCACATGTTTCCTTATTGGCACTTTCATTAGACAATCTAGATAACAGAGTTCCGTAAATACCATATCTGTATTCATAGAGTTCAATGTAATTTCTCCCACTAGATCTCAAATTCCTTAAGATGTTAATATTGTAACATAACTTCCAGTAATATATATATATATATATATATATATATATATATATATATATATATATATATATATATATATTACTAAATCTAGAGAACGTAAAATTTAGCTCACATTAACAATCTTTATGAAAACAATTGAAAATTTTTAAATAACAATTATCCATCAAAATTAACCTTGTAACACCACATCTCTATCTTTGGACAAAGAGTACAATTTACTAGTGGTTAATTGTCGTCACAATAATAAGTTTGAACAGCTCAGCTCAGCCAAAATCCAACATTCCTTTGGGCCGATCAAGATTTCGCAATGAACTTCTTTATAGCTATACACACAATCCAACCAAACACTTGACTTTCCTTTGGGCTAGCCAAGTATTCACAATGGATGCTAGTGTCAACTCTTTACTACCACACTCATTTACCCTGCCAGATGACTACCTTCTTTGGGATGATAGTTACCCGCATGAGGCAAGTAAACACAAACACTTTAGAGTTTCTATCTTGGCAACTATACTGTTTAGATATACTAAGAAGATACTCTAGGCAAGCCATGAGGCCATGCTTATGTCGTTATTTAACCTTATAATTGCTTTCAAATCAGTTTTAACCTTTATTATGTGTTATACCTAGGTCTGACAGTTGACGTGGCCATGCTTGATGGGCACACGTCCGTGTCATACTTCTTCCGTAGTCCTGAAATGTTACATGATTGTGTTCCCATGAGACACAATTATGTATCTTCAATAAGCCCAGACAACGTCACAAAACTATACCAATGAGAGACACAGTCTTGTTGAGGAACCTTCTGACGTTGTTGCAAGTCCGACAAACCACACACATGTGTTGGCCTTCTTATGTTGGATGGATGCATTTTTATGCCTTTTGTTAAACACGATTCTTTAAGTTTGAGAAACTTTATTTGGGAAGTTTGAGTCTGGACAAGCACTTGAAATGAGACCCTAAACCGTTTGGCCCATGCCAAAACGCCAAACACTAAATTGTTTGACCAATGCCAAACGCCAAATGACCAATGCCAAAATACCAACAAACAAGTCATCGCTATGACATAATCTTTAAAGATTTATCTCCAGATAGGCTATCCTATGATAACCTAGAAAAAGAAATGAAAAATAACTCTTTATTAATCAAATCAAATTAAACCAAATATTTGATCAAAACAAATCTCATCGAAAAATCAAATTAAAAAATCTGATTAAGATTACACAAATGATTACCGCATATAAAATCACAATGAGTCAAAAGAGATTTTCTTTAATCCTTCCAAATTTTGTTAATAAAAACCTATTCTTTAATGGTTAAATCAAATATATTCTTTAATATATACTATGATTCGTGTTAGTGATAATTCAAAGAAAAATACTTGTATTAGTTACTGCTGATAGCTACTGTTCCATTGAGATAAAAGCTGTTAGTTAGTTGGGACTAGCTATAAATAATGCATATCAGTGTAAATTTCAAAAAATGTATATACACAATACTTCTTCCTCTTTCTGTTCTTCATTCTGTTATTTTGTTCCTTTTATGTTCCTTTCTCCAACAAACTAGTATTAACAGCAAATCGATCCGGTGGCAGTGGCGGTTCATCATGGCAGGGAATAATGGTGGTTTTCTCGGCAATATTCCGATCCTCGACGGCAAAAATTGAGACCAGTGGAGTATCCAGATGAAGGTTCTTTTTTGGTTTTCAGGAAGTCTTGGAGATCGTTGAACATGGCTTTCCTGCGTTAGGTACTGCTCCAACCGAGGCCCAACGGTTTGCGTGTCGCGACAACAAGAAGAAGGATTGTAAAGCTCTCTTCTTCTTACATCAATGTGTCGATGCTGCGTTCTTCGAAAAGATCACATCAGCTGCTAGTGCGAAGGAAGCTTGGGATTGGTTGGTGAAAGCTTGTTCAGGAGATGCCAAGATCAAGAAAGTGAAGCTTCAGACTCTGCGCAGACAGTTTGAACTTCTTCAAATGGAGGTTGATGAGAAGGTATATGATTATTTCACCCGTGTTTTTACTTTGGTCAATCAAATGAAAGGATGTGGTGAAACAATTACTAACCTTTTGGTGGTTGAGAAAATCATGCGTACTCTGACTCCAAGATTCAATTACATTGTGGTGGCCATTGAGGAATCCAAAGATCTAACAGTGATGCAAGTTGATGAGCTTCAGGCTTCGCTGGAAGCACATGAACATCGATTGAATGACAGAGCTGTTGACAAACCTGCTGATTAAGCTTTGTAGGTTCAGTATTACAAGAGAGGCTCTGGTGATAAAGGGAAATCTTTGAAGCTACATCCTAAAGACAAGAGGGGGAAGGGGAACAAGCATTGGCAGGGTGAAAAACAACCGAGTAAAGATGATTCTGAGCATTGTGATTTACCAGAATCATCTAAACTGGGGAAGAAAAAGAACAAATGGCGGAAGAAGAAATTTGACAAGAGCAAGGTTGAATGTTATAACTGTCATAAGTTTGGTCATTGTGCAGATGAATGCAGGTCTGCAAAGAAAGACAGCTCTATGATGAAGCTTACATGGCAAGGGATAGTAGTTATTCCGATGATAGCAGTGATTCTGATGAGCCAGTTCTTCTGATGGCAACCATTGCTGTTGAGCCCTGTGACTCAGACACTTGGTATCTCGATACTCGGTGTTCTAATCACATGACCAGCCGCAAAGAATGGATCGTTGACCTTGATGACAACAAGAAAGGTAGAGTGCATTTTGCTGATGACAGAACTCTGTTGGTAGCAGGTGTTGGCAATATCATGATCAAATGCAGAGATGGTAAGAGTGCAATAATCACAGATGTTTTACTGGTTCCTGACATGAAGAGTAATCTTCTCAGCATGGGACAACTTCTAGAGAAGGGATTCTCTCTATGAAAATGCAAAGTGGCTGCTTGGAGGTCTTGGATCCAAATCAGAAGAAGATTATGAAGGCTCAGATCTCCAAGAACAAGACGTTACAAGTGCATATTGAAGTAGCCATATCTCAATGCTTGTCTGCTAATCATGGCTTTGGCATCATAGGCTTGGACACCTAAACTTCAAAAGCTTGAAGCTACTAGGATCAAAAGGCATGGTGAGTGGCCTCCCTGACATTTCAGTTCCTGAGACAGTGTGTGAGGATTGTATGTTAGGTAAGCATCCTAGAAGCTCATTTAGATCAAGCATTCCTATGAAAGCAACTGCACTATTAGATTCAGTGTCTTTTGATGTGTGTGGTCCGTTTGAGGTACCTTCAATGGGTGGAAATAGGTACTTTGTTTCCTTTGTTGATGAATTTAGCAGGATGGTGTGCATCTACCTGATCAAGAACAAAGCAGATGTTTTCTTGGTTTTCAGAACTTTCAAAGTTCTTGTTGAAAATCAAGCAGGTAGGAAGATCAAGAAACTCAGAACTGATGGAGGTGGAGAGTTTACATCTAGAGAATTTGAAGACTTTTGCAAGCAGCATAGTGTGTTTCATGAAGTGATTTCTCCATACACACCACAACACAATGGACTTGCAGAAAGGAGGAACATGTCCATACTCAATACTACAAGGAGCATGTTGACGGGAAAGGTACTTCCTAACTGGCTTTGGGGAGAAGCAGTGTCAACAACCGTATATCTACTTAACAGGTGCCCCAACAAAGCTCTAAAAGGCTGTTTTCCAGAAATAGTTTGGACAGGAAACAAACCAAGCATCAAGCACTTGAGGATTTTTGGTTCTCTGTGCTATAGCCATGTCCCTGATAGCAAGAGGAGGAAACTAGATGACAAAAGTGAACCAATGGTTCTAGTTGGTTATCATTCCACTGGAGCTTGCAGACTATATGATCCTTCTACTATGAAAATTGTGATAAGCAAAGATGTGGTGTTTTGTGAAACAGAAACCTGGAATTGGTCTAAGGATCATGCTTCAGTTCAAGAGGCTAATGTCCCGATTCCCTTGGATGATTCTGGAGAGGGTTGCAGTAATATGCACATTCAGGATCATCAAGAGCAAGGTCTGAACTTTGATAATTTTGGAGAGGGTTGCAGTAATATGCACATTCAAGATTATCATGCACAGAGCTCAAGACCTCAAAGAAGTAGACAAGTACCAAGCAGATTTGATGAGTTTGAGATTCTGCATGATGACAGCATCACTGAAGATGGAGACTTGGTGCACTTAGCTCTTCTAACTGATGCAGAACCAATTAAATTTGAAGAAGCAGTGATGAAATCTGAATGGAAAACAACCATGATAGAAGAACTGAAGAGCATTGAGAGGAATCACACATGGGAATTGGTAAGTCTACCTCCTAACAAGACTCCTATTGTAGTAAAGTGGGTGTTTAAAATAAAATATAAACCAAGTGGAGAGATTGCCAAGCATAAGGCAAGACTTGTGGCTAAAGGATTTCTGCAGAAAGAAGGATTTGACTACACTGAAGTCTTTGCACCAGTAGCGAGATTGGAAACTATCAGGATCGTGATAGCCCTTGCAAGCTGCAGGAAATGGGAATTGTTTCAGTTAGATGTTAAATCTGAGTAAGAAGAAGTCTTTGTGAGCCAACCACCAGGATTTGAGATAAAAGGAGCAGAACACAAGGTGTACAAGTTGCACAAGGCACTTTATGGGCTAAAGCAAGCTCCTAGAGCATGGAACAAGAGGATAAATGCATTTCTGGTCCAACTTGGCTTTTTCAAAAGTGCAGTGGAGTATGGAATTTATGTGAAGAGTGGTATTGGTGGCAGCATCATCATAGTATGTCTGTATGTCGATGATCTGTTAATAACTGGAAGCATGGAATTTGTGACAGATTTGGGAACTCTCTCTTACTTTCTGGGGATGGAATTTGTCCACTATAAACATGGAATTTTGATGCATCATAGAAGGTATATCACAGAGATACTGAAAAGATTCAATATGAGCTGCTGCAACACAACTTTAACACCAGTTGAAGCCAATCTAAATCTTGTGGTGAATGAACAAGAAAAAAAAGTCAACAACACTTTGTTTAGGAAAATTGTTGGGTCTCTAAGGTTTGTTTGCAATACTACACCAGATATTTCATTTGGTGTAGGCCTTGTGAGCAGATTCATGGAGACACCTAGACTATCCCACCTCACTGCTGCAAAGAGGATTCTAAGGTATCTCACCTCATTTTCTGTGAGAATGTAGACAACAAATCTACAATCAACTTGGCCAAGAATCCGATTGCACATGGGAGAAGCAAGCATATTGAAACTAGATTTCATTTTCTGTGAGAACAAGTGAATGAAGGAAAGCTGATGCTAGAAGTCTGTTCATCTGAGATTCAAGCAGCAGACATTCTAACCAAAGGACTTAGTGTTGAGAGATTTCATGATATGAGAGAAATGCTGAATATTGTAACCTTTTAATTTCTTTGAATTACGGGGGTATGTTAGTGATAATTCAAAGAAAAATACTTGTATTAGTTACTGCTAAGAGCTACTATTCTATTGAGATAAAAGCTATTAGTTAGTTGGGACTAGCTATAAATAATGCATATCAGTGTAAATTTCAAAAACTGTATATACACAATACTTCTTCCTCTTTCTGTTCTTCATTCTGTTATTCTGTTCCTTTCTCCAACAATCCGCCAATTGAATCTACGAGGAATTAGCCAAAAATAAAAATAAAATTGAAGTTGAAAGGAATAAATAAACATAGGATCCTGATTTTTTTTTTATAATCAATTTTCCTTTGTTTATTCTCATCGCAACTTTCATCCTGTATGCAGATAATCATACCAAGAAATGCAACTGAACTTTAATCCAATCAATTAGTAAACATAATAGGAAAAAAAAGTTGATTGATAAAAATTCATATGCTAACCTGACGTCAACAAGGTGCCCTGCCATGAATTTCAAGTAAATTGATACTTAAATAACATTGTGAACTCAATAGGCATTATATTTGAAACACATATGATATACATGGTGACGGTGTGAATCACATGTAATCTAAAAACAATCTCTAGAATTCAAACCAAATCGAAAACACACATGTAGATTCCGGTGCAAATTGCATACAAATTAAATCAAGTAATTACAAGAAATAACTAATATGCAATCAACCGATTAAACATTATTGACTTTGAGTTGTTTCAATTAAAAAAGAAAAAAATGGAATCTTAATACAATTCACATGCACATAGAATCAACTTGAGACGCTATTAACCAAACGATACTGATTCGGTTGAAACAAGCCAAAACTTTACAAACAACATGGAAACGTAAGCTTATTTCTGTAACGGTGTAACCTAATGGCATCCACCAATACGATGCGAATCTCATACCAATTGAAGGAACTTACGTTCTAATCCTTATGAACAAAACCCGTTGGACCGACATTGTAACCAAAAAGATTTGAGAGGGAGGAGTGGAAGCATACCTGAATATCCATGTCCGTAGTAGTGAGGCGTGATCATTAGCACAGTGAAAGGAACTTGATCACAAACTCTACATAGTGTCAGAGTTAAGGTCTTTTGACTATAGACACAACTCCTTGTCGATGGGTACCGAATGCTCTTAACGTTAGCGACAACACTAAATAGGTCAAGAATCTCATTTTGGAGTCATAAACTAATGCTTATATAGTGTGTCACCGTTAGGGACCACGCCCATTTCAATCCTAATGGGATGTCCCTACTAACTGGCCCATCAAGACGAGTAGTCATGCCTTTTGGGCTCTGCGCTTACAGAGTAACCCACTACACTTAGTCACCACTAGTAATCTATTGACGATACAAGGCCCATATGCATAATCTGATCACTTTTGGACTCTATACTTTATGTTGGTTTAATGACAAGTCACCTTAGCGCAACACATGCATCCACGTGTCTCTATATGAAAATATCTAAACACTTGTCTAATAGACCATAATCCCAACACAAAGAACTTGTGAGTTTGAAGATTGTAGAGGAGATAGCCCTTTTGATTTGAAGAGTATCCTTAGAAAGTATCTGTTTCTTTGAGACATGAGAGTTGAGGCAAAGGCATTAGGATATCCAAAGATCCTTAAAGATGTATAATCAAGTGATATATTTAAAAAGTAATTCATTTTGAGTTTTGAAATTCAATAAATAAGATGGGCTTCTGTTTATTAGTTGAGTGGCAGGCTAGAAGTTGACATACAATGTCCTAAAAAATAGATATGTATTTGAGATTGTAAAATAAAGGGACCTTCCATCCTTCAATAGATGTTGGTGTTTTTATTCAACTATAGAGTTTTGGTCACGCCTTTCAACACACGAAAATTGGTGCATAGAACTTTGAGAATGAAGAAAATTAGTCAATATAAGTTCTCTGGCATTATCACAAAGGATTTTCTTTGTAATAGTTTAAGTTGAGTCTAGAAAAATTTAAAGAAATCAACAATGATATGAGGAGCATCAGATTTATTTTTTTGCTAGACTCGATTGAATTATTGTAACACCTCACCGGGCGGGATGCTACCACCATCCCTGGCGGTGCACTAAGTACTTCACCCACTCCCTTAAGTGGGTTATCCCCCTGTGAATAAATCACCTTTATTCCAGGATTTGGGGACCTTTCGTGGATTCGAACTAAGGACCAAAGGGATATAGTCCTTAAGTTCCTGAATCCACTACCAATTGGGCTACCCCCCAAATCCTGGAATAAAGGTGATTTATTCGCAGGGGGATAACCCACTTAAGGGAGTGGGTGAAGTACTTAGTGCATCACCAGGGATGGTGGTAGCGTCCCGCCCGGTGAGGTGTTACAAAAAAGGCGCCTTTTTGTAACACCTCACCGGGCGGGACGCTGCCACCATCTCCGGCGGTGTACTTAAGTACTTCACCCACTCCCTTAAGTGGGTTATCCCCCCTGCGAATAAATCACCTTTATTCTAGGATTTGGGGACCTTTAGTGGATTCAGGAACTTAAGGACTATATCCCTTTGGTCCTTAGTTCGAATCCATGGAAGGTCCCCAAATCCTGGAATAAAGGTGATTTATTCGCAGGGGGGATAACCCACTTAAGGGAGTGGGTGAAGTACTTAAGTACACCGCCAGGGATGGTGGCAGCGTCCCGCCCGGTGAGGTGTTACAATTATTAAATATTTACTCTTTACATGTGTTTTTCATTTTTGTTTTGCTAAATTAAACATTTAGTCCTTATACGTGTCTTTTATTTTCATTTTAGTCTCTATACGTAAAAAAACGTTTCTTTTAGTCTCTATATGTATTCTTCATTTTCGAATTGGTCCCTATAGTCAATTTCAATATTAACAGTGTTAACTTATCCTACGTGGCTATTGAAATTTCTTGAGCAAATCAATGACGGACACATGAACTGCTAACATGGAAATTAATTAATCTCTATTCATGTACTTATTTTTCATTTTAGTTCCAATATAAGTATTTATTTTTTATTTTAGTCCCTATACATGTACTTATTTTTCGTTTAGTCCCTTTAATTGTTTTTTCGTTTTAGCAAGAACTAACAATAAGATAATGGAAAGACTAAAAGCACTAACAGAGACACATATAAGGACCATTTAATGATGGTTAATTGTTAAAACAGAAACTAATACAAGAGGGGCAAACTACAAAAATAAAAGAATGCAATAGAGTTGTTAACTAATTGCTAACAAGGGCCTAAGAACATAAAACAACTAATAGCTAGTTGATGTTGGAATCTTTAACAGAGTTCGTATGTTTATTATCAAGGAGAATTGATTCAGTATTTTTTGCATAAGGATCAGTGGGATTTTGATCTAGTAACAAGTGATGATGTCTACCTGGACCCCAAGCATCTATATGTATAAGATCAAAAAGATTTTCTACTCTTTTTTTTTATTGAAGTTAATCGTCAATTCGTCATATTTTAGCAAGAGGACATATAGAACATGACAAAGACAAATTATCTATTAAAGGAATGCAAAAGACTAATTTTATTCATAATCAATTTGAGAATGTTATCAGAAAAGTTCCTCAAGACTGGTAAAAGTTACAATTTTTATTAGTAAAACTAGTAAAATGTAAAATGTATAGGCCACTTCTAAGAGCACCCTTCCCAATCATTTGCTGCTTGGCATTGTCCTGAATATGAAAGGAATAAAAAAAATGGGTTGAGGAATTTCAAAGATCATCAAATATGGGTTGTTGCCCCTGTGTCAATAATCCAATCTTTAGCTTCAGTAGTGATGAAACAAAAGGGGAAAAGATCTTACCAGTATGATTAGTAGATTTCTCAATGGATTTCAAAGATGGTTGTGAAGCAGCATGTAATCGGTTTTGCAAGAGGCTCAGAAGTTGCTGATATTGATCAACAGTAAATGTAGCAGAAATGGAAAAATCAGAAGTATCATTGGAATCCTCTATATTTGAGATTTGATGGGCCTGAGGCTTAGAAATTGACTTCTATAATCCAGCAGGGTACCCATACAATTTGTAGCACTTTTGTTTAGTGTGGGCAAGAACACCATAGTGTGTGCAGTTTGTTATGGACCGACATCTCGATCTCAAAGCCATGTCAGTACTTGATTATGTGAAACCATCTCAGTTTATGATCAGGATATAATATGGAAGCAATACGTGCAACATTACTCATTTGGATCAAGGGCCCAAGCCCAACAAACACCATAGGCCTAAAGCACGTACTCCTAGCCCTAGAGACTCCACTATAAATGCAGATCATGTATTCCATACAAGGTATGTAACTTTCCATAAATTACAATGCAAACTCAAATAAATCACTTAATTGAGCATTAGAGTCTATGCAAGTATAACTTCAACCACACTGGAACTTTGTCGTGTTAACTCTAGGCTTAATTCTTTTTATGATCGTGGCCTTAATCCTATCAGATTATAACATATCACACTGAGGTCGTGGCTTCTTAGATGATTGAGGTTTGAAAATTCTTTGAATCAAATGAATCATGTAAATGGTATAATGATGAGGAAGGTTCCATGGTGATCATGGGTAATTTACCTACTAAGCGCATGTCCTCCTTTTGAACCATCAAAGAATAGACTTGAGCAATTAAGGGGATAGGATTAATAAACATAATATGCCCTCAAATATTAGAGTAGGACTCATTCAATCCCATAAGGAAGCATAGCACGGATTCAATGTTAGTATGATCAAGAAGGGGAATTACCCTGTCAAATTGCATTTATGATCAGCTCTATACTATAGAAGCTCCTCCATTACTCCTTTTACCTTTGTGAAATACTAGTTAATGTTCATTGACCCCAGAGAAACGCTGTGGAGTTCTTTTTGAGCTTAAGGATACGTGGTATTCTCTTATGTTGGAAACGTGTCTTGAGATCATTTATATGGAAAAAGCTATTCTCCAATAGATGATACTGTTGTAAAGCTCATTGGTGACCAAATTCATAAGCCAATAACACATTAAAATTGTTGCTAGTCCAAGCTTGAAAATTTGGATCAACTTCAGCAGGGCTAGCAACGAACCCCTTCAATGAAGCTAAATATATTTTTGAGAAACGATAAATGTACACCCATTAATATTGTTGGTGTACATTTTTGTACATGTAAATTTTTTTTTGGTTAAATCAGTATGTAATTCAGTTAATTATTAAATGGTCATTTAACCATATATTTTGAAATTTTGAACCACTAATTTAACCATAGATTTCTTTACATTTAACCTTAAAATTCGGGTATAAGAAATGTACAGATGTACATGTATATATGATTTCTCTTTATTTTTTGACAATAAAGAACCGAACATTGTGTGACTCTAAGAAGTTGAGACTAAGGAAGAGGTTGGATTAAGATGCATATATGTAAAAAGGGCTAATAGCATCAACCAAATTCAAAGTTGAAGATCCAAAGTCATGGCTGAGTATCAAAATTCATTAAATGATTGAAGAATCCATGGACAAGATTATTAAAAAGACATCTTAGCTTGGAGAAAGAAGAAGATGCCGAGAAGGATATGCCTTCCAAGATCATCGCATTGATTGAACAAAGATACACTGTATTTATAGCTTCTAACATATAACAGAAAGTAAATAACTAAGGTGCCTAAATAAATACAATAATGAAACTAAATCTATGTAACAACTATATACAAAGGTTAACACTTATGAGCATAACAGATGAATCATCCATCAATGAATCTATCGCAAATGGAGAAGCAAAGTGACTTCATGACCGTTATGTTCGTTAAGCCTCTTTATTAACGAAGTCCTCACTAGCAATTTTTTTTTTAAGTCATTAGCTTTGGTCACTTAAGTATCTTTTTAGTTTTGTTGTTTTTCCCCTCTATCCTGATGTATATATGTAACATAACTACTATGTGATTCGCAAGTTTTCAATACAAAATTTCATATTCATCAATTTTCTTCTTCTCTCATGTGTCTTCTCTCTTCTTCTTCACCAAAAGGGATCATCACCCTCTTGGTTTCATCTTGGAAGAAGTCTATTATGGTATCACGAGCCCACAAAGGGCATCTTTCTGCTGTTCTCTAATCTCTCACGATGGCTGCCAACTATAAGCTTAAGGATATGCAGGATCCCTGTAATCCTTTCTATATCGATCCCAACGAGAACTCTTCAATGGTTCTCGTCACTCCTGTTCTCACTGATGGAAATTTCTATAATTGGTCGAATAACATACAGTTGACACTGTTAACCATGAACAAAGATGGATTTTTGGAAGGCATAATTCAAGAACTGCCCAAAGACAGTCCTATTCATCCTTTTTGGAGGAAATGCAACAACTTGGTTCGCGAGTGGCTCTACAGATCAATGCATCCTGATATCACACAACATTGATCTTGGAGGAAAATACTTTAGACATTTGTGCGAGTTGAAGGAACATTTTTCTCGCGCTGACCTTTTTCGAATTTCAGAAATTCAAGAATAATTGTATGCTTTCAAACAAGGAGATTTATCTGTTACTCGTTATTACACGACCATGAAGGCCGGCCATGTGTGATGAACTTGAATTTCTAAACCATGTTCCTGTGTGCAATATGCTATATTAGGGTTTTACAATCCTCCTTCCACCATTAATTCTTATAGTTATCTGTTTCCATCTTCCTTTTCTGATATGATCCTTGCCACTCTAGATACTATAAACGTCGATTTCCTGAAAAAAACACAATATTTAAAGAGGATTATGTTAAGTGGATAGATAGGTTAGAGCCTCCTAAAGGGGATTCTCGGAAGAAACTAGGTATTTATGATGCTTATTAAAAGCCCCTATCAAGTATAATTATGCTATGCTCTCTACTATTTTGTTCTTCTCGCATGCTCCAAATTCTACTTTTCATTTTCCTCTAGGAATGTTTTCCTCCACTCTTTTTGATTTAGCTGCAATCTCTAGTCTTCGACTTGATGGGGTAAATCCCAATTTCTATTTCGATAAAGAGATCGATGGCCCTCGTTGCCCAAACCTTACTTTTGTTGCTTTTAGAAACTTCCTTGTTAACAACATGAAACATGGGCCAGAACCTATCTTTGACTCAAAACATGTAGCCTTTATTTTGTATTGGTTGTCTAAATATGCCTTCTGTTCCAAGTTAGTAGCTATTCCTTCTGATCTTGTTCCAATTGCAATTTCTCTGCACATGAAAAATCATTTTGTCTAAGTACCCTGCTTCTTGCTTACTTGTATAAGAACCTTGAAAAGCCCCTAACATTCTTAGGAAGGGAAATGATTTGACCAATTCTGCAGGACCTTTGTGGTTCTTGTGATTTTGGCTTAATGCCATGTTTGAAAACCAAATTGAGAATTCAGCCCATGAAGATGTCTGTCAGAGTGTGATGAGGTCATGGCTAATGAAAATGACTTGGAGGGACTTGAAGGGCTTGGACCTACGACAAAGGCGAGAGTTAAGAAAGCAAAAGAGGCCCTACAAATGGTGGCTTCCACAAACTTGAAGCCCAACTTTGAGGAACTTGAAGCTAAACATAATTTGGAGGACTTGAAGCCCAAAATGGTGAATTGCATAATTTCAATTGAAGATCCATGAAGACCATTTGGGTTGCGCAAATGAGGACCAAATTATGATTGTAATAAGGACTTTTTCGAGATTTTATTGGCTGCCCAAATCCACATGATTCTGCTTTAACTTTATTAGGTTTTTGGGCTGCATTTTTTTTTGTTTATTTAATAAGGAGTGTAGCCTTTTTAGTTTGCATACTTGGGTCAACTCCAATCAGATTTATCTACACATTCAACTAAGGTGGTGATGATTCTTCATCATTAATGTTAGTGGAACACTACTTAGTGGAGCACTAGTTTGTCGAAATATTAATGTGAGCGCTAGTGCATTTTCTTGAGTTTTGTGGCTGCCTCCTTGTCTATTAAAGGGGCATCATTCTCAATGAAATGATCACTTAGATTTTGATAAACACTTATGTTATGAGAGTGATTCTCCTAAGTTCTTGGATAGACCAAGTTTAGACTTATCAAGGGCTTTTCCATCTCCCTAGTGGCATCTTTGTGGCTTATCTTCTTTCCTAAGGAGTGGCGTGTTAGACAAGGGTCTCTATAATCAAGAGAGGGGGTTTGATTGACCTATAAAAATTGTCACAAACTTTTAACAAAACCCAATTTAATCAAAGCTTATAATTTAAATTTATAGGATGAAATAAAGATTGGACAAATAAAGAATGTAAAAATTAATAGAAAGTGCAGAAAATATAAAGAGTAAATGGATAAGCAAATCAATTACAAAAATTATACTGGTTCAATCACTAGTCTCCTTATGATATACGTCTAGTTCTTCATTAACCACGATCAACTTCAAATTTTATTGATAACCACAAGCTTGTTCAGGTGCTTGAGAAATCCTTACAATAGTTGGAGTACTCCTTCACACTCTTAGGAACCCACCTAAAGTGTTTCAACCTTTAACTATTTTACCAAGGTAAACTCACCCAACTCTTGAAAAAAACAAGATATTTCTGAAATGAAACTCTCACAAGAGCATAATAGCACAACTTGAAGCTCTAACCAAATATGTTTTAGATCTCTCAAAGAAAAAACACAGCACAAAGGTTTTTAGAGAAGAAGGATAATCACAATGTGTGCAAGAATGATCTAGAGCAAAGCTTGATGCATAAAGAGGCTTGGCAACCCTCTATTTATAGTGTTCAACAAGAAAATATCCGTTTTATGCATTATAGGTCATTTAATCACACAAATCATTTCAAAAACAAACTAGTCGTTGCGATATTGATCTTAATCGATTAAGAAAGCTTCAATAACATCTTAATCGATTAACAACGTAGTGTTATTCAATTAATATTTGTCACTGAGACTTTTTATTCGATTAAGTAAAGAAAAAAATTTGAGTCACGTGAAAATATAACCTTAATCGAATAAGAAAAGTCTTAATAGATAAGGACGGTAACATCCTGAAAATCCAGGACTTAAGGGATTTGATTACATTTTACAGAGAAAAGAAAGAGGAGGATTTGTTGTATGTAGAGAGGTCAAAGGAGGGATAAAAATGACATGTATATTCGAATATGGATGTGTCATATTCGAATATGGACTATACATATTCGAATATGGACTGTACATATTCGAATATGAACATGCATATTCGAATACTATCTATGCATATTCGAATAGTATTCGAATATTAACAGTACATATTCGAATATGGAAGTGTGGAATTGAAAATAGCAACCTTATATTCGAATATGGACCCTGGAGCCTATAAATAGGAGACTAGACCTTCACATTTCACTATTTCCCTCTCCCTCACTCTCTTAAAACCTATGTTATGAACCAACTTCACTCTATAACTTTTCCATCCAAGGAGTTCCATCTCACCAAGTTTACTCCCCAACTAAAGGTTTCAAGAGTTGAGATCCAGCCTCGGAGACAGCAAGTGCAGAAGAAAGGGAGTTGGATACCGAGATGGGATTTAGAGGAGAAAAGGATATTGGAAGTGCAAGGTAACCCTCAAAACCCCAAATCTAGGGCACTATGGGAAATTAGGAACATGGGACTAGGAAATACTAGAGACATGTGATTAGGGACTAAAGACAACATGTTATGAATTGGTTGATTTAAGATTTATGATTGTGAGTATGTTTTAGATTTCATGCCTTGCCTGTATGATGTTGTGTTAACATGCTGATAGATGTTGCATGAATGGAATGGGGAATATGAATGAATATGATGTTTGATATGTCTGTATGATGCTGTGTGATCAAATGTGCAAAGAGATGTTGTATGTTTAGAAATGGTGAATGATGTGTGAATGATAAAATGAATGTGACAGACAATGGGTTCCAGATTATAAAATTAAGAATAGAACTCTGGATATATTTTCATACTGTTTTAGAAAGATAAGTCCAGAGATAGTATGAACTCGAATATGTACTCAGAGATGGCGGGCCATATTCGAGTAGATATTCGAGTGTGGTACTTATGATACATAATATTTGAACATAAGATCTTTGTGTTCGAATATTATGCTACTGGAACTCTTGTTTGATTGGTTATGATATGAATATGAATGTGTGATGCATAAGAACTTGAAATGTATCAATTAAAAGGAAAATGTGGAAATGTTTTTCCCATCAATAGTGGTTGAGTAAGAGGGTTAAGTTCCGCCGGAAGTAGACTAGGTAAGAGGACAAGCATAAAAAGATGATGAGAATGTAGGGTTATCCCGAAAGGGGCAGATAACCTGAAGTGCTAGGTTATCCCGAAAACGGGGTAGATAGTTTAGTGCAAAGGGGCTATCCCGAAAGGGGTAGACAGTCCCTAGGCTAGCCCTAGAAAGGGTTGGTAGCTCGGCAGGAGGATCCTTGGAGGACGCTCATCAGGACCATGATGATGATGAGCTCAATTACGCGTTACTGCCATGCGTTTTGGTGGATTCCCAGTGCACAGGGTTTCCCGGTAAAAAGGAAAGAAATGGAAAATGGAAAAGACTTCATGACATGCATACATACTTAAATTGTCATTGCATACATATTGTGTGTGTTTGTTAGGAATTGGATTTGGGGCAGTTTTCCTGTTAGACTGGCTGCAATACTGTAAAAATATGTTTAGTTAGACCGGGGGTTACTCGATTATATGTTTATATATAACTGACGGTCGCAGTATTGCAGGTATTGGAAGACTGTGGAGCTAAAGCAATGAATGAGACAAAGCGTTAGACTTTGCTTAGGTATAACCATCCTTGGTGAACCTAAGCCTTTTGTTCAGAGATTATATGGTTCAGCTGTATAGGAAATTGTAATTTAAATAAAGGAATGTTTCCGCTATATTTTAAACATGAAACCAAGTAGCCAGATTTGTATTTTCAAGATAAATTTTTAAGTGTCAGATTTTTAAAGTTAACCTTTTTAGTAACTACTATTTTAAAAAACTAAGGTGTTACAAGGACAATCTTTTAAGCGTGAAAAAAACTAAGAAAACGTGTTTTAAAGGTGAGAACTGGTTTATAGCTTGAAAACACTTTTCTAGGCGCTTAAGCTAAGTTTAAAGAAAATATATAAGGCACGTGTAAGCGAAAACTATGAACTTAAAGAAAAACATATCAGTATTTTTCGATTAAGAGTGCATTATAAAAAAATGGTTATTAGTAGCTTAAATTATTTTATCACTACAAATAAAGGTGTCATGCCCAATAATACCGAATGTAACGAGATGAGTCCAATTATCAAATATTATGAAACCGCTTAGAGTCCATAGATCCATAATGTGGTGCTTTCCTTTGGACTTGTCTTTATATGGCACTTGAGACTTGCTTATCACTTGATTGAAAATCTCTTACTTTGCAACATGACAATCACTTTAACTTTTTTACTGTTCAATGAAATTAAAAAATAAATAAAGACAAAGAGCACAGCTTGTTTAATTCAATTTTATTTTTTAGTTTTTTAGAATTATTATAAATAATTTGCAAGAACTATTTTCTTTAAAAATTGAAATGACTTTTCAATACAAGTTAGTATGCAAATTTAAAAAATTAAAAATTAAATTAAAATTTTTAAAATATTAAAGACTAATATTATTGACCATTAAAATTTTGGAGACTCAATTAAAGATTGATTTTTTTAACGTGTGCCTATGAGCGCAAAATATAAAAATATAAAACATTTATTAATATGTTTTAATAAATACTTTGAACTATAATAATAGATAAACATTTATTACTTTTTTTTGAATTTCAAATGATATTTTTTAGAAATAGAAAACCTATTTTTTTTTCTTTTTATTATATATCCATTGACGATCATAACACATATTTAAAAAATCTGTTTAACGATTTATTCAAAGAAAGTCTCCACGATGTTTCCCAGCATGCAGCAACTTTCATTGTACGTACATGTTTGCAAATGCGAACCTATTCTGAGATTCTGAACTTGCGAAAATTTTCCACTAATATTATAAATTATTGTATTTTGCATCTTTTATCTTTATAGTATTTTTTTAACTATCTGAACTTAATATTTTATATTTTATTTTAAATTTTTATAATTTAATTTATTATACAATTAAATATAAAATTTTATATATCTTCAATATTTTATTATTTTTATTTTAATTATATTGCATTCCTTAAGTTAGATGTGCTCGAATCCTCTACAATTCCTACGGGGTCTAGCACTGATCTCAATTGTTGATTTATCGTTGCACATGGATCAATGAGTGATCGAGATGAAAAGTCAACTAAACCAACAGTTAAGATTCAGTTGGAAAGAGATACTCTCTCCGGTCCTATTTATAAGATCCTTTTCAGATAATGTTAGTGATCCTTTTTATAAGATCTTCCATCAAAATTTACAAACATTAATTATCCTTTTTCATGTTTGCCCTTTATAATGAGTCAACTTTTTTTAATTCCAAAATTTGATTACAAGAAGAATTAATATCTTTTACTACTTCCCAATACATTAAATAGGGGTAAACATGGAAGAATATATAATTTTCCAAAATCCCAAGACATTAACTAACTTAATTACATGTTTTCTTAATAACCGCAATTGTCATGTTGGGTCCTTATAAAAAGGACCGGAGGGAGTAAATGAGATATTGATCGGAGAGAATCTCAATCCGTCTTCAATTAAAGGATGTTTGTTTCAAGGTTTAGAAAAATATTTCTGGGAATGTATACTTGGGAATGTGAGATTCCCATGTTTATTTCAAAGTTTAAAAAAATATTCCCATGAATGTTTTTCCTTTGTATTTTCTATAATCTCCATTTCTATGGTGAAAGGTGGATAAGTTACTTTCCTATGGGAATGTAAATAATTATTTTATATTTTACTTGTAACTACAATCTTTTTTGTTAGATTTTTTATTTGAAATTCAAAAAGTATTCCTAATAATGTTAATTTTATCAAACACTCTCTTATAAAATGCTCAAAAATACACATTTTTAGAAATATACAAATTATAAAAAATAAAATGTCTGAAAATACTTTTTATTCCTCGAATCTAATCCCCTCTAAGTTGTCAATGTTATGTATCTAATTCATTGTATATATATTTTTTTTACTTAATCTATATAATTACATTACATTGTTGTCATTCTACTTGTTATCTTTTACTTTTTTATTGATTAAATAATTAAAATAAATAAATAAAATTATATGCAATAAAAAAATTTTCATATTATTACATGTAACATTATTGTAAATCAAGTGGATTTTAAATTTTATTAAAATTTTTTCAAAAGATTCTTAAGAATAAAAACTAAAAACCAAACAACTTAATTAAAATGTCTAGGAATAAACATTACTGGAAATTGATACTTGGTATTAGGATAAGAAATGAGTTGAGTTGACTGGAATTTTTCATAACTTGACTCGGCTCAATAATAATTTACTTGAGTCAAACTTTAATCAAGCTTTTATACGAATTAATTTTTCAGATACAAGTTCGGCTCGTTCAAAGTTCACAAGCTGTTTGATTCAGCTCACAAACTCACGAGTTGAAGTTTTCAACTTTCCAACATTATTATATTTTTCCTTTATATTATAAAATAAATACAAAAAATAAAATTAAAAATAATTAAAATAAATTATCTTTACAAATTGTCACTAAAATAAAAAACACTATGAAGTCAAATTTTAAAATAATATATATAAATTTATTATATATGTATTTATTTATCGAACTAATTCATTAACCAAAGGAACTTAATTATATTTAGCTAAAATTTAACCCTTTTAATTAAAGAACTTAATTCTTAACTTAAATTCAATTTATTTAATTCATAAATCAAACTCATCCAACCAATTAACAAATCCAATATTAAATTTTCTAAGTTAACTAGTCCTACTTGGCATCTCCTTCCACTTTCACTTCCAAGTTCCACCCCACGCGCCTCGTTAATTTCTTCGCAAGTCCCAACACTACACACCAAACAAATGAACCAATTTAGGTCCTCCAATGCTTCCAAAATCTCTTTTCTCACCCTCCAAATTTTGGAAACAGTCTTATAAACTCATCTAACAGTACAAAACCCCAAAATCCAAAACCAAAATCCATATTTTACTACAGTCATACAAACATTATACTATTTCAGTATTTCTAGTTTTGTACACTTTGGCATTAGTCACATTTACCTTATGTGATGATGATGGTGGATAATGCTTTTAACATGAGTACATAATACTATACTATATGTACCCTTTGCCAGTTACATTTACCTTTGCTCTGTATCATTAACGTTTTTACCTCAACCAAAAAAGACCATGGCCGAGCTATTATTAATATATCGTTTAAAATATGAATAAAAATTATTAATACTTTAAGTTATTCTTTTTTTTAAATTTAATTTTTTATATTTGGTTTCCAAAAAATTTTGAACTAGTTTCTTATATTTAACATGAGAACGTCAGTTCTTAAAGGGAGTAGTAATAGTAAGAGTTCTATATTAAAAGCTTAATATGGTATTTAAGTTATAAAGCTCTCTTATCTAATAGACTAATATTTTGAGTTGATCACTCCTCAAGTATTTAGGTGATAACATTTTTATTAAAATAAATAAGCATACTCATTTTACTTACTACTCTACTTAATAAATGAGCATACAATTCACATCATCAGCGTCAATCCCTCTCTACTATCTTCATGTCGTTTTTGTCATGAATGGCCGAAGGAATGCCCAAAACTTCATATGGTGCCCACAAGCAACTCTTGATTCCCTTGATGTGCGCCAACTCTAGGGGCACAACGATCTCGGGAGATCCCTCAATCTCTTCTTCAAATTTGCTCTCTCTTACCATTCGACGTACACTTTTGTCTTTGCGATTATCCTTCTGGGACTTGTTAGGACCGGCTTGACGAGGTGGTGACTTCTCTACAAGAGAACAAAGAGGAATCAAGAAGACTGAAAAGGAATGAAACGAAGTCCTAGTATATGAAGAAAAAAAACATGACATAGGAATACTATAATCCGACACATAATCAACATAAACCCGGACGCCATCCCGCGACAGCAGGTATCGAAATAGGCGGAAGCATTAACATAAAGCGAATACATGGATTACCATGCAACTCCGACACTCGCACTGCTATAGTACCGAAACTATGAAAACCCACAGAAACTTCAGAGGGGGCAACTCTGGCCAATGAAGAACGCACTCTCTAAGTAACGAACTCCCCTTCTTCAACATCAGACTCCTAGTAACGAGAGACGTGGGAAGGAGAAATAAACTTTGAAAACGCGCTCAAATTCCTAGAATGGGCCACAGATTCAACCGAAAGGCTGGGGAATCTGAACTTATATTCGAAAGGACGCAGTTTAAGGGCTGAAAAATTACAAGACTCCTATAGTACTAAAAGTTGCAGGAATCTAATGAAAGACAGACAAAAACACAAGAAATCGTAGCAATAATACTCAGGAGGAAACAAGATTGGGAATTGTGAAAAGTAATTAGCACAAAAGGGACGCGATTTCGCAGCATTTCGGTCAAGAAAAAGGAAACCCCAAAATTTTTGAGTAAAAAAGAATAGGCAAGAAAGTACCTGAAGTCATGATGCGAGAGCAATCCAAGTTGATGTAGTAAACTCTGGAACCTTGCAGACAGATTACAAAAGGAAGTCTCTTCTGCGAAAACATCGTTGATGGAAAATGACCAACTAGACAGATGAAATGAAAAAGCAGAGAGAGGGAACGGAGAAGGGGAAGAGACCTTTTATTTGTTTTCAAAATGAAGAAAAATGAAATGTCTCAAAATGGAACTGCCAAGTTGTTAAATACATCATTACTACTGTAGCAATAAATGTGCATGGTTAACAAGGGCGGCTACCAATCGAAGCAAGACATGTGGCAAGGAAATTAAAACTTCTTGCATAAGGCAACACGGTGGTCCTCTTGAAAACGAGCAAACAAAAGCCTAAGGCAACTTGCCTCTGCAACTTGCCGGCTTTGGGGCAACTGTTGTAGACCAGCATCCCGACATCATTTGGAGGCCCATGCATGTCGGGAGAAGCACTGAACCGAGACGATGGGCCTAACAAAGTCATTCCCTAGAAGGCCCAACAAAAGGAGGGTTCAACCCTAACAGAGCTGTATAAAACACTGGGAGACACGCTCAACCGCGATACGTATCATTCATCTACCACTCTAAAAATCTAGCCTATATTGACTTGTTCATCGGATTCTTTTCAGGTACCCAAACCTTATTGGAGTACGAGGCCAACTAACCGTTGTAAGTGCAAAACCGACATTCCTAACACCCAAATACGCAACAGTCGCTAAATTTATTTGCTGAACCGTTACATAGTTAGCGACCAAAATAATATCCAAAATGATGGATAAACACATGTTGGTTTGTAAAAAAAAAAATCATTCAAATTACAGTTGTGAAAACATATGGCTAGGTTGATATGTACAAATTGTAAATTGAGAAAAAAAAAGGGGGGCCACAGAAAACTACGGAGTACTGACAAAGCGTGACAAAGTTAAAAAACCAAAATTGTATGATGTGTGAGTGGCTGCTAGTCATTCCTTCTGATAAAATCAAATTTAGAAAGAATGACATGCATAAATTATAATAAATGTACACACTTTATCCCGGTTTTTCTACAACATACATATTAAAGTATTTTATAAATTAAAATTATTAATAATTTTTTTTTAACATGTGTAATATTGCACATGTTTAAAAATTATAGATAAAAAAAAATCACAAAATTTATTGTAAGTCAAACTTAATCTCATTAAATTTTGGGATAGTTACACTAACTTCTCTTGAGGTTTGTTGATACTATACATATCTCCCTTCAGTTTTCAAAATTACATTTATCCCTGAAATTTCTACTTTTATTAGAAAAATGGTAAAATAAAAAAAATAATAAATGGTAAAATTAATTTTTCTTAGAAAAATGAAAAATGTGCACAATAACACCATTAAAAAAATTAACATTAGGGAGATTTGTATAATGAAAGTTAAAATTTTAGGGAGGTAAATGTAATTTTGAAAACTGGAGGAGATAAGTGTAATATAGGCAAATCTCAGGAGAGGTTGGTGTAATTATCTCTTAAATTTTTTGTTCATTCTAACAATAACTTTTTAGTTTTGATTTTTTAACGTGTGCAATCTTATACAAGTAAAAAAATATCCTTATTTATATTATCTTCGGTTCTATACCTGAACTCTTAAAAAAATTTGCTACTCTTTTTATAAGTTCTTATTACACAAAAGAAAAGTATTTATTTTAAATGATTAGATGTTAGATTTAATTTTAAATGATAATGAGATAATTTAATTTTAATGAGAATAATAATAAAATGACATTAAATATTTTTTAAAATTTAATATAATTTTTTAATATTAATATTTTTCTTAATATATATATTTTTAGGACTTACATATAGAAATTAAAATAATAATAAAGATATAATGTAATAGTATTTTTTTCTTGTTTTTTAACCTTTGTATATCTGTACAAATTCGATTTGTTTTTTTTTAGGAAAGTAGTATAGTAGGTGATCGAATTTCGTAGCGACATGCATGTCTTTATGCGCTGATGAAATGAGCTACTCCTATATGATTGAGACATGTTTCATTCCTTTTGAAAAAGAAAAAAATTAAAATTATAAGTATAATTATTTATTTAACTAATACTACAAATTTCACATTTTATTGAATGTTTTATTATTATTTCATTTATTTTGGTAGCCAAAATATAGTAGTATAAATTTTCACCATGTATTGCTTCTCATCTCTCTCTCTCCTAAGTGATGAGAAGAAAGAACCTTGAGAGAAAGAGAATCAAATCCTTTTCTTAACCTTCACGCCTCCATAAAACTCCAACCTCCCTTCAACCCAACCCCATATCCTCTCTCTCTGCTCAAAATCTCTCTCTCTCTCTCATTCTCTCTCTTCTGCTTTTCATGCATTTAAAAGCCTCACCCTTCAATCCACACACACTTTAAAACCACACTCTATAAAGTCCTCTTCCTTTGACGAATTCCTCACTTCACACCTCTTTAAAATTCCCCCCTCAAACCCCAATAGTCAACACTCCAAAAAACAAACAAGAAAAAAACCTCTGTTTTTTTTTTTCATTTTCTCTTCTCATCATCATCATAATTTTTGTTTTCTCTCACGGTCACACATGGGTTCTCCGTCGAAACAGAAAACCACCGAGTTCATAGAGGGACCCATCATAATAGGCGCGGGTCCCTCGGGACTCGCGGCGGCGGCGTGTCTCACCGAGCATGGCGTCCCGTACGCCGTGCTCGAGCGAACCAACTGCATCGCTTCCTTATGGCAAAACCGAACCTACGACCGCCTCAAACTCCACCTCCCGAAACACTTCTGCGAGCTTCCGTTAATGGGCTTCCCGGCGAATTTTCCAAAATACCCTTCCAAGCACGAGTTCATTTCCTACATGGAATCTTACGCCGCACGCTTCTCCATCCGGCCGAGGTTCAACCAGACTGTCCAGAGCGCGGAGTACGACGCCGCGAGGAAGGTCTGGTTGGTGAGGACCACTCACCATCATTATCAGCAACGTGACTATGAATTTGTTTCCCCGTGGCTCGTCGTGGCCACGGGGGAAAATGCTGAGCCCTTTTTCCCTAAAATTCAGGGAATGGAGGTGTTTGGTGGGCCCATTGTTCATACTAGTGTGTATAAGTCTGGGATTGAGTATAGGAACAAGAGGGTTTTGGTGATTGGGTGTGGGAATTCTGGAATGGAAGTTAGTTTGGACCTTTGTAGGTACAATGCTTTCCCTCACATGGTTGCAAGAAATACAGTAAGCTCTCTCTCTCTTAACACATTTTTCATTCTTTTAGAAAATTAAATTAAAAAAAAAAAAGAAAAAAGATCAGATTTGTGAGTGCCTTATTAAACAGAGAAAATATATATACTAACTTGTTAAATAAATTTAAATTAATGAGTAATAAAACTCTCACTCAATTCATTTTTTTATAATAGAAAAAAAATACACTAAAAATAAAAATAGTTTATTAAAAAATATTGTAATAGTATATTACTAAATACTTAGCTGATTATTTAATTTTAGAGTAATTACGTATTTTCTCTTAAAAGAAAGATACTATTTTTGAAAAATAAGAAGGTTATTTTAAAGAAATAATGTTGATTTTTATCAACTCATAAGAATAAGAATATACTTCTTTTTTTTTTTTTTTCAAATAAGATGATGGAAAAATATTAGTGTACACATTGGTAGCTTACACTCTGAAACCTGCATTTTTTTAATAATTTCCGTTATCTCTCTCGTTCCTCTTTTTAATAATTTTTTTTATTTTTTTATATTAATAAGTCTTTTATTTAACTTATTAATTTCTTAAAATATAAATATTAATTAAAAAAGTTAAATGCACTTTATATCTTAAAAATATAAAAAAAAATAAAAACATTTTTTAATAGGTAGGTAAGAAATTTGTAAAAATATAAAAAAGGAGGATTTAAATTTTTTGATAGTTTTGATAAATTATAATGTGAATTGCCAAACACGTACTACTAAAATCCATTTTTATTGGTATTATAGTTAATAATTAATTAATGATGATAGAAATTTGTTCTGTACTGTAATTGACGTCATCTATGTGATTTTCCCATTTGGGTAACTAATCATTACACTTGTGAAGTGTCTTTTATTATTTATTTATTTATTATTTATTTATTTTACTTCTCACTTTGGTTGAATTTTAATTATGCAAGGTACATGTTCTTCCAAGAGAGATGTTTGGCTTCTCAACATTTGGAATAGCAATGGCACTCCATAAATGGCTTCCAATAAAATTAGTTGATAAGTTCATATTGCTTCTAGCTAACTTAATTTTGGGAAACTATGGCATTAAAAGGCCCAAAACAGGCCCAATAGAACTCAAACTTGCCACTGGAAAAACCCCTGTTCTTGATGTTGGTCAAGTAGCTCAAATCAAATCTGGAAACATAAAGGTAGCCCATTTTTTTTTTTATATTTCAATTTCATGTTAAGATAGTTTAAACATGAATTTTGTTGCATTTTAAGGGATTGTTTGGTTTGCATTTTCATTTACTGTTTTTATTTTCTGTTTATGTTTTTTGAAATTTTACAAAGAAAAAATTAAAAATGCTGAAAATAGAAAATTTCTGTTTTCAGCAATTTTAATTTTTTCTTTGTAAAATTTCAGAAAACAGGAACCAGATTGAAAACCGAAAATGAAAATACAAACCAAACAGTCCCTAACATATTTATTTATATTTATCTCATCTAAATGTAAAATTAAATACATAGTATGTATAGGTATATGTTAGATTTACAATTTTTATTTTTTTTATATTTTATATTTTTTAAAAATAATTATAAATTATCATTATTTTATTTTTTTTATTTTTGAAATTTATATAAGAAATATTGCAAAATGACTGAAAACTTCTTGTTTCCGGCCATTTTTAACATATTACATACAATTTTTTTTAAAAAAAAATTAGAATAAAAATAGAAAATAAAATTGTAAATCAATTTTGATTGATCATGAGGCTAAGATTGAATTTTATTTTATTTTTTTATTTTTTTCAGGTGATGGAAGGGGTGAAGGAGATAACAAGAAAAGGAGCAAAATTTATGGATGGACAAGAAAAGGAATTTGATGCTATAATATTGGCAACAGGATACAAGAGCAATGTGCCTACTTGGCTCAAGGTAAATAATTAAAATTAAAATTAAATTAAATTAAAAAATAAATTAATTTATCTGTTTCTGTTGTGTTCTGTTGTTGCGTTTTTAGCTCTATCTTATTATGAAGCACTTATGACCTATCACTATCTTCACTTGGGACACATGCACAGGGCACATACCTACAAATGTCTTCTTTTCTCCATGCAAAAGAGAAAGAAAGAATAAAATCAGTTTGGGTACTGTGTTGGGTTCCACCACATCTAATATTTATTTTCTAATTCTTCACAAAAAAAAAATTATTTTTTATTATACTAATTAATAATAATTAATTTTGATATATGAGTTGTTGATTTTTTTATTTTATTTATTTTTATTCTTCATGTAAATACAGTTATGTATTAATTAAAATTAAATTACTATGTTTATTTATTACTACCGTTTTTGTGGAAAATTTTGTATGATATTAATTAATATATTAATTAATATAGCATTTGACAAAATTAAAAACCCTGCATCTTATTGTGACGTTTTATGATGTGTAACGATCATGAAATATCACGTTAGCAACTTGTAAAGGCTCACCTAAAAAGTGGTGCTGTAGGATAACCTTATTAGTAAACTGAGCCTCCCTTTGGTCAATTTCTCTTTTACATCATATTTATCATATTTTATTATTTAATTAAAGCTTTTCAATTTAACTTTTGTTATCATATGTAACGTGAGCATATGGAGATCTACGTGTGTGAATAGGCGTTTGATCACCAGTTGTACTATTTTTCTATGGATAAAAAAAAATGACTTTTATTTTGTTATTTTTTTAAATATTTATTGTCACTCATAATTTATTATTTTAATAATATTTATATAAAAATAGATTAAGAGGAGTAACTATAGCTTCATCTTTTTTATGAATTATAATTCTTTTTATTCATAGGGAAGTAGTACAACTAGGAGATCGAAACCCATATTCACTCATACATGTCTCTATGCGCTAATTAACTGAGCTACATGATTGGGACTTATGACTTATAGTTTGATTGTGATAAAAATAAGAGGTGAAAAATGAGAAAAATAAGAAATTTTATTTTTTTTACACTTTTTATTTTGTTTTCTTTTCATTTTTTAAAACAAACAAAAAATTATTTTTTTAAATATTTATTACCACTCATAATTTATTATTTTAATAATATTTATATAAAAATATATTCTAAATTAAAATATTAAAAAAAGTAACAATAGATTAAGAGGAGTAACTATACTTTCATCTTTTTTGTGACTCAATTTTTTTTATAGGAAAGTAGTATAACTGAGGATTGAATTCTATATTTACACATATATGTCTCCATGCACTAATTAAATGAGCTACATGACTAAGACTTATGACTCATAATTTGATTGTGATAAAAATAAGAGGTGAAAAATGAGAAAATAAGAAATTTGATTTTTTTTTTTGCACTTTTTTTTAAACAAACAAAACAATTATGCCATTACCCATTTTTTTTTACTCTTATTTTCTTTTTCACTTTACAATTATAATACTATGAAAAATGTTGTTTCTGATTTTGCAAAGTATGAGTTATGTTTTAATAATCTCCATAGTTAGCATAGTGTATGAATGTGAACTAATTTTAATTTTTAATTTTTTAATTTTTTAATTTTTTAATTTTTAATTTTTTTTTAATTCAGAGCTGTGATTTTTTCACCAAAGATGGAATGCCGAAAACGCCCTTTCCTAATGGTTGGAAAGGAGAGCATGGATTATACACAGTGGGTTTCACAAGAAGAGGACTTAACGGAACGTCCTCTGACGCCGTTAAGATTGCTAAAGACATAGCCGAGAATTGGAGAACCGTAACGGAAAAGAGTAACGGCGATTCACATATCATCCAACTCAATAATTCATAGACCTCACATATGTGATGTGTGCAAGTTTTTATTTGTTAGGAGAAAAAAAAAAAAGATGAAAAAAATGAGAGACCGAAAAAAAAATACGGAGTTAGAAATTAAGAATTAGGAATTAGGATCATCTTTGGCTATTGCACTAGCTTTTTATTATTTCTTCTAATTTTTTTTTTTTTATTTTGCTAGCATTTATTTCTTGGTTTTCTGTGTATGTACAATTTTGTATCTAGGAGCACACGCTTTGTAACCACTCAACTTGTTAGCCTTGTACAAAACAGTTTCATAAATGGAATGGTACCTTATTTCAAACAAAGTGCAACTGAACCCAAAAGTAAATAAATATACAAACAAATAAATTGCAAAGTAAGAAATTCAAATGGATTTGATGTAATGAAAGTATGACAAGTCTGTAAGGCTTGAGAATATATATGAGAATAAATTATAAGGAGGTTCTTGTTCGATTCTATCTTTAGTGTTTTTAGATTCAGGGTCTCATTTTTTATTGCTTAAAACATGTAGTAATATTAGATGTGAATAAAGAAGTAATTTTTTTTAAGTGACTATAATAAAAATCAAAATTTATTTATTTGGTTATTTTAGTAAAAAGTATAATACTTATTTTATATTTTATTATAATTAATTATTTTAAAAGCAGCTTAAATTGTTTCAAAAAAATAAGTAAAAATTTAATTATTTTTTATTTCTGTTTTTTTTAAAGTATGAATAAACATCCTAAAATTTATCAAAAATGATTTTTTAAATAAATTAAGTGCTAATTTATGAAATGATTTTGATCAATGTAAAAGAGTACGTACTTTTGGTTTAATGTCATGATTTAGAAGTCTCAAAGAACTATTGTGATAAAAATTTCCGAAGTATTATGAACATCATAAAGCTTATCAACATTTCTATATGCTTATCCTTAAATTTTGAGTTTTAGGGCCTAACTTACTCTAAAAGATTACTCAGTTTATAGAAGAAAGATTGTTATGCAACTTATATACTTTTAAGTAGTCATATCTCTAGTCGATACGTTACTTTCAACACACTCCTTCATGTCTAGTAGTGAACAAATACGGGTCTCCCAATAAAGTGGGACTTTTAACCCACTCTTCATGGGTGACCCAATAATAGATCTAGAATAGACTCTGATACCATCTTGTTTAAAAGTTCTCGGGCAAGAAAACTCAGAAAGAAACAGTACCCTAGTCAACAAGAAACTTGAGAGTTGAGTCACGATATTCCATAACATTATCACAATGAAAACTTTAATAACTTTAGAAAATTGAGTCTTAACCATTTTGGAAAAGTTAATATAAATTTGACAAAGTTCAAAGTGATGTTTCATCAAATACAACTAAATGAACCTACCATAATCGTCAATAAAAATCGCATAGTAACTGTATCATCTCATTGTGGGTGTAGGGATAGGTCTCCAAATATCAGAATGCACAAGATTAAAGGTTGAGGTAGAGAACGATATACTTTTATCAAAAGGTAAAGTAGGTTGTTTAGCGGTTTGACAAGAAACACAACGAATTTATTCTTCTTTAATCGAACCTAACATCCCTCTAGATATGAGTTGTTATAAATTTTGAGGAGAGCTATACCAAGGCGCGGATGTCACAAATGAAGGGAAGGGGTAGAGACGGCACAAAGGTTTGGTGAGGTAGGCGGAGGTGTGTGAAGACTGATATGCTCAAGTAGTCTGCCGATTTTTTGACTAGTCCCAATAGTCTGCCCCATCATTCGGTCATGTACAGAACACCTAGTAGAAGAAAAAGTGAAAGTGTATCCAAGACCATAAATTTGTCTCACGAAAATAAGATTAAAGTTCAATTTTAGGATATGGTACGTGTCAGATAATGTAAGATTAGACAAGAAAACTAACCCTTTATGATTTACTTTCAAAAGAGAATCATCAACCGTGTGTATAAAAGGAATAACATTTTTGGATGAGAGAGAAGAGAATACAGTTGAAGAAGATGTCGCGCGATTGCAATATGTTGAATCAAAGTACCAGTGGATATTACCTGGAGCGATTGCTTGAGAAGAGATTCGAGCTCCATGTCTCTTTTTTTACTCAAGATAGAAAAGAAAAGAAAATAGTATAATAAAGGTGGAATTTTCAAAAGTGGAGCTTTAAAACAGAAAGATCTCCCCGAAAAACGTTAGGAATGACCCAATCTCGTCAATGCCACGTCAGCAGAACAAGTTAGCGCTAGTCAACGCTACATCAACAAATGTCAATGAGTCAACAAGAAAGTCAATGCAGCTGAAGTGACGTCAACACAAGGGTCTGAGAGTGTCAACGAGTTGGGTGATCAGGGCACGGGTCGTGAAACATGCCAAGACAGATCCAACACTTTGGCGCATGATTTACACGTGCAGAACCTTCAAGATGAGTGTGAGTGCCTGTGTGAAGGTCGTTGGCCGTGAAATTTTGAACCAGGGTTAAATGGTGGCTGGCAATCATGGTGGTGCCGGCGGTATCAACAAACAAAAGTGAGAGGGTGGCGATTTGAAGGTCATTGACGCTGCTTGAAGAACTTTAAACCAGAAATGAAGCCTTCCTTGTATCTATCTAAAATACAAAAGGCTATGGAATAACATCAACAGAGAACCACCGGACATAACCAGTATTTGAAAACTAAAAAAACAAGAATGCAACAGAGGACTATTAAACGGAACCAGTATCCTGAATCTGAACTAACAAAGGATTACTAGACGGAACCAGTATCACTGAGAAAAAAACCGGAATGCAACCGAAACTATCAAGGAATCGAAGCTCTTGATACCATGTAAAATTTTGCATTTTAGGGCCTAACTCACTTCTAAAAGCTAGTTCATGGAAGGAGAATTGTCGCACCACTTATATAATCTTAAGTGGTTATATCTCTAGTGGATGTAAGACTTTCAATATCTACTACACGTGGACTATCAAAACTAAGAAAATTTGCTTCAACTGAAAATCAATCATAAAATATAATCATTCAACATGTGTCAACAATTTGTAAGCACTAAAACAACCCTATCTTGAAAATGATTTGAATCATTCATATATATATTTTTCAAAAACACTTGATATGTGATATCAACAATTATTGAAGCAAGAGTATGTAGCATATGTTCTTCTTGTGGTTAGAGGATACAGTCTTAAGCCAAGTTTGAACTCATTTAAATATATTTAGCTTATAAAAGAACAAAATAAGACATCACCCAAAATCCTTTATAAAAGAATCTTGAGAAATTTTAATATTGATTTTTTCACCATCTACATTCTATGTTCCTTTAGTATCAACATTAGAAGTGGCACTTTGTAGCCTCATATTCATATTGACTTAGAGCCAGTTTGTTTAACGTAGGTTTGGATACAATCGAAAAATATTAGAAATATTTTTATTTGTAATAATTTTGAATTCTAACGCATATCTAATGGAAGTAATTAAAAAATTCTTAATTCTTAAAATACTTTAACTTGTTGTAAAAGTACAAATAAATCAGCCCTTATATATTATTAGTACAATATAAAATTACTTTTATTGATAATAATTTTAGATCTCAACACAAATTTAACGAAAATAAAATTTTTTTTCTTTCTCTAAAAATACGTTTATTATAAAAAGTATAAACAAACAAAACGTTATGCATTGGAGTATCTTGGCATGCATCACAACACACAAAGCATCTCAAATTCCATAATACCAGAGCACTTGACCATAAGCAGAAAATCCTTAAATACAAATCTCCTTTGCTCATCTCTTCTTTTTTATTTTTTATTTTTGGTTTCATTCTATTAGAAAGTGTTTGGCTAGGTGGATTTTGTGATCCACGTGCGCGTAACACCTGATTTTTAAGATTTTCACATAAACATGACGAAAGACAGAGAGACCAGGAGCTTCTTGATGCAGCCATTTTCATGCTCACTATATGTGATTGCAGCTTTTCCTCAATGTAGCATAAAAAAAATCAAATGACAGTTTCAATACTGAAAATTTTTGAAACTGTGAGAACCATTACTTTTGGAAAACGTGTGGAAGAGTAAAAATAACTTCTTTAGGAAATTGGGGGCACAGCCTTTTATTAATTAGCTTAATTATTATTCAACAGGGAAAGAGGTTATCTTCAAGTTTGTAACAACATGGCAAAAAGTGAAAAACAGTTGTCCTCTGTTTCCTTCCTTTCTGGCTTTCTCATGCCTCACGAATCTACTCGGAGCATTACTCTCTTCATTCTCCCTTTTTTAGAAAAAAAAAAAAAAGCAAGGTATTGATTTTAATTCTTGTAATTTTAATGGAGCGATTTAATCCTTATAAAATTTAAAATATGAAAATTAAGTTAAAAGGTCTAATTTTGATTCAATTTAAACAATATGTTATTACTCATTAACAATGTCATTGATCACAGATAAAAAAAATTGATTGTAATTCTTATTATAACATTCAATAACATCAATAACAAATTGTTTAATTTGGATAGAAATTAGACCTCATCAACCAATTTTTAAATTTTAAATTCTATAAGGTTTAAAAGCACTCAATTGAAATTATGCCTTAAAATGCAATTAAGCCTTGAATTTTTTGATTCTAACATGCTTTGGCATGCTCTCAATACCCCTCGTACATACACTTGAAGACTCAACTATTAATTAACTATCTTAAATTTTAATGAGGTAAAGATTCAATGAATGGCTTATTCCAGTACACAGTGGGAGGTGTGATGGTGATAAATTCTCAAGTCCAAATGGCTTTAAGTTTAACATTGACAAGGAATTCTGGGATTTATTGAAGCATGATGTAGTGTTTATGCTTGAGAAATTTTACCATAACGCAATGTTGCCAAAGTCTCTGTTCTCTTATTTTATTACTCTTATCCCAAAAGTTGTCTCTCTTCAAATTATTTCAGTGTTTCAACCTATCTCTCTACTAAGGAGTTTGTATAAAATTATTGCTAAAGTGTTGATGAAAAGAAAGAATGGTGTGAAGGATTCAATAGTTGCACCTACCCAATCTGCTTTTATCTCGGGTAGGTATATTCTTGATGGTGTGGTTGTGATGTTTGACGTAATTGATTATGCGTGTAAATAGAGAAAGAAGAGTTTTATTTTGAAGGTTGATTTCAAAAAAACATAAAACTCAGTGAATTAGGACTTTTTGAATACATGCTTGGGCAGTTTGGCTTTCTTGATACTTAGAAAGGGTGGACGAAGGTGTGCTTTATGATCCCAGCAGAGGAGGGGACCATTCAAAAAGGGTTTAAAGTAAGAGGACCCCTAACTCCTTTTCTTTTCTTAATCATAGTAGAGGGGTTAGGTGGTTTTATGAAGAGCACAATGGACAATGGTATGATCTCTGGTTTAAGTATTGGGAGGGGCGAGGTGTCAGTGTCTCATTTGCAGTATGCTGATGATACACTTCTAATTGGTGAGCCTATAGAGAACTTATGGACTTTGGAAGTTGTGTTGAATTGCTTTGAGTTAGTGTTTGACCTTAAAGTAAATTTTCATAAAAGCTATATGATAAGAGTTAATGTGGATTTCAAATTCATGTCCATGGCTTCGAATTTCTCACATTGCAACACTACAAGGATGTGGCAATTTAGCTACGTAAACATAGCGACGACTCGACACTGTCGCTAAGTTCTGCCGATATATTAACAATTAGCGACGGTCTAGGCCGTCGCTAAATTAGCGACGGCTTTTCCCGTCACTAAACTGGAGGGAGTGTTTTTATTTGCTTTTGTAATATTTTTTGTGGCAAAGGCTTTTACCGTCGCTATAATGGAGAAAAAAATTTTATTTATTTTTGTAATATTTTTTGCGGCAAAATAGCGACGGTCCTAGCCGTCGGTAATTAGCAAAAGGGGAAATTTTTTATAGAGGCAGCGACGGTCCCAGCCGTTACTAATTAGTGACGGTCTAAGCCATCACTATTAAAGGGGGAATTTTATTCTTTTTAGGTAGCGACGGTCTTAGCCGTCGCTAATTAGCAACGGTCTAAGTCGTCACTATTATAGGGCGGTTTTTTTAGTAGCGAGGGTCCTAGCAGTCAGTAATTAGCGACGATCTAGGCCGTCACTATTATAGGGCTGGATTTTTAAAAAAAAATAGTTGCGACGGTCTTAGCCGTCGCTAATTAGTGACTGCCTTGGTCGTCACTATTATAGGGCGGGATTTTTTTATAAGCAGCAACGATATATTTGAATGGTAGCGACAAAATAGACCGTTGTTACATGGGCGGGAATGAATTTTCTTTTCGTTTTCTTATTTTTTTTAAATTACGCTGCTAGTTTACCGACAGTCTAGGCCATCGCTATCAGGACGCGTGTTCACAGCTCATTGGCCAACACAATGACATCGGAATCCATGACTTTTGACTCTCTCTTCTTTATATAACCGTTCACTTCTTCTTTCTCTTCAATTAATTTCTTTATCATTTTTTCAACTCAACAAAATCTTTCACCTCTTCTTCTATTTACTTCTTCATGAAATCACTCCATACAACACCACCTAATTATACTTTAGCACCCATCCAACTTTGGCAACCTTTTTCTCCGGCGACCTCCAACTTCTAGCGGCGGCTTTAGATAGGCATAAAATAAAATAAAAATATCTTATTTTAGCGACAACTTTTACCGCCGCTAATTAGCGATCGCTCAACCTCTGTCACTTGGCCGTTCTTAACTCCTTTTTAGAGACAATTTTTGGCCATTTAGCGATGATTTTGGCCCTCGCTATTTTTGGTCATTCTTGTAGTGCAAGATTGGGTCCCTTCTATTCTATTACCTTGGTGTAATGGTTGTCACAAATGCCCGTAGAAACTCTACTTAGGCATCGATGTTGGCGACCTTGAAAAAGAGGCTAGCTTCTTGGAGAAGTAGGTTCTTACCGTTTAGAGGTAGATTTTTTGTTTTAAATTCGATTCTGAATAGTTTGTCTCTATGCACATTGTGTTTTAATAAGATGCTTAAGGGAATTGTTAAGAAGGTTGTGAAAATGCAACATAGGTTATTAAGGGGGGGTGATGAAGATCGAGGGAAAATACTTTGGGTGAAATGAGATGACGTATGTAAGCTTAAGGAATATGGTGGCCTTAGAGTGGTAGGTTGGTGCATAGCCTTAAGAAGGAGGGGGGATTTGAGTTGAGACTATATTAAAAAAATTTCCATGTTAAATAATCACAACTTTAATTCGAATATGAGATTAGATTCTCATATTGAAGCACTTAATCTCAGATTGTGTCATATGTTCGATTTATCTCTATTAAAACCATATATGAATCTAAACTAGATCAGATTCTATCTTAACTAGACAAATTTAAAATTATTAATTCCAAAGATAAAGAAATCATATTAAAGAATAGTGAGGTCTAAGTGATTTAGAAGATGTAATCCTAAGAAGATTCTCACACCAGACTTTAGATTGATGGAAGATAAAAATAAATAGACTTAGACACACTTTTATCAATCTAAAATGTTCAATCTCTCAGATTCACAATCTAATATAAAGAGTTTTAATAAATATAAAGACAAATATTAAGAATACTTAGTTAAAGAGTTTGAGAAAGGAAATTGACAAAGTGAGTATAGGCTACATCCAGTACTCACTTAATTAAGTGAGATTTTTCACTATTTTCCAATCAAGATACACTGAGTATTATTTTCAACCCTCTCCAGACTTATACCAAGTGAGTATTTTTCTTACATAGCCTCTCCAGGCTTCTGTAGTATTTGAATTCGAGCTGAGTTTTGGTTGATACTTTGATAAATATCATCAGGAGATTATGGATTTGAGCTATTTCTCAATTGATAGTCATATGATGAGCATATCTTCTGTATCAAATTTGAGAGATTAATTACTTAGAATATTGATCATTTTTATTCATATTTTATAAAATTTTATATACATATTAAGTTAGGTTAAGTCCTAATTTTAAGATGATATATATCATAACTAATTTAATCATTTTTGATATAAAGCTCTCAAAGACAGCCAATTATTTGTGTAAGAACCGAGAAAGGTGTACTAAAATGTTGAATTAAGTCTCATACTGACTAAGAATTAATATGATTGATATAAGTATGTGACAATTCTTATCTTATAAACTAGTTTTTGAGATTGAACTAGAACAACCCCAAAACTTAATAAGATATTTTTTTTATATGGTAAAGAGGAGAGGCACATCTAAGTCACGGGGCAGAGCACCAATGCCTGGAATAGGGATCTAGCCAATAACTACGGGTGACCCGAAAAGCTTATCAAAAGCTGCACCCCTAAACGTGGCCAGTCCAAAAGCTACCTAGAGGTTACTGTCGAAACATCGACTCAACTGAGTCCTAGGCACTAAGAGATCTCTTTGAGAAGAGTTGTCCACCAAGGAGGACTTAAATGGCTCTATAGGACCCCAAACACATGAGCAAATGGAGACTCCCTTACCATTTGTGACAACCCCCACTAACAATAAGATGATATTAGAATATGTAGAACAGTAATAGATGTCCGGCCCTGCAAATTTTACGCACTAATTAAATGTTTAATCATGTACTTAAGAAATGTGTGTTAAGACATTTATCTCATATCCACTAAAATTCTAATTATCATAGAGTATATAAAGAGAAATAATCCTCGTCCTACAATTCAACTTTAAAATTAAATTAAATTCAAACTTTAAATTTAAAAGTGTAGGTTTGATATTTAAAAAATTGTGTAAAAGATTCTAAAACTTGTATATTATGCATGTTACTATACATTGCTAAAAACGATTGGTGAAATGCATTACTCCAACAAATTATGAGTTTATTTGTTTATATTTTTATTATATTACCTCCGGTGCTAAATATAAAATTTTTTGGAGGAAAATTTTTGGTCTTATATATAAGACCTCTTATAAAATTCAAGAAACAATTATTAATTTTTTCCTTGTAATAAATGAAAGGATAGTAAGTACAATTAATGTATTTATTGAAAATTTTGACTTCAAACAAGGATAAATTGGCATATTGTACTATTTTTTAATAAGACAAGATATTAAATAAAGTTGTTAGTAGTTTTCTTAATCTGTGTGAATTGGTTAGAGGATTCTATAAAAAGGACCAAAAATAGTAAATAAATATATTTTTTAAGGAAAAGTAAGAATTTTTTATTCTCGTCAAGTCTAAATTAAGATATATATGAAATTACAACTAATAAAAGTACTTTTAAAGAAGAATAAAAGTATCCAAACATGCATTATATATGTTATAGTATCAAGACCTCTTTTTGTACATATCACAATAAACTTAAGAGGATAATTTAGTTTTAATCATTTAATTTTTTTTCAATTAGTTAAAAAATAAATATACTTTTAATCTCTTAGACCATCTCCAATAAAGAGATGCTTAACAAAGTGCTTATAGAATATTTTATTAAATTATGTTGGATCCCACGTGTACGCATCACTTTATCAATTTAAGCACTTGAAGCACTCTAATGTAAGTTTTTAAATAAGCACTCCACATAGGTCTCGCATGTACCTACAAATTAATTACCTCACATTTATTTTTTTATTTTTAATACAAATTGGATTCACTCTATAAGAATCGGGTGTTAATTTAAGCAATTTTTCTAAACACCTTATTTCACGTCAGTATGCTCTAAAGGAGATGAAATGTTTAGCTAGGGTGCTTAAATGGACCCATTTAAGCACCCCATTGGAGATGATCAAAAATATTAATTTTTTAATATAAAATACCAAAAGATAAGAAATTGATGCAGGTAGGTTAAATTTGAATCTTTTCCCTCTACCCTATTCCTATATATTATTCCTATTAATTAATTAATTTTTATATATAATATTCTTTCCCTCTGTTTGCTCTGCCGCCACATACATATATGCATACACTATCCACCAGTTTGCAAGACAAGGGCTCCTCTTCATGGACTATGACTGTGAAATATAATTTTCATTGATAAGAAGTGATGAAGAAAAGTCCAAAGATAGAGTTAAATCATAAAATCAAAGAGTATTTTATTATGATACATTCAATTCCAGAATCCATCACACGCTTCCAAGCACACTTCCCAGTAATATACCAATATTACGTCATGAACACACATATAATACTCTCTCTCTCTCTCTCTCTCTTTTGCTGATTACTACTACCACTGACTCAGCACTGAGCAATTCTTGCATTACACAGAGAAAGATAGAGAGAGGACTTTGGGGCAGATTGAAATATTTGGGTGTCCCACTTGACAAGCGCTAGCATATAAAATAGTTATGTTTTTTGGGTTAGACTTGAGAAAAAATTTTAGGAGTTTTTTTTTTTCTTAAATATCATATTATATAATATTTTTTTTATCGGTCAAACATACACCCTCACACTAAGCTATTCCTAAATCTACTTCTAAATCTTCTCATTAAGAATTGAATCCCTCCCCTCAAACTTCAAGAGCTTCTCCTTATACTACAAGCTATTGGCATATTATATAATACTAATGTCATCACGTCATATAAAAATATAAACTTCTTTTATTTTTTATACTATTCCTTTCAGTTATTTATAATATATATATATATATATATATATATATATATAAATATTATACAGTGTTGATGTTTCCATGCTATGAAAAGGTGGTATAGTAATATTAATATTGTGTAATATTTATTTTTTATTTTTATGTATAGTAAGTAAATGAATTGAGTAATTAAAAAAGGAAAAGAGTTTTATGTCTTTTCATGACGTGGTGACATCAACATTAATATTTTTGTGTTTTTATGTGTTTAAAGAGGAAGGATAGTTTGGTGTATCAGAAGTCCCGGGTGAAATGAATCTATGAAGGGGATGCAAACTCAAGCTTTTTCCACAAATGTTTAAATTCAAGGAGACAACTCAATAGTACTAATGCTTTGTGGGATGGTCAAGCCTGGGTAGAGCAGATCGATGGTATAAAAGAGTTAGTGCATAATCATTTTCAGAAGCGGTTTAAAGAGGAGGTTTCAAGTAGACCACTACTAGATGACGTACACTTCAAGTCTTTGTCAGAAGCGAAGCAATTAGAAATTAAAAGACCTTTTGAAATAGAAGAGATTTAAGTAGCGGTTTTTTTATTGTGATGGTAGCAAGGCCCCTGCTTCTGACGCTTATAATTTCTCTTTTCTCAAACATTTTTGGGATATGGTAAGATCTGATGTTAAAATGATGAATGAGTTGTTCGAAAATGCATCCCTCCTGGGTGGTTTTACATATGCTTTTGTCAAATTTATTCCAAAGGTGGATTGTCCTCAAAGATTGAATAATTTTCGTCCAATTTCTCTAATTAGAAGTTTGTACAAGAAAGTGGTGAAAGTATTGGCTACAAGGTTAAAACGTGTGTTAAAGGATATTATCTCTAAGTCACAAATTGCTTTCTTGGCTGATAGAAACATCTTGGATGGTATAGTGGTATTAAATGAAGTGGTCGATGAGGTGAGAAGAAAAAACAAGAGATGTCTGATTTTCAAAGTAGATTTTGAAAAGGCATACGATACAATGAGTTGGGGGTATTTAGATTATATGATGAAAAGGATGAGATTCCAAGGTAGGTGGTGGAATTGGATGAAAGCTTATTTTTTTTCCGGTACGGTTTCAATTCTAGTTAACGATAGTCCGTAAGGATTAGTGCATATGTCAAAAGGGCTTAAATAGGGAGATCCGTTAACCCGTTTCTTTTTTAATTGTCGTACACGGGCTAAGAGGTTTGATGAATAATGCTCTATCTAGTGGGAATTTCCAGCCATATAAGGTTCGGACAAAGGAAGTGAAGGTGGGCGCTCTTGCAATACTAAGATGAAACAGTATTTGTAGGTGATTCTTCTATGCAAAATTTGAGAACTATAAAAACAATTTTAAGAGGTTTTGAGATGGTTTCTGGGTTAAAAGTGAATTTCTTTAAAATTTTTATTATGGGGATTAATGTTGAAATGGATTTCATTCACAAGGCAAGTAGACTACTTAGGTGTAAGTCTCATTCTTTACAAGTTAAATACTTGGGGTTGCCTATTGGAGCCAATCCTAGAAGAGTTAGTACTTGGCAGCTAGTGATTGATTGCTTTAAGCATCATCTTGGGAAATCTAAGAGGAGGTTCTTAACTTCCAATGGGAATGTGGTATTGATTAATTCCGTTTTAACAAGCCTCCCTTTGTACTTTTTCTCTGTATTTAAGGCTTCCCAAAAGGTGTTGAGAGTACTCACTAGTATGCAGAGAGATTTTTTGTGGGGTGGCTCAACGCATAAAAGAAAAACTACATGGGTTTCTTGGGATGTGGTTTGTGCTCCTAAGGCTCCCGGTGGGCTTGGAATAAAGGATTTGGAATTGTTCAATCTCAAATTGCTTGGCAAGTGAAAATGGAAAATGTCAAGTGGTTGTCAAGAACTATGGTATCAGGTGGTGGAGTCTAGATACGGTAAAACGTTGTGGAATGGAGGTGAGGGTGATGTGAACCGCTCAGGTTACTCACCATGGTGGTGGGATCTGCAAAAAATTCGACAATAGAGATGATATATTGCAAGGCTGGTTCAAAAAAGAGATGGTTAAGAAAGTTGGTAATGGGAAAATACGGTTGTTTTTGGAAGAGAATTGGTTGTGGCCAGTTTGTTTGAAGGACTGCTATAGAAAATTGTACTCTGTTTCTCTCAACAAGTCAATGAATATAGCTATGTGGTGGCTAAAAGAGGGTCTGAGTGGGAGTGGAAGCTTGAATAGAGGAGGAGGTTATTCGATTGGGAGGAGGAGAACTTGACTAACTTAAAAAAATATTATTATATCTTCTCTGTTTTTGTTTTGCAGGTTCATAAAGACTCTTGAGTTTGGAAGCCAGATTCCTCACTTGGCTACACTACAAGTTTATCTTATAAAAGGCTTTTCAGGTTACATTGGGGGAATTCGCTTACTTGTTCTACTGATGAATCTAAATTTTTCAGTTTGCTTTGGAAGATTAAGGCATAATTGCGAGTACAAATTTTGGTATGGCAACTTCATCAAGATAGACTACCCACCAAAAGCAATTTACTGAAGAAGAAGATAATTTCATCATCTCAAGGAGGAAATTGTGCTTTATGTTTGAATACGGAAGAGGAGGCAAGTCATTTATTTTTTTTCTGTGATTGGTCATATTTTGTGTGGATGAAAACTATTCCATGGTTGGGTTTTCAAACAGTGATGATTTCCTTTCAGTCTTCACATTTGATGTCTTTAAAAAAAATCCTAAAAAGAAGGGTATTTCGAATGGAATGTTGAGCTATAATTTGGGGAATATGGCTAGCAAGGAATAATTTAGTTTTCAACAATAAGCCTTTTGTTGTGGAATAATAAGTTTTCAACGCAAGTAGAAGAAGATCTTGGGAGTGGTTCAGATGCTATGCAAAAGGTGGAGCAGCAGGTCTAACATACTCTAGTTGGTGTATATTTCCTGTCAATTGCATAATTTTGGGTTGGATATGGATGATAATTGCAGGTCTTATCCTAATTTGAAAGAAACTGTTGCGAAGTGATCAAAGGGAGCTCTTTTTAAGAATAATGTTTTTATAGGTGTTGATTTTATTTAAATGTGTAATTTGTTTTGTCTTGTACATGAACCGTGGTGGGAGTTTTAGATGTTTGGTGGTGCTCATACAGTGCTATTTGAAAATTGGCACTCTATAATTGTTGTATATGGGTTAAGCACCCCTTGTACTATACTTAATATACATTTTATTCACTTTCCAAAAAAAAAAAAGAAATCTTCAAAAAATGTTAAGGAGAGAAAAAAAAAATCCTTTTTTAAAAAAATTTATAACCTAGCCCATGCATAGAATTAATCTTTCCAAGAGCCCTTTTGGTATAATTTCCAAAAATATTGTACTTTGCATTTTCTTTAATTTCTTTTATCGAATTCTATTTGGATTTTAAGATCTTTAACAAGGAAAATTATTTGTGTACATCCATTGTTGATGTAAAAATTATACATCGGGTTAAATGCATATAAATACATGGTTAAATGATCATATTATTTAGTTAAATTATTTTCTACTAATTTGACCACATATTTATATGCATTTAATTCAGTTTACAATTTTTATGCCCACAAATGATGTACATGTATCATTGTTATTTCAACAATATTAAGACAAATAAGAGTAATTTTGCTCTTTTCCCTATATCTCATTGTTGTGGCCGATGCTTACCATGCCTTATGCGGTTATGCCTATTCCTTGCTCATGTTTTATAACCCTTTGCATGCTCCATTGATGTCACCTTCTTCCCAACTCTCCCATGCGATTTGGCTCACGTTCTCTACACTTCACGTTCAATACATGCTTTACAATGTTAGCTTTCGTGGTGATAAAATTGATTTCGATTAGAATTAATTTTGTGTAAATTAAATTTATTATGAAGTTAAGTGTTTTTTGTTAAAAAAATTAGTATCAGAAAAATAATTTTAAGAGATTATATTATTTGAATATTCTTCATAAAAATGACTTTTGCAATGTAAATAAGGGCAAGTTTTAAGATAGTAAAGTGTCAAAAAATTTCACCATAGAAAAGTGGTGTTTTAGCTATTTGATATATTTTATTTTAATTTGATGAATGAGATCACTCACCTATTTTATGAAGTTGTTTAGTTATTCGAAATTATGATTATGTCCTCCTTTTATTAAAGGTAAAAGAAATTTATATTGATAACCATAAGTACTAGGGATACTCACCCTAATACATATAGAATAAAAAAACAAACTATTTCACCTTACAGAAACAACACAAATCACGACTACTCATATTTATCCAATCAAAAACAAAACCTCTTGCTCAAATACAAGAAAATTGACAAGAACTTAAGCAATTTATAGGACAGGAACACTAACATGCATATTACAATCCAACCGCTCCTCAATTTGCGTGATTTTTAAACCATTCTCATGACCTTGTTTTGCATGCTTCAAATACCGTAGACATCTCAAATTGTCTCTCATGAAAAATTACCCTATTTCTTGCTAATCAAATCTACCATATGATAGCTAACCAAACCAAGAACCCAATATGACAGCTTTTCTTCTTACATAAGAATGCTTTAAATGACAGCAAATACATGTGGCAACAATCAAGATGAGTTACCTGGAATTCTAACCAAGAAATTCTCATCCACATGCTTACAAGAAAAAAACAAATGTTTAGCAGCTTCTAAGGACTCATTACAGTTCACGCAATTAATCCTTATGTAGTAGGAATGCTATTTCTTTTTACTAGATTTGATTTGGTTGGGAGCCTCTCTAGTAGAATTTGCCAAAACGAATATTTGAACCCTCAGTGGAGCATGAAACTTTCAAAGCATTGTGAGAAATGTTAATTCACCTTCACTCGGATTGCTCGGGCTACTTTTTAAATCCCAACGCTTCTCCATCGCATCCAACAGGTTGGTCTAGTGGCTGGTGAGTGAAGCTTTGAGTAACAGCTCCTTAGTTCGACCCCGTATGAACACACTTTCGCCTTTAAAAAAATTCTTCCCAGTTGTACAATACCCTTCTCCACTAAATCCCCACTCCCATTATTCTCCCATTTTCCTCACCAATTCTGCTATCTTATCATATTTATTAACATCAATCGATTATAGTCTTTGGTAACATGAATTTTCCATCCAACTTTTCTCCCAAAACAAGATATTTTTCCCATCCCCAACTTTTCTTACCACTCCATTCAAGAACTAACCTCCTAAAGTGTTCATTTAATCTTTTGTATATCCCTCCACCAGTTTAAAGTAGTAGCTGCGGAAACGTTCCCCTCTATACCAAATGGCCTTTGTTCCCCATTTTTTGAGTCCAACACCTTATACCATAGATCTTGCCTACCCCTAATTAGTCTCCATTTCCATTTCCAAGCAGTTTGAGATTAAACAACTCCAAGTCCTTAAGACCAAGACCCCCAAGGTTTTTTGGTCTACAAATTGTCTTCCAAGAAACCTAAGATGTTTTTTGTTCCTCCAAAGACCCACCCCATAAAAAATCTCATTGTTTTCTAATGAGTATCTTTAGAGCTCCTTTAGAGACCTTCTACACCGAGAAGAAATATAAGTGCAAGCTAGTAAGAACTAAACAAATAAGAACTTTTTTCCACAACATGTAAGAAACCCACTCTTCCATTTTCCAAGCCTCTTTTTGAAGGTCTCAATAGCAGGTTACCAAGTAGAAAATCTACTGGGATTCGCACCAATAGGAAGACCCAGGTATTTAAATGAAATAACCCCTAGTCTACAACACAAAAGCCTACTTGCCTTCACAAGGAATTGTGACTCAGCAATGACCTTCATCAAAGAACTCTTGAAGAAATTAACTTTAAGTCCAGATGCCATTTTCAAAACCTCTCAAAATGGCCTTAATAGCTCTCAAATTTTGTAATGTAGAATAATCACCACAAACATTGTGTCATCCGTGTGTTATAGTAAGGACACATCCACCTTATTTCTTCTTACCAAAAATGGCTAAAATTTTCCTTGAGACATTGCACTATTTATTAAACACATTAGTCCTTAAGCTGCAGTCAAGAAATGGAAGGGAGGCAAGAGAATCCTTTTTAAGACCTTTTGACATATGAACAAGGGTAAGGGACACCCATCTACTAGGACTGAGAAGGAACCTAAAAAATACAAGCTTTCATCTATTTTCTCCATCTACTACTAAACCCCATCCTCAACATCAAGTAATCTAAATAACTCCAACTTACGGAGTCATAAGATTTTTCAAAATCTTTTTTAAAAAGCAGACACCTTTTTTTCGTCCTTTTTGCCTCCTCCACCACTTTATTTAAAATAACTATTCCATCTAAAATTTTTGTGTCTACTAAAAAAGCAGTTTGGAAATCCCAAATCACAACATTCAGAATAGATTTTAGTCTTCCAACAAGAATTTTAACCATAATTTTGTATGAGCGCCCAACTAAAGAAATTAGACAACAATTATTCAACTTTTGAGGACATTCTAACCAACTTATGCATTTGCACATAATTTATTTAGCATATTATTCACATTAGATTTAAAGAGGTCCAAAAAATGCTTAACAAACACAAAATTATACATGCCAGGCCCATGTGCTTTATTTCCTTCGCAATCATTAACAGCAACTCTGATCTCCTCTTCCTCAAAAGGCCTTTATAACATATTCTGATATGATTTCTGATATTATTTTAACAGGCACACCATCTAATTTTGGATGAGATTGACACTCCTCTTTAAATTGGTTTTCAAAGTGAGTATGTACTAACTCCTTTATTTCAGCAGCATGTTCCACCCACTTTTGCTGATCCCATAAAGCATTTATTTGATTATTCTTCTTCTTCCTCATATTGATACACATGTGGAAATAACTTGAGTTTGTATCCCCTTCTGTGATCCATTTCGCTCGAGATTTTTGAAACAACAAACTATCCTTTAGAACTTCAAATTATCTAACAGACTAGAGATATGATCATTTCTCTCTTTTTGCTCCATGTTTGATAGAACTCTAGCCGTTGCTATTTTATCATAGTTAGAAATAAAATCTGTTGAAGATTTTATTCTAGAATCCAAAACTCCTCCATTAGCAGTGACTCAATTCTTGATTTCCTCCTTCAATCGCTTCAACCTCTCTTTCGGAATGAAAGCACTTCGGCATTGTACATATTTTTCTCTCATTTTTGCCTAACCATTTCATTGAACTCTTTCTCTTTTAACCATCAATTTTGAAATCGAAAAGGCTTTGTCCCCAATTCTCAGAGTTGCTTCTCAAAAGTAGGGAACAATGATTGAAATCGTCATGGTTTAAAGCTCACAAAGAAGAACTATTTCATTGCTTCAACCAGTTAAAAGACACCAGAAGCTAATCAATTATACTCATCACAGATTCGTTAGATTTATACCACATATAGTTCCTTCTTAATAAAGGAATGTTCATCAGCCTGAAATTTGATACGACGGCTTTATAAGCACTAATTTTAGGACCCATTGACTTTGAAGTAGATCCTTTTCTTTCATTCCTGCTAAGCATTGTATTAACTTCTCCAAGAAGACACCACAGATTAATATTCACACTTATCAAAATCTCTTGTCATACTTATCTCTTTTGTTTGGAATCAAAATCCTATTGACCTTTCCCTATTTTTTGACAAACAAACCACATCTCTTTTGCACCATAATCATCTAGGATATTTGTAAAAAAGAAAGACGTAGAAGAATCCTCCGTTTTCTTCACAAAGCTCCCTACAAAAGCTTTATTTCTCCCTGATGCTTGATGGGTTATAGGACTAGCAAAACCCATTTTCTTTCTTTCGCAAATGGTTTTCCACCCCTCGTCACCTCCATTCTCACCCAACGCACTGCCTCATAACGCTCCTTCACCCATCAGTCATTTCTCACGCCACTCTCTCCTCTAGGAGTGGGTTTTGGGTTGGTCAATCTGATAATCCAACCAATCTGAATCAATCCAAACACTATTTTGACATAACACAAACCAATCCGAACCAATAATGTATCTAACTCAATGAAATCGAAGTGGTTTGGTTCAGATCTCGAATTTGCATTTCTAAACCCAATCCAATCCGAATCAAACCGATCAAAATTTAAAACTGCATTTGATATATATAAAATTTAAATGTAAACCTGAGGCTTAATAATGAATATACCAAAATCTAAAACTAAAGGTCTCAAACCTAATTTCAACACAGCTGTGCCTCAACTCAGTCCTTGGTATGTATTGATATGTAACTGTCGTTAGTTATTAACTTATTGGTATATTTTAAATGATTTGGGACTTATGTGAAATTATGACCCGATGGGTATGCCTATTAGCATATGTAGCCTAGCATATTACTTGGCAGTAACATATTTTGAGAACTATTATTGATTTGTTTGTTTTTAATTTTTTTATTTATGGTGACATTATGACTTGTGATTTTATGTTATGAAAAATTATAAGTTAGATTTCTATGTTTGAGTTTATGTTATTTATAATAATTTTTATTTATTTTGTTATATTTGTACAAATGAATCACTAAAAAAAATAATAGATAAGTAATTTCATAAGCTATAAGTAATATGAATTTTTAAGAATTTTTGAAATAATTTCATAATTTTAATTTCTTATTTATCAACCCGAGACCCAACCCAAACCAAACTTGGTCGGGTTGGTTTTGTTCGGATTGAAGGATTTTTTTTTTTTACAAAACCAAACCAACCCAACGCAATAAAAATTGATTGGTTCGGATTTTAAAATCTCTCAAAACTGAACCAAACCAACCCAAACCCACCCCTACTCTCCTCCCTCTCTCCCCTCTTTTTCTCTCTTGTTTCTTTCAAGATTTTTTAAATGTTAAAAAATCTTTTAGCATGACCTTTATATAACATTTGTTAAAAATGTTGCGAATGTATAAATATAATATTTTTAATGATTTTAAAACATTTTTTTAGTAATTTTTATTAGATATTACTAATAATCAATTATGGTATAATATTGACAAATTATGACCGTCCTCATGTTAAAGTATGCTTGTATGAAGGACATCCTATGATGTAATTTTGCTTGAAATAGAAGCAACTGAAAGACACTTATTCTCTAATCATATTTTAACACAAATGTAAATTTTTAAAATTTATCCAAACATTACAAATCTATTATCATTTCAACTAAATCATGCATTCAGGTTTGTCCAAATAATTCGAAACACACACTAAGGTGTTCATGAGTTAGGATTTATCTTTTTGGATAAGCTAAAGTGTATTCACATGGGTTCGAATCGAAGACCTGCTACTCAAAGCAGTACTCCTAAATCATCAGACCAACATGTTAAATTGACAAATCTAACCTCATTTAAAAAAATTGGATTGAATTTATTTTATGAGTTGGATTGAATTTTTAATTATTAAATTCGACCTAATCAGATGAGTTATCGGATGAACCAGACTCAATAGGACCATACTTTGTTATTTTATTATTATTTTGATTTTATTTTAAGTCTTTCAAAAAAAATAGAAATTGATATTAAAAATTTGGGTAAAATGTACAAAGTACCCTAGAAGCTTCATAATACTGCATAAAACACCAAACTTTAACAAAATGAGCACTTACCACCAAATAATCTAACAACTACTATGTGAGAATATTATGTTAAAAATCTTAACTATGGTTAACTCTAGTGTTTTTAACTCTTTTATTTTTCTTGCAAGACTTTTTTTTTTTAATTCTCCTTTTTATTTTTCCAGTCATTTTTCCCTTAAATCACGATCTCTTCTTAAAGGTTTTTTAGTTTTATTTTGAGGATCTCCTTGCATTATTTCAAACCATAAGTTAAATTGATTTTACATAAACATGAAAACAATTTTTTTGTTAAAATAAAAAAAACACAATGTATTTTAACATCCAATTACATTGTACCAAACCAGTAAAACACATTGAATTTCAACGGTTAGCATAAAAACCAGTAAAAATTAATGTTTCTCTCTCGCGCGTCACATCCACAATGAAAAACAAATAGAACAATCGAAAAACTGCTATGAGTTCATCGCCTCTCTATCTTTCCTGAACGGGGTGATATAAAGGGAAGAGAGGAGAGCGGGGTGTGAATGAGAAAACGGTGCAGAAGGGCTGAGATGTTAGGAAGGGAAAAAGATTGCGACCCTAAACAAGGAACAAAGAAAGATGGCATCAAGAGAAGACCTAGCTCTAAGCCAAAGAATGAAGAACCAAGCGGCAATGATTTTAACGAACAATGAATCAAGAGAAAATGGTTTTAAAAATGAAGAACCAAGGAGAAAGATTTTGTTTTTTTCACTAATTAATCCAAAATAATTTGTGATCATAGTTACCTTGACTAATTATAGTTAGTTTTATGTTTAATGGAGTTTAGATTTGTTAAAGTTTGGTGGGGAGTGCATATTTTGTTCAAGTTTGATGTTCTGCGCAATATTATGAAATCTCAAGAGTACTTTGTACATTTTACCCTAAAAATTATATAAATGTGCAGATACATTGTATAAAATTCATCTTTTTTTTTATATTTATATTTTAAAATTTGAGATAAACGCCATTTCATACTTCTAAAAATTTTATATAATCAATTCATTTTTTAAAATACTTTTTGTTATTATTTTAATCATTAAAATATTGAAAATGTCAATCCTATTAAGTGGGAGAATGATCTTACATATGTTCTAATAGATTAAAAGAAATTTGAAGTAAAAAAATATAAATAACAATATAATTTTATTTTATTTTATTTAAAAAAATTAAAACGAAAATTTTGACTTTTAAAGAAAAAATTCAAAATTTCCTTCCTCTCCCCATTCATAATTTTCCCACTCTACTACTCTCATCGAAGCTCCTAAACACAGTGTAAAGTTTAATATTTATGAGTCCATTTGTTCATAACTTTACTACATGCTAAGTGAAAATGTTTTTTGAGGAAACAAATTGTTTTTACTTCAATCAAATTTATCTTCAAATTCAATATTATTATTAGTAACGATACTTTTGAAAATTTCTAACTCATATCTAACCTGCTTATATATATAAAAAAAACTCATATCTAACCAAACACATTAGTGTGCATTTAAATTGGAGTTAGGTTAGAAAAAATATGGATGACAATGGGGTGGAACAGGGTCGGGTTTTGCGCTCACTGTCTCTGCCCTCGTTAAGACCGGAGCAGAGTCGGGTTCGGATATAAATAAGGCAGGAATGAAATTTTCGAACTCAACCTCACTCTCGACAAGAATCGGGAAACTCGCGGGTAACCGTGAGAAACTCATGATAACTTTTTTTTTTAAAAAAAAAGTTATTAGTATATTTTGCACAAATTGAATACTTCAATTTTTTTTTAAAATGAATTATTCACTTTAATTTACATTATATGTGAAAACTATTAGAAATAGAGTAAAATTCTAACTTTATTAATATTGATACGGCTAATAATAATAGTATTATATGTATATAAATATGTAAATATATAGAATTAGAGTGTCGAGGTAGATAGTTAGAACTCAAACTCAACCCCGCTCCGCAAAAAATAAGGGCGGGGAAAAATCCGAACCCACCAAAAACCCTGTCAAAGCTGGGATTTCCCGTTAACATCGAGACGGGGTTAGTTGGGTATTCACGAGTTAGGTTTTCATATATTGCCATGCCTAGGCGGAAAGTACATTTAGATGTATGAAATTATGTGTCATTTTATTTGTTTTCCGATTAAGAAAATCCATTTGACAACAAAAATAGTTAAACTCACTTTTAGCCAACAAAATTATAGAGATTCTTTTCAGTTTGGTGAAAGTTAATTTGAAAGCTTTTTAATCTGTAAACCTATTTTTAACTTTCTATCAAAACAATATTCAATTTATCAAATTTACTTTTAGCTAAAAATATTCAAACATAAATTCTGTTGAATCAAACTAACTTTTAATTCAACTTACTTTCGAACCAAACCAAATTTTAGTAATAAAAAATCAAAGTCATACTTATTAATTAATGACATATGAAGTGAATTAAATTTGAAGAAGAAGAAGTGAAGGTTTTTAAGGTCAAATCAGAAGCGTTGGTAGCGTGTCAGTGCATTATATTAGATGAACAGGGAGCGTATCTATGCAAAGTAGTAAATAATAAATATTGGCATTGGCATGGCATGGCATGGCATGCATAGGTACTGATCATAATCAGATGCAAGAATGACTACTGATGGTTGTGTGTGACCACAGAAACGGAATGCATGCCATTTCCAATTACCATTATTATTTAATTTTTTTATTTATATTTATTAACCCCATTTTAATTTTGTACCTATATCTATATACACCAATAAAACCAAATAATTTATTATATTTATTAACCACATTTTAACTACTAGAAATATTGTTTGAAATGGTATAAATTTGATGGAAAGAAAATATGTTAAATGAAAATGGAAGAAGAAATTGAGAAGAAAGAAAATTTTGATTTTTTTATTTTTATTTCTAGAAATTAAGTTTTTTTTTTCTCTTACACCAAACAAAAACAATGAGAGATTATTATCCATAATTTTTTTCAATCATTTTGCATTCATCTATCTAAATATAGCATAAAGTACTAGTCATTAACCATGGGCCGTGAGATATTTGTATATTAAAAAAAGGGTAAAAATTGTTTTTTATTTGGCTAAAATTTGGTCTTTATGTTGTCAAAAAGTTTCAATTTGGTCATTTATGTTTTAAAAGTTTTAATTTAGTCTCTTATGTTTTAAAAGTTTCAGCTTGGTCTCTTACGATATATTTATGAATCACTTTCGCCCCTTATGTTATATTTTTTTCCAAGTAAAAACCAAAAATGAAGGACCAAAATGATTCAAAAATACAACATAAGGAACCAAAGTGGTTTGAAAAATACAACATAAGCGATCAAAGTGAAACTTTTTAAACATAAGGGACTAAATTGAAACTTTTAAAACATAAGAGACCAAACTGAGACTTTTTGACGACGTAAGGAACCAAAACTGTATTTTAGCCTTTTAATTTTTATAAATATATTATTTTTGAATTTACATTATTTAATTGTACTTTTGGTCTTTTAACTTTGCATTTTATACAAATTTGGTCCACTGACTTTCAAATGCTTATTTTTGGTCACTCAAATTTGTAAAATGAATAATAATTTAGTCTCTCTGTTGCTAATTTAGATAAAAATCAGCGTTAATCAAATAAGTTCCATCACTAATTTTGATAAAAATTATTGCTAATTTTATAAAAACAAACGGAAGGATTAAAACTGCTCATTTTGTAAACTTAAGGGACTCAAATCGCTCATTTAAAAGTCTAAGGATTAAATTCGCATGAAATACAAATTTTGAAGAACAAAAATACAATTGAGCCAATTATTTTTTGTTTTAATTTTATAATTTTTTAAAAACTGCATTTTTATATCCCCAATGTTCAATTATATATTTTACTATGAGTTTAATTAAGACAAGTTCGTCATAAATTTATTGGACAGCTAAAGTTCAATCGTTCAACTTCTTCTCATCTCTACAACAAGTTATATAATTAAGAGTTTAACTTTCACGGAGAGAAAAAATAATATAATTTGTAAAAGAATAGAACTAAATTAAAAAATAATATATTTTATAGACAAAACATATTTGGAATAATTACACCAACCTCCTTTAAAATTTTTATTTATTATATTTATTCTCTTATAGTTTTTGAAATTATATAAACTCTCCTCAAGTTTGAAACTCTAGTACATTTATTCTCTCTAGACACACTTATCCCCTAAAGTTTGAATTTTATTACACTTATCCTATCTCTAAAAGGGTAAATATAATTTCAAAAATTACAAAAAGAATAAATATAATTAACACAAATCAGTGTAATTATTTCAAATTATTTTACTAAAAAACCTTGTGTATGCTCCGCTATGTTGCGTAGACACCACATGTACTTATTATTATTTGTTTTTTTTTTTTGGAAGTACTTATTATATATTAGTATGTAACTATATATATGCAAGCATTTAAGACATAAGTGGAATTTCTCTTCTGTTGTTTTTTTGTTTTGAGGTAGAAGTGATGAGGTGATCATGACATAGGTAGGAACAAGGAAGGGTCCCTCTCCATCCCTTTCCCTCGTATAAAAGGACATTGCTGCATACATACACTCTGCATATATACATATTATATTCTTTGGATTTTTGTGTTCATAAAATCAAATTGAATTGAAGTGAATTGGGTTTTTATTCTAAAAGCTATATTTTTATTTTAAGATAATTATATCAATTTTTCTTAAAATTTATATGTATTATATTTATTCTATTTAGTTTTTAAAAGGACACTTACTCTTCAATAAAATGTAAAATAATAAAATTATTGTCTTAAAATTAAAATAGTCACTTAAATGATAACGCTATTAATAACTAAAAAATTAACAGCAAGATTACTGTAATATAATGAAGATACAAACCTGAAGTAAATGTACTTTTAAAAATTAAAAAAGATGGTATATATATATATATATATATATATATATATATATATATATATATTCAACAAAAGTTAGTGTAATTACTTCTTTTATTAATTAATTAGTATTTTTTATAAAATTTATCTATTGTAATTTAAATACCAAAATGCATTATTGTATGAAGATGAAAACAAATTAACTAATTTAACGGAAATTTAACAATCCGGCTTTTCGACGAGAGTTTGTAGCTAAATGCCATAAATAAGAGTTCTTAGAGTTTAAGAAGAGGAGTTCGATTTTCGGTGTGGTCGATAAAAAAAAATCAATCCAACTTCTCTGTTGAATTATTGGTGCTGGACACGTGTTGTTTCAATTTTTAGTTATTGATTTTAACAATTTGGGTTCATCAATTTTTTTTTTAAAGTTTATAGAAAAGTAATACAATAAGAAATTGAACTTTGTATCTATACACATAAAATTTTTATGTGTTGATCAATTGAGCTATATGACTGAGACATAAAAAAAATTTGATAATAATACTACTAAAATATTTAATTATTTATTTTCTTGAAAATTTATTGAGTTATTTTAAGAAGTGGAATTGATAATGGTGGTGGTAGCAGAAGGGAATTGTGTAGAATTGTAGGATTGGGGCCCACTTGGATCTCAGTGGCATGTTGCTTTTGCATCCAGCAGCTTGGGTTAAGCTGACACAAACAACACATGGAGTTATAATATGTTACAGCAAAAGAGAAAGACTTGTCAATGCCACCTTTCGTGACCTCCTTTCTGTAGCCTCTCTCTCTAACTTGCTCAAGTACTTTCTCTCTGCAAATTTCAGTCTCTACTGCCAAATATGTACGAAAATTAAAATAAAAATATAATATAATATTAATTAGTAGTAGTAGTATGTCATAATTGATTCCAATGACATCTAGCTCAATTATTATTTGTTCATTATTACAAAGAATGTTTGGGGCAGATCGATCAAATTTAGTGCCCATTCTAAAGGTTTTTTTTAAAGTTTAAACTCTTTATGTATCTTATCTTTTGTATAATCTAATTAACTTTTTCAGTTTGTATCATAAAGGTACTTTTGGATGGGCTGTTAAAAAACTAAAAAAATTATATCGGATAGCTAATCGAACTGAATCATATTATTTAAAAGGTAAATTATTTGATAAAAAATTAAATCAGAATTGATTTTGAAAAATATCTAAAATTGGTTTGGATAAACCAAAATCGATTCAGGTTCAATTCAGTTCAAAAATAAATTAGGAGTGTGGTGAAATTGAGTTTTTCTATAAAAAAAAATAAAATCAGTTTGGATCGGATTAAACCGGTTTGGGCCAAGACGAAACCGGTTCAAAATTGACTTGGGTGTAGCAAAACCTTTTTGGTTCAATAAACAGGACTATTTCTATGGTTCGGTGCGATTTTAGTTTGGTTCTTAGGTGAACCAGATCCATGGACAACCCTAACTTTAGGATAAGCTTTCAGGTCAACCGAGTTTATATACTGTGATAGATAATATCCTTCGCGTATCTATTATAAGGCATAATATTCTAATTTAAGTATACTAATAAAAGTATTTAATTACATCAATTTTATAAAAAAAATTATATGGAGATCCCACACATTCATGTGGAACCCACATGAACCAACGCTCATATTGTGTCTTTCTCTCTCTTAATTGAGTCAAGTGAGACTTGAGAGGATCACAACTTAATCATATGGTATACCCATTTTATTCTTTCTTAAAATATATGTTTAGTATTTTATAATAAAAACAGTATCAATAGTCAAAGGGCAAAGATGAAAACTTATACTATTTTTTTTTTTGAAAAATTTGTACAATGCCTTATAAAAAGGATTATTAAAAATGTCTTATAATTAGGACCACAGTAAGTGGGTAATAGGTAAATATAGATCTAAAACAAAAATTCGAAAATCTTATTTTCGATCCTTTTATGAAAAAATATAAAGTAATTTTATTTTGATTCTAATTATAAGAAATATAGCATTCTCTTTAAACATATTAATGCTAAGAATAATAGGTTTATTTATTTATGTATCCCTAATTAGTTATAGGAGAAATTACATTGAACTCTCTTGAGATTCATCCCAATTACATCAACACCGGTACCCTACATGTTTCTCATATTACACATAACTTTCTTGAACTTAAACGTTCTCACTATTTATTAGTTTTATTTGTGGTTATACAAATCTTTTGTAAAGTAAAGTGACTTGTGACTCCTTCATTCTCTCTCCTTCCATGTAACCTCACGACCTAGGGCAAATAATTGGGACAACCATTTGATGATGTGACCCTCTTGATGATTGACAAATGTGAGCCCACCACCTTCTTCGGTCTCCTCTCTTCGTCTTCTCTCTCTCGTACACATGCAACCTAGGGCACGTGCGTTGTCTTCTTTATTTTACATGACACAAGGGACCATAATAGCGGACACAAACTAAGTGCTGATTCATCAACAAACATGAGTTAGTCTCTCTCTTACATTTTCTATGTCCTTTATGAGTTTCATCGCTCTTTTTTTGTCTTGGCTTATTTCGTGGTGGGATGCTAAACGTTTTATTATGTTTAATTTTGTATGTGTTGTTCATTATGTTGTTTTATTATTGTTTCTTTCCCTACATGTGCTTTGTTATTAGTTCTTAATAGTTTGATGTTTGCAACCTTTCCACAATTGCAGTTTCGGTATCTAAGGTCAAACCCTTCACTCTGACTTTTCCTTGACGCAACCATGGAAACCCTAACTCCCACGATGAGAAGTAAATGAGCCCAAACCCTCAAATGTGAAGAGATGTTGAACTAATTAAACAAAGTAGAATATGAACAACTTACCTCGCTGAAGTACGAAGAAATTGAGAGAGATTTAGCTTGTAGAGATGTTGACAAAGAAAAAGTTGATGATGGGTTTCATACAAATTAGGGGAAATAAGTAATATTGATGGGAGGGATAAAATTGATAACTCATTAGTGTGTTTGAAGTTCATTTCATGTGCTAGTCATGCCTCACTAATCTTACTAATAGATTTTTAACATGAGGGGATGTATCTGTTATATGGATGTAAACTTTAAGGGAGGTATGTTGAGTTTAGGGTTTAGGAATTGAAATGAAATTCTACTCACAAATAGCTAAGAGCTACATTTCAACTCCTAATTTGTTTCTCTTTCTCAATTAACTTAGTTGTTTCACAATCACGCTCTTGAGCTTGTGAGTAGAATTTCATTTTCCACAGACGGAATTTGCCATTCAAAAGCAACTGCACCTTTAAGTAGCTTTAGGATTCAAAGTTAAGTCTTAGATTCTAAATTGGGGACTATGGTCCCTACTTTGAATTTTGTGTATCCATGCTTATAGCCTTCTCTTTCCAGCTTTACAATTAGCCATTCAATGGCTCTCTCATTGCCCTCAGGGTGCCCTCAGCTTATTTCATATTCAAGTTTTACTGCTAATTTCACAGTTGCAAAATCTTGAAAATAGGATTGGCTAACTTTTGTCTTGGGATTTTTCACCCTTATATGAGGATATTACCTTCATACGCAAATACCGATTCTGTATATTCTGGCAGGATTAGCGACCCTTAATTGGATATTTGATTTCTTTGAGGCCAAGATTTCTGATGGGGTCAATGTCCCTTAGCTGAAAACTTCTTCTCAGTTCTAAGTTGAGATTAGATCCATGATCTTAGTGGGGTTAACAACTATAGGTTAATTCCTTTTCAAAAGGTTTTACTATTTCACAAGTGGTTATTGACTTCTGCATGTCCCCTTTATTCATCATATCGTTGGAATTTAATGTGATCCATGGTTGTGACGAGGGTAATGGCTATGATAGGGAATACATCTCCTATTAGACAGACAATCGTTGTTTGAGTCTCTAGTCGTGGTCGACATGGCCTTAGAGCTGGATTGGGCTGTGTGCCAAGATTGGGCTGTGAGCCAAAATGGCCTTAAAGCAAGACTCGTCAAATGTGGATGTCATGAACTCATGACTCCGCAGGTATTTGCAATAATTTGTATTGGGGTGTGAAACCCTGATCATTTTAGTGCTTTAAAAGCTATTGGGGTATAATATTCTGGTCATTTTAGCGCTTTAAAGACTATTGGGGTATTGTACCTTGATCGTTTCAGCGCATTGAAGACTTAGTTTGCAACTATTTATTCTCGCTAACATTTTTAAGGTTTAGGAGAAATGTAGACAGGGACTATCCCCCTTTTCTCGGATCGTTTCTTCTTCCTTTGAGCTCGGGTTTCAAGATCCTTGGTAATGAAAATGGATCCTGGATCATTTGAGAAAATTTTCCCATGTTGTATGTGGAATTCACCCTGAGATAGCTTGATCCATGATGGCATGATGAGCGTTGACCCTTGGGAAATATTCCCCTTGACTCCGAGATTTCGCTCGTATCCTTTATTTCCTTATCTTAGGAAATTGTTCCTTTTGTTGTAATTGCCTTTGACCCTGTTGTAAAGACTTTTTGTGTTTAAACATATTTGACAGATTCTTTTTCTAGTATTGTTTTTTATGACTAAGTACTTTAGCCACGTACTTTCTCCCTTCTTATATATATTTGTTTTGCAACTACACATGCTTGCTTAACCATTTTTAGGTTTAGGATTTATTTAGGTTGAAGCTATGACTTTGGTTTAGGGTTGTAAAACCCTAGTGAATCTAATATGCTTATCTTTGAAATTTAGATCACAGGAATTGAGTAGAGGAGTTCTCCAGGATTAAGATCTGTAGAGTCGGATGAAAGAGGTCCCTTGGAGCGGACCAACCTTCATTTGAAACCTTATTGACTGTTCGGAACCATGAAGCTTTTGTGAGTTATTTCCCTAATTTGTACTTTGTTATCAGTTGTGATGTAGTGTCGGGGTGAAAACCCGCGACTTTTGGGGAATTAGTTTCCCCTGCTAGATTTGAAATCCATCTCGTACAATCGTTAGGGTGAAGACTTGCAACATTTTGGGAGTTAGTTTCTTGAGATGAAGCGTTGTGATAAAGATCAACGGGAAATTCTTCAGTGTCATACTCTGTTCGCCCTAAAATAATGAGTTTGGATAATGAACCGCACATTTGGGGGAAGTTTCTCAATGCTTCAACCCGGATTTCATTATCTTCCACGATGTAGCTATTTTTAGGGATATTTCAAATATTATTTTTTAGGGACTTTTCCCTTTGGAATTTCAACCTTACTCATGTCGTTAATTTTTCGACATAATTTTTATGTCGCTATTTTCGAGCAATTTACTCTTGAGATGCCGACAATTTTTAATCTTGTTCTTTTCGAGCAATATACTCTTGGTATTTCCACCATATTTGCCTTGCTCTTTTTGAGCAATATACTCTTAAGATTTCCACCATTTTTGCTTTAACTTTATTTTCAAAGACTTAGTCTTTTTTGCATTTTAACCATTATCCTACTTTTATATTATTTTCAAGGCCTTGGCATTTTGGAATTTCAACCATTGTCTCACTTTCTTTTTTCAGGAACTTCTCGCATAATCTCAGTTTATTCTTTACTCAGGGATTTTTTCCCTTGAGTTTTCAATCATGATCTTATCTGTGTCGTTTATTTTGAGGGTCTTCACGCCTTGGAATTTCGACCATGATCTCACCGACCACCTATTTATAAGTAAAAACAAGGCTTCACTGCTAATATATAGTTGACCGACATGATATTCATGCTGGTTTTGCCACTACAATCCATTTCTTATTGAGCATGTAATATTATGAACATAATATTGATTGTGCAAACAACAAAGAATGCTAGCATATAATATCATGAAGCAAATATTGAGTAGGAAATATTGTGCAGACAATATCCAACGAATGCTAGCATATAATAATATGAAGCCAATATAGAATAGACAATATTGTGGGATGTGATTACATGAAGTAGATATTGAGCAAACAATATCATTTAAGAAGTAGACATTGAGCAGAGAATATCGTGAATGCAAGCATATCATATTAAGGAAATTCTAGCGCGCGATGTCAGACATAATTATAATAATGAATATTGAGCATGGAGCTTATAAATTGAGGTAAATTCTACCGTGCACCAAGAGTTGGTAGTACCGCGTATTAGGCCGTGCGTAAGAAAACTCCATATGCTCAAGCTTTCGCCTCGTGTCCACCTAAGAAAAGTGATTTCCTTGGGAAACCAACTTTGAATCTTGGAAACGTTACATTTTGTTCCCTTTGTTGAAGCATGACAATTATCTTTTTCCTTTTTTTTTGGATTGAGGCCTTCTTGGCTATGATCGATATTTAGTCTTTTTGGTGTGACTGACATGTGGTCCTTTTTGCTAGGTGCACCACTTGTTTTTCTATGACCAATATGTGAGCTTTTTTACTAGGCGCACCACCCCGTTTTTCTATGTGCCCGTTTTTCCTCATTTTTTTTTGCTTTTTGTTGACTACACCACTTCTTCCCTTTTTTGTTTTTCTGACTAGGCCTTTTTTTGTTTTTTTGGAGGCTATGAACCACCTGGGCTCTTTTGAGGTATCAAAGGCATACTTGAAAGGATACCTTTAGATTTGAGAGTATCCTCAAACTTAGTAATAGACTTTACTTTATCTGTAGCTAATTGCTCTCAACTTGGAACCCACTTGTATCGTGTCATGCATCATCTTGAGTACTGATTCCTTACTTTAATTTGTCCTTTTAAATTTGGCACGTGCTTAAGACGTGATTTTGTCACGAATTCATTATCTTGTTGAGTGCCATCTTGGCGCGTACGTTCATTGTGCCGCAAATGACGTGAAGACTCGACTCCCGAACATCATGCATGGAGTTCGCATGTAAGTTGTTAGAGTTGACACCATTTGATATCCCTGGAAGGATTGCAACTTCCTTTCCTGATTTTTTTTATCCGTGATAGTAGTAGAAGTGCGTGATTTGCGTTGAGATTGGTTGCCATTTTTTGCAATGAACAATCATCTAATTTCTATGTGCTTTATGCTCCTCGACATGCAGCGATACCGTAACCGTCATACGAGTATGCATATCCTTTGATGGTACTGAATTCGAATTAGCAACAACCGCCTTCAATTGTACTGAAGTCGATTTAGCAACTACCACTTGCTATGGAGTCGGTATAGTCGTAGCATCCACCGATGGAAATGATTGCAATATCAGTTTATCTAGGCATTCTCGCCGCAAGTGGCCATAGCAACCATAGTGTGCACAAACTAAGTGTAAGCATTCATATATAGAAGACACTTATTCTTCTCGCGATGCCAGCCATAGAGAGTGGGATAACGTTTTACCTTTCCCACATACGACGCCAATGTTGCTTCCAGTATAAAGGAAACAACAAAATCATAGAGTCATACCTGGCTAGGAGACAGTGTAGGTTGATTGCACGAGAAGATCCGGTGATGAGTGCTTCGACAACGCTCCAACAACGGCAGAGGTTGGGAACCTGCATAGACTCTGATGCTTAAGTTGGCCTTAATGGGGAGTAAGTAGTATAGAATGCGTACGTCAATGATCAATAGTGATGCCTATTTATAGCATGTAAATAGGGTTAGGGTTTTGTTCTCAATTGGGCCTAGGACCGGTGCTTGTACCGAGATCTAAGTCCACAACAAGATTGATTTGGAGCGATTTTGAATACTCCTATAATTGAGAAGTTACTACAAAAATTACTATTTAGAGAAAAACATAGATTAATTTTAAGAATATTTACATTTTTAATTGAAATGATGAGAAATGAGATTGACAAAAGAGTAATTGCTTCAAATATTTATTTTGTTGATAATTAAACCAAAAGAAGAGGTTTAGAAGTAATGAAGTATGGTGTTTTCTTTTAGAAAAAATGCTAATAAATATCTAAAGACATTCATTAAAATAACAAAAGAAAAAAAAGAATAAAAGTGTTTGATGATTATTTTAAAACCATAAAACTATTTAATATATATTTATTTAAGTAAATTAAAATATCAAATACAATATATTACACCTAAACAAATTTCTTCAAAACACATTTCTCAAAACCATTTTTTCCTTTGTTTTTGGTTAAAAGACCATGTCTTTTAATGTCATAGATTGATAGAATAGAGTTTTTTTGGGTGCTTACTGTTGGGCTTGGTGATGGCTGAGAAACCCAGAGACATAAGCTTTACCTTTTGGTCCAAAGAGAAAGAGAAACTTTGGATTGCCACTATTAGCATCACACCTATTTTAAGGTGCATCACATATTCATTTTTTTTTTTAAATTTAACTCTTGTGAGCTCTGGTTTAGACTAGAACGCAAAATTTAATAGTATGCTAAAGACTTTCTGAAATTTTCAACCTTTTCACTTATACTAACCAAAAATAAAGTTCCAAACGAGGGTTGAACAAGAAAAAACTAACAGAATGTGGTGCATCCAAACATGGATGGGGTGCCAGTAGTGCCCTCCAAAGCTTTGAATGGTTATTAAGTTAATGTAAAAAAAGGAATGGACATTAAGTGTTTATGGCCTTATTTAACATAAGTGACTGAGATGGACACCATCCTTATGGAGAAAGACATTACATTAATTTCTATGTACTTTTGAAAACACTTTTTTTTTAAAGAAAACTCAATTTTGAAATAGTACTTTTTAACGAGTAATTTACTAAATGATCCCCAAATTTGTAGCAACATGGTGTCTTAGTCTCTGTCTTTGTAGAATCTCTAAATGGCTTTGACGGAGTGCCTATGTGGCACGTTATTTGACACATAAGAGCCCATGTAATCTATCAAACAATGTCATTTTGTTTAGTTTCCAAAGTTACACAATGTTTTGGGCCAAAAATTGAGTTCTGTTGTAAATGATTTGAGGGACTAATTGAGTGACCTGTTTTGAGATTAAACAAAACGGCGTCGTTTAATCGCTTAGGTGGAAACATGTGTGCCAAATAAAATGCCACGGACACTTGTAAATCAATAAAACACAAAATATATAGAATAAATTTTTAAAAATATACGGAGAGAAAATAAAAAGAGACAAAATTCAATTATAAATTGATTGAAAAGTTATAAAAGTATAAAGTTATATTATTAAGATAATATTTACGTTATAAAACGATAAAAAATTTTATTTAATATTTATTAATATAAATGTGAATAATGTAACATCCGAACTTTTAGAAATTAATCCATATTATAAATTTTATAATTTTAGTTACAAGATTTTCGAAGTTTTACTTATTGTAATTGAATTCCACATGACAATATCTATGTAATAGATTTTTTATTTATTTTTAAAGTAAATAGTTGAAAAATGACCAAAATACCCCTATATTGGTCTAAATAAAAGGTACTTTTAGTAAATAGTTAAAGAATATAGAAAATTGTAGATAATTATAGAAAAAACATTTTTATGCTTAGAATAATATTTTAATATTTTTAGATTTTTTTCTGGAATTTTTTCAAGAAAATCAGTTTCTGTAAAAAGACCAAAATGCCCCTACGATTCCTAAAACAATTAAAATATTTATTTTATTGAAGTTAAATTTTAATAAAATTATATTGAGTCTATTTATGTGTAATATATGTGGATATAAATTTTTTTTTATAATATTTTACAAATTATAATTTTATTTATAAATTAGTCCTTGTTATACTAAATATTTCATTATAAATAGTAAATAAATTTCGACAAATTTAAGAAAATTATTATAGCCTTTATATTATATTTCAAAGGTTTATAAATACATAAATTTATATTTTTATATGAATTGATAATTTTCTCAAATTTTGGACAAAAATATTCTAAAATTTGTTATAATTACCAAAGTACCTTCAATAATTATTTCAGCATCAAGTTTTAATATTATGTGACCACTTGACGCCTAAAAAGTCATTAATTTCGTCAGATTTCATCTTTTACCTAATCTTGTTGAATTTTGGAGATTTTATCTCACAAAAATGATTGAAAAATGACAAATAATTTTTTTAAAAGGTTAAAAAATAATTTTTTTATGAAAAAGTAATATTTGAGGACAAAATATAGTGAAGAACTCGTGATCTTAGTGATAGAACCACATAGTGGATTTTTATTAATTTTTATTCTTTTAAAATCAATTAAATAAATTATTTACTATTTTTTCCCTATAAATAGCAATCTCTCTTTGAGAAAAATTCACACCATTCTCTACTCTTCTTTAAGCTTTACTTCTGCCATAATTTCTCTCAAATTCTCCTTCCCAAAATATTTTACAAAAATTCTACTTATATTTAGCAAAATTCAAAAATAAATCACTTATTTTAGTGATTTCTTTTGAAATTGTTAATACTTCAAGTTTGAGGATATTTTCATCTTCTTCAAGTTCTACTCATATACAAGGTAAGGAGGGGGGGAGGGAGAATCATTGGGTTTTAAGGGTAGCAATGAATTAAGAATTATGGGTTTGCCCTAGACCCGTAAGATTTATTATATTTGTTTTTAAATATTATATAAATTTCATATTATACTTTGATTATGTTATTATTATCTTACTTGAATTAATTGTTACTATGGGTTCTTTAAATATGATTTTTTTTTTATTATTAATTTAATATTATATTGTAATATAGACAAAAATTTCACAGCGTACTTGTAAAAGTTATAAGTTAAGCTGTGGATATTGAAAAATTATAAAATATAATTGTGATATAATATTATTAACTTAAAAGGTTATAATTTTATGACTTATAATAAATATTTGCCAAATTTTGGAATATTGGACTATTAACGTTGTGGACTATACATATATATATATATACCTTTGCAGCATGAGGACAAGGAATTATGACCGGAGACATAAGAACCTAATTTCTATGAGAGTAGATTCATTTGGACCTTGAGACCCAAGACCATCTTGGATAATTTTCCAAGCATTATTGAACAACTATGGACTATATTATTTATTAAATAAAGAAAAGACCTATAATAATAATAATAATAATAATTTATAATTTGTGAGAAATTTATATTATAATTAATATTTCTTTATTGGTATTTATTATTCTATTAAGTTATAGTTTTATTTGTTATGATGGTTTGTAGAATTATTGTGTATTTGTGTGATATTATGGATGATTATAGTGCTACATCATTTTATTTGCATATAATCATGAGAAAGATATGAAAAAAAAAATGGTTTCAGCTAAGTAAAATGATATATGAGAATGAAGGGTACATAGTTGAACGGTTAAAAAAAAAATACATATGTTGGAGAATTTAACCGTTTATTCTATAGTCCATGTGAGTTTTAAAAATATATATCATTAGCTGAAACTATGGTTTTCGAAAACGGAAACAAGCAGAAATATCTGGGGGGCCAATAGTAGGAATCTTGTTTGTGACAAGACTTGGGAGAGACGCGGTTAGGTTGGAGATCCCCAATGGAGTGGGAGCGCCCAGGTAACCGGGGCATCTCCGTGCGGACTTAACCAACTCCGACAACCACTTAAGGCATCCATATCGGTTGAGAGTGTGCTCTTAATATTATGAGATCCGGATATTGTTACGAGAATTGTAAAAAGAGCACATGTACTCCCGATGTTTCCGAAGTTGTTTTTTTGGAAAAGTTCGGTGGTGCACCAGCCAGTTAAAATATTAAAAGATAACGAGAGTCATTATGCATACATTCCATAATCATAAGCATTCATTAATGTGAATATTGTGATGTGATTGGTTGATAATTTCTTTTAGAGTTTATATTAGTATTATACTATATTTAATTTATTTATTTTTAGATTCTTAATTTCATTATTATCTCTTATTATTACTCAATGAATATCTACTTACCCCTCTTTTATATTTCTTTTGTTTATAAAAATCATGATGGGGATATAGATGATGATGGTGAGCAAGCTCATTTGGTCAGGGATGATGATGTCAACTTCAGTGGCATAAACCACTGAAATTTCAAGATTTTCTATAAGTGTTTTGTGATGTGTTTTCCAATAAACTCTGATAAGGATCTTTACTCTTATTGTAACATATTTTTGGGTAGATCCAAGAGTTTAACTTATGTTTGTATTTTACGGAAAACAGTTTGGATTTGATTGAGTTATGTATTTGTAATATATTTCATAATATTTTTAATATAAAAAAAAATTCTCTAAAAAATTTGGTCATTTAGTTAAAGTTTACTCAAATGTAATAAGGGTGTTACATTTTATTGGTATCAGAGCAGTTCTTTCCTTAGGCTTGGGATATGGCTAGACTATTCTTCTTATGTGCTACTCTTATGTCTTAGAACCAGCTATGACATGAGATTGTTTGACTGGTTGTTTGAAAATTGTGTTAATTGTTTGTTAGTGATCCTTATTTAGCCAGGTATGGTATCTAGTTATTCTTAGAGAAACTAACTAACTCTATGAATTTTAAGACCATATGGCTGGAAGGGACACTGAACCAAATATGGCTCATTTCCTAGGACGTTTGACAGACGTTCTAGAAAATATGAACCAAAGGCTACATGTTGAACCTACAGAATATCAAGGTTTAGAAGCCTTTCTGAAAAACAATCCTTCAAAATTTAAAGGAGGATTCAACCCTGATGGTGCCCAACTATGGTTAGAAGAGTTGGAAAATATCTTTACTGCAATGAATTGCCAAGATAGACAAAAGGTAACATATGCAGTTTTTGTGTTGGTTGGCGAGGCAAGAAATTGGTGGCATTTTGAGAGCCAACAATTAGAAAACGAAGGCACTCCAATTACTTGGGAGTTGTTTAAGTAACAATTTCTGAGTAAATACTTCCCGGAAGATTTGAGAAATAGGAAAGAAGTTGAGTTTCTGAATCTGCAGCAGGGAAGTATGTCCATTGGTGATTATGCAGCCAAATTTGATGAACTCTGTAAATATTGTTCATTTTAAACTAATAATGAATCTTCTAAATGTACAAAATTCCAAAGTAGACTTCGCCCTGAGATTAGGCAAGCAGTTGGCTATCTGCGAATCACTCGATTTGCTGAGTTAGTAACTACTTGCAGAATCTATGAAGATGACACCAGAGCAAGACAATCACAAGTGAGAAATATAGGGCCAATTTGTAATAAAGAAAAACAACCTCTCACATATCCAAAACCATATCAGATGTCTTTTCGTCATCAAGGATATTCCTCTGGTGGAAACCGACCACAAGCTTCAGCACAAACAACGCCCTACCGACCATCAAATTATGACAATACATGTTATAGATGCGGGGGACCACATGCTGCAAATGTCTGCCGATTCAAGACAGCAACTTGTTATAGTTGTGGGAAGCTGGGACACACAAGCAGGATGTGCCCAACAATTAAGAAGGAGGTCAACAACAACGACAACAACAAAGCACGTGTCAACAACAACGCCAACAGCAACAACAATAATATTCGTGCAAGACCACAACAACAACAAGTTGGAAGGCAGAAAACCACTGGTAGAGTTTTCACTATGAGTGCTTTGGAGGCTGCAAAATCTGATGAACTCGTCCAAGGTAAGTGTATCATTAGTGAGACACTCTTAAATGTATTATATGATTCAGGCGCATCACATTCTTTCATTTCACTTGATTGTGTGAGACATTTGTGATTACACATTTCTTTGTTACCCCTTGATATTGTTGTTTCTACTCCTACTAATAATCATGTCACAACTTCACAAGCTTGTCTAAAATGTCCTATTTCTATAGATGGTAGAAAATTCTTTGTTGATTTAATTTGTCTACCTCTATTTCAGTTAGATATAATCTTAGGTATGGATTGGTTAACGGCTAATCACATCCTTTTAGATTGTCATAACAAAACCTTAGTATTTCAAACTCCAAATTATGACCCTGAAAGTAAGGATTCGAGACTTGTAACTGTCAACCAAGTCACTGCTTCAACTAGAAACGAAACTCAAGTTTACATGATTATAACCTCTTTAATAGTAGAGGGAATTCCTGATATCAATCAGCTACCTGTCGTTTGTGAATTTCCCGAAGTCTTTCCAGAAGACATTCCTGGATTACCACCTAAATGAGAAGTCGAGTTTGCAATTGATCTAGTCCTTGGAACCGGACCAATATCAATAGCTCCATACCGAATGTCACCAATAGAATTGGCTGAATTGAAAAAGCAGCTTGAAGAACTTCTTGAGAAGCAATTTGTAAGACCAAGTGTTTCTCCTTGGGGTGCTCCAGTTTTGTTGGTAAAAAAGAAAGATGGAGGAATGCGTCTATGCGTTGACTATCGACAGCTCAACAAGGTCACTATCAAGAACAAGTATCCGCTACCTAGGATTGACGATTTGATGGATCAACTTAGGGGAGCTCGGATATTTTCTAAGATCGACCTTAGGTCAGGATATCACCAAATTCGTGTAAAACCCGATGATATACCCTGCTTTTAGAACTCGGTATGATCATTATGAGTATTTAGTGATGCCTTTTGGTGTAACTAATGCTCCTGCGGTGTTCATGGATTACATGAACAGGGTATTTCACCCATACTTAGATAAGTTCGTTGTTGTCTTCATTGACGATATACTTATATATTCTAGAAGTCAGGAAGAACACGCCGAACATCTAAGAATCGTTCTGCAGACATTAAAGGAGAAGCAGTTATATGCTAAGTTGTCCAAGTGTGAATTCTGGCTAGGAGAAGTGAAGTTCTTGGGTCATGTTATATCAGCAAAAGGAATAGCCGTTGACCCAACAAAAGTTGAAGCAGTTTTAATTTGGGAACAACCAAAAACAGTAACTGAAATACGAAGTTTCTTGGGATTAGCTGGTTATTACAGAAGGTTCATCCATGAATTTTCGAAGTTAGCCTTACCATTAACAAAGTTGACCCGTAAGGGACAATCTTTTGTTTGGGATGAGAAGTGTGAAAATAGTTTCCAAGAATTGAAGCAGCGATTGACATCTGCACCAGTTCTCACTTTGCCAGATCCACAAGGAAGCTTCGAGGTTTACTGTGATGCATCAGGACAAGGATTAGGATGTGTTCTAATGCAGAATAGAAAAGTTGTGGCATATGCTTCAAGACAATTGAGACCACACGAAGAAAACTATCCAACTCACGATCTCGAATTAGCAGCAATAGTGTATGCACTAAAGATATGGAGACACAACCTCTATGGTGCGAGATTTGAAGTGTTTAGTGATCATAAAAGCTTAAAGTATCTGTTCGACCAAAAAGAGCTAAATATGCGGCAAAGAAGATGGATGGAATTCCTCAAAGACTATGATTTTGAACTGCACTATCACCCAGGAAAAGCTAATGTAGTCGCCGATGCCTTAAGTAGAAAATCCTTGCACGCTTCAACAATGATGATCAAAGAGCTCGAACTTCTGGAGAAGTTCAGGGATTTGAATTTGGCAGTGGAAATGAAATCCACAAGTTTTCGAGTTGGAACGCTGAAAGTCACAAATGAGTTTTTAACTCAAATAAAGGAAGCACAAGAAAAAGATGTATATTTGCAAGAAAGATTGAAAGGAAGAGAGAATGGGAAAGAAATGGACTTCCAGAAACATTCAGATGGAATAATTCGGTTCAAAGATAGAATATGTGTACCGGATGATGAAGAATTGAGGAAGCTTGTTCTCGAAGAAGCTCACAAAAGTCAGTTGAGCATACATCCTGGAGCTACCAAGATGTACCAAGATTTGAAGAAAATATTCTGGTGGCAAGGAATGAAAAAGGCAGTAACGATGTACGTAGCAGCTTGTTTGATTTGTCAAAAGGCCAAAATTGAACATCAGAAACCTTTTGGAGATCTACAACCTCTACATATACCTGTATGGAAATGGGACAGCATAGCAATGGATTTTTTCACTGGACTACCAGCAACTTCATCAAAGGTCGATGCTGTCTGGGTGATTGTTGACAGATTAACAAAATCTGCTCATTTCTTAGCTATCAACATGAAGTATTCATTAGAAAAGCTCACTCAACTTTACCTTAAGGAAATTGTCAGATTACACGGTGTTCCTTCAAGCATCATCTCAGATAGGGATCCCAGATTTACCTCACGTTTTTGGAAGAGTCTTCACGAAGCCTTAGGAACGAAGTTGAGACTTAGCTCAGCTTATCACCCGCAAACTGATGGACAGTCTGAAAGGACTATTCAATCATTAGAAGATCCTCTTAGGGCTTGTGTGTTAGAAGAAACTGGGAGCTGGGACAAATTTTTCCCACTCATTGAGTTCACTTACAACAACAGTTTCCACTCTAGCATAGGCATGGCACCCTATGAAGCTCTGTATGGGAGAAAGTGCAGAACTCCTTTATGTTGGTTTGAGGCTGGAGAACAATTCATTGTGGGACCTAAAATATTGCAACAGACTACTGAGAAGGTGGAGATGGTCCAGGAAAAGATGCAGACAGCACAGAGCAGACAGAAAAGCTATTACGATAAAAGGAGAAAATCTCTTGAATTTGAAGCAGGTGACTATGTATTCTTGAAAGTTACGCCTACAACTGGGGTAGACAGAATTATTAAGTCTCGAAAACTTACTCCTAAATTCATTGGACCCTATCAGATCCTTAGAAGGATCGGTAATGTTGCAGACCAAATTGCTTTACCACCTCATCTTTCCAACCTTCATGATGTCTTTCATGTCTCACAACTCAGGAAATATATTCCTGATCCATCTCATGTGATAACGTCTGATCATATACAACTTAAAGAGAATCTCACGTATGAAACCTCACCTGTGGCTATTGAGGACCACAAGATTAAAAAACTCAGAGGCAAAGAAATAGTCTTAGTGAAAGTACTGTGGAGTCACAACAACCCGGGGGATGCAACATGGGAATTAAAAGACAAGATGAGAGAACTATACCCTCATCTTTTCGAAACAGGTTAGTCAAATTTCGAGGACGAAATTTCTAAAAGGAGGGGAGAATTGTAACACCCAAACTTTTAGAAATTAATCCATATTAGAAATTGTATAATTTTAGCTACAAGATTTTCAAAGTTTTACTTATTGTAATTGAATTCCACATGACAATATCTATGTAATAGATATTTTTATTTATTTTTAAAGTAAATAGTTAAAAAATGACCAAAATACCCCAATATTAGTCTAAATAAAAGGTATTTTTAGTAAATAGCTAAAGAATATAGAAAATTGTAGATAATTATAGAAAAAACATTTTTATGCTTAGAATAATATTTTAATATTTTTAGATTTTTTTCTGGAATTTTTTCAAGAAAATCAGTTTTTGTAAAAAGACCAAAATGCCCCTACGATTCCTAAAACAATTAAAATATTTATTTATTGAATTTAAATTTTAATAAAATTATATTGAGTCTATTTATGTGTAATATATGTGGATATAAATTTTTTTTTTATAATATTTTACAAATTATAATTTTATTTATAAATTAGTCCTTGTTATACTAAATATTTCATTATAAATAGTAAATAAATTCCGAAAAATTTAAGAAAATTATTATAGCCTTTATATTATATTTCAAAGGTTTATAAATACATAAATTTATATTTTTATATGAATTGATAATTTTCTCAAATTTTGGACAAAAATATTCTAAAATTTGTTATAATTACCAAAATACCTTCAATAATTATTCCAACATCAAGTTTTAACATTATGTGACCACTTGATGCCTAAAAAGTCATTAATTTCATCAGTTTCCATCTTTTACCTAATCTTGTTGAATTTTGGAGATTTTATCTCACAAAAATGATTGAAAAATGACAAATAATTTTTCTAAAAGGTTAAAAAATAATTTTTTTATGAAAAAGTAATATTTGAGGACAAAATATAGTGAAAAACTCGTGATCTTGGAGATAGAACCACATAGTGGATTTTTATTAATTTTTATTCTTTTAAAATCAATTAAATAAATTATTTACTATTCAATTTTTTCCCTATAAATAGCAAGCTCTCTTTGAGAAAAATTCACACCATTCTCTACTCTTCTTTAAGCTTTACTTCTGCCATAATTTCTCTCAAATTCTCCTTCCCAAAATATTTTACAAAAATTCTACTTATATTTAGCAAAATTCAAAAATAAATCACTTATTTTAGTGATTTCTTTTGAAATTGTTAATACTTCAAGTTTGAGGATATTTTCATCTTCTTCAAGTTCTACTCATATACAAGGTAAGGGGGGGGGGGGGGGAGGGAGAATCATTGGGTTTTAAGGGTAGCAATGAATTAAGAATTATGGGTTTGCCCTAGACACGTTAGATTTATTATATTTGTTTTTAAATATTATATAAATTTCATGTTATACTTTGATTATGTTATTATTATCTTACTTGAATTAATTGTTACTATGGGTTCTTTAAATATGATTATTTTATTTTTTTAGTTTTATTTGGAGATTCCCAATGGAGTGGGAGCACCCAGGTAACCGGGGCATCTCCGTGCGGACTTAACCAACTCCGACAACCACTTAAGGCATCCATATCGGTTGAGAGTGTGCTCTTAATATTATGAGATCCGGATATTGTTACGAGAATTGTAAAAAGAGCACATGTACTCCCGATGTTTCCGAAGTTGTTTTTTTGGAAAAGTTCGGTGGTGCACCAACCAGTTAAAATATTAAAAGATAACGAGAGTCATTATGCATACATTCGATAATCATAAGCATTCATTAATGTGAATATTGTGATGTGATTGGTTGATAATTTCATTTAAAGTTTATATTAGTATTATACTATATTTAATTTATTTATTTTTAGATATTCTTAATTTCATTATTATCTCTTATTATTACTCAATGAATATCTACTTACCCCTCTTTTATATTTCTTTTGTTTATAAAAATCATGATGGGGATATAGATGATGATGGTGAGCAAGCTCATTTGGTCAGGGATGATGATGTCAACTTCAGTGGCATAAACCACTGAAATTTCAAGATTTTCTATAAGTGTTTTGTGATGTGTTTTCCAATAAACTCTGATAAGGATCTTTACTCTTATTGTAACATATTTTTGGGTAGATCCAAGAGTTTAACTTATGTTTGTATTTTACGAAAAACAGTTTGGATTTGATTGAGTTATGTATTTGTAATATATTTCATAATATTTTTAATATAAAAAAAAATCCTCTAAAAATTTGGTCATTTAATTAAAGTTTACTCAAATGAATAAGGGTGTTACAAATAATATTATAATTTCACAAAAAAAATATATGTATATAAAAGTTTGGTTCTGATTTGATTAGTTCAGTTTGGCTGAGAGGATCCGAAATCTAAATCAATCTAAAAAAAAGAATCAGTTTTTTTGTTAATTCGATTTTTGACCTTTGGTTCGGTTTTGTTGATTTAGTTTGATTTGGATTGATTTTGAATATCCTATTAGTGAGAAGTTACTATAAAAGATTACTATTTAGAGAGAGACATAAATTAATATTAAGAATATTTTCTTTTTCAATTGAAATGATGAAAAATGAGACCGACAAAAGAGTAAGTGCTTCAAATATATATTTTCTTGACAACTAGAGTGACGCTATTGCTACTCCTCTTTTTTAATTGCCACTCCATTTTTAATATTTTTTAATTTTGAAATATATTTTTATAACCAATAAAATTCAAGAATTAATACATAAATATTATTAAAACAAGAAATTAGGAGTGACAATAAACTAAAAGAAATAGCAATAGCCCATTCCGACAATTAGACCAAAAGAAGAGGCTTAGAAGTAATGAAGTAGGGTGTTTTCTTTTAGAAAAATGCTAATAAATATTTAAAGACATTCATTAAAATAACACACGAAAAAAAATTAAGAATAAAAGTGTTTGATGATTATTTTAAATCGTAAATTATTTCATATATATTTATTTAATTAAAATAAAATATCAAATAAAATATATAAATTACACCTAAACACATTTCTTCACAACACTTTTCTCAAAACCATTTTTTCCTAAATTTTTGGTCAAAAGACCACTTCTTTTAATGTCATAGATTGATAGAATAAAATTTTTTTTGGGCGCTTACGGTTGGGCTTGGTGACGGCTGAGGAACCCCCAAACATAAGCTTTACCTTTTTGTCCAAAGAGAAAGAGAAGCTTTTTTCTTTTATTCCGAAGAAAAAGAGAAACTTTTGCTTGCCACTATTGGCATTACACCAATTTTAAGGTGCATCACATATTTATTTTTTTTCAAATTTAACCTTGTTCTGAATTTGAGCTTTGGTTTAGACCTAAACTCAAAATTTAATAGTATGCTTGAGACTGTAAATTTTTTAACCTTTTCATTTACATTAACTAAAAATAAAGTTTTGAATATAGGAAATGATGAGACACATTTAAGAAAAAGGAGAGAAATGTTATTGTTTCACACTGATAACAAAGGAGATACAAAATATAAAGAGAAAAACATAGAGGGCTACGTGTGCAACGCGTGTATGGTGGATGGGATTAGCACTATCTATATTGGCAGTGGACCATCCTTTTTAGTATATAAATTTATGATTCTTACATATAAAAAGGATGGTGTCACTCCCAATAGAGATGCTGTTAATCTCATCCTCCCGCGTGTATGAGCGAAGCAAGCCTAGAACAAAGGTAATGGGCCAGGGTGGTGTGGAAAGCAGTGAGGCCTAAAAGGGAAAAACAAAAACATTAGTTTTTAAGTTATTTTGTCCTCTAATACCCTCCCGCAAGCTGGAGAGTATACACTATATACTCCTAGTTTGGAGAGCAAGGCTTGAAAGGCTTTGGGTTCAAGCGCTTTTGTGAATATATCGGCCAATTGTTGGGTGGTGTTGATAGGAAGCAGATCCATTAACCCTCGCTGAAGACGTTCGCGAACAACGTGACAGTCTATCTCTATGTGCTTGGTTCTTTCGTGGAAGACAGAATTTTGCGCAATATGACGAGCAGATTCATTATCACAAAAAAGAAGAGCAGGGAATGTGAATGGCACCCTGAAATCTTTAAGGAGATAAGTCAGCCATTGGATTTCACAAACAGTACTTGTCAGGGATCTGTATTCTGCCTCAGAAGATGAACGGGAAACGGTGCTCTGTTTTTTACATTTCCAAGAAATCAAGGAGTCACCAAGGAAAACACAGTAGCCAATAATGGAACGACGAGTAACAGGGCACGTTGCCCAATCCGTAATTTTGAAGTTTGCGGTAAAGCAAGCCCTGTCCGGGATCATTCTTCAAGTGATGTATTATTCTGATTGCTGCATGATAGTGAGCTTGATGTGGTTTGTGCATGTGTTGACTCAGTTGATTGACAGCATATTAGGTGTCAGGTCTGGTTGTCGTCAAATATATCACTTTTCCTATAAGTCTCCGGTACCGGTTTGGTTCTGGGAATAATTCTGTCTCTGTAGCATTTTTTAGACTATCCTTGATCATAGGACTTTGTACAGGTTTGCCTGCAACCAAACCGCAAGAATTAATTAAATCCAGTGTGTATTTCCGTTGGTTGAGAAATATAACCTCTTTAGATCGGGCAATTTCTAAACCAAGGAAATAGCGTAATTGTCCTAGATCTTTAATTTTAAACTTTTTGTCAAGGGGCCGTTTTAAAGCAGTTATTTCAATAGTGTTATTCCCAGCCAAGATAAGATCATCAACATAAATCAAAACAATGGTGAACAGAGAAACAGAGCGTTTAATGAAAAGAGAATGGTCATGGTGAGACTGTTTGTAACGAAGATTTTTTAGAAAAGCAGATAATTTCTCAAACCATATCCTACTTGCTTGTTTTAAACCATATAAAGACCTATTTAATTTGCAAACAAGGTTTTTGTTAGAGACAGTTAGACCCTGAGAAATTTTCATGTAGACATCTTCTTTAAGATCACCATGTAAAATGGCGTTATTTATGTCAAGTTGTAAGGTTCCAATTTTGGACAGCAAAAATAGCAAGTAATAAACGAATAGTAGTCAATTTAGCAATAGGAGCAAAGGTTTCAGAGTAATAGATACCTTCTTTCTGATTGTATCCTTTAGCAACGAGATGAGTTAGATTTTTATTTTATTTTATAAACCCATTTTGAGCCAATGGCCTTCTTAGACTTTAGCAAAGGAACAAGATTGCAAGTTTGATTAGCTGCCAACGCAGACAGTTCTGCATTCATGGCCTCCACCCATTGAGGGTCTTGTGAGGCAACAACATAAGAAGTTGGTTCATTAAAACGCGTCAAGTTTAAAATATATTTTTGATAGTTATCGGACAACTTATTGTAAGAAATCGTATCAGAAATAGGATATCTAGTTGAAGAATTACTGCTATCACTACCATTTACAACGTAAACATGGTAATCAGAAAGATGACTAGGTGGTCAACGGATGCGAGTGGAGCGCCAAACAGGATGGTTATCACTGGCAGCTAAAACATCATCATCAGAGGTGTCACTAACAACAATATTATCAGATTATCAGAACTAGTAATATCAGTATCAGAAGAATTGGAATTATTATCAGGGGATGTAACAACCACAGAACCCCGTGGCTGTGTTGCTGTTGGATTCAACTGATCCGTAGGCCAAGGGTCATAAAAAAACTCTTTCAAAAAAGGATCCGTAGAAAACTCTGCATCAGAAGGAACAATGCTAGTTGATTCTTATGAAAAAGGAAAGGATTTTTCTTTAAAAACAACGTTTCGAGAAACAAAAACATTTTTTGTATCTAAATCAAGTAAGAGAAAACCTTTGGTACCTTCTTTAAAACCCAGAAAACAACACTTTTTAGAACGTGGGTCAAGCTTCTATCTGTTTCGGGGGAGAGTAGTGGCATAACACAAACACCCAAAGGCACGTAAGTGCATATAGGTAGGAGGCTTACCATAGAGGAGCTGGTGAGGACTGGAGTACTTCAAAATTCTGCTAGGGAGAAGATTGATAACATGCATAGCATATGAAACAACATAACACCAATAAAATTTTGGTAAACAAGAATGAAAAAGAATAGACGTAGCAACATTTAGAATGTGCCTATGCTTTCTTTCAACAACAGAATTTTGTTCAGGAGTTTCAATACAAGAGGTATGATGTGCAATACCATGAGCAGCATACAGATTAAGTATATTAAACTCGACACCATTATCAGTTCTAACAGTTTTCACTTTAACACCAAACTGAGTACTAACATGCATCAAAAACTTTTCAATGAGATTTCTAGTTTCAGATTTAGATTTCATTAAGTGTAGCCAGGTGTGTCGTGAAAAATCATCAACAATGGTTAAGAAATACTTATAATCATGTGAGCAATCAATGTTAAGGGGACCTTAAATATCTAGATGTATGGTAGAAAAAATGGATTCACATATGTTATTCTCATTGGGAAAGGGAAGCCTAGTTTTTTTACCTAGGTGGCATGCATCACAAGGTTTTGATTTACTAAAAGTAACATATGGAAATTGTTTCGCAATTATACGCAAGATGTCATCAGACGGATGTCCCATACGCACATGCCAATTATTCAAAACAGGGTCAGTATTAGTGCTAGAATCATGACAAGAAACAATATTGGAACAAAGTTTATGTTGTAACAGAATAGAGGCAGGGTGCAGAAGGTATAGATTTTTCTGGACTTTAGCAAGTCCAATCGTCCTCTTGCTCTGTTTGTCCTGTAAAAAACAAGCATGTTCATCAAACAGAATTTGCAAATGTAAAGTGCATATAATGCGGTGAACGGAAAGAATGTTAAAGTTGAAGCCCTGTATATACAAAACATCAGTTATGAAAAGGTCTTTAGAGAAATGAACAGTTCCAGAATATGTAGCAAAAGATGTGTCTCCATTAGGAAAATTGACAGTAATAGGAGATATGCGAGTATAAGAACTAAAAAAGATAAATCATTGCAAACATGATCAGTTGCACCACTATCAACTATCAAAAAAGAATTCAGGAAATTACCTTTACAATCATGATGTGTGGATGTGTTGTGTGTGATATTGTTGATACTATGCTCATTAGTTTTCATTTTAACTCTCTTTATCATGTCAGCAAGCATAGCATAGTCCTCATTACTTAGAATCTGATTAGGGTTAAAATTATTACCAGAAGATGAAGCAGCGGAATCTTTTGTGTTGATAGAGTTAATGCTAGCAAATTGATTCTTGTTTTTGAACTTGAAATTAGCAGGAAAGCCATTCTTAAAAAAACAAGTATCAATAGAGTGATTTTCTTTACCACAAAAGGAACATATCTTCCCTTGATTAGGACGGGATTGGTTCTGTTTAGATTTACCTTTACTTTGGTTGTTATTATTCTTCCAAGTGGTGGTGGTTAGGTTTTGAACAAACTTACCGTCTCCCAAGTCACTAGACTTATTACGTTCTTGCTGTTGAACAATCGAAAAAGCCTTAGCCACATTAGGTAAAGGCTCCATGCATAAGATCTATCACCTAACAGTGTCATAGACCTCATTAAGACCCTTCAAAAAACAACATATTCCCAATCGCGATACTTTTTGACACTCTCAGCAAGTAAACAAGAACAAGGTATAGTGCATGTGCAAGTGAAAATAGGGCGAAGAACCTCAAGTTCTTGCCATTGTATTTGTAAATCGGTGAAATAGGTAGCAAGATCACGATCTCCCTGACGTATGGTGTGAATCGCAGTAAGGAGATCAGAAAATCTGAAAGAATCACCATTAGAAAAGCGTTATTTCAGATCTCTCCATATGTCAGAAGCTTTGTCGAAGTAGGCTATACTCTGACCGATATAAGTACCTACAGAGCGGGTAATCCAAGAGATTACCATGGTATTGCATCACATCCATGTGTGATGCAGTGGATCAGTTGATGGCGGCTCCGGGATGCTGTTAGTCACGAACCCTAGCTTATCTTTGCAGATCAGGCCATGCGCCATGTTGCGTGACCAGATCTGATAGTTGCGTGCTCCTTCAAGAACGGGCATGATGGAAATCGACGAAGGATTGTCAGCCGGATGAAGGTAGAACGGACTGGTTGAATCTTGTGAAGGATCAACCTTCGATGAATGCGTCTCTGGATCAGTAGTAGACATGGAAGGCAGTTGTGTATGAAAGAAGAGATGGAGGATCGAAGGTTAGAGAGGGAGGATAGCAAAAAGCCACGACGGAAACGAGAAGGTCACGGCGGTGCAGCCCCTCAAACCCTATCCTTAGAGGCTCTTAGATACCATATAGGAAATGATGAGACACATTTTGAAAAAAGGAGAGAAATGTTATTGTTTCACACTGATAACAAAGGAGATACATAATATAAAGAGAAAAACAGAGAGGGCTACGCGTGCAACCTGTGTATGAGCGAAGCAAGCCAGAACAAAGGTAATGGGCCAGGGTGGTGTGGAAAGCAGCGAGGCCCATAAGGGAAAAACAAAAACATTAGTTTTTAAGTTATTTTGTCCTCTAATATTGAACGAGGGTTGAACATGAAAAAACTAACAGAATATTGTACATCCAGAAATCGACTTGGTGCTAGTACGTGCCTGCTAAAACTTTAATGATTATTAAGTCAAGGCCAAAAAAAATGAAAAAAGAAAAAAAGGGAATGGTCATTGACCCTTTGTTTGGTTTGAGGAGAGAAAATGTAAAGAAAAAAGTGTGAAGAAAGAAAGTAGAGGGAAGAGAAAACTGAGAGAAAGGTAAGAGAAATGAATATATTTGGTTTGAGAGAAAATAAAGAGAAAGATGAGAGAAAATAGATGTGGGACTCATGAATAACAAAAGCTCACTCTCTAAACATCAACTTTCTCTCAATTTTCGAGAGAAAAGTTTTTTTATGAGACTCATATTTGATTTGATATTTCTTCCCTATTTTCTCTCTCAAACTAAACAAGAGAAAATCGTGTTTTTTACTCACTTTCTCTCCTCATTTTCTTTCCTTTTATTTTCACCCAAAACAAACAAAGGGTAAGTGTTTATGGTACATGTATAGGTGAATGAGATGGGCACCATTTTTATTGAGAAATAAACTATCTTTTTTTTCTAAGTTCATTTGAAAACACTTTTTTTTTAAGAAAACTCAATTCGAAAATAGTACTTTTAACAAGTAATTTACCAAATGATTGCCAACTTTGTAGCAATATAGTATTTTAGTATATGTCTTTATAGAATGTCTGAATCAGTCATTGGCTTTATAATTTGCAAGTCACTTTAGTTATTGACGTTAAGTAACGTTGATGGAGTGCCTATGTGGCACGTTATTTGACACATAAGAGCCCATGTAAGCGATCAGACAATGTCATTTTGCATAATTTTCAAAGTTACTCAATGTTTTGGGGCCAAAATTGAGTTCTGTTGATAGTGATTTGAGAGACTAATTGAGTGACCTATTTTATGATTAAGAAAAATGGCGTTGTTTAATCTCTTAGTGTTAGGGACTAAAATGACCTTCAAACTACTAAGTCAAAGAGTATTTCAGACATTCTACAAAAATTAAAGACTAAAATACGTTGTGACTATGAAGTTGAAAACTACAAAATTAGGACCATTTGAGTAAATTATTCGTTTTTAACTTTTGGATTGAGCTTTGTGAAAATAAGGTGGCGTGCTTTCTAAAAGGTGTGGTGTAAATCCTTGTTACCATTAGGGTGGATGAGATTAACACTATCTCTATTGGGAGTAGTACCATCATTTTTAATATATAAATTTATGGTTCTTATATATAAAGGAATAGTGAAATTTCCAAAATTAGATGGTGTCAATCCCTCCCACCATATAGGCAGGTTCAGACCTTCAAGTGCTTTTTTTTTTCGTAAATATATATCTGTATGGTTTCCAAGAACTAAAATCAATGAAAGTGAGTTTTTTGGTAAAAATATCTTTTCTTTTTTTGTATAAAGGAACGAAGGTGACTTTTTTTTCTGGACTAAAACGAAGGTGACTGGAGTGTCTCATATTGTTTATGGACCAATATTTTTTTTTCTTTACCATCATTTTTTCCTCGTTATACCAAATTTTTTTTGTCAATTTGTACCCATTGGTTTTGGCCACTCGTCAACGGTGGATGGGATTAGCACCATACCTATTGGGAGTGGCACCATCCTTTTTAGTATATAAATTTATGATTCTTACATATAAAAAGTATGGTGCCACTCCCAATAGAGATGATGTTAATCCCATCCTCCCTCGTCAACCACCAAAATTGACACTAGGCTAATGGGCCCATTATTGTTTTTGATAAAATAAAATAAGATAAGCCTAAAACAAAGAAGAAGGAGGGTGGGAAAACAAAGAGGTTGCTGCTAGGTAGAGTTGTCAAGATGCATGGCCTTTGGCACTAGGGCCAACCCAGCCCAGGCCCCAGCCTTGTGTTTGACACAATGGCAAGTACTTTTAAGAATCCGAAGTACATGTGGCATGTTGCAATTAGGGCCGCGTCAGTAAATAAAAACGATAGAGTCGCCACTAAAATTTATTAATGAAAATCTTAGAAAAACTTAAAAGAAGGTATTCGAAACTAAATTTGGAGTCAGGAGTCAATTACGTGTAAGGAAGATATCAGTACCCTATAACGTATGCTTAGATAGTTGTTATCTTTTAGTTAACTGTGCAAAATAAGTAACTTTCAAAATATAATATTTAATGTCACTCCAAAAATAATTTATTGAACTAATATTAACCATAAAGAAAAAATATTTTTATTTTATCTTGTCTTGATGGATTCGGTTCATCCTCCTATGTATCATCTTGCATGACACGCTTGACACTAACTGCAGGGCATGTCGCATTGAAAGACAAAGGTCATCGTGTGAATTTATTTTACGCACAGTGTTATTGATACTATGGTGTTCAACAACTCATGCACATCTTTGACTCAAACGATGAAAAATGTGACTTAATTTGATCAAAGATTAATTCTTATTATGTCTACGATACAATATGAAAAACCGTTTAATAAAACCACAAATAGCTTAATCTTAAGGGTAGGATGACCACTCAATCAGATCACAAATTTATTTTTATTATGCATAATTGACTGCACCGATAGAGATTACTCAAATAATATCAAAAGCAAACAATTTTCATTCTACAAATATGACTTTGAGTCACACCACCCCTCATTTTCATTAATTAACCAGTTAATGAAAACCAGCCCAAAACTTCTTGTGAAGCCCCTATGACCGCATGCTTGTCTCAAAAAAAAAAAAAAAAAGAAAGATAGAACATAGAACATAATATAAAAAAAACAAGATTTAATTGTAGTTTTTGTCCCCCTTATTTATATTTTGGGTGATTTCAGTCTCCCACTTTTAAAGCGGCGATTTTGTTCCCTTTTGTTTCTGAAACGAGTGATTTTAGTTCCTCTGTTAGTTTTTCCTTTCAAATTAGCCGCAGTTTTTAGCCAATTTAGTGACAGTTTTCCTCCAAATTAATGACGGAGGGACCAAAATGATTTACAAATAGAAAATTTTCCAAAAAATGAGATAGTGTTTGCTAGGTGTACATGGCAGAATAGAATGGAACATAACAAAATGAAATAGAACAAAGTAGAACCGTGTACTGTGTTTGGTAACAATGGAACATAACAAGATCATATGTCTTATTTTGTATATAGTGTGGATTAAAATATAAAAAATATTTTTTGTAATACATATACAATTTTACTTCACTTGATAGAAAATATAAAATTAAATGAAAAATAAAATAGTATATTTTATAATCTTTTTTAAAAAATTATGAGTATAATTAAATAATAATTTTAAAATTTATTAATTTTTGTAATAATATTTCATGAAAAAAATTAAATTATTAAATACAAACTTTTCACGATAAATACAATTATTAAATATATTTTTAAACTATTATTAAATATAAATTATGTTGAATATATTTTTATTATGTAAATCTTTTAAAAATATTTTTTGGTCGGAAAAAAATAATATAAGGTTTAAGGAATTTAAACATATATTATTTTGTTAATAAAAAATGACCGAATGAGAATAATGATAGTTTTTTGTGTTTTCTTCCGTTCCACCCTTTTTAATAGAACCTAACTATCCTATTTATTCTCCTACCAAACATGGACTAGTACACAAGCATGTCTGCCAAAACTTTAGAGAGAGAAAAGGGATTTGCGAAGACAGAGAGGGAGAAAGCGCGACGGTGGCCAGCGAGAACCATGCCTACGGCGGCGGTGGCGACCGAGTGAGAATGCAATGGTGAAGATCCCGATTCCAGCAATAATGGAGTTATTACAGTTCATATTTGTGGAGGTGACAAGGACGAGACCATGGGATTATGGCAGTGGTTTTGGTTCTGGTGGTGGCGGTTTGAACCTCTATCACAACGTTGAGGTTTGTTAGAAGTCCTACATCGGCTAGAGACCCAAATTTCTAATATGGTATCAGAGTCTATCTTAGATCTGTTTGTTGGGCCTTCCATGTTGTTGGATGTGTTATTGGGTGTTTGTTAGTCCCGTATTGTTGGGTCACCCGTTTGTTTGTCCACCCGTGTTTGTCCACGCTCCAGCTGTGTAGTGCTGGGCGTGAGGGGGCGTGTTAGAAGTCCCACATCGGCTAGAGATATGGCCATTGTTGAGTTTATAAGGGTGTGACAAACCTCATCCTATGAGCTACCTTTTGGGAGTGAGTTAGGCCCAAACCCAAGTTTCTAATAAGGTTGTTTGCCTATGTGGTGTGGTTAGTTTTGAAAAGGTGCGATGGTGCAATCATGGTGAAGGTTAGACAGGTAGGATTTTTATTTCACTCATCTTTGTTGTGTTAGCTTACATGTTTCTAGTGTGAAATTCTTAAATTGATTTTGTGTGTGATGCAGTGGCAGATCTAGGACCTAGAAATAGGGAGTGCTAAGTTAAATAAAAATTTTAAACACTGAATTTTAATCAATATTTAGGGTTCAAAAATATAAGTTGAGAGGGTGTAAAATATAAAAATTCACAATATTGCTTATAAATTTCCCAAGTTGAAGGGTTGCACCCCTCACTTCAACATAGGTGATGGAAATTAGGAGTTGAATACGTTGTGCCGTGGTAGAGGCCACTGCCCTAAAAGAAAATTTCGGCGGACCTCTCGTGGTGCAATCCGATGCCCGAAATTGCTCCGTCAAAGTTAACACAATGGTGACTCAGAACTCCTGCACTCGAGTTGAGTCACTAGAGCCTTGCAAACTATGCCTAATGAAAATGGTAGAAAAGGAAAAAGGAAGAGAATTATCAAGAATTATCAATCTTAGTTTTCCAGTTTTTTTTTCTATCGACAAAACCATATCTCCACACTCTAAAAGGAGAAGTTGGCTGGATATATACGATGGTACCCCAGCCATAACTTCCATAAATTTCTCAACCAACGAAAACAACCGAATTCTTTGTTTTGATTGATATATGGCTAGATTGAAGCTAAAATGTACCAGAAAATAACATAAAGTTGACTTGGTCATTTTTTTATTATCTAGAATAAAATTGAAAAAATATTTTTGTGGTGTTATACTAACAATCCCCCACTAATGACACGCAAATAAAGTTAAAGATAGTTTGGGCATAAAAAAGAATAATCGTGCTTAAGTGTTAATGTCCTGGGGATTGAATTAACACGTAGTATAGTGAAGTGAGACAATAACGTAAAATTCAAGAAGTGAAATTCTCTTGAACTAAATGAATTTGCATTGAGACCATCACAACACACACTATTCTTTACAGATTGAGATAGCTTTGCGATATATAAATACACACATTAGAATGGACCCTCAAGTACCTTGGGTTCTGGTGAGTGCTCTAGAAAGCTTGCCCAAGGCTTTCATAGAAGGTAGCCCAATCCTTCACACCCAATTAGGTACATACATTAAGTGCGTCTCTACAGCACCATCCAATAGGCTATGTATCTATTAAGAGTTAGCGTTATCCGATATATCAAGTGCGTCTCTCTAGCACCACCTAAATGGCTATGGTTTAGAATTATTAGCTCAACCTCTCATAAGCGCTACCACACGCCGTAGGAATGAGAAAATGTAAATCATAGGAGTATTCATATGGCTTTGTTTGACCCTAAACGGGTGTTCACCATACTTTCCTTCCCTCATGACTTTAAACTCATCCCCTCGATGTATCTAGGACACTTTTTCTAGTTAATCCCTTTGTAGAAGGGTCTACTACACTTCTCACAAGTTCAAGTGAGATAACACCACTTATTAATGGTGTTTAATAACAATGTATCTCATACACGCGTGCCTTCTCTATAGGTGACGTTATTAACTACAACAATCACAACTCAAGTCACAAAAGAATGTGTAATTCTCTCATGAAATAGTATATCTACGTTAAGGCTCTTCTTCAACTACAAATTCTACAACAATGAGCTCATATATGGAATTATATACTAAAATAGTCCCTGACTTTATATTTTATCAGTCAGTTTAGTTCTTCGCGAAATCAGTCATTTTAGTCATTGACTTTCAGGAACTAAAATAAATGATCATATAATTCAGGAACTAAAGTGACCTGTAAAATATAAAGTCATGGACTAAAGTGACTTATCCACAGTCAGGACTAAAGTGAATTATTCTTGCAAAGTTAGGGACATCACTCCTCATATATGATTGTAAACCTTGCTATACATACTTTTGTAACTATTTTTAACGAGATTGCTCAATCACTTAAAATAATTATATATATACAAGTGAAAGTTATTAATCAATCATGATTTGGTATATCCAATTTACATTAAACTCTACCTAGCACAGTATACCTTTTAAGTACTTCAATAATCCTACGAGAATATTTGTCTCATTCACAACTTACAAAGAAGCTTAAAAATAAGCAAGATATCTATATACAAAAAAAAAATTCCACAACCTATGAACAATCTTGTACATGCATATCTTTATTAGAATCAACTTGTACATAAAATAGACGGTGTATATTAATCCTACAAAATCATACTACCGGTACCAACTTCCACACTAGTGAAACTCATTTGATATCATATACATTTTAATTTAATCAATTAAAATAAATAAGATATTATCAAAGGTCATCTCATCATATTATAAACATTTGAATTTGGTTTTAAAGAAAGTTTCACTCATGCTACACAAATAAAAATTTGTATACTAGTGTACAACTCTTTTAGTAACCATGATTTATTATTTAAAAATAAAAAATCAACATCAGACTTTAAATTAATGGAAGAATTTGTGCCACATAAATTTGTTTATATTTATGTTGTGCATGATAAATAACACCAAGAAGAAAAACATGCTAAAGAAGTATCTCACGGTATTAACTTTAACAATCATTATTAGATACACTTTAAGGTTAAATATATTTTTGGTCCCTGAAACTTTAGCGAGAATCTGTTTTTAGTCCCCAAATTTTAAAATGTCGGTTTTTAGTCCCAGAATTTTAAAAAAGTTCACTTTTAGTCCTCTCTGTAATTTTTGGTGACATGACAAACTGAGGGCCTTTCATTAAGTCCACGTGTCAGCAGATCAGATTGTTACGTCACCAAAAAATATACGAAGGGACTAAAAGTGAACTTTTTCAAAGTTCAGTAACTAAAAACCGACGTTTTAAAGTTCAGGAACTAAAGATAAATTTTCGCAAAAGTTTAGAAAAAAAAACATATTTAACCCTAAAATTTAAGTTACTAGGCGTCTTCACATACATATATATGTTTTATTAGTGTCAAATACATGATTTGCATCACTCTCTCACACTACATACATATGGTATATAGACACTTCTCAACATCAAAAACTTTTCCAAAATGTAATTTAGAATTGTCACACATAATAATTTTATACATACATAGCAGCTCATAAATTTATGGAGCAACACCCCACATTTTTAAATAATTTAGATTTCATAATAACTTTTTCTATATTTTGTGAGGCATAGTAAAGTGGTCATTATGCATAGAAGGGAAGAAGAGATCAACCTCATATGGATTTTCCTCTCACACAAAAAGGAAAACATTTTGAGAATTTTCATGATTTAAATTCAATAAAAAGAAAACCTCAATTTTCTCCAATTATGGTAAATTTTCCTCATTGATTATGACATTAGACGGTCTTCTCCAAATTCTCCGAAACAAGTTGATGTTGCATATGTTGCTCACCAAATTTGCTTCTACATAGAAGAGCAACAATTAGAATAATTCGTATATGCATACGGTGAAGACAATTGAATTCAGTATATTTAAATTCAATTTAAATTTTAAATTAAATAATGAAAACATGACCTGTATGACCAAGTATTCAACTCCAAAAATTTGCTTTCAGATTGATGTAAATTAGGAGTTGAATATGTTGCTAATGCCCTAAAAGTAAATTTCCGTGGACCTTTTGTGGTGTAACCCGATGCAGCCAAAGGTTAACACAACAGTGGCTCAGAGAACTTGTGACTCGAGTTTAGCCACTAGAGCCTCGCAAACTATGCCCAATGAAAACTCTAGGTCTAACTTACTCCCAAAAATTATCTGTAAGATGAGGATTGTCACACTCTTATAAACTCAATGATGGCCATATCATTAGCCGATGTGGGACTTTCAACAAACCCCTCATGCCCACAACTACACAGCTGGAGCGTGAACAAATACGAGTGGCCCAAACAACATGGGATTAACAACACACCCAACATGCGGCGCCAATAAAAGATCTAGGATAGACTCTATACCATTTTACAATTTGAGTTTGGGCCCACGTAGGACTTCTAATAAAAATGGTAGAAAAGGAAGAAGAAAGAGAATTATCAATCTTAGTTTTTCAGTTTTTTTCTATTGACAAAACCATATCTCCACACTCTAAAAGGAGAAGTTGGCTGGATATATAAGATGGAATCTCGGCCATAAGGTCCACAAATTTCTCAACCGACGAAAACAACCGAATTCCTTGTTTTGATTGATATATGGCTAGATTTAAGCTAAAAGCTACCAACAGAAAATAACATAAAGTTGACTTGGTCATTTTATTATTATCTAGAATAAAATTCAAAAAATTATTTTTGTGGCGTTATACTAACACCAGGTCCGCCAGCGGTGTGTTGTAGAATGTAATTGGCCGGGAGAGTATCTTTTATCTTTTATTTTAATTATTGGAAAAACATGTATATTGGCGAGTAATGCATTCCTTGCTTGACACGTGTTCACTTGGGTTTTAAATTTTCAATTTTGAACAATGAGAGTGAAAAGTTAAAAATAATGATTGACCACCGAATACAAAATTGTATTTTGAAATTCAAAAAATGCTTTAGAATGAAAATAGAGAGGGAGAGATACATCCAGGTATCTCATTCCAAAACCTACCACATCTCCAAATTCTTCTCCTTTCTTTTTTCTATTTCATTTTCCTCTCCTCCATTTTTTCCTCTGTTTTCTATCTGTTTGATGCTCGATTCTTTGTTGTTTAGTTGTTTGAAGAAAATTGAAAAGACGTGTAGTGCGTGCCTAGAGCTGAGAAGGGTCAGTTTTGCGGCAAGGCTTCCTTTTCCCCTTCATTTGGCTCTTCCATCCCTTCAATTGGATCTTTCTCTCCCTTGATGAGACTTTCTGTGTTTTGAATTTTATTGTTGTATTTTTTATTTTTTTATACTACCGTTAGTGTTTGATTATGATAATAGGCGCTCTGCTCACCCCACCCTTCTCTGCCATTCACTTCTCTTCCCAGTGATGCACACAAATTTGTACCAGGTACCATGTTGGGGTTTGTAATGCATTAGATTTTCTTCTCCTTTTTTACCTTGCATATACGGTGTTTGATGATAAGATTTTCTTTAGTTTTCACTAATATTTATTTTTCTCCATCTAATTTCTAAGACTTTAGTTTGTTTTCATCCAGATGAGTTTTTCTTTGTCTGTTTTTTATTGAGGTATGATCAATAGTTTTCACTCATATGCGTTCTTATTAATCATATCTTCCATGAATAACAATTTATGTACTCTATTAATTTTATAGATTTTAGAAGCATTACTCTTGTTATGTGATGATCTTCCGTGGTGATCGAAGAACCAATAGCAGCAAGAGTCTCAATGATTTGATTAATTTGGACAAGGTATTCAACAATTAAACCGGATTTCTTGATGCCGTGGAGTTGAACTTTCAACTGTTTGACGTGAGCTCATGTTTGCGAGGTAAAATAGACCTTTAGAATCTTCCAGAATTGATAAGACCACTCGCAACCGACCATACGAATCTTAAATTGTGAGTCCACTGGTTCTAATAGCCATGATTTGAGGAGATTATCTTGTTGTTCATAATTGTCGAACACAAGATTCACCAAACCCTTTGATTCATCTTCTTTGGTGAGAAATTTCTGTGGAATCGCCTCAGGACCTCGAATCTAAATTTGCAATTTGTATCCCTTGATTGTGGCTTCTGCATGTTGCATCCATGTTAGGAAATAGTCATTCGTCAATTTTGCAGAAATTGCGTTGGGGAAGATATTAGGAACGAATGAATCTGGAGCGAAGCCATGAATTTTGGGGATTGTTCGCTGGCAATTTTGATACGATGTGAAGAATTAGATCCTCTCTTGAAGGACCATGAAGAAAGAGAGGAGAAAATTTCTAAATGAAATATCTAAATGAAAAATTATGTATTGATCTCTGTGTTTAGGCATTATATAGCCTGAGATTGTAATAGTTTTAACATAACAGAATTAGAGATATTACTGTAAATGAGATATTCCCTAAATGACTCTCATAACTAACTTATTAACAAACTGAATCATCACGTCTAGAAGCTACATCTCTATTAGGTTTAACACTGTTAAATCAGGTAAACAATAGCACCTTAATAGTGACCTTGAACAATTACGTACAAGCTGAATGAGAGTGTCATGCTTGCTTTATTTTGATGTTTATAATGATTAGCATCTTTTCTATAACTTCTTAAATTGGAGATAATAGATTGTATTTTTTGTGTTGCACATGTAGTTTTAAGCTCTGTTAAGTGGTATGCTTCAAATAGCAGATTTTATTTTATACCTTCAGTTAACTTCCTTCTATATATTCATCTAATTATACCATTGCTTTGTTTGCATTGTTTTAAAGGGACAAGTAGTGGGAACATGAAACTCTTTGTGCATATTTCTAATTATACTAGAATAAGTCTTTGTTATATTTTATTCGTTTCATATTTTCTCCTTCTTTTGTAATTATCATTTAAAAATGTATTAGAGTGGTGTGTGGATTCATTTGAACAAATCTATTCATAACTCTTTTCTTAAAAGTGGCAAAACTTTTAAGAATAGGGTTTTCTATTCCTCAAATCTAAGCTTGCTACTTCTCTTTTCCAAAGGAAAAGATCGTTTGATGCAGTGGTGTTTGTGATTTGTTTATGTTCTTGCTTGCTGATATTTTGCGTTTTTGTTTGCTTGCCCTGTGATTTGTTACTACTTCTCTTTCCGCATGGTTTGTCATCTCTTTTAGTTTGAGTGATTTTATTATGTTGAGGGGAAAAGGAAAGAGCGTGTGTATGAGTAATTTTATTATGATGAGAGTATAAGAAGGTTGCAAAGAAATGAATTAATGAATTAAAATTGTGGGTATGAGTAAGTGTGGGGAATGAAAAATTGAAGGGGAGAAGGATGTGCAATGATGAGAAAAAAATGAGAAACCTTTGCTATGAGTGCAGTACAAAATGAGATACGTTTGTCCCTGAAATTGAGAAAAATACTAAGTGTTTCTCTTTTTGGCGTTTGATTCTAATTAGCCTAGAGCTAAATTATTTGAATAGTTAATAGTTAATTATATTCTTTCACCTATGTTCTTAGAGTGTTAGTATACATTCTACAACATTCAAATGCAAACAACTAGTATCCTTTTTGGTTTTCCTTTGTGAGTCTGAATTAATATTAGAATGTAGGTGCTCGATTTAGATCAATTGAATACATTTAGGTTGTGTTTGGATAGAGTATTTGCCAATTCTTGGGGGTCTAGTTTCAAATAAATACATAGCTGGACAAATTTGCTCATTCAAGAGTTTTAAAGGCATAAATTAGGTAGTCATTTACAATTCAACTTTTCTTATATGACTCTTCATGTTTCAGCAAGTTTTCAGTGATAAAATTTGTTTTAGATGGAGAAGCTAGATGCAATCTGAAGTCTAATGGCATGATGTTGTGTTTTTTATCAGCAAGTATCAAGACCCTCTCTACTAGCTAAGATCTTCATCACCCCTTAATATTTCACCTATGTGCTTGAAGGATATGTTGATGTGGAGAAATACGAATATGCTTTGTTTTTGAAGAACTTGATGAAGTTGTAAACGCTCATATGTGTTTAATTTGCAAAAAGCATTACTTGGACTAAATAAAATTAAGTAGTTTAAAATGAGATTTCATTATCTGCTTTGTAGCTTGGCGCTTTTCAAGTTGATCCAAATGAGAATTCAAAACTCAGTTATAAATAATATTAACACTAAGTTGTAATATATATCCTTTGAATACGCCAATATTAATGCCAAATAGGAATTCAACTATTTTTGTTGTAATTTTATTTAAGTTTGATGTCTCACTTTCACTAAATTTCCATATTATTATAGCCACAAATTACATATATAATTGTGATTTTTAGTATAAATGATATCAAAGTTCTAGGAGAACATTTAAATACACACCAATGTAATTTTGATTTTCACTCCTTCTAAATCTAATTTTAATACTTCATTCTCCTATTTGATATATCCAATCAAGAAATCAACTTAAGATAATTTTTTCAATAGGATTTAATATTACCTTTGATTAATGGAAAAAATAGTACGAGTTTTGAAAAAAAATAGATTATGCTTCACAATGAGTGCTACACAAAGTAATTTATTGTCTTTTAACTTTCGCTAAATATCCATATTTTTATAGCTACAAAACAGATATATAATTGTGATTTTCAATATATCCAAATTTGATGAGAACATTTGAATACATGCCAATAATTTTGATTTTCACTTGGTCTAAATCTAATTTTAATACTTCATTCTCCTATCTGATATATTCAATCAACAAATCAAATCAAGATAATTCTTTGAATAGGATTTAATATTACATCTGATTAATGGCAAAAACATTACGGGTTTTGAAAAAATAGATCATGTTTAAGAATTAGTGCTACTTAAATTTAGTATGGGTTTTGGTAAAAGTAATTTAATTAGATTATTCTTTTGTTTTAGGGGAGGGGAAGGAGAGTTTTGCACCTAACAGGATTTGAACCATGCATCTTCACTTGATATCCCAATAACACTCCTGCTAAGTTACTATCGAAGGAATCTCTTTCATTTGAGATAATGGTGTTTATGTGCCAATACGCTGAATTATTGGAAGATAATAAATTATTATTGTTGTCGTAATTTAGTACAGGTTTTGTCGAAAAAGATCATGTTTGATGAGTACTATTCAAATTTAGTACGACTTGTACAGGTTTTGATAAAAATAATTTAATTAGATTATTCTTAATTATTTTTTCAAATATATAATTTTAAATTAAATTACTTACTATGTTAACTCTAAGATGTCTCTCACTCATTTGAGATGTTAAAATAAGCAATGATTTCTATCCCTTGAATTGAGTCAAAGAGCCATGTCGTTGTTGTGGTTTTCATTATTGTTTTGTTACTTTTGGTTGCTTTATTTACGGTGTCTTTGCACCATCAATTAGTTTTAGATTTCTTAATTTTAGAAAACTATCCACTATATAAATGATTGTAATGTTGTGTAATCAATATAACACAGAACAAAAAACAACAAAAACATAAAACTCGGAGAGAAATAAGAAATTCAAGGTGTTAGGCACCAAATCTTTTCCTCTCCCATTTGTTTTATTATTCAACATTTGGTATTAGAGAAAACGGTCGAGTGCTGCCTTGCTCCAACTAGCATATAGTGCGCATTTTCTTTACGGTTAGGGACCGTTGTGAAGTGTTGTCTGTGGTGTATAGTCAAGGGATTGCGATTTTCATATTTGTTGGTTTTGGACCATGTCAAATATTGCAACTTCAACTAGCTCGATGGAGAAGTTGAACAACGGCAATTACAATATCTGGAGCACGCGTATAAAATACTACTCCCTGTGTTTCAAAATGACAGTCGTTTAAGATTGTTTCACAGAGATTAAGAAATGAAATAAATTTCATAATGAGTAAAACAATTTTACTAACATATTCCTATTAATGATTGAAACATTAAATACCTCATGTTGTTTTTAGTTGAGCATTAATTGTTGTGTAGCGGTAAAATAGAGAAAAGAGCATTTAATAATGCATTTAAAATATAAAGCGACAATCATTTTGGGAAAAAATTATTTCTCTAAAACCACACTCATTATAAAACGGAAGGAGTATATGGACAAGACTTGTGGGGTGTTGTTGGTGGTACCGAGACAACCACACCAACTGGCGAAGAAGAGAAAATAAATTGGCGATAAAATCAGGAAAAACTATGTATGTATTTTCCATCACCGTTGAGGATGAATTCTTACGGTAAATCAAGGACTTAAACACACCAAAAGAAGCGTGGGATACCTTACAAATTTATTTTCAAGGAAGAGTGATGCAAAGTTGCAATTTTTAGAGAATGAATTGATGTCAGTTCAACAAGGTGACATGACAGTTAGCCAATATTTCACCAAGGTGAAATCTATTTGCAACAAAATTACATAGTTGGATTCAGAGAGTTGTATTAATGATGCAAGAAAAAGAAGAATTATTATTCATGGTTTGAATCCCAAATACCATGGGATTGTTACAGCAGCTGAAGGATGGGCAAATGAACCTACTTTAACGGAGCTAGAAAATATTCTTGCTAACCAAGAAGCTTTAGACAAACAAATGTCTAAGGTGTCTATGAATGAGGAGGATAAGGCACTCTTTGCCAAAAAGAAATTGCTTACAGAAGTTAGTACATGGACCAGATTCAATAATAGAGGAGATAGCTTAAGGAGCAAACAAGGTTGGCAAAGAGGTTGACGTGGAGGAGGTCCACAGTGAGGTGGAGAAAGAAAATGTCGACGCAGAGATGATAGAGAAGAAAAGATATATCGTCGGCAAGAAGACTGGGGTTACAAGTGTAGCATGAAGGTCACTTTGCTCGAGATTGTCAAGTAGGGAAGGTAGAAGGAAATGTCGTTACACTCAATGCACTCAATGAGAGTGATGAAAAATGGGATTTCCAAGTATCATTTGCTGTGGAAGAATCTAATTCTAACGAAGAGTTAGATTATGAAGAGCTCAAGTGGAACAATGGCGAGGAAATGGCAGCACCATGCATAAAGGAACCAGTAGAGGAGATGGCATTTGTTACAGTGAGTAACAAAACAATTAATTATGATAGTGATGTTGGTTTGTTGATTCTGATTCTTCTAACCATATGTCAGGAGACGAGGAGAAACTCTTACATAAGGCAAAGTACAAGGGGGAACATGTTGTGGTGACAACAAACAATTCTAGGTTTCCAATTGCTCAAATTGGCAAGACAACTATTATTCCTCGCTTTGGTCCGCATTAGGTGCAAGTAGACCAGGTGTGCCATGTACCTGGGATGTAAAAGAAATTGTTGTCAGTCTCGCAGCTAACTTCTTCAGGCAATTTTGTGGTGTTTGGGCATAAAGATGTGAAAGTGTATCGAAGTTTGAAGCCTTCAGGCCAACCACTAATGGAGGGAAGGCGTCTTGAGCCGGTTGATAAGTGCAAATTAGTGTGTTTATATAATAAGGAATTTGCACTTCTCTTATCATCAAATAACAAGTTTTTGTTTAAATTTCACCTCTAATCCATATTTTGTAAGTTCAAGAGTAAAAAGGGAGAAATAATCATTTTCTAACTCTAGAAGTGTATTTTCAGGTAATTTGGAAGCTAAATAAGGAGAAAAATGTGTTGGAATATTTAAGAAGCCAGCGCTCAAGCACTGTGAGGAGGCTTGAGCGCTAGGAAATGGGCGAACATAGGATACTCACTACCAGCATAAATGCTTTGGTGCTTGAGCGCCAAACCAGAGCTCAAACGCTGATGGCATTAACTAGCGCATTAACCAGGCATTAAAGACCGTGCTCAAGCGGTGAAACTGGCGCTTGAGCCGCAGATTTCTGTCCAGAACACCTATAAATATAGCTCTGTTGAGTGAGGAATAGAGAGCGGAATACAGAGAGAAAGTCTCAGAAAAATAGCATTCTTTGGATTGTTCTTAGATTCTAGGTAGTTCTCTTGGAGGTTGATGGCCATTCTTGGCTAAGCTCTTTCCACCGAGATTGAATGTAATTATTTTATTTCTTGTTTATTTCAATTTTTATTTGTTTTGTTATATATAAATTGGAGTTCTTCTTCTGTTCTTCTTTCCTTGGTTTAGCTTGATCATCTTTACCTTGTTCGTAATTTATTTGCAAAGTTGAGAAACTTGTTTATACATTGATTTCGAAAAAACTCTCATAAAACCTTCTAGTCTAGAGATAGATATAAATTCTTATGAATGTTCATAATACTCTACTTAAAGAAAGGCTTAGTTCCTAAAGCTTCAAGAAATTGAGCTCTAGAGGCTAGTGCATTAGAATCAAGTGCAAAGACATTTGCACTTGTGAAATTGAGTATACATCTTTTTACATATAATATTTGACTATAGTTGAAATGAACAAAGCTAAGTAATGAAATTCAATCTCGGGTGACTCCTATATTATTTATTTAACATTGTTTGGAGTTATTTTTCTTGCCAACAAATTCACACTTCACTATATTTTTGAAACCTTTTAACTCAATTCTTAAATAAATAAATTCAGTGCTCCTTGTGGACGATACACGTTTTACCACTATACTTGAAACAAATTGATCATTTGAAGTTTTATACAATGGTTAACAAATTTCTGGCGTCGTTGCCGGGGAGCACGGTAGTTTATTTTAAGTTCTCAGTTGATTTTTAAAAATTGTGAATAGTAATTCTTTTTGTAATTAATTGTATATTTGTACCTAACTCTCATCATTGTTCTAGTGTTGTTGTATGCTTACTTGCAGCAAAAGCCAAAGAAACAGATTACTGTATATTGACGAAATCGAGGCGTTTGCAAGGCAAAATTCTGCAATAAAACACTGAGAACAAAAGGAAGGAGAATGTTCCTCAAATTTTTCTAGTAACTTTACTCATTTTGCTACTTCTATCATGGCTGAGGAAGTTCATAATCCTCCACCTTCGAGGGTTGCCCTTGGCGACTATGTAATTCCTCAACGTCCAAGGAATCGGTTCGCTATTTTCTTGTCCCCCACAACTCAGCAGATGGAGATTAAGCCATATTGGGATAATCTCATTTTAACCAATCAATTTGCGGGGAAAGATCATGAGGATCCGCATAATTTCTTGGAAACATTTTATGATTTGGTAGAAACTATGGGCTTGGATGAAGCAAGTGCTGAGGATGCCTATATGAAATTATTTCATTTAGCACTTATTGTAGATGCAAAAGAATGGTTCAAGACTCTTCCGAGTCAAAGTTTGAACACATTGAGTGAGGTTGAGACTGCCTTTTTAACAAGGTTCTTCCCTCCTTCTAAAATGATCCAAGTGCAATCTAAAATATCTGCTTTTAAGCCGAGGCAAGATGAAGCATTTGATGAGGCTTGGGAGAGGTACCAAAGGTTGTTAAGAAAATGCCCAAATCATGGGTTGACTGATGTTGCAAATTTGAATATCTTTTGTGCAGGGAACTATCAATGGACAATCCATTTAACTGCAATTGCTAGAAGGTCATTGAAAACCATTGATGTACCATCTACAATGGAAATTATCACTTTTATGGCAGCAAGTGATAGGACTGGTCATCAGTCGAGAAGCCAAGCTTCAAAGCCCAAAGGTGTTCTTGAATTAAATTCTTCTGATGCGATTCTGGCACAGAATAAGCTTATGACTCAGCAAATTGAGCTCTTGAGTCAAGCTATCACTCAATTAGTGCCTAAACTGCAACAGGTTCAAGTAGTGAATCAGCAAGCTCAAGTAAGGGTATGTGAGTAGTGTGGTGAGGCTCATTCATACACTCAATATCCACATGCTTCTGGTCAAAAAGATGAAGAGTTAAATTTTGTGAATAATTAGTCAAGATGGAATTTCTTTTCTTCACCCTTTAAATCTAATGTTTCTAATAACGGAATACAGGGTTGGAAGAATCCTCAAGGACAGAATCAAACAAACTGGAAAAATTCAACGAGTTCATCTAATAGGCCGCCATTTGTTCCATTGGTAAAGAGGACCATTAAATTAGAAGACACCTTGGATAAATTTATCCAAGCCTCATTGGCTAATCACCAAAATAACGAGGCTTTTCAGAAAAACACTGAGGCGTCTATCCGGAATCTTGAGACTCAGGTTGGTCAAATCTCTAAGCAATTGGTAGAGCTTACCACTACACCTTTCTTCGCTAATACCACCACAAATCTTAAAGAACAATGCAAGTCCATTGTAACAATGAGTGGTAAGGAGATTGGTAAAGGAACTAGGGATCATTTGAATAATCCCGAGAATGTGGAAGGAGGAGTGGATGAAGTAGTCATGAAGGAAGCAGGAAAGGAAGTTGATATTGGAAAAAATGAAGAGAATAAATGTAAATATAGAAAAAAAAATCAAAAAGAAGAGTGAGGACTAGAAGAAGATGGATGGAGTGCCTCAAGTGAAGGAGGTTCCTTATCCTTTGCATCCATCAAAGAAAGCAAATGAAAAGCAATATGCTCGATTTCTGGACATTTTCAAACGGCTTCAAATTAATGTACCATTCATGGAAGCTATGGAGGAAATGCCCACTTATGCCAAGTTCATGAAGGACTTGTTAACTAAAAAAGGAAGTTAAAGGATGAAACTGTGGAATTAGAAGCTGGGTGTAGTGCTATCATTCAAAAATCTTTGCCTCACAAGACCAAAGATCCGGGTAGTTTTACTATCCCACTTACTATTGGTTCCCGCATTATTGGATCTTAGTGCAAGCATTAATCTCATGTCGTTATCGATGCTAAAACGGATTGGTGATTTGGAAGTGAAGCCCACTAGAATGAGTCTCCAATTGGAGGATAGGTCATTAAAATTTCCTTATGGTGTAGTAGAGGATGTTTGATTGCAGGTAGATAAAGTCGTTTTTCCAGTTGACTTTGTCATCATGGATATTGAAGAGGATTTGGAGGTGCCTTTAATTTTAGGGCGACCTTTTATGAAAACGGCAAGATTCATTATCGATGTTAATAATGGTCAACTCAAGGTACGAGTTGAAGATGATGAGGTTAAGTTTGATGTTCTAGAAGCTATGAAGCATCCAAGGGAGAAGCAGTCAGCTTTTCGGGTGGATGTCATGGAAGATTCATATCTATTGGGGAAGCAAGATTTGTGCAGTGCTAGCCCTTTAGAGAAGGCCTTAATGAAGTATCATGCAAAATTGTATGACTTGGAAGAAGTCGAAATTGAAAAATGTTTGAGGGACTTGGATACTCTGAAAAAGCTCCCCATGAAAACATTTGTCCCTGCAAATTTACCAAATGAAGGAAAGTCAAAAAATAAAAAATTGGAGTTGAAAGCATTGCCATCGTATCGAAATATGCATTTTGAGAACCAGTGAGGGTGCAATAGGATGGGCATTGACTGATCTTAAAGATATAAGTCCTTCTTTCTGTATGCATAAAATACATATGGAAGAGGATTTCAAACCTATTGCCCAACCTCAAAGGCGATTAAACCCAACTATGAAAGAGGTAGTGAGGAAAGAGGTTCTCAAGTTACTTGAAGTTGGTATAATTTATCCCATTTCTGACAGTGAATGGATGAGTCCAGTTCAAGTGGTTCCGAAAAAAGGTGAGATGACAGTCGTCTAGAATGAGAAAAATGAACTAATTCCCACAAGGATAGTAACTGGGTGGCGCATGTGCATTGATTATCCTAAATTAACTCAAGCTTTTGACAGTGAATGTGCATTGATACCTTCACAGATTAAAACAAAAAGCTTTTGGCAGAACTCTTCATGGAAAATATTTCATCGGAATAATAAACTTAGCCTTATATTCTATCTATCTCTATCATTAATTAAATGCCATTTTTGTATTTTATCATAAATGAGACTTGATTATATTGCATCAGCATGTTCTCAAAGCAAGTGGGAGTAGGAACCCAGTTAGAGTGCATATGTTATAAATTTTGGAAGAATTGACTTTGACATGAGTGATGTTAGAGAAAATGATTATGGAAGAACCAATATTGAAAAACTTAATTTGGGATTCTGTTTTTGGAATGATAGTCTAAAAATGAGTTGAGAATTGATTTTTCTTGGTTGGTAAAATAGAATCACTTTTGAAGTGCAAATAAGATACAATTTATCACTCTCACATCAATAATAAATTCTACTTGCCTTAGAATTGTTTTAGAAAATTCCAAATGTTAACCAAATAACACATTTCACTGTACAACTTCATTTTTCCTGTACTATTTTCTAAAACAAATCACACACTTAAACTCACAAAACCCAAAAAAAACAAGTAAGTGTTCTCTAAAACAGGGTGCTGCAAGAACTCTTATACCAAATCCGGAATGTGACCTCCCAAATACTTGGGGACAAAATCTTAGCCATCCTTGAAGAAAAAAATTGTCTCTTATTGCAGAAAAAGTTCGATGGAGATTAGAAGACGATAGTACTCCATGACTTCAACCCAAAATAAAATGGTAAAACCCCTTCACTGTGGTTGTTTTAAAACAACGAATAGGGAAGAGGATGTATAGAAGCAAACCAACATTGGACAAACTCCTGCATCAATCCCATTTGGTTAGAGAGGAATATTCATCAACAAAACATGAAAAAGGACTTGAAGGAACATAATTTAGCAAGATGAACAAAGAACATTTAAATAAATAAAAATAGGAAAGATTAGCAGTATACTTTTCAGCTACTCATCATTATTCAACCTATCATAAAATAGAAGTGTAAAGATTCAGAATGTTATAAAAATGAAAGAAAAAGATGAAGTAGAAAAATAGAAAAGAGACATTTCACCAAGTAGAAGCGGAAATTGGAGCTAAATCAGTTCCACACCTTCAATAATATATCACGAAAGCACATAAGCATACACAATTCCTTTGTTCTTGTCCAAATCTGCTGGCATTGAATCATGAGCATCCTTCTCTATTCAATGAAGAAGAAAGAAGAATGAAAATTAGAAAGGGAAGCAAGGAGATCAAAGGAATGAAATATAATAAGCAATGATAGCAATTTTATTTTGATTTTTAATTTTAACAAACTGGCCCACACTTCATCCTTGCTTTCTCTTCATTGTTAGACATAAAGCTATTTCTCTTTGCCACCATTTTTGTGTATTATACTGCGCCAAAAAACCATAGTCATCCTTGAGCAGCTATTGATGACTTCACTGGTTTTTAGTTATATGCAAAATTAAGCTAAAAAATAACTCTTACTAAGTGCAATGTAGCTTGAAACTATCAAATTCCTCTTCTACCAAATGCCCCACATTTTCATTAGATCAAACAAACACCATGTTATTACTTTTGTCAAGCTACCTGAAGCTAACACCATATGTGGAAAAGGGGTTTTTATTCAAGTAATTTAACTCTCCACTATCTAGACAAATTCCAAGTCTGTTCACATAGCAATGCAAGTACTAGTATTTCATTCCTTTCACTATTTGGCAAAATAAGGTATCTCTCTAACTACCTCTGTTTTTTGTAATTGTTCATTAAATCTATTACTAAAACGCATAAAATAGATCTTACCCTCTTCAAATATAACTTTATCTGGAATGAAAAAACATGCCCATGACTAATTTGCTTTGAAACCAATTTCAAAACCCAGCAATATAAACATACTCTGTTTCGTGGCCCAGTTCATCATATTCATTAATCAGAGGTGGACAATACATATTACACACTCTTTCATTTTAAGCGCATCTTAAATGAAGTTAGATGACCATTACTGATTTTTTTTAATCTATTTAAACAAAGGATACCACAAATCAAAGGAGACTTGGAGTGATTTTTTCTTGTACCATTTTTTAAAGACAATAACATTTATTTTAAATATACTATGAAAGCATGCACAGGAAAAATTGTAACTAACAAGTATGGACGACCCCAAAGACAATGAAAATGAATCAGCATATCCGAGACAACATAGAATAGATATACTCAAGAGGAAACGGTTTAAGGAATGCTTCATCAAGAATCATGTACCCAGAGCTTAATTCTACCATTAACTATTTATTGTATCAACTATTTAACTAAGGCTCAGTTCTGGAATACCCCATCCTAAGCTGATTTTGTAGTGCAGGTTCTACACATAATACAAAAAAAAAACTGAGACTTCCATGAATAGGGATGGTATGTTTCCGGAAGACAAACATGGTGTGCATAAGGCTATTTCAATAAGACCTATTAAACGTGATTTGTAGAAATATTTTTTCCTTCACATTTGTTAGAATGGAATTGCCAAGTGTATATTTACAAAATTATATTGTAGTTTCAGAGAAATTCAGTCCACAAGAGATTTCTGTCACAAAGATGTCTAATGCAGCACCACTTCAAAACATCACCAATTTGAACCAAGGGACTTCATCTCAACGTCAAGCTGAAATGACCAACATCCAAATGTCTTAGCCTGGGAAGGAAAATCATAGTATTAAAATACATTTCAGATATCAATTAGTTAATTCTTTTTTGTTGTTTTAGTTTAGATTGGGTTATTCTCTATGTATTAGGTTAAGGCCCATTTTACCCTTTGCAGCCCAACTACTCCGTTGGCTTTTTTTGTATATATATTACCTTACTATTCAATAATCAAGATTACATTTTCATTTCTATAAAAAGTCTATTATGGTTTCTGTGAGCCCTTGTGGTTGCGATCCAACTTCCTCTTCAAGACGCCCTCTTTGTTGGGGTTTCATGGTCTCACCGTCGTTGAAACCTTCTCGTGGTTTCTTTGTGTCTCTTTTGATCGTTCTTCCCATGTGCTTCGTTCCTCTTTCTTCCTTTTCCATGGTTGAAACCCAAACCCACGATATCACACAGAATCCTTCCTCTTCTTATTACCTTCATCCCGACGAAAACCCAAACTCTACCATTTCAACCCCTATTCTTGATGGTTCTGGTAGCTATATGCCCTGGGCAAGAAATCTTTGGCGTGCCTTTATTTTCAAGAAGACGACCCTCTCTACAGTACATGGGTTTGTTGCGATTCGATGGTCATTTCCTGGATAACCAAAGATCTCCCTCCTCCAATCGCCAGGAGTGTGGCCTTCTTTGATTCCTCACAAGCTCTCTGGAAAGTGCTCCAAGATCATTATAAGAAGGGGGACTATTTTCGCCTTTCGAAACTTCACCACGTTGTCCACTCTATTCGGCAAGGAGAACACTCGGTCTCAGATTACTTCCTACATCTCCAGACCCTATGGCAGGAGTTAGAGGCCTTACGCCCAATTCATCATTCCACCTGTTCTTGTGATTTGGCTAAATCTGTTGCTCAATCTCATGATAATGAATATGTGATTTGTTTTTTAAAGGATTAAATGATACTTATGATTCTGTTCGTCGACAGATTTTACACTCTGACCCTTTGCCTCATATATCTTCTGTTTTTGCGCAAATTCAACAACAAGAACGCCAAGATTCCGATAATCTGTTTCTTGACGGAAAATCCCAACCTACTGTGGTAGCCAACACTTGGAAAGGACAACAATCTAAGAGTTCTACCTAGTCCAAAGGTAAAACACAACAATCTACCTGTGGTCCCTCCATTAAAGGTAAAATTTGTGAGTTTTGTCATTAGGGATAACCACATTATAGATGTGTGTTATTTCAAAAATGGGTTCCCCGACAATTTCAAATTCAAACAGAAGAAACAAAACTCCGCTATGAACAATTTAATGCCTATTGAGAATACTAATTCCACGCCCGCCGCTGACACTTGACATTCTAAATCTCTGAACATTTCAAAAGATGACTATGAAATGATTCTTGACATGCTTCGTAAAGCTAAAACTCCTAACACTAAACCAAGTGTCAACCAATTGTCACACACTTCTCACATGAACACCTCTGCTACACACAACAATGCACCAGGTATTAATTTGAAGTTGCATACTTAGATTGTTGATTTTGGTGCAACTGATCGTATTTGTAACTGTGCAATTTTTGACATGTTATCATGCTATACCTAGAATTAAAATTAATCTGCCAAATGGTGATGTGACTATTGAAAAATTCTGTGGCCATGTTAAATTGTCCGATTCTCTGATTCCTGAAAATGTTCTATTGATCCCTAATTTTAAATATAATATATTGGATGTTAAGAAAGCTACTGATTATTTGAATGTTACTTTCACTATTGAAAAATCTAAATGTGTCATTCAGGAAAAGCTTACACAGTGAATGATTGGGCTTGCTAAGACTCACAATCGCCTCTACATTGTTCAAGATTTAAACCCTGTTGTTAATTGTGGTTCTGTGTTTGACAATGCCTCTGTTCATATTATTTTTGCTGCAAATGATTCTATTTCTTGGAAAACACGTTTAGGACACCCATTAGATTCTGTTCTGCGCACTGTTTCTTTGAATTTCCCTTATGTGAAATACTTACCTAGTTCTTGTTGTGATACTTGTCATTTTGGAAAACAACATAAACTACATTTCCCTTATGACAATCATATTTCTGATTTTGTTTTTGCTTTAGTTCACATGGATATTTGGGGTCCCCTCAACATTGCGTGCATTCATTCTCATAAATACTTTCTTAGTATTGTAGATGATCATTCTCGCCATACTTGGATACATTGGATAAAAAACAAATTTGAAACTCGTTTACTTGTTAAGAACTTTGTTACCTTTGTTCAAACACAGTTCCATGCTTCTGTTAAAATTATTCGTACTGATAACGGACCTAAATTCTACATGCCTGGTTACTATGCTGAAAAGGGTATTTTACATCAAACCTCATGTGTCGAAACCCCTCAATAGAATAGTGTTGTTGAGAGGAAACATCGTCACATTTTAAATACTACTAGATGCCTTCTTTTTCAATCTAATGTCCCTCAAAATTATTGGTGTTTTGCTGCCTCTTATGCTATCCATTTGATAAACTACCTTCCCACCCCTATTTTACATAACCTTACTCCTTATGAAAAAAATTTTAAAGAACCACCTACCTTTTTAAATCTTAATATTTTTTGTTGCTTATGTTTTAGCAGCACCCTTTACTCAAAATCGTAAGAAACTTGATGCAAGAGCAAAGAAATATGTTTATCTTGGTTTTAAAATTGGAACTAAGGGATTCGTTGTTTTGGACCTTCAAACCCGTGACATTTCTGTTTCCAGGAATGTCTTTTTTTATGAAAATTTGTTTCGTTTTAAGTTAGTTCAACCTGCCTATGTTGACTTTGAGACTATTGATAATTCTATGAACGAATCCCTCCCCCTTTGTTTTGATGACCCACCCTCCTTGGGGCTGAATGCCCCTAGAGCAACCTTCCAACCCTCCCGAGTTGTGGATACATTTCCTGCTAATTGTACTTCAAATTCTCTTTTGCTCTTACAAGAAACAATAGAAAGAGAGACCGGTCCAGCCTCTCCATCTTCACCTACAGCTCACTCTGATGAGAATTCTGATATGCCTTCACCTACAAATCAACCTGCACCTGAAGTCCGTAAGTCCACACATTTAAGATTTGCTCCTAGCCACCTTTTGGATTATCATTGTGGCCTCATACAAGGTAAAACAGACACCAATTCTAAGAATGTTAAGTATCCAATTTCTTCTTACCTTAGTTATGAGCATTTGTCAAAACTTTTTTTTTTGTTTTAGCTTATCCATTAGCATGCATGTCGAGCCCAAAACTTTTAAGACTGCTTGTAAACACCCACATTGGGTAAAATCCATGGATGAGGAGCTCAATGCTCTCTCGCTCAATAACACCTAGACTCTTGTGCTTCTACCAAAAGGCAAGAAAGCCATTGGCTCTAATTGGATTTTTAAAGTTAAATACAAGTCAAATGGGGACATTGAAAAGTACAAGACTCGCCTTGTTTCCAAAGGTCACAAACAACTTAGGGCATCAATTATTTCGATACCTTTGCTTCAGTTGCTAAGCTTAACACCATTCGTCTTTTACTTTCTGTTGCTGCTATAAAAAATTGCGAACTTCACTAACTTGATATAAATAACGCTTTTCTCCATGATGACTTGCAGGAAAATGTTTACATGCAAATTCTTGAAGGTCTTACTGTTGACAATCCTAACCTTGTGTATAAAATAAACAAATCTATTTATGGTTTAAAGTAGTAGAATGTGGTATGCTAAATTATCTTCTTTTTTTATTTCCATTGGATATACTCAATCTCAAAATGACCATTCCTTATTTAATAAAACTACCGTTAAATGCATCACTGTTATATTAGTGTATGTGGATGACCTTATTCTTGCTAGAAACAATTCTAATGAAATTGCTTCTATCAAAAATCTCTTTGACACTAAATTTAAAATTTAAAACTTGGGAGACTTAAAATAGTTTCTTGGGCTTGAGATTGCAAGATCCAATCTTGGAATCTCAATATCCCAAACAAAATATGAATTGGAACTAATAGAATCAATAGGCCTTCTTTCAGCCAAACTAGCACCCATTCTTTGATAGATGAACCTTAAGCAGATGTTCCTGCATACAAGAGAATTATAGGTTGCTGTATTTGACCACAACTAGACCATACATCCAATATGTGGTACAACAACTGAGCCAATGGCTCCACAAACCGTGCAACAAGCACTATCATGCAACAATACGGATTATGCGCTACATAAAGAACAATACTGGGTAGGGAGTCTTCTACACCTATAAGTATGACTTGGCACTCACTGCATATAGCGATTCGGACTGTGCCTCATGCAAGGAAACGAGGTGCTCGGTCACGAGTTTTTGCATATTTTCAGGGGAATCTCTTGTTTCCTGGAAATGCAAAAAACAACGCACAATTTCTCATTCATCTTTGGAGGCTGAATACCGCACTCTAGCTACCACAACTTGCAAGATTCAATGGCTAACAAATTTATTAAAAGATTTTCGCATTCATCTTTTTGCTCCTTCCAAACTCTTTTGTGATAATGCTTCTGCTCTGCACATTGCCAAAAACGCTGTTTTCCATGAGCGTACAAAGCACTTGGAAATAGATTGTCATGTTGTGCGGGAAAAGTTACAACATCGTCTGATTACTCTTCTTATTGTTCCAACCCAGCAACAATTTGCCGACATATTTACCAAAGCCCTTGAACCGATTTCTTTTAGCAAAAATCTCTCCAAATTGGGAGTACATAACATATACTCATCAGTTTGCAGGGGAGGTATTAAAATACATTTCACATATCACTTAGTTAATTCTTTTTTTTTTAGTTTAGATTGGGCCATTCTCTATGTATTAGGTTAAGGCCCATTTTATCCTTCGTAGCCCAACTATTTCGTTGGCTTTTATGTATATATGTTACCTTACTATTCAATATAATAATCAAGATCAAATTTTCATTTTTGTAAAAAGTCTATTACATAACGCTTTGTATTCCAATCAAATAATGTATAGTTTACGGTATAATATACCTAATATATTTGATGTTAATAGCATCTTCAACAAAACAAAATAAAGGGGAGTCAATAATATCTAATGAGATAATTTCCCCTCAAGCAGTAGACTTCAGTAGCATGTTGCATCCCAAGAATTATGGCAACCAAAGCTATAGCATGCCCTCTACTAGGCATTAGCAAGTATATAGACCTTTTCAGATTAAGGCATTACAATTGAATCTGTTGAGACATTTCCACAGTGTCTGGGATCAAAATAAAAGGAATGACAAGTCACTTAATTCTCCACAACATCAACTAAGCAGCATAAATTCTTCTACTCCCTCTACATACAATCCATCTACACAAAGTCAACAAGGTGACTTGATTCAAATTTGGATGCTGATATTGATGATTTTGAAGATCATAATTTATTGGTTAGATCAGATGAAAAATCCTCCCCCACATGCGAACGTATGACTCTAAAGTTCACATGACTGTGGTGGAATAATATATCTTGCTACCTTTACGGCTGTCATTGTATTCAAGTTTATTTTGTTGTTATAAATCCCTATAATCCAAATATATATGTTGGATTTGGTAATTTTGATCACAGGATTCAATGAAAATTTGAGTTCTAATAATGAGATTGGTGATGAGAAAGAGAGCTATCTACAAAGTTTTGAAGAAGACTATGGTGTCGATGATTTACCTAAGACTTCTACTATTGACACAGGTGAATTTATTTATTTTATTGTGTCAACAAGGAAAATAAGTATCTCATAATAATTGTTTGGTTCTAACTGAATATTATCCCAACAATTCCCTACTAATTATAACAACTACTATGTTCACACTCAATTGGAACCAAATGAAGGTCATTTTTCAATATACTTCAGCTTCATACACGTTCTATTATATATTGTCGTTTTTTTTTTTTTGCTGTTACGCCTAAGGGATTGCATCAATTGGAAATGACTACATACATAAATTTAGTTATAATTCCAAAGTGAAAAAAATTGAATGTCTTTTATTATGACTATAATATCATATTTAAGTTGTTATATTATAACTGAGTATACTAATAATTTTCCATAGAGGGTTTCATATTTGTGAAAGGATATATTCTTAAACGACAACAATAAATATAAAATAGGTTAAATTATAATAAAATCTTCATCACAATATTTGAGAATAATTATATTATTGAGAGACATAGACATATAAATTAATTCAATACCACTAATGACAGATGTTTTTATTATGAAATGAAATATTTGTCATGTACTTTTAGAATACAATGATCTTGGGGACCAATGTCACAAATGCGCATACTATGGAGCAATGATGTGGTACCAAGAACGAACAAGGAAAAACTTAAACGCAAGAGCACCAAGATTCACAATTTCATGCGGAAATGGAAAGATCCAACTTCCATATATTCAAGACCCACCAGAATTGTTGAAGAAGTTATTATTTGATCATAATGAAAACGAAAGCAAGAATTTTCAACAACATATAAGGTCATATAATTTGATGTTTTCTTTCACATCACTTGGGACTAAACTTGATTCAAGGCTAAATAGTGGTAGGGGACCTCTTACATATAGAGTTCAAGGGCAATCACATCGCCTCATAGGGAACTTACTACTAATGCCCGCCAAAGCTCCTAAGTTTGCACAGCTTTACATATATGATACTGAGAATTAAATCCCCAATAAAATAGTCAAAAATAGGTTAGTGTCATATATTCAACTTTATTTATTTATTTTTAATTAGTATTATTGTTAAACTGTGATATTGGTTTCTATGTAAATTTATAAATGTCACAGATCACATCATTTACTGGACAATAACGTCGTTTACCAATTAAAAGAAATGTTGGATGGAGTGAACAATTATGCCAAAGCTTTTCGAATGGCAAGAGATAGATTCCAAGAAGGGCCTATCGAAGATTTAAGGTTAAGACTAATTTGTGATAAACAAACAGATGGCATGATTTATAATTTACATTTTGTATCTGAGATTTCCATTTTAATCGTTGGTGACTTTGATAGTAGTGACAATAGAGACATCATTATTGAGAAACAGGCTGGAGAGCTTCAAAGAATACATGAGAGAAATGTCTCATATTTGCCATTGCAATACCCACTACTATTTCCAAGGAGTGAAGATGGGTATCAGAGCAACATTAGTCACAAGAATCATGGAAGAAGCCATGCAACAAAAAGAAAGACGGTAACCATGAGAGAATGGTTTAGTTATAGATTGCAAGCAAGACAATGTGAAGCACAACAATTTTGCGATCTAGACATCTATTCTAGCAGTTTGTGGTCGATGGATATTGTATGATTGAATCTGACATGTTGAGTTATATCAAGAGGCATCAAAAAGAGCTTAGAGATGATAAACATAGTAGTCTTCACCATTCTATCACAAATGCAGATACCCAAGGTGCATATAGGGGAAAACTTGTCTTCTCCTCAACATTTGTAGGTGGTAGACGCTATATTGATCAATTGTATTTTGATGGGAGGGTCATTTGTGGTGCTATTGGTTACCTTGATTTGTTTCTTACGCTCACATGCAATCCCAATTGGCCGAAGATCTAATGGGTGGTACAACCATTACATCTAAGAGCTAATGATCGTCTTGATATTGTGTCAAGAGTCTTCAAACTAAAATTTGATCAATTGATAAAAGACTTGAAGTCGAACAATGTCTTTGGGAAAATTATTGGATGTATGTTGTTTCGAAATGATTTCCTTATTTGCTTCAAAATTTGTTTATTATGTTACCACTATGACTTACACTTTGTTGTACCTTTTGCAGATATTTACACCATTGAATTCCAAAAAAAGAGGGTTTCCGCATGCTCACATACTTCTCTTTTTGCATACTTTTAAGGCTAAAATATATATTTGGTCCTTTATGTTTTGCCAAAATCCTATTTTGATCCTTTATGTTTATTTTGTCTCAATTTGGTTCTTTATATTTATTTTTTGGACCAAAGTTTGACTCTTCTTTAAATTCGTTAGTCTAAGTTAACAAAATTGCATACGTAACACCTATATGGAATAAACAACGTTAGTTGTCATCCATTTCCAGACTAAAACAACACTGTATTGAATTTTTTTTCTTAGGCGTGCCTCCGTTAGTCTAAGTTAACAGAACTACATACGCTTAAGAAAAAATTCTATATGGTGTCGTTTTAGTCTAGAAAGGGATGACAACTAACGTCGTTAATGCCATGTAGGTGCCATATATGCAGTTCGGTTAACTAGACTAACGGATTCAAATAAGAGTCTAATGTTGGTAAAAAAAACAAACGTAAGGGACCAAATTGAGACAAAATAAACATAAAGGACCAAAATAAAACTTCGGCAAAACATAAAGGACCAAATGTGTATTTTAGCCTACTTTTAACAATGTTTCCAAACCCTACAAACATTGACAACATCATATATGTTGAAATCCCAAACAAAGATCACCATCCTGATTTGTATGAACTAATGAGGAAACATATGCTGCATGGACTATGTCGCAATGCATTTAGAACATCCCCATTTGTGAAAAATGAAAATGTTCAAAATTCTTCCCAATAAAATTCCAAGATATTACAATTTTTGATTAAGATGGTTTTTAGTTTTTGGAAGAAGGAATACAGGTCATTTTGTTGGAAAAAACGATGCAAACCTTGACAACTGTTTTATGGTGCCCTACAATCTCACCCTCTTGAGGAAGTATAGAGCTCATCTAAATGTTGAGCGGTGCAACCAAAGTACATCTATACATACATCAACAAAGGGTATGAGAGGATCACTACAACGATTGTCCTAGTACAAAATGAAGATGGGACTCAATATTGTCTCACTCAGCGATTGCCTATGTAAAGCATGTTGACGCATCTTTTCATTTAAATTACATGATATATTGCCTTCCATTGAAAGACTTTACTTTCATCTGCTAGATCAATAATGTGTTTAATTTAATGATGAAGAAGACATTCAATCAGTCCTGGCAAAGACAACACTTTAAGAGTCAATGTTTACTACTTGGATGGATGCAAACAAAATATACCCCTGTGGAAAAAATTTGACTTATACACAATTTGTTTCAAGGTTTGTCTATTTTAGAAGACATCGGTGTTGGCGTCGACGTAAACTAAGGATATACAATAGGTAGACTGAACTGGGTATCCCAGAGTAGCGGTGAATGATTTTATTTAAGGATGATGCTATCAATTTCAAGATAAGCATGTTCTTATGAAGATATCCGAACAATTGAAAATATTGTTTACTTATCATTTGGAGATCCTGTTTTGCAATGGGATTCCTCGAAGATGACAAAAAGTTTGTTGGTGCAATCAAAGAAGCAAATAATTGGGCATGTGGATTTTTCTTACGCAAATTATTTGTTGTCATGCTTTGTAGTAATAGTGCCAATCGTCCTGATTATATTTAGAACAACACGTGACAATACTTAGCTGATGGGATTTTATATCAATAAAGGAAGACCACAGGCATTAAAGATTTGTTTTAAATTTGCTTATTCAAAATAATGCAGTTAGACTACAATTTATTGTTGTCTGGTTTAGAATTATAATGTCAATATTCATTCATTACTTATACAAGATTATATTGTGACCACAATTCATTCATAATCACAAGTATATTACTAATAAGCGTCTTAGTTACAAATTGCAACATTGATAAATTAATTGATCATTGCCTTACACTGCCAATGCATTGTTTCCTGTTTTAATTTCAATGATCAATTGACCATTCCATCCATTCATTCAATATATATTAAAACATCATAAAATTTGTTATATTAATAGATGAGCAAAGAAAATTTTTTGATCAAATAATGGCAGTAGTGGACAAAGAATCTAGATGTATATTTTTCCTATATGGCTATAGTGGTACAAGAAATACCTTCATTTTGAAGATTTTAGCCATAGCCATTAGGTCAAAAGGTGAAATTGTGTTAAATATTGCATCAAGTGGAATTGCTTCATTATTGCTTGTTGGTGGTCGGACTACTCATTCCAAATTTGCTATTTCAGTACTTACTTTCTGAAGTTCTACGTGTAATATAAACCAAGGAAGCGAATTGGCAAAGTTGCTTAAAGTTACCAAGTTGATTATATGGGATGAAGCACCTATGTGTCACAAGATTTGTTTTGAAGCACTTGACAAATCCCTTAGAGATATTACCAATGACATTCCTTTTGGAGGCAAAGTTGTGGTTTTCGGTGGTGATTTTAGATAGATCCTTCCTGTGATACCAAAAGGGAGTCGTTCAGACATTGTCTATGCAACAATTAATGCATCATATCTTTGGGATCATTGTCAAATCACCACATTGACAAGAAATATACGATTGCAAACTAATTCTCCAGATGCCAATACTGATGAGCTTCGAAGAGTTTCTCAATGGATTTCGGATGTTGGTGATGGGAAACTTGGTTAACAAAACGATGGTGTAGCTGAAATGACAATCAACAAGTCTCTTATGCAATGTCTCCTTCTCAATCACCTTGGCCATTTAAGCTCATACGAAGACAATTTCCTATTATTATCTCTTATGCATTGACAATCAACAAGTCTCAAGGTCAATCTATAGCACATGTGGTTTTGTATCTACGAAAACCCGTTTTTAGTGACGAACAACTATATGTTGCGCTCTCAAGGGTACAAAGTAAGGAGGGGTTACACATACTTATTGATGACAAAGATGGAATTTCATCCAATACTACAACTAATGTTGTATATAAAGTGGTCTTCCAAAATTTATAGGTACACATTATGTTATACATATATGTTAGTAGAACCATTATTTCAAGTATAAATTAATAAATCTAAATATCAACTTCTTTTGGTCAGTGACATCATTGATTATATAAGAATCTAAGTTAGTGGAAGTCATATTAAAAATTTATTGATGTCTACATTTATACCAGGTAACTACTAATTATATAATTCCATAAGGTTTGTTTCATTTGATTATAAATCTAACATACAATCGCTAAATTAATTTGATTTAACTTTGTCACAGGACTTTTGGCTGATGTTCAATACAAGGGGTGAACAAGTTCTGTATAGTTAAACCATGAATTCTTACTACTATTATCAATACACGGAATTTTTTTTGGGTACTATTTATTGCAAAATTCTAACGTGTAATCTGTTTGATTATCATTCATTTTGTACGTTCCCTCAATACATTTGTAGGGATTTGAAGAAATTTATATGTTTCTAATTATGTATCTGTCTCGAAAAATCCTTGGTTGCTATATGGGAAAACAGGAATTGACAACTGTGAGATGATTATTACATACTATTTCATACTAATTTTCTAAACACATTTCCCGTGTAAAGGCACGGGTTTGTTACTAGTTAAGCCATAAAAAGTCAGTGTAATTAGAGGAATTGCATTCATGTTGCCTACCAAACTTTAATTATAATCAATGATAACTTCTGAATAAGAGGTGTATCACTAACTATCAATGAACAAATCACACATTCGTTTATATATATATATATATATATAATGTGAAGAAAAAATTATCTAAAGAGGATTAGATTTTCCTAAATAACCTCTCTAGAAAACAGCTAAAACAATCAATTAGGGGTTGTTTGATTTGCATTTTCATTTTCTGTTTTCAATCTGTTTCCTTTTTTGTGAAATTTTACAAAGGAAAAATTGAAAATGCTAAAAACAGAAAATTTCGGGTGTGTTTGGTTTGCACGTTTTCTATTTTCATTTTTAGTGAAAACTGAAAACACATCTAAAAATGTGTTTGGTTGGATTTAAGAAAACAAATTTAGTGAAAATATTTTCAGGATTGCAGAAAAAATTGGAAACAAAAAAAGTCGGTTGCATAACTGTTAATATGGCAAAAGATAATAGCGACTTGATTACGTTAGCTGTTCAATTACCTCTGTGCTCATTTTTTGTTTTTTTTTCTTATATGATATGAAGCACACAATAGTCCCATCACATAGTTTCAAACGTGCATAGTCAAACGTGCACACAATAGTCTCCTCTGTGCTCATTAATTATTAATTTATTACCTAGGCTTTATAATACCTTACATTTGCCTACATATATATCCTAATGAGTTGTGATTTTTGGTCAATTCCAATTGGCCAACTTTTGGTTAATTGAGTTAAAATAATAATATATTTAATTTTTTATTTAAAAAATAAAATACAAGAGAGAGATATATATTATTATTATATTGAATTGGTCAAATAATTGACCAAATTCTGTTGGCAAAAAAACTTTAATCTATCTTAAAGCAATTTTATTGTGATTTCTCGTTTCCTATATCTCCTCTCTTTTTTACTTTCAATTTTTCTTTTGTATCTTATCTACTCATTTATATGATGATTTTTTAATTTTAAATTAATTATACTAAAAAATAACTTCTAATTACTTAAGAAAAATATAAATATGCACTCTTTTATCTTTCAGTGATAACTATAATGTTTCCTTAAAAAATAAAAGATAACTATAATCTAATTTAAATTATATATTTTAGTGTAATATTTAAAATATATTAACATCTCTTGAAAAAGATTTAAATAAATTTATTTTATTGAAAATAAACAAAACAAATGTATTTTTCAGTTTCAAAAAATTACATAATAAAACATATATATGCTCTCTCTGCTTTACTTTTGATTTTTCTTTCTATTTTTTTCTTTTTCTTTCTTATATTGTGTTGGCACTTATCTCCTCAACTCAATTTCTGTTTCTATCTTATCTCTTTTTCTCTTTCCATTCTGTTTCTTTCAGCTCAACAATCATTATTTAAGTTTGTTTATCTTCTCATATCTCTACTTCTAGCATTTGAGATGATTCGTTGACCATTAATTACTTGTAAGTTTATCATTCATATCTTCCTTTTATTTCTGCTTTCATTTCGATTAGTTGCATTGTAGCTTCATATTTCATGCTTTTACATCATCATAGCAGGTTCAATTTTTTCTTTTGTCTAATTAGACTTTTGTTCATTTCCACTACTAAACTCTTTTTTCAAATGTATGTCCAATTTGAGTTACTTCTTTCTCAGACACTAAAAAAATTTGGTCTTAAAGTGAGTTATTTTGAGATTTAAATGGTGAAATATATCAATAATGTGTCACTTTTGAAAGCAATAATTAAACCTTACTAGACTTAAAAGTATGGAATCTATAGGTTTGCTAAACTTATGTTACCCAAGCCTAAACTTATTTAGCTTTAATTAAAACCTTCAATGGTCATTCCTACTGATCTGATTATTATGATACTTGCACTATATCCAATATTTGTCACATTGTTGTGTGAATTTATTACCAAAAAGATGGGAATAAAATGTGAAAAAGGACACAATATGGATTGGTCAATCCATAATACAAGGACGTTCATAGATTTAGTGTATGATAGAGTGAAATAGAAACAATTACAAGGATCAACGTTTAAGACATCAGTTTGGGAGGACATAAACAAAGAGTTGGTCGCGATAATTGGAAAAAACTATAGTGTAAATAGGTTAAAGGGGAAGTTTAATCGTCTGCGCACTCAACATCGAGAATTTTCTACTTTGCTATCTCGTGCAGGAGTTACATGGGACTCTGAATCAAAAAAAGTGAATGCCCCAACATAAGTATGGGAAGATATGTACACTGTAAGTATAACTTTATTTAATTATTTTTGTAAACTATTATTGATGTATGTGTATATATATTGAATTTATCATTATATTTTGCATAAAGGAAAGTACTATAAATAATTTAAGAAGCATGGATTTGAGTTTGATTATGAAATCCTCGGTGAAATATTCAATTCAAGCACGTCAACTAGTAAATTAAGCCAAGCATCTACACAAGAGCCACCAACTTCAGACGAGGAAAGAGAAATAAAGGAAGACTTTCTCTCAAAAGATGTACATATTGATTGTGATGACGTTAATGTTGATGGGGATGATGCCAAATAACATGGAAAAAGAAGGAATAGTATTGGAACTTTGAGTGAACGTCGACGAAAAGAGTCAAAAAATTTCTAGACTAGAGAAGTTAGATAGTGCTTTGAGTCAATAGAGTGCAACCATGGGTGCAAAGCAAGAATAATCCAAAGCAAAAACTGAAGAATCTAAAGCAAAGGCTGAGATATATAAAGCACGAGCCAGTCAAGTTACCAGTTCAACAATCGATCCTAATTCTATAGATGTTTGCATGGATTTGCTTAACTGCATGGAAAAAATTCCGACAAAAATTTACAAATGTAGTCGAGCTCTTTAAAGATGAAGAGTGGAGGAGTTTATTTGTTAAGATGCCTTATTCTCTTAGGAAAGCATGGTTGACATCACTTGAATAATATTTAAAAGTACTTAGTGAATAATTTGTTTAGATTTTGACTTTATGTTAGTATGTGTTACTTAAATAATATGTTCATGTTTTGAACAACAATTTGTGATTTGATTTCTTTAAGTATATTATTTAAGTACTTTATATTACAATTGTTGATTTTACTATTTATTTCAACAGGAAATATGTCTAAGAAAAGTTCATCGACTGATAGTATAGCAGAGTCAAGTGATGACTTGGATTATGAGTTAGAGGATTTAATTATTGTTTCATACATAATTGAACAGTTCATCGACTGATAGTAGCTCGGAGTCAAGTGATGACTTGGATTATGAGTTAGAGGATTTAATTATTGTTTCATACATAATTGAACTGGAGAGAAGTTTTGTTAATAAGATCCCATGCAGAACTTCTATATAGGAAAAATGTATACTCTAGAATTTTTGGTTGGTCATAAAGTTAGATGGCACAAAAATTTTAGGATTGAGAAAGGTGTGTTTATGAACTTTTGTGATACTTTAAAAGATGTTGGAAATTTGAGAGATGGAAAGAAAGTAAGCGTAGAAGAAGAAGTTGCAATGTTTTTAATCATAATATGTCATAATTTACGACATTGAGTCATTGCAAAACGCTTTCAACATTTATTGTATATGGTAAGCAAATGGTTTCGAATAGTTTTAAGAGCGGTTTGCAAGTTGGGTAGACAAATCATTAGATCGAGAAATTTGACAATTATTCATCCTCATATAATGAGCAACCAAAAGTATTTTCTTTATTTTAAGGTAAGCTTTTACACATTATTCTTTTACTTTACTAATATTTTATAAATATATTAAGATTTTGATATGTATATTGCTACTCGTATTGTACATACAGAATTGTATTGGTGCAATTGATGGAACACATGTATCAGCTTGGGCTCCTGCATCAAAACAGACAACCTTTCATGGAAGAAAAGTTTTGATAACACAAAATGTATTAGCCGTATGTGATTTTGATATGTTATTTACATTTGTTTATTCTGGTTGGGAAGGGACTGCAAATGATTCAAGAGTGTTCCTAGATCCTTTGGCTCCTGAAAATGGCTTTCCGAAACCTCATGGAGAGGTATGTATTGTTTTGAATACAATTTTTTTTATTAATACTTATCTATTTAAAATAAATTTAACATTTTATTATTTGACATATCAATTTTATCTTGTTGACTCTGGATTTCCTAATATCACGGGCTATCTTTCCCCATTTCGAAGGCAAAGATATCATTTACATGATTTTCGTGATGGAGGATGACCACGAGGAAAACAAGAATTATTTAACCATAGGCACTCTTCATTAAGAAATGTTATTGAGAGATGTTTTGGAGTACTGAAAACAGAAAATAGAAAATGAAAACAGGAAATGGAAATGGAAACCAAACAGTCCATTACATTACATCTTCCATATTTTCGTTACCTATACATTAAATTAATTGTTCTAAATAAATTCACTACAAAGCCGCATTGGGGATAAATATATGCTTTACTTGTAATAATATTATTTTATATTATTATTAAATGTTAATTATTGAAAAATAATGTATTAATATAATATATTATAGTATGTTTAAATAATTTTGATCAACACAATAATTTTTTATTTAAAGAAGCATTGACCAAGTAAAATTCATATTTTATTAAAATATTAAATTATATAAAAATATTAGATTATTTTCTAAATGCGTAATTTGCATATTAAAACATTGATAACTCTAAAAAAAACATTTATAGAATTTAAATTAATTAAATCATATTTGAAATTAACTATATGTTTTACATGAGATATAAATGAATTAGTCATATTATCTATTTGGATTTAATTTATTATAAAACCTTCATAAATGATTTTACATTTTAAGAATATTAAAGACATAAAATAAAAAAATGATATGTTATATATAAATATCTCTTCATCGTGAATTTCACCTAAGGTCCCAAAATATATAAATCTGTCGTGTCTTACAACAATGTCAACAAAGACCCACAATCCCAAAACGTGCAAATATACAACAGAGAAGCAATATGCTTTAAAGAATTCTAGTAGTCCACAAATAAGAACAAATAGTCTCAATTCAACATTTTTTAATTGAAAACTATAAGAAGTGAGAGAAAGAGCCTAATTATTTTGATAATTATATTTATGGGAGATGGTGATGATTATATCAAGTAAAGGTAAAACTAAGTGTCTAATACAGCTTGATAAAATATTATTTATTAATACATTAATAAATTCAAGTGTTCTTTAGTATTTTTTTTTTCAAATTTTCAATTCATTGTACTAATTAAATCTAAACCACAAAATTAGTAATATTTAAAAGAATAAACTTGTATTATAAAAATAACGACTTATTTAATATTATGAAAAATACCAATTTAAATGAAATCTCTACTCCATTTTTTACCTAACAATTATAAATCATTAAATCCCTTAAGGAATGTTTTGAGATATGGTCATTCTACTTTCCTTTAGCATTAAGTGTAGTTTTCATGAAACATAATGACCTTTAATTTTCTAACTGGATTACCAACCATGAACTTCTGAATTGTGTAAACTTTTCTTTCATGCATCTTATCTTCGAAATATGAAATAAAATCATTTTTAATTATTGAGTGAACCCGATTAGATTTTGAAGAAAAAACATGACAATGAAACTTACATTACATTTTGTTCATTTCGAAATATAAAACCATAGTTATAAAATTCGGCCCAGTCATTGACTCAGCCGAGACACTGAATCATTGGGTCACTGGTTCAACCGGTGAGTCACTGAATTACTCGCTGAACCGAATAATCTTAAATGGTAACTTAGCTGAGTGGCTAGTAGCTTCTTCATCGGCCTCAGGGTCGTGGCTTCGACCCTCTTGGGAGCACATTGTTCCCTTACGGTTCTGAGCATTTTGATAGCATGAACAGTCTGAATAAGCACTCGACCGGTCCCCAGTTGAATCGGCCGGTCTGGTCCGATTTTAATAACTATGTAAAAAACTGAAAAAAGCATCAAAGAAAATCATGATTACATTTGCTTCTATTCTTATACTCAGGCACAATCTATTTGTTGATAACCAGCACCAATCTCTATTTTATAAAGAACTTTTCAAATTCCATTAGTCTCAATTCTCTATTTATAATAAAATGCATTGGACCATACCTCATCCTTTTCCTAGATAATTATGTTCAAGTAATTCACTATTTGTAACGAAAATTAAAATTCATTTTTTAACCGAAAAAATGAAATGAAACAAATTTATTTTTATCGGTCAAGTACACACACAAACTATACTAAAACTCCTCCTAAATCTACATTATCGGGGGTTCTGAGCTGCTAGAGCTCTCTACTTTATCCCACCTCCTGGTGTCATTTGAGCTACAAACTCTTGGCGAACCTAATTCATTTGAATGATAGGCATGAGATTGCTTAAAGTTGCACTTCATTTCAAATAAAATGAACCAAATTCATTTAAATGATAGACATGGTGTTGCTTAAAGGAATTTACTAAGAAAATGAAAATAAATTATTTTGAAACTGAAATAAAAATTAATTAATCAAATAAAATAAAATAAAATACATTCATTTAGATAATACTTATGGGGTTGTTAAAAGAAATTTATTATTTGTTACAAAAATAAAAATTAATTGTTTTGTAATCGAAAGAAAAATTAAATAAATAAATTAAATGAACTAAATTCATTTTAGTGATAATTATCAATTTTTTAAAGGAATTTATTATCTGTAACGAAAATGAAAACTAATTATCTAAAACTGAAAAATTAAATTCTTATTTAATTTTACGTTATAATTTGTATCTTTCAATTAATAAATAGATATAATTGCTCATTAATATATGCACTTAAAGGAAATATAATTTTAGCCTTAGACTATGTATAATGGGGTTGCTTAGAGTCATTGTTTGTGCTAAGTAACTCAACTTAGCAAGCAACTCCTAATTGCAGCTGGCTGACATGGCTTGAGTTGCTCATGTGAGTTGCTTAAACACGAACAAAGACCAAGAGTTGCTTGAAGGAGAAGTGAGGCCAAACAAATAGAACTTTAATGTAAGAACATTGCATTGTGTGATACGTGTGGGATCCATTTGAGTTGCTTAATAAGAACCTTGCATTGTAGTGTAAGAGTTGCTTAAATTGATAGAGTAATGTGTACCTGCGGGCCATACCAAAATATTAATAAAATATGGACTAAACACACTTGTTGAGTTGCTTGCATGGTATATGATCTTATAATTTAGCGACAAATGTTACTCAAAATTAACAATTTTTATAAATATTAGCCGTTGTACCCGTCCAATGCATGGGGATAAGTTTGTTTTTATAAGATATTCAGTATGGAAATTATGAAGATATTTTAGTATAGAGAAAATAAGTAACAATTATTAATTATTAAAATTTAAGGATTATTATTTATTAAATATTATATTATAAATTAAATTAACTACATTCAATTGAATGATAGGCACGAGATTGTTTAAATGAATTTGGGTTTTTTTGTTTTAAATTTCATTTTTGTCAAAATCACTTTTGACCAAAGTTAATATTATTTGTTTTCATTGGATCGTCTCGGTTTTTGTGCATCAATAATCTCAACCATTGATTTTTGCCTCGATTTATTTGTTTTTCACTTCTCATTCTATTAAAATCTAAACCAAGCGGACCCTTTAATGTTTGTAATGGAAATGAAAACTATCACGACGGAAGAAGTTAGGTCTATAGTTACCAAAACTGCAGCAGTTGGGTCTACACTTACCAAAATTGCAGCAGTTGAGGAACGCCAACAGTTGATGCGGCGTAGCACACATGTCAAGAAAGTGCCTCTGTAGTTTAGGGACTAAATAATATATTAGTGAAGAGAGAGAACTAAGAGGGTGTGTAGTATGTTGTGCAACCTCTTCTCTCTATGGTTGTGTTTTCCCTTCTTCCCTATAACTTCGGTTCAATTTCCCTTCTCTGTAATCTCAAACTCGGTTTGTTGTTGTTGTAAATCCAATAAAAAAAAAATCAGTGTTTCCCAACTTTTCTATTGTTTATTGTGCTTAAATTCTGTCAATTGGAAAATAAATATGTGGTAGCCATCACATTTAGTGCTTTCATTCTTCTCCAATGGCAGACAGTACACGACTTAAAGAGTTACAAAATGATATTAAAAATCAGGATAAATCTCATTTGCATATGGGTTCTCATATATACAGCATTGAGAAACATTTAAGCGGTATTCAAGTATCGCTGGATCAACTTTCACTCAATCTTTTGTCTTTGTTGACAATGCCACATATTGGTGCAACGAATTCTGCTTTGGTTGCCACTCATTCGATGGTTCCTTCTATTCAGATGCAACAAGTCAAGCTTCACTTTCCAAAGTTTGAAGGCACCGATCCACTCGATTGGCTCTTTAAGGTTGAGCAATATTTTTCCTATTATCATACTCCAGACGCGGATCGTTTGACAATTGCAGCCATCCAAAATGTCTTAACGAAAATATAACTAAATAAAGGACGCTGCACTCTCCATCCCAGTATCTTCACTCGGATCATTCTCAGGAGAGCTCTCCCTAGGCGAGTTGAAGAACCAACCCTGGCCACCAGAGTACTGCTCCACAAGAGACGGAGTGAAATAAGAAAGATGAGAAGCGGGTCGGAACGCTGCAGGTAAGACCAGGGGGTGTCCGAATAACCAATGTGCTCCAATGTAAGTGGATCGGAGCATCGGTAGTAACGGATGAGATATCCAGAAGGATACTTCTCCTACAAAAGTGGACGTCCCGTGAGATACATCATGCTCCCAGTAGCCAAATTCAATCGGACAGTTGATTTCCAAGAGGGTCTCTCGAGCCGCCATCTATATCGCGTAATAGATATATACATAGACAGATAAATACAACATAAAACAGAGGAGTGAGATACAACAAAGTTTGGTAGAAGTAGAGTCAGGATATTTAGATTTTTAAACAGAAAATCCATAATAGCTTACAATTGATATTCTCACTCGTAACATCACACAACATGCACATTCAAGGATACCATAACGCATGAGACTCCAAAAAAAAAAAAACGACATCATCGCTAGCGACTCTTTCTATTAAGGAGGTGACCGGGAGTCATACTTCGTTCGTACAAGTCCATGTACCTCAGTACTCTCCATCGATCCAGAATATACTTAGAGACGTGTCGAGGTAACCGAGCTTTTTCAGTGAGTAGCCCGACATCGGGGAGCTACCACCGAGTCCTCTAGGCATCTCACACTCTGGTTAAAGCCCCCAAAGGCCGAACCCACTCCCTAGAGTATAACGTTATTGTGCCAACGCACCACTTTTACCTTTTATTCCTCCTTAATAGAAGTTTTCGAAAATACTATTTTCAAAACATACAATCTCAAGGTGTTTTAGTACTTTTAAGCATAGTTTATCACAAGGATTCAACCAGGTTCACATCCCATCCATACAACTAGGCTCAAACAACATTTTGCAAAAAGAATTACTAATCACACCACCTTGTCAAATCCTTTACCACAAATTTCAGTTTAATTCCCAAAAACAAAGCAATTATCATGGTATTCATATAATACTCCTAATAGGGAGAATACACCTTTAAAAGTCATATATTCAATTTTCACGTTTTCTATATTCATCTTTTGGCACTTAGGCCTTTATTAACTTCTACTATTAACACCATTGTTTGAAATTTACTTTAGTCCTTCTAGACATATTATCATTTAAACCATATCCAAAAATTATAGGAATTTATAAATAAGTCCAAAACAACCATTTAGCCTTGAAAACATCATTAACATCTTAAAAATGATTTATTTGGTATTAAAAAGCTCATAAATTTCGAATATTCAAAAGTTGAAGGAAAAGTGGTTTTTCCTTTGTTTCAGTGACTCTTCAGCATGCTGTCCTTTCTTTAAAAGGGGTAAAATAAATATTAAACAATTTTATTTGGTCCCCAATTAATTTATACAGTTACTTCACAGGGTTAGGGTCAAAATAGAATTTTTCCAGAATTTTTTTAAAATACTTAAGATGGCCAGAAAAATCCTTCTTTCAAATTGTACAGGATCTGACAGTAGCTAGTCTAAAGGAGTATAATAAATTCATACGTGCCCAGAAAAATATGAATTTTTGATATGATATAGTAGATATATTAACACACCACATATAAATTTTTCAAGAATTTTTGAGTAGTAATACAGTGCGAAATATTTTCTCAAAGTTACAACTTTTTCCCAGCAAAACAGAAAACTACAGTAACAGGATCTTTATCTTCAACGATTTTTATAAAATCACTCAGTTACTAAAAGTTTATGAAACCAACCGAGAAATGATCCACTTTGAGTCTAGTTTTTCATAAAAATTTTCCTAAGTTAAATCTGTTTCCCAAATGGTGCAGAAAAACCAAAACGTTCTGACTGTTCCAGAAATGACCTTGTGTCACTCAAAAATCCATATAAAATCAAACACAAGATCAAAAATTACAAATGATACTAATCTGGAAAGCTAACACACAGATCTATCATCATAAAAATTTTCGTACGCATCTAAACAGAATAAGAGCTTTAATGATACGCACAAAGTAACTCCAGTAGCATGAACTCACCAGACAGAATAGAGCAATAATGTTTCAAAAATCAAAATAAGGTCTTAACATCATCCAAAAATTATGAAATTTTACCAGTAGTTAAAACACATCTTAAAATTATTTTTAAGCATGGAGCTGAATTATCCAATGATCAATTCCCAAAATATGGGCTCTAAATCAACAGGCATAAGACAGAACCAGCTTTGAAAGTTAATGAATGAAGAGGGTCTAGGGCCAACCCTCACCCAAATACCCAACTAAATTCTACACTAAGCTATTCTCACTTCCCCTTACCAAGGTTATCTTCAAGGATTAAAGGGGTTGATGAAGGGTAGAGCTTCCAAAGTTATCACTACAAGCAACACCAATTTTGGACTCAAGAAAATTTTAGAGAGAAAGGAGAAGAGAAGCTTGTGTTTTGGTGTGTTTGGAAGTGAAGTAGAGTCTCCTATTTATAGAGGAAGTGGACCGAGTTTTTTGAGGGGTCTTGGAGTGTTTGGAGAGCTTTGTTGAATAGTTGAGGGGTACATGAAGGCATGGTGTGAATAGTTGGAGTGGTTGAAGCAAATTAAGTTCCCTATGTCTAGGGTATGGTTTGACCACATGGAGAGTATGGAGTGTTAGAGGGATTTGTCTTTTATTGATTAATACTCTAGAATGTAGATATGTTTGGAATAACTGGTATATTTTGATTGTTATGCGTGCACTATAAAATTAAAAACGCAACCAAAAATTCTAGAATTAAAATATATCGTTCTCCAATATTTTCTAATCATATAATCGGAATCGAAATATTTTTCTAGCGGAATAATTTCCTATTTAGTAATTAATTAGCAAAATTGAGAGTGTTACATGTACCATGGTTCTAGATGTGACAACGTGCGAGTCAAATTCCGACGTGGTTGACTTTGGTATGGGTGATTGAGGCTCAGTTTGGTCCTTCACCATTCAATAGTTGCACCAAACTTCTTCCGTCACTGATTATTATAATGAATTCATGTTGTTGGCAAATCAGAGTGAAGGGATCACTAAAGAGGCACTGTTGGATTGTTTTATCGGTAGGTTGAAAGATCATATTTGTTGCGAAGTCTTGGCGCTATCTCCTATAGATTTGCTCAAGGCTGTTTCATTGGCACGTTTATTTGATAAAAAACCACTTTGGGCCTCTCAGTTTCACATAATAAGTCCAATGTCAGTAACTCCAATTTTACTCCAACCACTTCAACCTTCTCAAAAGGGGGCACGTCATCATCGCAGGATTTTTCTACACTACCGTCGCTTCTACCTACTCTAGCGGTAAAGCCTTCACCTCAAATCCGCCACATCTCGCCAACCGAGCAACAATTACATAGAGAAAAAGGTATGTGTTTTACCTGTGACAAAAAGTATACTTGGAATCATCGCTATCCCAATAAACAGTTGATGGTTTTTTGTAGAAGTATGTGTTCTTAAATGTTTAATAGATTATGTTTTGATGATGACAAATACAATAGCAATAAGTTATGTGTAGTATGTTTTGATGTTAACAAATGTAAGATTAAATTAGGAATGAACATGCTACTATATGAGCTTAATGGAGTGCATGATTATATGTTCTATGTTGTGATATACAAGTTGATAATCATGCAATGTGTACATCAATGCTTGATAGACTAACTAGAGTTATATATTTATAAATCAAGCATATTTGATATTGAGTTTGGATGTTTGGACTAACTATGATTTTCAAGTGAAAAATATGTTGTAGATAGTCCAAGTATTAAGAGTAAGCAATGATCAAGAAAAATGGAAAAATCAATTATACTCAACTCAAGAAGGAGAATGACAATGATGACCAAGCGCTTATGATACTATGAAAGAGAAACTAACAAGCTTGGATTGCATCAAGAAGCCTAAGAACTTAGTATGGTATATTTATTTTCTAGGCTATGTAAGTGTAAATTTGAGAAGCCATTACTTGGTAGAGCTTGTCATTCACCTTGCATTCATAGCATCATTTTAAACCATAGCCTTCAAAATGTGTTTTTCAAAGAAATTGGTTACAAAGTGTTTTATCATGAGAAAATTGTTTTTCAATTAGATAGGGATTTGAAAAGTGAGTTTATGTTTAAAAGTATTAAAATATTTGGTTTTAATTTGTTAATAAGCATAAACAAATATCTTTTCAACAATAGTCTTATATGGAAGCTAATATATATTTAACGTTTTGATCATATCATTATGTGTATTTTAAATATTAAGCTAAACCTTATTTCATTCAAAAATAGACTCAATAAGCTTTCTAATGACTGGTCTTTTGCTCTAAATGGATCACAAATGAAGAAGTTATGAACTTTTGAATTCAGCCTTTGTTTTTAGGTTTTGGAAAATGACCTTTGTTCACTATTTTGATCACATCTTTAAAACTACTTTGAGTTTCGATCTGAAACTTGTTTCATATGAAAGTAGACTCGAAGAGATTTCTAACAACTAGTCATTCGCTTGAAACGAACAAGAAATGAAGGAGTGATGATTTTTCAAAGTTAGAGATTGTCGTCAGGAATTTCATATCCGAATACATATTCGAATATTTAAGTGCATATTCGAATACATATTCGAATATGACTTTTGATATTCGAATATATATTCAAATATAGCTATCTAAGCACCAGTAAGTGCATATTCAAATACATATTCGAATATGGCTTTTGATATTCAAATATATATTCGAATATAGCGTTCTAAGCACCAGTAAATGCATATTTGAATACATATTCGAATATGGGTTTTGATATTCGAATATAGCTTTGAAAGTGTGAAAACTCTGCTTCCAAGAGTGTCATATTCGAATACATATTCGAATATGAGATTCTATATTCGAATATATATTCGAATATGGACGGTGCAGAGCTAAAAATGGCTAGTAACGACTAGATTTCAATGGAGGGCTATAAATATGAGTTCTTGGACCATTCTAAAAATAAGAAGCAAGGTTTTCCATTCTAGTATCACACTAGAATCATATTATCTCATTTCTAAGCTTCTTCTAACATGAATCAAATGCTTTAATCTTGGACTTTCATCTTGAATCATTCTCATCATTTAAAAAGCTTTGATATTCAAAATTGCTCTATCTTGCTAAAGGATTGCTAAAATTTTTGTGCTTCAAGTTGTATCATTTACTCTTTTGAGAGTTTCATTGTGATGAGCTTATTTTTAAAAGAGTATTGAAGGTGAGGTATCCTTCTAGTTGTTTGAAGGTGAGATATCCTTCTACTTGTTTGAAGGTGAGGTATCCTTCAAGGTTGTTTTAGGGTGAGGTATCCCTAGTTGAGGCTCTTGCACATTGGTGGGGTATCCAATTGAGAAATGTGCTCTTAGTTTGTAATCTTGGTGAAGATTGAATACAAGTATTTCCGCGGTGCCGTTTTGAAGATTGGACGTAGGTCACAAGGTGGTTTAGTGACCGAACCAGTATAAATCTCTGTGTTTGATTCTCTCTTCCCTACTCTTTCAACTCTCATATCTGTTGCTCTATATTTTTATTGCTCATCTTGCTTCATACTCTAATTCCTCATAATCTCATTATATTTGAGTTATTTGTGCAAATTGAATTCTTTATAAACTTGTTTCGCTGCTTATAACTTTTATTTGCACAAAATTGTTTAGATTTCTTGAAAGTGTTTTAAAATTTTAAATCACCCAATTCACCCCCCTCTTGGGTGATGGTTGCCATGACCAACATTTTTGAACTTGAAGAAGAAATTCCATCACTACCGCATGAAGAATCTCCACCTGGCGATGTCGATTTGCACCATTTATCCTTGCAGGCATTTTGTGGTTCTCCAAGCAAAGCTACTTTGTATTTTCAAGGATCTATTGTTGGAAAGCCTGTTCGAGTTTTAATTGACGACGACAGTTTAGACAGATTCATTCAACTAGGTAGGCTAATTCATTGGATCTTTATGTTCAACCATCTCCCAATCTTGAAGTCATGGTTGGCGATAGGTATTTTCTACAAATAGAGGGGTTCGTTATGAATTTAGCAATATCAATTTCGAGTCATAATATTACGATTCTGGTTTATGTTTTGGCTGTGAGTTGTTCTGAAATTGTAATTGGTGCTTCTTGGTTAGCCACACTCTGCAGTGAGATTCTTCGTCTGTTCCTCAATATGCCCACTTTAATCATTTGAAAAAATGTTATACGTCAGACAAGGTTTTCGACTCCTATCTTTTGCATTATGAAACTATTCCGGAGACAACTACTGTTGTGGTAGAATTTCCTTCGGATTTGCCTTCAGAGTTGTTATCAATCCTACACCGCTTTACTTCAATATTTCAAGTTCCAACGGTGCTTCCTCCGACATGTCCGCAGGATCACGCCATTCCTCTCCAGGATAGTGTTTCCGCTGATAAAGTCAAACCATATCGTTATCCTTTTGCACAAAAGGTTGAGATTGAACATATCGTTAATGAGATGCTTTTTCAAGGGATCATTAAACCAAGTACTTCTCCATTTTCTGCCCCTGTGTGATGGTTAAGAAACATGATGGATCTTGGCATTTTTAAACGGATTATCGTGCGTTGAAAGCTGTAACGATAAAGGACTCTTTTCTTATTCTCATTTTGGATAAATTGCTTGATGAGTTGAAAGGGTCAATATTTTTCTCTAAGTGTTATACTCGTGTGTTGCACGGGTTATTTTCGTATGTTGCACGGTTTATTTTCGTAAATAGTATATACATTATAAAAAGTTGTAATTTAATGTTTTTTTTAAAGAAGGTTTAATTAAATTGTTTATTTACATATCTTTAAGAAAATATTATTCTTTTAATTTTTAACACATGTCTTCAAATTTTTTAAACATCGTACGAGTGTTTTCTTTTTTGTATTTTTGCATAATAAAAAAAATTTAAAACTAATATTTTAAACATCATAAATTAAAAATAACCCAACACGAGGATGATACACATTATAAAAATCTAATTGATTATTTAAATCAAAAGATACATATATAGGGTTAGGATCTGTTGACACCAATTAGTTTTACATCAACTTTTACACTAATTAGAAATGATATGTTGAAGTTTTTTTTTCACGAAACCTACTGTTGGATTCAAATTACTTATCATATAGATCATGTTTATATAGGCCGTCAATCAAGTTACACACATAAGATGGAATTTTATTTTTCTTATCATGTTTATTGATTGAATTGAGCCTTGTAATAATTATGGCTCGGTTATGAAATTCTTTTATGGTTCTTTCTCTAGATAAAGTATGTATTATTTATTTACTATTTATATTTATAGCTATTATATTGAGCAACATGTGTTCTTATTCACTTTTTAATCCGTGAAATTGTAAGAAAATAAATATAAGATGTGTTTAATTAAAAAAAAAATAAGTGGTGTTTTTTTTTATAAATTAATTTGTGAATACATTTATTTCATTATTTTGAAATATTAGTTTTGAAAATATTATTCTTTAACACATATCTTTAAGAAAATATTATTCTTTAAGAAATATATTTTTTCAGTTAGAAATTAAGTACATATTTTTGTAAAATATTTAAAATTCATTTTAAAACTATCATAAAATAGACTAATATAACATTATTGTTGAAGTACATTCTATAAAAGCAGTGGCAGAATAGAAAAGAAGCTAATAAAATTATGACTTGATGACATCCATGGGGCTATCTCAAGGAAGATAGCCTATTTTATTATTTCTTTTTTTTGGTTATTTTTTCTTTTTATACACTTGAAATCTTCTTTTTTGCTAGTTCATTTTCCTTTGTTTCTCTTCAAACTTTGTAGCAAAATTGCGCCTTCATCGGATGACTCTTGCAAATCTTCCAATGACTCGTTTTGTTCTCCCGAATTTGATAACTCTTCATCAGATTTCAACTTGCATAAATAGAAAATTTATATGAATTAAGAAACGTTTTACCCTTTTTTCTCGGTTAAATTAGAACTTAAGTTGCTATACCTTATGAGTCTTCTCCTTTTTCGTGCAGAATTCAGTGTTTTTATATTTATCTCTTTAATGACATTTTTCACTTCTTTAGCATTTGCTTCATCATCCTCCTTCTCAACTTGCACGTTGAGAATCAAATCAAATGAATAATTTCAATTAATATTAAACTTACAATCTATAAATTCAAATATAATAGTAAACAAATATAATTGTCACCTTTAGCATTAAAATTTTATTTGCTGTGAAACTTTCTTTTCCACGCCTTTCAAAGTAAGAATTCATTTTCAATTGGAAGACATATGTTTGTCCTATGATTTTGTGGAACTATGGAGGCAAATGCACATTATCATCATCTCCCTACGAAATTGAAAAATTTAATTTAGAACATGGAGTTTTCTGTATTACAATTTTTCTTAGTATCAATATTCAAATATACACAAAATCAATGCAAAAGGGAAATTGGTCAAATGTTAAAATGCCCTTGTCTTGTCAAATGCTGATCAATGAGTCTAACTTGTGCCAACTATTCAGCAATTTCATCAAATATAACAAATACAATCTCACCAGTAGAATTTTTTACGGCAAGCTCCAAACGAAACCTTTAATTTTATTGAATAAATTAATGATTTCGGAAATCGTGAATTATTTATTGGGTTGTAAGTAAATCATTACAATGTTAAATGTCAATTCTAGACAAATATATAGAATATTATACCTTGTCATTGGATAATCAATCTTTTTGTCACATGATTCATAATAGAAATCTGTTGTGGTTGCGAAAACCTTTATCTTGCAATCCGGGCAACAAACATAGTACCAACCATTTTTTAACAAGATATTATCCACAGTAGCAATGTAGCAATAAACACGATTCTGAATTTTTTGATTATAAAAATAAATAAATAAATAAACCTTTTTAAAAAGAATATATGATATAACTAAATTGTCCAAAATTAATGTATTTACCATATTTCTCTTTGATCTTACAAGGTCCAAAATCTGGTATATAATTTTAGTTTTGTCCAATGTTTGGAGATGCAAAGAAGATGTAATTTGTACATTGTTCGCATCATCTGAATTTCTGGAAGAAGCATTTTCTTAGTGATGTGTCGGTTCACTTGCAGGGATCTCGATAGCAAATAGGTTTTATACAGAAATAAATTTGGTGCTGTAACAACACGATGCAGTAGTGATGTGTCTCAATTTTAGTTTTTTATTTTTTTACTTTGAAAAAAAATTATAAAATAAAAAACATATTATTGTTACAATCGTTAGATAAAAAACATCATGCTAGAGTAATAGTAACAAATCCGGATCTGTTTTATGGCATTTTTACCATAATAATATAAGTTTTATTTTTATTTACCTAAAAAATATAGAAAATTAACTATTTATTAAAGTAGGCATTTTCTTTTAGTCAAAATCTCAAAATTGGTTAAAGCCTCAAACTCACTTTGAGTTTCTATGACGCATTTGTATAATTTCGTCTTTTTTCGATTGTCTTTTTCTAAATAAAAAATTACCTTTTGTACTGCTTATTTATTTTGTTCAAAATGAGTTGTAGTTCTCTAGGAATGAGTAGTTCCCTTAGAGGCCCAACTATGAATAACAGAGATGTTATTAGACCTTACAGTATATACAAGAAAGTAGAAAATATATTCCGAAAACTCAAGCCCATGTAAATGGTACAGCTCGTTAACCCAGAACAACAGTTAGAACGTGCAAGGCATGCTCTACGGAATAATCTCTTAAATTGCAGTGTTATAGTACCAACAGAAGGAGAAAAGAGAGTGTTACAAGCAATAATTGACACGGGAGCAAGCCGTTGTTTCATAGACACTAAAGCGTTTCCTAAGAAGTGTTGGAAATAAACAGACAAATCTATGATAGTAAATGGTCTAGGAGGATCAGAAGCAACTAATCATAGATTAAGCATGTTGCGGGTTGCATCAATTGTCCTGTGGCGGAGGCTAGGTGGGCCAAGTCACTATCGAATCATGGCGCTTGGGCTGCTACGCTCTTAAGTAGAAAGAGTTGCGCCCTGACTATCAGCTATAGCTTTTGGCCTAGTGGTAAGCGCTCGATCCAACAATTGGTATCAGAGCTCGGTTCTTAGTTTAAGGGCTTGACAGCCTCAAGAAGATGGCCTCTTTTCAAAGTTCTTTTAATTCGGAAGGCGCCTCCATTAATCGTCCTCCTATGTTTAATGGAGAAGGCTATTCCTATTGGAAAGTTAGAATGAAAATTTATATCGAGGCTGTTGATTTAGATGTATGGAATGCTATAGAAAATGGACCATTCATTCCTATGCATACATCTGAGGGAAAAGAAATAGAAAAACCTAGAAGCGCATGGAGTGATGATGATAAGAAAAAGGTTCAATATGATTTGAGAGAAAAAAATATCATTACATCGGCCTTAGGAATTGATGAGTTCTTTAGAATTTCAAATTGCAAATCTGCACAAGAAATGTGGCAAACTTTAGAAGTTACTCATGAGGGTACTAATGAAGTAAAAAGGGCTAGAATTAATTCTCTTACTCGTGAGTTTGAATTATTTAGTATGAATCAAGGAGAAAGCATACAAGACATGCAAAAATGTTTTACACATATAGTAAATCATCTTATTACTTTAGGAAAAAGTTTTCAAAATGAAGATCTTATTAACAAAGTCTTAAGATGTTTGAACAGAAATTGGCAGCCCAAAGTCACAGCAATTGCGGAATCGAGAGATCTTGGTACCATGTCACTTGCAACTCTCTTTGGAAAGTTACAAGAGCATGAACTTGAACTAAGCAGATTGCAACAACATGAGGAGAGTGACAAAAAGAAGAAGAGCATTGCTCTCAAAGCAACATCTAATCCTATTCAAGATGAAGATGATTATGATTCCGATTCAACGGAATTAAATGAAGAAAATCTAACTCTTCTTGTGAAGAAATTTGGAAAATTCCTTAAGAAGAAAGGAAGTCAAAGAAGGCCAACTTTTAACTCAAAGAAAAACTTCAACAAAGGAGAAAATTCAAATGCAACTCCAACTTGCTATGAGTGTGGCAAGCCTGGGCATATAAAGATGGATTGCCCATTCTATCAAAAGAGGATGGAGAAGTATGAGAAAAAGCCCTACAAAGAAAAGAAGGGGAGAAGAGCATACATTGCTTGGGAAGAAAATGATATGGACTCGTCAGATGATTCCGAAAATGAGGAAGCAAATCTTTGTCTCATGGCCAACCTTGATGAAAATGAGGTAAATGACTTAGACCCTCTTAATCCTAGTTATGATGAGTTACAAGATGCTTTTGAAGAATTGCATATTGAATCCTTAAAGATTGCTAAGAAACTATTCAAATCACAAAAAATGATTTCTCTTCTAGAAGAAAAGGTTTCAAATCTTAGTGAAGAGTTAAACAAGTTAAGAATAGAAAAAGAAGCACTAGAATCAATTGACCACACATGTACCTCTTGTAATTTTCAAAAGTCCACACCTTGCACATCTTGTGATATTTTACAAAAAGATGTTGAGGACTTGAAAAATGCTTTAGCGAAATTTACAATGGGAAGAGATAACTTGAATATATTACTAGGAAAACAAGGTTGTCATTTCAATAAAGTAGGATTAGGATATGATCCTTCAAAACAACAAAAGCTTTACAAGAATTTCTTTGTTTCTTATAACATGTCCACTAGCCCATTTATTAAATGCAACTATTGTGGCAGAAAGGGACATAGCGCATCTACTTGCAATATAAGAAAGAATGGTGTTAAAAATGGATGCAAAATTTGGGTTCCAAAAGGCACCCTTCCCAAAACTAACATTCAAGGACCCAAGATGATATGGGTACCTAAAGTTAAGTCTTAAATTGTGTTGTAGGTTTGCTTGACAGAAAAACACTCCAAATGGTACCTTGATAGTGGTTGCTCCAAACATATGACCGGAGACAAATCAAAATTTTCCTCTCTATCTCTCAAGGAGAATGGATATGTCACATATGGAGATAACAACAAAGGAAAAATCCTTGGTGTTGGTAAAGTTGATATTTTGGAAAGCACCACTCTTGAAGAAAAGAAGGAAGATGGAAAGGTGAAACTAGAAGAACCTCTTCAACCTCAAGCTTCACATAAGCCTCATGAAGATCTACCAAAGGAGTGGAAGATCTCTAAGAATCACCCAATTGACAACATCCTTGGTGATATCTCAAAAGGGGTAATTACTAGAAAAGCACTTAGGGAAGTATGTAATTATATGGCATTTGTTTCACAAATAGAACCTATTTCTATAGATGAAGTAATTAATGATGAACATTGGCTAATTGCTATGCAAGATGAGTTAAATCAATTTGAAAGAAACCAAGTATGGGAACTTGTACCTAGGCCTAGTGATCATCAGATAATAGGGACTAAATGGGTTTTTAGAAATAAACTTGATGAATATGGCATAATAACTAGAAATAAAGCTAGACTAGTTGCGAAAGGGTATAATCAAGAAGAAGGAATAGATTATGAAGAAACATATGCTCCTGTTGCTAGATTAGAAGCAATTAGATTATTACTAGCATTTGCATGCATCATGAACTTTAAATTATATCAAATGGATGTAAAAAGTGCTTTTCTAAATGGTTACATTTCAGAAGAAGTGTATGTTGCTCAGCCTCCTGGTTTTGAAAACTTTGAATACCCTAATCATGTTTTTAAACTTAAGAAAGCTTTATATGGTTTAAAACAAGCCCCTAGAGCTTGGTACGAAAGGCTAAGCAAGTTTCTTTTAGATAAAGGTTTTCAAAGAGGTAAAGTTGATACCACCCTTTTTATAAAGCATAGAAATAATAGTATTTTACTTGTTCAAATATATGTAGATGATATAATATTTGGTGCAACTGATGAATCTCTATGCAAAGAGTTTGCTAGTATTATGCAGGAAGAATTTGAAATGTCCATGATGGGAGAACTCACCTTCTTCCTTGGTTTTCAAATCAAACAAACTGAACATAGAACTTTCATAAGTCAAAGCAAGTACTGCAAAGAGTTGCTCAAAAGATTTGGAATGGGAAATTCAAAAGAAATTGCAACTCCCATGAGTACATCATGCTACTTAGATAAAGATGAAGAAGGCAAACCTGTAGATGTTACTAAATATCGAGGTATGATCGGATCTTTACTATATCTAACTGCAAGTAGGCCAGATATAATGTTTAGTGTATGCATGTGTGCTAGATATCAAGCTAATCCTAAGGAATCACACCTAAGTGCAGTAAAAAGAATAATGAGATATTTAATTGGTACTCCTAACATGGGATTATGGTATCCGAAGGATCTTCTTGTTATTTAATTGGTTATTCAGATTTTGACTATGGTGGTTGTAAAAATGATAGAAAAAGCACTAGTGGTACTTGTCACCTACTTGGAAATTCATTAATATCATGGCATAGTAAGAAACAAGTAAGTGTGGCACTCTCTACCGCTGAAGCGGAATATGTGGCGGTAGGGAGTTGTTGTGCTCAAATTTTGTGGATGAAACAACACCTTAAGGATTATGGTATTGAATTAGACCACATCCCTATAAAATGTGATAACACTAGTGCAATCAACCTAAGTAAAAATCCTGTTCTGCACTCTAGGACTAAGCACATAGATATAAGACATCATTTTATTCGTGATCATGTGCAAAAAGGTGATTGTGTTCTTGAATTCATTGAGTCATCTCAGCAACTTGCAGATATTTTCACTAAGCCTCTTGCAAAAGACAATTTCTATTTTATTAGAAGAGAACTTGGTATTATTGATCAATCGTGTATTAGTTAAATTTGTATCTTGTCTTATTCAATTCAGAATCATTACTGACTTGAGCGTCGGAGACTCTTTTTATTTGTTTTGCAGGGTCTTGGCCGATGAACCACTCTACTAATTATGGAAAATTCCATGTTTCTTTTTGATAATGCCAAAAGGGGGAGAAATATCAAAGTTTCAATTTTAAGCAGAAATATCAAAGTTTCAATTTTAAGGCCTTTTGTACGGTCATATAGACAGGGGGAGTTAAATTCCCTAAGTAAGGGGGAGTCATTGGTTTTGAATTCGCTTCTGCACTTATACTCTGATACTAACTCCTTGAATTGTTTGTCATCATCAAAAAGGGGGAGAATGTGGATGCAAATGACTTAAAGAGTTTTGATGATTCCAATCAAACAATTCCAAGCAAGTGATTCAAGATAAATAACATGTTGTGCTAAGTCCAAGAAGGCTTCAATGGTTATGGATACAAGACTTAGGCTAAGCAAGTGTAAGGTTAGCAAGTTATCATTTGGTAGAGCAATTTTTCATTCTTGCTTTTACACTAATATTTATAGCCAACAATTGAAACTATAGCCACTTCCTAAAAGGTTCCTTAAAATAAGATAAGTTGACATATGTTCACTGTTTTAATCATAACTAACAAAATAATTTGTATTTTAAGATGAAACTTGTTCTATATAAAACTAGACTCAATTTTCTTTTTAACAAGTATTTATTTATCTTAATTGAGTAAGAAAAGAAAAAGATATGGTATTTCTAAGTCAGCCATTGAAAAAGTGAGGTTTTCATGTTTTCGAAAAATGACCTTTGTTCACGGTTTTAGTCATATCTTGAACTAAAAATATGATATTGATTTGAAACTTATTTTATATGGAAGTAGACATAATTATCTTTCTAATGAGTGGTCGTTTGTCAAAAATGGACGAGAAATACGAAAGTTATGAATTTTTAAAGTTAGCAATGTTTAAAAATTTCGGTAAATGACCTTTGCTAACTATTTTGATCATAACTGTAAATTTACTCATCGTGTTGGAACACTACTTGTTTTATTTGAAAGTAGACACATAGAGCTTTAAAATGAATGGTCCTATGCATAATTTGGATAAATAAACAAAGAGTTATGACCATTTAAAGTTGGTGTCTGTTCACCAAACGCTGGCAATGTTTCACAAAAACGGTTGAAAAATGTTCCTAACTACTTATAACTTCCAAAACTCGATGAAAACACCAAAAAGACACACCCTTTGACCTTCCAATGGCTATATCTTCATCAAGGCTATAAATATGTGTGTTTAAGCATTCAGATAACATCAAGCAAAGCCCTAAATCTCTTATTTTCTCACATTGATCATATCATTTCCTACTTCTATTGCTTTTGCTTGAGTATTGCTCTATCTTAGTGATATCATACTGATCATAGAACTTCAATTTGTATAATCTACTCTTGAGAGAGTTTCATCATCTTTTCTTCTTTTTCTTTCATTTAAGTTGGTGAGGGTGAGGTATCCCTCATTGGAAGCACTAGGGTGAGGCATCCCTAGAGGTATTGTGAGGCTTAAGCACTTGGGTGGGGTATCCCAAGGTGTGAGAAGCGCTCAATATTGTAAAGGTTACAAGCACCTGTTAAAGCTTGGAAAGTTAATAAAGATTCGGTCGAGACTTGAAGAACTGGACGTAGGCCACAAAGAGGTTTAGTGGCTGAACCAGTATAAACTGTGTTGTTTGATCTCTCTATCCCTAACTCTTTATTTTCAGCATATTTTATATTTAGTATTGCATTGTTCTTCATCTTCTCTTTATCTCACTTCATATATCTAAATTCATAAATCTTGATATAAACGGTTTTTGTAAAGATTTATATAAAAGTTTTATACGCTCAATTCACCCCCCCTCTTGAGCATTGAGGCCCTTGTACAACAAGTGGTATCAGAGCCAAGGTCATGAGTTCGATACCCAGCGGGGCAATTGCTGAGGGGGAGATTGTTGCGGGTTGCATCAATTGTCCTGTGGCGGAGACTAGGTGGGCCAAGTCACTATTGAATCATGGCGCTTGGGCTGCTACGCTCTTAAGTAGAAAGAGTTGCGCCCTGACTATCAGCTATAGCTTTTGGCCTAGTGGTAAGCGCTCGATCCAACAAAGCAATGCTAAGATAATCTTCAACAAAGAAGAATATCCCATGCCCTACACTTACATTATCCTCTTAAGGATAGGAGAATTTGCTGAAAGAAAAAACCAATTAATCATTGGAATGTCTTTCATCTATAACTTCAAAGGAGGTATACAGATAGAAGCAGTTGTAAAGCTTTACAAAAAAGGCTGATACAATCGAAGCATCCCCCTATGCTTCTTGTAATGTCTCAGAAGCAATAACAGAAGAATTAGAACTAGTACCAACAAGTGAGGAAATTGAGGTACTAAACAGATAATTGTGCTTGTATGACCTAGGATCAATGACACATTTTGAACAACAAATTATGTCGGTCCTGAATAGGTTAGAAAAATTACAGTCTATAGGTGAAAACCCAGTAAAACACAGGCAGAAAAATAAGATCCTTTGTAAGTTAGAAATTATCAACCCAGACTTGATAATACAAGACAAGGCCATCATCCCATCACCAGAACAACAAAAGGAGTATAGGACTCACATCCAAAACCTCCTTAACCTAGGTGTTATTAGAAAATCAAATTCTAGGCATCGAACAACAGCTTTTATTGTGCTATCAGGAACATAAGTCATTGACGGAAAGGAAAGAAGAGGTAAATCAAGAATGATTTATAATTACAGGTGACTCAATGACAACACTCATAAGGATCAATATTCTCTTCCAGTTATTGATTACTTGCTATTAAAAATCTGAGATATAAAGGTATATTCCAAATTTGATTTAAAATCTGGATTTCACCAAGTAGCAATGGAAGAAGAGTCCATTCCTTGGACCGTATTCTTTTGCCCAGAAGGACATTTTGAATGGCTTGTTATGCCATTTGGCTTAAAGAATGCACCAGCAGTATTTCAAAGAAAAATGGACAACATTTTTCACAAGCATGATGATTTCGTAATAGCATACATGGATGATATCCTTGTATTTTCTGAAGACATCTCACAACACCTTAAACACCTTTCAATATTTTTTGAAATATGTGAAAATGAAGGACTTGTTTTATCAAAAAATAATTTAAAAATTGGTGTTACGAGAATTGAATTCTTAGGACTACAGATTGGAAATGGAAAGGTTGAACTTCAACCCTATATTGTCAAGAAAATCCTAGAATTTGAAGAACAAAACCTTGAAACACTGAAAGGTTTACAGTAATTCTTAGGGATCTTAAATTATGTAAGAAATTATATCCCTAACTTAAGCATACTCATCGGTAGTTTGTACAATAAATGTTCTCTACATGGTGAGAAAAGATTTAACAGTCAGGATTGGAAAATTATCAAGAAAATTAAAGATTCTATTAAGAATCTTCCTCCTCTTGATTTCCCTCCTAAGGATAGTTACATTATTATCCAAACAGATGGATCCTTACAAGGATGGGGTGCCATTCTTAAATGGAAACCTAATAAGGAATCAAAAATATCTGAAGAGAAGATAGCCAGGTATGCATCAGGAACTTATAAAACCAATATATCCACCATTGATGCCGAAATAATGGCTTATATATTTTCTTTTGAAAAATTCAGAATCTTTCTCTTAGATAAAAAAGAATTTACATTAAGAACTGGTTGTCAAGCCATAGTAAAATTTTATCATAACATGAACACCAACAGGCTTTCTAAAATTAGATGGGTAAATTTTATTGATAATGTTTGCCGAACAGGTGTTGATGTGAAAATTGAACATATTTCTGGTAAAGATAATCATGCAACAGATTTGTTATCTAGATTAATCCTAAACAATCCTATTTTTTAAAGATCGCCGGACAAGACAAAGGCAAGAAACCAGCCTCAGCAACTGAAGGATATCCAACGCTTCAGTTTGGTTTAGAGCAACTCCCTGTTTTACCTAAGGATCATCCCCAAGAGTTTGAACCATTACATGGATGCCCTATTCTAAAAGAGCAACAGGTGTTGTTAACTTCTCTTTGTCAAGCAAGTACACCAACAACAAAATTAAATGCTTTAAACGCACTTAATTATTATTTCTCAAAAATGAGCCCCAATGATTTAGAAAAACCTCAAAAAAATGCTTATGTTCTTTTTCAAGGAGAAAAATCGGGACTCTACAGAAGCTATGGTTCTCTCATGAGGGCTATAGGAAAGTTTCCAAAACTAGTCTTTAAAGGTTTCTTTTCTTTAGAAGATGCCATTAGAGAAGCAGAAGATTATTTCCTAAAATCTTCAACAGAAATGCTTTAGGAAGCAGAATTCTTCATTGAAACTTTGAAACGAGAACCAGAACAAGAGTTTGAACAAATCTCAAATCTAGTCTTGAGAAAGAATCTAGACCACGAAAGGAGAATGTGTTCTAGAATGAGAGTAGGCAGAGAAAAAGAAGTCAGACAATTTTCACAAAAAATTAGAGAATTGGAAGAAGAACTCAACAGAGCAGAATATATGATTAGCGCAATGCAAAAAGATGAAGCCATTCCCTTTGACAAGTGAAGCTGGATGATGAACCTAGATTTATGATTCAAAAGAAGTTTTCTACAAGATCTTCCTCTAAAAGTCCAACAGGACGTCCTTCAAAAGGCTGAATCTAGCTTAGATGTAGACCTCATCGGGATGCAAATATTTTTGTAGCAAAATAGGAAAGAAGCTCGTCTACCCTATCCGCATTTTACCTTTATTCAATACTCAGAATATTTCGACAATGAATACCCTCTACAACCCTCACTAGTGCTACTCAGAGTTACCAGTGCGGATAGAATTAATGAAGCCATAATTTCACAATGTTTTCATTGTGGTTTCGTTCATTATCTAACGTTTCGTTCAGCACCAGATTTTCTTGGTCCAAAGGCACAAAACATTATTAATTCTTATTGTAATCAGACAGACCTAAGGCCAAGGCCCCCAATTAGACTTGGAGTTTTCTCATCATCTCCAAAGATGATACAAGAAAAATTTATTCCTGCACAGTATCATTCGATTATCGGAATGTTCACAGAATTCTCCAGTATGTTCTTTACGGATTCAATCCTGTATTATGAACCAGATAATCAAGATGTCCGAAAAGAAAGAATCTATAACAACTTTCCTCATGATCTCGGAAATAAATTCTAACTATTTGGAGAAACATCAACAATGAAGATTTGGGCACCTCTCACACAGCCACATCCAGATCTTAATAACATTTGGGATCTACCCTCAACATCTGAAGCACCTAATCTGAATGAAGAAGAAGACCTGATGGCTGAGTTGGAAGACCTCATGGAAAGCTGAGTCATCAATGACGTAAGCAATGACGTCAAACAGCACCATCGGCAGAAGACGACAAATAGAAAAGCTTTCAGATAAGGAAAGAATCCTCTTCTCCTTATCTTTTTACTGTTTTCTTTCTACATGTATGGTTTTTGTTTAAAGTTTGTACAAGTGTGGCCTTCAATCACTACTGAAAGCATCTACTTTCAAAAAAAGTTGTGCCCCACTTACCTCGATTATTGTATTTTTATTTCTAGTTTCAAGTCCGGATTTCAAGTCCGTGTGTCCATGTTTGCCTATAAAAGGAGTGTAATGGTTAGTTTGAAAACACACCTTGTTCAGCACAACCACTTACTTCTCTAAATAAATCCTTTCTATTTGATCGTTGTGCCTTCTATCTTCTGCTACTATTTTATCTTGTCCTATTCTGAGTATAGGAAGTTTAGAGAAGAGAAAGGTAGGGATTCATTTTCCTCTGCACTTACCTATTTTTGGTATCAGAGCAAGCCTGGTATGACGAACTAAACGTATTATGTTGAGAGTACTATTAGTATGAGCTATATTTGATCTTATTTTTGTTATCATAAAGCATGATATTATTAATATGATAAGTGGTTCCATACTAATTTCTTTTTGAATCATTAAAACCAATTTCAAACATTATGAGTCATGTATAGCCGAAGGCTAGGGAAGGCAATCTTAGTACCATGGCAAGGAGGTAAGACCATGCTGGAAACGATGTTTGCACCTGATGGATAGGTAACTACAGGATAAACAATGACTGAAAGAGGTAGACTTGATTACTTAGATTTAGAATTCCCAAGAAATATAAGAGGAGGAACTACAGATATCATGTTAATCTAGTATGTTTTCATGATAATAAAAAGGATTTCAAACATACATATCATATTGCAAGAAATCAACATAACTCTTTGTCATTTGTGTTTGCTCAACTTAATTGTAATTCGGATATTTCATACACTATTTTATATAATTTGCAATCTGAAAAAGATAATAATTCTTCAGTCTTTAAGTCTTCGCTCAACTTGTACCAAAAACAGAAAGAGAAAATCTCTCTAATTGAATCATCTTTGCAAGGCTTAGAACCTCTAAGCAAGAAAATCATTTCTTGTAAAATAGCAATTAAAGAATTAACCGACAAAGTTAATTCTTTAATACTTAAATATGATAAGTCATATCTTTCTAAGTTACCAACAAAGAAAGATATAGAGGATCTATTGATAACAATAGATCAAGAACCCAGAAAGATTGAACAAGAAACTATTCAACTAGCAAAAGAATTAGAGAAAAGAGTTCAAACTCTTGAATCTCTAATACAACGTGTAGATATTAAAATATCTACATTCTTGGCATGACCGAACAAAATCAACACTATCAAAAAGCACTTGATAGTACCACTCAGATTTTGTCACCAGCAAAAAGATTTATTAAAAGTCCTACAAATATTGCTATAAGTTCTATAGCAAAACAGAATAACACTATTATTGAGTTGTTAATTAGGTTGCATGAAAAACTTAATTTAATAGTTGCAAAACAACAGTCTTCAGATCTTGCAGTTGTGTTTGAGGAGATAAATGCTAAACTGAAAAATCTAAAGATTAACACAACATCTAAAAATCAAGTTATTCCTGCACATGAAAGGGTTATTGCAGTGTGGAAAGACCCAAAACAGAGAATCGAGAAATTCAAGAAGCAACAAGGCGAAAAGTAAAAAGACGAAAAGCAAAAAGACGAAAAACAAAAAAGACGAAAAGCAAAAAGACGAAAAGCAAAAAGACGAAAAGCAAAAAAAAAAAAGACAAAAAGCAAAAAGACAAAGTTTGACTATTTTTTAGTCAAAATACCTATATTAATAAATTGTTTATTTTCTATACTATTTTGGTAAATAAAATAAAATATTGAATTATTGTGGTAAAAAAGCCTCCGTTTTATACTTACCAATAAATTATCAGATTATTACATATAAATAAATATTATTATCATTTCGACATCAAAGTTTCGGGTGACACTAAAGGCACCACACCTTTCTCACAACGCACCACACATGGCCTATTTTTTTTTCCAAAAATGCCCTCTGACCGGATATTTATATCCGGGCGAAAACGGATATTAATTTCCGGGCAACACCGGATATTAATTTCCGGTTCGCTACTTACATTTTGTATAATAGATGTATCAAGATGAAACAATAGCAATTTCAAGTGGTTTGATGTTGTTGGTGAGTGGTTTTGTGGTGAGTGATTTGGTTTGATGGAAAGAAAATAAGGATTCTGATCCTTAGATGGATTTTAAAGTATTCCAGTCAACCGGATAATCTTATCCGGTTGCGCCCGGAAATTAATATCCGTTTTCGCCCGGATATAAATATCCGGTCAGAGGGCATTTTTGGAAAAAAAAATAGTCCATGTGTGGTGCGTTTTGAGAAACGTGTGGTGTCTTTAGTGGCACCCCAAAGTTTCAAGGTTCATATACATATTTATGTGTGTATAATTTATCTCAATTGATGCTCAATACTTCAATTCTTAAATAGTAATTCAAAAGAATACAGCAATCTCAATAGGAAAATAGTGTTAATACTTACCAATAAATTATCAAATCAATAAAACTAAATAAATATGAATTTTATTATGATATCTAAGGTTCAAGTTTTATACTTATTGATATATTTAACAATCACGGGAGAGGGGGAACACTGAAGCTTAAGAATTAGAATTTGTATTTATATCTCTTCAGATAAGTTAAATAAGTTAAAGCAATAAAAAGGAAAAAAAAAACAAAACACCTACTAAAAGCAACCAACACGGAGAATTATTCTCAAAATGCTCATTAGTATCTAAGGACGTAAGGAAATCCTAAACATAGCAAGACATGAACACTTTAGTGCTGTGGAATCAGAAGAAGGCAAATTGTACAACACACAATGCAATAAATCATTTTGCTTCTGCTTAACAATAGTCTTCTGTGTAACTTTTGTTGAAGAACTATTAGTTTGAGGATTGATGCGTACTAACCTGATTGGGTTAGGTCACGATTATTAAAAGGGGCGAGTCTAGGGTTGAAGATGCTCTCCACTTTCGTACAATGGTGCTCCGGTGTAATGGGAGTGATACCTACAGAGACTCCAATACCCAAGTCAGAGACTTATTAGGGTTTGTGTAATTTATAGAAAGTTACGTACCTTAAATAGAACACATGATATGTAATTATAGTGGAGTCTCTAGGGTGTGTAGTATGCACTTTGACCCTATGAAGGCTAATGGGCTTGGGCCCTTGGTCCAAATAAACCATAATGCGCGTATCGCACTTCTGCCATATCCCAATTATTAAACCGAAATGGCTTCACATGGCTGAATCCTGACATAGCTCTAATACCGAGATATAAGTTCATAACAGTTGCCCCACATGTTAGCAAGTTGCCTCAAGCAAGTTGTTGTCTTTGACTCATCCATGTCGGATTTAGTAGGTTTCCTTTGAGAAGTTTATTTTAACATGTTGGTTTTTTCATTTCATTTTGTAAAAGAAATTGTTATAACACGCGTTAACTTTTGATTTCGTGCATCATCATTACCGAATTGGTTGGACCCACATATTAAATGCAATGGGACGATTTTTCAGAAATCCCCCATCTTTTGCCTCCAATTCAAATATTTTTCTTCTATAAGAGGCCTAAAAATATACATATCTTATTCTTCATACTTCTAAAATTCTCCATAGTTTATACACTTAAGCTTTATTTTTCTCTAGCCATTTCTAGTGATTTCTTACTCCATTTCCTCTTCTGAGGGCATTTCTAGGTCTGCAACTGCTTCCTTACATCTTTAATTGGTTTAGCTTATGCAATTAAGACCTTCACTACTTCAAGCTCTTCTTTAACCAAACTCACATTCACCCTCGTTCGCCAGGTACCCTCCCCTCGTTCACGCTTTAAACGCTCTCATTATCTATATCATTACCCATTTCTAGATAATCTTTAGGATCTCTCGTAATCAACTTTTTCTAAAAACCTTTAGCATAATTATTTTCCCTGAAATCGCTCTTTCTTTATAGTTTCTCTCCCACGGTTGATAATGTGATAGAGTTGTCTAGTGAAAGTAGTAGTTCTTCTTATGACTTTGGGAAACTTAGGGTTTTTCTTGCGAAGTTTCGTGGCCCAATTAAGCATGTCCTTAAACAACCAATTTTAGGTACGCTTTCTGAATCTCCTAAGGTTTAGCAATCCTTTTGAGGTGTTTAGATTTACTTCTCGAACCCTAGAGAGTAGTGAATCTGTGACTCAAAATGTAAGCAATTCTTTCAACCCTCTGAACCTTCAGCCTGAATTTTACAAAATTGTACAACAAGATTTTTCTCAAGATGGTGATCATTCTGACATCCCAAACAACACCATTAGATCACATCTAGATACCCAAAATTCCCATCTTAAATCCCTAAGTAGAGATCCTAGATATCCCCATGATGATTCCTTTGAAGTCTCTTCTTCTATGTTTTATTCTCTTGATTCTGAGTCAGATCCTGCTTATGTGTCCTCTGAGTCTCTTTTCCTTTCCCAAATCATACTGATTTGGGGTCTAACCTTGCCTCTATTTCCTATGTAGATATGTCACCACCACACCTTGGAGGAGCTTCTTTAACCAAAAACAAAAATAAGCAAATAGGATCTATGGTTGCTCTTAATCCTGAACCTGCAAGGGAAGAATCAAATTCTACTCAAGCTGAAGTTTCCCGTTCATGGTTGGAGCTGAATGAAATTATTTGGGTCCATTCCTCAGTCCTCAACATTTCTACCGAGATTCGCTCTCAACCCCGCCTTTCCCAAGCTGATAAAGTATGGCGAGGTTGCTTTAATTATTTTCCCAATTCCACATAAGAGGAGACTAAATCTAACCCTTCTGCTACCACCTAGTTAGATATGTCAGTCTTAATGAAAGGATTTGCATCCCAACTTCTCCTAACGATGTTGCTCCTTCTCAAACTTTCTTTGATTGAATCAAAGTTAGATTCCCCTTCTCAAACTTCCAAATAGAAGTGATGAACTTCATCCAAGTTGCTCCTTCTCAACTTCATCCAAATGCTTGGGGGTTAATGCAAGCCTTCGAGATTTTTTGCTGGGCTAACGACTGACATTACTCTTTTGGGCTCATCCACAACATTTGTTTGGCCCTTATAGAGTCGTCTCCAACAAATCTCAGGTATCGTTGCGAAAACAACACTCCTCTCTCGTTTTCACCTAATGTGATGAATCTTTAAAATTCTACCAAGATTTTTATTTTAAAATCCTCTCTCGCGCAATATTAAGAACCATTTATGGGTTGACAATTCCAAGAATGAGTTATTTCCCCTCTATTGGAATCGAGCCCATTACGACATGGTGGTGGGTCTCTCTGACACAGATCCCAAGCTCCTCTTGAAAGAACATCAAGTTACCCTCACTACTCTCCAAGGTTGGGTTAATCGATCTGGGATGCCCGTCCACTGCAAGGGTGTAGTGGATGTTCTTCATAGTGATCGTGATTAGGGATGTTAAGAAAAACTAGAAGAACCACATGGAATTGCTAACCAAACTGAATCACACCACTTAAAAGGAAAACCACTTGATAAAAAACCAAACCAGAACCATATTTAAAAATCGGTTCTAAACCAGTTTAGGAAAATAAAAATGGTTTAAGTTTGATCCAAAAACCGATTTAAACTAGTTCGAACCAGTTTAAAACGGTCCGAATATGATGAAGTTGAGCTTTTTACATAAAAATAAAACTAGTTCAAATCAGTCCGGGTCAAAAAAGCTCCAACTCAAAACCAGTTCGCAGGCTACAAAAGCGGTTGTAACCAATGGGAGCAAAATTTTGAGAATCTGAGTAGCTAAAGAACTCTGCTCAATAGCTTCAAAGCTTTTGACAAGAAGGATCAAGGAGAAATTGAGGAGCTCAAGAAGAAATTAACCGCCATGGAGCTGAAACTCGAGGCTAAAGCTGTCAAGAAGTCTGAGGAGCAAAACAAGAATGCTTTGTAAACTCCCATCTTCAAAAACATGAGGAGGATCTCTGAAAACTAAAAGTGGAAAAGGGAGACCTGAAGCTTGAACTTCGGGCTATAAAAGAAGATCTAGATTTGACCTCTGAAGCTCCTGTTAGAGTCGGAAGCAATTAAAAGCTTTGGAAGCCGAAGTGAAAAATCTACAGGGACTCCTTGAAGGAGCTGGTCTTGATGGCTACTAAGATTGTGTTCATGCAATCCAGTTTTTGATCCCCCGAAGTTTAGCTAAACCTAAAGGGACTTCATCCCCTTCATGGGATCAGGGATGGGAAGTTATACAACTTCTTCAATTATGAAAATTTGGTCTTAGTTGATCTCAACGGCACTCAACTCTAATCCTTTGATCCTTTAACACCTCCTCCTCCTAAAAATGATGGTGCAGATGCTGGTGGGGCTGAAGCTGATGCCTCTTAGGCTTATTTTTATAATTTTAATTGTATTTATTTTTCTCCTTTTTGAATGACTTATTAAAATATTTTCTAATGCATTTTTCTATTTATCTTTTCCGTTAGTGATTATTGCAATCTAATCTTCAATTAATGTTGCCAAAGGTTTTGTAGCTCGTTGAATTATAGTGTCATAGCACATTCTCTTTTATCAAAGTTAAGTGGAGACTTTGTCCCTTATAAAGATATAGTCATCTTGGGGTCTTTAACCCTTATCGGGATCTTCTTCCCATATTAGCCTATGGTCTTGTTGTATAGTCTTTTCGAATTTGAGTTGAGATTTTCATTTTTGACAGGCAAGTCGCCATCATGGGGACTTTGACCCTTGTCCTGAATTTTCATTCTGGATTGGTGTGCAGCCTCTTTAACTCTAGTTGTGGGTTTTCATACCAAGTTGGCTTATATTCTTTCTTTGTTATGAGGAACGATATTCCTTCCACTACTTTTTATTTGGTTTATAGCCTCTTCTGAGATCTCTGAATTTTTCTAGGGGACTTCCATCCTAGGTGGCTCATAACCTTTTTGAGGGATTTAATCCCTTCAAAGCTATATTACTACTATTTCCTCGGTAAGTTGACCAAAATAGGAAAAACACTTAAAATAATTACACTAAACAAATATCAAAAACTGAACTTTATTGATGGATTAGATAGTGGGGCCTCATTAAAACTCTAGCAGTAAAACCCTTCTTTTGGATAAAATCTGCCACAGGAAAGAGAGTACCCTCAGTTACAAGCACATTACTCTTAATAAATTATCTAACTATAATATTTCTTCAAGCCAGTGACATTGAAGGTTCTCAGAAGTTATTTCCCATGTATGGTCTCCAATGCATAAGCTCTTGTCCGAGATGATCTCTTTACCCTATAAGGGCCTTCCTAGTTTGCAGCTAGTTTGCCATCTTTGGCATTTTTGTTACCTAAGTTGGCTCTTCACAAAACCAATTGCCCAACTTCAAATCTTCTTTTAGAAACTTCCAAGTTGCATCTCTGTGCTATCCATTGCTTTTTGGATAATTCCTCATGTCTGGCTATCTCTCTAATTCGTCTACCAAATTAAGATCTTCTATAATGAGTTGATCGTTGCTCGCTAGAGGATACATCACTCTCCAAGATGGTTGGCCTATCTCGACAAGAATTACACATCTGATCCAAAGACCATTTTGAAAGGAGACTCCCCATGGAACTGCATAGAGTGGTTCTAGCTCCACAAAACTTGGTATAGATTCTCCACCAAGTTGCTCTTGGCGTCTTCCAGACTTCTTTTCAAACCATTTACGATAACCTTACTTGTTGCTTTAGCTTGACAATTTGTCTGAGAGTGCTCCACACTAGCAACGTGTTGCTTGATTTATAACTTTTCTAACATCTCGTGGAACCCCTTATTAGTGAACTAGGTCCTGTTATCAGTGATAATCTTGGCCGGGATGCCGAACCAACATATGATATGTCTAAAAGTGAAGTTTTACACTCACTGAAGTGATATTGCACAACGGTTCTAACTCAATCTATTTAGTTAAATAATCAACGACAACAACTAAGTGTTTCAATTGACCTAGTGCTAGGATAAATTATCTCAACAAGTCTATTCCCAAGGTGTGGAATGGCCAAGGGGTTGACTTACTGTTGAGTTCTTTTGCTGACATAAGGATTACTGATTTCTTGACACTTATGGCACTTCTTCACATGGTTTGCTGCATCTTCATTCTCAAAGCTTTCCTAGCAAAACATTTCCCCCTGACATGACGTCCATAGCTTCTTTCATGAACTTCAGTCATGATGTACCGAACAATTTATGGACCAAAGAATTTTAGTAAGGCCGTAGACATCCCTCATCGAAATAATTGCCCTCCATCACACGAAACGAAGATGCTTTCTGTTCCAATTTTTGTGCCTCTTTTGAATATTCACAAAGTATTCCTTTCATCTTATACTCCCTCAAGAGAGTTTTCCAATCATTAGGTTCAATCTATGAAATTGCATATGGTTTCGGGCATAGTTATTAAACCCGGGTCAACCCGACTGGTCCAACCGGTTGACCCGTGAACCGGTCAGGAGGCCAGTCCGATTTACCATTCAACTCGAATGAAAAAAATTGAAGAAAGTGCTACAATGGGACTTGAACCCAAGTCCCCATATTGCAAAGAGTAGCAATAACCACTAGACCACAATACCAATTGTAATATACAATCACCTATAGATATATATATTATATAAATTCGAAACATTTAAATTTAAAATTCTTCTATATTTATATCATAAATACCAAAAGTAATATTAGTATACTATTTAAAAATATTTCATATATATTATTAATTTAAACATATTGATATGCTTTAATCAATAATGTAAAATATGATTTGTATATTTTATTTAAAGTTCTAAAATTTAATGTGATACTTTTTTTTACGACTCTCTAAATTTGAACTATTAAGTATATACATAAAATTAATTGGTTGGTTAATATATTTATCTTAGAATTTTTTATGTTTGATTTGAAAATGTAAAATTTAAAGTATAAATATGTTAAATTTAAAGGGTTCTTTCTATATATTTTAATTTATATACAAATATTCGAGTCAATGGTGGCCCTTAGTCACCCATCGACCCAATGCCCTGACTGGGTCAATCACTGACCCGAGTCTGATAACATTGGTTTCGGGATAACTTCTTCGATCACCAATCTCAGATTTGAAGATAACTTAGTACTTGCCAACTTCAAAAGTAAATCAACCATACTATTTTCTTCTCTTGGGAAAATATATATTTCAAACTTAGAAAGGCCTATCAATCCTTCATTGACCTTAGTCAAGTACTTTTTCAAAATAGACTCATTTGCTTGATAGTCTTCCTTGATTTGAGAAACACCCAATTGTGAGTCAAAACATATTGTGATTGTTGTAGGTCCCAACTCTTTTGCCATTCTTATCCCTACCAAACAAGCTTCATATTCTACTCAATTATTGGATGCTGAAAAATCAAACTTCAAAGAATATTGTATCTTTACCCCTTCTCCATTTTCTATTATTATCCTGGCTCCGCTTCCCTTTTCATTAGAAGAGCCAATGACATAAATCGTCCATGACCCAACATTGGGTTCTCCGAAATGTGTCATCTTTGCAACAAATTCAACTAAAAGTTTGTGCTTTGATTGCTTGTCTCTGTTCGTACAAGACCTCATACTATGAAAGTTCAATTGCCCAAGTCACCATTTACTCAGCCAAGTCGGGTTTATGCAGCACCTACTTGATTGTCTGATTTGTTGAAAGCATGATAGGTTGGCTTTGGAAATATGGGCACAGGCATCTTGAAGCCATGGGTAAGGTGTATGCAACCTTTTCCAACCTCTGATAATTTAGTTTTGAACCTCATAAAGCTTTACAATGAAATAGATGAAACTTTGAGTCCACCCTTCTTTTTTTACTAGCATTGCACATAAGGCTTCATCTGTTACGGTGAGATATAAGTACATCATCTGTCTAGGATCTGGCTTAGATAACATTGGTGGACTAGCAAGAAATTCCTCTAGTTCAGTGAAAGCCTTCTCATAGTTTTCACCCCCAAGATAACTCTTACTTATTTCTTAGGATTTTGAACAATGGTAACTACTTCTTTATAGAGGCATGTAAAAAATGTGTCAACGCAGACACTGTCTAGTTAGCTGTTGAACTTTTTTAATGCTCCTGGGATTTTGCATATTCAAAACAGAATTACACTAGTCCAGGTTTACCTCAATTCCTTGGTTTATTAGCAAAAACCCAAAAATTTATTGGCTTCAATTCCAAATGTACATTTAATCGGATTAAGATGTAGATCATACCTGCGCAATTGCTGTAATACCTCTTCTAAGTCATCAATTGGATCTTTGTTCTCTGGGGTCTTCACAATAATATCATCAATGTAGACCTCAAGTTTTCTTCCTATTTGTCCGTCGAACACTTGGCTCATCATTCTCTGGTAGCCCCTGCATTTTTCAATCCAAAAGGTGTCATATTATAGCAACAAACCCCCATGTCAGTGATGAAGTCTGTCTTGTCTTGATCATTTGGATGCATGGGAATTTGGTTATATCTCGAGTAAGCGTACATGAAGGACAAATATTTGTATTCAGCTGAGTTGTCCACCAACTTGTCTATGCAAGGTAGCGGAAAAGGATCTTTGGAACACACCTAATTCAAATCTATATAGTCTGTACACATCTGCCATTTTCCATTTGCTTTCATCACATCACCACATTGAAAACCCATTCTTCATAACAGATTTCCTAGATAAACTTGACTTCTAGTAGTTCCTTCACCTACTTTTCAATAGCTTCCCCCCTTTCAAGACCCATGCGCCTCTTCTTTTGTGTGATCAGGATAATCTCGGTCGGATAGACAGATGATGACTACAAAAATTTGGGTCTACGCCTGGCATGACGGATGAAATCCAAGCAAATAAGTCGATGTCTTTCCGAAGTAATTTAATCATCCTTTTTTTCAACATCAGTGGTAGGTTTCCTCTAATCTTCACGGTCTGAGATTCCTTCTTCCCAACTTGAATCTCTATATGATCACCTTAAGGTTAAGGTCTTTGATATTCAAAGTCAGTCATTGGATCTAGATTTGTCATCATCACCCTAGTATCCTTGGCTATATCTCTTCCAAGTTTCCTTTCACTTCTAGGAGGCTTTAACGATCTTCAAACTTTCAAGATAACAACTCCTTGCCTCACTACTTTTTTCTCTAATTGTGACAATAGTTCCTCGAGAACTTTGTCGCCATGTGGATTGCTAAAACAATTGTGCCCAACACATTTAAAGTTGGTCATCAAATGATTACATAGTAAGCTGATGGGCAATCCACCATAAGAAACCTCATTGAGATGGTGCATTGATATGGCTTTCTTCCCAATATCAACTTCATATCTACGTAACTTTGGGGATGATGGTGTCACCTGTAAAACCAATCAAAATTCCTTTGTGTGGGATTAAATCTTTAGATCCTAAACCCAACTTGCTAAAGAGGCTCCAAAACATGATGTTTGCTGACCTTCCCTAGTCCACGAAAATACAGTGAACCTCAAATCCTACGAGAAAGTCAGTCATCACTAATGGTTCATTATCTATGAGATGCACCATAGGTAAGTCAGAATCCGAGAAAGACAATGTTGGATTTGGCTTTATTCCTACATGATAGTAGCTATCTTGGGCTTCCCTAATATTTTCTTCTCATCGTCCTTTGTTCCAATTGGGGATGCCCTCGATAATTATCTGAATCACTCCCAAGGGTGGGGAGTCTATTGTTTTTCTAGGACTTCAGGATCTTCCATGTTCATCTTGGTCCAAATCTTAGTTCCTCTTGGGAGAAGAACGAGATCCTTTGTTTCTAGGGAAATGCTCCGTTGCTGGGATGTACTATCTCGGGAAAAGTGGATGAATTCTCTGAGTTTTCCTTGACGCATCATCTTCTGGATTCCATCTCTCAAATGTATGAACTTATTTGAGTAATGCCCATGAACCTTATAGTAGTTTCAAAAGCAGCTTTTGTTCTGTAATTGACTTTTTAAAGGGGGGTCTTTCTTTCAGCTCAGTATGCATTACTTCTCGATATACCTTTGCCAAAGACACAAGTGGCATGTAACTCGAGATGCTTCCTCTATGGGCTTTTCCTAACTTACCGACACTTTTATCATCTCGGTAATGATTAGAAATTTAGAATTATGTTAAGGATTTTTCTGCCTTGTCCTCCTTATTCGCTTGCTAAGTTATTTCCCATTCTTCTATTCTTATCCATCGTTTAGCTTTAATTTTTAGTTCCTCCAAAGACTTTGGTTTTCTCCTACCAAATGTTTAGCAAAAAGACCTGGGAGCAAGTCCTTAACAAAGAAATATAATATTAGGTCCAATATTTTTCACCTCTAAAACCTCATTATTAAAATGTGAAATGTATTCCCTCAATTATTCATCTTTTGATGCTTAATAGTTTCCATATGGTATTTGATTTAAATTGTCTTTTACTACTAGTGAAGTGAAGGAGGAACTTATCTTTTAGGGTTTTCCAGATGCCAACAGAATTTGGAGGCAAGTCGGTAAACCACCGACTTACTGCTTTAGAAAATCAACAGGAAAGCTCAGCAGACTATGGGTTCCTTGACACCTTGAAACAACATGGCATGTTTGAAGTTACTAAAATGCAAGGTAGGATCCCTACTTCCGTCATAGTCATCATATTTCTTCGCAAATTGGAAACCTAGATGTAGGTCATGCGAGATAATCCACGGTGTAAAACGATTATTGATGTAACCGATATTCAACTGGTTTTCTTCAACTCTTTCTTGATCAAGATGGTCCACTAGGGCTTGCAAGTCATTCCTAGGTGGAACCACTCCATCAATCCTTAAGGCACCCCTGACTTTATTGTTGTTTATGACTGGTTCTACATTTGCATTAGGATTGACGCGCATATTCACCTCTGCATGGGCTGATCTCCCAACCTCGTCATTCGAAGGAACCCTAATATTAAGATTAGGGTTTGGTTCAACTTAACTTTGCCTCCCCTTATTTTCGCACCTAAGTTTGGCGATTTCCTTCGCTTGCTCTTCAATTAAGGCTCGTACACATCAAAACTCGACCTCGAAATTGATGGGAGAGCTTTGAAATACATTCTCAATGCAAAATAGGAGGTTTCTCAACGTTGTTCTTCCTTGAACTCACAAGATCATCGTGGTTGTTTACACTTTGGTTATTATCTCTATCATAATTCTTTCGGCAGTGCTCGACATGATCATTGAGTTGGGAAATTAGATTATCGTTTTCCAAAGACAGCGCCAATGATGCATACTCACCTAATTGGGTTAGGTTATGATCATAAAAGTGGCAAGCCCAAGGTTGAAGATGTTCTCCACTACCGTACGACAAAGTTCTTGTGTGGTGGGGGTGGTCATGTAGAGACTCCAACAACCAAGTCAATGACTTATTAGGGTTTATGTGATTTATGGAAAGTTACGTATCTTGCATGGAATACATTATGTGCATTTATAGTGAAATCTCTAAGGTTTGGTGTACACGTTGTGGGCCTTTGAAGACTAATGGGCTTGGGCCCTTGATCCATATAAACGATAATGTGCGTATCACACTTCTACTATATCCTGGTCATTAAACTAAGATGGCATCACATGGTTGAATCCCAACTATAGTCTTGCAAACTAACAGTTCAAAATAATATCAATAACAGATTAATTCTTTCTAGTCTTGATTTCATTTTTGAGGGTGATGCTGGAACTATCATCTAATTTGTAAGAACTAACAGAGCTAACAACCAACTTTGAATGAGTTTGTTTCACATTCATTAAAGAACCAACAACAACAATAGCATCTGAAATCAATTTGATCCTCTAAAGGTTTGTTGGTCACAAATTTTGTAACTCAAAGATTTTTGTCATTTAATAGGTCCCTTAAAGATTTATTATGTGAAATTTGAGGGACTAACATAAAAGTATTTTAATTTTTGTGTGATTAATCTCACAGTATTTTAAATCTTTAACCCTTTGTTTGGAGGATAAGAAAAAGTGTGAAGAGAAAATAAAAGAAAATAGAGAGATTATGAGTGTTGTTTAGTTTGATAGAAAATAGGAAATAGAAAAAGTGATAATTTTATCTCCTTGAAAAAAGTGAGAAGAAATAATGTTTATGAGTGTAAAAATATCAAATTGTTCATTCAATTATATAATTTAATTAGGTTAAATTACTACTTTGGTCCTCTATCTTAGGGGTGAAATTCGAATAAGTCCTTTAACTTTTTATTTATTCAGATTGGCCCTCTAACTCATTAACCTAACCCAAGTTTACCCTTCTGTAACAGAAAAGCACTAACACCGTTAACACATGCCACGTCTCACGCTTTGATTGGTTCACTAATAAATAATTATAAGATATATATATATATATATATATATATATATATCTATATATATAACAATTTTATTTTAAAAGATAATTTTATAAAATAAAAAACCATTATTGCTTCATCTCCTCCACCCCAACCTCTACAACCACCGCCGCCAGTAGCCACCACGCACCCACCCACCATTGGCGGCCCCAACTGCACCATCACCTCCACTCACCATACTTTTCAAACAGAGCTCTGGGGTATTATTTTCCTCTTCTTAAATAGAGTCAAACTAAAAAACCAGAGGTCAAATTCAAGACCCAAATTGGAGAGGCCCCAGAACAACACAAACTCGAATCTTAGGATTTTAGAGAGACAACAGAAGAAAGAAAGTGGCTTTGCAAGTACTGAATCAGAACGAAGGCCATGAACAGACAAATAAAAACAGAGAGGCCACAATAAGATGAAGGCCATGAACACAGAACCATCAAAACCAACCATTCAAAACCTAACCCAAAAAGAACTCTAGGAAACCATCTATTAGCTCTACCAACTCGCCATAACAGAACCCAAAACCGCAAGCCCTTTTCCTCCAAAGTTGCATGATAAGTGCCAAATTTCAGTAATTTTCATAGTGTAATTTGTGTTGAAAAAGCATATAAATCCCTCCAAATCATGAACCTTAGCTTATTTTGTAAATATTTATGTTTTAATTATAAATTATAGGTACTTTGATTCTTTTTATGGTGATTTTGAAGGTTCAAAGAAAGAAGAAAGCAAGTATAAGAGAAGTCCAAAAGATTAAGAAGAAATCTGGAAACAGAGCATTTTTACTGTAGCCAAAACATCTTCACTACAGCGAAAATGGCTCAAACTTAAGGGTGAAGTAAGGTCTTTTTCGCTACAGCGAAGGAACTTTCGCTGTAGCGAGATACTTAAAGGAAAAGCAAAACTGTCTTAAATTTGCTACAGCGAAGGACTTTCGCTGTAGAGAAACTTCCCCTGATTGGATTTCAAAGCTTTGCCGCCAAATTTCGCTGCAATCAAATAAGCTTTCTTCTTGATGAAGTAAGGTTTCGCTACAGCGAGACTATTTTCGCTATAGCGAAAATAGCCAACCTCAAAACTCTATAAAAGGGGACTTAGGGCATGTAGTTTAGATATCTTAGTTTAGTTTGAGAGTACATAAGACTGAGAAAGTGAAGAGAGTGAAAAAGAGTGAGGAATCCTCTTCAGAGCTTACTTTCAGAGGTTTGTAACATTGTAAGGTTGCCATGAGCAACTAAGGTCTCAAAGCTAGGGATTGAATGTAATTTCTCAACTCTTGTACTTGTTTATTTCATATATATATATTGATGAATCAGTTTGTTTTATGATCTTAGTAATGTTAATATTGACTTAATGCTTGAAACTAACTGGCCATTAAAATTATGAACTTGGAATCTAAGTGTATACTGGAAAGGTGCACTTGGATTTTGATTTGATTAGTATTTCTCGTTGCGTTGTTACTCAAGGAATGGATGACAAGGTAACGATTGCAATAGCCCTTGTACAAAATGCACCCAATGCTGGATAAGTCTGTTAAGCATTTTGAAAGTTTATCGGTGTTTAAGAGACTTATCTTAGATTTTATAACTGAGGAATCATTATAAATGTGTTATAGTGTGCATCAAGAATCATATCTCAAAACATCAATATATATGTAAATTAAACAGGTATAAAGAAGTTGATTAATGAAGTTCAATCCCAGGTTACTCTCATATCTGAATCATAGATCACTTTTATAGCTTTTGTTTTATTTATTTTTGTATGAATAAATCAACTTATTTTTTTGTATAGAAATACTCTAGCTTTTTATGTCTTCAATACTCTGCACAATTCAATCTGCTTCATGTGGAAGATATCCCCGTACTCACCGGATTTGTTACTTGAACGATACGGTGCACTTGCCGTGTTTGAGGTTAAGTTTGACCCCATCATCACCGCCTTCTCAATCCACAAACTGTTGTAATCATTGCCAAAAAAACCCACTGTAACCCAAGTAAACCCAAACCAATAGAAACGAATTAGTGAAGAACCAGAATCAAAATAAATAAAATCAAACCCACAAAATAATTCCAAAATTAAAACTGAAATTAACAAATCAGACTCTAAACCAGAACCTGAATGAACAAATCGAAAAGAGGGGAGATACGAAATCGAAACCGAAATCAAAATAAAAATCTTAAAAACCCACAAACCCACAATCCAATTACAAAATTTTCAAATTACAGAACAGAGGGAGACAGAGATGGAGGAAGAAGAAGGAGGAGGAGAAGAAGGAGGGAGAGGAGGAGGAGATAAAAGAACGAAGAGAAGAAAAAAAATGAAAGAAGAATTAGAAGAAGAAAGAAAGAACGAAGAGAAAACAACAAAAATGGTGATAACGTTTTTTTATTTTCTTAAAATAATTTTTTTACTTTTTATTATATATAAATATAAATGTATTATTATAGTTATTTATCAGTGAACCAATCAGAGTGTGACATGTGGCATGTATTAACAACATTAGTGTTATTCCATTAGTTTTTAACGGGAAACAAATAAAAGAGTAAACTTGAGTCACGTTTGTGAGTTAGAGGACCAATTTGAACTAAAAAAAAGATAGAGGACTTAAATTTTATCACTAAAATAGAGGATCAAAGTAATAATTTAGCCATTTAATTATATAAGAAAGTGAAAGTTTAAGGGAGTATATTTGATTGTAAGGGCTTATATAAAAAGATTGTGAGATTTTCAAAATTTCAAAAGAGTAAACTTTTTGTTTTAATTTAAGGGCCCATATCAAACTTTTTTCTTTTCTATCAAACAAGTGAAACTCTCTCTTTTTACTCTCTTTCTCCCCCCCTTTTATTTTTCCTTCCATTTTTACCCCAACCAACCAAAAGACAAGAGATTAATTTAATGTGTGAAAACAAGAATGAAAAGGGTGGATGAGGGTGAAAATAAAAATTTGTATTTAAACACAATTGTGTAAGTAGTAAAAAAAGTAAATTAATAATAGCAAATAAGTCAATTCTTATTTTATTATCTTTAGACTAAAAATGAGTAAAGATGATTACTTCTTAGCACTACGGCATCATATAGTTGTTTTTTCTTCCAGGTATCTAATAAGGGATTGAACTCCAACACATATAGTTAACAAATGAGATAAACTACGAGTGATAGGGGTTCTCGATGGAGAGAAGCACGACCACGAAGGGGTTCTCAACGGAGGGCAGCATCGCAAACAGCTCCAGCGATGGAGGTTCTCGATGGAGAGAAGCACGGCATGGAATTATACTATAATAGAAAAGAGGGAAATGAAAAACCAAGATTACAGGTTAGGGTTCACGATGTTGAGCAAAGGGAAAAGTAAATAGGTGAGAGTTAGGGTTACTGCAAAATAAAATTAAAGAGAGAGGGGCCATACCAAAGTAGCTGAGAGGGTAAGGGTTACTGCAAGACCAGAGAATGCGAGAGAGAAAATAGGAACAAACAGAGAAGGTAACAACACCAGCAACAGAGACCTCGACAAAGAATGATGGCGGCGAGATGGAGAACAATGGCAATGAGATGGAGAGGAGGACGAAGAATGATGATGATTGAAAAGAGAGGGAAGGGTTGTGTGTTGTGAAGCGGGGGAAGAGACTCAAGAGAGGGAATGGTAGCGTTTTTCGAAGAGATGAAGAGAAAGAGTGTTTTAGGTTTTAAGAAATTAAGGAAAAAGTAAATAAAAAAATTCACCGCAGAAAACGTATAACCGTCTGCAATGAAATAAATTTAACGACGATTTACAAAAGTGCCTCTAACACCGCCACATTCATGTGAGCACTAGCAGTTCATTTAAAACTGCCTCTAAATGGCTGCCACAAAATCCTTGTTTTGTTGTAGTGTACTATCATACTATATCTCGTATTTATAGATTTATTTTTTTGGTAAAGTGCTTAAAGCATTATATAGATTAATTGTTCATTTTCTATTTGGATGATAAAGTTATTCTTTTTGAACATTAATTAATTTCATGTATATAAATTTTTTTTTCTTCCATATATCATATTCTTTTAACCACGGAATATCATATTCTTTTAACCGCGGAATATATTATTATTTATTATTACTTTAATTCTCTGAATCATTGATATAAAGATTAAAAAGTAATTATCTTTTTTATTTTTTTCAATAACTCCATACATCACAATTGTTTTTAATAGTGGAATATTTTTTGTTTTTAGTGAATCCATGGATAATAATTTACTCCTAATAATATATAATACATATAAGGATAATAAATAATCTTTTTTAAGAAAAAATGTGTCAATAATTCCATGTATCACAATTATTTTAACAGTGAAATATTTTGTTTTTGGTGGACCATATATCACTGGTTTACTTATAAAGTGGTAATAATAATAATAATAATAATAATAATAATAATAATAATAATGATGATGATAATAATAATGATAATGGTAATGGTAATAATAATAATAATGGTAATAATAATAATAATGATAACAATAATAATAATAATAATAATAACAATAATAACAATAATAATAATAATAATAAAAATAATAATAATAATAAACAAATTAATAATATAATATAATAATATAGTAAAATAAAACATAATCATGTATTTTTCTATAGTTTTCTAATACCTATAGAAGACTTATTTATTTCTCATGTGTAGATAAATTTGCTTTTGCAATCGATGCTTCTTCCGTAACGCGAATTGGAGCTTTTCACACTAAGATTGGTAATGTGTTTTTATCATTATAAAAACATTATTGCTAATATAATTGCTATTTGATTATTTAATTAATTTAGTTTTGTTATAAAGGAGTGGATAAATCGACTAGGATAGAGTAGAGCTTGCAATATGAGCCGGTCCTATGTGGGCCGCCTGAATAAACCCGAAAAAAATCGGGTTTGAGCCTTAAAAAGTACAAAAAAATCCAGGCTTTTGGCCTGGCCCGCAAAAACCCACAAAAGAAACAGGCTAGCCTTGCGGGCGGGCTTAGCCTGACCCGATTAAAAAATCAATTTATAAATGTTTTTTCTTATAATATATATATATATATATATATATATATATTGTATAATTACGGGTTTTCCATCCTTAGGATGAGACTAAACCCATTCGCGTTGTGTGGTTTTAGCGCAGGCCCCCGAGAATTTGACATAAGTGAGATTCGAATACGAGTTCTTCCGTTGTGAATCGTCCCTCTATGAACTTAGCGGGGCCTTACACCACTAAGCCAACCCTTGGGGTTATACTATATTTAAAAAAAAAGAATTTTTTAATAGTGTTTTTTAAAAAATATATAATTACTGTCAACTTTTTACTAAATGCACCATTTGTCTTACTTTATACAAAACGAACACAATTTGATAAACAAAAACCTACAAAACACACAACTATTTTTTTTATTTAAAATTTTAAAAACTATTTTTAAAAAAAAAACAAATATAACCGGCTTAGCCTGCCAAGCCCGAAGTCTGCATAGAACCAGGCTCGAGCTTGCTAATTTTTAAAAAAAACATAATCGGGTTTTTGAGCCCAGCCTGAAAAAGCCGTGACCCAAATAGGCTGACCCGAACTCGACCGAGTAGCCCGTATTGTCAGCTTTAGGACGGAGGAAAAAATGGGTGGGTACTATTCCCACCTCTTCAATTTCTGAGGGCATCACACTTTTTAATTTTTTCTCCAAATTTGCCCTTCGCCTGGCTTTTAAAACTGGGCGCGCTCAGTTTTTAAAAACTGGGCGAATTTTTTAAAATAAATTGCAGAACACCTAAACGGTTTTTAAAAATTGTGCGCGCGCGGTAATTAAAAGTTATTTGTTCACGGGTTCTAAAAACTGGAAGTTGAATTAAGCATAAATCTATACAATTGTAATTAACTGTTTTTAAAAACCGTGGGAGAACAATTTTTAATTACAAGGCATAACCAGTAATTAAAAATCGTTATTTAATTTTGCAAAAACGGGTGAAGGTTAATTTTGAAAAAAAATATTTTAGTGTGGCGTCCTTAAAAATTGAAGAGGTGGAAATAATATCCATGAAAAAAATAGTGGAATTTTTTTTAAATGGTAATTATTAATTAAATAATTATTTCAAACTTATCATAAAGTCAAAATTATCAGTGTTACCAAAATAAAAGTCAAAATTATCAATTAATAATTTTAATTATAAAAAATAGTTTCCATCATCAGTAATTTAATATTTGGAATGATAATAATTACAGAGTGATTTTAAGGTGGAATAAAAAAAATTTTAAATCATGTGGTCACTTTATAAAAAATGGAAAGTATGAAGTATTTTTAGAAATTTTTTTTTAAAAAATATTTCATACTTTCTAAAAAAATCTCATATTTTTCACTTTTAGTAAAGTGACCACGTAATCCTTAATTTTTTTTTCCACCGTAAAATCATAATTACTTTACTTATCGGTAATATTTAATTTTATATTTTATATTTCGTATTTTTATTTTATATTTTATAATATTTTATAATTTTTTCCCCCTAAAAGGGTCTCGTCTGTTCTTGCACCTTGATTTTTCATACAAAAAACCAAATCCTCTGTTTTTCTCTCTCTCTTTTGTTGTTGTGTGTGCCTCGCTCGCTTCGCTTTCTACAGTTCCTTTTTTCTGTTCTTTTTCCTTATGCTTAAGTGTTTCTCTGCTCCGAGAAAAGCTCGTGTCTTTTGCAATTGCTACTGTTCAGTTTCATAACCGTTCTGAAAGCTCTTTCATTCTCTCACTACCTAACAAAATTGAGTCAGCATGTCTCAGACTAACTGGGAAGCTGATAAGATGTGAGTGTTATTATTTGTTTTTTTGTGTGTGTGCGTTTGTGTTTTTTTTTTTCCATTTATTTTCAGCTCTTATGGTGTTTTTATCGGTTTTGGATAATGGGTTTTTGTTCATTCTCGATTCCTTTGCCGATTTGGATTCTTGGTTTTTGGTTTTGGTTGATTTGGGGTTTATTTATCTCCCCTGGTTTGGTTTTATGTGTGTTCTATTTTATGAATGGGTGAGAATGTTTTGATTGGTTTGTTAGGGTTTTTTATCTTCTGCTAGTACTATGTGTTTCTTTACATTGAATGAAATTGTCGCTTTTTGTTGTTGAACTATTTGATTCGTGCATTTGGGTTGCTGAGGCCAATTAAAACAAAAATTTGTGTTGCCGAGATTTATTGGTCACTTGGTTTTGTGATTTTGTCTTCTGTTCTGTGGTGTTTGGTGGAAAGATCCAAACTTTGGTTCTCATAGTTCAATCTTTGCTTTGTGATTTCAGGTTGGATGTTTATATCCATGATTACCTAGTGAAGAGGGATTTGAAGGCTTCAGCTCAGGCTTTTCAAGCTGAAGGGAAAGTGTCCTCGGACCCTGTTGGTAAGTTTCCTAGAAACAAAGAAGTTGGATTTATTAATATTTCTGTGAATTCTATTTTGTTCCTCTCATTATGGTTGTATTTTGTGATGGTAACATGGGATTATGCAGCTATTGATGCCCCTGGAGGATTTCTGTTCGAGTGGTGGTCAGTTTTCTGGGACATATTTATTGCCAGGACAAATGAGAAACACTCAGAGGTTGCTGCGTCTTACATTGAGGTCAATTTGAAAAACTTTGTGTTTTTTTTTATGTATTTAGCATTTTTTCTGGTGTGCTAAGTCTGAGACTCTGAGTAGGAAAATTGTGCTAGAAGTTCAGCTAAGAAAAATGTTATTGTGATGGATGGCTGTTGATTGACCTTTATATCTGTTCATTTATTGAACAGGGGAGTTTATACATTCGATTGGTTATATCATGCAAATTGTGTCTCCTAACTAATGACTGATTTGGTTAGCTGTTCCTGCTTTCAATGTGCAGTATCTATAGCTGTTAGGAAAAATTGTGATCTTTTCTCCAGAATCGACTTATTAAATATAAAGATTGGGGAAAGATGTTTACTATTTAATTATAGGTTGCTGATTTGGTGGCTGGCTTGCAGCATGTTCAAAAGATATCGTGTTTGAATTCCTTATTATTTGCTACTTGTGATTATGATTATTTAATGGTTTTTGATGATTCCATTTTTATGAGTAATATCATAAATTGCACACTGCATGGTAACTTTGAATGCATATTTACTCCAATTTTGGAATAGAAAGATTGAGAAGTTTATTAATTGATTGCCTGATGAGTCTCTAGGTGTATGAGACACCTTGACCTGTTATTTATTAAGTTTCCTCGCATGATTAGTGATATTTCTTGATTTGTGATGACAGCTTCAATTTCCTTTTCATCTACAGATTTTCTTAAAATTTATCATTGTTAATTTATTCCTCTTTTGTATCCTGAGAGGCCTTTGCATGGTAATTGTGGTGCTAAAGAGGGAAACTGTTCTCTGCGGACCCACTCTGTTTTGTTAAATTGCACAAATTATATACCATCACTAGTATTTCACTTTGGCAATTAGTTTAGTCACAGATAGCGATTTATCTAAGTATTCAATATTTTTTCTGCCATTGTAACATATGGTACTGAGGGGGAAAAAAGTACCACAGAAGTTTATGTTTTGTGAAACTTCCTTTGCAGACACAGCTGATTAAGGCTCGGGAGCAACAGCAGCAGCAGCCACAGCCTCAGCAATCACCACATCATCAACAGCAGCAGCAGCAGCAACACATGCAGATGCAACAGATTCTGTTACAGAGGCAAGCTCAGCAGCAGCAGCAGCAACAGCAGCAGCAGCAACCGCAGCAACAGCAACCGCAGCAACAGCAGCCGCAGCCACAACATCAGCAGCCACCACCACAACAGCAACAGAATAGGGATAGGGCTCATCTCTTGAATGGTGGTACAAATGGGTTAGTTGGAAACCCTAACACTGCAAATGCACTAGCAACAAAGATGTATGAGGAAAGATTAAAATTGCCCCTTCAGAGGGATTCTTTGGAAGATGCAGCAATGAAGGTAAGGAGATTTTCTTGTTACCTAATTATAAGACGAACCACTGTTTTTATGACATATATTCATATTCATTGGCACCTAATGGTATTCTGTACAGCAAAGATTTGGAGACCAACTGTTGGACCCTAATCATGCCTCAATATTGAAGCCATCTGCAGCTACTGGTCAGCCTTCTGGGTAAATTTTCTTTAACCTTATCTTTTTTTTTTTTTTTTTTTGTGTTAGTCTCTAAATTAGTATGATCGATCATCGATGCCCTTAAAAAGGTAATTATGCTTCATTATTCTGTTGCGGACATGAGGCCATGGTAGTCAAAATCGCGCTCCTACGAGTTTTCACCCCGTGAAGGTGTCGTGCCACCTAGGATCAGAAACTTGCAGCTGCAGTATGTTACAAACCAACAACACAACATCAAATACGTGATAACAAGATCACGGAAATGGTCTAATATTATTAATCAAAGGAAAATCAGTAAATACAGAGAAAGGTTGTCTCCCTACTGTCCTAGAGCAAAGGCTCCAACAGAGAACCTAGAGGCTCTTCATCCCAATACAAAATTTCCTAATGGCCAAAAGATGCCCATTCCCCATTCTCTCATGCACTAAATAATTGAATTCCTAATCATTCTCCCGTATTATCTGTCCACATCAGCAGTCTATTTCATGATCACATTTTTTCCACCTCGCAGCCTTTTGCGCTCTTAAACCTTCCACGGTTTAGGACCTTGCATTCCATCTTGGATCAGCACCTCCTCTGGCCCAATTAGCTCTTGGGCTCTATCAATAGTGCCCTGTTCAAGATGAGTCTCATCCTCAGGAATGAAACTTGGGAACTGGATCAGGACCTCACATCTTCCCATGTAACTTCTTCTGGCGTTTTGCCCTTCAATTGAATCAAACTCTATTTTATCTTGATTCCTTTCTTCATAATGCATCGAGAGGCTAATTGGCACTCCGATTCCAACAACTTAGTACCTTCTACTTCTAAACCCGGAGGAAGTTCAGGTTGAGCATGGTAATTTCTAATTGCTTTCTTAAGGAGCGAAACGTGGAACACCGGATGAATCTTGGCTGTCGCAGGTAACTTTAAATGATAAGCCATTACTCCAACCCTTTCCAAAATCTCAAAAGGTCCACAGTAGCAAGCTGCCAACTTCGGACAGACTCGTGCAATCACCGATTGTTGGCGATGTTGATGCAACTTAAAAAATACCCACTCTCCCACAACGAAGGTGCGCTGAGTCTGCTTTCCATAAGCTATTGCTTTCATTTTTTCTTGGGCACGACTAAGATGGAGTTCTAATTGTTTAATGGCCTTGTCTCTGTCTAGCAAATCATGTTGAACTGCTTCCACCCAAACTTCACCTACTTCGAAGAGAGTGGACTGACTAGACTTGTGGAAATTGTTATTTTACCAATATTCCTCCCAAGGCAACCAATACGACCATCCTTTAGGCTGATCCGCAATAAAGCAACTTAGGTACGTTTCCAAGCTCCGATTCACCACCTCGATTTGGCTATCCGTTTCCGGATGATAAGTCGTACTCATTGGCAAAGATGTTCTCGGTTGACTAAAAAACTCTCGCCTAAAGTTGATCATGAATAGAGGATCACAATCACTTACAATAGAGATGGGCACTCCATGTAGTCGTAGGCTTTACAAAATTCTAAGCCACAGTCTTCGTTGTATACGAATAGGGAGGGCAAAACGGGCTAAGCCCACTGGGTCGGCCTACCAAAAATAGGTGGGTTGGGCTAGAAAATTTGGCCTGCCAACTCATGCTACCCACCTGCCAGCCCACTGGGCTACAAAGGTGGAAAGGCCCGGCATGCTTGCCGAGTTGATTTTTTTGGGTACTACTTTTCGCACCCACACCAATCCTAGGCGCACCACACATGACTATTTTTTTTTTCCAAAATTACCCATCTCACGGATTTTTAAATTCTGTGTGGGATACCAAAACACACCATGCCCAAACAGAATTTAAGAATCCGTATGGTGTAAAACTACACATATTCTTAACATCCGTAACCTACAGATTCTTAATATCCGTATAACAGAAAAAATCAAAACAACATAAGGATTTTAAAATTCCGTCCATAAAAATATGTATACTGTTCAAAACAACATATTCTTCAACTTACAGAAACTTTTGTTCAACCAAACAAACTAACTCATAATAGATGCTTAGATTTCCATGCTTATATGGATTATCAATTGTCAATGAATTATGAGTTGGTTTTTGTAGGTTGAAGATAATGAACATTATATGGATTTTAAAAATCCGTATGGACGGAATTTTAAAATCCGTACACTGTTTTGATTTTTCTCTTATACTGATTTTAAAAATCCGTAGGCTACGGATTGTAAGAATCCGTGTGGTTTTACACCATACGAATTCTCAGATTCCGTTTGGGTGTGGTGCGTTTTAGTGTCCCATACGAAATTTAAGAATCCGTGAGATGGGTAATTTTGGAAAAAAATAGTCATGTGTGGTGTGCCTAGGATTGGTGTGTGGTGCGAAAAGTAACTTTTTTTTGTGTAAGTTAATGGTTGGAGTTGGTGTTCTTTAAAATAAAACTTATAAGGCCTAACAAAAAAAAGTCCAAACCAAACAAAAAAACAAAAGTACAAAAAGAAAATATGGTGTAAAAAAAAGGTTTTAAAGTTGATGTCATTTGTATGGTGTAAAAATCAAAACTAAAAAAAATGTCTAGATTTTTTTTAATTAGTATGGCCGGCTGACCCGCAGCTCGCATAATTTTTAAAGCAGTGGGTCGGGCTAGCAAAGTGAGCCCGCGAAAGCTTGGCGGCCCGACCCGACCCATTTTAAGGCGGGCTCCGGGTCAAACAGGCAGGCCTTGCTAGCTTTTCCACCCCTATATACGGATGCTTCAATGGGATAAAATGACCATATTTGGAGAGGCGATCTACTACCACATAGGTAGCTTCATAACACTTAGAGCGAGGCAAACTCCTTATAAAATCCATGGATATGTCTTCCCACACCTGTTTCGGAATTGGAAGTGGCTGAAGTGAACCCCAGGCAAAGACACATGATACTTTTGTCTTTGACACGTATCACAGCGTTGCAGAAAGTCCTAGACCGTGCGCTTCATGCCCTTCCAATACAGATTCTCAATCAACCTTCTATAAGTTTTATAGTACCCAAAATGTCCACCTTGTGGAGTTACCTGATATTCTTGCAGCAATTTCTCAATCCAAAGAGACTTGTCTGCCACCACCAACCTACAATCAAAGAAGAGCACACCATACTGATAAGAATATCCAGGATGCAAGCACACACCCTGCTGCAAGTCAGCAATCAATTTCTGGAGCTTTGGATCTGCATGCACTTCTGCTATAATTGTCTGAACATCCACCCAAAATGGTGAATAAACAAGTGAACAAAGCTCCCTTGTTTCCTTGTGTCGTGAGAAAGCATCAGCTCCGCAATTTTCCATGCCCCTTTTGTACTGAATTTCAAAATTGTGTCTCAAGAACTTGGCCACCCAGTTTTGTTGGTATCCGGTCAGAATTTTCTACTGCACTAACTGTTCCAGGCTCCTATGATCGTGCGTAAATAAAGTGCCTTCCTAGCAAATAAGGTCTCCAATGCTGAATGGATAACACCAAGGTCATCAATTCCTTTTCTTAAGTTGATTTAGATATATTGGCAGTCCCCAAGGCTTTGCTATAAAAATTAAAAAGCAATTGGTCTTTGATTTTGCATGAGAATAGCTCCAATTCCCATTCCTGAGGCATCACACTCCACCACAAACTCATAAGAGAACCTTGTTAAAGCCAACACCGGAGCAGTTGTCCATTGTCCATTGCTTCTTGAGCTCTTCGAAAGCCTTTTGCGCCTGCTCTTTCCATAAGAGCCCATCTCTCTTGGTGAGCTCTGTTAATGGCCTTGCAATCACCCCATATCCCTTGATGAACTTGCGATAATAGCCTATCAAACCGAGAAACCCCCATACCCCTTTAACATTCTTAGGCTTAGATTAATTAAGAACACTTTCAACTTTGGAAGGGTCCACGGTCACTTCCTGTTCTGAGATAATATGGCCAAGATATTCCACTTTCCTTTGGGAAAATTGACATTTCTTTTTATTGGAATAGAGATGCTGCTTCTCCAAAATTGAAAGCACTGCAGTGAGATGCTTCACATGATCACTTTAGCTAGAGCTGTACCCGAGTATATCGTCAAAAAAGACTAACACACTTTTCCTCAACAATTTATGGAAAATCTCGTTCATTAACAACTAAAACGTAGAAGGCGCATTCATCAAACCAAATGACATTACCAAGTACTTATAATGTCCCTCATGGGTACGGAAGGCCGCTTTAGGATTATCTTCCTCCCGCATCTAGAGTTGATGATATCCCGATTTCAAATCAAGGTTGGAGAAGAATGTTGCCCCATGTAACTCATCAAGGAGTTCTTCAATTACTGGAACAGGGAACTTGTCGGGCATCGTAACCTTGTTAAGAGCGGGGTAGTCCACACACATCCGCCATGAGTTGTCCTTTTTCCATACAAATCACTGGACTGGAGGAAGGACTATTGCTCTAACGAATTGCCCCACTGTCAAGAAGTTCACCCACCTGGCCTTCAATCTCATCTTTTTGGTGATGTGGATAGGGATGAAGATGCACATTTTCTGGCCCCTGGCGTGGGTAAAGAGTGATTGCATGTGAAGATCTTTTAGGTTGCAACCCTTTTGGTCCTTGGAACACTATGGCAAATTTCTCCAATACACTGACCATGTCTTGCTGCTCGTCCTCGGGAAGAGGGGAGGATTCTTTTTCAACCCATCCCTGCACCATAGTTTTGAGCGCTACCGGAGCATTCTTGTGGAACAATGTCCCTACCAGAGTCACATCATGGCCATTGCGTTGGAATTTCATGGTGTGATTCAACCTGTCCACGCACATCTCTCTCAAGCAAGCCATGAAATTCCTAAAACCATTTCGAAATCCGTGAGTTCAAAAATTTGGGCAGTCACAATAAATACCTCATCGTCAAATTCCACCGATAAGTCTCGACAAACGCCACTAGTAATAGCATTGTGTTCGTCTCCCATCAGAATCTTTAAGTCTTTTGTGTATTCCAGTGGCCAACCCATTGCCTCCACAAGCTTTCAGGAAATGAAGTTGTGTGTGGCCCCGTTATCCACTAGAATGCACAGGGGCAACCGAAAAACTTTACTCAGCAACTTGATGGTTTTGGGATTTGTGGTCTTCCCTCCCAACAAATTCTGCAAATAGAGAGCTATACTCTCCGTCAACCACATCTTCAGGTTCCTCCATGATTGGGTGGCTATTGTCCTCTTCCGTGTCATCTTCTCATTCCAGCATCATCACTTTCAATTGTTTATCGGGGCACTGTTGTAAGGGATGAAATTGGCTTCCACATTTGTAACACGGGCCTTTTTTGCGTCGGTCCAATATCTCATTGAGAGAGAAATGTTTTATCCTCTTGTCCCTTGGCCCAATACAACTTTTGTCTACCCCATCATTATGGGCTAGCGTTACTTCCTGCACCACTCCTTATAGGCCCATTTCCTTTAGCAGACCCAGAATCAACCTGAATTGAATAATTTAGACTAGGTTTTATGCTCCATCCTGATCCGTTTTCGACCTGCGACTCAGAGTGGTTCTAAGGATCGGTTCCCTTGCCTCAATTACCCATTTCCTTCTCCACCGACCTTGCCACATTCAAGAGGCGACCTCATGACAGCTAACCCAGAGTTAGCAGGCTGCAAATATTTGAAACTATCGATATATTGATAGACACTTCCAGTCTGCTACAACAATATCAGTTGCTCACAAATGTTGCCTTCTCCTGCTTCTCCATAGTCCATAGCACTCCAATAGAGCCTTCTTTAGGTCATCCCAAGTCAATTCCTCAACATCATTCAATAATCCGATGAAGAAATGAATTGTTCCCCCTTCTATACACTGTTGGGTGAGGTTCACCCTTGCAACATCGCTCATCTCTTGGACACGAAAATATATCTAAGCCCTAGTTATCAATCCAGCGGAGTCCTCTCCATTGAATGTGGGAAATTCAATCTTCTTCCCCCACTGACGGAACTCTGTTAACTCATTGCCGTCCAAATTGTGCAATCCAGAGCTTCGCGGGCTAACTATCGTGGCCTTGGGATTCTCACCTTCCTTCTCCGGGGACTTGTTTGGATTCTCCGGCTCCTTCTCCGATCCTTTCGAGATAGAGAGAAAAGCTTTGACTGATTTTCCGCGTTCTCCTTTCGCACTGCTGCATTCTCACGTTTCATCTCCTCCATCATAAATTGGCTGGTCTCTACTTGCTTCCGCAACAACTCCATTGTCACATGCATTAAAGAAAGGTCCCTTTCCATGTTGTCTACTCAACCATCCATTTCTTTCACATCTACCAAAACAGAGGATTCGACTTTCTTGGATTAACCTCCCTTCTTGTTGGTTGGCATTCACCGGCGATGTTGTAATCCGGTAGGTTGGACCAATTTGTTACAAACCAACACAGAACAGCAGATACGTGATAACAAGAACAGGGAAATGGTCTATTATTAATAATTGAAGGAAAAAGCAGTAAATACAGAGGAAGGTTCTCTCCCTACTGTCCTAGAGCAAAAGGCTCCAACAAAGAATCTATAGGCTCTCCATCCCAATACAAAATTGCCTAATGCCCAAAAGATGCCCATTCCCCATTGCCTCATGCACTAAATAACAGAATTCCTAATCATTCTCCCATACTAACTGTCCATGTCAGCAGTCTTTTGCACACGTAAACCTTTTGCACACATAAACCTTCCATGGTTTGGCACCTGCATTCCATCTTGGATCAGCACCTCCTTTGGACCAATTAGCTCTCGGGCCCTATCACAGGATCGCATTGGGATTGCTGTGGCAGCTCATAGTCTGGTGGGAACGGTGCTTTGTGCTGATTACTAGGGTCATGGGTCAGGTCCGCCCCATCGCCGATATCGAAACCCATAGTTTGGCCATTATTATCAATGATGCTCAATAGTGGCACTTTGCGCTGCACAGCATGGCCTTGGGCTGATTCTGTGATGCAGTGGTTCCTCATTTTTGAGTTGCAACCGTTGTGGGAGCTATTGCGGTCTCACTTTGTGGGTTTTTGCGGCCAAAGTGGCTGCTATGTTGTTGCAGTAGACTGTTGTTCTCCATTTTGGAAATCTCCTCCATTTTCGAACTGTCTCGGCTTCTCCTACCATTCATGCACGCGACTCTCAGCACCCTAAAACCGCTTCTTCGGCGCATCTCCAGTTGTCTTCTTTGGTGATGGTGACTCTGTTTTGTTCACACTGTCGCTGGCATTTGGACTTTTGAGTTCCCACTCTTATCTCTGCGTCGGTGTGTTGAGTTTTGAGAGATTAAGTATTTTATAATTTTGAAATATAAATTATGACTGTTGGAAGCTGCATAGTAGTCAATAGCGCGCTATAGTGGCGCAATAGCGCTGGAGCGGAGCAGAGCGGCCTCGGGCCGCTATAGGGATGCCGTTGTGGCTGCATTAGCGGTGAAAATCGCAGCTTTTCGCGGGTGGAGGGGCCGCTAGGTTGAAGACAAGGACTTTTTAGTGATATTTGCTTTTAATGAAGGGCATTTTAGACTTCTGCTACTGAGCCCTTTTTAAATGGGTCACAGAACCCAACCTACTTTTTCGTTTTTTCCTCTCTCCTCTGCTGTACTTTTTACCTTTTCCCTCTTTCTATAAGCTTTTTCCCTCACCCTCTATTTTCCTCTCTTTCTTCTTGATAAACAAACTTTTTCCCTCGTTTTTTCCACTCTCCTCTTCTGTGTTTTCTTTTTCTTTTTTTTACTTCACCTACACCCTATCATACCTTTATCTGAACTCAACAGCGAAACCAAAATAGTGTTGTCTACTTAAGTAATTATGCACCATGACCATGAGTATGTACTTAATTTTGAGTATTTTTAAATTGCAATATAATTATTTAGTATAATATTCCATCACATATTTAATGTACCTAAAGTTTTCAATAGCAGTCATCCCGCTATACGCTATCCCACTATAGCGTTTTAGAGGTCGGCCGCTACGCTCCGCTATCCGGGACTGACTACTATGATTCTGAGATAGGAAATAGATTTACATTATTATCTTATTTATTTTTCTTTTATTTATCATAGCAAGAAAGTATTCTTTATAGCTATGATTGTTGACCATGTTAGAATTCTTGATTTCAGGCAAGTTTTGCATGGTGCTTCTGGAGCAATGTCCCCACAAGTTCAAGCTCGTAGTCAGCAATTGCCTGGATCTTCTCCGGTATGCTATTGTTCTTAAAGTAATCTTTTTAGCTCTTACTATATTTCTTATCAGCAGATTTTCCCTGGCTTGCCACTTGGAATCAGGATATCAAGAGTGAGATTAATCCTGCTGTTTTAAATCCCAGAGCTGCTGGTCCTGAAGGATCAATGATTGGAATGCCTGGTATTCTTTCATCTTATCCTTACTCTAATATAGCTGGTTTGTCTTTGTAGTTTGGAAGCTACTTTTGCTGGCATGTGACTGCGATTTGTTTTTCATCTAGTCAGTTCTTTTCCATTTATTCATTGCCCTGTTGGGTGAGGATATTTTGGGATCTAATACTAAAACTTTTGTATTATTCACAGACTGAGTTAACATGAGATTGTTTTGTGTCAGGATCGAATCAAGGTAGCAACAATTTGACCCTGAAAGGGTGGCCACTCACGGTGAGTAATATTTTACATTGCATTACATGTTGCCATTGGTGGATAAAATGTTGTCTTCTTAAACAGATAAACATGATCATCCTTGTAAGGATAAATCATGTTCGTCAAAACTATAGTGTGTGGGTCTCTGTTTTCAGAAGTAAAGAAGAACAGGAATAGGAAGTAGCCTGCCTCTTGCTTTTTATGTTGCTTAAAAATTATGGTGTGCGAGACTCTATTTTCGAAATTATGTTGTGTGGAAGTCGAACCCTGTCCCACTTGCTTCCTAAGTCATTACATTACCACTTGGTGGCCTCTTATCCGAAGTCTCTAGCAATCACCGGCACCCTACTGACTTCTTTGTCACTTCAAAATCATTTTATGATGAATCTAAACAATTGAATTGTTAAATTCTGATAATAAACTTTTTCTATCCTTGTTAGGGGCTGGAGCATCTACGTTCTGGTCTACTCCAACAACAAAAACCTTACATACAGTCTCCTCAGCCTTTTCATCAGCTTCCAATGTTGACACATCAGCATCAACAACAGCTTATGCTAGCACAACAAAATTTGGCATCGCCATCTGCCAGTGATGATAATAGAAGACTCAGAATGATGCTAAATAACAGGAATATGGGTCTGGGAAAGGATGGTCTTCCAAATCCTGTCGGTGATGTGGTATCAAATGTTGGATCTCCTCTTCAAGCTGGTGGCCCTGCTTTTCCTCGTGGGGATACGGATATGCTAATGAAGGTGCTTGCTCTCTTGTAATTTATCTTTTTAATCTTCAATATGAATCTTGCATTCTTTGTTCAACTTTCGTATGTAAACATATCTAAAGAGTTGATATAAGTTCCACAAAATGCGTCTTCTGAGAGTTTTTGTTTGTGTAGTTGAAGCTGGCTCAGTTACAGCAACATCAACAACAGCAGAATGCAAATTCCCAACAGCAACAACTTCAACAACATGCTCTTTCGAATCAGCAATCTCAGGCATCAAATCATAGCATGCATCTGCAAGATAAAGTAGGGGGAGCTGGCGGCAGTGTCACTGCAGATGGTAGCATGTCAAACTCCTTTAGAGGAAATGATCAGGTCTGTCCTTTTATGATATACCAATATATATTTTCTGATGATGCATATCTAATGACAATTTGACGTGTACTGACTGACTGTTGAATTTCTGATGTTCACAACTAAGTCCTTTTTAAATATATTATATATTATATATTATTAAAGTTAAATTTCATGTATACCATTTTAATTTGATAGAAGAATATTTACCTTTAACTCAAAATGGCTGATTTTTAATTTTTAAAAAAATTGTTAGTGGATATTTATGCTTTTAATATAAATAAATGTTTGGCTTAAATATATTTTTAGTCCCCGTAAAATAGGCTTCTTTTGGTTTTGATCCATGAAATTATTATTTTTTGACATTAGTCCTACACTTCAAAGAAGAGTGGTGTACCATTTCGGTCCCTAACTTTGTGCGGATAAGTCACTTTAGTCCCTGACTTTGTGCGGATAAATCACTTTAGTCCCTGACTCTGTATTTTGCAAGTCACTTTAGTCCCTAAATTATAGTCCCTGAAAGTCAGGGACTAAAATGAAAGTCAAGGACTAAAATGACTGATTCCATAAAGGACTAAAATGACCTATAAAATGCAAAGTCAGTATATATTTCCTTCAAAGAAATTGTATGGTTTTGGTCCCTAAACCCAATTAATGGATTTTTGCCCAAACACGCCTTATGAAAATATTTAATTAATTAATTACTTATTAAATTAAATAATAAAATAATTAGAAAAAAAACACTTCTCTCCTCCATCACATTCTCACTTCATCCACCCACCACCGTCATCACTCACCAACACCCCTTTTAAGAACCCTACCACCACCATCACCCCTCCTATTTCAAAAACCCCACCACCACCACCACTACTCTATTTGAAAAACACCCACCGATCAACACCATCTTCAAGCCACCACCACTTCTCTGTTTCAAGAACACCCACCACCACCACCACCACCATCTCCTTCTCCAATTCAACTCACCTTCACAAATATCTCCTCCACTTTTCCCCTTCACCCTTGTCTATAGAACCCTATAACCACAATCAAAAGCCACTTCTTCCTACAAATCTCACAAAATCACCAAACCCTAAATCAAAATCTACAAAGTCATAACTCATAATTCATGAACCTACTAAGTCACAACACCAAATCCACGGAACACTATTTTGTACGCCACCCACCACCACCTTCGATCCACCACCACAAACACCCAGTTTATTTAACATCTAAGAACTTCAGATCTAGATCTGATACCACCACCGTCCGGATTTGTGCCTCCACCACGACCTTTATTATTTTTATTGTATTAAATTGTTAATAAATAATATAAAAAATGTTTGGTGTAAGGTGTTCTTTGGTGAGGAATCAATTAATTGGGCTTAGGGACCAAAACCATACAATTTTCTTAAAGTGTTGGACTAATGTCAAAAAAAAATAATAATAATAATTCAAGGACCAAAACCAGAAAGAGCTTATTTTATAGGAACAAAAAAACATATTTAAGCCTAAATGTTTCGCGGTGAAAATCAATTAATTTAAGGATAATGAATCTTATAAAGCGTAATGAAGAGAATCATTCAAGATTTAGTAATTATTAGAATTGATTTTGTCTAATGTTGCAGTATGGAACTCTAATTTTTGTTTATAATACATAGTAATATGATACTTGCATGTAATTTGTGAGTTGTGACTGTGAGAATAGAGTACAAAAGTCAAAAAAGTTATTTCTTTTAATTTTTTCTGTTGATAAGTTAGTTTTTATGACAACAATAACTACATGCTTTTCATTGTCTGTGCAATTTTGTTAATGTTTTATGACTAAATCTTATATCATATTTTGGTAACTTTTCTTTCATGTTTTAAACAAAGCTTTCCTAAAATTTTAGATACCCTTGGGCACGGTATCTGTCATTTAAGATTAATATGTTGAAACTTTGATGATTTACTATAATATTTGTAGGGTAGTGAAGATTTTGTGCATTTGAATCATGTTAAAAAATTTTGTTTGATATTTAACTTTGAATTATACATTATAGTTTCTCTTCTCAAGCCTATTTTTTTGCCTCAAAGTGACGCTTGAAAGTTAATAGCTTCATTAATGCTTCATGAGGACATTTTCGTTATATATATATATATAACGAAAATGTCCTATATATAACGAAAATGTCCTCATGAAGCATTAATGAAGCTATTAACTTTCAAGCGTCATTTTGAAATATTCATTCATTTTTTTCTGAATTTTTTACGCCATTACTGCCAATTTGACATGTACTAAATAGCAAATGTCTGTCCTCTACCTTTCCCTATGATAAATCATTGTCTAAAAGATAGTAGTTATGCGAAAATCGTTCTCCTCTTTTCCTCTTTCTGCCTCTGGCTAGATATATGTAAGTCTGTCCATGCCTTCCTTATTGTGGTTGGTTCTTTTAATTAAGATGTTTTTATCTTTTTTTCTCATAATTTTGGGCACTGACATATTCATTTTATGATTGAGATTGGAGAATTTTACTGCAATGGGACTAGGTGGCAGTTTTGAAATCCATAAGGCATGGTGAATTTGTTCACTTTTCCATTAATGAATTAGTTATTAGTTAATACTTAATACAAATATAATATATTTATGAAACCTTGAAGTGGAATTACTGATGATTTGTTCCAAGAGTATGAATTGCTTATTCCTGTTCTTTGTTAAATTACATGCACTTGAATTTTTGTCTCTAAATTCAGTAGACTTCTGATATTTATACATTAATAATTCAGAGTCTGAAATAGGTTCCTAACATGGTTTGTTATAAATAAACTTTTAAGGTTTCCAAAAACCAGGGTGGGAGAAAGAGAAAGCAGCCTGGCTCTTCTTCGGGTGCTGCCAATAGCTCAGGAACAGCAAATACGGCTGGCCCATCTCCAAGTTCTGCGCCCTCAACTCCCTCTACTCATACGCCTGGCGACGTGATGTCAATGCCTGCTTTACCTCATAATGGGAGTTCTTCAAAGCCAATTATGATGTTTGGCACTGATGGCACCGGAACTCTTACGCCACCTTCTAACCAGTTGGTGGGTGACTTTCCCGAGTGGTTTTGGGAGGGATTCTAAGTTCCTTGCATGTAGACTCATTTCCATTCCATTTTGGCAGTGGGATGATAAGGATCTTGAATTGCAGGCTGATGTGGATCGTTTTGTGGACGATGGATCTCTTGATGACAATGTTGAGTCTTTTTTATCCCATGATGATACAGACCCTAGAGATACTGTTGGGCGTTGTATGGATGTAAGCAAAGGTGCAGTAGATACCATCGTTTTTATTGACCGTAAAATACTCTGGCATTATATCTGCAAGAGTTAGATGCGAATATTTACTTTTTTTTCTTATTATAGATAACTTGTCTATTAATGGTATTTGGTAGATTATAATAACTATGTTAGGCATAAAAATGGCTATCAGTAGCAGGCTATAGCACTGCTATAAGCAGTCCGGCTGCTACAAGAAAGCTGTCTTGTCACATTTTAAGGAGTGGCCGTCACTCTGGGGTTCACACCCAAAATCGTGCCCAATTGGGGTTTTTGTGGCTGCAACTTGTGGAAATTCCTTCTTTGCCTCGGATTGTTGTTGTCCATCCTATTTTTTGGGGATGATTTTTTCCTACTTCCTTCATATAGGATTGGAAAACCTTCAAATGGGACTGAATAACCATAGCTTTTGTGGTCTCTATTCTATTTTGCAATCGGCACAAACTATCTGATACAGAGATCTCCAGCACTTTTGGCCAAATCCATGGCACATTGGTGGTGTTCTTGGCCAATCCACCACCCATTGCAGCATTGCACTACTGCAGTGTTTTTCCTGGGCAATTCATGCCCACATTTTGTTTGCTCACGTCAGAACGAAGTTTTTTTTTTCCCGGTTTACACTTGTGTTGAGAGCTCTGTTTTTTTTTTTTTGGTTTAGGGGTATTCGTGTGTGGTCTTTGATTTGCTCACATCTTAGCTAAGTCTCTGTTTTTTTGTTTTGCCCCGTAGAAAGGGGTAGAGGGAGAGACATAAAAGAATTCAAGGAGAAATATTAAATGGGATTTAATGGTAAACAATATTTCTGAATACTAGGTATTTGACCGAGCACAATGGTATCGTGTGAATTGTGTATTCAACTTCACTTGGTGGGATAAGACTAGTTGTCGTTTTTGTTGTCTTGTGTTGTTTGATCTTCATTTTTTGACTTTTGTTTTTCAGGGTTTGGTCTCTGTTTCCTTGTTCTTTATCCTTTGACCTTTGGTCTCTATTCTTGCTCACATTAGAGATAGGGAGCCTTATGTTTTGTTTTTTTATCTCTTATTCTTTTTTTATTTCTATTCTTATTTACTTGACTTTTAAAATTAAGACATTCAATTATACATATGAACGTTTTTAAGTTAGGTAATTTTTTAAACATTTAGTATATATAGTATAAAATATATAGACTACAGAATAGTGGGCGTCCTGCTGCCCGCTGTCCCGTTATGGAAGTTATGGGTCGATCCTCTGCGCTGTGATTTGGGATTGATATCTATTTAAACTATTCATGTGCCTTATTCAACAGCCTAGTTTGTGGAATAGTAGGTTCATGACATGGTTCTCCACTCTTCTTAATTACAAGTTAAATTTAAGCACGATGTAGAGCAGGCCTAAGCACTTTCTGCGCTTCAGGCTTAGAGTTCTCTTGCTTGAGGGAGCATGTCAAATTAGACAAAATCATTTATATGTCTTCTCCCTATAGCTTAAGCTTTCGCGATGATGGGTTAATGACAAACTACAAATCTTAAATAACAGTCATAGATTCTTCCTTTAATGAATTATGGATCCCCCCCTCCAAACCCCAATTGTAATTTTTATTTGTAACTCTCCAGAATACTAGGTGTTGATGTTTGAATATTTTTAACTCTAATTTTAATAATAAATGATTGACAGCAGTGATTAGGCTAATGATGATATGATGTAAACATTATCAGGTAATTATTAGGAATTAGTTTAGTAAAAGATAGATTAGTTTAGTAAAAGATAGGATTAGTTAAAATAATTGGGAGAGTTAGTTGTAATCAGATACTATATAATGCAATATGATCTCTCTCTTAGAATTAATTTTTATTCATTCATAAATTTGTATTTCCTCTTTCTCTCCTTCAATAATACTTTCATTCGGATTCTCTTCTTCCTGTGGGATCCCTATTTCCTTCCAGCTCTACGAATTCTCACTGAATTCCTAGTTCTGTTCCTAACATTGGTATCACCTTGAACGGTTCATGGTTCTAACCCGCAACCAGCAAAGCATGGCTGACATCGAATCGCAATTGGAGACCAAGCTCTCTTCGCAGATTGATCAGAAGATGATGCAACTCGCAACTACGATGCAAGAGTCCTTGTCCGCGGCGTTATCGCGGAAGATGGAAGACCTGTTCAAGACTCGACATGATTCAGGAAGTCACTCTCCTTCCTTTAGCAGGAACTCCAATGGTAACAAAGGCTCAAATCAATATTCTTGTGGGACACGACTTGCTAGAATCGATTTTCCACGGCTCAATGGCGAAAACATCAATCAATGGATGTACCAATGCGAAAATTACTTCTTGATTGATGCCACACCCGATGATGTGAAGGTCCGGTTTGTAATTGTTCACCTTGAAGGCAAAGCCTTAGAGTGGCACACGGCAATTTCTAAGAATCTTGTGAATCAACAACTTTCTTGGGAGGAATATGAAAAGATGTTGCATGATCGATTTGGAGATGCCTGCGATGATCCCATGGCAGAACTTATGAAAAGATAAGAAAAGGGGGTCAGTGAATATCATGAGGCCTTCAATGCAATAATTTCCAGATTAGACCTAAAAGAGGAGAATCGGTTGAGTTGCTTTCTGGGAGGACTCAAACAAGACGTCCAAATGACGGTACACATGTTTCAGCCGGACAGTGCTAGGAGAGTGTTCTCACTGGCAAAGATGTATGAGGCCTTACAAACCCAAGGACCAGTTGTGATTGCTCCGAAACCCTTTTCTTTGAATTCAAGAAACAACAGGAACATTGGGAATTCAAAACCTTTGTTGCCCACACCAACAGCACAGGTCAAGGACAATCAGCCAAAACTTTCCTCGAATAGAGCAAAGCCTAATAGAAATCTAACTCCAGCATACATGGCTGATAGGAGATCAAAGGGATTGTGTTACTTCTGTGATGAACCATACTCTCAGGCTCGTAGCCTTACACACAAGAAACTACAACTCCATGTCATTGACGTGGAAGAGGCGTCGGATGAGCCACCCCTTGAGGAAGAGCTGCATGACTCAGATTCAGCTGACTTTGGTGAACCACAAATTTCAGTGCATGCCTTGACAGGTGCCCTCAACTTCAAAACTATGCGAATTACTGGTTACTATAACAAGAAACCATTGCATATTCTTATAGATAGTGGCAGTACACACAATTTCTTGGATGTCAACCTTGCCAAGAAGCTAGGCTGCCGAATAGACAAATTGGCACCCATGCATGTTACAGTATTGGCGCTTGGTCAAAGAGTTTAGGCAGACAATACAGCAGACAAGTGTTATTTTTCTGTCGGCAAGGTAGAGTACTTAGGTCATTTCATCAGCGTTGAGGGTGTGTCAACCAATCCTTCAAAAATCGAGGCTGTCAAAAACTGGCCACTCCCAGACACCCTCAAACAACTCAGGGTTCCTTGGTCTAGCCGGCTACTACAGACGATTTGTAAGGGGTTATGGTGGCATTGCAAAACCACTCACTAACCTGTTGAAAAAAGACAACTTCACTTGGACCTTGGAAGCCAAGCAAGCATTTGAAAAGTTGAAATCCTTGTTAGTCCAGGCTCCTATACTAGCATTACCTGATTTTAACAAGCAATTTCTCTTGGAAGTAGATGCTTGTGGCTATGGAATGAGAGCAGTCTTGATGTAGGAGCTCCATCCAATTGCATTCATCAACAGAGCCCTCAGTTCACAGCAACATGCACTGTCTACATATGAGAAAGAGCTACTTGCAGTGGTGTTTGCTGTCCAAAAGTGGAGACACTACTCACTGAACAGGCGCTTTGTCATAAAAGCTGACCACCGGAGCTTAAAATACATATTAGATCAGCGGTAAACGACATCATTCCAGCAGAAGTGGCTAATCAAACTAATGGAGTCCGACTTCACCATCGAATATAAAGAGGGTAAGGAGAATATAGCAGCGTCCAGGAAGGGGGGCCCTACATGTTGTTCAGTGAATATTCATACTGAGTACGGACCTTCTTAATCGGATTCAGGCTTCATGGAAATCTGACCCATCTCTGCAAAGAATAATCAAAGACATGGAGTTGGTTAAGTTTTCATCACAAAATCAATTGGCAATATGAGGAGTAGCCCAACAGGTATTTAAATTGCACCACGAAGAGTGAGGCAGGCGATGTGAGACTTATTTCCAACACCCCTCCTCCAACAGAGCTGGCTAAAACAGGCGAGCCTGCCGGGCCAGGCGAAGGGTATTGGAGACCCATACAAACCGGGAGCCTGGCGGAACAGGCTAAGCGTTGGGCACATGTTAAGGCTCCATCACAAAACCAATTGGCAATACGAGGAGTAGCCCAACAGGTATTTAAACCGCACCACGAAGAGTGAGGCAGGCGATGTGGGACTTATTTCCAAGAGAGTCCAACCTTGCATCTAATACTACACCTGGCAGAATGGAGAATTACGTCGAAAGGGTAGACTTGTGATTGGTAATGATGGTGACCTCAGGACTCAAATGTTGAATTGGATGCACTCTTCTTCCACAGCAGGCCATGCCGGTTGAAATGCCACAATTCAGCTAGCTAAGTCAGTCATTTACTGGAAGGGACTTACCAGATATATCATAGAACACATCTGGAAGTGTGCAACCTGCCAGAGGTGCAAATATGAGACCACAGCCTCTCCGGGCCTCCTTCAGCCATTACCTATCCCTAATCACATATGGCAACATATCAGTATGGACTTTATAGAAGGACTACCTAGCTCTGCTGGAAAGCAATTCATTTTTGTGGTTGTCGACAGATTAAGTAAGGCTGCCCATTTCATCGGGTTATCCCACCCTTACCATGTATGTGATGTGGCACAGGCTTTCCTAGATAATATTTTTAAGCTCCATGGGTTTCCTGAAACAATTACCAGTGATAGAGATTTCGTCTTCGTAACTTCTGGCAGGAATTCATGCGGTTGCAAGGGGTGGAAACTCGTTTGTCTTCTGCGTACCATCCACAAACAGACGGACAGACGGAGGTAATCAACGGATGTTTGGAGACTTATTTGAGGTGGTTCCATTGGCTCCTGTTAACTGAGTGGTGGTATAACACCACATATGATTCCTCCATAAAGGCAACACCTTATGAGGTAGTCTATGGGCAACCGCAACCAGCATTCCTTCCATACCTACCTGGTGAATCCAAAAATGCTGTGATTGACAGAAGCTTGACCTAACGGGAGGAAATGCTCATAGTGCTTAAGTTTCATCTTTGGAGAGCACAAGATTGAATGAAACAGGTAGCTGACAGACACAGAACAGATAGTCAACTCCAAATTGGTGGTGATGTTTCTCAAACTTCATCCTTACAGACAAGTGCCAGTGGCAGCTAGAAGCAATGCAAAGCTGGCCCCAAAATACTTTGGTACCTACAAGATAATTGACAAGATTGGCCAGGATACACAATGTGTTTCACGTTTCACAGCTGAAGAAGTATGTGGGAGAGGCACCGACTTTGACAGACTTACCAGCTGAACCTGACGCAATTTCGTTGACATGGGAACCCGTAGATATTCTGGATCGGATCACGGACAAGAGGCAAGGTCATGCGGTGACTAAAGTGTTAGTGCAGTGGAAGCACCAGCTGCCGGAGGATGCAGCCTGGGAGTATTATTATTACTTGAAGCAAAAATACCCAGAGTTCAATCCTTGAGGACAAGGATTGTTTTGAGGGGAGGGTAATGATATGATGTAAACATCATCAGGTCATTACTAGGAATTAGTTTAGTAAAAGATTAGTTTAGTGAAAGATAGGATTAGTTAAAATAATTGGGAGAGTTAGTTGTAATCAGATGCTATATAATGCAATCTGATCTCTCTCTTGGAATTAATTTTTATTCATTCATAAATTTGTATTTCCCCTTTCTCTCCTTCAATAATACTTCCATTCGGATTCTCTTCTTCCTGGGATCCCTATTTCCTTCCAGCTCTTCGAATTCTCACTGAATTCCTAGTTCTGTTCTTAACATATGATTTGCTCCTTGATTCAACTATTTATTGACTGCAACAAAGTATAAATAAGTAATCCAGCAAGTGGCTCGTACACACAATAGTATTAGGTTGGTACCATCGTCCATGACTGGATCTTGTCACTTTCTCTTATAGTTAGGTGTGCTATCTCCTGTTGTTTTTGGTGGCTTTGTTCAATTTTGCAGTCACCAACTATGGTTATATTTAACGTTTCTTCAATGCCTCTTCATTGACTTTGTTCCAGCAGCACTTTGCCCCCTCAAATCTCTCTGCCTCTGTCCTCGCAGCTGTTTTGTTTCATTTTCCTTTTTTTGGAGACCTAGAAAATGCTTATTTCTCCTGCAACTCTTTTTTGTCATGTTATTCTCCCAATGATGCCTCTTGTGTTTTTTCATGGTGTGCTTCCTCTGTTTTGACCTCAATTTTTTGCTTAGACCCATGGCTGCCTGATGCTAGATCTATACCCCTAGCTGTTACTAGTGTTTGTTTTTTCACAGTTGGTTCTCCATCTTCTGGTCAGCCTTCTACTAGAAGCTTACCATCAATAAAGCCGCCGCATGCTGATCATGCATGACATTGTTAGCAAGTGAATATGCATCCCGATTTAAGGGCACGAACTTATGAACTCCAACAAAGATGATTGCCAGCCTTTTTCTATTTCATTCTGCCCATTGCACATTGGTTCTACCACCAAGGTTCTCTGTGGCTGTTTATCCACTTTTAGCTTACCCTATTTTTGGTTGGGTTTGTTGTGTTCTTTTGTTACTGTTTTGCCTGGATTGGATCTGTTTAGTCTCGTTCTTGTGTTGTTGGTGTTTGTGTTCTTGGGGTGTGTTTGGCTATGTCTGCTCGGGTTTATTTACAAGAAGCTGTGTCTTTGTAAGCCTGATTGGGAGGTCGTTTTATATTTTTTTTATTTCTTATTTTTTATATGCCAAGTACACCTACATGGGTTTAAGATGAGGAGCTGCTACCTAACTTTGTTCTCCTAGCCACTATACCAACATGCTGGGTACCCAGGTAGTGTTAGATGTTGGATTCATAACATGTCATTAAATACAACAAATAAAACTGTACAAGAAACAGGATTCAATTCAGTACAATAATAATGGACAAATTAGGATAGATTTTGTTTTATAGATTTATTTTCCTTTACAGTACAGATTAGGACAGATTTTTTTTTTCATTTATTGTATAGATTTATTTCCTTAGTTAGGGTAGATTAGGATTGTATTTAAAAGATATTGCGAAATTAGTCCTTATTAGGTGGGCAATCCTCACCACTCGAGCTAGCATTTGGGCTTGAGCCTAGGCCTAAGAGAGTTATCGCCATAGTAGTCCTTAACTCGTTATAAGTCTTGACAATTCTCAACCCTTAGGCTAGAACCTTCCTAGATGGGCTAACCTGAATCGAATTTGTCACATGCAATATATCATTAAAATAAGAATTCTGTACACTGCAGTCCATACTCCAAATAACAGACTGGACTTAACAGGGTAAACAATTTGGAACACCCCAGAATGCTCCAAATTCTTTTATCCCAATTAGCTCCTTGATTATCCATTAATTGATTGGGTTGAGGTTATAAAAAATGTTAAAAGGTTTGGTCCATACACACAATTGTATCCTAACTACTTTCTACTTCAACAACCATATATTCTTAGAAAATAATTTAGACGGAGCTGTTTGTTTTGTATATCGAGATACATTTTCGCTCTTTAATTTTGAAACTGAGGGTTATGAATTTACTTCATTTTCAGGGTTCTCATTTTCTGAAGTAAATTCTGTACGTGCAAGCACAAACAAAGTTGTCTGTTGCCATTTTTCATCTGATGGGAAATTGCTCGCAAGTGGTGGCCATGACAAAAAGGTTAGTTAAGTCATTGGTCTGGAGAAATGTGGTTTATTTAGTTGATTCTCTGTTCAACAGATTTCGTGAAATTAGCAGTGAACTTTAGCAATTGACCTGCTTGGAAATCAGAAAACAAAATTCGGAACTTCTGTATCATTTATTCTGTTTATATATTTAGAAGGTGACCTTTCCTCTGATTGTTTCATAATGCAGGCTGTTTTATGGTTCACAGATTCTCTAAAGCAGAAAGCTACTCTTGAAGAGCATTCATCTTTAATCACTGATGTCCGTTTCAGTCCAAGCATGCCTCGTCTTGCAACATCTTCATATGACAAAACTGTCAGGGTTTGGGATGTTGACAATGTTAGTTTGTTTCATTTGTTTTACTCTAATATTATACTGGTTTTGAGTAATTGTTTAATTATCTAAATCTATATTTGAAGTAAATTGATGATGCACATCACTAGTGTGAATTGTGGTACACCAAAGATCATAAAATTTTGTTGGGTAATATTTTGATGTAAATATGCATACTTACATATATAACTAATATAAATAATAAATAATAAAGTATAAAACATGCTTATATGCTTGTTTCTTTTGAAATTATAAAAACAAGTACACCATAAAAATGTATACGTTACCTCAAATAAGTCCATTCCTTGTGAGCTACGTGTTTGAAATATACTCCCTCTATTCCTATATATAGGTCACCTTCTAGAAGAATTCTTTGGTCCTTATTATAGGTCACTAACTAACCAATTAATGAATGATATCCCCGTTTACCTTTTCCAATTTTCAAAGATTCAATTAATAATGGAGTGAGAGTAAAATGAGAGAAAGAGACATTAAATAACTTAAAACATTTATTAACACATTTATGTTATGGGTATAATTGGAAAATACTTATTTTTTAAGACAAATTTAATGAGCTAACTACCATTTTTTGGTTCTGATGATTCAGTTAGAACATAGAAGTGACTTATATATAGGACCGGAGGGAGTATTATATATGACAGGCACAGCTGTGTTTCGTTGTATTGATTTTCTAAAAATGGTTTTACTGTGGCATAATGCTATAATGATGTCACAAAAACAAGATGTTTTTTCAATACTCTTGATCTGGGAAACCTTAATGGACTTAGGGTTATCCTTAAAAATCTAAATTTAGCTTATCGTTTATCATCAGGAAGACTGGGATGATATGCATTAATGCTCTTTGCAAAAAGCTTAGGAAGATAAGGTTTTCTAATTTCTTTAATAATAGACAGTTGGTAATATTCAGTTCAACCTATGTGCTTCATAGGATAAAGAATTTCTGTTTCTGGTAATATATTAGTAATTGCATCTCTTAAAAAGTTTTAAGAGACTGTGTTGCTATCAACATGAACTCTGTCGAGATTGCAACTGTCATGAAATTAAATTGCACTATGAATTCTACTAATGATTTTTATATTAAAAGATCATGTGATCTATGTACAATTTCTGTTGGATAGATTTTTCTTATAGTTCTATTTAAATTTATGGAAGGTTTGGAAACTATTCTTCCATTTATTGTAGGCAGATGTGAATTTTAGGTCTATTAAAGAGCTCGATTTTGCTAACGGTTGCAGGTTCCAATAGTTCACTTGCGTAGATATGGATTTTGGTATATCATGTTTTTTCCTTGTTTTTATTCTGTGTTAGCTGATATGTATTACCATTGCAGCCTGGTTATTCGCTTCGTACCTTTACGGGACATTCTGCATCTGTTATGTCACTAGATTTTCATCCTAATAAAGATGATCTTATCTGCTCTTGTGATGTTGATGGTGAGATACGCTACTGGAGCATTAAGAATGGCAGTTGTGGTAGAGTATCAAAGGTAGAATTTTAGCAATATCTTATTTTATATGCAATTATCTTTTTTTATAGGTTGTAAAATGAAATAATTGAGTATTCATTTCTGTTTGCTAACCTGATAAGTTTTCCTGTTAATTAGGGTGGTACTGCACAGATGAGATTCCAACCTCGTCTTGGGAGGTACCTTGCTGCAGCGGCAGAGAATGTTGTTTCTATACTTGATGTAGAAACACAAGCATGTCGATATTCATTGAAGGTTGGTTTGAATAATTTGGAGTCTTTCTAGAGTTATATACTTTTTTTCATCTAGATATGCAATTCTTTTTTAGTTTATACTCTACTGAGTTACAAACTTTTTGTCCAATCTAGTCAACAATAGAACAACAACATTAACAATAGCCTTATCCCATTTTGTGAAGTTGGCTACATGAATCACGTGATGTCATTGTGCTTGGCCAAGGATAGCATTTTTAGAAATATTATTTATCACGAGATCCTTTTTAATAATTTCTTATTGGGTTTTTGACCTACCTCTTCCCCGTTTTACCAGGCTAAAAACCATGCTATCTACTCTTCTCGCAAGTTGCATATATCCAAATCACCTTAACCAGTTATTTTCCATCTTGGCCTCGATGGTTAATAATAGAAGTCAACTTAAACAGATATTGATTGTTGATTGTTGATTTTGGATAACTTGGATCTAATCAGTTTCTTAGTGTTAGCATATTATTACAACTCACAAGAGGGTTGAAAGTGGGTTGGTTTGCTACATAACAAAACATTTGTGTTGTGCCAGTTGCTGCCTTTTTTCCCTTCATTACTTTCCATTGTATTTTGTTGGTTATTCTGTTTGTTGAACACTGTGGTGGATGCTCAACAAATAATCCAGAGAAAAAAACAATTTGATTACTCTCAAAGTACCCATTTTGAGAAACGGAGTTACTCTGGACTCTGGACTCTGGAGCAAAAATACTTTGAATGATTGTTAGCTTGAATGACTGGTTGAGTTTTGATAGTTTGAGTAACATAGGGGTTGAGTTTTTCCTCTTATTTTGTGGGGTTAGAAAGCTGATAAAAAGGGAGTTGAAAGAGCAGATCTGGGCATTCGATTTTGCTTACGTAGGGGTTGAGTTTTTCCTCTTATTTTGCTTACATTCGATTTTGATTACTCTCTGTTACTCTTTTTTTTTTTTTAATTTCTATTTGTTGGTTACTTGGTTGAGACTTGATGCCTTGTTACTAGGAAAATGGTTGAGCATATCTTGGCATTCAATTTTGCTTACATATGCTGAATAAGATTAGATTTGTTTGAAGATTTGCTTTGCAGATGAAATTCAATGACCTGAAACCTTTATTAGCAGCAATTATTAATAATAGATCAATCGTTTTTTATTTCCAGATCTTCTATTTCATCTTATTACTCTTTTGTTCTTTTTTTGATGAACACTGATGGATCTTAGCGAATAATCCAGAGAAAAAATAATTTGAAGAAGAGTTTAATGGAGTTATGAAGAGAGACAAAAGATAAAAAGAAAAAATAATCTGGATAGATAAAATTTGGAAAAAGAGAGAATGGACTTGACAGCAATTATTTTCTTAGCTGATGTGGAAACTCGTTTGAATATTTTATTAAAATTCTAATGTAGTGTATGATGCACAACTTCACTCCGTGTGCATCATATACGTGACATTAAACGTGTCGTGCTATGTAATTGTGGAGGCTATTTCTGTCTTATGCTTGATGTATGCAATAGCCACCCATTTGGACATAATTTCTGGTTTTTATGACAGTTTACAACTTAGTCATACTTTCATTAGAATCAAATACCTGTGTGTATAGTATATTTCAAGTAATTTCTGTTGTTGAATATTTATTGTTTTGGTTATTTCAACTGTAATTGTATGCCCCTTAGCTAGTATTGTCTTATATTGAAATGCGGTACTATGATTGTAGGGACACACAAAGTCGATACATTCTGTGTGTTGGGACCCTTCTGGAGAGTTCCTGGCATCTGTCAGCGAGGACTCTGTTAGGGTTTGGACTCTCGGAACAGGGAGCGAAGGTGAATGTGTTCACGAGCTTAGCTGTAATGGCAACAAGTTTCACTCGTGTGTTTTCCATCCAACATACTCTTCATTGCTCGTCATTGGTTGTTACCAGGCAAGTGTACATTTTTTCTGTATTTCATTTCAACTTAAGTATCTTTGGAATTGCTTGGAATCTATTTGATTTATAATTGAAATTATTTGCCTGAAAGCAATAATATAGGAATTTATTGATTTTTGTGCATCTTGCAACTGGGTTTTCCTGATTGTTTTTTTGGTTTTTCTACTTTATTTGTTTTGGCGGGTTTTAGGGTGGGGAAGGACCTAAGGTCCCCATGATGGAGACCATGCTACATTTTTTTATGAAGACTTTTAATACATGTTACTGCATATGGGAATTTAGTACCCAGCTATCCCATTAAGAGCACATACTTGAGTCAATTTATTAAATGAAGTATTTTTTTATTTGATTAAGAATATTGTTAAGATCAAGTCCCACATCGACTAGAAAGAGGGCCACCATAGAATATATAAGTGGTGTGACAATCCTCCTCCAGCTCTTGGGAGTGAGTTAGGCCCAAACCCAAATTCTAATATGGTATGAGAGCCTGGTTAGTCGTAGGCGCCACCCGTAGATGTCCGGTCCTGCAAACTTCACGCACCAGATGTCCAGTCATGGGCGTGAGGGGGGTGTGTTAAGATCAAGTCGTACATCGACCATAGTAGTCAATAGCGCGCTATAGCGGCGTCGCGGAGCGTCGCACCCCTTGGCCGCGAAGGCGGCTCTGTTGCGGAGCAGCAGCTGTCGCGGCGGAAATCATGCAATCGCGGCCGCGAGGAAGTATCTGAAAATTTAGGGTTTCTTTTGGAGAAGAAAGGTCCAGTAAAATTACCTATAAGGGTTTCATTAAGGGTATTTTAGACTTTTACCAATCCTTTTTAAAAAACATTAAAAAAATCCTAAATTAAAAAACCCTACTTTTGAAAAAAGCCTTCCTTCTTCAGCGCCATTGCAATTTACGAGCCTCTCTCTGGTTTTCATTGTTTCTGCGCAGTGCTCTGTTTCAGGTTCCTTCTGCGTTTTCTGCTTCTGCTCTGTTTCTTCTTCCTTCTGGTTTTCTGCTCTGTTTTTTCTTCCTTCTGGTTTCCTGCTTCTGCTCTGTTTCTTCTCCCTTCTGCGTTTTCTGCTTCTGTCTTCTTCTCTGTTTTTGGTTTAATCAAGCCTCTGTTCATTCATGGCTTCATCATCCCAATCTCAAGCAGCAACTCAAAAAACAATGTCTTTTAGGAGTGTATTAGTACTTATATGTTATTAAGTTTGAATTATGAGAATTGTGTTTTGTTATGTTTTGAAGTAGAAGCTAGAATTATGATTGCTAAATGCTACTAATTATGAAATATGAATATGAACAATGAATATGTGTTTAATTTTTGGCACCTTAATATTTTTATGGAATTATTTAAGTATAAGTATAATTTTGATTTTATACAATTTGTATACTTAAATTTCGCAATAGCGGCCATCCCGCTATGGCTATACCGCTATAGCGTTTTGAGAGTCGGCCACTATCCGGGACTGACTACTATGACATCGACTAGAAAGAGGACCACCATAGAATATATAAGTGGTGTGACAATCCTCCTCCTATGAACTAGCTTTTGGGAGTGAGTTAGGCCCAAACCCAAATTCTAATAAATATTATTTAAGATTGATTACCCCTTAGTGTGTAAACCATCTTCATTGTTTCTGAATTTGAATTTAAGCCTGCAAATAGTCTTGGCACTGTACATTTCGCCTAAACTTCATCTCAGTTGTTCATTCATTCATCAAATAAAATAAAAGCCCTGTTTTTTCATTGAATTTGTTAATAATTTCCCATCGATAACAAGTAACTGCTGTAAAGATTGAGATTCAGTTGTAGCATTTATATGAGAAAAACTTCAATAAAAATATGATTAATTTTATATGATGGTTTGCACGTGTGAGAATACAAAAGATGAAGGATAACATGCACTAGATTTGTACCCACCCTAGAGTAAGGATAACTTGCAAGCCTGTCAAACTAAGATTTTGGATTGAGCATTCATCAGCTGCCTAAAAACACCACTCTTAGGGATGGACAATTAGAATTGAGTATACTCTTAGGGACTGAAATTAGAATTGAATTGATTCCTGTTAAGATGAAGTCCCACATCGACTAGAAAGAGGGTCACCATAGAATATATAAGTGGTGTGGCAATCCTCCTTCTATGAGCTAGCTTTTGGGAGTGAGTTAGGCTCAAACCCAAATTCTAATATGGTATCAGAGCCAGGTTAGTCGTGGGCGCCACCCGCAGATGTCCAGTCCTGCAAACTTCACGCACCAGATGTCCAGTCCTGGGCGTGAGGGGTGTGTGTTAAGATCAAGTCCCACATCGACTAGAAAGAGGGCCACCATAGAATATATAAGTGGTGTGGCAATCCTCCTCCTATGAGCTAGCTTTTGGGAGTGAGTTAGGCCCAAACCCAAATTCTAATAATTCCGAAACGATGGAGCCTAGAAAGAGATAACAAGACTGAAATGACACCAAAGGAAGCTCTCTTGTGGGATTATGCAGAAATCAAACACCACTCTTAAGATGGACAATCAAATACTGAATTGCTTGAGGAGTTGCCTCTGCAACTGACTATTAAATAGATGGGTTACAATAATTACATCCACGGATTAAGGTCTGCTAATTAAAGTAGAGAACAACTATAATTAAAGTAGGAGACAAATAGACAATCAACATGCAATCTGACCACTAATTAGAAGATATTGTCTAACACTCCTCCTCAAGCTGGAGCATATAAATTATATGCACAAGCTTACCACAAAGAAACTGTATTCGAGGACCTTGGGGAGGTTTTGTGAGAATATCTGCTAATTGATTGTTAGAGCTAACAAACTAAATGACAATTTCCTTAGAGAGGACTTTGTCCCTAATAAAATGGCAGTCAATCTCTATATGCTTGTTCTTTCATGGAAGACTGGATTTGATGCTATATGAAGTGCAGCCTGGTTATCACAATACAACTTCATCTCGTTAATGTTGCCAAACTTCAACTCTCCAAGTAGGTATTTTACCCATATGAATTCACAAGTAACCATGGCCATAGCAGGATATTCAGCCTCAACACTTGATCGAACAACTACATGTTGTTTCTTACTCTTCCAAGATATGAGATTTCCACCCAAAAAGACACACAACCTGAATGTTCCCTTTGTCCTCATACAACAACCCTTGACTAGGAGCATTTTTAATGTACCAAAGAATCCTAGTCAAGGCATTCCAATGATCAACACAATGGGTTTGCATAAATTGACTCATTCCACTGATTGCATAGAAATATTTTGTCTGGTTATAGTAAGATAGTTTAATTTCCCAACTAGCCTTCTATAACCTACCAGGATCTTCATAAAGCTCCCCCTGATTCGGTAATAACTTAATATTTGGATACATTGAAGTGTCAACTAGTCTACCGTTTATCATGCCTATTTCTTCCCATATATGTGAAGCATGCTTTCTTTGTGAAACTACAAGACCACGCCTCAAGTGAGCAACCTCCAAACCGATGAAGTATTTTAATTGACCGTAATCTTTGGTCTAAAAATGATGAAACAAATTTCGTGATCATCACATGTAATAACTATATCATCCATGTAAACTACCAGATAGATACATGTATCGAATGAATTGAGTCGATAAAAGACTGAATGATCAACTTTGTTGCGGGTCATATCAAATTTTTATACTACTACACTAAAGAGATCGCTTCAATATGCACTCAAGTTAGACTCCCCCAGCAACAAACCCAGGTGGTTGTTCCATATAGATTTTCTCGTCTAGATCACCGTGAAGAAATGCATTTTTGATGTCTAGTTGAAGCAAAGGCCAATGTTTAATAGCTGCCATGGCAAGAAGAATCCAATTGGAGCCATCTTAGTTACTAGAGAAAATGTGTCACTATAATCAAGGCCATATGTTTGAGTGCATCCTTTTGCAACCAAGCGAGCTTAAGGCAATCAACACATCCATCTGAATTGACTTTTACTGCGTACACCCATCTGCATCCAACAACTTGTTTTCTTGGAGGAAGAGTAACCAGATCTCATGTCCCAACTATGCTCAAGAGCAAGCATCTCATCTATCATAGCTTGTTGCCATCCCAAATGAGAGAGTGCTTCATTGTTATTTTTAGGGATAGAAACAGAGGACAGCGAAGACATACAAGCATAATATGATGGTGATGAATGATGGAATCTTATCGAATTTATAAATGGGATGAGGATTTCTAGTGGATCGAGTACCTTTTTGGAGAGCAATGGGAAGATCATCAATGGATTGATGAAACTCAGGCAAGCTCAGGCTAGGGGAAGCTGTGGGAGTAAGACATGATTCTCTAGGATTTTTAGCTGCTTCTATCGATGTAATTTGTCGTGGTCTCCGCTGATATGTAATGATAGGCTGCTGTGAAGAATCGGACTGAGTCTCTCTAGACTGGATTGGGTGAAGAAACATTGGATAGAACCTGCAAAGAAGGCATAGTAGGACCAAAAAGGGAATTGGTAATACTTCAGAGATTGTGTTGGATTTAATTGGAATGGCGAAAGAATGTCACATTTGCAAAAATGTAATAACAATTAGAAATAGGACAATAGCACCGATACCAATTTTGTAGCCTAGAATAACCAAAAAAGACACATTTGATGGCATGAGGAGACAATTTATCTTGACCAGAAGAAAGGTTATGAACGAAACTAGTGTAACCAAACACACGAGGGGCATGATATAGAGGTTCAACAGAAACTAATATTTTGTGTGGCACTTGATTAACTATAGAAGGCATGCCACTAATTAGATAACAAGCTGTTAACACAGCATCTCCCCCAAAATTTTGAAGGCATATTTGCCTGTAATAGCAAAGTTTGAGTTGTCTCAATAAGATGATGATTTTTTCTCTCAACCACACCATTCTGTTGAGGTGTGTGAGGACACGTGGATTGTGTAGAATACCATGAGATGACATAAATAATGAGAATTTATGAGAAAAATATTCTCTTGCATTGTCACTCCTTAAAATTTTAATTGACTTTCCAAATTGGTTTTGAATTTCGGTAAATAATGACTTGAATATAGAGAATAATTTAGACCATTCTTTCATTAAAATCAACTGCGTACATTGAGAAAAAATATCTATGAAGGTGACAAAATACCTAAACTCTATTGAAGAAGATATACGACTTGGACCCCATACATCTGAATGAACAACATCAAAAGACTTTTTTTGAATTTGGACGTTACTAAAAAAAGAAGAAAGAAGAACGAACATGTTTTCCAAGTTGACATGACTCACAGTATAGGAACTCTTATTTTGCAAGACTTGGAACCATTAGTTGAAGTTTTCGTAAACTCGAATGACCTAGACGTTGATAAATGAGATGGGGAGACTCAATAGCAGCACACACTGTTGGAGACCATGTCTCCAAATAGTGAAATCGTAGTGATTCATGTCCTTCTCCAATCATCTTCCCCGTACCACGATCCTAAAGAATGAAAGAGTCACATCAAAGGTTACTTAACAATCAAAACCCTGTAGTTTTGTTTAGCCATTTCTGCTGCCCTTTAGCTATCAAACGCTGCTGCACGAGGAACTTTAAACTCCTCTGATCGGTTCTTAACTTACTATAATTGATCTTCTTCCTAGCAAAAAGACACGTTTCCATTTCTGAACTGCAAATACAATTTCCATCAGTTCTCGCTCTAATACTGATTTATTTTATGATACTTTTGACAATTCTTGGCTTATGAATGCCAAGGCTCTGCCAGTCTGGCAGACAGCAATGCGACCACTCCCAAACTTGTTCGAGAAGCATCCATTTCTATTTCAAAGCATTCATCAAAGCTGAGCAAAGCCCAAAATTGGCAACTGTACCACTGCTTTGTTGAGACCCTTAAAAGTATGCTGTGCTTCCTCATCCCATTTGAACCCATCCTTCTTCCATAATTCAGTTAGTGATTTTGCAATGATCGCATAACTGCAGACAAAATCCCTGTAGTAAACCTGTCAAGCCTAAAATCCCCCGAAGCCCTTTCATGTCCTTTGGGGTTGGCCAGTTTGCCGTTGCTTCCACCTTTTCCAGATAAGCAAATAGCCAGATATAACTGAACCAGAAATTACAAGTCCCAGGTTAACCAACCTTTCTTGACCAAAACTACATTTCTTATTGTTCACCTTTCGCAGAACTCCAGCACGGCGGCACCCTTCCGGCAGCAGGACTTCACAAAATCCTTCCCATCTCACCTGCATGGTACGAGCCTCCCACCATTGGAACCGATTAAGACCTTCATGTCCAAGCAGATTGCTGCTGCTGTAACCTTTTCATGTTGTGGAAAGTGATTGATGAGGACATATCGCTCAGCTCTGTATATCCATCCACAAGGATCTTTGCCTGTAAAATACGGAACCTCTAACTGGCGGGTCCTTCCTCATACCCGACTGCACTTGTGCCGCCACTGCTTTGTTGTCCCCAACCCTTCTACTATCACAAATCCTTCGTTCCATCTTTTCTGAAAGTTGATGTTCCCCTTTCTTTACGATCCTGGAGCTCTCCTCTCCATCTCTTCCAAACGATTTTCCATCCTGGTGTTAAGTGTATGACCATTGCAGGGCTCCCTAGATCGCGACCTCTGATACCAAAACATTAGGGAATGAAATTATAATCGAATTGATTCCAAAATGGAGACCTGCTCCTTACAAGAGGTAACAAGACTGAAATGCCCAAAAATAAAAGAAGCACTCTTGTGGGATTCTGCAGTAAACAGAAGCACACTCCAAACCCTCACCGAAATGCTGAATAACAACCTGATCTCTCCCTCACCTCATGCGGCCCTAAATTATTTCCCTATCCTTCTCACCAAATTCTCCAAAATCACCTCCACCGATCTCCGCATAGTTGCTTTTTTTTTTTTTTTGGTCGTGTTCACCCCTGCTTGCATGTGTGAGTCCTCCACCCACTTCCTTCTAGATTCTAGGACTTTGTAGAACATTAAGAGGCGTGGGCATGTCATACATCTCATCTACTCATCCTAGAACACATTGGAAGGCACCGTAAATATGCGTGATCATTTATAAAAGTTGCTTTGCTTGAGTCAAATATCTCGATTATATTTCTTATTGTTTTAATCTTGCTGCTTTTGGAGCTCCGACCTGATTGAAGTCCTTCATTTTGTATGTGTTCATTACTTCATTTTAGTCTTTAACTTTACACAATCTCCATTCTAGTCTTTTGTATAGATATTTATGTTAGTTCTTATTGTCAGTAAGAAAACAAGTGGAAAAGGATGGAGACTCTGTGTTTGTATCTGCGTTTGATCAACTAGTCCTTAGTCCTTTCTTTCACGTTTTGTTTATTGGAAACTGTGATTTTTCTTCCCAAGGTTTTCTATTCCAACTAGGTTACAACAGGAAACCAAACACACTATAAAATGAAGCACACAGTCTCAGGGACTATAGCTGGTGTTACTTGTATTTTTTTTTTCTGGTTCCATATCATGTATAAAACAACAAATTATATCTGGTCTGTAATAATGCAATTTTTGACCTGTTAAAATTTGTACACACCATGATCTGCAGTCATTGGAGCTCTGGAACATGAGTGAGAACAAGACAATGACTCTGTCTGCTCATGAAGGTCTTATCGCCGCTTTGGCTGTTTCAACTGTAAATGGTTTAGTTGCGTCTGCCAGTCACGACAAGTTTGTCAAGCTTTGGAAGTGACCTGGTTGTGTTTGCGACACATGGGGTTTTTATTAATTTTCTGTGTTGATAGAGTGCTTGTAATCTATATACCTTTTTATGTTGCTTTTGATCAACCAACCTCCCTCTTCTGCCATTGTGTATTTCTGATTTTCTGTGTAAACCAACCATAGATTCTAACTTCTGTAGTGTTGTCATTCTGTGTACTTGTTTCATTATTCTGTTATTTATTTTTTGGTTCAATCGTTTCATTACTGTTTACTTATTCTTCTTCTGTATCATCCAGACTTGCTATTATATTATTATTCTGTAGTAATTTTTTCACTTACGATTGTTGCTGATCCAGTCTAGCATTATCCATGGCTGCAGCAACAGTTTTGTTTTAGAAAAATGGGAAATTTAAACATGCAAAAGGTATTTTTTGTTACCCACTTGCTATATTTGTATAGTGGTTTTGTATTAAATGTTAGTTGGCGTTTAGGATGGTCCCATAATGATGCACCTCTCTATTTAAAATACTATAAATTTAAATTGTCTTGTTAAAGAGTGCCTTAAAGACGCTGGTTATGGTTAAGGTGCAATAAATGCATCTCGTTTAATGTTTTGAATTTCAATGAAAAACATGTATTTCAAAATTTAACTTTCAAAACAATATTATTCTTAAGAAAATATTTTTACCTGTGTCAGTTGTCAGTTATATATCATTGACAAGTGTCCTTAAACAAAAGCATGGTTTTGTTGGGAGAGGTAAAGTTCACTTTGGTGATTTTTACGTCTTGAGGGGATTAGTCTTCGGCTACCGGCTGGAGATACCCTTGGTTCACCCAAAAATAAAAGCATGGCTTTTCGTAGGGTTTCAGAATTTTTTAATATTTGCAGCGGCAGCCGTCCTAATACTGATTTTTAGCCCTTAAACGTGCAACAGTAGAATTTTGAGACAATTTACGCTAAATAGAAACTAAAAACAATACAACTATTGGTAATAATAATCATTTGAGTAAAAAACATTCATTTTAACTTTATTTTTAAATACTCCCAATTGCATTGGTGGTGACACTATTGCTATTACACCTCTTTTTTGCTTCACCACATACTGTCATTATTTTTTCCAAAATACCCACCTTTTAGAAATTAGTTTGAGTGAGATTTTAAGTATATATGCTACACTACATAGAAAAAAAAACTAGTTTATGATATAAATAGATATTAATTTTTGAGTGAGAATAATATCATACAGAAAATGGAAACAATTTTTGATACAAATATAAATTAGTTTTTGAGTGAGAATATAATCGCTCAACACAAAAATTATGAAAATTAGAATTTGTTTATAACAAATTTTAATTTTTAAAATTGCATAAAAAGTATCACTCGAATTAGAAACAAGGAAAACACAAAAGCAAGATAACTAATGCTAAAATCACATCATTCAAACCAGGTGGCCTTTAGATAGCGTCGGTCATGTTTGGCGCATGGGTGCGCACATCTTTTTTACCTGCTATAGCCAATTGTTCCGGTTTTGAGCATCTTTTTATTTTTATTTAATGTGTTTGGGTCCCGGGTTTTGTGTATATTTAAATTGTTTAGAGGGATTAGGTGAATATATTAAGAAAAAAACAAGTAATGTGAAATATTTTTATTAAATTCTTCTACAAATCTTTATACTTATTTAATTGTGACAAAGGTTGTTTATCTTCTAAAAAGTAAATACTTAGTAGAAAATATAAGACATTTATCAAAATTAAGTGGGTAGGAAGATTTAACATTTTTCGAGAAAAAATACTAAGGGTTTATTTGAAAGAGGTTTTGTTTTAAGTTTTAAAAAACTGTATTATAAATCAGTTTTTAGAAACAATTTAAAAAAAAAAAAAGTAAGAGGAATTTTCAAATTTGTATGTAAATTCAGAAAACTAAAAACTGAAAACGTAAACAATTTTTGGATGTTTCCCAATTTTGATTTTTAAATATTAAAAAACAAAATTTGTTCCCGAAAAATGTTATTAAAAACTCGTTTATCAAACAAGTTTTTTAGTTTTCTATTTTTAAAAAAAAAATTATTTTTAAAAACAGAAATCAAACAAGTCCTAAATCCTCCTATTATATCTTCCTACACATCTTTTTACCCACTTAATTTTGACAAGTGTTATCCATCTTCCAAAAAGTAAATACTTAGTGAAAGGATTTAGTAGCAGGATTGAGCATTACTCTATTAAAAGTATGTTTGGGAAACAAGTTGAAAGCTTTTAAATTTTAACTTTTAGTTGTGAAAATAGTTCAAAACTGTAGGATTGTGACGGTGAGATTATAATTATGTAGTTAGTTTATTAATTAGAACTGTTTAGCAAAATGACCGTATGATTGGTCGAACTATGGTAAATGACTAAAAGAATAAATAATATTATATTGAATTTTTTTTAAAAAAAAAATAATGGTTTAAAAGAATGATAAATTTTATTCTTATTTTTTAAAAAATTCTTAAATATTCTGCCACCCTTTTATCAATGTAAAAGGTTAATACTACTACTTATGTTCTCTCGGGGTTTAATCATAACTTTTCCTTAAGTCGTAGTGTGCCTTTATCATTACGCCAATACTATTGCTGGTATTTTTTTTTTATTTAAGGTCAAGCTCCAATACTAATACATAGTTCTATTGTTTGTGTTTATCAATGGTATCCTCTAACCGACAGTCAAAGATAAATTCCTTTCGAGGTAGAGAGATTATTCGTCGATTATTGTAGTCCCAACAAAGTCTTTTATATATGCACAACCAGCATTCAAACTCTTGTCAATACGTTTAAATAATCCAACTATCTACCAACTGTATCGAGTTTTATTGGTATATACTTTTATTTAAAACCAAATTCAATGACCTCTATAAGGCCATATTAGGTAATTGCGCATATTAAAAAAAATATTTAATAATGTGAGTTAATGTATTGGGTTTTGAAAATTAGTCTTTTTATGTTTTTTCCTATTTAGTCTAGAAGTCCATCAACCATTGTCTTAGTTGTAGTTGTCAATCATTGAGTCATTATGAAGAACAAACATAAAAAAGAAAAATAAATGCTCCTAAATTTTTTTGTATAAGACCTTATAAAATAAAATACCAACAATATTTAAAAATGGTCATATAATATGAAACAAAAAGAGTATATCATTAGTTTTAAAGTCATACATTGAATAAAATATTGTGAATTTTACATTTAAGAAAATGCTAACAAGTGTCCTTTAAGGTAAGACACTTGTTAAAAATACACAAATGAATATTTTTTTTTTAAATAAAAATATTAATTGTTTGAAAAATTGAAAATCATTTAACATATATTTTTTAATGAAATTCAAAATAATAAACATGATCTATTTATTATATCTTAAGTTTAAACAAATACTTCAAATACATTATTTAGCAACACCTTTATAATAATTAAGTATAAAATTAAAATAATTTAATGTAATAATTTCTTATAAAATTAATATATTAAATATTTTATAAAAATGTATTTTAATGTATTTGAAAAATAATTAAATGTTTATATCATCAAAGTTAACCGGTTCACGGTAGAACATCACAGCCGTTCAAGACAGATAAATGCATTCAACAGTTGTATTTTCAATGGCGCGGAGGAGCGCACCACAAATAATGTGCACCCTAGAACTAGCCTTGTAAACTATATATTCTATTAGTAACTTAACCAAACCCATTTATCTAAGAGTAAACCTTCAAATTGGTCTTTGAGATTGTATGTGTCATGTAGATTAGTCTCTGAGATTTTAAAATCTTCAAAATAGTGAGTGACTTTGCAAAACGACATGCATTTTAGTCCTTTTACCTATTAAACAACATTAAAAAACTAAATAGAAAATAACTAAAATAAATGATTTTTTACAAAATCAGAGACTAATTTGATATTTTTATAATCTCAGAGACTAATCTGCATGATACTTACAATCTTAAATACCAATTTAAAGATTTACTCATTTATCTAAAAACAACTATAAACCATATATTCTAATGGTAACTCCACCACATCTATTAAATGTCAAGAATCAGCCATTGTTTCTATTACCCATTTATAATTAAACTTGTTTAATGTAAACAAACCTATTAATTAAAAAATGAACTTGTTTGATTTTTGGGTCATAAATCTATGACTATGTACTCGGGTATTTTACATGTGAGTTTAAATTTAATTTGAATTCCATACAAAATAAAGCGTATATCATGTTATTAACATCTCTCAACTGTTCTAATTATGGAATTCTAGTTAGTCTAGATATACCAAAAATCTATTATTTACCATCCTTACTACCTTTATTAGATGAATTTAACATCCTTACTACCTTTATTTCAAACTATTATCTCTCAACTGATATAATTGGTCAATTTGACTTAGTATAAGATCAACAAAAGCATTTTAATAATAATACATTTAATGATTATTATACTATTATCATATATAATATAAATATAATTATTATCATATAATAACACTACATACTGCGTCTTCCACAGCATCTGTGTTTTTATTAAGGGACACTGTTTTTGAATAATTATAACTTATATGTATATGAGAAGCTAATAACAATTGTCAATAACAAAATTATAACTTAACTCCATTAATTATAAAAACACAATGTCCATCAGCATTAATCTTACATTTCATGACCATGAACATTCATACGTTAAAGGTCTGCTGAAAACAGAAGAAAACAGTTCCATGCAAGACTTAAGACAGTACAAACATAATGTTCTTAATCCTAAATAGAAAACAACAAAACACAAAGAAACAAATATCTCAAGATGAAAATGAAAAACCCAATAATTTCAATGTATCTATCAACAACATCAATTGGAATAATCTGCAATGCATAAGATTCAAAATGAAAAACCCAATAATTTCAATCACAAAATATAATTGTTAAGCAACTTCCTAAGCAACTCTTGCATTGTCAGATGAGAAAACTACAATGGGGTTGCCCTTCCTAAGGGCAGTTGCTTAGTATTAAGCAACTCACCAAGCAACTACATTGTACATGATCTTATGTTTTTCTGTTTATTTATGAATTATATAAATTTTATTTATTTATTATTAAATTAAAAATTATCCGGTTTAACGAGTGACCTAATGACTCACCGGTTAGATTACCCTTTGTTTGTTTGGGGTTAAAATGGAAGGAAAGAAAATGAGATGAGAGAAAGTGAGTAGAAAACACAACTTTCTCTCGTTTGGTTTGTGAGAAAAAATAGAGGAGAAATGTCAAATCAAGCATAGGTCCCATAGAAAACTTTTCTCTCTAAAATGGAGAGAAATTTGAGATTGAAAAAGTGAACTTTTACTATTCATGGGTCCCACACCTATTTTCTCTTATCTTTCTCTTCATTTTCTCTCAAACCAAACACACTCATTTTTTCTTTTCTTTCTCTCACTTTTCTCTTCCCTCTACTTTATTTCTTCACACTTTCTTTCTTTAGATTTTCTCTCCTCAAACCAAACAAAGGGTTAGAGTTGGCAAAATGGGTCAAGCCCTTCGGATCAGCTCATTTAACCCGCCAAAAAGACGGTTTGAACTGAAGTTTTGAACCCAATAACTCATTTAATCCATCCCGCACAACTAGAGTTATCAAAACGGGCTACCCGACCCTATACGGGCTTGCCCGTTCGGGTAGCGGAGTTTTTTGGTTAGGCCTAAAAAGGCCTACACTTATTCGGGCCTTTACTTTAGATACCCAAACCCGGTCCTATGCGGGTAGCGGGCTTTTCGCGTAAACCATTTTTTGAAATTTTAACTTTTTTCTTTACATCAAAAATATTATTTTTATTGTCATTACTTTTGTCTTTGAAAAAATGTCCCTTTGTAAAAAAGGTCATTATTTTTCTATTATTAGACATATTAATTAAATCTCTCTATTTTTTTATAATAATTTTTAAAAAAAAATATTCTAAATCTTCTTATGTTTAACTTTTACTATTGACAAGCAACAAAAAAAACTTCTACTTAATTTCTTTTGTTTATTCATTCTCAATTTTTTTATCTTGTAACTTATGTGAGTTGTAGACTAATAAATAATTTTTTAAACTAGTGACACTTGATAAGTAGCATTTTTCTTGTAAAACAATTATTCGGGCGGATAGCCCTAATGCGCAGGTTTTTGGCCCATACTATGTGCACCACACATATTTCCCAGCCACCACAAGTCCCTATTTTTTTTTTCCAAATTTGCCCTTCGCTCGGATTTTCAAAATCCGAGTGGACCAAAAAATGACATACGAATTTTGAAAATCCGGGAGCATCCACCACACAATTTTTTTTTAAAAAAAATTTCATATGAATTTTGAAAATTCATGGGTTTCAATGAACGTGGATTTTTAAAATCCAAGCAAATCGTTGCAGACTCATACTTATATCATCTAAATTTTTTCTATTTGATAAACCATTTCCCATTCTCAAATATTTTCAAAACCCTAAACTCTCAACCATAATCACTCCCAATGTCATCCATTCATCCAATAAGCAAAGGCATTACAAGTCTTTACTAGTCTTTACAAGTATTTTGTGCATTCCACACATTATCAGGTGAGTTATAATCTTCTCTCATTCTATTTTCTTTTTGTCTATTCAAACAATCTACACCCATGTCAGAACTCGGATTTTCAAAATCCGTAGCCCTCGGATTTTTAAAATCTGTAGAACACGGATTCTTAAAATCCGCTGATAGCACGGATTCTTAAAATCCGTTTAGCTAATAGGCATTGAAAAAAACTTACTTTTCTTGGCTATTTAATGATTGGCTTTTAACACAAGTAACTCTTTGTAGTGTTGTATCATACACAACTTCATAGTAATTGGATTTCACCAGTTACGTCAGATTAAAAAAAATCTATCTTGTTTTAAATAGTTGCTACATGGTCCCATGTGTTCTGAGTTTAATTTGTGCAAATAAAAGACGAATTTATCTAACTTCATTAATACCCCTATTCAATACTCACCTACCATTGTCATTGCTAACAAAAACACCATTTCTTTTACTTCTTTCTTTCTTTCTCTCTGTCTCTCGCTCCCTTCCTTCCTTCGTTGCTATTCATACCCACCCACCGGATCACAATCCAAATGTTCCTAAACTGAAATTGATTCAAATCTAGGATTGTATATTGGTAAAAATCTATGTCCTTAGGGTTTGCGAGATAATAATCTAACTGACTTGGTGGCTTTGCTTTTTTGATAAGGTGATTTCAATTAGTCTTAGATTGGTGGTTTTAGTCCTAGATCGGAATATTCTTCAAGTTTTATTTTTCTTCTTCTTTTTGCGCTTCCGGCGACATATATTCAGCAAAGCCACCGTTTGTATGCATCATTCTATTTCACTGGCTCACTGTTGTTTCCGTTGCAGAGGTGAATCGGAAAGGCAAAAAAGGAAGTTGGTGGAAGAAGCATCTTCCAACTCTCAAATCTTCTCCAGTTTTCGTTTTTATTATTATTATTATTGAGAATTGGAAGCTTTTGTGAGTGGGACGAAGAAGTAGTGTGCATTTCCACTCTTCCAACGCTTTTAATTGTCATTTTATTACCTGATAAATAAAAACAATGGGTTTGTTTTTGCTTATTTTGATGCCCCTCTTGTTACTGGGCTTTTTCTGTTTCTCTGCGTATTGGGCCTCTTCTTCCCAAGCCCAGTACGCTGTTTCTGTTGTATAAACCCACTAGGGTTCACGTTTTCCATTCAAGCAACTTTTCATTTTCTCACATTTTACATGCGTGTCTTCCTCTCTCCCTCCTTTATGGTATCACAGAGCCATAGGGTTTGAGGGCGTTTGGGTTGCGCCGCCGCAACCGCCGTGGCTCTTCCCTTCGCTTCTTTCTCCCTTGATCCTTCTTCTTGCTTCCGCTACATAACCCCATCACCATGTCTTCCTCCATGGAGTCTCCAGATCAAAACTCCTCACAACAGCGTTCTGATGTAACGCAAGATCCTTCAAGCCCTCTTTACCTCCACCCCGCAGATAACCCTAGCTCCGTGGTGACTACTCCTCCTCTTGAAGGAGCCAAAAATTACAACGTATGGTCTCGTCAGATGGCTTGCGGCCTTAGTTGTAAGGACAAATTAGGTTTCGTGACGAGGTCGGTTCCTGAACCTCCGGTTGACGATCCTCTTCACAATCAATGGCAGAAATGCAATAACATGGTAATCTCATGGATTACCAAGTCAGTAAGTATCTCTATTGCTCAGAGTATAGCTTTCTTTGATAACGCCGCCGATCTTTGGCAAGAATTGCGAGAACGCTTCTCTACAGGTGATTCCTTTCGTTTTTCTGATTTACTTGTGACGATCCATTCGATCCACCAAGGAGATCGTGATTTAGCGACGTATTACACTGAACTCCAGATGTATTGGCAAGAACTCGAGGTTCTTCGCCCTGTTATCTCTTGTGTTTGTTCTGTTCCTTGCACTTGTCCCATGGCTTCTTGTTTTAAAAATTATAGAGACAATGAGTATGTTGTTTCGTTTTTGAAAGGTCTCAATGAGACTTATGACAGGGTGCGCCGTCAGATCTTGTGCATGAGTCCTTTACCCTCTGCTGCTAGGGCTTTTGCCATGGTTCAACAGCAGGAAAGGAATCAGCCTTCTTCGGATTCTAATACTGGGAAATTTGTTACAATGTTTCTAATAACAATTGGAAATCTAATAATTTTCAAAAAGGAAAATCTAAAACAAATCTGTGTAGGCCTCCTAACCCTAATCTTGGCAAAATATGCAGTTTTTGTGGCAAAGAAAACCATGTTGTGGACACATGCTATTTTAAACACGGATTTCCTGCTAATTTCAAGTTTAAGGCTAAACAGAACAATTCTACTGTGAATAATTTGAATTTGACTGATTCTGCTAGCCCTGGCTCTAGTTCAGTTGCTAAACCAAACTCTGTTTTGAGCAATGAGGATTATGCTATGCTTGTTGATATGATAAAAAAGGTTAAATCTCAATCTAAAGATCACAGTGTCAATCAACTCACACACAGCACTAACACCACTCTTGATAATCCGGGTAATTCCATTGATAATAGTTTTTGGATAATAGATAGTGGTGCTACTGATCATGTTTGTAATAACTTGAATTTCTTTAGCACTCATCACACTATTCCTCCTATTAGTATCAACCTTCCAAATGGTGGTTCTTCTGTTGCTTGTAATTCTGGAACTGTTTCCTTATGTGCTAACCTTCTTTTGCATGATGTTTTGTATATTGAAGGTTTGAATTTCAATATTTGATCTGTGCATAAGGTTACTGATTCTATGGATCTTGAATTGACTTTTAATAAACGCTCTTGTGTTTTGCAGGACACTGTGAAACAGAGGATGATTGGACTTGTCAAAGTCCATAAGAATCTATACATTCTAAATCCTGGATCTGATTTGTTTTTTGAAAACCACATCCTTAATACTGTTTCTAGTTCTAATAACTCTCTTGATCTCTGGCACAATCGCATGGGACATCCGTGTGATGATGTGCTTTCCATAGTAAAAGAACAATTTCCATATGTTAAGGGACATTCCAAAAACCCCTATGATGCTTGTCAATTAGGAAAACAGACTAAATTGTCTTTCCCTAATAATAATAATCGTTGTTTGTCTGCCTTTTCTATTATACATGTTAACATATGGGGACCTTTGAATGTTGATAGTATCCATGATCACAGATATTTCCTGACTATTGTTGATGACTTTTCACGGCATACTTGGATTCATTTAATGAAATTTAAATCTAAAACTAAGACTTTACTTGAAAATTTTTTGCAATATGTTAAAACTCAATTTGATACTTCTATAAAGTGTATTAGATCTGATAATGGAGTTGAATTCCAATTACACTCTTTGTATGACTACCATGGAATTATGCATCAAACATCTTGTGTGGAAACTCCTGAAAAAAATTCTGTTGTTGAAAAGAAACATAGGCATATACTTAATGTTGCTCGCTGTATTATGTTCTGTTCTAATATGCCTAAATGTTACTGGTGCTTTGCTATTTCATATGCTGTTCACATTATTAATTTGTTGCCTAGCAGGGTTCTCAAGCAAGTTTCCCCCTACCAGCTGTTGTTCGGTAAGTTACCCACTTTGATGCATATCAAAGTGTTTGGGTGTTTGTGTTATGCAACCACTCTCACCCAACAACGAAGCAAACTTGACCCTAGATCTAGAAAGTGTTGTTTTCTTGGCATTAAACTTGGGACAAAAGGTTTTGTTTTACTTGATTTAGAAACCCGAAACATTTTCATCTTAAGAAACGTTATTTTTAAAGAAAAATTTTTCCCTTTTAAATCAGAACAAACTGACAGTGTTGTTCCTGATACTACAAACTTGATTTCTGATGTCCCTAATTTTCTATCTTATGAACCCATAGCCTTGGAACAAAATGTTCCTATAGATATTCCAGAACAAACTCTTGTCTCTGGTACATCTTTGATTCCCATTAATCCTCCTCCTTCTTCTGAACATCTTGATTCCAATTCTGAGAATGATGCTCAAATACCTACAAATATAAGGAAATCTGCTCGGGTAAAATCTGTACCAAGTCATTTAGCTGATTATCATCTATATCTGTTGCAAGGTAGTCAAACTAACTTGAATAATTCGGTGAAGTATTCTTTGTCTAATTCTCTTACTTATGATCGTTTATCCAACTGCTATAACAACTTTGTCTTGAATATCAGTATTAACAATGAACCAACATCTTACACTTCTACTTCTAAACAATCTGAATGGGTTGTTGCCATGAATAACGAGTTAAAAGTTTTAGCTGATAACAATACTTGGTCTTTAGTTACTTTACCTAAAGGAAAAAAGGCTATTGGCAGTAAAGGGGTTTATAAAATTAAATATAAATCTAATGGCGAAATAGAAAGGCACAAGGCTAGACTTGTTGCAAAAGGTTACAATCAAGTTGAGGGTATTGACTTTTGTGAAACTTTTGCCCCTGTTGCAGAACTTACAACTGTTCGTCTTCTTCTTGCTTTAGCTTCTGTTAATAATTGGTCTTTACAACAACTTGATATTAATAATGTGTTTTTAGATGGTGACCTTAAAGAAGATGTCTATATGAAACCCCCTCTAGGATTGAATTTACAAAACAAAAACTTGTTTGCAAATTAAATCGTTCCCTATATGGTCTTAAGCAAGCAAGTAGAATGTGGTTTGAAAAACTTTCATCTTTTTTATTAAACCTTCATTTCAGAAAATCACATCATGATCATTCTCTGTTTATTAAACGATCTGGAAAGCTGATTTGCATTGTTTTGGTATATGTTGAAGATCTGATATTGTGTGGGAATAATATTGATGAGATTCAGGCCTTGAAATTACTGTTAGACAAAATGTTTAAGATAAAAGATTTAGGAGATTTACGCTACTTTCTCGGGCTTGAAATTGCTTGATCAAAGAAGTGTATATTCCTAAATCAACATAAGTATACATTAGATCTAATAGAATCTTGTGGTCTTCTTGCAGGAAAACCTGTCAATAGTCCCATGGTAAAAGATTGCATGAAGAACGCATAGACATCACCTGATTATGAGGACCATGCTGGATATATAAGACTTATTGGTCGAATGATCTGCTTGACGACAACTAGACCAGACATAGTGTTTGATGTACAACAACTCAGCCAGCATATGCACAAACCCAAGCAAGGACACTATAACACTGCCTTACGCATCGTCCACTATCTGAAGAAAGACCCTGGGCAGGGTTTGCTCTATCCACCAACTTCAGAGTTACGTTTCAAAGCCTTTAGTGAATCTGATTGGGCGACATGCCCATTAACACGCAAATCTGTAACAGGATATAATGTATATCTAGGAAACTCCCTCATTTCTTGGAGATGCAAAAAGCAAAGTACCATTTGAAGATCTTCTTCAGAGGCAAAGTATCGCGCTTTGGCTAGCGGTTGACTTATTTACTGAGGGATTTAAAAATTCCTTACACATCCCTAGCCCTTTTATTTTGTGATAGCGATAGTGCTCGTTATATAGCGCATAACTCCGTTTTCCATGAAAGAACAAAACACATCGAGATAGATTGTCATGTGGTCAGAGAAAAACTTGAAAGAGGTTTAATTCATTTGCTGCCCATAAACACAGCTCATCAGTTGGCAGATATTTTCACCAAGGCTTTGGAGCCAAAAGCTTTTCAAGAATTATTGGGCAAGCTAGGCATATATAGTATATACTCCCCAGCTTGTGGGGGGTATTAGCTGATAAATAAAAACAATAGGTTTGTTTTTGCTTATTTTGATGCCCATCTTGTTACTGGGCTTTTTCTGTTTCTCTGCATATTGGGCCTCTTCTTCCCAAGCCCTGCTTCTATTGTATAAACCCACTAGGGTTCACGTTTTCCATTCAAGCAACTTTTCATTTTCTCACATTTTACATGCGCGTCTTCCTCTCTCCCCCCTTTACATTTCATTTTCTTTCAAGTTCCCAAAGCTTCAAGTTTTTAGAAAAAAATCAATAAATAAAAACTTCCCGAAGCGCATGCATTAGTAATTTAATTTAAATTGTTTAATAACATCTTTTGTATAAGTGGTGATGCATGTTGGGTTTTCTCTGGAATTCATGTTATTTTCCCTTCTATTTTTTTGGTTTTTTAGTGGTGAGCAAGCTAGTTTCTAGTTGCTCTTATCTGACTATAGTTGCAATCTTTGTATAACCCTGATGTCTGTACTTTTCACTTGTTTTGATCATGTGAATTTGGTTGCTCCTATTGTACATCGATATTAGTGTGGTTACATGTGTGTCCATGAGTGTATGAAGATTTAAAAAATCACCATTTTTTACTAAGTTTCTGTGTCCAATCTGAATGGTAGAGTTTCTGCAGCTTAAAATTCTTTGTTGTCTTCCACTCTAAAATTTTGTTCTTTTTCTGTTTGAAAGGAGATTAAGTGCAAAACTATGTTTATTTGGTTTACTGGTTTGGAATTCCCAATAGAATTTTTTTTTGGTTTACTTGTATGGAATTCCCATTCTCTATATGTGTAGATTGAAGGTAAAAAATAGCTAATTAGGGAATGATTATGTGCCATGGTTTTGTATAACTTGTGTATGGATGAGAATCATTTGGCTAGCAGGGTAATCATGAAGCAATATCATAGTTGTAGTATATATGATAGGCTAGTGTCACTATTTTGGTATTCAAGAAATAGCAAAATATGTCAAAAAAAAGTAAATGCTGAATATGTCAAGGCTTGTTGTGTATGGATCATTATTTTGCTATTCATGAAGGATAATAATGTTACCAAATATGTCAAGAAATAGCAAAATATGTCAAAAAAAAGTGGAAAAAATCCTACTACATTTCTATATAGTAATAGATAATAGATGCAATTCAATCCAAATATATAATAGATAATAGATGCAATTCAATTGTCAAGACAGCAAGTGAAATCATATAACATATTAATGTATTGTGTCTTCTCTGTGACTACTGAACTTTGTTTGTGTTGTCTGTCATGGGTACTTGTTTCTAACGTGTGCTTTTTTTCCAATTGCGATGAACATTTGTGATTTGTGAACTTGAATGTCCTTACTGAACTGCTATGTTTATGGTCAATATAGGATGGCAATCTTGGGTCATTCTCCACCGATATCTGTCGGCTATTCCAAGAGGTGAGCGTCTTTTTTCCTTTTTGGGATAAATCATCTCTTTTTCCATAATAGCGGCATTAGTTGTTTAAGTTTTACTTTTGAAGTTTCATTGTTTTTATTCACTGGATTGCTTTAATTTAGTATATAAGTTTAGTTTATAAATCTCTTTATAAGTGTTACCAAAAAAAATCTCTTTATAAGTAGTTGATATCATTTAATGAAAAGTGAAAAATATCCTGTGACATTTTGTCTGCTGAATTGAGCCCAATAGTGATATGATAGTATTCATTATTATTATTTTTCGCTGATCATGAAACAGGGTTGTTTTAGTGCAGACATACAATATCTATCTTTCTCTGGAATATTTGTATTGAATGTTCAGCATTTATCTCGTGAAACTTATTGCCTCTGTCTTGACAATTGAATTGCATCTATTATCTATTATATATTTGGATTGAATTGCATCTATTATCTATTACTATGTAAAAATGTAATAGGATTTTTTCTAATTTTTTGACATATTTTTCTATTTCTTGACATATTCGGTAACATTATCATTTGGATTGAATTGCATCTATTATCTATTACTATATAGCAAATATCATATTTTGCTATTTCTTGACATATTCGGTAACATTATTTCTATTTTTTGGTTGCAGGTGTGATTAACAAAATGGATGACAATTGGCAAAGTATCGTTAGTAAAGATGTCACTGAAAATATAGACATCACAATAGAAGTATGAGTATATTTATGTTTGGTTAGATTTTTTCTTTCACGTTAGTTATGTTGTTAATCATTTTTCCTAAATAGGGATTGGAGGCGTTGTCCTTTGATGAAGAAGAGGAGAGCACTTTCAATGTCGTGGAGGAGCTTGAATCTGAAAATATTGATGAAGAAGTTGAATCTGAGGTAGAATCTGAATCAGATGAAGAAAATGGTGATGGGGTTGAGAAGATTTTGCGTTGAGGGTGTATGTGACTTTGGAGATGTTAACTGACATCAGTTAAATGCAAATGTTGTTTTGCGATTTAGTTTTCCTGATCTTGACATTGCATTCTCTTTTTATAATTGGTATGCTAGACTTCATGGATTTTCAGCACGAAAAGACAGGTTGCTAAGAAACAAAAACAATGAAGTCATCCAACAAAAATTTGTTTGTCACAAGAAAGGACGTCATCAGCTTAAAGATGTAAATGATCCTAACCGCATTCGGAAACCTTAAAGAGCAGAAGATCTCTCAGAAGACTTAGCCCTTTAATATACATTAGGATAAGGTTTAATTTATGTTAAATCATTAAGATAAATGATGTTAGTTATCTTTCTTGTTAGAGCTGTTACAGCTGCTGTTATCTCTTTGTACTTTCTCTTGTGTATATATATCTCCTTCTCCTTCTGTATTCATCATCGATCAATATAACAAAAATATTCATTCAGCTTCTATGCTATGTTCTCCTTGCTTTTTCACTAAACTCTTACATGGTATCAATCGCTTGAGATCTTGGGCATTCATGGCTTCCGCGTCCAACACCTTCGCTCCTCAGACTTTCTCCACCCCAATCTCTTGCAAACTCAGTGAGGACAACTTTCTGACTTGGGGACAGCAAGCAAAAGCAACGATTAAGGGATACCGTCTCAAGAATCATCTTCTCGGTGATGAGTTTGTCCCTGCCAAGTATGAATCCGAAGAAGACAAGTTGAAGAACATCACTAGCATTGCGTTTGATGATTTTGAGCAGCAAGACTGCCTCTTGAAATCGTGGCTGCTTGAATCCATGGAACCTCAATTCAAGGTTCGCATGGTGGGTTGTGAATGGTGCTTCCAAGTTTGGAGCACTCTTGAACGTATTTTGCCTCGCAAACGAAGGCTCGTGTTAAGCAACTTAAGATTCAGTTGCTGTGAAGAAAACCACTGCTATCAATCTATACCTCCTCGAAATCAAAAGGATCGTGGACACTCTTGCTGCTATAGGATCACCGCTGGATACTGAAACGCACATCGACGCCATCTTCGATGGATTGCCAGAGGAATATGATGGCTTTGTAACTTCTGTTTTGTCAAGATCAGAACCATACTCTGTCTCTCAGATAGAATCTCTTCTTATGGCTGAAGAAGAACGCCTTGAACGTCACAAAAGGAATGACTCTCAGGTAATGCAGGCTAATCTCACTCAAAATTCCTTTCAGCAAAAGAAATCTAGTTTTTCCCAAGGTCAAGGTCGAGGCTGGAACAACAATCAAAGTAGAGGAAACTCCAGAGGCAGGAAGAAGCAATTCGAATCAAGGAGAACATAGCATAGAAGCTGAATGAATATTTTTGTTATATTGATTGATGATGAATACAGAAGGAGAAGGAGATATATATACACAAGAGAAAGTACAAAGAGATAACAGCAGCTGTAACAACTCTAACAGAAAGATAACTAACATCATTTATCTTAATGATTTAACAGAAATTAAACCTTATCCTATTGTGTATTAAAGGGCTAAGTCTTCTGAGAGACATTCTGCTCTTTACTAAGGCAGAGACAAGATGTGGGTGCTCGGCAAAGATGAAGGTCCATGTGGATAGGCAAACTATGTGATGGGTTGTTACTGAATTTATTGATGAGCATAACCATAGCATGTTAGAAGATAAATTTAATGGGATGCTTGCAACACACCGGCAATTACACGAAGATGATATAATGCAAGTGATGAACATGAGAAGAGTAGGGATAAGCACTCCAACTATTTATCACTCATTTGCTAGTCAATCTGGTGGGTTTGATAAAGTTGGGTTTGAGAAGCAAGACATTTACAATGCAATTGAAAAACAAATTTAATGGGATGCTTGCAACACACCGGCAATTACACGAAGATGATATAATGCAAGTGATGAACATGAGAAGAGTAGGGATAAGCACTCCAACTATTTATCACTCATTTGCTAGTCAATCTGGTGGGTTTGATAAAGTTGGGTTTGAGAAGTAAGACATTTACAATGCAATTGAAAAACAAAGAAGGATCCAAGGCAGTGACTCTAGTTGTACATTGGAATACATGCGCAAGAAGGCTAAGGATGATCCAGGTTTGTTTTGTTGCCATACAGTTGATGATGAAGGAAGACTGCAACATCTATTTTGGTTCGATGGCAAAAGTCGTGTTGATTACAACATATTTGGTGATGTTCTAGCTTTTGATGCAACATATGGGAAGAAAAAATACTATTGCCCTTTGGTTGTCTTCTCCGGTGTTAATCATCACAACGACTCTGCCGTATTTGCACTTGCATTCATTGCGGATGAGAAAGAAGAAACGTATGTGTGGATCTTGGAGCAGTTTCTACTAGTTATGAATGGAAAAGCACCAACTTCAGTTATAACTAATAGTGATAAGGCAATGAGAAATGTCATCCGTAGAGTTTTTCCTAGTGCAACCCATAGATTATGTGCATGGCATCTTCCAAAGAATGCATCAACTAATGTGAAGAAGAAGAAATTTACTCAAAAGTTCCAAAATTGCATGTTGGGTGATTATGAGATTGGTGAATTCATCAACAAATGGAAGGCACTAGTACAAGAATTTGAAGTTCAAAATCATAGGTGGGTTCAAAAAATGTATAAGAAGCGGGAGATGTGGTCAGCAGCGTACTTGCGGGGTAAGTTTTTTGCTGGGTTTCGAATGACATCCCAATGTGAGGGTTTGCATTCTGAGCTTGGGAAGTTTTTTGAGTCACACTACAATTTGCTTGAGTTCTTACAACACCTGGATCGTGCTTTGTCGTATCTCCGCCACAAAGAGGTTCGAGAAGATTTTGCATCCATTCACGGGCAGCGTGTTCTACTCACCAACTTCCAAGGTCTTAAGAGGTTTGGCTCTAATATTTTCACACGAAATGTTTTTGAAATGTTTCGAGCTATACTTGAAAAAGTATCTGATTTGGAGTTAATTGGATGCAACCAAACTGAAAGTAGTTTCTTATATATTTTGAGCAAAGATTCGACAAAGCCAAAGGAATGAGTTGTAACTTTTTTTCTCATCATCAATTGAGTTTAAGTGTTGTTGCCAATTGATGGAGTCTTTTGGGCTCCCTTGTGAGCACATTTTGGCGATTTTAGTCTATTCGAATGTTGAGGAGCTGCCTATATCATTGATACTTGACCGGTGGACTAAAGAAGCTAAAAAAAATTAGAATCAACCTTAGATGATAGTTGCGAAGAACAAGACTCAATCATAACAGTTAGGTATGCATCACTGCTTGACTTCGCAAGTCAGCTTTGTCATTTGGCTAGTTTCAGCACTGAAAATTTTATTGATGTAAGAACACTGTTCACCGATAAGATTGATGCACTTTCTATCAACAACAATGTTGTCCGAGATCCAAATCGAGTTAGGACAAAGGCTCGAGGTAAGAGTGTATTGTCAACAACAGGTAAACCTAAGCGTGTTATTAAATGCAGAACATGCAACAGACAAGGACATAACCGTTCAACTTGTCAAATTGGAAGATGTTCTGAAACTAGTATTGCAGATGATAACAATGATGCTGGCCTTCATGGGAACATTGAATTTGGTCCAAGTGATTACTATTTTCATGAAGATTCAATCATTGATAAGGTAACAATCTATCTATATCTATATGTAAAATTCACTTGAGCTTTAACATTAAATTCTTAAATGTAATGATTACCATTACTCTATTCTACCTTAAATTTATCATTTTTGAAATTTTTCATAAAATTATTCCTTAGGAGTTTAATTATAATTTACACTTTGTTATTAACATCATCTATACTATTTTTCTCTCTTAAAAAAAGATATAAAAATAATTTGGTAATATTTTAAATCTTTAATAGATTAATTTGTTAGTATTTTAATTTTTTTAAAAAAATTTAATAAAGTATTAATTTGCTTTGTGACCTATACCATTTTTTATTTTTTGTAGGAGGAGCATATGCATGATTTTGGTATGCGTCATTTCTACCAGCAATATGATGAAAAAGGAAAATGATGACTACATGGTATGCATGGATTACCTATTTTTTATGTATTACAAATATGCATGATTAGTGTTGAAATATTTACTATGTATTCCCTATTCTTGATGATTAGTGTTGAATTATTTACTATGTATTAGGAATATGCATGATTAGTGTTGAATTAAAAAGTTATTAATATAAATCATTGTAGTCATCTTCTGTGAAACCTTTATTATTGTGATTGTGCTGTTAAAATGTAGTACTAGTTGTTCGGAATATCACTTTGCCATTTGTAGGTAGCTTGGCATCTAGAAAGTAGATTGTTTGGGTTTTATCACTATAGTATAGCTTGAAATCTAAATGACTAGCATAATTAATTAAGCATGCATGTGATTTTTATATTAATTAATTGTTTGAGTTGAATGTACGTATATAGCTACTTCTCTCGTCAAGATTCAAAACGGCAAGACGTTGCTCTCCACTTATGTGGATCTTATTGCGAAGATGCTGGACCAACATAAGTTGTTTTGCCTAAGTTCCAATATGTATGCATAAACACATGAATCGTAGAACAATAAAGGTCTATAAAATCCCTTTTCTTAAGGTAACTAGCAAAACATGAAAATGACTTGAACAAAAGAATTCATTAAACAAGATATCAAAAAGTAACCATTAACAGAGTATCAAAACACCAATAAATAGTCATCAATATTGGTCATCCTAAATACTTATAACAAAAAAATAGCTTCAACCTTAGCCAAAATGATGGAAACAAACAAGACATAAATTCTCTATTAGTAACCTAACATTCATGTAATAATCTCCAAAAAGTTTCCATGTCACGTCTTTCACGTTAAACACATCCTCAATCACTTTTTTAATTAAGATGTGTAAGCTTCCCAATGAGCTTAAGTCTTCTTATAGCTTTAACCAATTTCTGTTGTGGTCTCCCAACACTATCTTTAACATAGTGTGCATCTTGACATTGTGCTCGTTGATTTACAAATAGCAACAAAAATTTTATAGTTAAGACACTTTATTAGAAATTGTAAGAAATGAATTAATATGCCATACTCATCCATGGCTTACATTTTCCTTCAAATTGGTTTGGAATGCATATTCCATGCTCATCTAGTGAAGTACCCAAGCAGCTGATTTGTCACTACAATATAAGATCAAATAATTAAAAATAATTAGCGTGTGAAATCAATTAGGCAAACAAATCATCATTCATATCAATCTTGGGGACCTGCCTGTTAGATTCATGTGGCAAACCAGTTGGATGTGTGATCTCCCAATTTCCCATATCCTTCACATTCAAATAGTAACTGTCAGGGTCTGATCAATAGTGATTATTTCCTCCAACACTCCATCCTAGTACAATGATAAAATTAGTAACCTTCTAACTAAATTCATAATTTTTTGTAAAGTGACAATTAAAAATTATTACCATTACCTTTATCATATCACGTCGAGATTTAACCTTCAATAGAGGCAAATAGGAATCTAGGTGATATATCAGTTGGTCCCTCAATGATATCACCATGAGATACCAATGGCTACCATCTTCATGAACAGGAACATAAATCTGCCAAAATTTCATGTACATTAGTGCATATGTGTAGTAACTCCAATTAAAATGCTGAAGCTAGCAAAATGAGATTTTAGGTTTACTCACATATTTTAATTTTGGAAATGGAATAAGCCACTTATTAAGGTACTTTGCATATATATCTTCTTGAGTTTTTCCTTCTACCAAGTTAGCCTAGACATGATAAAACACTTGAATTAAACCCAAATAAATTATGAAATTAGTAGGTAGCAGTATAATAATTTTGAAAGCCACTCTATTTTGGCTTTTATGGAAAGGAAACAAAAAACAACAATACCATAAGAAATTTATACCGCGAATGATGGTGGCAACAACCAAGTATTTTGTCTAGTTACATGGTGTTGCATCCACGTTGTCTTCAATGCCATTAATTCAACAATCTATTCATGTGTGTAATTTATGTATGAGAAGTGTATATGAGAATTTATTAACAAAATTGTAGCTTAGATAAATAAAGTCTCACCTTTTCATCTATTGTATTTCCGGGTATCAAGCAATCAAACTCACATCTTTTTGCGCTAGTGTCTCTCCAAGTATAAAGAAACTCACTTAATGTCAAAAAAAATTAAAATATCATCTTGTTATAAGATATAGTCTTTGTTAACAAAACGTAAATTTAATGTTAAATTGAATTTCTTAATTTCTAATTGAGCATAGGATATAGAATACATACTCTTGTTCGAGGTCAGGATTGTACACATAGTAAACGCATTTTGCCTGGGTGTAAGACAATGCATGTCTGAGGTGGGGTAGAATTTGCTCCTCATATATGGGTATAGTATTATTCCAGGTGGCAAGTACTTTTCATCTATCGAATCATATCCCTTTTCGTCATCACTAGTATTATCCCCACTTGACCCTACCATGTTAGCTCCTTTGTCACCACTGTCCATTGCAAACTTAGTGCATTTAGAGCTCTCCACCTTTGCAATTTTCAGTGGCCCTTGTGTTACAGTTGGAGTTTGGAATAATTTTCTCACAAGCTTCTTGTTAGCACTTTGTAATGCATCTGCAGTCAACTAAACACATACGATAGCATAAGATTCTAAAACCTATGTTTACAAAATCAAACGCAGACAATAGTACATAAAAATCAATTAAAAAATATAGATTTAAAAAAAAAAACTTGTAACATACAAATGCATCGTACAACCACCTTAGAGTCAAGCTTATTTTGTATTTGATGTTGGACTTTCTTTTTTCTTATGCTCCTTGACTTGTTAACTATGGTTTAGATGTATTCATTTCTTCTCAATTCTACATCCCCAACTATATTACGTTAGCTTTGTTCAATAATTTTTACAAAGCATAATTTAGGAAGCAGGCATGAGAGTCAACAATCACATGACTGGAATGCAACATATTCACTCATGCCTCCCAAAATATGGCATAATAGAGGCAACTAAAGAATAGATGCTTGAGTAAACAAACAAATAGACACCACAGAAATAATGCACACGTGGTTGTTGTTTTACTATAGATAAACAAGGACCAAAATCCAAGTGATCAAAAAAATAATGCACACGTGATTGTTGTTTTACTCATGGTATGACATGAACTATTATTCAACACCCCCTTGTTGGTATTAAATGTTCAGATAGTTAACTATATTGTTTTTAAAAAACCAAAATACAGGCGATCAGAAAATTGGCATATCTCTAGAATATTATATTAATAAATTTTCTTTAACATATTAGTTGAGGATTATTTTCAAACATGAAATAGGAATAAGTAATAACACATGGAGTTTTACTAGACTCTCCAAAGTTTTACACCTTCAAATTTAAGAAACAGTTCCCTCTTGGTCCCGAGAATATGGGTGTAAAAGTGAATAACTAAAAGTTATCAACAATCAAAAGTATAAAGAGCATAACGATCTTTTTAGTTTTCAGCACTCATCTTCCAAAAGTGAGGTTTAAAAACAGCATCTTCAAGCTCAAGTTCAACCTTTGAATCACTGCAAAGCCCAAATCTTAGAGGCACTAAAAAATGATTCTCCGAATCCAAACATCAAATTTCCAATACACAATGCAATGATTACAACGTCTGTGGGCAAAAACCATAGAATGAATTAGTCAAAGGTATATTGCTATCATATATTGAAAAAGTACATAATAAGAACCTTTGTTGTCTCTCGTCCCTGGTATTCACTAGCAAGAAGTTTAGCCAAAGATTTTTTGGTGAATGCTTTTTTAGCACTACTAACCACTGCCTTTTTACCCTTTTGAGTATTATTTGAAGTATTTGGCATGGGTTTAGTGTTTTATTTGGTAGGATTTTTTAGCACTTGTTGAGAGGTTGTCTTCATTGTGGCATCCATCATCACTCCTGTTTCTGTTTTGACTTGCTTAGGCAAAACACAGTTGACATCGGTGACAACAACATCTTCATCTTCATCAAAAACTTCTTCTAGAGGTATCATTCTGATAGAGATGTATGTTGTTTTTGGATGAGATGTTTGATCACCTCTCTTTTTTCCTTCCAATTTTGTCACCCTAGCTCGCATATTCGTCAAAACAACTTGCAGTTCATCTAATTTATCAGTGTTTGTCTGTGAAAAAATGAATTGAATGAGTAAATATGAAAAAAAAAGGTTGTTGAGTCAAGTAATGAATAAAAACTTGCCTTCACTTTGGATAAAAGTTTTTCTAGCAGCTTCCATAAGCCCTCCATTGTGTATTTCCCTTCATTATCTACTTCCATGTGTGAGGTTGGGTGATTTGTTTGTCCAGTCATAGCTTCCATAGCAGTAGCAAGGATTGTGTCCATTTGTGATGGTTAATTACAATGAACCTTTATACACTACAATTTTTTTGAATGTTTCGTGTGACAAAGGGTGTGAAAAAGGATCATCAAGGGCTATTATACAATAATAGTATGGTCAACTAGTTCACCATGGGCCACACTCCAAACTATGCACTCATTTTTTTGTGAAAAAAGATCAGATCTTACAAGGCCTCTATCCTTGGTATAATCCCAATATTCCTTAAAACCTTTAAAAAAATTACTTTTTAGTATGACCACCCAAAAAGTCACAGCAGCAGTAGCCATCTATACCCATTTTAGTACCCAATGCAAGACAAATGAGCAAGGTGATTTTTTTTTGTTTGATGATTATAAACTGTATTTTATTTTGGTTGATGATGATGACCGTATTACATATTATAGTGTTATAATCACAATTTATAATCTCCAAAACCAGTGTATTACACATAGCCCACGATTGTGTTTAACATATTATGATCTACATGCAATTATGGTTCCTGGCTTTCATAACAACGATTCATTTCACAACTAATTATAAAACAAAGAAATTTTCAAATAAGGAACCAATAAATTAATGTTAATCCTATACAAAATCAATCACATGTATATTTTGAAACAATTTATTTTAGTCCTTCTACATAAAAAAATATTCGTTTTAATGTTATAAACAATTTATAATCTCTAAAATGTGACATATAATTCTAAAAATTTTTAGTGTTATAATAACAATTACAATCTCTAAAATTTTTTAGTGTTATAATAACAATTTATAATCTCTAAAATGTGACATAATCTCTAAAATGTGACATACAAGTTTGAACTAAAAAGTTTGCATGCTAACACCACGTGATTAAATTAAAACGGTGCAGATTAAATTAAGTTCACTCGAATATTACAACTATGTTTCTGGACAACTAGAATCCATTTCTACGAAAGACTAACTACTACAGAATAACTACATAAACATAGAACTAAAGACTAAAAGGGCAAAAATTACAATGGTTTTTTTTTTAAAAAAAGGAAGACATTACAAGCATTAACGGTTCTTTTCAATCTCATTAACCAGCTTCAACCTTCAACATCATTAAGTGTTCTTTTCAATCTCTTATTTTCATCCTTCAGTCTCCCATTATCCATGATCAAATCCAAGCATTGGCGCTCTAGTAGTGTCATTTTTTCTTTCATTTCAATCATCTTCTCTTGCAACTTAATTAACCTCCTTTCACACGTGACTGGATTGTGATCATTCAACTTAAACTCATCGCCTTCCAAATTGATACCCGCCACATCTCCGACATTCAAACCATCTAGAACGAATATTAAATGAAATGAAAATCAATTTAGATATTAACATATAACCAAAACAACTACTAAAATTTACAACTAATACACATTTAATTACCTTACATAAAATTACTATTACTAGATGACCCTTTCTCGACCGCGCTTGTTTTTGATCCAACATCATCCCCTTTTGGTTGATTTGTTCGGTTGGTTGATTTGTTCGGTTGGTTGATTGTTGCCTCGAGAAAATACGTTCGAATTGGGCCCAAGCTTTTTGAGCTTCTTTGAGATTATAATACCCCTTGTAAGACGCCTTGCTAAACCCCAAAAACCAGAGGTGAAACCTAAGGCCCATGAAATGTAAATTCCAGGCTTGACACCATTAAAAACCACGTGATAGTTGTAACCATGACTCATTGTATGACAAAAGAATGGTGAGGAAAAAAGTTTTAACACACTCTCTTTGGGTAGCTCTTGCAAACAACCTAAAACCATACTTGATATACAGTTCTCACAAACCCAATAAAATGCACTTTTGTTATCTCCAAAAAAAATAAAAAATAAATAAAAAGAAAACACTTTGCTGAACAATCACTCTCAAACCCAATTGGTGAAAAGACTCCAAAAAAAATGCACTTTTATTAAAAGACCATTGTACGTGTTACTATAAATAGTAACCTTTATTACATTGAATTAACAATCCCTGACATTATTTTTAGATGAGCAACAATCCCCAACATTAGACTAAAATCTATAATAATTTCAAATCCATGCCACATGACCGTTGGATTAAAGAACAATGACTACATCCAATGATTAAAAAGTTCAATCCGTGCCTCATGACCCCTACTCTTATGCAGTCCCATCACTATCAATCAACTAAAACGTTTATCTGATTCAATTAATCTTCGTTTGACATTCTCCTTCGTTTGAAATTTATTGAAATAGGAAAAAAACAATAAATAAATGAATAAACAGGTTTTGAAAAATCCACAAATAAATAAACAATAATAAATATTCATGTTAATTTATTGGGTAAAATGCACAAAATACCCTTGAGGTTTTATAAAATAGCACAAAACACCAAACTTAAAACAAATAAGCAATCAACACCATTTTTTCTATAACATGCACTAATAGGAATACTTCATTATTAGAATATTCTTATTGCTAACTATAGTTAAATCTCTCTCCATTAACATGCACCTGTAGTGGTAATACTTGAAGTACTTTTTTGTGCTCTTGTTGAAATATATTCCTTCTTTTGTCGATAAAAAAAATCTATGTCCTTATTTTTTTTCTGTAAGTTAAAAAAAATAATCTCCCTGTCATTTAATTTTTTGCAAAATTCATTGACTGAATTTTCTCGATGATGCTCGTTAAAGATTTTTTTTCATAAAAAAATATTTCTTTTGAATAAAAATATTATTTTTTTGTGAATAAAAAATTAAATAATTTACAAATGAGCTAAACAAGCCAAATTCAACATTTATTATTGCTTCACAAGCTAAGATACTGCTTTGCTATCATATTTGGTGAACAAGATTTATGCAAAATATATAATATTAGTATTAGTTAAACAAGCCAAATGAGCATCTCCTAAAATTTAATTCAAATAGCCTAAAATATGTAATATTAGTATTAGTTAAAACCATTGTTATAGCACCTGAGAAACTCTTTATGCCACCAAATCGACACCATAAAATAGGAAATAATCACCTTAGCTTTCAAAAATATAACCAAACTACGGTTACAAATAGAAAAAACAAAAAACTTCAAAAGACCAAAATAATTTCACTTACACAGAGGCATGTAAAAAGTATAAAGTCTTCAATAACCCAAAGATTAACATTAGACAATAGCAAAGTAATAGTAAATGTAAGTAGCAAGACATAAATAGTTGTAAATGTAATCATATGCTCCATAATTTTTTTTATTTTATGAAAAATTTCTTTTATGAGCATCCTTGAGAAAATTTAGCAGATGAATTTTGCACAAAAAAACATTTATAGTAGGAAAATCAATTTTTTTACGGAAAAAAAAAAGAAAAAGATTTAACTATGGCCAGTAATAAGAATAATCTCACATTCTCTAACCCAATGGGCCACACTAGTCACCTAAGGCCTAATATGGTCACCCTTGGTCCAAATCTCAAATTCTCTAACCCAATGGGCCACACTAGTCACCTAAGGCCCAATACGGTCACCCTCGATCATAATTTCACATTCTCTAACCCAATGGGTCACACTAGTCACATAAGGCCCAATATGGTCACCCTCGATCCTAATCTCACATTCTCCAACCCAATGGGCCACACTAGTCACCTAATAAGGCCCAATATGGTCACCCTCGATCATTATTTCACATTTTCTAACCCAATGAGCCACACTAGTCACCAAAGGCCCAATAAGGTGACCCTCGCTCCGAATCTCAAATTCTCAAACCCAATTGGCCACACTAGTCACCGAAGGCCCAATATAGTCACCCTTGATCCTAATCTCACATTCTCTAACCCAATGGGCCACACTAGTCACCTAAGGCCTAACAAGGTGACCCTCAGTCCGAATCTCAAATTCTCAGACACAATGAGCCACACTAGTCACCTAAGGCCCATTATGGTTACCCTCGATCCTAATGTCACATTCTCTAATCCAATGGGCCACGCTAGTGACATAAGACCCAATAAGGTTCCCTCGGTCCTAATCTCAAATTCTCTAAACCAATGGGCCACACTAGTCACCTAAGACCCAATATGGTCACCCTCGGTCCAAATCTCAAATTCTCTAATCCAATGGGCCACACTAGTCACCTAAGGCCCAATATGGTCACCCTTGATCTTAATCTCACATTCTCCATCCTTTTACTTTCAGTATATAAATATAATGAAGGAGTAGTATTAACCTCTAATTGTCTAACTTGATTTTCCTTATTTTACCAAAAAATTGTCAAAGTTAATGATTTGGGTTGTTTGTTTATTGGGATGGCAGTTCCTTCTCAACTGTGAGTTTGTTCTGTACTGCTGTGGCTATAGCTGTGACTCTGAGAGAGAAAAGTGAAGTGAGGTTTGAAGAAGAAAGGGTAAAGAGGCTATTAGAAAATATATAAAAAAATGAATAGATACACAAAAACCCAATCAACCTGTATCCTTCAACTAATCATATCCTTCAAATATTTTATTAATAAATCTAAAGGCTAATATTAACTTGTGTATCATACCACATATAAAAAGTTACTTACCTTAAATAGAACCTTCCATGATATGTTAGTGAATTTAAATGTCTGCAATAATAGCTATCCAAAGCTCTCACAACAAACCTTTTTTTCTTTCGATTCAGTGGCTGAAGGAAAAAAACCTTGAGTTGTTTTTGACCAACTGACTGGGAAGCTCCGCTTGGGAGACAGATGCAAAAGGAGGTGATGATGTGATTCCTTATGTACCTGTGTCTGTGTCGCTTGACAAATCTACCTCTGAATCTGTTGACCCATCTGTATCTGTGTCTTCTTCTAGGTCGGCTGACCCTGGTCTTGTTTGAGTTTATGATATTCCCCGCTTGTCCGAGCTTTTGTAGGCCGAAGCAAATGCTTAGATGATAAGAAGTAAGAGCAAAAGTAAAAACAAGAAGGACAAAGAAGTATCTTCCACTCCTCTAGAGGTTGAGGATGAGGCCATATTGGATATGGATGAGAGTGAGATGACAGATTATTGGTCCGATCCATATGAATATGAAGGCAATAGTGACACGATGCCATGCAACAAGGTAAGAATTTATGAGCTTTCGAACGTAACTATAAATTTTCCTTACCTTTATGTGTGTAAGAACAATGTTTTGAATTATATTGTAGATGAAAGTCGGTACAAAATGTTTGACTTTGGACGAGTTATCCGATGGAATTGATTGTCGTCAAGAGTTTACGCCTGATCAGGTAAATGGCAGTGGTATTGATTAATGTATGGTACTTCGCAAATGATTAAAAGATATTCATAACATGATCTAGTCATTGGTTATTTGCAAGGTGTTTGATACGAGAGAGGATCTTATAAAATGGGCTAGAGAAGTTGGGAAAAAGGCTGGAATTGTTGTTGTGATACTTAGGCCTGATAAGGGTGGAAGTGGTGGGAGTTGGAGGGAATTTGTGACCTTAGGATGCGAAATGAGTGGAAAGTACAAAGAACGCAAGAAAGAATTCACACGTTTGGTGTCAGGTTCTAAAAGATGTGACTGCCTATTCAAACTAACAGGCTCATCTACATGCTCTGGGACAGACTGTTGCTCAGGGACAGGCTCCTGCTCAGGAACAGGCTCCTCAATATGTTCCTGTACCTATCCTGACAGGGGCCGTCTTCGTTCCGACATAGTCGAACGTCTACGATCATCTCTCTGGGTCATGTCTACAAATATAAAAAAAAAACATTAATATAATAATAATAATAATAATAATAAATAAATAAATAAATAAATAAATAAATAAACCATGGATTTTGAAAATCCGCCACAACCACGGATTTTGAAAATCCACCATAGTCAACATATTTTGAAAATTTTGAAAATCCGTCTTTGTTTTCTTCACATCTTACTGACGGATTTTGGAAATCCGTGATCTCTGGATTTTCAAAATCCGCCTTGCAAATGTACAAATCAATGTTATGGATTTTCAAAATTTGTGTTTTACGGATTTTCAAAATCCGGAAACTGATCATCATTCCTATCCTTCTGCCATCGTCAAAGGTGATTTTCAGATTTTTTTTCCACATTTTAACCGTAATACAACTATATTAGGAAGCATACAAACACATATATAACCAAATCTAATACATACAATGACCGAAATTGCAGAAATTCATCATAAAACCTACAATTATACATTACCTAACAACCTTCAAATTAAAATCCGAAGGAACACATCTACTAACCTAAACGAAGCAGAATCTGGGGACGAAGAGTGAAGGTGGCAACCGACGGTCACAATGGCGACAACAATAGATAGATGAAGAGAGAGCGATGAGAGAGATGAGTGACAAAGAACGTGTTCTGTTTTCGAATGTGTGGTGATTAATATGAGTGCTCGGATTTTGAAAATCCGAACCTTTAGCACCAATCGGTTTTTCAAAATCCGTATGCCATTTTTTGGTCCGCTCGAATTTTCAAAATCCGAGCGAAGGACAAATTTGAAAAAAAAAATAAGGACGTGTGGTGACTGGAAAAATATGTGTGGTGCACATAGAATGGACCAGGTTTTTTTGAGCCCGAGCCCATTTTTTGCCGGCTTTTATAAGGCGGGCTAAAAAGGCTCAGTTCTATTTGAGTTTGAATTTGAAATACCTAAACCTTAGCATTTTATCAATTATTCTGAGTGGCCCTAATGAACAGCCCCATTTTACCGGCTCTACGCACAACCCACCAACAAAACTGGGGTCGGTAGCGGGCTAACCCTTGGGCTCACTGTTTTTTATTTTTATTATAGTGATATAGTGATTATAGTGATAGTGATGATTATAGTGAAGATATGTGAAATTAAATGAATCAGTTAGGGTTTATTTGGGATTGAGAAGTGAGAACAGCAACACGAAGTCACGAACAGCTCAGCGCCGCACGAGACCACGAAGCCACCTCCGCCGACCGCCGCACCATACCAGCACCGCGCCGCCGCACCACACCAGCACCGCGCTGCCGCACTACACGAGGAGATTGAAGACCCTCATCCCTCTTCTCCTCTGCTGCGGTTCGTGCCCTATTACGGTGTGCCCCTTCTTATTTTTGTGCTTCTCTACTCTGTTTCAATGTTAACTCCATTTTTTGTTTACTGGTTAGTGGTTATTAACTTACTATTATCAGTTTTAATTGCTTCATACTCTGTTTCATAATCTATTATTAGATTTTTGTTCATTCTAGTCTGGGTGGCGCCTTCAGCATAAGGCTTGCTGGTTCTGTTTTTCTGTCTGGTTTCTGCGATGCTTTGGGTTGTAATTTCAGCAAAGTGTTCAGCGATGGGTTCAGAAATTATTGTAATATATGTGTTGCGGTGATGTGGTCATTTTTTTTATCAAACTTGGTAGGTGGCTGCTTTGTGTTGTCTCTGCGCTGTTTGGAGTCCTTTTGGGATGCTGCTGAATATTTAGACTTTTTTAGTCTTGTAGTCATGTCCCGTAAGCAGTCTTGTAGTAATATATATAATGGATTAAGAAAAAATTATGGATTATCAATTTTTTTTTTTGAATTTTTTATGATTTTTTTTTTTAATGTATAGGGGGCCAACCTGCCAACTTTGCCAGCTCTAGGTTGAACCGGTACCTCAGTACCTCGGCCGTTTCAATAACCGGATTGAGTTTAATAACCAGTAACTAGTATAAGAGAAAGTCAGTCTTCCTGACTATTGCAGTTAACTGGTAAAACCGGACTGAACCGGTGGTTCAACAGTTTTCCCTGGTTTATAACAATAAAAATAAAGGAAAAAAAAAAAAGAGGGGGCTAAACGATATCTGTCCTTTTTTTTTTGTTTTTTTTTTCCGATTTTTAGTTTTGTTCATATGTTCTTCGAAGGGCTCAAGGTCAAATCCCAAGCTTCTTCATTAATCTAATTCCTTGTTGCACTGCGGCTGCCACTGTGCCGTCCACTGTTGCGCTGCCATTTGTCACTGCGCCGGCTGCCGCTTCGTTGCTGCTGCGGTGCAGCCGTTTTTCTTTTTTCTGTGCTAACTTTGGAGTTTGACTATTTTGGATTAGTAACTAAGTATTCAACAAACTTCATCCTGTTCATTGTTCTTTTTTCTCACAGTTTGTTCAATATGTAGCACAATTTTATCATATCATGTTGTTTGTCTACCTAGTGATTTAAATTTTTTAGTTTACTTCTCTATACTCTGTTCTGGCAGTTTTGTTTAATTTTTTATCCCCTAATTGAAAGGTTGAAGAATGGAGGTTATGATGGAGAAGAGGGAAAACATCAACAACGTGATGTGCCTTTTGACGGACCCTGATGGAACTCCACTCGGTTCTCCTATGTACCTTCCTCAGAATGCTGGTCCTCAACAGCTCCAACAGATAGTCAACCAACTTCTTAACAATGTAACCTGACCCCCTTTTTCTATTTCTCAATTTCACTTCACACTTTATTAGCTTCATTGATTGATTTTTTGATTTGTGTGTATTCAATTTTTTAGGAGGAGAAATTACCTTATGCTTTCTATATATCAGACGAGGAGCTCCTTGTGCCACTCGAATTGTACTTGCACAAAAACAAAGGTTAGAACGAATTTGTCAATTCATTCACTTGTTTGCTTTTCCTTTCATTTGTGATGTTAACACTATTTTACTTCAGTATCGGTTGAGAAGGTTTTGCCTATAGTTTGTCAACCTCAAGCTATTTTCCGGATTCGGCCTGTGAATCGCTGTTCCGCAACTATTTCTGGTATGAGAAATATGATGAATTGTGTTCTTTCGTCCAAATAATGGTACCATGTTGTATGTAGAAAGTAGAAAGTAGAATTCTCATCCTAAGACGTTATAACATATGCTAGATCATGTACTGCTGTCATGTTTGCTGGAATTCATGTTTTTGGGATTTTTTGTACTTTGCAGGTCATGATGAAGCTGTACTTACTGTTGCCTTTAGTCCTGATGGGAGACAACTGGCAAGTGGTTCTGGCGATACCACTGTTCGATTTTGGGACCTGAGCACTCAGACACCATTGTTCACGTGCGCAGGTTTGACATTTAAAGATGATATGTTATTCTTGTTGTCTTCCAACATAGCTTCATTTTTAGTTAGAGCGAAAAACAATCAGTTGATGTTTGAGCATCCTTCTCCCTGTACAACAACAGAATTGATCAATTTAGCTCATGAAAAGAACAGTTAGAATTGATGGGGAATGGATAGAAAGAAATTCTTGATAGGTTTTGTAGGTTAAATGTGTTTCTGATAGGTTCCTATTACCAGGAGTATGCTACAAGCAAAAGGAAGGGATGTTTAGAATTGACACATGGTTAAGAAGTACGAATTACAAAATGGGGAACAAAGGTAGAATCTGTGCTGCTTAGTCTGGGGCATAATCAAGTGCTGACCTAGCAAGGAATAGTAGGAGGTGGGAATTTGGTTAGGCAGAAAAGAGAATTTATGAGGGAAAGATAAGAAATGTGAATGTTGGCAGCTAGTGAGTACTTGAGATTGGAAGGGAGATTTTGGACAAGGCTATTGAATGTTCTTTGGCATCTTTTTTTACTCTCTTGCACAATTAACGAGAATATGTCATGTATAGTTGTTTACACTTCACATTTTTTTCAGGACACAAGAATTGGGTCCTTAGTATTGCATGGTCACCAGATGGCAAGCATCTTGTTAGTGGGAGCAAGACTGGAGAGCTTCTGTGTTGGGATCCACAAACTGGAAAGTTATCAGGCAATCCACTGAGGGTATAATCTTTTACCTTGAATAACAATTTCTATTATAAAGCTTGTTCCATTTTTCCTCTTAATTTTGCGTTATAGCATATTAAAAGCATTCCATTCCATTAAGGTATATATCGTGAACGTAATCAACCATATCAGAGCATATATATAGTGATCCTGTGGTGGTTCATGGTGGTTGGTGGCCACCATAGGGAACTCATAATAATATAACATTGCGTGGAATCCGTGGATAGTGGCCTAATTTATGGTTGCATTGAGGAAGATAGTTCCGCTATACCATCTAGTGGTGAAAATCCGATTCTGGGCCCCTATTTTCTTTGATCAGTAAGCCATTTTCAGGGTTCACTTTATGATAACATGTGTTGTTCTCCATCAGAACCATTTTACATCTGGGAACCTTGTACCATCAAGAAAATCCAGTTTCCCATCTCCCTCAATCTTCAGCACATCTGTTTCCCGTCACACTTCTGGCCAGCCACTGTTTTTCAATTTTTATTTTCTGGTTATTAATTATGAATACATTAGTGTTAACTTTAATTTGTTATTTTTATTTTTGAGCATTTACATGTGTGTGGTATAAATTTTTTGCAAAATAACATTGTACCTATTTCTATAATACCTTCTGAGATTGACTGCTATGTATATTTTAAATTATCTTGCACTATTAATAATCATTTGGGTAAGAATTCTTAAGCTGCTTCTTTTGGGATATTGTGACTCATGTTTCTATGTGGTTAAGTATTTGAAATGGTGCTTTTCACTGGTCATATTAGCATTATGTAGTACACTGCTTTGATCTGTACCCTTCCACTATCTATACTTGCCTTTTTGAATCCTTGTGTAAGTGGCCTTGCAAATATAGAAAATCATGAAGGATATTCTTTGGACACATGTGCATAACTCTATTAAAATATAAAAGAATATCACCCTTTATTAGTTCATGGATTCCTGAGAAAATACAATTATGGAGATATTTTAGATGAATTGTTTTTTTTTTTTTGGTAGATAGTTGAACTATTATTTTGGTTAGTTGGATTATTTACTTTGATAACAGATACTGTTCAAGGAGTTTTGTATCATTGTAATCTTTCTTGGATAATTAAACTTCAATTATACTAAATGTAGGGCCACAAAAACTTTATTACTGGTATCTCTTGGGAACCTGTCCACCTGAATGCTCCTTGTCGTCGCTTTGTAAGCTCCAGCAAAGATGGGGATGCTCGTATATGGGATATCGTTTTAAAGAAATGTGTTCTATGTCTCAGTGGCCACACACTTGCAATAACTTGTGTGAAATGGGGTGGGGACGGTGTGATTTATACAGGGTATTTCTCCCTCTTTCACAATTTCTCTAAAGTTTTTAGTCTGAGTTTCTTTAGTACTCTATTTTATTTTTTTATATAGTCATGAATTGGGATGGTACGGTAACTTTGTTTTCTTAATTCTATCTTACAAAGAGACATTTTATTTAGCCACTGAGGTTTTACTGGTTTCTCAACAAATCTAGTGCATGTTTTTCTTTAGGAAGATTAGTCATGCCTACTCCATAGGAAATAAAAGCTCATTTTTATTAAACTCTCATTTTGTTACTTTAACTCACGTTTCTGTCTAAGTTTAGAGATCTGATTTTCAGACTTTTAATTCAACTCTTCACGATGTTTACTGGTGTTATTTCCCCCTTTCCCACTTAACAAATAGCCTGGCTATGTTATTTTATTACAGCTCTCAGGATTGCACAATCAAAGTATGGGAAACCACACAAGGGAAGCTAATACGTGAACTGAAGGTGAGCATCATCCCTTTGCAGTTAAATGTTGCTAGGTGTTGAACTTTTATGTCCTTGTTTTGAATGTGGCTATTGTTATGCATGAATCCGATCTTTATGGTTGGAACTTAGAATGTTATTGTAAACTTTTTATAGTATCATCTGATGTATTTACACATCAATTAAAAAGTTTCTTTCCTGTACGATGATAAAACTCTTTGAATGGCAACATAGGATCAAATTAAACCCTTTCCCTTCATCCAGGTTGCCATATATAAAAAAATATGACGTTAAGATTTTTATTCTTATTTTTTCATTAGATACAGTGCTTTTAATTTCTGTCTTGAACTTCCTGCTGATATTCAACATTTATTCCTTCTTTAGTGTTGACATTAGTATGTTGTCTTTACTTTCCACACTACTACTTTGTTTCATAATTTGGTATTGATTCTAGGGACATGGGCATTGGGTTAATTCTCTGGCACTAAGCACCGAGTTTGTTCTTCGCACTGGAGCTTTTGACCATACTGGAAAACAATATTCATCTCCGGAAGAAATGAAGAAGGTAATTGTTAGTGTGATCAATAATAATATTAGTCCTTTGAACCATAGTTATTAGCTACTAATCATGGCCTGCCATGGCTGTTCGAATCGGTAAACCTGAACCCAGACTCGGTAAGTTTATAGAATTCGATCACGATTTGTGTGACCATATCAAGTATCAGATCCTTTGGTATGGACTGTGAGGGTTGCATTAGTTCTCATATGGAGTTTCCTCTACAAGAAAATGTCAGGGATCAAACCTTGGTGTTCATAATGGATGCAAAACTGTAATGTAACTAACAACTTGCTTCTTGCAAAATATTTTATAGTTACTTTATCCTTTTGAAAAAGTCTCTTTAAAAACAAACAAATTTATAATTTACCTTCTTATTTAATGAGGATACTTAAAACAGCAGTCATAAAAAATATTAAGTTATTATAACCTAACATATTAGCAAATTATTGTTGAAATAATTTTTTAAACTATATAAAATTTTCTTTTGTGCCCAATATTTCAGAAACTGAATCAAATTTGAGTCATTGTGGCCTTTGAATTATGGTTCAATTGACTCAAATGGTAAATTTTTGTATTGAACTATAATTAAGCCATGATTGCATTGGATAACATTAAAAGCAGGGAGAATTGATTTATTGTCTGTCGTCTGATCAGTACAAGTGGATGATTTGTTAATTTTTTATAATGTTTTGTCAATCTATGTTTCTTTTGCTGATAAAATAATCTATTTCTTTTATTTTGGAAAAATATCACGTATCAAATATATTTAAATTCACAAAATATGTTTATATATGTATTTAAAATTATTTCCAAGTTTCCATGTATTTTCTATTACATATTCCCTTTTGTACACGATTTTAATCATAAAGGAGTTAATTATAATTTGGCCCCATGTACTTTACGTCATGCGTGGTTTACTATTTAATCTTTCAAAGTGTGCCTTTCGCCTGTTTGATTTACTACATTTTGTCCAGATTAGCGATGGTTTTTGTTGTAAATCACTCATGTGAAAACTACCTTGGGGCCAAACTGCATAATTTAGAACTTTTTGTAATAAACTGCATGAGCTTTCAAATAAAGAACCTAAAATAAAAGATGCTTAGTTTGATCAGTTGTAATCAATAAAATAAAAATTAATAACTAACATTTTTATTTTGGCTTATCCCATGAGGGCTGAGGCAGGCCGGCCTAAACAAAGTATTTTGGTAGAGCCGAAGGACATGGTTCAACCCATGTAGTCAACTCCGTGTAATGGAACTAGGCTTATTTGTTAACAAAATATTAATGGAAGTTACTTCATAGTTATTCCTAAGATTTAAGTGTAGTCAACTCCGAGTAATGGAACTAGGCTTATTTGTTAACAAAATATTAATGGAAGTTACTTCATAGTTATTCCTAAGATTTAAGTGTTTCTAATGACTAATTTAATGGTTTTATGTTTGTAATTTCATATGGTTAGAAGATTTAATAGAATTTAAAGATTTAATGGAAGTTACTTTAGTTATTCCTAATATTAAATTCTTGTTCTGATTGATATCTTCCATATGGCATAGCTAGTTGCATGGTTCAACTTCTTAGCTCAAAAGAATGCTTATTGCCTTATACTTCTTTTTGATTATATTTGTCTTGTGTTTGATATTTGTTAATTTGGAACTTTGGGCTATGGGGTAAGAATAATCTCATCTTTTTTTAAAAAAATTAATTGTCTATTTTGAATTCATAGTAATTATTTGAGTAGTCTTCACTATCGATCCATCTGTTTTACCAATACCAGCCTATGCTGCTTATGAATGTAGGCTGCTCTTGAAAGGTACCAAACAATGAGAGGCAATGCCCCTGAAAGGTTGGTCTCTGGATCTGATGATCATACCATGTTCCTCTGGGAACCCTTCATCAACAAGCATCCCAAAGCTCGCATGACAGGTCATCAGCTGGTACATTTTTTTTTCCTGTGCATATTCAGAATAGGTCAATGAGAATAAACCAATACGATCTATTCTTTGAATTGCAACGCTAGTTCAGTTCCGTTATTGAGTAGCAAAATCACTAGAAAGAACTTCCTTTGATGTACGGTTTTGTGGTACTCATTAACTGGGAAAATATATTCAAGTTCTTTTTCGTGGGAAGCCTATGATGTCCGAACTCCATGAGTCAGTGTCCTACAGGTTGTCTGATCCAAATTGTTATTGTAAATATTTGCAGATTTTAATTTTTATCTTCTATCAATTGTTGCCGTGTTTGTTAGTTGAAATTGGTTTTTATTGTTTTACAAATTCAACACGCACATTCTATCTTTTAGGCTTTATTGGTACATTTGAAACTTGTTTGTTGACAGGAAGTGAACCATGTCTATTTTTCACCTGATGGGCAATGGGTAGCAAGTGCATCTTTTGATAAGTCTGTGAAATTATGGAATGGCACTACAGGGAAATTTGTCACTTCCTTTCGTGGTCATGTTGGTAGAGTTTACCAAATCAGGTACAAAATTTTTTCATCTTATTTTGAACTGGAAGCCAAGGATACTTCATTTGATTGTAATCAAGTATATTGGCCTTTACTGTGCAGCTGGTCTGCAGACAGTAGACTTCTTTTAAGTGGCAGCAAAGATTCTACTCTTAAAGTAAGCAAAAATTTCCCTTTTCTCTCAGAAGAATTTGTAAAACTATCATAGAATGTTTTAGTTTGGACATTAGTATACAACTACTTCCATTTGCAAAACAAAAACTTTAACCTTTCATTGTGGTTGATTTTCAAGATTTGGGATATTCGGACTCGTAAATTGAAGCAAGATCTTCCAGGCCATGCCGACGAAGTATGTTCATTACATACCAGAAACTTGAGTAATATTTCTAGAAATATTTTTCCATCATGGTGACATCTAACCTTATTCTATTTTTATTGTGGGAAAGGTTTTTTGTGTTGATTGGAGTCCAGATGGAGAGAAGGTAGCCTCTGGTGGTAAGGACAAAGTGTTGAAGTTGTGGATGGGCTAGGCCAATGTTTGGACGAATACTGGAAACGTACAGTTGGTGCGCGTCCCACGCAAGCTCATCGTTTAATTATGTGAACTACCTACAAGATATGTCAGAAATGTTACTCTACAATTCATAGCCAGAGAAATAGGCACTGGAATGAAGAAGTTGCTGAAATTGGGTATCAGAACAGTGAAGAAGCTGAATGCATTGTTTGAGGGCCTATCATATGGTTGCAAAAATATACTGTGTAGTTTTATTGTGCGCTGAAGTCTCCTTTTGGGCATTGTTTCTCAATGAGAACTATGATTCTCATTGGTTTCATTAGAATGCACTTATTATTATTATTTTTTTTTTATTATTATTATTATATTACAGTTTGTGACATGAATTTCGATATCAGGTAACTAAATTTAGGGCTAGCTTGAGGATGGCATTTTGTTAGTATTGACTCTGTTGCATCTAAATTTGAATAGTGAGGAAATTGGATTTATTTATTTATTTAATTTCTTTAGTTTCTAAACTCTTTGGATTATTATTTGTGAAAAGTTAAAATTTTAATGCAGAAATGAAAAGGAAATGTAAAAATGGCTGGATGTGAGTCCGGAATTTTTCAAATTAGGTTTCCTCCCACCCTCTGAAATTTCGCAAAAAAAACAGTAACTCTGATCACCATTTCTTTTTTCCGGCAATTTGGAGCCGTTCTTCCTCCTCTTATCTCTGAACTCTCACTCACTCTGGTCACTAGTTCTTTCTCATTCTGTCTCTCTACAAACTCTTGGTATTTTGCATTTGTTGTTTGTGTGATTAGTAATGTTTCTATTTAGGTTTGGCACTTCGATTTCAGCTCCATTTCTCTGCATGTTGTCTCTCTACAAACTCTCACTTTGCCTCTCTTCGTTTTTCTAAATCTGTGTTGAAAGGAGGAAGATGATGACCAAATTACAGACGTAGGCGTCCGGTAAGGGTTACGGATGATTGCATCCGAATTGTTTGGAAATGCTTTTTGCTAATTCTTACAAATAATAGGATTGGTGTATCTATCCTGTTTCTCCTCTAGCATCTTTGTGTTTTTTGTTTGGAATCTTCCTAGTATAGAAAGGAGGACAATGTGAATTCTTGGAAGAGAGAGTACAAAAGCCTTGTAAATGGTATTTTAGGGGAAATGAACTATGAAAGTACAGGAGCTTTGCAAAAGGTATTTTGAGGAAGAAGTACCATCATAAATTAACCTCTAATTTAAAGAAGCTAGACACACATGGATTTTACTTCCATGACCTAACCACCAAAGTTTAGTTGATAATATTATCTATTACTATCTCTGTCTTATAGGACCATTTAGAGAAACTCTCTTGGTCCTTTTTATAAGACCGCTCCTAAATATTTGCGCCATTAATGAATTTTTTATCTAAAATGCCTTTATCTCACAACTACTTTTTGACATATTTAATTATTCTAACAAATTTTACTTTTTTTTTAATCTATGTGAATTAGTAAAGGGGCCCTATAAAAAGGACCGGGAGTAGTATTTTCTTTATTGCAAGAATTTGCGAAATTAGAAAGAAAAGAGAATCATGTAAATTTTATGTTTTTATCAGTTTCTGGAACTGTCAATGCCTTAGAGGCTTCTGATGTTTGTGTGCAATCTTCTACTGAGTCAAGACAACATGTTACTTTTCCAAACCATTTCCAAGTATCCGAGGCTTTAAAAACTGGTCTGATATTTGGAAGCTTTGATAACTTTGGTCCAAAAGAAAGATCAAGCATGGTTGGGTGACTTGGTTTTAGCTTCGTATGCTGTATTCTTGTGTGTATACCAAATTATAAATTTTTTTTGTCTTTCCATTGCAATGTTGTTTAATTGTAAATGCTGCAAGTGTCAAACTTATTTGTGGCAGGTATAACTATAACGCCTCGCCTCTCAATTTTATTGTCCATCTATGTAATGATAATAATAATGATAATGATGATAATAATGATAATGATAATAATGATAATGATAATGATGATGATAATGATAATTATAATAATGATAATGATAATGATGATGATGATAATGATAATGATAATAATAATGATGATAGTGATAATGATAATGATAATGATAATAATAATAATAATAATAATAATAATATATTGACACATATTAATTATCTCCATAGAAGAGCTGGCAAGTTTTGGTAATGGTAATTCAATTAGTTAGTTAATCATTTTGTTCGCAACCTTGTTTGCATTATAATGATCATTAGTTTTTGGTAATGGTAATCCGATTTACTAAATTTTTGTAGGAACTTAATTGATTATTATAAATGTATAGGAAAATTCTGGTTGACTCTGCAAAATCTTTATTTCTCTAGATACAGAAGTTTGGTTAATTTTTATGCTATGGTATCAGTAACTTGTATGCATAATTTTTTTTGTGCAATTGTAAATTTAAATTTATAATATTTTTAGTTTCTTTATTGTTTTGTATTTCTACACTGATATATTGTGCTTTGTATTACAGTTATAGCCCACACGGGAGGAGCAGTTGAGGATGATACTTCCGCTCACCCACCTAAGGTCCGTATTAGACCGACTATGTCGAACCGTCGACGACGTTCGGGACAGGATGCACCTGAGGATCTAGTTGCACCAGCACCTGAGGAGCCTATTGCAGAGCAGGTAGCTCCTGAGCAACCTGTGTTGCGTCGACGTCATGCAACACAATAGGTTGCTACTGCAGGATAGGTTGGTCAATCACATGCAGCATCGTGTGACCATGCTGATGTCTTTCCTGGTGGTCCGGAGGACACGTCGTTGCTTACCAAATTCAAGGACCATGTCGCTACAGCTGTATGGGTTGGCAAGGTAATCATATGCTATAATTACCCTTTTTTCTAGTTGGTTTTCAAATAATCTATTAAATATATTAAAATAGAAGCTAAAGTTAGAAATTTAACTATGTGGCACAACTCACTCACAATACCATATTTCATGACAACCATGCTTCTTTTCTTTCACTGAATAAATCATCGCTTTGATTTGTTACTACTTATTATGTAAACATTATTTTAATTCTAATAATTTTTAAATCAACTGACATTTGATATTTTAACAATTGACATTTAAATCAATATAATTGCACTAACTCGATTGTAACAAATGCAGGAGCGTGGGGATTTAAAGCCCGTATCTCATGGGTCGACGGTTAGAGACTTTTTGTTAGCGAACCAGGAGGTTCGTGCCATTTTGGACAGGTCTGGGCTTAAATCTTTGGAGCCGTGTTTCCATAGGACCATAGATCGTGGCGCTTTATCATCATTTGTTGAGCGTTGACATTCAGAGACATGCTCCTTTCATCTGCCGTTTGGAGAAATGACTATCACGCTTGACGACGTGAAGTCATTGATGGGTCTGAGTATTTTTGGCGAGCTTGTCTCACTGACGAAGATGTCAAAGTCAGCTGCTATTCTGCTTATGGAGGAGTTACTTGGGGTATCTCGTGTAGAGGCTACATATGAGGTGAAAGCTACTCAATCAGCTTATGGTAAGCTCGTTTCAGCTTTTTGGAGAGGGTGTACAGTGAGAAGATAGCAGCAGAGAGTATTAATGAGGCAGCTAGGGCTTTTCTTCTTTGGTTGGTTGGCAACACTATCTTCGCGGACAAGAGTTTTACCTTTGTTCTTGTGGGCAGCACTTCTCGTGGGGAAAATTTATCAACCAATGCATCTATATGCTCCTAAAATGAAGGATCACGCTTCAATGATTTCTCTCGCTTCAAAGCTGCTCCTTTCAATGCTCCCTTTGTCTTTATCTTCTCTGGAGGTGGACACATTGATGTACTATCCGAAAAAGGAAATTCATGAAGTTTAGCCTTAAAGATAATCTTTGAATGTTTATCAAGTTCAGTAAATCGACGATAGATAGCATCAATTTCATTTTTAATTGAGATGTCACATCTCCCCTCTTCAGATGTCTTAGCAAAATATAACTTTGACCAGTGTGCATGCACTAATCGCAAAGGAATGCATGCCAAAAGTGAAGAAGTTTCTATAGCTAGTTCACATGCCTAAAGAAGACCATGGGTACTTTGCAGCTTACAACCACATGCAGATTTGTCTACACCAACATATTTGACACGTTTGCACTCATCATATATCATATTCAAAGCAGCTCTAGACACAAATCTGTGCAAATTGTCGTAGAGTTTGTTATTGTACAAGTGCCCCATCACAACTTGATTGTGCTCAAAGGATTTATGTATCTCATTATACTGTAGTTTAATCAGATTGTTGATGCTATTCCAACAGGTGCACAAGTCACTATGATTATCTTGCAGTAGTCTTTTCAACTTCCCATGCGAACCCTCGACCCTGCAAAACATCATTCATAGTCATTAAGTAAAACTCCATATATAATCACTAAGTTAATACTTAAGTTATAATGAGATATAGGTTTATATACCTATTAGTTGTGGTATTCCCTAAATGCATCATATTGTGTATCCATGTCCTCACAAACTTATCCTTATGGGGATTCAACCATATATCATGTACATATTGAACAAATTTTTTCAAATCTTGACAGGATTTCTCAAATATGGCAACTCGGCTTACGTACTCTTCTTTGGGTGCTGCATCTACAATATTGAGCCAAAGTTCCATAACCTTGTCACACTCTTTCACATCTTTGAATTGCTTCCTACACATGGCCTTGACATTTTTGTTAATGTGAAACAGACAAAGCAAATGTCGAGACCTTGGGAAAACCTCATCCACAACATTCAATAGTGCAACATCTCTATCAGTGACTATCGCAACTGGCGTCTATTCTTCGAATAACTCTTAAACCTTTCTAATGCACATTTAAAGTTGTCAGTACGCTCATTCTCCAAATAAGCACAAACAGTAGAAAATGTAAGATCAAAGAGGTCACACCAACAATCTCAAGTAAAGGTAAACGATACCTATTTGTCTTGTAAGTAGAGTCTATCAGAAAAACAATAGGAAATGTGTTAATCAACTTGAGTGCATCAGGATGAGCCCAGAATAAGTCTTTGACAACATTGGTATCTTCATGCTTTCTATACAAATACACATAATTGTTATTTACCAACAAGTTCATCAGCTGTTGCATTTCAGTTCTCGGCCCTTTGACAGAACGGCGATATTTCTTCCGTTTGTTGTATATAGTGTTAATAGTACTTAGATTACCTGGGTTACGATCTTTAACTGTCAACATGATTTTTTGTGGCTTCACATTATTCTTTGTCATATCTGCAACTAATGTCCTCTCCTACTTCGTCAGCCGACCAACATATGCATGTCTAACCAACGTGTCAGCTTTTTCGTGATTGTGAAACCCACAAATAACAGTTAGCTTCCATCGCCGGTTCTTTTGAAAGGGTCTTCCTCTGAGTTTGAAAGGACATTCACATTTTCTTGTTCCTATGGCCTTGACCTTTAGTTCCTTCTTGTACGCTTTATACTTTCCACCCCTTTCACAACCCAATGTGACAAGTGGCTTCCTTCTAACACCACCATTATCTGACCTCGAGATGACAACAACAAGTCCGATAGCTTTCCTGACATCTCGAGCCCAATTGATCAACGCATCTCTAGTTGAAAAGATCTGCAAAAATCAAGTTGATTATGATTAAATAAGTAAACATGTTAACATTATAATGTTAGAAAAAAAAATAGTCACTCAGTACCTTATTAGTTGTGAACACATCGGTATAGTCAACAGATTTTTCTCCAGACATGACAATATGAGATACCTAATTAAACAATGAAAAGATATATAAGTTAATAAGATATTATATAATATCTAAATAGTAATAATAATATCTTATATAAATTTAAGAAATTATATGATAATTTTCTCATTCAATTCAATCCAGACATGCTTATATTTCTAAATTTCATCTGAATTTAGAACAAAAAAAACCATAAATAATTTTCAGTTTTTAAATTACTTTAGTTCTTTAAAAATGGGATGAATAATAATTTTACTTTTTTTTTCTCTCTAATATATGGACGTTATAGTTCGAAAAGGTAAAAATATAAATAAATAAAACTCTCTAGAAAATGTAATAATTTAACTAATATTCTCTACTATATTGATAGAAAAGTATAAGCTATTAATAGATAAGAATACATTTCAACTAATTCCAAAAAAATATAAACTATTAATAGATAAGAACACATTTCAACCAATTCACAAAAAATATAAATTCCCATCAAATTCGCACTAGTAACTAATCACAATATTGAAATATTAAAAAAATCATATAAGCAAAAAATAAAAAATATCGATACATATAATTATCACTATAAATAAGAACAAAATGCCAAAATACATAACTAGAACATGAAGAGACTCACCTGAGTTAGTGAAGAATCCTTTGTAGTAGAAAAAGAAATACTATTCATAGGCTATGAGGTTGAAGAATGATGTTTCTTCAAATAAAAGAATCCTCTATTTATAGAAATTGATATCCAACATATAAGAGAATGATTTTCAAAACAAATCTTTTTTTAAATTCGTAAATATTTTAAAATAATTCCGGACATATGTGTCCGTATTAGGTGCATGGTTAACGTTTTCCAGACATGTACGTCCGTCCGTAATTTGATTGATGGGTGGTGCCTCAGTTTAGACTATTTCCGGACCTTTTCGTCCGTAGTTTGGTGGCAGATTTTGTTGATTTTTTGACATGAACGTCCGTAAAGTCATTGGAGGGAGTGATGCATCATTTTTGGACAGTAACGTCCGAAAAGGGTTTTTTTGTCCAAATTTTTAGGCTGGGATGGTGCCAAACCCAATATGGGTGGTGCCAATCCGAACCTCCTAGTTGGTATTGATATAATTCTTTTTTTTTTAAAAAAAAACTATCTTTTTTATTTCATTTCCAAAAATTTACATTTGAATTTTTAAGTAATTTCTAAAAATTATATTGTAAGTAATTATTTCTGAAGATTAAATTTTGAAATTTATTTTTAAACTCGATTCTGGAACATATTTATTCCACAGCTTAAGAAGAGAAGTACCTATGTATTTCAAAATTTCTCTGTTGATGAACACACTGGTGTTTACAAAGCAACCAATCATCCATTCAAGCTTATTTTTATCAAAACAACATGAGTACATGAAACACCTAGACCTGAAATACCTAAATATGTATATGATTTCACACCCCTTAAAAAGATTGTAGATGGTGAAGCTAAATCAGATACCTTAGTAGGTATGCTTTTGTGTTAAATTTCTTAAACACAATCATTCAACTTGATTAATCACCTAGAAATATATATGTTTTTTAATCTTCCACTTATTAATTTTAGAGGTGATTGCAGAGGTTGTTGACATCATTGAGAAATGCATTAAGACTGCACCACATCGCTTAATTGTTTTGCTTGGAGATAATAGGTTTGATTTTATTTGAACCATATGTGTAAACTCTATAGGTTTGTTGTTTGCTGTTGTCTATTTTGTGTAGTTTGCATGGTAGATAATAGTACAATTGTATGTGTAGTGGCGCCACTATTGTTATGATATTGTGGGAAGGTTATGCCTTACAACTTGACGAAGCATTACAAAAAAAAATCAGACTAAACCTTGACCTGTTGTTGTTATCCTTACATTAGCAAAACTAAAAGAACCTACAGGTAATAAGAAAATATTAGTATGTAAAACATCATATCCATAAGCCATCTTAATAACTTTTCTTTGTATTTGTATAATTTATTACTTGTAGGAAAATTCTCTCCAAGCATCCAGAATACTAAGAATGCATCACGTCTCCTAATCAATGCTGACATAAAGGAGATTAATAAGTTTATGAAGAGGTATATTCATTAAGTTGTAATGTTGCCTTTGTTACCGTCTGAACTGTAACATATAAATTAATTAAAACCATTTTATGTGACATTTACAGTTTGGATCTCACAAAGCCATCCTATAGTCTGGGTCTCTCTCTATCTCAGCATTCAGGTAAAACTCAAAACACTCCATTGTCACATTATTCCTGGACACACAGAAATATATGAGATTAAAGAGGTAGTTCTTATTGCATTTTCATTTAATGTAGGGATTCACATGTGTTTCTAAAATGTGCTTACTCTATAAATTGTTCTTACCCATAGGAAGGTTTTTACGTCACTATTGGTACTATTGAGAACATCTTCATCAATAATGGGTGGAGTTATGATATTTGCCCGGCATGCACAACAACTATTGACACACAAAAAGTTCACTGGTCACTGTTTTGGATGCAAGAAACATATTAATGAAACAACTGCAAAGTATTTTGTTTTAAGGTTGACATTAGTCTTGAGCATAATGGTAATGCTGAAACTTTTGTTTTTTGGGGCGTGTGTGCTTTCGGCTCTTTTACAAAATTGCTGGTGAATTTCGCAAAGACCTCATTGCAGTAAGATTTATTTGTCATTAGAATTACTATTGTGGTTAGTGGACTGAATGTATCATTCCTCATGCCCAAACAATATTAATGCTCTTTATACACTGTTTTTTTACATATTTCTAGGGTGATGATGATATTAAAGTGTTGCCTGAAGATTTTGATGAGCTTTATGAAAAAAGATTTGCAGTCTGTTTTAAGGTTAAGACCCTCTATCATCAACGTTATCAAATGATTGTAGGACCCTCTATTTTGATGAGCTACTGCAGATTATGACCCTCTATCATCAACGTTATCACTCCAACTAAATGATTGAGTCAAGACAAAGATTTTGAGTATGATTATGTTACTTAAGGAGTTCCATTTGTGCTTTCTTCAACTAGACACATCAAGTTAACTGGCTTGACAACTCAATATTTTGCGTTTTTTGTTAGGCACCGATATGTGTTTTGAAGTGTCAATGGAAGAAAACTTTATTAACAAACCATGCAAAATTTAGGACTATTGTGTAGTAGATATTAATGATGTTATTGAACAAGGAATTTGAGTTTGATTGTGCTACAAGTATTTATTTGTGGTGTTTTTAATATTGTTACACCTCCACTGCATTTGGTTCGTTAACATTTTTAGTGCTTTTTTTTTAAAGAAAGACAAGTTAGTATGAGGACCTACTTTTTGTATCTGAGACATACAAAACACAATTGTTTGGTCATTAATTTATTAAGACATGCACAATTTGTAATATATACGAGTTGCTTTATTTTATATGTGAAAACTATAATTTTCAATAAGATGATTAGCACACTATTTAAATAAAGAAGAATCTTTTTCATCTGAAAAAATATCGCACACCTAATCCCTTAAGTTACACACGTTTTTTAATGATACAACTTTCTTAAGTTACAAATTGATTTCGGTATTCACTATGATTTAATTGTGTTAACATGCACAATGAGTACAATGAATCTTATAACAGATACATGAAAGATCAGCCCTGCAGCTTTTCTCCCTTAAGGTGGATATTAACATTATATATATATATGAAACTTTTTGATCTACTTTCACTCTTATTTTTTAAAAATTAAAAAAATACTTTTTTACCAACAGAATTAAAAAATCAAATGTTGTATTTTAATCAAATACTTAAAATGAGTGCTGATAGATAAAAAAAGAATTGTAATAGACCTAATGTATATAAAAAAAAAAGTTCAAATAAACTCAAGTACTCCTTTAAGTGGCACACGTTTTATAGGATACAGTGAGAGGGTGGTATGAGTTAATTCTGAGTTTTAACTACATTTAATTGTGTTAATATAAACAATCACAACTATAATCGAGCTTACAATGCATATATGATGCATCAGATTCTAATGATTCATTCCTTGTTGTAAAAATGGGCATTTACTTCTCTTGGAAGTTGCACCACAATGGTGTGTGTGACTTTCCAATTGAACTGTTTGAAGCAATTGACTGTTCACTTTATGTCATTTATACTGCTCTGTTACCATGTCAATCTTTTAAAGAGAGCATAGCAGTATTCTAAACTTACACATACACATTAGCTGTAAAGCAATTATAACATATATGTGTCATAGGGGTAAATGATACTAAACCTATCCCAGCCCATTTCACAGAAACGTATAGTCTACAAGCCAAGGTAAAAATTAACCCATCTAAAGGAACTGCTTGCCTTTTGTCTTCTAATAGATTGTAGGAAATATTTTTTCTTTTCTAATTTTGTGACCCACTCATAATTATGCTTCCTCTACCTTCTTTTTCTTTAGATATGTTTAATTTTTTAGTCTTTCTTATAATAATTTGTGTGTAAATTTCGAATGGATTTAGGGATTTTCTATGTGTATGTGTATAATAAATTTTCGTAATTTTTGTTTTATGCTATTATGGTTTTATGCTATTATGGTCTTTCTTATAATAAATTTTCTTATGCTATTATGCTATTATAAATTTTCGTAATACATGAATTTAATAATTTATAGAATAGTATCCATGGTTTTTGATTTGCTACACATTCATTCAAGATTTCATAATTGTTGGCATATCTGAATAATCATTTTCACATTTGGTTAAATATATCTGTTGATATCTAATGTGTATAGAGTAAAAGCTCTTTGTAATTCCCCTTATGTATTGAACAACAACTGGGTTGTGACCGTGTCATTAACATTTTTAAGCACAGATGGTGCTTACTCCATTCCGTGTCTGGGCCATTAAGCGAATGGAACTGTATTTGATTCTCAACGAGGTATACAATTGTTGCCATTTTTGACGCATTCCTCCATTACATGAGCTAATTTTTTTTTTATACAAAACCATTGTTAGTAAAAGTGCCTAACCATACTTATGTTATCCCCAAGTGTAGGATGAAATGTTCATTTCTGATGTCTTCCATGAACAATGGGCTAACAAATACCCTCAATCGGTGACCTTAGCTTTAAAGATAACAATGGAAATCGTTTCAATGTTGCTATTAGAAGAGTTGGTCATGATGCCTTCTTTTCTACTGGACTGCAAAGTTTAAAAGAAACATTCAATTTACAAGGAAATTGCTTTAAGTCATAGCAAGAACTACTTTTGCATTTAGATTTCCTGGCATCCGCATAGAAACACCAGCACATGTCCGCTTTGCTTGGGAAACAGCTATGGATGAAGCTTAGTGCAATCCCACACAACCATTGGTTTCCATGATATTTATTTTTAAAGTTATTTGCTAAATTTTATTTATGTGCATTTATCATCCACTACTTTAATATTTTACTTATTTTTAATAGATCATAACAGTCAAAGGTATTGACAAATACATTTCCAAGTCGAGGAAAACTTTCAAGGTTAAAGTTTCAGGAGGGGAAGTGCAACGATGAGGGCTCATTTGGCATGAGACAAAGAAGAACCAATGCCACTTTGGGCATGGATGGTATGACTTTAAAAGAGAGAATCAATTGGAAGAAGGAGACACTATCAACTTCTTTTACAATTACGGAGAAGAACTTTTTTGAAGCTTTTATTGATAAAGCAATTTGAGAGGCTCATTGCGTTATTTTGGAAGATATCCCAGAGTTGAAACTTTACATCATGTTTTTTAGTTATATCATTTTGTGTTATTTTGTTTTAATGTATTTCTGGACAATGATACTAGGTTGCATTATTTTGGTTATGTGCTATTTTTAATGCTAATGGTTGCTTATTAATTGGTGTTATGTTAACTTTTTCTTAATCTCTAGATGACCAAATTTTATATGAATATACTCGCAATTAGTTTTTGTTCTCTTCAGATATTGTTGTTAACACAAACTGTCAATTATAGATGATTATGAGTTCACAATTATGTATTTATTATCAATTTATTAAATAGCTAAATTACACAATATGAATGAAGCATGCGTGCATTTAAACTGACCTAAAGATTGCGAGAATATTAATGATTTCTAAGTAATGTAAAGGAAACATTTTTAGTAATTTAAAGATTGGTTACCTATTCCTTCAGGTGAAGCTTATGATATGGAAGTTAATAAATATGTGCTTATATACTAAAATCAACCTCATTTTTATCAGGTAATTTGATATTCTCATTTTAGATTTAGATTATAATATTTGCTCCAAATTTTATATGTGTTACATATAGCACACGTTTGCAAGAGTGTAACAATAACATGTGAAGCAAGTTTGAAAAATCAAACTCAAGTAATCTTTTAAGGGTCTTTTTAAGTAACTTAATTTTTCAACTAACTTAATTATATGTCTCACCTGAGAGAGCGATGCAACTTTTTGAGAAATCAACAGAAATTTTTTTTTATTAAGCCAAAACAGATAATATCATTCACAATTTGGAACTTATTATGTCAGTAGATTCATATGTCACTTTCCAAAGGTCAAATTTTAATGCTTTTTAACCTCATAATTTGGACATATTTACCAAAAAACAAACCAATTTTCTTCTGGGTAATAAGACAAAACATAGACCAAAGTAAAGTTACCAAATTACCCTCTTTGTCCTGAAACACAAGGAAAACTTGACGATTCAATTTTGTGCTCTCTGCCTCAACAATGTTCATCATACACTACTTCTATTAACATGCCATGGTTATTTTCATCTACAATAACTCTATTTTTAAGTTCCAAGTATAAGCAACCTTTGAGCATTAAATTTTTTTTTTTGCTGAAATAGAGTCTATATGGCCTAAAATGTTTGAAAATGGTGTTCATTCAAAATACATGGAAAACTCATTAACCGTTATAACTTCTATGCAAGGTGATGGAGTTAGCTCTATGGGTATTTCTTCATTTATTTATCTGTATCCAATTATTTTCCATTTACCTTTATGTATCTGTTCAAGGTCAAAACTTTAATATCGATTGATAAAGATTAATAAACCCATATAGTGAAGTTGAAAATAACCACTGTTACTGATCAGCAATATGAAATCCGGTTTCGGTTTGTATTATTCCGAAAATACAATTTATTTTTATTGTAAATCTACATTCCTAGAAATATATTTGGATAAACACTAAATGAAGTCATGTTTGCAGAAAAAATATGTGTCATTCATTATTTGATAGAACAAATAAAATTAGATAATAGTTTCGTATTCACCTTGGTTTTTTTGCTTCGCCATATTGCAGGAGACACACACTAAAATTGTATGGACAATATTATAATAGTACTATACAATGGAAAAACAGTCTCAAGATAGATTGAAGAGGAAATTGGTTCTTAAGAGAAGAAGAATTCAAAAGCAAAGACAAATTCAACTATACCAAGTAATTATTTCTTTCATTCATCACTATAGAACTTCAAACATCATGAGCACCACATGAATATAAGTTACACCTATCAATTGCTTAACACTATATATGCATCAAAATTGCAGCTGGACACACATCCCTGAACAATCAGCGTAGATACTCCAATGAGGAACCAAACTATGTTGTATTCAATATTACACCACTTGCTGAAATCACACAGGTTAAAAAACAGTCCTACCAACGAATGAATTAGTATCTAAATACTCAGCATTAGGGTAGCTATTCTCATACCTTTCCATCTAGAAGTCAGCTACCATCACCAAAATTGCATACCAGCCACAATACAAGAATCCTTAGGATCAATCTCATAAATAAGTTTGGCAACGAGAATATTTATCCAGCTGCAACAATTAACAGAACAACCATAATTTGCCAAAGTACCACGACATCTACATGCCACCGTTTGTCATTTGGAAAACATAAAACTCACCATAGCAAATTGGTTTCCGATCATAAAAATTCAGAGAGTGTAGAACCATGTAAAGGTCTTTCTAAAGGTAATACATTATCTAATTTATTGGTGCATATATTTCATAATTGCAGCTATAACTAAATTGTGTGTGCCTTATCAATATAGATCATGAGTCACTGAATGATGAGGTTCAATACCATTCAAACCACACTGAAGCAACATCTTTCCCTCACGTAATGACCAGCATAACACTAGAGGTTATAGTTTTAGCATTGTCATTCATTTGTCTAGGAAATATTAAATAGAAATACGGATGCAACTCTATTAACTTTTCCCAAACATGTACATGTAGATGTTGAAGAGGAAATTAATCTTGAATTTATGGAACTCAGCAATGGAGAGGGTGTCAACATTTATGAGAGTGTGTATCATTCTGAACATGGGGAAGCATATATGTCAGCAGGTAAAAATATCATTTACGCTTTGTTGTCTATTTAGATATTAAAATCAATAACAAAATTGTTGGCTAATTGGAATATTTGTTGGTTGTAAAAAATCAATAACAAAATTACTAGAGTAAAATACCATTTCCATTTGCATCAAGACATGACACATGAACTAATGACTGAAGATTTGGACTCTGTTGATTCTGACAATGAAATTGAAAATGACGCAACAGGCAACGTTTGAATATTGTTTGGTGTCCTGCTTTTACAAATGTTCTGCAGTTTGTTTACACGGGTTGGCTGATTAAATCAATAACAAAAGAGATAAATATGTTTTTAGTCCCTGAACTTTGGGGATAATCTGTTTTTAGTACTCAAACTTTAAAAAGTATGTTTTTAGTCCCTAAAGTTTAGCGAAAGTTCGTTTTGGTCCTTCCGTTAAATTTTTACTAACTTCGTCAATATAATTTTTTAACTTTTTAATTACTTAAATTTTTTAAAAAATAAAAAACAAAAAAACCAGAATTCTTCATCCAAACCCATAAATTCATCCCCAAACCCAAAAAACTCCATCCCCAAACCCAGAAATTCATCCCCAAACCTAGAAAACTCGCCCCAAAACCAGAAACCTCCATCCCCAACCCAGAAACCTTCATACCAAAACCCAGAAAACTCACCCCAAACCCAAAAAACTCACCTCCAAACCCAGAAAACTTGCCCCCAACTCAGAAAATTTAATAAAATTCATAAACCCATTTCAAATGGGAGAAAGCAAATCGAAAATCTATGCAAAAAAAGAGAAAATCAAAAACCTAAATCCTAAATCGAAAATCCAAATCCACAAATCAAAAATTCAAATGCGTAAATCATACAACCCCAACTCAAGAAGTAGAAGAGAAGGGTACTAATGGAAGCAAAAATCGATGAAGAGAAGAATAAGAAGAAGAACCCTAAATCCCCAAATCCCCAAATTCCCAAATCAAAATCTAAAAATTGCAAATCATACAAAATCAACTCAAAACGCAAAAGGTCGAGAAGGATTTTAATGGAAGTAATACTAGATGGAAGAACAACTTGACAAAGAGAGAAAAGATTCGATGGAGAGATTGAGAGAGGTATTTAGGGTTTTATTTTTTTGGTTTTTAAATTTAATTGGAAAAAGAAGAAGATGATGATGCAGAAGAAAATGATGAAGAAGAACATGAAGGAGAAGATGAAGGAAAAGGAAAAGAAGAAGAAGAAGATGAGATGATGAAGAAGAATGAAGAAGAGGTTAGCAGAGAGAGAAAGAAAAGAGCGTCGTCGAAGGAGAGAAAAAATCTTCAGTTTTTTTTTAATTTAATTTAATTTCTTTTTTAATTTAGTAATTTAATTTATTTATTAAATAATTAAAAAATGTGACACGTGGTCGAATAAGAATTTGACACGCGTAAGCCGTTTGCCACATCAGCATAAAAGTTAACGGACATTAACGTAAGGACCGAAACAGAACAAATTGAATAGTTTAGGGACCAAAAATGTACTTTTAAAAGTTTAAGGACTAAAAACAGATTCGAGTGAAAGTTTAGGGATCAAAAACATATTTAACCCATAACAAAATTACTAGAGAGTAAAATAACATTTCAATTTGCATCCAGACATGGCACATGAACTAATGACTGAAGATTTGGACTCTGTTGATTCTGACGGTGAAATTGAAAATGACACAAAAGACAATGTTTGAATATTGTTTTGTGTCCTGCTAATTAAATCATGTTCCTTTTTTTAATTTAGTATTAGACTTTGATAGTGCATCATCCACAGACATAGCGAAAGTTACGGATGATGAACATGACACTGATACCAACATACCTGATTCAGGTTAGTATATTTATCACATTCGTTTTCTACCAGATAGAATTTTTAACTTCTATTATTACAAACTATGTAATTAACTTTCTAACTGTTGGTGATCTTTTCAGGATATGGTGCAGTGCAATGCCTTTTTGTGGTTTCATGAAAGGATTCAAAAGGACAAAAAGACGAAAAAACCAAGGTTTACTCTTTGTTGTGGGGATGGGAAGATTCAACTCCCACATATTCAGCCACCTCCACCTCTTTTGAAGAAGTTGCTCTTTGATAACAACTCTAGAGATAGTAAACACTTACAATAACACATTCGCTCTTATAATCTAATGCTCGCATTCACATCACTTGGGACTAAATTGGACAGAAGAGCAACTAATGGGAGAGGCCCACCAACTTTTAGAATACAAGGAAAATCTCACAATTTAATTTGAAGTGGAAAATCGACTTGCCCAAAACTGGTTAGTTTTATACTCTTTATACATTTCATATTAACTACTTACTTCTAATATATGATTAACATATTCTAGATCTATTCTAAGTGAGTTGAAATTCTTCTTCTACATGAATATAAACAAAGAGGCCCTATATGAAAACTTAGTCATCCAATTAAAGCAGATGTTAGACCAATGGAACAATTATACAAAGATATTTAGAATGACAAGTGACATGTTGAATGATTCTTTCGTCCCAGACCTCAAGTTAAAACTTATTTCAAATAGACAAATAGACGGAAGGGTTTACAACTTACCATCTGTTTCTGATGTTGCGGCACTAATTGTTGGTGATATTGACACTCCTTCTAAGAGAGATATAATACTTGAGAAACAATATGGACGATTGAAAAGAATTTCAGAGTTGCATCATAGCTACCTACCACTTCAATACCCTTTGTTGTTTCCTAAGGGAGAAGGTGGATATTAGAGTTGTCAAAATAGGCTACTCGGCCCTATTCGGGCATGCCCATTTGGGTGGCGGGCTTTTTCAGTCCGGGCTTAAAACACCCATCTCTATTCGGTCTCTCATTTAAAAAGTTTAGCTCGGCTCTATGCGGGCATCGGGCTTTTTCGGGTAGCCCATTTTTTATAAAAAAAAAATCTTCACTTACGGCTTAATGCAATTAACATCCTGAATGCTAAAAGAAAAAGAAATAATGCAATTAACATCTTGAATGGAATTAATATCCTGAATGCAAAGGAAATAATGCAATTAACATCTTAAATGGTGCAAATAACAAAAGATAATATAAAATTCAAGTCTCCAACAAGAAAAAGAAAAAAAAAACATATCAACTTTTGAGGCTCCTTGAGTAGCAAAAAATATGGCCCGTAAGCTTTAATCCTCCATAAGAGTAGCAAATTAACTAAATCTAGTTTAACATTGTTGAGTTTGAGGCTCCTTGAGAAAGCTTTAAATCTTCATATGAAATTGCCTCCCTTTCATCATCATCTTCTTCAACATCATATTCTTAAAAAATAAAATTAACAAAGTTAATACATTTTTATATATAAAGAAAAATCTTAAATTTGAATTGTAAAAGTGATAAATATGCATTCTTTGAATATAAAAACTCACCCACAAAACCATGTAACCAACTACGAGTGCACAAAAGAGCTTGAACTGTTTCATCATGTAATGAATTTTTATACTTGTTAAAAACTCTAGAGTCAATGCTAAAAGCCGATTCAGGTGCCATAGTAGTTATTGAAATGCTCAATATGTCAAAAGTCAATCTTTCAAAATCAGGAAATATACTACTTTGCTCTTTTCAAAAAGATAAGATGTTTAAGCTAGAAGATGATATTGGAAGTCTATGCTTCTCAAAATAAATATCCCATTTAGATTCTACATCACTAGGAGTTTGTTCTGCTTTCAAATTGTTGAAACTCATGTTATGTAATAACAAAATAAAATTAGTGTATACAAATAAAAGGAATAACAATAACAAAAATGTTTTACACTTTTTAAAGAAATAACTTACTTCATATAAAAAATTTGACAAGATCACATTCATTGTTCCTCTTTTTCCAAGTGAAGATGAATCTTGAACAAGTGCTTGAGAATTGGAACCAGCACCATTGTTGACATACTCTTCATAAAGCTTATGCAAATTTGACTCCACAAGTTTTACCTCCTCTTCATAGTCATTTGGATTGAGTTTATAGTAGGTAAATCTCAAGAAATTCAATTTTTTGGTTGGATCTAGAACAACCCCAAATGCCAACACCATGCTATAGTCACTCCAATACTTGTCAAATTTTTCTTTCATCTTATGAGACATACTTTGAATCAAAGCATCTTCATTTGTCAAGTTCAAGTTCAAAAGATACTCTATCCTCCATATTTCTCCAAAATATAAGTTTAAAGTAGGGTAAGAAGATCTGGATACTAAGTTAGTAATATTGTAAAATAGCTTTAAGAACTCACATTTTTCCCCTCGATTCCATTCTTCCATAGATGGGCAATGCTTATAATTTGAATCACACAAGCTCAAGCTATGGAAAGCCCGTCGGTAATTCAGTGCACTTTCAGGCATTATATAAGTAGAGTTCCATCTAGTGACACAATCTGTTCTCAACCCAATGGATGTATCTATTTCACCAACTTGCCTAACACAATAAAAAAATTGCCTTGTTCTACGCTCTGATTGCCTCACATAAGACACACGTCTAATTTTATGCAATGCATCTCTAGCCACCTTCAAACCATCTTGAACAATGAGGTTCAAAATATGCGCGCAATATCTTATATGAAAATACTTTCCATGAAGCAGCAAGCTATTTGACAACATAAAATGATCTTTCAAAATATTTTGCATACTACCATTCGAAGATTCATTATCCAAAGTGAGGGAAAATACCTTTTTCTCTATACCCCAATCATTCAAAAACTCCAACACCTTAAGTGCTAATTCTCGCCCAGTTTGTGGGGGTTCCATGTGAGCAAATGCCAAAATCTTCTTATTTAAGGACTCATTTGAATCGACCTAATGAGCAGTTAATGATATGAAACCATTGTTATTACATGTAGTCCAAACATCAAAAGTCAAGCAAATTCTTCCAGGGATTTTAGCTAATTGTGATTTTAACTTTTCCTTCTCAAACCTATAAGTTTTCATTACACCATTCTTTGTAGTATTTCTTGTAACGAACTTACCGTCTGAATTCAAAAACTTTTTATATTTTCTAAACGCCCTCCACTCAACAATGTTAAATGGAACACCATGTGTAAATGTTGTGATCTAACCTGACAGGGATGTAGGACGAGCTGGGTAGTCTCCTTGATCAGCAGAGGGCAATGGGATTGCTTCTCGGTCCTGAGCTCCGGCGGCGGTGGTGTGCACCTGCAAGCACTCCGACGCTCAAGTCAGTGAGTGAATTAGGGTTTGTGTATATGATAATATATCTTACGTACCTTGCATGGTGCATTATGATTATATTTATATAGCGAGGTTAATGACCTAGTGCGGTCAGTATTGGGCCCGGATCTATGCCTGGGCCCAATCCTCATCATCTGGGCCTTGATAGTAGGCCGCGCCTAACTTACCGGGATGCTGATGGTAATTGGCGGCTTCTTGACCTGGCATGTAAGCGTATATACGGGATGCCATTATTTTGGTTCACAACAGTTGCCCCCCCCCCCAAGTCGTCAAGTTCTTCTTGGGAGAGGTTGGCGAGTTCATTTGCCAAGCCGGGTGGATGTTAAGTGGTGATTCTGGAAATTTCACGAGATGACGGTTGGTTTTCTTTTTGGGCGCGTGCGTTTCACGCATCCCATTTATTAGCGTAGTTCTTGGGCCCCACGTCCTTTAAGGCGACGTGACGGTTTTTACTTTATTTCTTTTCACTCGTTACATCTTCACCTTCTCATTTATTCAAGTTTTCACTCTTCAACTTCGCGCTTCCTGTCTCTTCATTTCCTTCGACAAAGAGCTCTTGAAAACCTTGCTTTTCTCATCTTCGTGCTCGTTTTTCAGACCCATTTTCTAGCAACATTCTCTCTTCATTTTTCAGGTATTGTTTCTACTTTTTGCTAATTTGTGTCTTTATTCGATTCTTTCCTGATTCTTGGATTGTTCTGTCGCATTCTTCCCCCCTTTAGGGTTTAGTTGTAATTTTTGGGTTTATTTTCCTCAAAAATGGCCGATAACGTTATCGTATTGACAAGTGATTTTTCCTCAAGGTCGAATAATACTGAACTTCTTGAGAGTTTCGCGAAGGGGCTTCGAAAACATAGGTCCTCTAATGAGCCAAACCCTTGTTCAGGTACGCCCTCCATAGCCGATCCTGACTATTGTGAATCCTCCCATTTCTGGTTTTACCCTCTTTATTCACGGCGAGTGGAGGGTGGTGAATCGGTTACTCAGAGCGTGAGTGGGTCATTCAATACTTTGAACCCAGAACCTTCTGCTCTTCTCCTTGCATCAGCCCATCTTCCTGATGAATGTAGTTCTGAAATTTCTGTGTCTGTCGAACAAGGTTCAGATCATCGTGCCCCAATTAATTTCATCCCGGTAGGGGATGAAGTTGGGTCTCCCCATCCCGGGGATTCTTTAGAAGATAAAGAGTCTATACCGTCATCTATGACTCATTCCTTAGATTCTAAATCCGACCCTGCATATGCTCCTTCTTCTTGTAGCCATTCATCTCCGGGATCTGACCCTGCTTTCTCTGATCATGTAGATATGGAGTCTGCTCAAGGTGAAATTTCCATTCCGGTAGCTTCTGGCGCTCCGGGATCCTCTGGTGGTGTACCGTCTTCACCTGATACTGGCGATTTTGAAGTTGTTGTGCGAGGGGCAGGAAAGCCTAGTACTTCCAAGCCTCGAGTCAAGTGTCCTCCGGATTTTCTGGAATTGAAGAATATCTGGGGAATGTTGTGGGTTCCCTAGGATATCATCCGGGAGGAGTGCTCGGTAAGAGATAGTCGCCGGCTTAGGAGGGTGGAGAAACACTGGAGGAAGTGCTTTCACTATGGGCCCAATACTCCTGGGACTGACGTCAAAGCCAATCCTTCTTCGAACCATAAGTTGGTTATTCCGAATAGGAGGGAGAGGATCTGCACTCCAGCATCTGAGGGTGAAGTTTCCTATATCATGATGCTGGAGTCTTTATGGCACCAGCTAAAAATCTGGTATGCTTTTATAACTGAATTTTCCAATTTGTATGGGAATCATGTACTGTCTTCTCATCTGGATTAGTTCGGTTTGTAGGTGACCAACCTGGCGGTGTCCAAGGGACTTCTGCCGGGATGACCCCGGTCTCAACGGCACCCTTCTCCGCTCCTCCTTCTGCCTGGGAAGGCTTCCAATCCCCTTTGATCAAGTTCCAGCATGGGGACTTTTTCTCCAAGGGTGGAGCTTTCGTCGTGAAGGTATATGTCTTGTCATTTGATGTTGTCAACTTCATAGTGGTTAATCTCAGTAGATGTATGTTTAATGTCTTCTTGTTTTTATCTTTGTAGGAGCAAGCCATGTCTCTTATGGGATGGATTGCTATGAGCATGGCTATGCTCCAACATATTCATGACCAACCGAGGACATGGACCAAGCTTCTTCCTTGAAAGGTCAACTGACGGATCTCCGAGATGACTTGGAGCTGAAGGATGCCTTGATCCAAAGCGTCAAGGAGGCGGAGTCCCGGGCTAATCAAGAACTCACTTCTACGAAGGAGAAGTTTGCTCGTTTGGAGGAAGATCTTGCGAAGGAGAAGGAACGGGCTGCCAGCTTGGAATCGGAGAAATCCAGGTTGAAGGAGGAAGTCTCCGGGCTGAAGGCTAAAGCAGATAAAGATGACTCTGCTCTTAAGCTTCTTCAGTCTGAGCTCTTGGGGTCGGCTGCCAAGTTTCATGAGGTTCAAGTGGAGCTACGGGAGACTCAAGAGAAATTGGAGGAGGCTTATCAAGATATGGATACTACGGTGGATGATTCCTATCGTGACTGTGTGAAGACCCTCCTCTTTTTGAATCCTGGGGTCGAGCTGAACACTCGTGGACTATGTAAGTATCACGGAATTAAGGATGGGGTGTTCATGGATTTCCATGACCCCCACAATCCCGTGCCACTCGACCCTTCTGATCCTGGATTGGAGCCGTTCGATTGCAGTACTCCTCCTTCTTCTTCAGATCCCGTGCCGGAGCCCGGAGTTCCCAATGTTGGAGGGGCTGCATGATTTGCTTTTTCATCTTTACATTTCTTTTGTTTTGTAAAACGTTGGATAAAAAATCCAGCTGGTTGTAAACTTTATCATCCCGGTCTTCCGGGTTAATTTTAATACATTGTGGTTTATGCGTATTTCGCTTCTATTCATTGTGTTTTTGCATGTCGTAGAGATTTGACTGCTTAAGATATCTCTTTGCTTCTCTCGGGACATGGAAATTTCTCATGTCTTTATAATTGTTAGGACACATTAATGATGTCGTCCTTTTTGCTCCTCAATAGGAGGGAAAGTAGTTTGTACTTTCTCTAATTTTTGTTGAAGTGTAGCTTCGGTTTACACTTTCCTTTTGTTGCATTTCTGTATGTCATTGAGGCGTGGCCATCTCGGGATGCCTTCCAGTTTCATGCCGTTTGAATTGTTAGGGCTACATTTGTTATCTCTCCCTTTTAGCTCCTCAATAGGAGGGAAAGTATTTTGTACTTTCTCTAAGTTCGATTTGAAATGTGACCTTGATGGTGCTTCATGCTTCTTTTTGGCCAGGGTTCATCCGTTTAGGATCCCTATTGAGTCTGTAGCAAAGAATTACCCGGGATGGTATCTCGACTCATTGTTGGCCTTGCATATATGTCAGCTTCAATCTGTTGCCGACGTCTCAATCTCGAATTATTTGTATTTCTCATACTTTCTTCCGATCTGCTTGCTATTAAAAATTGAACTAGCTTGTTTATGTCAAAATGAATGGAATGCAGCTTTATTAATGATAAGAAGCAAATAACAAGTGGGGGCCTCGTTAAAACCTCTAGCAGTAAAACCCTCCTTAGGGATAAAACCTGCTACAGGAAAAAGAGTACCCCTTTATTACAAAGAATGTAAATTACATAGCTTAGCTATAATAGCGCTTTAAGTCTGCGACATTAAGCGTTCTAGGAATCTCTTTGCCTTTGAGAGTTTCTAAATGATACGCTCCGTTAGCTGCGATGGTCTTGACTCGGAATGGGCCTTCCCAATTCACTCTAAGCTTCCCGTCTTTAGCATTGCGATTTCCAATACTGGCTCTTCTTAGGACTAAGTTGCCTGTTTGGAATTTTCTCGGTACAACCCTTAGATTGTATCTTTGTGCTACTTGTTGTTTTCGAGATAACTCTTTGATTCTGGCGGCTTCTCGGATTTCCTCGACCATGTCGGAATCTTCTTTGAGGAGCTGCTCGTTTTCTTGTGCGGGGTACATCACCCTCCAGGATGGATGCCCGATTTCTACCGGGATTACGGCGTCTGATCCGTATACCATTCGAAATGGAGTTTCTCCGGTGGAACTATAGGGAGTAGTTCTGTAACTCCAGAGTACTTGATAAAGATCTTCTATCCAACTAGTTCCAGCTTTCTGACACCTCTTTTTCAAGCCATTAAGTATGACTTTATTGGCGGACTCTGCCTGTCCGTTTGATTGTGGGTGCTCTACACTGGCAAAGTATTGCTTGATGCGGAGACCTTCTAGCATTTCCTAGAATTCTTTGTCGGTGAATTGTGTCCCATTATCACAGATGACTTCCGCCGGGATACCAAACCGGCATATTATTTGCCGGAAGACAAAATTCTGGGCTTTAACTGATGTTATGCTGGCTAAGGATTTTAGTTCAATCCATTTCGTATAATAGTCCACAGCAACAATGAGATGTTTGAACTGACCTGTGATTAGAGTGAAAGGTCCCAAGAGGTCCAGCCCCCAAGTGTGGAAGGGCCAAGGGGTGGAGATGCTGTGCAGGACTTTCTTGCCAACGACTTTCCACGAATGTGATGACCGCAACTTCTTTCATGAACTTCAGTAAGAACATACCATGTTTTAGATGGTCCAATGCATTTGAGCAAAGGGGTTGATAATCCTCTCCTGAATAATTGTCCTTCTATCACGGAATATCGGGAGGCATTTTGTACAAGTCGTTTTGCTTCCCGGATATCTGCCGGGATGGTGCCTTTAGTAATATATTCTATTATTGGAGTTCTCCAATCGTCATTTTCAATCTGCAAAGTAGCACAAGGAGAAGGGAGAACTTCTTCCACCACTGACTTCAAAGTGGAGGATGATTTGGTACTGGCCAATTTGGAGAGTAAATCACCGCGACTGTTCTCTTCTCTTGGAATGTGCTTGATCTCGAATTTAGAGAGACCAAGTAAACTTTCTTTGACCTTTGTTAGGTATCTCTGTAATAGTGGCTCTCTTGCCTGGTATTCCCCTTTTATCTGGGATACCACCAATTGAGAGTCCGAACATAAAGTAATCGCGGTAGCCCCTAGTTTTTTTGCCGCACGTATCCCGGCTAAACAAGCTTCATATTCAGCTTGATTATTGGAGGTTGGGAATTCGAATTTCAGAGAATACTCTACTGTTATCCCCTCATCGTTTTCGATTAGTATGTCTGCGCCTGCTCCTTTGGGGTTTGAGGACCCATCAACATAAATAGTCCAGGATCCTCTTGGCTCCTCTCCGGGATGTGTCATTTCGGCCACAAAATCAGCCAACGCCTGCACTTTGATCGCTTGTCGTGGTTCGTAGGAAATATCATATTGTGATAATTCTACTGCCCAGGTCATCATCCTACCCGCCAAGTCAGGTTTGTGCAAGATTTGTCTGATAGGTTAATTAGTTCTTACCATGATGGGATGACATTGGAAGTATGGCCTTAGCCGCCGGGACGCAAATAACAAGGCATAGGCGACTTTCTCAAGCCGTTGATAGTTCAATTCCGATCCCTGTAGCGCCTTAGAGGCAAAATATACCGGATTCTGATTCCGAGATTCTTCCTTTACTAAAGCCGCACTAATTGCTTCATTGGTGATGGCTAGATAGAGATATAGGACCTGTCCGGGGTCTGGGCGAGACAGGACTGGTGGGCTTGAGAGGATTTTCTTCAACTCCCGGAAAGCTTCTTCGCAATCTGCGTTCCATTGGAAGTCTTCCTTGCGTCGTAAGGTCCTGAAAAAGGGTAAGCATTTCCTGGCTGAATCTGGAAGGAATCTCGTCAATGCAGCGACCCTTCCAGTTAGCTGTTGGACCTCCTTGATAGTTCTGGGACTCTGCATACTCAACACAGCACTACACTTGTCGGGGTTGACTTCAATCCCTCAACTGGTTTGCATAAAGCCTAAGAACTTTCCGGCTTCGACCCCAAAGGTACATTTGTTAGGATTTAACCTTAAATCATACCTGCGCAGCTGTTGAAAAGTCTCACGCAAGTCAGCCACTGGATCTTTATCTTCTGGGGTTTTTACTATCATGTCGTTAATGTAGACTTCAAGGATTCTGCCAATTTGTTCTTTGAAGACTTGGCTCATCATCCGCTGATAAGTTGCTCCGGCATTCTTCAAACCAAACGGCATCATGGTATAGCAGTAGACACCCATGTCGGTGACAAAAGCCGTTTTCTCTTGATCTTCCGGGTACATAGGGATCTGGTTATAACCGGAGTAAGCGTCCATGAAAGATAGATACTTATAACCTGTAGAATTGTCCACCATTTTATCGATACAAGGTAAGGGAAATGGATCTTTGGGGCATGCTTTATTCAGATCAGTGTAATTTGTGCACATTCTCCACTTCCCGTTAGCCTTTTTCACCATCACCACATTTGAGAGCTACTCTGCATATCGTATTTCTCGGATGAACCCTGTGTCTAGCAACTCCTTCACCTATTTTTCTATCGCTGCTTGTCTTTCTGGACCCATTTTCCTCTTCTTCTGAGCCACCGGGATAGATCCTGGTCTCAGAGACAAACGATGGCATACGAATTCCGGGTCAACTCCGGGCATGTCGGAGGAAACCCAAGCAAACAGGTCTTTGTTCGTTTTCAACAACTCAATGAGTCGTTCTTTGATCACGGGAGGTAAGTTTGCCCCTATCTTGACGGTCTGACCTTCTTTAAGTCCTATCTGGACTAAGATCTAATCCCCTTCTGGTTGAGGTCGTTGGTATTCAAAGTCTGCTCTAGGATCTAGGTTAGTCATCATGACCCCTACATCCCGCATCAAATCACGTCTCTCCATCTTTTGCTTCCCTTTTTCTTCTGTCGTTACTGGCAAAATCGATGGTGATTTCGTGATTTTAAGGCTTTCTTGATAACATCTTCGTGCATCACTGCTTTTTCCTTGGACAGTTACTACTGAGCCATTTTTTCCAGGAAACTTCATGGCTAAATGGATGGTAGAAACTATGGCGCCAAGGCTGTTCAGGGTTGGTCGCCCAATGATTGCATTGTAAGCCGAGGGGCAATCTACCACTATGAACCTAGCGGGAATTGTTTTGGTATTTGGCTTTTTGCCAAAATTCACCTTGAGGTCAACATATCCTTTGGGAATGATCGTATCTCCCGTGAAGCCAATTAAGTTGCCTTTATGGGGAATTAAATCCTTAGATCCTAACGCCATTTTATCAAACAAGCTCCAGAACATAATGTCAGTTGAACTTCCTTGGTCAATGAAGATTCGATGGACTTCGAAGCCGTTCAGATTAGCTGCTACGACCAATGGTTCGTTATCCCGGATCCGTTCTTCCGGAAAATCTGCATCTAAGAAAGATAGCACTGGGTTAGCTATAGTAGTTACTTGGGAACAAGAATCCCTAACATCTCGGGTCCTCTTCTTATCTTTGAGACCCTTTAAGCTGGCTCCTCCAGCTATAAATTATTCCCCTAGGAGGGGACTCCTGTGCTCGTCTTGGGCTCCGGGATCTCTGACGGGTTTCAATTCGTTGATCTCGGCTCCTAGGAGGAGATCTGAGTGTCTGTGTCCGAGGAGATGGACTTCGGCGACGATCCCGCCTTTCTGGGGATGCTCGAGCATAATTTCTCAGCCTCCCTTGCCGGATCAGCTTTTCAATTGCATCTCGGAGTTGGATGCATTCATTGGTAGAATGTCCACAATCTTGATGGTATTCGCAGTACTTATTTGTGTGCTTTCCAACTGTTTCAAAGGCGGTGGGCGCTCTCTTAGTTCAGAATGCATCACTTCTTTCAACACTGAAGCTGGCGGGACTATTAGCGGAGTGTAATTGTTGAAAAGTCCTTTGCGCTTCTTGGGAGACCTTTCCCGGGATTTGTCATCTTTACCCCGGGGTTGGTTTTGAGGGACAATTTTTGCTTTGTCATCCTTCTTGGCGGCTTGGGCCTTCTCCCATTCTTCTATTCTGATCCACTTTTCTGCCCTGATCTTCAAGTCATCCATGGAGGTGGGCTTATCTCTAGCTAGTTGCTTGGCAAAGGCTCCTGGTTTTAATCCTCTTACAAAGAAATATAACACATAGTTAGGTTCAACATTCCTAACTTCTAATACTTCATTGTTAAAACGTGTTATGTAGTCTCGTAGAGATTTGTCTTTTCCCTGTTTAACAATTTCTAAGTGGAATTCAGATTTGAATTGTCTTTTGCTGCTAGTGAAATGAAGAATAAACTTATCTTTGAGGGTTTTCCAGTTGCTGATGGATTGTGGGGGAAGATCTGAGAACCAACGACTTGCAACTTCTGACAATGTGAGGGGGAAAGCACGGCATACGATAGCCTCATTCACCCCTTGGAAATACATAGCCCTTTCAAAAGTGCTGACATGTAGGGTGGGATCCTTGGTTCCATCATATTCTTTCAGCTTTTTTGCAAACTGGAATCCATGAGGAAGGGCATGGGACATTATGCATGGCGTGAAGGGATTGTCAATGTACCCGAAATCCGGGACATTTTCAGCCATATGCTCCTGGTTACCGGCAGGTGGTTCGGCTTGCTGGCCCACAGGGAGAACAAGTGGCGGGTTGGCCCCCTCAACCCGAGATTGATGCGGGGCACCTTCGTGTCGGCGATTTACCCGTCCTTCTTGTTGCCTTTCCTGAGTTTTCGGATTTCCTTCTTTTTCTCCCTTAACCGCGGATTTCCGTTGTTGCTGTTTTTCCGCAATGTCATTATCCTTTTCCAGATTCTCAGGTTTGGCTGGGTATGCCTCTCAGCTCTTTCCTCTTCTGAATCATCTTCGATAACAACATGCTTGCCCCTGCGCTGTTGCTCTTTAAGATCTGCGATCTCTTTAGCTTGTGACTGCACCAACTGTTGTAGTTTACGGAATTCTGCTTCGATATCGAAATGCTGGGATGCCCTTGCTTGATTAGACGCACCAGCCTGCTGTCCAGCTCCTTGGTTTTGCACGCTGGGATCGTTATAATCACTATTTCTGGTTGAGCCAACCATTGTTGATGATTGATGGGAGCGAAACTTTTTGTTGCGTTTCCCACAGACGGCGCCAATGTTGTGATCTAACCTGACAGGGATGTAGGACGAGCTGGAAGCCTTCCCAGGCAGAAGGAGGAGAGGAGAAGGGTGCCGTTGAGACCGGGGTCATCCCGGCAGAAGTCCCTTGGACACCGCCAGGTTGGTCACCTACAAACCGAACTAATCCAGATGAGAAGACAGTACATGATTCCCATACAAATTGGAAAATTCAGTTATAAAAGCATACCAGATTTGGTAAGACGACGATGTTTTGGCTGCACGTTATCCATCTCGACTCCAGAAGAGGGGGGAACGAATTTCTTAGCAGGAGAAGCCCCCCTGGCAGGAATCGCGTCCGAGATTCTGATCCCGGTAGGAACTACCGGGATAGGAGCAGGAACTGGAACGGGAGAAGGAGGTGGACTTGAAGTACCAACCTTACCTTTTCCTTTGGCATCTCGTTTCTGAGAACGGATGGCATAGTTGGCCATGATCTCGGCTGCAGAAAAAGATGCACTTGTCAGTTAAGGCAAAATAACTAAAACAAGGAAAAGACACAACAACAGTGCATAATAACGAAAAATCCCTACATAAGCAGGTCGCCTGGTCGCGACGGGAAACTCCTATCACATCTTTGCAATGATTGGGAATCCCACCTCGCTCGACAAAGACGCAAAGATTCCTGAAGGTTAGTTGGTCTTCCTCTTCTAGGAAGCCAATTTCTAATTCCTTCAAGGACAGGACCCTCTGAAAGTGATCTTCCGTCCAATAGAGAGGAAACAGGGGCTGCTTATCCTTCCCCATCCAGAAAGGGGTGCAATCTTTGGTCCGTGAGACGACCTTGACATAAATGTCCCTATGAGCTTTGAAGGACTCTTCATAGGGGACAAATAGTTGAGGAATCCTGGAACGATGACGGAGGGACACCCAATTCTTCTTCGTGGGGCCACGATAAACTCCAAAGATGTATAAGAATAGGGTTGAAGAGCAATGCCAGCCTTGAGCCCAACAGAAGACCTTGAAGGTTTGGAGGAATCCCCAACCGTTGGGGTGAAGTTGGGTAGGAGCGAGATGGAGGTGATGCAGAACTTGACAGGGATGTAGGACAAGCTGGGTAGTCTCCTTGATCAGCAGAGGGCAATGGGATTGCTTGTCGGTCCTGAGCTCTGGCGGCGGTGGTGTGCACCTGCAAGCACTCCGACGCTCAAGTCAGTGAGTGAATTAGGGTTCGTGTATATGATAATATATCTTACGTACCTTGCATGGTGCATTATGATTATATTTATATAGCGAGGTTAATGACCTAGTGCGGTCAGTATTGGGCCTGGATCTATGTCTGGGCCCAATCCTCATCATCTAGGCCTTGATAGTAGGTCGCGCCCAACTTACCGGGATGCTGATGGTAATTGGCGACTTCTTGACCCGGCATGTAAGCGTATATACGGGATACCATTATTTTGGTCCACAACAGTAACAATCAATTTAGACATAATTTTACGATTAACCTCAGGGTCAAACTTTTTCTTCTGCAATTTTCCTTGAGCATCAACTATAAGGCTTCCTACATCTTGATATCTAGGAATTAACTTACAAATGTTCCTATGATGCCCCAAACTAGAAGTACCATTTTTAGATAAACAATTTAAATCTTTTCCACATGCATTGCATTTACATTTTTCCATACAATCAATTTCAATACAAATTTTAACAAAATAATTCCACACATCTAAAGTTAAGGCCTTGCGCTTTTTGGTAACTGGAGTTTCATCTTGCATGACATCATTTGTATTATGTTGGGTGTTTGATGGGGTTGCCACTGATTCACTAGTAGGTTCCATCTTCTTAACTGCAAAAATGTTTGATATTATATATTAGAGACAAGGAATAGTAGACTGGAATTTTGAAAAAAAAAGCAACATATAAAGCAATAATCTACCGAATGTTTTGAAATCTTTTTCATGAATAATCTGCAAGTCTTTTTCATTAATTGTTCATTCATGTAAAGTAATAATTTGTAGAACATTTTTAACAATATGTTCCTTATGCTTTTATTAATTGTTCATTCATTCATGTAGAGCAATTATATATATATATATTCCAAGTTAACAAGTTAAAAATCCCCTTGTAAAGTTATGTTTACAGCAAGGTTTATAGTTCTATAAAGAAGAGAATCAATGGGAGCTTGAGAGAACAGAGTTAGAAATGCAAACCAACAACGACGGTGACGAAGAGGCAATGACAGACGTGTGTGCGGCAAAGCACGACAGCGTGAGCGCGGCGGTGGCGTGACGCATGCGACCAAGAGCGTGAGTGAAGTTAGGGTTTGAGAGTTAAGACAGAGTGCTGCTTTGAGAATGAGAGGGAGAGAACACGATGTCTAAGATGAGTTTCTAATTCTGAATTTTTGATATTATTTGTTTAATCATTTAAGGTTTTTTATTTCAAGATAGTGGGTTGGGCTGTAAAATTTGGTTTAAAAACTATTATATTTTTTTTATCTTATAAAATACGCGCACTAATATAAATTTCAAAAAAAATAAAATGGGCGTGTAGCCCGAACCCAGTGGACTTTTTGAGCCCAAGTCCATATTTTTACGGGCTTTGCGATCCGGGCTAAAAACGTCCGCTTTTATTCGGGCTCACATTTTCAATATCCAAACTCTCCCATTTCAACGGTCTATTCAGGCCAACCCATTTGGCCAGTTCTAATGGATATAGACCTGATATTTTACTTAAGGTTCATTCTTGCAGTCATGTTGCCAAGAGAAAAAAAGTCACAATGCGGGAGTATTTTGCTTATAGGTTGCAAAAACCAGTTTTAGGTCAGGGAGATTATTTCAGCAGTTTGTAGTTGATGGTTTCACCGTGATGGAATCACAAAGACTTAACTACATTAAATATCATAAAAAAGAACTCTGAGTTGACAAGTATAAACACCTCAATGATAGCCATAACAACTTTGAAACTCAAGGATATGCTCAGGGGAATAGAATTGTATTACCTTATACTTTTGTTTGAGGAAGGAGATATATGAATCAATTGTATTTTGATGGTATGACTATATGTGGTTCACTTGGTTTCCCAGATTTATTGTTGACCTTTACATGCAATCCTAATTGGCCTGAGATACAAAGGTTAGTTAAAGGTATGAGTTTAAAAGCTTATGATCATCCTGATATTATCTAAGAGTGTTCAAGATGAAGTTAGATCAACTAATGAAGAATTTGAAAGTGAATGAAATTTTTGGCAAAATTCATGGATGTAAGTTGTTATCTATCACTTTTTTAAATATCCAAATTCATTTTATTCATCATATAAATTTAAATATATGCCTTATATATTTTTATGATACATTGTTGTTTACATTTCCACATATCTATACACAATAGAGTTTCATAAGAGAGGGTTGTCACATGCTCATGTTGTTTACATTTCCACATATCTATACACAATACAGTTTCATAAGAGAGGGTTGCCACATGCCCATATCTTTATTTTCCTTCATCCTTCCAAAAAGTACGCCAGATAAGCATACAGAACCTGAGCTATATGAATTGGTCAGCAAGCATATGATTTATGGTCCTTGCGGTATAGCTTTTCGTAACTCTCCTTGCATGAAAAATGGCAAGTGTGGTAGATTCTTCCCTAAGAAATTGCAAGAGACTATTATTGTGGACAAAGATAGATATCTTTTGTATAGAAGAAGAAATACTGCAAATGTAGTTCTAAGAAGTAGGGTCACGCTTGGCAATCGCTTTGTAGTGTCATACAATCCTACACTATTGAGAAAGTACAAAGCACACTTAAATGTTGAATGGTGCAATCAAAGTACTTCAATTAAGTATCTCTTTAAATACATTCATAAAGGATCCGATCGAATTACAATTGTTGTTGTTTCCGACGATCAACAAGAGCCTTCTTCACACCAAATTCAAAATGAAATAAAGCAATACTTGGATTGTAAGTATGTCTCGCTTTTTTCCTAAGTTACACTAATTTATAATTTATATATGCAATACAACTATTCATGAATTATGGCACCAATGTTAACATTTAATTTCGTGTGGCATTGCTTGAGCTTGATTATCATGCTTTTCAACCATGATTATTTAAGGCCACCGACATGAATATTTTTTTCACAAATTTGAAGTAACTGACTGCAATGATTGAGTATAAAACATGATGAAATATATCCACTAGAATTGTCAATAATAAATTGTAGCCCTTCACAATATAACACAAATTAATCAATATTCATGCCCTGAATGTGATCACACGATGAACAATCATCATTTAGAAACTGTGACATTTTCTTTTCCACTTAGATATTTGTCACCATCGGAAGCGTGTTGGAGGATCTTTTCATTCCCCATGCATGGTATATTATCAGCCAATGAACATGTTGTTTATTTTAACGATGATCAAGATATTGAAAGCATCATTTCCAAAGCTACTGTCAAAGAGTCAATGTTTACAACTTGAATGGAATCTAATGCAAAATATGAATTTGGTAGAGATCTAACATATACACAAATAGACTGCTTACTTTTTTAGAAAATTGTTTGTCACGTTGCTCTTTACAAATAATACGAATCGTCCTGAACATGTATGACAACAAACATGGGAAATTTTAGCTGAAGATATTTTTTATCATCAAAGGAGACTTCTTCAAGATGTAGGTAATTTCTATTATTATTATTCAAGTTATTAAGTTTTTAAAATACATGCATTGTGTTATAAATCATTGATAACTTTGTTTAATTTCGTCTATTTTTACTTTGGTGTATAGGATTGCACCTTACAGATGAAGAGTTACAAATGCTAACTTTGATTGAAATTGAAGAGTTGTTACAAGAAAACAAACGAAGCCTACGAGGCTACCATGGCATGCCTTTTCCTGTTGGCTATATAAGAGATCATGTGGGAAACAAAATTATTCATGCTGAATTAAATTATGACACAAACCTTTTGCGGAAAGAATTTCTACATAATTTTTCATCTCTTACAAGTAATTAACATCCTATTTCAAAAAGCACTATTTGCAAATTTTAGCTAATGTTAAGACAATGTTATTTGATTTACTCATTATGATTATGTAGATGAGCAAAGAGGTATTTATGACACAATCATTGATGCGGTGGAATCTAAATCTGGTGGTGTGTTTTTTGTTTATGGTTATGGTGGCACTGGGAAAACTTTTGTGTGGAATACTTTGGCTTCTTCTATTTGCTCAAATGGAGGAATTGTGTTAACAAATGCCTCAAGTGGTATTGCATCTCTCTTACTTTCGGGAGGAAGAATTGCACACTCTAAGTTTTCAATTCTTGTTCCCGCCACAGAAAGCTCAACTTGCAACATACACTAAGGTAGTGATTTGGCTCAACTATTACAATAAACAAAGTTGATCATTTAGGATGAAGTTCCCATGTGCCATAGGTATTGCTTTGAAGCACTTGATAAAAGCCTCAAAGACATCATGAGAAGCAATAACTCAAGCAACTTACCATTTGGAGGTAAAGTAGTAGTCTTTGGTAGTGACTCAGGCAAATAACACAGGCAAATACTCTCCGTTGTGCCAAAAGGGAGTCAAACTGATATTGTCCAGGAAACGATCAATGCTTCTTATCTTTGGGAACATTGGAAGATATTATGATTGACAAAAAATATGAGGCTTCAATATGGTTCTTCTAACATTGATGGCAATGAACTCAAAGAATTTTCCCAATGGTTATTAAATGTTGGTGATGGAAAACTTGGTGAGCCCAATGATGGATATGCTGAAACAAAATTCCTGATTCATTTCTTATAAAGGATTTCAATGATCATCTCAAGGAAATTGTTGACAATACTTATCCTAAAAATATTGAGTTGTACAACAATGAAGAATACTTGAAAGATAGGGTCATACATCTATAATTGAGATTGCATATATAATAAATGAATATGTCCTATCACTTATTACCACAGAGAATAAGGAGTATTATAGTTGTGATAGTGTAGGTAAGTCAGATGTTCTTCAAAATCCTGCTTTTGAGACTAACACCAGAATTCTTGAATTATTTGAAGACACCAGAGCTTCCTAATCACAAGATCAAGCTTAAGGTTGGAACCCCAATTATGCTTCTCTGAAATTTAGATAAATCTGAAGGACTATGCAACGACACAAGACTAATTGTGACAAGATTAGGTACTCATGTTCTCGAGGCTAAAATCCTATTGAGGAAGAATATTGGTTCTTTGACTTACATTTCAAGGATTTCTATGTCTATGTCCCCTTCAAAATCTATATAGCCTTTCAAACTCATTCGAAGGCAATTCCTAATCATTGTCTCCAATGCCATGACCATTAACAAGTCTCACGGTCAATCTTTGGCCCATGTTGGTTTGTATCTTCCAAAACCTATTTTTAGTCCTGGACAATTGTATGTGGCTTTGTCAGAGTTAAAAGTAGAAACGGGTTACATATTTTGATACATGTTGTCTACAAAGAAGTTTTTGAAGGTCAACCCTTAGACACCACCATCAATGTTGTCTACAAAGAAGTTTTTGAAAATTTATAAATCAAGATATGTTCTATTTTAATTACTACACTTTCAAGTACATTAATTTTGCCACAAACACATTGATTATATTACACACCTTCAAAATTGTTCATTATTATTCTATTGCAGTTATTCTTATTGAACACTATTGACCAATGTCAAATTTTTATGTTGGATCTTTCAACAAAATTCTCATATCTTCACAGGTTAACACATTCTTAAATTGATATCATTTATTTATAATATTTTATATCCCTATAAGCCTTACCTATTATCAAATACGTTCATCTTTTATTCATATTATAATTGTCTCAAGTTTTACAATAGTGGTCACGTTTTGCTCAAGGAAATGTTATATCTATTGGCAATTTTTTTTTTTAAGCTTTGTAATCATGCAAGCCAATTGATGGCATGAATCTTATGAGTCTCTTATCCAAATATTATAACAATATTTTCTGATTCCAGTTTCTTTTTGCGAGCATTGTTATGATGCAAGCCAATTCATGGCAAATAACTTTTTGTAATTCAACTATGCATTACGTGATCCATTATTACTGTGGGAGCATTGTTTTGAGAATGTTAATGTTTGGTTCCTCATGTTCCGGGTGATGATATTAAAACATGGTCTTTTGCTACCCAGAAATACACCTTATATTATTGTTGATTTGCTATGCAACCATTAAATACAGTTTAATAGCTTACAATCGTAGACATATAAACAGAGACCCGCGTGAATGTACATGTCACGTATTAGTTATATTAATATAATATTAGTATTAAAAATTGAAACGTTGAAACGGAACATGTCTTAGTCATGTAGCTCAGTTGGTGAGCGTATGGAAACATGCGTGTGTGAATACGAGGTTCGATCCGGTTATACTACTTTCCTATAAAAAAAAATAGATCACATATGGAGTAAGTAGTGGTGGGTAACTTGTCATTTACAAAAAATAACAAGAGCAAAATTTTGTGAGTGAATTATTGACCGCCTATTTTTGAAAGTCAAAAGCTATATCAAATACTCCCTCTGTTTTTAAATAAGAGTCGTTTTAGACTCTTCTACTTTTTTAAAAATAAAAGTCGTTCAAGACTTTCCCTATCTTCCCTATTTATTAAGGACAACTTCCCATACTTTCTACTCATTCCCATACTTCAGTTATCTCTAGCATTTGTTTTTCTTTCTGTTTCTCCTCTTTCTTCTCCTTTTCACATTAATTAAACCATTTTACGTGATGCTTCACTCTTTCTTTACTTCTTATTTCTTCCTGTACTACTTACTCCCTCTACTCTCTGAATACACTTTTTATTTTCACCCTTCCTATTCCCCTTCCCTCTGTTGTTTAGTTTTTCTTCTTTCTTTCTTGTTACAGCAAAAAATGGTGGTATCTCATCAAGGGTTCGACCAACCATCATTCGATTTGGGCATCGATGATGATGATGAATAAGTTGATGATGCGGTAGTGGTTGAGGAGTCACAAGAGAACAACAACAACGAGCCAAAGTATAATTACAATCATGTTGTGTATCAAGATTCACAAGGGTTTGATAGTGAGCATCTTTCGCTTGAAGACTTATTTGATAATGATGGATTGACTCAAGATAGTTTCTTTAAGGTCAGCTCTAAAGAGAATAGAGAATTCATGGCAAATAGAACAGAGCCTTTGAGTGAGGTTGAAAATGGAGCATTTGGAGAGTCTCAAAATGAAGAAGCAATGAAATCAAGAGTCAATGAAATCCATAACGAAGGAATTATCAAAATAAAAATCCAGAACGAAGGGGTGGAAGAACTAAAGACTGAATATCTCAAATGTGTTTTTGATTTGAATGAAGTCCCAATTGAAGGGCTAGAAGAAGTACAACATGTGAATCATAAGGGTCCTTTTGATTTGAATGAAGTTCCACATGATTAAGGACTGCACTTCTAGTGTGTTTAAAGTGAAAGCATAGGAGCAATGAAGACTCAGTATAGGCAATTACGGTCTTAAGCTATTTTTTGGTATTTTTAAATGTTCATCTGTTACAAACTTTATCTTTTGTAACTCAATATAAAAAGCACATTTTGGATGAGAATTCTAGTAAGTGCTAGCAAAATCAATCTTGAAAGTTTCATTAGTTAGAGCAAGGGATTAATAAGCAACTAGATATTTCTAGCATATGCACTAGTTGGAGAATGAGAATTTGGCCACCGACATTGGAAGAAGAGTAGCAAGTGAGTGAACAAGTGAAGAGTGTGTGCTTGGAAGTATAGTGTGCTAGTCATAACTTATTAGATAGAGCTTCTGCAAAGCGGCCACCCTTGTTTTGTTGCTTTGGAAAGGGTCTATTAGAATTTGGCTTGTTGTAATTCTCTTAGAAAGCTTTGGTTGAATACCCGAGCCCTTGCTGTAATCACTTGTTACGTTGAGCACTTTTTGTGCTCCCTTTATCAATATATATATATATAATTATGTGCTTATAAAAAAAACAGATACAATATGCTTGGTGGTAGATACAACATGGGTAATTTATTTGATAAAATTAAAGTTCACCGGATTAACATATTGACTACAATTGCAATTGATTCCTAACATTTTGTATTACAATTGGATCACACACAATTTGTGTTGGAAGAAGACCTTATTTGTCTAATCGAGCTTTATTCACATGTGGAATTTTATACTGATTGGAACCTTCCACTTTCAATATCTCCCTCATGCATAGTTGTAAAGTCAACTAAACATACTCCACTTTTTTTGTTGGGTATTCATCAAATGACTTCTTAACCGTTTCAATGAGTTCATCTACACTATTTGCTCTAACTTGTTGTAGAGATTGAATAGCACTAAAGAACCCAAGATCCAAAATATTTAAATTTGGTGAATTTGCCGGTTGACACATCAATCTTATGTTAAAACCATTTTGTGTACCGACTCTTATAATGTCTTCATCATTAGGATTAACATAACTTCTAGCATTGTCTTGTTGAATGAAGATAACACTTCCTAATTCTTCCCTTGGCCAACAAGATTGAATTTTAGGAATAACCTTTTCAATCAACCACTTTCTATTGATGTCCCTGTTGACTGACGTAATCGGTTTCGTCACCAAGGTGCCAGCTTCTCTATTAGCACTTCTTCTCAAAGCTGGTTCTTGTGTGACAAAAGGCCAGACGCCTATTTTCCCAGAGAAAATTTCATTCCCTTCATTATCAAATTTTGGACGACCCGTAGCAACTAAAAACATCACTTTCCCTATATAATGTGAGCTTTGACATTGACGAAGAGGATCTTCTTCCACGGGAAGCAAGTAGTACTTTTCGGTCTTTTTACTCATGTAGAACCATTTCTCATCGATATGCACAATATTATACATATCGATGAATTTTGGTTCATGAGGTAGACTAGTGTGGTCTATCATGGATAGGCAAAACTGTAGTCGAGCTCTTTTGTGATGGTCTTTTAGATGGGGTTTTATAGCATTGGAGTGTTGTCAGATGAGACCTTCTTTCAAAAGTTTGAACAAAGTGTTATGATTCATATTTAGAGCAGATGCAAGTGTTCTCAAAGTGATTCTTTTGTGCAAAGGAACCTCAATAATTTTGTTAAGGTTTACTTGGACTCTCTTTCGACCACAATTTTTGGTCTTTTTATGGGACACATTAACGTGAACACACAAGATAAAGAAAAGCGTATGAGAAATATCAATACAGTTTGTGAACAAACAAAAGCGTATGAGAAATATCAATAGAGTTTGTGCAAATACATGTCAAGGATTGAAGACGAATTACCAGTGTCATCACCCGCATTAAGGAAGGAATCAGTGTCGTCACCCGCATCAAGGACAGAATCAGCATCTTCTCCTTCATTGAGGATGGAATCTGTGTCTTCAATATCTGAATCATCGTTAGCATCTAGTTGCGAATAATCGACGTTCAGGTCAAACACGGCATAATGCTGATTTCCATCCGTATTGAGATCAAGAACAAGAGTGTCGTCGACCGAAGATCGAACTACCAATGGAACTTCCGCTTGCCTCTCCTCATCAGGTTCTTCCAATTGATATTGAATTTCATTAACCCCTTCTATGTTAGGAATTTCATTCAGATCAAACTAATAATTATTGGAAGTTATACCACTCTTTGTTGCTAGATGAAACAAAGGACCCAAATTTTGGCTCCAATTTTTTTTCCTCAAAATTTTCACTCAAATTTTGCCTCCAAAGTTCTTCTGAGTTTAATTTTTGGTTCCTCATTGAATGATTAATGAGCTTTAATATGTGCAGAAGAAGAAAGGTTTTTAATATCTCATGAAACAGAGTAGAGTTTTTGATAAAAAGAGAGATTTTTTTTTTTCACATTCCTCAGTCCGTAGCATTTGCCTTAGAATTGTGCAGTGCATTTATTTTAATTATCACTCTTATAATTGGAGTAATTGTATTTTACTTATTTTAAGTTATAAATCAGATTCCTTAATTAATGTGCTAAACACTAAAACGACTATTATTTAAAAACAGAATAAATAACTTTTTAAAAGTTAATTATAAAAACTAAAATTTAATAGTTCAAAACTTTAATCTTAACAAAAACAACTCTAGAGACTTCAAAAAACTATAATCTCCCAACAAAGTCATAATTTCCCGTATCAAACACACTCTAATTGTTGTGACTTGTGTTGCTTGCCACTTCCTTCCCCGGAGGTAAGAGCTTCCAAGTTTCAAACTTCCAATGCCTTCTCACAAGCCTCATCGCACACTCCTCTCCATTCGTTTATTGCTTCTAACCCTCAAACCAAACCCTACTCTTCTTCCTTCAACTTCAATCCGACTCTCACCACACTCTTTCTCCTCTTCTCCTTCTTCTTCTTCTTCTTCTTCATGGCTTTCCGAATCCGGCAACCCTATCATCCCTTGGCCCTCTCGACGAACAATCCAACCACAACCCACACCCGCGCCCAACCCGACCCCGAATGCTGCACCCGAATCCGAATCCGATTTCTCGCGCCATGATTTCTCCGTCATTGCTAATCTATTCACCGATCCTTCCATCACTCCCGGTCCGGTCCTCCACGCCGAACTCGACCGGTCGGGAATCGAACCGGATCCAGCCCTCCTCCAAGCAGTTTTCGACCATTTCAATTCGTCTCCGAAGCTGCTGCATTCGCTGTTTATATGGGCCCAGAATCGGCCCGGGTTCAGGCCCGGCCCAACGCTCTTCAACTCCATGGTCAACGTTCTCGCCAAATTTAAGGAGTTTGACTCCGCTTGGACTCTTGTTCTTGATCACATAAATAGAGACGGGGAAGAAGCTTTGGTTTCTACTAGTACATTCGCTACCATGATTCGACGCTATGCACGTGCAGGTCGCAAAACATTTTCTTCATTTAGGTTTTTGAATTGTTCAATTTGAATTTGGTGTACTGCTGTTGATAATGATATTTTGCTAATGCTTTTATGCATTTTCATAACTCAAATTATGTTTGCATTTGGGTTAGATTGTGCAAAATTGGTTTTATTTTAACTTGATTTTATTGTGAAGTCATTCTATGAATAATGATTTGTAATTTGAAACATTTATCTCTAAGTAAATTTGCTTGGATTTGTTAATAAAAATCACTTCTAGGCAAGTGATTATGAACACAAATTATGAATATTGTTGATTGATGATATAGTATACTATGAAATCATTAAGTTATTTTTATGAATATGCTTTCGACTGGAATTTTGATTTTCAAAGCAACAGAACAGTGCTTTTGGAGTTGGACGACAAAAACATTTAATTTAGGTTTTCAAAATTTTCAATTTGATTTTGGTTCATTGCAAGACATAGTGTAGTTTTGTCAATGCATTTACGAATTTTTATAACTTAAATTATTTGTGCATTTTATCGGAAAAAGTATTACTGTTTTTGCAAGTTATGAGGAATGCACTTGTTAACTTTTTTTTATCTATATATATTTTTTAGGTTTGTCCAAACCTGCTATCAGAACATTTGAGTTTGCAAGAAATAGGAAGTCAATTCTGGATTCTGGCTCAGGGATGAGCTTATTTGAGATATTGATGGATTCACTTTGTAAAGAAGGGTCTGTGAGGGAAGCTTATGAGTATTTCCGTAGGAGAAAGGAGATGGACATGTATTGGGTTCCAACAATTCGGGTTTATAACATACTGTTAAATGGATGGTTTCGGTCTAGAAAACTGAAACAGGGTGAGAGACTTTGGGAAGAGATGAAGAAGGAAAATGTGAGACCAAGTGTTGTGACATATGGTACCCTTGTGGAAGGATATTGTCGGATGCGTCGCGTTGAAAAGGCACTTGAAATGGTTGGTGATATGACAAAAGAAGGTATTGCACCAAATGCAATTGTGTATAACCCAATAGTTGATGCATTGGCAGAAGCTGGGAGATTCAAAGAGGCTTTAGGTATGATGGAGCGTTTTCATGTTTTGGAAATTGGCCCCACTGATTCAACATACAATTCTCTGGTGAAGGGGTTTTGTAAGGCTGGAGATCTTGAGGGTGCCAGTATGATTCTTAAAATGATGATAAGTAGGGGTTTTCTCCCAAGTCCCACCACATATAACTACTTCTTCAGGTACTTTTCAAGATGTGGAAAAATTGAGGAAGGGATGAATTTGTATACCAAGATGATTGAATCTGGTTATTCCCCAGATCGGTTAACTTACCATCTTCTGTTGAAGATGTTATGTGAAGAGGAGAGGTTAGATTTGGCACTTCAAGTTAGCAAGGAAATGAGGCATAAAGGATATGACATAGACTTGGCTACAAGTACCATGCTAATTCATTTACTTTGCAAAATGCATAGGTTGGAAGAGGCATTTGCAGAATTTGAGGACATGATACGAAGGGGCATAGTTCCTCTGTATCTGACTTTCCAGAGAATGAATGCTGAGTTAAAGAGACAGGGTATGACTGAAATGGCTCAGAAACTTTGCAAGTTGATGTCTTCTGTCCCCCATTCTACCAACTTGCCAATTACTTATGGCGAACATAGAGATAATGCACTTGCACGAAGAAAACTTATTATTGAGAAAGCCAAACAAATTTCTGATATGCTGAAGAACTGTAAGGACCCTAGAGAACTTGATAAGTGTAGAAGTCCATTCGAAAACACAATCTCAAGCGCGAACAGTTTGATAGAGGATATTACAAAAAAGCTAAGTACTCGATGAACATTTGCAATCTCAATGTCAGCTAGGAGAAATTATCGACAGTTTGAGCACATGGAAGTTATTGCACATTTATTCACAGTAGAGTAGAGAATAAGAGTCTTTTGCACAAATTTTTTTTGCAGTACTTATATATTTGCTTGTAGGCATCACAGCAACAGTAAATGGATCAGTAAACTGGCGTGCTATTGTATACATTAGCATGTGCAAAATCAATGAAATTATTGATATAGAAAATAGCTCTTGTGAGCTGAATTGTGGATATTTATCAATGGAGATGTCTGAAACTTAAGTTAAATACATTTTCTCTATTGTTCAAGTGGCCGTATAGATGTTGTGTAATTGGAATAATCTCCATTTTTCTTCTTTCACTAAGTGCATGAAATCTCCACTGGTTGCTGGAGTTTAGAGCCCACGCATGATACAGATGACAGACTGGAGATCAATATATCGGGAAAGAATTTTCCATTTTGCTGAGAAGTTATCTAATCTGACATAATATTCAGGTATACTACTTTTTGGTTTATTTTATTATTTCTGTTGGAGATCATAGTAAATTGCTTCAACGACTTTTTTCCCCGTTAAAAGGTTGGTGCAAATCTGTGTAATCTTTCGATGGGTGAAGCACTGAGGTTGTTAAAGTGATTTTTCTATTTATATTTTATCTGGTATATGTTTGTATCTTTTGTTATTTTTCGTCATTTCTCCACCATTAAAAAGGTTCTGCTTTCATTTACATAAATTTTGTCACATTTTCAAGAAAATTGTAAGAGTCATAAGTTCATAATGTGTAAATATCTAGTAAACATATTTCCAACCAAATGAACTGTTAGTCTACTGAATATCATGGCCATCTTTTATCATTGTGAACCACAAATTTGGAACCATAGGGATTTTTTTAATTATTGTTCATTACTATAGATGTCCTAACATGAGTAACGCCTAAGGCCTGGTGAAGTGAGTGAGCCAAAAAGTTGGCAGGGCTTACGAATGGAGACCAACTGGGGTTCAAATCCCTCGCTAGGTACTTTTTAGGAACACTGAGTATGTTATCATAAAAGCTAAAGCATACTAATAGTTGGTTAGGTCTTCTGAATTAACAATCTTCCCTTGATAATGAAATCTTAGATAAGCTCTCTTTTTTTCTTGAGCGGTTTCAGTTCCCCATGTCCCCATATTTGTATAACATTCAGTTTTGGTCCTTCCTCAAGTGTTATTCCTAAATTCTAACGGATTATGTTGGCACATAATGGATTTTTAACATGATCACATCAACAAATTTTAAGAAAAAATGTTATGCTACAGCATAATTGGTAAGAATTTGTGGGAAAAACACTTAATAAATCATTGAAATTGAACACTGCAAACAAATGTGGGACTGAAATCGAAGCGCTAAAAAAAATAATAATAATCTGGAGAGTGAAATTGTACATTGATCATAAACCTTGCTCTTATCATGAAAGATAAAAATAGACTGCTCCAAATTTTGATGGATAAAAATAAAATGATTAGAGCTAGTTTTGCAGAGAAAGCTCAATGTTAAGGAAACTTGTTCAGAGGAATTATGAAAACTTATTTAATTTTTGCATTTAAGTACAAGTTATGGATCATTGTTTATTGTTAGAGCATCACTGCGTGACTTATCCCAGTTACATGTATCTCAGATATAAGAAGGCTATCAGAGTGCTTTAAAACTTGTAATTTTTTGTTAATTTCTTATATGCTGTGCAATTAGCTCTAGTGGAATAAGGATGTTTTTTGGAGTTCAAGGAATGGGGTTCGATCCTTGGTGGGGTAGTTTTAAGAGTAGTGTAGTGTGGAAGTGTGTATGTTTGGCCGTTTAAAAAAATATATTGTAAAATTCTATAGACATGATCTATACGATTAAAAAGTAACCTAAAATATAGTTATAAAATATATGAAAATAACAAGCATTTTGATAGAGTACTAAATGGTTTTAGAATGTTGTGAAAATTTGTAATATGACCTATATGATAAGTAGTTTGAATTTAACGGTGGGTCTTGTGAAAAACTATTTCAACAAGTAGTTATTAAGCTACACCGGTGTCATTTGATTCGTCTGCATTTTTGGATTGGTTCCTATAGTCGATTTTAATACTAATTGTGTTAATTTCATCATAGGTGGCTAATGGAATTTGTCAATCAATAACAAACATATGGATTGCTGACATGAAAATTAATTAATCTCTATACATGTAATTTTTCGTTTTAGCCCCTATATATATATATATGGGGTTTGCTAATGTACACCCACTTGCTTTTTAGAAGGAGTGCGTTAGCAAGCTATAACTTGAAATTTTAAAATACACCTACAAGGTGTAGCTTGCTAACGCACTCCTTCTATAAAACACGTGGGTGTACATTAGCAAACCCCTATAGGGCTTGCTAACGTACACCCACTTATTTTATAGAAGGAGTGCGTTAGCAAGTTATAACTAGATTTTTTAAAATACACCCAAAAAGTGTAGCTTGCTAATGCACTCCTTCTAAAAAAATAGATGGGTGTACGTTAGCACACCCATATATATTTTTTGTTTTAACTTCTATGTATGTACTTTTTTTTTAATTTCTGTACTTGTTTTTTAATTTTAGCATGGACTTACCGTAAGATAACAGAAGGACCTAAAGTACTATCGGAGAACATATAAGGACTAAAAAAATGTAATATAGGGACTAAAGCAAAAATAAGAGGCACATATTGTACATATATCTGCCAGCTTACACTAATTGAGAGCCAAAAAGAGAATTTTCATAAGTTTATTATGCAAGCATCAATGATTTACAAATCATGCCCCTAACTGTTAAATCCAGGAGTTACATTTGTAGGTTTTCTTTCTAAGCATCAAGAGGTGCTGCTTGGCATGGTCTATTACTTCTTCCATTGAGGAATCCTTTGAACAACCACCTAAAAGCCCACCATAGCAAATATATAAATGCACTAGAACTACTTTTACCAAAAAAAAAACAAATAAAAAGAACTACGGTATATCTTTTTTGGTGGAAGGGATTAGCACCATCCTTATTGAAAGTGACATCATCCTTTTTAGTATATAGATTTATCATTTTTATACATAAAGGGATGGTAAGATTTCCAAAATTGGGTGGTCTCAATCTCTCCCACCTCTTTTTTTTTTAAAACAGTTATTATTTTAACTTCTCATTTTATTTGAAACTCTCAGTTTTTGCTAATCACACCAAACAATTTCTTTTTTTGTAATTTTTGGAAATTAAATTTCAAAACATATAATTACTCTTTTGGAAATTAAATTTGAAAAGTAATTTTTCAAAAGTGAAAAAAATGAGAGTTATTTATTTTGGTTGGCTAATCAGAATATTGATATTAAAAAGGACCAAGTCTGAAGACTTGGGATAATACAAAACCCAAAGCCAAACAATGCCATGTAATCCAGTTAAACAGTTGCTAGATTGGGAGAAAACATAACATACATCATCAATACGCAACTAAACATCTTATCTCATCCATCCGAGAAGGGGAATCTAAAAGCTATCCACCTAGCAATATGTGTGCTTTCCACTTCTTCCTTGTTGTTGGATTTTGAGAATTCCAATAAATTATTTACTGCTATGTAGACCTCTAAACTTGGATTTTCCTAGTTTTGTTTGTGAATGTGATCATTTCTTCCTTTCCATATGTTCCAAAGTAAGAAACCTCTAAGTTCAGTTGGTAACCATTGAGTAGGAGAATTAGCTCGATAAGTGTCAAATTTAGATTTCAACCAATTATTAAAGTTGAAAGTGTCTTCCCTATTTGTCATAATTGATAAGGGTTGTCAACCACACTTGCTTGGCCTAAGGACACCTTAGAAGGCAGGGCTTTATAGATTCATCTTCTTCATAACACACTGGATTCCAAGATATTTTTCCACACTTGTCCATTCTTGAATATGTAATATCTTTGTGACGTGGCTTTTAATAGCTTTTGGAAACACCTACTAAAGATAATGCCAGATTTTTCCAGATTTAGTCTTTGACCTAAGGCTTCACAGAATGAGTTTAAAAAAATTAGAATGGTATCCTACTCCAACCCTGCAAAAAGGAGAGAGCCATAAGCAAAGAACAAATGAGTCAAAGCAAGGCCTGTAGTTGCTAGCCTAATCTGCACGATGCCTACAATCGAGTAAACCTCCAAATTGGTCCCTGAGATTGTAGGGGTCATGCAGATTAGTCCCTGAGATTATGAAAATCTCAAATTAGTCCCTGACTTTGCAAAAAATCATTCATTTTAGTCCTTTTCTACTTAGTTTTTTAAAGTCGTTTAATAGGTAAAAGGACTAAAATGCATGTCGTTTTAGTCTTTTTACAAAGTCATGGACTAATTTAAGGTTTTCATAATCTCAGGGACTAATCTGCACGATGCCTACAATCTCTAAGGACCAATTTGATAGTTTACTCAATTAGAATGGTATCTAGCACCAGCCCTACAAAAAGGAGAGAGTCATCAACAAAGAACAAATGAGTCAAAGGAGGGCCTATAGGTGCTAGCCTAATGCCCTTATTAGAAAGAGAGAGAGTAGAGAGAAAAGAGAGGAGAGAGAAATTGATAAAATGATAATTTTATATTTTATTAAACTCAAGAATGTTTTGATTACAACATTTAGTATTTATAGAGAGAGGGCAGGTCTTTGGCTACCATAACTAATTGTTGACTTATTGCTAACTAATTGATTGGGACAGCTAACTAATCATCAAATAAGAGCGCATTTTTACAACTGTAACATTCATTCTATTACACTCCCCTCAAACCAAGTGGGGTAAAAGAAACAAAGAAGGTCTTAGGTAGCAAGACCAAGCCCAGAAAAGCAGATACAATGAGAAGTTACAAGATATCATGGACAATTGAAAGTAACAGACTATTAATTTGAATTAGTAACATGACTTTCTACTTCTCTAATGTTAAGTCTTGGCCTAAAGTGTAAGAAGCTGGCCGAAGACAGTGGCTTAGTGAAAATATCAGCAAGCTGCTCTGTAGCAGGGATGTGAAGGACCCGTAGGAGGTTCAGCAAGACTTTTTCCCTTAAGAAAAATAGATCCAATTCAATGTGTTTAGTTCTGGCGTGTAAAACTGGATTGTGAGCTAGTTGGACTGTACTCAGATTATCTCAGAATGAAATTGGAGCAGATAACGGAAGCCTAAGTTCCTTAAGAAGAGATTGAATCCAAAGGACTTCAGCAGCAGAAGCAAGACTCCTATATTCTGCCTCTGTGCTAGAGCGAGAAACATGTTGCTACTTCTTGGACCACCAGGAAACCATGTTTGGACCGAGAAAAATACACGAACCAGAGGTGGAACGTAGGTCAGTGGGGTCTGTGGCCCAGTCTGCATCACTGTAGCCTCTGATTTGAAGATGGTGCAGGGAGATAGCTGGCCTGAAGAGAAGTCCATAGCTGATGGTTCCTTGAAGATACCTGAGTACTCTCTTCATAGCTTTCCAATGGTCCTCAAGAGGATTGGACAAGAATTGACAGTTTGTTGACACTAAAGGAAATTTCAGGGCGAGTAATAGTTACATATTGTAATGCACCAACAATTGATCGATATTGAGAGGGGTCAGAAATATAGGGGGAACCAATGCAGGATAATTTCAGACTAGAGACCATAGGTGTTGAAACACCATTGGGAGTTCCCATATTGGCCCATTGCAAAAGATCACGAATATATTTGGCCTGATTTAATATTAAGGTTCCATCAGGCAGAGACTTGACCTCTATGCCAAGAAAGTAGTCTAGATTTCCCAGATTCTTGAGTTTGAAGGTAGAGCTGAGATTAGAGACAACTTGATCAACCATAGCAGCAGAGGAACCCGTGACAATAATGTCATCTACGTAAACGAGTAAAAATACAACATGATTGTTGGTAAAGAGAAGAAACAGGGACGAATCACACCTACTGGCTTTGAAACCAAACGAATGTAATGTAGTGGTGAATTTTTCAAACCAAGCATGGGGGGCTTGTTTAAGACCACAAATGGCTTTATTAAGTTTACACACTAAGGAGGAATCTGAATGTTCAAAACCAGGAGGCTGCAGCATGTAGACTTCCTCAGTAAGCACACCATTTAAAAAGGCGTTATTAACATCAAGTTGTTTTAAAGGTCATTTCTGAGTTACTGCAATTGACAAAATGACCCGAATGGTGACTGGTTTGACCACGGGGGAAAACGTTTCGGTATAATCAAAACCATATTGTTGGTAAAACCCCTTTGTTACCAACCTAGCCTTATATTTGTTAATAAAGCCATCTGGATTTTCCTTGACCCTAAAGACCCATTTACAACCTATTGTTCTTCTATAAGGAGGGAGGGTTACCAAGGACCAGGTCTGATTGGCCAAGAGAGCATTATATTCTTCTTTCATTGCAGCAACCTAATTAGGGTCGTGGAAGGCCTATTTGACTGTGCCGGGCTCAACATGAGACACGAGAAGTGTGGGATTAAGACGTGGTTTCACAATACCAGATTTGGAACGTGTTTGCATTGGATGAGTGTTGGTAGGTAAAGGAAGAAGACCCTCAGCAGAGGAGGGAACAACAACAGCAGAGGAGGAAGGATTAGTAGATGGCTGAGATGGAGAAGATTGAGCAGACTGTGAAGTTTCAGTAGGAAAAGAAGAAGGGGTAGGATTTAGGTTGACTAAAGAAGATCCTGACAGAGGAATGAGGCTAGGGTAATTAGGAGCAGCATGGGAGGAAGATACAGGCTGAGATGAAGTAAACAGACGAGGATAGGAAAATTCAGATTCATTGAACACCACATCATTTGAGATATAAATCCTTCCTTCAGCTGAGAGGCACTTATAACCTTTGTGGTGAGGAGAGTAACCAAGGAAGACACATTCTTGTGACCTATAGGAGAATTTATAATTGTTATAAGATCTGAGCAGTGGATAACAAGAGCAGCCAAACACCTTAAGTCTTGTAAAATCAGGGGAAGAGGGAATAGTCTAGAGAAGGGAATTTCCTTGTTGATGGAGGCACTTGGCAGTCTTTTGATAAGATGAACTGCAGAAATAAAGGCATGGTCCCAAAAACTTAATGGAAGAGAAGCATGAGAGAGTAATGTCAAGCCTAGATCCACAATATGTCTGTTTCCTTTCTACAGTTCCATTTTGGTGATGAGTATGTGGACAAATCAACCTATGATGAATGCCTAATTCTGCCAAGTATTGTGCAAAGGGACGATATTCGCCACCGCAATCAGTTTGTACAGCCTTAATTACACCAGAAAATTGTCTTTCCACAAGGGCCTTAAATTCTTTAAACTTGCTCAGTGCCTCAGATTTGTTCTTTATTAGAAAGAGCCATGTAAAAAGTGAATGTGCATCAATAAAGGTAATATAGTATGAAAAACCACCATTGGATACCATGGGGGCAGGGCCCCACAAATCACTGAAAATAAGCTCAAAAGGTATTTTATATTCATTAACTGAGGCAGAACTTGGTAAATTGTTGGCTTTACCCATACAACAAGCTGGACAGAATTCTAAGTTTGATGTGGTATTTGTACAAGGAAGCTTAAACTTGTTTATTACACTTTTTAAAACTTGAACATTAAGATGGCCTAGCCTAGAGTTCCAAACATTCAAAGTATTATTAACAGAAGCTAAAGAAACAGAAGGAACAAGTTTGTTTGCAGCAGGTGTCACTGTAGAGAAAGACTGTGAAGATGAGGCAGGTGCTTGATGCTGAAGTTGAAAAGAATAAAGTCCATCAGCACCTAGTTCTCCCTGAAGAATGACTTCATGTGTACCCTACGATTTCACCAAGCAGACAGTGGGATGGAATTCGAAATAGACACAGTTATCTCGTGCAAACTTGCTAACACTAAGTTCTTTGTAATGGATGGCACATACAACATATTTTTAAGTAATAGTGAAGTGTGTGGAGAGTAAGGTGAAGTGAAATAAGAGTGTCCAATGGAATGAATTGGCAGACCTTGTCCATTACCAACAAATAGCTGATCATTGGTAGCAGGAACTGAATGTTGTTGAAGATGTTGGGCATAAGGAGTCACATGATGACTAGCTCCAGAATCTGGGTACCAACTGTGTGCTCCATGACCAAAATCTGTGGAGGCAGCAATGAATGACTAAGGAGAAGGAATAGAAGGAGTTGGGAAGAACGAAGCAGATGCAGGGGCCATAGGACGAGGAGGGAATTGAGGCTAAGAGTAAGGATAGTAAGACTGAGGGAAGAGTGGAGGCATAGAGTAGGGCATCACATTTGGATTGGGAAAGGATGGTGGATGAAGAGAGACATAGGCAGCACTGTATTGTGGATTGAATCGATGCCAACAATTTAGTGCATCATGCCCTGTTCTGTGACACACTTGACATTGAGCAGTGTTTCTGCCACCAGAGCCACATCCACGTCCACGGTCGTGGCCACGGCCATGTCCTCTTCTTCGTGAGAAACCTCATCCAAAGTTATTTTGATTATGCCAATTATCAGAATGTTCTTCCCAATTATTGTCATTGTCTTCCCAATTAGAGTTAGGATTGTTGACATTTGTGGAATTAGGGTTCATTGACGAAGAAGAAGGTTTCTGTTGGGAGAATTGAGCATGAAAAAGAGCTGGATCACAGCCTGGAGGGAAGGGAACTGAATTGCGTGACACAAGAGCTTGAGAAGAGGGCGCATTAGATGCAACAACAGAAGGTGACGGTTGCGCCAAAGCTTCTGCCACATTTACAGAGAACGCATCTGCATTGGCTACTTGTTTTTGATAAACGAACTTCATGAGCTAATAGCTTGGTTTCAAGTTCAGTGACATGTATTGGCTTAGATCAATTAGCTATGGTTGTGATAAACGCATCATATTCGTCCGGGAGACCGTTAACAATGGCTTCGACATGATCGCGTGTGGGAACTGGATCTCCGATGCTAGCCAGAGCATCAACTATGTCTTTCACCCGTCGTAGAAACTCAGAGATAGAACCAGAGCCTTTGGAAATAGTGTGGAGTTCTCCTCGCAGTTGCGCTGCACGCGCGTTGGTGTGAGCAAAGAAATAGTTGTGGATTTTCTCCCACAACTGCCAGGAGTGAGAATAGCCAATAAACCGAGGAAGAACAGACTCAGACAAGGATGAAATAAGCCAAGAGAGAAGAAGTTGATCCTGTTGTTCCCATTGAAGATATTGCTCAGAATAGGTTCCATCGAGAAGATCTTGATCTGAAGCGAATTTCGGTGGAATCTGTGGTGAAACGACGAAGCGGTGCAATCGACGAGCCTTGATAATCGGTTCAACTTGTTGCTTCCAGATCAAAAAGTTGCGATCAGAAAGCTTCACGCTAATGGAGTAAGAGAAATTGACCATTGGAGTAGACGACATCGCAAAGAGATCGATTGATCGAGGAGCAGCTTGCGTTTGAGACGGCAGAGGCTGTGCTCTCGCCGCCGGTTATTCAGTCGCAGCGGAGGGATCGATAGAGGAAGCCATTAAAGGCGGTGAGAAGCTCTGATTACCATATTAGAAAGAGAGAGTGGATAGAAAAGAGAGGAGAGAGAAATTGATAAAATGATAATTTTGTATTTTATTAAACTCAAGAATGTTCTGATTACAACATTTAGTATTTATAGAGAGAGGGCTGGTCTTTGGCTACCATAACTAATTGTTGACTTATTGCTAACTAATTGATTAGGACAGCTAACTAATCATCTAATAAGAGCGCAGTTTTACAACTGTAACATTCATTCTATTAGCCCTACATTGTTCCATTGTGATGAGAATTTTAAGCATGTGATAGAAAGTTTCTATAGCCAAAAGGAACAGGTAAAGGAAAATAGGATCTCCATGTCTAAGTCCACGTAGTGCAACCACCTTGCTACTCAGTCTCCATTGAACTTGTACTTGTATGTGGCTAAAGTGAATCAAGTCATGACCCTATCAACCCATTCTTCACAAAACCAAAAGCAATTGACACCTTCCTGAGGAAGCTCCATTCAAGTCTTTCATAAGCCTTGCTAATGTCCAGTTTCATGGTCATAGCTATGTCTCCATGTATTTGATCATTCTTTAGGGAATGATACACCTCTTGAGTCACTAAGATGTTGTCCTGGATGAGCCTTCCTTAGACAAAGGAATTTTGATTTTGGGAAATGAGGTGATTCATTTAGCTCCTCAACCTCTACATAATAACTCTAGTGGTTAGCTTCATGAGGAAGTTACAATAGCTTCATTAATATCTAGATGCAATCTACTTGAAGTGAAGAAAATTTTAATGGCTGAAGTAACATCCTTGCCAACTATGTTCTAATGCTTCTTGAATAAGAGGCCATTAAGACCATATGGACCTAGGGTGTTAAGGAAGCCCAAATTGCCAATAACCCTTTTGAATTCCTAATCTAAAACTAGTGTGAGAAGAGCTTTATTTGATATCATCAGTGACCAGTTTTGGAATGTTGTCACAGACATCATGTCGGTCTCTATGATTGCTTGAATATATGTCAGTATAGTACTCAACAGCAAGCTTCAAGACCTCTTTGGAGATCTTATTTCTACCTCTTCTTTGTAAGGTGGTGGCATGAAAGAATTTTGAATTTTTATCTTCACAATTGAGTCATTTCAGCCTCGATCTTTGCCCCCAGTATTTTTCTTCCTGGTTTTAGAGTTTGTCAATTTGACTCTTTTTTTTTGGCAGATACACATGAATCATCCTTAAACCCTAAACACACACACTCATCCTAAACTAACTCCCAATATCTTAATCTAAATCACCACCTGCCGAGGTTCGAACCTTGGACCTCTAACTTCAAAACCTTAAAAGCTTAGTACATGACCATGTGGTCAATTTGACTTTAAATATCTTAGGTAACACCCAAATTATCATTTTGATTACCAAATTTCAAGAGGGAAGAGAGTTAAAATTTGAGTTTTAGGATTTTAATGTTGTCTTTCTTAAAAATTGTGGGTGGTAACTTGGAATAAATGCCTAAAGGAATAGTGCAAAGAGCATCTATCCTCTAATTTAGGAAAGGTCATTTATATGTACACCAAAGAGATTAGGCCTGCCAACCATCTCCTATCTATTTTTGTCATGAAATCGAAATATCTAAACGCTCACCACCCCCAATTTTCAATTTCCGAAAAGTTCCTTCCAAAATTTTTTTATAGTTTTGAATTTCCAAAAGGCACATTTTCGAACAAATTTTAGAGAGGGTCCTTTCGGGAAAAAAAAATTGAATTCTTCCAAAATAATTATCCAGTAGAAGGCCTCCTTTAGGGAAAACATTAAATTTCTTAGGATAATTATATTTTTCAAAAGAGGTTTTTTGGTAATATTTTCTGAAGACCCCTTCTAAAAATGTTATTTTTAGTATTATGAAAATACCAAAAAAATCGATGGTGACAAGCACACTTTGAGAACGATGACCATTCCTAGAGTTGGATATACAATCCACGGCTTGCGAGCCAACCCACACAGTCGTGAGCCAGACAGAATAAGGACCGTTTATAAAGTGGGTTCAGTAAGTTAGTCCATTTAAACTGCGAACTAAATGGATTCAGCTAGTAGGTTCACGAGTTGACTTGCAAGCCAAATCGATAAAAAAAATAATTTAAGATTATGTTTTTAATCCTTATTTTTAAAATTTTTTTTTTTGTGTAATTTTAATTTTATAAAATTAATTTTATTACAATTTAAAGAAAAATAATATTTAGTTTTGTAGGAGTGGCCTTACCAAACCCACTAGAGAAGGGGAATTGGTGCATCCCACTCCTGGCACCCCACTCTCGCTTTAAAGAACAAGTAATATAGCAAGAAAATATTAACAGAAAAATATTATAAAAAATAAGAAATAATACCTTGCCAGAGTTTTCTTTGTTTCCAACAATAGTTTGACAAGCCAACCTCCAAGATTCTGGTTTCTGTTTGGAAAAGCCAAATTTAAAAATATCAGTGTCAATTTCAAATTCAACACCATACCACTTTTAGAAAATAAAACGACCTTCGAAAACTATAGTTTTACAAGATAAGTTGAAAGTTATGCATTCTAATAACGAAATTGAAAGAGAGTACTATATCTCTAACATTATGTTTGGTTGAGAAAAAAGAAATGAGAAAGAAAGAAATACACGAATAATGATGTTTTTTTTTTGTTTGGTTCGAGAGAAATTGAAAAAAAAATATTAACTTTAAAAGAGAAAATATTTAAAAACTTTGTTATTCTTTATTTCTCTTTTTTCATAACTTTTTTCCACCCTATTTCTCTTCTCCTCATTTCTGTGAAACAAAACACTAGCTAAACTAGCATCAGCCTTCCGATCAATGCTTTTAAAAAAAGATGCCACGTGACGTCTCGGAGAGATAGCTCAGTTTGTAAAAGCTAAGGGATTGATTATTGATTGATGCACAAAATTTCACCCATTCCTCTTCTCCCTCCTCTACCCTAGTGTGGGTCCACTCCCTTTTCTTTAAAAATAATGCTCGAGTGTGTATTTGATTTTCAACTGATAGAAAGTTAAAATACTTTTATTAGAATTTTAAAAATGTTTCGTTCGTTAAATATGATTGAGATATATATCTAAATAAATCATAACTATTGATACTCAAGTAAAAGTAAATTAGCCAACGAAAAACCAAATATATATTACACTGTTTGATATTTGTATTTCTATTTCATGGTTTTAGTTTATTTCTTTGTTTTATGAAATTTGTTTAGAAAAATCTAGAAATAACAAAAGAAAAAAAAATCCTACACAGATTGCATAAAACATAAAAAATGGAATCACAAACAGGCCTGTAAGTTTCTTGTTTGAATATGTCCAACTCAATTACAAATTTAACTAGTTATTAAACTAATTAGACAATATGTTTAATTGATTTCACGTTGAATCACATTAGGACGAGATAAACGTATTTCAATTCAACTAATGAGTCAACAAAGTTAAACTGATTGAACTATAAGATGATGATTTAACATGTGATTCAAATTTAAAATGTATAGATGATGAATCGTTTGTTTAACCAATTGGAATATTATATATGCAATTCAATAACAAATTAAATCAAAACATTGCAAGTTGCAACAATTGGTTCCACTAGATTACACAAAACATAGCAACATCATCACTCAAATAATGACAAATAAAACTACAACGAAAGTTTTTTTATTATAATGTTAGAGAAAAAGAGATAGGAACATGCCTTTTTAAGATATCGGAGTTCAATTTTTGTTCTTTCATTTAATAGATCCTTTCCTTCAATAATCTGCAACAGAATGCATTTCCAAATTCCAATAAGAGGTTAATATCAAGTTAAAAACTCACATGAGAATATTCATTCTGACAAACAAACAAAAAAAAGAAAATATTCACACTTCAGTCAAAATAGAACACTATCTATGGTTTGAGAAACTTCTTTTTCAATCAAATGATTCATAAATCATGAACCAATATCACACACAAGAAGATTCATGAATCAATTGATCTATAAAAATAAGATTTAATTATATTTTTAGTCTACAGTTTAAAGTTTGCATAATATCTTATTTTTAATTTGAATTGTTTGATTTTAGTTTCTTTAATTTTAAAATACTTCACTTTAGTTTTTTTTTGTTACTTTTCCGTTATTTTTTTAAATGTCACATCACTTTTCTATTAATAATTAGGCAAAAAAGTGACAGAGATATCAAAATTGAGCCTTTTGAGGCTAATAGATTAAAATCGAATAGTTGAAATTAAAAAGACTAAAATAATATAAACTCAAACTAAAGATGCTAAAAAAGAAATTAAACTTAAAAAAATAAATTAGTGCATATTTGGGTAAAATTATTTTAAGAAAAATAATCGTTTATTTTTTAAAAACTCTCTAAAAATAAACAATTATTTCTTTAAAATAAATTAATCTAAACACACACTTAGTATCTTTGTAAGATTACAAAAAGCTGAAAAAAGTTTTTCTCTAAGTTTTCAATGCGGTCGCGTACTCAAAACTCAAACTTGAGACGAAGGTTAAGCTAGAACAACTCTACTAGTGTGTATTATTGTTGTAAAGAATTTTGTTAAGAGACTTCATTTATAAAAGAAATAAAGAATTTTGTTTAGAGATTCCTTACACATCATGAACTTGTACATAGAGAATTAAGAAGTTGTTTTAACAGAGAAAAGGAAAACATATCGAAAGAACAATAGTAATAAATGAATAATTGAAAGGGGTGCATTGCATAGGCTTATGTTAATAATTAACACGACAATATTAGAGTAACACAACAATATTAGAGTTCTGCTTCACTCAATTCTACTTATTATTAAAAAAATATATGATTAAATTTATATATGATTTAGTGAATCATAAAAATTTAATTTGAGAAAATGCTCCAATATTTTACTAATTAAATTATTTATAAATATGTAGTTAAATTTGTATATAATTTGATTAATAACAAAAATTTAATATGAGAAAAATGTTCAAAGAATTGTGATTTATCAATCATATACGGATTTAATTAATCACATATTTTTTTCCATTTAATCATGGGTAAGAAATGAGTAGAATTTAGCGAATAAAAAAATATTTTTCCAATAATTAACAACATAATAATTGTTTTATGTAATGTACCTCCACAATGCAAGTTCCACATGTACCAACTCCCCCACAGTTCATCAGCTTCCCCTGTTGAAACATTTAAATAGTTCATCAGATTCCCCTGCTGTAATACTGACACTAAAAAAAATTTAATATTAGTTATAAAATATAATTATAGATTTTTATTTATAGTTAATTTATATTTATATAACTACATATTAACTACTGAAATAAATTTCGTAGTTAATATTAATTACCTACCAAATTAACTTCTAATTAGTTATGAAATATAGTTAACTTGTATTTAAATAGTTACCAATTAGTTACTAAAAAAATTTCTTAGCTTGATCACTAATTAGCTACTAAATTAACTATTAACTAGTTACAAAATATAGCTATCAAATTTTTTTCTTATTAGATACAAATCAGCTATAAAAAAATTTCCTAGCTAATTTTTTTAGCTACTGATTAACTACTAAATTAGCTACTAATTAGATATAAAATCCATAATGAATCAAAGTCTCACATTTGATAGTTAGGAGCAAGTTAGAGGGTTTATAAATGGATGGACTCATACACATATTGTCTTAAGGAATTAGGTTGTATTAAGATATTCGTTGTATTGTGCTGTAGTACACTTGTGGTTCATGGCTCTGTTCTCTCAGTCCAAATAGTAGTATCGGAGCATTCTTGTAAGTGAAGTGTGCATTTAGTTTAAATTTCAGTAAAATAAAAAATGAAAAATATATAAATTGAGATAAATTAAAATTTAATCAATGATTGAAATATATTAATATAAGAAAAACTGAGTTCATTTAATGAAAAATAAGTATTTTTAGGTCTATTCAAAAGTGATTTTCAGTAAAGCAAAATCTTATACAGATAGAGGAGCTCTAGAAAATTATGGCTCTTTGGCAAAACTAACAAGTTGGAGCATTTTTATAAATATGACTTGTATTTTATTTTATTTTTCAAAACAATTAGGATATAAATATTTATGAAAATTTCATGATTAATTAATTCTAATGTTATTTACTTCCAATCGATAATATAACGACCAATTTATTTAATTTATCTTATAACATAATTAATCTCAAACATAATCTAACCAATTTAATTTTAAAAAAAATTTAATTCAACTTATATGTAATTTTAATGATAGTTTTTTAAGTAATATATACATTTAAAAATAATATAATTTTTATATAATTCAATATTTTTCATTGGATATTAATTTCATTTTTAATAATTCTTTCAATATCTTAAATTCTAAAATGAATTACAATTATCAATATAAAAATATTTATGAAAAAAAAAATTCTTGTGCTGATACAAATTATTGAAAAAAATAACTTTTTTTTCTTGTGAACTTTATTTATTTTAGTCACCAACTTTAGCCGAGCTTCATTTTAATTTTTAATATTGTACTTTATTATTTAGTTATGTCCTTGACATTATTTTAGTTAAGGATTTAGAGACTAAAATTTTTTTTCCGAAAAACACAAGGACTAAATTAAACTTTTTATACCGAACTCATTAATGACATATTTCATCCGGTTTTCAAAATTTCAAGGATTGGTGTGAAACTGTAATATTAGTAAAATGATGTCATGAACATAAGTGAATAACAAAATACAATCTCAAACACTAAAATAAACAATGTCAAAGATAAAGTAAACAATTTTCACAATTTTAAAACTCAAATGAGATATCACTTATTAAAAATGATTGTATTTTGACACAATAATACTACAAATTAATAATTTTTAATATATTTAATTTACAAAATATTAAATACTAATATTTTTGGGTGCTTCTAAATTTAGAGTCTTAGACCATTCCTTATTGGCCTTACACCCTTGCAAAGTGGCCCTAAATCTATTCTGAAGTAACCATATTAAATAACAATAACAATAAATATGACTTATAATGGATATACTATCAAAATCAAGCTACTAGCATTAGTTTAGTAGGAAGAGGTTTAGGCAGTAAACACAATGTCCTAGATTCAAATATCTGTTAGTGATGTATAGTCTTTAAAATAATAATAAAACTCATTATAATATAGTCTTTAAAGGCATTAGAAGTATACCATAAATAAAAATATATCTTTTTTTTTCTTAGCAAATAGTTAAAAAACTTAACTCTAATAAAAGTACTAATAAATTATATTCAATAACAAATGTTAAAAAATACTCTAAGTTTAATTATATTTAAAAATTTTAAATAATTAATGCTTTTATTTTAATTTATTATTAATTTGTTAATAAAAAAATTATAAAGAATAAAATACGAATAAAATTATTTTTAAAACTAATGTTAACTAACATAGTATTTTCAAAACCTAAAAATATATTCATCACAACAATAATATTTTTTTTTATAAACCAAAAAAATATTATTAAAAGAGCATAAGAGAGGTTCAAAGAATAATACAAACAAACTTGAAAAATTGACAAAGAATAAACAAAATCAAACCAACAAACAAAGGTAGAACCAACGCTGCACAACCGGCGGCAGCTTACACCACCAAAACATAAATGAAATTCCATCAAAACAAAAAAAAAAACACTCTTCTAACCGGCAACAATAATACGTTAGTAATTAAATTTAATAAATGAATAAATAAATAGGAAAAAAATTATAGCAGTTGAGAAAGTGGAATAAACAAAAAATAAATAAATAAAATCATGATAGTGAATTGGAAAAGCATGTGGTAAGAGACATACATACGTGGCATAAAGCTCAATCTTGTTATCCAACATGATGTTCCTCAACAGCTTCGCTCCGCTTTTTGCCTTCGCTGTATCCACCGGGTACGACCCCTCACCAATTGCCTTCGGCTGCAAAAAAACAATTAATTAATTAATTAATTTCACATTTTCATTATTTATAGAAAATTTAATGGTATAATTAAATAAATGATATATATATATATATACCCCGATGAACTCGAGCTCTATTTCGGGAGGAGATTCCGGCGGCGAACTGGCGGCGAAAGGGACTGAATTAGGTCGCCGCCGGGGAAGATAGCTGGCCGGATTCCGGCCGTCGGCAGGGAGTGAAACGGTGGTGAATATATTCATTGAAGCCATTCTTTTCTCTCTACTGCTATGGTTCGAACGCGCACACGCGTTGTTTCTCCCTAGGCCTTCCCTTCTCAGTTTTCAGTTCTCTCTTTCGCTGTATCCTTTTATATTTTGTTATTGTAATAAATAAAGAATGTTATCTAGTATTTTCAAAATACTTTTTATTGAATTAAATATAATAAAATATTGTTATAAAATATCATTTTTATATTTTTGATAGACCGAATAATATGCATTTATGATTATTTTTTATAATTTTAGCAATCTTAATAAGTTCGGATGTTGTTTAGCAAGATTCTAAATAAATTAGAATCCGTACATTGGAAACAATTATTATTAAATTACATTTATTAAAAAATATGGGTAATTATCCTCTAATGAAAATTATGTCGATGAAGCTCAGGAAAATACTGTTCGTGATGGAACTTATCCCACAACCTTGCCACAAGATTACGTAAAGAGCCACGAAGACTCAAAATACATTTCTTCTCCCATGCCACCTTCCATAGATTCTAAATTTTATCTGGCATATTGTCCGTCTGCATCACTGATGAGCTATATTTTATCCATATTTTATAACCCTAATTAGTTATTATTAATTATCGGTGGTGTCTAATTAATTTTACTTGACATATTTTTATTGTATTGGGATTTATTAGGCTAGTATTCATAATTTAATTAAATTGGATTTAATTAGCCTAATTAAGTTAATTACTATTTTCAAGTAATAATTAGACACCGAAAAGCATTTGGGCTTGAAGCTGAGCTAAAACACGAGTTTTTGCTATCTGCGCCATTTGATGAAAAAAATTAGCACTTTTTGCTAGTCTCACCACCCTTGGAGAGCACAACTGCTATGTGCACCACCCTTGGAGAGTAAAATTGCTATTTGCACCACCCATTCTAATTCATGCACCAAAGGCAATGATTTGGTGAAGATACTAGATTTCAAGGGAAGCATTGATAGTGAAAACATTTCAATAATAATTTTAGTTATTGTTATCTAGGAAAATTTGTATCTCTTTAGTTTATTTTTTAGTAGGCGTAATTTATTTTTAGGTACGTTTATCTTTTATTTTCGGTTCGAACTTGTCACCTATTTTTTAGGATTCTTCTTCATACTCACATTCAACAATTTCCATTTTTTCTTTCCAACTCATTCCCACTCACTCTCATCATCACCTTCTCCTCCACTTACACATATCTCTTCCTCCTCCATCCTTCCCGTCTACCTCCTTCTCTTTTCTTTCTATTTTATTTTTTTCTTTTCTTATTTTACATCATTGGAACAATTTGATCATGGGTAACTAAATTCTTGTAATTAATTTCTCGGTATAAGATTGCAATTAAATTCTTGAAATTTTATTTTAATTTGTTTTGTACTCTTGTCATGTTCTTTATCTTGTAACCTCATTTTTGTTGATGTGTAAATTCAATCCATGTTCATGCTTAACGAAGTCGTTTTGTGTTTAAATTTTAACTTGTTTATAATTTGCTTAATTCTATAAATTAGAGATTATATGATACATGCAATATGCTTAATCATGTGTGAGTTCATTGATTTTCAATGCATATAATCACGTTAGGCTTTAGAAATGCTTAATTTCCGAATCTTTCTTGATTAGAAAATCTGTTGCTTAATGGAAGTAAGAAAATTTTTGCTTAGTTAATTAATTCGAAGTTGAACTAAGAATTTAGTAAAAATATAAATTTATTTTTCATAACAAAGGAATGAATTGATTGCAATCGAATCGGTAAGTTAATATATTTTTATTCTCGTTTTCAACTTTTAATTTTAGTCTTTATTTTATTTTAATTTTAAATCTACTAAAATCTCCCCAAATTTGTGTTTTTATTTATACGTAAATTTGTGCGTTTATAAATGTGTTTTGCGTTTTGAGTTTAGTTTGGCACAGTTAATAGTCCTTGAAAAACGACTTAGGTTGACTACCTAGTACTACATTGATGGCAGCACGGTGGTGGTGGCAACGACAACACAGTGGCATGAAGGCGGCGGTGCAAAAGGCAGTGCGGTGGAGGTGAAGGGTGGCAGCGGTTGGGTGCAAGGTGGTGTGTGATAACGGTGGTAGGGGTGCGAACTACATAATAGCACCAAGGAGGAAAACAAAACACGGCAGTAACAAGAAGGAAAGAAAATGAAGAAAGCTTCCAGGAACTGCAAATCTTTAAATTAGAAAAACAAAACTTGGAGAAAGGGATTCTACCCTTTAGGAAGAAATGTGTACATAGAAATAGTCCTTAACAAAGATAAATCACCCGACAAATAATTTCATTAGAAAAGTAAAAAAAAAAAAAACATAAAGGTTGAGATATGCTGATGAGAAGGAGATGAAGGTGCTTAGAAAACAAATACCCTTTTTTTATTTTCCTCTCTTTTGTTTTCTTTTTCGTTTTTTTTAAATAAATAGCCCTCTGACTTTTTTTTACCTCCCTCTCTGACCTAGAAAATCGTGCCCATCTATATACCAATAATCCTGTCACAATGTCCACAGAGGGCGCCGCAACGTGAAAGGACTAAAAAAAAGGAGTTGCCACAATATCATTTTTGAAAAGAAACTGGACTTTTGAGAGAGATCAAATTCAAGAGTCTGATTATGCATGAAGAAGGGTGGAGACTGAACTCCACTACACTTCCAATACACCTATCTAAAAGATGGTTAGCATATGTTAATTGTGCTAACTAAAATAAATTTATAAAAGTTTTACTTTACCCCCAAAATATTAAATAGAACAAAGATAATAAATAAACAAATAAATAAAGAGAGAAATATTTACAAAAGAAAAATAATAAATAATTTTAACCTGAAAGATTAAACCTACTCCTACGCATCCCCAGATGTAATGGAAAAATCAAGGCTATGTAGTTGTTAAATAGAAAATATTTGTGAGTTTTGGTTGATTGTAATTGATTTGAAGAAAATAAGTGTAAAACTTTCGAAAATCAGAGTATACACCCTGAGAGTTTGAATAAGCAGACAATACAGTTGAAATATCCGACTTCAAAAGAGATTTTTATTTTAATTAACGGTGAGTGGATTATTTTTATTAAATTATTACATTTTCGTTTTAAGTAAACACAGTGTCTCACCCAATAAAGCATAAATCAAGCAAGCAAATAAATAATGCATGGGATAGGGGTTGACCTTAAGCCCTTACAAAGGGAAAAGATAATAGATAAAACTAAAAAATGAAAAACAAATAAATAAAAAAATAAAATTAATAAATAAAAAAATAATTTAAAAAAATGAACTTAGGTTGCAGCCCAAAACCACACCTCCAAAGCTGAGAAATAGGCCAGCACTTTTCCCACCACACCTAATTCTCAGGCCACCACACGTTGGTATTTTTTTTCCAAAATTGCCCTTTGCTCGGATTTTTAAAATCCGAGCGAACCAAATTCCAACACTACTGGATTTTTAAAATCCGAGCGAAACACCACACTTCGTTATACATATACCGGATTTTCAGAATCCGTGAAAAATCACGAATTCACCATACTCGAAGAACAGAACGTGAAGGTTGGTGTGATTTTGGCCGAAGATTCAACAGAGTTCTCTTGTTTTCCTTCCGTTGATTCATTCTACTTTCAATTTTCTTCCATTTGAGGTAAGGTGTGTTGTTAATTGGATTAAACTCAAGTCCTAGGTTTTGTGAATTTGTTTGTTTTGTTTCCAATTTGTTTTTTATGCAATTTGTTTGATTTTAAAGATGGATTAGTGTTTAGAATTGATAGAATGCACTCCCTAGATGCGTTATGGCATTTTATGTGTTAATTTTGGGGAAGGGGAGAATGGCGAGAGGTTAGGGACGATGCAGGCTTCCCGGATTTTCGAAAATCCGAGAAGCTTCGAATTTTAAAACTCTGTAATGGTTACGGATTTTAAAAATCCGTCTTTATTTCGGATTTTAAAAATCCGCCTTGATTTTGGATTTTAAATATCCGTTTTTGTTTCGGATTTCAAAACTCTGTCTTTGTTTCAGATTTTAAAAATCCGTAGTAGCAATGAATAGAATTAAAAAACTAATAATATTAATTAGTGGTCATATTAACATTGTTTATATTTATTATTAATTTTAAAAAACTAATAATATTTTTTATTAATTTTATTTATTAATATTTTTTATTAATTTTATTTATTAACATTATTAATATTATTTTTATATTTAGACATGGCGAGGATTCACGTGACAGTTGTTGATGGACGCCCTCCCGTACGACAAGACAGTCGTAGGTGCCCGACTATGTCCGAGCGCAGACGACGCACAGGGGAGCCAGTGCAGATTCAGGAGTTGGCACCAGAGTAGATTGAGGAGCCGGTGCCAGGTCATGTAGAGGAGGTGGTGCTAGAGCACATTCAGGAGCCTATACCTGATCCAGCAGATGAGCATAGACCTGATCCAGCTGATGAGCGACCTGATCCAGCAGATGATGCCATACCACGAGGACCATTTGGCGGAGGTCCAGCTGATGCACCTCTGCTGTCTCGTTATGAGCAGCACGAGGCAGCTTATATTTGGAGAGGCGAGGTATAAATAACTAAGTATATATTTTAATTAAGTTTTCTAACATATCAACTAATTAGGTTATCATCATTAATAGTCGCTCACATTGTTTAATCATGTTTCAGGGTAGGGCAGAGATGAGAGTTGTCTCCCACATGATTGATCTGCAGCGTCACCCTCCTTCTACACAGGCGATTAGGTATGTCATACTCTGATTTGGTCTTTCGCCATTGTTCGATTGTGTTCAGCGACTGATACATTGGGCGTTGCCTAATGCTTTGGCCGAGAGATGGCACGGGGAGACTTCTACATTCCACTTTCCGATAGGAGAGATGACGATCACCCTCGATGATGTGGCCTCACTCACTCATCTGTCTACTTTTGGAGAGTTCTTCTCACCCCCCAGCCCTTTCCAGCACAGATGCAGCCCGAGTAGCCCATGAGATGTTGGGCATAGCCCTGGAGGAGGCGATCAGAGAGGTGGAGGCTGCTCGAGGACCTAGTCTTCGATTGTCATACCTTACGACGTTGGTGCCTAGGCTTGTAGGACACCAGCGACACACGGAGGCGGCCAGGGCATATTTGTTGCTGTTACTTGGTAGCACACTGTTTGCTGACAAGACTTGGACGGCAGTCAATGTGTGTTGGCTGCAAGCATTGACTGAGTTGCAGGAGCCTCTTAGGTTTGCATGGGGTACGATGGCCTTGGCAAACCTATATGATCATCTGACATATTCTAGTCGACATTCATGTAGACAAATCGGAGGTTTTATGGAATTATTACAGGTATTACATAGTTTTATAAGACTTTATAACTTTGGTACATTATACTTAGTATTTGAGTATTTTCATCTAACATATTGTCTTTACAGATGTGGGCTTTTGAGTATTTTCCAACCTTGGAAGGTTGGAAGATTAGGGACGGATGGGTGCTGGCTCATCCACGAGGGGGTTGACGTATTTCGGTTCGCAACAAGCTTAAAGATCCACGGCCATTCTTTGAGGATATGACTGCTAACGATGTTGTATGGACACCATATGCAGATGACAGGCAGCATCATCCCTTCCATCAGGACTCATTATTTTCAGGGTGTATTCGCATAGGGAGTATTGTCTGCACGTACCAACCCGAGAGGGTTCTCCGACAGTTCGGGTATGTGCAGACAATACCTTCTGCTCCTCCTCGCATAGTCACAGTTGAGCAGGTTGATGAGGATTGGGATCATTGGCAGGACCACTTGGTGGATGTTGATAGTCTTGTACCAGTTGGTGTTGTTCGTGGCGCCTGTGTTCCTGATTAGATGACATGGTTTGTGAGTGTCTCTCACCCATACTTACTACCAACCACATATGAGCAGAGGGCACGACAGTATATAGATATCCCAGAGCCTCCTACACAGTCTCCTGCATAGTCTCCCATTCAGGCACCTAGTCTTGGATGGGAACAAATATACGAGTTAGCACAGGATGGATTGCGAGATGTTCACGAAGGAGATCCAGGTTACCATGCACTGATCAACATCCAAGGACTTGCTCGTGCCCACATCAAAGCCACCACACATAGGCATTATGTTAGGAGACAGCGTAGGAGGACAGATGCAGGGCCCTCACACTAGTTCTTGACTTTGTATTATGACATTATGACTTGTATGGCTTTATGTGTGTTTTGTGACTTTTATGACTTGTATGACTTTATGTGTGTTTTGTGACTTTTATGACTTTGTATGAATTTACGTGTGGTTTATGGCTTTTATGACTTTATGTGTGTTTTTTGATATCAACTGATACTGAAAAATTATAATAATCAAATACAATTAATGACCCAAACAATGCTAGTCTAATAAATTATAATAGTCAAATACAATTAATGATCCAAAAAATGATAGTCTAATAAATTATAATAGTCAAATTCCGATTCATCCTTCGTCTAGGTTTACATAACTCTTGTTACATTCTTCACTTCTAAATAATCACGTGTATTCTGCAATCCGAGGAATGTATGCAGTCAACCATGAAAGCGACTGTGGTTCAGCATATGCTTCCCATTGTGGATTAACAGGTGGTAGCAGACAATCCTGCTTCAAATTCACCTAACATACACATTTTAAGAGTTAGAAAGCGTAAACTCAAATTGTATAATATTTCAACATATGATAAAATACATTATAATAGGCAAAATATAAGTACCCGAACAAAGTGACAACCCTGCACATGTGCAATAGCCACAAGCCGATCTAGTGTACGTGGTGGTGAATCACGGAGTGGAAATAATGTAGAACATCCTTGTTTGGATAGGAAGACAACTACCTGTTGATATCGGGTGGCTATGACATGACCCAAATCTGGCAAAGTCATCCACTTGGACATTGGTTGAGTCCCTGTTGCTGTTTCCACAAAGGTGGACTTAACGAGCTCATTGAACCTGTTTGTCGAGCCATAGAGGGATCGATAAAGTATTTTGTGATCTTTCATTTCCTGACAAAAATCCCGACGAACCTGTGCCCAATCACCTTCTCATTGACCCCACTTGAGATGCAATCACGCGATAACCACAATTTCCATCGGCTACCACATAAATGATATCATTAATATAGTCCAAAAACTCATGAGGAAGGTCACTTGAATATGGCAACTTCTTTCGTTGTTTGACACGAATGTTGGCAACTGGAGCTTTAATCTCATTGTTGGGAGATTCAAATTGTTTGTCAATCACTTCCCAATAGGATGGATCTCGCTTAGTTGACTGCTCCTTCTTTAGCACAGACCTCTTCAAAGACCCCTTTGTCCTGACTTTGTTCGAAGGTGGACACATGGATGTTGATTCTGAATATGCAAGTTCATTATACAAAAGTGCAGTTTGTCCACTGATATCTAGCTGGAAATATCGCTGCCACAAAGCCCCAACTGCTTCATGCATTGCACATGTATTATCCGATGATTGTTTCTGAATTTGATCGTCATCAAGTATCCACAACGTCCTCCAAAAGGGAACCACCATATCCAAGGGGATAAATGCATAGTCCATGGTGCACCTAGCAAGTTGGCAAGCACAAGGTAATCCATATGTCCGTCTAACAACGCAACCACAAACATTTTCATCAACACCTGTGATTTTAACCTTCTCATGTTGTTGTAGTATTAAATCAAGTACATTTCTAGAAATGAGACCTCACAACTTAGAATAAAACTTGTTGTTAACTCTATGCTCAACCACTATCTTGCTTTGTTGGAAAGACCTTTCTATCTCATTTACTTGCAACAAGATGAAGTTGTCTACCGCATCCCAGCAATTAACAAAGTCACCTTGACTGCTTTTCAAGTGTTTCTTCAATTTCGCATGTGCACCCTCAACCCTGAATAATAAAACCTAAAATAAATTAACCATAGCAACAAAAACAGTCAGCATAGAAAATTGTGCAACACTTTAATTCATACTTGTTAGTCGTAGTGTTTCCAAGATGCATCACATTGTCTATCCATGCATGAATGAACTTTTCTTTATGTTGATCCAACCATGTGTTCATCACATAATCCACAAACTTTGGAAAACGTTCACAGACTATTTTAAAATTAGCTAAACGCATTTCATATTCCTCTGGTGATCGTGACTCCACAAGATGATGCCACACGTTCATCACAACATCTCACAGAACTGACTTGTCAATGTCTGTCTTACACCTAGCCTTCACATTCTTAGATACGTGAAACTGACATAACATATGTGTTGCAGTTGGAAAAACCTCTTCTACTGCCTTTAATAGTGCAGTGTCTCTATCAGTCACAATCACATTAGGTACTATATAATCATCTTGTACAATTAATCTTAACTTATCTAAAGCCCAAACAAAGTTGTCAGTAGGCTCGGACTGCAAGTACGCAAATGCTACAGAGAAAGTCAATTCTGTTGATGTTACCCCAACAATTTCCATTAAAGGCATCATGTACCTGTTGGTTTTGTAGGTTGAATCAATTATCACCACAAGGTGGAATGTGCGATACAGTCTAACTGAAACAGGATGTGCCAAAAATAAGCCTTCAACAACATTTGTCTCTTCATCACATTTTTCAAAGTGAATGTATTTTTGCTCATCCAACACCTTGATCAAGTGTTGCATCTATGTGCGATCTCCTCTAATAGAACGCTATACTTGTAGCATTCATTGTATACAGTCTTTAGCGTACTGAGATTGCCAGGATCATGATCCTTAAGTGCGAGCAAAATGTTGCTTGGCTTCACCAAATTCTTTGTCAAGTTTGCAACCACTTGTTTTTCATCTAGATTTAGCCGAGCAGGATATGGATGCCCGACCAACACTTCAGCTCATTCATGGTTGTGATGTCCACAGACCACATGAAGTAGCCATTTTCCTTGTTCTTTTGCATGAGGTCTTCCTCGAAGTTTGAATAGACAATCACACTTTTTAGTACGCATCCCCAAACATGTCAATTATTTCTTATATTCTTTATACTTTCCACTCCTTTTGCACCCTAAAGTCACAAATTCCCTCCGATTCTCACCACTTCCACCCTTATCAGACCTAAGTGTAACAACAACAATTCCAACATTTTTTCCAACTTCTCGAGCCCATTTTATTAGATCCTCTCTAGTATAAAAACCTGCAATTAACCAACATACACGACACGTTAGCCATTAGAAAATCATTCAAAAAGTACAATGCAATAATCAATATCAATATCAATATCAATAACCTGATTAGTCATAAATTCTTAACGACAATCAATTCCACTTGATAATTCGTCCAACATCAATCCTTCGGAACCAACATTAGTCTTTACATCAACTTCATGTTCAAATGGATCGGGCCAATAATCTGTCATCTCATTCTCATCCATGCCTATTACACTATTAACCAATAATAATTATCAATTATCACAAACATATAACATCAATTAACATAGGAAAAAAAATAATTTCTTTGTTTTTTCAATGTGTTTCAACTTAACGGATTTTAAAAAACCCCTCGGATTTTTAAAATTCGACTTCTACGTATTCCTGAAAGCAGCAACAACAACGTCGAAGTAATGAAAACAAAGGAAAAGGGTGAAATGATATTACAACTCACCAATTAATAAGTGGAATGCTCAAAATATAGCACAACTTCAACCAAGATTTGTAATGTAGTTGTTTATTAGGTGAATGAGTGAGATTGAGAGTGATTATGTTGGAAAGACTTTAGGGTTTTCAGAATGTTAGAGAATGAGAAATTGTAATGGTTTTGGGAAAATGAAAAATTTATTATTATTAATATTAATAATTTTTTGTTGTCGCTCGGAGTTTAAAAGTCCGGATTAAAAGTACTCACAACCACGGATTTTAAGAATCCATCAAGGTGTGGTGAGTGAGGGCGGATTTTAAAAATCCGAATGGTATATATTAGTGCGCCCGGATTTTAAAAATCCGAGCGAAGGGCAATTTTGAAAAAAAAAATATCAACGTGTCGTGGCCTGAAAAAAAAGTATGGTGGGGAAAGTTGTGGCCTGAGAAATAAGAAAAAAAAATGTAGCAGCCCACCTTAACAAAAAGGAGCCAGGAGCCCAAAAAAACTAAAGACTCAGCAGCAAAAAAAACAAAAATGGGCCTAAACATACAGAGACCCGAACACGCACAAAAGACCCTGGAACTAAAAAAAAAAAAAAAAATCCTTCATCTTCATATCTTCATCTCCGACAGTGAAATGGAGGTGATTGAGCGGTGACGGCACGGTGGTGGCGCGGCAGCGGCAACGGCGGTGCGGTGGCGTAAATAGCAGCTGTAAAAAAACAAAAACAAAAAAACAGTAATGCTGAAAAAAGAAAAAATTGCAGAACAGAGGGATAGTGCAGGGCTGGGGTGAAGGCGGCGGTGCAAATGGTGGTGCGGTGAAGGTGAAGGGTGGCAGCGGTGGGGTGCAAGGTGGCGGTGGTGTATGAGAACGGTGGCAGGGGTGCGAACAGCAGAACAGCATCAAAGAAAAAAAACACACAACAGTTACAAGAAGGAAATAAAATGAAGAAAGCTTCCAGGAACCAAAAATCTTTAAATTAGAAAAAACAAAAAACTTGGAGCAAGGGATTCTACACTTTAGGAAGAAATGTGTACATAAAAATAATCCTTAACAAAGATTTATCATCCAACAAATAATTTTATCAGAAAAGTAAAAAAACCAAAAAAACAATGGTAGAGATATGTTGATGAGAAGAGAAGAAACCCAAAGATGAAGGTGTTTAGAAAACAAACCCTTCCATTTTCTGACTTTCCTCTCTTTTGTTTTCTTTTTTTTTTTTTTTTTGATAGATAGCCCTCTGATTTTTTGACCTCCCTCTTTGACATAGAAAATTGTGCCCAACTGTATAATGTTACAAAGTAAAAATTTTTATTATTATCAAATAAGCTTTGGATGTAAACAAAATAATGCTGAGAGAACAAATGCACTATATTGATTTAATTAATTTTTGTGTGAGTATACAATAGGTATTTATAACATCAGCAAGAAGGAAAAACTAAATAACTAACTCTAACCTACTCATAACTACTTAAAACTCACTCTAACCACCTCATAATTACCATTAAGTTATGAGATAACTAATCAAAATTATGAATAATAAAGAAATAAATGAATGGTGTACAAAGCAAGTTAACACCCCAAGGCAAGATTGTTGCATTTTCAAGCTTGGACACGAAATCATGAAAATGCTGGGACTTGAGACTGAAAATATGCAAAATGAAACCACGCACAGAAATATCAATAGATGCCTTAGTCAAAAAAACAGAAAAATCTCTACAAAACAAAATTGTAGAAATTGAAAGTGAAAAAACGTATAAACATTATTTATAAAACTCGTAAGTTATCCACCACTTGTAATAGGCGCAAGAAACAACAACGGTGGAACCTTGGTGAAGCGACAACAAAACAGCGACGAGCCAACCATGAACAAAGGCAAAGAGGAGAAAGGAAAAACAGGATTCAAAGAAAGAAAAATAGAAAAAGAAAGAATAAGAAATATTAGAGGCAGCATTTGAAAGTGCAAAACCTAATCCTAACAATAGAAAAATATAATACAAAACAAAAAATCGTAGACATCAAAATTATGAAGAAGAAGAAGGAAGAAGGAGGAGTAAAAGAAGAAAGAAGAAGAGGAAGAAGAGAGAGTGAGTGTTCAAATCATTCAAAGGAGTGGAAATCAAGGAAAAGTCACTCTGGTAATGCTATAGTGATAAAAGAAAATCAAGAATATAAGCAAGACGCAGAAAATGTGTTCGAAGAATTGTAGGTATAGCAAGTTGTAAAAAAAAACGAAGCAAAGAGCAAGAACAAGGAAAATAGGCAATAGGAATTTGAACAGTATACAAGAATAGATAAATGAATGAAATTACAAAATACCGAAGCACAGAAGATCGATGCAACAATGGAGAAATAAGGAGGATAACACGTCAATGCAAGGTCCACAAGATTTCGCTCTAATACCATGTTACAAAGTGAAAATCTCCATTGTTGATCATGAAAAGTTTTGGATGTAAACAAAACAGTGTCGATAGAGAATAAATGCACTATATTAATTTCATTAATGTATGTGTGAATATACAATAGGTATTTATAACATCAACAAGAAGGAAAAACTGAATAACTAACTCTAACCGCCTCATAACTACTGAAAATTAACTCTAACCATCTCATAATTACCATTAACTTATGAGGTAACTAACCAAAATTATAAATAATAAATAAATAAAAGAATGATGTACAAAGCAAGTTAACATATACCTCTCACCCTTTTATAGAGATCACATGGGAAACCCAAGTAGGGTATTATTTCCATAATTTTTAAAACAAAAACATAAATCTAAGCTACTGCCTTGGATTTGCTAAATACACCACCCTTTTCTCTCTTTCTATTTTTGTCCAAAAACTTTACTAATGCTGCCCAGGATCACTAAATACACCACCCTATTTTTTAAAAAAAAACAACCAGCCAAAAACATTCCTTTCTTCACTGCTCAGACCAGATCTTCCAAAAAACGACATTTTTGCTCACAGCACCAACCGGTCTTCCCTTACACCATTTCGCTATCTATTACTGATCTGAGTTTTTTCAATTAGTGTATTTGTTCTTAATTGGATCATTCTTGTTTCTTATACTTGCATCAGTTATATGTATTTGTTGATCTAAGTGATCTTTTTATCTTTGCCTCTTGTCACTAATGTTCATCACTTTACTTCCAACGATCTAAGCTTGTTTGTTCCTTTTGCACTTTAGGACTAATCTCAAAAACTAGATATTCCACACCTATGCTCACATTTGCTACTTGTGTGATGCCTATGAGATTTATTTGAGAGTGCTAGCTCAAAAGTCTAATCTGTTGTAATCTCTACACACTTAAATAGCTTGTTAGATATCAAGATATCTCAGATTGGCTTAAATTTCTACAGTTTTTTTGTTATCCTTAAAACTAATTTAATCTAAAGGTTTTGACTTAAAAAGAAGGAGACAACTATCTAACATATTGGATGATTATGAAATTCTATTTGATGAAGCCATCACACTAGATGGTGACCTTGTTCACTTAGCATTCCTAGCTGATATGGAACCAATATGCTTTAAAGAAGAAGTACTAAAACATAAGTGGATAGCTACCATGAAAGAGGAGTTAGCCGTTATTGAGAAGAACCAAACCTAAGAGCTATTTGGTCTTCCTAAGCACGTAATATTAATTACAATAAAATGAGTTTACAAGATCAAGAAGAGGCCTGATGGCTCTATTGCCAAGCACAAGGCAACGCTTGTGGCAAAAGGCTTCCTTTAGTAGAAGGGCTTGGACTATACTGATGTATTCTCATTTGTAGCAAGATTAGAGATAATAAGAAAAATAGTTGCTTTAGTTATCTATAATGGCTGGTCACTACATCATATGGATGTAAAATTTGATTTCCTCAATGGCCCCTTCTATGAAGAAGTTCATGAAGATCAGCCACTAGGATTTATGCTTCAAGGAAAGGAGAACAAAGTCTACAAACTAAAAAGGGCACTATATGGTTTGAAGTAAGCACCTCGAGCCTTAAATAAAAGAGTTGACAGCTTCCTCATCTAGCAAAGATTTTCCAAGTGTTCAGTGGAGTATGGTGTTTACTCAAAGGTTATAAGGGAGAAACATTGATTATCCACCTATATGTTCATGATCATTTGATAACTTCGAGTTGATAACTTCGAGTTGTGAGAAAAGCATTGCTACATTCAAGGAGAGAATGAAGATAGAATTTAACATGACAAATTTGGGAGCATTATCCTATTCCATAGGCACAGAGTACATCACTACCAACAAAGGGAATTCTACTTCATCAGAGGAAGTATGCCATAGATGTGCTCAAAAGGTTTAAGATGGAGAAATGTAATCTTGTAGCCATTGCTATTGAGACTAATATGAAGTTAGACAATGATGAGGAGAGGAAACCAGTTGATGCTACTCTATACAAACAAATTGTTGGCAGCTTGAGGTACTTATGCTGCAACAGGCCAAATATTATGTGTGGAGTAGATCCAATTAGTAAATTCGTAGAAGCTTCTAAGGTCTCTCACTTTGCAGCAACCAAAAGGATCCTTAAGTACATTGAGAGGACAACGGACCTTGGTGTTCAACTACCAAATGGATCACATTAGAAGGATGACTTGTTTGTAAGGTATTCAAACTTGAATTGGAGTGGTGACAAGGTGCACAGAAAAATCACTGCATGTTATGTGTTTATGTTGGGAAAAGCACCAATCTCTTGGTGCTCAAAACTGCAATCAGACATGGGTCTTTCCTCTTGTGAAACTGATTATATTGCAACCGCTTATGCATCCTGATCCGTCATGCGTTTGGGAATGGCGGCCATGACCTCTATTCTAGCCTCCAGTACGGTGGTTTCAGATCTCCGACCAGTCACCTGGCAGTGAGGGGGTACCTGCAAGCACTCCGACGATCAAGTTAGTGAGTTTCCACAGAGAGGGTTTTTCAGGTATCAAGTGAGTAAAAAGCATACCAAATGAAGATAGGTTACAGGTATTTATAGAGCTCCATAGGCTACTAAAGTCAAACCTGTCACTGTCATATCCCCGTAAATTGCGACAGTAAGTACAGATCTGTAACCAACCCCACGTGGGGGTTGAACTCCCCAGGCCTTAAGTCGGGTACGCATGTCGCAATGAACACGATATGGTACCTACGGCTTAAGCCACCCACATAGGTCTAGCACGTGCCTCTTCTGCGGGTTAGGTCCATAACACATCCTAACAAGCCCAATGGATTAGGTACTTCCTTGAAGAAATATTATTAACATATGAGCATATCACAGTTATGTATATTGACAACAAGTCCGCCATTAGCCTTAACAAAAATCCGATTGCACATGGCAGAAGTAACAAATTGAGACTCGGTTCTACTTCCTCAGAGATTAGGTGAACGATGGCATATTACATTTGCTGCATTGTGGAACAAAGGAACAACCATATGATATCTTGACAAAGCCATTGAAGATACAAAGGTTCATAAAACTTATGAAGGCTTTCAATGCTAAATCTATTGTTAAATTAAGGGAATGTTTGTGTAATTTTATACTTCACTTCACGTGTTAGAGGCTAGGCCCAACTGTATTAGTGACCCAAGTTATATAGTAGCCCAATTACTTGTTTTATGTTTTGCTAATTAGTTAACTGTCATAATTGTAAATTTGTAATGACAGTTAATTACAGTTATTAGTTACATTGTGTAATATCCCAATTATCATATTAATAAGATTTAGCTCAATTTTTCCTTCCTTTCTCTCTGGATTATCTCTATGACCTCTCCCTAATGAAGCATTTTTTAAAAAAAATATTCTTTCTTTAATCTACTTTTTTTTTTTTACAATTCAAATTTTTACTGTAAAAAAGAAACTTATTATATCATTTAAATATAAAAAATTGTTTTCTAAATCACTTTTCAACTATATATAAAAAAAAATAGATTATGTTTTAATATGAAAACATCTAAAACATGTTTTGGTTTTCAGTTTTCTGAATTTACACACAAGCCCTTAGATGTTAAAAACAGAAAACTAAAAAATCCGTTTGGCAGTCGAGTTTTCAAAAATAGTTTTCGGGAATAGTTTTTGTTTTTCAGTATTTAAAATCCAAAATATGAAAACATCTAAAACATGTTTTGGTTTTCAGTTTTCAATTTTCTCAATTTACACACAAATTTATATTGAAAACTCCTCTAACTTTTTTAAAAAACTGTTTGTGAAAACTGTTTTATAGTACAATTTTTAAAAACTAAAAACCAAAACTGTTTCAAACAAGCTCTGATTAGCTGTGGTTATTTGTAAAATAAGCTGTGAAAAATAATCGATTGTCTGAGACATAATCGATTTTTGTTTGGATATATTTGCTGTCAGAAATTATTTTTAAGATAATTTTAAGCCGTAAAAAACGATTTTAAAATTTTTTAAAATAATGTCCAAATTTCAGCTGGAGGACAAAAAGGTTTTTTCTTTGTTAAAAGAATAATCAAAAGCTTTTTAAAAATTATTTTATGTGCAAAATACAATTATTCAACGTATATTTGGAAATAATCATCCAAACATATTCTAACTTGTTTTAGTTTTTAATTTTTTGAATTTACACACAAACTTAAATTGAAAACTCCTCTTATTATTTTTAAAATTGTTTCTAAAAATTATTTTATCACATAATTTTCTAAAATTAAAAACTAAAACTATTTCATACAACCACAAAATCTTTTCTTTTTTCTTATATCTTCTTTTATCGTTTATACACCTCCCCATTTTAAGGTACAAGTTACTAACATATTTAATTTCAGTCTTTTTACAGTTGGTATTTAAGCTTTAACACTTTCAAATTAATAATGACTCACAAGAAGCATGAGACAACAGTTTCTAATTTTCTTTCTTATACTGACACGGTAGTTGAACGTGAATAGGACAGATATCCTGAAAAAACTAAATGCAAAAACATTAAGATATTTTACTTATTTAATTGTGAAGAAGTTTTTTTTTTAAAAAAAAAGAACAAAACACTCCAATTTTATTCATTTTCACTTAAGCATGTTATTCTTATTTATTTTTTATTATAATTTTATAAAATCAATAAACAATGAATTCTTTTATTTTAATTTCATCTTTAACAATTAGTATCAGGAAAGTGATGTGATTTTAAGAGATTTTTTAAGAGTTTTACTAATTATTGCCCTTAAAGCAATGGATAAACAACACATAACATTTGATGTTACAAAAATATCTTCATTAATTATGATTTTCAATACCAATTTTTATTTATGGGTTACTTATCTATTACCGTAAGAATAATTGTTAGCAAAAACTTTTTTTAAATAAGCTAAAATGCATCTACAAGAATTCAAAATTCGAATTGAAGAACTGTTACTTAAAATTTCACTCCCTAACCACTAAATTAACATGTTTGAAAGTGGTTTTAAGAGATAACATTGTTTAATATTCTTGGTCAAAATTACTTTTACAAATACTATGATGTATAATTGATTATTATGATAGAAATATAAATAACTAAAAATTACTTCTCTTTGAACCCTAATTTTAACACTATAATTAATTCTTCATAAATCAATTATCATATATCCCTTTTAACAAGAAATTTTGCAAAAAGAGAGTTCTAGACCTCTTGTTGAGCTCCAAAACTGAACCTTAGCTTGTTTTTCCAAAATTCAAATTTATTATTTGAGTTGTGACTTCACTTCACTGTTGAATTGAGACTTGAAAGGTACGTTCCAGAATTTGGTTTTACTTACTCAACAAAAAATAGAAATAAAATAATAAAAAAATAAAAAGAAAAAGTGGTTGCTTTGAAATTATTGGCCTTTCATTTGGGTTGGGGATAGAATTTTGGACACTTTTCCTTTGGACTTTCTCAACAAACACACAACACTCCAATCCATGGCTTTGTACATGGGGAAACATGTGTACCCACTGGAGCCTCACACTTTTTTTTTATTTATTATTTTATAAATTATATCAATATGGGATAATTAAGCTACGTATGATATAATTAAATTATTTAAACCTACAAAAAGGTGTGAATTAAGATATATCTAATTATAGCTCCCACTTGGCCTTTTAGCTTTTTTGAAGTGCAAAAGCTCAAGAAAAATCTAATTTCATATCCCATATCTCATATTCTCATATATTTTATTTGAGACTGGTTAACATACACCAAATTATTTTATAGACAGAATATGTTAAAATTAGTATTTTATATATCTTTTGATTTTAGATATGTTTTAAAAAATCAAGTTATAATTTGCAAACGTTTTCTATAAAATAAGTAGGTGTATGTTATCGAACTCTTATAGGATCGGTTAACGTACACCTACTTATTGTCTATGGGCGAATATTTTAACTACTTATACTTTGTAGATATATTTTAAAATTTTAAGTTATAACTAGGGATGACAAGGGGGCGGGGCGGAGGCGGATTTTGCTCTCCCCATCCCCGCTAAAAGCGGGGCGGGGACGGGTTCGGAAAACACAATGCGGGGATGAAAATTTCAGACCCAAACCCATCCCGTCGGAGATCGGGAAACCCACAAGGAATTTAGACTCACATTCTTTTAAAGAAAATATAATTTCTTAATATATTTTTACACAAATTAAATATTTAATTTTTTTAAAAAATTAAATTAATTACTTTAATTCAAATTATATGTAAAAGTTATTGAAATATAATAAAATTCTAACTTTATTATCATTAATATTGCTAATAATAATAGCATTATGTGAATATAAATATAAAAATAAATATAAATATATAGAATTATAACCGCGAGACGGGTTCGGAGGCTAGGCGGATAGATAAAATCCTAAACCCGCCCCGTCCCATTAAAAGCGGGAGCGGGGAAAATCCAAACCCGTCAAAAACTCGGTCAAAACGGAGATTCCCCGTCAATGTCGGGCGGAGTCGATCGAGTACCCGCAGATTCAATTTTTATTGCCATATTTAATTATAACTTACTAACATATTCTTTATAAAAAATAAATAGGTGTAAATTAGTATATATTATTTTATTTATTTTAAAGGACTTGTGAAATGCAGATAGGACATTTGGGGAGCGGGGAACTGAAGGAGACTCTACTGTGGCGGGTCCATACATAAATTTAGGGCCTTTTAATTTCTTTAAATTAATTAAAAATAAGTAATTCTCAATTTATGTAAAAACAAATTAAAGTGATTATTAATTTTTGAGTGGTTATATCATTTATCATAAAAATAAAAAATTGTTTATGTTTGTTCACTTATACAATAAACACTACTATTTGTTTTGCATTCTCTCTCTTTTTATTGTATTAATTAATAATTAATTATTCGAAGAAGCAATTCAATAGTTTTTCCAAATAAACATTAGTATCCTTTTGTTTTTTTATTATTTCTAGAAATTTAAACAAAGATAATTTTGTCTTTTAATTTTTTTTTTTGATTTTTTCAATTAATTATTAAACACTTCATTTTAGTTCTTTGACTCTTTTCGGTTCAATAAATTAATTATTTTTGCTAATTCCATGTAACACCCTGATGGTGTTAGACGTCACTATTTAGTGTGTGTTTGGTTTAACGGTGGTAGAATTGATTTTGAATCAACGTGATTTTATAGAATTGATTTGGTGTAAAATTGATTTTAAAGTAACGTACTCTATGTTTGGGGATTTTTCCTTAATAGTAAGTTTGGCGTAAAAACACAGTGTAAATTTTTCAACCTAACGTGAAAGCAAGTCTCACCTTGCTTCAGTCAAAATTGATTTTGGCAACCCAAAATCAATTTTAATTTTTTCCCAAGTGATAACCAAACAACTATTTTATCAACCAAAATCGATTTTAGCTCTTCAAAATCAATTTTCCTTCAACTCAACGATTTTTCAAACACACACTTAATAGTTAGAGCACAAAATAAAAAAAGAAATAAGTTGAAACACAAAATTACTAATTTGACTCTCAAACAAATATCTTTAAAATTTTCAAAAGTTCTTTGTTTTATCAATAAACAAAAAAAATGTTTATTTCATAAAATGAGTAAAAACAAACTAGGCTATATATTGTCAATGCATCTATATTAATTTTGGTCATTCCAAAATTTTTAAATAAGCTATTATTGCTACGGTTGGGGTAGTTGAATCCACCTATTTCCTTTCCAATTTAAGGGTTTTGAAACTTTCAATTCAATAACAGTGGTGGGCCAGAAACTTTTATGATTTTAGAAACCTTGATGGCTAAAAATGTGGTTAGGCTATATAGTACTATACAACAAAAATAATCATGTCACACTCACACATTACACAAAACTTAGGAAAATATAAGCACTTTATTATATTTTATGCATATTAAAAAAAATATTTTCTTTATTTTTTTTCTAAGATTAATGTACACATATCAAGAAATAATTAATTATGTAAAAGTTTAGAGAGTGTTTATTGACATTTTATTTTTGTCTATTGCCACTTCAAATAGATTATTTCAATAGTATTTATCTTTCATTATTTTGATTTTATTGGTTAAAAAGAATATTTTTAATTAAAAAAATTAAAGAAAAGTGACAAAAGACAAAAATAGAGTAGCAATAGTCTCTCCCAAAAGTTTATCATAAATAAACTAGAGAATTGATATTACCACTCCTATTTTGATATTGCCACTTCCATTTAAAAATTTTCATTCAATTTTGCTTTGTTAATATTAATTATTAGAGTGACAATATCACTCTTCATAAACTAAATTACTCCTGTTACATACTAGTAGTTAAGTGACTGATTTATTATGGTATAATAAAGAGAGAGATAAATATAAAAATATGATTAAAAAAAAGATAATGAAACAGAAATAATTAATTAATTATAGAGTTGGACTGATTATATTGAAGAACAAAACAGCAAGCACAATTAAAAGATTATATCTATGTTTTGGGCATTAGTGCCCCAATGTATATATTAAAAAATATATATACCTAAGTTTTTTCCTACTTAAAAAATGCAAAGATGAACTGACTTAAGGTGAGGAAATTGAGTGATTTGGTTATTTAGTGATTCAAATTATTAATGTATCGTTTGGTTGAAAAGAAAATAAGAGAAAATAAAATGGAAGGATAGAAAATTCAGAAAATGAGATGTTTTTATTTGTTTGGTTGAAGTGAAAATGAAAAGAAAATAAAATGAAAAATTGACTTATAGACACAATAATTTTGAATTTTTTTTCCCTCCATTTTCCCTCATTTAATTTCCTTTCCTCTCCATTTCTTTCCTTCCATTTTCCTTCCATTCCAAACAAAGCATAAAGGATGAGGATTATATATGGGATATTGTACTACTATCACTCCAACATAATTAATTTTTAATAATATTTGCAAAACATCGTTGCATTATTAAAAAGGTATTGTCAAATCATTAAAAATATTGTATAAAGATCATATTACTAAAATATTTTAGCAACATTTAAAAATTATTATCAAATTGTTAAAATATTTTCTTTTTTGTATTTGCAACAATTTTTTATAAATGTTGTAGTATGTCTTGTTTTGGTGTTATTATGATTTGTTTCTTTTAACAATTTTTTTATACATACGATTTATTTTTGGATAAACAAATTTTTTTATAAGCGATTGAAAGTACATTCACAAAAATTCAAATTGATGAACTGTTGACTCTTTAATCATTACATCAACATGTTAGATGATTTGTACCTATTGAAAAGACTCAATAAACAAATTATTTCATGTTAGTATACATGTTAATTATTAATTATATATAGTAAATCAGTGAACAAATTATTGCTACAACTAGGCCTAATTTGTTGGATCAACTATGAATTAGTAAGCATTTTTTTGTTGGCGGGTCCAAGTGGGTGAACATTGGAGATTTGAAATTTAAGGTTGGGAAAATGACTATTTAGTGTGTATTTAATTTTTCTTATTACTATATAGTAAAATTAAGTTGAATTAAAAATTTATTTACTTTAATAAAATTTATGTTTAAATATTTTTAGTTATTAATATGGAGTATTTGATAAACTCAATATTATTTAGTCTACTTCTAATAGTAAAAATACTTTACCTATATATTCAAATAAAATCGGTTTAATTGATATTTTATAACAGTGTTGCACATAAAATCGAAATACTAAAATAAAAAGTTACATTTTGTTTCTTCTTTTAAAAATATCTTAATTTACATTACTTTAAAGATCAAACTTTACACCTTATACTTTAAGAGCTCTACTTTATCTTATTTTTTGATGTCATTTGATCTGCAAGCTCTTGATACTTCATATATTTCTTTTAGTATTATATTATTTCATTTCTAATAATTAATTGCAAACTCTTTCCATTCCATATATAAATTAAAAATCAAATAACTTCACACTTTGTTATATGTACCACTAAAAACCAAACACATGGAGTACTTAGTTATAAGTGTTAAGTTGAATTCAAATTCAGAACTTACTACTACTGTGCAAAATTCTCTTTCTAGGTCACATTATTATATTATGTCTCTCTCATTGGTCAATGATTTTTTGGCGAAAAAGAGGGTTTCGTTTTTTTTTTTTTAAGTAAAGAAGAGATGTTGAATACACGCAACAAAAACTTCATTATTAAATCATTCACTATGCAAGAAATTGACCTTTGATCACCATTTTTTTAGTCACATCACATAAATCATGTTTTTTTTTAATGTTAATTTGACCAATTTTGATTGGCTAAATTGAAAAATCGAGCTTATATATATCATTTCGCAAAATCGGTGCTGCTTGAGGTTAATTAGGGGGCGATCATGAAGTCCAGCTATCATTTTCTTTTACTAATCATTACCAAAATATGTAACATGTGATTGTGAATTTGTTACTTTTCAAAAAAAAAAAAAAATCATAAAGGTCATGTATTGGTGATTCTCATGATTTGGCATTCAAGACATTTTTTTTTAAAAAAAAAAATAGATTGTTGTAAAGGCATGCATGTAATTTATTTGTTACTATATATTACATGTATGTAATGATACTTATTACATGTAATGTATGCTAACAAAATGCATATATAATAAAAAGTTAAATATTTTTTTACAAGATTTATTTATATAACGGATTAAATTATAAATATTTGCTAGAATTATTTAAAATTCACTTTGGCAATCTCTTTGTTTTAAAGGGATTAGGTTTTGACTATCGGCTAGAAGATATCTTGACGCACACGGAGAAAAAAAAATACATATAACTTACTATTGGTGATTGATAAAACTGTGCTTGGGAGTGGCTCTTGGGTGAGTGGTAGCTGGAAGTGGGCTTTGGGTTGGAAGAGAGATCTTGAAGTGGGTGAACAAATTTTGCTTTCTAACGTCCTTGTGGAGCTTGAGTCTGTTACTTTGCAGGTAAACGAGGAGGATGGTTGTCGTTGGAGAGTATCAAAAATGAGGTCATACATTGTTAAATCAGCCTATGACTATTCTAAAATTGATACTGCATTCAGTTCAGTGTGACATTCCAGAGTTCCTTTGAAGGTGGCTTCTTTCGGCTACAAGAGGGGTAAGAAGAGGAAGTGGTTTGTGATTTGGTTTTATGTTCTCTGGACCACCCGGATAGCTTGCGATGAATTAATGACAATATGTGCATGAGTCCATCCACTTATAAACCCTCTAACTTGCTCCTAACTATCCAATGTGGGACTTTAATTCATTATGGACTTCATATCTAATTAGTAGCTAATTTAATAGTTAATCAATAGTTATATTTGGTAGCTATTTGGTAGCTAATTAGTAGCTAATTTGGTAACTAATTAGTAGCTAATTTAATAGCTAATTACTGACCAAGAAAATTAGTTAGAAAATTTTATTTAGTAACTAATTGGTAGATATTTAGATACAAGTTAGCTATGATATTTTTTGGTAGCTATATTTCGTAGTTAATTTGGTAGCTAATCAGTATTAGCTACGAAATTTTTTTAGTAACTAATCTATAGCTGTTTAGATATAAATTAACTATGAATAGAAATCTGTAACTATATTTTATAGCTAATATTTTATTTTCTTGTAGTGCCAGATTTCATGCTTCTATGACGGATTGGTCTACTAATCCAATTATATGTTTGAGGTTATGATTTGTTGATTGGTGTTGGTTTTTTTCGTCATGTAATTGTTGTGTGGGATGGTTGTGCCGTGGTAGGCTGTGCAGCGGTGCTTTTTCTTTTTTTCCTTTTTCCGCTTGTTGGGTTTGCTTTGTTCGTTCATTGTCATACCTGCAAGTTTGTTTATATTATTTCTTATGCATGTCTGAGTAATAATGTTTCTTTGGTTTATCAAAAAAAAAAACTTATTATTGGTATAATGACACACAAATAATATCTTGTTACTTAGTCTTATCCAGATAATTTGTTAATAAACTTTGTTAATAAACCTTTTCTAATATTTATTCTATCCCTAACCAAATAATGTCAAGTAGAGGTTGTATTTGATTTTGGCAAAGTCAATAACACACCTTTCTTTCTTAACCATTTTCTGTTTCTAAAGATTCTGCTGCTGAATTCATGGGCCAAATACATGTCTGGTTTGTTGACGTTGAGCAAACTTACTTTATATAAGACCAGTTGTGAAAATTTTGGGAGAATGAGTCAATACAATACATAATTCACTCTTCTTTTTTCTTTTTCTAACGCCTTTTCTAGGCATAGTTTGTGAGGCTCTAACGACTTAGACTCAAGTGCACAAGTGGTAAGTCATTGTTGTGTTAATCTTGGGCAGCAATTTTCGACAATGGATTGCATTGGAGATGCCGAAATTTGCTTTCAGAACAGTGACTTCCATACCACGACACAACATATTCATCTCCAAAATTCCAATAATCTAAAAGCAAATCTCTTGTTTCTTTGAATTGAAAATGTAAAATACAGCTCATATTAGTTTCTATATACTTTCCAATTTCATTTTAATGAGCTCTTTGCCTCCTAGTTTATCTAATTGTTCAATTTGAATTTTATGTCATGAGATTGTGATAATCGTAGAAGCTAACATCATGAGCAACGTATGCTACACAAATAAGGAGCAGATTGATTTCAAGAAATTGGAGAATCTTGTGTTAACGTGATCAAAATTTCACTATTGGCGTAGATGATAAACTATGATTTATCCTCAAGTTGTGCGTAAGGATTAATTCTCACAATTGACTAATTGATTCCAACCTTTCAATATTGTTGTTCTCTCTTTTACTTAAATTACTTAATTTGTCTATTTGATTGTGTGCATTGATTATATACTAGAGTCGGAAAACGGGCCAGCCCGTTACGGCTTACTCGAATAAACAGATAAAATGGGAGAGTTTGGATACAAACCCGAATAAAATCAGTCATGTCTCATTCTCAAAGCAGCATTTGATCTATTAAATATTAGTAAATATTGAATATGACAAGAAGTCGGCGTAAAGTGAAGAAAAAATCTTTATATATATATATATATATATATATATATATATATAAAAGAAATAGAATTATTTTTTTGTAAGGAAGTGTGACAATTTTTTTAATCACAATAAATATGAACTATCTGAAAAAGACCGATGCCCGCATAAGGCTAGGCCAGACTTTTAAAATGAGAAACCGAATAGAGTTGGACGTTTTAAGGCTAGACCGCCAAAGCCTGCCACCTGAATGGCAGGCCCAAATAGGGATAGTCCGTTTTGACAGCTCTATTATATACAAAAAATTTGATTAATATCATTGACTATTGATAAAATTAAATTCTATTATGTTTGGAAAACACACGGAGTAGTAATTGAGTTTTTGGAGCCATGCAAAGTCACGTTGACAAGGATCAATGTGTATTAATAAAAACTTTACTATGGAACTGATGTGATCAAGGATGGGGATCCTCAATGATCTCAAGCTTTTGGAAGATTTAAAGTGTTGAATAATTTTTTAGTTTGTAATAAATGATACAAACATAGTTGTATGATGTTTAGGAGGCTTTGTTGTTAGTTTAGAACATGTTTAGGTTGTTAAAACTCCAGAATTTGCGTTCAAATGCCCTTCTGGTGCATTCAAACGTGTTGAGATAGCAAGCAGATCTAGAATTTAGGTTCAAATTCATGCAGGCAGTGAGTGGGCTCCAGAATTGGCATTCAAACGCCCTGGCAGTGTGTGCACGCAAAATATGCTGTTTTTACGAAAGTTAGCGTTTAGGGGGGGTCTTGTTTATCATATAAATACTTGTGTATTGTTTTGACTGAATTTTAGATCAATATATGAAATATTTACTTGTGTGAGAAATAAGTTTCTCTCTTAGGGTTCTTAGCATAAGTACTTAGAGAACTTGATTGATTCTCATCAATGGTTTCCAATATCATTGTGGCGATTCTTCACCGATCTTATCTTCAATTCTCATATTGAAGTTGTGATTTCTATCATCTTTCTTCTTTTCTCTGCTTTCTTCGTTGATTCTTTGGTTCTAAGTTCAACATTTCTTGAATCTAGAATCCTCTTTGAAACTAGATCATTCTCTCATGAAGTTCAACCTCACACTGAAATAACTATATTCTTAATTTGTGATTGACAAAGTTTCACTATCGTGTTTACTATGTTGTGAACGTTGATCATTTGCTAACTTTATATTCATACAATTCTATGTGTCAGTAACTTAATAAAATTTAACTATTATTTGTTGAGTAATAATCAGTGGATTAATGTAAGTTTTTTTTATAAATGCTCTGAAGGTTGTATGTATGACGAAAAAAAAAAAACCTTTAGATTTTTGTATGTGAGACTTGATGGGACACCTTATTATGAAATATGGAAAAGGTTATAATTTAGCCTAAAGTTATTTAAAAATGTGGGGATATTTGGCTCAAAGGGTTTTGATCATGTCTTTCTCTTAAGGAAAATTGAACACATATGTTTATGGTATGAGATGACCCATGGAGCTATTCTCTTTATGTTCCTTATTGATTTACACTAATGATGATTATTCAAATGTGTATGTATGAAAATATTTTAGATGACAGTTGAGCATGTGTTTGGATCTTGATATTATAGAGAATATATAGTTTTTGACTATATGAATTGGATTGCTTTTGTCATTCTTAATATACTTGTGAAAGAATAAAATAAATTAAAAATAATGGAACTAATATTTTTTTTATGGAATATACTATAATGAGTGGTAGTGTTACTAGACACAATTTTGCATTTGATTAATCTTAGTAGTTAGTAGTGAACACAAATGCTCAAGATAGTCGTGCTTATATGTATAAACGTATATTCACGAGCCTAAATGTGCATAAATGGTATTATCATGAGTGGTAGAGTGTGTTTGCTTTTATTATGTTATTATGGAGAATAACTTTGTCTTACAATTTGAATTTTCCTAATATAATGTAGGCATAGGATTTTTATTGATCAATTTTTGTATGCATATATAAGCTGCTACAATTTAAAGGTGTTTAAAGGTATATAAATCTTATTTTGTAATTGGATAGTGCGGAAAGTTGAGGCTTTTTCTCATTTTTTATGAGATATATGATATTTGAGTTTATATCCTTAGACCGAATGAAATAAGTAGGTTTAATTGTAGTTTTGGTCCTTCTTGTTTTCATTTTGGATAATTTTGATTTTCTGAGTTTCAAATGGGCAATGTTAGTCCCTTTGTTTAAAAAAAGGGATGATTTTGGTCCTTCTGTTAGTTTTCTTTTAAATTAGCCACGATTTTTAATCAATTTAGTGATAGGATTTGCTAATATGATGTATTCCGAAAATTATTAATTAGTTACAATTTTTGCACTACAAGAATGTTACTGTTTTGCCACGATATATCCATGGCAAAATTTCCAAATTCGTGGCAAAATTCATGTTTGCCACGGTTTTGCCACGGATGTCGAGTCGTGGCAAATTTGCCACGGAAATGGTCGTGGCAAATTTTTCACGGAAATGGCCGTAGCAAATTTGTCGCGAAAATGGCCGTAACAAACTTGCCACGGAAATAACCGTAGCAAATTTGTCACAGAAATAACCGTGACAAATTTGCCACGAATATAACCGTGGCAAATGTGCTATCCAGACTCTTTTATTTTTTAGCTTTGTCACGGTTTATAGGGGTTTTGCCACGGATTTTGCAGTGGCAAAAGTATTTTATTTATTTCATTTTTTTTGTTTATATTGAAATTCTTTTATCACAAAACCTAGATATATAATAACTTAAAAAACATAAATACTCCAATCAAACCAATTTTAAATAAGTAATTATAACACAAAATAACTTAAATAAATATCACACAAGTTAAATATAATGTTAATAATACGAATACTACAATAATGTCATTAACAAAACCCCTATTTCGATCATCTTTGACATTGACCTCAACCAGCCTCCATCTCCCTACACCAAAAACATACTCTACTTTTCATAATTTCAAAAGTAGACTACTTTCTAATTCAATTTAAAAATTACACAAGCAACAATCAACATATACACAAAGAAGTGTGAATATAAGAAATTATGTACAAAATAGACAAGATGCATCGACAAATCTGTCTGATAAATTCAAACATGTTTGCATGTGGGTAAATATTTTTCTGCAGGTGCTTATCATAATGCTTGAAGAAAGTAGACTTATCTACTTTTCGGCCATATTTCTTTCTTTCCATTTAGAATGTGACTATGCATGTTAAGTTATCAAAATAAACACAGTCCAAGCTGATTTCACATTTCATCATATAGACCATTTTCCAAATCAAAGAAAAAATTAAAAATATATCGATTACCCAGTGTAAACATTAACCGGTAAACCCTTATTTTTTCCCCTCTTTTATCATCTTAGACACAAAATTCCAATCCCAAAAAACAAAGTTGAAGTCTAAATATGACCTATACATAATTTCTATTTGCTATAAAACTAAATAAAATTCAGCACTAAGAAACCCGATGACCCAAAATAAATAAAGTTAAGCTTCTCCCTTGATTTTGCATATAAAACAGAACAATCCATAAATAAAGCAAACGACGCAGCAACCAGAACTCTAGGAATTCTGAATATTCAGGTTAAGAATGGAGCTCTATTTTGCCTATCTCATTTGGATCTCAATTCAACAGAACAAGTCATTACTTGAAGAAAAATCAGAGAGAGAGTGAGGGAGGAAGAACGACGAATCTGGTGGTAACAAGTCGTTTGGTACAGTGGAGAGAGAGAGGACTCGTGAGTGAGAGAGAGAGAGCGGAGGTGTGGTACGGTGGAGAGAGAGAGGACTCGTGACTGGAGGTGAGAACGGTGGTGGCAAGGTTCAACGGCCACCAGTTCCGGTGAGAACGGATTCGTGAGTGAGAGAGAGAGAGAGCGGAGGTGATGTATGGTGGAGATAGAGAGAGATGACTCGTGAGTGGAGGTGAGAACGGTGGTGGCGAGGTTCAATGACCGCCGGTGGCGGTGTGAACGGTGGTGGCGAGGTTTGGCAAGGTTACGTTTGGACGCTGGGGAGACACAAATGAAAGGGAAGACATATGAGAATAGAATAGGTTTGGAATGGGCTGTTGCTGGTTTAATGATGGTTATTCACGGACTTGGCCTTGGCAAATTTTGCCACGGTCCAAGCCGTGGCAAATATTTAATTAAATAAAAATATACAAATAAAATGATGTGACTGCTTCAATTTATCCACGAACCAAGCCGTGGCAAATGTTTAATTAATTAAAAAAATAAAATGATATAGCTGCTTCAATTTATCCACGGAAATGGCCGTGGCAAATTTTGCCATGGTTTAAGCCGTGGCAAATGTTTTTAATTAAATAAAAAATAAAAAATAAAATGATATGGCTGCTTCAATTTATCCATGGAAATGGCCGTGGCAAATTTTGCCACGGTCCAAGTTGTGGCAAATGTTTAATTAATTAAAAAAATAAAAAATAAAATGATATAGTTGCTTCAATTCATGCACGGAAATGGCCATGGCAAATTTTGCCACGGTTTAAGCCGTGACAAATGTTTTTAATTAATTATAAAAATAAAAAGTAAAATGATATGGTGCTTCAATTTATCTACGGAAATGACCGTGGCAAATTTTGCCATGGTCCAAGCCATGGCAAATGTTTAATTAATTAAAAAAATAAAAAATAAAATGATATGGCTACTTCAATTTATCCACGGACTTGGTCGTGGTGAATTTTGCCACGGTCCAAGCCGTGGCAAATTATTTCTAGAATTAAAAATTAATATTTAAAATCTATTATACTTAAGTTAGCCACGGTCCTAGCCGTGGCAAATTTTGCCACGGTCTAAGCCGTGGAAAATCCCTTTTTTACCGTTGCAATTTTGCCACGGCCTCGAGCCGTGGCAAATTATCAATGGAAAAATTACTGATTTCTTGTAGTGTTGTCCTAACTATTTTTAGTAAACGATTTGAAACTTGTTACTAATTTGGGAGAAAACTGTCATTGAATTAATATTTTTTGAAAAGTTTCTATTTGTAAATGATTTTGGTCTCTTCGTCATTAATTTAGAAGGAGTGCGTTATCAATATTAGAATTTGGGCTTTGGGCCTAACTCACTCCCAAAAGCTAGCTCGTAGGATGAGAATTGCCACACCATATATATACTCTATGGTGGTCCTTTTTCTAGTTAACGTGGAACTTCATCTTAACAAGTAAGCTACACCTTTTAGGTGTATTTTAAAAAATCTTATAACTTGCTAATGCACTCCTATAAAACAAGTGGGTGTACGTTAGCAACTTGCTAACGTACATCCACTTGTTTTATAGAAGGAATGCGTTAGAAAGCTACACCTTGTGAGTGTATTTTAAAATTTCAAGTTATAACTTGCTAACACACTCCTTTTAAAAAACAAGTGGGTGTACGTTAGCAAACCCATATATATATATATATATATATATGCTAATTGTTAAAATTCTTTTAAAAGTTGCTAATGAAAGTAAACAACACTTAAATTCCGAATTCGAGATGAAAGGATAAAGAGGAACAAATGGTATAACAATATTCATAATGAAATTTGAGTTCATTGCTTTAGAACTTGCAGGTGTGGAGGGAAAAATTATTTAGAGACTTAATGGTAGATATATCAGTATGATGGAACATGCACCTTTTATTGTAGCACAAAAGTTGTGGTTTGTGTAGTTGATGGTAGTGCCTATAGAAAAGGCATAAGTGCCAAGTGTATGTTATTGAGAAAAATTATAATTAAAGAAAATTGAGCTATCTCACTTGAGTGAGAACAATAGACCCTTGGGAAGGAGATTGCATACAAAAGTTGTCCTAGATATACATTGCAGGGATTAACTTAACGCTTTGAGTGGAGAAAAGTATGGTGGACACTTGTTTAGGGTCAAACGAAGTCATATGAATACTCCTTTTCACTATAGTTTTCATCCCTAATGCGTGTGTGGTAGTGCTTGATTAGAGGTTGAGCTAAACTTTTAAAGATACATAGCTCTTTATTTGGTTGGTGCTACATAAACACACTTGATGTATCTAATAATAACAGCTCTTAATTGATACAAAATCATATTGAGTGGTATTATAGGGATGAGCTAAAATGTATCTACCTACGTGAGTGTGAATGAGTAGGCCGCCTTCTAAGAAAGCTTTTGGCAAGCTTTCTAGAGCACTCATAAGAACTCAACATACTTGAGGGTCCATTTGGTAATGTAAATATTCTCGCAAAGCCATCACAATTTCTAAAGAATAATGTGCGTTTTGGGTCTTAATGCAAGTCCATTTAGTTCAAGAGAATTTCACTTCTTCGACTTGAATGGTTACCTCAAATCACTACACGTTAATTCAATTATTAAGACATTAACACTTAAGCGAAATTATTCTTTCCTATACCCAACAAAATCTTCTTCTATTTGTGTGCCATTAGTGTGAGATTGTTAGTATAATGACACGCAAATAATATCTTGTTACTTAGCCTTATCCAGATAATTTGTTAATAAACCTTTTTCTAATATTTATTCTATTCCTAAAAGAATAATATCGAGTAGAGGTTGTACTTGATTTTGACAAAGTCAATAAGACACCTTTCTTTCGTAATTACTTTCTATTTCTAAACGTCTTGTTGCTAAATTCATAGGCCAAGTACACGTCTGGTTTTTCTTGACATTAAGTATAATTACATTATACAAGATCAGTTGTGAAAACTTTGGGAGAATGAGTCGATAACCTTAAGGAGCAATTTTGGACATTAAGTTGCACCACAGGCCTGCCAAAATTTGTTTTCAGGATGGTGGCCTCCATACCACAACACAACGTATTCATCTTCAACTTTCCAACACTTATTACTCTACCCTCAAATACAAGAATGAAAAATTCCAAGTTTCTTGATTCAAAATATATGTTATTTTTAACTATTTTTCTTATTCATGAGTCTTGCTAAACAATATATTAAGACTATTGGTTAAGGTATAATAACTACATATTCTTTAATATTTTGACTTACAATAAAAATTATTTTTTAATTTTAAAATAATAAATTTTATCAATCTCAATAAAATATTATTATATTTGTATCCTTAGCTTAACAAGTACCCTTTAGGTACTGTTAAGCATTTCTCATCTAATAAAAATATCATAAATGATATTTTAATAATTAAAGTTTATTTTTTAATAAAATCTAAAAAATTAAATAACTTTTTGATATGTATATGTATTAATTTCTTTTTCTTATACATGAATCCAAAAATAGTACTGTGACAATATTTTTAATGTACTTTATTCCCATTGATTTGTGATCTGTTCAAGTTTGTTCAGTTATCATATTCTATCATTTAACTCTAATAACACCGAAAAATAAACTGCATTATTGAAACGAATTGATAGCAATAATAGATATACCGTACCGCCTGCCGCCAATAGTAGAATGATGGTTTTGGATTTAGTTTCTCAAAAATAAGAATATATGTATATTAAAAAAATAAGGATATATTAACTTTTAATTTGAATTACGATATTTTATAATTTTAATAATAAATTTACTCTTATTTTATGATTTTATATATTTATTCATTTTAGAGAAATCAAATTCAATTTATTTTTTTATGACTAAGAGATCACTAAATTTGTACAACTTAGATGAATCAGTATGATTAATCAATCTAATTATTTAGTATTTTATTTAGAGTAGTTTTAAATCTTCTTAATATGAGTTTATACTATAAATTCTCATTACATAAGAAATGAATTAAATACTTTTTATTCTTTTAAAGTATAAAATGAGTTTATTATTTTAATTAATATTTATTAAAATAGTTACATTAATTTTTTTTAGAGGCTTGTATTTATTACACTTGTTTTTTCTAGTTTTTAAAATGATATTTATCCCTTACAGAGCAAGTAAGTGTAATGAATTTCAAATCTCAGGAACTAAATGTAATATCTCGAAAGAATAATTTGAAATTTCATTACTCTAAACCTTAGAAAGTTTGCCGAGAGTTTGTAGCTCAAGTGGCATAAGGAAGAGTTTTTGGAGCTCAAGAATAAGGGTTTGATCCCCGGTAGATAGATTTAGGAGTAGTGTATCGTGGAGGTGTGTGTGTTTGGCCGATAAAAAAAATATCTTGAAGGAGTTTGTGTAATTTCAAAAACTAGGAAGGAGTAAATGTAATAAGTCTAGACCTTAAGAGAGGTTGATTTAATTATCCCATACTTATTTTATAAAATAATAACAGGATTTATATAAAAAATTTAAGAAAATATATAATATTAATCTATTATTATCTAAACTTGGCTTTGAAGGAATAGATTTATTATCAAAAAATTAAAGCACTTTTTAACACATAGGAGTACTTTTTTAAGTAAATTGAAGGTATATTTAATATACTTTAATAAAAACTTAAACATTATGTTTGGTCATAGGAAAGAAAGTGCGACGAAAGAAAGTGTAAACAGAGAAGAGAAAATAAATAAATTATACTCCTTTCAGTCTTATATATAAATCGCCTTCTAGAAGAAATCTTTGGTCCTTAATATAAGTTACTAACTAACTCATTAATGCATGTTTTTCCCTTTTACCTTTCTACAATTTTCAAAGATTCAATTAATGATAGAGTGAGAAAAAGAGTGAATTAAGAGAAAAAAATATTAATTAACTTAAGCATTTGCTAGTGTATTTATATTAAGGGTATAGTTGAAAAAAGATTCTCTTTCTAGACAAATTTAATAAGATAACTATCATTTCTTAATTTTGATAATTCGGTTTGAAGTGACTTATATTTAGGACCGGAGGGAGTATGTATGTTTTCTTTTTTTGGTAAAAAAGAAAACTAAAAAACAAAAAATAAAGAGAAAAAATAAACTAAGATCCTGTTGGGAATGCAGTTCCGATCTTATCAGCTAGAAGAGCAAGAGTAATTACAGAAGGACATTCATCAAGAACAATGGTGTATTCTACTAGATTAATTGCATCATTGGCCAAGATATATGCGCACTGATTAGCTTCTCAAAGGCGATGTGAGACTGAGACATTTCAAAGCCGATGAAGCAAAGCCTGAATGTTAGTGATGATAGCATCATAGGCATGGAAACGTGTATCCATAGCATCCGAAACTAAACTTACGACCAATAAAGAATCAGACTTAAGAAGCACAAACCGATAGCCACAATCCCAAGTTAACAAAAGACTCACTAGAATTGTTTGGAGTTCCAAGAAAGTGATCTTAGAAGTCCGACACATAAATTATTAGAAGTCCGACACATAAATTATATGAATGTTTGGTTTGAAACAAAATATAAAGAAAAAAAAGAAAGTTATAGTTTTCTGCCTTTACATTTGATTAAAGAGAAAAGTGAAAAGAAAAATTGTGCAAAAAGGTAAAATATCAATTGTATCCTTATTTCAAAACATATATAAAATATGTTTTAGGAAAATATGAGAAGAAAAAAGTGGCAAAATTGGAATGGCCCCACTTTTACTTATGTTGTGTCAGTTTTTATCTCAGTTGGAGAGGGAAGAAAACTTTTGCATGTGAGTCCCATACTCTCATAGCATTTTTCTCTTCTCGTTAGATTTTTTTGTGTCGAATCACGTCAAATCACATTAAGATAAATAAATTAATAGTTAAAATAAATTTGGTACATAAACTGAGGCGGATCCAATAAACACAATAAAAAGTAGTATTGAAGTGGATCTATGTTAACGTGAATTCACTTTTATCCAAACAAGTATTTTGCTCAATCAATCATATGAAAACTTGATTTTCTTTGCATTCTCTTCACTCCTTACTCTTTCTTCGTTGTTTTCTACCAAAACAAACACACGGTAAGAGCACATATTAACGAGACTTTTTATTATCTTGAAAAATATTAAATAATTACACAATTGCTAGTTGTTACAGTGCAGTGGTACTAATAATTTTTTTGGGTTACAAACTACTACCTCTGTTTCTTTATATAAGTATTTAAAATAAAAATTAAATAATTAAAAAAAGGTTAACACTATAAAATATATTGCTTTTAGAAAAATATTAATTTTTTTAAAATTTATTCTTATTTAAAGTTAAAATTCACTATTTATGTTATTTAAAATTAAATTTAATCATTTTCATTAATTAAAAATAAAATTGAAAAAATATAATAAATATTTTAAATTTTTAGACTATGTGATTATATTCTTTTCGATATACCAAAAAAAAAAAAAGAGTACGTAATTAATAAAAAATATTATTTTTTGACTTTACCTTCTTTCATATAGAACGGTGATAGTGTATTGCTTTCAGGGTATTGACCAAGTAGTGTTTAGAATAGTGAAAATTGGATTGAGAGAAAATGAAAGACGAAATAAAATGAAAGGAAGGAAGTTTTCTTAATTTTTTTGTTTTTGGAAACTAATTTTGAGTGTATTTGGCAAGGATAATTTATAGCTTATTGACGTATAGATATGTATTTGGTAATTATGAGCATATTTTTTTTTAGTAAGTTATAAGTTGTCAGTTTATGAAAAGTAATTTGAAAAGTTAAGAGTTTGTAACTCAAATGACTTTAGGATGTTGGATAAGGTAGACTTCTTAGAGTTTAAGATGTGGGGTTTAATCATGTGTGTGTTTGGCTCATAAAGAAAAATGATTTGAAAATTTTTTGACTGTGTTTAATGGTATTATTTGACCTAACTTATTTTCATCTTTAAAGTTATTTTTAAGTCAAAGCTATAAATCTTTGACAATTTCATGTTTTTTAATTTAGTATAAACTACTTATTTTAAATTTTTTATTTATTATAATAATAAAAAGTAATATATATATGGGCCATGATCAAATGATACCAGGTGTCAAACTTAATAAAATGACACATTTCATTTGTAGACATTAAATTTTATCAATTCGACGGTTGAGTTATGTTATATCATTCTAAAGATCATATATACCAAATTTTAACAATTTGGATATATGTAACTATGTGATTTGAAAGTAAAAATTTACTTATATTTCAAATAACATTTATTATGTGAAAATGTATTAATCAAATGAAGTATTTACAAGTTTCCAAATTGTATGAAATTTTCTTAAGTTAATCTATTTCATATATAGTTTCAATTCAACGGTCAGATTGATAAAATTTAATGTCTAAAAAAAGTTATGGAAGATGTCATTTTATTAAGTTTGACACCTTGTGTCATTTGATCCCGACTATATATATATATATATATATATATATATATATATATATATATATATATATATATATATATTTTAAAAATATTTTTTTAAAAAAATTGTTGATCGGCAGTAGTCCGGTTGCGATGGGCAGCGGTTCGGCGGCGGCGGGTGGCGGTTCAGCCATGGCTATGGTGGTTGGTGGATGTTTAATGAGAATCAAAGGTTGGAAAAATAAACAAAAACTCTTATTTGTGACTTATTTTAAAGCTCTTTTATTATCTCTTTCCTTAATTAAAAAAAAAATCACTTAAAATTTTAAGAACTTACTCTCTTCTAAATGAGCTATAAGCTAGTGTTCCTAAACACAATCTATATAATTTATAGCTTATGAAATATTATTTTTCAATAATTCATTAATATTTTACCCTTAAATCGTTTATATATTACGTACTTACTCTACCAAATTATTAATTACTTATAATTATAATTATTATATGTCCTTTTAAATAAATTATTTAATGAATATGAGTGATGAATTAATTACATGTAATAATGTTAAGTATCTTTTTAAACAATAGTCAAAAAAATTTTAGTGGTAAATACGTTTTCCCAATGATAGTCATTTTAGAAAAAAAAAGTAATTGTTTATCATTTTTATAATATTAATAGTGTATTTATTTTATTTTTTTATTTTTTATTCAATAAGTGTTAAGAACTGTATATTATTTTGGAATGAAAGGAGTAACTAATTTTATTAAACATTTATACATAAACTATAAATTAAATTGTAAGTAATAAACTATAATCTATAAATTATAAGATAGTGTTATCAAACCAAACCTTTGACTTTTATGTTTTTTGTTTCTATTTTTTTCTTTAACTAAACAAATAAAATTATTTTGTTTTCGTTAATTTCCTTTTTCCTTATTTTCCTTCCACCCTTCCAAACACAACATTTAAATTAAACTACACTACTTATTGAATTTGAAACTAAACCTAACTATCTTAATTAATTATTACTCATTTTATTTCTGTTTCGTATTATAAAACTATTTTAAAACATTTAATATTTCATAATACTCCCTCCTTTTTTGAATATAAGCACCCAGCACACAATGCACATAGAATAAAAAAAGTAATAATTATTATAATTTTTTAAAAAAATTGTTATGCAATAATAATTATACCCCTAATTTAATAGGGATAGTTGGTAATATAGTTTTGAAAATTGGTAGTATAATTCTCAATTAAATAGGGGTAAGATCAGAGAAAATTAATAGTAAATAGGTATAATTTTTGTGCAGTGACTTATATTTAGAAATAAAAAAAATTAAAAAAATAGAGGGAATATAAGAAATCTTGCAAATTTCAAAGTATATTTATTATTCATTTACGTGTTTATCATTTATAATTAATAATTAATAAGTTATTTTAAAGTGATACTCCCTCTGTTTCATAAATAGTGTTGTTTTAAAGGTTTTTTTTCTTTTTAAAATGATAGTCGTTTTACATTTTCGATCCATTATTAAATATTTTTTTCTCTATTTTACCTTATAAAAATTAATGTCAATTAGAAATATGGTTTGATTATTAATATGTTAATCATTAATAGGGTTATTTTAGTAAAATTGCTCTACTTAATATGATATTTATTGTATTTCTTAATCTCCATAAAACAACCTTAAACGACTATAATTCTAAAACGGAAGGAGTAGTGAAATTCAATTAATACAATTATAAAAGAAAATAAGAAGAAATTTAAAAGATTGTATGAATTTTCAAAAAAACCAATGTATGGTAACATACATTTTATTTTGTTAATAAGCGTAATTGTATCTTATAATATATATAAAAAAAGAGTAATTAAAAAAAATATCAATTTGAACATTTAAATATTCGTTCAATACCAATTTTATCTATTAAAGATTTTTGTTATTAAATTGTTCTCTTAAAGACTTATTATGTACTGTTTGATAGACTAATTTGGTAGTATTTTAAATTTTTTGTTAAACTAATTTGATGACAAAATTTTTAAAGGACTAAACTGATACTCCTTATGTTCCTATTTATTGTCCATGTAGAAAAAAATTTCTTTGTTACTATTTATTTGTCCATTTACATTTTCAATGAAGCATTATTTATACTTTTATTAATTCAACCCCTATCTTTAATTGAATGAGTAATTAATACTTTATTATCTAACCAATATAACTAAAAGAGATAAATGATATTATAAGATCATGTACAACGGGTTGTTTAGGGCCATTGCTTGTGCTAAGCAACTCAACTCCTCATTGCAGTTTGTTGACGTGACTTGAATTACTTAAATAAGCAACTAAGACCAAGGGTTGCTTAAAAGAGAAGTGGGGCCAAACAAATGAAATTTTAGACTAAGAACCTTGGATTGTGTCGTACGCGTGAAACCAATTTGAGTTGCTTAATAAGAATATCGCATTATAGTATAGAGTTGCTTAAATTGATAGAGTGATGTGTACTTGCAGGACCTAATAAAATATTAATAAAATATAGATTAAACACACTTATTGAATTGCTTGCATTGTACATTATCTAAAGAGTTCAAAACCTATTTTAGTGAAAACAAAAATAATAACTATATTTTTTAATATCCGTAATATATCGCAAGTAGACACATAAATAGGAAGATAGATGAAATATTTTACTAGTATATTAATTAATATTTAACTAGTATTAATTAATTACTCCTTTCATTCCTTTTTATTTGTCTCTATTTTTAAAAAAAAATTATTTCTTTTTATCGGTCTCTTTAGGAATTTAAGAAAGTATTTACAGTTACTTTTTATAATATACCCTTTTCATTTATTATTTTGTATATTAACATGAATTGAAGAACGAATGGTTTTCAACTTTCAATAAGGGAATAGTAAATAATTACTACCTCATAATTTTTATAAGGATTTATCTATCCTGTGCAATTTTTATAAGGCTTCGTTTGACCCAGCTTATTTTTGGCTTATAAGCGGCTGAAAATAAGAGCTTTAAAAAAAAGTTAAAAGCTGTTTGACAGTTTCATTGTACTTTATAAGAGTAAAAAATTATTTGTTTGATAAAATATTTGTGTCAACTTTTTTAACTTACTTATCATTAACTGTCACATTTCTTTGATATAAGAAAATAAATTATCAATATAAATTTTTTAAAATGAAAGTTGCAATAAAAAATAATTCTTTGATAAAACTCAATATTTTAATTTTTTTTAAAAAATAAACACAATATAAATTTATTAAAATAATAATTTAAAATTAAAATTTTTTAAATATGTAAAATTTTAAATAACAATAAAATTCATAAATACTAAAGTGAAATGAATAATCGATAAATGAGAAGAAGATTTTTTTTTTTGAAGGTTTTAGCAAATTGCTATTTTTACAAAGAGAGAAAAAAAAGATATCGAAGATTTCAAGTGTTAATTGAAATATTTGAGTATTAATTACGATGGACCCACAAAATAAGCCATCTTTTTTTTTGAAAAGCTCATATTTCTAGCTTCTGGCTTAAAAGCCAGCTTTATGCATTTTGTACACAATAAAAAAATCAGCTTAAATTTAAGAGGTTTATCACAAATCCTGTTTGGCCCAGCTTTTACTTATAAGAAGAAGAGAAACAAAAAAAAAAAGCTAGACCAAACACAAACACTACCTAAGAATAATAACTTTTCAAAAATGCTTATCAGCATGAAAGTATTTTCACGAATTGTTACACGAATGATTTGGTACATTAGGTATTTTTAACCTGTACAAATTTATATATGATTTGGGAAAGACAAAAATTAAATTACTTTTATATTGTATTATACTCCCTTCGGTCCTTTTTATAAGCAATGTTAGACATATTTTACACATACCAATAAACCTTAATAAATGATGTTTTTTTAATCAATTAAATGATGAATACAAAATTTCTTTCCAAAATGTCCTTATAGATATATTTTCTTCCCATGTGCAAATTAAAGGATGGAGTTTATGAGTGTCATTGGGAATAGAAGAATTAGTAGAAAGAGAAAAATCACTAAACTCAATTAAATAAGGGTATATTAGGAAGTCTATATTTTTTAGCATTTAATAAAGTTAAAAAGTGTACTTTATTACTTATATTAAGGACAAAAAAAGTTACTTTTGTGGATCGGAGAAAATAATAAATGTTTTATTACTTTAGGTATTATTAACTTGTGTAAATTTGTATATGATAGAAAAACTCTTTTTAAGATGATAAAAATATTATTTAGTTTTTTTAACGAGTGCGAATTAACCTTAAAAGACCGATAAAAGGAAACAGAAGGAGTAATTAATTAATTAGGAGCAAAATTCAAAAATCATAAATAAATTGTCAAAACATACAATTGGTTGGTGTTTGGATTTTGGAAGTTTAAACTACGGCAGTGTCTCCCGCTCACTGACGCTCCACTTTTTATTACCACAACCCTCTCTCTCTCTCTTCTCTCTCCGCTTCACTCTTCACTTCATCACTCTCTCTTTCACACTCTCACAGTTACAGCTAGCTACCATCACTCTCTCACTCTCTTCCTTTTCCCCTTCTCTCTCTTTCTCTCTGTACCATTGATTTTGAACTTTCTACGACATGTGATCTCTCAATTCAAACAAAAAAAAAAAAACAGAGTAAGCACAAGCTCCAACTTCTTCTTCCGCAAAAATTCTCCTTCTTCTTCATCTTCATTTCATTTTTCCATTCACCGACCGAATTCGTCGTGATTCTCGTGATGCATAAATCTAAGCACCATATAAATTTTAATTTAAAACTTTTCTATTTTACGGAAAATTAAAATCCAAATGTTCTGTGCGAAATGGTTTATCGCGAAACACGTGATTCTATCTGCATTCTTAGAGACTCTGCTAATCTGATTCTTCTTCTTCTTCTTCTTCCGTTTTTCTTTTCCTGTTCAAATTTCTTACGTTTTGTCACTGATTTGGTCTCTGGAAACTTGCCTGAGAATTTGGTTCCACGTTTAAGAGACAAACGTAGCACTATTTCAACATGAATAAGTGTAGATTTCACTTTTGACCTAATTTAATTTGTTTTAATCTGCGAGATTTTTACAATTTTCAGGTTTCTGTTGCATGCAAAATGATGCAAGAAAATGCTGCAATTGGTGCTGTTAGGGTCACTCGAGCGAGGTCTAGAGCATTGGAAGGGGTTTCTGCGTCTTCAAGAACTTCCTTTAAAAAAGAACGCAAAAGAGAAGTTTCTGATTATTGTGATACAAAAACTTCAGATAAGACTAAGAACAGGGTAGCGTTAACAGATGTTACTAACATTTGCAAAAACTCTCAGGTTCAGGTACGCTATGTGAGTGTGTTTGTGAGCTGTGTCCTTTTGTTTATGCGAAAATTACAATGACCTCTCCTAAAGTTTGCACACATTACATCAAGATGTAGCATGTTTCTAAAATTATAGACATCCCCTGGACTCGATAATGTGTAAATCAAAGCGGAGCTTGGTGTAAAATATCATGGAAAGTTAGTGTATAAAAAAAAACTTACGGGGAAGTCAATGTAACATAAAACAAACCTTATGGGAGATCGGTATAAATTGTGCGATGCATCAAGTTTTATGAACTAATCCAATGAAAACTTGTTTTAGAAGTACAATTTGTCATGTACTCACTAATTTCATAATCTGTTTTGATATAAATTCCAAATTTCCAATAGAAGCCTCCATGTTTCTGGTAACTTTTGGAGATGTTGAGTAAGGGAAGCTTATTCAAGAAACTTTGCTTTAAAAATTATGTGGGAAATGGAAACACTTGTGTGCACATGACAAATTTTACTCCTATTATCTCTTCTAGAGAATCTCATTCAAACTTACTCTGAGTTAATTAATAGAGAATTATTGTAGTTTGTGTATAGTTTATCTTATTGCAGCTTAGTTTGAGTTAATTCAAAGTGTAAGATTATGATACTAATGAACTATCCATTCCACAGACAAGAAGAGGTCATAAGAAGAGAAACAGAAAGGTAGCTTCAGATGTATCCACACAAGTTTCGTCAAACCATGAGCATGTTAGAGAAAAGTTAGCTAAAGATTCATCCACCGTAGCGATACCGGCACGTGACAGCCCCATTGAAGAAACAATGGAAGACAGAAAGCCATTGCAACCATGTATGTTCAATAGCACGAGAGAAAGTGTTAAGGCTGATCCTATGCTTTCCGTGAAGGATTCTGTGGTGTCTAATAAATTCATGTGCCCTCCAGAGAAAGGTTTTTAAGTAATTTATGTGTTGTTATTTGTTTGCTTTAACAGATTATAGGTATGTTTTGCGGGTACGGGGAACTTGAGTACAGTACAATCATGCATATGATAATTTTTTTGAAGAAATATACATGAAAACAACGGTCTTTTAAAGTATTGATATCTGATACGTTGCATATTTTGAAGTGTTCATGAATCAAAAACTATGCGATGCATAATGACACTTTATAATTGCACCGCTCTGGTTTGTTTCTTTGCTGTGCAAATATGTTTGTTAGTGTATCGAAATATCATGTTGATTTTTTATTATATTACCAGTTCATAAAATACTGATTCTTTATTATTATTTTTTTTGTATATATCTTAATTGGATTGTGCAGACATAGATATGCTTTGTGAGAAACTAAGAGCTTCAGATGGTTTGGGCATTGTGGACATTGATTCAGACTTGAAGGATCCTCAATTTTCTAGTTCATATGCCACCGATATATACCAGATACAATGTGTCAGAGAGGTATGTTCTGTAGAAATGTCATTATTTATTTGGATAATTACTACTATTGTTATTCATGTCTGGATACAATTTAGTATCTTCTATTAAATTCTGCATTTCTGCAATGATATAAACTTCAACTGCTTCTGTGCTTTCTTCCATTTTCTCAGTGAATTTCTGACTTCATTATCACATTCTTTCAAGGTATTCAAAGCAGTGAGCATGTTTATTCAGTAGCAGTGTTATATTGTTGCATAAACGCAATTAGGAAAATAAAACTATACTAATGCTTAGGAAATAAAAGGATAATAAGATTCACTGCAAAAAAGATGATGGTAAATGTTGGTTAACTCTGCAGTGTGAAAGGAGACCGTTGGCAAATTATATGGACAAGTTGCAACAAGATATCACTTCGATCATGCGCGGAATTCTGGTTGATTGGCTTGTGGAGGTTTGTCTCGTAATGTTTATATGTAATTTTTTGTTATTTATACTAAAGGAAATCTTATGCTTATTATCCATTTATCACTTGCAAATCTCTCTGTCTAACAGTGTGTAACAGTGTTCATCTTCCTGAACTTACATCAAGATTTTTAATACTCTTCAAACATGATTTTTTTTTTTTTTTAAAATTACATCAAAATTTTTATTTAGTCTCAAAAGGATTATTCATTTTTCAAGGTCTTTGACTGAGAACAATAGTACTGCACGATCCATATAGCCTCAGTTAATGAGATAAGTCTTTATTTGTTTTTGGTGTTCGCTGAGTGGGAATAATCAAACTCTATTCTGTTTTTAGTTTAGAATCTTTGTATGCAGATACCAAACTGGATATTGGACTAATCTGGTTGGAGGCTTCGAGCCGGATAGCCGGACCACTATGGCATCATAGCTCTTCCTACCAAGTTTTAGTGTTGCATAATTACATTTTTTATCAAAGTTTTTTTTTTCTTCTTATGATAGTTACGAATGCTCTTCTAAAATTTACAATTTACAAACATGAATTTCTTCCCTCTGGATTTTGCTGTTACATTTTGGTAATTTCAGCTGAATTGCTTTCATCTTTGGTTGCTGAATGAGTTTGCTAAAGCCTTATAATATTCTCTTTCAGGTTTGTGAGGAATATAAACTAGGTTCAGACACTCTTTACCTTGCAGTGAATCTCATTGATCGGTTTCTTTCTGTACGTTTGATTCAGAAACAAAGGCTCCAGTTGTTAGGTGTTACTTGCGTGCTAATTTCATCGTAAGTACGATTCTTCGTAATTGTCCCTTATTAAGCTTATGAAGAGTTAGAACATAGTGAAATTGGTGTATATAATATATAGTTTAAATGCATTTGGTGGAAATGTAACTTGTAGGGGTGTTTGTGGTGTGGATTGGTTCGATTTTGAAGGAAAAAATATCCGATCCAATCTTTGCGGTTTTGTAATTTCCTTGTCCGATAGTTTTATTTCTAAATGATATGTGAACTAATTGTTTGTGGTTTGGATTGGATTAGATATTCGATTTTTACATATTTTTTCCAAATATGTTTATATGGTAAAAAATAGCAAATTGTAACTTTTAATATAAAAAACTTAGATATAATACATATATTTTAGTTTATATTATGTTTTGTAAATTTTTAGGTAAAATATTTGCACTCACCGATACCCAGGCTTATTCACGCACACACACTTAAAGACACCATTCAAACTTTTAAGAGTAACTTATATAGTATAAAAAAGGAAAATGATAAATATATGTTAATATATGCAGTTTATTTTTTCGGTTGGTTTATTTTGGACGGGAAGATCTGAAAATCGAACCAGACCAATTTCATTATGTAGTTTTTTATGTTTCCTGGTTTTTTGTTTTTTTCTTATTTTCTTCAGTTATTGGTTTTTTAGATTAGTTTCAATAATTTGGAATAGGTTAGTTCGGTTTATTAACACCTTAGTATTTTGACATTTTTTTTTCCCTTTCAAATTCGTGAGCAAATTCTAAGTGGCTTTTCTTCTTTCATGGCTTTAAGAAAGTATGAAGAGATTTGTGCCCCTCGAGTGGAAGACTTTTGCTTCATCACAGATAATACATACACGAAAGATGAGGTATAACATTTGATACGTGTTTAGTCCAGCTAATTTTAAAAAATAATTTCGTAGTTTTGTTGAATTTTTTTAGAGAATTTTTGAAAAATAAGCAATTATTTCTCCTAAAATAAGCGTACCCAAAACATTGGTACTTGGTTTTTAGGTATTGAGAATGGAGAGTGAGGTTCTAAATCTTCTGCATTTTCAAATATCAGTTCCAACAACCAAAACGTTCCTCAGGTACAAATTTTGTTCAAACATGTCATTTAATTAAAACGTAAAATTGAACTATGACAATCTTGTTTTACTTTCAGGAGGTTCATACTAGCAGCACAATCATCTTGCAAGGTAGTATACATACTTCAATTGCTTTTAAATATCCACAAATTTAGTACATAATTAATTACAAATGTTTATACTCTATAGATAACCAGCAAAATAAGCAATTATTCTCTAAAATAAGGTAAACCAAACACGTCGATAAGACAGTAACTCCACTCCTTTTATGAAAAATGGAAAACAAACAAAACCTTTGGTTGTAATTTTTTTTTTTTATCCTTTTTATTACAGGTTCCTTGTGTTGAATTGGAATTCCTAGCAAGTTATTTAGCAGAGCTTACTCTTGTTGAATACAGCTTCTTGCAGTTTCTACCTTCATTGATAGCTGCATCTGCTGTTTTACTTGCCAAATGGACCCTCAACCAATCAGAACATCCTTGGGTTTGATAACTTGCCTAATCACTGTAAATGAGAAATGTAATTTTGGTTCTTTAAAGAGGCTTGTGGCATCAATTTAGTCCATAAAAGATTTTTTTTTATTATTTAAGTGGATTTGAAAACGTTTCCAAATTGATCTTTAGAGAAATAAACTGGCAAATTTTTAATATTATAAGAACTAACGTGGTTACGAAAAAGAATCTCACTATTTTTTATCCTCTAAAGCCTAAAAGTGTTTGTTTCATCATTTTAATCCTTAAAATATTGAAAACTCATCAAGTTGATTTTCTTTCAATCATTCGAGTACCAAAATGGTGATAAAATATTTTAAGGACTAAATTGGTAACATGAGTAATTTTAGAGAATCAAAATGACATTTTTCTCTAAATAAATCTAACAATTCAAACGTGTGTTTATTTGCAGAATCCAACTTTGGAGCACTATACAAATTATAAAGCATCAGAACTTAAAACAACAGTTCTTGCACTGGCAGATTTGCAACTTAATACCAAAGGCTGTTGTCTGAATGCTATACGTGAAAAATATAGACAACCGAAGGTTAGAAATGTTCTCAACTCAATGTTTAATTTGTGGTGACTGTTGCGTTGCAATGAAATGTGACTATATTAATATAATCCGGTGCAATCATTACAAACTGCTATCACAGACTAATGCGATTTAAGCGGTTTGGAAACCATAATAACCGCAATTTAAAACATATAAAAAAATAATTCTTTTTTGGGTTTATGAAAAGTTCATTAATTGTTGTTTGATATTAAGTTGGGTTGATTATGGATCGGTTTAACTTGACCAACCCGATCAATTCGATTCTATCCAATTATAGAAAATTGAATTGGATCAGATTTATGGGTTAGATTAGATTTAAAAATGCTGAATCCGTCCTACTCTAATCAGATATCGGATTATATAATTTTAGATCAAATCCAATTCGACGATACACTTTTTCAATTCTTTTTCCTATTATTTCTTTTCCTATTTAAAATCTTATGTGTAAAAATAGTTTTGTTTCATTATTTTTTCTATTAAAATTATAAAAGTGTGTATATGTTTTGACATTGTTTTTATTTTTATATATTTTGTATTTATATTTTAGTTTTTAGCAAAAGTTTATATATAAATTTTTTAAAAAAAATTTAAAAATTAAACAATTACACGTAATCTGATCATTCGATCCAATTTAACTGGAGCTTAATGATTGGATCGGATAAGAATTTTGCATAAATTCTATCCAATACATAGTCACTCCTAAATTATTAAGATTTTAAATTGTTGCACACAATAACCATATCAAATCACATCCATTTACATACTGCTTCGCAACAACCTCAAATTTGAAACCTATTGCAGTTCATGACATGACACTGAATTTTGCTTCGTATTGCAGTTCATGACATGACACTGAATTTTGCTTCCTATTGCAGTTCATGAGTGTGGCAAGTTTGTCTCCAAAACCGGTGCAGTCACTTTTCCCGGTTCAAATGTGAATGACGCATCTGAAGACTTTAACGAACGACTTTAGGATTATCTGATTCGGGGAAGGTGGTATTATCCTTTGTTGTAATTATTTTTGGTCCCTGTACTTCCATCTCATTTTTGTTTTAGTGTTTAAAAAAAATATTTATTTTAATCCCTAAGTGTGTTTTCCATTTTTAGTTTTAGTCCCTGTCATTATATTTCTGTTGGTTCCTGCCGTTAGCTGCTCTAACTCTTGCAACTCCATTACTATAACCACCACGACAACCGCTATTGTAAGCTTACCGACCTTTCACCTCTTGTCCTTGCCATCCCAATGAGCCTTTGCTGGTTGGTTTGTCTTTCATACGTATGAGAATGACAGCTAGCGAGACCCTACATCACCACTGCCACATCCACCATTAAAGTAATCTTTCATCCTTCCTTCTCCTCAAAACTTTGCCGTGGTAGAGTTGCAAGATTCATAATGGTTAACGGTAGGGACCAGCGGAAATATGTTGATAGAGACTAAAACAAAAATAAAAAACACATGTAAAGATTAAAAAGAATCTGTTTTTATAAGGACTAAAACAAAATGAGATAAATGTATAAGGACCAAAAGGTTAATTTAATTATTATTTTATCTTTTAATTAACGTTGCTAATTCCCAATTAAGGTGCGATTAGTAGTAACTTGTAGGATGGTACCAAACTCTGGTGTCACCAGATCTTGTAACGTGAATTGTTGTTAGTAGTAGTTAGTAGTAGTAGTTGTTCCGACATGATCATGTTACAGTGTAAAAGTAGAGAATTGTGTTACTAACGTTAATTAGACAACATGTAGTTTCCTTATATTCTAATTTAGATAAAAAGATACCGTTAAATCATGTAGTTTTGTTTCTTTATTTGACTTTTACCCTATTCTGATACTGTTTAAGCGATCAGTCTATTATAGTTACACTAAAATATTATTGTCACTTGTTTATAAATATTTTTAATTTAAATATATTTTCTAATAAAAATAAATTTTTAATATAAGGAAATCTTTTAAAAAATAAATTAGAATTTAATGGCCTCGTCCAATCTATGGTCAATAAGGATATTCACAATAAATTAGTTAACTTATTCACATAATTAATTTGGGTCGTTTTGTTTGCTATAAAAAATAAATACATAATTTAGACATTATTTAAAGTGATACCAAAACTAAAGTGATTGTGTGACACCTAAATATCTAATTAATTGTATGACACTTGAATATCTAATTAATTTGTAAGAAATTGAATGGGCAATGATCAAACAACCATAAATAAAAATCCCTTATTTGATTAAACTAGTAGATCTTACACTTTTTAACGACAAATTTTTAACTATAGGTTATTTATGCATTATTCTTAAAAAAAAATTTCATTGAATTACTATTACTAATTTTTATGTGAAACGAGGAGAAAAGCCCCCAATAACAACTTAACAACAGATACTATGAAAATGAAAAACTCCTACATAATTTTGTCAAAGCAAGCTATTACATTCATTAGACAGAGAAGAAAAAACATGAAGACCATAAGGCAAATCATGTGCCTCATCCGCAAACCAATCTGCAACTATAATAGAGTGACCATCATTAACAAGATGCACTGGCAATGCAGAGTGAATTCAAACCTAAGAAAAGTAGGAACATATTAACAGAGCACATGCTCAATTCAAACAACAATAAAGATACAGATGGACCTCAACAAACCAGATCCAATTGCATCATAACAGAATTGTCCTCGTCTTCTTAGAATTCTCTAGAATTACTCTTTGCTGTTGCTAGCTGTAAATAGTGACTTATTTCTTTATTTGTAATATTCTTTATTCTTTTGATCTTATCCTAAGGGATCTCTTGTATATATCAAATAATAGATATTCAGTTATCATTGTCTTGTTTCCTTTTCTGCTCTGCCACTTTTATGGTATCAGGAGCTTTTCAGAACAATGTCAGAAAATTCAGAAATTAATCAACTTCCAGCAAACAATGAGCCCACCCCTGACCTCACTCAAAACCCGTCAAGTCCTTACCACATTCACCCAAGTGACAATCCTTCCTCCATCATTGTCATTCCTGCCCTCATTGGGAACAACTACCACTCTTGTCCAGGACCTTCAAAATGGCCCTTATAAGCAAGAATAAAATGGGTTTCCTTAACGGCTCTATTCCCATTCCTGATGCTTCCGCTGATAACTACTCTGCCTGGGAGCAATGCAACACCCTCCTCATGTCCTGGCTCATTAACTCTCTTTCTCCGTCCATCGCTCAAAGTGTGGTTTTCCTTGAAAATGCTGTTGATCTGGAACGATCTCTAGGAACGCTTTTCCTAGAGTGATCTGCTGCGTATAGCTGAACTCCAAGAGGAGATTTACGCCTACCAACAAAACAACCTCCCTGTCTCTGAATACTACACCGATTTTAAAAACGGTGTGGGAAGAACTCGACAACTACAGGCCTCTTTCAACTTGCGAAGAAATACCGCACCCAGGACTTTATCATTCGTTTTTTGAAAGGATTGGACACACGCTTTGCCGTCGTTCATTCCCAGGTGCTTTTGATGGACCCTCTTCCTTCCATCAATCGCGTTTTCTCGATGGTCATACAACATGAGCGCCAGAATCCTCCTTCTCCTCCCGTCGATGAGCCAAACCTCTTTGCTAATGCTGCTGCTGTGAACAAAACTCGCTCTGGAGGTCCCGATGGTCCTGGTGGTGCTCGCGCCACCAATCAGAACAAGCTCTGTTCTTACTGTGGCAAGCGTGGCCACACCATTGATGTCTGCTACTCAAAGCACAACTATCCTATTGGTCACCCTCGCTATCTCGGTAGGCCTCGCTTTACCCCACGCACTGAGTCCGCCAACAGCGCCGCCATGACTTCTCCTGCTACCGTTGGAAGTGATGCTTCTTCCTCATCTGGGCTCAACCTAACTCAGGACCAATTCCAGCATATCCTTGGCCTTTTGCAATTCAACAACTTGGGCCCAAGCAACCATCATCCAACAAGCAGTGTCAACCTCACTCTTGCTGGGGCTCAACAAAACTCTAGCTCTAGCCCAAATTTGGGTACCCATTTTGTGTCTAATTTTACTACGTCTCATGCACTTTCTTTTTCACAGACTACCCCTTGGATTATTGATTCCGGAGCAACAGATCACATTGCTTGTTGTCTTGAAATTTTTTCTGTACATACCAAAATTTCTCCTGTCAATATCAATTTACCAAATGGAAACTTTGTCATCGCAAATATTTCTGGAACAGTTAAACTTTCTTCTAATTTTATTTTAGAAAATTTCCTTTATGTTCCTGCTTTTAACTTCAATCTATTGTCCATTTCCAAATTACTCACAAATCTTCATTATGTTATTGTTTTTGATGGACATCTCTGTTTCATACAGGATATGAAGTCCCTCCGGATGATTGGACAAGCTAAACTCTCCAAAGGCCTTTACCACCTTGAGCTACATGAACCACACTGTTCTAAGCCTGCTCCCTGTTCCTTCAATCTATTGTCCATTTCCAAATTACTCACAAATCTTCATTATGTTCTTGTTTTTGCTGGACATCTATGTTTCATACAGGATATGAAGTCCCTCCGGATGATTGGACAAGCTAAACTCTCCAAAGGCCTTTACCACCTTGAGCTACATGAACCACGCTGTTCTAAGCCTGCTCCCTGTTCCTTCATCCACTCAGCCTCAACAAACCTCATCAATCAAAGCCAACTTTGGCACCTTAGATTAGGACACCTATCTACTAAACGTCTTGATGTTTTACACAAACAATTTCCTTTTATTCCAAAGAATTTCAATGAAGTTTGTGATGTTTGTCATTTAGCTAAACAAAAGAAATTGTCTTATTCCTTGAGTGATAATAGAGCTTCTAAACCTTTTCACTTACTTCATATGGATATTTGGGGTCCCTCACCAAAAGTTTCTAATCATGGTTATTGTTATTTCTTAACTATTGTAGATGATTATAGCCGATATACTTGGGTTGTTCTTTTAAAAGCTAAAAGTGAAGTCCCGTCTCATGTAAAAAATTTTGTCACCTTAATTGAAAATCAATTTGACACCAAAATAAAATGTATTCGGTCCGACAATGGTCCATAATTTTTTCTACGTGATTTCTTTTCCTCCAAAGGAATAATACATCAAACAAGTTGTGTCTCCACCCCTCAACAAAATGCTAGAGTTGAACGTAAACATCAACACATTTTAAGTGTTGCTCGTGCCCTCCTTTTTCAAACACATATTCCTACTTATTATTGGTCATATGCCATTAAACATGTTGTCTAGATAATAAATCGAATACCCTCTCCTATAATTCAAAATTACACCCCTTATAACCTTATTTATAATGCCCCACCTGATTTATCTTCTTTAAAGGTCTTTGGATGTCTATGTTTTTCCTCTATCACTATTTACAAAAATAAATTTGATCCTCGGTCCAGTAAAGGGGCATTTTTGGGCTATCAAAATGGCATCAAAGGTTATATTATTTTAGACCTCAACACACGTAAAATTTCTCTATCCCACAATGTTGTCTTTTTTGAAAACTGCTTTCCTTTTAATCCTTCTACCCCCAAACCCGGGCCCAATTCCTCACCTTCTTTGTCCCTTCCCACTTCTAATACCACCACTCCTTTTGACACCATCCCAAACTCACTTGAGCCCAACACTACTCATACCCATTCTCCTCCCCCTTCTTCTTCAATACCCGATCTCACAATCCCATCATCTCCTTCCCCAATTTTGTCATCCCCTCTGCCCTCAACCCATCTCACCCCACCCACCACCACCACCTTCCCCAACGCCGTCTCCCTCACTAATCAATCTTCCTCCACCACCACCCCAAATTCGTCACTCCACCCGTCCCCATAACCCTCCACCCTACCTTCAAGATTATCAGTGCAACCAAGCCTCTGTCCAATCATCTCAACGGTGCTTTCATCCTATTGATGCAGTTGTATCATACTCTTCTCTTTCTCCTTGTCACTCTAAATATCTAATGTCTTTGTCTACTGAAATTGAACCAACTTCCTATTCTGAGGCTATCAAACATGCTTGTTGCCAAGAGGCTATGCGTTCTGAAATTGCAGCTTTGGATTGAACAATACTTGGGAGATTGTTCCTACCCCATCTCATGTCAAACCCATAGGTTGCAAATGGGTATTCAAGATCAAAAGGGGCGCTGATGGTACTATTCAGCGTTACAAAGCGCGCCTAGTCGCCAAAGGTTTTACACAGGTTGAGGGTATCGATTTCTTTGAAACTTTCTCCCCTGTCATCAAGATGGCTACAGTTCGCCTAATCCTGGCTTTGGCTTCTGTTCGACGTTGGCATCTTCACCAACTCGATGTCAGTAACGCCTTTCTCCATGGCGATCTACACGAAGAGGTTTATATGGTCTTACACCCTGGTCTTTCCTCTCATGGTTCTTCTCGTTGCTGTCGCCTGAAGAAATCCCTGTATGGCCTTAATCAGGCTCGCAGAAAGTGGTATGAGAAACTTTCCTCTTTATTGCTTTCATGTGGTTATTGTCAAGCTCACGTTGACCATAGTTTGTTTATCAAAGCTACTGCTTCTGGTTTTACTGCTCTGTTGATATATGTCGATGACATTTTTGTTACTGGGAATTCTCCTTCAGAAATTGTTTTCATTAAGCACACTCTGAGCACCAATTTTCACATCAAAGATCTTGGTCTTCTTAAGTATTTTCTGGGTATCGAGGTTGCCCACTCTTCTGCGGGCATTATTCTATGTCAGCGAAAATATTGTCTTGATTTGTTACAGGATTCTGGCATGATTGGTTGTAAACCTTTATCTACTCCAATGGACAGTGCCATTCGTCTTCACCAAGACAGTTCTGAGTCCCTCACTGATCCTCTGCAATATCGCCGTCTTGTTGGTCGCCTAATCTACCTCACCAACACTCACCTGGATATAACCTTTTCCACTCAGCAATTAAGCCAATTTATGGCTAATCCAACTCAGACCCACCTTCAAGCTGCCATGCGTATTTTGCGATATTTGAAGTCCAGTCCTGGTAAAGGTTTATTCTATCCTCGTAATTCCCCTCTTCAATTACTTGGATTCAGTGATGCCGACTGGGCAACTTGTGTTGACACACATCGCTCAATCTTTGGTTACTGCTTTTTTCTGGGGAACTCTCTGATTTCATGGCGTACAAAGAAACAAACAACCGTCTCGCGTTCTTCGTCTGAGGCCGAATATCGGGCACTTGCCTCAGCTGCTTGTGAGCTACAATGGCTCATTTATCTTTTATATGACCTTCACCTCATTGGTTTGAAGCAATCTGTCTTATATTCTGATAATCAGAGTGCACTATACATTGCGGCAAACCCGGTATTTTATGAACGCACCAAACATCTTGAAATAGATTGCCATCTTGTGTGGGAAAAGCTTCAACAGAGCCTTATGCGTCTTCTTCCAGTGCGTTCCTCCGAACAGCTAGCTGATATCTTTACCAAGCCTTTGTCCCCAATGTTGTTTGCTATTAACATATCCAAGTTGGAGTTAGTCAATATTTTCCTACCTCCAACTTGTGGGGGGGGGGGGGGTAACAGAGCACAGGCCCAATTCAAACAACAATAGAGATACAGATGGGCCTCAACAAACCAGATCCAATTGCATCATAACAGAATTGCCCTTGTCTTCTTAGAATTCTCTAGAATTACTCTTTGCTGTTGCTAGCTGTAAATAGTGACTCATTTCTATATTTGTAATATTCTTTATTCTTTTGATCTTATCCTGAGGGATCCCTTGTATATATATCTGTATAATGTTGAATTCAAATAATAGATATTCAGCTATCATTATCTTGTTTCCTTTTCTGCTCTGCCACTTTTACATATACAATGAGATTTTAGAAATAGTATAGATATTTAACCTCGTTGTGACACTACATCTGGCTACTAGAAGCATAACTAGTGGTTGATGTCCGTGCAATGCACGAGCGCGTTCTATTAGTTTGGTAGGTTGATATATTGCGATAGAGTTAACTATTAATTTGATCCTCCAAAGATTATTATGTCACCAATTTGATCCCCCAAGCAATTTTGTCACCAAATTAGTCCTCCAAAGATTTAAAAGTCTACCAAATTAGTCCTCCATCATGGACCAATTTGATATATTTAAATCTTTGAAGGACTAATTTGATATACTTACACATCTTTGGAGGACTAATTTGGTGACAATGTTCTTTGGTGGACCAAATTGATGACAAAGATGATCTTTAAAGGACTAATTTGTTGACAAAATTTTTTAGAAGACTAAATTGGTGACAAAATAATCTTTAGAGGACCAAATTGATAGTTAATTCTATTGTGATACAATGGTTTAGAGGTGTAAAAAAAGAGTACAATAATTTGGGGGTGTAAAAAAGGAAGACCCGCACATTCAATGGTTTGTGTATTGAAGGTAATTGCACTTTTTTCCTTTATACAACATATAGAGAAATCAAGAGACAAGGGGCAAGTGAACTTATCTTAGCATTCTTCGTACAAAACATTTTTGTTATGTTTTGAATAAATTTCATTGCAATCACCAATATCTGCATAATCTATAATAAATCGTTTGACGCTAATCAAAAATAGTTTTGCATCATTTCAAATTTACACAATGATATTACTAACAATACTTTTAATAGTTACTTTATTGTTCACCTTCATCAAATAATGTGTCCTTCACTTCATGGTTGTAATGCCTATAATATGTAGATTTTGAAATGGTTCCTCAAATCAATAAAAATAAAATAAAATTAGGGCATAGGATGCATAAGTTTTTTTATTTTTTTTTTTACTTTTATTTTTTTAAAAATCCTTACTAAAGTGAGATGAAGAATCATCTTTTGAAAGTCTAAAAATAAAAAAATTTATATTTTAAACAACTAAATTAGATGGTATTATTGTTACCTGACATATTATAATCCTTACAATTGAATTGTCTGAATAGTGAATTGAAATAGTCATTTTGTAAATTTTCATGTCGTTATAGACTAACTAATCATCTATGTATAATATATTAAAATAAAGCTAAAGTTAGAAATTTGACACATCATACAAATTTTTTCACATCATTTTGCCACATCATCCATTTTAATGATTTGGCACAACTCACTTATAATACCATCCTTCATCACACCCATGCTTCTTTTTTCTCATCAAAATAAATCACCACTTTAATTTGCTACTATCTATTATTTAAACACCATTTTAATTTCAAATAGTACTTTACCCGTGCATACGCACGGGTTGATGTTACGTAATTTTACGCCGTTTTATTGTTGTGTATAATTACAATAATGCCAAGTTAATTTGGGTTATGACATGCATATATTAAATAGTTATTGTAATAATTAACTTCAAACAAATATTGACTAATTCAGAACAACAAAATAGTATGAAGTTTTATTGTGGTTAATTGTAAGTAAATATTTTTTTGGTAAACAGACAAAACATATAGTATAAAGTATATTAACACAAAAAGGAACATGCTATAGCATCAAGAATGCTACAATATTACAAAGGAAGGATGAACAAAATATAAATACAACAAAGATAGTAAATAATTAATGTTTTAGGATCATTGCAACATAATTAAAAAAATGTTGTAACATAGACTTTATACAATATTTTGGATGAGCTAGATTTGGAAAAGAGAACGGTATCACTTAAATTAAAATTTAAAAGTTCAATAGCTTTGGAACCAAAATGATACATAGGCAAGTTTAAGACTAAATCAATGAACACATAAATGAACCATTCATCTACATTCTACATAAATATAAATACATGAATCATTCCTTTTGTGAATCATTAATGTTATCACATCATTAAGAAACAAATTTATTTTCATTCAATGATGATCTAGATATAAAAACGAATATTGTAATATACTGAATTTCATAGTTTTTATGTCATGCTACTTATAATTTATAAATTGAAGAAACAAACACAAATTGCAAAACATAGGTGCAGAGTGAATGCAAACAGGTTGTTCACTTCTCTTAAAACTAAATTACAGGTTCTTCACTTATGTTGAATTCTCTTGAAAGAAACCTCATTGATTTATTATGATCTGGACATATTACAAATCTTAACAAAAAAAGAAGCAAAGCAAGATCAACCGATAACAAAAAAAAAATCATATAATTATCACCAATATATAAATTCAGCTCTTCATCTTTTAAAAGAAGAAACCATACTCCCCAAACCATATAGACAAATGACAAAGTGAATCTGACAACAAAAATAAATAAATAAAAATCAAATATTAGGTTGACTTCATGTAGTCCTCTATGACATACATGTGATATCCTTCTTTACTCTCTAATTTTTTTTTCCTTCCCACAACTTTCCTCAATCAATAAAAGATAATTTTTCTTTTTCAAATAGAAAAGAACACAGACCATAAATAAAATTGTTTATAAGGCTTTTCAACACTTTTAAATGCTTTTCAATATTTTAAATGATTAAATGATGAATGTTACTATAATTGTGTAGAGAATTGCTTTTCAGTGTTTTAAAATCATTCAAATTGACTAAGAATTGAATGTTGATGAAAATCAAAAATAAAAAAATAAAGAGAGAAAACGAACCTTACTAATATAAGAGAACAAAGGAATGTCTATGATATGCAAGATAAAAAGACAAATAACATAATATACAAATCAAATTTGTATGTTTTTTCCTATCTTCACAATCAAATCATATCAATTATAACATAATTTCACGATCAATCAAATAACATTGTATCTCAATATGCCCCCATAACTTTACCGTGAATAAAAAGATTTATAAGACTTTTCAACACTTCAAAGTGTTTTTCAATATTTTAAATGATGAATGATACTATAATTGTGTAGATGATTATTTTTCAGTGTTTTGAAATCATTCAAATTGACCAAGAATTGAATGTTGATGAAAAAATCAAAAATCAAAAAATAAAGAGAGAAAATAAACCATACTAATATAACATAGCAAAGGAATGTCTATGATATGTAAGATAGAAAGACAAATAACATAATACACAAATTAAATTTGTATGTTCTTTCCTATCTTCACAATCAAATGATATCAGTTATAACATCATTTCATGATCAATCAAATAACATTATATCTCAATATACCCCCATAACTTGATTGTGAATGAAATTGTTTATAAGAGTTTTCAATATTTTAAATGATGAATGAACCTATAATTGTGTACAGGATTATTTTTAAGTGTTTTAAAATCATTCAAATTGATCAAGAATTGAATGTTGATGAAAAATCAGAACATAAAGAGAGAACCTTAAGGCCGTAATAGAACAGAGGAATGTCTCGTTACTGCAGTGGTATAATCTGCAAGATATAAAGACAAATAGCATAATTACACAAATCAAGTTTATATGTTCTTTCATATCTTCACAATCAAATCATATTAATTATAGCATAATTTCAAGATAAATCATATAGCATTATATATCTCAATATGCCCTGTGAATAAAATTATTTTTAAGGCTTTTCAACATTTTAAAATACTTTTTAGTATTTTAAATAATGAATGATACTATAATTATATAGAGGTTTGCTTGTGAAAGCGAAAAAGGAGGGAGGGGGGGGGGGGGGAGGAGGAGGGGGAGAATGAATGACAAAAAAGAAAGTTGTTAGAGATAAAGATAAAATAACTAGTCAGTTATATTTGTGATATTATTCTAAGTATATCAATTAGTTGTTAGGTTATTCTTATCTTCGTAGTTTAATTTCTCTGTAAATAGAGAATGTATTCATTGATTTAATGAGTGGATTTAAGGAATATTAATAATATCTTTTCTATTTATTCTGTTCCCTTTCACTCCACCATGTTTCCTAATATGGTATGAGAGCGGTATCATCCACCGTGACCTGTGCCACCTTATTTTCGCTGCCAGTTTCTAAAATATGGAATATTTCATATTCTTTCCTTTCTAGTATTTTATCCTTCAATGGAAAATTTTATAATTTTTATTTTCTAGATCTTATCCTTATTTTTGTCTACGGTTTGGAACGAGACTCGAGGAGACGCCGCCGAAACAAGATCGACGAGGCCCATAGAAGGTCAAAGACTAAGAGCGAGTTACGAACCCGACCGTTACCATTTAAACCTTTTGGAACGAGACTCGAGGAGACACCGCCAAAACAAGATCGACGAGACCCCAGAGAAGGTCGAAGACTTGAGAGCGAGCTACGAACCCGACCGTTACCATTTATCAACCTTTTGGAACGAGACTCGAGAGACGTTGAAACAAGATCGACGAGGCCCTAAGAGAAGAGGTCGAAGACTTGTGAGCTACGAACCCGACCGTTTCCGTTTATCAACTTATTGGAACGACGTTTCCGTTTATCACCTTTCTGGAACGAGACTCAGGAGACGCTGAAACAAGATCGACGAGGCCCAAAGAGAAGGTCGAAGACTTGAGAGCTACGAACCCAACCGTTACCATTAGGATTTCTGTATTGTTCATGTCATTTTCAAGTTGATGTGCTAAAACGCACTTCCAGCTTGCGGGGGAGTGTTAGAGATAAAGATAAAATAACTAGTCAGTTATATTTGTGATAAGATTATTCTAAGTATATCAATTAGTTAGTTGTTTGGTTATTCTTATCTTCGTAGTTTCATTTCTCTGTAAATAGAGAATGTATTCATTGGTTTAATCAGTGGGTTTAAGGAATATTAATAATATCTTTTCTATTTATTCTGTTCCCTTTCACTCCACCATGTTTCCTAATAAAAGTTGAGAATTTTTTTCTTTGTTGTTATCACATTAATGAAAAAGCCTCATGAAGTATCAGTAGCTGAATGACTGAAACATTCAAAAATAACAAATTTAAAAAAGAAAAGGAAATAACAAAAGAAAAACCATCAGTAGCTGAATGACTGAAACATTCAAAAATAACAAATTTAAAAAAGAAAAGGAAATAACAAAAGAAAAGCCATTAATTCTTGCAATTGCAAATCCAAGTCACCAACAATGCACAATTAAATAGACGGCTTAAAAGAGAAAACATCAAGTCCTGGTGAAAAAACATATAGAACTATTAACCAATATTAATAAATATGAATTAATGAAAATAATTGTATCAGAATGCGTAGAAAACATGTATTGATAAACATTGAGAAGATATTTGGAGAGTAAATAATTTTGTTTGAGATATTTAGATATTTAGAGATAATGTTAAATAGGATATTCATGGAAGCTATTATGATGACTTTAGATTTTATGTTATAGCAATTGTTGTCATCATTTTTATATTTTGAGAATTTCTCTTTCACCAAATCCTATATAGTATAAAATCTCATATGGCATTAGATAGCCTTGTTCCATTTCAATTTCCGTTAGTCAAACAGAAATTTTAAATGACCGATTAAAATATAATAACTGAAAGGAAATCTAATTACCCACGATTACTCTTATGATAAATTTATCAAATAAATTATAGTTTACTTTGCGTTGGATGATGAAATTACTACAAAGGAAAGAGAGTATATGCTAACTTGTGCTCTATTTCACAATTCTTTGTCAGAGGAAGAAAGTTTTTCGAATGCTTTTGAATTGGTACAGGTTACTAACCTCTACTGCCTAAACGTTTTTGTATTAACTGTAACAGACTATGACCAGTTTATTTTGACATGTTAGGTTAATAGGTTTTACTTCCTTGAAACATGTGTTCATTCAATGCAATGAGACTGACCCCAATATTCTAACATATTTAAATCCATGAATATAATTTCTCCCTCTCCAAAATATTTGTTTGAAATGATTATTGTCAGAAGCCAATATTTGAATTGATTCACATTCATGTAATTTAGTTCTCCTTTCTTATATACGCCTAATATCTATGATGGTTTTTCTTTTATAATATTTAGCTTTATTTAAGTATCAACATTATTATCTATGACATTTACTAAAACATATCTCATTTGCTGGCTAATCTATTTTGCTCATTTTGAAAGCAAAGAATACACAGATATAAGTCATATGAAATACTTTATATTTCATCTTTTTAAGTAACATGTTCACGCATAGATAAGGATATATACACAGCAAGGTTAAATTGTTAATTCAAAAGTAAACTCCTAATAGCTCCATTTTAGGCATCATCCTAGTTGTTCCAAAATATATTGCAAACCGTCACGATAGTTCCAAAATATATTAGAGAGGGAGAATAAAAATGCTTGCACATATGCAGCAACAAAAAAGTCGTAGTGGAGAATCATGTTAACTACTCAGACTTGATGTGTTTTGTTGTGGAGAATTGATATGGAGTCAGTTGTTCATTAAGACCTTGAAAAGAACTGCTGTGGGTTGAAAGCTTCTTTGCAGGTGTGAGATCATCCACACCATGTCCTAAGGATCCATAATGAGGCAAAAAAATTCCAGGCGTCATTGTGATTAGTTGATGTGGATCATAATCTGCAGAGACAACATAACACTGCCACAATAATGATGAAAGTAACATCATAGGGCACTGCTTACTGAAAAGATAATAAGATAGAAGAAGCTTGAAAACATGTACTCTAGTAAAAAATCTACATTAATTATCTCTGTGGTATAAAAAAAATCCAGTGCAACAATACTCTATTGGTTCTAATATAATAAGGATACATTGCTAAAGGAAGATTTTCTTTAGCAGTATACATATCAAATAATACTAAGTAATATATTTTCGTGCACACCCGAAGGTAATAGTTTTGGCCACCAGAAAAGATCTCTCCAATTAATCCATACCTTGTTTGATTAATAAATGAACAAACTTTAATCTATTCAACAAATAAATACTACCAATCCAATCTGCCCGATTAACACCAATAATGCAGATCATGAATTGTGGAACAAACTAAGATTTAAATTGAAGCATATGGAAAATTTATGAAATGTATGAATTCATTCATTCAAAGTGGGATACATTTGAATAAAAGAGTTATTTGCATATCTAAGCATCCATCTTCTTAAAAACTTCTATTAACTAAAACTATATAATGAAATGAGAAGCAAACAATGGTATACTTGTAATGATCTCTATACTAACACAATAGATAGATTCATAAATAGAAATAGAGATTTGAGAGAACTCCCACTAAGGCAACTTGTGAATTGTGTTACGTACACTTTTGGCTGATGGAAAATCCCAGTAAGGCAAATCCAGTTGAAAAAGTTTGAGTATTCAGTGGGTTCATTCTTCTCTTGTTCCTTGGGTGTTAAAGTCGCCCCTATACCTGTTTCAAATATAACATTTTATTTCATAAATAAAATTTCTTCTATTTGCTAGTTCCTAAAATCTAAAAACACTCACTTTGAAAGATAAATAAATAGATAAAACTCAAGAAACAAATAATAAGTTAATGTCAGTAAATAAAATTTTGACAATAAATGCATAAAAGCATTGCACAATATCCTGCGATCCGTTTTTTTGAAGCTATATAAAAATCTAAAGTCCTCATAAATTTAAAGCCCAGTTCAAATTTCTATTCTAGCTACTTGGAGTCGGATATACTGTAAAAAAATGCATAGTTAGAAATAAGCTGTGCATGACAAACCTGAACATCAGACGAAAGGAGAAATCTCTGCGCAAAATTTCAATAGTAGTTTTCGATGATTGAAAGTTAATCTCTGCAAATGTAAAAGGCTTGCTTGGTTTGATACACACCTGAAAGAGATAATTTCTGGGTCAAGATAACATGATTGATGAAGCATACATGTAAGAATTAGTGTCTATTGAAGGAGAAAAATGAGTTACCAATGTAAAGCTAACATAGGGCTAACTTATATATCACAAAAACTAAAAAATAGAACTAACAGTTTACTAATAAAGAAACATCCCTAACTAAAATCTAACGATTATTCTTCTTTCAACTTTAGAATGAAGGTTTAGAAAGCCAGGAGCTTAGGAAAAGCAAAAGAAAAGAAGCTGTGCACGGGTGTGCCTCTTTGCCATCTGATTCTTCGCCTGGGTAATAATTGCATCAATGAAAAAAACTTAGCATTTAGCATTATATCATCATTGTTCCAACGTTGATACAATTTCTTTCTATATATGAGGTTTGTGCACATCATTAGCTCTATTCTCTAATCAGAATTGAAATAAACATGAATATTAACTACTGATGCATATTATGTAGGTAAACTCTAACCACTTTGATTGAAGAATAGCGACAACCACACGTAAGAAACTGCATGTAAATTTTGTATTTATGATATATGATATATTTTTTACATCAAAAGAACTTACCAGAGATGAGAGCATTAAAGAAGTCATCGTTCTCTTTAAGCTAATCTGCAGATTTACCTTTCCCCTGCTGCAAGTGACTTACTACTTCAGGATCCAAATAAACCCCAATTGAATAGAATTTCACTTGTAGAAAGTGGATCTCCATGTCCGTAATCCCTAATCAAATCATGCAATCAAATGATCACTACTTGTTAATACTATCTTTGTCAAGTCAAAGAAAAAATAGAACTAAAGTCTAATCTCTGTGATCTAAATCCTTTGCAATTGTAACCTTAGTTCATCACTCCAATGATCTTTAACTTGAAAAATTAGGTTAAAGGAACCTCAAAATCTAACCTCACCCTATCTTCAAAATCAAATCAAGAAGATGCAAATTGAGAAAAGAAGGAACTGCAACTTACCATGACCAAGCAGAGACATGGGATGCAATTTCTTTCACCTGCAGAAACACACTTTATCAAATTTAATGACCAAATAAAATGGCGAAGTTGAGTTCGCACAAAGGAATAGTGCACAATAGAGAGGTACGCAAAAACAAAAGAAGAAGATCGCACAGAGTTTTTCGGTAGAGTCGTTCTCCCTACATCTAATGGCATTGCAAATCCAAAAATTGCTTTCACAACCAAATAAATCCAACCAAAACAAAAGGAAAAACAAAATAAAGTAAGAAAGAAGAATGTGTTACCAGCAGCGGTGAGTCAAGGACAGCGGTCTGGAGCAGTTCAAAAAAGCAACGTAGAAGAAACCATTGAAGAAGAAATCATATGATCCAAATCCATATTCAACCTCTTTCAGCCATAACCATTTAGACAATTTCCAGTAAAATTGCTATCGTATTTTACCCATTCTAAAAATGAAGAACCCAAGGAATAAAGTATGAAAAAGAAAAAAAATATTTAAAAACATTACATTTGAAGGAAAGAAAAGGTATATGGTTAAGGGAGAAAATAGGGAGAGGGTCAACGGAGAAATCATACCTCACCTGGGTATATGTCATTCACCTTAAATCCAACGCGATTATAGCTTTCTTGATGGCAAAAATCCTGAGAGAAAAAAGAGGGGAGTGAGGAGCCATAGTTAATGCAGGAGATAGAATTGCTTACACATGTTATCTCCAATAACTTATATTACAAAATCCTCAAAAACTGAAAATCATAACAAAAAATGTACAAATTGAATCAACCAAAGGTGCAACTGATACCCGCTGTGAAGATGAACTTTGAGATGCTAAAACACAAAAAGAAACTGAAAAAATGATAGGTTATGGAGACAAAATGAGAAATCAAGGTAAAGAAGATACAAACCATGAAGGTAGAGAAAGGGCTACAGTCTGCATGAGATGGAGAGGTGAGAGAAAAAAAAAGAACAAAAAAGAAAAACACAACAATGGAGGTAGAAGAAAAGGGGAAAAAAAAGAAGGAAGAGGGAGAAGTATGCGAACAAGAGAGAAGCAATTTTTGAATTTTGAAAAGAGAGATTAGAGATGGGACCAAGGAGAGAGAGTGGGTGACATCATCTAAGGGAAAGCTTCTCTTAGAAGCTTTGTTTTTTTCCTTTTGTTTTTAGTTTCTTTTTAAAATTTAAAAAATTCAAATTTCAAATGGGGCCCACATGTGTTCCAGAGGGCTGAAGGAGCGACACGTGTCCAGGCAAAACATTCTTTTCTAACCCGAGTTTTGATAATCATTTATGTGATGTAAATAGCAATTATAACCAAAATATTTATCCATTTTATATTTTTATATACTAATTTTTAAATCAATTGTCATTTAATATTATAACAAATTAAAATAAACGTCATTTTGATCCTTTAAAAAAACATGTGTCGCCAATTTTTTAGTTCTTGATTTGTCACCATTTTAGTTCTAAATAGATTGAAACATCACTAAATTAGTTTCCTATTATCAAATTACAATTTTAGACAACATTTATATTTGACTTTTGAATTTGTAATCTATTTTGATTATAAGTAAAAATATATTTCAAATATAGACTTTCCGTTACACTTCAATAACAAAAACAATAATTTATCCATTATTCTCTAATACACACTCTTCATTTTAATTGTATACATCAAGCTTAAAATTACTATATCTAAATTTCACATTATTTATAAAACTATCAACTAAAGTCACATTAACATGAAATGTCACAACCGTTGAGACCTCAATATATAGTGATATGATTGGATCATCAAAGTTCTAATTGTTTAACTATAGAATATCTCGATTCCAAAAAATAATCAATATAATAATAAATGGCCAATTCATATGTGTTGTTAGCGATGTCCACGAGTCGGGTTAGTTCGGTTTTGGGTAATCTGATACCTGAACTGATAGAAATAGCTTGAGTTGGTTTGGTTTGTATATGTGCAAAAAAAAAAAAAAATCTGAACCTAACTAATGTAAAGCACAATAGATTAGTTTGGGATAGATCATCGGGTTATCCGATTAAATAAAAAAATTCAACTACATCATACATCTAAGTTTAACAATATTTTTTTTTATTAGCCAAGATAAATATATTAATAATAGCACCAAAAATACTATAATAGAAAGTACAATAATTTTGAAAAGAGCAAAACAAAACAATTATTATAATTTAACACATCACAATATTCTTTCATAGCAAGTTGTCACATAAGTTTTTTTTATACACTTGGCACAAATCAATCACACTATCATATTTCACTACAACTCACTCTCTTCTTTTCTCTCTCACCACAATTAATCACTTCTTTGAATCCAATTTAATTATAAATTTAATTCAAGAAAATTCAACATATAAATAATAGTTAAATTATTATAAACAAAATTTAAATAAAATTTTAAAAAATTAATACATTTGTTAATATATATATATATATATATATAATTGTCAATTAAATTAAAGATAATTTACATAATTGAACTTCTTAAATTAGTATTTTTAAATTCATTATAATGTTTTTTAAAAAAAAACTAAGAAAAAACTAATTAAATTATTAAATGATAAAAAAAATTATATTAAATCAAAGAGTAAAACATCAATTTGATTTTCTAAAGATTCACATGTCATCAATTTGGTCCCTCAAACATTTTTGTCACCTAATTAGTCCCTTAAAGATTTATAATATTACCAAATTAGTCCTCAAAAATTTGAAACACTACCAAATTAGTCCCTCAAAATATTTAAACATCATCGAATTAGTCCTTCAAAATACACATAGAAAATCTTTAGGCCACTAATTTGGTGACAAAAATCTTTGAGAGACGAAATTAGTGACAAATGAATCTTTAGAGGATCAAATTAATGGTTTACTCTAAATCAAACTAATTAAATTTGCTAATATATATTGTCAATTAAATTAATGATAAATTAGATAATTAAACTTCTTAAATTATTATTTTAAAATTTTATTATAATTTTAAGAAAAAAATTAAGAAAAAATAATTAAATTATTAAATGATAAAAAAATAAGTTATATTCAACCAAACTAATTTTATGTCACTTAATTTTTACTAGTTTAATAAATTTGAGTACAATATCAATCATTACATTTACTACATATATATATATATGTATATTCATCTTTATATTATTCATTCACCACATTCATGGTCAATTTTAGAATTTATAATCTAAATTAAAATTATTACAAATTTAAAATTTCAATTACTCTTTAACAGAAAAACTATAATTTATTTACCATTTAATTTAATACATGTCTAAATAGATATTCTCTAATCTAGATTATATATGCACATCTAAATTGACATTACTTTTTCTATATTTTATATTTTTTAAGAAACCTATTATTAAAGCCAAATTGACATGAAACCATAACATTCAAGAACCCAATAATAATAAGAGGATTAAATTACCAAAATTTGAGTTATGCGGCTATAACATATTTCCATTCTAAAAGATAATCAACATCTCCTATATATTTCTCCACCCAGCTTAGCTATTTTAATATTATATAATATTCTAAATAATATCTAAAAAAACAAAATACTTTTTACATTTACCTAAAGCTATTTTCTTTTTAAATTTAATTCATTTAAATCAATTATAATTAGTTTTATTTTTTAATGCAGAAAATTTATCTAAATAATAAAAAAAAGGTAAATTACACTAACCTCCCTTAAACTTTTGTAGTATTACATTGCCCTCCTCATATTTTCAAACATAACACAGACCTCCCATTAAGTTTGTTTAAGTTACATTGACACCCCCTCACATTAACAGACAGTTAAATTTTTAACAAACATGCGATTTGCACATGGTCTCATAGTTGTGAAAAGACAATTTTACCCTTAATTGGGAAAGTTACACTAATTAAAAATGTTTAATTAGTATAACATACCTAAAATGTCAGAAGATCACTTAGAAAATGCCTCTTAGACAAGGTGAAGATGAAGTGGTCCCAAATTAGAAATCTTAAGTGGTGAAGATAAAGAAAATCAAAGAAGGGTTTGGGAAGGTCGCAAGGATGAGGAAGTGTTTTGAAGGTCGCAGGGTTAAGGAGAGTCGGAGCTTCAAAAACAGTGGCGATGTTGCGGCTTGAAGAACAGAGGCAATGTTGAAGAGGATGTGGGTTGAAGAAGGGGCGTAAGGTTGCAAGGGTTTCACCAGGTTGAGAAGGTTCGAGATGAGGTGGAGAGTTGTTCTCTTTTTTAATAAAGGATAAAATCTTCAATTCATAAATAAGACCTACAAAGGTTAATGCCGTTATCATTTAGGGGAAGGCTGTATAGTTTTGGAAACATGTAGGGGAGGTATGTGTTATGTTTGAAAACATGCAAAGGGACAATGTAATACTTAGAAAGTTTAAGGGAGGTAAGTGTAATTCACCAAAAAAAAATTGGCTTATAAAGTTTTTACTATAATTTCTATCATGAATTGTTATTTAACACTTTTATTTTACACAAATGTTTTACATAAATTACATATCTACTTAAATAAATTATTTACATTTTTGTTAATTAATATTTGATTTAATCATTTTTAAAGAACATAATATGTTATATGTTTTTTCTTATATTTGTGCATCGCGCGGGTTACACTCTAGTCTATTATCTATCTATTGTAATATATAGAAGCTGAAGCGCAACTCCTAGAGTCAACATGTCAAAATAGACATTATGTATTCTTTTGCCACATAATCAATTTTAAGTCATCCTTGCAATTGTTATGTTCTTCATTCTCAATTTCTCATGCAATTGTTATGTTCTTCATTCTCAATTTCTCTTTCTACAATAAAATTTCATTAACGGTACTTATCACTCCTAAATCTTAATTATAAATAACCACTCACTAAATTATAAATTTACGTAATTGATACAAAAAGAAGACAATTATCACATTAAAATATATTTTATTTTTTCTCATTATTCATACTTTTGAAATGGTTTGAGATAAATCGCCATTTTTATCGCCATAAGGAAAAAACTAATTTTACCACCAAATAACATAAAATTATATCTATTACGTTGGGTTATGACAAATGGCATGACTTTTTTTTTTGGATGCAAAGGCTATAACTTTGACACTATTATTCATTTACGTAGAATTTACTTCTACAATAATAATTATATTTTCTTAATTATTTTTCATGTTATGATAATTCTACAGAAAATTATCTGAATCCTAGAGAAATACAGCAACATATTAGAAGTTTAATTTTTTACCATTTTTTCAATTTTGTTTTTTTTGTCTCAATTGTCACAATTCAAACACCACAAGACAATAACACTAAGTAACCTTATTAGAATAAATGATAATATCATAACTAATATGTATCCATTATCACATTTTTTATATGATAAGAAAAAAAAATTCAATATTTACAAAATATTTTCACGTCAATTATTTACAATAAAATATATTCAATGCAAAAAAATAATCATTTTCATTTATTTACAATATAAATAAAAACTAAAATTTGTATGATATAAAATTAAAGTGTAGTACAAGATTTGATCAAACTTTATAGGAAAAATTTTTAATTACTCTATAATATATACAAATAGACACCCACAAACACTACAAGAATGCTTCCCAATAGTCACGGAAATATCCGTTGCAAAAAGCTATTTTCGTCGTTAATATAGATTTTTCGACGGACTAGCGACTATTGTCGTCGCTAAAAGTGGCATTGCTAATATTTGCGACAGAAATATCCGTGACAAATTTGTCACGGTTATTTCCGTGGCTAATTTTTGTTTTGGCGCAAATAATCTTTTTGGCACCACTTGTAGTTCACCTCAAATTTTCCTTGCCATGGTTATTTTGTGGCTAACTTTTTTTGGCGCAATTTTTTTTGGTGGCATTTTGGCCGTCTCTACTTTAGGTTTACGATGAAAATTTTTGTCGCAAATTTGTCACAGCTATTTCTGTCATAACTTTGCTACGTATCTTTCCATGGCTAAGTTTTTTTGATGCGATTTTTTTTGGCGCCATTTTGGCTGCCTCTACTTTAGGTTTGCGACCGAAATTTCCGTTACAAATTTGCCACGAATATTTCCATCGCAAATTTGTCACGGATATTTCCGTAGCTAATTTTTTTGGCACAAAAACAAATTATTTTAAAATATTTATTTGTCAGCATTAACTTTTTTTTTCAAAACCTAAATAATTCTTAATAAAACTATATAAAAAATAAGAAATAAATATAATACACTAGTAAAAGTGTAAATTAAATATGCATTTAAAAAAACTAACCATACAATAATACATCAAATTCAAGTAGTAGTTGAAATAAAACATAGACATAATGTCAATAAATAGTACAAAGCACCTAACGTACAAAGCATGAGGGTGAAAACTCTACCTCCTCCTCATCTTCCTCAACATAATCTGGATGCGCAGGCTATTGGGACTGAGGTGCATTCATGGTATTAAACCACTCTAGCATCTTATTCATATTCATTTCCATGGTTATCTATTTCTCACATAGAGTCCGGATCTCCCTCTGTTGGGCCTCAATTTGCCGTTGATGATTTGCAATTAAAGATGACGATTCACCGCTAGGTGATGATGAAGATGAAGTAACTTCAGAGGAGTAATATCCTTCAAATCCCCCACATGAAAAATGAGAAGACATATACCCTGTACCATAAAGATGGCCACGGGTCATCACACCAATTGTTTGTATCCAAGTGGTTGCCCTAGCCTCCTTATCAGCTTGCTGTGATTGTCACGACCCTCTTGTACGCACCCATCATCCAATGCAAGTTTTGAAAGTTTTAGAAAATTTTGGGGTATACAATTAATTTATACTTCTTTAAAACAAGTGAATAAATAGGATAATTTGAATTTTTATACCTTTCAAACGGATACATCCATCGATAGTGAAACGGGCCACCTAATCGTGCTTCTCTAGGTAAGTGAATCGGAAGATGTTCCATTGAATCAAAGAACCCGGGTGAAAAAATCCTTTCTAACATGCATAAAATAATTGAAGTATTATCTTCCATTCTTTCCAAATCATGAGTTTTAGTGAATTGCAACAAATATCCTTGAAAAATTGGCTGATCTTAGTCAATAGTTTCCATACCTCATCGGGTAGTGAATAGAAGACAATCGGGAGGAGATTCTGCATGAAAACATGACAATCGTGACTTTTCATCCCCTACATGGCACCCCTATTAACATCAGCGCACCGAGCTAGATTTGATGCATAACCATCTGGTATTTTCAACTCCTTTACCCACTTACAAACTGATTTTGCATCTTCTGACGTCAATGAGTACTTTGCCTTTGGCATGCCCATCTTTCCATTTTGTAATGGAACCAATTCCAAATCCCCACGTTTACTCTCTCTCTGTATATCCATCCTTGTCTTCTCATTATCTTTTGTTTTATCTTTTACATTCATAACGGTATTGAAGACATTGTCAAACAAATTCTTTCCGATATGCATGACATCTAAGTTGTGCCTCAACAAATTGTCTTTCCAATACGGAAGTTCCCAAAAATGCTCCGTTTAGTCCAATTATGAAGGGACCCAAATCTCGCCAGCCTAGTAGGACATGACTTGGTTACCTTAGGAAAATCTTTCACAAACTGCTATACAAGTTCTCCGTCCAAAATGAGTGGCAGATGTTGCTTCTCAACTGCAACCTTTCTAAAAGTCTTTTTGCTTCTTCTAAATGAATGAATAGGCGGTAAGAACCGACGATGACAATCAAACCAAGAATATTTTTTTCCAAATTTCAACCTAAAAGCATTTGTGTCATCCATACACTAAGGATAAGCTAACTTACTGTGTGTACTCCATCTAGATAACATCCCATATGCAGGAAAATCATTGATAGTCCAGATTAAAAAAGCCCTCATTATGAAATCTGTTTTGTGGATATATCATATGTTAATGCACCATGACTCCACAACTATTGAAGTTCATCAATCAATGGTTGCAAATACACATCTATTCTTGAAGTGAGATTCTTTGGACCATGAATGAGACAATTCAATAATATGTAAGGTGTGGTTATGCACAATTCAGGAGGAAGATTGTAAAGGACAATGATTGCAGGCCAACATGAGTAGGTGTGTGTTGATGCTTGAACGTACGGTGTAAACTCATAGGCACAAAGACTGGGTCTCACATTTCTTGGCTAATTAGCAAAATCAGGATAACGGTCATTGAAGTGCTTCCATGCTTCCCATCAAATGGATGACGTAGCAAACCATCAACACTCTTATTCTCATGATGCCATCTAATTTGACTTGCAATTTTAGTTTACGCATATAATTGTTTCAACCTTGGAGTTATAGGAAAATATAATGTTTTTTTCACAGGAACATTTTTAAATCTACCCACCTCGTGTATTTTAGCTTCAAATCTCGACTTATTACAAAACTTGCATGCAGTTAAATTGCTATCTTCCTTATATAACAACATGCAGTCATCCTAACAACAATCAACCGCCTCAACTTTCATTCCCAATTTAGAAGTCAACTTGGTTGCTTGGTAACAATTCTTCGGCACAAGCTCTTTTGAAGAGGCTACATTGATGAGAATTTGTGCAAAATAATCTACACATTTCTGGGAAATCTTCCAATTGGATCTAGCAACCAATAGTTTAACTGAAAGAGACAAGGTAGATTCAAAACACCTTCATAAATTGGTTGGTTAACTGCAATCAACATATAATAAAATCTTGGAAATTCAGGGTTCAGTGGCTCCTCCACATTTACCGTCTCGCTGATCCTATTAGATGTGTCATAAACAAAAGGCCCGAATGCATCAGTCACCATTTGATGCATCATGTCAAATTCATTACTATCATCATCCCAATCTATAGTGTTGCTCGAATCACCTCCTAAGTCTGTGATTATTGGCCTCTCTTTATCATTTTCTACCCAAATCCAATACTCAGGCTTAAAGCCAAGTTTGTACAAGTGAGTCTTCACAACAGAACCATCTAACAATTTCATGTTTCTACACTTCACACACAAACATCTAATCCTTGTCTCTGATAAATTAGAGTTCATAGCATGCTCAACAAACTCGTCTACTCCTCAAATAAATTCAGGTGTCAATTGAATCCGAGTAAAATTCAATCTTTTATACATATAACTACGACCCATGTTCTGTGATAATTACATGGTGACTTAGAAAAATTTCGGCAGCATAACCCCTATAATACATGAAGATTTGTCTTGTTTAAAATTGATTAAATTTTAAAGGCTATAAATGTGACTCTTCAATTAAAGGGATGTGACTCTTGAATGGAAATATGACTCTTCATGAACGGACAAGAAGTGTCTATGAAGAATATAAATGCATTTGATGCATAAGGAAATGGAATTCATAATCATTGTATCATGTAGAAAATTCGTCAGGCAACCCATTTTGCACCCAAGAGTTGAAATTGGTGGGGGCGAATTAAGCCTAAAGGAAAGTGCTAGACAACACGCCTTGAAGAGGCATTGTGCATACTTTTCGATTCCTATTTCTTCTTCTTTCTTTCTAATCCACCACCAATGATATTTATATAATTTCCAACATTAATGATATAAATTGGGTATTAGAGAATAAGAAAATTAGTCCTTTTGTAGAAAAAACTCTCAAATCTCTTATCTCTCTATTTAGAATTAGTGAAAATTCTTTCGGATTCATTTTTTGTTCATATGAATCTCTAGTCTTTTTAGTTAGTTAGAATTGTCAACGACAAACGAAATTGTATGTTATTTGTTCATGACAAATTATCGTTGTTTTATTTTTGGACTTTGGAAAATGCCAAGATACATAGTGATTGGAATTTTTCTTGGTGAGGCTTTTGTAGTTGCCAACATCCATCTAGTGGTACTTAATTGTTAACGATATATAAATGAAGAAATTAAATTAACATATTTAAGTATTTGAAGTTTGGAAATTGAAATTCATATTCAAAATTGTATAATAATAAGATAACCTTGTGAATGCAGACCATGAAAATGGGAAGACTATACGCTTGTTTGGAACAATTTTGGTTTTTAGTTTTTAAAAATTGTATTATAAAACAGTTTTCACAAACAGCTTTTTAAAAAAGTGAGAGGAGTTTTCAATACAAATTTGTGTGTAAATTCAGAAAACTAAAAACTGAAAACCAAAACATGTTTTAGATGTTTTCATATTTTAGTTTTTAAATACTGAAAAAAAAACTGTTCCCGAAAATTGTTTTTGAAAACTCGACTGCCAAACGAGTTTTTTAGTCTTCTGCTTTTAAAAACAGAAAACTATTTTTAAAAACAGAAATCAAACAAGCTCTATCTATTCAGTGTCTCGTCGATGACCTCAGTTAAAGGTTTCTTATGTCTAGATTGATGACCAAAGGCAATTGCGGATTGTTTTTTTAATTTGGTTGATGAACTCATGGTTGATGACCAAAGACAATTCTTCATAGGTTAGCTAGCATTTAAAAGATGTACTTGCGTATATAGTACTTTAATTATTTAACCATTATAAAGAAAGACCAAAGTAAATAATGGTTAAATAATTAAATACTGTATACGCAAGCATTATACAAGCACATATTTGAAAAACAATGGAATTAGAGTGTGTTTCATTTAGTGGTTGTAGAATTGATTTTTGGTTAATATGATTTATGTGTAGGAATTTTTTTTCTTAAAAGCAAGTTTAGAGTAAAAATAAAATGTGAGCTTTTTAACCTAACATGAAAGCAAGTCTCACTTTACTTAAACAAAAATCGATTTTGACAACTGAAAATTTACTTTGGTCTTTCTTCAACTCATAACCAAACAATTGGCTTGTCAACTAAATTCGATTTTTACTCTTAAAAATCAATTTTCATTTAATGCAACAATTTATCTAACATGCACTTAATCGCATTAAAAGGAATTAAGACATCAGTTAACTAATTATCTAAATAATATGATATTTAATTTGTTTAATACTAAGGTTCTGCTTGGTAAAACTAGCTTATAGCTTGTGACTTATAGCTTGTAGCTTATAATTTATGACTTGTGACTTATAATTGAGTAGAGTTGTTTGGTAAAATTAGCTTATAAGGTAACTTATATTTGTTAAATGACTTAAAAGGACAAGTAATAATTACATGTAATAAATTATTTGATAAAGTAAACATAATAAATGACTAGAGGGTAAAATAGGAAAAATTATTAAAAGCTACTTGTCATAAGTTATAAGATACTGGAAGTAGCTTTTCATAAGCTAGCTTATAGCTTATATAAGCTATAAGCTAGTTGTTACCAAACACCTCCACTTGACAATAAGCTACAAGCTATAAGCTATAAGCTATAAGCTCCTAAATAAACTATAAGCTAGTGTTACCAAACACACACTAACTAAGCTTTTTAATTAGGGGTGGTAATGTGGGCTAGCCCGCCCCGCGGCTGGCCCGCAAAATGCGGGGCAGGATGGGCCAGCCCACAGAGGAAAACGAGCCCATTTCTTCAGCCTAGCCGGCTTTATGAAGGGTTATGCGAGTTGTGGGCTAGCCCACATAGCCCGCCAATTAAATATTAAAAAAATATAAAAATATTAAAAATTCATAAATCTCATTATCTCTTTAAAAAAACATAAAAAAATATTGTAAAAAAACTTAAAAAAATCATATTAATTCCAACACTATATAAAAATAATAATATTAATTATTCAAAAGTTCTAAAAATTTTACAATGTATTGTTTTCACAATAATATAAGAAATTTATGTTAACTTCATAGTAAACAAATGTAGAACTGGTTGTCTCACTCTCTCTCTTTGTCTTTGGGTGTTTATTTTTTTTAATGGAACAAAACAGACCTGACACCAAAAAGCAAAAAAGGTTTGATTCAATTTTTTTTGTTTATAACTTATTCAAAATTTTAGTTTTTTTTTACAAATGAGCCCGCAGACCAACCTGCCCCGCACAACTGTTGGCCCGTTAAAAGTGCGAGTTATGCGGGCCAGTGAGTGCTTTTATATAGCTCGCCTCGCGTATAAATTGCGGGTTATGCGGGCCGGCCCGCCAAGTCAGGCCCGTTTTGTCACCTCTACTTTTAATCTATATATCTTACTTCAGTTGATATGATAGTTAATTTTATATTTGAAAAATATTAGTTTTACACCTTATATATTTAACGCAGCGCATGAAAGTGTATATTAAATAAGAATTAAATGTTTAAAGAGAAATATTAGTAAACTTTTAGAAGGTTTTGATGTGTATTATTTTTACTATTACTAATTGTATTTTTCATATTTCTAAATTATAAAAAAATTATATCAATAATTCATTGTCTATGGACACAAGTAACACTAATAATGGAAGCGAACTTGTAGTTTGCCCTCCTTTTGAATCAAATCGCAATTTTTTTCCCATAGAGCTCATCAAAAGCTTCCGGCAATGAATTGACATCATCTCGAGCCTTCATTTAATCATTGAAGAATAATAATTAACAAAACAAAAAATTTCCAAGATAAAAAACAGAAAGAATATGAGTACAATAAAGAAGTATAAGTTAAACATAACCACATCAAACTAGCATCAAGAAGCTCTTTCCTCAACTCAGTAGCTGTTTTGTTCAAGAGTTGAATACAAACACGATCCCACATGACAAAAGTTGCTTCTTGTCCATGATATTCAAAGCGATCAATAAATTTTAAGTGTTGATATGACACTCATGTTTAAACAAAATGAAAGACATTGATTTGATTTTAAAGATATCATTAATCGTACTTGAGAACAGCTTTCAGTAATCTGTTTGTTGCACCTTGGACAACCTTTATCCAATTTTTTGGGGTCAACCGTTGATGAGAAAGCTGGACAATAATCGTAACTCCATCCACGACGTATAAATATAGTATCAATACACCCAACAGTCAACCCAAAACATTCCCAAGTGCAATGAAGGTTAGGAATATTAGCATGTGTTGCAATTCTAAATGAAGTGCTGATTATTATAGGCATAAATCCAGTATCGTACCTTCTTAATCTCATCTATCTGCCACATGCTAAAGATCTCAATATTGTTAATGAACTTAGATAATGACGAAGGCTAAGAGAACGATGAAAGGTGACTCTCAATAGAGAATTGTGACTGTGAAAAGCTTTGGCTATAACGTGTGGGTTACTTAGATCTAAACTGCATTAATAATTGTGAAGACTATACTGTACCTTTCTAAAAGTTTAATTCCTAATGAATTATGTTATATGTAAATTGATACAAAACTAATTAGAATAGATATAATATTTATACTTGTCAATATACTACTTAATTTCTATTAGGATATTGATCATATTTTTTGATCTCTCTTTTGTACACATATGTATTTTGCGCACATACTTCCCTTACAGTTATTTTTCAGTTAGCTGTTATTGTTCCTTTTCTGTTTTTCTGTTATGCCAACTAGGATGAAACAGTTATTCTGTTTCCTCCTGGCTCTTTCTTCCCTTCCTCGTGTATATATTTCTGCATCACTGTGTTATTCAGTGATTTTGATCAATAGAAAGCATTCAATACATCATGCAGAGTCTTGTGTTTACTGAGCATTTTTTCCTAATAATTTCTTTAATATTAGCATTAATCAGCAAACGTGAAGCTCTTTTAGTATTCTGGATACTAAGAGGGTATTTATCTACAAACATAAAAAGTTCTATTAAGTTGTGTAAAAGTTTTACCCACTATATAAAGGAATAATAAAATAAGATTGATACATAGTATACATGTTGCTCCCTTAATTTTGGCTTGGGTCAAGACCACCACAATTGACCCAGATTCAGTTTTGTTTTTCTCAAGAACATCATTCACTTGAGTTGCATAATCCTCCCAACGAGTAAGGATAATAGTGGATTAACTACACTCAAGAAAATATGAAATTGATTAAATAAATTTTGTTTGACTTGAATGAACAACCATAAGAATAATTAATAACTAATTATGTCTCAAGCATACCTTTTATCTCCAAGCCTTTGGAATTCCTCAACTACTCTAACTACTTCACCAATGACCTCTAAGACAAAACACAAACATTAGAATTCTAAAAGACTTGAAGCTATTCTCTAAGTTAAAACCAAATAAGATTGAAACAAGATGTAAAATAGCATTGACATACCAACTAAAATATCTGGGTTAACTACATCAGTGACAATGTCAGTGATAGGTGTGAAGTCATACTCATACTCAGGAATTTCAGGACGGGGAACATCTTTCACATAGGTTGTCTTAACAAAAAATAACTTCAAGGGATGCTTAGTTGGCTTGTAAACACCTATCTCATCCTCAACACTGAAAATTTTCTAACACATGCATGACCAATCTTGAGTTGTGATAGGAATTGGTTCCACTCTTGCTCCCTAACAGCAGCTGCTATCTTTTTGCCCTTTTTGAAATTAAACATAGTCAAACATAGTTTATTAAAATTTTCGAGACAAACAATTTAGAGAGATTTTAAACATAAACTTAGTGCATTAAACATCAAACATAGTTAAACATCTTCAAACAAAGTAGGTAAAAAATAATCGCAATGCAACTTTGTTTATTGTCATTTTAAACATTGAGCATTTAGGTAAAAAAACAAAGTAGGTAAAAAAAAAAAAAACAGTGTAAAACAACAGGTATATGAAAAAGGGTCAAAATAGAGGGTTAGAGTTTATACTGTATGGTCCATGAAGATCATCTCCATGGTTTACTGTCCACCACCTCTACGGACCATCCACATGTAGACAATTCACACTGCAACTTTCCACGCTTGCCTCTTACTGTGGACATCTTCAACATTGGTTTCTTTTCACACCATAACTATTACCTAGGATCGGAGTAAAGTTATTTTAGATGACTCTAGCATATGACTATATAATACAACATAAAATTTGAATGCAGGAATTTTTAACGGATGCACTCACAATGGGTTTTCAACATAGGATGCAGTTAAAATCATGGCAAATAATTGTAAGAAAAGGACAACACTTGAAGATAACAACATTGTGTATACTGAAGATAGGCCAACCAACGACACAAAAAAAAGTTAATCTTTCACACAAAAAAGAGGATTTCAGCAGATCTTGCACATCAAACAAACACAGAGCAAATAACCTTCAAAAATTGGTAAAATAGAAACGAATCATCGGAACCAAGAAGACTTTGACGGAAGAGGAAAATGGTTTTTGTCAAGTGGTTCAAACAGGGTCTATTCCTTCAATACAGTGTAAGACACAACTAAAAAAATCCAAACCAAACAACCTTCAATGGAAGAACAACTCAATGTTAGCAAAGCAGTATCATAAGCACGATGCTAAATCGACAAACAAAAGGCGAGGAAGAAGGAGGAAGGCTTTTGCTTGCTTGGTTGATTTTTTGGGGTTCAAATGTTGTGTATAATAAGAGGTAAAATGCAAAGAAAAACAAAGGGGGAAAGGCAGAACAAAATCTATAAAGAAAGAGAAAGGGGAAAAAAAGAATTTAAGATATTATTACACTCTGTGTAATACATAGGGTGTATTAGTGTGCATTGTCCAATCCTATGGTACTTTTTCTGCCGGCCAAAACTTCAAAATATTCAAAAAGATGGAGGGAAATGGAATAAGGAAATGACACGTGGATGGAAGAGTTGGGGTTTGGCCACTCAAGACCTTATTTCCCAACCGTATGTGATGTGATAAGAGCAACATATATACATAGACCCTGTTTGGAATGACTTATGCACAACTTATGAAAATAGTCTATGGATTTCTATAAGCTGTTTTCAGCTTATTTTCATAAGTTTCTTGAAGTAGTAGCTTATTAAAATAAGTTGTTTTTAATTTATTCAAGTAAGTTTCACAATTTTTTCGACGAAAAAATTATAATTTAAAAATAGCTTATTATATAAGTACTTAATTAAACTGTGTATCCAACACACCCATAATATATGGTGGCAAGGATGCCTCAAGATCAAGATAATAGAAAAAATATTAAATTTACTATCATGATTCTCTTAGAGCCAAGAAGTTATATGGTAAAACAAATTATATTTTTTATATAATTTTACTAAAAATTATTTTAAAAGAAAAAAAATGAATTTAAAAGATTAAGAATCTAAAAATGAATTTCAAAGATAAAAAAACTAAAACTGAATTAAAATTTAAAAGATAAAAAATGCGAAAACTAAAACAGAATTTAAAAGATAAAAATACTAAAACTCAAAATATATTTGCTGGATTTAGTAGATAAAAATAAAAAAAATTTAAAACTGAATTTAAAAGATAAAAATGAAAAATAAAAAGAAACTAAATTTAAAAGATAAAAAACTAAAAATAAAACGTGAATACGAGAGTTAATTTATTTAACAAAAACGATTTTACATAATGGGAGTTAATTGATTTATCAAAAATATTTTATTTATTTTATTGAATTTTTATGTAATCTTTCTTAAAACTGAATTTAAAGGATAAAAACAAACAAAAAGTAAAAAAGGGAGGAAAAGCATTAGGGTTATGACAAATTAGACATAACAACACTTTATTACTTTTATATATAGTATAACTTTTTTTTAATTTATGCAGTATTGCAAAGGTTAAGTATTTTAAAATAGAAACTTTTAATAGAAAAAGATAACAATTAATTGAGTTTTGTGTTTACCAAGCATTTATTACTTCATTTTCTTCTATTTTGAAATTCTTATCCTATACAATAGTTTTGCAGCTTGCGAGCCGGCCTGCAAAATTCATGGCCCTTGCGATCCTAGATAAGAGAAAATGAGCACCATTTAAAAAACAGATTTTGCGGGTTAGCCTATTTAAACATCGAGTTAAATAAGTTTAGCCCGTAAGTTCGCGAATTGGCTTACACATCATAAAATAAAAAATAATTTAATTTAAAAATCTATTTCTAATTCTTAGTTTTGAAATTTTTATGCGTAATTTTAATTTTATAATAATAGTTTTATTATAATTTAAACAAAATTAATATTTTTAATTAAAAAACATACTTTTTTTTTGATAAATTAAAAATATACTTTAATTATGAATTTTAAATAGAGATTACATTTTAAATAAATGTTTTATGTAGACCGACTTGCATGCCGATCCAATTAACCTTGGTCTTATACAAGTTAGTAAAATATTAGACCATTTAAAATCTGAGATTTACGAATCAACCTGTAACCTGTGAGCCAGTGTCCAGAGTGGGCCGCATACTCTAACTATCAGTAGTGAATTGTGATTGTGATACAGTCCTGAATGCCGATACGACGCCGTTTCCTTTCCCTCTGTCGTTTCGCCTCTTGCTTCTCTCTGTAGCTCCCGATGCGTTTCACTCTCAGTCTCTGATTCCCCGTTGTCGTTTTGGTTGTGCTTTGCTTCCTCTTCTGATTCTTCGAGTCAACGCTTCGATTTCGCTTCTTTTATTTATCTGTCGTTTCATCGACTCCTAATTTAGGTGGTTTCTTTCGCCATTCTCCCAGGTATCCTATTTCGAATTTCGTTTAACTCATCCCTAATTTCAGAAAATCACGCGCACATGAGGACATGAATCACAAACTGGTACTTCGTCGAAAGAAATTACGTATTCATTTTATATTTTTTTTTTGTTACTTTTTATTCGTTTTATTGTGTTTTAGGTTTTAATCACTGTGAAACGATTGTTAAATTATGTTTTTGTTGTGCAGGTTTTAATCGGTGGTGTTTCACTGTTTCATGAGTAATTAAGTCACGTGCAGAAATTAGGTTAGTTAATGTGCTCTTTCTCGTTTTGCAAGTTACCAAATACTGTGTTCTTGTTTCCTTTCAGTTATGGCATCAAAATAGTTAGTTTCAGTGCATGAGCAACACTAGTGGTTTTGAATTTGTGAATATTATATGTAATTCTCTGGAAATAAATGATGGTTTTTAATAGAATGCCAAAGGAAGTAGCGGATTTCTCCGCATTCTGGTTTTACTAGTGAAAGGAGAAGCATTTATTTTCAGTCACACCTCAGAAAAATTGTATGTGAAAGTGTATATATTGTGTGTGTGTTTTTTTTTCTATGCTTCCTTGACAGTCAGTTGTGTTGGTGGTGGAGTTAGGTGGGTGTTCTCTCACTAGAACTTTGTCTTGAAGGTCCAAACGACACTTCCCCGTTGTTGATGGAGCGGCCAGGGAGCTTTAATGGCAGTCATCATGTTATAGAAATAGCCGGGAGTGCCGATGCTTCCACATCGTCTGCGTCGCCTCGTGATAGACATTTCAATGGTGCAGATATGTTGCAGCATGAAGACAGAATTAGCAGCGCACGGTCACCTGTTTCTCAGCCTTCAATTTCAACCTCAAGTGCAACTATTGGATTAAATACTAGGAATTCTTCATTTATGAGGCGAGGGGATACTCGTCGAAATCGGAGTCCGGTGCATTCTGGGTTATGGATATCTGTTGAGCTGGTTCTCTTAGTGGGCCAGATTGTAGCGTCTATTGTTGTTTTGTTGTTGTCAAGGCATGAGCATCCTCGCACACCGTTGTTTCAATGGATCATAGGTTATGCTTCGGGATGTGCTGCTACCCTGCCTTTGCTTTATTGGCGGTATTATCATCATAACCATATGCGAGAGCAAGATTCATCTCAATCACGTCAAACATCTCCTCGGATTAATGATCCTTCAGGGACACTTCTTTCCAGTACCAGAGCTAATGGAGAAGATGGTCAAGCTGTTTCTGCATCTTCAAGAAGCAATCAAGCTTCAATATTGATGAATAGAAGGTAATAAATTAGTTGTTATCTCTGCTAATTTTTCCCCCAATTTTAGAATCACACATTTTTTTAATATTACTTTTACATTTTCAAGTTTGAAAGCACAAGAATTCAGCTGCCATTTCAACTTCTTGTTATTCTGTTCAAAAGGAAAATAGTAGGTTATCAATGCTTAGATGATGTGTTTTTGGTTTATTCTCATTTTTAAAGGAGTGAGTTCATATAGGAGTATATGGTATCTTCTGGTCTTCTACGTATATCTTTGTCTTCTCCAGTTGTGTTTCCTCTTTTATCGACAAGAAATTAAAGGAATGCTGTAAAGTAATTGCTTATGGTCACAACCTTCAAAAATTGTACTATTTATTTGTCTTCCTTTGTTCTTTTGAAGTTTTGATTACTCTTGGTTCTTTTATCAAGAGATGTAAATGAGAGAAACTTGTGTTTGACTCACTCTGTCCATTCCTTTTTGTAATCTTTAAATATGGTAATAAGTGTAATATGTATGGCATATCCTCTGCCTGTTTTTAATTTTGGACTGTTCTATTTCGTTTCATTGCTCTGATAGGTTGTAGTTGACATATGGTATTTAACACAGGCCTTGGAAGGAAAATCCTTCTAAGTTCTTAAAGGCAGCACTCCAACAAAATCAAGCAATGACCACATCTACTTAATGGGTATATAAACCCCTAAGAAAAAATATGTTTTCAGATAACTTTCTAGATCTAGAAAGTTGTTTTGATTGCATTTCAAAGTTCAATATGATAATACCCATTAATAAGTCAGGTGTAGCCTTTCTAGCAACCATCCTGTTATTAGCTCCACACTTCCACATGAACAATTGTTGCCTGTTTGAATAGCCGTTTAGAACACCATTGGCTGAAAGATACATATTTTTCTATGATAAAACTTGGAAAGGAGATCATGCCTTTTCAGTTTATGGTAGAAAGAACTTAATGAAGTCAATATTTTAGATAGCTATTTCGGTTCTGATGTTTGGAATCACATAGTAATGGAGTCAAGCGAGAGATGGCAATGATGAAAGTTCTAGTGTGAAATCATTGTAGAGCTTAACACTTATAGATCTCCTTACTATTGTTATAAACCAGTTTAAAGCTTCAGGATATAATCAAAATTTGATCTTAGGATTTATTAATAAATTTGAACATTTTAGTTCTCAAATTCTCGCATTTAACCTTGAAGATATTGGTCTTGAATAATATTTACTTCACTCCCTCTTTCAGAAACCTGTGGGATAAGGCTTGTTGTTGTGGTCCCTCTTTTAGTAACCGAACTTAATAATTGAAAAATCATTACAAGTGCTCTTCCCATGCATCCATGTCTTTATGTTTTGTTTCCATTCCACCCCTTTCAAGCCCACCAAACTAAGGGAATAATGCTTGGCTTTCACCCTTGTTAGAATATCCTATACAAGGAGATATACTGTGTAGTGAGATCTTGACACTCCCCCTCAAGTTAATGAGTGGATATTATACATTCCTGACTTGCTAACAATGGTTTGGAACATAGCACTGCTAAATCCTTTTGGAGTACAAATGCAAGTTAATTTCTGAAAAATTCAAACTTTATGAATTGTTTGTTGGCAATCTGCATGTGCAATGTTTATTGCTATCTTGTTATTGTGGTACGATTTCATGGGTCTTTTCCACTCAATCATTAGGTTTTCTTTAGCCAAAGGAGTGGAAAGATCCCTAAGGGAATTCTGCACTTAACTTTACAGCAACATTCTTTTGTTTGCTTCTCCTAGTTCTCAAGATTCCTCCAAGAAAGGTCCAGTATCTGGAGATGGATCTCCTGTCATCTGTAGATTTAGCATAGTCAGCGCGTGTATGCTTTTTAAGTCATCTCCTTCCCTCTTGAGAACAGATTCCTTTTCCTGGAATTCCTTTGAAGTATTGCAGAATGTGATAATCAATTCAAAGGCGAGTTTCTTTGGGATTATGCTTTGATTGACCTATCATATCACACCCCTATTGCGTAAGCTATGTCTAACTTGGCGTACAGCACATAACTTAATTTTAATCCATTTTTTTGTAAAATTCTCAATGCATGGTTGTGTCCTGAATTGGTTCACCAAGTCTGCAATTCTGTTCAATAGGACTTTCGCTTGCATCTATCCCAACTTTCCAGTTTGAAACAATTAGTTAACCTGATACTTCGGCCGAGATGAAAATACCATGACGAAAAATGGGTCACTTCAATGCCCAAAAAGTATTTAAACTTGTGTGGTTCTTTGATCTCAGATTCTTTGAATAGACGTTGTTTAAGGCTTCCAATCTTGCTTGATCCTTTCCGGTTATGTATCATTCACATAAACAGTAACTGCCATAACACCCCTTGAAGGTGAATGCCCGATGAACCGTGTTTGATTATCTTGGGTTTGTACTCAAAATCTTTCATCAGGTTGCTGCCAAACTAGGCTGAACTATGCCTGTTGATTTCATCCTTAGTTTGCAAACTATGTATTTTTCATATTTAAACCTTAGTGGAAGCTCCAAGTTGATTTCTTCTTTGTGGTTGACATGTGTAAAAGCATTTGTAGGACCAAATGGCTGCTAACAGCATCAATAGTTAGCTGCTAGATATGACACATTCGTAGGACCAAAATCTAACAGTAACTTGTACTGCATGCTATGTTAAATTTCACCATATATATATATGTATATATATATACACACACATGAAATATAGGGTTAGGAACTCAAAATCAATTGATACTAGATGTCAAATTTAGTAAAAATGACACATCTTATAACTTTTTATAAATTGTATGTTTTATTAATCCAACTGTTGAACTTGAAGTTTTTATGTAGCAGATCCAGTGTGCAAAACTTCAACAACAACATTAACAAGAAGCCTTTATCCCACTATGTGGGTTCGGCTAAATGAATCACACGATGCCATTGTGCTCTATCAAATATCAGATTTTCTGGAATGTCACTAATTAGAAGACCCTGCTTTATCAGACTAACTACCATGCTATTGACTCTCCTCAGAGGTGTTTCCAATGACCTTCTCTATACATGCCCAAACCATCTTAATTGATTTTCTGTCATCTTTACCTCAATGGGTGCCACACCAGCATCATTTGGTATATATTCATTTATAATCTTATCTAACCTTGTGTGACCACACATCCATCTCAACATTCTCATTTTTGTTACTCTGACTCTTTTTTCTTGTTGCCCCTTTAACACCCAACATTCACCATAGAGCATCGCTGGCCGTACAACAATACGATAAAATTTTCCTTTAAGCTTTTTAGGTATTTTACGATCGCATATGACTCCTGATGCCTTTCTTCATTTTAACTACCCTGCTTGTATCCTATGCGTGAAATCATCAATCTCCACGTCGCTTTGCACTATAGATCCTAAATACTTAAACTTAGAAACTTGTGGTATGACATCTTATTCCACCTTCACCTCCAAATCATTTTTCCTTTGCCTCTTGCTAAATTTGCAATGCATAAACTCTGTGTTGCTCCTGCTCAAAATGAAAACCTTTTGATTCCAAGGCTCAAGTTTAGCATTCACCTCTTCCTTCGATTCCTCAATCAAGACTATATCTTTTGCAAAAAGCATGCACCTAGGGATAACCTTTTGTATGTCCCTGATAAGCACATCCAAGACTAGGTTGAATAGATAGGGGCTTAAGGCTGAGCCGCGGTGTAGCCCTATTCTAATAGGAAAGTCCTTAGATTCATCGCCGGGGTTTGCACACTTGTAGTTACCCCATCATACATGTCTTGTATAGCTTGTATATAAGCTATTCGAACACCCTCTTTTTCCAAAGTCTGTTATAATACATTCCTTGGCTCCTAGTCATACGCCTTTTCCAAATCAATAAAAACCATATGTAAGGGTCTCTTTGGTTCAACGGAGGGGAGGGAAGGGGAGGGATTTTAATGGAGGGGAGGAGAGGGGAGGGAAAATAAAAAAATTGAGAGTTTGTTCGGTTCAAATGGAGCGGAGGGGAGGGATTTTAAGTGACTTAATGTGTTAATTTTACTCTCCCCTCCCCTTCAAATCCCCCACTTTTGGAGGGATTTTAAAATGAACTAAAATTCCTCCCCTCCCCTCTAATTTTTGAACCAAACACACCAACTTACTAATAATCCCTCCCCTCCCCTCTAAAAACCTCCAACCAAACACTACCTAAATCTCTTTCCTTGCATCTATACATTTCCATCAACCTCCTTAGAAGATAGATAGCCTCTGTTGTAAACCTTCTTGGCATGAATATGAGAAAGAAGAAGTATGGGGAGTGTTAGAATATGAGAATTTTGATTTTAGGTTTTTGATTTTATGTTATATCTTGATTTATCTGCTCATTTAATTAGGGATAAGAGTATAGTATTATCTTGTTTATAATAAACATAATCTTGTAGTTAGGATAAACTCAATCTCGTAGTTCATTGTAATCCTATTTAATAGTATGACATCTTTGCTGTGTATAACAAAGGAGTTCCTCACTTGTCCTCGTTTTCTCTCTTATTTAACATGAATATTACATTGCAGCACTATATATGAATTTTTAATATGCTACTTAAAACATAAGTAAATTTCTTTTGTTAGATTACATATATACAAATGTTAAAATTTTGTGAAATTTAGTATACATGATCATTTTGATAATATCACAATTCAATAGTTGGATCTTGGATAGATAAAATTTACTGATTACAAAATGTAACGGGAAGAAAAAAAACATAACTTTTCTTCCATAATTATTAGGGTTCATTCTCATGAAATTCTTAGCTTGTTATCAGTATCACACCTGCATTACAAATTAAGAGTTAAGTAATAAACCCAGAGCTACACTGTTCATGAAAATTTTGAATTTCAACTTATTATTTTTTATTGTTATGTTGATGTTGATTATCAATTTTATTTTATTTTTGTTGTCTGCTGAACATTATTAGTAGTTTGTGCAACTGTTAAGTCTTTGTTCATTCTCGGACTGCAGAATGAAGACACTAGTGGAATACTTCAAAATATCCTTGGATTGCTTTTTCGCTGTATGGTTTGTTGTTGGGAATGTATGGATCTTTGGCGGACATTCATCTGCAGATGAAGCTCCTAACTTGTACAGGTATACACTTTCTTGCAAGGTAGTTAAAGTCAAGACTTTACCTTCGGTCGGAAAGGGTACCTAAAGTTGTAAAATGTAGAGTCATAAAGTCAAGTCGTAAGACTTTACCAGATTTTTCTATTCATATATATATGCATATAAATTCATATATATGAGTATAAAATAGCATAAATAGCAAAAAATAGCATAAATTTCAATCACTACAAATATGTCATAAACTCATAATAAGCCATAAGTTAACAACTTAAAGTCTTAAACATAAATTAATGTAAAAGGGAGAAGAAGCTGCGAGGGCTGAGGAAGGAAGAAGCAGCAACGAGGGCTGAGGAAGGGAGAAGAAGCAGCGAGGGCCGAGGAAGGGAGAAGAAGATCGTGGCTGGGAGATGGGAGATGGAGATCGCGACCAAACAGGGGAGAAAGCAGCAAGCATTAGGGAAGAAGCAGTGACTCAGAGAGGAAGGCCAGGGAGAAGAACAAAGAATGGGTCGAAGGTGAAGGGAACCACAGTGCTTAAGAAAATTAGGGCTTTTTTAGTGATTCTCATGGATCAAACCGGTTCAAATCGGGGTCAAACCCGCCCAAATCCGGCCCAAATTGGTTATTTATTTATTTTTTTCTTAAAAAAGCAAAATTCGTACTACTAAAGTCTTAGACTCCACCGACTTTACCCCATTTAAGACTTTACATGGAGTCTAAGTCGCAAAGTCTCAAGACTTTACGACTAAAGTCTAGACTTTAACTACCATGCTTTCTTGTGCCCTTATGTTTATTTTTCTGGTTCTTAAAGGCTCCAAGTTATATCTACTTCCTTTTGCTTGGCAGGTTATGTATAGTGTTCCTTGCATTTAGCTGCATTGGTTATGCAATGCCCTTTATTCTCTGTTCGACAATCTGCTGTTGTCTCCCTTGTATAATTTCTATCCTTGGAGTTAGAGAGGATATGACACAGAACAGAGGGGCAACTTCTGAATCCATTAATTCCCTGCCAACTTACAAGTTCAAGATGAAGAAAAATAAAAGAAGTGGGGAGAGCAATTCGGCTGCTGCAGAAGGTGGAATTGTGGCTGCAGGAACTAAAAAAGAGCGTGTGATCTCTGGAGAAGATGCGGTAAATACAGTCTGATCTTTATTCTTTTGGGATACTTCACTAAAACCAAATTGTTTGTCTCGATATGTCATATCCAGTTATGTAATAGAAGATTTTATTTATTTAAAAAATATCTTTGAGATCCCACATAGACTAGGAAACCCTCGGGGCAAACTTTTCCCATGAACTAGTTTTTGGAGTGGAGTTAGGCAAGTTATTTCTAACATATCTAATCGAAATTGTCTCTTTTTGCTATTGAGGAACAACGTTAGGCTTGTAGGTCATAGTTTGTTCACTTTGAAATTCATCATTTTGTATTTGTAGCTTCAGGTGAATTGATATAGCTGCTGCATCTTGCTAACTCTTTTTTCCCATAGTTTCTTAAAATTTCATTCATATATGTTGCTCCGATAGCATCAGCTGTTCAAAGTATGATTTGGTGTTGCGCTGTTGTTGAATTTGACTATTATCTAAGTTACCGTACTGAGCCTTTGTTGAAAATGCTAAAAGATCCTGCATTCCAGCGAGCCTTTCTCATATAACCAGTGTGTAAGTTGTTGTTTTGTGTTCGTCTTCTGACTTTGACTGGGAATTTGGTACTTTCTTTGGTTGTCTCTAGGTTTGCTGCATCTGCTTGGCAAAGTATGAAAACAACGATGAGCTCCGAGAATTGCCTTGCTCGCATCTTTTCCACAAAGACTGCGTAGATAAGTGGTTGAAGATAAATGCATTATGCCCTCTTTGCAAGAGTGAGGTTGGTGAGAACTTAACAGGATTGGTCTCAGGTGATGATGCCAGCCAACATCGGGGTGAGAACAGGGTTGTGAATGGCCTCGGCAATACCTCAGTTTAATCTGGTTACACACAATTCAGATCCTCTCATTTTCCTTAAGATTTGAGAAGTGGCTAATTGCTTGCAAGTTAAAGAGAGAGAAAGAACGAACCACCTAATTACAAAGCTGGTGGACCCTGCAAAGGTAATCATGGATCCTTACACAATAAATTGTGTTCTCTCATAACTTGGCACTCATCTTAAGGAAAAGGAAATAATCAAGAAGACCCTTGTATACATATGCACACTCGTAGACTTGTAAAGTTTTTCTCTGCAGTTCACTTTTTTTTCCTTGAATGGATGTTTGGTTGAGTTCATCCATTCATATAACTTTTTTTTTTACATATACTTTTTCTTGCTGGAACTGTAAGTTGGCCAATACAAGGCGTCACCTTCTGTGATCTACTTGTAATGCAGATGATTGTAGAAGGGACGCACAGGACGGCCATGAGCTGTTTGGTATTGGCAATGGGAGTTAGAACATTTCTGTAAATGGGTCACAGGAGTATAAAGAATCGAAGTTACTGCCATTTTCATAATTCGGCAATTTTCATGTCTTTGTAAATGTATTTATTTTAACTAGAATAAAACCCGCAATTGTGCGATTGAGTGCTAAAATATTTTATGAATTACTTTTTTAACCGATCATTAGACACAATTTCGTAATTTTTTTTCAAAAATTCCTCATAATTTTATATTTTAATTTAAAAATATTTGATAAAGTATAAGAATAACTAAGAGAATATATTTTGAATTAATTCATGTAAAATTGTTTATGAAATGGAATGATAATTTTGTTTAAATCAATCTAAGTTAATATTGGAGAAGTACAATTTAAAAGAATGCTCTTTTTAAGTTAAAAAATACAATCTAAAACATTTTTAAGACTATTGTGATTGATAAAAGATTTAACTTTAGAGTGAATTTTGTTGGTTGCTTTGCATGAATGAATTATAGTTGGGATGACCTAGATTTTGGTTTAGAGGTGTAAATTGAGTTTTATATCAAAATAACATTTAGCAAAATTAAGATGAACTATTTTTAACATGATTTTCTTGAATCATCATTGTTTTTGAACTCTAAACCAAACATGATAAGTTTGAATTTTTTTTTGTCATAATATTTTTATTGAGTTGTGTTGACTTAATTTTGAATGTTCATTAAGGATGTTTTGTAATATGGCCACTAACAACCCAACCTCCCTCCATCATTGGTCGTTCCTAAATTTTTGTAACTACCACTCATATAGTTTCCTCCTATTGTAACAAGATCTGCTCACGTGAAAATTCAAGCATACGCTTGGCATAGTAGTTTTCCCACAAACATGCATCGTCGTCACAATGCCTACGCCATTCTAAGTTGGTCAACAACATTAGACTCCATTGTTTAAGGCAACCTACAAAAAAATGAATTTATGGTAAGCGTTACAAACACAAATATAATTAAACCAATTTATGGGTAAGTAAATATCCGCACAAAGTGATTGTTCTTAACAAATCCAACATAATGTATGCGGTCCTCAATTTGTGAGTGTCATGCCCCCTCTAAGCAGAAAATAGGTAAAACATCCATAGTTGTGCTTCGACAACAAAACAAGTACAATTTGATATGATTTGGCTCTAACGTGACCTATTTCCGCTAACAAAACACAAGTTGAATTATTCACAGTCTCTAGTTTGTTTTCTTCTGGTCTCTAATCAGTGCTGCAATTTTGTTGAATGCACGATGTTCATCTTCAAATTCAACATCAAACTTCAATAGAGGAAACTAAGGGAATTTCATAATTAAACTCGACACAATAACCATAAGAGATTTTGTTGTCTCTACTCCCCAAAAGCTCCCCGTTGAAGATCTAGAAAGGGATCTTCAAGCAATAGGCACGAACAAAGAAAACCAAAGAGAATGAAAATCTAAAGATGGGTTGGGTAAATGAATATAGAATAAAGTATGAAGGAGGTTTAGGACTAGTAGTAATGGAAAGGTGAGGTAAGGCAGAAAGCAAAAATGAAGGAGACCAAAAGAAAAATGTGAGATTAATTCAAAACCAAGAAAAATTCCACTTAAAGTTGAGGACCATTGATCAAGCTCAAAGAAAAGGAGGAGATGAGAGGAACCATTGATGAAGCTAAAAGAAAAGAAGGAGATGAGAGGAGGGAAAGGCTCCCCTCCCCTCATTACATTCAGATAATAAGAATCAACATTATTGTTCCTACACTTCGTCGGAAATGGATTTGGGGCTGTAATGATGTAGTGATGTGTTTTAATCTTAGTTTTTATTTTTTTATTTTAAGAAAAAATAATAAAATAAAAAGCATGTTGTTGCTACAACCGTTAGATTCGGAACAGCATGCTACTGTAACAACATCAAATTCAGATTTCACTTCATCACTCTAATATGTGAATTATCACTCTAAAGATGGGTTGGATAAATGAATTATGGTAAGCGTTACAAACACAAATATAATTAAACCAATTTATGGGTAAGTAAATACCCGCACAAAGTGATTGTTCTTAACAAATCCAACATAATGTATGCGGTCCTCAATTTGTGAGTGTCATGCCCCCTCTAAGCAGAAAATACGTAAAACATCCATAGTTGTGCTTCGACAACAAAACAAGTACAATTTGATATGATTTGGCTCTAACATGACCTATTTCCGCTAACAAAACACAAGTTGAATTATTCACAGTCTCTAGTTTGTTTTCTTCTGTTCTCTAATCAGTGCTGCAATTTTGTTGAATGCACGATGTTCATCTTCAAATTCAACATCAAACTTCAATAGAGGAAACTAAGGGAATTTCATAATTAAACTCGACACAATAACCATAGGAGATTTTGTTGTCTCTACTCCCCAAAAGCTCCCCGTTGAAGATCTAGAAAGGGATCTTCAAGCAATAGGCACGAACAAAGAAAACCAAAGAGAATGAAAATCTAAAGATGGGTTGGGTAAATGAATATAGAATGAAGTGTGAAGGAGGTCTAGGAGTAGTAGTAATGGAAAGGTGAGGTAAGGCAGAAAGCAAAAATGAAGGAGAACAAAAGAAAAATGTGAGATTAATTCAAAACCAAGAAAAATTCCACCTAAAGTTGAGGACCATTGATCAAGCTCAAAGAAAAGGAGGAGATGAGAGGAACCATTGATGAAGCTAAAATAAAAGAAGGAGATGAGAGGAGGGAAAGGCTCCCCTCCCCTCATTACATTCAGATAATAAGAATTAACATTATTGTTCCTACACTTCGTCGGAAATGGATTTGGGGTTGTAATGATGTAGTGATGTGTTTTAATCTTAGTTTTTATTTTTTTATTTTAAGAAAAAATAATAAAATAAAAAGCATGTTGTTGCTACAACCGTTAGATTCGGAACAGCATGCTACTGTAACAACATCAAATTCAGATTTCACTTCATCACTCTAATATGTGAATTATCACTCTAAAGATGGGTTGGATAAATGAATATAGAATGAGTAGTAGTAATGGAAAGGTGAGGTAAGGAAGAAAGCAAAAATGAAGGAAAACAAAAGAAAAATGTGAGATTAATTCAAAACCAAGAAAAATTCCACCTAAAGTTGAGGACCATTGATCAAACTCAAAGAAAAGAAGGAGATGAGAGGAGGGAAAAGCTCCCCTCCCCTCATTACACTCAGGTAACAGAAAGAGAATGGCCATATCTCTAGCCGAAGAGAATGAACCACAAGTGTAGGAAATCACAATACAACAAATACCTTAATACAACCCAATTCCTTAAGACAATATGTGCATGAGTCCATCCACTTATAAACCCTCTAACTTGCTCCTACCTATCCAATGTGGGACTTTGATTCATTATTGGCTTCATATCCAATTAGTAGCTAATTTAGTAGTTAATCAATAGTTAAGAAAATTAGCTAATTTTTTTTTGAAGCTAATTAGTAACTATTTAGATACAAATTAGCTATGAAAAAAATTTGGTAGCTATATTTCGTAGCTAATTGGTGACAAAAAAATTAGCTAGGAAACTTTATTTAGTAGCTAATTGGTAGCTATTTAGATACAAGTTAGCTATGATATTCTTTGGTAGCTATATTTTGTAGCTAATTAAAAGCTAATTTGGTAGGTAATTAGGTAGCTAATTAGTATTAGCTAGCAAATTTTTTTTAGTAATTAATCTGTAGCTGTTTAGATATAAATTAGCTATGAATAAAAATCTGTAGCTATATTTTATAGCTAATATTGAATTTTCTTGTAGTGAGGTATTCACACCATATACATTGGAAAGTACATCACTAATTTTTCTTTGTTTTCAAACCACTCAATCTAGAAGTTGAAAAAAAAGATCTGAACTGTTTAGAAGATACTGATGTTGCGTTTTTCAATTTATGTGTTGCAAGTCTTAATGCTCATGTTAGGGGTGTTTGTCAGACGAGTTGGGACGAATCACACTCGTCCCTCACTTGGCCCTAAACATAGTTCGGGGCCAATTGTCTTGACCCGAATCTGACCGTAGACTTGATGAAACTCGAAAGTATATGGGGTCAATTAAGACCGGGTTAAAAAGGATAAGACCGGGTCGATCCTAACATACAACATAATATAAATATATTATAATAATATATGATTATATCATGATTTTATATATAACTTAAGGTTATCAGTAATTCGTCGTAAATTTAATATTTAAGATTGACTATAATAGTCTTGTTGGAAATTATATAAAATATAACCTTGGTGGTGGTGAACCTGCGAAGATTAGAAAAAAAAGAATAAGAGGAAGAAATAAGAAGGAGGAAAGTGTGCTCAATGTCTCTTCAAGGCGTGTTCTCTAGCACTTTTCTTTAGGCTTAATTTGCCCCAACCAATTCCAAACTCTTGGGTGCAAAAATGGGTTGACCGGCGAATTTCCTGCAGGATACAATGAAGATTCCTCGAGTATGTTTTCACACTTCCAAAACTCGAGCCGTGACAACAATGGCTTTTACAAAATGATATTTTGCATATATCTCTTGCGCACTAAAGACATAGGCAAATGAATTTGAAGATGCTCTGAGAAATTTGGGAATTTCATCATGTGTCTCTATTACATGATTGACTTTTCACTAATATGTGAATGTTATGTGAGTTATGAATTCTATTCTCTTTGTGCATCAAATGCACTTCTATTTATAGACACTTCGTGTCTCTTCATGAAGAGTCATAACTTTTCAAATGATGTGTTTTTATTTAAGACTCACATCCTTTTAATTAAAGAGTCACATCCCTTTAATTGAAGAGTCACATTTGTAGCCCTTGAAATCTAACTCAATTTCAAACAAGACAACTCTTCAACCTTAAATGAAACAACACAATTTTTTATCAAACAACACAACTCTTCATGTTTTGTAAATTTTTCTTACAATCCCCCACCATTTACAAAACATCTTAAAATTCTTATCATTTCGGAAATCTCATGTTTTCAGTAATAGGTGTCGCTATGACTTGAACCTATTCCTAGTAAGTCATGGTTTCACCTATCCGAAATAATAAGGTAGACAAGCTTTGAACCAATTATCCCATCTGAACAGGTGTGCATGCCTTACGCATAAGTTTTCGGACCATTATGGCCTTATGTCATGTATCCTTTTCATGAGAGCCATAAAAGTCAAGCCCAAAAGACTCTTAGAAGCGGCCACACTTCACTCTCATATAGGTAGACTCTATCAAGAGTACCACCATGCTAAGGTACTCCAGCAAATATATGCTCATAGATCTATTAAGAGCTAAAGCTCAACCTTACCTTAAACACATGGTAACCAAGTACTTTTTAACCTTGGGATGAATATAAAATAATATAAAGTCAAGTACTTGCAATCACGTTATGATAGTGTACTTTCACCATTGAACTCAAGACTTCTGTTACTCAAGTGTGAGTTGGGTTTCCACTATGGGTGATTAAAGGTTTTATGGGCTTCTCATCCCTCCTTTTGATATCTTAAACATCAAAACACTTGTCAATCCTTTCGTCAAAGGATATTATTCATGATTTAATTTAGACCTTTAGATAATTAATAAAACTTATGAAATTATTCACATAGCTACGCCATTTATAAATATGTCACGACTTTCATAATAAACCTATCACACTGGATAGCTATTGGTACCATTTGCTTGGACAAAACCAATAATTCAAGCATTGGGCTTTTAAGCCAATCCGCTTTCTCTTTATTTGTAACAACTATTATAAAAACAACTTGATGTAATTAGGGACCAAACATATTAACCAGACGGAAATTTATAATAGTTTAAGACTACTTGAAAATGCAGTTGAATTAGTACTAGTTACACTATTATTATATACATACCTATAGAGGTCAAATTCAAGTCAAGATCAACCTGGAGATATTGCTTTCTTTCTAGCCGAAAGATGACTATGATGACCAACACCACAAGGTCTAATTTCGATAGTCAAGACACAATCCTCTCGTTCGACACCCTTGGCAAGCCAACACATTAAACTAGGCCATTAAGCCACCGTGTCTCGAGATGCAAAGTCTTGACTTTATGTGAATAGACAATAATAATGTAAGTCACCCTTTGATCATAGTCATGATTACATGAACCGAATCCAATACCAAATCGAAAACCAATTTTGACCGAACAATATTCAAGCATATAATAAGGCTCCTTTCAACTCTATTAAAAATTGTTATTTTGTCAAAATTGCTACTGACTTTGGTGTCAACATGCTCTTCTTAAAGCCACTTTCATCTTAGCCACCACTCACAGTGACGCAACATAGGCACTTTTCTGGGGTTTGCTCCGTTACAACTAGAGACACCCCGAATCCCGCCATGTCTGTATTAACTAGCAATATATTCATGTTTCTTAAATCTCAAGAAACAACACCCCAACCATAAAAGTAGATCCAACTGCTTACAAAAGTATGTATAGTCTTTTATATAAATAATTTATCATATGTTTAACCTTCTAAAATTCACTATAATCCAAACTATAATCAAATATTTTGATACTTTTTAACCAACATATGATAAATATACATACCAATTCCATACAAAAACATTTATGACATTCATAATATATTTTCTTTTAAGTAATGTATCAATCATACAATTACAATTGATCAATCTTTTAACATGTAATTTGAATTATCTCGGTATTAACATAACTTAAACAAACATGTCATAAATAATAAAATTTAATCATAAACAGAATCATGTTTTAGTTCAATCATAATCCTTCCACATCAATTATAAAACATGTGAAGACAAGCACAACTTAAATTACATGCAAGATCCGAATTTATATAGCAACAATCCATATTGAGGACTAGCATATTGACATTCTCTATAGCAAGCACTAGGTCATGGTTCTAAATTTCAAATTTAATAATCGTTGAACCAAACTCAATAAACCGTTGCAAAAAATTCACACCATTTCGTCTCATCCCACGAGAACAATAAAACATAATAAATTATTCAATCTTAAAGACACCCCCAAATAATTGATTACATACGAATCGCTATGTCACATACATGGGTATACATGAAGTTCTAAATTTAACATATGCATAAACCATACATATATCATATACCACATTTATCAAGAGAGAACATTAACCGAGATTATGATAATAAACCATATCTTCACTTATAATAATAGATATAGAAAAACTGACCTTTTTCTATGATAAAAGATATTGAATACCTTGAATCTTGTAATGACTTAGAACAATCCAAAAGCTTTTGTCCATCTCTTCATCATGGAGTTTCTCTTTTTGTTTCTCTGTCTCTTAACCATTTCTAAAATTTGTCTTCTTCAAACTTGTCTAACTTCACAAAGTCCACCATAAAATTCTTTAAAGAAGATTTTTGCATTTCACGAATTAAGCCTAAAGATTGTTGAAAATTATATAAAATATAACCTTGGTGGTGGTGGACCTGCGAAAATTAGAAAAAAAAAGAATAAGAGGAATGAAATAAGAAGGAGGAAAATGTGCACAATGTCTCTTCAAGGCGTGTTCTCTAGCACTTTCCTTTAGGCTTAATTCGCCCCCACGAATTCCAAGCTCTTGGGTGCAAAAATGGGTTGACCGGCGAATTTCCTGCAAGATACAATGAAGATTCCTCGAGTATGTTTTCACACTTCCAAAACTCGAGCCGTGACAACAATGACTTTTACAAAATGATATTTTTCATATATCTCTTGTGCACCAAAGACATAGGAAAATGAATTTGAAGATGCTCTGAGAAATTTGAGAATTTCATCATGTGTCTCTATTACATGATTGACTTTTCACTAATATGTGAATGTTATTTGAGTTATGAATTCTATTCTCTTTGTGCATCAAATGCACTTCTATTTATAGACACTTCGTGTCTCGTCATGAAGAGTCATAACTTTTCAAATGATGTGTTTTCATTTAAGAGTCACATCCTTTTAATTAAAGAGTCACATCTCTTTAATTAAAGAGTCACATTTGTAGCCCTTGAAATCTAATCAATTTCAAACAAGACAACTCTTCAACCTTAAATGAAACAACACAACTTTTTATCAAACAACACAACTCTTTATGTTTTGTAAATTTTTCTTACAAGTCTAGATTCTTAGTTTAGAAAAATAAACAAATGAAATATATATAAGAATATAACTCATTGTCGTAGATCTAAACAAAAAAAATAGTTATTGGTAAACCTTTATTTAATTTCTTGATATTTGATAATTAGAAATTACATTACTGAAACAAATATTTTGAAAAAGGTGTGGTAAATAATTATAGAAAACAATAAAATATAATATACATAATGGTACATAGCATAGGGACAGGTGAACACAAATTTAACCCTAACTCGAGCACAAGGCTAGCAAATAAGACCTGAACCCAACCCCAAAACTCAAAATGAACAGTGTTAGACTCGACTCAAATATCTCGAAAGCAAGTTAGCCAGATGGATGGGCCGGGTCATGAACACCCCTAGCTCGTGTAAATGGTGGCCAGTTATGTTGGTGTTTTGTGATAGACCAAAACAAAAGCCAAAAGGGTGATAATTTGTAGTGAAAGTCTAAACCAAAAGGTTTGGTTTTAAGCATAAGATCATTTGTTCTTGTTTTGGTGCGATTTCTTGTCTGTTATAAGTTCCTTATCTGGGATAATTTGTTTTCCATAATTTTTCTCTACTATGATTGAAGAAATTATAGCAAGCAGTTGATATTGAAAAGATCATTTGACCTTCTAGAGTAATTATTTTTCACGTGTTTTTTTTCTTCATATTTCTCTAGTGTGATTGAATAAACTATTGCAAAAGAAGTAGATAGTTGGTATTGGATCAAGAATTGATGTACAATGTATGCAAAATTAGGCATAGGTGATAAGTGAGAATTATACGTATTTTTGTGCTGTAAATTATGTACTTATCTATGTGTTTTAAGTTGATTTTGATGGAAAAATACTCTAATTTTAGTAATTGCAAGTCTTAGGTAAAATTATAATCCTTTTAGTGTTGTTATATTGAATTTAAGCTAATTATATGAATTTTAACTTAGGTTGGAGCTTGGATGAGTTGGAGGCTTGGAAAATGGCTAGAAGAGGCTTAAAATGCAATTTTGGAATTTTAGGCCAAATTAGTCGCGACGAATTTTCACTTATTCTCTTGATAATCCAGATCTTTTGGACGCGGAGAAAATTTAGGAGCACTTTAAATTAATATGATTTATCTTCTCTCCAAATATCTTTTAAATTCCATCCATCTGAGTTGATGATTATCTTAATTTGATTTATCTTGATCAAATAATAATATTTTATGATTTGATTTGTATATAAGCGGAGAGCGGAGCAAGGAATCGCCTAAAAGATCACAATAGATCCTATTGAAAGTTTTGCAGACTAAATAATTCATGGAGTGTTATATTTTATCTTATCTTTGAGCAACAAAAGCCATGTCTTGGATTCTATAAATACATGTAATTAGTGCTAGATCAAGGAGAATGCGAGCCATAAGATACCGCTTCTCTCTCTTCTCTCTCTAGACTTAGTTTTCTCTAGGTTTAGCTTCTCCTTGTGAGGGAGAAGATGAGATGAGGTTAAATCTTAACACAACATCTCAAGAACCCTGGGAAGATTCAATCATGGAGCGCGAAGGAGAAAGGAGAAAGACGTTTCCACCGGCCCTAATCCTCTTCTATGAAGTTTCTTCTATCCCTCTTCTCTTTCCTTTATGTTTTATTTTATAGTTTACTGTATTTGGATCTTTATGGATTTGATTACGTTGAAGTTTGACCGTTTCTTTATTAATCTATGAAGTATTTTACTTGTTTGAGTATATATGATGTGCTTAATGCTTTTGGGTGCGTAGCTAACATTCAATTGAATTGATTACTTTTATTGAGACCGGGGACGGTAATATATGAGTGCGATTCTTGCATATTATACCATGTACGTTGTAGATCTAGAGATAGACTATACTTGCATGTGGTCGTTGTGAGTTCTTGTGTTTAATGCTCGTCTATGGCTTAGGAGAGTCAAGGGATTGATCTCTTAGGTTAAAATCAAAGGTTATTGAGTCAATGAATTGATCATTAAGTAACTTTTTGAACTTGGCCATCAACAAGAAAATAAGGAGTAGATTAATGAGTCTTTTGGTAATTCAAAGGGGGCTTTGTCTATGAAGTCCCCGGATGCATAACCAATTTGTATTTGATTTTAGATGAAGCTTTAATTCTAGTTTTTCTTTTCTATGAGATCTTCTCTTGTTGGAGTATTAATTGTTGTTCTTAATGCTTATGTTGTGACTCATGTTTATGCTTGGAATAGTGAAATATGAGTGTGCTCTTACAATTGATGCCATGGTCATTGTTAGTCTAGGAATATGTAATAAGTATGTGGTCTTGTTGAATTCTAAGTCTTAATGTTTGTTTTAACTTAAAGTGGTTAAGGGATTGGAATCTTGAGTTAGGGCAAAGGTTAACGAGCCGAGGAATCAGTCTTTAATGAATTTAGTGAATTCGACCAACAACAAGTGAATTGGGAATATGATAATGAAATTAGGATTAATTCAAAGGAAACTTTGTCTATGAAGTTTCCGAATTCTTAATCAAATGACATTGAGTTCCAAATGCATGTTTAGTTTAGATTTAATTTCTTATGTCATTTGTCTTTATGTTTTAACAATTCAGTTATTATTCCTTTTGCCGTCTAAATTAGTTGTTAACTTGGGAACATGATAGTTGGCCATAATCCTTGTGGACGATACTTGGTATTCACCGTTTTAATATTTATAACGATAGCGAAACACACCTACTGTTTTTTGTTATCAATAGAAAAATACACCGCCATTTTACTAAGTTTGTTACTCCTTTTTTTGAAAAAGTTTTTGAAGTTCATGGTTGGTTCTATGGTAAGTAAAGAGTTTTAGTGATGTATGATACACAAGTTATTTTGGACCATTAGATTCATTAATTTAATATTGAATGATCCTAATTTTTCAAGGCTACTGGTTATACCGGTTACCATCCCCAACACCAACAATTCAATCTGTCCACCATCCTCCACTGTGAATGCTATTCTCGACAAATAATCTGACAAACTCAGATAATGAGATTTTCTTAGTATTTTTCCGAAGGAAAGGATATCTACTTTGCGTTTTCCATTGAATCAAAATTTTCTTCTATTTTTCTGCGATATAGAGAAAGAAACTGAGGAAGAGACAAGCTCCAGATCTGTTTGGTTTTGCTCTAGATTTGGTTGGTGTTTATGCCAACAAAGTTTGAAACCTCTACTAATAAAGCTTAATGATTTGTTTCTCGGTGTGTGGGATTTGAAGCTTCAAATGGTTGCAGCTACAGAAGAAGAAAGTCATGGATGAATGTGACAACGTCACTCAAGGAACCACTACGGAAAAAACCAATGGCGTTGAAGGAGAGGTTGCGGAGGTGGACAGAAAAGACGGCGTGGGCGGCGACTTGTGGAGGGGAGAAAGATGGTGGGTGGCCGGGGAGGGTGGGGCAGTAGCAAATCAGAGAAGGTTGATGAGGAAGAGGAAGAAGGCTGAGAATGGTGGGTAGCCAGACATAAAAGCTCTGTTTCACTCAATGAATGATTACCAGAAACTAAGTGTGCATGCATTGGTGGGGTCAAGGTATGGTTGTGACCCTCCACGAACGTTGTCATTTTCCATTTTCTTGAACTCTTGTCCAATTTCACCCTCATTCTAGCTAGACAAATTAGTTTGGCTTAGACCCTTATGAACTCTTACCCTGACATCCATATCAACATACTTTGGGTTTCTTAAACCTTCCTTTTTACAAACCAAATTTTTCGCAATGTAATTACCATTTGAAACCTTTTTGTGGTAATCTCTTTGCATCAGAAATCCACACCATGCTTAGGCCTAAGCTAAAGTAGAGCTAAAATAGGATATCTTCATGGCCCTTCAAGAAGCCTAGTCTTTTCATTATCATTACTTTGTGTGTAATCAACCCCTCTCAACTTCACTGACAAACTTTTACTTCACTGACAAACTCCAAACCCGAAATGTCATCGGTTGTTAAGACCATTATGCTTTTGTAACAACCCCTCTCAACTATAACTTGCCCCTCAAATTCAATTCCCTCTTCGTCATTTTTCCTTTTTTCCAGATTTAACAGCTATACTCTCGCAATCTTTGTTTGACTCAGAATTTCTTATCTCATAACTTGAATAATAGCAAAAATCTTCATTTTCATCTTCAATCAAATGCATGTCAGGATAAAGATTTTTTTCAAACTTAGACAACAAGACCTAGTAAGTTGAAGAATATGACTTGTGTGAGAAACTTGGAAAAGTTAAGTCTTTTTGGAGAAGATAACTTTTTGGAACTTGGACAAGTGAGACAAACCTAGTTAGTCATTAAGTCAAATCATGTGTGAGGTTGGGGGCCGAAACATAAAGTGACAAAATATTGTCTAAATGTGTGAATAAAAAACTTGCATTCCACTATCATTTATTTTAAAAAGAAATACAAGGGTCACCTGATTGGTCAACGAATGGTGAGTTACTAACCCACCAAAAAAGTGGTAGGTTGGCTAGCAAATGTCGTATTGTAAATGCAAATTGTAGGTGAAATTGTTGGGAAGGAATGAAGTTAATGGTCTTAACAGCTTTTTAGATAAGCATTAATCATCGCCTTGTTTTAATATAAAAATTTCAAATTAATCTTTTAGTGGAATATGATTAATAAGAGTAAAAGAAGTATTCAAAAAAAGATACAAAGTTTCCACATTAACAACATAGGGCTAATAACTTCAACCAAAAATAAAAATAGTGGCACTAAAAATAGCGAAACCAGCGACAGCAACATGCCATAATAGAAACGTAAAAAAAAAAAGGCTAAATTATACTTTTTCAGTTTCCTTCCCTTCCCTAAACTCAGAAATCAAAGCCGAGAACATTTTCATTTCCATTTTCCTTTTCCTTTGTTTTCCACATTTCCCTTCCATTATGGTTTTGAAACTTAGGGATTAGGGCTCTAAAATTGAAGATAAACAACTAATTTGGGATTAGGGTTCTAAATTTTATCTTTATCTTTGTTGCTGCAAGGTTGATTTTGCAATTTCACTAGGATTATTTGGTTTTCTTTCTTCGATTTCGTTAGTATTCTTTGTTTTAATTTGCGTTTTGATTTTGCGTTTGAAGAAGAAGGAAAACGAGCGCATAAAAAAAAGAACGCAAAAGAAGAAGAACACAGGAAGAAGAAGAAGAACGCACCAACAGAAGAAGAATACATAAGAAGATGAAGAAGAAAAAGAACGAAGAAGAAGAAGATTTTTTTTTTCATTTTTAAATATAAAAAATGTTTTAATTAAAAAATATTATTATTATTAATATTATTGATGAACCACTCAAAACGTGACACGTGTACAAATTTAACATCGTTAAGCTTCCACCGTTAAAATATAACGGTTTATTAACGCCGAGGATAAACATGAACCGTTTAAGAGAGTTGGGGTATCAATTTGAACCAGAAAAATTTTGGGTACTAAATTGTACTTTCCCCTATAGTTTGGGTACTAAAAGTGTAATTTAGCCAAAAAAAAAAAAACAAGCAGCAACAACAACATACCAAACTCAACAACAGCTATGCAAAAACAACTTATGCAAGCATCAATCCGTGAAATTGAGACAGAGTTGAACCTACATGAAATCCATTAGAAGCAAACTCAAGCATTGTTTTGGACAGCTTTGCCAATTTTGAAAAGAGTGCTAAAAGGCTTTGGAGTGCGCTTTCAACCATAACCAATAGTGAAGTTAGATCTTCTCAAAAATTGCACAAACATCCAATGGACTTTGTTTGAAAATGACTGCATTTCACACAAGTCACAAATTCCAAACTATTGAAAACCATATAGTTTGGAGTTACTGCCTAATAGCTAAACTTTCATGCATTAAGCCTGAAAACTGCGAGAAATGGTCCCTACTAGAACTTGGGAATGATGATAAATAACTCAACCACCGCAATACATAATTCCAAACCGCAGAAGACATTGGAAACTTAAAGAATAGATGATTTATAGACTAACATCACAATGACATAAAACACATGTTGTATCCGAGTTCATAATCACTCCCCTCCTCGCCAAACCTTCCTTGCATGGTAATCTTCCTTGCACCACCTTCCAAGCGAAAATCTGAACTTTGGAGGGAACTAGACCATTCCAAACCTTCCTTGCATGGTAATCTTCGTTGCACCACCATTTGGAATCCAGATCCACGAGTCCTTTATGTGAACCTGTAACGATGTTGTATCCAACACTTGCAAAAAGTCATCAAATTCAATTTGTTCTTGCTCATTAAAGCTCCTAGGACCACCTTAGATTCCAAACCCAAGTCCCACCTATCTAATCACCTACCTCTCCTATAGACCCATCACCATCCTCCGTTAACAAATAAAGGTTCTCAAATCTATCTATCATACTCCTATCTCCCACCCACCTATCATGTCAAAACAACGTATTATTCTCATTCCCCACCTTCCGTCTAAAATTCTGCCTAAACCACTAAACACCAACATTTCCCTCCCTAAACAATTCACAAATATCTTGCCACCAAGGAGAACCCTTCAGCTGCACCCACTTCAATCTCCAAACATCACTCCCATGTTTAGAAACTAGCACCTTCACCCAAAGAGCACCTCCGTCATTAAATAATCTCCAAACCCACTTCCCCAATAGAGCCAAGTTAAAAGATGCTAAATCTTTGACCCCTAACCCACCCAACTCTTTCAACTTACACACTGTTTCCCAATTCACCCAATGTATCCTCTTAACCCCCTCACCCCCCCCATAAGAAAGATTTAAACAAAGATTTAAGAGAGGAGATTATACCTTTGGGAGTCTTGAAAAAAGAAATGAAGTGGACCGACAACGAAGACATGATAGATTTAACGAGAACTACCTAACCACCTAAAGACGGAGATCTAGAGCTCCACGACGCCAGCCTAGCCTTCACTTTATCAATAACAGGCTTCCAAATGGCCTTCTTTCTATGATCCCCACCAACAGGCAGGCCAAGATAATAAAAAGGAGGTGAGCCAGATTTGCATTGCATGATGTTGGCGTCTATATCCAACCAACCCTCTGGGTATTATGGGAGAAAAACTAGCTTTTGTGGAAATTAATCTTAAGACCCAAGGACAGTTCAGACAGGTACAACAAGGATCTTACTGTTTCGATGTTTTCATACGATGCTTCCCCCACAATCAACGTATCATCTGCAAACTGAAGATGAGAGACCTAAACTTCCTCATCCCCAATTTTGACCCCTGAGAACTCACCCATTTCTCTAACTTTATGCATCAATCTACTAAACCCCTTAGCCGCCAAAAGGAAAAGAAAAGGCGATAACAGATCACCTTGTCTTAACCTTCTATCAGGAGAGAACTCCTCAGATGGACTACTGTTCACCAGAACATAAATTCGCGCCGACCGTAAACATTCATCAATCCACATCTTCCACGTCGAGTGAAACCCCATAGCCCCCGTTCAAAATGGATATAAGACCAACTAATAGAGTCATATGCTTTCTCAAAATTCGCCTTGAACATGAAGGCGGCCTTCTTCCTCTTATTAAAGTCATCTACCAACTCATTAGCAATCAATATGCTATCAAGAATCTGCCTCCCCCCAATAAACGCAGATTGCTCAATAGAAATAACTTTCCAGTGACCCACCTGATACGATTTGCCAATAGTTTAGAAAGCACCTTATACATGCACCCTATTAGGGATATTGGCCTATAATCACCAATACTTTGGGGACTCTCCCTCTTTGGTATCAAATTAATGAATTGTTGCTTCCTCTCACAATTCTCCCATTAAACCAAAAATGATCAATGTACCTCTTAAAGTCACTTTTAATCAAATCCACTACGCCAAAAAAAGCCTTTAGCAGCGGTTGCGAACCGCTGCTAATGGAGCCGCTGCCGTAGGTGCTTCACTCTTTAGCAGCGGTTCCACAACCGCTGGCAAAGGGACGCATAAACAAATGGGCCTGTATGTTTTAGCAACGGTTCAGATCGCAACCGCTACCATAGATCTGTACCTTTAGCAGCGGTTATACATGGAACCGCTGCTATAGGTCTTTTTTTTCATTTTTTCAACTTTTTTATTTGTTCTATTATCTTTTACTTCTTAAAGGGGTGTTGTGAGATTCGCACTCGCGACCTCGCATTTAAAGCGAGAATCACCACTAGATCTAACACCCAACAATAAAAATAATTAATGAATTAGTTTCAAGTTTATTTATATGGTAAGGTAACAACAAATTCTTCTATTCTTTAATCAAAATAATGCAAGACGTCTTGAGTAATTGTACATATATGATTTGTGCAAACTATCAAAGAATTCAATTATACCTTAATCTGCCAAGTTAGCATTAACATCATGTTCCTCAACACTTGTACCTTAGTAGTGTTGGCAAATTATCAAGTATTATCCCACTCAGTTGTGTTGGCAACTTTGATCAAATAACACCATTATACTGTATCAAAAGCAAAATTGTTTAATAAAATTTTATTTAAGCTAAACACATTTTATTATTCAATTTAAAAACGCACGCATTGAAATACCTTTCAGATAGAACATGCAGTAGGTGCCATCCAAATTTTGTCTTGCACCTTACAACTTTGTTTAGTAGCTTCTTCAAATTCAGGAACCTTTCAAATTTTCATCATCAGACATACATTCAAGAATAAATTAAGTACTATAGTTGGATCACTAACTAATCTGCTTCCGTTAATAGAATCAAATGGCAGAATTATCAACAGACATCAATTATGTAAAATAATAAGTTTGACAAGAATATGATATGTAATCACACATAGTTTAAAATTTTCTCAAACTAACATTTTTAGCATCACTTAGAATAACAACCAGGGGAGTGTCAGCCATGGCATGTGCAAAAGCTCACTATAGAAAAGATCTGAGGTCGAAGAAAGCAGCAGTTTAGACATTTCACTGGGGAATCTTGAATGTACAAAGCAAAACTGTTAGTTATAATACCTCATTGGCAATTTAGCAATATTGTCGTGTTTATAATTTGTAATATAAATGGGAACCTTGGAGGCCTGGAAAAATTCTAGAAAATAAGGCATTAAATAATACAAAGTAAGAAATATTGGAAAACTATATCTCATAGCAAGAAAACTGTATCTAATAGTATTTATAAAGACAACTAGGATAAGATTTAAAATCTATTCATGGAATATTAGAAAATTGTATCTCATAGCAAGGAAATTAACAGTTGAATAGCATATAAAGATTCAGATATCGGGCACTATTATAGAAATCTTAAGTTATAAATTTTCTTCACTATACAAGAAAAACAGACTAAATCCAATGAAGGAAACAAAGTTAAGATTTTTAACAAAAAAAATGACCTTTAGCAAGTAATCTCAATGAGAAGCTGGGCATAGCTCCCTTCACTTGAACACAAAGAGCAACTGCAACAGTAAAATTGTTGAAGAATAGTTAGGCACATTTTTTCAAAGAGAAAATTCCAAAAAGAAAAGGGACTGCATTCTGCCACACATACCAAATTTCTTGATATTGATTGAGCTGGTTCTTGTTTTTCCCATTGCAACATATGGATCACAGAATTCACAAGAACCAACAACAGCTAATTTGATTCCTTGAATTAAGGCCACAGTTAGCAGCCATTCATCTTGTTGTGAGATTGGGGAAAGCCAAATCAATTAATTCATACAAGTAATTGAATAAAAATTTCCATGTCCAGACTTCCTTAGCGAATACGGTGCTTATATTATTACTTCCTTATCCTTAATACAAATTAATAGAAATAAAATGATTTAACAATCCCTAAAAAGGAAATTACATTGGCAGTTCTTTTGTAATAGCATTATCCTCAATTCTTTTGCACTTCCTCATTTTGTAATAGCATTATCCTCACTAAGTTTTGCATGGAATGAAATTAAAATAGGAGTGAAAGTTGCAATGCTTACAGATAAGAACGTAAAAAAGAATTGGAGATTATAAAACTCGGGTTGGCACTGTAGAGCATACCCTGAGACAAAACTATCTAGTATATATATATATATATATATATATATATATATATATATAGTTTCTCTATTAAGAAGCAAGGAAATACAATCACAAGTATGATATATACAATCAAATCCACTAATAAAGAAACGGTTTTACACCATATGCAGAATAAGAGTCATTGGAATTCGGATATATGAATTATGATATTGATAAACCATGATTACCAGTATTCAATTCTGTCAATTAATTTAACAACCAAACTGAATTTAGCAAAAACAAGAGAAAAAAATGTTAAAGAGGAGTTATACATCATACTTTTTATCTGTACATATTTCTGAGTTTTCCTACTTTTTCATCCATTGGCTGATCAATCTTTTGATCCAAATCCCACATGCCACCTCTGTTATCATTGTCTTCATCAAACTCTACTGGTGAATCCATTTAGAGCTCACTTCAAGAATTGCCAAGTACTATATGCTATTTGACACTCCTCGTCCTCAGTTCCACTACCCCCCACAAAAAAATACAAAAAAATTCAGTAACTAAAGGTGAAATCATATTATGCAATTACCTATACACACAAAAGTGAACTCATGAAATTCATTACTATTCAAACCAAGAACCCAAACAAACCTATCTAGAAAGACATGCAGAGTTTAAAAATTTGCAATTATGAGGAATTTGAAATTCAAAAGAATTTCGAAACTATTTAGTTTAATTTAGATTCCTACTTTTTAGTTAGGTGCAATTCCATATTAAAATTTCAAGGATTCTAAATTATTTAATCTAAACAGCAGATTTCTTCACTTCAAAGTACTTTAAATCCTCTGACAAATTGAATTCCCCTTAAAAAAAATTCTCCAAGCACAGATTAGTGATTCCATTAGCAACCATGCCATTCCATCATTGGAGAGGGAACAAAGAAAACCCCAATTTCTAGAATTAACATAGTAATCTACACCATGACTGACCTAGTGTTTGCCAAAACTCATAAGCAAAATTACACCGAAGCTTACTTTCCCATGATTGACCATAAAGATAAGAAGACCAGGAGTAGGGCAACCAAGAGCAGCTAGGATTAGCTTATTTTTTCTTTTCAACAAAGCATAGAATAAAAAATTATTCAATTCGATATTTGGCTGAAACCTGAAAGCAATTTTTTTATTTTACTGCAAAATCAAATAGTCAATCCAAACATTAGCCAACATAAAAACTCGTTCATCAAAACTTACTTGGATTCGTCACCGTTGCTTCTGCTAGAACACTTCCTTCTACCGCTTCCTTCTTCAGCTTCACCCTCGTCATGCTTCCTCTGCTTCTTCCTCTTATCGGTGAACTCTCAATCCTCCTCCTCCTCCCTCTCCCTCTTGCTCTTCGGATCCATTCCCAAATTTAACCTAAATGGTTGTTGTGGTACTTCCGTGATGAAATTCACCTAAAATACTAACTCACTAGGTTGTCGCGGAAGAAGGTGGCTGGGTTGGTGGTGGAAGGATGTGGTTGACGGTTATGAGGGTGGCTGGGCTGGGAGAGGGTGGTTGGTGAGAAGAGGGAGATAGGCGCTGGTGGTTACAAACGAGAGGGAGAGAAGGACGCGTTCGAGGGTTTGAGCGAGAGACAATATGAAATTTTTAAAAAATAAATAAACTTAATAGCCAATGCCAGAGGTTATAACATAAACCGCATGTATTGGGCCTTTTATAAGTCTATGCCAGCGGTTATGCACAGAGCCGCTGGCTTATGTAGCACTTGGATTAGATGCAATCTGGCGTAGTGATCAAAGAATTGTTTAACAAAGAGAAAATTAACCCCAGCTGGAACTGGGCTTTTGTCGTTGTCACAATTCCACACTGCCTTCTTAATTTCAACCTCCTCGAAAGGCGCAATTAGCATCTCATTCTCAACATCAGACGATTTATTAAAATTCATATTACTCAAACTCACCCCCGAGTCTTCTTGGGCAGAAAAAATGAGATTGAAAATGATGTGATACTGTCACTTTAATCTCTGCTGGTTCCTCCAATCTCACCCCATTAACTAAGATGCAATTGACAGTGTCAAAATAGCGCTTCATGGCTAAACACCGATGAAAATATGCAGAGTTCGCATCCGCTTCTCTAAGCCACCTGATTCTAGACTTCTGAAAAGGCAATTGTTCCTTTATCTTGGAATACTTAATAAACTGAACATTAACTTTCTTCCTCTATAACAGCTCATCATCCAATAGCCCTATATCATCCTCCTTTGACTCCAATTGATAATTGATTCAAAATCTATTTTGCTTCATTGATTTTTACATCAAAGTCCCCCACCACACTTTTGTTCCACCCACGAAGAGCCGACTTCAATCCCTTCAACTTCTCCTTAAGCACATACCCACCCAACCCTGCACATCAAAATTCAACCAAGTATTCTTCACAAAATCCTCATACCCGTCATGAAGATTCCAAGCCTTTAGAAAGCAGAATGTCTTTGAACCCTAATTAATGACTCTATCTTTCAACACAATAGGGCAGTGGTCAGATAGGCCCTTGTATAACCCCCATTGAGAAACATTACTCCAACAAGACATCCAGTCAACAGAAATAAGGAATCAATCCAGACAATTCATTGATTTTCCATCACCTCTATACCATGTAAACTTCCTACCTATCAAAGGAAAATCCACTAATTCAGAATGATGGATAAATGCTTCAAACCAGCTAATCTCAGCCACTCAGTCATTGGCATTACGGCCTCTCCTCTCGGCCAAACTCCTAACATTATTAAAATCACCGTCCAAACAGCAAGTGAAAATCCCCTTATCACGAATCAGTGACCTGAGAGAAAACCACAAACACCTCCTTCGAGAGGCATCACAAGGCGCATACATATCAATTAATGACACGTCTTTATGAATATCCTTCCAATCGCCCACTATCGCCACAAAATGCTCATCCACTATAACTTCCTTCCCCTCAATACTTTCTTTCCACCATAAAGTAATTATTCCTCGTGAACTACCCTCCGCTTTCTTGGAAGCCCACCCGATATCAGGATCGCCCCACAGCTTACCACACAGTCTACTATCGACCTTCTTCAACTTCAATTCTTGAATGCACAATACATCCGGTTTTTCTGAACTCGCCAAATTAGGATCTCTTTCTTCTTAAGCACTCCCCCAAGCCCTCTAATATTATAACTAACTATCTTCATAAACACCAAATACGACCCTAACCTCACAAAACCGACTCACTTAACCCACTACAACCTTCTTCCTCTTCACCACTCCACCTACTTCCAACCCCTCCTTTATCCTCACTCTACCAAACTCGCCCCCATTGTTGCACCACACCCAACTTCCTCCCAAAATTCATAGCCTTCAACGCCTATCCTCTTTAGAAGAACCAGAACCTACTCCTTTAGTCTCACTTAGTTTCAATTTATCTTTAAACTTCTTTACGGGATCCATGCCTCTCAAAATCACTGCTTCTGCTTTCTTCCTCGTGTAATTTTTCTTTGCAGTAACACTAAGCAAATATCTCCTAATAGAAGAACTTGTACTAGATAATGAAAGAGTGGTCTCCTTGCTTTGATTGACCATTCTTCTATGACGAGAAATATCGCTCTTCTCCATTGATTTACCCCTCGAATTCAAACGCAGACCATTTCCAATCTTGGCGGAACTGTGAAAATCACTCCTTCTCCCACACATCAAAAACCCCTCTACCCTGTCAACATGTCGTGCATCTCTTCCGATCACCTCTTTCATTAGTTCAACATCCTTCTCCCTAGACATCCTAAGCTATTCGCCCATCCCCAGATCACCCTCCTCATGATTTTGTTGCAAATTAACCTCTCCCTTCTTGCTACCTCGATCAGCATCCTCGTCATGTAAGATTGGGTCCATGTCAATGGATCCAACAAACCCACTTTTTTCACCATCTGTTTTATTTTCATTTGGACAAAAACCCACACCAACACCCTCGCTGACTTGAGCCTTTGATACATTAAGGCCTAAATTTGAACCCCCAAAATATGCCTCCTTATTCATGTAGTTAGACCGCTCCGAGTCTTTTTGATGCCTGATTGGTACCCAATGCCTCTGCTAACAAATCACGAGAATAATTATCCTTAATCACCTCGTCCTCTTTATTTCCTTCTTGAATGGAATTGAAAACCAAATCTTTTTTTGTCCACAACTGAATTCCTCAGCAATTAATTCCTCCGATTTGAAACTTTGAACATCTGAAACATCTGCGACTGATTCAAAAACGATATCGCCATCTTCATCGGATAACACCCATGGTAAGGACATGTAATCGTCAGACTCACCATCTTCTCTAGAGCACGAATGATTATCCACCTTTCTTTGAGCATGCTTAAGTACACTGTCGTTATCATAAAAATATCACTAACATTATCCTCCAAAATTCTAACATCATAGAACTCATCCATAATCTTCACCTAAACCAACTTATCAATAAAATTCCATGAAGATGTGATCACAAGAATACGAGAAACGTCCTAACTATCCTTCTTGAGCGTATGACTATCCATTTTAATGAACATGCCAAACTTGCCACACAATGATTGGAAAAACCTCTCTTCCCATGCATGTAACGGAACACTCTGGCAACAAACCCACACAAATCATTCCTCTGCCATTTCACGTGACCTCCACTTCCTTACCCTTCAAACCACACCGCCAAAGTATCCTCCACATCTTTAGAGATTTGACTAAAATCATCTCCCTCCTCCACCTCTAACAACACCACGCTTCCACCCATCGGTCTAGTCGTTATAGAATACAGACCTTCTTCCCAAAGCCTATTCTTGATGCTTAGCGTGGACTCTTCTCTATGAAACAAGCCCACATGGCACCTCTCCAAATTCTCGATCACTTCGGATGAAGGTGAAAAGAATAAATCCACCTCACCCTCTCCACCCTCTTCCGAATCCTTTCCCATTTCCATGTCCACCTTAGACCCCTCCTTATCCCTCCTATACAGCTTATCTACCCATTGCAAAACTTTAACGTACCTCTGACCATCCACATAACCATTCCCCACCCGTGACGTTTGATTGCGGAAGCCATGTTTTTGCACCTCATACAGATTCCTTCCCCTATTAAATCTCACCATATTCACCCTCAACTTGTATGTACCAATCTAAATAGAGAGCCTTAATATTTATCACACCTTCAAAACGGACAAACCCAAAACTCAACCCTCCTTTACTCTTCTTACTAAGGATATAGACATCTCTCACCTTCTACATCTCGAAAATAGTTGCCACAAATCTCCTTGATGCATATGAGAAGGAAAGTTAGTAAAGAAAAAACTATCCAAATAGATTAATAAAAGCTTGATCTTTCCTAGAGGCTCTCTTTCCCACTATCTCTCTTGATAGCCTGTGGTGACAAAATCCTGTCCTTGAAACCTGTGCCGGTCCCCATGCTTTTCTCTTTCTCGATCTAACCTCTCTCTCTTTCCCTCTCTAATCTCTTTTGATTGACTGCATGCTATCTTTTGATTATGTGACTACTAAAAAGGGCACCAAATTTTCCGCTCAATTTTTGGCAATACATTCTTGCTTTATATAATATAATAATAATAATAATAATAATTACAATAATAATAATAACAATAAAGATAAAGATTATTAAATAAATAGCCCATGCATTACGCCCGGACATCCCTTAATAATAAGCGAATTTTAATTTTAATCCCAAAAAAATGTTATTTATGTTTATTTATAATTCCTCATTTCCTAAAGGTTATGTTTTTAATCCCTAAAAATTGACTAATGAGAGAATAAAAACACTACTTTATTAAATACGAAAACTAAAAGCATAAATTTTTTTATAAAGACTAAATTCAAAATTCGCTAAATTTTGAGGGGCAAAACATATTGCATCACAGATAAAAGGGAACAAAGAAGAATAAACATGTATTATATATCTATTGTCAGAAGTAGACAACCCACTTCACTTTCATTCATGTGTGTTCTTTCACCTTTCTGCCTCTCTCTCACTTTCTTTTTTTTTTTCTTTTTTTCAATTGAAAGGTGCACCATTGCAAGAGGCACACATCAAAAGAAAACACTAAGCAAAGCAAGGTGAACTTGAGAACTATACAAACCATATAGTAACTTTTTCCTATTTTTACACTTATTATATCCAAACCAAAACAACTGTGAGTAGCACATGAATTCACAAGGCATTGGCTGATGAAGTACTGGCTTCAGCTGCTACAGTCTTCTGTTTTAATGAAGCAGAATCATCTGATACTGCAGATTCTGAAACATCACCAATATCCAAAGTATCTGGAAGACTTCCAGAAGATTCAACATCATCAAACTACATGTTGAAAACAATAAACTCTCAGAAATTGGATTTGAAACAAGTGTGGTATCAGAAGTGATCAATTAGCATGGATATGACTAATAAACGAATTCACTCCTAACCAAATGACTGACAATTGCAATTGACATAATTAAAAAAATATATGAATTCTTTCAATTCATTTTATCCATAACCTGATAAACTAACACTAGTTAGCACAGCAGCTTCAAGAAAATCTAACAACATTTAATTCCTAAGTTCATCTACATATATGACACTGAACAGCATATTCCTTTGTACAAGTTTCTGATCAGTAACATGTAACAGAAAAAGAGGGAAACAAATAAAATCAAGAGAGCATGGTTTGAAACACAAACAGTTATAAATTTGGGAACAAAACAGAGAGGCAACTACAAACAAAGCAAGCTAACTGGGAATACATAAAATTTTAAAAATATCAAACAACTTAAGAGGAAAGAATGGAACTTAAAATTTCAAGCTTGGCATGGACACAAGGAGGGTAGGATATCAATTAGTCGGTATATCTACATTTAATCACTCATTTTAAGTTCTAAACCAAAATTTCCAGTCACTATTGTGCATTTCAATAACAGAGTTTTAATAGAAGTTAGCTAATACATCACTACACACATGTATATGTATACAGAAAAAGGTTAGTCACTTAGCAATCGGAAGAAGAAAAAGGAAGAGAATTAGATAAACATATTTAAAACCCCAAAAACTAATAAATTTGTATACCTCAAGTTGATTGAGCATGTCAATAGCAGCATCCAAGTCACCACTGTTAACATTGTAGACATCTACTAGGGACTGATCAGATATACCGGGAAATGTCATCTTAAGATATTCAATATCCATATCAAATTCTTCCTCGATCAAATGTTTATCTGTCAACCCTGTCACATTCTGCGACGACGAAGTGTAAGAACTAGAAGCAGGCTGGCTTTTCACTGGAAAAGATTCAGGTGTCGAGAGCCTTCTGGCGCTAGAGTCAAAAAGTTGCTGATCCTTGGTCGTATGCTGAGGAGATGGAAACCAATTCCTGAAATCTTTTTCTGATTCCCTTAGAGAAAGAGGAATATAGGAGGCTGCATATGGATTCAAAGAAGATGCTTGTGGCTTCATGACCTTGATTCAGATACAGATTATAAACAATTCTTCTTCTTGATCTTCCCTTTCCTTTCCCACGTATACAAATGAAAGAATAAGTAAACATACTACTTAAGTCCATCACAAGGTAAATGAAGGACAAGAATACAAGAAAGAATTCAAGGATTAAAAGACAAAATATTAGCAACGAAAATTGAAAAAATAAAAAAGAAAAGATAGCAAAGTGTAATTGAACAGGTTCCAAATCGGTAGCTACAAGGCTAAAACACAAGATGACAGAGATAACAAAAAGAACAAGAGTATGTAAATTGTAGGTTCAAATTCAATCATGTAAATCGAACAGGTTCTAAATAGGGAGCTACAAGGCTAAAACACATGCAGTAAAATCAAAATATCAGATCAAGAACTTGTTTTGACAAGATCAAGTAATACGAGTAAACAGAAACTTGAAAATTGGACTTCTTAGTAATCTTTCTCAAGCTGTTTCGCGATCAAGATAAACAAAAACGTCAAACTAAAGCTTTAATGAAATTTCAAATTATGAAAAAAAAAAAAAAGACAGCGAATTTGCAGCGATACGTCGATCCCAAAGAATTTTTATTCAAAGATAATCTTATCGTAGCTTTTCAATCAGCAAGGATCAGTGAATAACAAAATTGCGAATCGAATTGCAGACAAGAGAAAGAGAATAAAAAACGAGAACAAACCACTTGGAGACCAATCACGAAACCCTACTTCTGGTTCTGGAGATCGCTCCGATTGGAAGAAGGGAGAAAACTATTTTGAAATGATTGAGAAGGAGAAATTGGACGCCTGGAGAAAGTATCAATTTTTTTTTTACTCTCCTTAATTGCGTAACCGTGGATTTTATTGGAAAATCAATCAGTTTATATAATTTTATATTTTATATTAAAATTAATATCAATATATCTTGATATAAAATTATACGAGGATAGTGGCGGATCCGATTCCATGAATTTCGAAAAAGAAAAGAAGACGAACAAAAGTCCGCTTGTCTGTGTTTATTTTAGTTTATTTTATAAAATAAGTATTTATTTTAATAAAATAAATATTTTTGTAATTTTTAATATGTTTGTTTGTAGGTAAAATTATATTTTTGATTCTCTTATTATTAGGTTTGATTCAATTTCATCCTCTTATTTTTTTTTATTCGTTTTCGTTCTCGAAGTCTTCTGTTTGGTTTATGTTTGTCCTCCTCGTTGGGGTCCTATTAAAAATTAACGGTCACAACTTAACGCCATTAAAAAAATGACACATATTGCAATGTGAGTGGTCCATTAATAAAACAATATAAATAATATAAATTTTAATAAAATAATAATTTTTTATTTAACAAATAATTTTAAAACAAATCCCCTCATCTTCTTCCTCAACACTTTCTTCTCCGGCAATTCTTCAGCCCACCACCGGCAACACTTCTTCTCCGGCAACCGTTCCACCCACCACCAAAATATCACAGAAGTTTTAAGGAAAGTCTCACAAAATTTATTTTATCATCCTGTACACCGTAACTCACCATCGATCTCTCATTTCTTTCAATACCCTCTCTTCAATCTTACTTTTCTAATCCCTTGCAGTAATGGCAACAAACAGAGACTCTCCAAATTCATTTCGGCATCAGAATTGTTCGGGTTCCGAGGCAAAGGGTTTGGTTCTGACGTCGGAGAGGATAATCAAGAGGTTTTTGAGAAAAGGGAAAGAGGGGAACCGGGTGAGAGAGTAGGGACGGGAGATAGAGGTTAAGAAGCGGTAGGTGGAGGAGAGAGAGAGAGGGGGTGGAGGAGGAGAGGAGAAGGAGAGGGAGGAGGTTGTGTGGGGAAGAGAGAGAGGGAGGAGAGAAAGAGGAGTGGTGGTAGGGGTGGAAAAATGCTAGCAGGCATAACAGGGGCTTAGGGTCTGACCTATTTAAAGTCTGACCTGGCCTAGCCTGTTTAATAAAAATGCTAGGTTTAGGCTTTTTAAAAAGCCTATTTAAGTAAAAAGGCTAGGTACAGGCCTTTAAAAAAGCCTATTAAGCCTAATAGGTCGGCTTATTAAATTTTAATATATATGTATATTATAAATTTTATAAATATAAATAAAATATTATGTTTTTTGGAAAAATAATATATATATATAATAAATTTAATAAATGTAAATATAATAAATTTTATAACATGTTTATAAATTAGGTTTATTTAGAGGCTTGTTAAAAAGGCCTATTAGCCTATTTAGTGGTTTGTTGGCATATTTAAGATAGAATTGTTGGTCTTTTAGAGGTCTTAGGACAAAGTAGGCCTATAAATAGGCTTTATAGGCTTTCAAATAGGCTAGGCTTAGCTTGCCAAATGAGCCTATGATAGGCTAATAGGCCAGGCTTAGCTCCATCAATTATAAAATAGGTCTGGCCTGTTTAGACAAAGTCTGGTCTGGCCTGACTTGTTTCCACCCCTAAGTGGTGGGAGAGGAAGAAGGAGAGAGAAGGGAGGTGGAGGTGGAGGTGGAGATGAGAGGGGAGACGGATGTCATCGGTAGTGGGTGAAAGGTTGTCGGAGATGGGAGGGATTGGAGAAGAAGATGAACGTTTCCTTTAATTATTTTATTAAATAAAAGCTATTATTTTGTTAAAATTTTATATCATTTTTATTATTTAATTAATGGACCACTCACATTGCGACACATGTCTCTCCTTTAATGATGTTAGGTTCTAACTGTTAGTTTTTAACGAACACTGACGAGGAAGGAAAACGTAAACCAAACAGAAGACTTTGGGGACGAAAATGAATCAAAAAAGAGTAAGAGGATGAAATTGAACCAAACCCAATAGTAAGAGGACGGAAAGTGTAATTTTGCCTTGTTTGTATTATAATGTTGATGGCTACATTTAATTTCACTACTAGTAGCTCTGCTAGGACTTCGGTGTCGGAAGAACCTCCGGACAAAGGCGAAAAACAACGTAGTTTCAAGGACTAGCTTGTGTTCCAAATTCAACACGAGGCCATGGTGAGTTGTATCAACATAATCTTGCTCCATTAGAACTCTAGGATAGGAATAGGCTGACTCCCGTGGTTACTTTGGACAAAGATTTCTTCAATGGTTTGTGTACTCCTTGGTGGGACACACTAGTTGTTAAGCTTTTAGGAAAGGGGGTGGGGTTTCTCTCCGTGAGAGACAGATTGCGCAGCCTCAGGAAGTTGGTCGATGGCTTCGAAGTTTTAGATGTTGATCAAAGTTATTATATGGTTAAATTTGATCTTGCTCCACATCGGGAAAAGGTGATGGAGGGTGGTTAGTGGATTATCTTTGATCATTACTTGGTTGTTCAGCAATGGACGCCGGAGTTTGTGTCTCCTTTGGCTAAAGTGAATAGAACACTTGTTTGGGTGTGATTTCCGGGACTCAACCCGGTGTTTTATGATGAGGATATGATCATGGCTTTAGCGGTGGATGTAAGGAAACCTCATTGTGTTGACATGCACACATTGAACCTTGCTCGAGGAAGGTTTGCGAGAGTTTGCGTGGAAATTGATTTGAATCAACCGGTGGTTGGGAAGGTCTATTTCCAAGGTTATTGGCAAAATGTCGTATGTGAAGGTCTTCATGTCATCTGTGGTTCTTGAAGTTGCTATGGCCACTTGACAAGAAATTTCCCTTCTAATGGAGGTCTCTTGCAGTCACCGCCGGCTATAGTTCAAACAGAACAACAACCGTCATTGCTACCGCGGCTAGCCCTAAGTTCGGTGGTTTGGCATCCTCGAATCATGCTAATCCCATGATTTTAGCTAGCACGAAAATTCAGGAGTCTATTACGGTTCCGTTGATTTGCATTGATGGTGTGATGATAGCTACAAATGAGGTTGGCACATTACATTGGGAATGGCTTGTTGTCTCGCGTAAAAAATGTGGGAAACAGGTTGTACGAATATCCTATTGTGTGTGATTCTCTCATATCGGTTGAAAGCCTCCAACTGAAGTCTGCTAATGTGGATGGGCCAAGTTACGTCAAGTCCTCAGATAAAAAAATGGACACACGAGGAGCTGGTGGAAAAAAATGAATTATATACCAAAATAATCCATGACTTTGCATTTTATAAGACATTTTAGTCTTCATGGAATCGGTCATTTTAGTCCATGACTTTCACTATTATCGATTATTTTAGTCTCTGAAAGTCAAGGACTAAAATGAATATTCGTATAATTCAGGGACTAAAGTGATATGCAAAATGCAAAGTCAGGGACTAAAGTGACTTATCCGCAAAAATTCAGGGACTAAAGTGACGTATGCTCACAAAGTTAGGGATTGAAATGATACATCACTCAAAAAACAAAATCAAGCCCAAACAGAAGGGTTCCCTCTTGCTTGCGGCCAAGTGTTTAATGAACTTGTGCCTGCTAAATCATCATCGTCTATGGCATCGATGGAGAAAGCCATGCTACATGAAATTCACGTTTTGGAGAAGTAACAGGGGTTGAAGATCGCATCCTCTGCACCTTCTTCTTGTATCAATGATCATGCTATGGGTGAGGATTGAGAGACTTTACAATTTATGGCTGTGCGCAACATGCTTTCTAATGATAATAGTTTTGTCGAGTTACCGTCAAAGGAAGCCATTTTGACGAAAGGAATTTTCAGTTATATGCAGCAAAAGGATAAGGGCCCTATGAGCTCTATGCAACTTGACAATCCTCCTTCACAGCTCCTCTTTTAGAGTGGCTTGTCTCTGACTTCTTTGCTTCCATGAATTTAGTAGTGTGGAATTGTCAGGGAATTGGTAGTCATAAATTTGATTGTCTTCTTAAGGATCTTTGTCACTCGTGTGGGTCTTTGTTTATTTACCTTTTGGAAACCCATGCTAACGGCAATAAGGCTGACAGGTTTATGGCTCGTCTTCACTTGGATGGTAAAGCCGTAGTTGATGCTAGAGGTCATTTAGGAGGTATTTTCTGTTTCCAGGACACATCCCTTTGGCAGATAATTATGATTAGTCATAGTGACCAATTGATTCATTTGCGCATATCGTGGAAGAATGATCCTCCTTGGCTGTTAACTATTGTTTATGGGTCTCCTAATTATATTTAGCTTCGTCATCTTTAGCAAGAATTATTGGCAATTCATCGAACATTTATAGGGGAATGGTGTATGATTGGTGATTTTAATTCTATCCTTCTTGATTTTGAAAGAACTGGATGCTCAAATACTCCTAATCGTCATGGTATGAGTGATTTTTCTGATTTCATGGATGAGTCACATCTTTTCGTTGCTAGGTATGTTGGTTGGCCTACTACTTGGCAGCGGGGTGATTTGTTTGAGAGGCTTGATTGTGCTATTGAGCCTGTACTTTCCCCATCACACTCATTTCCCTCTTCATCACACATCCTTTTTTTTTTCAAAATTAACCTTCGCTCGAATTTTGAAAATCCGACACTTTATTTTATAAAACTGCTCTACGGATATTAAACATTCGTTAGGCTACGAATTTTAAAAATTTGTGGCACTATTCATTCAAAATTCATCTTTGTATTTTTTTTTATAAAATTGTACTACGGATTTTAAAAATCCGTGGCACTGTAAATTAAAAATCCGTCTTTGTATTTAATAAAATTGTACTACAGATTTTAAAAATTTGTGGGCCTACAGATTTAAAAAAACCATCATTGTATTTTTATAAAATTGTACTTCCGATTTTAAAAATTCGTGGCCTATGGACATCTGGTGTGGAGGGAAATGTGTGTGGTGGAAAAAGTATGGACTGTGCTATTGAGAATCTGGATTAGAGGATCCATTCCCATGATGTTTCGACCCAGCATTTACATTCTTTGAAATCTGATCATCGTCCCTTGTGGCTAAAGCTTTCGACAGCTCCATTTCCTATTTTTTTCCGTCGGCCTTTTAGGTTTGTCGCTGCTTGGTTGACTCATCCTAAGTTTTCAAATGTGGTCTTGAATTATTGGGATGACTCTGCTCGCTAGGATGATAGAATTCATGGCTTGACTGATGGGTTACAGTTGAATAAAGAGGTGTTCAAGAACATATTTTTATAAAATTGTACTACGAATTTAAAAAACCCGCGGCACTGTTCACAAAAAATCCGTCTTTGTATTTAATAAAATTGTACTACGGATTTTAAAAGTCCGTGGCCTACGGATTTTAAAATTCTGTGGCCTACGGACTTTAAAAATTTGTCATTGTATTTTTATAAATTTGCATTGTGGATTTTCAAAATCCGTAGCCTATGGATTTTCAAAATCCGAGCGAGGGATAATTTTCGAAAAAAAAAGGGACGTGTAGTGAGGAGGAAAATGTGTGTGGTGGGAAAAGTATGGACTGTGCTATTGTGAATATGGATTGGAGGATCCGTTCCATGATGCTTCGATTCAGCATTTACATTCTTTGAAATTTGATCATCGTCCTTTGTGGCTAAAGCTTTCGGCAGCTCCATCTCCTAATCTGTTCCGTCGATCTTTTAGGTTTGTCGCTGCATGATTGACTCATCTTGAGTTTTCAAATGTGGTCTTGATCTATTGAGATAACTCTACTCCTTGGGAGGATAGAATTCATGGCTTGAATGATGGGGTGAAGTGGAATAAAGAGGTGTTTGAGAACATTTTTTTATAAAATTGTACTATGCATTTAAAAATCCGCAGCACTATTCATAAAAAATATGTCTTTGTATTTAATAAAATTGTACTATGGATTTTAAATGTCCGGGGACTAGAGATTTTAAAAACTTATGGCCTGCGGATTTCAAAAATCTGTCATTGTATTTTTAATAAAATTGTACTGCAGATTTTCAAAATCCGAGCGAGGGATAATTTTGTAAAAAAAGGGATGTGTGGTGAGGAGGGAAATGTGTGTGGTGGGAAAAGTATGGGTTGTGCTATTGTGAATATGATTGGAGGATCCGTTTCCATGATGCTTTGATTCAACATTTTCATTCTTTGAAATTGATCATCGTCCTTTGTGGCTAAAGCTTTTGGCAGCTCCATCTCCTAATTTGTTCAGTCAGCCTTTTAGGTTTGTTGTTGCTTGGTTGACTCATGCTGAGTTTTCAAATGTGGTCTTGAATTATTGGGATGACTTTGCTCCTTGGGAGGATAGAAATCATAGCTTGAATGATGGGTTGAACTGGAATAAAGAGGTGTTCGAGAACATTTTTCACCACAAGAAGGTTTTACAGCATAGACTTAATGGTATTGCTGCAAAGTCATCGCTTAATCCTTTCTTGATTGATCTTCAACAACGACTTTGGGAAGAGTTTCTGGCTATATCTTTGCAGGAGGAACTTCTTTGGTACCAAAAGTCTAGGTCCAAATGGTTGTTGTTTGGTGATAAAAGTACTCGCTTCTTCCATGCCTCTACTATTGTCTATAGAAGGAAGGACCATATTGATATGCTTCAGTCGGAGAGTGGTGATTGGATCTCTGACAAGCTCCTTCTTGAATCTATGGTCACTAAACTCATAAAGAAATTGTTCACCGATGATACTCTTGATAGTCCTTTTTGTCTGTCTAGTAAGTTTCTTTCTCTCTCTTCTATTCATTTGGATGCTTTGTCCAAGCCTGTTTCTTTGGAGGAGGTTAGACAGGTGGTATTTAGGATGGGTGGCCTGAAGGCGCCTGGCCCGGATGGGTTTCAAGCGCTTTTTTATTAGTCCCAATGGGAGAAGCTTGGTCCGGCGATGTTCAATATGGTTAAAGATGTGTTTTGTGGTAGTATTGATGTTAGAACTATGAATGGAACTCTTCTTATCCTCATTCCAAAGGTGCAAAACACTACATCTCTAAAGCAGTTTAATCCTATAAGTTTGTGTAATGTCTCCTACAAAATAATTACTAAGCCTATAATGAACAGGTTAAAGCCTATTATGGATTACATTGTCTCGCCTACGCAAGTTAGTTTTGTCCCCGGGAGACAGGGTCATGACACTACAAGAAAAATAGTTTTTAGCGGGGGCCAAAGCCCTCGCTAATAAGGCAAAAGCCATCGCAAAGTGACGATTAGCGGCGGCCAAGCAACGGCTATCGAGTCGTCGTTAAAACTCGCGATGCTAAAAATTAGCGACGGCCAAACGGCCGTCGCTAATTAATGGGGGCCAAAGCCTTCACTAATAATGCAGCAAAAGAAACCAGAGACCTGACGAAATAGCCCCGTTAATTTAGCGAGGGCCAAAGCCCCCGCAAACTGCTTGGCGCCAAATAAAGCCCGCGAAATTTAGCGGGGGCCATAGCCCTCCCTAATTTAGCGAGGGCCGAAGCCGCCGCTAATTTAGCGAGGGCCAAAACCCCCGCAAATTACAGTCATATTAGCCAGATTTAATAAGCATCCTAATTAACCTCTAATACTTAATTTAAATTATGCCATAATCATTCAATCTAATAATGTCTAAAATAAGCATTTGTTTCTCCTATACACTAAAATTAGTGAGATATTTTAACAAACTACTAATAAACCTAATAAACCTAACATTACAAATTTTCATACATTAACAAAAAGTAATTCAAAATACCACAATCTAAAATACCTAAAATAAGCATTTGCTTCTCCTATACACTAAATATACCATAATTAATCCTAAATAATAAGAAAATCTAAACTAATATAAACTGAAAAAATAAAAAAAAATTATACAAATATAAAATTGCATTATTATCATTAATTAATAGAAAACTAAGATAATAAAAATGGGTTTTTTCTTAAAAAAATAGCAAAAGAGAAAATAGGGTTAAAAATAGTAATCACCATAATAGGTGGTAGAACCACCACAAATGGTGGTGGTATGGTGGCGTTATGGGCGGTGGGTGGCGCCGAAAATCCAAGCAAGGAAGAGGAGAGGGATTTGCGACCTTACCAGAGGGAGAGAGAGCAATTTACAAGCTTAGAAGGAAGGAAAAGTGTGTGGTGTACGCCAGAATGGAATCCCCCCTATGATGGTGGCCGAACGGAGCGCTACTTGGAGAGGGAGGGAGAAATGTTTTTTTGTCTTTGTAAATAATGAATGATAAGTGAGAGAAAAAAATTTTGTGGCTAATATTACAGAAGTTAGCGGGGGCCAAAGCCTCCGCTAAAGTCCGCCGCTAAATTTTTCACGTCTCCCAATGCGGCCCTGACATTCACCTTTTTTTTCATAGTTAGCGGCGTCCAAAGTCGCCGCAAATTACCAGATCCCGCTTTTTTTTTAAAAAAAATATCTCCTATTAGCGGCGGCTAAAGCTGCCGCAAATTACCAGATCAGTTGTTTTTTTAAATATCTTCTTTTAGCGAGACCCGCTCATTTAGCGAGGGCCAAAGCTCCCGCTACTGGCTGAGATTTTTTTTTTAAATTCTGCTTGCTGGATTAGCGACAGCGTGGCCGCCGCAAACTTGTCTTAAAATCAGTTTTTGGATGTCTGTCTTGTTTGCGTCGCATTAGCAACGGCTTTTCCGCAGCAATTTACGACGGTATCGAGGCCGCCGCTAATTTTGCGCAGCTAAATCACAACATTCTAGTAGTGTGATAATATAATCATCATGCCGGAGGTGATCCATACCATGCGTAGGAGGAAAGGCTCTAAAGGGCTTATGGCAATTAAGATTGACTTTGAGAAAGCGTATGACCGGTTGACGTGGAGTTTCATTGAAGATACTCTCGGTGATATTGGTTTGCCCGATGATCTTCGAGTCATTATTATGAAGAGCATCTCTACCTCGACCATGCGAGTTAATTGGAATAGTGAGGCTTTGGACTCTTTTTCTCCTCAGCATGGGGTGCGACAGGGGGATCCTGTCTTCCGTTATCTGTTTGTTCTTTGCATGGAGAGGTTGTCCCATATTATTGAGGTTGCGATTGGTCATAATATGTGGAGCCTATTTGTCTTTCTCAGGGGGACCTGTCCTCTCTCATCTTGCTTTTGGTGATGATTTGATCCTTCTTGAAAAGGCATCCTTACATCAAGCTAACATCATTACTTCTTGCTTAGATTTTTTTTGTTAGGGTTTGGCCAAAATGTGAATAATGATAAAACACGAGTTTTTTTCTTTAACAATGTCTGTTTGAAGGTTCGGAATCAAGTTAGTGGTGCTCTTGGTTTTCATTGTACAAGTGATCTGGGCAAGTATTTGGGAGTGCCGCTATTTCACAATCGAGTGAATTGTGCTTCTTTCAATCCTCTTATGAGCAGAATTAATCAACACCTTTCCTCTTAGAAGGCTCGAACTCTTTTATTTTGCTGGTCGCTTGACGCTTACTAAATCGGTCCTTGCATCGATGCCATCCTATCTCATACAGTCTATGTTGTTCCCTCTGTATGTTATTCTGATGTTGCTAGGATATGCAGAGGCTTCTTATGGGGTGATACTGGTCAGCCTTGTTGCATTCATTTGCTTGATTGGAATCAAGTGTGTCTCCTGGTGAAAGTTGGGGCCTTGGCCTTCGCCACTGTGCCTCGGTTAATAAGGTTTTTATGATGAAGGTTGGTTGGATCTCATTGTTGATAAAGACTCCCTTTGAGCCCGTGTTATCATATCGAAGTACAAGTGTGGAAATGATACTCTTCCAATTATCCATCATTCTCATTCTAGCTCTAACCTTTGGCATGGTCTTGCTAAGTCCTGGGATCTAGTGGCTGAGTATCTTGTTTGGAAGGTTGGTGATGGTCTCTCTATTGATTTATGGAATCACAATTGGGTTTCTCGTTTTGGACCTTTGCGGAATAAGGCGCTGGCTCCCTATGATGTCTCCTCAGCTTTAGTTAGAGATTTCTTGGATGCTCATGGCCAGTGGGATTGCCAAAAGTTACTCAGTTGTCTTCCGCCTGAGGTATGTTCTCATATTATTGCTATGCAGTTCAATATGTCTAACTAAACCACTAGATCTGACAATGGTGTAGAATTTTGTATTTCTTATTATCATGTTGCTCATGGTATTTTGCATCTAATATCTAGTATTAAAACACCTGAAATCCAGTTGTTGAACTCAAGCATCTACATATATTAAATGTAACGATATGTCTTCTCTTTCATTAGAGCATACCTAATAATTACTAGTGTTTGCTATTTGCCATGTTTTTCACTTATTAACAGGTTTCCTCACGGGTTCTCAAGCATTCTAGTCCCTATCAACTGCTTTTTAATAAAACTCTTTCTTTCCTTGATATGAAAGTATTTGGGAATCTATGCTACAATGGAAACATTTTACAAAATAGAATTAAACTTGACACACGTGCCCAAAAATGTGTTTACCTTGGTTTTAAAAGTGGTACTAAAGGATTCATTTGTCTTGATCTTTTAACTAGAGAAATTGTTATTTCTAGAAATGTGGTTCTTTATGAAGATAAATTTCTTTTTAGATCATCCCAACCAAGTAATGTTGGAATTGGTCCTTCTATTTTTATCCCTAGTGATGAATCGTTTAGGTATTTACTATATGAGCCTTTGGCCATGGAAGTAAGTATTTGTACATTAACTCTCAACCGATATTATTATTGAGACTTCCCTACAAATAATTCAACTAGTCCTCATAATGCTCCTATAATAGATACTTCTGCTACTAGCTCTGGTAATTTTACCTCTAAATCTGCTACTGTAGATTCTAGCCCTGATGCTGCTCCTCCACCGTAGCCAACTATTCATAAATCTACAAGAGTTAAATCGTGTTCACAGTACTTAGCAGACTATCATTGCAATCTTTTAAAAGATAAATCTTTGGAAGAAAATGACAGCATCAAGTATCCATTCTCTCCCTTCCTCTCTTATGAAAAATTATCAAAAAATTTTAGTTCTTATGCTCTTTCTATTAGTCTTCATGATGCACCAAAGTCTAACCATAGTGCTGCCAAGCATGCACATCGAGTGAAAGCCATAGAAGCAGAATTGTTTGCCTTGGCCAAAAATAACACATGGACCTTGATCGGTATGCCCCCTAGCAAAACTGACATCAATTCCAAGTTGGCATACAATGTTAATTACAAATCCAATGACAGCATTGAATGGCACAAAGCTCGACTTGTTGCCAATGGATATAAACAAATTCAAGGAGTTGACTATTTTGATACCTTTGTACTATAGCTAAACTAACTATTGTCAGATTCTTAATTAGTATTGCTTCTATTAAAAACCAGGAATTACATTAGCTTGATATAAACAACATTTCTTTTGCATGGTGACTTACATGAAAATGTGTATATGTCTATTCCTCAAGGTCTACATGTTTCTAATCCTAATTTTAAGTACAAATTAAACAAATCTCTATATGGTTTAAAACAAGCAAGTCGTATGTGGTTATCTAAATTTTCTAGTTTTCTTATTTATCTAGGATATTTACAATCCAAACATGATTATTCTTTGTTTGGTTAAAATAAACACAACTCTTGTACTGTCATATTAATATATGTAGATGATCTTATAATAGGTGGTACTCATCACGCAGAAATTTTTAATGTAAAATGAGTTCTTAATGCTTCTTTTAAAATAAGTGAAAGAGTTTCATAAAAATACAGATAAGGCTTCCCTTTGTCCCGATGATATTGGTGATGATATTGGTTATAGAAGAATTGGAAAACTGCTTCATCTCACAACAAGACATTGCATATTCTGTCCAACCCAAGACAAGGCTTCTTTTACCTAGCAATCTCCACTTTTTCATATTAAAGCATACAATGACTCGGATTAGGCTACATGCCCTATTACACAACGTCCTATTACAAGTTTTTGCATCTACTTTGGAGATTTTCTTTTTTTCTTGAAATTGTAAGAAAAAATCATCTTCAAAGGCGAAACGTCTTGCTTTGGCAACGAGATTAAATGGTTAACTTTTTTCCTAAAAGATCTTAAAGATCTTGGTATTCCTAAACATTCTCGTGCACTCCTTTTCTGTGATAACAATTCCACACTTCACATTGCACACAACACGGGTTTTCCACAGGCGCACAAAGCATATTGAATTTGACTACCACATAGTTCATGAGAAATTTCAATTTGGATCCATTCACTTGATACCAATAAGCACAGATGACCAACAAACAGATATCTTCACAAAAGCCTTGGAACCCACTGCTTTTGAGTCCGTCCTCGGCAAGATGGGAGTTATTAACATGTACTTTCCAATTTGTAGGGGTATTAGATGATAAAACCAATGTTACTTAGTGTGGATAAATAATGTTTTATTTCTTTTTCTCTATGTTCTTTTTGTCCTTAGGATTAGATGGATCTGTTTTCTTTTTTATATTTTTGGTTATAGTAGTTAGTGGCCCTCAGTATAAAAAGCCCATTCAAGTTCTTTTGTAAACACTTTTTTGGATAATGTCAAGATGGATTTCAGAAATTATGAAACAGAGGATGAGATTAGCATCATCTCTATTGGGAGTGGCACCATCCTTTTTATATGTAAGAATCATAAATTTATATACTAAAAAGGAATGTGTCATCCACCTTATGAAACCCTTTAGGATTAGTAATCTAATTGTTTTCTATAAAATACTTCGGTTTGATTTTAGTCCTTTTCTTCATAACAAATATGGATTAAAATAGATTCAGCAAAAAAAAATAAGGACTAAAATAGAAAGAAATTAATAAACTTTAGAATGAAAATCTAAAGAAAAATTTTATAACCACGAAAACTAACATTTTAGTTTCTCATGAACGAAAAAGAAACAAAAAAATTTACAAAAACTAAAACAAAAAAAATATGATGTTTACATGAACTAAAAACATATTTAAAGCTTCTACATTTTTAACAAGAAATGTAGAAAATGTAGATATAAGCGTTGGTTCAAAAGGAAAAATCCTAATCGAGGTCTATCAAAAGAACACATAATGATCAAATCAAATTAAAGGGAGAATTTATCGTTATCATCAGTTGGATTAACTCGTATGAGTTGTTCTAGCTTATTAATTAATGGTTTGGGGTTTGCGTCTTAGATATACAGTTGTGTACATATTTAGAGAAAGAACTTTTGTATTTATGATATTTTATCCGACTTGAACAAAATTATCTTTTAAGAAGTTGCTACTAATCCAAGACAAACAAAAAAAAATATGACATTTATAAAATGTTTGTTCGTCATCTTTCACTCATTGAATGTTAGACATCACCTCAGGAATAGAGTGTGCCCACCAAAAATACAATGACCCATAACTTCACAACATGTCTGCTCTGTTTCCATTTTGTGGAGACTTAAGTTTGATTTTCGACAAGTTTTAGATTTTTGTTTCATAGGAACAATCCATGAAAATCTACTAAAATTATGAATGAACTGTCTGTTTGTATAAAAGTGGATTCACATTAACGTGGATCTACTTCAACGCTAATTTTTGTTGCGTTTATTGGATCCGCTTCGGCTTATGTGCCAAATTTATCTCAACCATTGATTTATCTATCTTAACGTGATTTGACGTTATCCGACGCCAATCCAAACACACACGAAAATTACACAAGATTACATACTTTATCAAAATAAAAAACATATATATTTAAGCCTTATAAATATATAAAGACTAGTAACACTTGAGGGGAAAAAAATTATTTCGGTAAAAAAAAAAAATAGCAAACCAGTATAAGATATTTATATATTATGATTTATATGAACATTCCTTTAAAATTAAAATGGTTACAGTAAATTAAAGTGGCCAAATTATTTAAGATTTTGCCATTAATAAGTATATAAAAGCCTAAATTAAATCCAGACATTTTATTTAAAAAAAAAGTGAATCAATGACTTCAACTGAGTCAATAAATGAGTCAAAAATTATGAATTATAACACAATAACCTGTCAATAACATTATCATTATCATAATTAACAACAATCACCATACAAAGTAGTCAATATCAACATTTGTAGGCCAAAAATCGCCAATCTGGCTTACCTCGTCTTTTTATCTTATGTGCAAATTAATATTTAATTAGAGGGTGACATGCGCGATCCGCAGATTTAGGAAAGAACATATAATATTTTATTCAAAAATTATTAAACTAAATATTAATTTAAAAAAAGAGAATAATTTATGTAAGTAAATATGTAATTTATGTAAAATAAAAGTGTTACATAACAATTTAAAGTAAAAATTCCATTGAAAACTTCGTAAGCCAAATAAAAAAAAAAACTTTTTTATTGTTTAGATTAATTTTTTGGCATTAAAAATAAAATTAATTATAATTTATTTACATGAATTAAATTGAAAAAGAAAACCGATTTAGGTAAATACATAAAATATTTTGATTTTTAGATACTAACTAAAAATTATATAATATTAAGATAGTTAAGATGGATGGAGAAATATATAGGACGTTGATTATTTTTTGAATGAAGATATGTCATAGCCGAATAACTCGAACTTTGATAATATAATCTTGTTATTATTGAGTTCTTAAATGTTATAATATTTCATCTAAATTTTACTTTAAATAATATTTTTTTAATAATATAAAATATAGAAAAAATGATGCCAATATAGAGTTGTATATATAATCTAAATTAGAGAGTACTTGTTTATACATATAATAAATTAAATAGTGATAAATAAATTATAATTTTTTTGTTAAAGTGTGATTGTAAATTTAAATTTGTAATAGTTTTAATTTATATTACAAAAATGAATATAATATAATATGTAAAAAAATGATTTAATGATTGATACTGTACTCAAATTTATTAAAATGTTAAATTTTAAGTAATATAAAATTAGTTTGATTGAATATAAATATTTTCCTTTATTAATTAAATAATTTAATTACATTTTTCTTACAATTTTGAAACAATATTTATAATCAAATTTAAAATAAAAATTTAAGAATTTTAATTATGCAAATTGTCATTAATTTAATGGTATATATATATATAAATATATATTAAAAATAAAATTAATTTTTTAAAATTGTATTTAAATGTAACGTAGAATATTTAAACTATTATTTTTTTAAAAAAAATTCTTTAAATTAAATTTATTGTTGAATTGGATTTAAAGAAGTGATTAATTGTGGTGAGAGAGAAAATGAGAGTGGATTCTAAGAGAACATTGTAGTATGATTGCGTTGTGTCAAGTGTGTAAAAAAGTTGATGTGGCAACTTGATATGAAATAGTACATACGATGTGTCAATCTACTAGCTTTGACCTCTCTTTTAATATATTACTAGAGCATGACCCGCGTGATGCGCAGATATAAGAAGAAATATATAACATATTATGTTATTTAAAAATTATTAAATTAAATATTAATTTAAAAAAGATGTGAATAATTTATGAAAGTAGATATGTAATTTATATAAAACATCTATGTAAAATAAAAGTGTTACTTAAAAATTTAAAATAAAACAGAAATTATAGTACAAAAACTTCATAAGCCAAAAAAAGTATTTTTTTATAATTTAGATAACTTTTTTTGCATTAAATAATGAACCAAATTATAATTGATTTAAATGAATTAAATTAAAAAAAAAGATTTAGGTAAATACAGGAAGTATTTTGATTTTTATATACTATTTAAAATATTATATAATACTCCCTCCGTCTCTATATATAAGATCCCCTCTAAAAAAACACAAAAATTAAAAAAATTATTAAATCTAGAAAATTCATTAAATTTATCTAGCAATGTGAGTTTACTTCCCTACTTGCCCATAAATTATTAATCATTAAAACTAATAAAATTACGCTCTTTTCACTCAATTAGTTTCTCCAATTACCAAAAGAGAGAATTTTTCTCTCATCAACTTATTATATTTATTAACTTTAAATCACACAAAAATGGTTGAGTAAATAAGGGTAATAGAGTAAAAATAAATTGAATTTGCACAAAGTTTCAAAGAGGATTTTATAAAAAGGGACACACAATTTTTTTGTACAGTGTCTTATAAATAGGGACAGAGAGAGTATTAAAATAGTTAAACTGAGTGGAAAAATATACAAGATTAGAGAGTATCTATTTATACATATATTAAATTAAATAGTAAATAAATTATAGTTGCATGAATAATTGAAATTTTAAATTTATAATAGTTTTAATTTATATTATTATAAATAGATTATAAATTGTAAAATTCACCGTGATGTGATGAATGAATAATATAAAAATGATTATATATTTAGTAAATATTGTAATGATTGATAATGTAATATTAAATTAGTTTGATTAAACATAAAAAAGTCTTTTGATCATTTAGTAATTTAATTAGTTTTTCTTAATTCTTTTTAAAATTTATAATAAAATTTTAAAATAATAATTTAAGAAGTTTAATTATGCAAATTATCATTAATTTAATTGACAATATCATTAATTTATGTTGAATTTTCTCAAGGTTAAATTTTTAATAAAATTAGGTTCAAAAAATTGATTAATTGTGTTGAGAGGAAAAAGTGGAAAGTGAGTTGTAGTAGAATATAATAGTGTGATTGAGTTGTATAAGTGTGTAAAAAAATTTATATGATAACCTGTTATAAAAGAGTTATTGTGATGTGTCAATTTCTTAACTTTGACTTTCATTTTAATATATTATATAGATAATTATATAGATATATTATATAGATGGACCCCAATTTTCGGACTCACTTCTCCCTCACTCATTCATTTTTTTAATATTATTTAATTTTATTGAATAAAAAAAAAAAAAAAAGGAGAAAACGGAGAAAACGGTACAGAGGGAGTTAACGGAACGGAGGGTTAAAATTTTAGAAAACAAAACCAAACATACTCTCTCTCTTCATCTCCATCTTCATCTTCGTGCTCTCTCTTTTCTTCTCTTCTCTGGAGCAAGCCATGCCCCTCCCTTCCTCCTCCTTGCTCTCCTCTCCCTCCGCGTCATCGCTCATAGTCACCACCACCCCGCCGCCTACACTGTCTACCTCCACCTCCTCAACCGCCACTCCTCCGCGTCCTCCATTCACTGTTCCCTTCTCTTTTATTGACTCTATCCTCTCTCGTCACCTGAAACTGGTGATGAAGTTGAAGGTACCTCTCTCTCCCTCTCTGTTTTTCTAATTTATTTTTATTGGTAGTCTATTTTGGCTTCCGCATCTAAGATCTTAGGGTTTCCGTGAACTTTTGAACCTAGATTTGTTCATAATATGAGCAACGATCTTGCTTCGCGTTCGTTTACTGAAATGGGTTAACTATCTTCATGGCTGTGGTTGGTTGGAGAGGACCACCGTTGAAGACATGGACATTGCGGTTCGATCAATCTCCATGGCTGGAAGTTTATTTTTCTTAATGACGTTGGTCATCATATTGAAAGGCTTTAACATTATTTTGGTATTATTTGAGGTTTTATTCAATTACTCATGCTCTGTCATGGTGGAAGATTTTGGTGGTACAATTCCTAGCTTGTAGGAAGAGAGGGAAATTAGGCAATTCTCTGTTATCCCCCAACATTAATATTGCAGTTGCTGAGATATATCTCCTTTACCTGTGTTTTGAACTATATATATGTCTCTGTGAATGAGTTGGGTGAATTGTTTGACTTTGATAATGAGATGATAGAATAATCTTTCTTACAAGAGAACACAGTTGATAGAGAAATTCGGCTTCGTGGACCATATTGCAGTCAGAATCAATCAACCGTGATTAGATTTTTTTTGAACTTTTAATTACATCTTGCCCCTAGTGTTAATAATTGGTGGTATACTATCTGTTGTTACAAGCACGATAATTTTATCTGTGTGCCCTTCGTGTAGCCTGAGAGAAAAATTCAATGATGTATGAAATGCATTTGATTTGAACTTTTGTGCCTTGAAAGAATCAGACATAAAGAAGTACCGGTAGGTTACTAATGCTATTCTCAACTTTCACTTATTTCAACATGTTGAAGTTCCCATACCCACTCCCAGTAAGGATGAGCTGTTGATTAAATTGGAAGCAGCTAGTATAAATCCATTCAAATTTGCAGTGAGATGATACAATAACGAAGATATGGCCATACTTCGTAGTATATGGCCATACTTCGTAGTGGTTGTGGTAGTGAGCATAGGTTGTGGACTTGTGGCGGCACTGTGTTTGGCTGCTAGTGAAAGAGCATGTTGAAATTTGTACAGTAGCTGCTAGTCGACAGCGTGGAAGCGGATGAGCTAGCGAGGAAGACGATGTTCATACGTTTCAGCTCCATAGGTTAAAATATTGTGGTTGAGCATATGTTAATGCTTCCAAGTCATAGAAAGCATCTTGAGATTAAAGACATAATAAATGTTATTTCCGCTAAGCGTATAGAATTATTATTTTTCTATATAAATTTATGGGTCTGATTATTATTATACAAAACACTATGATCTTCAGATAAAGTTTAATTTTTTAATTGACTCTAACAGATGTCATTACTCCTTATTGCCTTTAGAGTTTATTTAAAAAAATTGCTTCTGAGTGTTGCATTGTGAATGCCGTGAGAGATGGAATGAATTTGGTGCCCTACAAGTACACTGTTTGTAGACAGGGGAGTTCTGCTTTGGATAAAGCACTTGCCTTTGAAGATTCTGCTGCAAATCTGAAACAGAGCATGATCATAATCTCTAATTATTGGGGCTGTTTGTAACATGACTTATGAGATGCAAATATGATTCATAGAGCATTCTCTGTTGTTAAGTTTTTTGCTTTGCTTCTGTTTCCTATATGATACGCTTATGTTCTTGTAATGTTATAAGGAAGCTGTTATTGTTGATGAAGAATGTGATTTAGCTCATTAATCACATGGGTTCATATTGTATAATTGGGCTGCACTAGTTCAAGTGTTCAACCTTCTTGATCCTTGGTGTTTAGGCGATTTGGTGTTCAGATTTTATATGGGAAATTCTGCATTTTTGCAGCATATATGCAGGAAATCCATGTGTTAACTCCTGTGATCAATTTCAATTCCTTGCTGCTTGCTGCTGGTTGTGTTATGGCAGTGAAAAATTAATCTTTTTGTAATCTTTCTATGGTACTGCAGCCTGCAGGTAGCTTTTTCAATATATCATGCTATTGTTGTTGGTAAAAAAAATGTAGTTTAGTGTTTTAATTCCATTCTCGGTCATTATTTGTTTGTCTCCCTTCCATACTGATGTTTGGTGATCTTGCAGAAAAAGTATGTGTGACTTGCTTTCTATACATATTCTTTTGCTAATGTTTTTTAATAATTTTGTCACACATAAATGCTGGATTTTTTTTTGTGTACTAGCAATTTTTCTTCATGTGAATTGCTCAAAGAGCTCATCAACTGAACAATTTTTTGGTGATCCCTAGTTATTTTACGTGTGGAATCTTGATTGATGGGTGCTTGGTATTCTTGCTTCGAATGCAAGAGATTGCGAGTTCCATTCTCGCAACACCCCCGTATCAAGGTTAAATATGTGTTTGTTTATATAATTATTCAAAAATTTCCAACAATAAATTAAAAACAAAATTTAATACAGATTTTGGATAATGCTATTAATACTGATTATAAATAAATTGCAAGATTCTTTTCTTAAAAAAATTACTAGAGAATATTATATTGGTGAGTATATGAATTTTTTTATTGAAAATTATTAAATCAAACATTTTCTTAATTTTTTCATATTTTTAAATATATATTTGGATATATACAGGACTGGTATTATTTGGTATATGACGAAATCAATGTGTTTATCTTTTTAAAAAAATAAAAGTCCTAAAATACAAAAGGATGACATTGTGCAGTAAATAGAACTAAAATTTTTTTGAATATATAAAGGTCTGATATTATACGTAAAATTCTTGCAAATCAAAATTAGTTACGTGCGCATTCATATTGGGTTACCGTCGTACCTTTTATGACGAATTAATATTTTCTAGTAAATAGAATTAATAATAATTGTATTTAGATATATAAACGTCTGGTATTATACTTTAAACTCTTGCAAATCAAATTTGGTTACGTGTGCATCCATATTGGGTTACCGAATAATGTATTTACGTTTTTAAAGAATAAAAGTCCTTAAATACAAAATGATGATATTTTCTACTAAATAAATTAATAATAATTGTATTCATATATATAAACACATGATTTTATACTTACTTGCAAATCAAAATTGGTTACGTGCGCATCCATGTTAGGTTACCATAGTAATATATATGATGAATTTAATGCGTTTATGTTTTTTAAAAAATATAAATCCCTATATACAAATGGATGACATTTTATAGTAAATAGAACTTAAAAAAAATATTTGGATATATACAGGACTGGTATTATACAATGTGTTTATGTTCTTTAAACAATAAAAGTCGCTAAATACAAAATGATGATATTTTCTAGTAAATAAAATTAATAATAATTGTATTTATATATATAAACACATGATTTTATATTTATAGCTATTGCAAATCAAAATTGGTTACGTGCGCATCCATATTAGGTTACCATAATATCATATATAATGAATTCAATGCGTTTATATTTTTTAAAAAATATAAATCCCTATATACAAATGGATGACATTTTATAGTAAATAGAACTTAAATTTTTTTTTGGATATATACATGATTGATATTATACCTCTTGCAAATTAAAGTTGGTTACGTGTGCATCCATAATTGGTTACCGTAGTATTATATATGACAAATTCAATGTGTTTATGTTCTTTAAACAATAAAAGTAGCTAAATACAAAATGATGATATTTTGTAATAAATAAAATTAACAATAATTGTATTTATATATATAAACACATGATTTTATATTTATTGCTCTTGCAAATTAAAATTGGTTAAGTGCGCATTCATGTTACCATAGTACCATGTTAGGTTCCTGTAATATCATATATGACAAATTCAATTTGTTTACGATTTTTTTTAACATATAAATTCCTATATATAAAAGGATGATATTTTCTAGTAATTAGAATTAATAATTATATTTAAATATATAAACGTCTGGTATTATACTTATAGCTCTTGCCAATAAAAAATGGTTACGTGTACATCCCTATTTGGATATCATAGTACCATATGTGATGAATTCAATATGTGTATGGTTTTATCTTAATGAAAGCTACTAAAAATATCTTGAAGCACAAATTCTATGGCAAAACTTGCAATTATGCCCGTCCACAAAAACTATATTATCATTTATAATTCATAATTCATTTTATTTTCTTGCTTGATTTAAGTTTATGGCTGTATAGTGATAAATAAATTTTAGTCTATCTTTTATGCCCCTCCCGTGAATAAACAATGTTTTTATGCTTCAACCACAAGAAAAAATCATAATGGAAATCCATACAATGAATAACTAACACGAGCAGAAATAACTAGTGTGGTAAGTAGGAGTTACTAAAAGATAGTGACACAATTGACGTTTTAATAACAAAAAATCTAGGCAACAAAAAAGAATGAAGCACCAGAGACAGCAATAAAAAAGAACCCAACACCAACCCTTAGATAAATTATTCCAAGCCATCAATATGACTTGATTAATCAAACTAGCACATACAGTTTTTCTTTTCCTTGCTGCTTTTACATCATCGTGAGAGCTCATAAACATATTAAACATATAAATATAAAAAGAAACCAAGTCTTTCCTCAAATTCATTTCTATATAAGCACAATCCAGCTTGAAGTGGCAGACGGTCTCTAGCACCCGATCATGTCAGTCTTATCTTCCCTTCAGATTTTTCCAATATTGCCTTGGCAGGATCTACTCCTTCCTTAGATGGTACTGAAATCTCAAATCCATCTTCTTCAGTATACCTGATAGTTTTAGTGAACATGGTGTTATTATGCATACTTGCATAGTATAAACATAGTAAATTAAGAACAATTATTTAATCACTATAGGAAAATTTGGATTCTTGTATCTAGGAAAGTGAAGATAGCCAAAGTCACACAAGACGTGATTTCAGATTGCATGATTATAACTAAGATGAACTTTGAAGAATCAATAGCTGATTTAGGCAAAGAAACAACACTAGAAAAGCATACCCTGTCCGAGTGAGAAAGCATTGTACACCATTATATCCAATATTCAGAACTCTCCAAAGTATAGCTTGCTCAGATCATCTTTAGTCAGGTGTTGAAGAACAGGAGCAGCAAGAGGACCCTGCTCCAGAGAAAAACGATATGTATGCAACTCAAAACAAAGATTCCAATCAGCAGACAATAAGCTGCATAATGCCCAAAACTTGAAGTGGAAAAAAATACCGTAATCAACAAACCGTTGTTCTGAATCCAAACATTAATATTCCAATCATACCGGCTATAAATGTTTGAAGGGTTGGGGGAGCGGGATTTACACACAAAGAAAAATATCATGCTGGAACAGTAATTATTTATGGCCTTCCAAGCAGCATGAAGTAAGCACAGCAAGTGAGAGAGCTAAAAGGTTAAGTTATAAATTATTTCAAACCACATACACATTGATAGCATAAAAAAATAAAAGGAAGAAGACGTACCTGCTTTGGCTGACCATTTCTACCCCCAATGGTAGTTACAATGATATGGATGACATACTCTATCATCCCTAATTTTCATGTCGTTCATCTCCTCAGGCAATCTATCAACACCGGCTGCACCATGACTACTGGCTTCTCTCAAACCTGAAGTTGGTGCCACACCAACCGACGCCATCTTCGCTTAACTCCTTTCTCTTTTAACTCCGCAAAAACCACTCATTAACCTGCAACAACCAAAAAATCCACCGTAATCTCAAAATGCTTCCTTATAAATTAGAGCATTAATCAAAATTGAAACCAAACAGGAAAGTTGCGCCTGAACTTGGAGCTTTAGAGCACCAGAATAACATTTTCAAATAGAGGATACAAACATGCTATGCAAGCATATCAAATCTTGCTCATGGTCCACACAAATTAAGCATACACATCTCTTGGTAGTCAATAACAATGGGTTCACTAAATTACAGATATCATTTAACCTCTTAAGAATCCAAGACAGATTTCCTCATGTCAAAAAAACACAAAAGAAGCTCAAGAAAATTATGTTAAAATAAATGTCTATCTCAATCTTTTAGTCATGGGTAAGAGCACATCCAGCATAAACGAAGAAACACTAAAGCATACTACTGAAGCTCATATGATCTCATATACCCTGGAGGGAAAGGGAAGTAACGAGACATATTCGATTCCTCAAATCGCCAAATCGATCGGCTTGGGAAGCGAAAGATAGAGGGGGAGAGAGGTACCTTCATCTTCATCACTAGCTTCAGGTGTGTCCCATCCTTCACCATCCTTCACGAGCTTCTTCTTCTGCTTCCCGGTCTCCTTCTCCTCGAAATCCTCGTTCATGGGTTCCCCGGCCGGCAGTGTTAAGGTTCCAGAGTGGGAAGAGCCAAGAAAGCAGGCAGCAATGGTAGAGAGAAGAGAAGAACTTGGGTGAAGCAGCGATGGTAGAGAGAAGAGAAGACTAGGGTATGTTACTTTACCTTTTGGAATGAAAAGTTGAAAACCCTTTTTGCTCCGTTTCCGTTATCTCTCCGTTTTACCATTTTTTAATTCATTAAAATCAAGAAACAATATTTTAATCAATGAGTGAGAATGAGTAAGGGATTAATGAGTCCAGCAAACATTTTCCTATATAGATATAGATGTGACAACTTAAAAAGTACACAGTAATTTAAAGCATTCTAGGTTGAGAGAAAAATCTATGAAAATATCAAAAGGTATTTTAATTATATTTTATAATAGTTCAAAATGTAACAATTATTTTTTATACTTCAACATATATAGTAAGATTGTGTTTTTAGATGAAATTAACAGTCAATACAATTATAAATAAAAAATAATCTATTAACTTTTATACAAGACATCAGAACAACATAATAATAAAAAAATATAAAAAAAAATTAATATAAATCTTATACATTTAAGATACTCTCCATTTCCATTATAGTCCTCTTATTTTCGCCGATTAAAAGAGGAAAAAATTGATAAGACCTGGTAGCTGTGGAAACCCCTCTTTTTTGACAAAATCAGTTTGCAATTAGTGTGCAAAATGCATCAACAACAACAATAGCCTAGAGCAAATAATCTTGTAGTTAAAAGTTGTATACACGTACCACAAGAAAATCAAGGATGTATACAAAAATTTGGCTCTTATGCTTTCGATTTAGTTATATATTGTTGGAAAAATTAGAAGCCAACATGGTAGCTAGAGACATGTAAAATCACACTGTCCTTAAGGGTTTATCCGGAGATAATCCGCAAACTCCTTAGGAAATAACAAGCTCATCCGATATGCAATCGGAATACAGAACTTGCGAGATTAAACAATAATATAACCCAAAAACCCAAAATTTAAGAGAAAATTTTAGAGAGAAGTGAAGATGAGATAACTTTGATGTGTTTAGAGTGATAGGAGGCTTCTCCTTTTATAGAAGCTAACACCGTTAATTTCTAGGATGGACGGTAGGAATAAATATAGACGGTGGAGATAAAATCTATACTTGAATGATATATTAATTTTGGACGATAATGTTAAAAACTAAATTTGGACTGTGTCGATGAAACCAAGGTAACTTTAAATTTTGAAATACACAAAATACACGACATATATCACATCAGAAGCCGAAACTATCAACCTCCTCATCTTCATCCTCATCAATAGCATCCTCCTCTTCAGTATCTATACCCAAATCATCGTCGTCGTCGTCATCCATTTCCTCATCCTCTTCAACCACCATGCTTTTACTTTTACCTGTTTCTCTGTCCTTCAAACCAGTGCTCAATACTACAGTTTCTCCCCCAGTCTTTTCCATGTCCTTCCTCAGTTTATCCATGTTCTCCCTTCTGCGGTCTTCCTCCAAACGCAGCTTTTCTTCACGTCTTTTATCAATAACAGCCCTAAATATAGCATAAACCAATTAAGTTAATCGATAACACATTCCAAAGATATCGCATATAACTTGCCAAATCAAATATTAAAATACCGGCGAAGCTAACCAATGAAATATCAGTCAAGTTCAGACAATACTTGTAGTTTTCCATGTATTCCTCTGCGCTGGCATCAACAGCCTTAAAGAAGGCTTCCATTCCTGCACCAGAAACTGCAGAAACTCCAACTGATCTTAAATTGTTATAGAATTCATCTAGCACAAGAGAAAGGCTCTGAGTTAAAGTTGACATATAAGAGTGATCTGAACTCACTGCTGCTTGGAATACCTCAAAATCCTTCATCCACTAGATACACAACAATATTCAGCATAAGGAATAAATCACCATAAATTCAACAAAAGCTGTGAAAGCAGGAGAAAATGGAATCTCAACCAAAAATTGGAAAATGAATAAAAATGAAACCAACGATGAACTGGCAGGGCATATTGGCTGTAAATGGAGTAGTCACTTGGTCCATTATGTTTTTGTGAGTGGAAACAAAGAGATTCAACTTAAAGATGTATAGGAAGGAATTGATAAGCCCTAGAATTCAATCACTTTACGCAACGAATTCTCCAGCACAAAAGGGAAAATTACTTATTGCCTGCATAAATGATGCTTTTTGTTTCATTCCAATCTGTCAAAATCTAAATTAGTTATAGGCTTTAACATCACTTTTCTCCAATTGAATGCAATGCTAACCTCAACTAAGCATAAGGCTATTTGACTAGCAATTAAAATCATGACATGAAATAGAACCAAAAGTGATTAAATCCTTCAGAACAGAACAATTATGTCCAACTCCCACATCATAGGACTATGATGCCACTAACTCGAATGAGATTGTTTTGGTCTTCAGAAATCTTTGACGATGAAGCTAAAGATACAGCCGACAAGTCATTGTTTTCTCATTCTGACAGTTTAAACACAACGTCTACAAAGCTAAAAATATTTTATCAAAACAGTAAATAAAGGTGATATATAACTCGACCTATCATGATAGACAATTAAGCCAATAATCTCAACAGTTCGTAGATCAACACATGCCTATCATTTTTATTTTTTAATTTGAATTAAGTATGAAAACAGCAAATCATATACAATAAAACTGGACATAAGAAAATTCATAGGATATAAATAATACCTCCAAGGCAAATTGATGTTGTGCAACATCAACCTTGTTGAATGCCAAGATGAGCGGTAGCCTTGTCTTATAGAGGATACTGCAAGCATAAAGCATGTTGCTCATGAAAGTGGTGGGATTCTCTGATCGAGGAGTATCAACTACGTAGACAATTACAGTGGGAAATGTGGATGCAAAAGCTTCTGTAATAATAGAGCCAGAAGCAGACCACGTGAATATCTCAATCTGACCTGGTGTATCCACAAGAACATAGTCAAGCTGATCGGCTCGCCTCTCAATCAAAGAAACTACCTCATGAAACTTGGTAGCAAACAAGTTGAGGGAAGTCAAAATTCCGCCATTAGGACCAAGGTTGTACTGCTTCATGACTTGTTTGTAGTTAACAGTGTCTCTTATATCAATGTTAGCAGCATATGGGAGTGTGATGACAGCAGGATCAAGATTCATCACATAACCGCGACAAGTCATTGACATATGGGTATGGCAAACCAACCTATGCATAAGTGTAGTTTTGCCACTTCCTGAACAGTCCAAAAAGATAAGTCCTTGTTCATGCAGCTCACATAATAACATGTATGTATGTCAAGTATAAAAATATAACCTGCCATTCCTACAACTATGATGATAACCGGTTTTCTTTTGAAGTTAGGTGGCGAAGATCCTTCAATCTGCAGTTTGTTCATATTCTCGGCGAGTTCTTCCTTTTCTTTTTTGTCTTTTGCCTTCAAATTAAATTCAACCAATTAGAGAGAGAAAAACATCGTGAGGGTTTATCATTTTTAATTAGAATAAGGGTTTAATTAATTAACTATCATCCAGTGAAGAAAGAAAGAGAGAAACGTGTACTTGATCGGTGGAAGAGTCACCGGAATCCATTTCCAGAGGAGCGTCATCGAGCTTCGAATCCATTTCCGATTGAAGCAGCTATTTGACTTGACGATGTGAGAAGAAGAACTGTGAGAGAGAGGGAAGTTGGCGAAGAGAAAAGGGAACGAACGAGAGTGAAAGTGAAGAGGCGCGATGGAGGAAGATGTGATGCGACGGCGAAACCGAGAGGAGGGCGGCGAAGGGTTTGTGTTGAGGGAGGAAGTAGAAGAGAGCAACAGTTTGGGTTTCAAATGAAAAATGAGATCATGTGCTCCATAAATTCACGGTCCTGATTTGATCAACCATGATCTACTGGTTCAGATTTTTTTGGATAAAAATTAATTAAAACCTTTTTGAATTGTAGGTAAAAATCAGGTGCTATTTGCCCACCACACCCATTTCTTGATTCACCACACGCTGCTATTTCAACTTAATTCAAATATTGTATTTTCATATCAGGATTAATATCTGTTTCCATACATATATTAATATTCGTTTTCATACAGATATTAATATCAGTTTTGATACGGATATTAATATTTATTTCTATACATATATTAATATTTATTTTTCTGCAATTCATCATTTTCAAACTACATGAATGACGAAGAAAAAAAAAAAACATTGATTCCAACTATATTAATGTTAGAAAACAATGTTAGTGATTTTGGGTTTAGTTACATGTAGAGTATTGAGTGTGTCAAAATTTTGAGTTTTCCAACTTAATTCCATCACTGTATTTTAATATCCGAGCGAGAATCAGAAAAACATGGATTAATATCTGTTTGGCTCAAATCTGGATTTAAAAACATAACTTTACCAATTTTCCAAAATCACCAACATTGTTTTCTGTCATTCATTAATACAGTTGGAATCAAGGATTTTTTTTTTCTTCGTCATTCATGCTATTTGAAAATAATGAATTGCAGAAAAATCGATATTAATATCTGTATCAAAACGGATATTAATATGTGTATGAAAACGGATATTAATCTCTGTATGGAAATACAGTGTTGGAATTAAGTTGAAAAACGGAGATTCATCCCCGAGCGAAGGTTTTTAAGTTGCAATACAGAGATTAATCTCCGAGCGAATTTTAAAACGGGGATTAATCTATGTTTTAAATGTGGTGCACAGAGGCACCTTTTTAAGTTGAAAAACGGGAATTAATCCCCGAGCGAAGAGCAAAATTGGAAAAAAAAATAGCCGCGTATTGTGAACCAAGAAATGGGTGTGGTGGGCAAAGTAATTCGTGGTTGCACTAGTAGATCATGGTTGATCCCTAAACTATCACCAACTATGCAAATTAGTCCTTAAACTATCAAAACCTTCAATTTACTTCCTAAACTATAAAAAACTAGACTATGACTCAAGCAATGTGCGGATGTAAGAGAAAACTTTTAATTTATAATATTGTTTATAATTTTTTAATCTAAAAAAAAAATTAATGTAATATGTGAATAATTTATCTAAATAAACTTGAATTCATACTAAATAGAATTGTTATATAAAAAATTTAAACAAATTTGCAATAAAAAACTCGTATGTAAAAATAACACTTCATTTATTTTACAGGATAATTTTCTTTAACTAAACTAATTACTTCTTTTTTGGAATCAAATTGAAGAATAATATAATTTTAAGTAAACATAAAAAAAATGCTTTATTTTTAGATATTGCTATTTAAAAAATTATATGACATTAAAATTGTATAAATGAAGAAATATTAAAAATATAAATATGGATGAGCGGTTTATCTCCATATTTTTTTTAAAAAATAACTTTAGTAAAATTATTTTCAAGGAGATAGGATATTGATTACTTTTTAAAATGAATAACTCATACTTTGATGAATAAATTTGAATCATCTCATTATGTATTGAGTTCTTGAATGCTATTTATTCCATGTTACTTTGTCTTTCATTGATAGATTTGTAAAGAATATAAAATGTTATGATTTTTATAAAGAGCGTATCTATTTGTATAAATATATATATTTTTTGTTGCTAAAGTGTAACTGAAATTTTCATTTATAATAATTTTTTTTATATTCTAAATAAATTATAAATTATAGTAAATGATGTTTTATTTAAAATTGTAATCAAATTTATTAAAAATGTTAAATTTCAAGTGATTTAAAAATTAGTGTGTTAAGATATATAATGTCATTAAATGACTTAATTAATTTTATTATTTTTTACATTTTTGTAATGGATTTCATATAATATCACTCGATGAATTTAAAAAATAGTAATTAAATAAATGTTAAAATACTGATTAACAATAATTTAAATATTTATTTATTGAAAATACATATATATCAATTAATACGGTTAAAATTTTATGCATAATTGTAGTTAAAATTTTTCTACATTATTATTGTTAACTGTTTATTTCATAACTCTTAACATGGTAAAAATATTTATTGAGAATGAGAATGTTATAGCAATTTTTTTAAAAAAAAGAAGTTATAGCAATTTTTTAAAAAAAAGAAGTTATAGCAATTTTTTAAAAAAAAAAGTTATTGCAAATTAAAGAGAGGATGTTGTATAAAAGAAAAATAGAATGTAACCCAAATAAAATTAAAAAAAGATTGATAGTAGTGTGAAGAAGGGTGGATTGATTTTGTGAGTAAGTTGTGCCACATAGGTAAAAAAGCTGATGTGGCAAAATAGTATGAAAGGATATTTCTTATGTGTCAAGCTCTTAGCTTTAGGCTTTGTTTTAATATAGATATAGATGTTTAAGTTATAGCAATTTTTTTTAAAAAAAAAAAGTTATAGTAAATTAAAGAGAGGATGTTGTATAAAAAAAAAAAGAGAATGTAACCCAAATAAAATTAAAAAGAGGATTGATAGTAGTGTGAAGAAGAGTGAGTTGATGTTGAGTAAGTTGTGTCACATAAGTGAAAAAGCTGATGTGGCAAAATAATATAAAAAAATGTTTCTTATGTGTCATGTGTCAAGCTCTTAACTTTAGACTTTGTTTTAATATATATATATATATAGATAGATAGATATAGATAGTGTTATCCAATCAAAAACAGAACATAAAGTGCACATAGATAACATGAGATAAGCTGAATTGAAAAATCATGACAAACTCCGACAGTTTTGGTAATAGAAATGATACAAAGCAAAATATCAGAAAAAGTATACAAATAAAACATCAACATAATCCTAAGTGACAATCAAGGAAAATCTATTCCGGAAAATTAACAACCTTCTATCTATTCAGTAGTTACAATTTTTAGTATCTGAATTATTGAAACAATGTCAACTAATCCCACACATTTAGATACCAGGGTGATACTTTTAAATAATTTAAAAGACTAAATTGATCAGTGTATCATAAGAAAATATCGGTAACAGATCATGAAAAATTCATAAACCACTAATTTCAAAGTTTCAACAAGCAAAATCTGTGCTTAATACAACAAATGTTTGTGAATTTACAAGCACATTAAATTTCAAAGAAGCTATTACAAACACAGAATTTGAAGGTTATGATGCAAAAACAAGAGCACTGCTCCTATAACATTGCTTCCACCTGTCATCATAAGTATCTAATCATATTATATTTTGTTTCATTACAATTGAATTTCTGTACAAAACTAACAAGCTGAATTATTCATCAATCAAGCATCTACAATTCTACATATTAACAAGCTCAATCTGAGCAAAAAAATAATATGCATTTACACTAGAATGTCTGCTTGATGAAAACCAAACACCTCACTGATAATAAATCACAAAACTAAACCAACAGGCCAGGAAAAAAAAAATTGACAAAAATCATGTACCACAACATTATATTTAGGGAAAATAAAAATAAAAAAGTGATAAAAAGCATTTGGTATAGGAATTATTAACCACTTATCTAGTTAACAATGCTCTAAAGAGCGTTTAACAAGTAACTTTTATGACCAGAGAAATTTCTAACCAAAATCCCATTTTTCATTTTCTAATTTTCCATATTTAGCCATCAGCAGCAAAGAAATGGTCATCTGAAACTAAATCAATGGGTATACCTGTTAGTCTATTACACAGTTTATAAAGAATATTAAACCCCCTTTTTTTTAATAGATTAACAATTGAATTGATGGTAAGATAGGCCTTTGGAAGTAAATATTTTGAAAGATTAACAATTTTTTTTCTTGTAATGACCTGAAGAGTGAAGACGTTTCCCAAGTTGGACTTCAACAACCGTACTGAACGATATATTACAATCAAGTAATTTAAGAGGATCTAATGTGGGATCAACAGAAACCAAGATTTAGTAAACATCCGATCACAAAGATTACAGAAATTTTTATATTCAGCCGCATATAAGAGTTTTTACTTTGACTTTTCATAGCGAAACTGTTAAAATCCACATAATGGTCCAAGACTCCAAGTGTTTTGTCCTAGTCGAGATTTTGAAAGTTCAATTAGGTTAAGGACCTGCACCCTGATCCACAACAAACAGGATTCAAATACAATGATGAGATCTTAAGGGCTTGTTCGGTTTGTGAAAAAGTATTCTATTTTGACTTCTTATTTTCATAAATAATTACAAAACTACCATTTTGTTTACATTTTGCTTCCTGTTTCTAGTGTTCCTCGTACAACTAGTGTGAAATAGAAGATATATGCTCATGTTAGTTTGTATGTCAAGAAAAAAAACTTAATGACCTCAAACATTTGTTAAATTTCAAACCGTTAGTGATTTGTTTTCTCATTATAAACTAAATTGTTTTCTTGAATTTGATTTGTTTATGGGCAAGACAAATGTGAATTAGCATATAATTATTACATTAATCCATGTAATAATTATAAAAAGGCAACATTTTTTTGTCAGAATCGAAAGAGCAAAGACTCTCATAGATCAGCAAGAGCAAGAATTTCTGTGTGCGGGAGCAAGGAATCTGACACAAACAAATTTATGGGTGCAAATACCCATTGGAGTACTAGGTCTCATGTTTGGAACCAATAGCGAAAAGGTAATGGCCGTCAATATAAATTATTTTTATCACACTAGTTAGGGTCCCACATTGACTGCGCACAGAGCCAAGGTAGCCTTTATATAGCCTTGATCACCTCTCCACTCGTAACCTAGCTTTTGGGGTGGAGTTAGGCCGATATCATTTGTGATATGGGACTGACTCCTAAATTGGGGCTCTTGTTGTGAGAGGGGTGTGTTAGAGTCCCACGCAGACTAGACAGAGTCAAGATAGTCTTTACAAGGCTATGGGACACCCCTTTGTTTATGAGCTAGCTTTGAGAGTGGAATTAGGCCTATGCCATTTGTAATAAAACTCTTCCTCATCATTTTTTTAAAATAAACCAAAAATTACAGCAAAACTTACACACCGGCTTTAATTTTTTTAAAAAGAAAAGAAAAGAAAACTAAGTAATCTTATCAATAGGCACTTGATTTGTGCTCGTTTAACCGTAAAAGCATATATTGCAGCAGGACACGGGAGTAAGAGGAACACAAAGTAAACTTTTTAGAAGCAAATTGGTCAGGCAAGAACACAATGTTAGCATGGGTGCCACTTTTGGCACCACACACTACTTGAAAAACCACACTTTTGTTTCGCACGATAACTAGATTTTAGGAGTTCAAATTTCATCTGGTAACTAGTTTAGGGTTTGGGAGTTCAAACTTCAAGTGGTAACTAGTTACTAAGCAAATGGTTTTTGTGTGGTGAACCCAGCAGAGCGTGTGATGCCAATAGTTTACCCTGTTAGCATATGTTTTACCTCAGTAGGTGAGAGTGCATCCTGTTCCACTTCCACAGAGCGAGTTGAGGTTACAACAAGTTTGTCTAACCAATGCTAACTAGCATTGCATCAAGTCCATACTCAGGCTCAAACTTAGCAGTATTTAAAAATGCTCTCGTTTTAGTCTCACCTGCAATAGAAATGGATAGTATCAATATTAAGTCAAACAATGGGTTGAGAAACGTACAAACCAACTCAAAACAAAACTTGCCCAGGCGAAATCACAGCATAAAATATACAAGAGTTGCAAAGAAATGTTCACACAAACCTGTGTTGCAATTAGATCAACTTCACCATTCTCAAATGTCAATATGCCTCGAGGTTTTATCCATTTCGGATGGGCCACACCATTCAACTCAAGCTCTCCACTAACGGCAAAATTAAGAATCAAAGGATAAACTATTTTCAACTCTGGTCCAAGCACAAGCTTCAAATCATTGAGGCAAATTTCTACATTTAGTTTAATCTGCAATTGCTCCATCTCCTTTTCAACCTGAGTCGACTTATTAACTGCCAATCATATTTATCAAAAGATAAAAACTATCATAAACAATAATAGCCATTGTGAAAAATGACATAAAGAACTGAACTAAATTAAGAACATAAGCAAAAGTAGAAGATCAAGCAATCAAATATGGATCCTAGCATCTCTCCAACTGCGAAGGTTTATGATGAACTTTGAAAGCATGGTAAAAACAAAAAGACTAAAATATCCTTCATTTAAAAAATAAAAAATGAAAAATAAAAAATAAAAAATAAATAAATAAATAACACTTTTCTTGATTCAGCTATTAGAGTTCATTTTTGGAAGGTTAATCTTCAATTTGAGGATTTGGTTAGGACAGCTGTACATAATATGAATAGTAGCAAACTAATAATGTTCTGTTGCATCAGTGCAATATACGCATTGGGTTTGTGCCATTGTTGGGTTGGAGAGAAAATACCAGAATTCCAAAGTATAGTTTCTGAGCAATTAGTCAATAATAACTTGGAGATGAAACAGTCTTCCTAGTTTCTCTGTGGTGCTTGGTTGGTACCTTTTTTATACGGATTTCTTCATTATGCAGTGAGATTGGTGTTCTTTGCTCAACTAATTTGTTTTACTTTGAACTCTGATGAAATTTCCGTCTTAGCTTCATCGTCAGTTTTTTCCTCTCTCTAGTCTAATAGGTTTCTTTCATTAGAAAAGAAGAATTTGTTTCATGTTTACACTGCAAAAGGCACTAATTTTTATAGTTGGGTCATGTGTTATTAAACTTCTGAAAAGTGAAACTAGCAGTCACCTAATGCTTTGAGGTTCTGTTATGGAGTAAGAATTTTTGGCTAGCATCGAGATAGCTGCATGGCCAAAGACTTAAAAAATAGAAAATGAAGTACTTCCTGCCTAGTCCTACAAAGAGACTAGGTCTACAATTCCTCAGGAGGAGAGTGTTTCTGAATGTATGTATTATGTAGATACGTTAGATTGAATATCTAAGCTCACAGACAGGCCTACACAATACCTAAGGGGTATTAAAGGAAGACGGTAGATAATCAGATCCAAAAGGACACGTGTAATGATAAAGCGGAGGGAAAATGACCTCCTGTCCATGTCGCAGAGAATGAGGGAGGCTACAGTAAGTTAGTACTTAGTAGCAGAATTTTAAAAAACAAAAAAAAAAAAAAATGGGAGAGAAGAGAGGAAGAAAAGTTCACTTCTGTGCAACCTGCCACTATATTCATATACACTATATCAGTAAAGTTTCAGCAACTTCAACCTTACATGGTTTATTTTTCTGCAATGTGATGCAAAAGGGATCTTAAATGGCCTAATGTTGGTAAACTTTAGGTCCATTAAGTAAATGAAATTTGATACACACACACGGTTGTTGGAATTTGGAAACTACATAATAGTGTTGATTGTTTCTCTTTACCAAGCAGCCTAAATACAATGTAACTAAGGAAATAATTATAGATTTATTAACCTAAATTTTTTTCTCTTGTAAATAGCATTCTGTATTTATTATGTTTGTAATTTACATGTAATACAAATCCATATGGTTGAGTGCTACTCACTCTGGCATTTCATGGTATGCTCTCATATTTATCTCTCTAGTCTTCGGCATAGTGACATGCAGATAATGCAGATAATCAAGTGAGCATATGTATTTTCCATTTTCCATTATGATTAAAGGGATGTTACTAAATCTATTTCCAAATTCTGATCACTAGGAGCATATATTAAAGAATTAATAATGAAGTTTAAATCTCGTGTGTGTCAAATTAAAATGAAGAAAGGATATAAATAGAATCAAACTAACGAACACTACACCAACCAATATTCATAATCAACTCTGGTCATGCTGAAAGACTTCATTTGACTCCCAGGATAGCAATAAGTAAAGTAACAAGTAACTGAAATTCAGGCGCAAAAAAATAAGAGTATGATCTTATGTACTCACAACATCACTCCACCTAGCCACCACGTCTAGCGCTTCACAAGCACACCACTGAACTTTGGCCGAAGTACAGATAGGACTCCATGTCCTCTTCTTTTTTCAAGATTAAGCTGGATTTCTGCCGGAAAGCAAAGAAGCAATGAAGTTGATTAAAATTTAAAATATACACTCAAGAGTTTTCCACACTCAATTTATGCTACCTGTCCATGTCTCCTCTAAATGTTTATCAATGTACTCTATGTTAAGAGAGATCACTTTTCTGGGCCTTCTCCTATCAACTAAATCTAGATGAAACACCTAGATTTCCAAGTCACCACCAATTTTCAAAAATTTGAAGGAATAAAGATAGTGATTTTAAACTAAAATAAATTATCAATTTGATTAAGTAGAAGAACCTGCAGGTTCCATACATGAAATGGAGAATTACAAACTACAAAATCTTGGCCAACATATTTTCAAATTAGGAAGTATCAACCTAAGTTTGAAATGATGCCTAATCCATGTTCAATTAATGCTGAATAATGCCACAAGTCGTTGGTTAATTTTTTCCTTTATTGGAATTTGGTTGTCAGGACCTCCAAAATTGGAAGTCAGCCTAAAAACAAGAGACAGAAAATCAACATGGATTGCTTGCAGAGACACACTACCTGTCCCTGACATAACTGAACAACCTACATAATGTTCTATATATGATGTCTCACTCTCTGTATTGTTCCCCGAGAGAAGCGAGCCCCAACTCGTCAAGTGGAAACTCCCGTACCTACAAGTAAGCCCAGACAAGCAGGGAGCAAGAAAAGCAAGATTTTCACTACCAACTTTTGGTCTGATACAAAGCAACCTAAATTACAGAACAAAAGCATAGAAGCAAACACATCTAGATTCAAATACAGGGCCGAAAATTTAAATATAGTTACCTCCAGGTTCACAAATTGAAATGGTTGAAAACAAATGTTAGCCCTCAATTGCCCTTTCTGAAGGCATATAGACAACAGTTTTCCACTTTACGGACCATCTTTGCCACTGGGGTGTAGTGTACCACAAACTCCACAGAAAGACTTTTTTCATCAGGCCTTTCAAAAGCATCCAACTGTACTCCAACAATAATTGTAATTTATGACAACTACATATAGTAAATCAAGCTAGACATGCCTAACTTGGAAAGAAGTGTGTACTTCTAGGGAACACATAATATACAAAGGAGCAATCTAACCATATACGAAGATAATTCACAAGTGGAAGAACTAACTAACTAAACTTAAACCCTAGATGTCCATCATCTAAACTACGTAGCAAAATCACAAAGTGAAGCAAAGTGCCCATAAATGGGAAGCAGCATGCCCAGTTCACCATGTTCAACTTCTACCACAGACTAACGTAATCAAATTCAAGAGAAGTTTTTGGTCCTCTTTACAAAGAAATGCTAGCTATTAGCCGATTAAGAAAAACACCTAGAAGAAAAACACAGATTACTGAACATGAAAAAAGATTCAAATGAATCACAAATTCACCCTATGGTGTTATGGAAATAGAATCAAAGACTTACCGTTAAATATGACCACAAAATTATTACATAATAATATAGGGAAAATTAGAAAGTGACTTCTCATAATAGAAATAGTCAAGTCAACCACTCAAGCAGTCCATTAAGGTAACAATTGATTGCTCAAAGACCATTCTTATTATCATAGTTACAAAGTTGGACAGGTTATTGACTGCTGAACTAGGAACATTATTAAATAGAATTCATTTTTTTAACCCTTTGACTTTGAGAAGAGTTGTTTCTTGTTCCCACAACTAGATCCTAAGGCAACGCCCCAAGGCTCAACTTCCCGAGCAGATCTTATTGTAAGCAACACTTATGCAAAATCTTACTCAATAAAAATTAATTTTTAAAAACAAGATACAGGAGAAAGGTTCATCTCATGGTCTTAAAAGAGATCCTGAAAGTTTTGTTTCTCCATTTAATAACCCTAATTTGAGTGGCGTCTGATTGTAATATCTAGGTATATAATGAAGAATGATGTTATCAAAGGCTAAACTTTCGGAGAAATTCACATCTATCGCTGGCTCTTCATCCTCACCCCGAGAAAAAAAAATAGATATACATTAGTCGGGGAGCAGGGTAAGAAATTCCAGAGGGAAATGGCTTCTTTCTCTTTAAGAAGAAAACTAATAGGAATAGATTTTACACATGCAACTCATCTTTACCCGATGGACAAAACCTCATAATTACTAGATTTTTAAATGACAGTTACTGCATTTCAATGTGTGACTATCACTTCATTGTGTCATAGGAAAAAACATTAAAGCTGATGAAGAGGATCAAATTAGTACTCTAGAAAAATAGACAGTGACAAAAAAAAAAATGTAGAAATTAAGCAACCAATTTTCTTTTCCCCTGTATAAAATGTCGAAAAAAGAGTGTATGTAATGTGGTTCAACATTTCATGACCATGCTAAATTGCTGATGCTTCCAACTAGTTCCAGTATCAAAAAACATATGTGAACTATGGTTTAAACCCCCCCCCCCCCCCCCGCCCCCACAAAAAAAAAACAAAAAAGACAGGCTTTCTAATAGAGACGTATACCTCAGGGAATATCCACGGGCATTCCCAGTCACTCGAATTTCACCACCATCTACAATGCAAGCCCTAACTCCATATAAATTGGCAACCTGCAACATGCAGAGTAATTACCATGGTATAAGATTATAATACTTTTACATAGAGTACTACCCTGGATCAGACAATTTCATATTCTCATCCCAGTCAACTTACACAGTTATCAGTGTTGAAAGTTTATACATAGGAAAATCGAACACAATAAAATGCTGCTAGCGCAGCAGCTTCCTTATTTATGGCAAATGGCAAGTGCATCAGATGCTACAGATTGCAGGGGTCTCAATCTGTAAATGAGAAAAGTCTTAGAAACCATTCCATTGCCTACAAATGTTCTAGAAAACTTTTTTATCATGTATAATTAGTTGTTTGGATAAGATTTTAAGAAAAATCAAAATTTGAAAAATAATCTATTTTTAGATTTTATTTTTTTTTTGAGAAGCTGATTGATTTTTTTTTTTCAAATAATCTATATGATAATCAAGGAGAGAAAAGTAGATTTCCAAAATAGAAGTATGTTTTCGTAATTTCAACCAACGATAAAATAGCTTTTGCTCTACATGAAAATCTCTAAAATAAAAATAACTTTTTTCACACAATCTTCTAAATCCGGTGTGTGAATGATTGATTGTGAACAGACTATGGGTTATGTCCATTGGAAGCAAGTTGTTGCAGAAAATTGATCATTACAATTAAGATAACAGATCTCCATCAAATATATGGTAGTTGAGTAATGTAAATACAGCGAGGAATCTTCAATATGCCTAAAAATAAATAAGAAATAACTGCTGACAATATAATACTAAATAAGAGAAGATACGCTCTATAAGAAATACACATTTTCTAATTTCTAAACTGAAAATCACAAGAGAATGCCTAAATTTTTGGGATAGTTGATTCCTTGGTAATGGCATGCTATCGAAGCATCTTCCACTATGTGATCAATAGCATGGTTATCAAATCGAGATTCAAATCATACAGAAAGAAAATTAAGCAACATTGCAACCCTTGACAGTTGCACCAGATATCATATGGAACTGAGTTAGCTAAACAAACATACAGAAGGAAATCAAGAATTTCTGAAAAGTTCCATTGAAAACAAAATATCAGATAAAAGACCTTTAAACCTGAGGCCTTATTCTTGCTTTGTCATTGTTACATAACCTGTCTATTGATTATCGATGGGGAAAGTAGATCAGTCATCAACTAAAGAAACCAAAACAGCTTTTGGGGGAAAATGGAAAAAGAAAAGACAAATTAATTATTGATCATATGAGGAACACCACTCCCTTGCATTCTGGAACATGCGCAACCAAGGACTAGGCCCCTTCTTGTCCACATTCCACTGCTTCGGATACCACGGGAATTGCCACATCAAGAAGCAACGCTCCGGATGAGGCATCATCGCAACATGCCTCCCATCTGGAGAACAAATAGCTGCTACCCCTAAAGGAGAGCCATTCACATTGAACGGATAAGTCTCTGTTGGATTGCCATCATCGTCACAATATCTTACCGGCGCTAGCTTTGAATGAACTATACGGTCCAACACACCTTCATCTGGGAAATAAGCTCTTCCTTCACCATGAGCAGCCCATACTCCCAATGTACTACCCTCCATGCCTTTGAACATTATAGCCGGTGAGTCCTTTATTGTCACACTAGTAAAGCGGCATTCAAACCGCCCTGATTCATTGTGAATGAACCTAGGCTGCGATAGGTCACCGCCAGCACCATGCACCCCACCAACTTGTGGGCCCGGTACCCATCCCAGCAAAGCCATTAGCTGACAGCCATTGCATACACCTAGACTGAAAGTGTCTGGACGCTTGTAAAACTCCTGAAACTGTTTCAGAAGAGGTTCATTGAAACGTATGCAAGCAGACCAACCTTTTGCAGAATCAAGCACATCAGCGTAGCTAAAACCACCAACAAACACAATCCCGCGGAACTCCTGCAAAGTGACAACTCCATTAAGAAGGTCTGACATAGTAACATCCCAAGGCTCAAAACCAGCTGCGTGAAAGGCTGCAGCCATTTCTCGGTCTCCATTGCTCCCTTCTTCTCTAATCACAGCCACTTTGGGTTTCAAAGTTGCAGCCATGTACTTCTCATCAGTAAAGGAAGGAGTAAATGACAATTCCCATGCGGGCTCGTGTCGATGTTTTAGTCCTTCTCTCTCCATATCCACACAACTGGCCAATCTTTGCAACTTCTCAAGCTGAAAACTGGTTCCTTCCCACATGTCTCTTAGGATGCTTGTCTTTTCATTTAAATAAGTCAGCCCATCAACCTTAACTTCTATCGAAGGAGTGCTAGTTACTTGACCAATAATCTCAGCTGAAACTCCCCCACCATTTAATTTATCCATTACAAAAGGCAGACTTTTCTTGCTTACCTCGAGAACTAACCCAAGCTCTTCTGCATAGAGTGTCTGAAAAAGGCTGTTACCTTGTGAAGTCAAGTCCAAAATGAGACCGCGATTACCAGCAAATGCCATTTCTAAGGCACAAACAAGCAGCCCACCATCACTAATGTCATGACCAGCAGAAATCAGTTCATCAGTGAGAAGGTCTTGTACACCCACAAAGACCTTTTTAAGGTAAGGAATATCAACATCAGGACACTCATCCCCAACTTGGTCAAATGCCTGGGCAAGAGCAGATCCACCCAACCGCCTTTTTCCCTTTGATAAATCAATATGAAGTAAAACACCATCATCTTCAAGTTTCAAATCCGGCGTCACTGTTTTTGTTATATCAGGACAAGTGACATAGACACTAATTACAAGATTCCCTGGAGCCTTGACAACTTCGTTTCCAGAATGAGCTGCCATAGAAAGGCTATCTTTCCCTCCATCAATAGCAATACCAAGCTCAATCATTGCTTCAGATAAAGATATAGCTGCATCATACATGGCAGCTCCTTCCCCATCAAGCTTGGCAGCATACATCCAATTGCCACTTGCCTTGACATCAGAAAGGGAAGTGACCTTTGCCCAAACAAGATTAGTGAGTGCTTCTCCAACAGCTAACCGAGCCATTGCTTTGGGGTCTAACAGACCTTTGATTGGTTGCTCCCCAATCGCACATGCACCACCTGTCAAATCAGTGAAAGTCTGAGCTGTAACAGCAACATCAGCAATTGGAATCTGTAAAGGGCCAACTGTTTGCTGCTGTGCCACTAGACCGGTAACACACCTGTCAACTTTTGTTGTTAAGAAGCGCTTTGAACAAACAGATGGCAAACTCAACACCCTCTTCAAAGAATCTATCACTGAAATCGCAGGGGCAATATCAAGCGGCTCTTGCTCATAAACAACCCGATTAAACTCAAAAGATTTCTGAGGCATGTCACCAAGGAATTTCTCCAATTCAAAATCAACAGCAGGGGGAGGTGGGGGGAGTCCATCTGAGAGACACTTCTGAGTTGCTAAGCTGTCAACCAACACAACATGTCCATCACCGCTAATAGTTCCAATCACAGCCATTGAAACCTTCTCTCTATTACAGATTGATTGTAAGAGCTCACAACTTTCAGGCTTCAGCAAGATTGCGTCTTGTTCCTGATATTCTGCACCCCATATTTCAAGAACAGACATGGTATGGTCACCAACAACAATTGCTCGAATATCTATCTCAGCACCCTTTGGATATATAATTTCCTTCACCACATTGCAGTTCCCACCAGCACCCTGATCATGAATGCTGATAATGGGATTTTTATCCCCCATCTCAATACAAGCACGAACAACACGATACAGTTTTTGAGCCATCTCAGCATCTCCACGTTGCACAGCATTGAAATCAAGCTCTGCATCATTCTGCCCGCTGACCATGCTTGATGCTGCCCCACCTCCCATCCCAATACGATATGCAGGACCTCCAATCTTAACCACCAACATTCCAATGTCAGGCTCTCCTTTTGTTATATGACCGTGGTCAATCTGCCCAATACCTCCACTAAACATGATTGGCTTCAACCATTCTCGCCTCTCCCCACTAGGAAGTCTCATTCCAAAAGTTCTGCAGAAGCCTTGGATCAATGGCTCTCCAAATTTATTCCCATAATCAGAAGCACCATTGCTAGAATCTATAAGAATCTGCAATGGTGATGCCAAATTGGACGGATAAGTAAATGATGAATCTTCCCATGGAGCACAAAAACCTGGCGCATTGAGATTCCCAACACAATAACCAGCTGTAGCTGCCTGGACAAAGGAACCCCTTCCTGTTGCATGAGTATCCCTGATGCGACCTCCTGCACCTGTCTCTGCACCAGGATAAGGTGCCACTGCACAAGGAAAATTATGTGTCTCGGCTGTAAATAAGATATCTAGATCACGCTCTGCAATGTTCAATGGACATGTTGAACCCGGCTTAATTGGTCGCAGCTGCTTCACTTGGAAACCCCTTATTGCACTTGAGTTATCCTTAAAGCCAATAACTGAATTGTTTGGATTTGCTTGTAAAGTACTTTTCACAATCTGCATAAGAGTCCGGCTCATAAGCTGTCCATCAATGAAAATTTTCCCAGTAAAGAACCAGTGCCTGCTGTGCTCACTGTTGGACTGCGCAATATCAAACAGCTCCACATTTGTCGGATTACGCTTAATATCTTCCCTAAAAAGTCTAGTGTAGTATTCCAGATCCTGATCATCAAAGGCAAAACCCATCTCCAAATTAATCTCCTCTAATGCTTTTCGTCCCCTCTCCATGACAGGTATATAACGAATCTCCTCTGGAATAACACTGGTCTCAAAGGATGTCAGCTTCTGAGTATAGACACATTCAGTCATCCTATCATGTACCATGGATGCAAACTCATTGATTTGATGATCCTGTAATTCACCTGTGGTGTACAACAGGTACCTCCTTGACCGCTCCAAACGATTCACTTCCGTCAAACCACAGGCTTGGCAAATTGCCACAGCATTAGCAGACCATGCCGTGGTAAATGACAGTCTGGGGCCAACCTCTATGATAACTGTCCCCAAACCCTCCTTCTTCTTCTTCTCAAGAAAGCTTTCAGTTCCCAAATTCTCAGGCTCAAATGTTTCTTGAAGAAGCCATTTAAGAACTAAGAGCTTCGTGCTTGAAAGCTCACAACCAAGGCCAATATTATAACATTGCTCTGTTTGTAGGTCCACGATCTGATTAGAGATTTTCACTTGAGCTTCCCTTAAAAGCTGATCAGCTGCACTTTCTTGGATAAACGGGATGCGATATAGATGAAAAACTTCATTTCTAGGTTTCTTAACCAAGCCAGATTGCTCCTCTACTGAACTGCTTGCACCCCCATAAACCACAGCTCTGGGATTCTCTTGAGCTTGGCACCTTAAACATAAAGCTTTTCGGGATGAACCGAGAGCCCGATTCCGATTCCAAAGTGAACCCCAAAGCAAATGACTCCTCTGTCTCTGAGGCTTCTTCGCAAAAATCAAGGTTTGCCTGCAAGTGCCCTGTAACCAAAATCACAAACCCCATCAATGCAAGTGCATTTTATTTGCCAAATTAAATATTAAATATGTTGCTACAGGAGTGAAGAAAGGAACTTCCTCCCCCAAAAAAGTGTGTAGCTAATTCACACATAGGGGTAAAATCAAACCTGCAGGAAGTCAGAGACCCCAATTTCTCTAGCAGCTGCCATGTACTCGTCTTCAATCAAGTGTTGTAAAGCCCTATATATAACAAAAAAAAAAAAAAGAAAAAACGAAACTTTGAGAAGTGGGCACAATAAGAAGAGGGCAAGAAGGCCAAGAGAAGAGTGTAGCAGTAGCGTGAAAGGGAGAAAGGGTTTTGGTGTGGCACAGAATAAAACCCTACTGCCAATGAATAAGTTCTCACCTTTTTCTATAGGTTGCGTTGGCGCTATTTTTGTTCTATTTTCTTTTTCTTCCTTTGGTCTATGCCTGACTATTATTTTTCTTCTGCAGATTCTTGGTACCCTTCCTTTTTGCGGAATCTGAATCAAATGCATTAGGATAATTCAATAATAGAAATAATTTTATTGGTCTCTGTTAAACACTTAAACATAAAATTTAAATAGAGGAGTAAAGGAGAACACATACAGCAGGTAGTGGTGGCAGAGCAGAGGAAGTAGAGCGGAACAGCAGCAGCAAGAGCACAACCGCGGCAATAGCAACGTTGACACGTAACCACAACGCCAGGACACGGCAACTGTGGTGACCTCAATTGCAGAATGACGGCAGTTATTTGAAAACACAGAAGCAGAATAATCTAGTGCAAGTAAGGAAAGCAGTCAATCACAAAGTAAACATTTTACTTGGTAGAGGACAAGCATACAAGAAAGAATTCAACGATTAAAAGACAAAATATTAGCAACGAAAATTGAAAAAAATGAAGCATCTTCGCAAGGATCTTAGTATCTCAGTACAGGAATTGAGAGAAGAACGGACTGATTCAGAAAGGGAGGAGAGGCGTACGCAGGGAATGGCAGTCACCGGGTCACTATGCTCGCTGGCGGACGGCGGTTGCTGGTGGACGGCGGTTGCTCGCGCTGGATCTGGCGGCGCTCCCCTTGTGCTTGTGCGGTGCTCTCTTTTCAGTGTTCTCTGTGCATAGTATAACACTATAACGGGTTGTGTTTTGTTAATCCGAGCAAATTTACTGGGTGATACTTTCTACACCACGTACTTTTTGTATAAGTGCTACTTTTGGTACTATGGGATATACTAGATGCATTATGATTGTCTTATTTTTTTCAATTTTATCCCTGAAAATGGGTTCTAAAAACCATTTCCAAACAATTTTCAGAAACGTTTCTAAACGGTTTCTAGAAATCATTTGTATTTAAAAAAAAAAACTTATTTTGTATAGTATTTATTTTGTATTGTTTAAAATTTAGAATTATAATTTTATAAATGTATCAATTAGGTAGAAATTAACAATTTTGAAGAAGAATTGAAGAATGTAGATGAAGAATCTAGAAACGTATTGTATTTTTTGAATTTTTTTATTATAATTTTTGAATATTAGTATTTATCTGATTTTTTTATAAAAAAAATTTACTATAGATTTTTAATATTTTTTACAGATTTTAAAAAATTTGTGATTTTTTAATGTTTTTTTTATTTGTTAAGAATTATTTATTATTAATGTATTATTGTTTTATTTTTTATTTTTATTGTTTGATTTGTAATTATTGTATTATTAATATTATTTGTTAATAATTATATCTTTTCTCAATTTTTTCATCTATATTCTTTAATTTTTCTTTAAAATTGTCCATTTCTGCATAATTAATACATTTATAAAATTATAATTCTAAATTTTAAACAATTGTTATACAAAATATGTTTTTTTTTTAAAAAAAAAACGGTTTTTGGAAATGGTTTCTGGAAACCGTTTGGAAACGGTTTCTAGAAACCGTATAGTTTTAAAATTCAAAAAAAAAATTAAAAGTAGTGATACGGTCAGCTTAGCGAAACGGTTTCTAGAACCTGTTTCAAGGGCAAAATTGAAAAAAAAATAAGACAACCATGGTGCGCCCAACATGTCCCATGGTGCCAAAAGTTACACTCTTTCTTTGTTTAGCACATAAATTATTTTTTTTCTTTTTTTAATCTTTGCCCGGAACATAAGTTTCGTTTTTTTGACTAAACACATGTAAAACGTGAATGCATACGAAACGAAACTTATGTTCCGTATCATACGGAACTTAAGTTCCGTATCATACAAAAGATAAGTTCCGTATCATACGGAAGATAAATTTTGTATCATACGGAACATAAGTTTCATTTTTTTTATTTTTGATTGAGAACATAAGTTTCAAAACATAATCGATTTATAACTGGCATGTTAAATTATATGTGTGCATAAAATCTAAAAACTATATGATAGTTTTTGGATTTTTTTAATATAATTTTTGAATATTAGTATTTATCTGATTTTTTTATAAAAAAATTTACTATAGATGTTTAATATTTTTTACCGATTTTAAAACATTTGTGATTTTTTAATGTTTTTTTTTATTTGTTAAGAATTATTTATTATTAATGTATTATTGTTTTATTTTTTATTTTTATTGTTTGATTTGTAATTATTGTATTATTAATATTATTTGTTAATAATTATATCGTTTCTCCATTTTTTCATCTATATTCTTTAATTTTTCTTTAAAATTGTCCATTTATGCATAATTAATACATTTATAAAATTATAATTCTAAATTTTCAACAATACAAAATAAGTGCTATTCAAAATATGTTTTTTTTTAAAAAAAAAACAACGGTTTTTGGAAACGGTTTCTAGAAACTGTTTGTAAACGGTTTCTGGTTTCTAGAAACCGTATAGTTTTAAAATTAAAAAAAAAATTAAAAGTAGCGATACGGTCAGCTTAGCGAAACAGTTTCTAGAACCCGTTTCAGGGGCAAAATTGGAAAAAAAATAAGACAATCATGGTGCGCCCAACATGTCCAATGGTGCCAAAAGTTACACTCCTTCTTTGTTTAGCACATAAATTATTTTTTTTCTTTTTTTAATCTTTGCCCGGAACATAAGTTTCGTTTTTTTGACTAAACCCATGTAAAACGTGAATGCATACGAAACGAAACTTATGTTCCGTATCATACGAAACTTAAGTTCTGTATCATACAAAAGATAAGTTCCGTATCATACGGAACATAAGTTTCATTATTTTTACATTTGATTGAGAACATAAGTTCCGGAACATAATCGATTTATAACTCAAATTATACCTAGCATGTTAAATTATATGTGTGCATAAAATCTGAAAATCATTAGTCTGTTTTATTTGAACTAGGAAGCAACATTGTACTGATTTGGCACTGTCCTCCCTTGTTTAGCATTATGAAGCAATCTAAAAGTTCCAATTAAGTCCGTTCATTATTTGATCCTTCACACACACGCGTGCAAACAAAAAAATTTCAAATGTAATCTGCTAGTATTATAGACCAGGAAATGACCACCTTACATATGCAACTCCCTTTACCTAATTGAATACAAAATAAATAACTAAGAACACTAGTTGCAGTTAGTAACATACGAGAAATAGAAAGAGGATTTTACACAATTACAATATAATAGATGCAAGGTCAGTATGAGAAGCTAAAGAATTTCATTTCATCATATCGTATAATTTGTTCTCAATCAAAAGTAAAAAAAATGAAACTTATGTTTCGTATGATACAAAACTTATTTTCTGTATAGTACGGAACTTATCTTTTGTATGATACGGAACTTATGTTCCATACTTAAGTTCCGTATGATATGGAACATAAGTTCCGTATGATATGAAACATAAGTTTCATTTCGTATGCATTCACGTTTTACAGGGGTTTAGTAAAAAAAAACGGAACAAAGAAATAATTTACATGGTGAACAAAGAAATGTGTGGTGGAGCAAAATACCGCCTAAATTTACATGGGTTAACAAATTAAAAGTAAAACTATTTCATTAAAAAAATTTATTTATTATAGTAAAAGTTTTAAATTTATTATTAAATATTTGTTTTTTTCTGTAAAATGTTTTTGCTTATAATTTTTTAACATGTGTGTTATACAGATTAAAAAAACTTTTATTATTATTAGTACTTTACTCTAGCATTTGTACTAGAATTGGCAAAAAATCAAGAGTTTGTAGCTCAAGTGGCATAAGGAAAAGCTCTTGGAGCTTAAGGAGGCGTTTGTTTCAAGATTTAGAAAAAATATTCCTGGGAATGTGATATTTCCATGTTTGTTTCAAGGTTTTAAAAAGATTCCCGGACATCACTTATTCCTAGGAATATTTTTCTTTGTATTTTCTATAATCTTCATTCTCATGGTAAAATATGGGTAAGTTATTTTCACATAAGAACATATGTAGTTATTTTATATTTTACTTGTAACTACAATTTTATTTTATTTTTTGTATTTCTCATTTAAAATTTAAAAAATATTTCTAATGGTGTTAATTTTATCAAACACTCTTTTATAAAATGCTAAAAAATACATATTTTAGAAATATATAAATTATCAAAAATAAGATACCTGAAAATATTTTTTATTCCTCGAAGCTAACGCCATCTTTTATATATATATATATATATATATATATATATATATATATATATATATATATATATATATATATATATATATATATATATATACTTCTTAATCTATATAATTGTGTTACATTGTTGTCTTTTTACTAGTTATGTTTTATTTTTTATGGATTAAATAATTAAAATAAATAAATAATATTATATGGAATAAAAATATTTTCATATTATTACATGTAACATTATTATATATCAAATAGATTTTAAATTTTATTGAAATTCTTTCAAAAGATTCCTTAAAACAAAAACTAAAAACCAAATAACTTGTTTAAAATGCCTGGATAAACATTACTGGGAATATATTCCTGTCATTAAGATACATGGAAATGTATTTTCAAACCTTGAAACAAACGCCCCTAAAGAGAGGGCTTCAATCTCCAGTTGGGTAGATTTAAGAATAGGAGTATGAGTAGTGTAGTGTGGGGGTGTGTGAGTGTGTGAGTTTGACCGATCAAAAAGAAACTAGAGTTGGCAAAACGGGTCGAGCCCGTTGGGTCGAGCCATTTAACCCACCAAAAAAGGCGGATAGGGTTGAGGTTTTGTACCACATAACCCACCCCGCATAACCCGCTAATAAATCGGGTTGGGTTGGTGGCGGGCCGGCTCGTCGGGCTCACTTTTTTCCCCTTTTTTTTGTCAAAGGGGCTATGTAAAATCTTTTTTTTTTTATGATTTTGCTTTGTTGGTTTTATATAAGTTTGAATGTAACTTGTATAATGAATAATGTAGTTAGTAATATATATAATGGATCAAGAAAAAAATAGGGATTATCAATTTTTTTAAATTTTTTATGATTTTTTTTAATGTATAGGGCCAACTCGTCAACCAACCCAAATATGGATTGGGTTGAGATTTTCAACCCATATAACAAATGCGGGTTAGCCCGTCCCATTTAAGACAGACTTAAGCGGGTCGAGTCAAAATGGCCGGGTTGACCCATTTTGCCAGCTCTAATTCGTAGGGATTATTGATACGTGTTGTCGTTACATAGCTGTGATGAGTAATATTAAATCATTTTGCAAATCCTCCTACCCACTTAATTTTAACAAGTGTCAACTATCTTCTAAAAAATAAATGTTTAGTAGAAGATAAAAGACACTTATCAAAATTAAGTGGGTAGAAGGATTCAACATTTTTCTAGTTGTGATTTGTTTATCATTTACATATAATTGTGAAAATATATTAATAATATTGATTTATAATATATTTTTTATGGAAATATAGTACAACCAGGATCGAACCCGTATTCACACACACATATCTCTATGCACTCATAAATTGAACTACATGATTGGTAAAGATTTATAATATTTTGAATTGTTAAATGAAATAAAATAAAATGACTACATATATAATATATTACTTTTTAATTAGTAAACATAAATATCGATATAGTGAATTCGGCATAATTTATCAATGCATAACTAAAAACTTAAAAGTTAATGTTTTTATTTATTTAATTGATAATTAAATTTAAACTAATATATTATATAATACATTATTAAATATAAGTGAAATTAAATTTATATTAAAACTTTATTAACTTCACATTAAAATTAGATTTATCATATATTGGAATTTTGCATCAAATATATATTAAAAAATTAAGAATTGAAAATACACATGTATGAGTCAATGATGAACTAAATTTAGTAAACGCAAATAATATGCTCAATAAAAAATCTCATGAAAACTACAATTGTAGTAATTTTTTTCGTAAAAACACTGATATGTCATAGTGGTGATTTTATATATAGAGAGAGTTGGATTCAAATGACATCCAAGTGTCAAAGGTTAGTAAATGATACTGCGCATAACTTTTTATAAAAAACGAATTTTGCCGATCCAACTGTTTAATTAAAAGTTTATATAATGTAGATCATCAATGCAAAAATTCATACAATTTGAAAATTTGTAGATATGTAATCTAACGAAAAAAATTTACTTATATTTTAAAGAGTTAACTATCAATTTGATCCTCCAAAGATTATTATGTCACCAATTTGGTCCTTCAAAGAATTTTGCCACTAAATTAGTCCTCCAAAGATTATTTTGTCACCAATTTAATCCCAAAGAACTTTGTCACCAAATTAGTCCTTTAAAGATTTAAAAGTCTACCAAATTAATCCTCAAATTAGTCCTCCATCATGGACCAATTTGATATATTTAAATCTTTGAAGGACTAATTTGGTATAGTTACACATCTTTAGAGGACTAATTTGGTGACAAAGTTCTTTGGAGGACCAAATTGGTGACAAAGATGATCTTTAGAGGACTAATTTAGTGACAAAATTCTTTGGGGGACTAAATTGATGACAAGATAATCTTTAGAGGACTAAATTGATAGTTAACTCTATTTTAAATAATGTATTAGACGTTCAAGCAAAACATTCTGATAACGTATCAAATAGTTTTCAAATTGCATGAATTTTTACATAATTAATTTACATCATATAAACTTTCAATTGAACGGTTGGATCAATGAAATGTGTTGTTTATAAAAAGTTATTAGCGATGTCATTTACTAATTTACTAATTTTGACACATTAATGTCATTTGAACCCAACTCACGCATATATATATATAAATATATATAAATATATATATGCGTGAGTTGGGTTCAAATGACACCAAGGTGTCAAAGTTCTTACACCGCGCATAACTTCTTAAAAAAATGAATTTCGCCGATCCAACCAATCAATTGAAAGTTTATATAATGTAGATCAACTATGAAAAAATTCATACAACTTGAAAACTATTTGATACGTTATCGGAATGTTTTGCTGGAATGTCTAATACATTATTTAAAATACAAATAAATTTCATTTGTTAGATTACATATCTACAAATTTTCAAATGTTATGAATTTTTGCATAGTTCATCTACGTCATACGAACTTTCAATTGATTGGTTGGATCAGCGAAATTCGTTTTTTATAAAAAATTATGGGCGGTGTCATTTAAGAACTTTAACACCTTAATATCATTTGAACCAAACTCTCTCTATATATATATTATATGTTGATTCTTTACTCATTATTGGCCGTAAGGCAATAGTATTTTCCTTTTCTCTTATCAACCTTGTAGGAAAATTGTTAACATCATATTTTATAATTTAATTAAAATGATCAAAATAATTTAATTTATTCGAAACACATTTAATAAACATTATTTATTTAATTAGCCTCATGGTCAGATAGTTACATTAATTATTTATTTAATTAGTCATTGTTGTAAAAATAAGAATATTATACTCTATTGAATTAGGTATAATCTTTATAATATAAAAGGAGTAAAATTTGAGTAAAATTTGGAGGGAAATTTCCCTCCAAAATTATAGTAAACTGAGATTTTCATGCAATTCAGCTCAATTATTTTCACCACCTAATTGTAAGCCAATTAGAGTAATTTCTTTCCCTCCCATTTCAAGGACATTTCGGTCATTCCAATAATAATAGAGTGTGGACTTCAAATGCTTTAGCAGAGTAATTAATGTAGTCGATTCTCAAGGAGTTGCCTCGGTAAAACACATCTTTATAATTAAGCCTAGAAATCACTTTGACTCTTCACTTCTCAAATTCGCTTTTTGGAAGGTGAATGATAACATTAGTTTGTTCATTTTTGAAACCCTTTCTTCTCTTTCTCTGTTTATTTTCCCTTTTTAAAATCCCCTTCACGCCTTCTCTTCCATTTGCACGCATGCAAACTCCTCTCTTTCCTTCTCTCTCTCAATCTTCACAAAACAATGATCAGAAAACCTTTAAATCTCTGCTTCCATTCTAATTCTGCAAGGTATACGTCTTCCTCATTCCCATTTCTCATTTACCTCTGTTTTTATTTCGCATTCCGTCTTCGAATTTGATGTTGGCTTATGAGCGTTTGATTTTTGTGCGTTGGGACAATCTTCTTCCAGGTGTTTGTTACTTTTTTCCAAAAATCGATGAGAGAACCTCCAGCTTTGGATTTTCCGGTGATCAAGGCGCTAAGCCTTCCGAAGTTTATGGTTTTGTTGGATCCATTACCACTGTTGTTGTTTCGGGTATCCAACCAACCTTTCCTGTGTTGTCATCTTCATATGCCATTTTCTGATTTTGATAATTTGATTATTATTATTATTATTACTGTTTTCCTTCGGGAATAGTTATTTTCTTGGTGTGGGCATATATTCCGGAATCATGGCTTCAATCTGTTGGCATCTCTTACTATCCTAGCAGGTTAGAAAATTTGAACCTTTAGCTGTTAAATCAAGAGTGGCTTTGTTGGAAAAATATTGCAGATTAACTGTATGTGAAAATTCCCCATTTTTTTTTCCATATATTAGGTTGGGAAATCAGCTCTAATATTTATATGGTATGATAATATTGTGATTTGTGACTCCAGCTGTTTGTTGATGAAAACTAATGGGAAACAATTTTTTCTTTCCAGATATTTGGCTCTGGCGGTGCCAACTTTACTGATGGTCACCATTGTGTTTCAGGCCATTTCAGTGAGTAATTTTGGCAATAGGGAATGTCATTTTGGATTGTTCTTTTCATGAGGCTATGCTTTCTCTCAGGATTGGTTCATTCTAATGCATTTGAAAGTTTTTTGGATAAATGATTTGGAAATTTCATTGTTTAGATGAATTCAGTTGGGATCCGTTGCGTCTTGATCGTTCTGTTGAGGGAGACAAGAAGCCGATTGAGCCCATATCAGATATTGGTATTGACAGAATCAATAATCTTATATTTTTGTCCGCAACTTTTAATGTCTCTAACTTTGGGTGTGATTGGGGATTGGTAAGAATTAGAAGTGAATTAATCTGACTTTTTGACAGCTTTTTACTTTTTCCTGTGAATTAAAACTTTTTCCTGTGTCCAAAATTACAGATGGATCTTCTTGCAGGAATAGATGTTGAATATCACGTCAACAATAACAGGGTAATCTATGTTCTCCAATTATTGTTCTCAACAATAACAGATGTATCTTCATAAATTCATGATTTATTTTTCCTAAAGCATGTGTTCAATGAATCTCAAATCTTGAGAGTATTCGCTTGAATATTTATTGGAGCTTCACAAAGTATTTGTTTTTTAAGGTGTCAAGCTAACCAAATTTAGATTCAATAAGTATATTTTAACTAAAATCACCCATAATTTTTAATTACTTTTCAAGTGTTTTATTGATGGATTGTAGTATGTTACAAAACTTCTGATGTATCAATTGGTATACTATACAATGTTAATTTCTTTTATTCCAAATTTTTCAGTTAATGAACCAACTTTGATACTTTCCCCTTCAAATTTGTCTCAAATAAGTGGTTTGAAGCTAAGAATTCATATTTGGTGGAATTCTAGCTAGCAAACTTTCATCATATTGGTTTTCCTTTTTGGATAAATAATTTATCAACATTGTTCACATAGAAAGTCTGACCTTTGTAAGAAGTTGTGCTTGATTACGTTTATCTTCTAATTTAACAGTTTTCAAATACAAAATTTTATAAGAGTGAGTTCAGGTATTCTCTCTATAAGTGGTCAAACATATCTTACTGCATACCTCAAAATTTTCACACAAGTCGTGTGAGTATAGCATTAATACAGGGTCCCAATGTTGTCATATCTCAATTTTCATATATATGCATAATGTGGCATAATTGGTCTTTGCAGTGATTTTCTCTCCATTATGTAGTATGCTATGTTGAGATTTGTTGCTTTCTACGGGCTCTGCAATTATAAAGTTGATCTCTTAAAATGTTAAATTAAGAGAGGAGGATGTGATTCTAACATCAGCTTAGAGGGTTTTTCATTAAGAAAAGAAGATTTAAGGTTTTTCTTAAAAGGATTTTATGTTTTGCAATTTTATGGGGTGGCTTGAGAGGGTTTCCTGCAACATGAACTCTTTGTCCGGGATTCTTGCAACATGAACACTTTACCCCTGTGGTTTTCTTCCCTCTTGGCTTCAAAGTCATGTTTTGAACATAACTACTTCAAGGTTTTTTTCTTATCTTTGAATTGTGGAGTTTTTGAAAAACTCTTGGTGAATACGTTATTTGATGTATGTTTACCCTTCTATGTTTTTTATAGTGTTTATACTGTGTTAATTAAATTCATATAATGCAATAGGTGTATTCTTATATTTATGTGAATAGACCGTTTTCAATAATGATGTAAAAATATTTTAATACATGTATTTATAACAACTAAAAGATTTAAGTTACGTGAATGAAATGAAACTTGCTTTGAATGCTAAGTCAGAATTTTAAATACATTCAGGTTTAATTATATTAGATATTTAAAGAAATATATGGACCATATCATATGCTTTTTCTATCCCTTTCGATCTTATTGTATCTACCTAAAAAAAGAAGTAAAAAATAGAATACCAAGGGTTTATAAAATTGTAAGATGCTAAGAGGGAGGAGCCTTTCTATATAATTAGGGAAAAATTATATATTCTTATATCAGTTATGAAAAAATTTGTCATGTTTGTAGAACAAAATCCTATGCAACATGAACAGACTAACATATGGTTACTATAAATTCAAGGATAATTTTTTTATGAAGTTGATAAAATTTTTGAGGGACTAAATAGGTGACAAATAATATATTTGAACAGAAATTAATTTTGTGAATTGAAAATCCATTGGCGTACGTCAAAAATAAATAAAGTATAATTTATTAAATACATGTGATGTTTATACACTCCAAGATCACTTTTGTATTTTTTTTAAGACACAATTCAAGTTCATATTCAAATTGTGAGTATACAAGTATAACACTTAAAAGACTATTACATATGAGTCAATTGATTTGGTTAATTCTTGAATTGCAAGCTTTCAATTAAGTCATTGTTGAATGAAATAATATTAGTGTTTGAAAATCCTTCGGATGATTATTAAAATTAAAAATTAATGATTCATTATAGTGAATTGATTTTGTGAATCTCTTTATTGTTTATTTAAATTCAAAATGAGAAAAAAATCAGTATCCTATTAAAAATTTATATATTGTGGTGACTTTGTGTTTTCTATATTGCATTTTGGTAACTTTTCATGGTCCATCTCCAATTTGTTTAAGTGATTTTGTTCTTTTCTGACTTTTAATAAAAGTTTATAATTTCAATTAAAATTAAAGTTTACTTCCAACTTAAATATTAAACTATAATAATTATTCAAAATAATTATAAAATTTTTCAACATTCTTTTTAATAACTCATTCCGTGCATCGCACGGGTGCAATCTTAGTAAATAATAAAACTCTTTATCTTCTAAATATCTCAACTTCAAATTTACATAATTGAAAAGAAATTTGAATTTATGTCATAATACAAACATATGGACACAAATGTGAGAAAATGTATGGTTGATTCTTGCATGATACTTACACAAATTACTTTAACTGCTCCTATATATCGAGACTCTAATAAGAATGGCGGCTCCTTTTGCAAACAGTTGCATAATACAAATAGTTATGGTTTAGTTGCAAGTTGCAGAGTTGAGATTTCGTGAAACACTCACAAATGAGAAGCTAGCATGCAGCAATTAACTATAGGTATGACAAGTTTTACCCATGAAAATTCCTCTTGTTCTTGTCCCACTATGTTCATCCACTTCACAACAGCCACATCTTGGTAGACAATTTCTTCAAATAACTATAATAGTGTGATGCATTCCCTCACACAAAATTAAGATCGACAAATATGAAAAGATCTATAACCTTAAATTATTATTTTGTTTTGCAATTTTTAATTTCAAAGAATAATGCAGAGAATTTTCATTTTAAAATTCAAAAAAAGCCTTTGCTCTTGTGACACCCAAACGAGTGTAACTTTTGGCAACATGGGGCATGCTCGGCGCACCATTGTTGCCTTATTTTTTTTTTCCAATTTTACCTCTGAAACGGGTTCTAGAAACCGTTTCGCTAAGCTGACCGTATCGCCACTTTTTTTTTTTGAATTTTAAAACTATACGGTTTCTAGAAACCATTTCCAGAAACCGTTTTTTTTTTAAAAAAACATATTTTGTATAGTATTTATTTTGTATTGTTTAAAATTTAGAATTATAATTTTATAAATGTATTAATTATGCATAAATGGACAATTTTAAAGAAGAATTAAAGAATATAGATTAAGAATGAAGAAATGATATAATTATTAACAAATAATATTAATAATACAATAATTACAAATCAAACAATAAAAATAAAAATTAACACAATAATACATTAATAATAAATAATTCTTAACAAATAAAAAAAAACATTAAAAAATCACAAATTTTTTAAAATCTGTAAAAAATATTAAAAATCTATAGTAAATTTTTTTTTATAAAAAAATCAGATAAATACTAATATTCAAAAATTATAATAAAAAAATCCAAAAAATACCATACAGTTTCTAGATTCTTCATCTATATTCTTCAATTCTTCTTCACAATTGTTCATTTCTACATAATTGATACATTTATAAAATTATAATTCTAAATTTTAACAATGCAAAATAAATGCTATACAAAACCGTTTGGAAACGGTTTCTAGAACCCGTTTCGGGGGTAAAATTGAAAAAAAAATAAGGCAACCATGGTGCACCTAGCATGCCCCATGGTGCCAAAAGTAGCACTCCTTCCAAACTACCCAAAACGTATTTATTATAAAAAGACATAATTTATTCACCATGAATATAAATATGAATAATTTTCACCCAATATTTAATTAATACATGCTGGTTTAAAAATATCAAATAGTCATAACATACTCAATTGACCCGGATGTCAACGTCATAGAGCTTAGACTTATATAATACATAATAAAAAATAGAGTATCAAACACGTCCTACGTAGCAAGCTTCTAATCAGTGGATAAAAATAACACCAAGTACGTAGCATCAAACTATTATTCCTCCTCGACTAGCTTCTCATTGACAGTGACGTGTTCATCTTTATCTAAATAATATATTATAATTCATAGGGATAATTACACCAACCTTCCCTGAAGTTTGCGCTTATTACACTTACCTCCCTCTAGTTTTTAAAATTACACTTATCCCTCTAAGGTTTAAAATTTTATTACACTTACCCCCGTTGAGACATTACACTTAGCCCTTTGGGGTTTGAAATTCACTAATCTTACCCCATTTGTAGGGGGTAGATGTAATTTTAAAAACTAGAGAGTGTAAGTATAATAAGCGCAAACCTCAGAGGAGGTTGGTGTAATTATCCCTAATTCATATAGTCACAAAAATATAGAGGGGTGAGTAGTGTACACACAATTTAAACGAAGATAATAATCATATTAAAAGTAAACACAATAATATTAGTTAATAAATAACTCATCTTCTAAATCAATATTTATCAATCTTTCACGTATAATGATTTCCAATGAAATCAAGCACATAATTATTATCAATCAACCACACACAAGTAATATCAATTAATAAATCATCGATCTTATCACATCTCTTTTCGGTCATATGTATGCAACACTTATCCTAGGTACCATACAATGACGCACACGTGAGTGGGAGTACGTGCCTGCAATCCAAGGTATATATAGTGCCATATCACATCTTTTTGGTCATATGTATGCAACACCTATCCCAGGTACCATACAATGTCATATCATATCTCATACCGGTTAACTGTATGCAACACCCCAGCAGTACACTCTACCACCAATCACGGTGAATCTAGTGTTAGTAAGGATAACCCATAAATTTCATCAATCACAGCAAGGTAATATACACAAATTAGTAGCACCCAATATAGCACTCATCATCAATTAAATAATTTCTTGAATAAATCATAAACATATAAAAAGAGTAATCATAACAGTAATAATATTACATAAATATTATATAAATAATATTTATATAATATACTAATAATGAAAGATTAAGACTTCTCTCGAATATAACACATTTAATATAGCTACTAGCCCCCTTGCATGTATACTAACATCCCCTTACCGTAGGTAATTGCTTGATTTCTTCTAGAAATAATTTTGGGAAATCGGTGCCTTGAAAGCTCCTTTCTTGATATTAACTATAACACACAAATAATTTTTATTTACAAGTGATAATTTATACGCACACAGAATAACAAACTGAGGGAGAGAATGACACTTTGATGCAATTTATACATCAAACCATAGCCTTTTATAGGCTAAATAATGAAATAAAATAATGAATGAATGATGGATGATGTCATAGCATATGTATGGCACATATATAATATATACATATATGAGACTCATGGCGCAGCCCACTAATTCCACATGCTTTCTTCTTCTTATTCTTTTTTTTTTAAAAGAAAAATTAGGATGTTATAGCTCTAGCTACAGTTAAACAACCAACAGTACTTTAAAACTAAAAAAACCATCTTTAATAGAATTAATATAAAATTTACAATTGCAAAAAACTTCTTTAAAATTAAAATGCAACTAAACCAAGACATGCAGAGGTGACTTATGTAGTGAAGTGCAACCAAACCAAGAAATTACAACATATTAATAAATTTAAAGATATAAATATTTTAGGATTAATAGAAAACTTAAAAAGAAAAAAAAGGAAGAAACAGAAACTCATACTTAACATTTTTAACTTTATACAATATTAAACTTATAAACTATAATATCACTTTTAGTCCATAAAATTTTGACCTTTGATCAATTTGATCCTCGAAAATTTTGAAAATGGTTTTTTTTTTTTTTTTACATATTTATTAGAAGATAAACAACCCACTTAGTTTTTTAATTATCGAGCCTAGTTCCTAGATTTGTTTTATTGTTATTGGGCCGGATATGGGCCTCTCTCCTACTCCCGTCATGGTCCATCGTGTATATATAGACCATAACTTTGTACATTTTATTCATTCAAATAATATTCATTCTTTTTCCTTTACGCAATATCCTTCTGTCTTCCTTTATGGTATCACAGAGCCCTAGGGTTAGGGTTGTTTAGGGTTGCGGTGCCGCGGCTATCCGTCTTCGACCTCTAATCTGTCGATCCCTCACCACAGCCCTTTTCATCTCCTTCTTCATTTCGTCACCATGAGTGACATTGAGAACACATCGTCGGCGTCGTGGGTCGATGTTTTGCAAGATCCATCAAGCCCGTGCTATTTGCATCCGGCAAATAATCCGAGTAGCGTCGTTGTTACTCCTCTTCTTGAAGGCTCCAAGAACTTGGTCCCGGAGCATGGCACACAGCTTAAGCTGCAAGGACAAGTTAGGGTTTGTCACGAAGGCCATTCCAGAGCCGCCGTTGACAAATCCCCTTTCACCATCCCTAGGAGAAATGTAATAATATGGTAATCCCATGGATTTCTAGATCTGTAAGTGTTGCTATTGCTCAAAGCATAGTGTACTTTGATAAGGCGAGTGATGTATGGCAAGATTTACATGATCGCTTCTCTAAGGGTGATTATTTTCATTTTTCTGATTTGTTGCACACGATTCACTCGATTCAGTAGGGAGATTGTGATCTCCCAACCTACTTCACTGAACTACAAACACACTGGCAAGAACTCGAGGTTCTTCGCCCTATTTTTGCTTGCACTTGCACTATTCCATGTTCTTGCATGCTTGTTGACAATATTAAAAAATATAGAGATTGGGAGTATGTTACTTATTTCTTGAAAGGACTAAATGATAGATATGATACTATGCCTCGTCAAATATTGTGTATGGAGCCTTTACCCCCTATAGGTAAGGCTTTTGCTATGATCCAATAACAAGAACGCACACAAACTGGTTTTGATATGGGAGATGATAAATTTGTTCAAAATATGACTAGTGGTTCTTGGAAATCTGGTAACAATAACAAAGGAAAGTCTAAAAGTAACCCCTATCGTCCTCCCAACCCTAATAATGGTAAGATCGGTAGATTTTGTGGCAAAGAAAATCATACCAAGATACTTTCTACTTTAAACATGGGTTCCCAGTAGACTTCAAGTTCAAAAACGGACAATCTTCCGCTGTTGTAAATAGTATTAGCACTCGTAACACTGAGGCTTCCACTTCTGGTACTGTTGATAAATCTAACTTGAATTTGAGTAATGAAGACTATGCAATGCTTCTTGATATGATAAAGAAAGTGAAACTTGAACATGCTGATCACACCATGAACAACATCATACATCACCACACTGCACTCTCGGACACACAAGGAAATTTGTTTTTTAATAGCTTTTGGGTGGTTGACAATGGGGCCATGAATCATATTTGCAATAATCTGTCCTTTTACAATTCTTATAAATCTACATAACCTATTGTGATAAATTTACCAAATTGTGAAACTGCTTTTGCCACTTATTCTAGAAAATAAGTTTTTCAAAAGACTTATATCTCACAGATGTTTTATTCATTAAAGGTTTTAGTTTCAATATTCTGTCTGTTCACAAAGTTGTTTGCTCTATAAACTTGTAAATTATTTTTAAGAAACACCAATGTTTTTTGCAGGATCCAATGAGCCTGAGGATGATTAGACTTACTAAAGTCCAGAAGAACCTTTATATTCTAAAACCGGCTTCATTTCTATCTGATATTGTTTGTTCCAACACTATTTCTGAGACATGTGATCCTTTTGATCTGTGGCATTACCACATGGGACATCCTTCTGAGGATGTGTTAAATACAATAAAACGTCAATTCCCCTAGGTGAAATCTAAACATCCTTCTATTTGAGATGCATGTCATTTAGGCAAACAAACTAGATTACCTTTTCTAAACCAGAATAATCGTAGTGACTCTATTTTTCTATTGTTCACATGGATATATGGGGCCCTCTAAATGTTTCATGCATTCATGAATCATGAGCATAGATATTTCCTTACCATAGTAGATGACTATTCAAGGCATACTATGACTCACGACCCAGATGGAGAAAACTCTAAAGAGAGCGCCAATTGGGAAAGTTTAATTTTTCTACATCTAAGGATTAGTATTCTACTCTAATAATAGGGTGGAAGATACCTAAAAGACCAAAAGTTAATTATAACTAATTCAATAAATAATTTGTGGCTATTAAATTTTTATTTAACACTTACTTTTGTTTCATGCATTACTACATAATGTGTATTACTAAAAAAAGTAAAATATACGAGCACATTTACTCAAAACTTATATCATTAAGAAAAAAAATGTGTACTATAAAGGTATGTTTGAGAAACCAACTAAAAGTTCTTTCCTTTTAACTATGAAGTTGGATTAAAGTTTTGATGGGAATAAGAGCCCGGATCCACACGGCTTCAATTTCAACTTCTTAAAAGTGTTTTGGGAGTTACTTCGGCTGGATTTCGCTACGATGATGAACAAGTTCCACAGGAATGCTCGCTTGTCCAAAGGTATCCTTTCCTATTTTGTGACCCTCATCCCTAAAGTGAGTAGCCCACAATCTATTAGGGATTTTCTCCTTATTTCACTACTTGGTTGTGTTTATAAGATTGTTGCTAAAATACTCACGGGGAGATTGAGGAAGGTTATGGATAGGTTGATATCCCCTAATCAGACAGCTTTTGTCTCGGGGAGGCAGATTTTAGATGGAGTTATAGTCATTTATGAGGTGATTGACTATAAAAAGAGGAAAAAAAAGAGTTGTTTGATTTTCAAGGTGGATTTTGAAAAAGCATATGACTCCGTTGATTGGGAGTTCTTGGATTATATGCTAGAGTGCTTTGGTTTTGAAGAACAATGGTGAAAATGGATCTAGACCTGTGTTTTTGGGGAAATCTTTCTATTCTTGTAAATAGAAATCCAACTAATGAAATAAACATAGGACGGGGTTTGAAACAAGGGGATCCCCTTCCCCCTTTTCTATTTTAATTGGTTGTAGAAGGACTTGGGGGACTAATGAAGTCTACGGCACAATCTAGGTTATTCAAATGTGTTCATATTGCTGATGAAGGCCTTCAGATCTCTCATCTGCAATATACAGATGACTCTTTAATTGTGGGAGAAGCTATTATGGAGAATTTGTGGACTATTAAGGCAATTTTAAGACATTTTGAGCTTATGTATGGCTTTAAAGCCAACTTCTATAAAAGTCACATTGTGGGGTGAATGTGGTGGATGGTTTTGTTGAAGATGCTGCTAATTTTCTAAACTGTAGTACTAGCTCACTGCCTTTGAAGTACTTGGGACTACCGGTCGGAGCTAACCCACGAAAAGCTGATATGTGGAAGCCAATTATTCAAAAGATGAGAAAGAAGCTTCAGTCATGGAAATATAGGTTCCTGTCTACAGGAGGAAGAGTAACTTTAATTAACTCGGTGCTGAATTCAATCCTCATTTATTTTCTATCAACCTTTAAAATTCCTCTAAAGGTTGTTAAGAAAATCACTTCAATCCAGAGAAATTTCCTATGGGGCAGAGATGATCTTAAATGAAAAATCGCTTGGGTAAAATGACGGAAATCTACACACCAAAGGAAGAAGGGGGACTAGGGGTTAAAAACCTTGCTTGGTTTAACGAGAGCCTACTGCTGAAATGGTGGTGGAAAATCTTGACGGATAATAATTCTTTAGTTATCCATATTTTAAAGATAAGATATGAATCATCAATAAAAAACATTATGGAGGGTGAGGATGACACTGTTACCATTCTTCGGTTTTCTTTCTTGTGGTGGCGGGATCTGTTGAAATTGGTAAAGGAACATGAAGGGCCAAGTGGATGCTTGCGGGACAATTTAAGTATAAAACTGGGGAATGAGGTCAATTCCTTATTTTGATATTGTAAATGGTGTGGTGGTATAAGACTCAAAGATATATTCCCAAGACTGTTTTATGTTACTAGTAGTCAAAGATGTACGACCAAGGAGCAGGGTTCTTGGACGAATAATGTTTGGCATTGGAATCTTTCGTGGAGGCGCAATTTACAAGTGTGGGAGGAGGAGCTTCAAAGAAATCTCCTCTAACTAGTTTTTGAGATCTAGATTAGACCTGAGCAAGCGGATCAATGGTGCTATTTGATTGATAGTACTCGTATGTATTCTTTCAAAGTCGGGTATCAAAAAATTAATTCCTTGAGGTCTGTTTCTGGGAGCATATCTTCTGATTGCCTAATCTGCTTGAAAGTGGTTTGGAGGTGCTGGGCTCCCTCAAAATGCAATATATTTGTTTGGCAAGTTTTGCTTAACTGATTTTCATCTCGGGAGAATTTGGTAATTAGAGGGGTTCTACCAAGTCTAGAAGATGCTGGTTGTGTATTCTGTAATTTAAATAAATGAGGAAGTGTTAAAAACAGAATCACATCAAGTTATTTAAACTAGAATATTAACGCGTGCAAGTGCGAATTTTACTAGAAAGAGAAAAAAGAGAAAAATAAACTTCAAAATGCTAATTCTAAGACTTGAACCCAAGTATTAAAGTTAGATATAAAAACACCTTATCATTTATTCTACTTTACAACATTGATAGTAAATTGTATCATTTAATATTTAAAACCTGTACATTACTTTATTTAATATTTAGGGCCCCATATTTTTGGGGCCCTGTGCGGTTGGGCCCCTTGCATGGGCCCAAAACCGCCCCTAAGGATGGTTTTTGCGTGGTGGGGTTTGCCAGGAATGTTCCAAGGTGATTTTTCAGATCAAAACTGAGCTTGAATCGGTGGTACTCCGGAGGAAAGCGACGAAAGCGGTTAATTTGGTCTGGGTGACAATTCTGTGGTTGATTTGAAAACATCGTAATGAATCAATATTCAAATAGTACATCCCCAATATAACCTATATGCTGGATATAATAAAAGCTACTTCACGGCAGTGGTTTTCGATTAAAATCAGAGCCAATGAATTGCTTTTCTCATATTGGTGTGTTTGTCTAATTGAGTGTATTCAGTGCGTTTCATGAGAATGTGAGTACTGTGGGCGATGTGTTTTGTTTTGGATACTGTTCGGGTGTTGTTTTTTAATATTTGTATTGTTCTGTTTGGGCGGGGCTACTACTGTTTCTCCAGCTTATTCCCTTGGTCATGCTTCTGAGTGTAACTAGCACCTCTTGTGCTGCTCTTTATTATATATATAATATATAATATATATAATAATTTTTTGCTGAAAAAAAAACTATATAGTTACATTATAAATTATATCTGATTGACAAAATAAGTTTTATAACTAGTTAAACTATGTTAAATGACAAAAAAAAAGATATATAATATTATTGATATATAAAGTAATAGTAGGATAATTGATAATTTCTAAAAATTAATAAGAATGATTTTGAAAATATATTATTAGTAGTCAACTTTTAAAAACCAAAAGCTATCTCAAATAACTTTTTAAAAGTTAGTTATAAAAACTAAAATCTCATAATAAAAAACTTTGAGCTTAGTTTGAAACAATTTTTGTTTATAGTTTTTAAAAATTGTATTTTAAAACACTTTTTAGAGACCGTGTTAAAAAAAAAAGTGAGAGCAGTTTTCAATACAAATTTGTGTGTAAATTACAATCAAAGATGTTTTCAAATTTTGATTTTTAAATACTAAAAAACAAAAACTGTTACCGAAAACTATTTTTGAAAACTCGTCTGGCAAACAGGTATTTTAGGACTTGTTTGAAACAGTTTTCGTTTTTAGTTTTTAAAAATTTGTATTATACAACAGTTCTAAGAAACAATTTTTAAAAAAAGTGAGAGGAGTTTTCAATAAAAATTTGTGTGTAAATTCAGACAATTGAAAACTGAAAATCAAAACATATTTTAGATGTTTTCGTATTTTAGTTTTTAAATACGGAAAAACAAAAACGGTTCCCAAAAACTATTTTTGAAAACTCGATTGTCAAACAGGTTTTTTAGTTTTATGTTTTTAAACAGAAAACTGTTTTCAAAAAGAGAAATCAAACAAGCCCTTAGTTTTATGTTTTAAAAACATAAAATTGTATTCAAAAACAGAAATCAAACAAACCTTTAATTTTCTAGTCACCAAACAACTCAACAAGTTTTTGAAAAGCTATCATCCCCTATAAATGCCATAATCTTGTGTTACCAAACATACCTTAAGTCCGTTTTTTATTGCATATTTCATGAAATGAACTCTTAATTTTTTTCTATTAAAAAAGATACTTTTGCAAAATTTTAAAATGTTTGTTTATGCTTTTATAAATAATTAAAAAAAAAATCATATCTATGCTTAATGAAAATAATTTTTAATTACTCCTCAAAATAATTAATTATAATAGAAGAAAATAATTAATTATAATAGAAGAGTGAAAGCACTTACTAGCTAAAATAACCAAACAAATAAATTTTAATGTAATCACTTAAAAAATAAACATTTCTCTATCCACATTCAAAATCACTTGTATTTAAAAAATAACAAATGAAACATAGTACCAGAGTTTTCATTGACACTTAACATTTGAAGCTAAAACTACGAGTAAAAAATACTTCAACGTACCCACACACATTCTTCAAATACTCTCCACAATCACTTATATATTCTATGGTGATCCTCTTTCTAGTCGATGTGAGAATTGATCTCAACAGAGGAAGGGTGGAGGAAGAAATAAGTTGAGGAAATTCGAGCTCTATTCTATGTAAAGCAAGTTAAGTCATAATATGGACGTTATATTCCGTTTCATACGGACAATATGTTCTGGGCTGTTTAGAAAGTCAAAATTAAAAAAAAAAATAGAAGTTATCCTTCGTTACAAAAAACGGAACTTATGTTCCGGGCGAGTGAAAATACGGAACTTATGTTCCGGTCATAATTAAGTTGCGCAGGGATTTTGTTTAGTCAAAAAAACGAAACTTATATTTCGGGCGAAGGTTAAAAAAGGAAGGAAAAAAATTGTGTGATGAACAAAGAAATATGTGTGGTAGGCAAAGTAGGTGTTTGCCAATTTACAAGCACATCAAAATTTCAAAGCAGCTGTTGATGGTTTCAACGCAGAAAGAACACTGCTCTTGTAACATGCATCCATGTGTCATACTATATTTTCTTTCATTACGATTGAATTTCTGTACAAAACTAATAAGCTGAATTATTCATGAATCAAGCATCTACATATTAACAAGCTCAATCTGAGCAAAAAATAATATGCATGTACACTACATTCACATATTCAAACTGTATCCCAAAATTCCCCTTCCTTTCATACGAAATGAGAGGTAAAATCTAAGGTGGAATGATTTCAAGCTGCATTCAGCAAAGGCAATGACCAATTTTCCAGACGGCCGGCAATACAAACTTAATCTAGGTGTTGCTGTTGAAGTTGCAGATGTTACTTGGATGCAAGTCAATCCTGGGATGTAGCAGAATATTCAAAAAGAAGGCGTTTGGATGGAGCGGATTGTAGGAGCACTCGCAAACGACTCGTAAGAAGATAGCTCAACGTCCATTGCATCGCCATCTCGGACTCCTTCATTTGCCTAACAATTGTAGCCTGGAAAAAGGATAATTGCTTTAGATAATTATAAATCAGTACAAGGCAAGCAGTGACAGCAAAAACCAGCAGCTTCAATATTGGCATAGATTCTAACTGAAAAATGAAAACCAGATAATGGATTTGATATGTCACTATTTTCACTATATTTCAAGTTTTCACTAATAGGTGTTCGTGCTTATATGATGTTACTAACAACAGCATTATCTGTTTCTATTTTGGAATGCCTGCTTAATGAAAACCAGACATCTCCCCAACAATGAATGACAAAACAAAACCAACAGGCCAAAAGATGACAAAAATCATGTACCACAAGATTATATTTAGGGAAAATAAAAAGTGAAAAAAAGCTTTTGGTTTAGGAATTATAACCACTTATCTAGTTAACAATGCTCAAAAGAGTGGCTAACAAATAACAATTTATGACCAGAAATTTTTTTTACCCAAAATCCCTTTTTTCTTTTTCTAATTTTCCAAATTTAGCCATCACCAGCAAAAGAATTGTCATCTGAAACCAAATTAACAGATATACTTGTTACGCTGTTTATAAGTATTAAAACCCTTTATTTTTAAAGATTTAACAATTAAATCGATGGTAAGATAGGTCCTGGGAAGCAAAATTTTGAAAAATTAACTAGTTTTTTTGTGCTGACCTGAAGACGTTTTCCGAGTTGGACTTCAACTTCTGTACCAAACGATATATTACTGGCAAGTGATTTGAGAGGATCTGCTGTGGGATCAACAGAAACCAGACTAGGGATCTGAGGTGCATATACTAGCCTCCACCTAGCTTGGCCAAACTCTCCCTTCCCTTCTATTCGTGGCATCAATTTTTCCAGAGTTGCAGTTGCAAGCTTTTCAAATGCAAGCTGACCATTGCCTTCCAAGATGGATTCGGCTAACTGACTCTCAAATCTTCTAGCAGCCTGCATTAGTAAAAACAATTAATTAACATCAAGATCTCAAAGGCACTTATTAGTATTAGAAATTTTAATATCCAGCAGCACAAGGAATTTCTTTTCATAGTGAATCTGTTAAAATCCACGTAATGGTCTTAGGCTTCAAGTAGTGTTTGGTCCCAACCTGCATTCTGATCCAAAACAAATAGGATTCCAATAGGAGATATGAGACCTTAAGGGCTTCTTTGGTTTGTGAAAATGTTTTCTGTTTCAGCTTCTTAGTTTTATGAGTAATTACAAAGCTATCACTTTGTTTTCTATTTCCAGTGTTTTTCATACAAATTTGAAAAACAAGAGACAAAATGAAATAGGGTGGTAGTTTTGTAATTTTTTATGAAAATAGGAAACGGAAACAGAAATCATTTTCACAAACCAAACAAACCCTATGATTTAATTTTCTAAGTTGGTGCTCGACATTTCTGGCACTGCAACTGGTGTGAGATAGACAGTATTTGTTCGAGTTAGTACATATATCAAGAAAAAAAAAAAAAAACTTAACGACCCCATACATTTGTTAGATTTCAATGCAATAGTAATTCGTATAAATTAAATTGTTTTCTTGCAACTGAGAGTGCTTGAGTTTGGTTTGGTTATGGGCAAGACGAATGTGAATTAGCATATCCAAGTAATAATACAAAATGGCAACATTATTTTGGTCAAAATTGAAAGACCAAGGGCGTATCCAAGCGTATCCAAGACCCCAGAGTTAGGGGTGTGCAACTTAATTAGAAATTAAAAAAATAAAAAATAAAAAGCAAAGAAAAAAGAAAAATATTAAATAAGTACTTTTAAAAGAACTTAGGGTCAATTTTAGTCTATATTAAGTGATATAGTAAACTGAAAATTATAAAATTAAGAATCAAAATAAAAAAACTAAAGTTTAGGGGTTCAAAAATATGAAAATTGAGGGTAAAAAATATAAAAATTCATAATATTACTAATAAAATTTTCAAGTTGAGGGAGTGCATGTGCAACCCCTCAACCCAACATAGATCCGTCAATCATGACCTAGCTTTTGTGGTGGAGCTAGGCCATGTCATTTGTAATATGATATCAAGACCTATCCAATTCTAAATTGGGCTCACACGAGATGTCTATTCCTGCAAATTTCACGCTCTAGATGTGAAGCCTTGGCCGTGAGGCAGTGTGTTATCCCACATTGACTAAACATAGAGCCAAGGTAGTCTCTATAAGGCCTTGGACATCCCTTTTCTCATGAGTTAGCTTTTGGAGTGAAATTAGGCCCATGCCATTTGTAATACTCCCTCTGTTTTTTGTTATAAGCAATTTTTTGTTTTGTACTATGTTTTTTAATATATAAGCAAATCTAACTACTACCACTAGGGTATTTAATGAAACTTATCTTAAATACTCCATTCAATTCATTCACTCACTGGTTATAGTAGTGGTAAAGTAGAGAGATAAGGTCTTTTTAGGAAAATCAATTGCTTTTTTGCATAGTTCCAAGAAAATTAAATAAAACCAACCAATTTTCTTAAAGGGAGAGATATGGTTATTTTTTGCTTATAGCAAAATACAGAGGGAGTAATACTCTTGTAATTTTTTTAAGTAGATCAAAATCACACCTAAACTTACACAGTAGCTGTAATTTTTTTTTAATCAGCCATACACACACTCCACACTACACTACTCCTAAATCTATTCCACTAGGAATCGAACCCCTCTCCTTGAGCTCCAAGAGCACCTCCTTATGCCACTTGAGTTACAAGCTCTCGCCCACAGTAGCTGTAATTCTTCAAAAATAAATAGTTAATCTAATCTATTGGGCTATTGGCACAATATTTATGCTTGTTTAACAGTATAAAAACATATATTGCTGTTGGAAACAGGAGTAACAGGACTACAAAGTAGAGTTTCTAGCTGCAAATGGTCATGCAAGATAACTATGTGAGCATGTTTTTACCTCAGTTGGTGAGAGCGCATCCTGTTCCACAGAACGAGTTGAAGTTACCACAAGTTTGTCCTGCCAATTGCTAGCTCTACCTTGAATTCTAAATTGCCACTCAGATCCAACCAAAGCTAAATCTAGCATTGGATCAAGTCCATACTCAGGCTCAAATTTTGCAGTATTTAAATGCTCTCGTTTTAATCTCACCTGCAACAGAAATGGATAGTATCAATATAAGTCAAACAACAGGCTAACAAACGTACAAGCCAACTCAAAACAAAACTAGCCCAGAGGAAATCACAGCATAAAATTTACAAGTGTTGCAAAGAAATGTTTACACAAACCTGTGTTGCAACTAGATCAACTTCACCATTCTCAAATGTCAATATGCCTCTAGGTTTTATCCATTTGGGATGGGCCACACCATTCAACTCAAGCTCTCCACTAACGGCAAAATTAAGAATCAAAGGATAAACTATTTTTAACTCTGGTCCAAGCACAAGCTTCAAATCATTCAGGCAAATTTCTACATTTGGTTTAATCTGCACTTGCTCCATCTCCTTTTCAACCTGAGTCGACTTATTAACTGCCATAGTCATATTTTTCAAAAGAAAAAAGCTATCATAAACAATAACAGCCATTGTGAAAAATGACATAAAGAACTGAACTAAATTATGAACATAAGCAAAAGTAGAAGGTCAAGCAATCAACTGATAGATCCTAGCATCTCTCCGACTACAAATGTTTATGATGAACTATGAAAGCATGGTAAAAACAAAAAGACTAACATATGCTTCATTATAATTTGTCACTTTTCATGATTCAGCTATTAGAGATTCTTTTTGGAAGGTTAATCTTCAATTTGAGGACTTGGTTAGGACACCTGCGCTTAATATGAATAGTAGTAAACTACTTATGATTTGTGGCAACATTGCAATATACGCATTGAGTTGGTGCCATTGGTTTGTGTTGAATTTAGAGGAGAGAAACATGGATAGAGAAATGAATATTATGAATAGAAAGACTTGATACTCAATAGAAATTGCGTGATACATAAGTTCAGAATATAACCCATATATATAGGCTGTAAGTAAACTTAGTGAAGACTAATTCTATGTAAATTAAGTGTAACTTCCTTGACACTAATACCCATAAGACTAGATGCATTTCACTAGAAGATGCAGGAACATGCTATTTCCTAAGTGCATTAACTATCATTATTTCCAACACTCTTCCTGGAGCTAAAGCTGACTAAAAGCTTTAAGCTTGTTACAAATACGCCCTTTAAAAATACCATGTTGAATCCAGACTAGAATTAATAGCCATTATACTTAACAAAGAACAAATAACGTAGCACAGACACAGTCCCAGAAACAGCACGGAAAAGTTGAGTTTGATGCTCCTTAACATGACAAACAGCACGGTGGAAATAGTGCGCTACAAGAGCCCGGTGGTTAAGGGTAGTTGTGCACCTGGTGAAACAGGTAGTGAGAACCAAAAGCGCACCCAAAATGGGGGGGGGGGGGATCCAAACAGAGAGACCATGAAATAAGCACGCAGCTGAAGACATGAGAGGTGGTCGATGAGGCAGTGAGGATGATGAAGCAGCCGCTGCAGCAGACAGGTTGATAGCAAATACCAGAGGGCTGTCACAGAATCTGAAGAAAAGGACACCCACAGTGCTGGGTGAAGCAAAACAGGCCAAAGAGGGGCTAGGTCAGACTTTCCCTGAGAAGGTGAGTGTCACGGCAGAAACAGCGGCCGGAAATAATGCTGGACGTGCCCAGACGCGCTGAAAAAATGAGTAAGCCGCCAGAGAGTGAGTCGGCATGTGAGTTCTCTGGCAACGATGGGCTTTTGGTGAGTGGACAACAAACTGAGGCAGGCTAGTCTAATGGAGGTGGTGGTGAGATTTGGAATCGCATCCAAGGAGGTGGATCGAAACAGGGCAGCCACGAAAATCAGGGAAAAAAGAGAGAAACAGATAAAAGGAGGAGAACAAATGAGATAAGCAACAAGATTCTTGCATAGCAGGAGTTCTATGTTTGGATACCATGGCTCTACTACCCATGTTGAATTTAGAGGACAGAGAGATGGATAGAGAAATGAATAATATGTATAAGGACTTAATACTCAATAGAATCAAAATTTAACCTATATGTATAAGCTCTAAGTAGACTTAGTGGAGACAAATTCCAATGTTTGCTTAATAAAGTGCAACTTCCTAGACATTAATACCCATAAGTCTAGACGCATTCCACTATAAAATACACGAACATGCTATTTCCTACTTGCATTACCTATCATTATTTCCAACAGTTTGGTTGGAGAGAAAGACCAGAATTCCATAGTATAGTTTCTGCAATATTAGTCAATAATAACTTGGGAGATAAAACTGTCTTCACAGTTTCTCTGTGGTGCTTTGTTGGTAGCTTTTTTACAAGGATTTCTTCATTATGCAGTGAGATTGGTGTTCTTTGCTCAAATGATTTGTTTTGCCTTGAACTCTGATGAAATTGCTATCTTAGTCTCATCCTCATTTTTTTTCCTCTTTAGTCTAATAGGTTTCTTTCATTAGAAAAGAAGAAAGTGCTTCATGTTTAGGCTGCAAAAGGCACTAATTTTATAGTTGGTCGCGTGTTATTAAAATTCTGAAACTAGTACCTAATGCTTTGAGGTTGTCTTATGGAGTTAGAATTTTTGGCTAGCATCGTGATAGCTGCCAGGCAAAAGACTTTTAAATAGAAAATGAAGCATTGCTTGCCTAGTCAAGGTGAAAAGGAGGCCTAGGCATACAATCCTCAGGAGGTGAGCGTTTCTGTATGTATGTACTATGCAGATACGTTAGATTATATATCTAAGCTCACAGATAGGCCTACAATACCTAAGGGGTATTAAAGGAAGACCGTAGATAATCAGATTCACAAGGACACGTAATAACAAAGCGGGGGAAAATAACCTCCTGTCCATGTGGCAGAGAAGGAGGGAGGGTGGGTCATACGAAAGGCTTCAGTAAGTTAGTAGCAGAATTTTTTTAATAAAAAGAGGAAGAAAAGTTCACTTCTGTACAACCTGCCACTATATTCATATACACTATCAGTAAAGTTTCAGCAACAATACAATATTTATTCGATTAGCTGTGGTCCTATTCTACCAAACATGGACTCATGCAGATATCAGTCAATTAAACTCTGTATGGGGTAAATCTTATGAGGTAGAAAGGGACACGGGAGCTTTCCATTTCCATTTGATAGTGAGTCCAATCTAATTGTATGGCATTGAGCATTGCACCTACTTACAAGCAAAAATGAGATCACAGAATAAACTGATAGACATGTAAAATAATACCAGAGCCAGAAGATTGAGAAGCTTTGGCCCTTGAAGAAGCAGATTCCGTGCTGAAAAATCGTGAAACATATCTAGAAGCAAACACTTGACTAAAACCACCAGCCGGAAGCATAGACTGATTCGATGGGAATCTATTAGAAGCAGGAGTTCCACCTCTATCATGTGGCAAATATGCTTCTCCATGACTTAGTTTGATATTCCCAGAAATGTTTGGTTGTAATATCGAACCAGTTATTTGCATCTGAGAATCAACCTGACCACTGACCAAAGTAGAATATCTGTATTAAAAGGAATTATGTATGGTGGAAAAATGCAAGTTACAAAAATCTATAATGTTTATGACTTAATGGTAAAATTAGACATAGTACTAGTTACTACATCCATGAATAAGTCAAGACGTCATCTTAAGGAACCTCCTACAGAAGTTAAGAAAGCAACCTTAATATTTTTTGTGCCCGTACTTCCAGAACTTCACACTTCAATTCAATCTTGTCATCAAGGGCTGCTTCACTAGTTCTGAGTGGTAGGTTCCCTTTTACAAGAAGTTTCCCTTTCCTGCTTACCCTGCTCTCCAGCGAGGTGATGCACAGCCTGTTTGATTTGACATGAACAGTTCCACCAAAGTTGGTTAGCGGTTTTCGGAGCACTGGTGAAGAAATAGATGCCCTGTGGAAAGATGCATGTCCATTAAGAACCGGTTGATCAATTGTGCCTCTGACCTGTTTAGTAAGCATATGACAACGCTTAGATAAGTAAACATCAAATATGTAAGAAAAATTACAGTGATCTCACCCACCTCAAGCATGACATCAGCATTGCCCTGAAGCCAATTGGCATGAGGAGATAAAGCCGTTACCAACATCATGCCCCCATCCTTTATATCGGCATCAATCCTGACTTCTCCAACATCTAAAATTTGCCAATTCAAACCTTTAAGGCTTTCTGCTAATTGAGTATTCCAACTTTCTTCATTTCTTTCCCTAGAAACTTTTCTATCGATGGTATCATCAGCAGTACCTCTATTCTTCTCCTTCACCCAATCAGGGACCCAAGTAGCCTTACTCTTATCTAACTCTACATCTTCCTGTAACATGTTATTTTGCACAAACGCAACAGGAATGCTACCTTGAATGAGGACGTGACCATTTTGGGTTATAGGTTCAAATTTTGCATTGAATAGAAAACGGCTGGTTGAGGTCAGAGACGCAACAACTTCTGCTCGTCCAAGATCAATACCACCAACAGCACCATCCAGGAGCCTTACTTGCACATCACATTCTGGTTTTGCTAAACTTCCTCTAAGATCTCCTTCCATATGCAATATACCCTTGATAGGTGCCAACAATTTCCGCAGAGAATGAACAACATCCGTTGCAGTAGATTCAATGATCTGGACTACAGTTGGGACCAAACTAACAGGAAAATTTAAGACAGCAAAGTGGAGGTTGGTTTTAGGCCCTAACAATGTTCCATCCGCATGGATGGTTGCATTATCCTTCTGGATAAAAATTTTCTCCAGGTACATACCATCATCATTACTGTAAGCACCGACTGCCAAGACACGGTGAGTTTTGTAGTCTCCCCATTCCCAATCCTCCCCATGAAAGTCAAATTCTGCCTGAAATGACAGAGAATAAGAAAGTCAATATTTGAAAACAGATTTTTGAAGCAACTCCGATGAATTAAAAATGAACAGATTTTACCAGGGTGTCTCCATTTCCTCCACCACTAGCATCAAGAGATCCACGCCAGTGACCTTTAAGTTCAGATAAACCGGGTAGACTTAAATCTTCAAGAACAACATCATTTGATGGAGCATGAAGTCCCCTCACTGTCTGCAAGTTGTGAATATCATTGACAATAAACAAATGAGACTTCAAATTTTGCAATGCATCTTTATTAGAAGTTGATTAGGGCTAACTCAACCCCAAAATGTTAAGTGGAGAGGAACTACCCAGCCTTATAAAGGCTAGTTTGTTCATATTACTAGTCAATGTGAGATCTCAAAACCCCCTCCCTCATACTCATCATTGGATATTTATAGCATACAGTTTGTAACTTTGGACATTTGCAGGTGGGGCCTAATACAAACTTGTCTTATAGAAATGGATTAGGCTTAATTATACCAAAAAAACTAGCTCAAGCGGAGAAGGCTTCCATGTCTTACAAAAGCTGGCCATGTTCCTAGTTGTTAGATCTCAACAATTTTATTGGGCTAATTAATTATAACTAGGTGACCCGCGCATCGAAGAAGAAACATATACTAGGTAATATTGTTTATAAATTAACTGAAAATTAATTTATGAAATATGTAAATAATTTAAACAGAACTTATTACATAAGAATTTAAAATAAAAACTGTAGTAAAAATTTCATGATTGAAAAAAACCACATCGTTTATTATTATATAAAGAATCATTTTTTTGCATTGAAAAACCAAAAAAATTATTGTCAATTTCATAAATTAAATTGAAGAAGAAAATAATTTAAGTAAACATGAAAATGTTTTTATTTTTTAAATATTATTTAAAAAATATATAATATTAATTGAAAAGGATGGGGAAATATGAAAAATATATATGAAATAGTCATTTTTATTGTAAAAATTTCAAAACTAACACTACATTTTCGTTGATAAAATCATTTCTTAAGAGATAGGTTGATGATTATTTTCGAAATGAAGATATTTGATAGCCAAAGAATTTGAAATTTGATGATTCAATCATCACGATGTGTATATTGAGAACTTGAAGGTTTACATTTCATGTTAATTTGATTTTGATTGATAGTTTTCTCAAGAATATAAATAGAGATAGTAAATTAATTACTGATCACTATTTTGAAATTTGTGTTTACTGATATATATATATATATATATATATATTAGAGTGTGGTTATTAATGATTAATTCCTTTTGCCATTAAAAATAAATTAACTTTAAAATTTATCATAAAATTCTAGTTTTATTTTTATTAATGAAAATAAATGTAAATAATTATTTGTATTTCAAATCATTTGATTTATATCATTCAATTTGGCTAGTTGTGAAGATAATGTTTTCTTCAATTTGTGACTTCAATTGATCTGTGTTTAAAATTCTAGTTTTATTATTATTATTTAAAATAAATACAAATAATTATTTGTGTTTTAAATCCTTTGGTTTGTATTAGTCAATTCGGTTCGTTGCGAAGCTAATTGGAGCTCGGCCTCAACATAACCATATCAAGCCTTCTCAGTCAAGGGCTTCAAAACTTGAGGGGCTGGTGGACTAGCCGGTCTTAGCCCGACCTCAACATAACCACATCAAGCCTCCTCAGCCAAGGACTTCAAGATTTGAGGGGCTGGTGGACTGACCGGTTTCAGCCAGCCTCCACACAACCACCCGGCTCTCCTCTTCCGGCCTCAACTTGGACTCTTTCCAAGGACTTAAACATTAGCATTAACACTAGGGCTGATTTCACGCCTCAACGGGAAATCTGGAACGTATCATGTAGCATTAATAACAGCGAGAAATCAGAGATGTATCAATCAACATATACCCTAGATACCTTCCTAATATAGAATGAATGTAGATACCAGGGCCCCGAAGGCCTAGCTTGAATAAGTAGCCTCATGGCTCTCATTTGTAACCCTGCTCACAATAAACACCACAGTTCTTATTAGGGTTCATGCATCGAAATACCACTACCGTCGGGACCCGAGAGCTGTGAGTGAACATCTGGTGCCCACCGTGGGGCTTGGTGGAGAAATCTCCCCGCCTCAAAGGAAACACAAACTACCAACCATAAAAATCCAATAACCATGAATACACGAAGCGGGGCCAACGTGGGTCTGGAGCAGATAACCAAGAAGGGCCAAACGCTGGTGGAGGTCCCACAATGGACCTAATCAGTGGTTTGCAAGAACGCCTCAATGCGCTGTAGGCCAAGAATGAACGGGCAGAACGAAGAAATAGAGAGCTGGATGATAGAAACCAAGATCTGCAAAGGCAGACAGATGAATTGAGGGCCAATGACCACCGAACTGAAAGATCCGCGAAAAACACTACAGCGAACACACGGGAAAACCTCACTATCCCGAACCTCCCCTTAAGCAGTTTGAGGATTACCCCTTATCGGATGAACTAATGAACGAGGAAATTCCTAACAACATTAAACCACCTTTAGTTGTTGTCTACGATGGGGAGGGAGACCCTCAAGAACATGTAGATTACTATAAGTCCCTGATGCTGGGCTATAGAGTGACTGAAGCCATGATGTGCTACCTGTTCCCCACCACGTTGGTCAAAAAGGCAAATAAATGGTTCAAAAGGATCCTAGCCAAGTCAGTCTATAGCTTCTGACAGCAAAGGGAATTATTTATGGCCTAGTTTTCTTTCAGGATCCCAAGGAAGAGGTCGCAGGAAGACCTCGCAACATTAAGAGGGGGTCAACAAGTCCCTCAAGGATTATCTGAATAGATATGACCAAGAGTCGATGTTGGTGGACGATCTCAACCCCAAAGTCATAAAAAATCAACTTATATCAGGGTTAAAGGTTAATGAATTTAATCAATATATTAGGCGCAAAAATATTGTCGACCTGACACATTTCAGGAGGAAAGCAGAAGAGTGGATTGCGATGGAGGAAGCTTGCGCAACTAAAAAGGATGACCATAATGCTGTTGCTCACCCACCACAAGGAAAGAATCAGGGCAAGCCACCTCGGCCAGCCCGGATAGACCAAAGACGTCTGCAGGAGAACAAAGAGCCTCGATATAAAGAGCAATATGCTAATTACACAGCCCTTAACACGGGGAGAGACCAGATTTCCGAGAGATAAACATCACTGGAATCATCAGGCCACTCCCACACCCGATTCCTCCTTATCCTGGAGCAGATCGCGAGACGGTGTGAATATCATCGCTCATATGGTCATACCACATCAGAGTGACGCCAACTGAAGGGCCATATAGAGCAGCTCATTCGAGACTGATACTTGCGTGAGTACATTCTGAGAGCTGATGGAGAAAAATATAGTAGATCTCGAAGCCCCCCACCTCAGGGAAACCAGCACAACCGACGCGCCAGTCCATCCAACCAAGTCGTCAATACAATATCAAGAGGATTCGCAGGGGGAGGAGAATCCAGTTCAGCCAAGAACAGGCATCTAAGAGAGATGGGAATAAAATCCAAAGCTGGTTTTCTTTTACCGCTGATGATTTTCGTGGATGTTCTGTAAAGCAAGATGATCTAATGGTGATATCTATGGAGATAGTGAAGTTCACCATCCGAAAAGTTTTGATAGATCAAGGCAGCTCGGCCGATATACTGTTTTGGACAACTTTCCAGATGCTCGGTCTACCGGAGACTCTCCTAGGAAGCTGCATCAGAGCACAAGTTGGCTTCACAAGTGAGCAAGAACATGTGCGAGGACACGTTGACCTATTCACTAAGTTTGGAGAGGGGGAATCAGCGAAGGAGATCACCGTGCACTACTTGTTAGTCAGTGCCCCGAGCTCATACAATGTCATTATCGGTCGACCTTTGTTCAACTTGCTGGGAGCTGTGGTATCCACTCCTCATCTAACTATGAAGTATCCAGTTTCTGACACAAAGGTCGGAACTGAGCTGATCAGAAGACTGCCCAACAATGTTATAATGAAAGTCGGAAGATCACAAGATCCCCCAACACATCCGCCAGGCAAGTTCATGCAATTTCAACTCAGGCAGCGGTCTACCAGAGGCTGATGGATTGCATTTTCAAGGACTATATCGGCAAGAATATTGAGGTTTACATAGAAGATATGGTAGCCAAAACCAAGATCGATGAAGATCACACCAAAGACCTTGACAAAATTTTCTAGCAACTCCGGCTATACAACATGCGCTTGAACCCTTCAAAGTGTACCTTCGGAGTTAAGTCCGGGAAGTTTATGGGATTTATGTTGCCTGAACGAGGAATAGAAGCAAACCCAAATAAATGCCGAGCAATTACAAGCATGTGCAACCCCAACTCGATAAGGGAGGTACAACAGCTTACAAGGATTGTCGCGATGTCAAGATTCATGTCTAGGGTAGGAGACAAGGCTCACCCCTTCTTTCAAAGCATAAAAAAGGCAAAGGCTTTCAAACAGACCGAAGAATATAAAGAGGCCTTCAAACAAATAAAGGCTTTTCTCGCACCTCCCCCAGTGTTGGCACAACCTCAAGCCAGAGAGCCTCTTGTGCTCTACATGTCGGCCTCCGACCTAGCCGTCAATGCCGTACTCATCAGGGAGGAAGGAGCATAGCAACAACCTATCTATTTTTTCGGTAGAGTTTTGCAAGGCGCCGAGTTGCGCTACCAAATAATAAAGAAAGTGGTGTTAGCACTAACAATGGCTGCGAGAAAGTTAAGGCAATATTTCCAGAGCCACACTATCATCATCAGAACGGACGTCCCCATAGGGCAATCTTGCAAAAGCCGATTTGGCAGGTCGAATGGTAGGTTGGGCCATCAAGTTCTCAGAATTCGACATACAGTACGAAAATCGCAAGGCAATCAAAAAGCTCAGGTTTTGTCGGACTTTGTACTAGAAATGACATCGGCGGCCGGCCCAAAACCTAATTCCAAGTGGACACTATGGGTTGATGGGGCAAGTAACATAAACGGGGGATGAGCAGGGATCATCTTGGAAGGACCAAATGGTCTAACCGTTGAGCAGTTAGTGAGATTCGAGTTCAAAGCCTCCAACAACCAACCTTAGTATGAAGCCCTAATCGCAGGCTTACGTTTGGCACTAGACCTGGGAGTTTACAAAATCATAGCAAAAAATGACTCACAGTTACTAACCAGTCAATTATCTGGTACTTACCAGGTAAAGGACAAACAACTTGTCAAATATATGCAGGTTACACAGGAGCTCTTATCCCGTTTGAAAGAGTTCGAGATCCAGCATGTTCCCAGGGAACAAAATAGAGGAGCTGATCTGTTGGCAAAGCTCGCCATCACTAAGAAGGCGGCCAACAACAGGAGCGTCGTTGTTGAGGTAGTGAAAAGACCAAGCACTGAAAAAGCCGAGGCTAACTCTATTGAAGGAGTAGTATCGAGCTGTGCCAAACCAATAATGGAGGCGAGAAAACAAGCTTTATTAAGAGGACAAGGAAGAAGCCAGAAAACTAGCGCAACAGGTAGAAATGTACACGATAGTTGGAGGCGAGCAGTATAGGAGAGGTTTTTCTCAACCTTTATTAAGATGTATTACTGAGGAACAAGCTGATTATTTTATGCAGGAGATTCACAACAGAATATGCAGTAGCCACATCGGTGGAAGGTCACTAGCTACCAAAGTGCTATGCGCAGGCTACTACTGGCCGACGCTAAGAGATGATTGTAGTCACTTTCCCAGCTGTGTGAAAAATTCCAAAGATTTGCAAATCACCATCGAGCTCTAGCAGAAGCCCTGGCCAGCATCACATCGTTGTGACCATTTTACATGTGGGGAATTGACATCCCTGGGCCTTTCCCGCCAGCAACAGGGCAAAGAAAGTGGTTGTTCGTTGCTGTAGACTACTTCACCAAATGATCGAGGCAGTTCCGATAACAGCTATCACTGCAAAAAAATGTGGAGAAATTCCTTTGGAAAGAAATACGGTGCGAGCATGGCATCCCATCAACGATAGTTTCAGACAAGACACTCAGTTCGTCAGCCAGAAGTTGACGAATTTCTACAATGAGTTTGGGATAAAGCAAATTTTCTCATCCGTAGAACATCCCCAAACTAACGGCCAGACTAAAGTAGGCAACAAAGTAATCCTCAACGAATTACAGAAAAGACTAGATGACGCGAAGGCAAAATGGGCAGAGGAGCTACCCGCTGTGCTCTAGTCATACCATACAATAGTACAGACAACTCTGGAAACCCCTTTCAGGTTAACAAATGAGTATGATGCAATGATACCCAAAGAAATCACTTTTCCAAGTTCCAGAATGAAGAGTTTTGATTTGAAATGAAATGAGGGCCGAGTTGGACACGCTAGACGGGGTAAGAGAGATAGCAAGAAATCACCAAGCTTCTGTCAGGGCAAGAGCGGCAAGAAGACACAACTCGTGCCTCATCCCGTGCGTTTTCAAAGTGGGAGACTTGTACTTAGAAGGGCAAACGGGCCAAGGAAGGTCGTACGCTATGGCAAGCTGGCCACGAAATGGAAAGGACCTTACAGGATCTACGATGAAGTGGGAAAAGGGGCATATAGGATACAAGAATTGGGAGGAAGGAATTTGAAGAACACCTGGAATGCCTCAAACTTGAAGTTTTTCTATTACTAAAATTTTTTTATGATGTATTTAGTCCTTGTGCATACTCTTTTTCCTACCCTAAGTCTTTTTCCTAGGGGTTTTTTTGGCTTAGGGGGTTTTAATGAGGCGCACACCACTTATAAAAGGAAAATTTCCAATTCAACGAATCAAGCGCTCAACAAAAAGTCCTACCCAGCCCGGCTAATTTAATCCCTAGCTGGGACTTAGACAATTCAATCATCAATCAAGACGTTCAACTAAAAGTCCTGCCCAGCTCGGCTAATTTAATCTCTGGCTGGGACTTAGGCAATTCAATCATCAATCAAAACGTTCAACTAAAAGTCCTACCCAACCCGGCTAATTTAATCACTGGCTTGGACTTAGGAAATTCACTCATCAACAATGTTGTTAAAATCGCGAGTTAACACGTTGAAACGTGCGTATCAACGAGTCACGGCGGCGCCGGCATATCACGGGTGGACCTGGATCGTTTTCTGCGATGGCTCAGTTGACACGACGTTTTGATACGTTGAAACGGTTGATACGATGAAGTATCAACGTTTCGGATCATTCGGTCGGGTCAAACGACCCAAACTTAAAAAACCCTAATTTTTTGGAAAAATTCGCGCAGCCCTTCGATTCTGCTCGTTCTCTGGTTCTCTCTCTCGTTCTCTCCCATCTCGGTTCTTGGCTGGGTGTTCTGTTTTGCACTTCTACAGGTGAGTTTCATGACTCTGTTCTCTCTCTCGTTCTCTCCCATCTCTGTTTTACTTGGGTTCTATTCTGTTCTGGTTCTGCACTTCTGCGCATGACTCTGTTCTCTCCCATCTCTGTTATGCAGCTCTTCTCGTGACTCTGTTCTACTCGTAACTCTGTTCTGCTAGTGACTCTGTTCTGCTGTGTTCTGTTCTACTGCGTTCTGTTCTGTTTTGCTGTTCTGTTGTGTTCTGTTCTACTCTGTTATCTATTCTGTTCTGTTTGTATTGTGCTCTGAAAAAGATGGCAAGTGGAAATGCTAAGGGTCCAAGCGGTGTAGGTACGGGTGGTTCAAGTGGTGTAGGTACTGATGCTGCTGGAGTGGCTGCTGGGTCAAAGGCCATTGCTGTTGCAACTTCAAAATCTTGGAAGAATGCTCCTGGAAATAGAGATGATCCGGGTTGGAAGCATTGTGTCTCGATTGATGGGGGAATATCACTCTTAAGATGCAAATATTGTGAGAAAGAAATCAGGAATGGAATTTACAAATTGAAGCATCATTTGGCTGGGACGGGAAAGGATGTAGAACCGTGCAGAGCTGTTCTGGAAGATGTTCAAAAACAAATGTGGAAACTTGTCTTTGCCTTGCAAGAGAAGTTGATTAAGAAAAATAAAGTATATAAGGCAGGAGAGGAGGAAGAAATAGAGCAAGGACAGAGTAAGAAAAGAAAACTTGAAGAAGCTGAAAATTGTGGACAGCATTTTTAGAGGAGGGCAGGAAGCCAATCTACTATTAATAGCATTTTTAAGAAGCCTTTGAGAGAAGATGCATGCCAAGCAATTGCATCCTTCTTCTATAATAATGCTATACCTTTTAATGTGGCCAATAGTGATGAATTTAAGAATATGCTTGAATTGGTTTCTAAACACGGTTCAGGATTTAAACCACCTTCTTACCATGAGATTAGAGTCAAGTATTTGAAGAAACAAGTTGCTATCACCAAGGAAGCTTTGGAGAAACATAAAAGTTCTTGGAAGATGACGGGCTGCACTATAATGACGGATGGGTGGATAGATAGGAGGAGAAGAACAATACTGAATTTCTTGGTAAATAGTCCTATGGGAACAGTTTTTTTGAAGTCCATTGATGCATCTAATATATCCAAAACAGCTGAGAAGGTTTTCAACATGATGGATGACATTGTTGAAGAAGTGGGTGAAGAAAACGTAGTTCAAATTGTCACGGACAATGCTGCAAATTACAAGGCAGCAGGAGAGAAGTTAATGGAGAAAAGAACAAAGTTGTATAGGACTCCTTGTGCAGCTCATTGCATCGACTTAATGTTAGAGGATTTCGAAAAGAAGCTTCCCATCCACAAAGAGACAATTGCAAGAGGTAAAAAGATCACAACATTTATTTATTCTAGAACTGCAGTTATATGTCAATTGCATAATTTTACCAAAGGAGGAGACTTGATTAGACCAGCCACTACTCGATTTGCCACGTCTTACTTGACTTTGGGATGTTTAAATGACAACAAAGGAGCCTTGATTAGAATGTTCACTTCTAAAGATTGGACTTCTAATCAATTTGCAAAGAACAAGGATGGAAAGATTGTTGAAAGTATTGTTTGTGATAAGGAGTTTTGGAGAAATATTGTCATTTGCTTGAGGGCTGCATATCCATTGATCAAAGTGCTTCGTTTAGTGGATTCGGATGAGAGGCCAGCCATGGACTTCATTTATGAAGAGATGGACAAAGCAAAAGAAAGTATTCAAGCTGCTTTCAATGGAGTTCAAAAAAGGTAAATTGGATTCTTACTTTCTTTTTCTTAGTGATGTTTTTTCTTGGAGTATTTATTTAGAACCTAATTCAATTTTTCCCATTTTTAGTTATAAACCTATATGGGAAATCATTGACCAGAGGTGGGACAATCAATTACATAGGCCATTGCATGCTGCTGGTTATTACCTAAACCCCCAATTGCATTATCATCCTAACTTCAAAGCTGATTTTGAAGTTAAAAAGGGATTTTATGACTGCTTGCAAAGGATGGTTGGGGATTTAGAAGAAGTTAGTGTGATTGATTGCCAACTTGAAGATTTTAAAATGAAGAAGGGGTTTTTTGGTAGTCCAGTAGCCTTGCAATCGGTTAATAAGAAAACTCCAGCACAATGGTGGGATTCATATGGTTTAGGACACCCGGAATTGCAAAAGTTTGCTATACATGTCCTAAGCTTGACATGTATTTCATCCGGTTGCGAGCGCAATTAGAGTGCTTTTGAGATGGTAAAATTTTACATTCACAATGTGTTTCATTAAGTTTTTATTTCATAGAATAGAACAATTTGACAATTAATTTTGTATTAAAAATGGTTTAGGTCCACACCAAGAAAAGAAACCAATTGATGCAAAAGACAATGAATGATGTTGTCTTTGTGATGACCAACTCAAAATTGGATAAAAAGAGGCAAGGGAGAAAGGGAAAAGAATTCAATTTGGAAGATCTAGATTCGGATGATGATTGGCTTGTGGAAGAAAATTCCGACTTTGAGTTAGATGATCTTTTAAGTGAGATAGGTGCTAGTGCTACTCCTAGTGGTGATGGTGAAGACATTGGTTTGGCATCATTAGATGATTTGGAAATTCCAAACATTGAAGAATTGGCCTTAGAAGATAATGGAGATGGTGATCTTGGACTTGGAGAAGACCATGAAACTGAAGATGAAATGCATGGAGATGATGACTTTTATGATGAGAACTTGCATGATTTGCTTGATTAGGCTTTGTCTTTGACACTTTAACTACTTTATTATGTTTTATGGTTTATGTTTGTTATTTGACTTTGGTTATGTTTGAGTTTGACAAACTTATGTTAATTTGAAGTGTGTAAGACCTTATGTTATTACTTATTTGGCCTTGGATGTCTTGAATTTTATGTTTAATTTTATGCCTCTTGTAATTTATAGGCTTTTTATTGTTTTTAAATTTTTATGCATATATATTTGTGTTTAAATATAATTTAGAAAATTTTCTTGACTCTTACGAGTCGTGTTACGATTCACGAGTCAACAAGTCGTTACACATTCCACGTATCAGTTCCGATTTACGAATTTAACAACATTGCTCATCAATCAAGACGTTCAACTAAAAGTCCTACCCAACCGACGAATTTAATCCATGGCTGGGACTTAGGCAATTCAATCAATCAATCACGGCGTTCAACTAAAAGTCCTACCTACCCAGCCCGGCTAATTTAACCCCAAGCTGGCACTTAGGCAATTCAATCAATCAAGACAAAAGTCTTACCCAGCCCGACTAACTTAATCCCTGGCTAGAACTTAGGCATTTCAATCATGACTTATTAGAAAACACTACAATTCTTATTAGGGTTCAAGCATCGGAATATCACCACCGTCAGGACTTAGGAGTTGTGAGTGAATACTACTTTTTTCTTTTCAATAAATATCTTCAATTTATTTGTGTTTAAAATCCTTTGATCTGTATTAGTCAATCTGGCTAGTTGCAAAGCTAGTACTTTCTACTATATGTTTAAAATCTGATAAGATAAGTCCCACATAGACTAAAAGAGAGCCACCAAAGAATATATAAGTGGTGTGGCAATCCTCCTCCTATGAGCTAGCTTTTCGGAGTGAGTTAGGTCCAAACCCAAATTTCTAATATGGTATCAGAGCATGGTTAGTCGTGAGCGCCATCCGCAGATGTCTAGTCTTGCAAACTTCACGCACCAGTCCTGGGCGTGAGGGAGATATGTTAAGATCAAGTTCCACATCGACTAGAAAGAGGGTCACCATAGAATATATAAGTGGTGTGACAATCCTCTTCCTATGAGCTAGCTTTTGGGAGTGAGTTAGGTCCAAACTCAAATTTCTAATAAAATCCTTTGATTTGTATTAGCAAATTCGGTTTGTTGTGAAGCTATTTTTTTTTATATCTTTAAATATCTTCAATTTATTTGTGATTAAAATCTTTTGGTTTATATCAGTCAATATGGCTAGTTGCAAAGATATTGCTTTCTTGAATACGTGAATGGCTTAGAAAACTCATTGTACTTCCTGCAATTTAATTTGATTTCATTATTAGAAAAATTAAATATTCGGTAATTAAATTATTATATTTGGGACAAATGAATGTGTCAATTTACAATTATATAATATAATTAGGTATTTAGATTTCATAAGTGATGGAGCCCATTCCAAAATTGGGCCTGAAGAGCCATTGGTCCAAGATGCTGAGGGCTTTCCCAAACAGTGGAAGGTGTACGACCGCAAGAAGAAAAGGGGAATTAACAAACGATGCCAAGTGCTGAGGTGGCAACGGTGACAGAGAATTGGTAGAGGAGAGAGAGTACCTTATTTTCTGTTATTTAGAATCAGGGAATTGTAAGTAGAGATTCATTCTGAATATTTTGGTTGTTTGGTTGTAACGAGCCTAGCTCTCGGTAGATTGGAGAACTTTCTCCTTCTGATATTTCCTTTTCTCATTAATACAGAATCCCTCTTCTCTATTTTCACTAAACTCTTGCCTCTTTGAGTTATTTCTTGTTTAGTACGTAACATAATGTATTTGATATGATTATGCATTGAATGTATTTTAATATTGAGTTATTATTGGCCACTGTGTTGTGTTATGTTATGGTCGTTAGAATGTGATAATAGGATAAAAATATGTGGCAAAACGGTACAGAATGAGTATATAATGTGTCATGTTTCTAAGCCTTAGCTTCTTTTAATATATTATATAGATATGGATATATATAGATATCGATTTTTTTTTTTTTTATCTAGATAGGTATGTTAGGGTACAGTAGATAAGTAGCTAAGTCCATATCATTGTATTGTGTGTTGGGCCATAGTTACTGTTTAGTATCTAGTGCTTAAGGCACTGTATAAAGACACATGTACTAGCCCTTTCTCTGTGTGACAATAATATTCAACTCTAAGATCATATTTCTCTCTCTCCTCTCTCTCAGTTTATTCAATAATATTAACAAAAAAAAAATGTTTACAAATGTACTACATGCTACGAGCACAAACTCACGGGTATCAGATATGGTATCTTTTGAAAGGAAAATGAGATATATTGATCCATTGACAATACCTCAAGCAGTTGTTGAAGGCTTTCAGTGTATAATCCCACTGACTGCAAACTTTGAATGAAGAAATCCTGCATAAAGGGGGAGTGGCAACATGCTCGATCAGTCGTTCTCAAGAAAAGAGTACGGGATAAGCTACAGGATTTTGGTAAAGAATACGATAAAGAAATTAATTCTTATATATTTTTTATTTCTTGTCTACATATGTAAAAAAACTTGACAAGCATTGAAACTTCAGCACATACAAAATACAAATAGGCTAGCTGACAATTACTGAAAAATATTATTACTTAAAATTTGTCATCAAAACATTAAAAATCCACCAGGATACCATCATAACAAACAATAATCATAGAAAAATAGAAAAAAAAAATAATAATAATAGCGAACTGGTAATGAAGCAGAGGAAAAGCAAGTCAACCATGAAGGACAGGATAGTCTGGTCCCAGAGGAAAAGCAAGCATGCCAACCATAAAGTAACTATATTGTGATTAGACGTAGTGTGATGCAAACCAGATTTAAAGAACAGAGAAATAATGCACAAAAAAGAATAAAATGAGATGAAATATTGTATATGGTATTATCGAATAACAAAAACAAAAATACAGAAGGAGAGACTCCTATTGTCCCAGAGCTAGGCTCCTATAGAGAGAAAATCTCTAGCCATAATTAATTTCTGAATTCTCCAAAAGATACCCCTCAATCACTCTCCTCAGCTATTTGTAACAGAATTCCCCTTCTCACACTCCCTAAAAGAATTCCACTAACTATTGCCAGCTCAGCACACCCCTATCTTTTCCTGACAAACACTCCTATGACTTTCGGACTTTCCTGCATCTCATGGGCCTAAAAGGCTTTGCTGACCCAATCTTAACCCAGGTTCTATCATAGTGATACTCAATTCTAACATTCACAAAGATGAAGCATTTAGCTAAGAATCTCTATTAGAGATATATACAGAAAAGAAATAAATACTTCTATTTCTTTGCTGTATATATCTCTAATAATCTCAATCAACTAGCTACATTAGTGAGATTTTCGGAAAAAAGATTAATTTTATATAGATATCACTTATTATTCAAAAGCTCCTTTAGAAAGCTTGATAATAAGCTTTTATTTCTTCAAAATCAGCTAATTCAAACAAAGGTTAATTACGAACATAAGTAACCTCCCAAGACATAATTAACGATACAACCTTAGATCTTGATCGAACAGCAGGATCCATACTTCGAGAAAGAAGCCTCGCAAGAGGAAGCATCTCAGCAACCTCAGCTCTGCGAACTTCAAGTTTCAATCTCCACCTTCCCATTGAGGATATGACACTGCCAATATGCCCAGACATAAACCTTTTTAAAAGGCCTCCTTCTTTGTCAACAGGATTACGATCTCGGGTGCCAGGCAACACGTATTCACCTTGAAGTTCATAACAACTGTAGTTTTGTTGCAGAACAGTTTTTTCAATAGTGATCTGAACAATAATGCATCAAGTAACAATCAGTAATAGACAAAAACATCGGTAGCAGCTCCAAAAGCATTTAATTTGTTAAGTGGTTTAATTTTCTCCAACGTGATGCAAAAGGGATATTAAATGGCCTAATGTTGGGCCAAGAGCTTGTAGCTCAAGTGGCATAAGGAGAAGCTCTTGGAGCTTGAGGGGAGGAGTTCGATCCCCAGTTGGGTAGATTTAGGAGTAGTATAGTGTGGGGGTGTGTGTTTGGCCGATAAAAAAAAAATGGCCTAATGTTGGTAACCTTTAGGTCCATTAAGTAAATGAAATTTCATACACACACACAGTTGTTGGAAACTACATAATAGTATTGATTGTTTCTCTTTACCAAGCAGCCTAAATACAATGTAATTAAGGAAATAACTATATATTTATTAACTTAACTTTTTTTCTCTTGTAAATAGCATTCTGTATTTATTATATTTGTAATGAACATGTAATATAAATCCATATGGCTGAGTGCTACTCACTGGCATTTCAGAAGTATGCTCTCATATTTATCTCTCTAGTCTTCAGCATAGTGACATGCAGATAATCAAGAGAGCATATGGTATTTTCCATTTTCCATTATGATTAAAGGGATGTTACTACTGGCCCGTTTGGGTAAGATTTTGCACAAAGAAAAATTAATTCTGGCATGTAATTCAAGACGATTTTGTGAGAAGTATAAAATTTTAACTGTCATTAGAAGTGATTTGAGCCCATCTCAAAATCTTATCCAAACGGGCTCTAAATCTATTTCCGACCACTAGGAGCAGATATTAAAGAATTAATAATTAAGATTAAATCTCGTTTGTGTCAAATTAAAATGAAGAAAGAATATCTATTGAATTAAACTAATGAACACTACACCTACCGATATTCATAATCAACATGCTAAAGAAAGATTTCATTTGACTCCCAGGATAACAAGTAACTGAAATTCAGGTGCAAATAAATAAGAGTATGGTCTTAAGTACTCACAACATCTCCACTCCACCTAGCCGCTACATCTAGGGCTTCACCAAGCACACCACTAAACTTTGGCCGAAGTACAGATAGGACACCATGTCCTCTTCTTTTTTGAAGATTAAGCTGGATTTCTGCCTGAAAGCAAAGAAGCAATGAAGTTGATTGAAAAATCAAATCCTCTTTGAAGGTTCTCCCTCTGTTGTTACCAGATGATTACAAGTTGAAGACTTGAAGATAATTTTGCTTTTCTGTCTAGGTGTTTTCATGAGTTTTCTATGTTTTCCAGCCACAATTAGTTTACTTAGTTAGATGACCAAGTATATAAGGCTATATGCCTTTGAAATCCATACACTTCTTTAAACCATTCAATACAATTCATTTTCAGATTTCTCAATTCTTTGAAGTTGCTAGAATCCTATTACAGACGCAGACTCCCTATCCTTGACATAACTAAACAAACTTCATAATGTTCTAAATATGATGTCTTACTCTCTGTACTGTTCCCCTGAGAGAAGCTAGCTCCAACTCATCTAGTGGAAAATGCCGTACCTACAAGTAAGCCCCAGACAAGCAGGGTGAATGAAAAGCAAGATTCACTACCAACTTTTGGTCTGATACAAAGCAACCTAAATTACACAAGCACAGAAGCAAACAAATCTAGATTCAAATACAGGGCCCAAAAATTGAAATAGAGTTACCTCCAGGTTCGCAGAATGAAATGGTTGAAAACAAATGTTAGCCCTCAATTGCCCTTTCTGAAGGGATATAGACAATAGCTTTCCACTTTGCAAACCATCTTCACCACTGGGCTTTAGTGGCCCAACAAACTCCACTGCAAGACTTTCATCAGGCCTTCCAGAAGCATCCAACTGTACTCCAAGAATAATTGGAAGTTACAACTTACAACAACTATATATAGATTAAATCGAGCTAGATAATCTATAACTCTCTCACTGAAGCATAGTGAAAACTTGATGCCAAAGACATGCCTATCTTGGAAAATATAGCCTGTTAAAATGACCAATTGGTTGCAATTTGTAGACTAAGGGGAAAAGAAGTGTCTACTTCTTTGGGAACACATAATATACAGAGGAGCAATCTGACCACATAAGATAATTCACAAGTGGACTAACTGACTAACTAAACTTAAACCCTAGAAACTAAGTAGCAAAAATCACAAAGTGAAGCAAGGTGCACATAAATGGGAAGCCGTATGCCCAGTTCACCATGTTCGATTTCTACCACATAATAACGTAATGAAACTCAAGAGAAGCTTTTGGTCCTGTTTACAAAGAAATGCTAGCTATTAGCTGATTAAGACAGGCACCTACAAGAAAAACACTGATTACTGAACATGTAAAGAGATTCCAGTGAATCACAAATTCACCTCATGGAAATAGAACCAAAGACTTACTCGTCAAATATGACCACAAAAATTAATGGGTATTACATAATAATATAGGGGAAATTAGAAAACGATTTCTCAGAATAGAAATAGTCAAGTCAACCATTCAAGCAGTCCATTAAGGTAACAAGTGTTTGCCCAAAAACCATTATTTTGATCATAGTTACAAAGTTGAACAGCTTATTGACTACTGAACTAGGAACACTTTTAAAAAGAATTCATTTTTTGTGATTTTTCAACATTAAATTCAAATATCTACAGTGGAAAAAACCATGTCCATGAATGATGATACTAGAATGTAATATTATAATACTATGCAGTAACGCAAACTTAAAGAAAAACATAATATCTCAAACTGAAACAATAAGACACTTTCGTCCATCACCTTGATACCCTCCGGAGAAACACTCAACAACCCAGACAACTGAGGTGCAATCATCAATTGATTCAGTTTGAGACCAGAGATTGAAACTTCACCAACAAGACTATCTGCAGTTCCTTTCTCCAACAATTGCACATGCTGCTTATTCATCTCAAAATTTTGTTCACTAGTATTGCCATTAGGTTTTAAAACCTTCCCTTGAAACTTGATCCTTCCGGTCGCTTTCAAATGCAAAGGCCTTGGGGAATCCAGAGTATATGTAGGAGCCAAACCAAAGAATTCAAACCCACGCATACGTAAATCCAACTCAACTCCATTAATAGTGAATGGAATGGCTCTTGGTGTGAAAAACTCTTCTCTTTTATGATAAAAATCATCAGGATAAGATGTTTGAATCCTCATATACAGATCAAATGCAGACGAAGCAGAATTCATAGTGATAAAGTCATGCGAGATTATGATATCTCCTCGAGCATCACTGAAAGAACCCTCTGCCGTAGGTGCAGTCCATTTTATATCAAACCTTCTGCATTAAAAAAATGAAGAAGTTATGTTAGAAAAAGAAAATGTGTATTTTCAAGAATAACATTGGCACTAAGTGTTCTCACTTCTCAATGACAAATGGCAGCCACTGAGTGGGTGGATGGTGCAATGGCTAATGGTGAAAGCGTGGGGGCCATGTTAAAAAAAAATGAAAAACATGATTAAAAAACTTTCAGGAAAAAAAAAGACAAAAAAAAGAAAAAGAGAAGAAAATCTAACAATTAAACAATAAGCAAGAAAAATAACAGAAAGCGTAAATAAACTAATGAAAAGGTAATAAAGTCACTAGATAATTACTAGCTAGTAAAATTTACTAAAAGTCGAGATGGTGGGTGACAATCCAAGTTACTAAGTATCTTAGCGTTTATTGGCTCATTCCTTAATCGTCATCATCCTCCTTTGTTGGCATTATCCATAATAATGTGAAGTATTGAGAGAGAGAGGGAAAAATCAGCATGGGAATGCTGAACTGTGAGTCTAAATTACACACAGATAGAGGGGAGATGGATCTTTTGTATACATTAGTGTGAGTCACAACCATTCTTATACGCCACCAAATAACTTACAATTGAATAATTTTATCACAAAATCAACCGCTAGATCAAATTTTTTTATCAAATGAACTACAAAAAAAACTAATATAAGTTCTTATTATATGAAGTGTGGCCCAATGCATGAGCTCCAACCAATGAGGAGCATGGGAAGGTCACGTGTATTTAACCTTACCCCTGTGAGAAGAGTTGTTTCTAGTTCCAACAACTAGATCCCAAGGCAACGACATTGCTATGGTCCCAAAGCTCAACTTCCCAAGAATATATAAGCAACAACTATGCAAAATCTTAGACAATAAAAACTAATTTTTAAAAACAAGATACAGGAGAAAGGTTCATCTTACGGTCTTAAAAGAGATCCTGAAAGTTTTGTTTCTCCATTTAATAACCCTAATTTGAGTGGCATCTGGTGGTAATAACTTGGTATATAATGAAGAATGATGTTATCAAAGGCTAAACTTCCTGAGAAATTCACATCTATCGCTGTCTCATCCTCCTCACCCTGAGAACAAAATAGATATACGTTAGTAGGGGAGTGGGGTCAGAAATCCTAGAGAGAAATGGCTTCTTTTAGTTTAGGAAAGAAAACTAATAGGAACAAATTTTACACATGCAAGTCATCTTTATACAATGGGAAAAACCTCATAATTTCCAGATTTGCAAATGATAGTCACTAAATTTCCATGTGTGACTATAACTTAATTGTGCCAAAGGAAAACAATTAAAGCTGATGAAGATGATCAAATTAGTACTCTAGATTCTAGAAAGGTAGACGATGACCAAAAAATGCAAAAATTAAGCAACAAATTTTCTTTTCGCTGTATTAAATGTCAAAAAATGGGTGTATGTAATGTGGTTCAACATTACATGACCATGCTAAATTGCTAATGCTTCCAACTAGATCCAGTTTCCCGAAAAATATATATATATATATATATATATATATGTGTGAACTATGGTTTAACCCCCCTAAAAAGAAGACAGGCTTTCTAAAAGACAGATGTCTACCTCAGGACATATCCACGCATTCCCAGCACCTCGAATTTCACCACCATCTACAAGGCATGCCCTAATTCCATATAAATCGGCAACCTGCAATATGCAGTGTAACTTTACCATAGTATAACATAATAATACTTTTACGTAGAGTACTATCCTGGACCAGCCAGTTTCAGATTTTCATCCCTGTCAACTTACACAGTTATCAGTGTTGAAAGTGAAATTAGCAGATACATAGGAAAATGGAACACGATCAAATGCTGCCAGCGCACCAGCTTCCTTATTTATAGCAAGAGCTTCAGATGCTACAGATTCAGGGGTCTCAATCTGTAAATGAGAAAAAGTTCTAGAAACCATTCCTGTGCCTACAAACACGGGAGTGTCCAAAGGCCCTTGACAATTAAATAGAGCAGTTACTGATCCAGCTAGCTGCAATCAACAATTATGGGAAAAGAATAGAATAAATAAAGGGATTGATTTTGGACAAGGTAACATAATTTCATTTTTCAAAGAAAGGAGAGAAGTTTGAAACGATCTTTGGAGTGTTTGCCATGACTTAAAAATTTCGAAAATCTACATTTTCCACACATATTGTTTAAGGAATAAATATCTTGGTCAGTTTGTAGTTATTTTTTATCACCTATCAAGTATTTCACAAAATAATAATGATCATAATAAAAGAATCTTGTGAATGTGTAGAAGGCAAGCTTGGATAAAATTGGATCTTCCTATTTTTAGAAGTAGAAGTTATAAGAAACACAAAGAATGCCAAACATGAATATCCAAATAATAAATCTCTGTACATCATTTAGAGTTGTCTTGAAAATTCCATATGTATGATCTGCTCCGGATTTATTGGTAATACCCTTTAGTGAAATAACCAAGTAAAGAATTGTAACTGTCTGGTAGTACACAACCCATAAGAGGAAAACCTAGACCGTATCTATCACAGTCCCACATTTGTCACATAAATAACTTCCATAAATTATTGGAAAAATAGATACTTTAGTCCTTAAGTTTTGGAAGAGTGTCCACGATTGGAAGTCCCACATCGGCAAGTGATATGACCATCATTGAGTTTATAAAGGTGTGGCAATCCTCATCCTACAAGCTTTTGGAGTGAGTTAGGTCCAAACCCAAATTTTAACATGGTATCAAGAGCCCTTTGAATTTTTTCCCCTTCCCCTTTTTCTTTCTCTCACCAGCCGCATGTTCCTTCTTCCCCTTTTCTTTCCACGGCATCCACCCTCTTGGGTGCATCTTTGGTTCTCACCGCCACCACCAATAGAATCGCCGCAATCAGAACGGCCTACCACCGGAGACCATCGCCACCGGCTCAACCACGTGCCGCCACCTTCTCCGGAAGTTTCCTCGTTTTTCCGGCGGCGTCTTTTCCGGCAGCCTCTTCCACCGTTGCCCTCGGTTTTTCATGGCCAACCTCACCTAGTCCTTCTTTTGGCCGTTTGGCTCCGTTCAGATTTGAAGGTGTTCTGTTTTACAGTGACAGCGTTTTTTGAAGGTTGCTGCGTATTCTCCCAATTTCTGGTTTCTGTCTATTGTTATTCTAGCTACCATGGCTTCTACTGGAAAATCCTTTTTCAACTCTGTCCTTTTCAGTCCTCCTGTCATTACTACCGAGACTCTTAACGGTGATAATTACTTACAGTGGGCTCCCGCAGTTGAACTTTGGTTCAAAGGACATCAGATTTCCAATCATTTGATCAAAAAGGTGGTTGAAATCCCAGATTCAGATCGGGAAAATTGGGAAGCTGTTGACGCTCAACTTTGTGTTCTATGGAATAGCATTAGCCGTGATCCCCTTCCGCTTTTCAGTGCATATCAAATATGTTATGAGGTTTGGGATAAAGCACGACTTTTGTATACCAATGATATTCAACATTCTATGCTATCATGCAGGATTTGCTCCATACTGGCAAACAAGATCAACCCATGTCTACTTATTTGGGGCACGTTCAAACTGTTCGTAAGAAGTTTCACCAACTTTTGCCTCTTTCTACTGATATTGCTACTCAAGAGAAAAATTATGACAAGTTATTTATGCTCCTCACTTTGGCTGGTCTCCCTGATGATATGGACTCTGTTTGTTAGCAAATATTAGCTAGTGCTTCTATTCCTTTAATGGAGGATGTCTTTGCTCGTCTTCATTGCGTCTCACAGCCTGCATTTGTTGTGCCCATCAATGATGCTTCTCTTCTTGCCTCCCAATCCTCTGTCAATGCCAATGTAGCTCGCTCTAATAATACAAGTCGCGACTCTCGTCCTCAACCTCATTGCACCTATTGTAATAAGTTGGGACACACTCGTGACCGTTGCTTCAAGTTGCATGGACGACCAAAAGCACCGCTAATGTTGTTCAATCTGAATCATCAGTGCCTTCATTAGATTCTCCACCGGTGCCTCATGTGACAATTCCTACGGTTGAATATGAATGTTATTTGGCGTCTCAAGCTACCACCTCATTCACCACTACATCGGTTGCTCAGACTAGTAATTTTGTTGCCTACCTCACCCAATCATCCCTTGCTCCTTGGATTTTGAACTCTGGAGCCTCAAACCACATCTCTGGTAACAATCGTCTTATCACCAAACCTATCAATTCAACCTTCCTGTGGTCACCTTAGCTGATTGATCCCAAACAATAGCTAAAGGCATTGGTCAAATTTGTCCTGTCCCTTCTCTACCTCTTGATAATGTTCTTTACCTTCAGGATTGTCCTTTTAATTTGATTTCTGTTAGTAAGTTGACGCGTTCTCTTAATTGTTCTGTTACCTTCACTGCTAATTTTGTTCTTGTGCAAGACCGGGCTACGGGACAAACGATTGGAGCAGGGCGTGGATATCAGGGACTGTATCAGTTGACCTTACCACCTTCTCCATTTGCTTTTGTGTCGGCTGTTCCTCCCTTGTTACATCATAATCGTCTCGGTCACCCTAGCATCTCAAAACTTCATAAAATGGTTCCAAATCTCCCCACCATCTCTTCCTTAGAATGTGAGTCATGTCAACTTGGGAAACATACTCACTCTTCATTTCCAAAGCGGGTTAATAATCGAGCTACTTCTCCTTTTGAGTTAGTTCATACTTCATACTAATGTTTGGGGTCCTAGTCGGATTTCCACAACATAAGGATATAAATATTGTGACATTTATTGACGATTGTCGAGATGTACTTGGTTATTTTTAATGAAATCTCGCTCTGGGATATTTTCTATGTTGAAGACCTTTTGTGCTAAAATTCAAAATCAGTTTAATACTTCTTTTCGCATTTTGCGAAGTGATATTGCATGTGAATATTTTTCTACACAATTCACGTCTTTTATGCAGTATTAGGGTATTCTTCACCAGTCTTCTTGTGCTCACACCCCTCAACAAAATGGTGTTGCTGAGGGCAAAAATCGTCATCTCATTGAAACTGCCCGCACGTTGCTCCTTCACACTCATGTCCCTTTAAAATTCTGGGGCAACGCAGTTCTTACCGCGTGCTACTTAATTAATCGCATGCCTTCTTCTATGCTTCACAATGAGGTTCCTGTATCACTCTTGATTCCTTCTCAGCCTATATATTATTTCCCACTTGCATTTTTGGGTGCACCTGCTTTGTTCACATTCTCACCCCTAGCCCGGATAAGTTGACAGCTAAATCTTTCAAGTTTGTCTTCCTTGGTTACTCGTGCTTACCGAAAGGATATAGATGCTAAAACTTAACTACTTTACGATCACTCGGCCTGATATCTCTTTTGTGGTAAGTGTAATTAGTCAATTCTTACAAGACCCGTGTGTCACTCATTGGGATGTGACAATGCAAATTGTCAAATACATCAAGAAAACACCAGGACAGGGACTTTTCTACGAAAATAGATGCCATTCTATACTGATGTTTATTGGGCTGACTCCCCCTCGGATAGACAATCAACCACAGACTGTGTACTCATTGGTGGTAACCTGATATCTTGGAAAAGTAAAAAGCAAGATGCGGCAATATCGAGTGCAAGCAAAATACCAAGCCATGGCATTAACATGGGAACTTGTTTGGTTAGAGCATTTACTTCCACAATTAAAACTTGGAGATAAAAGGCCAATGCAGCTATTGTGATAACAAATCGGCATTGGATATTTCTTCCAATCCAGTGTTTCACGAGCAGACAAAAGATGTAGAAGTGTATTGTCATTTTATCCCTGAGAAAATCACGTCTGGATGCATTGTTACTAAATTTATAAGCTCTAAGGATTAATTAGCACATGTCTTCACTAAAGCTCTTCGAGGTCCTCGAATTACATATATTTGTTGCAAGCTTGGATCATATAATCTATATGCTCCAGCTTGAGGGGGAGTGTAGAAATACAATTAATGAATAATGTACAAATTACTAAGTTCATGTGGCCATTGTTGAATTTATAAGGGTGTGGTAAGTGGCAACCCTCACACTACAAGCTAGCTTTTGGGATTGAGTTAGGCCAAAACCCAAATTGTAAGATAGTATCAGAGCCTATTCTAGATCCTTTTGTTGGACCCATGTTTGTTGTTGGGTCATGGGTGTGTTGTTGGGTGTTTGTTAGTCCCATATTGTTGGGCCACCCGTTTGTTTGTCCACCCGTGTTTGTCCACGCTCCAGCTATGTAGTTCTAGGCGTGAGGGGGCGTGTTAGAAGTCCCACGTCGGCTAGTGATATGGCCATTGTTGAATTTATAAGGGTGTGGCAACCCTCCTCCTACAAGCTAGCTTTTGGGATTGAGTTAGGCTCAAACCCAAGTTGTATGTTTGTATCCATGTACAGAGTATTAGATTCATTATCTTTTCCTAGGTTCCTTATTTATTATCTGTATAGATTAAATGTATTTTAGTGTAAACTCCTCAATATAAATATCACTTCAAGTTCAGTGATTTTCAACTAACCACATTCACACAAAATATCAGTGTTAACATGGTATCAGAGACTATCCTAGATCCGTTATTAGGCCCCTATGTTGGGTGTGTTGTTAGTCCCATGTTGTTTGGGCCACCCTTGTTTTTCCAAAACGCTCTAGCTGTGTAGTTCTGACATGAGGGGGTGTGTTGGAAGTCCCATATCGTCTAGTGATATGGCCATCATTGAGTTTATAAAGGTGTGGCAATCCTTATCCAACAAGCTAGCTTTTAGACGTGAGTTACGCTCAAACCCAAATTCTAAGAGTTGTCTTGAAAATTCTATATGTATGATCTGCTCCGAATTTATTGGTAATACCCGTTAGTGAAATAACCAAGTAGAGAATTGTAACTGTTTGGTAGTACACAACCCGTAAGAGGAAAACCTAAACTCGTATCTATCACAATCCCACATTTGTCACATAAGTACGGTAAATTATTGGAAAAATAGATACTTTAGTCCTTAAGTTTTGGAGGAGTGTCCACATTAGTCCCTAATATTATCGACAGTGCACATAAGTCCTTGAGATTATGATCCATTATGCACTTCAGCCCCTAACCATAGTAGTTAATCGCGCTATCGCGCCGTGGAGGAATGTCACGCCCCCTGGCTGCCATCGCGTCGCATTTCAGGGTCATGGCGGTCAAAGCCGCTTTTGTAGCCTAAATCACGGCTTCCCATGGTCATTCACAGCTACCACCTGATGCTGTTCTGATTTAGGGTTTTTTGGACTCAAAATGACGAAGATAGGTATCATTAAGGGTACTTTAGACATTTTGTATTTCCCTTCTCTTTTTCTTTCTTAAAAAAGAGCACGTGGGTTCTTTTTGAAGAGAACGTGGGTTTTTTTACCTAATTTCACCCTCTGTCGTGCTGAAATGGTGCTGCCTCCTCTATTTTCTGTTCTGCTTTCTTCCTGTTTCATTATCAAGACTCTTCCTCATCTTTTCTCTCTTTTTCTCTCAAAAATTGTGCCGCTGCCTCTGTCTTCTCTCCTTATGTTCAGGTGCCTTTGTTAAGTCACCAGCGTCACAATAGCAGCCATCCCACTATACACCATCCTGCTATACGCTATCCGACTATAGCATTTTGAGGATTGGCCGCTACACTCTGCTATCTGGAACTGACTACTACGCCCCTGACATTAGTTTAATGCTAAAACTATTAATGGGAGTCCAACGTGACACGTTAAATGCAACTTTGGATACCGAAAACGTCGTTATTTAAGAATAAGTCATTATAATTGGTACTAAAAGTTCAATTTAGTCCCTGTGTTTTTTTTCTTTAGAAAGTTCGCATTAGTCCCTACAAAAGAAAACAATCACTAAACATAAAAGAACTGACCAAGGGCATTAGCCCAAATGGTCATGTACCAAGCCATTAAGGCTTGGGAAGGGTGGAAGTCCAAGGTTCAAATCTTGGCAAAAGAGAATAGTGTAGATTATAGGAGATTTTATTTTCAGTTGTGTGCGTGTGTATTTGCCAATAAAAAAAAAAAGCTAAACATAAAAGAACTTGAAACATCATGATCAATTTCACCATAATCAGTGAATTTGATCCATTCACAAGAAAGATGATGACAGAAAATACGATGATCTATTCACCACAATATATAACAGAATCAACCTGATAAAAAACTGAGGGATCCTTAATCTCATCGCACACAAACAATCCAAATTAGAAATTAGGGTTCCAGAAATTTAGAGGAGAAGAAGAACCAAGACTACAACGGTCAAACGACATCATTCACAGTCATAGTGGCTTGTCTTTCGCACACAACCACCCGCAGTTGTATGTTTCAGAAATTTGGGCAAGAAGAAGAAGAACCAAGACTACTTGGGCACTTTAGGGTTTGAAATTTGGGGGCGCTCTAAGAAAAACCAGAAATTTGGGGAAGAATAAGAAAAACCAAGACTGCAACGATCGAACAACGTCGTTTTCGGTATCCAACATGACATTTAACATGCCACATTGGACTCCCGTTACCGGTGCTAAAGTTAAACTAACATCAGGTACTAAAGTGCATAACAAATCACAATCTCAAGGATGACTAATGTGAACAGTTTTCCAAAACTCAAGAACTCAATTGCCTCTTTACTCCTTAATTATTAGTTGTTGCAGACTGAGATTTACTTTCCAAAGCAACAAAAACAACTAGCTAGTCTATATTTTGTCTTGTTGTGTACGGTATCAAATTATTCAGAAACAATATTCAGATTTTTCAAATTTAGGTTTACTCAAAACTTAGTGTTGAAATTAATGCACTGAAATAAAGAGTTGTACCGGGAATAAGAGAGGTCTCATCTTAAAAGTTTTCATCAAGGCATTCACTTCGACACCAGGAACCTGGAAATTGGATCACACAAAATTTAATGAGGTTCAAATATCTAAAATGAACTAAACGTAAAGAATCCTGCTAATTAGGCTGAGATTTTAACATGTTTTCTCATTGAATAAGCACAAAAGCAATATCAATTGTAGTTTTTCACAACTGATAATATTAGTGTGTGTAAGTTTACATCCTAGAGCCCATTCAAATCCAGTTTATGACTGGCATATATTTGGAATACAACTTTAAAAGATACATGAAAACTGTTCCTGCAATCTGTCACGAATCGAGAGCTTATTTTAAGATTATTTTGAAAAAAATGTACTTGAAAGAAAACATTTTTCTCATGTTTAGAGCATGTTTGGATTATCATTAGCTGTGAAAATAGATTATTTCAAGAATTGAATATGTGTACAATTGATTATTGTTATAATCGATTATAACATAATCAATTTTTGTTTGGTATGCTGTTGAAAAGTGATTTTTGAAGATAATCTTTTATGTTTGGAAAGTATAAAAATTGCTTTTGATAGTAAAAATTTGAATTGGTGACAAAAAAAGTAGATTAAAGAAAAAAGCTTTAGAGCCCGTTTGATTGTCCTTATTTTGCAAAATAAGCATTTATTTTAATAAGAAAAAGCAATTCTAAAACTATCTAATTGATTAAAAACAGAAGTACTTTTTGTAATTCTAAGTAATCAACTATAACAGAAGACACAAAATTAAAAAAGTGATTGTTATTATAATCAAACATAAATAACTTCTGATTTTTATTGAGTAAACTTTCAAATTGGTCCCTGAGATTGTACGCGCCATGCAGATTAGTCCCTGAGATTATGAAAATCTCAAATTAATCCCTGACTTTGCAAATCGACATGCATTTTAGTCATTTTACCTATTAAACGACTTTAAAAAACTAAGTACAAAAGGACTAAAATGAATGATTTTATGCAAAGTTAGGGACTAATTTAAAGTTTTCATAATGTCAGGGACTAATCTGCATGACCCAGGGACAAATTTGAGGGTTTACTCATTATTATAATCATTTAAAAATAATCAATTATCTACTTGTCTTCAGAATCACTTATTTTTAAGTTTAAACAAACTTACTTTTAATCCAAAAGCTCCAAATTCTTGCTTATTTTAAAAGCTTTTGTAGTTATAATAAAATAATAAAACCAACTAATCAGTATTGCCGAAAAACATCCAAGCATCACCTTAGATCAACTAAAAGCTTTTTTTTAAAAATCCAAAGCTTTTTTCTGTTTCTAAGCATTCTCTTAGAGCATGTTTGGATTAGATTATTTCCAAACGTAGGTTGGATAGTTGTATTTTGCACTTAAAAAAGTTTTAAAAAGCTTTTGATTATTTTTTTAACAAAGGAAAAAGCTTTTTGTCCTTAAGCTAAAATTTAGACATTATTTTAAAAAGCTTTAAAATCGCTTTTCACGGATTAAAATTATCTTAAAAATTGCTTCTGAAAACAAATATATCCAAACAAAAATCGATTATGTCCCAGACAATCAATTCTTTTTCACAGCTTATTTTCACAATTAATCACAGCTAATCCAAACACACCCTTAATTATTTTGGTGAAATTTAAGAAAATCAGAATTTGAAAAATAATCTATTTTTAGAATTTTTTTTTGAGAAGCTGAAAGAATTTTTTCTCTTCAAATAATCTATTATAATAAAGAAGAGAAAAGTAGATTTTCAAAATAGAAGTACTTTTTGTAATTGCAACTAAAGATAAAATCGCTTTTTCTCTACACGAAAATATCTAAAATAAAATCACTTTTTTACACAATCTTAAAATCATCTTTTTTAAAAGCATAAACAAACCGGCTCTAAATCTGGTGTGTGAATGATTGGTTCTGAACAGAATATGGGTTATGTTCATTGGAAGCAAGCTGTTAAGGAGAATTGATCATTACAATTAACATAACAGATCTCCACCAAATAAATGGTAGTTTACTAATATAAATACGGAGAGGAATCTACGATATGCCGTAAAAATAACAGAAAATAAATAGGAAATAACTGCTGACAGTTTATCACAGTTGAAAGTCTCACGTTGACAGAGATATGGCCTCAGAATATATAAGTGGTGAGACAACCTTCCTCCTACGAGCTAGCTATTGGAGTGAGTTAGGCCCAAAAACCAAATTTAAGAATCACTAAATAAGGGAAATACGTTCTATACGAGATACTCATTTTCTGCTTATAAACTGAAAATCATAAGAGAATGCCTAAATTTTTGGAATAGTTTATCCCTTGGTAATGGCATGCTACCAAAGCATCTTCCACTAAGTGGTCAAGAGACATAATTCTTGATGATTAAACTAAAACCAACTTCCTTTGGTGCAAAGTAAGCTGCACCTACACTGAAATCCATGCTTCAAGCCCAAAAGGCTTAAGCTCTTTAAAAAAAAAAATAAAACAACACTAGTATCACTGTAGTTTTTTATATGAAGAACAAAATTTATTGAGAAAGAAAAGAGAGATACAAGAGCAAGGGGGTCAAGAAATTCTGTATAAATTCAGCATAGGAGAACTTCGCAATCAGTAGTGAAAATATCTAGCCAGTTACAACGGATGACTTCTTGAAAGTTAGAGGGACTAAATTATCTGAATAGACTCATTAACAAAGAAAAAAAATTTGACCAAGCCTGTGCGTGTGAGAGAGAGAATTACCTGACACATAAGATGAAACTCTCCTTCTTCGGGATGGATGCCAAAGTCTCCCGATGCTTCAAGAGGAACACTGCCAAACCAACCATTTGCATTGTGTAAAAATATTCTTTGACCACGAAAACATAAACTCGCTGATATGTTCTGCAAAGGCATACGAAAGACAGAAACAGAAAGGGAAAAAAACAAAATTTCAGTATAACGGTCATTGACATGAAATATAATTTAGTTTGGTTGCAATCAAATATGTCTAAGTACTACATATTTGATCAAGGATACATAAAACATCAACAATTAGGCCTATGCAGTCCATGCCAGAAACAAAATAAAAATGCATATGCTTTTTGAAAAATATTAAAGAATTCAATCAAGAAAGATAGAAGATGAAATCAAAGAGATGTGATTGTGAAGACAAGATCACAAGAAATCCTTCAACAAGCAAAGCAACCCAGTGCCGTTAACATATTTTTTAAAAGAAACCCCTCTAGTAAGACCATGAACTTCATACCAAGTAAAAGTTAAATGCTTAAAAAAATCAGATACAGATGTTGTAAACCTAAAACAAAAGGCAGATAGAAAAATCAGCACCCCGCATGAGCATGAGGCAAAAGAACCTGAATCTCAATAGACACTTAACTATCAAAGCAGAAATTAATGAAAATATATAATGTGAGAAAGATAGAGAAAATGGAGCTATAAGATTCTGTTATTGAGAAAGTAATTGAAATTTTGATTTTGTTTCACAGTTACTGTGATATATTGATACTTAGGATGTTGACGGCTAGCTGAAAAACTAACAACTAACAAGCTAAATACACAGCTGACTCAGCACTAGTCACTAGAGCTGAGTCAGCATACCACGGCGAAGACTTTAAGACAAGATAGAGTAAACTAAGTACACCAAATGAGAACAAAAGTTAAACACCTTGCAGAAAGTTCGTGGAAAACAAAACTAAATTAAGAACTGATGCTGAAGAACCAAAGCTTAAAGCCATTTTGGGAAGTTTTTAGGTCCGAACCAATCAAATTTAAATGAGTTGAGTTGGTTTAGGTTGTGCAATTTTTAGAAGGAAACCCAAACCGAATTAACCCAGGATAGTTTGGGTTGGGTACTCAAGTTAACCTTTTTTCCAAAAGAATCCCATTAGAACGGAAAAATTACGAAAATATTATTAAAAATTAGAAAAATTTAAAACAAAACAACCCGTAATATAGCTAGCCCAATGTTTTGAAATATTGATTACAATTTTAAGAAATGATTTAATATATTATAGATTTCAAATCTTCGATATAATTTTACTATGGAAATTTAATGCAATAATGTTGTTCGAGCTGAATGTTTTTCCTTAATCAAGATACAAGCTTGTCCACCGTATGAACATAGTTAATTTCTTTATTTTTTTAATGCATATCAACTATATCCATTAACAGTTGACTTATATACAAAAATTAACATAGCGTTCAGGCTGGGTTAGGTTTGTTCAAGTTGGAGTCCCTCGACCAATGCCCGACCCGAACCAACCCAGTTTCTTGGTATGGTCCGGCTCAGGTAGACCCAGACCAATGCCGACGCCTACTTAACGGTACTCCAGCCATACCAAGTTACCAACTCATTGCAGAAAACCCATGCTCATAAAGGGATTATGTGGGGAAGGATTTACCTGATATATAAGATTACAATACTAATACCAGAGATGAGCAATTTCCTTATAAACAACAACCATCATACAGAATGAGAACTAACAAAAGTCAGTAATTAAATTTGAAAGAGAGAGAGAGAGACCCATCAAGAACAATTGATGAAATTGAAACTTTCAAACTACAGAGGTGTAACAATGGACCCCTTAAAACCTTAAATGATGTTTTGGCCTTCTGATAAATCTTATTTACAGATTATAGATTCCCAATAAATGCACCACACAGAACCACAAAGGACATTATTCATACAAATATTGCCATTTTCCGCCTAGCTCTTCATACAAATCCTTATCTGACAAGGGATGAAGAGAAAAGGTATTTTTAGTACTGCAATAGCACTTAACCAATAAATATTACTTCAAATATTTTATATTTACTAATCAAGGATCTATAAGGGACCTAATGTACATAAGTTCACCGCACATGTATCACCTTGATATAAAGCATATCTTTGGTATACAATATAATATGCAATGAAAATGCGATGGGTGAGTTTTCTTAAAAAGACACCAAGCCTAATCTTCCACTTTTAACGGACAAAAGGAATACCAAATGTATAGAAGAATAAACTTCAAGTGTCATAAGAGAAGAGTAATGGAAGTCATACAGAAAAACAAGATGGAGCATCCAATAGTTGGAATTCCAACCGTGTCACATCAAGCTGTCCATGAAAATTTGGAAAATTCTCCCCCTTTGACATGCACAAGTGAACCTAAACAAAGAGTAGCAATATGTTATATAATTGAACTTACACACACACACAATAGAATATGAAGAAACGGAGGTAATATGATTTCTTAAAGTTCTAAAGCCCATGCCAAAACATATTGCACTTATAGCTCATGGAAATAATATACAAGTCGAGTTCATCAAGTAATATACCAACACGTAATATTGCGTAGTTGAAATGTTGAATCTATTACAGGTGGAAGAGGAGTTTCCATTTATATATTGACACATTGACATATATATTGACAAAGAAATCTGGAAATAAATTTCAAAGTATCAATAGCAAATATGAACTGTGTTGAAGGAGAGAAAAAGCAAGAGACATGAAATGAAATCCATGTGTTATACACCATAGAGATATTTAATTTATATAATAAGACTACAAATGAATTACAAGATTCGGATTATCCTAACTACAAGATAATGTTTATCCTAAACAAGACAAAATCCCTATTTCACATTATTTTCAACAATCTACATTATAGTAACAGAGGAAATTGAATAACAAAATAATCAGAGCAAAACAATCTTGGATAGAGAAATTCCAGTAGGCTTCAACCAAGCTGAATGATAATTCCAAACAAAAGCTAAGGAAGATATCCTTGGAGATTGAACATTTAAATCAAAACAATTTACCGAAGTGCCCCATTGAACTCAAAAAGATTTGCTTGCTTCAGGCAATTTTTTTCAGAAAACAAAAGAAGAATTGTATGATTAGTGGAAAAAATTAGCAGCCAATTACTCACATTGCTCAGGTAGCTTTTGTTCTTTAACTCAAACTAATTGTTTCAATCAGGAAGCATATTATAGTTTTATAGCATCCCTAAAAACCAGTCACAAGTACTATACTCACTAAATATATACGGGTGACTATTGTTATTTAACATTTTACATCATAAATGCAGCTTTAAATTCAAATGAAAAGAAAATAGAAAAGTAAAATGAACTCACCTCGCCACTAGCCCTTCCTTTAGACCATGTAATTGGAATTTCAAGGATCCTTTCAAATAGCTGCAAAGAACTCCAGAAAAAACAAACTAATAAGCAATATATACAACTTAAAAGGGGAAAGCAGGCAAGATCAGAACTTCAGATTACTTTATACCTTACCGGGACATAAAGATTGTCAATTTTTAAATTAGCATGCCAATTCTGCTCAATAGTGTCAACAAAAACATTGGCAGACAACCAGCCCCCATCTTCAGATATAATATCCGATCTCCAAGTATTGCAATGTCCACTCAGATTCACATGTATGCGGCTATAATGGTTTTGCAACTTTACACACCCATTGATATTCTCCATCTCCCTGAAAGTAAGAGTAAAGAACACTTTAATTAATGAAGACCAATATTTTTTGGTGTAAATTTTTTCTTTTTTACAATATAAAAAAACCATTTATGATTTACAAGCATTACAACTTCATCTCACAAACAAGGTCATTCATACTCAATAATAAAAAATGTTCTACTTGAAAAACCCATATCTCCTTTTGTTCTCCAAAATCAAGATCAAATACTACAAAGGTCAACCCTACATTTTAGGTTCTCCATCTCTCTGGTCTTGTTGGATTCAAATCATCTGTCTCCAAACCCATATCAAAGGTCCAATCTGTTGTAAACTAGGGTTTGTTTTCTTGCAAATCTTACTTCAAGTATCTAATTCATCTCCCAAAGAGGACTTTTTCCTTTTAGAAAAAAGCAAATTTGAAAATCAATTGCTGCCTCAAAGGTCAAATCCTTTATTTGTTGTTCTTAACCAGATTAATACTAATGCTTCACTTCAAATTTGAAGATCTCAAACTGCTTTGTCTCCTAATTACTGTATTATATATGCAAATTAATTTCTGAAAATGCTTCTGATTTGTTTTTGCATTGCTAAACAACTCACTTTCTAGAATAAGTTGTTTGGTGACTTTGGTCACGATTGGGTTTACCCCCAAGGTCTCCAAAATTTCCTTTATGTAATTTTTAGAGGATTTGGCACAAATAGAGATACTAAAAGACTTTGGTGTAGTTCTTAATTTGCAGTTGTTTAGCTTATATGGTTGGAAAGAAATGCTAGAAATTTTATTGGCCATTTATGTTAAATCTTGAGCAGTTTATCAAATAGAGGCTATAGTGGCCCCGAAGCGCTATAGCGTAGCAGATTTGGGAGGTTCCAATAGCAGCCCAATAGCAGCTATAGCGACCTCGAAGCGCTATATTACCCTTTTTTAATTATTATATAATTTAATATTGAGGCAAAGATGTCGGTGTGGCACCTATTGAGGCAAAGATGACAGAAAATAAGATAAGATGGTTTGGGCATGTACAGAGAAGGCTTAAAAGCACTGGTGAGGAGAGTCGATAGCATGGTAGTTAGCCCGATAAATCGGGGTTGAGGTAGACCTAAAAGGAATCTAGGTGAACTTATTAAACAAGATATTCAAATTAACAACATCAAAATAGATATGGTTTTTGATAGAGCACAGTGGCGTCGTGTGATCCATGTAGCCGACCCCACATTGCGGGATAAAAGCTTTTTGTTGTTGTATATAATTTAATATTGCATATTGATATTAGTGTATAGGTTATACAAGTTATTTTATCCGCAATATTAACTTCCACTATTTGCCCGCAACGCTATCCGCTATTTTTTTGTAGTGGATTTTTTACCTTCTGCAATCATCTGCTATTGCAATTTAACAACACTGATCGTGAGTTCATTTGGGATCAAGTAGTTCGCTTAGCTGCCTCTGTTTGTATTGGGTTGGAACACCCCAGTGTTCCTCTTCAATATAGTGTTGTGCTTATATATATAACAGTTACAAAAAAATTTAGTATTTTACTAAGCTTCTATGTAGTGTTTTGCTAATGGTCTTTCTACCGGGTGTCTTTGGTAGACATACAGAAAGAATGCCTGTGTTCATAGTTTTTTCCCCTTTCATCTTGGTACTGTTTTAGAGGATTTTTCTTATTCTCGTAAATTAGTATCCCAACTTTCTATCTTAATAAATTTTGTTTATCAAAAACATAAACATTAAGATTTTCCATTAGCATATCATTAGCTTAATAACAACACAAGTATCAAATATAACTAGATAAGCAAAAGCTGAATTATATGATATTCATCTGTGAACATGGAATACACACATATTTGACTCACGGAAGGAGAAATTTCTCCTTCCGTGAGTCAAATATGTGTGTATTCCATGTTCACAGATGAATATCTCCTTCCGTGAGTCAAATATGTGTGTATTCCAAGTTCACAGATGAATATCATATAATTCAGCTTTTGCTTATCTAGTTATATTTGATACTTGTGTTTTAATTCAGCTTTTGCTTATCTTGAAAGGAAGACACGGGGGAACCAAAGACAGAGATCTACAACAGCTTGATTTAGGGAATTTAACCTATGAATGGAATTCAGAGGATGTTCTAATCAATAAAGTATGAAGTTAATTCTTCATATTTCTGCCTTTTAGATAATATCTGAGTTATAAAACTTAAGTAAATGATATCTAGTGCCCTTAGGGCACTTTCTAAAGAGCCAAATATAGTAAAAAGTTGTTGGAAATTGTAGCTTTTTGTATTTTCGAGAAACGGAATAATGTGCACTTATGATTGTTTTTTCTAATTCTAGTAACAAGTGCCCTAAAGACATTGTATATCAAGACCCTAAAACTTATATTCCTCTTAAATTCCTATAAGAATGGGTCATCAATATGTCAACAATCCTATAGAAAGAAGGGTCTTGCTAAGGGCATAAAGAGCATTATATACCCTACTACATGTACTAAATATATTACTTTTAAAAACAAGTGTTAAATAGCTTTAGTATTCCCAATTTAGTAAATTTTTCATGTTCAATAAAAGCTTTCTATATTTGTTTCCTTAACTAGTGTCGTAGCCCCTAAATGCATTTGTTAGCATTTGCCTTTGAAGACCAACTTTAATACTACTTAAAATACTGAGCTATTAGTATTATGGGGCTAACTGTCAATTTCACATACTTATAGAAGAAACAGAACCTCACTAATTATTTACATGTACATAATATTAAAATCATAAGATGGTGGAGAGGAATGTCAATCACTTCGTCTATAGTGATTACAGATCATGTAATAAATAACAAGATCGACTCTCACCTAACTTCCCTGTCTCCATATGCAAGTAGCATCAAAGTTGCACCCTTGAAATGAACGGAATCCAATGTAACAGGAAGCGTCTTAGTAATGCCTTCAGACTGCAAAAAATCTACCCCATCAACATGCTCTGAAACAATATCTTCAACTTTCAGACCCACATCAGACTTCAACTTTTCAATGGGACCAGAAAGAAAGCAAGATATCAACTCCTCAATATTTCTGAAAAATGGAGTGAAGCCAAATTTTGAGAGCAGGGGCTCAAATGGAAGTTGAAAATAAGTTGTGAATTGAGGCTTATTCACAAAATCTGAATCTTCAGAAGTCACTTGTTGGCCTCCAGATAAATTATCATCATCACCAATATCATTGCCTGCAACACAAGGTATGAACTCCTTATTTTTCTCTGTGTTCCTATTAGCATTAGCAGGACCTGCAACATCCTTATTAGATTGCAAATTATCAAATTTACTCTCCTTTGTCTCTAAAGTTGGATCACAGGCTAGTTTAAAATAATTTGAATGACTGGTAACATTTTCATTTACTGAGGGGGACCAGATTCCGAGATCTTTGAACTGTGTTCCGCTCTCCTCACTTCTATTTTTATCACCGACAGTAACAGATTTTGCATTTCTATCAACCTCACTCTTCCCCAAACGTATGTCAGGACTCATAAAACGATAACATTCAGAAGGTGATGAAGGCTCCCCAAACTTCCCTTCCAATTGATCACGAAAGTATGCATAAGCAGCAGATGCACTACGTTCGAACATTCTTTTTTTTATAGCAAGACCAGATGCAGTGATGTTACTCCCATTAGCCTTCCTCTTAAATTTGTGTTTCCTGTGTCCTGATATTACACTGGACCAAAATTGAAGTCCAGAAAATCTCACTCCAAATGATTTTTCCAACTCTGCATGTTTTGTATCATAATCAACACTAGTATCCATGAACCGATGATCATGCTTCCCATCATTCATGCAGAAAAAGGGCATGGACTCAGTTGATTCTGTTGAACAAGTTTCAATCTCCTTTACACCATCACCTTGGGATAAACCACAGCTTTGCTCAGAAACAAAGTAACCCAACTCAGCAGCTTCCCTAGCTGCATCATCCTGTTCTCTTTCCCACCTAGCAACGGCTTCCTCTCGTGCAAGCCTCCTCGTTCTTGTGCGATAATCTATCCCTTCTTCAGTAGAGAATTGTCTCTCGTTCCCACCATCAGTAAATGGTATCCCCAACCAAGTAAAGTCCTTCCTCTGCACTACCAAAAGACTTGGATGTGACAAAACCGCATCGATCACCAACTTCCCCCTCCTCAAACTTGCAAATGGACGGAGGCGTAGCTTCACTGTGGGAGCCTCGCCACACGAAAACTCCTCTTTATGGGGTCCAAAAGAGCATGACTCCAACGTAATGCTCAATGGTGAAATTCGCCGAACCTTGCCAAACACAAGGTCACGTTGAATATGCTCACTGATTGCTGAACAAACAGAAGGCAACAAATTTGCCTCAATAAAACCCTTCGCTTTATTCTGCCCATACCACACCAACATACATACTCCAGAGATAACAGCAGTGTAAACAGAAGCCCTAATCAAAAGAAGCCCCTCTCTCCATAAAGGATTCAAATAACTAACCAAACTCTCACTTCTAAAAAACGGTTCCTTAGCACATTCTAACCTCGACACACTTCTTGAAATCAGGTCTTTTCTAAATAACCCCACATTTTGTCCACAAAAATGCGAAAACCGTAATTGGCTTACCAAACGACACCGATTAGCAGAAACACAACACCTGCAACTGCAAATACCCTTTTTCGGCAACTTCCGCCTCTCCAAATGAAAAGAATTCCTTTTGCTAGTGCTAATTTCCAAAGAACCGTGAAGATTGGTTCCCAAAAATAAGGCGTGATTTTTTAGACTCATTTTTTGGGTCTCATCTGCCAGGGACCCTGAAGACGCAATGATTCAGAAGAATCATTGAATCGGAATGCAAAGATATCGAATTTGTCTGAACCAACGGTGATTTTGGTGAGAAATGAACGAAAAGAGTGATGAAAATTCTGTGTTGAACACTGTAAGCGAGAGAAGAAAAACTGAGAGGTGAAGAACGAAGGGAGCGGAATGTGGGATTTCTGGTTTGTTTGTTTGTTTTGCTTATGGCTGTGGGACTCTGCCCAATGCTTTGATTGAGAACTCGAAAATTCTTGGCTGTGTTGTGTGTGTCTTGAGGTGGGAACAAAGTGGCGAGCATGGAAACGAACGCTGTCGTTTTGATAACCTGTTTGGCAACTTTTCCATTAGTAAATAAATAAATTAGTAAATAATAATACTTACTCTGTTCTTTTTTTTTTGTGTGTTTTTTGAAGTTTTTACACGTATTAAGAAAAATTAATTGTGTAAATCTTCTCAGATAGGATAGGAGTACTTTTATTTATGTATTTTAACTATTTCCTTTAGGTTATCTTGGGAACACAATTTTTTAATTTTTTTTATTTTGTTTTCGTTTTCATTTTCTATATGTTTAGTTCAAAGAGTAAAAAGAGAGAAATTAAAAAGTGATGTATTTATATTTAGTTTGTAGAGAGAGATGAAGAAGTTTTAAAATATAGTGAAAATAAATTAGAGTTGTTTTGGTAGTTTTCAAAGTTTACTACACACATCTCTAAAAACATAAAACAAAATGGGAGTAAAGTGAAAGTTTTGTAATATAATTACTCATAAAAATATAGAATGAAAATAGAAAATGAAAATACAAAGTAGACAAGCCCTAAGATTATAGCTTTTTAATAGTCTTAGAATTATTTAGTAATTATAAAATTAAAGCTTTTAGTTGTGATCTCCCTCCAATTGCAATTGCTCAGCACTTGAAAAAAAATCCTTTTGTCTAGGAACCTTGCTTCTTAGGTACTTGTATAAAAATATTGAAGAAGCTTCTGACCTTCTTAGGAAGGGAAAGGATCTGACAACTTTGCAAGACTTCGGTAGTTCATGCAATTGTGGCTTAATCCCATGTTTAAAAACTAAATGGAAAACTCAGCCCCAGAAGATGTTTGTCAAAGTGTGAAGGGCTTTAGGTTGGCCTACCTCTGATTAGTTATCTTCGACCTCCTCAACATTGATCAGCTCAGAAACAATTTTAGCTAGTTTCTAAACATGACTGAAGATAGTGTCATCATTGCTCCTTTTGCTCTAGGGAAATTAGGCCCAAGTTGGTTTGTGAGTCCAATCAAGCAATGGAACTCTGAGAAACAAGCAAAAACTGATTAGATTTGGTCAAGCTTTCTCTGCCATCGTCTTATCTTTCTAGTCTTTTCTATAATAGGGGAAACTCGATTATATCCATACAATCCTAATTTTGTAGCAAGACATTTTGGGATGGTACAACCAATTCCTACCCCTTTCTTTGTTAGAGAAGGACAATTCATTATGGGCTTCAAGGTTAAGGGAATTGATGTTGTGGAGTTGTTTGTTGAAAAGAGAAGACCTCAATTGATTTTCAATCCTTTTGATTATGAGATATTGATTGGTGTTATACCACCTTACTAGGAAAAACCCTGTGGGACAAAAACATAGTGAAAAAAAAAGAGTACATCATTCATTTAATATATCGTTTGAGTTTGCCGTTAAAAATCTTGCCAGGAAAAACCCGATGGGATAAAAACCTTGGCAAAGGGAAAAAGAGTGCAAGGCATATTTTATTCTCTCCCCCTGACGCTAACAATCATCTTGGTGATAATGAAGAAGATCCTTTGCAGCAATTGTTCTCACGTAGTAATTAAGTAATGACTTTGTTAAACAATAACATATATTTACACTTGGACGAACACGTTGAATCATACACCTCTACTAAATGTGTGTTTAACTAGGTCACGTGAGTCTAAAATTGATGCATCTTAGTAATTGATCATCATGAGGGCTAGGCACATAACATGCTTTTACATAGCCAATTAGATGTGCCTTATAAATATTTGAGTAAAATAAACTCACATTCATTGTGTCTTTAGTCTAACAAAGTATGTATTTGATATTTGTATGTGAAGAACTACATCTTGCAAATAATAAATCAGGTATGACAAGCAAGATACATTAGTGCTCTAACACTAATTTAAGATATTTCAGGATCAAGTAGTTCTTGTTCTTTTCCTTGAGATATGAAAGTATCTTTCTACCGTTGAAGTTAATCCGTCATGCTTTAGAGCATGGCGGCCATGACCTCCAATCTGGCCTTCGGTGCGGTGGTTTGAATCCTCCGGCCACTCACCTGGCGGTGTGGGGGGTACCTGCAAGCACTCCGACGGTCAAGTCAGCTAAGTGTCATAGATTGAGAGTCTCAGATATCAAGTAATGAATACGTACTAAATGAAGATGAATCACAGGTATTTATAGGGCTAATAGGGCTACTAAAGTCAAACCTGTCACTGTCGTACTTCCGTGAATTGCAGCGGTAAGTACGGATCTGTAACTGACTCCACGTGGGGTGGTGCTCCTCAAGCTCCAAGTCGGGTATCCATGTCGTGGGTGAACACGACATGGTCCCGGCAACTTGAGCCACCCACGTGGGATCTGCACGTGCCACTCCTGCGGGTTAGGTCCATAATAGTTGCCCCCAAGTCTATGGTATGTCGTGAGGCATGCCGTTGACTTCTACTAATGACGTGATCTGGCGACATGCAGTCCTTTCAAGTCGTTGTCGTTTGAATTCTTCCGTCAGTTTTCACTTTGACACGTGTCTTTGTGGTATTGGTCATGACTTTTCGTGGGCTGCGCCCATCATTGTTCAGTCACATCAGGCCTGCGTGCATTAACTGCACCCTAAGCCGTTACTTCTCATTCACGCTTCGTCTTCCCTTCCTCTATCTATAAATATTCTCTCATTTAACCTGAAAACTCTTCTCTGCCTCAAAGTTTTCTCTGCGTATTTCTTCTTGCTTTCGCTGTCAGCTTCTCCCTCTCTTTGCTATTTTCCAGCCATCCTCGGTCCTCTCTCCTTCAACATTTCCAAGTATCTCCCTTCATTCTCTGTTCACTTTTCCTGTGTGCTTTCTTTCTTCTTTAATTTTCTTAAAATGTCAACTCCTGAGAGGCCTACGAATTTTCCCCCAAAAGAAAGCCTTTCTTGGGAGGTTGGGGATTTCGTTGGTTCCCCTTCTGGACCTGAACTTAGTGATGGTAGTGGTCATCACATTCCCACTCCCCTTTCAACCTTTGGTTCTGACAGTGAACCTTTATTTGAAGCCTCCGGGGAGTTCATTCCTGGTATTCCCCAACTCATCCCCTTCTCTGGGGCCCATTTTTCTCAATCTGTTGCCCCCATACCTTTAAGGTACGGGGTTGGCAAATATGAATATGATGAGTCATCTGAGAGTAGTGATAATGCCATAACATCTAAATTACATCCTTTTGCTCCCTTGTTAATCTGTACTTCATCTGAAGCTTCTAGTTTTACTTCTTCTAATAATTCTGCTAAATCCTCTGATTCTGCATCTTCTGACCCTTTGTATGTTCCTCCTGTTTCTATTGTAGAACCCATGTCGGCTTCATCTCCCATGTTGGGTTCAGATTCGCCCTCGACTTCTGCCCCCGTCCAAGCCGTTCGAAAGCCTTCCAAGAGCAAGGCTCTAGAACGTCGTCGTCAAAAAATCCATCAGTGGTATGGCCCCCAAGGAAGCTACTAAAATTGAGGTTCCCAAAAAGCTTAGGGGCATACGAGATGTGAGGAGGATGTATTGGATAAGCCACGACATTCTCCAAGTTTAGTCTGGGCGGACCATAACTTTAAAATTCCACGTCGCCGACGTGGAATTCAAGGGTGCAATGCACTTCCCTGGAGTTACCCCAAAAGAAGACGTCCCTTCTGGTCCAATCACCCTGTACAAGACAGAGCGTGTAGATCCCAACGAAAGGATTGGATCATGCCCTCGCCAAGGTGCTCCTGACTTCCTAATGGTCTACGACTGTTTCTTCCAGATGGTTCATCTGTGTTTCCCCTTCTCAAGCTTCCAAGTCGAAATCCTCAACCGACTTGAGGTCGCGACTTCACAAGTTCACCCTAACGCTTGGGGTTTTATCAACGCCTTCGAGATTTTTTGCTGGGCCAATAACTGGGAATGCTCTAGCAACCTGTTCTTGTACCGTTTTGCTCCCTACCATCTCTCCGACTTCGGGTTTATCTCCTTCCGCCAAAGGAAAGACCATTTTTTTCTTTCAGCTCTTTGAAGACTCCTTCCCCCCTTTAAAGACTCCTACTTTAAGGTGTTCTATACGGGGGAAGAATTTCCATTCTAGACTGTTTCTAATGGTTCGCCCTTGTTCCTGCTATATTGGTCATACGACCACTATCTCCGAGAGACAAAATCTTTTATTACTGATGAGGCCTCGTTACTGGATTCTGACCATGCCGTTATTGCTAGACTCCGGGAATTCACTGAAAAACACGGGCTCGTCAGATGCAAATTCGTGGTCCAAGGTCGTTGCATTAGTCGTGCTGATACCATGGGTAAAGTCGCTTTAGTCAATTTATTATTGCTTTTTTTTTTTGCTTATGTTATTCCTAACATTAGGAATATATTAATTCTGTTGTTGTTTTTGCTTTCAGCTGCTATCATGTCTGGATATGCCCATTTGATGAAGAAGACGGGGGCCATGACCAAGAAAGGGAAGAAGGAGACCCCCACCAAAAACCTGGTACGTGAGCTCACCACCTACCACGGGGTTCAATCTCCTAGAGCCTCCCAAGGTCCTGCTGCAGTGGCCGATGATGTTGTGGCGACTTCTCCCCCAATTCAAGCCGCCAAGAAAAGGAAGATTATTCTGCGGAATCGCTAGAAGTCTCCGGCCCCTGCTTCTCAAGAGTTGGAGACAGTCCAACCCGCTTCTCACAACGAGATATCAATCTCGGACGATGAAGAAGCTGAGACCGTCGGACTTGCTTTAATGCGGAAGAAAGGTTAGTTGATCAGCGTCTTTATTTCGAGTATTCTTTTACACATGTCTGTACAGAAAAATTCATTAAAATTCTGTTGGGGTTTCGATGTCGTTATCCCTTGGTTGTTTCAATTCATGTAGGAGCCGCCCTTGCCACGGGATCATCCTCTTCTTCCCAATGGGAAGGCTTCCAAGCCCCCATTGTCTCTTTCCATCATGGGGAGTTCTTCAAGGATCTCCCTCGCTCCGTACTGAAGGTATATTATCTTTCTTTTGCCCTACATAATACTTATGTTAGGATGCACTTTGTTTTCTACCTTGGCATATGATACCGATATCGCTCTTTATTTCGCAGGCTAATGTCGGGGAGGCTCTGGGTTGGATGTCTCGTCAATCTGCTCTGCGGAAGTTCTTTCATGAAGAACTTGAGAGACCTAACCCTGTGGCCGAGTTAGAGCAAAAGCTGTAGGCCACCAAAGCCGCAGCAGAGAAGCAGATCTATGATCTTACCAAAGAGCGGGATACACTAAAAACTTCACAGGCCAAGCTTAGGGCTGAGATTTCTACAGCGGCCTCCAACTTTGACCAATTGAAGTCGAAGAATGCTAAGCTCTCCGAGGAGAAGAAATAGATTCAAGTCGCCCTCTCCACAGTTCAAGAGGAAATGACTTCATTTAAAGAGGAGAATAAACTTCTTGTCCAGGTTAGAGATCAGCTATCCGCGAACAAGTCTTTGTTGGAGGCTGATAATGATAAGTTGAAGGCTGAGATTGATGAGCAAAGTCGGCTCATCTCCAATGGCGCCTATATGGCCTTTGCCAGCTGCCTTAAGCAGGTGGAGTTCGTGAACCCCGGGATCCAACTAACTTTGAAGGGGTTCACCCACTTCACGGGGTAGAGGGGGGCCAGCTTCTGGATTATGACAACGATCCTCCTACCCGGGTCGATCTCAACGATCCCGAGTTGGAGGCGTTTGATCCTCAAGCTGACTATTCTATGTCGCCCCCTACAGCTGAAGATGAGGACGCCGCCCCTGCTGAGCCTTAAAGCTCATTTTGTAATAGTTAGGCTTATTTTTATTTTGATGAACAGTTTACTGGCATGTTAGCCAACTTTCCTTTTTGTAACGCTAGAATTTTAATGACATTTCCTTGTCTTTTCATCCTGTTGCAGTTCCTATATTTTAACTTGAATTTCTCCAACATCGCTTTTCAACATGTTGTCATCCTTGTATTATATGACTTATGCTTTGCATGTCTTGTCGATGGGGTTTTTGGTCGCTTAGAAATATTTAAGGTTCGTAACCATATCGATGGGGCATGTGTTAACCTTTTTAATGGTGCTGGAAATGGTTAACTCTTTTCAGTATAGTGACTATACGTGTATCGTCCACAGGGAGCACTTGGATTAATTTGATTAAGAATTAAGTTGACAAATTGTTCAAAAACATATCAAGATTGTGAATGGAAAAATAAAATAAACAATAGATAAAGAGATATAAAAATAAGATAACGAGTCACTTGGGATTGAGTTTCATTACTTCACTTTGTTTCTTTCTATTTTAGTTAAATATTATAAGAAAAGATGCATACTCAATGTCACAAGTGCAAATCCCTTTGTCACTTGATTCTAAGACACGAATTTCTAGAGCCCAATCCCTTGGCGCTTTAGGAACTAAGTCTTGCATTAAGCCGAGTATAAAGCAATCATAAGCACTTCCATCTATCCCTAGACTAGAAGGTTTTATGAGAGTTTTTCTCCAAATCCGTTTATAAACCAATTTTCCAATTGCGCAAATAAACTAACACAAGGCAAAAGGTGATCAAACTTAAACCAAGAAAAGAAGAGCAGAAGAAGAACTCCAATTCAAATATAATATAAACTAACAATTGAAAGAAACAAGAGACGAAGTAATTACATTCAATCCTGGCGGAAAGCTTAGCCTAGCAAGGCCATGAACTTCAAGAACTAAACCTAAGAGTATTAGAACTCTGACTAAAAGCCTAAACTTTGTGGTTTATTTCTATACAACTCAATATGATATCCCCTAACTTCTGAAAGGCTGTATTTATAGGTGTTTTGGGCAAGGGTTTGGCGCTCAAGCACCCTCCTGGCGCTAGAGCGCTGGCCTGACACGTGCTGGTTAATGAGCTTAATTGCCTGGTTAATGCGTCTGGCGCTCGAGCCCTGGTGTGGCGCTCGAGCGCCAGGCTTATAACTTAAACAGAAAGGATCCAATGTTCTGGCGCTCGAGCCCTGGTGTGGCGCTCGAGCGCCAGGCTTATAACTTAAACAGAAAGGATCCAATGTTCTGGCGCTCGAGCCCTGGTGTGGCGCTCGAGTGCCAGGCTCATAACTCTGGCAAAAAAGGATCCAATGCTCAACGGTTACTGGCGCTCGAGCGCCAGAGCATTTGCACTGGCAGAAAGGATCCTATGTTCCTCAGCTTCCAGCGCTCGAGCCTTGGTATGGCGCTCGAGCGCTGGCCTCTTATATGCTCCAACAACTTGATCTTCTTATTTTGCCTCCAAAAACACCTGAAAATACATTTCTAAGTTAGAAAACCTATTATTACCACTTATTTACTCTTAAACTCACAAAGTAAAGATAAAGGGTGAAATTATGTATAAAACATGTAATTCCTAGAGAAGATAAGTGCAAATCCTTTATTATATAAACACACTAATTTGCACTTATCAGCATGTCGCCCTACTGGGATCTTTGATCCTAATGAAGTACTTCAAGGCCAGTGGCCTGTTTGAGGGTGGTCGCCCTATTGGGATCTTTGATCCTGGTGAAGTACTTCAAGGCCAGTGGCTTGTTTGGGGCAAGTCGCCCTAGTGGGATCTTTGATCCTGGTGAAGTACTTCAAGGCCAGTGGCCTGTTTGGGGCAGGTCGCCCTATTGGGATCTTTGATCCTGGTGAAGTACTTCAAGGCCAGTGGCCTGTTTGGGGCAAGTTGCCCTAGTGGAATCTTTGATCCTGATGAAGTACTTCAAGGCCAGTGGCCTGTTTGGGGCAGGTCGCCCTAGTGGGATCCTTGATCCTGGTGAAGTACTTCAAGGCCAATGGCCTGTTTGGGGCAGGTCGCCCTATTGGGATCTTTGATCCTGGTGGAGTACTTCAAGGCCAGTGGCCTGTTTGGGGCAGGTCGCCATATTGGGATCTTTGATCCTGGTGAAGTACTTCAAGGCCTGTGACCTATCGCGTTGGTGCACGTCGCCCATTTGGGATCTTTGATCCTTTCAAACGCCTTGCTGAATTGTAATCATTGAATATCTGTAATTGAAATCTTAAACTTTGACAAATATTTGTTCTTATTTCATATATCGTTGGGTTACAAAACCTGTGGCCTCATTAAAACCTTCAAGGTAAAACCCTCCTTAGGGAAAAAACCCGAGAAGGAAAAAGAGTACCCCTTACAGAAATTGTACATCAAACTTAAAATGAGACAGAGTTAAACATAAATGAGCTAGACACCCTCTAACTGTAATACCTTCTCAAATCCATGGCATTGAAAGTTCGTGGCAATTCTCTCCCTTGCAAGGTCTCCAAGGCGTAGGCACCTTTTCTTGTACTTCTGATTACCCGGTATGGGCCTTCCTAGTTTGCTGCAAGTTTTCCATCTTTGGCATTCTTCAGACCAATACTGGCTCTTCTTAGTATGAGGTCGCCTACTGGGAATTCACGCTTCACGACTTTGGCGTTATACCTTTGAGCGATTTGCTGCTCTCTCGACATCTCGGTTAGTCGAGCCAGCTCTCGGACTTCATCCACGAGGTCGAGTTCTTCTCTTAAGAGTTCTTGATTATTTAGTGGGGTAAACATAACCCTCCAAGATGATTTGCCAATTTCCACTGGAATCACGGCATCAGTCCCATATACAAGTTGGAAAGGCGTTTCCCCTGTGGTAGTTTGCGGGGTGGTTCTATAGCTCCACAATACTTGATAAAGATTATCCACCCAAGCTCCTTTGGAATTTTCAAGTCGTTTCTTTAAGCCATTCAAAATAACTTTATTTGCTGCTTCGGCCTGGCCATTTGTTTTGGGGTGTTCAACACTTGAAAAATGATGTCGGATCTGCAACCCCTGAAGGAGCTCCGTGAATTGGTTGCCTGTGAATTGAGTTCCATTATCTGTGACTATCTCAGCCGGGATTCCGAAATGACATATGATTGTTTTAAAGGTGAAGGCTTCCACCCTTGCCGAAGTAATGGTAGCAAGAGGTTCGGCCTCTACCCACTTGGTAAAGTAATCCACTGCCACTACGAGGTACTTCAGTTGCCTCGTGCCCTTATGAAAAGGTCTCAGGATGTCCATTCCCCAAGTGTAGAAGGGCCATGGCGCGGATAGAGTATGCAACTCTTCTGGCAGGATATGAGGGATATTGGCATGTCATTGACACTGTTCACATTTTTTGACATGGCTAGCTGCATCTTCCTGCAAGGTTGGCCAGAAGTAGCCCGCTCTCAACGCTTTTCTAGCCAGGGATTTAGCCCCGACATGGTGTCCACAACTACATTCGTGGATCTCGGCCAATATGTACCCGACTTCTTCCGGGCCAATACATTTCAAGAGTGGGGTTGAGATCCCTTTTCTGAACAAGTGGCCTTCAATCATTGTGAATCTCATTGTTTTTTTAATTACCTTGTTTGATTCTTTATCATCCTTGGGAGTGATCCCCCTCTCGATATAATCCATCAAGGGAGTCCTCCAATTTGCTTCCTACACCTGTAAAGTTAAGCTAGGATAGGGAATTACCTCCTCTACCATAGAATGATAGTTTGATGTCTTCTTTGTCCTGGCGAGTTTGGACAGAAGGTCTGCCCGTGCATTTACTTCCCTGGGGATATGTCGGATTTCGAATATAGACAACCCCAATAGAGCATCTCGTACTTTGGCGAGATATTTCTGCATTATGAGCTCTTTCACCTGATATTCCCCTTGATTTGAGATATCGCTAACCTCGAATCTGAGCAGATGGTCACCGCGTTTGCCCCCAACTCTTTGGCCATCCGTATTCCAGCCAGGCATGCTTCATACTCCGCCTGATTGTTTGATGTCGGGAAATCAAATTTTAGAGAATATTCAATTGCCAGGCCATCTGAGTTTTCAAGTATCACTCCAGCACCACATCCTTTAGTATTTGAAGAGCCATCGACATATATCATCCATTCCCCGGGATGGGCCTCCCCGGGATGCGTCATTTCAGCAAGAAAGTCGGCTAGGACCTGCGCTTTGATTGCAAGTCGTGGTTCGTACGATATGTTGTACTAGGTTAATTCAATTGCCCATAACATCATCCTTCCGGCCAAATCCGGCTTGTGTAAGATCTGTTGTATTGGCTGGTTGGTTCTAACCAGGATTGGGTAGCATGGGCGCAATTTCCTAGAGGCTAGTAATAATGCAAAAGCCACTTTTTCAATTTGTTGGTAGTTCAACTCAGCCCCCTACAAAGCCTTGGAAACAAAGTAAATCGGAAATTGACCTTTACCTTCTTCCCGGATCAGTACGACACTTACGACTTCATCTGCAACCGCGAGATAGAGTATCAAAATGTCACCCGCAATTGGTTTTGTTAGGACAGGAGGAGATGCCAAAGACACTTTAAGTTCTTGGAAAGCGTCTTCGCATTCTTGAGCCCATTTGAAAGAGTCTTGTTTCTTCAAAATTTTGAACATTGGGAGGCAGCATTTTGCTGAAGTTGGGAAGAAACGTGACAAAGCTGCAATCCTCCCTATGAGTTGCTGTACTTCTTTGACTGTCCTTGGGGGGCCATGTCGAGAATTTCCCGACACTTGTCTGGATTCGCCTTAATGCCACGACTTGTAAGCATAAATCCCATAAATTTTCCTGCTTCCATGCCAAACGTGCACTTTAGAGGATTAAGTCGCAAATTGTACTGTCGTAGGTGCTGAAAAACAGATTCCAAGTCCTTAGATGGATCTTCATTATCTTTGGTTTTGATCGTCAATGTACACCTCTACTTCTCTGCCTCTCATCTCAGCAAACACTTTATCCATCATCCTCTGGTATGTCGCACCTACATTCTTTAAACCAAACGGCATCACATTGTAACAGAATATCCCGAGATCAATAATAAAAGCAGTTTTATCTTGATCTTTGGGGGCCATGGGTATTTGGTTATACCCAGAGTAAGCATCTAAAAAATAAAGATATTTATAACCCGCCGAGTTATCTACTAATTTGTCGATGCAGGGAAGTGGGAAGGGATCCTTTGGGCAGGCTTTGTTCAAGTCTATGTAGTCTGTGCACATTCTCTACTTTCCATTCGCCTTCTTTACCATCACCATATTAGATAGCCAATCATAGTATTGTACCTCGCGGATGAACCCCGCGTTTAACATCTCGTTGACTTGTTTCTCGATGACAGCAGAACTTAGGATCTACACCCGGTCCGAGGCGACCCATGTAAAAATATCTTTATTATTCTGCAAGACTTTAATCATATTTTTCATAATATTAATAGGTAGGTTTTTTCCAACCTTAACTACTTGTTCAGGCTTACTACCAACTTGTATTTCTACTGAGTCGCCTTCGGGTTCAGGTCGCTCATGTTGTTTCTCCACTTGGATCTAAGTCCGTCATCATTACCGTGGCATCTCGCATAACGAACTTTTGCTTTCCCTTTGCTTCTTTCTTTGCGTCTTCCTTTTGCGCTTCTTTCACTTCTTCTTTTTCCTTCACTGAAATGGTTTTTGTTATTTTGAGGCTCTCTAGGTAATAAAGCTGTGCCTCAAGGCCCTTCCCCCGCACAGTGACGATGTCGTCTCTGTCACTAGAGAACTTCATCGCCATATGTAAGGTCGAGACCACGGCCCCTAGAGCATTTAAGGTCGGTCTTCCTAGAATTGTGTTATAAGCTGATGGGCAGTCCACGACAAGGAATTTTACTTTTATCGACATGCTCCCGCCACGGCCAGAGAAAGTTACTTTCATCTTTATATAGCCTTTAGGGGAGATAGTGTCCCCTGTGAAGCCTATCAAGTTCCCTTTGTGAGGGATCAAATCTTTCTCTGTCAGGCCCAACTTCTCGAATAGATCCGAGAACATGATGTCGGTTGAACTCCCCTAGTCCACGAACAGCCTTTTCACTTCATATCCCGCCATTCTGGCCGTAATGACCAGGGAGCGTTAGACCCCGTTCCATCAATAGGCAAGTCGTCCTCCGAAAATGTCAACGTCATTCTTCTTATGGTCTTGATAGTCATACAATGGTCCCTTTCATCGCGGGATCTCTTCCTGGATGACTCAGGGGGTTCCACATGATCTAAACCTCCTGCTATTACATTGATGACGCCTTTCAAAGCTGTGTTGTCATGCCGTTGGGGACTTCGAGACCGCGACCTTCGTCTTTCATCTCGCCTAGAATCCCTATTCCTGGGAGCGGAGCCTCGCCTTCCGGAAGGTGACAGGCTCCTTCCCCGGGATGTCCCTTCATCACTCTTTTGGACAAATTGTTTCAGCTTCCCTTGTCGTATTAACTTTTCAATAGCGTCCTTGAGATGGATGCATTCATTGGTGTAGTGTCCATGGTCTTTGTGATATAGACAGAATTTGTCCTTATTCTTCGACTGCGACCTCATTGGTGGGGGTCTATCCTTCAACTCTGAGTACATAATTTCTTTATACACCTGTGAGGGCGGCATGGTCAGAGGCGCATAGTTCGAGTAGGCTCCTCTGGGTGGCCTCTCACTTCGATCATATGTTCTTTCACTCTCTCTAGGCTTTCCTCCATAAGTAGCCTTTTGCTTTTCTTTCTTATCTTTCTCTTGCCTAGCGGCTTGGTTGTCTGCTTTGTTATTCCAGACTCATTCTTCAATTTGGATCCATTTTTCAGCCTGCCACTTCAATTCCTCCATAGTCTTGGGCTTTTCTCCAGCCAATTCTTTAGCAAAACCACCCGGATTCAGCCCCTGCCTGAGAAAATATAACATCATGTTAGGGGCGACATCACATACCTCCAGGGACTCCGCATTGAAGTGGATGATAAAGTCCCTCAGTGGTTCATCTGACTTCTGTCTTATTCTTTTAAGATGATGTTCAGTCTTGAGCTGTTGCTTGCCGCTCGTGAAGTTGGAAATAAATTTGTCCTTCAATGCTTTCCATCCCGTGATGGATCCCGCTGGCAATGACGAGAACCATCTGTGAGCCGCAGCCTTCAAAGTCAGGGGAAAGGCCCGACATATCACGGGTTCTTTAGCCGCCTGAAAGACCATGTTTTGTTGGAAGATCTCGACGTGGTCTTGGGGGTCGGTTGTCCCGTCATATGGATCAATTTACACAGCGAATTTGAAGTTTTCTGGCATGTCGAAATTCATGATTGTCGGGATAAAGGGATTATGACATCCATCGATTCCTACGTCGTTCTCCGCCACCCGGTCCATGTCGGGGAAATGAGGCGGAATGTTAATAGGTTGAGATCGCGGGATCTGCGGTCCCACCATGGAAACTTGCTTCTCCACCTGGGGATTCTGTCCCTCCTGAAGATTTTCATGTCGTTGAGGAGGTTGCTGCCCCATACCGAGATTGACTAAGATTGCCTGGAATTCAACCTGTTGTTTCTTCCAGGCTTCACGCTCCTTGTTTATCCTTTCAATCTCTTCGGCTTGTTTTTGTATCATTTCCTTGAGGTCGTGCATGCCATCCTCTATAGTTGTCATTCTTTGCTCCGACATCGCCGGACCAGCAGCCCTGGCTTCTTCCTGCTGCTGTGGAGAAGGCCCATTTGCAGAGGGTTGTTCTCCCGAGATACCTCCAGCATGAGCAGATGTTCCTTTCGCGGCTTGATTCTTTCTCCTCGTGTTCACCATCTTGCTACAATTGAATTTTCGGTTAGCATGAATTATTCCCTGCCTTGCTGCAAGTATAAGAAATTCTCTTGCCATATGTTTATGCAGCAACATTAGCAAAACAGAACACAGGAAGATAATCGGTGAAATTGTATAAATATGCAAGAATCAAATTGTAGTTGTAACAGAATCATCAAGAAAGATTGTTCGTCCAGCTAATCGGTGGAAAATCATATTTCACCGAATAATCGGTTAGAAATTCCTTTTCCACCGATTAATTGTCCAGAATTCACCTTGATAACCGGTTGATATGAGCGTATCAGAAGAAAAAAGGTGAAGTTCTTGATTCCAATGGTCTTCTTCCTGCAAACACCAGAAAAAATCAGAAAAGAGGAGGATATATAAGATGAATCAATCGGAGAAGAACAGTTAATCTTTCCCACAGACGGTGCCAATGATCCGTCATGCTTTAGAGCATGGAGGCCATGACCTCCAATCTGGCCTCCGGTGCGGTGGTTTGAATCCTCGACCACTCACCTGGCGGTGAGGGGGTACCTGCAAGCACTCTGACGATCAAGTCAACTAAGTGTCACAGATTGAGAGTCTCAGATATCAAGTAATGAATACGTACCAAATGAAGATGAATCACAGGTATTTATAGGGCTAATAGGGCTACTAAAGTCAAACCTGTCACTGTCGTACTTCCGTGAATTGCGGCGGTAAGTACGGATCTATAACTGACTCACGTGGGGGTGGTGCTCCTCAAGCTCCAAGTCGGGTATCCATGTCGTGGGTGAACACGACATGGTCCCGGCGGCTTGAGCCACCCATGTGGGATCTACACGTGCCTCTCCTGCGGGTTAGGTCCATAACAGAAGTATACAGTGGTGTGCTTTTTCATATAGAATCTTTTGTTATTATATAAACCTCTTTGTGCATAAATTTTCATTCAAAAAATTCAAAGTTGTAATCCAGGATAAAACTTACATGTTAAGGAGCTCTTCAGGAGTTCTAATAATATTTAAATCATCTAACATGTGACTATTATCACGAATTCCTTGTTTGCATTTATAAAATAGCATGGACAAAATAGAATTTTTTTTATTTCCTTCTTTTGACAAATATTCATTTAGGCAATTATATCACATACATCAATAGTGCTTTAATCTATAAAGAGATTTATTCACTAAATTATTTGCTTCAGACAAATTTAATCTTTTAGGGAAAATGTTGTTATCAAGTTACCCGTACATATAAGCCTTAACAACATTCACGAGACAAAATAAAAAAATTTAGTAGTAATTGCCAACACATCAAAAAATTTAGTAGTCAATTAACAACAATACACATATACAAATATAAAGTAATTGCTAGTACATCAAAAATACTAATAACAATACACATACACAAACATACTATTGACATATACTAGACATATACTTTTATACAAATATTGCTATAAATTTGTTCAAAATATAAAAATTAACAAAGATATAATATTTTCATTCACTACAGGTAAATGTTTATTCAAATTTGTTAGGTCTTTGCAAGAATCTTTGAGCAACCAAACATGCTTTATATCTTATAATTTATTCTTTTAAAAATTCTTTTTGAAGCTAGCTAGCTTTAGTGTTTCTAGTGTATGGACTACACGTCCAAACATTGTGTTTTGCCTCATTTGCGTGTATCCACTTTAGTGAATCATTTTCATGGACATTTCATAACTAATATTTCACTCATGTTCCTCATCATCAAGCGCTACTTGGTAAAATTATTGTCATGACTTTGTGTCGGTTCTATTGTATATCATTCATGACATAATTTTATGAGATCTCTTTTATGTCAATAGACTCTTTTAGAGTTTCTATATTCTCGATTTAGCCTTCTTCATTCTTAGCTCTTTTTCTCTTTCAATGATTTTTTTTTAATCTTTGGAAACAACTGGTCTGTCACACTTCATGCAATCTTCAGACTCATTCTTAATGTTGACTTGTCCAACATGGACATCGATTTTCATTGGAGCATTTGAAGTTGGTATATATGATTAGTCACCCCTTTGGATAAACAAATATATTTGATAATTGATTGGCTAAATTTTACGAATAAAATATCTTTTGAACTTCTAGTCCATACTCTTAACAACTAATCGATATTCTTTTCCAACTACTTATTTTCTCCCCCTGATATTGGGAAAAATTTATTCGTCAAACTGCTTATATTCATTTGAGTCGTTAATGAATTTCTTTTTGATGCTTCAAAATATTTATTCATCTTAGTGTTTCTATTGGAGAGGTAAACACGTTCTTTTTCAAACACAAGCTGTAAAAGGGGAAGACTTGTAATAACAAATTGGTCTAATGTGAATAGGTGTTGCAGCAAGCAATATTTCAAGTTCTCAACTAGAAATCAAAAGCTTTAATCTCATCATTTTTCATGATAAATTCTAGACATCTTTAATTGGAAATTCTAGAATATTAGCTCTTGAACATGTCTGTGAGAAAGTAATCTCGCAAACTTCTGGTTTCGAGATGTGACCAATTAGTTTGACACGTCAATTAAATATATAAAATATCTAAATAGTCCACAAATTTTTTCACATATGTATTCTCAAAATATAATTGATTTGCTTCCTTTTAGCAACACAAAATTATTTGATTGAAGAATATGCCGGTTCTTCAATTGAGGTTCACATGAAATTTAAATTATTCTTCGCACCATAATTGATCTGGGATAGCTAATTGGTCATGCCAAAGAACAAATTTCTTACAATTTATAAACTTCTAGTCTACGGTGTCCTGCATTTTCTTTAAAAACAATGCATTAATCTAAGTGTAGTATAAGCCGAAAGAGAATAATAGTAACTTTTTCAATACACATTTTTCATATTGTCATGAAATGAAGGCATTCAACATCATCTTCATTCATTTTCTTGATATTGTATCCATTTTAGTGAACATACTTAAAACTATATAAGTGTGAAGTTTCTATGATACTTAGCCAAATATAATACACTATCAATGTGTATATTTGTTCTTTCGTGTAACAATGTACTCCCTCCATTTCTATTTATAAGTCACATTCTATAAACTTTTTATGTTCCTATTTATAGGTCACTTTTTAAAGTATGTGAAGCATTAAATATTCTTTTTCTCATGTATCCTTGTGATATATAGTAACTTTACAATTTTCATTAATCGTGCCAACCAATAACTTTGCTCTAATTAAAGTAGATAGAGAATGTGAAGAGACGGGTAAAACCAAAAAAATTATATAAGGGTAACCTTAGAAGGTCAATACAAATTTTGTTTACCTTAATACCATTAAATAATGTTAATTAATATTTTAAGATGCGTGAATTAGTTAAAAGTGACTTATAAGTAAGAACGAAGGGAGTACTAGCTTTGTTAGAGCTTTCAATTATCTTTGTACTACAATATATTGGCTTTTCCAGAGCTTTTCATGTATACTAAGAATTTTTCAAGAATTCCTCAATGATTAATCCTAAAAAGGATTTACATCACATACAATTTTTAAGAATTCTTCAAGAATTCTTAAAGGTTTAGTTCTTCAAGATAACAAAATCAATGGTGATCAATAGTACAAGAATGCTTAAAAATTATCTTATTACAATGTATTCTAAGAATTTTTTAGGAATTCTTTGCTAGAATATTCTCTTCGGGGAATATTCACTAATATACATTTCTTATATCTAATAAATAGACGCATAATCTTGACTAAAAATATTTATAAAATATTTTTTCTCATATGCTTTTGATGTATATACATTCGAAAAATTCTTTAGTAATTCTTTGCTTAAACATATCACACTATGCATCCATTGCATATACATTTAAAGAATACTGCAAGAATTCTATAAGGTTTAATTCCTGGAGAACTTAACATGCTTTTCTTTCATTGATTTCATGAATGCATCAAGCATGCTCAAAATTTGTTCTTCCGAAAGACATTGACGTAAATTAACTTTGTATACAATTCAACATTCTTAGAAACTATCAAATTACGAATCAAGAATTCTTTAAAGTTAAGTTCTTGTTGAACCGTAACCAAATTCTTGTCATTCTAAATCCTTTTCTTTCTTGAAACAATTAAATAGGGAAAGTACATGTATTTTGCCCCATTACTAATTTATCAGTCGCTAGATGGAATGGATGGAATCACATGTACCCCTCATCACTAAAATTCAACTTTAAGCTTCAATTTCGTTTGGCAACAAGATTACTTACTCACAATGCAAATAAACATATTTTCAATGTCATCATTCTTGCTACTGAATGTTTGAATTTTAACGACAATTATCATATTTTGAAGCAAAAATAAAAATTGTACAATTTCGTTATGGATAATTAACTATAATGAATCAAATAAAACTAACGACGACATATAATCAAAGCTTATTATATGTAATTAAAAGAAATGGATAGCCAATGGACAAAAAACCGATGGCATTAAGTTACATTATAATAACTTTTATCATGTGTCCTCTAAGCTACATTCATAATCAGAAAAGGAATAAAGCATGAAATATATATGTAAAGCTAAAAAATGAATTAAACATATATGGAATTTTACATTCAAGAAAAAAAATGTAAACACACATGGTTCAAACCATAAACCCTTATCAAGTATATACTCTTATATGTAATAAGTGTGTTATTTAACCACAACAATATTCATGACCATTTGTGAATTGTTATCCCAAAATTACATCACATTCACTTTTGGGAATAGTTCTCCGTCGGATAGCCTTTGTGGGGGTTTTTATTTTATTTAACTAGTAATCGTTATTATAATGCATAGACATTAGTCAAACATCTCTTGAATCAAATTTCTCATTTTCGCTACACCAGAAGCTCATTTGATAAACTCGAAATTTGATTTTTCTTCGCACTTTCCTAATATACATAGATTAAAGAGGTCTTATAGATTTCACCATATAGAAATGAAGTTCTTCTAGAACTACATCACAAATCTCCATATAAACATAGTGGTTAGGAAAATTATTTCCTTTTCGCAATTCTCCAAGGAAGCTTGAGTTCCAATAATTCTCTAGATATTTCTCAAGATTTAGTTCTTCAAGAACTGTAACATAATTTCATATAAGTCTAACGAGAATGCATTCTTGAGTTCAACATGGAGTTCAAAATATATGTTCTTCGAGAACTCATCATCAAAACTAAAAGTTAATATAACAAAAAAAATTTCATGAAGATAAAATATAAGATACATAAACTAAGATATCATGAAAGAAATCAAAAGAAAGAATTGAGTAATTTGTTACCCTTTGAAAACTCAATCAAACACTCAAACAAATTATAATGTGCTGCCTTTGGAGAGTGGATCAAACACTCGGACGGTTAGATCATGGTTTTGATAACGTGTTATGAAATGAGTAAAAACATAAGAACAAAATAGGAGTAAAGAGCATATAAGAGTAGAGATAATAGGATAGTCTCATTTCATTGTGTTTCTCTATTATAAATGTGGCATATTTATAGGCATTAGTCATACAACAATATACTAATAATAGGAGTTACAAATGTACATAGGGTACCAAATAAAGTTACACATTGTGCATAGAATACCTTAGGACATGATACTTTAAGTGTGGACATCCACATTATAATTATTCATAACAAAATAGATATTTTTAGACTATATATTAATTAGTTCACTTTGTATCAAAACCAAAATTCATGGGCCTCAATTCTAAAATAGTTCCTCAGTCATTGATTATGTGATACTGATAATATATTTATAAATAATAATATCATTTCTATAAATAATGGTAAGATATCTATAAAGAATAATAAGATATTATCCTAATATTTACACTTAAAAAACTCTTGAACTTCCTCCTTTTAAAATCATTTAATTAGATTGGTTGAATTTTATTGGAATGCAATCCCAATGTTTTGAAAATAAAAATTTCATTGCTCAAAAAGTTTTAAAATCACCGATCAAAAACTCTTGAACTCCCTCTAGATTGCAAAAAAAACCCGTTGGTGTGCGATAAAAAAATCCAACAACTTCAACATATACTATTGTATTGATTTTGGGGTGTTTCATTTTGAATTCCTTTTTCTTTTAATTTTGTTTCTTCATGTGAAATTTTGTTACCTCTTTGTTTGATTTGTTCAATTATTGTTGGTGATTTGATTATGTGATTTGAGTTTCAAATAGTTCTTCTAACGTTTTTATTTCTTTATATCATCTTCTTAGGTTCTGAATTCATTTGTTCTTATATGGTGTTTGTAGTTTTCAAACATGTTGTCTTTGGGTTGTGTCGAAACTTCAATGTTTGCAAGAAAATTCAAGTCATCAAATTGTGGTGAGAGGCTGCGGGAATTCTATGCATATGCCCAACCTAAAATGGTATAATTGTTGTTGTCGAGATAATGTATGTTTTACATAATTCAACACGTCATCCCCATCAATTACTTTTCTTCTTTTGCAATTTTGTATAATAGAATAGCATCACTATTCATGATCACCTTTGGAAGTGGGCTATGATTATTTGCTAGGTGCATAGGTAGTGAATGTTCTATGAGAGATCCTAATAAAAATATTGTCAAGATGAGAATTATAGAATTTTTTATGAGCAAAGTGTCCACAGTTTCATCAAAATCAATGTCATTAAAGAATAAGTGTTGGTCATATTATTCTATTGTGGTAATTGCATGTTTACTATACAAATCAATGGTAATTTCATGTTTTTAGGGAAAGAAAAGCGAAAATCATTAATAGATTTCATATGATTTAATTTACTTTATGATTCTTTATTATGTGAGGCTATTACCACTCATTCTTTAATATTTTTTAATTTAAAATATATTATTATAACCAATAAAATTTAATTTTTAGTACATAAATGTTATTAAAATAATAAATTAAGAGTGGCAATAACTCCTCCATTCTTTATTTTATAATATTTAACAATTAATTTCTCTATACAAAAATATCTTTTCCATTGTAGTATTTCATAATAAAAAAATATCATTTCAAATTATGTTTCCATGATTTCTTATATGGTTGTTAACTTTTCTCGACTTATTACTTTTGTTTTTAATTTAATTATCTATTACAATTTGAACAATTTTCATTTTCTTTTGAACATAAATGTTCTATTTATCATGATTAACTGATGTTTCTGGTTCAAATTTAAACTGATCATTTCCAATTATTTTTTAACAATTTAAATTTAAAACAACACACTTATATTGGCCACAATACTAAATAGTTAAAAAATCCAAAAAACTTTATCCACATGCATCACACAAGTACAACTACAAGTATAAGATAAGATTATTTTCTACACATGTGGCCTTGCTTTGTATTAATGATGTGATGAGACATGTAACTATATAGCATTTTAGCAAGACAATCAAGGGTCATCTTCAATTCACCAAATGGTAATTACTCATATTCATAGAACAATTAAAACACATCACTTCACTTGTAATTTCATTAAGCAAATCTTCTTGTAGACTCTGAAATCTAGCTCAGTTAGTGTTGGAAAAGACACTTGAATTTGAGGTTCAGGGTTCGATTTCTATCTCACCCCTTTCCCCATACCCTAAAAAAATTGACTGATAAAAAAACATTCTTTTATCAAAGTTCACATTATCAACAAGCAAACTTCAACTTTATGAATAGATACAAATGTTGAATTGGCAATGCTTCGATTTTTTAATCTAATTTACTACAAAAGAGAAGATAATGCGTTAATTGTACGTTAAATCCAATTCTATTTTTTTAACTTTTGTTTGAACTCTTTGAGTAGGTTAAAAATTTTGTCATTTTTACAAATATTTTGCTATACAAAATAGTTGCTGATTGCAAATTATACTATAAATTATAAAGTAATTGAAACAAATACTTGTAAACTTCATTTAGAATTATGATTATATAAAAAGATAAAAAGAGACAAAAGATTTCATTAATCATACATAATAATAATACACATGAAATTAGATTCCAAATAACTGAAAAAATTGTAAATGTGTAATGAAATAGAGAAAAGAAAAAAATAAGGCATAAAACATGATAGCGATGCAGTACCCATCCCCATACTTTCGCTTAAAAAAATCTCCGTATCCAGCACGATCTTGGCAAGAGTAGCCATTTTAATGCCCATCCTTGTATCATCTTGATATCTATATACTCGTACCTAGACCCAATACCTGCAATTTAGCTAAATGTAATATGTATTTCTTTTCTTTTATTTTTCATAAATTAGTAAAACAAGAGTCTGTTTGATATTTAAATTTAGAAATCTACAAAACTAAAAATGTTCATAAGAAATATATAAAGTAAGGAATTGAACAAGCCATACAAACTTTTTCTTATAATCAATTATCTAATTTTAAATCCAACACAACAATGCAACAAAGTAATTAGATATTAGCTATAAAACATAAAATGATTTAGAATTAAAGGTTAAAAAATGAAGGCCCATATTATACGCACCACACATTTCTCAAGCCACCATACACCGCTATTTCTTTTCCAAAATTGCCCCTCGCTCAGATTTTGATATGTCATCTGGATTTTTAAAATTCTGGCACATCCACCACACATATACGGATTTGGAAAATCCATTTTTTTTTACAAAATTTACATACGGATTTTGAAAATCCGTGGGTGTCATTGAACGCGGATTTTGAAAATCCGAGCGAATCGTTACAGATCTATATTTATAATCTAAATTTTTCCTATTTCATAAACCATTTCCCATTCTCAAACATTTTCAAAACTCTAAACTCTCAAACATAATCACTCCCAATCTCATCCATTCATTTAATAATGAGTAAACCTCCAAATTCGTCCCTGAGATTGTAGGGGTCATGCAAATTAGTCCCTGAGATTATAAAAATCTCAAATTAGTCCCTGACTTTGTAAAAAATCATTCATTTTAGTCATTTTCTACTTAGTTTTTAAAGTCGTTTAATAGGTAAAATGACTAAAATACATGTCATTTTGCAAAGTCAAGGACTAATTTGAGGTTTTCATAATCTTAAGGACTAATCTGCATAACGCTTACAATCTTAGGGACCAATTTGAGAGTTTACTCATTTAATAAGCAACTACATTACATTTCTTGATTAAAGTTGTGGTGTATTTTGTGTATTCCACACATTATTAGGTGAGTTCTAATCTCCTCACTATTTATTTTCCAATTTGTCCATTATAACGATTTCCACCCATATTAAAAATCGGATTTTCAAAATCCATAATCCTCATATTTTGAAAATTCGTAGCCCTCGGATCTTCAAACTCCGTTTTCTCGAAAATTTGAAATCCGTTGAACGCAGATTCTTAAAATCCGCCAGGTAACAAGGATTTTTAAAATTTGTATAGCTAAAAGACTTTGAAAACACTTAGAAATCCACTTTTTTTGGCTATTTAATGATATGTTAATATATTTTATATGTTCGCGATAATTATTATAGGTGTGCATTGCCATGCAAAAATGTAAGGAATTATGAACTTTTGTACCAAACCATAAATTTTTTCTTATATTTATGTGTGTAAGAACAATGTTGTGAATTATATTGTAGATGGAAGTTGGTACAAAAGGTTTGATGTTGGACGCGTTATCCGATGGGATTGATCGTTCGTCTAGAGTTTATGACTGATAAGGTAAATGGAATTGGTATTGATTAATGTATGATACTTTGTGAATGACTTTATAATGCCTAACGTGATGTATGGGCTATAGAAGTTGGGGAAAATGTTGAAATTGTTGTTGTGGCACTTAGGTCTGATAAGGGTGAAAGTGGTGGGAATCAGTGGGAATTGGTGACCTTAGGATGCGAAAGAAGTGGAAAGTACAAAGAACACAAGAAAGAATTCACACATTTGGTGACTGGTTCTAAAAGTGTGACTGCCCATTCAAACTTAGAGTAAGACCTCATGCAAAAGAATATGGAAAATGGGTATTTCATATTGTATGTGGACATCACAATCATGTACGAGCTCAAGTGTTGGTCGGGCATCCATATCCTGCTCGGCTAAATCCAGAATAAGAACAAGTGATTGCAAACTTGACAAAGAATTTGGTTAAGCCAAGGAATATATTGCCCACACTTAAAGATTATGATTCTGACAATTTCAATACGTTAAAGACAATATACAATGAACGCTACAAGTATAGGCGTTCTATTAGAGGAGATCACACAAAAATGAACACTTGATCAAGGTGTTGGATGATCAAAATACATTCACTTTAAAAGACGTGATGAGGAGACAATCGTTGTTGAAGATTTATTTTTGGCACACTCTGTTTCAGTTAGATTGTATCACACATTCCACCTTGTGGTGATAATTGATTCCATCTATTAAACCAACAGGTATAGAATGCCGTTACTGGAAATTGTTGGGTTAACATCAATCGAACTGACTTTCTCTATAGCATTTGCATACTTGAAGTTTGAGCACGCTGATAACTTTTCAGCGAAGATTAATTGCTCACGATGATAGTATAGTACCTAATGTGATTGTGATTGATAGAGACACTGCATTATTAAATGCAGTAGAAGAGGTTTTCCCAACCACAATGCACATGTTATGTCAGTTCCATGTATCTAAGAATGTCAAGGCTAGGTGTAAAACAGACATTGATGAGTCAGTTCGGTGGAATGTCATAATGAACGTGTGGCATCATCTTGTGGAGTCCCGATCACTAGAAGAATATGAAATGAGTTTAGTTAATTTTAAAATAGTTTGCGAAGGATACCCAAAGTTTATGGATTATGTGATGAACATGTGGTTGGATCAACACAAGGAAAAGTTCATTATACTTGGATAGACAATGTGATGCACCTTGGAAACACTCCGACTAATATGTATGAATTGGATTTTTAAAAAAAATTTCTTTTCATTCATTGTTTTTGTTTGATTCTTTAACTCATTATATGTTTTGATCTTTAGGGTTAATGGTGCACATGCGAAATTGAAGAAACATTTGAGATGTAGTTAAGGTGACTTTGTTAATTGTTGCGATTCGGTTGACAACATTATCTTGTTGTAGGCAAATGAGATAGAAAGGTCTTTTCAACAAAGCAGAATAGTGGTTGAGCAAAGATTTAATAATAAGATTTATTCAAAGTTGCGAGGACTCATTTCTTGAAATACACTTGATTTAATTCTACAATAGCAAGAGAAAATTAAACATATTGGTCATAATTCCAAAGTTTGTGGTAGCGTTGTTTGACGGACATAAGGAATACCTTCTACTTGTCAACTTGCTAGGTGCACCATGGACTTTGCATTTATCCTCTTGGAGATGGTAGATCCCTTTTGGAGGACTTTGTGGATACTTGATTACAATCAAATTCAGAAAACAACCATTGGATAATGCATGTGCAATGCATGATGCAGTTGAGGCTCTATGGCGGCGCTATTTCCAACTAGATATTAGTGGACAAACTACACTTTTGTACAAGGTAAATGAACTTGCATATCTAGACTCAACATCCATGTGTCCACCTGCAAACAAAATCAAGACAAAAGGGTCTTCGAAGAGGCTTGCTTGGAAGAAGGGCAATTAACTAAGCGAGATCCATCATACTAGAAAGTGGTTGACAAATATTTTGAATCTCAAAACAACGAGATCAAAACTCCTTTTTCCAACCCTAAACCAAAACAATGAAAGAAGTTTCCATACTCAGATGATCTTCCTCATGAGTTTTTGTATTATATTAATGATGTAATTGATGTGCAAGTTAATGGAAATTATGGTTATCGCATGGTTACATTTAAAGTTAGGCAAGGGGAGGATGATTGGATCCAAATTTGTCGGGATTTGTGTCAGGAGATGAAGGATCACAAGATACTGTATCGATCCCTCTATGGGACTAATAACAGATTCAATGATCTCGTTAAGTCTACTTTTGTTGACACAACGATGATGTGAACTCAACCATTTGCTAAGTAGATGACTTTGCTGAATCTTGGCCATGTCATAGCCACACAATATCAATGTGTAGTTGTCTTCCTGTCCAACGAAGGAAGTTGTTTGTTGTTTCCACAATGAGAAACATTTATTGAACCACAGTCACTTTCATGGTTGAATGCATACGTTCCTCCGATTTCAGAATATGCGCAGTTGTTTAAAAGTGAAAATTTTAACAAAAGTTATGTAAACCTTGGCGAAGACTAAAATCATGAATGTAAGACATTAGAGCAATTTATGTTGTATTTGAGTATGAGAATGTAAGACATTGAAGCAGTTTGTCTTGTATTTGACAATTATAATGTATTTGACATTGAGCATATGTTGACTTTTGTTAATGTTTCGGACTTGTTAATTTCAAAATTTGAAAATCTATATTGTAAATTATGAAAAACTAAAATAAGACACTAATAATTCGTATTGTAAGTCATAAAGTAACATCACAAATCATCTACAATAACATCATCAAATTTAAAAAAAACATCAAAAAAGTCTAAAAAAGCATCATAAAAGTCTAAAAAGGCAACATAAATGTCTAAAAACTACTTTGAGGGCCTTGCATCTGTCTTCCTCCACCGCCTCTTAACATAATGTCTGTGTGTGGTCGCTGTGAAGTTGGCACGCGTCACTCCAAGGATGTTGACAAGCTGTGAGTAGCTTGGGCCTCTGCTGTGAACAACCTGTAATCCCTCCTCAGTTAGCTCACATACCCTCTCCTATCCTAGTGTTGGCAGAGGAATGTCATGTGCCAAAGCATGTGCTGAAGGTTGTGCTGGAATCTCTGCCGGTACCTCAATAGGTGGTGCTGGAACATCTGGGGCATCTATGTGCTCATGTTCCCTCTTTGCATATGTCCCTGGTAGCAAATAAGAGTTTGAACCCCTCAAATACCAGCCCTTGGAACCTTCAACACACTGGCCAGGTTGGTCACCAATCAGCATGAGAGTGGTCTCACCCAAAGTGTGTGCGTCTCACTCCGCCCACTGCTCGTCCACACGCTTAATAGTAACTATCCGATGCGTAGCAGGAGAAACCGTTTAGGCGTACCCAAACTGTCGGAGGACACGCTCGGGATGGATGGTATCGACATACAATGCTCCCAAATTTTGAAAATTCGTAGTCTACGGATTTTGAAAATCCGTGGTCTATGGATTTTGAAAATCCATCTTTGAATTTTACAAAACTTCATTACGAATTTTGAAAATCCAGGGTCTACAAATTTTGAAAATTTGTCTTTTAATTTTACAAAACTTCACTACGGATTTTCATAGTCCATGGTCTACGGATTTTCAAAATTCGTGGCACTGTTCATCATCCCTAACCTTCTGCCATCATTGTTCTCAATTTTTCATCTAACACCCACATAGTCTTTTTTTCCAATTTTTAACTCTAATACAACTAATTTCCAAAGCATACAAACACATAACAAATTCTAATACATAGATTTACATAGAATGAGAGAAATTCCAAAAATTCATCAAAAACCCTACAATCATACATAACCTAACAACCTTGAAATTCAAATCCAATAGAAAACAAAGTATTAAGTGAGACTGGAATTGGTGAGAACCAATGGCAACAACTCTGGCAACGACGGAGTTCAGAGAGATGGCGAGAGAGATTTTGAAACAGATTTTGAAAATTCGAACCAATCAACTATGCGTCTGGTAGCCTCACACGGATTTTCAAAATCCGAAGGCATCAGTTTTTTCTCGTATGGAGTTTGAAAATTTGATCGAGGGACAATTTTGAAAAAAAAAATCAGCGTGTGATGGGGAGGGAAATACATGTGGTGCATATAGTATGGGCCCAAAATGAATAGTTATAAACCATAATGCAATTTTGAATCTAATATAATAATACTCATGCAAATCCTCTAGTAAATTATAAGTGGAGTTCTCCAATACTATTTCAAAAAATAATACATTAGCATAATTTAGTTTTAAGTTATAAAGTTGTAATCTTATAGTAACATAGTGCCAACTGAAGGAACAATGAAGAAGGTGGCTAGATGGTACTCATGAGCAATTTAGTGACTTTCACCGTAACAATGATGACTACAAAGTGAAAGAATGGTAGAATCATGGAAGAATCAAATGAAAATTAGGGTTTAACAAAGTGAAATACTCATCATTATTTTTAGAAACAAGAAAGAAGATTGAAATTTGTGAGAAATATGTCTGTATTTCTTGGTGTGTGTAAAACTATACAAACAAACACCTATTTATACAAGAAAGAGTCTATGTGATTAAGGAAAAAGGATCTGAATCAGATTATTTTGTGATAAAATTATTTCAAATATCTCTAAAATAATACCTAATGTCAATTACAATAAGAATCAAATCAAAAATAATCGTAACATCCCCTCAAACTCAAGTGGGTGAAGAAGAGCTTAACTTGTGTTTGGAAACTAAGTTCTCAAAGTGTTTTGAAGAATGAGCTTGGTGAAAAAAGTCAGCAGCTTGATTGTGAGTGTTGATAGAGAGAAGACGAATAGCACCAACAAGTGATATGGCGTCGAGTGAAGTGACAGACAATCTCTCTATGTTTTGTACTGTCATAAAAGACGTCATTTTGGGCTATTTGAATGACATTTTGATTGTCACAATGAAGAGTAGTCAGAGAAGGTTGAGAGACATCCATATCATCAAGAAGCCAACATATCAAACAATCTCAGCAATGGTGTGTCTAAAACTGTACAAATGAACACCTATTTATACCAGAAAGAGTTTATGCGAATAAGGAAAAAGGATCCGAATCAAATTATTTTGTGATAACATTATTTCAAATATCTCTAAAATAAAACCTAATATCAATTACAATTAGAATCAAATCAAACATAACCATAACATCCCCCCAAACTTAAGTGGGTGTAGAAGAGATCAACTAGTGTTTGGAAACTAAGTTCTCAAAGTGTTTTGGAGAATGACGCTTGGTGAACAAGTCAACAACTTGATTGTGAGTGTTGATAGAGAGAAGACGAATAGCACCAAGAGTGATATGGCGTCGAGTGAAGTGACAGTCAACCTATCTATGGTTTGTCACACTGAAGAGTGGTCAGAGAAGGTTGAGAGACATCCATATCATCAAGAAGCCAACATATCAAACAATCTCAACGGTGGTGTGTGTATTTCTTGGTGTGTATAAAACTGTACAAACGAACACCTATTTGTACCAAAAAGAGTCTATGCGAATAAGAAAAAAGGATCCGAATCAAATTATTTTGCGATAAATTATTCCAAATATCTCTAAAATATTACCTAATATCAATTACAATCAAAATCAAATCGAACATAATCGTAACATCCCTTCAAACTCAAGTGGGTGTAGAAGAGATCAACTTAAATTTGGAAACTAAGTTCTCAAAGTGTTTTGGCGAATGATGCTTGGTGAACAAGTCAGCAGCTTGATCTTGGGTGTTGATAGAGAGAAGACGAATAGCACCAAGAGTGATATGGCATCGAGTTAAGTGACAGTCAATCTCTCTATGTTTTGTACGATCATAAAAGACATCATTTTGAGCTATTTGAATGACATTGTGATTGTCATAGCAAAGAGGATTCTTAGAAGTTTGAGAGACACCCATATAATCAAGAAGCCAACATAGCCAAATAGTCTCAGCAATGGTGTTAACCCGAGCTCTGTATATTTGGCTTCTATGTTAGAACGAGCCAGGGATATTTGTTTCTTACTTCGCCAAGAGATGAGTGAGTAATCAAAGAAGCTGCAATAGCTAGCAGTGGAACACCTATTTTAGGGATCCCCCATCAGCATTAGAATAAGCCTACCAAACCAAAGAGGACTTAGTAGAGAAATGAAGTCCTCAAAATAAAGTTCCCTTGGTATCTTATCTTAATCTTATTTTATCTTATCTTATCTTATCTCATCTTAATCTTAATAATATAAAAGCAAGCAAGTGAAGCCAAAAAAAGGGAGGGAAATTTGGAGTCAAATTTGCATCAATCACGTAAAAAATCATGCAGTGAATCTGAGCCTTTTATTTTTCCACTCATTCTAAGGGTATTTTAAACATCACCAGAAGTGCTAAATAAAGATAAGTCTAACCACGAAAAACAGAACCATATGGAAAAAAAAGAGAAAGAAACAGAACAACATAACAAAACAAAATAACAGAAAGATAAGACTAACTAAAACAGTTACATCTTTCTCAATTTTTACTTTTCCCGAAGTGTGTAAAGTTGATGAGTAAGAAGAAAAAAAAAAACTTTTCAACTGTTTTTTTCAACTAATTTTTTATTTAATTCACACTTATTTTTTTATTTGTTATAAGTATTTAAATCATCATTATCAGTAGTTAATAAATTTTTCAACTATTTTTTTCAAGTAATTTTTTATTTATTTCACATTTATTTTTTTATTTTTATTTAAAACATCCTTATCAGTAGTTACTTGTTCCTCTATAAATACTGAGGCATTTAGGAGAGCAGCTCTATCAGTTTGAAATAGATATTCAAAACCTACAATTTCCAATACCGTAACCCAGAAACAAAACATAACGAGTTTCAGCATGAAGCGTAGTGGTTCTAATAGTGATAAGGTGATGATTTCTCCCATTTTAGAGATTTGGGCTGGTAGAATGAATTGGTGCGTTTTAGTCAAAGTCACACGAAAGTGATATGTTCCAGAGTACAAAGACAAATCAGTCATTGGATCAATGGATATGATTTTTCTTGACGAGGAGTTGCTATTTAAATTTTTACAAACCAGATAACAAGAATAGTTATTTAATAATAAATAGCAATATTTAAATGATATATCTAAAATGATTAAGAACTTTGGGGATCGATCATTTCCATCACGCGGGTGCAAATCTAGTAGTGGATAATGCGGAGCATTGCTACATAATGAGTGAAGCATGGTGCAGACATGAATTGGTTTACTAGGAGAAAAACCTAGGAGATATTAAGATATGTCACAATGAGATAGATCAAATTGCCCACCAATTTTCAATAGAGAGTGGGGTTTTCAAGCATAATATCATATGTGGTAGTAAAGCGAATGTTGGGCTCAAGGGGAGTAAGCTCCGTACGATTATATCAGTAAGACCAACCTTATATATGAGGTCAGAAGCATATTTAACCAAAGATAAGAACAAGTCATCTGTTGAAGAGAGGACTTCGAGACCCATAAAATAGTTAAGAGTGCCAAGATCCTTCATTTCAAAATTTTGACTTAAAAAATCTCGTAGGTTAGAAATTCCACTCGTGTCATTTCCTATAATGATTATGTCGCCAGTTAAAAAAAAGTAAAAACACAATACTGTTTTTTAGTCTGGCTGATGAAAAGAGCAAAATCATAAGGACTTGAAGAAAATCCGAATTGTTTGGTAGTAGAGCTAAATTTTAAGAACCAAGCTCGAGGACGATTTCTTATTCGCGATGGATGAGTGGAAACGTCATATGTAGAATCAACAGGTGAACCAGAGTTACTAGGTTGATTCAGAGCTTTAACGTTTATGATAGGTTCACCAAGAGAATATGCAATCATCTCATTTGTGACAAGGTTACCTGAAAAATCAATATCAAACTCAAGTAGAAAAAGATCAACAAAGGGGTTAGTAAAGAGAGGGGTAGAAGTAGAAGGAATACTTTTGAATTTTGATATAGAAGAAAATATAATGTGACAAGAGATTCGAATGCGTTGAGAGATATGATCCCAACAACGATAACCTTTGTGTTCAGATCCATATCCCAAAAAGCAGCAAATTTGGGCACAAGGTTCAAGTTTAGCGTGCTCATGCAGTTGAAGAAGAACGAAACAAGTACATCCAAAGACTTTAAGAAAAGTGTATTCAAGATTAGGGAGATACTTGGTAAAGATGCTCAAACGGAGACATGTTGCCTAGAATCTGATATTGAAGCCGATTGATAATGCATGTAACGGCGAGAGTAGCTTCACCCCATGTTCTTTCACGATAAGAGGAAGAAAGAAGCATGGGTCAAATGGTATTTAGGGTGTAGCAATGTTTCCTTTCGGTCTCACCAGCTTGTTGAGAAGTTCCTTGGCAAGGAAACACAAAAATGGTACCGTGATCAGTAAGAAACTTGAGGAGAGTTAAGTCACGATATTTCATAGAATTATCACAAAAAAACCTTAACAACTTTAGAAAATTGAGTCTTAATCATTTTGGCAAAGTTAATGTAAATTTGATAAAGTTTAGAGCGATGTTTCATCAAATATAGCCAATGGAATCTAGAATAATCGCAATAAAAATCACATTGTAACTACATTCTCCCATAGTGTGTGTATGGGTAGGTCCCCAAATATCAAAATGCACAAGATCAAAAGGTGAGGTAGAGAACAAAATACTTTTATTAAAAGGTAAAGCAGGTTGTTTAGCGGTTTGACATAAAATGTAACGAAAGGATTCTTCTTTAATTGAACCTAACATCCCTCTAGATATGAGTTGTTGATGCCACAATTGAAGGGAATGGGTCGAGACAACACAATGATTTGGCGAAGTAGCCAGAGCCGTATGAAGATTGATAAGCTCAAATAGTCTGCCGATTTTACGATCGGTCCCAATAGTTTGCCCTGTCCATGGGGCTTGTATAGAACACCCAGTAGAAAAAAAAAGAGTGTATCCAAGATCACAAAGTTGTCCCACGAAAATAAGATTAAAGTTCAATTTTGGAATATGGTATATGTAAGATAATGTAAGATTGAGCAAGGAAATTAAGCTTTTGTGACTTACTTTCATAAGAGAATCATTAGCATTGTGTATAAAAGGAACAATATTTTGGATGAGAGAGAAGAGAATGTAGGTGAAGAAAACTTCATGCAATTTCAACGTGTTAAATCGCAATACCAAAGGTTATTACCTAGAGTGGTTGCTAATGTAGTGGGAGCATTAGCAGATTTATAAATAATTTGCTTGAGAAAAGATTTGAGATTCATGTTCTTTTCTTTGTTTTTTTAACAATATAATAGAGACAAACTTAGTAAAAATAGATCTGAAAAATGGAAAGATCTCACAAAAAATCCTTAGGAGTAACTTTATCCACGTTAGCGTCACGTCAATCGCCAAGTCAGCGCCACACTAGCAGTCAACCAGGGTAGGTCAACGTCACATAGGAATGTCAACGCCATGCAAGCATCCAGTAAGCATAAGGGTCAGAGCGATATGGGCAAGCAGTTTTGGGTCAGATATGGGTCGCAGAAGCTGGTCAAGAGCTTTATATATGCCAACCTAGTGTGTCATACGCGCAGAAGCAATAGCGGCATGTGAGAGCGTGTGCAAAATTCGATGGCCATGAAATTTCACAGTGTCACTTGTATGAAGCCGACAAAGGTTATTATGTAGGCGTGTCAACAAAAAATGAAGGAAAATTGGTGATCTAAGAGACAGTGACAAACTTCAAACCAAAAAGCCAAAACAAGATAGTCTTTCTCAAAATCAGAATCAATATCCTAAAACGGAACCAGCAAAGGACTACTGGACAGAACTACTATCCTGAAAGTGAAAAAAATGATAAACAACATAAATTATCAAGGAACCGAAGCTCTTGATACCATTTTAGAAACAAGACATAAACAAGAGAAACGATAGAAATTTGTGAGAAATATGTTTGTTCTTGGTGCGTGTAAAATTGTACAAACAAACACCTATTTATACAAGAAAGAGTCTATGCGAATAAGAAAAAGGGATTTGAATCATTTTTAAAAAATGGGTAATTACCCGAACCCAACCCCATACCCATTTTAGTGGGTTAATATTCTCCCACGATGGATAATTTCAATAGGTACTCACCGGGTCTATGTCTGATGTCATCCCTTAACAACAAAGTAATTATATTTATTTATTTGTTTTACTTGTATTTGTACTATTAAAAAGGAATAGAAAAGGGCCATACCTAAATAGAGATGAAAAATAGGAAAAGAATAGTAATCAAAAATATATTCTCATGGTTGTCACAAATATGAATATTAGTAGTATTTGTATACCTACCTCTATCTATCAACTCGATGATTCTTGACTGGGAGGTCACACACATGTGAGGAAAACTAAATAATATATCTAATAGAAAGATGAAGAAAGTTAAATGGACAAAAAGAAACAGTCATTATTGCTGATAACATGTTCTAAAACTAGCATGAAACTAGAGAAAAAGTAAGAACGAGAAAGAGATAAAAAGAGAGAAGATTGTATTTCTATTGAGAAGAATTGTGTAGCATGTGAAAAAATTCTTATTTATAGACATAAGCAATTTAATCAAAAGCTATGTCTAATATTAGAGTATTGGGCTTTTCCAATCTTATTGGGTCATTTGTATATTGGGCCTCATTTATTTTTCTGATTCATGCTTAACTTACTTAGCTTAGTTTCTATAAAGTTAAATGAGTTGTTTAGATGCTATTAGTTAGTATTGATTGAGTTCTGTATATATACCTGAAACTCATCTATGTACAACGTGTTAATCAATACAATTTTACTTCAATGAAGTTTTCACACAACCATGCTTTCTATTTCAATGGTTTTCTCTATGATACCTAAGATGGTATTCGAGCTCATATGAGCTCTAGTTCATCGACGGTGCTTCCGCTACATCTTCTTCAATGAATTTTTTTGATCAACCATGGCAAATTCCACCCAAAAAAATTGTCAGAACCAGCGCTTGGATTATCTCGTTGATCCGTCAAATCCCTTGTTTCTTCATCCAAGTGAAAATCCTTCGTTCGTACTTGTTACTCCTCATCTCACAGAGAGAAATTGTCATGATTGCATCCGCAACATGCTTTGTGCTCTTGAATCGAAGAATGAAGAGCGTTTCATTGATGGCTCCTTTCCTTCTCCATCAATTAGGGGTGTACAAGACCCGGCCCGACCCGAACGAGTTAGGACAGTTTTGGCCTGCCTAATTTAAGATAAAGGCATTGACCCGTCTTTTAAATTCTGACCCGGTGAGGAAAAGGAACGGGTTCGAGTCAATGCTCGGGTCACCCGGCCCGGCCCGATAGACATATTTATTTATATATAATTAATATATTATGTTATATGTTAATTTTTTTGCTTCAGTAATTAGTAATAATTTCATTCCTTCAGTTCCTTGTTCGATACTTCGATTGTTCCTTCGTATTTTCATAAGCCTAGGGTTCAAAATGCTGCTACCCTTCAACCCTGCTGCACTTCAACGTTGCTGCAATTCGACACCGGCACTGCACCACCGCGTCATCGCACCACCACGCAACCGCACCACCGCGCCTCTATCTTCTCATCTCCAAACTCCAATCCAAGGTATGATTTATTGACTTATGCTTTTCTCTTTTGAGTTTTTTACTATTGGTAAAGCAAGGAAATCTTGCGCAGGAAGCTTATTAAGGATGGGAGTAGTGTTTTAGGGTATTGATACTCTACACTAGTATAGAAAGGTGTAAGAAATGAAGACTGTAAGAGTAAAATTATGGACAATACCTATGAGAAAGTGTCATTGTGCTTGCAAATTGCAATTTTGGCTTTATGTTTGTGGCTTTTTGTTTGGTTACATGAATTTTGGAATTTTGGAATTTTGTGGCTGTCATTGTTATTGTATAATTTTGTGGCTTAGTGCTTTGTGTATGTTTATAATTGTTTAATAAATTTACTTGAACACAGGATTATTTAACTTGGAACTTTTGAGTTTATTTTATTAGATAATAATTTTTGTATCTCTAATTTTTTTAACAAATCTTTTCCTACCCAATACTTGCATAGTTACTCTATAATGATTTAATTTATTAAATGACTTTATCTAATTAATTTTTTAGATTCAGGTCTATAATTTATTTTTTCTTTTTTAGAATAATTGAGTTTTTTCCATTTTATTGTCATTTAGGTTTAGTTGAAAAATTTTCTTGCTCCCAAGCTATACATTCTCTGTCGGAAACAAAAGATGAAACAGATGAAAGCAGAAAAAAAATCTTCCTCTATTTGTGATACTCTTGTTGATTTATCTTCTAGCTAAACAAATGCAAACTAATAATGTAATGTGAATCGGAGAAAAATCATATGGAGCTAGTGACACTTGACAATTGACATATTACAAAGTTAATATCTCTTTCTTGTCAAATTTATGCTGGTAGGTGAAATATAAAGTGATAGTATCAATCCTTTAAATACTCTGCAAACACTTGGTAATAATGTGTGAATTACATGTATATGCTCATACTTCATTTATTATAACTCTGTAATTCACTCTATAATAACGTATTGAAGAGAATGTTAAAAAAGTATGTGTTGTCATTTTCCTTCTCAAATGTAACATGGGTTAGTAACATCATGCTAGTAAAAACACTCTATGGTACTAATTCAAATTTAGTGTGATACCTTGTATAATTTATATGTAAGTGATATTGATGATTGATAATATTTTTTTTAATACATCCACTCATGTCATATGTTTGGAAACTGGTGTTCTTGCAATCATTTATATGTAAGCGAAATTTACCTCAACATATACATGGATTATTTAATTTGGGTCTTTTAGGTTTATTTTATTAGATCATAATTTTTGTATCTCTAATTTTTTTAACAATTTTTTCTATTCAATACTTGCATAGTTACTCTATAATAATTTAATTTATTAAATAACTTTCTCTAATTGATTTTTTAGATTCAACTCTATAATTGATTTTTTTCTTTTTTAGAATAATTGAGTTTTTTTCTTTTTATTGTCATTTAGGTTTACTTTGAACGGAAATAGAAGAGCCTCCTATTAGCATGAATCCACCAACTTTGCCTTCTGCTCCTAGTGCCACTCCATCGGAAGTAATTGAAATTGGGGGAGAAGATAAAAATGGTATTGAGGCACAAGGGAATAAGAGTAAGAAATCCATGATTTGGGATCATTTCACTAAGCTTCTTTTGGGAGAGACCAGTGGTGAACACAAAGCTAAATGCAATCATTGTCGTAAAGTTTATAGTTGTCACCCTAACAAGCATGCCACAAATTATTAAATAAACATTTGCATAGGTCTCATAGTTGGCTTTTCGAAAAAGTCGGTAAGAAGGGGACCCTTCATGGGTATATGCCAAAGATTGATGAAGGGGTGTTTTAGATGGAAGAAATATTGTTGGCTATAATTTGGAAGATTGTAGAAGGGCTATTGCTGATTTTATTATTGAAGATGAGATGCCATTTAAGGTTGTTGAAGGGCGTGGTTTTCGTAGGCTTATGAATCGGTTAGAGCCAAGACTTAAAGTTCCATCTAGGGTCACATCTGCAAGGGATTGTTATCAACTCTTTTTAGATGAGAAAAAGAAGTTAAAGGCTTGGTTCAAAAGGTCTTGTGCTCGTGTTTGTATGACAACGGATTGTTACACTTCAAACCAAAATTTTGGATACATGTCTTTGACCGCTCACTTTATTGATGAAGAGTGGAGATTGCATAAAAGGATCCTAAACTTTTGTCTTGTTGAAAACCATAAAGGTGAGACCATTGGAAGGGAAATTGAGAGATGTTCAAGAGATTGGGGAATCGAAAATGTGTTTACAATCACATTTGATAATGCAAGCTCAAATGATGCGGCAATTGCATACCTCACCAAAAAAATAGATGCTAGGGGTGGGTTAGTGTGTGGTGGGAAATATATACACATGAAGTGTTATGCTCATATTCTTAACTTGGTTGTAAATGAAGGTTTAAAAGAGCAACAATATCCTATTGACAGTATTAGGAATGTTGTGCATTATGTTAGATCTTCTCCTCAAAGGCTCAAGATTTTCAAAGAATGCATTGAAGCTGAAGTGATTGAGTCTCAAAGTCTTGTATGCTTAGATACTCCTACTAGGTGGAATTCCACCTACTTGATGTTGGAACACACTAGAAAATTTGAAAAGGCATTTGATAGACTCTATGATCAAGAAGCAGATTTTCGAAAATGGTTTGGTGAAGATGATAAAGGGAAAAAAAGGGTTGGTCCACCTATAGATCTTCATTGGCAACTAGCTCGAATATTTATTGAGTTATTGAAAAAATTTTATGATGTGACCTTGTCTTTCTCTAGTTCATTGCATGTGGCATGTGCTTCAATACGGCCAGATTTAATTGCTTGGAGTACAAATCACTCCGAACTCATAGGCTCTATGGAATCTTCAATGAGAGCAAAATTTGATAAATATTGGGAAAACGTGAATAAGTTTAATCCACTATTATTTGTTATTGTTGTCTTGGATCCTCGATATAAATTTGATTGTTACTTGGAGTCTAGAGGAAATATATGATAAGGATTTGGCAGAATGTATGTCTTCTACTCAAAAGGAATTTTTGAACATAAGGAATGTGAAGAGGGTGGAGAGTCTTCTAAGAATGCAGCTTTGGATGAGAGGCTGGTGTAAAAGGGGTTTTTGAGAATAGGGTTCAAATTTAGAAAAAACAAAAGAGAGCCAAAGCCAATTCAAAAAAATCAGATATTGAGAGATATTTGGCCGAAGATACAATTGATGATAATGAGAATTCTAATTTTAATGTTTTGGATTTGTTGAAAGCAAATTCTTCAAAGTGTCTGGTTCTTTCCATCATAACTCGTGACGTGTTGGCTATTCCGGTTTCTACCGTGGCATCCGAGTCATGCTTTAGCAGATCTGGTCGTGTGCTTGATGAATTTCGTAATTCTTTGTCTCCCAAAATGGTGGAAGCTCTCATTTGCACTCAAAATTGGTTGTACCCTAGTGACATAGACTTTGATCACAAGGACTTTGACCAATTTGATAGTACTGAGAAGATAATTAAAGGTGAGATTCAATAATATTTAATTGTTAGTTAAATCATTTAAAAATTCATTTGATATTGACTCACTTTTTTTTCTTTTGCAGAAGTTTGTGCTAAGATTGCTGAGTCACAAGGACCAAGTGACAAGAATCCTTGAACATGGTTTGATCATTCATGGGATATTTGGTATTGATGGGTTTTTGGAGGTGGAACTAAGCTATTTTTTGGTGTATAGGAAAAGTATGGAATGAAGTGTAACTGTAGTTCTTTTTTGTTTATATACTGCAGTTTAAATCAATATTTTTTAGGTGGTGTATAGTGAGGCTTAAAATCATAGAAAAGCTTTACATGTGCTACAGTTTGCCTTTTATGACACTTATCTGCGGCTTATTAATTTGACATATTATTTTGGATGTAGAAGCCTAACTTGACTTGGGAACCATTATATAAATGATGCAATTGTAGATATTGTTAATGAATATTATTAACACTATAGTTATTTCATTTCACTATTTTTTCCCATTTACCACATATTGGTGAGGTTATACAATTTTCTTTCCCCTATCTTTTTGTTTGCTTATTTGTTTTTTGATTGATATTATGTATGTGAAAATATAGGCATTGAATAAATGTTCGGGTCAACCCGTGTTCATCTCACATAAACACAATCCTAACAAGACCCGACAATCATCGGTTTCTTCGGGTCAATGGACGGGTTAGGGTTCAAAATATAGGTCCGGTCCTAATTTAGGGCCGGGTGAAAATCAATGTGAACCTGTCCTTACCCGTCCTTTGTACACCCCAATCTCAAATCCCTTGCTAAAGGCGTGGCGAAGATGTGATCGCATGGTCAAATCTTAACTCATGTTCTATGACTCCTCCAATTACTCGATCTGCCAGCTAGTTCGATACTTTTGTTGAGATTTGGAAAGACATTTGTGATCGTTTCTCCCATGGGGATAAATTTTGCATAGCAGATTTACAAGAAGACATTCAATCTTACAAACAAGGCGAATCCTCTGCCTCTAATTATTTCACTCACTTGAAGAATCTCTAGAAAAAGCTCGAAACGTTTCAGTCCCCTTTGGTTTGTGCTTGTACCACTCCCTGTGCATGTGGAATTATTCTCACCATCAAGAAAGAGAGGGAGGATGACTATATCATCAAGTTTCTTCGTAGCTTAAATGATGAATTTTCTCAAGTTCCCTCTCACATTATGATGATGGAACCTATGCCTTCTTTACCCAAGACCTTTTCTCTCGTTCTTTAGCTGGAGAGGGAACTCAGTACTCTGCTTCCTTCAAATCCAATTTCACAATCTACTGCCTTTACCAATTTTACAAATGAGGTGGTGGTCGTGGTGGCCGTGGAGGAGGAGGTCGTGGAAATAAGCTTTGTACTCACTGTGGTAAGCATAACAACACCATTGAGACATATTTTTTTATCCATGGGTTCCCTGAGGGTTACAAGAAGCAGAACAAGACTTGTCCCTCTCCAAAACCATCAGTTAACCTCATTGAAATAAATCCAAATGCAATTCCTCAAGGTTCTTCTTCTGAAGGGGCTTCTCAACAAGTCCAACTTAATTTTTGGAAAGAGCAATATCAGCAAATCCTGGGCACTTCTCCAATAATCCAAAGAGGTCTCTTCTTCTGCCAACAACATTCAAAGTTCTCTTGTCAATTCTCCCGACAGGTAATCCTTCCTATCTTCCATTTTGGATTCTTAACAGTGGTGCCACTAATCATATATTTCCTTCTAAGGATTATTTCTTTCAAATACATCCTATCAAATCCTATTCCTATTAGACTTCCAAATAAATATGTTGTTTCCACTCAATTTTTTGGCACTGTGAAATTAGGTATTTTGATTCTTGCCAATGTTCTATAGGTACCTTCTTTTGATGTTCGCTTGATTTCCATCCATACACTACGCTAAAATAAAATAACGGCAGCGGGCATTCTTTGCTGGAATATGTGTAACCATTGCGCATGTTGTTTTTCAAGCATCCTGCAGCGGTTTGGGCGGGTGTTTTTATAACCGCCAGCGGGAGCTTTAATTGTGCAGTAGTTTTCAAGTAAGAGGCGACAATCTTTAATATGAGACACTTAACAAAAAATAATTCTCTCTCTACTGCAATTCTTCTCTTTCAAAAACCATAATTCCAATTTTTGTTTCTCTCCCAATGAATCACATGCCCTCTTGGTGATTTCTCCTTCCCACTCTATCAATTTGTCCTTCCCTCTCATTTTTCTCATATGATGATTGCTACTCTCTCTCATTGGTTTCTCCTTTGCGCCTGTTACTCCTCCTCACGATCGGTAAGCTCTGCGCTCTCCTTTGTTACGCTGATTTCTCTCTTTCTCAAACTAACTCTCATTCTCATTCACTCTTAGGTGAAAAATATTTGAAGAACCTAGGAACTTCAATCTTGTCTCTTCGCTGGTATCTTAACCCTAGACCATTGACATTTCTTTCTTAAATCTGGTCTCTTCATTTGTTTCATGCTTTTATTCTGTAACCTTTACTTGCTCATTTAGTATCCCTAGCCCCTAATCTACTCATTTACAGACCCTATTCACTAATCTGCTCATTCCTCATTTAATTTCCCCTTTCTTGCATTGAGTTTCTTTGATGAACTTGTTAATTCTAAATGGAATATGTGAAGTAATTTTCGTATCGATCGATTCAACTATGTTCTTTTCGTTCTAGATCATATGCAGATGTTATTATTATTTGTTAACCAAGCTCTATTCTTCTCTCTTATTAAGGATACTCATTTGGGAGAAGATTAGGAGACAGTGACCTGCAAGGCATTCTTTGATGTTGAGATCAATGGAAAACTTGCTGGTATGCTTTCATTCCTTACGAATTTCAAATAGTTTGTTTAAAAAAGTTTATATCTACTGAAGTATCATGTGTTTGTTTAATTGCCTCTATTGGATTATAGCAATTATTTTTAGATGGTGATTTGGAATGTAATTGCACATTAACATGACTCATTCACAATGATTTTGGAAGGTGATTTGTGCCATGAACATGATTTTATCAAGCTTGATTTCCTGAAATGGAATTGGCAATGATGGCAATGCCTTGCACAATTAACGCATGTTATGTTATGTTGCAATTTATTTATATCTAGAATAACATTTCTCATCATATTGGATGGATGATTGAGATTAAGGCAGAGCAGGATCCTTACCCCCCTCATTTTCTTGCACTTTTTTCATATACCAATATATTTTGTAAGTATTTTAAATAAATTTAAAAGTGAAGTTAATTGGCGTTGGTTCTTCAAGTGAAAAAAAAAAAAGAATTTTTGAATCTGTCTAATATTTATGATTTTTAGAATGCTCTATTTCGTACCATCTAAGTTTGATTTTGTATTAATTTATTTTGGAATTAGAACTATCTTTAAGAAGCTTTCAACTCTTCTAAACACTAAAGACTCATTGGTTGACTCTTAGAGATTATTTCATATAACTTCCCAATTGAGATGATGATACTGGAAAGAAAAGTAGTATTTAAGAATGCTTGGTGCATGTAAATGTGATAATATTAGTACTGATGAAGATCATTTGTGCCCTTCATATTTGAGGATAGAAGTTACAGTCTTTTGAGACAAAAATAAAATTGATGAAGATCATTTGTGTATTTTCTAGATATGAAGTGTACTAAAATAATAATCTCAAATTATCTACATGTCTTGATAATAATTCATGTGGTCATATGATACAGTTTGCTATTAAAATATTTTTTAGCCTTCAAGGAAAGACACAAAGTCAATAAGGGCTTCTTTAGTTTAGCTTTCATATATTACTATTGGATGCTAGCTTTTAATATTAATAGGTTATCCATGACATCATAATGAAATCCTTACTTTAACTTTCAAGGAATAAACATTTATGTATAACTTGCAATGGTTAAATTGATCGTTATGGAGAAAATGTGCACTTTCTGCACATTAGCAAAAAATAAGTTTATTGTACACCAACTTTGCATGCCCTTATGTTGTGGTTGTTATTGTTGTTTCTAGAATAGGTGAAAGGTAATAAAAAAGGAAAAGGGAATTAACATTAAGATGTATCAAAATTTATCGTGCTCTACAAAAGCTCATATGGTGATTTTTTGGGTTAGTTTAGTAACTTCACAAAATACATATGATAGACATAATCTCACGATATTCTTTTTTAGTTTTTTCTGCGGTTATTGTATTGTTAACCTTTTGAATCTTTTAATTTGTTTTATTTTTAAATTCGGTACATATGTCACTTCTTGGTTCGTGCTACTTTCTTACTTATGTACCTATTTTATCATTTGAATTCAGGTTACAAATATGTATTCACGTGCAAAGACAAGATGCTCTACCTCAACTAGTCATGAAACCCCAATGAAATGGATCTCCATCTTCTCTATCTCAGCTTTTCTTTTATTTTATATAACAGCCATGTATTTTAGTTTTTGGTATAACAATGGATATATGCTTTGTACTTTTCAATAGATTTCTATATACTTTGTCACGTATATTATATCAGGACCAAATTTTGAGAATTCAATAACGAATTACCCTTGAGAAGCAAGTTAACAACACTTTGAATGCATTGATAATTAGTAAATTGTGTAGGAAAGATATGAAATCAGGTAGACAATAAAAGATAATGCAAAGATTTACTATTTATGAATATATGGACATTTATAACCACCACAAAATGGACAAATATCAACCCCATAAATAGTGGCAATTTATAACCACCACAAAATGGACAAATATCAATGAGAGGAAATAAAAAATGAGATGTAAAATCGCCGCTAAGTACCAACAAACCACCACAAAATTCCTCTAGCAATTTTCTGAAACTGCCGCTAAAAGACCTCCTGGCGGTAGTAACAACGGCAATTTACTAACTGGCGCTAGATGCATTTGGTGGCGGTTAAAACCGCCACAATTTGCTTAAAAAATCGCCGCAAATATCATTTTTCTTGTAGTGCTAACTTTACCGATGATCTGAATTATTCAATTTTGCTTTCAAACAATGTGTTATCATGCAATACATGTCTTTAAGATGGTTGGTGAAGCTAGGAAGCAATATGGGTTTTTCTATTTTACTCACTGTAATGACTTGGATTTATTTGTTTCTTCATAACACATTAACTCTGCTTCATAGCATTGTATTCACAATAATAGTAGTATGCACAATTCTCTGTTATGGCATATGAAACTTGGTCATGCATCCAACAAAGTCATGAATCGGATTTGTCTTCACAACCCTCATATTCCTTTTCATTCCTTTGACAGTTGTGACATTTGTCATTTTTCTAGACAAAAATGTCTACCTTTTCCTCATAGTAATAGTAGATTCAAAATTTTTTGAACTCATACATGTAGATATATAGGGACCTCTAAACACAACTTCTTTAGAAGGACACAAATGTTTTTTGACAGTAGTTGATGATTTTAGTAGGTACACTTGGGTTCATCTTTTGAAAACCAAAGCTAATGTTCGTAATACACTTGAGAAATTCCTTTTGATGATTGAAAATCAATTTGATTTAAAGCTAAACATACTTCATTCTAATAATGGCAAGGTGATTTTTATGAAAGAGTTTTTTTTTGCAGTAAAGGCATTATACATGAAACTAGTTGTGTAGAGTCCCCACAGCAAAATGGGATTGTGGAACGCAAGCACCAACACATCCTCAATGTTGCTCATGTCTTGTTGTTCCAATCTAATCTTCCCGAACATTTTTTATCTCATGCAGTGAGATACTCTGTTCATATTATAAATCAGTTACCCACCCTTTCTTTCTAGAGCTGGCAAAATGGGTCGAGCCCGTCAGTTCGACTCATTTAACCCACAAAAAAAGGCGGGTTGGGCTGAGGTTTTGAATCCAATAACTTGTTTGAACCCTCCCCCCACAAAACCTGTCAATAAAACAGAGAGGATGAGATTAGCACCATCTCCATTAGGAGTGACACCATCCTTTTTATATGTAAGAATAATAAATTTATATACTAAAAAGGATGGTGTCACTCCCAATAGGGATGATACTAATCCCATCCACCTAAAACAGACTCACTCTTTTTTCCCTTTTTTTATTATAGTGAAGATGTGAAATCAGTTTAGGATTTATTTGGATTTCGGAAGGAATAAAACACACAATCACCCTTACTTGTGTAATTTGACACTTTGATTTGGTTTGTTGAACTTATATTACTAAGTTGGTAATTTCACATTTTATGATTTTGCTTTGTTGGTTTTATATAATTTTGAATGTAACTTGTAAAATGAAAATTTTAATTAGTAATATATATAATGGATTAAGAAAAAAATATGGATTATCAATTTTTTTGAATTTATTATAATTTTTAATTTTTTTTAATATATAAACGGGTCAACCCGCTAACCTGCCAACCCACCCAAATATGGGTTGGACAAGGATTTTCAACCCATATAATAAATCTGGGTTGGTTCGCCCCGCTTCGTTTAAGGTAGGCCAAAACGGACTGGGATAGTCCGTTTTGCCAGCTCTACTTCTTTGTCACAAAAATCTTCTTTTGAACTAGTGCATGGTCACAAACTGGATTTGAACAAGCTTAAAGTCTTTGGTTGTCTTGTATTTTCAAATACTTTAACTTATGAAAGAAATAAGTTAGATAGGAGAGCTTCCAAAGGTATTTTCCTTGGTTTACAATCGGGCACTAAAGGTTACATTGTTTGTAATCTTCATTCTAAATATCTCTTCTTATCAAGAGATGTCATGTTCTATGAATTCTGTTTTCCATATCATGCTAATTCGAATCCTTCCTCTAATGAAAGTTTTTCTTCTACATTATAACCTAATTTAAGTTCCTTTTTTTTTTATCTCTTTCCCAGTGACATTCATCACAATGATTTTGTATCTAATATTCATGCATGTTCAATTTTTGTTGATGTTGTTTTTGATGTTATTATTGATCACTCTACAAATGCTGAGAAAACAGGCATGGTTTCTGCTATTAATAATCCAGTAATTCAACCAACTAGAATTTCCACACGTGTTAAAACTCCTCCTGTTCGTTTTAAGGATTACTACTATAAAACTAATGTTGCTTCCACTAGTGCACTTAACATCTCTTATCCTATGCAATTATACTTGTCTTTCTCTAAATGCTCAAATTCTTACAAATCTTTACGTTTTTCCATTTCATCCCACATTGAGCCATCCTCTTTTATCCATTGTTTGGAATAGAGGAGAGAAAATAGAAGAGAAAGAAAATAAAAGAGAAAAAGAAGAGAAAAGTATAATTATTTGGAATGAGAGAAAATAAGAAGAAAAGAGAAACTTTTCTCTTCTATTGTTTGAAATAATAGAAAAGTGAGAAGAGAGAAAATGAAATTGAAATCAAAATGACTATTTTACCCTTTGTTATTAAATTGTTAAAAAATAAGTTTAATTACTATATCAACCATTTTTTTATGAAGGATGCCAACATTTGTTCAATTAAAATAACTAGAATAATTAATAACTAATAACTATAACTAATTAATATTAAAATTAAGGACAAAACACCAAAAAAAAGAAGTTAATTTAATAAAACTAAAAAACTAAATCCAAAATAATGTATAAATAAAACTAGCCTACATTATGAAAAGGCAAAGCTATACAAATACAATTCAATTAGTAGTTTCTTATATTAATACAACTTTATTAATTATCAAAATGTCATTGTACTAACTCTCTTAACAACTAACAACTTATAATATGACATAGTAAACATTCAATGAGCCATAAATTTTTTATATAGGAAAATCATATAATCTACTAACGAAGGAAAAGTAATTCATCCAAAATAATCTATCCCTTAAAACGATATACGTAGCATCAAAGAACAGAACACACTGAAGAATTATCATTATTTTTATAGAGTAATTTTTATTAACAAAACAATATATATTTAAATTCCTTAAACCTTATATTATTTTTTCCGACAAAAAAATATTTTTTAAAAATAATTTTTTAAATAATTTATATAATAAAAATATATTCAACATAATTTATATTTAATAATTATTTTAAAAAATATATTTAATAATTGTATTTATTGAGATAATATTGTATTTAATAATTTATTTTTTTCATAAAATATTAATACAAAAATTAATATAGTTCAAAATTATTATTTAGTTATACTTGTAATTTTTTAAAAAATATACTATTTTATTTTTTCTTTAATTTTATACTTTCTATCAAGTAAATTAAAATTTTATATGTATTACAAAAAAATATTTTCTATATTTTAATCCGCACTAAATATAAAATAATACATATGGTCCTGTTATGTTCCATTGTCACCAAACACACATTTTTGTTTCGTTTCATTTCGTTCCATTCTGTTCTATTATGTACCATTACCAAACGCTACCTCCATATCATCTCTTCCGTTCACTCATCATCTTCTGCCAAACTCATCGTTGTTCATTTTCTTCTATTTGTTCATCTTTCCATTCCAATAGCAATCGAAGAAACACAAACACTTTCTTTTCATTGAATCATCTCACACACAAATCACAAATAAAAACAAAATTTCCCCTTTCGAAAACCCTAATTCCCCAATTTACTTTTAGAAACTTTCAATTTCAATTTCGTTTCAATCTCTGAGCGAATATGGCTAGTCATGGAAAAGGGGAAAGGGTTGGGGAAAGGGAGGAACAAACAGGCATCGCAAAGTTCTTCATGTAACATTCAGGGAATCATGAGGCCCGTGATTCGTAGATTGGTGAGAAGAGGTGTTCTTTTGTGGGTTCAACTACAATCCCCTTATTCTCCGGCCACCCTATACAACCACCTCTGTGGCATACACGAAGGAATCATCATCGACATTCTCGATACCTTTTCCATTAGCACATCCTTATTTCTTTTTTGTTCGATTCATAACCCTTAGTTCATGTCTTTCTAGTTTCTGGTTTAAATTGATCGGTTCTTAACATTTATGACATAAGATTGCTTCTGATTCTTTTTACCCATCTGCACAACCAAGAAAAGCCCCAAATAAATTTTTTAGAGTTCTGGTTCTTGTTCTGATTCCTCACAATTATGATTCTTTTTTGGACATTCATTATTCCAATAATCTTGTTTCTGCAACTACATTGATCAAATAATTTGGTTCTAATCATTCACACTCTGAACATATTTTGTCCCAAGCTTAAAATTTTACAAGTGAACCATCACTTGTTTGTTAACAAGCCAACAATGAAACTTTCCCTTCATAATCAATTCCACAAACCTTGATGGTCACAGAGACATCTCCTCAAACTAAACCACAAATATTTCCAACACCATACTTTAATTACAAGGTGTTTGATAAACATCATTTACAATTCAGCTTGGAAAGCTTATGATGCTTCCAAGGTGTTTGAACAACATACTCAACAAATCACCTTACCATTGTGAATCGGTTACAAGTTTCAAGGTGTTTGAACTTCTTTTTTGGATCTGGCTCAAGCAGATTTAGCATACTCATTGGCTTCCATAGTGTTTGCACAACTTGATCCTACAATTCACCTTGGCAGCAACCAAGGCTTACAGGGTGTTTGACACAAAAAAGTCATCTTTGAAGGGTTCTTATAATTTGATACTACTTGCTGGATAATTGCGGTAGGTGAATTCCTGTCAAGTGGTTAGATTTAATGATGCTGTTACAGGGTTGGAGCTTGGTAAACTCTCAAAATCCACAAGGATTTCCTTTGGATTTAGTACATTTTGCAGCATAATCAAATACCTTTACATGGCTTGGCTTCTACTACTACATACTTTACGATGATTTCACATTGCTTTTGCTAAGGTCACCAATCAACTTGGCTGGGAGGGATTGCTCAATTGGGTCAAGCATGCATGTTTTTGCCTCAGCTTGGATGGTTCAAGTTAAAGAAATTTCTGCCAAGAAATTTACACCTTTTATGTATTTTTTTAATGTATTTTTTGTATACTTTGCTAATGTACATTGGATTTTTTGTTGTAAATCTCCAAGTTGGAGGTGTTTTTAGAACACCGTCCAACTTGTGGGAGGGTATAGAATATGATTAAGATATTAGATTTAGCTTTTAGTTAGTTAGTATTATTCTTGATAATCCACTAATATATAAGCACTTTAAGTGCTCTACTGTACTCACTTTTTCCATTCAATACAATAAGATAATTTTTACACTAATTATTTTATTTAAGTAATCAAACCAGAATAAGTTAATCCTCTAAACACCACCGATGCAATAGCCCCTTCTCTTTCTATTCTCCCTCGAACCCACAACACCCTTCCTTGTATCACTGAAAGAATAATAGAGGAGCTTTTGCCATTGGGATCGACAGATGGAAAATTGATAGGATTGATTGCAAAATTAATTCTAAGCATCGAAAAATTAATTCTCTCCATGAAATAATATTTATAGGCAAGATGCGGATTTTAAAAGAGAGAAAATTTGAAAAAGAGATCTGGATAGATTCTAGTACATTACTATCCAAAAAGGAACCCATTGATTAGGCAAATGTAAAACCCCTGCATCAACTATGTGCCTAGCCAAAGAGAAAAAGATGAAATTAGCAACGAAATAGCAAACACTAGGCTTTATTACACAAGATGCAACAAGCAATATTATGGTTTTATGCAAGTAAAATGGAAAGTAGTTAACAAAACATGACAGAATATGGAAGGCAATTGATAAATCCAAATAAATACCCGTTAGCATTAGCAACACCACACCGTGTTATTAAACTTGGCCCAGTTATCGAAGACACTCCCCGTCCTCATCGCGACCCAGGATGTCACATGCCCTCCAACTTTCGCTTGGTTCGTTCTCGAACCACACCGTACTGGGAGAGCCCTGCTCTAATACCACTTGTAACACCCCGCCTGCTTGTTAGGATTGATGACTGCCCCCACAGACCAACACGAGACTTTTCAGTATGCTTTGTCTTCACTCACACACTTCCTAGGAATGACTTCCAAGAGGTCAGCAATCCCTCAATTGCTCCAAGTCAAGCACGCTTAACTCCAGTAAATACATTTTGTTGGTATAGGTAGTGCGAATCAATTCTTTTAAACTATCATCAACTGTATAGTCTCATACCTATTCTTTTAAGCTATCCTCAACTGTATAGTTCCATACCTATACAGTATTTGGATCCCTCTCATTCTGGTGTATGCTCTCTACCATTTATAACACCCCGACCACTTGCTAGGATTGGTCACCCATCCCTCAATTGCTCTAGGTCAAGCACACTTAACCTTGTAGTTCTTAATTGATAAGTTACCAAAAAGTAAATGCATTTTGTTGGTATAGGTAGTACGAATCAATTCTTTTAAGATATCCTCAACTGTATAGTCTCATACCTATACAGTCTTTGGATCTCTATCATTCTAGTGTATACTCGATTAATTCATGTGTACCTGTCCCTAGAAGCTTGCCAGGAGCCGCTGCTTGCTCATGCCTCATTGCACCGGTGACACTCCCCACCCTCATTGCGACCTGGGATGTTCAACGAGTCACAGAGTCAACTCAAGGCAACTTAGAGGTCATTGATTAAATTGGTATATATATTATATATATTAAAAATAAAAATTTATGCGTAAACAAAATATAAAAAATATTATAATTGTATAAAATATAATTATAGTAAATTATTTATTATTTTTATATTATTAATATATTAATATATAAAAATCTTATATTAAATAACTCATTCTGAATTTAATTGTATTCAAAATTAATATATTTCATTGAAAATTATTTTTGATAATTAATTAATAATTTTTGAAAATTATTTTTTATATGTGATTATTTGTGATGATTGATAAATCATTATTTACGAACGTTGGACGAAGAATATGCAGTAATCACTAAAATTTTTCTTTGAATTTTATTTCTACATTATAGTTTAATTATAAAATTTTTTACAAGTTAACTTTTAAAATTTTAATTAAGTTGCATCATTTGATTCCGAGTCCTAGACTCGCCGTTCATTTAGGGCTTATTTGATTTCTCTTTTTGAAAACAGTTTTCTATTTTTAAAAATAGAAAACTAAAAAACCCGTTTGGTAGTCGAGTTTTCAAAAACAGTTTTCGGGAACAATTTTTGTTTTCAGTATTTAAAAACCAAAATATGAAAATATCTGAAATATGTTTTGGTTTTCAGTTTTCAATTTTCAGAATTTACACACAAATTTGTATTGAAAATCCCTCTCACTCTTTTTAATAACTATTTCTAAAAACTGTTTTATAATACAATTTTTAAAAACTAAAAACCAAAACTATTTCAAACAAGCCCTTAGTGATTTGAATTTAGTTTAGTGGCAAAAAAGTTTAAACAAATCTTAGGGAGCAAAATCTTTTAAAATTATTTTGAAAAGTAAATACTAAACATTTTTTAAATTAAGGTAACAAATTATATATTTTAAGATTTTTTTTTCTATTTTTATCTTCTTATATTGTGTCAAAAACACATTAAAAAACACAAAAAGAATTAGTCAACTACCATTTTAATTCATGAAATTTTATGAGTTTTTTGGTTTCGTTACTTATTTTTACGGAACTTAATTTTAGATGCTTACTTCCATCTCTATTATTTAGCTTGATTCTTGTCATCATAGCATTGTTAATTAAGTTCATTCTAGTCCCGAATCCACAAATAACATACCATAATTCTCAAACAATAAAAAAAATTAGAAATATGCATTATTTTTTTCTTTAAGAACTAAATCATTTTGTAACCTATAGTTATTAAAAAATTTTAGTCATTATAATTTTCGGCAAAAAATTTATTTTGATCCCTATAATATCAGTTTTTAAAAATTTTTGTGACTTGAAAAAATGTGCTGAATAAAAAATCTTAACATTTTGGACTTAAAACAAAAAGTTTTAAATTAAATTTGACCGAAATAAAAAAATTATGAGGACTAAAATAAAAATGATGCCGATTTTACAAGGAGTAAACAATTATTTAAGCTATAAGTTTTTCTTTTATCAACTAATAATATGTATATAGCCAAAATAATATGAGTGTATCATAAATTTTCACGGCAGACCATGAAATTTGCAATGCCATGGTTCATAATCTATGGCGGAATATATAGCTTGAGGGCAATAAAATGATTCATAGTCGGGGTGTGAGAAAATTTATGGTGTACATAAGTCTATATGCACAATAAAAAACTAGACATATAGAACAAATTATAGTCGTACCATAGTAAAAATCATGACCATAATTCGTACTTTCTTCTCTTCAATGTCACAATTATACCCTCAAAATTTCATAAATTCCAACATGGTTTCTTGCTCACTTATAACAAAATTCATGGCCAAAATTGACAACTTTTAATATTAATTTAGCTTTTAAATTTTTTTGAGTAAAAAGAATAAAATTATAAGTTGGAGGAGAATTACATATGCCATTGATTCACTTTAACACCTACACATGCAAATTTGATTTTACATCGGTTAGAAACATTTGAGACGAGTTATCGTCACTATTATTTTTGTTTTGTAATATGAAATTGTGGAATAAGTGCTCTTGCAATTCTGAACCAAAAAATGCAGTGAAAACTAAAAGTCTTCCCAAGAATGCAGCTTCTATACATTGAACATCCGTCTAAGGGGTTCAAACAACAACTTTTAACCACAATGATCGACACACATTAAATATTGTCACTACTATTTAATTATTTTAATCAAAATTTCATATTATTTATTAACTAAAATATATTTTAGATTCAAAAATATTTAGAAATGTTAATAAATATTTTAGTGTAACAACATCAACCAAAATTTATATTACTCACAAACCATTATTTAAAAAATAATACTATCAGTAATGAAAAAAATATACTACCTATTAGCATTAGTGACATCGCACTAGTGTTATTAAATTCGGTCAAGCTATTGACTTAGTCGAACTACTGAGTAATGAGTTATAGAGTCAACTCAGGTCAATTCAAAGATCACTAATTAAACCCGTATATATATAATATAAATATAAATATAAATATAAATTTATGCATAAACAAAAATAAAAATATTATAATAGTATAAAAATGTAATCACAATATAAAGTATGATTTGTATTTTTATATTATTAATATATTGAAATTTAATATTAAATAATTTATTATGAATTTATTTTTTCAAAATTAATTTAATTAATTTAAATTATTTTTGATAATTAATTTATAATTTTTAAAAATTATTTTATACATGTAATTATTTGTGATGATTTATAAATTATTATTTGCAAACGTTGAATGAAAAATATGATAGTTGACGGGGTTTTCACCCTCAATGGTTATCTTCACATGAAACATTTTTTTATCTTTGAATTTTGTTGTTACATTGTATTATATTTTTAACTATAAAATAATTAAAATTTAAAATTTAATAAATAAAGGTTAAATTCCTAATCAAAATTTTAGAAATTAATACCGTAAATTTATTTCAAATTTTGATTTTAATTTTATTTCTACATTAGAATTTTAATCAGAAAATAATTGTTTAATTATACAATGATAATTTTGGTATATTATATGAAAATTTTCAATTGATGAGAGAGAAATAGTGATAAGCCCAAAACACTTTATTCACTCCACCTTGGTTTTTTTTTTTTTACTGTTAAAAATAAATTATAAATTATAAAAATGTTATTAAAAAAAAGGACTAAAGGCCCAATTCACCGTAAATGTTCCTCAATTTTTTTCTTTGCAAATATCTAGATCGGAGAACTCATTCACGCGCTTTAACCCTAGGCTTTCTCTCCTTCGCTCGTTTTCTTTCGCATCTCCCAAACCCTCCTCCTGCTTCCTTCCTTTCCTTGAACAATCTGCCCTTCATACCAAAACGACGTCGAAGCTACAGATCTGCGACGAATCCCTCTAACCGGATCCCGCACCCGAAGCAAGCTCCTCCCACCGCCGCTCACAGAATCGCAGAACCCACATCGAAGAAGATTTTATTGTTTTTGGTACAGCTTCTCTTCTTCTTTTCCTCTTCATTCCCACTCAAATTCGGTTCTCTTGTTTTTGAGATGATCTTAGACTCTTAGGACAGGACAGAGTGAGATTGAAGTTGATAATTGGTGAATAGAATTAAAAAGGAGATGAACATGAAGCTATTCATAGCTTGAGATGAACATGGAATTTCTCTTGTGCACGCCAAGCCACAAAATGTGAGTAAAAGAAGTAAACTAAGAATTGCAAACATAAACACTCTAGTATTTATAATTTAATAGATGTGGCAATTGGGGGAACATTGGTGTAGGCGTAAACACTGTTGATTGTTCATGGACGGCAGTGAAGATAAATCCTATGGCACTGCAATTCCCAAAAAATCGAGGTCCTTGGATCTCAAAAGCTTGTATAAATCAAAATTGACAGAAGAGACTCCAAAGAACTTAAAGAGGATAGGTAGTAGTCCAGCAGATGGTGATGAGAAGCAGAACAAGAGAAAGAAGGCTAGAAAGGAAGTGTCTCTTAGTAGCTTAGAAAATGTTGATGGTAGCAGCAAAAGGGCTCTTAATGAAGAATGTCACAAAGGGCCGGATTCTGTTAAGCAAGATTTGGATGAATTGAAATTGGGTGCCAGCCAGAGATTGAGTAGTAGTAGCGGGCACAATAAAGTTTCATTTACTGTCAGTGCTGATGTTGTTCATATTCCAAAGCGAAAGAGGAATTTTGTGGGGCGGAGAAAAATTGACGTTGGCCATGCATCAAATCTGGCTGAGCAGTCTAATTGTAATATCAGCCATGCCAGTCAGGTGACTAAGTTAAGTGGCGATGATTTGGGACGGGGTGTTGAGTCTTCAAAGGTTAAACAGAAGAAAGATGTTGATGAATTTAAGGAAAATAAGATTAGTGATTCAAATTCAGTTCGACATTTAAAGGAGAATGGGGATCGTGCCTCTCATTCTGTTGTAAATACTGGTGATTCTTCTTTAAAAAAGTCAAAAAGGAAGGATAAGAAGCAAAAGGCTTTGGCTTCAGAAAGAATTCGGATTGCCAAGGAGGCTGAGCCTCTGAAAGCTAGTTGTAAAGTATCTGATGATTTGCAGGATGATGATGAGGAGGAAAATCTTGAGGAGAATGCAGCCAGAATGCTGTCTTCAAGGTTTGATCCAAGCTGTACTGGGTTTTCTTCTAGTAGCAAGTCTTCTACATTGCCATCGGCAAATGGTTTGTCCTTTTTGTTATCTTCAAGTCAAAATGTTGTTAATCGCAGGTCGAAATCCCGTTCTGGTTCGGAATCAGCATCAGTTGATACTGCTGGTAGAATCTTGAGGCCAAGGAAGCAATATAAAGAAAAGGGAAATTCCAGGAAGAGGCGCCATTTTTATGAAATTCTTTTAGATGATGTTGATGGACATTGGGTGCTGAACCGGAGAATTAAAATTTTTTGGCCTTTGGACCAGAGTTGGTATTATGGCGTTGTTGATAACTATGATGAAGAAAACAAGCTTTACCATATAAAATATGATGATCGGGATGTGGAATGGATTAATCTCCACAATGAGAGATTCAAACTCTTGTTACTTCGCAGTGAGGTTCCCGGAAATGTAAAAGAAGAAAGGGCTTTAACAAAAACTAAAAGCTCTGATCACCAAAACAGAAGTAAGTCCAGAAAAGAAGGGCAAGGAAGTGAAATGATTAAAGAAGATAATAGTTGTGGTGGGAGCTCTATGGATTCTGAGCCTATAATTTCATGGTTGGCTCGATCTTCTCATCGGCTTAAATCCTCTCCTTTTAATGGCATTAAGAAACAGAAAACTTCTGTGACGCTTCCAAGTTCAACGTCGTCATTGTTGTATGATGAACCTGCTACATTAAAGGGAGATTTATCTATGAATTCGTTGATGGGTGCCAAAATTAATTTGTCTAGTGATATTGTATCTCAAGATAAATTAGGTGATGATTTTAGGGAAAAGTCCTCATTGCTAAGCGCCACTTGCGCTAAAGATGTCAAAAAGCCTATTGTCTATTCTAGACGGCGGTTTCGACATAAGCCTACAGAGAAACAGATTATTGCAAGTGCATCTTGTTCTGTGACCGCTGATCATGTGGTTGGTCGGGCTGAGAATGTAGATGAACCAGGCAACAGGAGGGCTGAGGTTGCGGGGCCATTGTGGTTCACTTACAATGCTGGAGTATCAAACTTTTTTTGGGACATGGAGTCAGCACACATCAAATTTGACTTAAAATTTCCAATGCGTTTGGTATTGAATGATTTTTTTCATTCAGATAATTTGTGGTTGCTCCATGCTGTTTTGCAGCTTAGTTATGGAACCATCATGACCAAGTGGCCTAGAGTTTGTTTAGAGATGCTTTTTGTTGATAATGTGGTAGGGTTGAGGTTTCTATTATTTGAAGGCTGCTTGAAGGTGGCTACTGCCCTTGTCTTTTTTGTCCTTAGGGTATTTCAACAACCTGCTCACCAGGGGAAATATGTTGAGTTGCAATTGCCATTTACATCTATTGGATTTAAGTTTACCAGTATTGATGTTATCAAGAAGCCACTCCTGTTTGCATTCTATAATTTCTCCAGAGTTAATAATTCAAAGTGGGTGTGCTTAGATTCTAAGCTTAAAAGGCATTGCCTACTTAGTAAACGGCTCCATCTTTCTGAATGCACATATGATAACATCCGGGCACTGCAAAATAGATCAAGTAGATTCCCGGTGACTTCCGTCAGTGAGCCCTCCTCAGTCAAGGTACTTGTTCCTTATTTTTGTATACTTTCTGACTGGAAATTCCATACCCATAAGAATTTGAGAATTTTTTTTGACATGTTAAACACTGCTATATTCAACATTATATATCCTGTCAAAGCTTCCAAGTTCACTGCAAATGATATTATGTTGGGTTTTGTTGTGAATTGAATCATGAAACTTCTGCATGAATAGGTCACGCGGAAGAGAAGGCCAGGGATTAATTTCATGGGTGCTTCCAAAGTGTCCTCTCAAATTGATGTTCATCAGTCCTCTCAAATTGATGTTCATCAGTCCTCGGATGCTAGTGGAAGGAAATTTCCTCCATTTGCTCTTTCTTTTGCTGCTGCACCTACATTTTTTCTCTGTCTGCATCTCAAGTCGCTGATGGAGCAGTCAGTAGCTCATGTAAGTTTTTTTGGTCATGGACCAACTGATGATCAGGAACAGGAACACTCTGGTTTGGTGACAGATGACTGTTCTAGCATCGATGATTTCTCTAACAGAAATTCGGAAATTCTTCTGAGGAAAGATATGATGACTACTTTGTCAAATGGTGCAACAGATGACGGATTGTCTTGTGCCGAGTTAGTCCAGGTAATTGGTCCTTCTACTTGTAGTGATTAAATTCTCTCAAAATTACGTGAACATTAGTCTTTATGGTGCTGAAACTTCTAATTCCCAGGATTCTGAGAGGATTGGTACACTTCACTTGCCTGAGTGGCAAGCCCATCATTCAGCACGAGAGTCAGGCTCATTACCTTCAAGTTCTTCGACTCACCAGAATAAGGCTGTTGGCGGTTCTCATTCTTTCATTGGTGATTTGAGTGTCCAAATACCTTCAGTTGAACAATATGAAAAACCTGGTGATGGTGATTTACATAATGCTCAACACTCTCCTGATTTCTCTTGGAATATAAATGGAGGTGTTATTCCAAGCTCCAATCCAACTGCTCGTAGAAGTTCTTGGCTTCGGAACCGGAATAGTTCTTTGTCATTAGGATTCCAGTCACATGGGTGGTCTGATGGCAAGGTTGACTCTCTTTACAATGATTTTAGCAGTGGACCGAAAAAGCCACGAACACAAGTTTCATATTCAGTGCCCTTTGCTGGGTATGAATTTAATTCAAGGAACAGAAGCCATCATCACAGAGGTCTTCCTCACAAGCGAATTAGAAAAGCTACTGAGAAGAAGTCATCTGATGTTGCTAGGGGCCCTGAAAAAAATTTTGAATGCTTGTCTTGTAATGCAAATGTTTTGATTACCCTTGGTGATAAAGGGTGGAGAGAATCTGGAGCCAGTGTTGTCCTAGAGCTGTTTGACAATAATGAGTGGAGACTCTCTGTAAAACTATTAGGAATTACAAGGTATTCATACAAAGCACATCAGTTTCTGCAGCCTGGATCAACAAATCGTTACACACATTCTATGATGTGGAAAGGAGGGAAGGATTGGATCTTGGAATTCCCTGATAGGAGTCAATGGGCTCTTTTCAAGGAGATGCACGAGGAATGCTACAATCGGAACATCCGTGCTGCTTCAGTTAAAAACATACCAATCCCTGGTGTTCACATGATTGAAGAAAATGATGATAATGGACCTGAGGTAACTTTTGTTCGGACCTGCAAGTATTTCCGACAAATTGAGACAGATGTTGAGATGGCTCTGAATCCATCCCATGTTTTGTATGACATGGATAGCGAAGATGAGCAGTGGATTTCAAACATTCGAAATTCCGAAAAATGTGACAGTGGGATCTCGGAGGAGGTGTTTGAGAAGACAATGGATATGTTTGAAAAGGCTGCATATTCTCAGCAGCGTGATCAGTTTACACCCTGTGAAATAGAGGAACTCATGGTTAATGTTGGTGTGCCTTCGTGTGTAGTCAAAATCATTTATGACCACTGGCAGCAGAGAAGACAGAAGAAGGGAATGGCTTTAATACGGAACTTCCAGGTACTGTTCAAATTACCTTGTTTGTGTTATAACTCATTGGGTTTGAGGAACATGTCTCTGGCTCCATTTAATGACTTAATATAACTTGCGTTATTGAGAAAATTGGAGGGGAGCTTGAGATAAGGGAGAGAAGTTTTTTGAACAATTGAATCGTGGTCCATGTTATTTGTTGTTCTACTTAAAATATAGATGTGTGGTATCTATGGCTTACAGGTTAAAACAATGCTTGATGTGCAATTAGCTTAAGTATTAGGAGATAGATTAGAGTGTGTTTGGTATAAGATTTTTTTTTGTTTGTTTTTTTGTTCTTGTTTTCAATTGCATCTATATTTTTTTAATTACAGAAGTGCTATCTTGTTTTCACTCTCTGTTTTCAAATATTTGTCTAGGAAATGATGAATATAATAAACTTTTGTTTTCACCATTTTTTGTTCAAATATTTGAAAACAGGAGACAAACTGAAAACAATGTGATGTGATGTTTTAGTAATTATTAGTGACAATGGAACATGTTTTTATCTCAGACCCCAATTCTCCTATGATATAATAAAATAAACAAAACAAAGGTAGCAAAAGATTAGAACTTTAGCTCTCACTTGCCTGTTATTTTTTTTAGAGAAGAACCCAAATACTATCCCCCGCAAGGAAATCAAGAAAACTCTATTAACGACAAGATAAAGCAAAGGAGCATGTTTAAAGAATGATATTTTTTGTTCCATTTGTTATCGCCACAATACCCACCCCAACATGCTGATAGGGAAAAAAGAAAAACAATGCCACCACAACGTTGTGTTTGTGCATTGTGATAAATACTGGTTTTGTAATGGGTTGGCTTAATATGGTTTTTGATGGTAATGCCCTTATCTTGGGATGCTTTTGTGTGGTACTGTTCAATTGATCCAAGTTGTCCTTAATTAACTGGTTACTAACTATTGTTGAATATTTATGCATACTTTCCATTTTGGATGCGGCTTTGGTGTATTCAATTTCATTTGTTATTGTAGGGTGGTGTAATTTTATAATTGATTTGCTGGAAGGGTGATAACTTTTAATTTAATTTGCCTCTCAAGATGGCCTGTTTTCTTGTGTGCATGATATGTATGCCTGCATATTGTTTGCCAGAAATTGTGTCTAAATTTTTGGGTGATTTTCAGCCACCTCTATGGGAAAGATACCAACAAGAAGTTAGGGAGTGGGAAGTAGCCCTGGCCAAGAACAACACTCCATCTTCTAATGGATCCCTGGACAAGGTCGCAACTTTGGAGAAGCCACCCATGTTTGCTTTCTGTTTGAAACCAAGGGGTTTGGAATCACTTAACAAGGGTTTAAAACAACGATCCCAAAAGAGAATTTCTGTCTCTGGGCATACAAACAGTGTACCAGATCAGGATGGCTTCCACACTGTTGGTGAGTATTTGATTAACAGGTTGATTTCATTTATTATTATTACATTTTATAAATCAAATTTAGAACTTTTTATTTACATCTAATTGTTGTAAACTCAGGAAGAAGACTGAATTCCTTTGCGTCTGTTGATGAAAAATTTGTATACCCAGGGCATAGTTATGATTCTTTGGATGATTCCCCATTGCCTCAGACCTCCCCAAGGGTATTCTCACCGCGAGATGCTGGAAGCATGAGAAGTTATTCTATGAGCAACGATGGGTACTATAGAAATCATTTCCCAATTTTTCACAGGAGCAAGTCCAAGAGACTCGGGTCATTTATGCATCATAATGATTCAGAGATGATAGCTTCTTATAGTCAGAGAATGTCAGCATCGGAGAGGAGAAATGGGGTTAGTAGGTGGAACATGGGCAATTATGACTTGCCAGGTCATAGGCAGTACCTACTAGAGGGCCCTCTGAGGCATGGGATTGAACAATTGGATGTATCAGGCTTGGATGAGTTGAGATTGCGTGACGCCTCCGGTGCTGCTCAGTATGCACTTAAAAGGGCCAAGTTAAAAAGAGACAGGGCTCATAGATTGCTTTATAGAGCAGATGTAGCAATTCACAAGGCTGTGGTTGCTCTTATGACTGCTGAAGCAATGAAAGCTTCTGAGGACTCTGTTGGTGATGGGTAGCGAACTTCTGATCGGTTGATGACTTCAAGCATCATTACTGTTTGCAATGGAGCTTCGAAGAGGAAAGCAAGTAGGTTTGGCGTTGTTTTTGCTAGACGAGGCATCTGGTTTACTTTGTCAAGGGTTGTGGCCTTTTTTTTGTTATCTAGAAATTCCATGGTGAACTTCAACCATGGGAGCTGAGTTTCGCGTGAGGTGGGGGAAAATTTGTTGCTGCAAAATGCGACTCTTTATCACTGTCTACCAGAACCTTTTCCAGCTTGAGATGTGCTCAGTTCTGACGCAACTGTTGCGCTGATCTGAAGGGTAGTCTTTGAATTTTTGGCTGCCTATATTTGTACAGATTCTCCCGCTCCCCTTTTTGCCCTTCCCAGTTTATAATATTCAACATGAAAATAGAAATCGGCTTAATAATACAACAACACCAGTTTGAATGGATAGTCTTGTTTCTTTATAGTTTTGGGTAAATAGTACACTAACGCCTGATTCGTATTCTAAACTATTTTTTCTTTGATATGAATTTGGCATTGATATGCACACCGATGACGAAAAGAAAAATTTTGGTAGTCATGTTGCTGGTTTATTTTGCCTTCGGAATCTGATTCTGTAGTGTCTATCTTTCTTCCATATATATTCCCATTTTTTTGTAAGCTAGCTGGTTTATATATTTATATTAAATTAAATGTAAATGTTGACCACTTGACCATATGTAGTTTTTAAGTTTTTCCTTTTATGGTTACAGCACCCTCTTGCCTGCGAACAGTTTTAGTGATACGTACCTTTTGGGATGTGATCTTTTCTAGGGTCCAAGACTAAACAAAAGAAAATAAGAGGACTTGAAGAATTTTAAGACTAGTTAAAAGCATTTTAGTACTTGAAGTACATTTTGAAACAAGAAACATCACTTGGGCAATCAACATGTCATCTATTTTGGATTGGAAAATTGTTTGTATACTTATTGTAGCGTACCACTTATTTACTTATTTACACTCGGTTTTGTGGTTAAATGTGAAGAAATATTTGATTAAATTCGTATATGAATTAATTAATTGTTATGTATTAATTTCATCACATTTTATGTGGTTGAAAGTGAAAAAAAATATGATTAAATTATTAAGTAATAATTAATCAATTCATGTAGATATTTATTTACATTTAATCAAAAAATTAGTGTACATCGAGTGATATATTACAATGGTGATACATTACAATGGATGTATACTTATCATTAATCTTCTGAATTTATCGTCATGCATACTTTATAAATATTTTAGTGGAGGTAGATCTCATTGTTTTATACAACAATAATAGATTAATACTATAATAAGTAGATTTTTTTAATACAATAATTGAAACACATGGCAGAAACATAAACTACAGCGACATAAGTTCAACGGATGGGATATTTGACCTTTGACTTTGTGATTAGTAGATTATTTTTTCCACTGTCCTTCACATTGAAGTCCTTATTATTGAATTAAGAATTGAAGAATTTTGTAAAACATATAAAATTGTAATAGTTTAATGTTTTAGTATTGTAAAATATTTTTAAGATTCCTTTTCGACATGATTTTTATTAGACCAGAACATTTTCAGATTCCTTCAGAGATTGAGTTGGGTCTAAATAATTAATTCCAGCCTAAACTTCTAAGGTCGAATTAGTGACAAATATAACCTAAGCCATGAATTCCCCTAAAAAATACTATCACTATGCGTATTTGGAATGATTTTGAAATATGTGAAATTTTATAGACATGATATATACGATAAGTAGTTTTAATTTAGATTTTTTTAAAAATATTTTTGATAAATAATTATTAACCAGTGTAAGATATACCGGTGTAATCAGATCCCTCCTATATATATATATATATATATATATATATATATATATATATATATATATAGGGGTTTCCTAACGTACACCCACCTATTTTGTGTTAGCAAACTACACTTTTTGGATATATTTTAAAAAATCTAATTATAACTTATTAATGCACTTCTTCTATAAAACAAGTGGGTGTATGTTAGTAAGCCCCTATATGGCTTGCTAACGTATACCCACTTGTTTTATAAGAAGTGCGTTAGTAAGGTACACCTTGTGGGTGTATTTTAAAATTTCAAGTTATAACTTGTTAACGCACTCTTTCTAAAAAACCAAGTGGGTGTACGTTAGCAAACCCCATATATATATATATATATATATTAGTTACAATAATATGTTTCAAGAATGAGTATTTATCAAAATGGTATCTAACTTTATAGTCAGAAGAATTTTAGTGACCGATTTTGTAATTTTTTGTGTTCCACAAGTCATTTATTAATTTCTGAAATTAAGTAATACTAACGGAATGTCTATGTGATACGTCTATATTAAATGTCATTTAACACATACAAATCCACATCCACCGTCAAGGATAATTTAGATTTTTTTTTCCCTTAATATTAATATTGACATTGTCATTTTTTTAAAACACATCTTACTTATCTATTTTAAAATTTTAGCATTTATAGTAAAATAATATTCTCAAATTATATAATGGATCAATTAAACTTTAATATTTAAAAAGCTTGATAAATGCACTTATATAATTGATTTCTCAATAGTTAATATTTTAAATTAATTTTTAAATCAATAACATAAACATAAACTAAGAAAATTTTATGTTACTACTTGCTATAGAGTCACGAATGCTGATAAAAGAACGTCTTCACTGAAAATGCCTCCCTCATATTTTAAACATTTTAAATTTGTTTGGTTTATCGATTGCAGGATAAAATACAATTTATGTCCTGAATGTTTGGGTCATGTGCTATTCGGCCTCTGAACTCTAAAAATGTGCAAATGAGACGCTGATGAATTTTTAGTCCAAAATGGCATGTGCTCCTCACATGACCATTTTCTTAGTCCAAAATACCCTTATAAACCATAAAAAAGATCTTTTTTTTAAAAAAATTTAAAAACAAAGATGATCGTCGACGGACATTCTTCATATTTTGTTTCTCCTTGTACATTATCAACATGCTTATATTTTTAATTTTAAAAAGTTTAATTAAGCGATTGGTCAATAGGGGTGAGAATGAGTCAGGTGGCCTATTGGGGGCTGCTGTCTGGCCCGTATAAGGCCCGGTCTGGCTTGACTTCTTATCTTAATCTAATCTTATCTTAATAATATAAAAAAAATAAGTGAAGCCAAAAAAATATGGAAATTTGGAGCAAAATTGGTAGTAAAAATCATGCAATGAATATGAACCTTCTATTTTTAGCCAAATAAATATAAATAAAATTTATTAAAAGAGCACCAGATTAAAAGAGCACAAAATGTGCTAAATAACAAAGTACAATGAAGAAAAAAAGAAGTGAAAGATAAGGCTATCCATGAAAAACTGAACCCGATAGAATAAAAAAAAAGAAAGGAACACAATGACATAACATAATTAAATAATAGAAAGATAAAGCCAACTAAAACAGCTACATCCTTATCACTGCTAAAAAACATTTTCGACAATCATTTTCAATTAATTTTTTTTATTTCACACTTATGTTTTATTTGTAATCAGTATTAGGCACAATTTGACCCGATTTATTTTGAGTTTATCTTCTACTTATAAGTAAAAGTTGGGCCAAACAGAAATATTAAGAAACTCTTGAAATTTTAAGTGGTTTTTTCTAAAGAAGGGAAGAAAGAAAAAAAGAGCTTTAAAATAAGCTACAAATAGGAGCTTTTGCTTGTTTTAACAATCTCGTATTTCCATTGAACATCCACCAACCACCATAACCAAGGTCGGACAGCCACCCACCGCCACCCTCCGTTGCCCGCCGCTGTTGGTCAACATTTTTTTTTTTTAAAAAAATGAAATTGCCAAATAGCTTATGACTTTTTTTAAGCATATTATTTGTAGCTTTAGCTTAAAAGTGATTTTTAAGAGAAAAATAAGTTGGGTCAAACAGTACCTTAAAATCATCCTTATCAGTAGTTAATAAACTTTTCAACTATTTTTTTCAACTAATTTTTAATTTATTTCACGTTTATTTTTTTATTTTTATTTAAAATATCATTACCAGTATTTAAATCATCATTATCAATAGTTAATTCTTCCTCTATTCTTCCTCTATAAATATCGAGGCATTTAGAAGAGCAGTTCTATCAGTTTAAAATAGATCTTCAATACCTACGATTATGTTGGTTTGTTTCTTCTTTATTTTTTATTTCATCTCATTTTTGGTGCTTTAAATTTGGTGCTCTTTTAATATATTTTAATTATATTTATTTGGCTGAAAATAGAAGGCTCAAATTCACTGTATGATTTTTACGTGATTACTACAAATTTGGCTCCAAATTTTCCTCCCTTTTCCACTTGCTTGCTTTTGTATTTTTAAGATTGAGACTTTTTATTATTCGAGCCAAGTCTAGATTTTTAAAAAAGACTTTTTTAATTAATCAGATTAGGCTTATGCTGAAAAAAGCCATGTTAGCCTGTTGGGCTACCCCATTTATTTTTTTATATAATATTAGTAATTAGAGTTGTGTTTTATCTTTTATGCCTTATTTCTCAAATTGCTCAATCCTCATCTTTGCTAAACAGTGAACAACGAACTAAACAAAAACCCTAGTTGTCGTTGCTAATACGTTGTGCCTCCTTTGCTGCCGTTGGACTGTCCCAGTGCCTCCTTCTTCGGTTCAAGACCTCCTTCTTTGTCTATTCAGTGCATCTTTCTCTAGTTCGTTCAATGCCTCATTCTTCGCTGCCATCGGACCTAGAGCCTTCAAAACGAGCCAACTCGACTCAATCGAGCTTGCTCAACTCGACTCATGTGAGCTAGCTCGTTAAGCGACATTTTCACCTTTATAAAATTATAATCCATTAAAAAGGCAAATCCTTCTTGATTCACCACACATTATAATAACAATTTCATATTTCTGTCATCCATAGTCGAAAAATCCACAAACTAACAACATCAAGAATTCAGCAAAACGTAACACCATGAATGGTCTAACACAAAATATAAGACATAACACCATGACTAGTATTTTTTATTGGGTTTGGGTATTTAAAACAAACAAAAAAATTTGCAAGCTCAACGAGCCCAACTCGACCTAGCTTGACTCAACTCGCAATTCTTGCGAGCTAATTTTGAATCAAATTTTTTTGAGCCAGTATTTTTGCAACCCAACCCACCTATGAGTCGAGTCGAGTTGGCTCGCGAGCCGTGGCTCATTTTGACGACTCTACATGCCTCCTTCTTAGGTTCAGACTTCACCGCGTCGTTCTTTGTTTCGTTCAACACATCCTTTTTCAATTCGTTCAATGTCTCTTCTCTTTCGCAATACAGGGATTTGGCCACTATCTTGAACTTGTAGCATAATTTTGCGCGATTTTAAGCCTTTTCTTTGAGAATATAAATTTGTTTCTCATATTTATTTATGAAATTGTTAAAACCTAGTGAATCTTGCTTTAGATGATTTGCATTAAAGATATTTCCATTTTCTCTTATTAGTGTAGTATTGATATGTCTCTTGGATTATTAGTGTCTTTTTTGGTATTGTGGTATGTGGATTATTGTATTATGAATGGATCTATTTATATTTTCAAGATTTGATTATTTGGTTGTATTTGATAGTATTACTTCTCAATTGTCATATTTTATACTCTTGTTTTAAATTTGAATGGAGCTACTACTGTAGTACTAATGTGTCTCTCAAATTATTAGTCTCATTTTTTGGTAGTGTGGATTATTGTATTACTTATTTGTTTGCAAGGCTTTTTGGTCTATTTTTGTCTGTTTAAAAAGTTTTGATGGCTTGTTGGCCTATTATGTGGCTTGTAAATAAAGAGACTTGTAAACAGACTTTCAGGCTAAACATGCCTATAAAAAGGCCAAGCCGAGCCTTAATATTTGGCCTTTGATAGTATAATAGGCTAGGTTTGGGCTCAAAGATTAGAATACAGTCTGGCCCATTCCCATCCTTATAGATCAACCCTGCTTAAGATCAGGGCATACCACAACTCTTAAAGAGGAGTTATAGTAGAATTTAGAAATAGTGGACACTATTGGCACCTCACATCTTTTTGCCTCACCACACATTTTTTTTCCCAAAAAAACACTTGCTTGGAAACTAGTTTTTGAGCGAAGTTTCTAAGTAAACACCACAACACATCTAAAATGGAAACTAGTTTCCAAGCGAAATTTTTTTTTGTCTCGTCCGGAAATTAGTTCGAAGTGAATTAAATACATGTTTCACTATATCTGCCATGAAAACTAGTTTCTGAGCTAACAACAAATATTTAAACAAGATATGCCACGTAAACTAATTTCCAAGTGAGAAATAGAAACATAAACTAGTTTTCATGTTTATAAAATAAATCTCGACACACTTGCCGGATCCTTATTTTCGAGATAAATCATGGCTCACTTCCTTTGAATTTACAATTTCGGAAACTAGAATTTGTAACAAAGAAATTCTTTGATGGAGGTCACTACTCTCATAAATGTATCTCAATACTATACTTTCTTTTATGAATACTTCTATTTGACTACTAAAGAATTGAATTCTCATTATATTTTCCTTTTCGTATGTCATGACATACACAATAGCTACTACATTCCACTTTTTTCCCTTAGATTAAAGAAAACTAAAATACAAAAAAGCATAAAGTTGAATGGTTAAACTTTTAACTGAGTTCTAACACTGGTTGTTTAAAAGATATGGTGGTAAGTTTACAATTTCAGCACACTTTTAACACCGAGCAAAAAATAGCCAGTATCAATTCTCTTTAAATTCTAACCCATCCCTAGCTCTATTCCTTCTCACAGTCACACAACTCGATACCTGAAGGAAAAAACCCTAACCATCTCGCTCCCCCAATCTCTTCCCACAGTTCCTCGGTGCACCGCATACCACTGCTCCACTGCATCTAACCACCGCTCTATGCAAAGCCCTCACCCCCTCACGAACGCAAACCCTAACCAGAGCACACATTTTCTTTCATTACGAACCAAAACGCACACTCTACCTTTTTGCGAACTTGTAACAACGACATCGACCTCCTTCAAGCCACGTGTCAACTAATCTGCAGAAGCAGGAAACTGTTAGAAGGAGCAAGCATGAAATCAAAGAGAGTACGTATTTGAAGGACTACGTTCGGTGAGAAAGGCACGATGGTGGTATGAATCTTCTTTCTAGCATTCTTTCTTTCTGATAATTCTCATTCTCTGACTCTTCTACAATCCATTATGTACTTCTCTACTTAACAGGTCATTTGTGTTCCCTTGCCCACCTGATTCAAGGATAATTGATATATATATATATATAAACAGAGAAAAAATGTGGAAAACAAGACAAATATTCTTTACAATGACATTGGAAATCGATGGAAAGGGATGTAGCGCAGCTTGGTAGCGCGTTTGTTTTGGGTACAAAATGTCACGGGTTCAAATCCTGTCATCCCTATCCCTAACTATTACTTATCGTATGAGGAGTAACAAGGGATCAATTGAGACCGATTCAAATTGGACATATATATACTATATCAATATATATATATATATATATATATATATATATATATTGATATAGTATATCCATGCAAGATGTATTGGGGTCGCATAATACTGTTCCATTGATTTTCTGTTGCTGTACTATGACTTGTATCAAGTTCAATCTCTATTCCATTTATACGATTCAACGATTTCCCTTTTTGTTTCATTGGTGCTTTCATCTCTCTCATGGCTGAGAACACTCGCTTGAAAGAAATGCAAACTAATATTAGAACACGAGCTGAAATCCAGAGATTACTGGAATGATTTGAGTCAAGAGATCGGCAGACTCGTGATTACAATTCCAAACGTGAAGAGGAGGTTAATGCTCGTTTTGAACAGATTCAACATGCATTAGACCAATTGTTACTCAACACTTATCAGTATCATGATGAGCCACCGACGAACTCTGAAACTCCAATAGTTTCCCCAATCAATGTTGCTTTACCGATGAAGGATATTTCTCTAGAATTCCCTCATTTTGGTGGCTCTTCTTTGGTTTTGGGTTGGATTTTCAAAGCTGAAAAGTTCTTCAACTTCCATAATACTCCAGATGCTTCTAGGGTGGAGATTGCAGCAATGCACTTTGATCTTGATGTGGTTCCGTGGTTTCATATGCTACAACGTTTGAATGTGGTTAGCACGTGGAGGGATCTCGCTTGCACTCTTGAGTCACAATTTGGCCCTTCTCCATTTGATTGTCCAATGGCGGAATTATTCAAGCTCCGTCAAACAGGTTTGATTTCTGAATATCATTTGAAATTCATGTCTCTCGCTAATAGATCCATCGGGTTAAATGATGAAGCTCTCCTTAATTATTTTTTAAGTGGTTTACATACTGATATGAAGAGGGATGTCATCGTTATTACGGGCAATTGCATTAGCTAAGTTGTATGAGGATAAGTATTTTCCACCTCCTAAGCATCCTACAGCCAAACCATTGGTTTCCACTTATACATCCAAGATTACTCTCCTTAATTCTTCCAAGTTTTGCTCCCAATACCGCCCTACTCAGACACAAAAATTACCTGCCCTATTATCTACACCTTCTACTCCTCCTCTTAAACCATCTAATGTGAAGCGTATTACCCTTGCTGAGATACAATTACGAAGGGAAAAATGCTTATGTTATTTCTGTGATGAGAAGTTCACTTTCTCCCATAGATGTCCCAATATACGATATTTGTATTTGAATTTTGAAGAGGATGATGCCCAATGTGTGGAGTCCAGTGAGGAAGTTCACGCTGCTGACGACAACATACAACCTGTGGCATATCATCTTCTGTCCTTGAAATCTTTTAAGGGCGGCATGGGAGTTGGTTCCATCAGGTTTTTGGCTTACATTTACACCTTACCTATTCAGGTTTTGGTGGATTGTTCTAATAATTTTCTACAACCCAGAATTGCTAAGTTCTTGAAGTTGCAAATAGAGCCTGCTGCCATGTTCAAGGTAATGGTGGGAAATTGCAATTATATGACTACTAAAGGCATGATCAAGCATTTGAAATTGCAAGCTCAGGGCAATACTTTTGAGTTACCAGTTTTTCTGCTTCCCATATCCGGTGCTGACTTGATTTTGGGTGCTAGTTGGTTGAAAACAATTGGCCCTCATATAGCCAATTATGCAGCTTTGCAACTTAAAATTCTACAGCATGGGAAATTTATTACAATTCAGGGTGATTTTGATTTCATTCCTGCTCAGGCGCAATTACATCATATCCGGAGGTTAGTTCATACTAATTCTATAGTTGAGATTTATTGTGTGCAGAAGGTGGAAGCTGAGCCACAGAGTTTTCCATTGTTGGACCTCCCAAATGATATGGATCCAGATTTAGCTTCATTATTACAAACTTATGGTTCTGTGTTTGCTACCCCCATTGCCTTGCCACCCCCACTGCCTTGCCACCCCCTAGATCTCATGATCACTCTATTCCACTGGTAGAAGGTAGTGATCCAGTTAAGGTCAAGCCATATAGATACCCTCATAGTCAAAAAGAGGAAATTGAGAAATTGGTAGCTGGTATGCTCCAAGAGGGTATCATACAACCTAGTAAGAGTCATTTTTCTTCTCCAATTATATTGGTTAAGAAGAAAGATGGATCTTGGAGAGTTTGCACTGATTATTGCGCTTTAAATGCTATAACCATTAAAGATTGTTTTCATATACCCACAGTAGATGAACTTATTGATGAACTGTGTGGTGCTACTTATTTTTCCAAACTCGACCTCAGATCTGGTTACCATCAGATCTTATTAAATCCAGCTGGTCAATACAAGACTGCATTCTGGACACATCATAGTCACTATGAGTGGCTAGTCATGCCCTTTTGCTTGACTAACACTCATGCTACATTTCAAAGTTTGATGAATGAGATGTTAGCAGTTTGTTGCGCAAATATATACATGTTTTCTTTGATGATATTTTGGTGTATAGTGCCAATTGGAAGGATCATCTATCTCATCTTGAGGTGGTTCTCATGATCTTGCAGAAGCATGTTCTATATGATCGGTTTTCTAAATGTAGTTTTAGGGTCACACAAATTGATTATTTGGGTCATACTTTGTCTGGTGTTGGTGTGGCAATGGATTATGTGAAGTTAGAAGCAGTTCAAGCCTGGCCGCCACCTAAGACTTTGAAGCAGCTACAGGATTTTTTGGGTCTTACGGGATATTACAGACACTTTGTGAAGAATTATGCAACTATAGTTGCTCCTTTAACAGAACTGTTGAAGAAGGATGCATTTAAATGGAATACTTCAGCAGCAACTACATTTGATAAGTAGAAAACAACTTTAACATCTGCTCCTGTGTTAGCCATTCCAAACTTCAGTGTTCCTTTTTGTTCACAACAAGCTACCAAGGTGCCCCCAGACTAGAGGTCTAAGGACTAGTAGTTGCCTTAGTAAAAATTTGTGCCATGCCCTATGAGTCCAACAATCATGGGTTTTATAGTTGTGTATCGACACGCTTGGGGTAGTGGGCAACAGATCATGGATAGTTCCTTGGTTAGTGCTCCGGTTAGTGAGTAGTTGGGTAGTGGGCAACGGATCATGGGTAGTTCCTTGGTTAGTGCTCTGGTTAGTGGGTAGTTGGGTAGTGATATGCGAGGGTGCCCAACTCATTCTACGGAGTGGGGTTCCTTGCCATAATAATACACAAGCCCCTCAAGCCTTGAAGCCATCTGCTGATAAGGCTTTATAGGACATGGGTGCCTAGCTCGTTGGACAGAGCGAGGTGCCCAGTCATAACAATACACTTTTATACTTGAGACAGATACTTCAGGTACATGTATTGGGGCAGTTTTGAGCAAGGATAGGCACCATATTGCTTATTTTTCCAAAAAGCTTTCTCTCTGAATGTAGAAGAAATCAACTGATACCAAGGAATTTTATGCAATTACTGAGGCATTGACTAACTTTCGGCATGACCTTTTGGGGCACAAATTCATCATAAAATTAGATCAGTGCAGGTTGAAAGAGTTACTTGAGCAGAAGCTTCAAACTACAAAACAACAACAATGGTTACCTAAATTTCTAGGATATGACTTTGTCATCCAATACAAACCGGGCAAAGTAAATATCCCTGCAGATGCACTCTCAAGGAGTTTCTTCATGGCATGGTCTGAACCTGTTTGTTCTTGGTTGGAGAAGCTACGAGGCAATACCCAGGCCAATGTGAAGACATCTCAGATTTATGCTAAGTGTGTCCAAGGTAAGCTACAGTCTTCTGAATACAGGGTCAAGGATGGCCTGTTATGGTGGAAAGGCAAAATAATGGCGCCTAATGATCCATATTTAATTAAGCAAATCTTACAGGAGTTTCATGAGTCCAAAAATGGGGGACATGCTGGAGTCACTAAGACTACTGTTCGAATTTCTGCTCAGGTCCATTGGGTGAATATGCAGTAGGATATCCGCAAATACATTAGAGAGTGTGCTATTTTCCAACAAGCTAAAATTGATCATGGATTGCCTAAAGGTCTGTTGCAACCTCTTCCTATTCCATAGCAGGTTTGGGAGGACATAGCTATGGGCTTTATTACTCACTTGCCTACATTCAATCATTATTCGGTTATTATAGTAATTTTCTAAGTTTGCCCATTTCATACCTTTAAGCTCTGATTTATCTAGTAAATCTGTTGCTGAAGCTTTTATTGCTCATGTGGTGAAAATTCTTGGTATTCCTCTGTCCATTGTATCTGATAGAGATTTTTATTGGCTCTTTTTGGCAACATTTGTTCAAGTCTCAAGGGGAAACCTTAGCTATGGGATCAACTTATCACCCCAATCCGATGGCTAGACTGAGAATCTGAACAAGACACTCGAGATGTATTTACGGTATTATGTCTATGATAATCCGAAATCATGGGTGCGCATGTTGCCATGCACTCAATTTTAGTACAATACTTCTTATCATCACAGCTTAGGAATGACTCCCTTTCAAGCTATTTTTGGACGAGCCCCTCTTGTTATCGTTAAGTATAATATGAACAACAAGGACCCATTGTCTGTGCAAGAAAATCTTAGAGCCAGAGATCAGGTGTTACAGCAGCTTAAGGCAAATCTGTTGAAGGCCTAGAATTACATGAAGCATCAAGCAGATAAGAAAAGAAGAGATGTGTCCTTGGCCGAGGGAGACCTTGCTCTTGTTAAGTTGCAGCCTTATAGGCAGCAGTCAGTGACCTTAAGGAAACACCATAAGCTGGGATTGAAATGTTTTCGACCCTTTCCAGTGCTCCAAAAAATTGGATAGGTAGCTTATCGTTTGCAGTTTCCTAACACAACTAAGATACATTCGGGTTTTCATATTTCTTTGCTTAAGAAATTCCACGGAGAGTCACCACAGCAGTATATTCCTCTACCCTTAACTACTTCTGAGTTTGGGCCTGTTATCCAACCAGTAAAAGTATTTGAGGCAAGGACATTTAAGTGAGGCAATCAAGCAGTTTCCCAGGTTTGGATTCAATGGGATATCACTGATGCACAAGACACCACTTGGGAGCATATGATGGATATTCAACAATCTTATCCAGCATTCAACCTTGAGGACAAGGTTGTTGTTGATGAGGAGGGTAATGTAACATGTAAAAATAAGGGAACAAAAGAAATGGCGCGAAAGATAGTGGGTGGTCCTTCAAGCCACGTGTCAACCAATCCACAGAAGTAGGAAACGGTTAGAAGGAGCAAGCGTGAAAGCAAGGAGAGTACGTATTTGAAGGACTATGTTTGATGAGAAAGGCATGATGGTGGTATGAATCTTCTTTCTGGCATTCTTTCCTTCAGATAATTCTCATTCTCTGACTCCACTTTGATCCATTATGTACTTCTTTGCTTATCAGGTTGTTCGTGTTCCCTTGGCCTTGTGATTCACCTTAGTTCATTGAGAATTATTGTTCTGTAACTATTGTACGGTTCCATTGGTTTTCTGTTTCTGTATTGTGACTTGTATCAAGTTCAATCTCCATTCCATTTATATGATTCAAAGATTTTCCTTTTTGTTTCAGAACCATAAAGGCAACGGCTAAAGGGGGGCTCAGATCTCCTTCCTCTGCATTCTACTTCAAGCGTGAGTTTCCTTCCTCTTCTCTTCTTCCTTCCTGCTTCGTATCCCTCTCTGCTGTGAAATGTGCATACAAACTATTGATGTTTACTCAAAGTTTGGTACTCTAAAGTCTGAAGTGGGGTTGTCTGTGATTTTGTTCAATTTTTTTGTTGTCACAAACGTGGCGTACGAACAACTCGCGCATGAATAATCTTTTAAAATGGAGTCACCACCAATGTTTATTTAAATTAGGGAAAACATTAGAAAAACACCTTTAAGAAAAAAATAATCAGCAAAAAAAGAAAATAAATAAATAAAAGAGTTCGGGAGTCGGTTATGCACAGGGAATGGTGGAAACTTAATCCCACTGCACCCTTGTTACATCTGTTTTAAAACGGTCTCCTCAAATTAATTACACAAATTATTAATAAATTTAAAAGAAATAATATTTGTTTGACCCATGAATAAATGATAATATTTACAAAAGAAAAGATAAAATTAAAATTTGGCTTGACAGGATATTAATTCCGCTCCTACGTATCCTCCGGTGAAGTGGGGAATTCAAGGCTACGTATTTCTTTTTATAAAAGAAAATAAAATAAAATATTGGCAAGTTACATGGGTCATTGAAAAATTTTCCCAACATGGGAAAGTTAGTTTCCAACTGTTAGATATATATGTTTTTTAATGGACGCTTTTGATGTGTGACTGGTAACCTGCTGTTGGAAAGTTTTTAAAATTTATGGATCAAGTCCTTGTATTCTATACAGATTTGTTTTCCATTCCCTTATATTAGCAAAATAATGAAATGGGCCCATTTTTTCCGGCAACAAAGAAGCCATTTTTACCGGCGACCAAAACCTCCATTTTTCCCGGCGACCAAGACCTCCATTTTTTCCGACGACCAAGACCTCCATTTTTTCCAGATCAATAAAGATTTATTCACTGTCATCTCCCTTTACGATGCCGTCATAGCTCAGATCCGACCACTACCACTTACAGATCTGACCACCACCACTATAATCTAGGGGACCGCCACTGAAAAGGATGAGCATGAAAGGGAAGTGTTTTCACTTTCAATTTCACATTCCATTTACATTTAGATCTGAATGCACCTGTAACATCGATATCGATTTACGTCATTGTCGCGGTGGTGGTCCTCTTCTTCCTCTTCCCACCACCATTCACCCTCTACTCTTCCCGCTACTACCCTGCTGAGCTCAAATGCTACTGCAAAGACCAGCAATTGCAGCTGCAACACAAAATCAGTGATGAAGCATTTGGGGCAAAAAAAAAAAAGATTATTTTTTAATTTATTTGCGAATTAATTTTTTTAATGATTTCTTTGTTGTTGCTCTTGTTCAATAAAAGAGAGATTAGGGGAAAATGTTTAGATGACAGCACCCATTTTTTCTGGCGACCAAGAAGCCATTTTTCCGGTGACCAAGACCTCCATTTTTTCCGGCGATCAAGAAGCCATTTTTTTCGGCGACCAAGAACTCCATTTATTCCGGCGACAAGAACTTCATTTTTTCCGGTGTTAGTTGTAATATTTATCTTATTATTGGATTTTATTCTTCCAACGTGTAACTCGTAAGAAATCTATAACGGTCTCACTGTCGAAAGATGGCATGCTTCTAACAACCTCTTGCCGGATGGACATCCGAGAAGCTATCCTAGCACCGGTTCTGCGGTTTTAATCCCGTTAAGAAACTTAGAAGCGCTGAATTTGAAATCAGAGGTTTTGATTTGTGGTGGAGCTCCAAGGGGTACTTTTCATAATGTTAAAAGGGGAATTTTCTTAAAAAGCATTGGATACTTGTGCAAGGATTAAAAGAATCGACCCGAACCCAAAATTGGTCATGGAAATGATGCCGTACGGAAGAAGAGTCATGAATGACATGGTCATGCTTCCAAACAGCAATGTTTTGATCATTAACGACGCGTCTCTTGGAGTGGTTGACTGCAATTGATCATTTTTTTCATTTTTACAATTATTGTGTTGGGGCAATTTTGTTATTTTAAAAATGTTTAGGGACAATAATTTGAAGCACATAAAACCTGCTATTGCAGGTCATTTTTTTCTTTTCCCATGGTGGGAAAATTTAGAGCTTATTTGAAATAGTTTTGATTTTTAGTTTTTAAAAATTTTATTATAAAATAGTTTTCAGAAACAATTTTTAAAAAAAAGTGAAAAAAGTTTTCAATACAAATTTGTGTGTAAATTTAGAAAACTAAAAACTGAAAACCAAAACATGTTTTATATGTTTTCATATTTTAGTTTTTAAATACTAAAAAACAAAAACCGTTCCCGAAAATTGTTTTTGAAAACTCGATTGCCAAACGGATTTTTTAGTTTTTTGTTTTTAAAAATAGAAAATTATTTTAAAAAAGATTAATCAAACAAGCCCTTAACTTTTCCTATCATAAAACCCACCTAAAATATTTTCATTTTTTTAAAATATCTTTTTAGTTTTTAAAGAAATAATTTATGTTGTACATGACTTAGGATAATTTTTACTATACAAAAGTCTCATACTTACAACTTTGGAGGATGAATTTTCATACAACTAGTGTTATAAATCTTTAAATAAAATAATTTTATTTTTATTAGATAATCTAACAATTTTATGTTTCATTAGCTTTTAAATTTTTAAAAATAATTTTACGTAAGACTTAGGATAAGATACAAAAGTCCTTATAACACACCTAAGGATGACTATTCATACAATCAATGTTGTAAATTTTTAAATAAAATAATTTTGTTTTTATCAGAGAATCTAACAATTTGATGATTCATTAGCTTTTAAATTTTTAAGAATAATTTTACGTGGGACTTAGGATAAGACATAAAAGTCCTTGTAACACTTGAGGATGAATATTCATACAATCAATGTCAAAGTTATTATTATCCTCATATGATATTTCAATAATTAATCTGTATCATCTTATAAGTTGAGAATATAATTTTATTAGAAATTTAAATAAGGTATGGAGCGATTGTATAAATACCTTTATAAAATTATAATTTGTGAGGTCAATCTTAAATTGAACAACACCCATAGTTAATTTAAGAGAAAGATAATTATTTAGAAATACTTAATTCCTTTTTATTTTATCCTTTTCATTTTTTATTTACTATTAAACTAATCTATATTTTATTTTATATCTGAGATCTTTATTTTTATTTTTTAAATAAACTACAATGACACCAAAATATGACTTATTGACACTTTTTATGTATTCAAAATAGATAGAACAATCAGAAGTAAAAGAAATAAATAAATAAATAAAACAAATAATGTGTATATTAAACCTTCAAAGTATATTCTCCTCATTTTTTTCCAGCCTCTCTCTTATCTCAGATCAACCACTTCCTTCTTTTTCTTTTTCATTTTTTTATTACTTCTTCTTTCTCTTTCTTTTTCTTTTTCTTTTTAATTTCCGTTTCTTCTCCTTTCTCTTTCTTTTCTTTTATTTATTACTTCTCCTTCTCCTTTTCTTGTTTTTTTGCGCGGCTACTTGCAACATTTTTTATTTATTTTATTTTTTTTCCATTATTCTTTTCCTTGTTTTTTTTAAAAAAATTATATTTCCTACATGTATCATTCACAAATTGGAGATATTTACGGATAAAAATAAAAGATGTGTAGATATTATTTCTGATTTATGATTTTATTCAAAAATTTTAGTTGAGTTGAATCAAAGTGAAAATCAATTCTTTTTCGTTCTGTTTATACACTTGATAAGTTTATTTGATAAAGGCTAAATGCAAAATAACGAAGGATGCTTAGTACACAATAAAATGGACTCTATTTTCTATTTAATTGTATGTAAATGCATGTTGAGTGTAAATCCTTAATTTTGAAGAAATGTTTTCATTTTAATTATAAATCATGTTACTTTGATATATTATATATCTCCCTCACTTGAATTTTGTTTGTTTGTGAAATGCCTTTATTTTCTTCCTTCCTCTGTTCCTCTATCTTGTTCACTTCATTCCTCTTTTTTTTTTTTTCTTCTTGTTCCTCCTTTTTTCTTAATTCCCTCCTTTTCTCTTTGTTCCCCCTTTTTTCTTAATTCCCTCTTTTTTCTTTTTGTTTCCCCCTTTTTCTTCGTTCTCCCCTCCTTTTATAAGCGAAGCAAACCGCATCCACCGAATTCGCTACAGTAAAATCACACTTTGCTACACTAACCAGTGTAAATGTTTCAACGAGTTACTGTTCATCATTGTTCACCTTTTTAAAAATTTGTCCCACCGTTTCATCATTTCACGTGAGGTTACTGTGCCTATTTTGATTTTTTTTAAAATTATCTCCTCCATCATTGTCTCTCTATCTTTCGGTGCAGGAATCATTATTTTTTCTTCTCCTTTTTTTTAAATAAATATAATAATAATAGCAAAAAAATAATATAAAATAAGGAGATCAATAAAATTAAATATTCACAGTTGCCCCTCTTTAGTCATTTCTTATCATAATAATATTATCTCATGAGAAATGGATGAAGACATGAATTAAATTTATCTTAAAACTCAGACATCCATGTTTTTTCTTTGTGAGACATATGCTCGATCTTAAACGAAAACTTTAAATTTTATTTAAAACAAACAGACATGGGAACACGGGTTAAATTTAAGAGACAGACCTACAAATCATGAAACTGTAAATGATTATTCATCTTCAATAGATCACTACCATTCCTATTACTCTTCATCCAAATAACCAGTTACAGCCAAATGAAACAAGCCAATAATCAAGAAAATACGCAAGATACACATGGGGAACAAAATAGTAGAGAAGAAAGAAAGGAAATTAGGATGTCGAAAATCCTCACTTAACTGAATCACCAGACCACAGAACCACACTAAAATGGGAACACCGATCCACAAGCACATTCGGTCCATCGAATTTTTAACCCTAAAGTGGAGGTCTCAAACCACAATTCTTTTGATCTCTTATTTTGAGCTAGAATGGTATGAGATTTGGGAATTTATTAGGGCCGAACAACCTTTATTCTGCGTGCCTTTCTTCCACTTGAGGAAGAGTTGAGGGGTTTGAAAATTGTGGAAACGGTTAAGCAAAGGAAAGAAAAAAAAAGGCGTGAGAATGAGAGAAGATGTAAGAAGAAGAGCGAAGGATCGAGAGAAGATGAGGGAAGAACAAAGAAAACTCGAGAGGAAGAGGAGAAGGGGAAATGAAGGTGGGGCGGAAGGAAGAAGGGATTAGGGTTGATTATGACCCTTTTCCATTGGGTCATCTTTGCTCAAGCCAACCCTTCCCCCTTTTTTTTGAGGTTGGGTGATTCTTCACTGAGCCTTTTTTTTTGTTTTTTTTTCTTTTCGGGCCATTCCTATTTGGCTCTTTATGGTTGGGCCATTCTTGACTGGCCTTCTTTCTCCTTTTTTTCTTTTTTTTTTGGGTCGGGCCATTCCTGTCTGGCTCTTTTTTGTTGGGTCATTCCTGACTGGCCTTTTTTCTCTCTTTTTTGTTCGGCCATTCTTGCATGGCATACTTTTTCCTTTTTTTTTTTTTTGGATTGGGCCATTTCTGCATGGCCCCCTTTCTGTGGTTTTTTTTTTTTGGGTCGGACCATTCCTGTTTGGCCTTTTTTTTTGTTTTTTTTTTCAGGGTTGGGCCATTTTTGCCTGGCTCCCCTTTTTTTATGTATTTGACGAGTGAGTAGTATCCCTTTAGCTAATTGGATGTGTGTTTTAACAGAATAATCTGACGAGCCAACTGGATATAGGTTCAACATAAACCAACTGGATACGGGTTCATATATATGAGAAATGCAATATTGCAAACTAACTGGATATGAATTCAAAAGCATGAAATTTTAGAATGTAATTGTGTATACCATCTTGGTATGGTCTTAGAAAGAAGTATTGTAAACCAACTTGATATGAGTTCATAAATATGAGCAATGAAACCTTGCAAACCAACTAGATATGGGTTTATGAAAAATGCAATAGAAAAGCGACTAGATACGGCTTGATAAATATATGAACCAACTAGACATGGGTTCATCAAAGGTAAACATGTGAAAAATGCTATTTGATTCACAAGCATGAAAATTGTCACTTCCAAAACAAATTATGTCCTTTTTTACAAATTTTTACAAATCTTTTACTCTGAAAAGATTTGCTTGGGAACCGAAAGAGTAAGCTTAAGCCAATCAAATCCTCATTCTTCTATCAAACCCTCATCTTTTAGTTAAAACCTTAACTGAACTTCAGCACATTAACTCTTGCAATCTCATCTTTCTCAATCTAGCCATCTTTGATTCAATCACTTTCATGTGGTTTGATTACATGCTCATATTTCAGCAATTTTATCATCAAGTTGTGTTGCCATAATCCCCATTAAACTTTAATTATTTCACTTGAGACACAAGTATTTAAACACAGAAAAGAAAGAAAAATAATACAAAAGGGTAACGAAATGACGAAGAGAGTTTTTATTGATCTGAATAATGGACGGAATATATCACTTTACATGGAAAGTGTTTTTTCAGAATAGAGAGACCTTTAAGAGTAAATGTAAGAGATAGATATGAATTTCAAGACAACTTCTCCCATCATTAGTTCTTTGTCATTCAATCAAGTGATTTCCTTTTGATCTCTGATTGGATGATTTTTCATTATGTTACTTCTTCGTTCTCACAGAAATTGCCCCAGTTTGAAGTTACTCGAGCCATACGAAATTATGCATTTTTATTTACACATTTTTATTACCCTAACTTTTGCTTAGACCATCTTTTCAGGTTTTCAGTTTAACGGTCCTTATTCTCTTTTTTTTTTATCGTCTTAACGTTTGTTTAGACTGCCTTTCTAGGTTTCAGTCTAACAGGCATTATTATATATACATATTTTTATGCATAAAATCTTTTAACATCATGAGAATTTATTGGCTTAGGCAACTCTTTACCATCCATATCCTGTAAAATCAAAGCTACACCCGAAAAACCATGCTTCACCACATAAGGTCCTTCATAACTAGGGGCCCATTTTCCTCAGCTATCCTCTTGGTTTGGCAATATTTTCTTTAGGACTAGATCTCTGACACTCAATTCTTTATGTCGAACTTTCTTGTTAAAGGATCTAGCCATCCTACTCTGGTATAGTTGGTTATGACAAAGAGAAATTAATTTTTTCTCCTCAATCGTATTCAATTGTTCATACGGGTTCTTACCCAATCATTTTCTTCTAATTCAACTTCCAGTGAAGCTCTCAAAGATGGAACTTCAACTTCTATGGGAGTAACAGCTTCCATCCCATACATTAGAGAATACGGTTTTGCCCTAGTACTTGATCGTATATTGGTACGATAAGCATACAGAGCATAAGGCAACATCTCATGCCAATCCTTGTAATTTACCACCATTTTAGATAAAATCTTTTTGATATTCTTATTTGCTGCCTTAACTGCATCGTTCATTTGGGGTCTATAAGGAGCTGAATTGTGGTGTTTGATTTTGAAATGTTCACACAACTTCTGTATTTCTGCACTATTCAGATTAGGAGCATTATTTGTGATTATTTTTCTGGGATCCCATATCGACAGATGATATATCTTTTAAGGAACTTGAGAAATACTTTCTGAGATATATTAGCGTACGATGATGCTTCTATCCACTTTGTGAAATAATCTATTGCTACCAAGATGAAGCGATGTCCATTCGATGCTTTAGGATTGATGGGACCAATAACATCTATTCCCCACATTGAAAATGGCCATGGGGATACTAAATTATGTTGTGGGAAAGGAGGCACATTTATTCGATCGGCAAAAATTTGACATTTATGACATTTTCGCAAAAACTCGATACAATCTGTTTCCAGAGTAGACCAATAATAACCACTTCTCATGATCATACGCGCCATCATATGACCATTGGCATGAGTTTCACAAATTCTTTCATGTACTTCTGACATGATTAAATGAGCTTCTCCAGCATCCACACACCTCAGAAGAGTACCCTCGTGATTTCTCTTGTATAGAACTTTTCCACTCAAGAAAAATGCCATTGATAAGCGACGAATGGTCTTTTTAGCTACGTCATCTGCTCCAATTGGATATTCTCCATACTGGATATACTTCTTGATATCTTGATACCAAGGTTGACTGTCTGGCTCATCACTTATGAGGGCACAATATGCTGGATCATTGTGAATCCTGAATCGGATGGGTTGGACATTAGTGTAAATATCCAATTTGGTCATTGCAGCCAATGTAGCCAAGGCATATGAAAACTAGTTTTTGTCTCGGATTAAATGTGAAAAAGATACTTCTTGAAATTCTTCAATTAGTTGAGTCAGATGCTTTTGGTAGGGTACCAACTTTGCATCATTAGTTTGCCATTCACCATTTACTTGATAGATGATAAGTGCAGAGTCTCCAAACACTTTTAATCGCTTCACTCCTAGGTCAATTACCATTTGTAAACCATTGGCACACGCTTCATACTCAACAATGTTATTTGTGCATTCAAAACCTAACTTGATGGCTACTGGATTTTGTTTGTCAGTAGGTGACATTACCACTGCTCCAATGCACTTCCATGCATGTTTAATGCCCCATCAAAGTACATTTTCCATTCATATTCATCAGAGACATCTTCTTCTACTGCCAATATTTCCCTGTTTGAATTTTCTGCCCCTGATATTTGCCCTTGTTCAAGAGGATTCTCTGCTAGATAATTAGCTATCACACATCCCTTTATCAACTTTTGGGTTACATACTTTATATCAAATTCAGCTAACATCACTTGTCACTTTGAAACTCTTAGAGATATATGAAGACTTTCAAAAATGTACTTTATTGGATCCATCCGCGAGATCAGATAACTGTTGTAGTACAACATGTACTGTCGTAATCTTTTTGAAGTCCACACCAGAGCATAACAATTTTTCTCAATGGTTATGTATCGAACCTCGCTATCATTGAATTTTTTACTCAAATAATAGATGGCATGTTTTTTTTTCCAGATTCATTATGTTGTCCTAACATTGCCCGCATGGATGTTGGCAAGACCGTTAAGTAGAGAATCATGGGTCGTCCTGGCACAGGAGGTACCAAAATCGGAGGATTTTGTACGTATGTTTTAATTTTATCAAACGCTTCCTGGCATTCTTCATCCCATTCTCCTGGCTGGTGTTTCCCTAATAATTTAAATATGGGTTCACATGTGCAAGTCAGATCAGCAATGAACCTAGCAATGTAATTAAGTTTACCTAAGAAACTCCTCACTTCTTGTTCGGTCTTAGGAGAAGGCATTTCCTTTATAGCCTTTATTTTATCAGGATCAATTTTTATCCCTTCTCGGCTAACAATGAAACCTAATAATTTCCCATATGATGCTCCAAAGACACATTTATTAGGATTAAGCCTCAACTGATATTTTATCAACCTCCCAAACAATTTTTGTAGGACAGCCACGTGACTTTCTCCTTCCTGGGACTTGGCAACAATATCATCCACATATACTTCAATTTCTTTGTGCATCATATCATGGAACAAAGCAACCATAGCTCGTTGATATGTAGCTCCTGCATTCTTCAACCCAAATGGCATGACTTTGTAGCAAAATGTTCCCTATGGGGTAATGAAGGTGGTCTTTTCTTTGTCTATGACATCCATGAGGATTTGATTGTACCCCGAACACCCATCCATAAAAGAATACATATGGTTTCTAGCAGTATTGTCAACAAGAACATCAATATGGGGGAGTGGAAAATCATCCTTTGGACTGGCTTTATTCAAGTCTCTGTAGTCTACACACATTTTGACCTTACCATCATTTTTTGGCACAGGGACAATATTGGCTACCCAATCTGGATGTTTTGATACTTCTAGAAATCTCGCTTCTAATTGTTTAATGACTTCCTCCTTAATCTTCAAGGACATATCTGGCCGCATTTATCTCAACTTTTGCTTCTTTGGCTCTGCATTAGGATATAGCGGGATTTTATGTGAGACTATATATGGGTCCAATCCTGACATGTCATAATAAGACCATGCAAAAATATCAAGATATTCTTTGAATAGTGCAATCATCTTTTATTTATCGGGGTTCTTGACGATTTAATTCCTTCTTTTCCTCTTTAGATCCCATATTAATTAACTCCACCTCTTCATCTCTCAAGTCAAATCCTTTTTCTGAGTATTCTATCAGCTTTGAAAAAATTATCCATAGCTTCTTGATCAACAGGGAATTCAACATCATCTTCATCAGATTCCATCGGGAAATTTGTTGATGAATTATCAAAGTCCCTTACATGAGGCAAATTTTCTATAAAATCCACATTCCTGGAACATAGTTGACACGCGATTGAAAAAAAATGACAATGAATGAACATTGGAGAGAAAAACAGTGATAATGAATGGCTTAATAAAATAAAAAAGTAGTAGAAAAATACTAGAATAAGATAATTTATGTGATTCTGGATTCAAATCGGAAACACAACGGAACAAGGGGGACAACAATCAAACAGCAAAACTATGCAAATCAAACAAACTTAATGTCTCAAGCAACATATTTAAAAGTTCAAATTTTGAAATGGTCTATGTGTTAGCCAAATAGTACAACTCAAAAAATTACTTTGATGGAACAATATCAACAACTTATTCAGATTCCCAATTCTTCAGTGATTCTCCAGCTCAAGCTAGGGGTGTACAAGACCCGGCTCGACCCGATCGGGTTAGGACAGTTTTGGTCCATCAATTTTAAGACAAAAGACACTAACCCGTCTTTCAAATTCTGACCTGGTGAGAAAAAGGGACGGGTTCGGGTTAGTGCTTGGGTCACCCGGCCCATCCCGATAGACATGTTTAATATTTATATATAATTAATATATTATATTATATGTTATTTTTTATTGCTTTAGTTTCCATCCTTTGTTAGCTAAGGGTTCAAACTTCAAAAATAGATATTGTTTTGGATATATAAGTCTAACTTAACTTGGGAGCCATTATATAAATGATGCAATTCTATCTATTATTAATGAATATTATTTTTTTTGATAGGCAATTAATGAATATTATTGCACTATAGTTATTTTATTTAACTATTTTTGCCCATTTACCACGTATTATTGACGTTATACATGTTTTTTTTCCTATCTTTTTATTTACTTATTTGTTTTTTTTATTGATATTGTGTACGTGAGAATATAGGTATTGAATAAATGTTCGGGTTAACCCGCGTTCGTCCTACATAAACCCGGTCCTAAAAAAACCCGGTAATTATCGTGTTCCTTCGGGTCAAAGGACGGGTTAGGGTTCAAAATATAGGTCCGATCTTAATTTAGGGCCGGGTGAAAGTCAACGCGAACCCGTCTTTACCCGTCCTTTGTACACCCCTAGCTTGAGCCACCCGAATCATCTCATAATTTCTTCGACTCTCATTATTTAGTGTGTTGACAGCGAAGTGATGCTGAGGACAAATGACACTTTCTAGCATGACTGTTTCTGCTGGTGTAGGGAAAGTTTCTCTTATATGAGGAAAATTTCGAGTTTCGCCTTTCTGCTGCTTTTTTCTCAAAGCAATACCTTTCAACTCATCTCTAAGTGTTGCTTTATATTGAATTTTTCTGGGATAAAAACGGGCAAATAGTCACCCTGCAACTACAAGCCTTGCCCTTTTCCTGCCTCATATCCATTTTGTGCCATAATTCGTGCCACCACCTGATTCACACTTGTCATCTTTCCATCAAAGTTGGGTTCAAAAATTTCCAAGCTATGCCATAAATTTTCTTCTTCATGATCAGTGTTATCCACGTATGGAACTAAAACTGGTTTTGAGACCAATATACCATCTTCTCCATGAACAGTTATCACATATCCATCTTTAACATATTTGACTCTCTGATGTAATGTTGATGGAACAACACCTGCGGCATGAATCCAAGGTTGTCCCAATAGCATGGTATATGCAGGCTCAATCTCCATGACTTGGAATAGTACTTGAAAAGTATTTGGGTCAATTTCTAAAGGAAGCATTATTTCTCCAAGGATGTCTCCCTTAGATCCATCAAATGCTCGCACAACCATTACCTGGGGTGTTAAGTCATTTGTACTTAGTGACAAATAATTCAGAGTGGATCTTGGCAAAACATTTAATGCTGATCCCCCATCAATCAAAACTTTAGCTATTATACAACCCTTACACTTTAGGGTTATGTGTAAAGCTTTCAGATTTTTTTTCTGAAGGTGAGATAATCTCTTCATCAGTGAAGGGTATACAATTTTCATGTTTCAAAGGATCCACCATGTTGATCATGTTATGTGGAGTAACATCTGGCCTAACATAAGCTTCGTTTAATATCTTCAAAAGCGCTTTCCTATGTGATTCAGATCTTAGGATAAGAGATAAGATGGATATTCTAGTAGGGGTTTTCTTTAATTGTTCATTGATATCATACTCACTTTGCTTTATAATCTTTAGAAATTCTGCCTCCTCTCCTTTTGTTTCTTCCTCGGCTTTTTTTTCTTTGTTGTATTTTCTTTTCTCTATCTCTTCCAAGCCAAAGTATCTGCCACTTCTTGTGATGCCTCTTACCCTGCTATATTTATCACCTGCTTTCTGGTCTTGTGCATTTGAACATTATGCAAGTTTGTGGAACTTCCCTCTATTTCAACCTTGGTCTCATAATTCTGTGGGACTGCGTGTGTATCATTATAAGTGAATGGTGTTGTTTTCTTTTACGGTCATAACCAACTTTTCAGTTATCGCAGGTTGGCTCAATGGCGGAACTGTTAGGACAAAACATTCAACCATATTAACTTCTTCTGAAAAATCAGTTGCTTGCCATGGTTGGATAACTCCCATTGCGATGAGGATTTGTACACGAATTTTGAAGTCCCAACAACTTTGAATGTCATGTCCTATACCTCCACAATGGTATGAACATTTAGAATTTTTATCATATATCTTATTCGCTCTTATCATTGTTGTTGGAGCTGTTACATCATATCCGACCTTCTTTAAACCTTCAAATACTTTACTCATAGGAGTTCGTAAAGCCATAACATTCTTGATCAAAGGCTTTTCATTTTCTATTGCACTCACTTGATTCTTTTGTTCATGATTCGGAATTGGATCATTGACGATGTTTGGCTCTGAGTCTTCTTGGATATCCAATCTCCTGCTTGCAATCAACTTTCTCACTACTGTTTTAAACGCTTCACAATTCTCAATCGAATGACCAGCGACTCCCATATGATATTTACAAGTCAAACTTTCATTATACCATGCAAGGAATGGCGGTTGCATATGACACACTGGACTTTCTGAGATTAAGTGAGAATCATACCGTCGTTGGAACAAATCTGCATTAGAGATAGATAATTTTGGGAAATGTGGTAAGCTTTGTGGACGAGTTTTTCCTTGATTTTGAAATTTTGGTTTAGTTTGAGGGTTGGCTAGATTATTTTGGGGATTGTTAGTTGGGTAACCAGTATATGTGGGACGAAGTAGTGATGATGTTATATTATTGACAGGAACTTGTGAGATGGGAGTAGAGTTTGAATTTGGAAAATTTTGGGCATTTTGAATAGGGAAAGTAAGTGTTTGGTAAGGTGGGTATAGAGTTGGGAGGTTGATTGGTGGTTGGTACCTCAGACCCGATTGAGAATAACGAGGTACAAAATTTGTCTAGGATTGCACTTGATTTACTTCAGAATCTCGTTTTTTGAATTGAGATCATTTACTTGGTTTTATCGATAATTTCCTTGTTTTGGCTAAAATTTCAATCCTTTCTCCGGCAACTATGAGCACAGCAAAATCTTGATATACAGCACCAGCCATTAACCCTACATATGGAGCACCTAAAGTCCCTAGGAAATAGGAGCACATTTCTGACAAGATGAGTGGTGGTTGGACTTGTGCAGTGAGGGTTCTCCATCTCTGAGCGTATTGCTTAAAACCTTCTCCACTTTTCTTTTGTAAAGCTCCAAGCTGCTCTCTAGTTGGCGCTATCTCAAGGTTAAATCTGTATTGTCTCATGAAGATATCTACTAAATCTTTCCAGCAATTGATTTTGGAATGGTCTAGTTGGATGTACCATTCCAAAGATGATCCAATTAAGCTCTCATGAAGAAGCTTATAAGAAATTTCTCATTTTTAGACCATATTGCCATTCTGCTACAATAGGTCTTTAAATGGATAATTGGATTGGTGCTACCATCATACTTTGTAAAGTCAAGAACTTTGAAATCCTTTGAAACCACAACATCGACAGTCGGGTACAACTCTTCGATACCAAGGGATCCATAATCATTAGACCCCTGAATAGCCTTAATTTTTTCTTCCATATTTTCCATCCAAACTTCTTTCACTTTTTTTTGTTTTCTCCTGAATGCATTCATGTGGACAAAATAGCTACGGGGAATTGTTCTCCATTTGGTCCAACTTGGCTATTTGTGTGTCCAATAGCTTGATAGCCTTCTCCAATAGGAATTATAATCGTTGTTGTTTGATGTTCCTCCACATTATTTTCCGGTCCTATATTGTTTCTTTGAGTACCAGACATAAATGGAGGAATTGTCATGGTTGTAGTAGCAGGATGAATAATAGTTTGTGGAATAGACATCGTATAAGTTGATGATGGCAGAGTGGTGGTGGCAATAAAAGGCATAGTCGTCATGGAAAAGGTGATAAGTGGTGGAAGCGCATGCATTTGCCCTCCAATCATTCCTCCATTCTTCATGAGATTGAGAGTTTCATTTATGGCCTGTAGCATTTCTTCCATTCTAATATGTGCCTCAGACATCTCATTCATTTTGTTTTTTACCTCATCAACTTCCATACTCAAGTTTCTTCCTTGCTAGCTAACTTCCTCCATCCTAGTTCGATATCGAGTTTGGTAGATTTGGGTTTGATTGGTATTACTTTTCTTTGGTCGCGCAATGATTATAGAGCTGATATTTACTTAAGAAAAAGTGTGAAATTTTGTGTGAAAAACAAATTCAACTTATGCAAGAATATTAGTCCATTCCAAGGAACATATTAGCCATTTTCAAAGTAAACAGACCCATGTTTAATCAGAGAGTATTGTACTCATAAGATGATCAACATGGTTGATGTCCAATCTAGGGGTTTGTCCATAAAAGATGATATCTTAAGCACACTAGCAAAATTAGAAGTCGACATGTATTTCATAACTTTAAAAGTGTTCGATACATCATTTGATTCTAAATGGCAATAAGTTACATAAGTAATCTCGTTCCTCTTCTTTTAAGAGATCTAAAAATATTTCCACGCATTTCAAAAAAATCATCAACTTCAGGGAATTAATCATCGGGTTGTTCAACATTTTCCTCTCAGCTTTTTCAAAATGATAGATGAAATTTGGGATATAGTGATTCAGTTCAGCAATCAACTTTGAATATTTTCTTTCCATTCTTCAATCTCCTTTTCTTGGTGAACAACCTTCGATCTCCATTGTCTTCCAATTTTTGAAGCTTCGGAAAACAAGTCATGAAAATGGTCAAATGAAATCCATCCTTGGTTTCGATCTATCTTTGTTTGAGTCAACAAAATAGTCAACTCCTAGACTCTTTGTTCCCATTGCTTTGCCATTTGGATTTGCTCACGAGCCTCTACTTCTAGCCTTTCCCTTGCTTGTTTATGCCTGTTAATTTCCATCTTCAAGTTCTCCTCCAGCTTATTGCACCGATGAATTTCATCCTTAAAATCTTTTTTTTCACTCGAGAGGATATGTATCTTTTCTTCGTGCTCTTGAAACATTTCAGAAAAGGCTTCTGATATTTTCTCCTTCCCTTTCTTATGTCTTGATGCTTCCAGCAAATCAGCATAATTGTCTTTGAGACACACAATTTCTTTTGCCATTTTTTCACATATGCTTTTCATTATAAATACCTCAAACTCTGCATCTTATTTTTGTTGCTCTAAGGCACCCACTTGAGCCTTCATAACATCTTCATGTGCTGCTACTGGTGATGTTTCTTGAGAAGCCTTTTTCTTTAAGGTAATTATGGGAATATCACTTTGACCTCTTGTTGACTTTCTCCATGTAGTGTATTCAGGGGTGTCAATCAACAGTTTCCTTCCAAGCTTTTCTTTTCCCACTCTTCGGATGTCTGACCATGCTTCTCTTATTTCTTTTATTGACATCTCATTCCCTTCCTTCTTATACCAAAAACAAAATCCTTCCAGTTGTTCCTCTTTTGGCCTCCCTTGCATCCAGCCAAGCTGCTTTAGTGCTATGACAGGTGTGTTGGATATGCTTCCTCTGAGACCCATACGGGGTACATTAGAGAACTTCCCACAACTAATAATGATACTTCCTTTTCTATTTTCATACCATGGACATACCCATCGAAATGATTCTCTTTCAATGTTGTCAAATTCGACTGCCCATTCATATTCGTCATATCCTTTTATGGGAATTCTACAAAAATCTTTCAACGGATTTGATAAATTGCTGATGTATCGCCATGCATACATGTGTGATAATCCACACACATAAAAGTTGTATGCTACACCAGAGTTTTCTTTTTTCTTTCTGAGTAGAAATTTCTAATGTTAGGAATGTTTCAGCCAAAATGGCAGGCATTGGATTTTTATTTTTTAATTCAACAGTATAAAATACTTCCGTTGTAGCTTAATCCACTAGGTTTAGAGCTGACGAGAATAATACCAAACCATAGATTGCCAGTGCCAATCCCCTTGCAAAAATTTCCCATTCTTCTTTGCTTTTGAGCCCTTCCAAATAATTCTCTAAGAATATTCGGGTTATACCATGAGAGTCAGCATGGCCAGTTATTTTAATTTGATTTGCTGGTAGTTCAAGTAATATCCTAAATTTTTTAGCCATTATTGTATCAAACGAGTGGTGCCCTAGGTGGAAATAAACAATGCTTTCATTCCTTAATGTAAGCTTTAACATGCACGCGTATTCTTCGATGGTGGGTGTAAGGTCTATGTTTTGAAATTCGAAGCACCTCAAGGAAGGATTCCAATATCGAACCATTGTTTTCAAAGCAGGGACTTCAACCGTTATCGATAGTAGATCTAAAATTGCCCCATATTTTTGAACAAAATACTTCTTAATTTCTTGTGGCATTGATTGACTTAATTTCCTCAAATCGTCTAGTGGGTTAACCTTCACCATTACATTTGGAATTTCCTTCATGTTAACAACATTGCTAGTGTGCCTTGTTTCTGTCATTTCTGATTATCAAATATAGTTAAAATGTTCCTGTTACTGATATTTTGTTATTTGTAAGTAATGAATCAAACACTCATGAAACTTTATGCTGTTAAAAATGCAAATATGATTGAAGATGCATCATAGAAATGCATGTAAAATTATGCAATTATGAATTTTTTAAATGATGACATGACAAGAGAATAAAAGAGAAGAAAATAGTAAGCTCCCATGTGTCCTATGAAGGTTATGTTTAGGTATTGGACATATCTAATAGTCATAACCCTAATTTTAGAGGCTAACTATGGTCAACTATTAGTGCACAACTCTTTGGACGGATCTAGACTTCTATAAGCTTTGGTCCCCAGATTGTTCTTATCAAAATAAGAATTTGCTCTCATGAACTAATCATAAGCATATATACAATATGATAGTTCATGGTGACGATGACAATCTGAGCGGGAGAATTAGTGACTCTCAAGGAAGCATTAGTGACGGTGACAATCTGAAATCCCTTCTAATCTTATGGCATCTGATGGCTCGGATATAGAGCCCAAAAATGTGTGAGATTTGTGAAAATATCATATCTAATGGGAGCATACAAGCCTGCAAGTGCCTAAAAGATAAAACTACCCCACTTACAAAAAGAATCACACAAATATACAAATATGTGTCTTCTATCCTAGGGTTTGGATGTGCATAATTATTCAAAAAATAAATATACATGATAAAATAGATATATATTTTTTTTACAAAATATATAACAATAAGGGTCAACAAATATTTATATATATTTTTTTAAAATTTATAAATAATCAGCATAATTACTTCTGTTAGGCTTGACTCTTTATTGTCCCCAGTGGAGTCGCCATCTGTCACAAACGTGACGTACGATCAACTCGCGCATAAATAATCTTTTAAAATGGAGTTGTCACCAATGTTTATTTAAATTAGAAAAAATATTAGAAAAACCCATTTAAAAAAAATCAGAAAAAAAAGAAAATAAATAAATAAATAAATAAAAGAGTTCTGGAGTCGGTTATGCACAGGAAATGGTGGAAACTTAATCCCACTGCACCCTATTTCATCTGCTATAAAACGGAAACCTCAAGTTAATTACGCAAATTATTAATAAATTTAAAAGAAATAATATTTGTTTGACTCATGAATAAATGATAATATTTACAAAAGAAAAGATAAAATTGAAATTTGGCCTGACAGGGTATTAATCCTGCTCCTACATATCCTCCGGTGTAGTGAGGAATTCAAGGTTACGTAGTTCTTTTTATAAAAGAAAATAAAATAAAATATTTTCATTTTTTTAAAATATTTTTTTTAGTTTTTAAAGAAATAATTTATGTTGTACGTGACTTAGGATAATTTTTACTATACAAAAGTCTCATACTTACAACATTGGAGGATGAATTTTCATACAACCAGTGTTATAAATATTTAAATAAAATAATTTCATTTTTGTTAGATAATCTAACAATTTAATGTTTCGTTAGCTTTTAAATTTTTAAAAATAATTTTATGTGGGACTTAGGATAAGATACAAAAGTCCTTATAACACTTAAGGATGATTGTTCATACAATCAACGTTGTAAATTTTTAAATAAAATAATTTTATTTTTATTAGAGTATATAACAATTTTATGATTCATTAGCTTTTCAATTTTTAAGAATAATTTTATGTGGGACTTAGGATAAGATACAAAAGTCCTTGTAACATTTGAGGATGAATATTCATACAATCAATGTCAAAGTTATTATTATCCCGATATGATATTTCAATAATTAATCTGTATCATCTTATAAGTTTAGAATATAATTTTATTGAAAATTTAAATAAGGTGTGGAGCAATTTCATAAATACCTTTATAAAATTATAATTTGTGAGGTCAATCTTAAATTAAACAACACTCATAGTTAATTTAAGAGAAAGATAATTATTTAGAAATACTTATTTTGGTTAATTCCTTTTTATTTTATTCTTTTCATTTTTTATTTACTACTAAACTAATCTATATTTTATTTTGCATCTGAGATTTTTATTTTTATTTTTTAAACAAACTACCATGACATTAAAAATTGGCTTATTGACACTTTTTATGCGTTCAAAATAGATAGAACAATCAGAAGTAAAAGAAATAAATAAATAACAGTGTGTATATTAAACCCTCAAAGTATATTCTCCTCATGGCCTCTCTCTTATCTCATATCAACCACTTCCTTCTTTTTCTTTTTCATTTTTTATTACTTCTTCTTTCTCTCTCTCTCTTTTTTTTTTCTTTTTAAATTTCCGTTTCTTCTCCTTTCTCTTTCTTTTTCTCATTTTTTTATTTATTCCTTCTCCTTCTCCTTTTCTTGTTTCTTTGCGCTGCTACTTGCAACATTTTTTATTTATTATATATTTTTTTCCATTCTTCTTTTCCTTGTTTTTTTTAAATTATATTTCCTACATGTATTACAAATTGGAGATATTTACATGAATAAAATATATAGATATTATTTCTGATTTATGATTTTATTCAAAAAAATTTAGTTGAGTTGAGTCAAAGTAAAAATTAACTCTTTTTCGTTCAGTTTATACACTTGATAAATGTATTTGATAAATGCTAAATGCAAAATAAAGAATGATGCTTAGTACACAATAAAATGGACTCTATTTTCTATTTAATTGTATATAAATGCATGTAGAGTGTAAGTCCTTAATTTTGAAGAAATGTTTTCATTTTAATTATAAATCATGTTACCCGATATATTATATATCTCCTCCACTTAATTTTTTTTTTGTGAAATACCCTTATTTTCTTCCTTCCTCCGTTCCTCTCTCTCGTTCACTTCATTCCTCTTTTTTTTTTTCTCCTTGTTCCTCCTTTTTTCTTAATTCCCTACTTTTCTCTTTGTTCCCCCTTTTTTCTTATTTCCCTCTCTTTTCTCTTTGTTTCCCCATTTTTCTTCGTTCTCCCCTATTTTTATAAGCGAAGCAAATCGCGTCTACCAAATTCGCTATAGTAGAATCACATTTTGTTACCGTAACTAGTGTAAAATTTTCAACGAGTTATTGTTCATCACTGTTCACCTTTTGAAAATTTGTCCCACTGTTTCATCATTTCACGTGAGGTTATTGTGCATATTTTGATTTTTTTTAAATTATCTCCTCCATCATTGTGTCTCTATCTTTCGGTGGAGGAATTATTATTTTTTCTTCTCCTTTTTTTAAATAAATATAATAATAATAATAATAATAACAATAAAATTAAAATAAAATAATATAAAATAAGAAGATAAAATTAAATATTCACAATTATGTTCCCACCATAGATGATAGACAAGTCACATAATTTTCTCCAATGTCACTTGTTTGATAGAAGGACTAATGGAGCTGCTAGTGCTTTGCAATTAAAACTTGTAAGTTTTATTTTGAACTGTGGTGGTTCCAATATTCTATTAATCTAAGTAATGCTGGGTAATGAAATTGGGCTTGGTGATTCCTCATCTCTTTATCTGAAAGATAGACTAAGACTAAGGCCTCACAATCAATTACCTATTCTTTTTATGAAAAAAGAATAGAGAAGTTATTATGACTAAGGGCTTGTTTTTATACGATGAGTATCCCTTATATTCTTATAAAGTAAAATAAAATTTTTGTTCTAGGAAAGAAAGGGCTTATAATTAATGATATAAACACCTAATCGGTTTTCATACTGCTAATTAAAAAAAAATCTTGCATTGATTTTGAAAAAACTAATCATTGTATTACATCTTTACCCCAGAATAAATGTAACCTGCTATCTTGGAAAGTGGGAACTAATAATACTATTAGTTGTAGGTTCTTTTAAAAAATCACTTGTAAATACTTAGTGTAACTTAACTAATTTTCTGTTTAGCCTTTCTGTTATTATGTTATAACAAAATTCTAATTAGTTAGAGTTAGCTTCTTCGTTGCTTTCCAGAACCATATGTATATATTCTTTTCTTCACTGCATTATTCAGTAGTTGATCAATACTAAGATGATTCAAACAATGAGTTTAGTTTTCTATAAATATACTTTCCTTATATGGTACCAGTGAAAAAAAAAACTTCCGCATTCTCATAAGCTCGTTGTTATTTCTTCATCTTTCTTCTTTGATCGACCCTGGAGAATCCTTCAAGATCGTCCACTTCCGATGATCCAGTTCATACCTCTGTGACATATCATCTGGTGAATCCTTCAAATCCTTTGTTCTTGCATCCAAATGAAAATCCAACTCTCATTTTGGTTCCCACTCTTGTCACCGAGAGGAATTATCATTCTTGGTCTCAAAATATGATTGAGATGCTTGAATCATAGAACAAAGACAAATTCATTGATGGAAGCTTTCCTTCTCCTCCTATGACGGATCCTCTGCGAGAACCATGACGACGCTACAACAGAATGGTTATGGCGTGGCTAAAGCGGTCAATGACTTCGGCGATTGCAGAATCTGTCACCTACTTCAACATAGCAGCAAAAATTTGGAGAGATTTAAGAGAAAGATTCTCTTATAGGGATACATTTTGCGTTGCAGATCTGCAGGAAGAGATTCATGCAACCAAACAAGGTGATAGTACCGTTACTCAATATTACACACGTCTTAAAATTCTGTGGAAAGAATTAGAAATGTTTCGTACTATTCTTTCATGCTCTTGTTCCACCATGTGTTCTTGTGGTGTTCTTGCGAAGATTGTCAAAGAAAGGGAAGACGATTGCATCATCAAATTCTTTTGTGGCTTAAATGAAGAATACGCGCAAGTTCGCTCTCAAATAATGATGATGTCCCCTATGCCTTCCATTTCTCACACATTTTCCTTAGTGCTTCAAGAGGATCGCGAGTTTGGTACTCCTCACACGCCTAACAACACTTCTGGTTCAATTGCTTTTGCCACCATGACAAAAGATACATCTAAGCAAACCTTTTACAAGGGGATCTCTTCCAATGGTCGCGGTGAAGGTCGTACAGGCTCTGGCAAAGGCAGAGGAAACAAACTTTGTACACACTGTGGAAAAACCAATCACACCATTGACACTTGTTTTGTGATACATGTATTTCAAGAGGGATACAGATCCAAGAACAAGAGCACCACAAATTTTCAGAAGGCTTCTGTTAGTATGGTTGTTGTTGACTCATCTAAAGCTTCATCATCTGAAAGCTTGGAGGTAATCCCTTCCAAGGATCAATTTTCTTTGTCTAAAGAACAGTGTCAACGAATTCTTTCTTTGCTACAACAGTCAGGACAATCCTCACATTCTGAGAATCATGCACAAAACACCTTTCATAATCCTTCAGGTAAACCTTCTTCTCTTCCTGTTTGGATTTTAGATAGCGGCGCAACAGATCACATCTGTCCCACCAAAGGTCAATTTCTTTCACTTACTTCAATCCCTCCTATTGTGATTAAACTACTGTTAACCTTTTTTAATGGGGCTGGAAATGGTTAACTCGTTTCAGTATAGTGACTATACGTGTATCGTCCACAGGGAGCACTTGGATTAATTCGATTAAGAATTAAGTTGATGAATTCTTCAAAAACATATTAATATTGTGAATGGCAAATAAAATAAACAATAGATAAAGAGATAATTAAATAAAATAATGAGTCACCTGGGATTGAGTTTCATTACTTCACCTTGTTTCTTTCTATGTTAGTTAAATATTATAAGAAAAGATGCATACTCAATGTCACAAGTGCAAATCCCTTTGTCACCTGATTCTAAGACACTAGTTTCTAGAGCCCAATCCCTTGGCACTCTAGCTACCAAGTCTTGCATTAAGCAGAGTATAGAGCAATCATAAATCACTTCCATCTATCCCTAGATCCGAAGGTTTTATGAGAGTTTTTCTCCATATCCGTTTATAAACCAATTTCCCAATTGCGCAAATAAACTAACACAAGGCAAAAGGTGATCAAGCTTAAACCAAGAAAAGAAGCACAGAAGAAGAACTCCAATTCATAAATAATATAAACTAACAATTGAAAGAAACAAGAGACGAAGTAATTATATTCAATCCCGGCGGAAAGCTTAGCCTAGCAAGGCCATAACCTTCAAGAACTAAACCTAAGAGTATTAGAACTCTGACTATAAGCCGAAACTTTGTGGTTTATTTCTATACAACTCAATATTCCCCTTCCTAACTTTTGAAAGGCTGTATTTATAGGTGTTTTGGGCAGGGGTCTGGCGCTCGAGCGCACTCCTGGCGCTTGAGCACTGGCCTGACACGTGCTGGTTAATGAGCTTAATTGCCTGGTTAATGCGTCTGGCGCTCGAGCCCTGGTGTGGTGCTCGAGCGCCAAGCTCATAACTATTGGCAGAGAAGATCCAATGCTTAACGTATTCTGGCGCTCGAGTCCTGGTGTGGCACTCGAGCGCCAGGCTCATAACTCTGGCAGAAAAGGATCCAATGCTCAAAGGTTACTGGCGCTCGAGCCCTGGTATGGCGCTCGAGCGCCAGAGCATTTGCACTGGCAGAAAGGATCCTATGTTCCTCAGCTTCCAGCGCTCGAGCCTTGGTATAGCGCTCAAGCGCTGGCCTCTTATATGCCCCAGCAACTTGATCTTCTTATTTTTGCCTCCAAAAACACCTGAAAATACATTTCTAAGTTAGAAAATCTATTATTACCACTTATTTACTTTTAAACTCACAAAGTAAAGATAAAGGGTGAAATTATGTATTAAACATGTAATTTCGAGAGAAGATAAGTGCAAATCCTTTATTGAATAAAGACACTAATTTGCACTTATCAAACTCCCCCCAACCTAAGCCTTTGCTTGTCCTCAAGCAATGTATCCTAAAACAAAGAAAAACAACAAAAGAAAACATGGCAAGTATGGGTTAAAGCAAGTGTATCAAACTTCAATCTTCATGATATGCATGGAAAAGCTAAGAGAGAAACTTGTGATCACCCATTTACAGAAGCAACGAACCATTTTATGATTTAAGTGCAAAGGAAATTTGTAATCAACCATTGACAAAGGTTTACTCTCAAACCTTACATGGTGACAATTTCGCTCATTCCTCAATGTCACTTAACTTGAATTTTGTTTTTCATTTGCCATCAAAACATTTCACAAAATCGAACAATGAATCAAGAGGTCTTTTTCAAAAGGTTGTAATGAGGCTGGGCTACAAAGAATCTTTGTTTTTCTGGTTAAGCAAAACGAGTCGGAGAAAATATTTTCATATACTTACAAATTTCCCCCCAACCTATTCTACAAAACATGCTCACCTCATACTTCCTTTCAAGTGTTTCTTTTTCTTGTTTTTCCAAGGCCCTTTTTTTTTATTTTAACATATATACACAAGGCTACCGAAGAATTTTCAATCATACCAGAAACACTTGAGTCTTTTGTCTAAGCCAACAAAATGATACATCATTTGCATACCCATCATTCCCCCTAAATATATAAATATTTTTTCTCCAACTCAAAGGTAAGGATAAAACATTCACATAGGTGTCTTAGGGTTTAAGAAAGAATTCAAGGCTCAAAGTGGGTACCAACAAAAAGATGTAATTTTCATAGGTAAGCTTTTTGGCTCAAACTCAATCAAGAAAACTATGCCTCTATCATTTTCAAGTCTCAATTGATCATGGCAATTATAAAATCAAACAAAATCCATTCAAGTTAACAAATAGGACTCTCATACATTTTTGTGGGATGCACTCAACATACAAGGCTAAAAAGGCTTTAACCTTGAAAATAATTTTTCACAACTCCCAATGCACAAAAATCATCTCGTTATCGGTTAACTTTCAAATCAGAATTTTTCACAATTCCTCTTTTTTTTTTCAAACCATGGAATATCATAAGAATTTCCATTTTTCACACCACTAAAAACCAACACTTGCCATTGAAACAAAACAAACTTTTTATTTAATATATATATTTTTTTTCATATTTTTTTTCATTAAAGAAAAAGAAACAAAAACTACAATATTATTAGAAAAAAAACAAAACAAAAAAAACAACAAGAAAAATAAAATAAGTTAAACAATAGAAACTTCCCTATCAACTCAGATTAACAGGTCATCCTCCTCCAAGAAATCATTGATGTCGATGTCCCCATCGCCACCAGACCCATCCTCTTCCCCGCTACCACCACTATTACCACCACTTCCTTCACCTCCCTCTCCAGCTGCCTCCCCCGGTGGAATTGGCTGGTCCCCAGGCCAATCCAAATGTGTGGCAAAAGCCTCCGGGGGCTGGAAAAATGTTTGGCCCGACATAGTGTGCTGGGCCATCGAGTAGTGGGAGAGGTGAAGACTAGTCATCCCCCGATGTAGGGCAGCAAATTGCTTGTCATGGTGATCAAGCCTCGTGCTGATACGGCCCCACAAATCCTCCATAGTCCTCGGGGGAACTTGTGGTGGTGGTGCATTCGGATCTCTGTCCGCACAATGGTTCCGGAAATATTTCTTGTCAATGGGCTCTCGAATCTTCTGGCTACGAACGACTGGAACCCCCGCGTCTTCACATAGACTAGTGATAAGAGACGGGAATGCCAAACTCTATTTCGTGCCACCCTTGTGCACATTGGCCCATATCATATTGGAAATAATCCGTGTCGGGTCGACCGTGATGCCGGGAGTCTTGATACACGCAAGGAGATGGCACTCTTCAAGTGGAAGATCAGAGGGATGGGACTTTGTCCGGAGGTTAGCAAGAATAAAGGTCATCCACAATTTGGAGACCACAGTCATGTTACCCCAGAGAACTTTGTGAGGGACTCCATTCCGAGTCGTCTCCACAATCCTCCGGTCCTCATAGCAAATCCTCTCCAAAGTCGTTTGGAGGTCCAAATCCCCTTGATTCCTCATTCTCGTGAAGTCATCAACCACTCCTTCACTTCTCTCATAGGCAGAGATAGGTGAAATGACTCCGCCGCCGATCTTCTCATTAATCTAGTCGGCATCATATGGCACCCGTATCCCTCGAACAGTGGACACCTTCTCACGGGACTTTGTGTCTTTTCCCCCAAAGGCATTGGCATAGAATTCCTTGACGATTTCCAGGTTGAACTTCTCCGGGGGCGATGCAATAGACCACCAGTTGCGGAGAGTGAGCATGCCGGTGAACTCTTGGCATTCCCCATCTCGCAACTCCACTCGACGCTCCGCTATGAAGTTCCAGTCATCAATGACCCGGAACCGTTCAGCCCTCTCCCGATCAATGAACCGTTGGGGGTGGTCAGAACCACCACCTTGGGATGAGGAACCTCCTCTTCTCCTTTGGGGGCCTTCCTTCCTCTTTTTAGAGGCATGTTCTGGCTCATGAGCGGGTGCTTTTCCTCGGTTCCGGTTCATTATTTAAATAAAACTTTAAAATTAGTAACAAACACACAAACTCATCATCATCATCATCATGTTCATTAGTACCATGTATATTTGGGTTTCAAAAAGGGGACTATTCATCACAGATAACTAATTTTCCAAATAAAGAACATAACTCAGAATTTTGTTACATTCAAAATACCATTCAGAATTTCAACAAAGTTCCTCCATTCCTTCATAGTTTCAGAATTTTGAAAACACAGAGAATAGCCAAAACAACTCATTTTGAACAGAAAACCCAAATTTACAATGTACTAAGAAAGCCTAAACTGTTCATGTTCATCTTCATCAGCCTCTAATAAACCAGAATCATAGCATTTATGGAAATGAAAACATGAACAATGACTGAAATAATGAACAATACCTGAACATGATGGTGATTAATGAAAAACTTCAGAAATTTGATGAAATTTTGAAGAGATTTCGTGTGAGAAAGGAGAGGAAGCGCGTATTAGTTGAGAGAAAAAAAGAGATTTTGTGAAAAGATGATTGATACTGCTCAGTTTTTAAAGCCAACGCGTGACTGGCGCTCGAGCGCTGCTTCTGGCGCTCGAGCGCTAGTGCATTGATGAGCAGATCAACCGTTTCGCTTTTCTGGCGCTTGAGCGCCACAGCTGGCGCTCAAGCGGCAACCCAAAATGCATGGCAGTGAAGAAAACCTTTCAGCTGTCTCTGGCGCTTGAGCGCTGATATTGGCGCTCGAGCGCCAACATCTGACCCAAAATTTTTGAAACTAGCGCCAATTAAATGCCACGGGTGCTTGAAGCGCCAGGTCTAAAAATTGGACAGTGAATAAGCCTTCTTCAAATGCTCAGATTTTCAACTTTCTCACAAAAATTATTTCAAAACTCATCAAATTTACTTATTCTATTTACACAAAACACAAAAAATAAACACACAAAATTGGGTTGCCTCCCAATCAGTGCTTGTTTAACGTCATTAACTCGACGCCTGTAGCATGATTATGCTTCCTTCAAATCCATTATGGTGGTGAGCCGCTCGACGTCACCACCAAGATACAGTTTTAGTCTTTGGCCATTTACTACCTAGCTCTCCTTTCTAACTAGGTCTTCAATTTCAACTGCTCCATAGGGTCTAATATCTTTAACCCTAAAAGATCCAGACCATTTGGACTTTAGTTTACCTGGAAACAATCTCAATCTCGAATTGAAGAGTAAAACATACTGTCCAAGTTGAAAATTCTTTTTGACCAGCTTCCGATCATGATACAACTTCATTCTCTCTTTGTATAATCGAGAAGACTCATAAGCATGAAGTCTTAACTCGTCTAATTGATGAAGTTGTAATTTCCTTTTTTCTCCCGAAGCTGTATGGTCAAAGTTGAAGAATTTTAAAGCCCAATACGCCTTATGTTCTAATTCTACCAGAAGATGACAAGACTTCCCATAGACTAACTGAAAAGGAGTTAATCCAATAGGAGCTTTGTAAGCTGTCCGGTAAGCCCATAGAGCATCATCCAACTTAATGGACCAATTTCTTCTTGAAACACTCACGATCTTTAATATTCTTTTAATTTCTCTATTAGAAACTTCGGCCTGACGGTTTGTTTGTGGATGATAAGGACTTGCAATCTTGTGCCTTACTCCATAATGTTCCAAGACTTTCTTTAGTTGAGCATTGCAAAAATGTGAGCCCCCATCACTGATGAGTACCCTCGGAGTTTTAAATCTTGAAAAGATATTCTTTTTCAAGAAAGTTACCACCGTTTTCGCATCTGCTCTCGCACAAGGGATTGCTTCAACCCACTTTGAAACATAGTCCACTCCCACCAATATATATTCATTGGTGAAAGAGGGTGGAAATGGACCAACAAAATCAATTCCCCAACAGTCAAATACCTCTACCTCCTGCATAATTGTCAGAGGCATCTCATTTCTCCTTGTTACTCCTCCGGTTCTTTGGCACTTATCACACTACTTCACATAAATGTGAGCATCTTTAAAGATTGTTGGCCAATAGAAATCGGACTATAATACTTTGGCTGCAGTGCGTTCCCCATTAAAATGTCCCCCATAGGATGAATTGTGACAATGCCACAATATGCTTTTAGATTCTCCACGGGCAACACACTGTCTCAGAAGACCATCTCCTCCAATTTTGAATAAATAAGGATCATCCCAAACGAAGTAAGAAGAGTCTTTTAAGAACTTCTTCTTCTGTTGCCAAGAAAATTCATCCGGAATGATTCCTGCTGCTTTAAAATTCGATAACTTCCACTTTAACTTTGTCAACCTCGATCCCTGTAGAAGAGATCTTATGACCAAGCACCACCCCTTCTTCTACCATGAAATGACACTTCTCCCAGTTAAGTACTAGATTTGTTTGAACACATCTTCCTAGCACAATATTCAGGTTGTTCAAACATTCTTCAAAACTTTTCCCAAAGACAGAGAAGTCATCCATGAAAACCTCAATACATTTCTCCACCAAATCCGAAAAAATGGCGAGCATGCATCTTTGAAAGGTTGCAGGCGCGTTACACAGTCCAAACGGCATACGCTTATAAGCAAAAACTCTAAATGGACATGTGAAGGTTGTCTTTTCTTGATCTTCTGGGTTCACCAAAATTTGGTTATACCCAGAATATCCATCCAAGAAACAGTAATATGCCTGACCAGCTAGTCTCTCAAGCATTAGTCTCTCAAGCATTTGGTCCATAAAAGGCAAAGGGAAATGATCTTTCCTGGTGGCTTGATTTAACCTTCTATAATCAATGCACATTCGCCACCCGGTCACCGTCCTTGTAGGGATTAATTCATTTTTCTCATTCTCAATGACCGTAATCCCCCTTTCTTCGGAACCACTTGAACTGGACTTACCCACTCGCTATCGGAGATGGGATAAATCATACCAGCTTCAAGTAACTTGAGTACTTCTTTTCTCACTACTTCTTTCATTGTCGGATTTAATCGCCTTTGAGGCTGGGCAACAGGTTTAAAATCCTCTTCCATATGTATCTTGTGCATACAAAAAGAAGGACTTATGCCTTTTAGATCTGTCAATGCCCATCCGATTGCCCCTTCATTTGCTTTCAAAATGTCCAAGAGTTGTGCCTCTTGGTTAGAAGATAGTGAACTGTTGATTATCACTGGCTTGCCTCCCCCTTCATCTAAAAATGCATATTTCAGATGGGAGGGCAACACTTTCAGTTCCAACTTATTTTTTTCTGACTTCTCCTCCTTGGATAAGTCTTCCGGGACAAATGTTATCATGGGGTCCTCTTTTAGAGTATCTAGGTCCCTCAAACAATTTTTTATTTCGACTTCTTCCAAGTCATATGAATTTGCATGAGACTGCACTAGAGCTTTTTCTAAAGGGCTAGCATTATACATTTCTTGCTTCCCTAATAGAAATGCCTCTTCCATGACATCCACCCAAAAGGCTGACTGTTTTTCCTTTGGGTGTTTCATGGCTTCCAACACATCAAATTTTACCTCATCATCCTCAACTCGTACCTTGAGTTGCCCATTATTCACGTCAATTATGACTCTTGCCGTTTTCATGAAAGGTCGCCCAAGAATTAAAGGCACCTTTAAGTCTTCCTCTATATCCATAATGACAAAGTCAACCGGAAAGACAAATTTATCAACCTTCACTAGAACATCCTCCGCTACTCCATAAGGAAATTTTAATGACCTATCTGCCAATTGGAGGGTCATTCTAATGGGTTTCACTTCCAGATCACCAATCCATTTTACCATGGACAATGGCATGAAGTTTATGCTTGCACCAAGATCCAGTAATGCCTTCCCCACAGGAAGAGCACCAATAGTAACAGGGATAGTAAAACTACCCGGATCTTTGGTCTTGTGAGGCAAGGATTTTTGAATGATGGCACTACACCCGGCTTCTAGTTCCACAGTTTCATCTTTAAACTTCCTCTTTTTCGTCAACAAGTCCTTCATGAACTTGGCATATGTGGGCATTTCCTCCATAGCTTCCATAAATGGTACATTTATTTGAAGTCGTTTGAAAATGTCTAGAAACCTAGCATATTGTCTTTCCTTTGTCTTCTTTGATGGATGAACAGGATAAGGAACCTCCTTTACTTGAGGTACTCCATCCATCTTCTCTTTGACCTCAACCTTCTTTTTTATTTTTTCTATTTTTTTTTCACTATTTACATTATTCTTCTCCTCACTCCTTCTTTCACCTTCTTTCTCTACTTCCTCCATGGCTACCTTTTCAATTTCTCCTTCCACCTCCTTGGGTTCATGCAAATGATCCCCTATTCCTTTACCAATCTCCGTAGTACTCCTTGTGACAATGGACTTGCATTGTTCTTTTGGATTTGTGGTGGTATTAGCGGAGAATGGAGTAGAGGTAAGCTCTGCCAATTGTTTAAAGATTTGACCCACTTGCGTTTCAAGATTCCGGATAGGCGCCTCGGTGTTTTTCTGGAAAGCTTCATTACTTTGGTGGTTAGCCAATGAATCTTAGATAAATTTATCCAAGGTGTCTTCCAATTTGATGGTCCTCTCTACCAATGGAACAAATGGCGGCCTATTAGATGAATTCGTTGAATTTTTCCAGTTCATTTGACCTTGTCCTTGAGGATTCTTCCACTCTTGTATTCCAGAATTAGAAACATTAGATTTAAGGGGTGAAGAAAAGAAATTTCCTCTTGACTGTTTATCCACAAAATTCAACTCCTCCTCTTTTTGGCTAGAAGCATATGGACATTGAGTGTATGAATGACCTTCACCACACAATTCACATACTCCTATTTGAGCTTGTTGGTTCACTACTTGAACTTGTTGCGGCTTTGGCACCAATTGTGTAATAGCTTGACTCAAGAGCTCAATTTGCTGAGTCATAAGCTTATTCTGTGCCAAAATAGCATCAGAAGAATTTAATTCCAGGACACCCTTGGGCTTTGAGACTTGACTTCTGGGCTGATGCCCAACTCTATCACTTGCTGCCATAGAAGTGATAATTTCCATTGCAGTAGGTACATCAATGGTTTTCAATGACCGTCCAGCAGTTGCAGTGAGATGGATTGTCCATTGATGGTTCAATCTTGCACAAAATATATTCAGCTTCGCAACATCGGTCAACCCATGATTTGGGCATTTTCTCAACAACCGTTGATACCTTTCCCAAGCCTCATGAAATGCTTCATCTTGCCCCTGCTTAAAAGCAGATATTTCAGATTGCACTTGGATCATTTTAGAAGGAGGAAAGAAACTTTGTTAAAAAGGCCTCTTCAACCTCACTCCATGTGTTCAAACTTTGACTCGGAAGAGTCTTAAACCATTCCTTAGCATCTCCAATAAGTGCTAAATGAAATAATTTCATATAGGCATCTTCAGCACTTGCTTCATCCAAGCCCATAGTCGCTACAAGATCATAAAAGGTCTCCAAGAAATTATGCGGATCCTCATGATCTTTCCCCGTAAACTGATTAGTCAAAATGAGATTATACCAATATGGCTTATTCTCCATTTGCTGAGCAGTAGGGGACAAGACAATTGCGGACCGATTCCTTGGACCTTGTGGAATCACATAGTCTCCAAGAACTACAACCCTCGTCGGGTTAGGACCTTCCGCAGCCATATCAAAAGTAACAGAATGTGTAAAGTTACTAGAGAAATCCGAGGAACTTTCTCCTGCCTTTTGTTCACGGTATTTAATTGCAGACTGTCGTCTAACAAATGCCTCGATTTCGTCAATATATATTAACTTTTCTCTTTGGCTATTGCTGCGAGTAAGCATACAACAATACTGGAACAATAGTGAGAGTTAGGTACAAATATACAAATACTTACAAAAAGAAAACTATTCACAGTTTTTACAAATCAACTTAAAACTTAAAATAAATAAACAACCGTGCTCCCCGGCAATGGCGCCAGAAATTTTGTTAACCTTTTTTAATGGTGCTGGAAATGGTTAACTCGTTTCAGTATAGTGACTATACGTATATCGTCCACAGGGAGCACTTGGATTAATTCGATTAAGAATTAAGTTGATGAATTGTTCAAAAACATATTAATATTGTGAATAGAAAAAAAATAAACAATAGATAAAGAGATAATTAAATAAAATAATGAGTCACCTGGGATTGAGTTTCATTACTTCACCTTGTTTCTTTCTATGTTAGTTAAATATTATAAGAAAAGATGCATACTCAATGTCACAAGTGCAAATCCCTTTGTCACCTGATTCTAAGACACTAGTTTCTAGAGCCCAATCACCTGGCACTCTAGCTACCAAGTCTTGCATTAAGCAGAGTATAGAGCAATCATAAATCACTTCCATCTATCCCTAGATCCGAAGGTTTTATGAGAGTTTTTCTCCATATCCGTTTATAAACCAATTTCCCAATTGCGCAAATAAACTAACACAAGGCAAAAGGTGATCAAGCTTAAACCAAGAAAAGAAGCACAGAAGAAGAACTCCAATTCATAAATAATATAAACTAACAATTGAAAGAAACAAGAGACGAAGTAATTACATTCAATCCCGGCGGAAAGCTTAGCCTAGCAAGGCCATAACCTTCAAGAACTAAACCTAAGAGTATTAAAACTCTGACTAAAAGCCTAAACTTTGTGGTTTATTTCTATACAACTCAATATTCCCCTTCCTAACTTCTGAAAGGCTGTATTTATAGGTGTTTTGGGCAGGGGTCTGGCGCTCGAGTGCCCTCCTGGCGCTTGAGCGCTGGCCTGACATGTGCTGGTTAATGAGCTTAATTACCTGGTTAATGCGTCTGGCGCTCGAGCCCTGGCGTGGCGCTCGAGTGCCCAGCTTAATACTCAGGCAGAGAGGATCCAATGTTCTGGCGCTCGAGCCCTGGTGTGGCGCTCGAGCGCCAAGCTCATAACTGTTGGCAGAGAGGATCCAATGCTTAACGTATTCTGGCGCTCGAGCCCTGGTGTGGCGCTCGAGCGCCAGGCTCATAACTCTGGCAGAAAAGGATCCAATGCTCAAAGGTTACTGGCGCTCGAGCCCTGGTATGGCGTTCGAGCGCCAGAGCATTTGCACTGGCAGAAAGGATCCTATGTTCCTCAGCTTCCAGTGCTCGAGCCTCGGTATAGTGCTTGAGCGCTGGCCTCTTATATGCCCTAGCAACTTGATCTTCTTATTTTTGCCTCAAAAAACACTTGAAAATACATTTCTAAGTTAGAAAATCAATTATTACCACGTATTTACTTTTAAACTCACAAAGTAAAAATAAAGGGTGAAATTATGTATAAAACATGTAATTTCTAGAGAAGATAAGTGCAAATCCTTTATTGAATAAACACACTAATTTGCACTTATCAACTACCTGATCATAACTCTGTTGTTGCGCATTTTTCTGGAACAATTAAAATTGGCAATTTGCTGTTATATGATACCTTATATGTTTCAAATTTTGATGTCCATCCTATTTCCATTCCTAAGCTAATATATTCTATTGATTGTCTTGCTATTTTTTCCAAATCTATTTGTCTCATTGTGGAGAAACAACCTTTGAAGATGATTGGTGTAGCTAGGAGGTTAAATGGGCTTTAGTGTTTACAGAATTGTTCAGACATGGTTGATAACTCTGCCTCGACTGATAGTATTTTTCTTTTCAATAATTCTTTGAATGTAACTACTGCATATGAATCTTCATCATATCAATCTTGTAACATCGATACTTCTGCAACAAATTCTTGTTTGTGGCATTACAAATTAGGTCATGTATCCAATACGGTTTTCAAGGAACTTTGTAACCAATATTCTGATATAAAATTTGTTGATGTCTCCAAATGTGATATCTACCACTTAGCTAGACAGAAGCCTCTTCCATATCCCATAAGTGAAACAAAATCTTCTAAGTTTTTTGAATTAATACACATTGATATATGCGGACCACTTGGAGTAAAATCTTTTGAAGGATACAAATATTTTCTCACTGTAGTTGATGACTACAGTAGATACACTTGGATCCATCTTTTAAAGAACAAAACTGATGTTAAAATTGTTCTACCATGCTTTGTTACCATGATTGAAAACCAATTTGATACCAATCTAAAAATCATCAAATCAAACAATAGAAAGGAATTCTTCCTTAAAGAATTTTTCTCAACAAAAGGAATTGTTCATGAGACTTCATGTGTAGAATGTCCACATCAAAATGGCATTGTTGAGTGCAAGCATCAACACCTCTTGAATGTCACAAGGGCACTGCTTTTTCAAGCAAAACTTTCAAAACCTTTTTGGGCCTATGTTGTGAAGTATTCTGTACATATCATTAACAGACTTCCAACTCGTGTTTTGCATAACAAATCTCCTTATGAAATTGTCTATCACACTAAACATAATCTTCATGAGCTTAAAGTCTTCAAATGTTTGGCTTTTTCCAAAACTTTAAAAAGTTGTAGAACTAAGCTTGATCCTCTAGCTGTAAAATGTCTATTTGTTGGTTTTCAATCTGGTACTAAGGGATATGTCCTATACAATCTTCATACAAAATCTTTTCTAACTTATAGGAATGTAGAGTTCCATGAAAACAGTTTTCCTTATCATGATCATCACAAACAAGGTTTATCTGCTTTTTACTTATATGGATGACTGTCTTTTTGCTTATGATTCACCTGCAGTTCCTATTTTACATTCCTCGAATGTTTCTTCAAAAAATGATCCTACTATCAATCAGGAGACTACATCTATTATACAGCCATCCACTACTATCATAAATAATCCCTCATCTGCTGTTATTTCTGATAGTAGGGAGTCTCTACAACCTACAAAGGTCTCTACTCGTATAAAGAGACCTCCTGTAAGGTTATAAGATTATTTTTGTGGAGATCATCAAACCTTTGATGCTAAACTGACCACTCCTTATCCTTGGAAAAATTACCTTTCTTATACAAAATGCTCTCCCACTCACTCTTCCTTTTGTTTTTCTATTTCTGCACAAGCTCAACCAAGAACCTTTAAAGAAGCTGCAAAGCTTGACGGTTGGCAGCAAGCAATGAAGACTGAGTTACATGCTCTTGTAGCAAATAACACATGGTTCTTGGTTGATTTACCTCCAGGAAATAAGGTGGTGGGCTCACGATGGGTTTACAAAACCAAATAGAAAGTAGATGGTTCTCTTGAGAGGCACAAGGCACATCTAGTTGCCCAAGGCTTTACACAAACTGAAGGCATGGACTTCTTTGAAACTTATTCTCTGGTAGAAAAACTCACCTCAGTTCGTTTGCCTGTCTCCTTAGCTGCTGCAAACAACTGATTTTTGCAACAATTAGACGTTGATAACGCATTTTTAAACGGGGATCTCGAAGAAGAAGTGTATATGAAGCCTCCCTCTGTACTTGAGCTTCCTCGGCCCAATGTTGTGTGTACACTACACAAATCTTTATATGGATTGCGCCAAGCAGGTCGACAGTGGAATCAAAAACTCACTTCTGATCTTTTGTCTCTTGGTTTCAAGCAGAGTTTCTCTGATTCCTCTTTATTTGTTAAAGTTGCAGGATCCTCATTCACTGCTTTATTAGTCTATGTCGATGACATAGTTTTGGCAGGCAACAGTTTTGCAAAAATACAATGTGTCAAGACCTTTCTTCACCAGCAATTTCACATTAAGGACTTGGGATCTTTAAAGTATTTCCTAGGCATCGAGGTTGCACGATCTAAAGATGGAATCGTCTTGATCTAGAGAAAATACTGCTTAGAATTACTACAAGAATATGGTCTAACAGGTTGCAAACCTGCTAGCACCCCTGTTGATCCTGCTGTCAAGCTTTACGCAAAAGAAGGAACCTTACTTGATGATCAAACAAGTTACAGAAGGATGATTGGCAGACTCCTTTACCCTACTAATACCAGACCTGATATTAGCTACGATGTACAACATTTGAGTTGATTTGTCCCAGCCCCTCGACAACCTCATTTAAAAGCTGCTATGCACATTATCCAGTTTCTAAAGGCTTCTCCAGGTCTTGGTCTTTTTTATCCAGCCAACAATGAACGCAAAATACAGGCTTTCTCAGATTCTGATTGGGCCACATGCCCAAATTCTAGACGATCAATTATAGGATATTGTGTGTTTCTTGGCAAGGCTTTGGTATCTTGGAAATCTAAGAAACAATCGACTATATCTCGCAGTTCTTCTGAAGCAGAATATAGGTCACTAACACCTGTTACATGCGAGCTACAATGGCTCAAGTTCCTCTGTCGTGATCTCTATATTGGTGTTCCTACTCCTTTCTCAACATTCTGCGACAACCAAAGCGCAATTCAGATTGCTAAAAATCCTTATTTCCATGAGAGGGCGAAACATATTGAAGTAGATTGTCACTTTGTTCGCCTCAAGCTTCGTGAAGGTTTGATAAGCTGTTCCACGTTCCTTCTCACTGCCAACTCGCGGACATGTTGACTAAAGCTCTGTACCCTGCTCCTTTTAGAGATTCTGTGTCCAAGTTGGGTCTTATGAATTTTCACAACCCAACTTGAGGGGGCGTACTCAGATAATGATCATATTTTTGATCCATCACTTGTATATACTTAGTGTAACTTAACTAATTTTCTGTCTAGCCTTTCTGTTATTATGTTATAACAGAATTCTAGTTAGTTAGAGTTAGCTTCTTCCTTGCTTTCGAGAACCGTATGTATATATTATTTTCTTCACTGCATTATTCAGTGAGTTGATCAATACTAAAATGATTCAAACAATGAGTTTAGTTTTCTCTGAATATACTTTGCTTATAAAGATACAATGCACCAGCACAAACACGAATGTGAGTGGTCCCTAGGTAGCTACTAGCAGTGAGTCCGACGGAAGATGTCCATGGTACAGAGAAGAAGTCACAAGGTATAAATTCAACTACATAAAGTCTCACTTTGCAATTTTTAAAAACTTTTTTTCTTTCAGGTAACAGGTTGAAATCTACATCCTCAAATTATTTTAAATATATATATTTAGTAATTCTAAATCCTCTTACTTCATGTTCTTACACATCCTCTACTTATTCATTAAAGAATATTTTCAATTCTTTTTATAGTTTCAAGATTGAAAGTGCATTTAATTTCATATTTTATATGATACTCCCTCCGCTTCACAATATAAGACCCTGTTCACGCAAAGTAAGTGTTTCATTTTATAAGGTCTTCTACAAAATTTTAGGATAATTAATTAGATTAGATTTTTCTTTGTTTGCCCTTCATAAATGGCCAAACTTTTTTTTTATTTCCAATATTTAAACAAATGCAATAATTAAATGCTTCTACTTTAAATAAAGATAAATAAGAGAAATTGTACTAATTTTTTAAATGGTCTCGCTAAACAGTGCCACAAAGGCACTTGTTAAGAATACAAAAATAGAAATGTTTTATTGGGATTAGTAGCATTTAAGTAGCATTTCAACTTTCGAAACAATAAATACTATCAACCACAAAGAAACATTTCTACTTTTGTATTCTTAATCGTCCTAAGAGCACAGTTTAACATTTTACTTTTTTAAAATCCAAGATATTAATTGATGTTTTATTAAAACCGTAATTATTCAAATAGAATCTTATAATACTCCCTCCGTCCCAAAATGTAAGACCTCATAGACCAATATTGCGGGAATTAAGAAAAGTGGTTAATTTAGTTAAATGCATTAAATTTGTCTAACAAAAAATAATAGTTTCCAAATTTACTCTTTCAATCTCTTTCTATCTCCTCACTCTCTTAATTAATGCTCATCAAAATTAGTTGAGTAGTAAGGATATAATGGTAAAAAAAATTAAATGTGCACAAAAATTCTCAAAGGGTCCTATAAAATGGGACAAGCAAAAATTCTCTAGAGGGTCTTACATTTTGGGACAGAGGGAGTATCAAACGGAGGGAATAATAGGAGGATAAGTAACAATCACATTACTCATACATCTTAGTGTTCATATTTATTTCCCCACACCATGGAGAAATTAGACATGAGTCTTGATATATAGTACCCTAAGGGCACTAATTAAGTTTACTAGAAGTAGAAAAATAATCATAAGAGCACCTTATTCTGCCTCTCGAGAATACAAAAAATTACATATTGCAATATGTTTTTACTACATTTGGGTTCTTAAATAGTACCCTTAAGACACTAAGGGTCAGTTTGATTTGTAAATTTTTGAAAGATAGCATAGTACAAAATTATGTGTCCATTGTTTGATTTAAAAAATAAAAATAGGACAGCACAAAATGGGGATACAGCACAGCACAAAACCTCTATTTTTTGTCCCTTAGAAAACTACCGCACAACTCTTTTGTTCTCAGCACAAGAGTTATGAAAAGTCAACAATACCCTCCATTTTCTCAACTTTAGTAGCTGTTGTGCCCCCTGTACGCTCATACGCAAGAAGTGGAGGAAAACTGTTTATTCGCGTGAACAAAGAATGGTGGAAAAAAAGGTGCCAACTACATCAGAGAAGAGGGAAAATTTTCTGGAAAAAGAAGGATGTTCAAGCTTAGAACTTCACCCAAGAGGTAAAAAATGTTCATTTGATTGATCTTGCACCCAGTGCTAACCTGTTTTCAATTTCTTTTATTTGGGTTCAAACACCAAAATTTCTTTGATCCTTATCTATTAGAGTAGTTGTGTTATCAGAGTTCCCAATTCTGTTTTGTTTTCATCACTCTGATTCAATGGAGATAAGAGAGAGCAATGAGATAATGAGAAAGTTTATTCTCCGTAAACCTCTTCACCATCGCTAGCAACTCCTCTGTTTTTATCGTGATTGGAGATTGAGGATTTAGATCCCCTTTTATTTTTTTTCTTTATTTATTTGTTATATCTATTTTAAATAAGCTGGGTTCCAAATTATGAGAGCTGTATAAAAAGAAAATTGTGAGCAAAAGATAAGATGAGTCAGTGAAATTGGGCAAGAGTTATCTGCTAGATTATTATTATTATTATCTTTGAAAAAGTTATCCCCTATTTCCTAGTTTAGAAACAAATCATAGCAGTTGTAAATACTTGAACTGGTTTATGATTATACCGATAATATATAATTAATATTTAATATCATCTGAAATGATATCACCCACACTCAAGTATCAACCAGTTTGATTTTTCTTAGTAAAAGATGCTTTCTGAATTGCTGAGGCTAGTATTGCAGTATATATTAAAATTATCTATATTATTTCCAGACGTGAATGGATGAATTTATACATTTCATAGAATTTCCCATACGTACACTTCCATTTAAATTTTAGTTTGTTCCACAATTCATGTTCTGCATCACTAGTGTTATTTGGGCAGATTTAATTCCATGATTGTATATTGCACAAGGGAAGGGGCCTGTTAACATATGAGATGTAGTTAGTATGGAGTGTCTATCAGCTAGTTTAAATTTCATTTTATGGGCAAGCAACTAATGCATTGCGCTGCTGATTTTTTGGTTCTTTGGAGGCGTTGCAGTTTGGCTCTGTACAGCTAGGAGGCATTTTTTATTCTCTATTTTCGTGACCACTTGTGGTGCTGTCCTATTGTTCATAGTGTGCACCTTTTTCTACGGTCTGTGACTTTTGTCTTATTACCGTGAACATGCTTCTGCTGAACCACCTCCAAAACGTCAACGACTTGCTCAAATAGCCTTTACATCTATTGAGAGTTTTAATAGCAAAATGGATGCAGTGACAACTGATTTTGCAAAAGTAGCTGATAAAATTCTTGATCCTTCAAAAAGAGATTTGGTTTAAGAGGTTAAGAAATTAGAATTAAATGAGGAAGAGGAAATTGAGTTGATTATAAAATTTTTTCAAAATCCACAATTTGAAAAGTTTTTTTTGGGAGTTTCAAGGTACTCAAAGAATGTCTTTTGCGAGGAGGATAATGAGAATGCATTAGTAGAGGAGAATTTTAAAATAATTATTAGATGCGCCATAAAGATATATTTAAAATTTAGTTTAGAATTTTTAAATATTATTACCTATTTTAATTATTTTTTCATTTCATTTATGTACTTATTGTAGACTTATAATTTAGAAGTAACTATTTTCTTTTGGTTTATGTATATATTAGAAGTTTATATTTTTTTATATTTTCTTTGATATTATTATAAGTTTATATTTTAGAAGTTATCAATTAAACACATTATATTTTATATATTATGTGTACTTTGAATATTATTAATTTTTTCCTTCACTTACTTATTTATATTGTAGCTCTTATGTACGGGAGAATTAATATAAAAAATAAATTAATTTATTCTGTAAAAAATTTTATTAATGTAAAAAATATAAATTAATGAACAAATATTAAAAAGATATCGTAAATTAATTTTACGTTATTCCGAGTCTTATTTCTTTCATGGCTTCCACCGATTCCCCTGATAACATTGTCTCTGATTTCATATAATTCTCAGATTTTATGTTGAACTCTACGGACCTGGACCTGGAACCAGACCAGGGTGTCTTGGAATTCCCTTCCCCTGAGCTGCCGTCTTCAGATTTCTTGGTGAATAACCTACTCAATTGGGATTATACACCGGTAAGCAGACTCTATGATGTGTTTTTGAGTTTTAGAGGAGAAGACACTCGTGCATCATTCACTTCACATCTCTACTCCTCTCTTCAAAATGCGGGAGTCAACGTTTTCAGGGATGACGAGTTTCTTCCAAGGGGAGATGATATTTCTTCCTCTCTGATGCAAGCAATTGAAGACTGAAATTTCTGTTGTAGTTTTCTCAAGAAATTATGCAGATTCGGGATGGTGTCTGCGAGAGTTAGAGAAAATTATGGAGTGTTACAGAACCATAGGTCAGGTGGTTCTGCCGGTGTTCTATGACGTGGATCCCTCGGAAGTACGTCACCAAACGGGTGAGTTTGGCGAAGCATTTCAGAATCTTTTGAGCAGAATTTCAGATGAAGAAGATGAGGAGCAACGTTGGCGGATAGCCCTTCGTGAGGCTGCTGGCATTGCTGGCTTTGCTGTCCTCAATTCCAGGTAATTTAACGCTTAAGAGGGAAAGGTACATGGTAGAGTGAGTATAAAAAAAAGACGTAAAGTTCAAATTTGCTTAAAGGTATTATTAGTGTATGTTTGCACCTTAACTCTTGTACTTTTTTTATAGGAACGAAAGTGAGGTTATAAGGAACATTGTTGAAAATATTACACATTTGCTAGACAAAACAGACTTGTTTGTTGCTAATAATCCAGTTGGAGTGGAATTTCGAGTGAAAGATGTGTTTCAACTGCTTGACAACCAACATTCTGAAAGTGTTCTGCTGCTAGGGATATGGGGTATGGGAGGAATTGGAAAAACAACCATTGCAAAAGCCATTTACAATGAAGTTGGCCGGAATTTTGAGGGTAGGAGCTTCCTCGCACATATTAGGGAAGTATGGGGACAAGATGCTGGCCAAGTTTGTTTGCAAGAACAACTTCTGTTTGACATCTACAAAAATGTGAAAACAAAGATACACAACATTGAATCAGGAAAAAATATATTGAAGGAAAGACTTTGCAACAAAAGGGTACTTCTTGTACTTGATGATGTGAATGAACTGGACCAATTGAATGCTTTGTGTGGAAGTCATAAATGGTTTGGTTCAGGGAGTATAATTATAATCACAACAAGAGATAAACAGATACTTAGAGGGAATAGAGTTGACAAGGTGTACTTAACGAAAGAATTGGATGAAAGTGAATCTATTGAGCTTTTTAGTTGGCATGCGTTCAAGCAAGCGAGACCTAGAGAAGATTTTGTTAAACTTTCCAGAGATGTTATTTCCTATTCTGGTGGATTGCCACTAGCTCTTGAAGTCCTCGGGTCCTATTTGTTTGATATGGAGGTAACAGAGTGGGAGAGTGTACTGGAGAAACTAAAAAGAATTCCCAATGACAAAGTACAGAAGAAGTTAAAAATAAGCTATGATGGTTTAAATGATTATACAGAGAGAGAAATATTTCTTGATATAGCTTGTTTCTTTATTGGGATGGACCGAAATGATGTTATACATATACTAAATGATTGTGGACTTTTCGCAGAGAGTGGAATACGAGTCCTTGTAGAGTGAAGCCTTGTAACCGTGGATGATAAGAACAAGCTTGGAATGCATGATTTGCTTCGAGACATGGGAAGAGAAATCGTACGTGTGCAATCACCAAAGGGGCCTGAGGAGCGTAGCAGGTTATGGTTTCATGAGGAGGTGCTCAATGTCTTATTGGAATCAACGGTAAGAACTTCATTTATTGTTTTAGTTTTCAAATTTGTAATATCTAAAGTTAGTCGAAGTAAAGATCTGTGTGTCAGTTTTTCATATTAATTTGTTTTCTTGGTTAACATAAGCACTTTAAAAATTAGCTTGGTTATGAATTGCTTTGTGCTTCCTGGTTCCTAGTAATAACAGCTGGGTTTATTGTTAGATGTTTAGCTGCCTTATTTCCTTAGGGCATGAGTCATTTACTTCTTTTGTCCATTTTATTTTATAGGGAACAAAAGCTGTTGAGGGTCTTGCTTTGAAGTTGCCAAAAACAAGCAAAATCTTTGAGTACTAAAGCATTTAAGAAAATGAAGAGACTCAGGTTACTTCAACTTGCTGGTGTACAACTTGATGGAGACTTCAAATATCTTTCAAGAAACCTTAGATGGCTGTGTTGGCATGGATTTCCTTTCAAATATATACCTTCAAACCTTTATCAAGGAAGCTTAGTCTCCATGGAGTTAGTAAACAGCAATGTCAAGCTTGTGTGGAAAGAAACCCAGGTTTTAACTTCGAACTTAGTTTTCTGCATTGCGTGGATTGTGTTGAAATTTTTGAATTTATGGAATCAATTTAAGTTAAGCATCCTGAATAGTAATAGGCTAATAGTACTTGATTATATGATAATTTTAGATTCAATTGTCATCTATCTCCTTTCAGTCTCTTTTAATTTTGCAAGTACCTTGAGTAAAAGTTTGCAAAAGATTCTAATTGCGAAGTTCCTAACTTATAAAATTAAGAATTGTATTTCTTTCCCTAAAAACTTTAAAAAATTATGAGATGAGTTTGAATTTGATTCACTCAGCACATTTGCACACCAATATTTAATAATGTATTAGAGGGTCGGCCTTGGCTCAATGGTAAAAGTTGCTCCTTTGTGATCAATTGGTCATTGGCTCCAATCTGGAAACAGTGTCTTTGGATACGCAGGGGTAAGACTGCGTGCAATTACCACCCCCCATACCTTTGAGAGGCGAGGAGCCTTCTCCAACTGTGGTACACCTTTATTTAATGATGTGTTAGCATATCATTAGAAAGTTGAAATCCCCTTTATAGTGATTGTGATGGTGAATTTCCTTAATAATTTAGTGTCATATGATTGGATAATAATTTAATGACGTTTTAAACTAACCATGAATCAAAGTTATATTTCTGGGAAATTTCTAATCAAATGAGTGTTATTTATACGTTTAATATGCACCTTACATGAAAGCTCAGTCTTTATGTATCATTTCTTTTGTTGCAGTTGATGGAGAAGCTAAAAATCCTCAATCTTAGTCATTCCCATTATTTAACAAAAACTCCAGACTTTTCAAACTTGCCTAATCTTGAAAAGCTTATTCTCACCGATTGTCCAAGCCTGTCTGAGGTTTCGCATACCATCGGTCATCTCAATAACGTTGTTTTGATAAATTTGAAGGACTGTGTTAGCCTTCGTAACCTTCCAAGAAGCATCTATAAGTTGAAATCTCTAAAAACTCTCATTCTCTCTGGATGTTTAATGATTGATAAGTTGGAAGAGGACTTGGAACAAATGGAATCTTTGACAACACTAATTGCGGATAAGACTGCAATAACAAGAGTGCCCTTTTCAATAGTAAGGTCAAAAAGCATTGGATATATTTCTTTGTGTGGCTTTGAAGGATTTTCACGTGATGTGTTTCCTTCTATCATTTGGTCTTGGATGTCACCAGCAAATAATCTCTCATCCCTATTTCAAACATCTGTGGGCATGTCTTCTCTTGTTTCTATGGATATAACAAATAGTAGTTCTAACGATGCATCATCTATTTTCAAAGACCTTCCAAAGGTTCGAAGTCTTTGCGTGGAGTGCAGCTCAGAACTTCAACTCTCTCGTGATGCAGCAATGATTTTAGATGCTTTATATGCCGCAAATTCTAAGGAATTGGAATCACTTGCATCTTCATCACAAGTACCAAATATGAATTCTACAATATCTGAATGCAACAGTCAAGTGCACATTTCAGGATCAAAAAAATCCTTGAAATCTCTTCTAATCCAAATAGGAGTGAATTGCCAAGTTGCCAGTGTTCTGAAAGATAGCATTTTACAGGTTTTTCTCTCTTTCAAATTTTTTAAAACGGACTTCTAACCCATTATTTTAGTTAGAACATAGAGGATGCATCCAAACATAATATACTGTGTGCTAGTTATGTTTTATATATGATTTACAATTTAGTTTTCGTAAAATTGTACAAATAATTATATAGTAGACCAAGTGGATAGACTTCCTTCTAAATTTCAGATGTAATCCTCTAATTTTTTTTTCCTTCGTTCCCTCCACCCACAAAACACAAAACCCAAAACCCAAAACACACACTAAAGTGTTGTTTCATTTAAAAGTTGTTGAATTTAGAGGAAACAATTTTTTTTCTGCTGAAACAAAAATTATATTTAAACTTTACTATGATAAGTCTAGGGAATGAGTATCACAGCACCAATGGAATCTGTCTGGTAAGAGAAAGAAATCCTTGAAATTGAATTTTGAATTTATTTGAATTCAGTATTAGTGAAATCATTTGTATGTGTACTTATTAGGACACCTACTGTATTGCAGGTTTAAGTTCTTCCTATTAATTGTCTGTAATCCTTAGTTAGTTAAATGGCTGTAATAATTAGTTTCTTACTAGCTGTTACCAACTGTCACTATCAGTTGTTATCAACTGATTCTGTTGCACCTATCTAACAGAATAAGCTAAGCATAAGGTACCGTTTGGCCCAGCTTATTTTCCTCTTAAAAGTCACTTTTAAGCTAAAGCTACAAATAAGAGGCTTAAAAAAAAAGTCATAAGTTGTTTGGCAATTTTATTTTATTTTTTTAAAAAAAAAGTTTGACCGGCGGAGGGTGGTGGAGGGTGGCCGCGGGCGGTGACGGGTGGCAGTCCGGCCTTGGTTATGGTGGGTGGTGGATGTTTAATGAAAGATAAGAGGTTGAAAAATAAGCAAAAGCTCCTATTTGTGACTTATTTTAAAGCTTTTTTTTCTCTCTTTCCTTCATTAAACAAAAATCACTTAAAATTTTAAGAGCTTATTAATATTTCTGTTTGGTCCGACTTTTACTAATAAGTAGAAAATAAGCCAGGTCAAACGGAGCCTAAGTCTTCTATAAATAGATCCTTTGTACCATTGCAGATTAACTACATTATACAATTCAAATCTCTCAAACCTCTCTCTTTTCTATTGATGAACTTCAAAATTGCTTTGTTTTATCAAGAACTGTAACAATCTTCAAAACACACTTTTTTGTGAGAAGCACTATTCGTTGTTTTTGTTATACAATATAAAAATCAAACTTGGATTTCTCTATCACCTTTTTCCTGCGGTTGGTATGGTACTTTTAAGTTGGAGTAGCAGTGTTTATCTTAGAATACACAAATACTTGTATGTAAGTCCAAACTTCAAAAAATAAATAAATTAACAGTTTAAAATTTTATATAAATTATCTTCTAATAGAGATAGAAGTAGCGCTCAGTTGTTGTAAAAGAAATTAGTTAGAAAGTTAGTTAGACAGCTGTCAGTTAGTTAGACTAGCCCCCTGTCCTATAAATATCTCATTCTTGTAAATCATTCATTTGGGATTAATAAAATACATATACATTTTGTTAAACTCTCTCTCTTCTCTGTAATGCTAAAATGGTAATCAGAGCTTCTAATAGCCTTTAATGGTCGATCTTGGTGCTTCCGCCACCATGAATAATCCTACGATGAGTCATCCTCCTTCTCCGAATCATCCACCACCGAATCCTCCTTTGTTTCGTTCAATTGATCTCTCTACGATGTCGTCAACTCCGTTAATCACTTTTCCTCACACTATCAGTGTAGAACTCACCGATACGAACTTCCTAATCTGAAAACAGCAAGTAGAACCACTCATCAAAGCTCATCGGTTACATCGATTTGTTGTTTCTCCACAAATTCCATCTAAATTTGCTTCGGATCAGGACATTGCTGACGGCAGAATTAGCGAACTGTACTTACAGTGGGAGCAGCAAGACCAGCTTCTACTCTCATGGCTTCTTTCGTCTCTGTCTGAATCTATTCTTGCTCGTTTTGTTGGATGTGTTCATTCTTGGCAACTCTGGGAAGAGATTCACAATTTCTTTTTCGCACATACTAACGCTAGAGCTGCTCAGCTTCGTGGAGAACTTCACACCATTACCAAAGGTACTTCCTCTGTTTCTGATTTCCTAAAGCGTGTAAAAGGAATTGTTGACGCTCTTGCTGGTATCGGTGATCCTATTTTGCCTCGTGATCATGTCGAAGCTATCATCAATGGTTTACCTGAGGAGTATGATGCCTTTGTCACTGCAATCTCCAATCGATCTGAACCTTGTCGTGTTCCAGAACTAGAAACGAAGCTTCTGGCACATGAAGTGTGCCTTTCAAAGCTCAAACAAATTGCTGGAGCTGATGCCTTCTCTGCTAATGTTGCTGAAACCTCACAAGAACCAGTTCTGTCGGTTGTTGCCTTCAATGCCACTTCCAATCACCTAGCTACGTCTCGCAATTCGGTTTCCTTCCCTCCAGGTTTTGATTCCAACTCTCATCCAGCTCAATTTCAACAAATGAAATCTGCAAATTCTAATTTCCCTAATCAAGGATCCTCGAATACGAATTGGAATGATTCTGAACACAATTGGGAAGAGAATGCTGAGAACTGACATTCTCAGCAAAATGGATTTGGACGTGGCTCCTTTCGTGGTAGAGGCCACGGTAGAGGCCGTGGCCGCACGTGGCTCAGGTGGACGTGGTTCCATTCAATGTCAAGTTTGTCACAAACTAGGTCATGACGCTCTCAATTGCTGGCATCGCTATAATCCTTATTAAGATCAAGTCCCACATCGACTAGAAAGAGGGCCACCATAGAATATATAAGTGGTGTGGCAATCCTCTTCTGAGCTAGCTTTTGGGAGTAAGTTAGGCCCAAACCCAAATTTCTAATATGGTATCAGAGCCAGGTTAGTCATGGGCGCCACCCGCAGATGTCCAGTCCTGCAAACTTCACGCACCAGATGTCCAGTACTGGGCGTGAGGGGGTGTGTTAAGATCAAGTCCCACATCGACTAGAAAGGGGGCCACCATAGAATATATAAGTGGTGTGGCAATCCTCCTTCTATGAGCTAGCTTTTGGGAGTGAGTTAGGCTCAAACTCAAATTTCTAATAATCCTCAATACAGTGCAGCAACTGCAAATCTAGCCTATCCTATGATTCCACCATTTGCTCAGTCCTACTTGCCTCTTTCACAGGCTTCATATGCACCACGCACTATGGCTCCTGTTGTTCAACCTTTCTTCCCTCAACATTCTACACCCTCTCCTCAATCCTTCCTTGCCAACTCTGCAGACTTTGGTCATGCTCCTCAGCAGTGGTTCCCTGATTCTGGAGCCAGTCATCATGTTACACCATTCTCTCAGAATCTGCAGCAGCAGTCTATTCCTTCCACTGCTGATCAGTTGACCAAGCACATTGAACTGGATCTGTTCTTCCTGCGGGAAAAGGTCTTATTGCAGCAACTCAGAGTTCTTCATATTCCTGCCCAAGAGCAACTTGCGGATATTCTTACCAAACCGCTGTCCTCGGCTTCTTTCTTACCAATACATTTTGTTAAATTCTGTCTCTTCTCTGTAATTCTAAAATCTTCAGTTGAATAATTTTTTAGTAATCAAAAGATCACAAATTCTATTGTTAGAAAAGTGTAATTATCTTGTAAAGAAAATTATGTCTTTCATTGTTGTATTAATCATATGGTGATATTAATAAAATGTTCAATAAACTTTTTGCATTTTTCCGCTTTTGCAGACTATGACTATCAGTGGGCGTGGTGGTTGCTTTCTTCCTGGTGATAATAATCCATATTGGTTAACCTTCGATAGCGAAGGCCCTTCCGTGGTTTTTGAAGTTCCTCAAGTCAGTTGGGGTAACTTGAAGACAATGATGTGCCTTGTCCATTCTTCTGTAGCAGACGACATAACTTCAGATGACCTTAAAAATGTATTGATAATAAATTACTCAAAGACCACAATTCAAGTTTACAAGAGAGACACATTAGCCTCCCTTGAAGATGAGGAGTGGCAAAGAGTTATATCAAATACAGAACCTGGTAACAAAGTGCAGGTGGTTGCTGTTTTTGTGAGCAGATTCATTGTGAAGAAGACAACAATTTATCTCGTATATGATGATCCAATTGATGAAACAGTAGATTTCCATGCAACAGATAAGAATGTAATTGTTTCTAGTGGTGATGAATGTGAATGTGCTGTCAGTAGGATCTCTCCTCAGATTGAGTCCACTGATGAGTTTGATCAAGAATTAAAAAGAAGAAAAATTGAGTAGAGGTAAAAGATGGCAAACAAATGACTGGGTCAAAATTTGATTCTATGGTGACTCCAAACCTTGTATTGGTGCTGCTGGTTGTGGTGGATTGGTCAGAGATATTTTCAGGTTGTGGAATGTAGATTAAAGGTGTTTGGTGTAGATAGGTGGCTACTAATGCTCTGGTTGCTGTAGCAGTGGGGTGCTGTTGAAGGTCAACTTGGCTAGGGATCATTGTGAAATCATCAGTTAAAAAAATATTTGAGCATTCATTCTGGACACCAGTTCTGAGTAAAAGGTATATAATTGACAATGTGTAGATAGGTTAGTCTCAAAATCATGCTTTCTTACAAAAGCTATCTAAAAACATCTCTCAATCACTTGAATATGATTTTTCCATCATAATTGCTTGTCTCTTCTTCACCGTCCATTTGAATTTCAATTAGATCATTACAAATTGAAACTGATCTTCCTTTAGGCTGAACCTCAATTCTTTGTTGCACGCCATGCTCTTCAGTTTCTTTTGCTGCATCCTTACCACTTTTGAGTTTGTAGAAATATAATTAATGAATACATGTACAAAATATTAGATAATTCTTAGGTTCTTTATTATCGGTTGAATACATGTATAGAGTATTAGATAATTCCTAGGTTCCTTATTATATGTTGAATACATGTACAGAGTATTAGATAATTCCTAGGTTCCTTATTTATTATCTGTACAGGTTAAATGTATTTTAGTGTAAACCTCTCAATATAAATATCAGCTCAAGTTCAGTGATTTTCAACTAGACATATTCACACAAAATATCAGTATTCACATGGTATCGAGAGTCATTTGAATTTTTTTTTTCTTAGCCGCGTGTTTCTCTCTCCTCCGCGTCTGCTCTGTTCTGATCCACCCACTTGGGTGTGTTTCTCGGTCTCACCGCCACCACCACTAGACTCGCCACAGTCAGTTCGGCCTACCACCGGAAGCCCATCGCCGCCGGCCTTGTCACGCGCCGCCACCATCTCCGACGGTCTTCTCAATTTTCCGGCGAGTGACGACGCGTCCGACGTCTTTTCTGACCGCCGTCTTCACCATTGCGCTCGGTTTTTCACGGCGAACCTCACCCAGTCCTTCTTTTGGTTGTTTGGCTCCGTTCAGTTCTGGGGGTGTTCTGTTCTTCACTGTTCAGCGTGTTCTTTTGTGACTTCTCAATTTCCACCATGAAGTCATTAGATTCTACAACTGCGACTCATGTGACAATTCCTGCTGCTGAATATGAACGTTATTTGGCGTATCAGGCTTCCAACTCATCCACCACTACATCGGTTGCTCAGACTGGTAATTTCGTTGCTTGCCTCACCCAATCATCCCTTGGTCCCTGGATTTTGGACTCTGGAGCCTCAGACCACATCTCTGGTAACACTCGTCTTTTCACCAAACTTACCTATCAATCCAACCTTCTTGTAGTCATCTTAGCCAATGGATCTCAAACAATGGCTAAAGGCCTTGGCCAAATTTGTCTGGTCCCTTCTCTCCCTCTTGATAAATCTCTTTATGTTCTAGGTGTCCTTTTAATTTGATTTCTGTTAGTAAGTTGACTCGTTCTCTTAATTGTTCTATTGTCTTCACGGCTAATTATGTTCTTGTGCAGAACCGGGCTACGGGACAGACGATTGGAGCAGGCCATGAATCTCAGGGACTTTATCAGTTGACCTTACCACCTTCTCCTTCTGCTTTTGTGTCCGTTGTTTCTCCCTTGTTACATCATAATCGTCTGGGCCACCCTAACATCTCTAAACTTCAGAAAATGGTCCCAGATCTCCCAACCATCTCTTCCTTAGAATGTGAGTCATGTCAACTTGAGAAACATACTCGCTCTTCATATCCAAAGCGGGTAAATAATCGTGCTACATCTCCTTTTGAGTTAGTTCATACTGATGTTTGGGGTCCTAGTCGGATTCCGCAACATTAGGATATAAATATTTTGTGACATTTATTGACGATTTCTCGAGATGTACTTGGTTATTTTTAATGAAATCTTGCTTAGAAATATTTTCGGTGTTTAAGACCTTTTGTGCTGAAGTTCAAAATCAATTTAATACTTTTATTCGCATTTTGCGAAGTGATAATGCACGTGAATATTTCTCTACACAATTCACGTCTTTTATGCAGTCTCAAGGTATTCTTCACCAATCTTCTTGTGCTCACACCCCTCAAGAAAATGGTGTTGAAGAGCGCAAGAATCGTCATCTCATTTAAACTGCCCGCACGTTGCTCCTTCACACTCACGTCCCTTTAAAATTTTGGGATGACGCAGTTCTTACAGTGTGCTACTTTATTAATCGGATGCCTTCTTCTGTGCTTCACAATGAGGTTCCTGTATCACTCTTGTTTCATTCTCAGCCTAAATATTATCTCCCACCTCGCATTTTTGGGTGCACGTGCTTTGTTCACATTCTCACCCTTTGCCAAGATAAGTTGACAGCTAAATCTTTCAAGTGTGTCTTCCTTGGTTACTCGCGCTTACAGAAAGGATACAGATGCTTCTCTCCAGACCTCAATCGTTACATCACTTCTGTCGATGTCACCTTTTTTGAAGAATCCCCATTTTTACCTTCATCTTCGGTTGAGCATCCCTTAGATGTCCTTCCTGTACCTTTCACTATTTTACTAGAAGACAACACTCCTCCACAGAATCCTCCTCCTCCTCTCCAGACCTATTATCGACGCCCATGTCCTCCTGCTCCCGTGGATTCAAGCCCTGCTCCAACGACTTTACCGCCCCTGGTGCTGCCTCCTACTAGCCCTCCTATTGCAGTTCGTAAAGGTAATCGGACTACTCGTAACCCTCATCCCATCTATACCTTTTTGAGTTATCACCATTTATCTTCTCCATATTTTGCATTTGTTTCTTCCGTCTCTTCGGTGTCAATTCCTAAGACTACAGGTGAGGTACTATCCCTTCCTGGGTGGCGACAGGCTATGGTGGATGAAATGTCAGCCTTGCATTCCAATGGAACTTGGGAGTTGGTCCCTCTTCCTCCAGGAAAAACTATTGTTGGGTGCCGGTGGGTCTATGCTATTAAAGTTGGTGCTGATGGCTAAATCGATCATTTGAAGGCCTGATTGGTTGCTAAAGGATATACTCAAATATATGGATTGGATTATGGGGATACCTTTTCACCGGTTGCTAAGATTGCTTCTATCCGACTTCTCTTCATGGCTGCCATTCATCATTGGCCTCTCTTTCAACTTGATATTAAAGATGCTTTCTTACATGGAGAGCTTGAAGAAGAAGTGTACATGGAGCAACCACCTGGCTTTGTTGCTTAGGGGTAGTCTGGCTTGGTTTGTCGCTTGCGCCGATCTCTATATGACTTGAAAGAATCTCCTAGAGCATGGTTTGGAAGATTCAGCAATGTACTCAAACAGTTTGGTATGGTTCGCAGTGAGAATGATCACTCTGTCTTCTATCGTCACTCTACACAACACAAGAGCATATTTTTAGTTGTATATGTGGATGATATTGTCATCACTGGCCGTGATAAAGATGGCATTGGCAAACTAGAACAACATCTTTCGCGGCATTTTCAAACTAAGGACTTAGGTCACCTCAAGTATTTTCTTGGTATTGAGGTAGCTCAATCTTCCACAGGTATTGTAATCTCCCAACGAAAATATGCTCTTGACATTTTAGAGGAGACTGGTATGTCAGCCTGTGGAAACTCCCATGGATCCAAACATCAAACTTCTACCCGAACAAGGGGAACCTTTATCAGATCCTGGGCGTTATAGGAGGCTTGTTGGAAAACTTAACTACCTTACGATCACCCAGTCTTATATTTCTTTTGCCGTAAGTGTAGTTAGTCAATTCCTACAAGACTCGCGTGTCACTCATTGGGATGCGGCAATGCGAATTGTCAGATACATCAAGAAAACACCAGGATAAGGACTTCTCTATGAAAATAGAGGAAATTCTCAAATTGTGGGTTACACTGATGATTGGGCTGGCTCACCCTTGGATAGATGATCAACCACAGGTTACTGTGTGCTCATTGGTGGTAACTTGATATCTTGGAAAAGCAAAAAGCAGGATGTGGTTGCAAGATTGAGTGCAGAAGCAGAATATTGAGCCATGGCATTAACAACATGTGAACTTGTATGGTTGATGACGGATAATTATTAAATTATTTTGTGATTAATTTGAATATATTTTAAATGATATTATTTTATCTTTTAATTAAATTCCCCAAAATTTAGTAAATTCAATACTTATCTTAATTTGAGAGAGAGTTGGTTGATTATTTGAGTTTTATCCTTATCTTGGACTAATTTAGATAAGATTTGATCCCTAAATTATTGGATTGCAGGTAAATAGATAAAAGCACAGAAGATAAGGGTGAAGAAAAAGGAAAAAATATCTGAAGCAACCTTATCTGATATTATTTTATCTTATTTTGAGCAAAGATAACCACTTGGGATCTCTATAAAAGTCCTCATTCACTAGGAGCTAAAGCAGTCTGAGTAGAGAAGTTGAGAATTCTAGAGATAGAAATAGTGCAAAGAGAGATCTTCTGTACCTTTCATCTATGAATTCAATTGTTTCTCAATTCAAGATGGTAGCTTAGATTCCTATTCTTGGATTTGGACGTGGCTAGCACTGTAATCACTCAAACTCTCGTGTTCCTTTCTATATTAATTGAATTGTTTCTCTTTATCTGTTTTAATTGTTGAGTTTAAAGCTTAATAATCTTTCTTCTCTTTCTTTTAACCTTTTCAATTGAATGAGAATTTGATTTAAAAAGAGGTTCTGATAAAGGATTTTCATAAAGCAATAACGTAGAGATAGGTATTGATTTATGAACCGTTTATTTAGAGATTTTGCTTATTGCGTGATTGAATTCACATATTTTTAAGAGATTGGAATATGTATTTTCATTATCACAGAATCTTACAGAATGAGAAATCTTCTGTAAGTGAAAATTTTACCTTACGGTCTTTCGAATAATATAGAAATTAACAGAGAGGAAGAGATCGTTACAGTGTGCAGCAAGTTCAAATCCAAGTATTTATTAAAATTGTTTTAAACTCCTTTACATTACAAGCATTCATTTTATAATTCAATTCAATTCAAAACCTTTCGAAAACTTTGCCCAAAGTCTTATATTGACACTAAATTGTTGTGTAGTTGCTCCCTGAGGACAATAATATGTTTTTCCACTATACTGAAACGAGTTAGTATTTTAGTTCTCTAAAATACTTAACAAATTTCTAGCGCCGTTGCCGGGGAGCACAGTGATCAATTTAGTCTCGGTTGGACATTTGGGTTGTAAATAACTTTTCTTTTTTTTTTGTATATATAATTTTGGTTTTAATTTAATCTGATATCTTCTTTTTATTTTTCTTTTTTCTTTTTCTGTTTTATTAACCTTACCTATTTTTTGTTATTTTTATTTCTTTTTACTCTCTACACTAATCCATGTTCTAATGATCTAAGCAAGACGCCATGTATTTTAATACCATGCCTCACGAGCAGGTAGTGCCGTATTGGAATACTCAACATTGGCAAGGTAATTGTTCTAACCCATCTTTTCAATTCAATTTAACTAATAATTCTTCTTTGGGTTGGAGTAGTTATCAAAATACAGGTGCGTGGAGTCTTTCATTCTCTCGTTCGTATGGGCATACTTCTAAACTTGATGAAACTTTGGCCAAGTTCTTGCTAGCATCGTCGAGTTACCAAGATCAATATACTTTAGAGCCTCAAATCACTACATGGCCTAAATCAACTACAAAACTTGAGGCTACCATGGAAAAGTTTCTACAATCATCTATGGATCATGAGACATCAATGGAAACTTCTCAGAAGAATATTAATCTTCTTTGCGTAATATTGAGACTCACATTGAGCAAATGGCTAAACAAATATCAAAATTGAGTGCTAGTCCCTTCTCAGACAATAATCAAAGAATCTCCGAGGAGCAATGCATAGCTATTTCCACATGGAGTGGCGATACAATTGGTGATGAGATTAGTGATAATTTGATGATAGAGGAGGAAGAATTTGAGAGAGATGAAAAGGAGGAAGAGAAAAAAGAGAGTGAAGAGACTGAGGAAGAAAAAGAGGTAGGAGTTAAAAATTCAGAGAGTTTTGTAAATATAGAAAATCAGAAAATTGAAAAGAAAGAAATAGTGAGAGAGGAGGCGGACTTGAGGGTGAGAGTTGAAGATTTTAAAAGTGATGATCCAATTCACCCTCCGGTCCTTATAAAGAATAATGAGCACGAACATTGTGAAGAAGTGTGTGGGAAGTTGGTTGCCGCACCAATGCCTACTCTTCATACTGATATGAAGAGTCAAGAGGTGAAGAAGAATGAAAAAGTGCATCTCAATGTATTTCCATCACCATTTGATGATGGAAAGTCTAAGGTGAAGATGCGTGATGTGACGATGGACGAGGATTCTACTCTGTATGTTTATCATCCTAAGCCACCTTGGCCTCATGGAAGAATTTTATTGGAGAAGCACTTTGGAGGTGGACTCAAATTGGAAGGGAGGAGATATTCTTCTCTTGCATGCCTTAAGCCACCTTGAACTTTAAAGTTATAGGCGTCGAGCTTACGATGTTAAACAAGCGCTTGTTGGGAGGCAACCCAATATTTATTGTTTTTATTATTAATTATTATTAGGATTGAGTCTTAGGAGTTTATAATTGAGTCTTGTAACCTTGATGTGTTATGCATTTACTAACTACTGCTCTTACTTGAGGTTTTACCTCCTATTATTTTATGAGTTATTTTTTTGCAGGACACCCCGACGAATCTCATCGTTGTCAATGATGGCCTAGGGCCAGGCCTAATTTTCAGGGGGAGGCAAGACCAATTGGAACTAATAGTGCAGTTGGAGCAAGTGCAGTTGGAGCAAGGTTAGAGGGAATTGTTTACCATCAGGTTGTATTGCTCTTTTCTGTACTCTTAGCTCATTTTATTTTTCTTTTTAATTAGGATTGGTAATTAGGACTTAAGATTAGGAAATAAAATTACCTGAGGTTGGCTTTCGAGAAATTTGATTGTATGTCTTGAGTGTGAGACTGAAAAAGATTTTGAAATGAGTTATATGATGTGTTTCAAATACTTTATTGAATTCTTGATTTCTTGCATGATTTGTATGATTGAATGAGGGGGGCAATTAATTGACTTGGTTAAGGGAATTGTATGCCTAAAAGACTTGTGAGTGTGTGTGATCCTAAATGCATTATATGTTTTGAGAGTCTTCACTTGGTTTATCTCCTCTAATTTTGCATGAATTTCTAAAATTGTCATTAAGTATGTTAAAACTTAAAAATGATAGAGGCATAGTTTTGATTGTTGATATTAAGCTAGAGCCAAAAAGCTAACCCGTGTTGTTTTTATTGAATATCCTATTTTTGGTACTCACTTTGAGCCTTAAAGTTAATGTATCTTTCAAAATTTATACCTTGAACCATCATGACATTATTATTTCCTACCTTTACTAAGATGGACCATTAGTGTATGCATACTAAGTGAGGTACATTGGTTTAATTGTGGTTAGAATTAAAAGAAAAGCTCATGGGTTTCCTTACTTGAAAGAAAGAAAAATTTAGGCATGCCTTCTGAAAAATAAAGATGTTCTCATGTATAAAAAAAAAATGTTAATGAAAAGAGTTGGAAAGAAAATGAAAGAAAGTTGTGCAAGGATGCCCAAGAAAAAAATGAATAAATGTGTCATGAAGAGTGAGGAAATCCTAAAGTTGTGGTGTAGCTCCAATTTGGTTGTGCTTATGGTATATGAGTGAAAGTGTTAGTATGCTTGCATTAATGCTCTATCTTATTTTGTTGACTAGAAAAACCAAATTTTCTTGTAGCCAAGCCACATTATAACGTTAATAAAAAGACCTCTTGATTTTTGTTTTACATGTGTACATGGTTTGATTGTGAAATGAATTGCAAAATCTAAGTTGGAGAGACTTAGTGAGGAGTTGAGCAAAACACATACCTTGTGAGAATTGAGAGTCTATTCCCTTGGCTAATTGATTATTGTTTCTCTCATTTTGTTGTACTTTGAGTGCTTAGGAATCTTGTTTTCGATTGGGGGTTTGGGGCCATCATATATACTCATCGATTGATCTCTTTTGATGCTCTAATGATTGATAAATGTTAGATTTTTCTTGAACCGAACTCAGGTACGTAGCTAGGATTTTTAAATAAGTGTTGATTGGCTGTCTTGCTTGAGGACAAGCAAGAATCTAAGTTCGGGGGAGTTTGATGACGAATAATTATTAAATTATTTTGTGGTTAATTTGAATATATTTTAAATGATATTATGTTTATCTTTTAATTAAATTCCCCAAAATTTAGTAAATTCAATACTTATCTTAATTTGAGAGAGAGTTGGTTGATTATTTGAGTTTTATCCTTATCTTAGACTAATTTAGATAAGATTTGATCCCTAAATTATTGGATTGCAGGTAAATAGATAAAAGCACAGAAGATAAGGGTGAAGAAAAAGGAAAAAATATCTGAAGATATTATTTTATCTTATTTTGAGCAAAGATAACCACTTGGGATCTCTATAAAAGACCTCATTCACTAGGAGCTAAAGCAGTCTGAGTAGAGAAGTTGAGAATTCTAGAGATAGAAATAGTGCAAAGAGAGATCTTCTGTACCTTTCATCTATGAATTCAATTGTTTCTCAAGATGGTAGCTTAGATTTCTATTCTTGGATTTGAACGTGGCTAGCACTGTAATCACTCATTCCTTTCTATATTAATTGAATTGTTTCTCTTTATCTGTTTTAATTGTTGAGTTTAAAGCTTAATAATTTTTCTTCTCTTTCTTTTAACCTTTTCAATTGAATGAGAATTTGATTTAAAAGGAGGTTCTGATAAAGGATTTTCATAAAGCAATAACCTAGAGATAGGTATTGATTTATGAACCGTTTATTTAGAAGTTTTGCTTATTGCGTGATTGAATTCACATATTTTTAAGAGATTAGAATATGTATTTTCATTATCACAGAATCTTACAGAATGAGAAATCTTCCGTAAGTAAAAATTTTACCTTACGGTCTTTCGAATAATATAGAAATTAACAGAGAGGAAGAGATCGTTACAGTGCGCAGCAAGTTCAAATCCAAGTATTTATTAAAATTGTTTTAAACTCCTTTACATTACGAGCATTCATTTTATAATTCAATTCAATTCAAAACCTTTCGAAAACTTTGCCCAAAGTCTTATATCGGCACTAAATTGTTCTGTAGTTGCTCCCTGAGGACGATAATCTGTTTTTCCACTATACTGAAACGAGTTAGTATTTTAGTTCTCTAAAATACTTAACAATGGTTAAAGCATTTACTCCAAGAATTAAAACTTGGAGATAGAGGGCCAATGCACCTATTGTGTGATAACAAATCAGCCTTAGACATTTCTTCCAATCCCGTGTTTGATGAGCGGACAAAACATATAGAAGTGAATTGTCAATTTATCCGAGAGAAGATCACGTCTGGATGCATTGCTACTAAATTTGTGAACTCTAAGGATCAATTAGCTGATGTCTTCACTAAAGCTCTCCGAAGTCCTCGAATTGAAGATATTTGTTGAAGCTTGGATCATATAATCTATATGCTCTAGCTTGAGGGGGAATGTAGAAATATAATTAATGAATACATGTACAAAGTATTAGATAATTTCTAGGTTCCTTATTATCTATTGAATACATGTACAGAGTATTAGATAATTCCTAGGTTCCTTATTATATGTTGAATACATATACAGAGTATTAGATAATTTCTAGGTTCTTTATTTATTATCTGTACAGGTTAAATGTATTTTAGTGTAAACCTCTCAATATAAATATCAGTTCAAGTTCAGTGATTTTCAACTGAACATATTCACACAAAATATCAGTATTCACATAGTTCTTATGTCACTGTTTTGCTTATTGTATTTGTTGTTTTCCTTTTACGACATAGAAAGCAGTTTTTTTAGTCACCCTGTAGTGGAATTTCATGAAGATAAGAGCAAGAAATGCATTTCCAGGGAAGGTGTTGTGTGAAACATTGAGGCTTGTGAGGCTTATGTTGGTTTAAGATAGGCATTATCCTTTTGAGATTCAGTGCTAGGATTAATTAAGCTAGAGAATAAATTTCCAGTGCCTCAAAAGACTCTAGTTTATGTTTTCTAGAGTTGTGTATACAGAGTAGCTAACTTCCTTCAATTACTTTTTATTTTTTGACATGACTATCTGCTTTTTGATTCTGCCCAACAGGTCAAACGGGACTGATATTGTTATTCTCTGTTAACCATAGGATGCAAGCACCTACTGCCATTAATAGACAATTTTCAAGTTCGTTGTATTATTAACGTTAGTAAGAATTCCTTCACCCAGCACCAATGTTTGCGTGCAGCTTATGTCATATGGAATGTTTTATAGATTACATGTGTATTTGGTATCACGTTAAGATAGGCAAGTGTGAATTTAAAAGGTGAATGCTAATTAGTTGTGTTGGAATGTATTTATGTTTTCTCCATCTCACCGTAAACCAAATTTTTTATTTTAATATATGGTGGTGACTTATGAGTTACATTGTTTGTGGTTTAATTACATATTGGCAACATTAAAGCATGACCAAAAAGTGATATTTCCTATGTGGATGAGAGACTTTTACTTGTATTGGAAGAAAGCTATCGTAGTATATGACTAATAGGGTTCTTTTCTTCAATAAAGAAATTCATTGATTCTTTCTATTTCTTGAGTTCCTATCAATAACACTATTGCTAATTGCTTTAACTTTTACAAACTGATCTGGTCAAATACAACAACATCAAACCGTATCTCACTAGGCGAGATCGGCTACATTGATCACACAATACTATTGCGCTCGATAAAAATCAAATTTTCAGAAATATATGACTAATAGGGTTCTTTTCTTCAATAAAGAAATTCATTGATTCTTCCTATTTCTTGAGTTCCTATCAATGACACTATTGCTTTAACTTTTACAAACTAATCTGGTCAAATACAACAACAACAACAAGTCTTATCTCACTAGGCGAAGTCGGCTACATTGGTTTGATCACACAATACCATTGTGCTCAATAAAAATCAAATTTTCAGAAATATTACTAATCAACAGATTCTGTTTAATAAGTTCTTCTAGTATTCTTTTAGATCTCCCTTTACCCTATTTTGATCCATGATATAGATTCAACAATTTTTACATTGGTTGTTGAGAGCCTAACTGTTAGGATATGAGATAAGAGCCAAAGTTGGTTATGGGAGAGAGATTAGGAAGTGACGTGTCGTCAGTTGATCATAGGTTGTGTTATGATTTTTGTTCTTGAAATTATATGTGTAAGCCTATAAGGTGCAGAATTGGTGATTATAATATCTATATATAGCTCTCAGTGAAAATGAATGAACAAGCAAGAGGTGACTCAAATATCCAATTTGGTTGTTTAGTCTATTATGGTGCATTTAGTCTATTATGCCACTGAGCTTGTAGGTTTGCGGCTAGTGGTTGTTTCCAATCTGGTTAGTGAAATTGTTACTAGGAAAATGGTATTAAGGGATGCATTCCGCATTCATCATTTCAGTGGTGGCAAGTATTCTTGTTTAGACTACTGGTAAGTGGTAATAGGTTTGATTTTGTTTGATGTAGTAGTTTAAAAACGCTACTGAGCAAGCTAACACTTTTAAATTTGATGGATTGCGTAAAAGTTCACACTACTTAAAAAAATCACATACTTCTAGTGATGTGACAGTGCATGCATAAATGAGTAATACATAAACAGTTTGCCTTTTCAGATTAAATTGATAGATGAAAATTGGGGACGATGATCAAGAGTTTAAGGATAGTTTGGATCCATTAAATGATTAAAAGCTAATCTTTTGGCTATTGTAATGCAGATATTCTTGCCCATATCACCATAAACTTTTTGAGAGAATATGATATGCTGGTTGATTCTATGTAGACGAGATAATATAGAACTTTGAAAGTGGAGATTGTCTTGATGTAAAGGTTTAGGGTTTGATAAAGTCCATGCTTTGTTAATTTTTCTGTCAAGCTTGTAAATTCATTAGTTCATTTATAAGCTTTGGTCCTTGAATTTGTTATGTTTCAAGTTTCAACAAGCATCAAGCAATAACTCGAAAGAGGTTTGAAACCTGTTTCAAAAGTTTTCGAAGCTAGTTTTGAATCTAAACCGGTTTTGAACTGTTTCACAAATTTTAAATTCTATCTTGGAACTAGGAATTTTCAAATTTCTCTCTCTATCTTGCCTTCTCCGATCCCTCTGAAGTTTTTGCTTCTTCTCAGTAGTGTTGTTTTAAGACCTACACTGTAATGGAGTGTTTCTTCTATCTCTTGACTTTGTTTTTCAGAACCTGAGATTTTGTTTCTGATTTTGAGCTTTCAAATCTGATTGTGAGAACCATATGCAGAATTTGACAGTGGGAAGAGATTTTTACATGTAACGTGAGAAAGTTACTACAATGCTAGAAACATGTAATTCTCAAATTTGAGCTATGGATACAGCTTTAGTTGGAAGTCTTCTTTGTTGATGTAAGTTAGTTTGGTGTTTGATTTATGAGTATTTTATGTATTGAATATAGGGACACACATTGTGAATTATCACATGTTAGTTTGTTGTTAATGAGACCTTATTTTCATATGGCAAATATCAAATTTTAATAATATAAAGGGAGATGTTTTTTGGAGGGAAAATGAGCAATTATTATTTTTTAATTTGAATTAGGTGGTTTCTCCGGTGTTCCTTCACAATAAGGAACAAATTTGTTCCTCCATGTGGCTCCATTTAAGTAGTCACACTTGTTATAACTTATCCATGTTATCTAATTTAATATAACTTTATTATATTGCAAATACACATCCTCTCTTTTAATAACATTTACCCTAGTTTAAGCACAAAATTTCTTCAAATTTCTTTATCTTTTTTCTTTTAACAAATTTAAATGCAACATTCACGACTAAATTAAAATTAAACGCAAGTGATCATGAAAAAATAATTGAAGAAGGGTGAATAACAAATATTAAAACTCCTTTTGATGTATTCATCCGCAACACAATAATACTATCCATCATAAAAGATAAGTATTCATTAAGAATACATTATACACAATTTTAGTGCAAGTTTTGATAGTTTTTTGGGTTTAGAATGTGATTTGTGATTTTTTATGTTGTTTCGATGTTATTATATTTAAATTCTTCATGTCAATTTGATGTAAAATATGTGTTAGGTGTCCAAGTTTTGCTATAATGTTCATAGCTATTCTTAATTGTTCTTGCTATTTTTTGATAGATATTTCTATGGTGTCTATAGTGTCATCTCTATGAAGATGACAACATGATCTCTTATGCAATCAAATCAAAAGAGTGATGTTTTGGTCCCTAATTTTGTGAGAACAAGTCACTTTAGTCCCTCACTTTGTATGGATAAGTCACTTTAGTCCCTGAATCATATGATCATTCATTTTAGTCCCTAACTTTTAGGGACTAAAATGACTGATAATAGTGAAAGTTAGGGACTAAAATGATTGATGATAGTGAAAGTGAGGGATTAAAATGACTGATTTCTTGAGGGACTAAAATGACCTATAAAATGCAAAGTCAGGGACTATTTTTTCCAAATGAAAAATTTGATATGAGACAATAAGAAATGCAATAAAGTTATATTCTCTATTAAATCATTTAGATTTGATAAAAACTAACTTGATTTTGTTTTTTAATCTATATTTATTTTTTATTTATGTCTCAATTTAATTAATCAAAATATCAAATACTTAGATTTTAGTTACATTATTAAAGGTGTATTTGAGCTTTAATTAATTAAAAAAATGAGTTTTTATTAGTTGAACGATAAATAAATTAATAGAAAATATTATAATAAATAAAATAAGGTAAAAGTAGTATTTTAGTCCCTAAACTTTACATTAAATTTTACTTTGGATCTCTTCTTTTATTTTTGTTCATATTGGCTTCTTTACTTATTTTTTCTTCGTGTTATTTCATTAAGTAATTAATAAAAAAATCTAAAATAGTCGCAGGATGTGAGAAAGAAGAAGACAATGATAAAATAAATATTGTCATGGACATTTTTATTAATTATTTATCAACAAAAGTTAATAGAAAATAATTATATTATATTGAAAATATAAATTAAGATTATGAAGAAAAAATAAAAGGACCAAATTAAAATTTGAGATAAAGTTATGGACCTAAAATATGATAATATTATTTTACAAATTTTTTCTAGTGAAAATTCATAAAATAAGAAAAACATATTCACATATAAATTTTAATTTATAAATTTGACATGAATAAAGCACATTAAATAATATAATGCATTTAAATAATATTATTTTTATACAAATAACTAGTACACCATTATTACGTTGTCATCTCTATGCTCAAAGTATCAATTATTTGTATCAAGTTCTTCTAAGTCTTATTATTTATTTCGGGCCCAATTATGAATTATTTATGTTATGTTATTTTTTAAATATAATTTTCTTTGAAAGTATTCATTAATTTTGTATTTTTCTTTTAGGTCGCTTCAGATTAGAGTATAAGTTACCTAGGTCACATTCTATTCAGCCAAATGTTTGCTTATTATATTTATAGTTATAAAACTCATACTAGTCATCGACTCGGTCAAGGTCCTGGATCACTGGTCGAACTAGTAGTAGGTCATTGATTAAACCGATTTAACGATATACGATAATATTTTATAATTTATATTAATATTTACAAATATCATATATATTTTACCGTAAAATTTAATATATTAAAGAATTTTTGTGTACTATTCACATATTAGTACTAATGTTAATTAAAGTTTACGCGAAATTAAAATATATAAATATTGATAAGTTTAGATTTATATATAAAATTATAAGTTATATAACATTTTTTTAAAAAAAATAAATGCAAATGCATTAAAAACTAAATTCATAAATATATTGTAATAAAATTTTCTATTATAATAATATAAACATATTTATGAATTTTTTTATATTTGATAACTAACACATATTTTACTATATGTTAAATATATTTATATTTTAAAATATTTTAATATAATAATATAAATATATTTATAAAATTTTTATTACAATATATTTATGAGTTTAGTTTTTTAATGTATTCGCATTTATTTTTTTTAAAAAAAAACGTTATCTAAGTTATAATTATATATCAATCTAAAGTTATCAATATTTATATATTTTAATATTGTATAAACATTAACATTAGTACTAATAATGTATGATTAGTACACAAAATTATTTTAGTATATTAAATTTTATGAAAAAATATATATTACATTTGTAAATATTAGTATAAACTATAAAATATTATCATATATCAGGTTAAATCGATTCAACCCGTGTAAGTTAGTGGTTCGATCAGTGATCCATGATCTTGACCTAGTCGATGGCTGGTATGAATTTTATAACTATAGATATAAGTAACTAATAATTGAGTCTTAAGTAAACATTAGGGCGAATAGAACATGATCTAAATAACTTATATTCTACTCTGAAGCGACCTAGAAGAAAAATACATAATTAATGAAAACTTTAACTTGAAGCAAATTGTATTTCAAAAATAATTTAACGTAAATAATCCATAATTGGGCCTGAAATGAATTATGAGACATAGAAGAACTTAATACAGATAAATGATACTTGAGCATAGGGATGACAACGTAATTAGGCGTGTACTGGTTATTTATATGAAAATAATATTATTTAAATATATTATATTATTTAAATGTGCTTTATTCGTGTTAGATTTATAAATTAAAATTTATATGGGAATGATTTTTTCTTTTTATGTTGTTTTATGAATTTTCACTAGAGAAAATTTATAGAATAATAGCATCATATTTTTTATGGCTAAATTTATATTTTAGTCTCGTAACTTTATCTCAAATTTTAATTTGGTCATTTTATATTTTTTGTTCGTAATCTTAATTTATATTTTCAATATAATATAATCGTTTTCTATTAATTTTTGTTGGTAAATAATAACTAACAAGAATGCCAATAATAAAACTTTTTATCATTGTCTTCTTCTTTCTCATATCCGGTAACTATTTTAGATATTTTTATTAATTATTTAATGAAATAAAATAAAGCAAAAATAAGTAAAGAATCAATATGAAAAAAAAGAGATCAAAACTTAAATTTAGTCTAAAGTTTAGGGACCAAAATACTACTTTTGCCTTATTTTATTTATTATAATATTTACCATTAATTTATTTATTCTTCAACTACATAATAAAAACTCTTTTTTTTTATTCATTAAAGCTCAAATACACCTTTAATAATGTAACCACAATCTTAGTATTTGATATTTTTATTAAAAAATGGATACTTAAATAAAAACTAAATATTAGATTAAAAAACAAAATCAAGTTAATATCTATCAAATCTAAATGTTTTAATAGAGAATATAACTTTATTGAATTCTGATTGTCTCATATCAAATTTTTTATTTGATTGGATAAGAGACCATGATATCATCTTCATAGAGATGAAATCATAGACACCATATAAATACCTATCAAGAAATAACAAGAACAGTTAAGAATAGCTATGGACATTATAGCAGAACTTGGACAACTAACACATTTTACATCAATTTGACTTGAAGAATTTAAATATAACATCCAAACAACATAAAATAAAAATTACAAATCACATATTAAACCCAAAAAATATCAAAACTTGTGCTAGAATTGTGTATAATGTATTCCTAATAAATACTTGTATTTTATGATGGATAGTATTATTGTGCTACACATGAATACATCGAAGGTAGCAATAGACTATTATGTTTTAATACTTGTTTTTCACACTTCTTCGATTATGTTTTCATGACCACTTGCGTTTAATTTCAATTTTAGTCGTAAATGTTGCATTTTAATTTGTTAAAAGATAAATGAATTTTAAGAAATATTGTGCTTAAACTAAGACCAGATGTTATTAAAAGAGAGGATTATTTTGCAATATTAAAAAATATATTAAATTAGAAGACGTGGATGAATTACAACAAGTGTCGTTACTTAAATAGAGTCACATGGAGGAACAAATTTATTCCTTATTTTGAAGGAACACCAAAGAAACCACCTTTGAATTATATACTAAAATAGTTTCCAACTTTATATTTTATAAGTCAATTTAGTTCCTCGCGAAATCAGTCATTTTAGTCCCTGACTTTCACTACATCAGTCATTTTAGTCCCTAGAGACTAAAATGAATATTCATATAATTCAGGAACTAAAGTGACCTGCAAAATACAAAGTCAAAGACTAAAGTGACTTATCCGCACAAAGTGAGGGACTAAAATGATTTATTATCACAAAGTTAAGGACCGAAATAATACATCACTCTTTTTTAATTTATTATGTACATCATAGGTTATATAAATAGATTATATAGATTATTTAGATATTAAGTTTTTGATGCCAATGTATCACCCAATACAATGAATAATTAAATAAATTGATGGTATCTTAAAAGTACTATGACTAATGAATAAATGGTAACCTGAAAGGACTATCACTAATTAATTTAAATATACACCCATCTTTAAAAAAAAACCGATATTCATATATTGAAACCCTTTTAGTACATGAATATGGTAGATTGGATGTGCATGCATTTAATGAGAGGCGGAGCTTGATAGATTTTGTTGTGGGGGCCAAAATAATTAAATGTATGTTGAGACCCTACATCTTCTGCTCATTTTCTGCTCATTTTTTCTGTGTGCTTTCTTTTTTCTTTGCTTTCCTTAAAATGTCAACCCCTGAAAGACTCACGAATTTTCCCCCAAAGGAAAGTCTTTCTGGGGAAGTTGGGAATTTCGTTGGTTCCCCCTCTGGACCTGAAATCAGTGATGGCAGTGGTCACCACATCCCCACTCCCCCTTCCACCTCTGGTTCTGATAATGAACCTTTTTTCGAAGCCTCCGTGGAGTTCATTCCTAGTATTCCCCAACTCACCCCCTTCTCAAGGGCCCCTTTTTCTCAATCAGTTGCCCCCATACCCTTAAGGTACGGAGTTGGCAAATATGAGTATGACGAGTCATCTGAGGGTAGTGATAATGTCGTAACATCCAGATTACAACTTCCTGTGACCTTGTTAATCTGTACCTCATCTGAGGTTTCTAGTTTTACTTCTTCTAATTCTACTGAATCTTCTGATTTTGTATCTTCTGACCCTTTGTATGTTCCTCCTATTTCCATTGTAGAACCTATGTCGGCTTCTTCCCCTATGTTGGGTTCAGAGTCGCCTTCAACTTCCAGGCCGGCCAGGGCTGCTCGGAAGGCTTCTAAGAGCAAGGCGCTGATACGCTGGCGCCAACTGATTCATGAACTTTATGGGACCCCAAAGAAGGCTGTGAAATTGTCAATTCCCAAGAAACTCCAAGGGATTCGGGAGGTCAAGAGGCAAATATGGATTAATGATGATATATTGCAAGTCGCCTCCTTGCTGACTTCGACGCTAAAGTTTCATGTTGCGGAAGTCGCGTTCAGGGAAGCCATGCATTTCCCTGGAGCTACCCTGGAGGAGGACGTTCCTACTGCCCCCATGGCCTTGTACAAAGCTGAGCGCGTTGATCCCAACGAGAGGATTGGGTCGCGCCCTCGGAAGGACGCACCTGATTTCATCATGCTATATGAGTGTCTTTTCCGTGACATCCGACTTCGTTTTCCTTTCAGTGATTTCCAGGTCGAGATTCTCAACCGTTTAGAAGTCGCCCCTTCCCAGCTCCATCCTAATGCTTGGGGGTTTATTAACGCCTTCGAGATCTTTTGCTGGGCTAACAACTGGGAGTTATCTAGCAACCTCTTCCTATATCTGTTCGCGCCCTACCATCTTACCGACTTTAGCTTCATCTCATTCCGCCAAAGGAAAGATCATGCCTTTTTCAAGGCTTATGACGACTCCTTCAAACCCTTTAAGGAATCCTACTTCAAGGTTTCCTACATTGGCGAAGACCACCCCTTCTAGACAGGGCCTAACGGGTTGCCATTATTCCCACTTTACTGGTCCTTTGGCCATTATTTACGCGAGGCATAATCCTATGTAACGGACCACCGTTCGTTGCTTGATTCGGACCTCGCCATTATTGACGGGCTTCGCGAGTTCAACTAGAGCTATGACCTTGTGAAATGTAAGGACGTTGTTAGAAGTCGCTATATAAGTCGGGCAGAAACGCTCGGTAATGTCGCCTTGATCACTTTACTATTTCTCTCCTATTTTTCATGTTGCTGTTCACTACTAATAATTATGTCATTTTTGTCTTCTCAAGTGTTATCATGTCTGGTTATGCCCAAATAATGAAGAAAAAAGGGGCAATGACAAAGAAGCCAAGGAAGGAAACTGCTACTGAGAGCTTGGTTCGTGAGTTACTCATTGATCATAGAATGCAGTCTCTCGGGGGACCCCCGAATCCTACCTCTTCTTTGGCTGAGACTGTTGCTGTTGTTCCTTCAGATGCTCAGGCTGTCCGGAAGCACAAGATTGTACTTTGCAATCAAGCCTCTACTTCTAACCCTTCTCTGGATGTCTCAGATTCGGTGCAGCGAGAGGAGATAGCTATCTCTGATGAGGAGGATACTGAACCCATCGGTCGCGCACATTAGAGACTTAGGGGTTAGTTGCCTCTACACATCTGCTTTGTGTTTGCTATGTCTCCCTTTGTCCTTATGTTTATATATATATATATATATATATATATATATCCTGATGTCAGTTACTTATGTCATTGACCCTTGCAATTTCATCTATCTTCAGAGTCTACTGCTGTTGTGAACCCTTCCACCTCCTCATGATGGATGAACTTCAAGGCTCCTATCGTTTCATTCCATCATGGGAACTTTTTCGACGAGCTTCCTCGATCCGTTCTCAAGGTATTTAGCTGTACCATTTTGAAGTTAAGTACTTCTCTTTTCCAATTTCTTACTTGTGCACATGTCGCAGGAGAATGTCACGGAAAGCATGGGGTAGATGTCGCGCCAGCTAGCGCTGCTAAGTCATTTTCATGGTGAGCTAGAAAAGCCTAAACCCTCCGTTGACCTGGAGCAGAAGCTACTGGCAACTAAAGCCTCTGCTGAAAAACAGATCCAGGCTCTCCTTAAAGAACGGGATGCTTTGAAAGCCTCCCAAGCCGCTCTTCGGGAGGAGATTTCCACGGCCACCTCCAACTTCAACCAGCTGAAGTTAGACAATACCAAACTTTCAGGCGAAAGGAAAGAGCTTCAGGTCTCCCTTGCGAAGGCTCAAGAGGAAATGGCTACCACCCGTTTAGAGAACTCCCATTTATCTCGTGCCTGGGATCAGCAGACAGTAGACAAAGCTGCACTGGAAGCTGAAAATGACAAACTAAAGCGCGAGATTCAAGAACAGATTCAGATTATCTCGAAGGGATCCTACATGGCATTCTCCAGCTGCTTAAAGCAGGTGGAATTTCTGAATCCTGGGATACAACTTTCGTACAAGGGGATACACCCCCTACACGGAGTCGAGGGTGACAAACTTTTGGATTATGACAACGTTCCTCGAACCATCGTGGACCTCAACGATCCCAAGTTGGAGGCTTTCGACCCACATGTTGATCACTCCATCTCGCCAACGTCAATTGAAGATGAGGAGGTTACTCCGTCCGAGGCTCAAGCTCCTGTTAATCTTGTTCCCTGACTTTTTCTTTGTAACAGTTAGGTTTATTTTTATTTCAATGAACAATTTTCTGGTATGCTAGCCAGATTTCTTTTTGTAATGCTTTACTTTTAATGATATTTATTTGTTTCCCTATCTCCATAGCAATCTCTGTCTCGTAACTTTAACTTGAAATTTTTCTAATCATAGCTTTTCAACATGTCGTTGTTCTTACAATGTATGACTTACGCCTTGCATGTCATGTCAATGGGACTTTCGATCCCTTAGAAATATTTAAGGTTCGCAATCATACCGTTGGGGCATGTCGCCCTATTGGGATCATTGATCCCGATGAAGTACTTCGAGGCCTGCAGCCTGTTTGGGGCATGTCGTCCTATTGGGATCTTTGATCCTGGTGAAGTACTTCAAGGTCGGTGGCCTGTTTGGGGCATGTCGCCCTATTGGGATCTTTGATCCTGGTGAAGTACTTCAAGGTCTGTGGCCTGTTTGGTTGGTGCACGTCGCCCTTTTGGGATCTTTGATCCTGGTGAAGTACTTCGAGGCCTATGGCTTGTTTGGGGCATGTCGCCCTATTAGGATCTTTGATCCTGGTGAAGTACTTCAAGGCCTATGGCCTGTTTGGGGCATGTCCCCCTATTGGGATCTTTGATCCTGGTGAAGTACTTCGAGGCCTGTGACCTGTTTGGGGCATGTCGCCCTATTGGGATCTTTGATCCTGGTGAAGTACTTCGAGGCTTGTGGCCTATCTCGTTGGTGCACGTCGCCCTTTTGGGATCTTTGATCCTTTCAAATGCCATGCTGAATTGTAATCATTGAATATCTGCAACTGAAATCTTAAACTTTGACAAATATTTGCTCTTGCTTCATATATCATTGGGTTACAAAACCTGGGGCCTCATTAAAACCTTCAAGGTAAAACCCTCCTTAGGGATAAAACCCGAGAAGGAAAAAGAGTACCCCTTACAGAAATTATACATCAAACTTAAAATGCAACAGAGTTAAACATAAACGAGCTGGCTACTCTTTAACTGTTGTACCTTCTCAAATCTGTGACGTTGAAAGTTCGTGACAATTCTCTCCCTTGCAAGGTCTCCAAGGCGTATGCACCTTTTCTTGTACTTCTAATTACTCGGTAAGGGCCTTCCCATTTTGTTACAAGTTTTCCATCTTTGGCATTCTTCAGACCAATATTGGCTCTTCTTAATACGAGGTCGCCTATTGTGAATTCGCGCTTCACGACTTTGGCGCTATACCTCTGAGCAACTCGTTGCTTTCTTGATATCTCGGTTAATCGAGCCAGCTCACGGACTTCATCCACGAGGTCGAGTTCTTCTCTTAGGAGTTCTTGATTATTTGATAGGGTAAACATAACCCTCCAAGATGGTTCGCCAATTTCCACTGGAATCACGACATCAGTCCCATATACAAGTCAAAAAGGAGTTTCCCCTGTGGTAGTTTGCGGGGTGGTTCTATAGCTACACAATACTTGATAGAGATTATCCACCCATGCTCCTTTGGCATTTTCAAGTCGTTTCTGTAAGCCATTCAAAATAACTTTATTTGCTGCTTCGGTCTGGCCATTTGTTTGGGGGTGTTCAACACTTGAAAAATGATGTTGGATCTGCAACCCCTAAAGAAGCTCCCTGAATCGGTTCCCTGTGAATTGAGTTCCATTGTTTTAAAAGTGAAGGCTTCCACCCTTGCCGAAGTAATGGTAGCAGTGGGTTCGGTCTCTACCCACTTGGTAAAGTAATCCACTGCCACTACGAGGTACTTCACTGCCCCGTGGCCTTATGAAAAGGTCCCAAGATGTCCATTCCCCAAGTGTGGAAGGGCCATGGCGCAGATAGAGTATGCAACTCTTCTGGCGGGATATGAGGGATATTGGCATGTCGTTGACACTGTTCACATTTTTTGACATGGCTAGCTGCATCTTCCTGCATGGGTAACCAGAAGTAGCCCGCTCTCAACGCTTTTCTAGCCGGGGATTTAGCCCCGACATGGTGTCCACAACTACCTTCGTGGATCTTGGCCAGTACGCACCCGACTTCTTCCGGGCCAATACATTTCAGGAGTGGGACTAAGATCCCTTTTCTGAAAAAGTGGCCTTCAATCGTTGTGAATCTCATTGCCTTTTTAATTACCTTCTTTGATTCTTTATCATCCTCCGGGGTGATACCCCTCTCAATATAATCCATCAAGGGAGTCCTCCAATCTGCTTCCTGTACTTGTAAAGTTAAACTGAGATATGGGATTACCTCTTCTACCACATAATGGTAGTTTGATGTCTTCTTAGTGCTGGTGAGTTTGGATAGAAGGTCCGCCCGTGCATTTTCTTCCCTGGGGATATGTCGAATCTCGAATTTAGACAACCCTAATAAAGCATCTCGTACTTTGGCAAGATATTTCTACATTATGAGCTCTTTCGCTTGATACTCCCCCTTGATCTGAGATACGACTAGCTTCGAATCCGAGCATATGGTCACTGCTCTTGCCCCCAACTCTTTGGCCATGCGTATTCCAGCCAGGCATGCTTCATACTCCGCCTGATTGTTTGATGTCGGGAAATCAAATTTCAGGGAATATTCGATTGCCAAACCATCTGAGTTTTCGAGGATCACTCCAGCACCACATCTTTTAGTGTTTGAAGAGCCATCGACGTATATCATCCATTCCCCAAGGTGGGTCTCTCCAGGATGTGTCATTTCAGCGAGAAAGTCGGCTAGGACCTGCGCCTTGATTGCAGGTGGTGGTTCATATGATATGTCGTACTGGGTTAATTCAATTGCCCATGACATCATTCTTCTGGCCAAATCTTGCTTGTGTAAGATCTGCCGTATTGGCTGGTTGGTTCTGACCAGGATTGGGTAGCATGTAAAGTATGGGCGCAATTTCCTAGAGGCTATTAATAATGCAAAAGCCACTTTTTCAAGTCGTTGGTAGTTCAACTCAGCCCCCTGCAAAGTCTTGGAAACAAAGTAAATCGGAAATTGACCTTTACCTTCTTGCCGGATCAATACGGCACTTACGGCTTCAAGTTCTTGGAAAGCGTCTTCGCATTCTTGAGCCCACTTGAAGGAGTCTTGTTTCTTCAAAATTTTTAACATTGGGAGGCAGCGTTTTGCTAAATCTGGGAGGAAACGTGACAAAGCTGCAATCCTCCCTGTGAGTTGCTGTATGTCTTTGACTGTCCTCGGGCTGGTCATGTTGAGAATTGTCCGACACTTGTCTAGATTCGCCTCAATGCCACGACTTGTATGCATAAATCCCAAAAATTTTCGTGCTTCCATGCCAAACGTGCACTTTAGAGGATTAAGTCGCAAATTGTACTGTCGTAGGCACTGAAAAACAGATTCCAAGTCCTTAGATTGATCTTCATTATCTTTGGTTTTGACAATCGTTCGTCAGTGTACACCTCTACTTCTCTACCTCTCATCTCAGCAAAGACATTATCCATCATCCTCTGGTATGTCACACCTGCATTCTTCAAACCAAACGGCATCACATTGTAACAGAATACCCCGAGATCAGTAATAAAGGCAGTTTTATCCTGATCTTCAGAGGCCATGGGTATTTGGTTATACCCAGAGTAAGCGTCTAAAAAAGAAAGATATTTATAACCCGTTGAGTTAACTACCAATTTGTCAATGCAGGACAATGGGAAGGGATCCTTTGGGCAGGCTTTGTTCAAGTCCGTGTAGTCTGTGCACATTCTCCACTTTCCATTCGCCTTCTTTACCATCACGACATTAGACAACCAATCAGAATATTGTACCTCGCGGATGAACCCCGCGTTTAACAACTCGTTGACTTGTTTCTCGATGGCTGTTGTCATCTTTTTCTGGGCTATCGGCCTCGCTCCTTCCCTTATTGCAAGATGATGACAGTAGAACTTAGGATCTGTTCAGGCTTACTACCGACTTGTATCTCTACCGAGTCGCCTTCGGGTTCAGGTCGCTCATGTTGCAGTTCTCCTCTTGGATGTAAGTCCGTCATCATCACCGTGGCATGTCGCCTAACGAACTTTTGCTTTCCCTTTGCTTCTTTCTTTGCGTCTTCCTTTTGCACTTCTTTCTCTTTTTCTTTTTCTTGTACTGAAATGGTTTTTGTTATTTTGAGGCTCTCTAAGTAATAAAGCTGCGCCTCAAGGCCCTTTCCCCACACAGTGACGATGTCGTCTCTGTCACTAGGGAACTTCATCGCCATACGTAAGGTCGAGACCACGGCCCCTAGAGCATTTAAGGTCGGCCTTCCCAGAATTGCGTTATAAGCTGATGGGCAGTCCACGACAAGGAATTTTACTTCTACCGACCTGCTCCCGCCACGGCTAGAGAAAGTTACTTTCATCTTTATATAGCCTTTAAGGGAGATAATGTCCCCTGTGAAGCCTATCAAGTTCCCTTTGTGAGGGATCAAGTCTTTCTCTGTCAGGCCCAACTTCTGGAATAGATCCCAGAACATGATGTTGGCTGAACTCCCCTAGTCCACGAACAGCCTTTTCACTTCATAACCCGCCATTCTGGCTGTAATGACCAGGGGGCGTTAGACCCCGTTTCATCAATAGGCAAGTCATCCTCCGAAAATGCCAACGTCATTCCACTCATGGTCTTGATAGTAATACAATGGTCCCTTTCATCGCGGGATCTCTTTCTGGATGATTTAGGGGGTTCCCCATGATCTAAACCTCCTGCAATTACATTGATGACGCCTTTCAAAGCCGTGTTGTCATGTCGTTGGGGACTTTGAGACCGTGACCTTCGTCTTTCATCTCGCCTAGAATCCTTATTCCTTGGAGTGGAGCCACGCCTTCCGTAGGGTGATGGGCTCCTTCCCCAAGATGTCCCTTCATCACTCTTTTGGACAAATTGTTTCAGCTTCCCTTGTCGTATTAACTTTTCAATAGCGTCCTTGAGATGGATGCATTCATTGATGTAGTGTCCATGATCTTTGTGATATAGACAGAATTTGTCCTTATTCTTCAACTCCCCTGCTTATACCTTGTTGTTGGCATCCCGACGGCTGAGGCCAAACTTTCAGTGCCATCCCGTCACGGTAAGGACTAATCAACCTATTAGGAAGATCTTACATAAGCCTGATTTGGCAGGTAGAATGATGACCTGTGCGATAGAGCTGTCACAATATGATATTTCTTACAAGCCCTGTCAAGCAGTCAAGGCACAAGCCTTGGCGAAATTCGTCACCGAGATGACACACCCCAGAGGGTCCTGGACCATTTATGTTGACGGTTCCTAAAATCCAAAAGGGGCAGGAGCAGGCGTATTGACTGAAAACGACGAGGGGGTAACCATGGAATACTCTCTGAAGTTTAAGTTCCCAACTTCCAAAAATCAGGCAGAGTATGAAACTTGCTTAGCCGGGATACGCGCGGCAAAGGAGTTAGGAGCCATTGCGATAACTTTATGTTCAGATTCCCAGTTGGTGGTGTCCCAAATAAAAGGGGAGTACCAAGCCATAGAACCATTGCTACAAAGGTATTTTGCCAAGGTCAAAGAGAGCTTGCTCGGGCTTTCTAAGTTCGAAATCAAGCACATTCCTAGAAAAGAAAACAGTCATGCAGACTTGCTTTCAAAGTTAGCCAGTACCAAGTCATCATCAACTTTGAAGTCAGTGGTGGAGGAAGTCCTTCCTTCTCCATGTGCCATTCTGCAGGTTGAAGCTGAAGATTGGAGAACTCTAATAGTGGAGTACATCACTAAAAGATCCATCCCAGAAGATCCCTGAGAAGCAAAGAAGTTAGTACAGAAGGCATCTCGGTATATCGTGATAGAATGACAACTGTTCAGAAGGGGACTGTCAACTCCTTTGCTTAAATGCATTGGACTGTCCGAGACCTGGTATGTCCCCACTGAGGTCCACGAAGGAAGTTGAGGCCATCACATCAGAGGCAAGGAAGTCCTTAAGAGCGGGATACTTCTGGCCAACCATGAATGCAGATGCAGCTAATCACGTAAAGAAATGCCAGAAGTGCCAGGAACACAGTCCAATATCCCACATCCCGGCTGAAGACCTGCATAGAATTTTCACCCCATGACCTTTCCACACTTGGGGTTTGGACCTGTTGGGACCCTTCACACCAACTACAGGTCAGTTGAAACATCTTATTGTTGTTGTTGATTATTATACTAAGTGGATTGAACTAGAACCATTAGCTAGCATAGCTTCAGTTAAAGCTCAGAAGTGTTTCGGCAAATAATATGCTGATTTGGTATCCGGCAGAAGTGATCTATGACAACGGAACTACTGACAAAGATTTCCGAGAAATGTTAGCAGGGTTTCACATTAAACAATATCTGCTAGTGTGGAACATCCACAGTCTAACGGGCAGGTAGAATCTGCTAATAAAGTAATACTCAATGGCTTGAATAAAAGGCTCGAGAAAGCCAGAATCAACTGGGTGGAAGATCTTTACCAAGTATTCTGGAGTTACAGAACCACTCCCCATAGCACTACGGGAGAAACTCCATTCCGGATGGTTTATGGATCAGACACTGTGATCCCGGTAGAAATTGGACAACCATCCTAGAGAATCATGTATCCCACACAAGAGAATGAACAGTTGCTGCGAGAAGATTCCGATAAGGTGGAGGAAATTCGAGAAGCAGCTAGAATTAAGGAGCTATCCCGGAAGCAACAGGTTGCTCAAAGGTATAACTTGAGAGTAGTCCCAAGAAGTTTTCAAACTGGCGATTTATTCCTAAGAAGGGCCAGCATTGGAAACCAGAAAGCGAAGGATGGAAGCTCCGAGCAAATTGGGAAGGCTCATACCGGGTCAGGAGCGTTGCAGCCAATGGAGCATATCATTTAGAAACTCTCAAAGGCAAAGAAATCCTAAGGACGCTTAATGTTGTGGACTTAAAGCGGTATTACAGTTAAAGTCTTGTGTAATTTACATTCTTTGTAATAAAGGGGTACTCTTTTTCCTGTAGCAGGTTTTATTCCTATGGAGGGTTTTACTGCTAGAGGTTTTAACGAGGCCCTCACTTGTTATTTGCTTCATGTTATCAATAAAAACAGTATTTCTATTTACATGTTATACAAATATTATCAGTTAAGCTTTTAAACAGCAAGCAGATCAAAGCAAAATAATGGCGAACACAAAAGATCTGAGATGAACATGTCGCCAAATACAAAACCGAAATATAGCAAAAAGGCCAAAAACGAAATGAGCTACCATCTTGGGTAAACCTTAGCTACAATTTCAAAAGGGGTCCTTCATGGGCTACCACTGGCTAAAAGAATGATGAAGTACCTTAAAGGTTAAACTTCAGCAAAAAACTTTGAGAAAATATAAACTACTTTTCCTCCTAGCATGGAGAAAAGAGGGAACCATGACGGTCACCCCCAACGATTAAAATGATCGAGCAAGATCCCACATAACCAGGCCAACAAGAGGCGCCATTATGGCCAATCCTCAGCGACTAGAATACGAAAATTAAAACGTAGAGATGCAATACAGAAAGCAAAGAACTTCAAAGCAGAATCTGGAAATAAAAGATTGTGCATAAAAATCAACCCGGAACACCTTGATGACATGGATAAATTCATAAACTCTACTAGTAAGATATTAAATTTGCTTAGAAAATTCTAGCTATCAATCCAAACCAAATATACACAGATTCGACACATGCTTACTATACCTTTTTACAACGAGTAATACAGGCACACAAAATACAACGTACAATAAAACATACAAGATACAATAATCAAGGCGTTGTATTGTCCACAATGTCATCACTTTCCAGCATATTCATAAGTTGTTGCATTTTTGTATGAGCGAACCTTATAGATTTCCTATATGCGTATTGCCCGCCGTATATTGCCATGATGGTATTCAAATTTTCTGGATCATGCTCCTTTAGCGCAAGCAATATATGCGCTAAGTTCACATCATTCTTCGTCAAGTCTGCAACTATTGTCTTCTAATGTTGTTTTAAACGACTGGGATAAGGATGACCAGCCAATACATTAGCTCTAGCATGATTGTCATATCCATTGACAACAATAAGCTTCCATCCTCCACCTCCAGGGATAGGTCTACATCTAAGTCTGAAAAGGCACTCACACTTTTTAGTGCTTGTAATTTTAGTTTTCCAACCTTGTTTGTTCGGATTGTACTTTCCGCTCCTTTCACACCCCCAAGGAGACAAATGTCTTCGTATTCCCTCTAATAGCACCCCTATCTGATCTATATATGACAACTACAAAATCAATAGCCTTTCCAACGTCTGTCTCAATTAATCATATCCTCTCTGGTAGGAAAGACCTATGCAATAACAACAAACACTTAAAATTAACAATCATGCAAGACATAGAACAACTACCAACATATATTGAATGTCAATTACTCTTTAGTGGTAAATTCGTACCAACAATCGTGCCATCTCACTTGAAGGTAACTCATCCCTTAGATGTGCACCATCAATTCCCACATCATTTTCCTCATATTCTGGGTCAATTGATTGCTCGGGCCAATACTCAAATGGGAAGATATTTTCCATTAATAATCTTACACAACACATTAATAGAGAAAAGAATTAGTTTACCAATGAAATTTAGTGTCATCAGTAAAACAAAACATAGTGTATGTTTGGAAACAAAAGTTGTTGTCTGTCTTAAGACAAACATTAATGTCTGTTTCAAAACAAACACTATTGTCTGTATTTCTGCACTTTACATATTCCTACCTCACTATATATCAACAAAGGAGAAAGAGAATACTATAAGAGGAAAAACACATACCTTCAAATCCACAAGGTTTACAATAATATGTATTCTTCAAATGCTAAGAAAACAATAATAATTTAGAGAAAAGTGATGAAATGTATTTATGTTTGAAAAAAATAGGATTTGAAGAAAATGATGTAGGGTGGTGGGATGAAAATATATAGAAGTCACGATTTTGGGAATTTAGTTACCTTAATGGGCAGAACGGACGTTATGATCCGTTTTTAATGCTCGCTTGGATGATAACATATGTTTGTCCCTTCGCTAGGATTTTATGGTTTGTTTTATTACGGATACTATTGTCCGTTTTTAACTTAACATATTTATTTTTGTACATTTTCTCTTTTGTTTGAATCTAGCGGACGTAGGTGCTCTGAGGTTCTATGACGTGTTCTTGAGTTTCAGAGGAGAAGATACTCGTGCATCATTCACTTCACATCTTAGGAGCTATTTTCAGAATGCCGGAATCACTGTTTTCATGGATGATGAAGATCTAGCGAGGGGGGATGAGATTTCGACCTCGCTACTGCGAGCAATCGAAAACTCTCAGATTGCTGTCGTCGTTTTCTCAAGAAATTATGCAGATTCGAAATGGTGTCTGCAAGAGTTGGAGAAAATAATGGAGTGTCACAGAACTATAGGCCAGGTCGTTCTGCCGGTGTTCTATGATGTTGATCCCTCAGAAGTGCGTCGTCAAACCGGTGAGTTTGGAAAAACGTTTCAAAAGCTTTTGAACAGACTTTCAATAGAGGAAAACAAGTTGCTGAATCGGGCGCTCAGTTGGAGGAAGGTGCTTCGTGAGGCTGGTGGTATTTCAGGATTTGTAGTTTTGAATTCTAGGTAATTTCACTCTTATGTGCTTTAACATTCTTCAATCTTTGTTGCTTTGTAGCTTCGACTGTCTCTTGATTTTTCAAGGAGAGCTGCAGTTTTTATGAAATTTGCAATAACTGAGAATTGTCCTAAAAAACATTTATTGAAATCACGGAATCATGAAAAAGCAAAATTTAGTTTACTCTGTTTAAGCAGCAAATGATATGAACAGGACAGAAACGGATTAAACATCAATTTGATCTATGAAATAGGTTACAGAACATGATTTTAGGCTTTAGCAACCACTGGTCAATTTGGCTCTTGATTCATAAACCAAGCTTTTCTCTGCTTTGTTGTTTATAGAAATGAAACTGAAGCTATCGAGCACGTTATTGAAAATGTTACACGTTTGTTAGACAAGACAGACTTGTTTATTGCTGATAATCCAGTGGGAGTAGATTCTCGAGTGCAAGATATGATTCAGATGCTAGACCATCAACATTCAGATGATGTTCTACTACTTGGGGTGTGGGGGATGGGAGGAATTGGCAAAACAACCATTGCAAAAGCCATTTACAATAAAATTGGTCGCAATTTCGAGGGTAGGAGCTTCCTTGCACATATTAGGGAAGTTTGGGAGCAAGATGCTGGGCAAGTGTATTTGCAGGAACGACTTCTGTTGGATATCTATAAAAAAACAAAACTAAAGATACATAGCATTGAATCGGGAAAAAATATTTTGAAGGGAAGACTTCGCCATAAAAGGGTACTTCTTGTACTTGACGATGTGAATGAATTGGACCAACTGAATGCGTTGTGTGGAAGTCGTGATTGGTTTGGTTCAGGGAGTAGAATAATTATTACAACCAGAGATAAGCGTATACTCAGAGGAAATAGAGTTGATAAAGTTTACACAATTAAAGAAATGGATGAAAGTGAATCTATTGAGCTTTTTAGTTGGCATGCATTCAAGCAAGCGAATCCTAGAAAAGATTTTGCTGAACTTTCCAAAAATGTAGTTGCTTATTCTGAGGGATTGCCACTGGCACTTGAAGTGCTTGGGTCCTATTTATTTGACATGGAGGTAGCTGAGTGGAAGAGTGTATTGGAGAAACTCAAAAGAATTCCTAACAATCAAGTACAAAAGAAGTTAAAGATAAGCTATGATGGTTTAAATGATGATACAGAGAGAGAAATATTCCTTGATATAGCTAGTTTCTTTATAGGGATGGACCGAAATGATGTTATACATATACTAAATGGCTGTGGACTTTTCGCAGAAAATGGAATACGTGTCCTTGTAGAGAGAAGCCTAGTAACTGTTGATGATAAGAACAAACTTGGAATGCATGATTTACTTCGAGATATGGGAAGAGAAATCATACGCGCCAAATCACCAAAGAAGCCTGAGGAGCGTTGCAGGTTGTGGTTTTATGAGGATGTGCTCAACATATTATTGGAAAAAACTGTAAGAACTTCATGCATTTATTTTTCATCTGAAATATCTGAAGTTAGTGGAATTAGACATTTTTGAGTCAGTTCACATTCATTTATTTCGTTTGTTATCATAAGAACTTTGGAAATTAGCTTGGTTATCATTCATATCTGTTATGCTTAGATTGAAGTCTGCTGATTATTTTTCCTTGGTATTTGCTAGTCTTGCATGTTTCGGTTGGATAGCTGCTGTTCTGGTGTGCCTACTGCAGTTGTATTCATGATCTGTTTTTTGTTTTTATTGAGCTTCTGCTTTTGGCTCTTAATGAGTCTTTGGGTAGTAGTGCTGGAATAGTTTTTGTGGAATGGTCTTTTAGCGCTACCAGTTGGTAAGCTCTTTGATTGTTGTACTTTTATCATATGAGCACTTCTGGTGTTCTTGAAATAAAATTCATTCACTTATCAGAAAAAATAAAAAATAAAAGAAGAATTGCTTTGTGCTTGATTCCTGGTTCCTAGTAATAAATGCTGGGTTTCATTACTAGATATTTAGCTGCATTATTTCTTTAAGCAATGTGCCTTTTATGTCATTCATCCATTTTATTTCACAGGGAACAAAAGCTGTTGAGGGTCTGGCTTTTAAAATGCCAAACACTAAAGCAAAATGTTGGTCTACTAAAGCATTTAAGAAGATGAAGAGACTCAGGTTACTTCAACTTGCTAGTGTACAACTTCATGGAGATTTCAAATATCTTTCGAGAAATCTTAGATGGCTGTGTTGGCATGGATTTCCTTTAAAATATATCCCTACAAACCTTTATCAAGGAAGCTTAGTTTCTGTGGAGTTAGTAAACAGCAATGTGAAGCTTGTGTGGAAAGAAGCCCAGGTTTTAATTTTGAATTTAGTTTTTTGCACTGCATGGATTGTTTTGAAATTTTGTATTTATGGAATCAATTTAAATTAAGCATATCAAATAGTAATAGTACTTGGTTTTATGATACTTTTAGATTCAATTTTCATCTATGTCCTTTCACTCTTTTTAATCTTGCAAGTGCCTGAGTAAAAGATTGCCCAAGATTCTAGCTGTGCAGTATTAAACATTACTTCTTCTAACTTATAAAATTAAAAACTATAATTTCTTTTCTAAAAACTTAAAAAAATTAGGAGATGAGTTTGAACTTGATTAACCCTGCACATTTTGCCACTAACATTGAATGATATGATAGTGTATTGTTAGAAACCTTAACTCTCCTTTATAGTGATTGCGACGATGAATTTCCTGAATAATTTAGTGTTAGATGATTGGATGACAATGTAATGACGTTTTAAACTAACCATAAATTTCTGGGAGATTGTCTAACCAAATGAGCTTTATTTGTAATTTGCATGTTTAATACGTACTTTACATGAATGCTCAGTCTTTATATATGATTTTTTGCAGTTGATGGAGAAGCTAAAAATCCTCAATCTTAGTCATTCTCATTATTTAACCCAGACACCAGACTTTTCTAACTTGCCTAATCTTGAAAAGCTAATTCTCATAGATTGTCCAAGCCTCTCTGAGGTATCACATACCATCGGACATCTGAGTAAAGTTGTTCTGATAAATTTGAAGGACTGTATTAGCCTTCGTAACCTTCCAAGAAGCATCTATAAGTTGAAATCTCTAAAAACTCTTATTCTTTCTGGATGTTTAATGATCGACAAGTTGGAAGAGGACTTGGAGCAATTGGAATCTTTGACAACTCTGGTTGCAGATAAGACTGCAATAACAAGGGTTCCATTTTCAGTAGTAAGGTTAGAAAGCATTGGATATATTTCTTTGTGCGGCTATGAAGGATTCTCACGTGATGTGTTTCCTTCTATCATTTGGTCTTGGATGTCTCCAACAAATCATCTCTCATCAATTGTTCAAACATCTGTGGACATGTCATCTCTTGTTTCTTTAGATTACCAGATCGCAATTCCCACAATCTATCATCTATTTCCAGGGACATTCCAAAGCTTCGAAGTCTTTGGGTGGAGTGCTGCTCAGAATTTCAACTCTCTCGCGATGCAGCGATAATTTTAGATGCTTTATATGTCGCAAATTCTAAGGAATTGGAATCACTTGCATCTACATCACAAGTACCAAATGCGAATTCTACATTATCTGAATGCAACAGTCAAGTGCACATTTCAGGATCAAAAAATTCGTTGAAATCTCTTCTAGTCCAAATAGGAATGAATTGCCAAGTTGCAAATGTTCTGAAAGATAACATTTTACAGGTTTTTCTCTCTCTTTCAATTTTTAAAGCATGTGCTAGTTAAGTTATGTGAATACTGATATTTTGTGTGAATATGCTCAGTTGAAAATCACTGAACTTGAACTGATATTTATATTGAGAGGTTTACACTAAAATACATTTAACCTGTACAGATAATAAATAAGGAACCTAGAAATTATTTAATGCTCTGTACATGTATAAGTAATAAGGAACTTAGGAATTATCTAATACTCTGTACATGTATTATTTATTAATTATATTTCTACAGTCCCCCTCAAGCTGGAGCATATAGATTATATGATCCAAGCTTGCAACAAATATCTTCAATTCGAGGACCTCGGAGAGCTTTTGTGAAGACATCAGCTAATTGATCCTTAGAGTTCACAAATTTAGTAGCAACGCATCCAGACGTGATCTTCTCTCGGATAAAGTGACAATCCACTTCTATATGTTTTTTCCGCTTGTGAAACACGGGATTGGAAGAAATGCCCAAGGTTGATTTGTTATCACACAATAGGTGCATTGGCCCTCTATCTCCAAGTTTTAATTCTTGGAGTAAATGCTTTAACCATACAAGTTCACATGTTGTTAATGCCATGGCTCGATATTCTGCTTCTGCACTCGATCTTGCAACCACATCCTGCTTGTTGCTTTTCCAAGATATCAAGTTACCACCAATGAGCACACAGTGGTTGATCGTCTACCCGAGGGTGAGCCAGACCAATCAGCATCAGTGTAACCCACAATTTGAGAATGTCCTCTATTTTCATAGAGAAGTCCCTGTCCTGGTGTTTTTTTGAAGTATCTGACAATTCGCATTGCCGCATCCCAATGAGTGACACGCGGGTCTTGTAGGAATTGACTAACTACACTTACGGCAAAAGAGATATAAGACTGAGTGATCGTAAGGTAGTTAAGTTTTCCAACAAGCCTCCTATAACGCCCAGGATCTGATAAAGGTTCCCCTTGTTCGGTAGAAGTTTGATGTTTGGATCCATGGGAGTTTCCACAGGCCTACAATCTGACATACCAGTCTCCTCTAAAATGTCGAGAGCATATTTTCGTTGGGAGATTACAATACCTGTGGAAGACTGAGCTACCTCAATACCAAGAAAATACTTGAGGTGACCTAAGTCCTTAGTTTGAAAATGCCGCGAAAGATGTTGTTTTAGTTTGCCAATGCCATCTTCATCACTCACTGCCAGTGATGACAATATCATCCACGTATACAACTAGAAATATGCTCTTGTGTTGTGTATAGTGACGATAGAAGACAAAGTGATCCTTCTCACTGCGAACCATACCAAACTGTTTGAGTACATTGCTGAATCTTCCAAACCGTGCTCTAGGAGATTGTTTCAAGCCATATAGAGATCGGCGCAAGCGACAAACCAAGCTAGACTCCCCCTGAGCAACAAAGCCAGGTGGTTGCTCCATGTACACTTCTTCATGAAGCTCTCCATGTAAGAAAGCATTTTTAATATCAAGTTGAAAAATAGACCAATGATGAATGGTAGCCATGGAGAGGAGAAGTCGAATAGAAGCAATCTTAGCAACCGGTGAAAAGGTATCCCCATAATCCAATCCATATATTTGAGTATATCCTTTAACAACTAATCGGGCCTTCAAACGATCAATCTGGCCATCGGCACCAACTTTAATAGCATAGACCCACCGGCACCCAACAATAGTTTTTCCTGGAGGAAGAGGGACCAACTCCCAAGTTCCATTGGAATGCAAGGCTGACATTTCATCCACCATAGCCTGTCGCCACCCAGGATGGGATAGTGCCTCACCTGTAGTCTTAGGAATTGACACAGAAGAGACGAAAGAAACAAATGCAAAATATGGAGAAGATAAACAGTGATAACTCAAGAAGGTATAGATGGGATGAGGGTTACGAGTAGTCCGATTACCTTTAGAAGTGACAGCCTGGAACATAAAGAACATTATCAAGAGGGAGAGAAGGGACCGGACAAATTTGGCCAAGGCCCTTAGCCATTGTTTGAGATCCATTGGCTAAGGTGACTACAGGAAGGTTGGATTGATAGGTAAGTTTGGTGAAAAGACGAGTGTTACCAGAGATGTGGTCTGAGGCTCCAAAGTCCAAAATCCAAGGACCAAGGGATGATTGGGTGAGGCAAGCAACGAAATTACCAGTGTGAGCAACCGATATAGTGGTGGATGAGTTGGTAGCCTGATACGCCAAATAACGTTCATATTCAGCTGCAGCAGGAATTGTCACATGAGTCGCAGTTGGAGAATCTGATGACGTCATGGTGGAAATGGAGAAGTCACAAAACTGAACAGTGAAGAACACGCTCAACAGTGAAGAATAGAACACCCCAGAACTGAACGGAGCCAAACAGCCAAAAGAAGGACTGGGTGAGGTTCGCCGTGAAAAACTGAGCGCAATGGTGAAGACGGCGGTCAGAAAAGACGTCGGACGCGTCGTCACTCGCCGGAAAATTGAGAAGACCGCCGGAGATGGTGGCGGCGCGTGACAAGGCCGGCGGCGATGGGCTTCCGGTGGTAGGCCGAACTGACGGCGGCAAGTCTAGTGGTGGTGGCGGTGAGACCGAGAAACACACCCCGGTGGGTGGATCAGAACAAAGTAGACGCGGAGGAGAGAGAAACACGCGACTGAGAAAAAAACAGAGAGGAAATTTTTTTTTTCAAATGGCTCTTGATACCATGTGAATACTGATATTTTGTGTGAATATGTTCAGTTGAAAGTCACTGAACTTGAATTGATATTTATATTGAGAGGTTTACAATAAAATACATTTAACCTGTTCAGATAATAAATAAGGAACCTAGGAATTATTTAATACTCTGTACATGTTTTCATTAATTATATTTCTACAAGTTATGTATAGGATTCACAGTTATTTGTTTTTTTTCCTCGTAAAATTGTAAAAATAATTATATAGTAGACCAGGGGGATAATCTTTCTTCTAAATTTTAGATTTTTCTTTTATGTGCTACCTCATTTTTACAAAGTTATAATTTATGTAATCCTCTAATTTTTTCCTTCCTAGATAGTATCTGTTTGTTTGCTCCCTCCATCCTCCTTCATTTATATTTTGCTCTATCTGAATGTCACTAGTTTTCTGTTTCGTCCCTGTAAATATTACAACTTTTTAAAAGAATAGAGAGCAAAGGGCGAAATCTTTGATGTTTAGAATAAACAAAAATAATGCTTCAATAACAAAAAGGATAGATAACTAGCAGATGTCTCCATGGAGGATACATGTGGCTAGACCAAAAAATTGGAAAACTAACGAATGAACTAAATAGATAAGAAAGATATTTCACAAGAACTGAATTATAGCTTTTAAAAATGAGGGATCAAATGACAGTTGTGATATTTAAAGGAAAGAATTTTATTTTATTTTATTTCCTGCTGAAACAAAAATATATATTTAAACTTTAATATTATAATTCTAGGAAATGAGTATCAGAGCACCAATGGAATCTGTCTGGTAAGAAAAAGAAATCCATGAAATTGAATTTTAATTTATTTGCATTTAGTATTAGTGAAATCATTTGTATGTGTACTTATGCCTTTCAAAAAAAAATTGTATGTATACTTATTAGGACACCTACTGTGTTGCAGATTTAAGTTCTGCCTAATAATTGTCTGTAATCATTAGTTTCTGAGTAGCTTTTACCAGCCGCCATTATCAGTTGTTATCAACTGATTCTGTTAGACCTACGACCTATCTAACAGAATAGACTAGCCTAAGTCTCCTATAAAAAGATCCTTTGTACCATTGTAGATTAACGACATTATAAAATTCAATTCTCTGATCCTAATTCTTTCAAACCTCTCTCTTTTCTATTTAAGATCTTCAATAATGCTTTGTTTTATCAAAAACTGTAAAAATATTCAAAAGGCTCATTTTAGTGAGAAGCACTATTTGTTGTACAATATAAAAATCAAAATTGGATTTCTCTCTCACCTTTTTCTGTTGGTATGGTATTTTTAAGTTGGAGTAGCAGTCCTTATGTTAGATTAAGCAAAAATATATATGTCTAAGTCCTAACTTCAAAAATAGAAAAATAAATAAACAGTTTAGAATTTTCTATAAATTATCTTCAGTTGAATTGTTTCTTTTAGTAATCAAAATATCACAATTTTCATTGATAAGAAATTGAATAATTGTCTTGTAAATAAAGTTATATCTTTAACTGTTAAATAAATCATAAGGTGGTATCAATACATGGTTTAATCTGAACACCTAATAAAAAAAACTTCTGAACACATTTCCGTTCATGCAGACCATGACTGAAAGTGGGTATGGTGGTTGCGTGCTCCCTGGTGATAATTCTCCAGATTGGTTAACTTTCAATAGTGAAGGTCCTTCTGTGGTTTTCGAAGTCCCCCAAGTCAATCGACGTTACTTGAAGACAATGATGTGCGTTTTCAAATCTTCTACAGCAGACAACATAACATCAGATGGCCTTAAAAATGTTTTGGTGATAAATTACACAAAGGCCAATATTCAACTTTACAAGAGAGACACATTAGCCTCCCTTGAAGAAGAGGAGTGGCAGAGAATAGTATCAAATATAGAACCTGGTAACAAAGTGGAGGTGGTGGTTGTTTTTGGTAGCGGATTCATTGTGAAGAAGACATCAGTTTATCTGTGTATGATAAGCCAATTAATGAACAAATAGACTTTCATGCACCAGATAAGAATGTAATTGAGTCCAGTGGTGATGAATGTGAATGGGCTGTTGATAGAGCCCAAGTGGAAGATGGGCCGAGAGACTTCCTAATCCAAGGAACCCCGGGCCCGAAACCATGGCGGGTGTATGTGCAAAAGAGGAAGAGAGGCGTGAAGGACGTGAACGCATGTGGAGCTGCTGAGGTGGCAAGTTAGTTACGTAAAGGATTGGAGAGAGAATTCTGTTACATAGGGTGAGAGGAATGTGGGATAGGTATCTTTGAGCATTTGGCAGTTTTGTTGTGATACTCTGTAGGAGCCTTTGCTCTGGGACAGTTAGGGAAACCTGCTGTAATTTCTAATTTGCAATAATACTGATACCTTCCTTTTCAATTCTCTCTTTGGTGCAATATTTCTGTGCTGTTGTTCTCCGGTTTGTAACAGCTGTCTGGAGGATCTCTTCTCAGTTGGAGTGATTTGGAACGAAAACAAAAGAGAAGAAAAATCGAGTAGAGACTAAAGACGGCAGAGGAATGCCTTGGTCAAATTTGATTATTGTTGATGACTTAAAACCTTATGTTGGTGCTGCTGGCTGGTGAATTGATCAGAGATATTTTCAGGCAGTGGATTGAAGGTTCTTCGCATAGATAGAAGGCTACTAATGTTTTGGTTGCTGAAGCAGTGGGGTGCCAGTGAAGGTCTTCTACTTGACTATGGTTCATTGTAAAATGTAAAATCATCGGTGAAAAAATATTTTAACATTCATCTGGATACCAGTATTGAATAGCATGTATAATTTGTAATGCGTGGACAGGTTATTTTGTTCTAAATTCATGCATTTCTACAAAACTACCCAGGAACACCTCTGTTAATCACGTAGAGTACATTTTTTTTCCATCGTAATTGTTTGTCTCTTCTTCGCCACCCATATGAGGCCATTACAAATTGAGATTGGTGTCAAGTGTCAACCTACTGAACCATATACTCCCAGTCATAGCTTTTACTCTGAATATCTTTTATTCTTCCTTAGGCTGAAGCTCGACACATTTTTCCAGGTCATGTACTTCAGTTTCTCTTGCTGCATCTTATCCTTTTCGAGTTCTTTCGTCACTGCGTTGTTTTTTTCATTTGATTGTTTTCCTTTTTCAACTCCAAAAGCAATTATTTTTAGTCAACCTGCAGTGAAATTTCTTGATGAAAAGTGATAGCAAGGAATGCATTTCAGGGGAATGTGGCGAGTGAAACATCTGGGCTTAGGAGCCTTTTGTCTTTGGATTCATCATTCATGGGGTGAAAAGAAATGTCTGCGCACGATATTGAGAATCTTAATTAATAAAGTGATGAGAAAAGGCATTTTTCTTTTCTTTTCTTTTCTTCATTTAAATTTATGTAAAGCAACTTATAAAGATCCAAACAGGAATTCATTTGATTCTTTAGAGCCTTAGTATTTCTCACTGAATAGAGTTTTCTAGTTATTTGAGATCATTTGTTTGTGTTCTCCTTGGTGCAGTTGCTGAGAAAGGAGGTGAATATTATTGAAAGAAAGAGTACAATGATGTTACAGTGGCACTTTGGAGATCACATTATATATATATATATATATATATATATATATATATATATTATTTTTAATTTTAGCCTTCTTTGGAGATCACATTATATATATATATATTATTTTAAATTTTAGCCTTCGCACAGACATTAACGTCCGAGTGGGGTTCTATTTTATTTTTACCACACGTGACCAAAGTGTACACTAATGTCGGTTGTGATAGGTAAATATTATGTAACATCTAAAGAGCACAATACCTCTAAGAAGACTTAGCCTTTTAATATACATTAGGATAAGTTTTATTGTCTGATAAGTCAGTTAAAATCAAATCTGATAGTTATCTTTTTGTTAGAGCTGTTATAGCTGTCAAACCCTTTATGCTTTCTCATCTTGTATATATATCTTCTTCTCGTTGTAATTCTTCAGATAATAACAAAATAACAATTCGGTTTCTATGTTCTCCTTGCTTCTCTCTCACTGAACCCTTACATGGTATCAATCGCTTAGAGATCTTGGGCATTCATGGCTTCCACGTCAAGCATCTTCGGTCCACAGACTTTCTGCACCCCAATCTCTTGCAAACTCAGTGAGGACAATTTTCTGACTTGCATCAGCAAGTAGAAGCAACGATTAAGGGATACCGTCTCAAGAATCACCTTCTTGGCGATGAGTTTGTCCGTGCAAAATATGAGATCGAAGAAGACAAGTTGAAGAACATCACCAGCGCCGTGTTTAATGATTTTGAGCAGCAAGACTGCCTCTTGAAACCATGGCTGCTTGAATCCATGGAACCCTAGTTTAAGGTTCGCATGGTGGGTTGTGAATGGTGCTTCCAAGTTTGGAACACTCTTGAGACATAGTTTGCCTCGCAAATGAAGGCTCGTGTTAAGCAACTTAAGATTCAGTTGCGCAATGTGAAGAAAACCACTGCTATTAATCTATACCTTCTCGAAATCAAAAAGATCGTGGATACTCTTGCTGCTATAGGATCACCGCTGGATACTGAAGCGCACATCGACGCCATCTTCGATGGATTGCCGAAAAAATATGATGGCTTTGTCACTTTCGTTCTGTCAAGATCAGAACCATATTTTGTTGCTCAGATAGAATCTCTTCTTATGGCTCAAGAAGAGCGCCTTGAATGTCACAAAAGGAATGATTCCAAGGTAATGCATGCTAATCTCACTCAAAATTCCTTTCAACAAAAGAAATATGATTTTTTCCCAAGGTCAAGGTCGAGGCTGGAATAACAATCAAGGCGGAGGAAACTCAAGAGGAAGAAATAGGGGGAGAAATAATTCTAATCAAGGAGGACGCGCAACAGAGTCATTTGTCAAGTTTGTGGGAAACCTGGTCACATTGCTTTTCGCAGAATCAATCTACATCGCAGAACTCAAACTCAGGTATGCAAGCCATGGTAGCATCACCACAACACCCTGTCTATGATGATTTTTGGTATCTTGATTTCAAAAGCCATCAATCATCTAACTCCTGATATTAACAATATCTCCAACAAAGCTGAGTACCATGGCCAAGAACGAATTTATGTAAACAATGGTAATATTGTAGGTATAACTCATTCTGGTTCTTCTCTCATTAAGTCTAACTATAATTCTGCTATCTTGCATCTTAAAAATTTGTTACATATGCCTGAAATAACGAAAAACTTGCTCAGTGTTTCTCAATTCTGCAAAGATAACCATGTTTTCTTTGAATTTCATGCCAATAAGTTTGCTGTTAAATCTCAGGTAATCAAGACTCCTCTTCTGCAAGGGAATGATAGCAATGGTTTATATGTGTTTGATCAACTCAACATGCTACCTGATGCTTCTTGTGTTGCTTGCCCACAGACTGTTTTGAATACAATAAAGACTCTTTCTAGTTTTCATATTTGACATCATAGGTTGGCACATGCCTCTGATAAAATTGTAAAAGTTGTAATGAATTCTTGTAATGTCTCTATGAATAAGATTGATATGAATAAAATCTGAGATGCATGTTGTATTGGCAAATCATCTAAGCTTCATTTTCCTGTTTCTAATATTGTCTATAATGCTCCCTTACAACTTGTGTATTCTGATGTTTGGGGATCCTCACCTTATCCATCAAGGGAAGGGTATAAGTACTATGTTGTTTTCATTGATGCTTACTCTAAATTCAGTTGGATTTACTTCATGTTTAATAAATCTGAATGTTTTACTCACTTTCTGCACTTCAAACGTATGGCTGAACTTCAGTTTAACACTAAACTAAAATGCTTTCAATATGATGGGGGGAAGGAGTACTCTCCCATAACTAAATTTCTAAGCTCATATGGCATTATTCATTGATTCAGCTGTCCTTACACTCATGAACAAAATGGAACAGCTGAACACAAACATAGACATATTGTTGAAATTGGCCTAACCTTGCTGCATGCTGCTAGTATGAAACATGAGTTTTGGTGTGATGCTTTCTCTTCTGCTTTGTTTGTCATTAATAGAATACCAACTCCTTTGTTGAAACTCAAATCTCCATATGAAATGTTGTTTCATAAACAACCTGACTATACCATAAAGAGGAGCACACTCAGAAGGAGAGACTTTTGCATCTTAGGACAGGTGTAATATCCTTTTTCGATCATGGATCAACCATTCTCTTGATCAAACTATTGCTCATAGTGTTTTGTGGATTCCGAATGCTTATGACGTTTGGAATGATCTCTGCTCAAGATTCTATCAAGGACATGTATTCATAATCAATGATCTCTAAGAAGAAATTTACCGTGTTCAGCAAGGTGATCTCTCCATAGCAGACTATTACATTCGAATGAAAATTATCTGGCAAGAATTGGAGCAGTTTAGGCCAATTCCTAGTTGTAAATGTGAGGTTCAATGCCCTAGTAAAACCTATAGGGACAATGATTGCGTCATCCGATTTTTGAAAGGGCTCAATCAAACCTATTATATAGTTCGGTCCCAAATAATGTTGATGGGCCCTTTGTTAGAGATCAACAAAGTTTTCTATCTTCTGTGTTAGCAAGAAAGGCAGATGGGATTGGCATATGAAGACTCAAGGGTTCTCCTCAATACTAATGTTGGAAACAAAGGAAAGTTCAAGGAGAAACCTCACAAGAATCAATTTTTCAACTCAAACTGAGGATTTGGAAAGGGGTATACACGCAAGTTTTGTACTCATTGTAATAGGACATTCATATTGGATAGAACACAGGAGAATTTGCTATAAATATATTACATGCACATCATGCAAATTACATAACATTCTTATCACACACAAACCCTAATATAGTCATTGATTAGGGCATTGAAATCTCTGCAAGCCCAGCCCATAATGTCCAAATGTATTTAAAACTTGTAAAAATTTGTTTTTTCAAAATTGGAATACAAAATTTTTCGTTTATCTATACAATTAATTTCAAAATAATATTAATTACTACATAATGACCCATATTTACAACTTTTAGATCTAATAATATAAATTTGCGTTAAATATGTTTTTCGTCCCTAAACTATGGCAAAAATATGTTTTTAGTCCCTAAACAAAGCAATTTGTTTGTTTTCAGTCCTTTCGTTTAACTTCGTTAAAATTGCCAGCAACTTGGAAAACGGATACCCAATCTTAGATTCTGGAGACCCAAACCTAGATTATTCCAGCAGCCCAATCCAGATTCCGGCAACCAAATCCCAGATTTCGATAGTCTAAACCCAAATTCTGGCTAACCCAAACCTAGGTTCTGGCAGCCAAATCCAGATTCCAGCAACGTCAACACAAATCGAAATAAGAAGAAGAAATACTGTAACCACGAGTTATATGCACAACATATAACTCAGTAACCTCTCGGTCTAAAAACATTATTTAACAGTATTCCAGTCAATATTAATTGAAAAATCCTCTCTTTTCTAAAACAAGTCTATTAATTAATTAAATCTATCTAACAACATGAACAATACACACATACACATTCATTCATAGAGGATGCATGTAAAGACAATTATAAGAAATACATGCCATTATCTTTCTTTACTTCTCTAGTGCCTAGGAGTCCACTCTAGTGCATGGCAGTAATGCACAATATCGTGGAATACTAGTAAGCGTCCATAACCAGGGTCAATTGCCGGGCTATCTTACACCTTTCGGGATAGCCCAGAACTATTTTACTCCTTATGAGATAGCCCTTTGTCTTTCAGGTTATCTTGCACCTTTCGGGATAACCCTACATCTTTCTTATCATTTCTTTGTACATATCCACTTACTCGATATATAATTGATGAGAAAATCAACCCACTTACTCAACACTAGGTTGATAAGGGAACATGACCTATATTCATGTCACAGATCTTTAATTCATTTATAATGGCATCCAACAGGTTGGTCGGATGGTTGAAGAGTACTACTTTGAGTAGTAGGTCCTCGGTTCGAACCACTATGGATGCACTTTATCTTATAAAAAAATCATTTATCACGAACATCAATGAGTATCTTAAACAACGCATCAATAGTTCGTAAATTCAACATCATATACACTCTTCATTCATACAATACCCAAAGCTATGGTCATATCATCACATCATCATTATCAATTAAAGCATCATTCATGGAACATTCAAAGCATCACACAGCTTGAATTAACGTCAAGAAAAGTTATTAGATGGGTTGATTAAGGTCAAGAGTGGGCAAGGAATCAAGATAAGACATTTCATACTTAAAATAGTAAGAAGCTGGCAGAGGACTTGGCGCTTGAGCGCCAATTTGCCTTCATTTCCTCTGCTATTCTGGCGCCCAAGCGCCAGCCAGGGCTAGGGCGCTAGCTTCCCAGAGACAACATGACGCTTCTGACCTCTAATTGATATTTTGGATCTAAATGAAGCTATACTAATTTAAATGAAGTGATTCTTGTGGCGTTAGAAAGCTAACACAATTTCCTACAACTTTCATGCAAAAGACATGAACTAAATGAAGTTGATTCTTTGTAAAAATTGCGTTAGAATCCAATAGTACAACACACCATCACCCCATTTGACACTGTCTTGATAAATTGGTCATAACTAGAATTGTAGACCTCTAAATTGAGTGAAATCAAAGACATTTGAAAGAAAAAAAGGATTATCTATAACTCTCATAAAGACAACAAGAACTAATTTAGTCAATTGAACTCTTAAACACGGCCTCGAAAACAGGGAACAGTAGTTGGCAACTAAACATGCTAAACTCGACTAAATTCACAACATGCAATCACAATTCCTTCAACACAACCAAATCCCCACATTCTAACATCAAGAAACTAACATTTAATCATCATGTAAGTCATAAGAACAAAAAAAATACACATGCATTAATGTTAGAGTTCAATTCATCATCAAGCACTCTAAACTCAAAACCACATATATGCACTAAATTCCTAGCTTAGAGGTTTCCAAAACCTTTACTCTCATCATATCCAAGATTGGGGTTTTATTGGAGATTACCTCAAACTATAGTGTCCTTGGCCAAGAGTCCATGAAGTCTAGCCAACTTCAAATCCTTTTTACCTGTCATCAAAGTGACATGCAAGACCTTGGACATCTTTTCCTTCTTCATCCTCTTCTATTCAAGCCTCTTGAGCCATCATCTCCTTTCCCTCCTTGATCTTAGCCAAGATCAAACAACCCTCTAGTGAGAGAAAAATGAGTAGATGGAGGAAATGTAATTGCATGTGGAATTGAGAGCTTGGAGAAGGTAGGTTTTTCATAAGTGCAAATTAGTGTGTTTATATAATAAAGAATTTGCACTTATCTTCTCAAGAAATAACATGTTTTATGTAAAATTTCACCTCTGATCCATACTTTGTGAGTTCAAGAGTAAAAAGGTAGAAATAATAATTTTTCTAACTCAATAAATGTATTTTCAGGTGTTTTGGAAGCAAAATGAGAAAGTCAAGATGCTGGAACATATAAGAAGCCAGCGCTCGAGCGCCACACCAAGGCTCGAGTGCTGGAAGCTGAGCTAGCATAGGATCCCCACTGCCAGTATAAATGCTCTGCCGCTCGAGCGCCAGTATCCGTTGAGCATTAGATCCTTACTGCCATAGTTATGAGCCTGGCGCTCGAGCACCACACCAAGGCTTGAGCGCTAGACACATTAACCAGACATTACAGCTCATTTACCAGCACAATAAAGGCCAGCGCTCAAGCGCCAGACACATGCTCAGAACACCTATAAATACAGCTCTGTAGTGTTAGGAAGATTTGAATTGTAGAGAAATAAACCACTAAGTACATTACTTTAATCAGAGTTCTAGTACTCTTAGGTTTTGTTCTTGAAGTTCATGGTCTTTTTGGGCTAAGCTTTCCACCGGGATTGAATTTAATTACTTCATCTCTTGTTTCTTTCAATTACTAGTTGTATATTATATATGAATTGTAGTTATTCTTCTGTTCTTCTTTTCTTGGTTTAGCTTGATCACATTTTCCATGTGTTAGTTTATTTGCATAGTTGAGAAATTTGTTTATAAATGGATTTGGAGATAAACTCTCATAAAATCTTCTAGTCTAGAGATAGATGGAAGTGCTTATGATCGCCAAAATACTCTCCTTAATGCAAGACTTAGTTCCTAGAGTGTCAAGAGATTGAGCTCTAGAAACTAGTGTTTTAGAATCAAGTGACAAAGATATTTGCACTTGTGACATTTAGTATGCATCTTTTCTTATAATATTTAACTTCTATTGAAAGAAACACAGTTAGGTAATGAAACTCAATCCCAGGTTAATCTTTATTTTATTTGTTTAACATTTTACTAAGTTTTTATTTTATTACCCATTCATATGTGAATATGTTTTTGACACTCTTTCAATTCAATTCTTAATTAAATAAATTTAGTGCTCCCTGAGGACGATACATGTTTTATCACTATACTGAAATGAGTTAACCAAGTGAAGCTGTATAAAAAGGTTAACAAATTTCTGGCGCCGTTGCCGGGGAGCACGGTAGTTTATTGTTAAGTTCTGAGTTGATTTGTAAAAATTGTGAATAGTCATTCTTTTTGTAATTAATTTATATTTGTACCTAATTCTCACTATTGTTCGAGTATTGTAGTATGCTCACTCGTAGGAAAAGCCAAAGAGAAAAGTTAGTGTATATTGACGAAATTGAGGCATTTGTAAGGCGAAAGTCTGCAATAAAACATCGTGAACAAAAGGAGGGAGAGAGTTCCTCAATTTTCTCTAGTAACTCTACACATTCGGCTACTCTTGTCATGGCTGAGGAAGTTCATAATCTTCCGAGGGTTGTCCTTGGTGACTACGTGATTCCTCAAGGTCCAAGGAATCGGTCCGCTATAGTCTTGTCCCCCATAGCTCAGCAAATGGAGATTAAGCCATATTGGTATAATCTCATTTTGACTAATCAGTTTACAGGGAAATATCATAAGGATCCGCATAATTTCTTGGAAACCTTTTATGATCTTGTAGCGACTATGGGCTTGGATGAGGCAAGTGTTGAGGATGCCTATATGAAATTATTTCATTTACCACTTATTGGAGATGCGAAATAATGGTTCAAGACTCTTCCGAGTCAAAGTTTGAACACATGGAGTGAGGTTGAAGAAACCTTTTTAACAAGGTTCTTTCCTCCTTCTAGAATGATCCAAGTGCAATATGAAATATCTGCTTTTAAGCAGGGGCAAGATGAAGCATTCCACGAGGCTTGGGAAAGGTACCAAAGGTTGTTAAGAAAATGCCCGAATCATGGGTTGACCGATGTTGCAAAGCTGAATATCTTTTGTGCAGAACCATCAATGGACAATCCATCTTACTGCAACTGTTGGACGGTCATTGAAAACCATTGATGTACCTACCGTAATGGAAATGATCACTTATATGGCAGCAAGTGATAGAGCTGGTCATCAGCCGAGAAGCCAAGTCTTAAAGCCTAAGGGTGTTCTTGAATTAAATTCTTCTGAAGTAATTCTGGCACAGAATAAGCTTATGACTCAGAAAATTGAGCTCTTGAGTCAAGCTATTACTCAATTGGTGCCAAAACCGCAACAAGTTCAAGTAGTGAACCAACAAGCTCAAGTAGGAGCATGTGAATTGTGTGGTGAAGCTCATTCATACACTCAATATCCGCATGCCTCCGGCCAAAAAGATGAGGAGTTGAATTTTGTAAATAATTAGTTTCACCCTTTAAATCTAATGTTTCCAATGCTGGAATGCAAGGGTGGAAGAATCCACAAGGATAAAATCAAACGAATTGGAAAAATTCAACAAATTCATCTAACAGGCCGCCATTTGTTGCATTAGTAGAGAGGACCATTAAATTGGAAGATACCTTGGATAAATTTATCCAAGCCTCATTGGCTAATCATCAAAATAATGAGGCTTTCCAGAAAAACACTGAGGCGTCTATCCGGAATCTTGAGACGCAAGTTGGACAAATCTCTAAGCAACTGGCAGAGCTTACCACTACTCTTTTCTCCGCTAAAACCACAACGAATCCAATAGAACAATGCAAGTCCATTGTAACAAGGAGTGGTAAGGAGATAGGTAAAGGAATAGGGGATCATTTGAATAAACCCGAGGATGTGGAAGGAGGAATTGAAAAAGTAGCCATGAAGGAAGTAGAGAAGGAAAGTGAAAGTGAAAGCAGTGAGGAGAAAATTAATGTAAATATTCAAAGAAGGGTGAGGACAAGGAAAAGATGAATGGAGTACCTCAAGTGAAGGAGGTTCCTTATCCTGTTCATCCATCAAAGAAAATGAAGGAAAAGCAATATGCTTGGTTTCTGGACATTTTCAAACGGCTTCAAATAAATGTACCATTTATGGAAGCTATAGAGGAAATGCTCACATATTCCAAGTTCATCAAGGACTTGTTGACTAAAAAAAGGAAATTCAAAGATGAAACTGTGGAACTAGAAGCAAGGTGTAGTGCTATAATTCAAAAATATTTTCCTCATAAGACCAAAGATCCGGGTAGTTTTACTATCCCTGTGACTATTGGTGCCCTTCCCGTGGGGAAGGCATTATTGGATCTTGGTGCATGTATAAACCTCATGTTGCTATCCATGTTAAAACGGATTGGTGATTTGGAAGTGAAACCCACTAGAATGACTCTCCAATTGGCGGATAGGTCATTAAAGTTCCCTTATGGAGTAGCGGAGGATATTCTAGTGAAGGTTGATAAATTTATTTTTCCGGTTGACTTTGTCATCATGGATATTGAGGAAGATTTGGAGGTGCCTTTGATTCTAGGGCGGCCTTTCATTATGGATGTTGATAATGGTCAACTCAAGGTACGAGTTGAGGATGATGAAGTTAAGTTCGATGTGTTGGAGGCCATGAAGCACCCAAAGGAAAAACAATCAGCTTTTAGGGTGGATGTCATGGAGGAGGCATATCTATTAGGGAAGCAAGAAATGTACAGTGCAAGCCCTTTAGAAAAAGCTTTAGTAAAGTCTCATGCGAAGTTGTATAACTTGGAGGAAGTCGAGATTGAAAAATGTTTGAGGGACCTAAATACTCTTAAAGAGGACCCCATGAAAACATTTGTCCTGGAAGACTTACCAATGGAGGGAAAGTCAGAAAATAAAAAGTTGGAATTGAAAGTGTTGTCGTCTCATCTAAAATATGCATTTTTAGATGAAGGGGGAGGCAAGCCAGTTATCATTAACAACTCACTATCTTCTACTCAAGAGGCACAACTCTTGGATGTTTTGAGAGACAATGAAGGTGCGATAGGATGGGCATTGGCAGATCTTAAAGGAATAAATCCTTCTTTCTGTATGCATAAAATACATATGGAATAGGATTTTAAACCTGTTGCCCAACCTCAAATGCGATTGAACCTGACAATGAAAGAAGTAGTGAGGAAAGAAGTCCTGAAGTTACTTGAAGCTGGTATGATTTATCCCATTTCCGATAGCGAATGAGTAAGTACAATTCAAGTGGTCCCAAAGAAATGAGGGATGACGGGCATTGAAAATGAAAAAAACGAATTAATCCCTACAAGGACAATGACCGGGTGGCGCATGTCCATTGATTATAGAAAATTAAATCAAGCCACCAGGAAAGATCATTTTCCTTTGCCTTTTATGGATCATATTCTTGAGAGACTGGCTGGCCAGGCGTATTATTGCTTTTTAGATGGATATTCTGGGTACAACCAAATTTTGGTGAACCCAGAAGATCAAGAAAAGACAGGTTTCACATGTCCATTTTGAGTTTTTACTTATAAACGTAAGTCGTTTAGACTGTGTAATGCGCCTGCAACTTTTCAAAGATGCATGCTCACAATTTTTTTGGATTTGGTTGAGAAATGTATCGAGGTGTTCATGGACAACTTTTCTGTCTTTGGAAAAAAATTTTGAAGAATGTTTGAACAATCTGAATATTGTGCTAAGAAGATGTGTTCAAACGAATTTGGCACTTAACTGGGAGAAGTGCCATTTCATGGTAGAGGAAGGGGTGGTGCTTGGTCATAAGATCTCATTTAGAGGGATCGAGGTTGACAAAGAAAAAGTGGAAGTCATGAAAAAACTTCCACCACCCGTGAATGTTAAAGGGGTACGGAGTTTTCTAGGACATGCCGGTTTCTACCGGAGATTTATTAAGGATTTCTACAAGATAGCCAAGAGACTTAGCAATTTTTAGTTAAGGATGTGACTTTCAATTTTGATGCTATGTGCTTGGAGGCATTTGAGAGGTTTAAGGAAAAATTGATTATGGCCCCAATCATAGTTGCTCCAAATTGGTCTTTGGAGTTTGAGCTTAATTGTGATGCGAGTGACTATGTTGTTGGCGTCGTATTAGGCCAAAGAAAAGACAGAAATTTTCACCCAATACATTATGCTAGTAAAGTACTTAATGATGCACAAGTTAACTATGCAACTACAGAAAAAGAATTACTTGCTATTGTATATGGGTTGGAAAAGTTTCGGTCTTATCTTATAGGGTCCAGAGTGATTGTCTTTACTGACCATGCAGCCATTAAATACATGGTGACTAAAAAAGAGTTGAAGCCAAGATTGCTTCGTTGGATTCTTTTCCTACAGGAATTCAATCTAGTCATCGAAGATAAGAAAGGTTGTGAAAATTATGTGGCTGGTCATCTTTGCCGACTTAATAACACATAGGTGACTAGCAAAAAATTGTCGAGGAATTTCCGGATGAGCGTTTGCTGCTAATCCAAGAAAGGCCATGGTTTGCGGATATGGCTAATTTTAAAGCAGCGGGTATCATTCTGGATGAATATACTTGGCAACAAAAGAAGAAGTTCTTAAAAGATTCTTCTTACTTCGTTTGGGATTATCCGTTCTTATTCAAAATTGGAGGAGATGGTCTTCTAAGAAGGTGTGTTTCCCGTGTGGAATCCAAAAGCATATTGTGGCATTGTCACAATTCACCCTATGGGGGACATTTTAACGGTGAACGCACTACAGCCAAAGTATTACAATCTGGTTTCTATTGGCCAACAGTCTTCAAAGATGCTCACATCTATGTGAAGCAGTGTGATAAGTGCCAAAGAACCGGAGGAGTGACAAGAAGAAATGAGATGCCTCTGACAGTTATGCAGGAGGTAGAGGTATTTGACTGGTAGGGAATTGATTTTGTTGGTCCATTTCCACCCTCTTTCACCAACGAATATATACTGGTGGGAGTGGACTATGTTTCAAAGTGGGTTGAGGAAATTCCCTCTGAAAGAGCAGATGCAAAAACGGTGGTAACTTTCTTGAAAAAGAATATCTTTTCAAGATTTGGAACTCCGAGGGTACTCATCAGTGATGGGGGCTCACATTTTTTGCAATGCTCAACTAAAAAAGGTCTTGGGACACTATGGGGTAAGGAACAAGATTGCAAGTCCTTATCACCCACAAACAAACGGTCAAGCTGAAGTTTCTAACAGGAAAATTAAAAGAATCCTAGAAAAGATCGTGAGTGTTTCAAGAAGAGATTGGTCCATCAAGTTGGATGATGCTCTATGGGCTTACCGGACAGCTTACAAAGCCCCTATTGGATTAACTCATTTTCAGTTAGTCTAGGGAAGTCTTGTCATCTATTGGTAGAATTAGAACATAAGGCGTATTGGGCTTTAAAATTCTTTAACTTTGACCATACCGCTTCGGGAGAAAGAAGGAAGCTACAACTTCATCAATTAGACAAGTTAAGACTTCATGCTTATGAGTCTTCTCGATAGTACAAAGAAAGAATGAAGTTGTATCATGATAGGAAGCTGGTCAAAAAGAATTTTCAACCCGAACAATATGTTTTACTCTTTAACTCGAGATTAAGATTGTTTCCGGGTAAGCTAAAGTCCAAATGGTCTAGACCTTTTAGGGTTAAAGAAATTAAACCCTATAGAGCCACCAATTGTAATTAGATTAATAGGATTAGGATGACAAGATCTAAAAATGATGCCACGTACTTTTCATCTTTTCATCTTTTTCATTTGGTCATTACTGCTTCCCTCTTTTTTAGGATATATAGATCTAAAATGATAAGTTTCTAGAGTAGCCATATGTATGTGTATTGAAAATCTGAGAAAAAGTTCAAATGCAGGGGGGTTAAAATGAAGGGAAGGTGGATAATAATGATCAAATAACATCATTTTTTATCTTTATATTAAAGTTGAATATTGTGATTGAATATATCCTAAATTTTATGTTATGTTAATACTTTTCTTTGCCAACAGAATATATAAAATATTGTAAATAATTGTTAACAATGTTTTTTTATAAGCAGAAAAATATATATCAATCAACGAGTACAAGGAGTACTCAAACCTAAATACAAATTAGTCTAATTGATTGATACAAAGAAAAGGGATCATTTAGCCAATTGTGATACATAAAATTGACATCACCATTAGTCCCAGCCACAATCCATTTACATACCTAAACTTAACAGATTCCACTAATTCTTCTGAGTTAAGAACAACAGTGTTGAAAATCACATAATTTCTAAGTAGCCATAAACTCCAAACACCAGCACCCCAAACAGATGCCATATACCTCCACTTCTTTTTCCCTTCACAGCCCCACAAAAACTAAGCAATAATGCTGCCAAGCAATTAACTAAGCAATAATTGCTAACAATGTTAATTGGTAATTTCTATGGTTATGTTGTTGCATTGGCAGTTAACTTTGTAACATAGTGAGAAGAATTTTGACTTCTTCAAAGACAAGATGTAAATAAAATTAGCTCAGGGAGCAAAATGCCTATCTCTTCATCATTAAACGAAAACACTATATGCTTTGTGGGTGAAGCAGAAGAAAGAAATTGAACATAATTTTTTTTTTAATTTTGCTGTTGAACAAAAAAAGTTTTGATAAATAGCAAATTTTGACAGTATTAGCATAATGTAGTTTATGCAGTTTCCTACTTTTCCTAGAGTTAGTTTTCTATTTGTGTAAGATTAGTTATTCGGTTACTGTACAGCTGTGCCTCAACCGTTTTCTGTTATGATGGTATCTGTTCAACCATCTTCCTCTTGTATATATAGCAGATATTCTGCATTCTGTAGAGTGTGTTGATCATATCAATGAACAATGATTCTTCTATGAAGTATTCTCTCGGTTCAGCACTTACTAAGATGGTATCAACCCTATGATCAGGGATTTGGTTCATCAGATTCTGCTTCTGCATTGAGAAAACTTCTTCTTCTTTGTTCTTTTTTGATCGACCATGGCAATGCTTGAAATTCCTTCTTTTACTTCTTATCACTTGGTCAATCCTGCAAATCCACTCTTTCTTCACCCTGGAGAAAGTCCAGCACAAGTTCTGGTCACTCATCTACTTTCTGAAACCAATTTCAATTTGTGGGAACATGATATAATCGTGGCTCTTGAATCAAAGAACAAGGAGCACTTCATATTTGGCACTTTTCCATGTCCTCCTCCCTCAGATCCATTACGAGAAGCATGGAGAAGATGCAATCGCATGGTCATGTCATGGCTCACTCGGTCCATGACTCCATCAATCTGTCAATCTGTGATGTGGATGAATAATGCCTCTGAGATTTGGCAAGATATCCGTGATCGCTTTTCTCAGAAGAATAAATTTTGAATTGCTGATCTGCATGAACAGATACAGCAATGCAAGCAAGGAGATTCCTCTGTTTCTGCCTATTACACACGATTAAAGATTCTATGGAAGGAGCTTCAATTGTATCGACCAGTTCTCATATGTACCTGTTCTTCACCGTGTTCTTGTGGTCTTGTACAAAAGGTTCAGAAGGAACGCGAAGATGATGATGTCATTAAGTTTCTCCGTGGATTAAACGATGATTTCAATCAGGTACGTTCTAACATCATGATGATGGAGCCACTAACTTCGTTAATCAAAACCTTCTCTCTTGTTCAAGAACAAGAACAAGAACTTGGCACATCATCTCAGGTTCAATCTGTTCAAGATTCAGTTGCTTTTGCTAATTACTCTGATGACAGTAGCAAACCTTCTCCTTTCACTCGTGGTGCATCATCTAACACTCGTGGAGGACGAAATGGTCGCGGCAATGGACGTGGCAATAGATTCTGTACTTTCTGTAACAGAACAAATCATACAGTTGAAACCTGTTTCTTGAAGCATGGTTTTCCTGCAGGTTATAAGCCTAAAGGCAGAGGCAATAATCCTTCTTCAAATGCTTCTGTTAGTTTAACTGAAGTAAATCAAACTACTACCTCACAGGACTCTACATCCGAAGGAAATGGTTCTCAAGATCAATTTACTTTGTCTCGTGAGCAATATCAAAACATCATGGTATTACTTCAGCAATCTCAGCCTCAATCTTCCTCCCATTCTGTCAACATCATTCAAAATACACTCGTTAACAATGCAGGTAATTCTTCAACTTCTCATTGGATTCTAGATAGTGGTGCCACAAACCACATCTGTCCATCTAGATTCATGTTTCTTAGCTTCAACTGCATTGATCTAATTTCCATCAAAATGCCTAATCAAACTTCTGTTATTGCTCATTTCTCTGGTACAGTGCAGCTAGGTTCTCTTTTTCTTCACAACACCTTGTACATTCCTGAATTTTCTGTTCATTTGATTTCCATTCCTAAGCTTGTTTGTGATCGTAACTATCTGATTCTCTTCTGTCATAATGATTGTTTGATTATGCAGAGATCAACCTTTCAGAAGATTGGTCTAGCTAAAAAGAACAAAGGCCTCTTTTATCTCAAGGACTCTACCAATTTGGTTCGTCATACTACTGCTTCTTTTCCAGCACTTAATAATATTCCTCTGAATTCCTGTGACAATAGTATAGTTTTTGATTTCTGTAAACCTATCAGATCTTGTGATAAGGCATTGTTATGGCATTTTAAATTGGGCCATCTATCAAACACTATAATGCAGCAAGTCTGTAAACAGAATAAAGACATTCTCTTTCAACATTTCACAGCTTGTGATATTTGTTCTTTTTCTCGACAGAAAAAGCTACCATATCCCCTAAGTATTAGCATAACTTCATCTTTTTTTGAATTAATCCATGTTGACATTTGGGGACTTTTAGGAATTACATCTATAGATGGACATTGATGACTATAGTAGGTTCACTTGGATTCTTGTTCTTAAAAATAAGCAAGAAGTTGGTCCAAAACTTCAACAATTTATTGTTCTTATTGAAAACCAGTTTCAGATAAAACTCAAAAGGCTTAGATCAGATAATGGGAAAGAGTTTCTGCTCACTGATTTCTTTAACTCAAAAGGTATCTTGCATGAGCTTTCTTGTGTTGAATGTCCTCAACAAAATGGTATTGTTGAAAGAAAGCATCAACATATACTAAATGTCACTAGAGCCCTCCTCTATCAAGCTGTTTTACCAAAGACTTTTTGGTCTCATGCAACAAGATATGCTGTTTATATCATCAATAGATTACCAACTCCTTTTTTGAAACAAAAGTCTCCTTTTGAAATGATATATAATAGCAAACCCAATCTTCATGATCTCAAAGTTTTTGGATGCTTAGCTTATGCTAGCACTCTCTCTAATAAACGTACCAAACTTGACAAATGGGAGTCCAAGTGCATCTTTTTAGGTTTCAAAACAGGAATCAAAGGTTTTCTTTTATTAAACTTAGACACTCATGCTTTTCTAGTGTCGAGAAATGTCAGCTTTTCAGAAACCCTTTTTCCCTATCACTCGCACATTAATGCTTCTGATAACACTTCAACTGAGGATAACTCTTTTTTAACTAGTCATTCTAATCCCTTTCTGTTTTCTCCTTGTTCCACACATATATCTCATAACAATGCCAATGATAGTCATCATCAGGAACTACATGCTCTTGACCCTCAACCATATGAAACTGATATTAATGCTGATGAAAATGTTTTAACAGAAACTGAACCAAATGGAGTTGTTTCTCTTCCTGCACATAGAGTTTCCTCAAGGATCAAAGGGCTAATGTTCAGTTACATGATTATTTCTGTGGTCATTTTGATTCTGTTCAAACTCATAGTACTCCTTGCCCAATGCATTCTTTTCTTTCATATGACAAATGTTCTAATTCCCATTCTTCTTTCTGTCTTTCTATTTCTGCTCACACTGAACCGAGATCCTATAAAGAAGCTCTAACTCAAGATTGTTGGAAAGATGCCATGAGGAAAGAATTGAATGCTCTCGTAGCCAATCATACTTGGTCTTTGGTTCCATTACCTGAGGGAAAGAAGCTTGTAGACTGTCGTTGGGTTTACAAAGTTAAGTACAAAGCAAATGGAGATATTGAGGATCAAGGCTCGCTTAGTTGCACAAGGTTTTACACAAACTGAGGGGGTTGATTTCTTTGAGACATTCTCACCCGTTACAAAGCTCACCACTATACGTTTTCTTCTTGCCTTAGCTGCATCAAACAACTGGGTCCTTGATCAGTTGAATGTTGATAACGCTTTTCTCCATGGAGATCTCGATGAAGAGGTTTACATGAAGCCTCCTCCTGGACTGGTCCTACAGCAAGCTGATCTTGTTTGCAAACTTGAAAAATCACTTTATGGCTTGAAACAGGCAAGTCGACAGTGGAATCACAAGTTAACATCTGAACTGATATCTCTCGGTTATGTTCAATGCTTTGCTGATCACTCCATTTTCATTAAACAACTCGGTGCTTCTTTTAGTGCCATTTTGGTGTATGTAGATGATATTGTGCTTACTGGTAACAATTATGTTGAAATCCAATCTATCAAGCGCCATCTTGATTCTAAATTCCATATCAAAGATCTCGGACCTCTCAAATTTTTTCTTGGACTAGAAGCTGCTCGATCTACCAAAGGTATCATTCTCAATCAGAGAAAATATTGCCTTGAGCTTCTTGCAGAATTTGGACTCACTGGTTGCAAACCAGCTGCAACTCCTACTGATCCATCTGTGAAGCTTCGTGAAGATGATGGTTCTTTGTTACAGAATCCAACAAATTTCAGAAGGTTGATTGGTAGATTGTTGTATCTAACCAATACTTGACCAAATATTGCTTTTTCTGTGCAACAACTAAGTCAGTTTGTTTCTGCACCTCGAGAGCCTCACCTTTAAGTTGCATTCAGGATCCTTCGCTATCTTAAAGGATCACCAGGCAAAGGTCTTTTCTATCCAGCTGATAACAAGGTTTTGGTTCAGGCCTTCGCAGATTCAGATTGGGCCACTTGCAAAACAACTAGGCGATCTGTTATGGGTTTTTGTGTCTTTTTTGGATCACTCTCATCTCTTGGAAGTCCAAGAAACAAGTCACAGTATCTCGATCTTCTAGTGAGGCAAAGTATCGAGCTCTAGCTTCTGTGGCTTGTGAGTTACAATGGATCAAGTATCTCTCTGATGCCTTCTGCATTCCAGTTCAACTCCCCTTTTCCTTATTTTCAGACAGCCAATCGGCTATTGCTATTGCCAAGAATCCTAGTTTTCATGAAAGAACAAAACACATAGAGGTGGATTGTCATTTCATACGGATCAAGCTTCAAGAAAAATTGATCAAGCTGTTCTTTGTTCCATCAAGTTCTCAACTAGCTGATTTGTTTACTAAGGCTTTGTTTCCTAAGTATTTTGATGTTGCTGTCTCCAAGTTGGGACTTTTGGACATCCATGTCCCAACTTGAGAGGGAGTATTAGCATAATGTAGTTTATGCAGTTTCCTACTTTTCCTAGAGTTAGTTTTCTGTTTCTGTGAGATTAGTTATTAGGTTACTGTACAACTGTGCCTCAACCGTTTTCTGTTATGATGGTATCTATTCAACCATCTTCCTCTTGTATATATAGCAGATATTCTGCATTCTGTAGAGTGTGTTGATCATATCAATGAACAATGATTCTTCTATGAAGTATTCTCTCGGTTCAGCAGTTACTAAGAGACAGTATAAATATATCGAATTTGTTAATGTGTAAATTTTTTTTTTCCATTCATGTTTAATGAATGGATTGTAAATCTTAGTTTTATTAATGCTTTCATATTAATACCGTAATAAGGATTTTGATTTAAATGTAAATATATTTGAACACTACAAGAATGCAAGGTAAATAGCGAGGGCTATTACCGTCGCTAACTGGCCAAAAGCCGTCGCTAATTAAGTGTTAGCGACGGCCAAGCGACGGAGGTCGAGCCGTCGCTATTTTTTTCGTTGCAATCTATTAGCGACGACCTTTATCGTCGCTAATTAGCGATGGTAAATGTCGTCGCTAATTAGCGATGGTAAAGGCCGTCGCTAATTAGCAACGGTAAAGGCCATCTCATTTGACTCGCATTTTTTGTTGACGCATATAACCTTTGCAACCTAGTAGGAAAATAAAACATTCTCTTCACTAGAAAATTTTTAAACCTACCAATTCCGTTTCTTTTAGGTTCAAACCTCAACTTATGATAGAACTTACATGCAGTCAAATTGCTATCTTCTTTATAGAATAACATGCAACCGTCCTGAAAACAATCAATCGTCTCAACCTTCAAACCCAATTTAGATGCCAACTTGGTTGCTTCATAACAATTCTTAGGTACATGCTCTTTTGACGGTGCTATGCAAAATAATCTATACACTTTTGAGGAACCTTCCAATTAGACCTAGAAGCCAATAGTCTAACTGCAAGAGAGAAGGTAGATTCGGAACACCCTTCGTAAATTGGTTGGTTAGCTGCCATCAACATATCATAAAAATTTTGACATTCAGGGTTTGGCGGCTTAACTTCATTTACTGTTTCATCATAACTATGATATGTGTCACCAACAAATGGCCCAAATGCATCAGTTACCATATTATGCATCATTTCAAACTGATTACCATCGTCATCATCACATTCTAAATTGCTTGACTGACCTGCTAAGTCTGATTCTACTACCCTCTCTTCATCGTGTTCTGTCCAAATCCAATAATCAGGCTTAAAACCGTATTTGTACAAGTGAGTCTTCACATAAGCCTCATCAAATAGTTTCATGTTTCTACACTTCACACACGGACATCTAATTGCTCCCTTTGATAAATAGTAACGAGAATTCTTAGCTATCTCAACAAATTCATTTACTCCACGAATAAATTCATGTCTCAATTGAGTCTTGCTTGGATTAAATCTTTCGTACATCCAAGTACGATCCATGTTCTGTAATAAGCACATGACATACAAAAATTTAGAAATATTTCGACAGAATAACCCCTAATACATGGACATTTCCCAAAATTCAAAAATCATAAATTCAAAAACGAACAATTCAAAATTCAGAAAATCCAACATTCCATAATCAAGAACTTCATAAAACCAGCAGTCAGGTCTTCTAACCTAGGGTTCAAATCCTATATTACTTATAAGTTCAACATTAATTACAAGTTAGGCTACTCAGCTACTTACCTCAAACTCAAAAACCAAAAACCGTAAGCTCGAAGCAATATCTAACTGCACTACGCAATCTCCAAACAAAAAAGGGGAACACAAACTGCAAAAAAACTTTTAAATCAATTTCTACTCTACTATATATTCCAAGTGCATTTATATCACATTAGAATTTTAAATAAAAAGTTAAATTTCTAACTACTACTCTATACTCTACATTATTTACAATTTCACATACAAATTCCAACATAATTGCAATTTCTCATAAATTATAAAATTTACATAAATTACATAATTTCACATAATGGCAAAAATTCACATATATCCAATTTACATTCACATAAATTGACATAAAGGCAAAAATTCACATAAATTGAACATAAATTCTATATTTACTTTCACAATTCTATAAATCCACATAAAGGTAAAAATTCACATAAATTTTAAAATTCATATAAATTCTAAAATTCACATAATTTCTATATTTACTTTAACAATTCCATAAATTCACATAATTTAACCTTTATGGCAAAAATTCACATAAATTCCACAAAAATTCTAAAATCACTTAAATTCAACAAAAATTCATATAAATTCTAAAATCACTTAAATTCAACAAAAATTCATATAAATTCAACAAAAAATCCTATAAATTCGAAAATTAACAAATTAAAATTAAAAAAATAAAAATAACTCACCTAGTTGGAGAGAGGGAGGATTTGTGGTGGAGAGAGAGAAAGACCTTGGTGGAGAGAGGGAGAGACCTTGGTGGAGAGTGGTGGAGGTAGAAAATGGCGTGGTGGTTGGTGGTGGAGGGATAAGATGGCGTGGTGGTTGGTGGTGGAGAGAGAGAGTGCGTGGAGGAGAGAGAGGCAAGGGGAGAGGAGTGAGATTGGAAGGAGGAAAGGAAAATAAAGCTCGGATATGGAGGATTTGGGTAAGAAATAAGGTTGGAAATAGTGAGATTGGAGAAGAAATGGGGTTGGGTGAGTGTGAGGTTGTGTTTTGTGTGGAGAGAAGAAGTTTTGGAGATAAGAAATAGAGATAGGGGTATGAATGGCGCTCATTTAATCACACATTCTGCCCAAAAAGCGACGATTTATACCGTCGCTAACATTAAAAAAAAAAAGATGAGCGCTATTAGCGACGGCCTTGACCGTCGCAAAATAGTGACGGCAAGGACCGTTGCAAACCAACAATTTTAAATAAAAAATATAGTTTTCAGAAAAAAAAATCAAGGCTCCTTTAGCGACGGCCTTGACCGTCGCAAAATAGCGACGTCAAGGACCGTCGCAAACCAAGGATTTAAAATTAAAAAAATAGTGCTTTAGGAAAAAAAATTGGCAGCCATTAGCGACGGCCTTGACCGTCGCAAAATAGCGACGGCAAGGACCACCGCAAACCTACTTTTTTAAATTAAAATAATTTTTTTGACGAAAAAAAAATAATTAAGGGCCTCTATTAGCGACGGCCTTGACCGTCGCAAATTAGAGACGGCAAGGACCGTCGCAAACTAATAAAAATATTAAAAAATTAATAAAAATGTTTACTCCGTCGCTAACTGCTAATTACCGTCACTAATTAGCGACGGTTTTAGGCCGTCGCTAATTTTGCAAGGCTATTTCAACACATTCTTGTAGTGGAAACTCAATGCATGGTTATATAATGAGAATAAGAAACATCTAAAATAAAGAAAACATGATTAAAAATTGCAAAAAAAAAAAATATAAACCAACTTTGCCACGGTTAAAACCGCCAGGATATCCTTTAGAATTTGGCAGAAAAATATGACCTGACTTGGTATTAATGGCGGTCAAAACCGCCACTAAAAACTTGGAGGTGGTTATACCTGCGGTTCCTATAATTGCCGCTAAAAGCACTCTTGGCGGAGGTAAAGGCAGCAGTTTTATAACCGCCAGAAGAGTCATTTAGTGGTAGTTAAAACTGCCGCAAATTAAAAAAAAAAAAAACCATCACTAAATTTATTTTTTTGTTGCAGTGTCAATGTAGAGAAAGGATCACACATGCTAATCATTGTTTATTAAAAAAAGAGATACAGGCTATATATATCACAGTTAGAAGTATAGGGCTATAAAGTATACAATCTGATGCAAACACTAGACGCAACTCTAATATAGATACCTTGACTTTACTAATGCTCAAAATGTGAAACACTGCATATATATGAGTGTGTGCATGAGTGTGTGCACGGGCATGTTAAAAAATAAAAGAGATTAGATGTTAATAAGGACTTCCTAATACACTAGAAATAGGCCATGCATGAAGTGACATATTCATGTAATAAATGGTGATAAAAATATAGGTCTCTTTACTTCAAATTTAGATATAGAAGTGTTGAACAGGTGACTGTAAGATAAACTTATAGTTTCTAAAAATCAATCATTAAATTGTTTTGTTGTGGTGCATTTGGTTCACTTTGTTGGTTTTAACTATTTGCAATTTCTTGATTTTCATTCTACACGTCCCTTCGTCCATGTCTTGCTAAAGTCATTGAAATTAATGTGGTATAAAATAATTAAAATAAATCACCGAGTTGCATCAACCATACTGAATTGTTCATTCTTTAATAATTACACATATAACATTATTGATAATGATTGGAAAGTAAAACGTCTTGTATTTTCCAATTTTGCATGGAGACGAATAATTTTATTTTTTTTCATAAATCGTGTGATCGAGTGATGGGTGACGTGAATATCACACCTCGCGGTTACGGGATTGGTCGAGATACGCAGCACAGGAGGATGTGTCGCTATTTTTGAAAATATGACGTTGACATGTTTAACTTTATTACTCCCCGTCATCCCTATTAATAAGGGTCGAGATAACAAAAGTTATGCTATCATTCTTACCATTACATTTCATTGACAACCAGGGACAAAACGCGTTAGAGTCGAACCCGTGACCTATGTGCCAGGAACATGGGACGGAATCGCTAAGCAAAACAACGTTTGTGATATTATCTAACTTCATAGGAGAGGGGGTCAGGTCCCCTTGCCCCTCTAAATCAGTCTCTACTGATAGCTATTACTTACTTGATCGTTGGGGTGCCTCCAGGTACATCCCACTACTATCACAAGGTGAGTTAATGGAAAGCTACACCACCGTACTACTCAGGGAAGGACATGATCGGGGGTGAGAGCCTATCGAATTACTTTTTATATAAAATGCACCTAATTTTCAAATCAACTCATGAGTAGAGGGCAAGTTTTCAGTTTAAACGTAAAGACAAAATAGTACTACAGACTAATGAGTTACGTTAAGTTATGTGAAGGAGTAGTTAATTCTAGTAATTATAAATTATAACTTATTTACCTTTAAAAGCTATCTAAACAACGACATTCCAGGCAACGGTAGGTGGCTTAATAGCTACTGAATGCAGGAATTGTGAGAATTAGATATAAAACCATGCCATGCATTGTAATTTATTGTTATATATTGAAATTATTATCAATTTGATTATTATATCAATATTATTAAATATTTTTTAACTGATATAAAATATACAATGATAGAGAATTGGTAAGAAACAAAAATTATGACGTATAAACATTAAATAATTAAATTCAATTTTTTTTCTTACCAATCACAATTTAAATAGACGAGAACTATACTCTAATAAAAAATTACTAGATATTTAACACACTTAAACTAAAAAATATTATTAATTATATGAAATTGCATGAAACTGAAGATTAATAATAATGAATTTTAAATATATAATAAAGTAGCTGAAATAATTTTAAATATATAATAGGGGACAAAATTCAAAAAGATCATGATATATATGCACTAAAGAATTACTTGTATTAGCATTGACATTTATGTATGAAGTATAATCCACTCAAAAAGTTTTTGGATGTTATAGATAAAAGTACGGTCAAACACTCATCATTTGGCACAACACTTGGAGGAGGCTTGATAGGTACTGATTAAAATCCCGAAGATCATGCAAATTGGTGTGGAATGAGCAATGGCATGAGTGACCGGCTAGGTGGGTTAGTGCTCATGAGATTGTGATTATGATTGTGATTGGGATTGGAAAATATTATATCTTTCGACAGTGGCCTACACCATTATTGTAGCTAGTGACATTCACTTGATGATTGTCATGCTTTTTTCTTTCATGCAACCTAGTTGAGTTATCTTATCCCATCAGCACCACCAGTGTGGGGTACTGTAACACCATATGTAGTGTCTTCAACTCTTGATCCCGATATCATAAATTAATAATGATCAAAACAATTTAGACCATTGGTGGCATACACTTTTATTTTAACAACCGCCATTGTAACACACTTTTATAGTAACTACTATCGTCTTCTTAACAAATTTATCGTAACTACGGTCATATTGGCATGGTCATAGACATTGCTATAACTCTCTTTTGCTTGATGGCTCAAATTTGATATAATGACATCTATTGCTATGCTTTTATCTCTGCTCTCTACTTTTTCTTTTTTTTTTTATTTTCCTTTTTGCCTTTCTATTTTCTTCTTGGTTGTAATTATTTTAGCATTTTTCACCAATCATATTTGTTTTATTGATGATAAAAAAAGTTACTAAGAAAAAAACAATCTTAAAATTCATAATATAATTAATTATGAGATAAAATTTGATTATAAATAGCTGGTGTTATGTGGTTAATGGATAAGTATTGAAGTTGTGAAGATGAAAGGTGAGTGAACGCTACAAGTGATAATGTGGCCAAATGGTGCTACTGGAATATGTGATGTATCATCACTATAGCTCACTTTAGATTTAAAATATTACTAGTGTTTTTTCCTCATGCTACGCCCTCGGGCTAGTTATTGGACAATAAATAACTCTGTTCTGTTTTGTAGGCCTAAGGCCCATTTTCCTTTTCTATCTTTTCTGATTGTATTAGATTGGGCTTGATGTTCTCCCAAGCCCACTAGGGTACCCTTCCTTGTGTATATATGTTTTCTGATACCCATTTGTACATAGATGATTTCATTCACATAATAATAAAACTCTCTCTTCTTACATCTTCCAATATGGTATCATTTGCCATTAGGGTTTTCGATCTCTAGGGTTCGCCGTCATGTGGCAGCGGCGCCCCTTCATCCTCCATCCCTACCTTTCCTCCTTCGTTCGTTCTCATGGCCGAACAAGAAAACTCTCCCTGCCTTTCTTTCTCCGATGAATCCCAAAACTCTTCTAGCCCTTTCTATCTTCATCCAAGAGACAACCCCAACACCGTCGTTATCGCGTCGCCGCTTACTGGCGCCAACAACTATCAGATATGGTCACGCTACATGGCCAATGGTCTCCAATGCAAAAAGAAATACGACTTCGTCGATGGTTCTATCCCTGAACCTGCTGTTGATGATCCTTTTCACAAGTCTTGGATCCGATGCAATACCATGGTGATTGCTTGGATTATCAAGTTTGTCTCACCACAAATAGGCCAGAGTGTGGCCTACTTTCCCATCGCCGCTGCTGTTTGGCGCGATTTGCGCGATTGTTTTTCCAACGGAGATTCTTTCCGATTCTCTGACATTCTTCAATCGATTCATTCGGTACAATAAGGTGATAGACATCTTGCTACTTATTTTACTGATTTACAGATTTTGTGGCAAGAAATAGAAATTTTGCGCCCTATTCCAGTTGGGATATGCACATGTTCTCTCTCGGCTACGATGCGAAAGTACAGAGACTCGAAATACGTTGTCTGCTTTTTGAAGGGACTCAACGATTGCTACGATGCTGTTCAGCGACATATTCTCTGCATGGAGCTGCTGCCCCCAATTTCCAGAGCCTTTGCCCTTGTCCAGCAACAAGAGTGCAAGAACTCTTGCCCACAGCCTTCTGATGGTAAAGTTTTCTCTTCTAGTACCGTTGCTGCCTCTTGGAAATCATCTTCCTTGGGGAACCATTATGGTAAGGCAAAGGTAAACTCTAACCGAAACAGTTCTGGGTACAATAGTAAGTTGTGTTCCTTTTGTGTCAAGAATGGACATACTGTTGAAACTTGTTACTTCAAGAATGGCTTTTCCTCGAATTTAAAATTCAAGAGCAAATCCACCACATCTGTAGTGAATAATGATGTTTCTGTTGAAAACAATGCCCCTAATCCTACTACTAATAATAATTCTACTATTACCATGACTGATGCTGACTATGATATTCTCGTTGAATCTCTCATTAAAGTGAGACCACGCACACACAATCACGCTGTTAATCAACTTGTTATTTCTACATCTCAGAATATTGATAAATAGGGTAACTGTCTTGCTAATTCCTTTTGGGTAATAGATAGTGGGGCTACTGACCACGTTTGTCATGATTTATCTTTTTTCACGCATTATTCTGCTATTCCGCCCATTTTTGTTAAACTCCCAAATGGTGTTTTTACTACTGCCAAATATTCTGGCACCATCAAGTTTTCTAATACTCTTTACCTTGATGATGTTTTGTACATTGAGAATTTTGCCCTCAATATCATCTTTGTTCACAAGATTATCTGCTCTTTGAAATTATTACTCCTTTTTGACAGTGACAAGTGTTTTTTGCAGGACAAAGTCTCACTGAAGACGATTGGACTTGCTAAAGTCCACAAAAGCCTCTATGTGTTCAATCCTACAAAAACATTAAAGAAACAGGGTTTTGTAAACATTAAAGAAACAATTTCCTTCTATCTCTATTACTAGTGATTCTCCTTGTGATTCTTGTTTTTTGGGAAAACAAACTCGTTTACCTTTTTCCAAATGAAAATCACCGTACTGCTTCTGCTTTTGATATGATACATGTTGATATTTTGGGACCAATGCGTGATACTTGTGTTCATGACCACAAATATTTTTAAACGATTGTTGGACACATCTCATGCATAATAAATCTAACACACGCCTTTTACTCAAGAATTTAATTACATATGTTCACACACAATTTGATTGTTCTGTGAAATGAATTCGGTCTGATAACCGTTTAGAATTCATGATGCCTGACTTTTATGATTCTCTTGGTATATTACGTCAAACTACTTGTGTTGAAACTCCAGGACAGAATTCTATTGTAGAACGGAAACATAGGCACATCCTTTAATGTAGCTCGTAGTCTTCTTTTTCATTCAAATGTACCTAAGGCATATTGGATCAACAAGTTACCCAGCTGTGTCTTACAGAATGAATCTCCTCATGCTTTACTGTTTGGTAAGAGTCCTAATGTGTTAGACACCAAGGTTTTTGGGTGTTTGTGCCACGCTACCACAAACACCTAGCTTCATTCAAAACTTGATCCCCGTTATAGAAAATGTGTTTTCTTAGGTTACCAACATGGTACTAAAGGTTCTATTCTTCTTGATTTGGAAACCAGAAAACTTTTTCTCTCAAGAAATGTTTTGTTTTTTGAAAGTTTTTTTCCTTTTAAGACAAACCAACCGAGTAATGTTGACTCTGTCATAGATTCTGATTTTCAAGATCCTTTTTCAAACTATTTTCAATATGAGCCCAGCCACATGGAAAATCAACTTCCTACAGTAACTCAGTCACAGGTTCATGTGTCTGATACATCCCCTGCTAACACTGATCAAACTGCTTTATCTAATTCTTCTTTTGCTTCTACTGATACTAATGTTGATACTGGTATTGATAACATTGTTGAGACTCTATTGCTCTGAGGAGATCTACTCGTGTTGTTAATAAACCAAGTTATCTTGATCCTTATTACTGTGAAACCTTGGATGGTAAAATTAGTTTGGTTTCTAAAGAGACTAAATATCCCTTATCTTCTAGTTTAAATTACACTAATCTGTCTAGTTCTTATTCTCATTTCATCTTAAATGTTACTCAAAATTGTGAACCCACCTCTTATACAGCTACCTCAAAAGACCCTGTTTGGGTTGAGGCCATGAATGTTGAGTTGTCTGCCTTAGCAGCCAACAACACTTGGACCCTTGTTCCCCTTCCCCCTGGAAAAATTGTTATTGGGTCCAAGTGGGTGTATAAAATTAAATACAAATTCCAGTTGTGATATAGAAAGACATAAAGCCCACTTAGTTGCTAAGGGCTACACGCACGTTGAAGGGGTCGATTATTTTGATACCTTCGCCCCTGTTGCCAAATTAACTAGCATTCGTCTCCTTCTTGCTTTTCGTTTGATTAAAAATTGGACCATCAAATAGTTAGATATTAATAATGCCTTTTTGCATGGTTTTTTAGATGAAGAAGTTTATATGAAACTCCCTCCAGGTGTAAAAGTCTCTAATACTAATATTGTTTGCAACTTAAATATATCCTTGTATGGTTTAAAGCAGGCTAGCCGGATGTGGTTCAAACGTCTTTTTGATTTTCTCATTCGTGATAAATACAAACAGTCTGGGCATGATCATTCTTTATTCATCAAATAATCTACATCTTCTATTACTATCATTTTGGTTTATGCAGATGACCTCATTATCTATGGTAATGATGATTCTATCATTCGCATAAAGCGTCTTCTTGATTTGGCTTTCAAAATTAAAGATTTAGGTGATATTCGTTATTTCCTTGGGTTAGAAGTTGCTCGTTCTAAGCATGGCATCTTCTTATCTCAAAGGAAATACACTCTGGATTTGATTGATTCTTGTGGTTTATTGGCAGGAAAACCTGTTGAGAGCCAGATGACAAAAGATGCGATGAAAGTAGCAGCAACAACTCCTCCATTTTCTGATGCTGCCCTGCAGATTAGTTGGGAAGCTCCTTTATTTGACTACAACCCATCCTGACATTTGTTATGTTGTTCAGCAGTTATCACAGCACATGGCTACCCCAAAAGAAGAGCACTTCAAAGCAAGACTCTGGATTCTGCATTATCTCAAGTCTAGACATGGGCAGGGCCTTTTATATCCAAGCAACTCAACTCTCCAGCTCAAAGCCTTCACTGATGCAGACTGGGCAACCTGCCCCATCACCAGAAGGTCCATAACCGGTTTCTGCGTCTTCCTTGGCCTGATTTCATGGAAGTGTAAGAAACATAGCACTATTTCCAGGTCGTCTTCTGAGGCTGAATACCGTGCTTTAGCATCAACCGCTTGTGAATTGCAATGGTTAACTTTCCTTCTAAAAGACTTGCAAATTCCTTTCACTTCTCCTGCTTTGCTGTTTTGTGATAGTGATTCTGCTAGACGCATTGCTCAAAATTCTGTTTTCCCTGAGCGGACAAAACATATTGAGATAGACTGCTATGTTGTCCAAGAAAAGTTGCAAAAGGGCCTCATGCACCTCCTTCCTATCAATACCACCCATCAGCTAGCGGATCTTCTGACTAAGCCATTGGAACCTCAACAATTCCATTATCTTCTTTCCAAGGCAGGAGTATATGATATATACTCTTCAGCTTGTGGAGGTATTGGACAATAAATAAATCTGTTCTGTTTTGTAGGCCCAAGGCCCATTTTCCTTTTCTTTGTTTTTTGATTGTATTAGATTGGGCTTGCTGTTCTCCCAAGCCCACTAGGGTTTATTTCCTTCCTTGTGTATATATATTCTCTGATACCTATTTGTACACAGATGATTTTATTCACATAATAATAAAACTCTCTCTTCTTTAGATCTTCCAATATTAGTTTTTAGTTTGAATATTCTTTGACTTGAACAATGTATGATAATTAAAATCACTTTATAATAAATTGTTGACTACACTTTCAATAGATAAGAAGAAATATACAATTAAGATGTCACAAATTTTAATTATAATTTAATTTTTATTTTATAACGAATATTAAACACTTTTAAAATTAGATACTTCAATGATTGATAAGGGCCTCTGAAAAAGAATATATGTTAATAATTAAATTATCCTAACAATTCTATATTAACAATTTGGAATGAGAGACATTTCTAATATTTTGATATCAAATATTTAAAATGATATAATTTGATGTATAAATAAAATTTTCATCTAAGAAAATAAATACAAAATGTAAAATTAAGAAGTTTATTATTATAACTAATGAAAATAAAACATAAATTAAATTAATAAGAACCTTGCAAGTAGATATGATATCACTGTAATTTCAATAGTAATTGAAATGAATTTAGAGATGTGTGCAATTGGTACATCATAGTTCCTAAAATCTTTTAAACGAATAGATTCAATATTCAATGGGTAAAGAATTTTGAAGTAATAACTTCATAATTTATATTGTTATTGCAGTACTAACTTCTCTATTTTTTTTTATACTCTTATTTCACAAACCATTAATTTATACACCCACTCGAACGTTTTCTGTGAACCATTCTCCATCGTCCCTCCATATCACCGTCTTCCTCACTACTACCACTCACACTCCCTCCTTTAGTGAGAGTATCAATTGAATATCCTATCATATATTCTACTATACCTTAATGTAGTTGCAACATTATTGTTCTGGAAGTGTACGCCGGATCCATGTCCCGGCAGTCCAGGGGCCTATCAACAGCACGACCCAAGATGCAGGCCTATTACTGGGCGAAAATCTCCCACTAAGGTATAAATACATAAGAATAATGAGGACTCGGGTATGATAATCTAAACCTAACACTTTCACAAATCTTAGTCCAAATTAACCTGATCGTCGAAGTCCTTGCAGGTACCATCTGCTACTCGGCGGAGCACCTCAGAGCACCAGGCAATTCGCTGGATCACGATGAATCTGGATCTCCGGTACGCATCAATTATCTTTCATTTTGCTCAGCAAATAAGAATGATCAAGGAAAGTTCACATAGGTCCCTGACTTTATGAGATTACTAAATATTGTTCACTTAAGTCCCTGATGTTAATTAGTGACTGTTTTAACTCTGATAGTCGTAGCATTCCAACGCGACACATAAAGTGTCACTTTCAACATGAAACAACGTTGTTTCACACAAAAAAACAAAGAATACCGTCAACGACGTTATATTAGAAGTTCAAATTAGTCTCTGTATTTATATCGAAATTCAAATTAGTCCTTTTTGTGGTAAAACAATGTTTTTTCATTTTTTTCTTCGGTGAATATCTCGTTTTTTTTAAACTTTTTCTTTGTGGTAAAATGACGCCATTTTTCCAATCCAAAGTGCCGCATTGGACTTCCTTTAACAGAGTGAAAAAGTTATTAACATAAAAAACTTAAGTGAACAACATTTAATAATCTGAGGGGCCTAAATGAACTTCCGTAAAAATCAAAAACCTATATAAACTTTCGTTGCAAAATGAAAGAATTCTCTAGATGATAAAACTTGGGACAATAATACAATATATAATTGTTCATGAAAATATTTTGATAAAATATACCCTAACGAAATTCAATGATGGCTAATTTGTGTGTCATCATCGTGTAACATACTTTTGTTTGGGAATTGTTTTGCATCCATCCTACAAAGTAATATAGCTAGCCAATCTAGTCACTAATTGTTTGTTAATTCCATTACTAACATATTTAGTGATAAAATAAGTAAGTTTAGCGACAATACTACTTTTAGTCGCTAAATAAAGACTTTTTAGAAGTATAAAATAAATAAATTAACAAATGTGAAATATGATCTAATAATCTTAATAATTTTAATTAAATAATTCAATAATAAATTTGTATACCCTCGGCGCATCCGCTGAACCCCTTATCCACCCACTACTTACCTATAAATTTGAATATTTTATTTATTTATTTAATTAATTCACCTAATTAATCTAATAATTTAAATTTAATAACCTAAAAATAAACCTTTGTCACACCCATTAAACCTCTTATCCACCCACTACTTACCTTTAAATTTAATCACTATAAATATTATTTAAAGTTAGATAGTACAATTAATTCATTCATTAAATTGTCCGGTAATAATTATTTTCATTAGTTTACTTAACTAATCTAATAATTCAATTAAAGTAATCCAATAATAATTTTTTATACAGTAACATCCCTAAATTTTTTAAGTTAAAAGTTTAATTTGTGAAGGTATCAATTTAATCCTTAAGGGACCCTTTTGAAAAGAAATTGGGATTTTAAGAACTTAATTGCAATGACTATGATAAAGGGAAGAAGGGACCAAGTAGCAATATTTAAAGTGTCAAGGGAGGACTACGTAGCAAATTGAGAGGTTGCAATATTGGAAACAAAGACCCTGATATTCCTTTCTCCTCTCACACGCCCCTCTCTCTCACTCCCACCTTCATGTTCTTCTTCCTCCTAGGGCTCATCTCCATCTTCAAAGAGCAAGCTCTTCCTTCATCAATCTTCCACCTTTGTAGTAGAATTGTCATCTTCAAGCTTAGGAGCACCAAGGGTTGCTAGGTAAGTCACATGCATCTTTATTTTCCTCTCCCTTAGCTCTAAGTAGGTCATGATCAAGGAGTTCCTAAATCCTCCCACTCTCACATGCAACTCATGATTTGGATCCATGTGGGTCACTACTCACTTGGTGATTGTAAATTATAAGAACCAAAGTTTGAAAAGTGGAGATTGAAGGTTAGGATTTGAAGGACTTGGAAGGTAAAGGGAAGATTGGTAGAATTGGGAATTTAGATCTCAATCAAGGTAACCCAATCTAAAACCCCAAATTAAAGTGATGTGCATGTAATAAGAATGTCCTATTACAATGAGTACAAAACTTGGTTGTATACCCTTTTCAAAATCCTCAACTTAAGTTTCAAGATTGATTCTTGTAAGGATTCTCCTTGAACTTTCATTTGTTTCCAACATTAGTATTTGATGAGAATCCTTGAGTTTTCATATGCCAATCTCTTCTGGCTTTCTTGCTAACAAAGAAGATAGAAAAGTTTGTTGATGTCTAGCAAATGGTCCATTTACATTATTTGGGACCGAACTATATAATAGGTTTGATGGAGCACTTTTAAAAATCAGATGACACAATCATTGTTCCTATAAGTTTTACAAGGGAATTGAACCTCACATTCACAACCAGGAATTGGCCTAAACTTCTCTAATTCTTGCTAGATAATTTTCATTCGAATGTAACAGTCTGCTATGAAGAGATTGCCTTGCTCAACACGGTAAATTTCTTCTTAGAGATCATTGATTATTAATACATCTCCTTGATAGAATCTTGAGTAGAGATCATTCCAAATGTCATAAGCATTCGGAATCCACAAAACAATATAAGCAATAGTTTGATCAAGAGAATGGTTGATCCATGATCGAACAAGTATATTACACCTGTCCTAATAAGATGCAAAAGTCTCTTCTTCTTTCTTTGGCCTCTTTAGGGTTCCATCGGAAAACTTGAGTTTATTCTTGGTCTTTTGAGTGAGCTCCATTTCTTGATGCCATGCGTGGTAATTTTTCCCATTTAGGAGGACAAAAATAAGAACGGCGGCGGCTGAATGAAAAGGAGAAGTAGAAGGATATGTAAACGAAGATGCGTGTGCCTTTGAAGAAGAAGGAGACGAATGAAGGAGAAGAAGATGATCATAGTTGAAGCTCCCAACCAGAGCACTGGTACAATGTAAAAGTGTTGATGATGGATTTTAGATCCATAGAAGACAAAGAGTGCTCAAAGAACATAAATGGGAAAAATCATTCTGTAAATACAATAGGTCCCTATACAGAGATAACAACACAACTTATATGCAGAATATTAACTAGCTAATAAAACGCTAACCATTTCTATCATACCTACAACTAAGAAACCAAAAGTAACATAACATAAAGAGAATACAAGGCCCAAATCAGATATATATGAGCTAACTGTGAATAGGCCCAATATTGTATGACTATTCAGGCCGAATACTTCTTCATTTACTTTATTTCATACTCCATTATAACAATAAGGAAGTTACTTATTAAGTAAGTGTAAGTTATTCAGTCCAAATTACATTAGGTATAAGAGCAAAAACAATTATCCAAATTAAAAACAATAAAAAAAATCACCAAAACAAACATAATAACTATTAACACACAAATACTCATGAAAGTTTATTGATAAGCCCAATTAGTGCTAGAATTTACAAGAGAAGTCCATAGACACATCACGACTAGCAAATTAAGATGGGGCCAAGACAAGAGAGTACATATTACTGAAGAGCATTCAAACATTAATAGCAAAGTTGGAACAATTAAGAAATTAAGGAAATAGCAGTAGAATCCCAGCTATAACACTTCCTATTAGGCTTCAATTTTATTTCCTTCCTTTGCATAACCATCATAGAAGAGAAGAGCTTTGGATCCCGACTCAAACTCTTTCACGTATTTCTTCTCTTCCTTTGCATCACCATTTTTTGTGTAAGCACTGTATAAGAGAAGGGCGTTGGATCCTAGTTCAAATTCTTTCACATAGGTCTTTTCTTCCTTTCACTAAAAGAATGCAATAGTTTAGCTGCCAAAATAAAGCGTCGACCTCGAGGCGGATGCTAATTTAGTAGGTAGCGTCGGCCAAAACCGACATTAGGCCGACACTACTGAGGATTTTTTTTTTCTTTTTATTTGGGAAATTTAGTGTCGGTCTTATTATCAAATTGTGTCGACCATAGCCTACACTATAATTTTTTCAAAAAAGTGTCCCCCATGGCCGACACAACTTAGGGGATTAAAATTTACCCAAAATCTTCCTTTCACCCACCCAAGCCTTTCACCAAGCTGTAAGCCTGTCACTAAGCTTTGCTCCTTTCACGATTTCATCGTCAAAATCCTCCAAATCCACCAGAATTGTCACCGCCATCGTCACAGTCACCGCCACCAGAACCGTCACCGCCACCAGAACCGTCCCCGATAGTCAGCTTCATTGCTACCGTCATAACCCTATTCCCTCTTCATCTTGCCTCAAAACCCCATTCATCAAAACCCTATTTCCTATTATTTGTTGACGCACGCAGTGGCTATACGCAGTGCCCCTATTCTTGGTCCATCTCTCTAAGGTTCATTTCCTCCATTCTTGCGCTCTCCCTATTTCTCAATTTGCTGCTTCTAACATGCCCTAAAGGTCTGTCCCGATTTGCTTTGGAAATTAGGGCTCACAAAGGGGAACCGATTCTAAGGCATTGCAGTGGATATACGCAGTGCCCCTCTTCTTGTTCTATCTCCCTAAAGGTTTGTTTCCCCTCTATTGTCTCTCTTTCTCATGTTTTCCCTATCTGGCAATCTGCAATATGTGTAATATTTTGAGGATTTTATGTTTTCTGTAAGGATCATTAAAGCATAGCATGATGCATCCTGTAGATTGTAAATTCTGTAAATTAAGCCATTCTTGGAGTGTCACTTTCATTGTAAATCATTCTTGGTGTATCACCTTGTTTCCTTTGTATTCCATTTATCAAATTGTGTTTCTATTCACCTTATTATGCTTCTTCCTATTCACTTAGCATGTTCATATTCATAGTCTTTATGCTATAATTTTTTTATAAAAAGTAGGATTATATGTTTTCCATGTTTAGAGAATTTGAAGTGAGGTTTACTTATTTTATGTTTTACATGTCTTCGTATTTAGAGATGTTCAATTTTATGAGCATATTTTTCCTTAAAAAACTCAAAATTTTGAAGCAACATTCAATAATCCTTCTCACATTCCCATTTCCTTTCACTGTATACTTGATACTCAATCTGATATGTTAATACTCAATCTGCAAAGACGGAGATTCAATATGTGTAATATCTGCAATATGTTAATGCTTTGATAGAAGAATGTTACCATATTTTCTACTTAATGTATAATATTTTAGAGGAAACTATAGAGATTGGTTTCTGCTTATATATATTGTGAAGAAATTATTCACATTTTTAGCAACTCCTACCAATTTTATGCAGAGTGATATTTTTATAATGCTATGAAAATAGAACTCAGAGCTATATAGAGAAAACAGAAAGATAAGAATGAACTGAATCATATTCATTAACTGGTCTGGATGGAATGCTGGCTTTGAATAATGAATACCAATCACACTCACACACTTAACATATCTTAGATGAAGAGAAAGGGTTCTTCTGAATTTCTGATCAAAATGATAACGCCTGGACAAACTATATCGTATAAGAAAAGCACGTTATCTAGAAGATCAAGACCGATAAGAGATAAATAACCTTTTTCTATTAAATCGAAGAGAAGTACAATACAAAATGGCAGTAACCATACAAACAAAACAGAAAATAAAAACTAGAATCACGGGTCGGGAGGTGGCTGCGAAGTCTCGTTTTCAACCTCGCCAGCCCCGGTATCGGCTACACTTCCCGATGCCTTTACACCGTCATCCCGAACATCACTTTCAGTTTCTTCCGAATCTACAGCGACGAACGGCGCCCAAGGATCGAAAACCTTCAAATCCGGCCTGGACAAATCAACTGGACGAGGATCACTAGGTTGGCAGATGTCGGTCAGGACGCCTTCCGCAACCACGTGGTCCACACTTAGACCCCGAAGATTCAGCTGCACCCCTGGGTTCAGCAGCATAACTTGTTGGAGGCAATTACAGAAGGCGTCATAATTAACGCCATCGAAATCCTCCCTCAAAGAATCCGCCTCCTTCTGGGCCGCCTCAACAATCCGGGATTGAGACTTTAAGTTCACTAGCAAAATCTTATCCCGGCGCAGTTGATGTACTTCGGTTGTCAAAGCCGCCCTGGCCTTAATCAGCACGGCTTGCTCTTTGTCTGAAGCTTCCAGGGAGGCCTTCATATTTTTCTCAGCAGCAGTCCAGAGATCATTTTTTCGTACGACCTCTTCGCGGGCATCATCTACCTCTCGAGATAGACCATCAATCTGAGCTTGAAGCTCACTTTCCCGGGTGGCCGCCCTGAGCTGCTATTGGTTCATTTGTTCCTCCAGATCACGAGCCTTCCCCTCTAACTCCAATACCCTCTGATTCAAAATATTATTATCCTTTTGAGAGACAGGGGCCTTCAACACTCCCTCGGCTTTGAGCCTGATGTCATTCAAGAATGAATGTATTATACCGGCCCAACATTGCATCCGCTCACACCGGCTTTGCAAATAAAAGCATCTCAGTCAAACGCAGGGGCTTATAGAAAACTCGCAAATTAAAATATTGTATATTTACCTCGAAGGTCTCAGAGGAAGTGTTGAAGAAGAAATCAGGAGGATGCATGAAGCTAACTTGTGGAGTGACCATCCCCTCAAAGATGCCACGCCACCTAGGCTTAAAAGGCCGCCCCTCCGGGACTTCAGCATCCTCAACGGTTGCGACACATAAATACGACATTGAGAACATCAGGACAACAATATGCTTAAAGCAACAAAAATAAAAATACCTTTCCCGGTCTTGGCACGTTTTGCTTGTGCCCCAGCACCGTCCTGCTCCGGTGGACCATCACCGCCACCCTCTTCACCCGCCCTTCGTTTGCGGTTAAAGACGGCAGACCCTCTTCCTCTTCGTCATCCTCGTCCCTTAAGTCAACAAAATTGTTAACGACCGGGACGGGCGCAGGCGAAGGGGATGTCGGGGGTTCAGAATCTAGAACTTCTTTGGTAGCCGGCTCAGAAGGCGGCGGTACTTCCACGGGCCTCTCTGCCGATTTCTTTGGCACTTTGGGGCCAGCACGAGAACTACCACCTTTCTTAGACTTGCCCTTAAAACGCTCGTAAATGGCGAAATAGGCATTCATGATATCAGCTGCAAGAAGTAAAACATGTCAGTAAACAAAGTATAGAAATGAAACATCAAAATCGGTTACTCACCCAAACAACGTTTCCGTTGATCACGGAATTTGGCATGGACCACGTCCTGGCAATGAATAGGGAAGTTACATTCCCCAACGAAGGCACAGAGTTTCCGATATGTAGAGTGATCTTCCTCCTCTAAGAACCCAAGCAAGCTGGCCTCAGAAAGTTGTGGAAGGTTGTAATGAGACTCACCCCAATATAGCGGAAACAAATCCCTCCCCTTATTATCCCGCCAGAAAGAAACCTCACCATGAGGGATTATCTTGGTGTAGCCGTGTTTCCAATCTTTCAAATACTCTTCATAGCAGGTAAACAGGGAGGGGTTATCACTCTGACAAAGTGAAATCCACTCTTTCTTCTTCTTATCCTTCCGGTATGGTTGGAACAACACACGGAACAAGGAAGAGGAGTAATGCCACTCTTGAGCCCAGCAAAACGTCTCGAAGGCTTGAATGAAGCCCCATCCATTGAGATGAAGTTGGGTAGGGGCTTGCAAATAATTTAGAACTTCCATTTGGAAGGTGGAAAAGGAAAAACGAACGCGAATCCGGCTAAACAAACCGTGGTACACCATGATGTAAGGCTTCTCGTGTTCAGTGACGGGACAGCACACGCGCTCGTTCTCCTCTACCGGGATCATCTGGTAAGTGTCGGCAGGATTCACATCCTTTTCTGTCACGATCTGACCCCCAACACGAGTATGGGAAGGGTAGACACCGAATCAGGAGCGCCAATCATTTTCAATAATCTTAAGATCTTCCTTATCTTCTACACTAGAAGGAATATCCAGGACTCCTTCATAAACCCAGAGGCAATTTTGGATGCATTTAATGTCCGCCCATTTTTCAGGAACAACATGTGGAGAGGCACTAGAAGATCCAACAACAGGTTTTCCCTTGTCCTTCTGGGAAATTTTTGAACTTAAAGCGGGAGGAGGAGACATATTTCTCGGGCTACAGAAAGAAAAGAAGGAATAAGAGAATACACACTAGAAATTGACGGAAGTGAAGAACAAAAAGAACAGAAAGAACAGAGACAACATTCAAGAAGAAAGGCATCCCATTTCGGCCTCCCATGGCTCCAAGACCTAACTTGACCCAGCAAAACTAACGAGAATCGCACAAGAGACATCGTAGCATAATCCCCATGAAATCAGACAAGATAAGACCCTACACGGCCACAGCATTGCAGAGAAGGGGCGTAAACCCCCAAACCAAAAATAAACGAGGGTGCCCTAAAAGGGAGAAAGAAGAAGGAAGCGCAAAAATAGACTAAATCACGTAAAGTAAAGAGGATGCAACAGTTACCTGATTTGAAATATAAATTTCGGAAGAAGAAATAACTTCTAGAGATTCCGACGACGGCGTGAAGTAGAAACCACATGCCAAAATGCAGAGAGAGTAGATGAGTGCAGAGAAAGCAGAAAAGTGGAAGGGAGAAGAGGAAACGTGTTTTCAAAGGGAGAACCAAGGGACGTGACCTTTGACATGACCGTTTCCTCCCCAGTAATGATTGCGCGCCAAAGACGAAAAGTTCAGATCCATTAGGATTAGGACACGTGTCAGGCAAATTCAAAATGGAAGCTGAACTTTAAGAATCCCAGCAACGTCCAACGCCTAAATCAAACGATAGGAAAGCCCGGTATACTGTGGGAATATCCGACTTAAAGCCTAGGCAACTGACATTTGTCACTTGCCGACTTCGGGGCAACTGCTGTGGACCTATATCCCGGGTTCCACGCCCGGGTTTCCAGAAGGCCCAACGGCCAACCAGGCCCATAACGTTGGCCCATACCAGTAAGATAACGTCTGCCCGAAAGGTATAAAAGTCGAACAATAGGGTAGAGCCAGGTATGAACATCTAACCCTAACATATTTCGCTCCCTGATCTATAACTGACTTGAGCGTTGGAGTCCTTGCAGGTACCACCTGCTCCATGGCGGAGCGTCCTTAGATCCCTGGACCACAATTTATGTATCTTGAATTTAGGTACGCATTAGTAACCACAATATATATTTTTTCTGTAATTGGCAAATGGCAAACAGTTCTAAAATCTCAATCATTATTGTTCATGAAACATCATATATACTTTTTTTGTGTGTGTGTGATTGTGGTTTTATAATTAATTAATTAAAGCGTGAGAAAACTTTTTTTCCTAGTAAAATATATTTACTTTCCAATTTTCCATTTCATTTTGAATTCGGGGATCAACTTCAGCTATTGCAGTAACTGACAAATGGAACTGCTCTCAACTTGATGATTACTAGCAGATATGTATATGAGCACAGAAATAAAATATATTAAAAGTAATTTTACACTATTTTGTAATAATAAAAGAAAAAATGCCCCTGAAGTAATATTATCTGATCTCAATCCCTGTTAGATAATATCAACTTCATCAGTCTTGGTTTGTATAACCAAGTTTTCATCAACATTATGTATTGAGTGGAATAATATTAGAATGAATGAAGTTCCAAAGTGAAAACTCCAACCTTGAATGGCCCATTGTCTGTTTTGAAAGCAATACCAGGAACATACTTGAGCCAAACAGGAAATCCCCTGAGTAGAAAATCAGAGCATGTGACCTTTGAGTCATAGCTAAGATTTTTTTTTTCTTAAAAATTCTTCCAATAATATAAATCATTCCCCAAAATTCCAATCTGCAAAGGTGTATAAGATATTTAGTTAAGTTTGACAATAGCTAAAATATAGTTATAATAGAGTATATCTTGTTTATAAACAAAACAAAATTATATCTTGTGTTTACTGTGTTTGCAAAGTTTGTTCCAATTTTTCTAATGCTCATGCATATGTGTATTTATAACATAATAGAGGTATCTGATTCCTTTTATTTGTCATTAAACAATAATCATGTAAAGCTTTATGATTTTTATTAGACATAGCTGGTTTGGTTGTCCTGTCTTAAGTGACTTAATTGGTTCCTATCTATGACTTATATTTTGTTTCCAATTTTCAATGATAAATTACCCATTTTATTAACCATTGTTATCAACAAATAGATGGATGCATCAACTCACGTTTTTCTTCTGAAGGCCAAAGTGATTAGAGGGCGAGGGAAGTGTATACCGCCTGGGCATCTTACTTCACATTCTCGGAAAATTCGTCCTAGCGTAGCTACCCATTCTGCCACTCCCCAGCCAGCTCCCCATTCTCCAACTCCCCAGCCAATTTCAATTGAGATTTCAAATTATTGGAATTGTTTGATTTATATAGGTAGGTATGGCACAACCAATAACAGTGGAAAAGAATTTATAAAAATGTATTTTTTTTTTGTTAAAAAAAAAGCTAGCGTCGGCCAAGACAGACGCTTTCCACGACAAAAAAAAAACGGTAGCGTCTGTGTTGTTTAATTTGTGTCGGCCTTACAAGAAAAACTTAGCGTCGGCCTTTTAATTAGTTTTTTCGGTTTTTAAAAGATTTGTGTCGGCCTAACAGGAAAAAGTAGCATAGGCTTTTTAATCAGTATTGTCGGTTTTTTAAAAAATTGTGTCAGCCTAACAGTAAAAAAATTAGTGTCGGCTTTTTAATTAGTAGCGTTGGCCTTTTTAAATTTGTGTCGGTCAACCGTTTGCGCCGGTCATCCCTTTTTGCGTCACCATTTGCGTCGGCTTTGACGGCCACAACGTTGCGTCAGCCTTAATTCCGACACAAACTTTTGTGTCGAGGCATTTAGCGTCGGCCTCAACACCGACACAAAGCCGACGCTAACTACTTGTGTTACGTCCGCTTTTCTGTGTTTTTGCGTCGGCTTTTGGCCGACACTAATAGACTGATTTCTTGAGTGTTTGCATCACCATTTTTAGCGTAAGCACTGTATAAGAGAAGAGCATTGGATGCTGGTTCAAATTCTTTCACATAGGTCTTGTCTTCCTTTGCATCACCATTTTGACTATAAGCACTGTACAAGAGAAGGGCGTTAGATCCTGGTTCAAATTCCTTTTCATAGGTCTTATCTTCCTTTGCATCACCATTTTTACCGTAAGCACTGTACAAGAGAAGGGCGTTGGATCCTAGTTCAAATTCTTTCACATAGGTATTGTCTTCCTTTGTATCACCATTTTTAGCGTAAGCACTGTACAAGAGAAGGGCATTGGATCCTGGTTCAAATTCTTTCACCTAGGTCTTGTCCTCCTTTGTGTCGCCATTTTTACCGTAAGCAATGTACAAGAGAAGGGTGATGGATCCAGATTCAAATTCTTTCACATAGGTCTTGTCTTTCTTTGCATCACCATTTTTACCGTAAGCACTGTACAAGAGAAGGGCATTGGATCTTAGCTGGTTCAAATTCTTTCACATAGGTCTTGTCTTCCTTTGCGTCACCATTTTTAGGGTAAACACAGTACAAGAGAAGGGCGTTGGATCCTAGCTGGTTCAAATTCTTTCACATAGGTCTTGTCTTCCTTTGCGTCACCATTTTTAGCGTAAACACCGTACAAGAGAAGGGCGTTGGATCCTAGTTCAAATTATTTCAAATAGGCCTTGTCTTCCTTTACATCATTATTTTTAGCGTAAGCACTATTTAAGAGAAGAGCGTTGGATCCTAGTTCAAATTCTTTCACATAGGTCTTGTCTTCCTTTGCAATACCATTTTTTGCGTAAGCACTATATAAGAGAAGAGCATTGGATCCCGGTTCAAATCGTTTTGCATATTTTAAAAACTCTCCTGCATCTTTTTTTGATTCTATTTCCACCGCAAACTACTCAAGAAAAACATAAAACAAAAAAAACATAAAAAAACATGTTAAATTATTATTCACTACTAGAAAAATGCATACATACGAGGGGAATATATTTAATCATTTAGAATTGAAGTAGGGGAAAAACTACTATGAAGTATGAAAATTAATTGAATATAAGAAATGTTGTTCATTTTTCCCCAATATTTCTTCAAGCTTTTATACTTAATTTTATTCAATCCAAATTATTTTAATATTAATTGATACTAATAAAGCGCATTATATATAATCCAATCTACAAGACAAATACGAGTTGCATGAAAATGCCTAGTTAAATGGTCTCTTTGAAGAGAGAGGAAGATGGGTTCCAATATACTTGAAGCAATTGTTTTGGGCTGGAATGTCAAGAACTCAGAGGAGTGAATCACTTAATGCTTTCTTTGATGGATACATTCATTCAAAGACATGTTTGGCACAATTTGTCACGCAATATCTTAATGCCCTTCACGACAAGGCTGAGAAGGAGTATCAAGTTGACTTTCGATCATTTAACACCATCATGAAATGCACTTGAACCTCAATGATCGAGAGACAGTTCCAGTATGAGTACACACGACAAGTTTGCCGAGGTACAAGCTGAATTTCGTGGAAAAATAAATTGTTTTGTTGTGAGAAATGACGACCAAGGAACGCATGGTGAATATTCAATCAAGGAGGATATACTAGTTAATAATGTGCCTAGACTGGTTGTCCACAAGGTGTCATTCAGACGACAGGATCATGACATCCAATGTAGTTGTCTGTTGTTTGAATTTAGGGGTATCATATGTAGGCACTCACTTTTGGTGCTTCAGCAAGAGGATGTGCCGAATGCTCCATCTAAGTATGTACTTTCAAGATGGAGCAAACAGATACGGTGGAAGCACACCTATATTCGAAGCAGCTATGATGTGAAAGAGCTAGAACCACAAGTGCATCGTTATGAAAACTTGAAAAAGGCATTTTACAAAGCTGCAGACGATGCAGCAGCTGGCGAGGAAACGACTAAGATATTGCTTGATACAATCGAGTCGGGTTAGGATAAGATTAAGGCATTCAAACCAGCAAATGGGACTGTTTGTCAACCACGTGTAGTGTCTCTGGATAACGTGGTGCAGTCCACCGATGCTGTAAGTTAGTTACCCCTAATTCGAAGTCCAAAGCGAGTGACACGTAAGGGTCGACCTCGTGAAAATAGGAAAAAATCAAAGGTTGAAGAAGCATCGAAAAAGGCAAGGAATACTTCAACCGATCGGGGACACAACATAGTTGTCAATGTAAGATGGACCTTTATTTTCTATACATGTATTTACTATACATAGATGGTCATCGTAGTGTATATGGTGACTTTTGTACATTTCAAACATAAACAAATTGAATTCGTCAAATATGGTACTACGATGACCATTAGATTATGTTCCTGGTAACTACATTTGATTTACGATTATATTGAAATATTATAAAATAGTATTTAAAAGTCAATATGTCTTTAAAAGTAGTCTTGTGGAAGCCTTATTGAGAGTCTATGATTTTAAAACTTGTGTATCTTGTTTGATGCATGTCTACCAGCAGAGTACTATGACTACCATCAATCCAACAAATGGAAATTCATTAATCGTGGAATCAATGTTGCATATTGCAGCAACAGACCAGTGTGGACACGCTCTATTACCGGTCTGTGTGTCCACAAAATTCAATCTCATTTATTCGGTGTAATTGTATTAATACACATAAGTCCTTACCATTGTAACATTAATTTGTACTATTATTCTTTATTTGATGTGAGCACCGCTTTTATTGTGGTTTGGTAAACAATTTTGTTTATATTATTTACTTTGCTGAAAAAACTAAATATTGTTAAACTGTTTAATTTATATGCTGAATCAATGTAGTATTTATATTTTAACATGAATTACTGAATTTGCTCATATGTATTTATTTATTTATTTATTTATTTTTTTGGGTTGATTAACTATCTCAGACGACTTTGGTTGATGCTGCCGAAGCCGTTGATATTTTCTGGGATGACACTTGGGTGACAGAATCGTCTCACTTCAAAGGCCACGCCAAAGGATTCACCGCATTGTTGATATCATTTGATAAGGATGTGATACCAACGGGCAATGCATGTTCTTAGTTCGCTGAGCATTTTACCTGTGCCCCCATATTTGTCAAACCACGGTATCTTAATTATGATTGCAAATCGAATTTGTTGATATAGGAATCAATGTCACGTAGCACATACGAGTTGATTTACGCATCAAGGAGTTACACATCGAGAAGTGACACTGACTTTGACTACACGCCTCTTGGGGAAGATTGATGAAGGCAAGCAAGTGGCATGTTTTTTTTTTTCAACTATCGCCTTCATAGTTTTTTGATTTGACACTACACACATATGATGTACACGTCATCCACCGCTGCACTCGTGATTCTTCTTCATGCTTGTTACATTGTCAACAAGGATGGTGAAAAATCATTAGGCTTTATTTTGGAACAGATGGATGGCTATCACCTTGACAAGGTTATTATTTAGATATACATTGTTGTACATGTGACTTGTTTCTTTATTGATAATTGTCAAAGATGGCCAATTGTCATTTATTTTTGATTATTAACTGTTACAATGCCATGCCAAATATGAGCATACTACCATTATTGTTGTCAAATATACTGCAATGATTACATATAATTTACATAAAAAAATTAGCGGATTTGTCATATGTGATACCGCAGTAACTAAATTAACATGTGTATGTCACCAGATCTTATATGCATCAGATATAACTTGCCTAATTTCGCTTGCAATTTATTTTAATTGATATAAAAATATATAATTTAACACATTAAATTAATTCAATAATCCAAAATTCAAATATCAACACCCATTTGCCAAGAAAGTCGTATAGCTGAGAATCCAAAATTCAAATATCAACTCCCGTAACTCTTCACCGTCTCAAGGGCTTTTTCACCGCCGTTGTCACTCACCCTTTCCTCCAAAGTTGTTGACGCCATCATTAACCGGCCATTTCTGTCGACGATCAACAACTAAAGCACCTGAAATCAACAACTTTCTATATAACCTAGGTCAGTTTTTCCCCTTTTTGATTTATAACCGAAAAATATCATACAAAAACCCTAAGTTAGTTTGTTAGTTTTCTCATATGTATGTTTTTGAAAAATTTAAACCTTGATCATAGTCATTGATAATTACCATATCCGTGTACAATGGCCTTCCCAGGAGACAAAACAGGTGGTATAGGGTTTAATGACGATGCCGGGGTTAATGACGATGCTGCAAATAAAGGAAGGAGTTTGTACAAACACCAATCCTTGCTCTGCCTTAACTGATCTTGGAATAAAAGGAAGAGATTTAGACCTGTTGACTTCATTTGTTAGTCATTATCCTGACATGTCATTTGCTCCGAGTGCCCCTCGTCAAATCAGGAGATATGGTGTCCACGAATTTATTAAGTTACTACGTGTGGTAAAACGCCATGACTTTCATGACCGGATTGGCTTTCATGACTAGGTTTGTGAGTACAATACACTCATCTTTGAACAAATCTAGGTTGTGTCTCAACTTCAAGTCCATGGGCCATGGATAGATAATCTTACAACATGTTTTCAACCAAATCGTGCAACAAATAAGGCTGAGGATGTCGCAGATGAGGCTGCTAGGGAAGTTCAGCGCATAAGAGCATTATGCAATAAGTTGACTAAAGAACTTCATCTAGCCATTGACAATCTGGAAGCTACGGAGGCTAAACAGGATAATGCAATTGAAGAGTACATTCGCCTAAAAGAAGAAGAACAACAAAAATAACTAGCAATGGTGAAGTACAACACCTAAGTAATATAAAATTGCTTCTTAAATTGTAACATTTGTGAACAGCATCTATATAGTCCACCTTTGTTTGCCTGTAAGTTTCCAGTTTCCAAACAACTTATTTTCACGTGAATAAATATATTATTACATACAAATTGAAAAAAGAAATTGAAGTTCCCAGTTCGTCATATATGGGGCCCTGGAACCACATCTGGACGCACCCGTAACCACCATGTTCTTTAATTGTTTAATTTCTGTTACAATTTTATAAATAATACATAGTATCATGTATAGGTTAATGAACTGGAAAAGAAGGAAGAGATTCCAAACAATTTATGTAGACGTGAATTAATATATTATTACATACAAATTGAAAGTAAAAATTGAAATTTCCAGTTCGTCATATATGGGGCCTTGTAACCAAATCTGGACGCACCCATAACCACATCTGGATGAACCCGTAACCACCATCTTCTTTAATTGTTTAACTTCTGTTACAATTTTATAAATATTCCATCCGTTACAAAATATAAGCAAAAAATACCTACTGCACACCCCTTAAGAAAATTAGTTAAACTTATTAAATTTTGTTAAAATCAAGTAAAAAGTATGTTTGTTTCTTAATCTACCCCTAATTATTAAATCTCTCTCTTAGTGTTGATTTCAACTTTATTTAACACTACTATGAGGAATAGAAAGTCTCTTCTTTCTCCATGCCAAATTAATGAATTATAGGGAATAAGAAGTGAAACAAATAAGGATATTTTAGGTATAATTTAATTTAATTTAGACAAAACTGTTACATTTACTTATAAAAAGTAACATAGCAGTTTTCAAAAATTTGCTTATATTTCGTAATGGAGCGAGTAATAGTATCATGTATAAGTTAATGAACTGGAAAAGAAGGAAGAGATTCCAAACAACTTGATGCACCTGTAACCACCATCTTCTTTAATTGTTTAATTTCTGTTACAATTTTATAAATAATACACAGTATCAGTATAATTGGAAAAGAAGGAAGAGATTCCAAACAATGACGTGAATTAATATATTATTACATACAAATTGAAAGTAGAAATTGAAGTTCTCAGTTCGTCATATACGGGGCCTTGTAACCACATCTGGACGCACCGTAACCACCATCTTCTTTAATTGTTTAATTTCTATTACAATTTTATAAATTATACACAGTATCATGTATAAGTTAATGAATTGGAAAAGAAGGAAGAGATTCCAAACAACTTATGTTGACGTGAATAAATATATTATTACATACAAATTGAAAGTAGAAATTGAAAGTAGAAATTGAAGTTACCAGTTTGTCATATATGGGGCCCTGTAACCACATCTGGACGCACCCATAACCACCATCTTCTTTAATTGTTTAATTTCTATTACAATTTTATAAATAATATACCGTATCATGTATGAGTTAATGAACTGCAAAAAAAGGAAGAGATTCCAAACAACCTATGTTGACGTGAATTAATATATTATTACATAACAATTGAAAGTAGAAATTGAAGTTCCGAGTTCGTCATATATGGGGCCCTGTAACCACATCTGGACGCACCCGTAACCACCATCTTCTTTATTGCTTAATTTCTGTTACAATTTTATAAATAATACATAGTATCATGTATAGGTTAATGAACTGGAAAAGAAGGAAGAGATTCCAAACAATTTATGTTGACGTGAATTAATATATTATTACATACACATTGAAAGTAAAAATTGAAATTTCCAGTTCGTCATATATGGGGCGTTGTAACCACATCTGGACGCACCCGTAACCACATCTGGATGCACCTGTAACCACCATCTTCTTTAATTGTTTAACTTCTGTTACAATTTTATAAATATTCCATCCGTTACAAAATATAAGCAAAAAATACCTACTACACACTCCTTAAGAAAATTAGTTAAATTTATTAAATTTTGTTAAAATCAAGTAAAAAGTATGTTTGTTTCTTAATTTACCCCTAATTATTAAATCTCTCTCTTAGTGTTGATTTCAACTTTCAATCACCAGGAATTTAACACTACTATGGGGAAGTAGAAAGTCTCTTCTCTCTCCATGCCAAATTAATCAATTATAGGGAATAAGAAGTAAAACAAATAAGGATATTTTAGGTATAATTTAATTTAATTTAGTCAAAACTGTTACATTTACTTATAAAAAATAACATAGCACTTTTCAAAATTTGCTTATATTTCGTAATGGAGCGAGTAATACATAGTATCATGTATAAGTTAATGAACTGGAAAAGAAGGAAGAGATTCCAAACAACTTATGTTGACGTGAATTAAAATATTATTACATAGGTCGTCATATATGGGGCCCTGTAATCACATATGGATGCACCTGTAACCACCATCTTCTTTAATTGTTTAATTTCTGTTACAATTTTATAAATAATACACAGTATGTATAAGTTAATGAATTGGAAAAGAAGGAAGAGATTCCAAACAACTTATGTTGACGTGAATTAATATATTATTACATACAAATTGAAAGTAGAAATTGAAGTTCTCAGTTCGTCATATATGGGGCCCTGTAACCACATATGGATGCACCTGTAACCACCATCTTCTTTAATTGTTTAATTTCTATTACAATTTTATAAATTATACACAGTATGTATAAGTTAATGAATTGGAAAAGAAGGAAGAGATTCCAAACAACTTATGTTGACGTGAATTAATATATTATTACATACAAATTGAAAGTAGAAATTGAAGTTCTCAGTTCGTCATATATGGGGCCCTGTAACCACATATGGATGCACCTGTAACCACCATCTTCTTTAATTGTTTAATTTCTGTTACAATTTTATAAATAATACACAGTATGTATAAGTTAATGAATTGGAAAAGAAGGAAGAGATTCCAAACAACTTATGTTGACGTGAATTAATATATTATTACATACAAATTGAAAGTAGAAATTGAAGTTCTCAGTTCGTCATATATGGGGCCCTGTAACCACATATGGATGCACCTGTAACCACCATCTTCTTTAATTGTTTAATTTCTATTACAATTTTATAAATTATACACAGTATCATGTATAAGTTAATGAATTGGAAAAGAAGGAAGACATTCCAAACAACTTATGTTGACGTGAATTAATATATTATTACATACAAATTGAAAGTAGAAATTGAAGTTTTCAATTCGTCATATATGCGGACCTGTAACCACATCTGGACGCACCCGTAACCACCATCTTCTTTAATTGTTTAATTTCTATTACAATTTTATAAATAATATACCGTATCATGTATGAGTTAATGAACTGGAAAAGAAGGAAGAGATTCCAAACAACCTATGTTGACGTGAATTAATATATTATTACATACAAATTGAAAGTAGAAATTGAAGTTCCGAGTTCGTCATATATGGGGCCCTGTAACCACATCTGGACGCACCCGTAAGCACCATCTTCTTTATTTTTTAATTTCTGTTACAATTTTATAAATAATACACTGTATCATGTATAAGTTAATGAACTGAAAAAGTTTCCAGTTTCCAAACAACTTAGGTTGACGTAAATTAATATACTATTACATACAAATTGAAAGTAGAAATTGAAGTTTCCAGTTCATCATATATGGGCCATGTAACCAGATTTGAACACACTCGTATCGACCATCTTATTTACTTATTTAATTTCTGTTACAATTTTATAAATAATACACAGTATCATGTATAATTTAATGAACTGGAAAAGTTTGCAGTTTCTAAACAACTTATGTTACTGTATTAGAAGGAATTCTGAAATAGAACACTAATTCAAAATGAATAGGAGAATAACAATTTCATTTCATTTAACTTACTATGTCGTGTGCATTCATTCATTTAAAAAAAAACTACCTATACAACATCCCAAAAAATAAAACAACACATTGGCTCAGATAGACCCCTAAACCATACAAAGCAAATTTCTAACATCAATCACAAATCTTGACATGTAGGAGATCCGCTCCTTTGATGATTCTAATCTCAATCCTTGATCCGCCTCTGATATTATTGAGCTTACAGAAAAGAGGTTATCCTTGTTTAAGGTGCACCCGCGTTGGTGTTCCTCTTCTGCCGCCATAGAAAAGTTTCACTTCAAAGAAATTTGAATCAGTAGTATTACATTGGATGAAGATCGTGTCACGCAGTGGATAAAGTGACTCAGAACAAAAATCATCAGGAAAACGTTGGAACATATTGAAAACAAACAAACAAAAGTAAGTTATAATATCTACAAAATGTATACAGAATCATGGCGGTAGAACGTATAACAAGTTAGAATGTATAACAGGAAAAATACCAAGAAAATAATTTGTTTCAAAGTCTGACAAGGTCATGGTAAAGGAGAAATGAAACTCAGATTCCTCCCCTCACAACAATCGCGAATGATTCACAACAGTTACAACCAAAGATTTTATATCTATATTAGGAGCCTTAAAAATTTGCCTTATAGGCACATAGGAAAGTTGATTGACATGTTGATCAAACGACCTTTCCATCTGTGTATACAGTCCAACCAACCCCATGTTTGATTTCATCGTAAAGTTGACCATTTTTTTTTAAAACCTCAACTAAGAAACGTTTTATTCAACAGTTTTGCAACTTGGACACCAAATTCATTACCACCCTGGTCCACGAAGCAAAACATAGATCGGGATAGATCCATCAGGGGAGGAGCAAACCATGAAGGCACAACTGCTGTCTCCTAAAGATAACAAAATTTTAAACATCAGAAAACACGAACAAAGTTCCTCTTATCCAGAAAATGAAACAAACAAAAGAATACCAGTGGCCTTGCTCCACCAATGGATTCGGTGGCAGAATTAGCAACTTGAATGCCTCCAGGGAACAATTCTATCAAAAAAGATCTTAAACCTTCATACTGAAAACTCCTTGTAATTGGTATTGGAGTGCAATCCATCCACAATCTCTGATATTATACTTGTTTCCTAAATCACTCCATCCCTTAGCAAAAAAATTATAATGTCCACTCTTAGAGATAACAAGCTTTGTCTCATGACCAACAACATCAATGAAGGTGCATTTCCTTGGAATGTGTCGAACGTATTGTTTGCAGAAAAAGGAAGGTAATATAGGATTTTCCTGACGAAATGAACGTAAGAACAATGACAACGACAGAAAACATATAAAAACACAACAATACAACATCTATAAAATCGATTAAGAATGCATACATTATTGACGTTAAAAGGAAAGACCATGAGTCTTTCACCTATTGATAGAACGTCTAGTAGAGTAGCATTCATGAACTTCTAAATTGTAAAGTTTTCAAGTGAAGAATATTAAAGTTTATGTAACCCAATAAAATCAATTTGAATGCGTAAACTACATGAAAATTAGAACAAATGAGACTTGAATGAATACAAGGAGGAGGAACTAGTGCAACTGATGAAAACTGACGAACAATAGTAACTGTTAAAAACTGATAAATAATGAAAACTTTTCAACTGCCTCAAGAAAACTTTAACCATAAACTAAATGAAAATTCAATTCAAACACTTTTTAAACTCTCATACTAGTGCAAATGATGAAATAAATTTAATTTAATTATATTCAATGATTAGATATTTGTTTTATCATCTTTATTTAATAACACAGTAGTTGTCTATGCAATTAATATAAAACCCTTCTGTCATTTAAACAATTAAGTTGATGCAAATAAAAATCAATAGAAGTGACGGCGTTGGGAAAATAGTGGGTATTTAATTCAATAAGTACACCACCAATTTCCAAAACTCACTTCAATGATTACAGTTTTCAAATATTTGGGAAAAACAATTTATTGCCAATTCAATAAATCCTGTGTTCACGCGTATATGCTGGCAATTAACCACTTTTGGATGCACGCGTCACCATATTTGATTACGAAAATAAATTTATAAATTGAAAAAATGAAAACATTTAGTCATATATGGTTCCCGGTAACCACGTATGAATGCGTGCATAACCATTATCTTATTTTCAATACAATGAGTACCTTTATTCACAATAATGGTAATTTTAATAATATAAATTAATGAGTATCGATATGGATGTCTAAAGGCCAAGTATTATTATAATAAGTATTAGAAATCTAAAATGGTTACGTGTGCATCCCGTTATGGTTACTCGCATACCATATGTGATGAGTTGCATCTGCATCTTTTTTGTAGATCACATAAATTACTATATACATCGGGTTGACATTTTATAGTAAATATGAACAAACTTAATATTATCATATAGACACAAGTGGTACTCTTCCATAGATTTTGTAAATTATAACTGGTTACGTAATAGACAACATCTGGTTATCATAGTGCAATATATGACGCTTTGCTTTTTATAGATAATAATGGTAATTTTTAGTGAGAAGAATTAACGATAGGTGTTAGCAAATCCAAAATGGTTACGTGTGCATCCCGTTCTGGTTACCCACATACCATATGTGATGAGTTGCATCTGCGTCTTTTTTGTAGGTCACATAAATCACTATATACATCATGTTGGCATCATTGGTTACGTAACAAACCATATGTAGTTACCCTAATGCAATAGATGAGAATATCAATTTCATTGAATTTAACTTACTAAAACACAACTTCCTATACAACAGGGCCCCATATATAGAGAGGTGGAACTATTCCACGGATATTGTGAATCATCACTGGTTACTTATCTACCCATAGTTGGTTACATTAATGCAACATATGAAGAATTCATGTTTATCATATTTTCTATACAATGACATATGGGTATGAACGTCTCCCGATTGACCATATGAATATTTACATATAAAGTTAACATAATATTTACATATTTAAATGTATTCACCATATGAATATTTGTCTGAAATACAATATGTGTATCAACATCTCTGTATTAGTTTACTACTGTTTCATATATGGCGGATCCTATTAAGTCAACATATTAAAACACAATTATTTGCATCGAACAACTAATCAATTATGTGATCAATATAAGGCCAGAAAACTGTACACAAGTAATCAATTACAAAAATGCACGATGACACGACTTTGACCAATATGTTACAGACTCAATTTACATGCATAAGTGGACTTATCCCAAAAATGCATTCCAATATCCGAACCTTCAATTGTGACAAATCCAAAAAATTAGACTAAATATAACATCTTCAAACAGCTTGCACCTAAATACAATACACATAAAGCAGACATAACATTAATTTAACTACTTTTCAATTTATTAACCCACCAATTGGAAATACTAATAATGTGATTTGCGACGTTTACCCCTCTTGCCACATGTTCTAGGGTTGCCATGTTTGATACTTCTCAGAGGTTTTGGAACAAATACCTGTTTGAATATGCTATCTCGCAGATTGTTTGCCGAATGAGCTATCCATTCACATATATATTGACGTCTAAAGCCATTTAATTGCGCCTAGATGGAAATATATGCATTAAAACATAGTTAAATTTATACATAGAGAGACAGTATATTTATAACACTTAATGCGATGAAAATCATACCGGCGAATAGATTGGCATAGTCGAATCTCCTTCTTTTGGTTGACTATCCCATGTTTCCATATATTTCAACAAATATACTCCACAATCATTGCTATGATAACATCATGATAATGAACAAATTATAATGTCAATATGTAAGCACTTATCTAAAATGCAGAGAAAATAACTCAGAACTCAGAACACGTGTTTTGACTCACTTATTCATTTGTTGTGGTATTGTTGGGAGGATATACTCCAATTCAGCAGGGTAACCAGGCCTCAACATACCCATTAATTCTAGCATTCGGCTTTTCTGCACCAGATTAAACTCATGTAGGGGCTTGTCAGATTTCAAGACTTAATAATTGCAATTGTTACTCAATTAAATGAATTTTCAATGTAAAACTTATCACTGTTAGATCAAACAATCTAAGTTCGTCATCTGTGGCATTAGCCATTTAATCTAGGACTATAAACTTCCTTTCCATCACATGCACCACATAACAGTACTAGTGGTTATTTAATAATGATGGAACAAATATCTGTTCATGAAGAAAAACATTTTAGTAATTTTAACAAATTTAAATTTTCAGAATCACAACTCCCCTTCCTCACAGTTCAATTCACCAAAAACTTACTAACTCAGCATTCATCAAAATGTGTAATTCGTGCACAACATGAACTATCCGAGGAATGGTCTCGTCATTCCAACTATCAGCGGCCTTTGATGATTGCAAATATGCTTTAATTTTGCCTACAAATAAATGACATAACAACTAAAATTCAGTAATTACGTGTTTTGAAATTTTATTGCTTTCATCAGAACAATCTTCTTTGTACATCATTGAAAAAAATAAAAAATACTTACCACCAACAACGGAGTAAACAAGAAACGAGTGACTACACCCTTTGAACGTCTCTGATCTAGCATGAACACTTTTTTCGCCATTGCAATTATCTACAAAAAAATTTCAATAATTTAGAGTCATCCACAACAAAGTAAATATAATAAGGATAATCAAAATTGCATTACTCACCCAATTGCACACCCATTTCGTTGGTGGTTTCATGGATTGACAATTGTTGACGGATAGTAGCTGCCCAAACATACTCATTTTTTTTAATCTTTGACCATCGATTGAGTACGATTATGATAAGTGCAAATTAGTGTATTTATATAATAAAGGATTTTCACTTATCTTCTCAAGAAATAACACGTTTTTATGTAAAATTTCACCTCTAATCCTTACTTTGTGAGTTCAAGAGTAAAAAGGAAGAAATAATAATTTTTCTAACTCAGGAAATGTATTTTCAGGTGTTTTTGAAGCAAAATAAGAAAGTCAAGAAGCTGGAGCATATAAGAGGCCAGTGCTCGAGCGCCAAATCAAGGCTCGAGTGCTGGGAGCTGAGTAACGTAGGATCCTCACTGCTAGTGTAAATGCACTGGCACTCGAGCGCCACACCAAGGCTTGAGCGCTAGTATACGTTGAGCATTGGATCATTTCTGCCATAGTTATGAGTCTGGCGCTCGAGCACCATACCAAGGCTCGAGCGCCAGCTACATTAACCAGGCATTAAAACTCATTTACTAGCGCATTAAAAGCCAGCGCTTAAGCGGCTGGAGGGCACTCGAGCGCCAGACCCCTACTCAGAATACCTATAAATACAGCTTTCTAGAGTTAGGAAAATATAATGGATTGTAGAGAAATAAACCACAAAGTTTAGTTCTTTAGTCAGAGTTCTAATACTCTTATGTTTAGTTCTTGAATTTCATGGCCTTGCTAGGTTAAGCTTTCCACCGAGATTGAATGTAATTACTTCATCTCTTGTTCTTTCAATTGTTAGTTGTATATTATATATGAATTGGAGTTCTTCTTCTGTTCTTCTTTTCTTGGTAAGCTTGATCACCTTTTCCATGTGTTAGTTTATTTGCACAGTTGATAAACTGGTTTATAAATGGATTTAGAGAAAAACTCTCATAAAATCTTCTAGTCTAGAGATGGATGGAAGTGCTTATGATTGCCAAAATACTCTGCTTAATGCAAGACTTAGTTCCTAAAGTTGCAAGAGATTGGGCTCTAGAAACTAGTGTCATAGAATCAAGTGACAAAGATATTTGCACTTGTGACATTGAGTATGCATCTTTTCTTATAATATTTAACTTCTATTGAAAGAAACAAGGTTAAGTAATGAAACTCAATCCCAGGTGAATCTTTATCTTATTTGTTTATCATTTTATCAAGTTTTTATTTTATCAATTCACAACTTGTTATGCTTTTTGACATTCTATCAACTTAATTCTTAATAAGATAAATTCAGTGCTCCCTCAGGACGATACACGTATTATCACTATACTGAAAGGAGTTAATCCTTTGAAGTTGCATAAAAAGGTTAACAAATTTCTGGCGCCGTTGCCAGGGAGCACGATAGTTTATTTTTAAGTTTTGAGTTGATTTGTAAAAATTGTGAATAGTCATTCTTTTTGTAAGTATTTGTATATTTGTACCTAACTCTCACTGTTGTTCCAGTATTGTTGTATGCTTACTCGCAGCAAAATCCAAAGAGAAAAGTTAGTATTTATCGACGAAATCGAGGCATTTGCTAGACGAAAGTCTGCAATAAAATACCGTGAACAAAAGGAGGGAGAGAGTTCCTCAAAGTTTTCTGTTCATACTACACATTCTGCTACTTTATATATGGCTGAGGAAGTTCATAATCCGCCTAGGGTTGTCCTTGGTAACTACGTGATTCCTCGAGGTCCAAGCAATCGATTCGCTATTGTCTTGTCCCCCACACTCAGCAAATGGGGATTAAGCCATATTGGTATAATCTCATTCTGACTAATCAGTTCACGGGGAAAGATCATGAGGATCCGCATAATTTCTCTGAAACCTTTTATGATCTTGTAGCGACTATGGGCTTGGATGAAGCAAGTGCTGAGGATGTCTATATGAAATTATTTCATTTAGCACTTATTGGAGATGCGAAAGAATGGTTTAAGACTCTCCCGAGTCAAAGTTTGAACACATGGAGTGAGGTTGAAGAAGCCTTTTTAATAAGGTTCTTTCCTCCTTCTAGAATGATCCAAGTACAATCTGAAATATCTGCTTTTTAGAAGGGGCAAGATGAAGCATTTCATGAGGCTTGGGAAAGGTGCCAAAGGTTGTTGAGAAAATTCCCGAATCATGGGTTGACCGATGTTGTGAAGCTGAGTATATTTTGTGCAGGATTGAACCGTCAATGGACAATCCATCTTACCGCAACTGCTGGACGGTCACTGAAAACAATTGATGTATCTACTGCAATGGAAATTATCACTTTTATGGCAACAAGTGATAGAGCTGGTCATCAGCCCAGAAGCCAAGTCTCAAAGCCCAAGGGTGTTCTTGAATTAAATTCTTCTGATGCTATTCTGGCACAAAATAAGCTTGACTCATAAAATTGAACTCTTGAGTCAAGCTATTACTCAATTGGTGCCAAAGCCGCAACAAGTTCAAGTAGTGAATCAACAAGCTCAAATAGGAGCATGTGAATTGTGTGGTGAAGCTCATTCATACACTCAAAGTCCGCATGCTTCTAGCCGTAAAGATGAGGAGTTGAATTTTGAAAATAATCATTCAAGAAGGAAATTTCTTTTCTTCACCCTTTAAATCTAATGTTTCCAATGCGGGAATGCAAGGGTGGAAGAATCCTCAAGGACAGAGTCAAACGATGTAACACCCTAATTTTTTAAAAGAGTAGTTACTGAAAATGTTAACTTTGGAAAAATCTGATACTTAAAATTTTTTCTTGAAACTACCAAAACTTGCTACTTGGTTTCATTTAAAATACGAGCGGAAAACATTCTTTTATTAAATTATAATTTTCTATACAGCTGAACCATATAATCTATGAACAGAAGGCTTAGGTTCACCAAGTGTGGTTATACCTAAGCAAAGCCTAAAGCATTGTCTCATCCATTGCCTTAGCTCCACAATCTTCCAATACCTGCAATACTGCGACCGTCAGTTATATGTAAAACATATAACCGAGTAACCCCCTATCTAACTAAAAACATTTTTATAGTATTGAAGCCTGTCTAACTGGAAAACTGCCCCAAATCCATTTCCTAACAAACACACGCAATATGTATGCAATGACAATTTAAGTATGTATGCATGCCTTGATCATTTTCCATTTTCTTTCTTTCCTCTTTTAACGGGAAACCCCGTGCACAGGGAATCCACCAAAATGCATGGCAGTAACGCATAATTGAGCTCATCATCATCATGGTCCTGGCTAGCGTTCCCCCAGGATCCTCCTGTCGGGCTACCCTACCCTCTCTCGAGCTAGCCCACGGAACTACCTACCTCGTGAAGATAGCCCCCTTTGTACTGGACTATCTACCCCATTTTTGGGATAGCCCTACATTCTCATCATCTTTTTTATGCTTGTCCTCTTACCCGGTCTACTTCTAGCGGAACTTAACCCTCTTCCTCAACCATTGTTGATGGGGAAAGCATTTCTACATTTCCTTTCTGTTTGATTTCACATTATAGGTTCTAATGCATCAAACATCATATTCATTTCATATCTTTCAGACAAGAATTCAAGTAATCCCATATTCGAATATCAACATCTCGTATTCGAATATTATATGACAAATATGATATATTCAAATATCTATTTGAACATGGCTTACCACATTCAAACACATATTTTAATATACTAACTCTTGGACTTATTTTTCTAAATCTATTTCAAATCCGTTCAAGTCAAAGTCCCCATTTCGTCACATTACAAATTGGAATCCTTCGTGTCCATCATTCTTATGAATTCATCATCATTCAAATTTTCAATCAAATTCCTAATCATGCATCACACATTCATATCAAGCATATAGCATACAAACAAGGATTTCCAGTATACTCTTATCCGATTGGAAACACTCCATACTCGGATATTACGTGACAGAAGTGTTATATTCATATATTTATTTGAACATTACATTCCATATTCAAATAAATATTTGAATATACTAATACTAGGACTTAATCTTTTTAAAATCTATTTTGGAACCATCTCAATATCAAATACCCAGTTAGCGTCACATTTAATTCTGGAATACCTTATTTATGCAACTACATGCATTTATCATCTTTCACAATATCACATGCATTCATAATCAACATAAAGCATGTCAAGTTCATACGAATATCAATCATAGCATGCATAGTCCAAACATACACCAAATCCTAAACCAAAACAATGTCTAACACATTAATTTGATTTCCTAACAGCATGTTCCTAGCATCCCTTAGTCACATGTTCCTAAATTCAAAGTATTATGGATTTGGGATTTTCACGGTTACTTGGAACTTCCCCCGAATCCTTTTCTCCTTCACTTCCAAATCTAAATCTCCTACTCTGGTCCCTTTAATTCAGCTGCCTCCGAATCTGAACCAAATCGTTTGGAACCTTAGTGTTATAAGATGAAAGTCTTAAGATGAAGGAGTTGTGCTATAGTTGGTTCGTGATAGAGTTTGAGCGAGGTATGTTAAAGAAAAGTATAGAGTGAGGAAGTGAGGAAGTTGTCAAATGAGGAGGCCAAGTCAACTATTTATAGATTTGGGGTCCATATTCGAATGTACATTCGAATGTATATTCGAATATAAGCTTCTGTCCACTTTTATATTCAAATGTATATTCGAATATAAGCTTTTATATTCGAATGTATATTTGAATATACAAGTCTTTTTGTCCTTCTTTTGGCCTCTTTACTTGAAATTAGTCCCCCATTTTCTTCTTCTTTGTAATCCCTTAAGTTCTAAGTCTTCTTAGGAATTTTCGGATGTTACAATTCTACCCCTCTTAAAAGAATTGTGTCCTCACAATTTACTTTAATTCCCAGATCAAAGGAACATTCATATTTGAGATATGTTGAGAGACTTATGGGTTCGAAAACTAACACTTTAAAACTAACGGGATTCTTGACTAAATTCGAGGGTTTAAAAGGTAAACTATATCAAATATAGTGAGGACTTCTTAAAGTTTCAGCATATCATATAATTGTAGAAAGACCTAATTCGATAGAGTGAATACATGCACTATTTGGGAGAAAGTGGTTTTAGGACCTTATTTTTAGGATTTTGATTTCCATAATCATGGGTTGGAAAAAGGGGTTGAATAAAAGTGACATTTGAATTTTGAGAAATCAGGGTCTACCTTTGAAACTTATCTGTATTTCACTTAGGTATTCAATATAATTTAGTGAGAATGTTTGAAAAATTTAAATAACTCTAGACTTGATGAGTATGATCATTAGGTATTTAATAGGACTATATAGACTTTATTGAAAAAGAACTTAGGAAGTTGACATAAGTGTTATCTTCCAAACTCGTGAAACTTGAATTAGGTAGAAAATATCCCTTAGGTGGTCATTAGTTTATAAACTATACTTGATAGAATAAGAGGCACACTAATGTCTTGACTTAACTTACTCCCTTCCTGATATTTAGAAAGTTTTAGGTTATCCACTAAGACACTATTTTTGGAATAGAGTTAAAATCTGCAATTCTTGATCTTTTGAACACAAGTTGGATCTGAGTTCTAATCGGTGTATCCGGTTATGTCTTGATTGCAAGAAGCATAAGGCTCTTAGTTGTGTCGTGAAAGACTACTTGGATCAAAGTGTCTCCTTGTTCCTCCTCAGGGATAACACTTTAATTCTAAGATGATTGAAATCATTCCAAGTTGTGAGTTAGAGTGGATTAGAATGCGATCCACACGTGGCTCTCAACATTAGTAGTTTATGAGTTTATTGCTATAAAGAGAATGGCGGAAATAACGATTACATGAAAGGGTGCATTGTTTCTTTACTTAGGTCAGAACTTGGGTGGGAGAAAAATCAAGAACTGATTCGAATGTCCACATATTTATTTTAGTGGGAATATTATAGTTGGTAGCCATATGACGACGTATTCTCGTAACCTTACAAGGATTTAATTTAGAGAATTAAGGTGAGTCAAAAATTATTTTTTTAGCTTATGTTCTGAATAAAAGAATTTACAAGGTAGTTGGGGTACTTAGCCGGATTTCGAGAGTATGAAAACCAGAGTTGTTCAAGTCTCTAGGAATCTTTGAGGAAAAGCTAGAATTCAAGTGATTGGTAGAAGTGTTTGGAGTTTTTGGAAATATTGGAAAACCAAGGAGATTCCCTTAATGATTGATAGTAAACCGCATAAATAGAAACTTATATGGGTTCAAACTTTAGGAAGATTCGAATCTTCAGAATTTGAATAAAAGATTTAGAGAATTCTTCTAACGCTATCGTTGGCTGTTCTGGTAACTCGAATCTAAGATTTGAAACTCGAATATCAAGAAAATAATTTGATAACCGTTGAAAATGGTTTTATGAGCTAAGATTACCAAATAAATATTTTAACTGTGATGTTGCCCTAAAGTTTGGAAATAGTTTCTTATGCTAATTAGTACCTCAGAATTTGGAATCACGTGCAGTAAAGTTCCAAACCGTAGAATTCGAAATAGATGGAATAGGCTTAATATCATCTTACCCTCGACGTGTATATTCTTAAAGAAGAAATAGGTGTAGCATGTTTAGGTAAGTTTGCTAGTGTGGTTTAGCCTTGGAGAAATTTGGGTTCTTTGGAATTGAATATGTTTATACTCCTGTAGTACAAATTCTAATTTACTTACGACCTGAATCTCATACGATTCTTGTCAACCAATTTCTGAATGATTTACTAGAGATTTCAATATGATTAGAATTGAGGAATTCAGAATTTGTGTTTTTGGAATAACCAGAGAAGTTAATACAAGTAACTAGGAGATAGGTTCTGGAACATGTTCGCTTGCCAAGCCTGCTAGAAAGTCTCATAACGTGGTTTCGAGATTTTGAAGTTTCCCTGTCTCTTAAAATGATTTACATAGAAAGATTCCAATAGCTGATTGGTTCCTCAAATCAAAAAGGGTTCACGCTCAGGAAGATGAAATAATTTGAGTGGAAATAGAACTTTAGAAGATCGTTGGGAATGATCTTTGACTAAATGGCATCCAAAATTGGATTCTTCATCTTACGATCTTTCTAAGCCTATATATAAAAGCGCCTAAGGTTGTGATTTAAAATTATTGTTAGGACTTGAGGAACTGTATACTAAGATTTTCGTGATTAACTTTAAGGAAAGAAAGACTTATCTCTAAAGTCATTATGCATAAAATAATACTATCTGAATCCTCATGATTAGATTTAGACCAGGATTGAAATAGAGTGCCTTCAAAGAATTTATTTCAAAATTGGGATAGAGCAAGATGTGGGACATGAGTCTCTCTAAGATTAAGTTGATGAAACTAACTTAATAAATCCTCAAGCAGAAAGAATTTCTAAATCTTGACCCTAACGACTCCTTCAAATATTATCTAGAAGAACTTGTGGTAGAATAGATTTCTCGATACGATGTTATGCTACCATTATGAAAAGGAAAAGGTTATTATACAATGAGTTATCGAACTTTTCTAAGAATACATGACCGTCTAATTAGAGTTGATGCTTAAATCCTTCTAATAAAGGTTCTTCAGTCACAACGTCTACTCGAATCTGGGCTTGGTGAATTTCCGAAAGAATTTGATTTCTAGGATTCTCATGGGTAGTTTATCAAAGAAACTAGAATTTTATGAAATTTAAGTCCTAGGGGAATTTTAAATGAAACTGGAATGGAATTCCTTATGTTTTAATGACATGATCTATTCCTATACTTACCTAATTTCTCAGAGAATATCTTCCTATCATGGATCTAACTATGAACACATAGCCCCCCCCCCCCTAGTTTTTGTTGTGAGATTACCACTACCCGACTCTCTAAATTCTTCCTGCCTCTTGGCTTCCTTACCAATTCGGTGATAATTTGTCTTTGAGAAATCCAACTCCGCATACACTTTATACTAACTTCCCACTATATATATTCTATAGGGCTAACCACATTTATCCTTAACATATTCTTCTTGGTGTTCAGTCCAGGCTAGTGACTTGAATCCATTGGATGCAAATGCGTCAATGCCGTGAGTAAGGTACTGAACTGGCCAGGCTCAATATCTTATGGTCACAAACAATATACATTTATCCCAATGCCTCATCCTACTTTCTAAAAGAGGAACAATCCTTTTAAAGATCATTTCTATCCATTAGCAGTCATAACTTCTACTCTCAGACCGAATATTAGCTGCATGTTCCTTCGAAGCTTATGACATGCCTAATAGATATGTTCAGAATATTACTTGTTCAGTTGACTATCAACCCATCCCAGTCCGAAGGATCAAACTGCTTTGATACCATAATGTAATACCCTAATTTTTGAAAAGAATAGTTACTAAAAATGTTAACTTTGGAAAAATCTGATACTTAAAAATTTTTCTTGAAACTACAAAAACTTGCTACTTGGTTTCATTTAAAATACGAGCGGAAAATATTCTTTTATTATATTATAATTTCCTATACAGCTGAACCATATAATCTCTGAACAAAAGGCTTAGGTTCACCAAGTGTGGTTATACCTAAGCAAAGCCTAAAGATTTGTCTCATCCATTGCCTTAGCTCCACAGTCTTCAAATACCTGCAATACTGCGACCATTAGTTATATGTAAAACATATAACCGAGTAACCCCCGGTCTAACTAAAAACATTTTTACAGTATTGCAGTCAGTCTAACTGGAAAACTGCCCCAAATTCAATTCCTAACAAACACACGCAATATGTATGCAATGACAATTTAAGTATGTATGCATTCCATGATCATTTTCCATTTTCTTTATTTCCTCTTTTAACGGAAAACCCCGTGCAAAGGGATTCCACCAAAACGCATGGCAGTAACGCGTAATTGAGCTCATCATCATCATGGTCCTGGCGAGCGTCCCCCCAGGATCCTCCTGCCGGGCTACCTACCCTATCTCAGGCTAGCTCAGGGAACTACCTACCTTGTGAAGATAGCCCCCTTTGTACTGGACTATCTACCCCATTTTTGGGATAGCCTAGCACTTCAGGTTATCTGCCATTTCAGGATAACCCTACATTCTCATCATCTTATGCTTGTCCTCTTACCCGGTCTACTTCCGGCGGAACTTAACCCTCTTCCTCAACCACTGTTGATGGGGAAAGCATTTCTACATTTCTTTTCTGTTGGATTTCACATTATAAGTTCTAATGCATCAAACATCATATTCATTTCATATCTTTCAGACAAGAATTCCAGTAATCCCATATTCGAATATCAACATCTCATATTCAAATATTATGTGACAAATATGATATATTCAAATATCTATTCGAACATGGCTTACCACATTCAAACACATATTTGAATATACTAACTCTTGGACTTATTTTTCTAAAACTGTTTCAAATCCGTTCAATACAAAGTCCCCATTTCGTCACATTACAATTTGTAATCCTTCGTGTCCATCATTCTTATGAATTCATCATCATTCACATTTTCAATCCAATTCCTAATCATGCATCACACATTCGTATCAAGAATATAGCATAGAAACAAGGATTTCTAGTATACAATTATCTGATTACAAACACTCCATACTCGGATACTACGTGACAGAAGTGTTATATTCATATATTTATTTGAACATGACATTCCATATTCAAATACATATTTGAATATACTTATACTAGGACTTAATCTTTTTGAAATCTATTTTGGAACCATCTCAATATCAAATATCAAGTAAGCGTCACCTTTAATTCTAGAATACCTTATTTATGCAACTATATGCATTTATCATCTTTCACAATATCACATGCATTCATAATCAACATAAAGCATGACAAGTTAATACGAATATCAATCATAGAATGCATAGTCCAAACATAGACCAAATCCTAAACCAAAACAATGTCTAACACATTAATTTGATTTCCTAACAACATGTTCCTAGCATCCCTTAGTCACATGTTCCTAAATTAAAAGTATTATAGATTTGGGGTTTTCAGGGTTACATGGAACTTCCCCCGAATCCTCTTCTCCTTCACTTCCAAATCTAAATCTCCTACTCTGTTTCCTTAACTGTAGCTTCCTTCGAATGTAGCTTCCTTTGAATCTGAATCGAATCGTTTGGAACCTTAGTCTTATGAGATGAAAGTCTTAAGGTGAAGGAGTTGTGGCGTAGTTGGTTCATGATAGAGTTTGAGCGAGGTATGTTAAAGAATGTATATTCGAATGTACATTCGAATGTATATTCGAATATAAGCTTCTGTCCACTTTTATATTCAAATGTATATTTGAATGTATATTTGAATATACAAGTCTTTTTGTCTTTCTTTTGGCCTCTTTACTTGAAATTAGTCCCCCTTTTTCTTCTTCTTTGTAATCCCTTAAGTTCTAAGTTTTCTTGGGGATTTCTGGGATGTCATAAACAAACTGGAAAAATTCAATGAATTCATTTAACAGGCCGTCATTTGTTCCATTGGTAGAGAGGACCATTAAATTGGAAGATACCTTCGATAAATTTATCCAAGCTTCATTGGCTAATCACCAAAGTAATGAAGCTTTCCAGAAAAACACCGAGGCGTCTATCCGAAATTTTGAGACACAAGTTGGTCAAATCTCTAAGTAATTGACAGATCTTACCACTACTCCTTTCTCCGCTAATACCATCACGAATCCAAAAGAACAATGCAAGTCCATTGTAACAAGGAGTGGTAAGGAGATTGGTAAAGGAATAGGGAATCATTTGAATGAACCCGAGGATGTGGAAGGAAGTATTGAAAAGGTAGCCATGAAGGAGGTAGAGAAGGAAAGTGAAAGTGAAAGAAGTGAGGAGAAAAATAATGTAAATATTGAAAAAGAAAAAAATAAAAAAATCAAAAAGAAGAGTGAGGAGAAGGAGAAGATGGATGGAGTACCTCAAGTGAAGGAGGTTCCTTATCCTGTTCATCCATCAAAGAAAACAAAGGAAAGACAATATGCTAGGTTTCTATACATTTTCAAACGGCTTCAAATAAATGTACCATTTATGGAAACTATGGAGGAAATGCCCACATATGCCAAGTTCATAAAGGACTTGTTGACGAAAAAGAGAAAGTTCAAAGATGAAACTGTGGAACTAGAAGCCGAGTGTAGTGCTATTATTGAAAAATCTTTGCCTCATAAGACCAAAGATCCGGGTAGTTTTACTATTCTGTTACTATTGGTGCTCTTCCTATGGGGAAGGCATTACTGGATCTTGGTGAAAGCATAAACCTCATGTCGTTATCCATGTTAAAACAGATTGGTGATTTGGAAGTGAAACCCACTAGAATACTCTCCAATTGGCAGATAGGTCATTAAAATTCCCTTATGGTGTAGCGGAAGATGTTCTAGTAAAGGTTGATAAATTCATTTTTCCGGTTGACTTTGTCTTTATGGATATCAAGGATGATTTGGAGGTGCCTTTGATTTTAGGGCGACCATTCATGAAAACGGCAAGAGTAATTATTGATGTGGATAATGGTCAACTCAAGGTAAGAGTTCAGGATGATGAGGTGAAATTTGATGTGTTGGAGGCCATGAAACACCCAAAGGAAAAACAGTCAACCTTTAGGGTGGATGTCATGGAGGAGGCATTTCTATTAGGGAAGCAGGAATTGTGCAGTGCTAGCCCTTTAGAAAAAGCCTTAGTGTAGTCTCATGAGAAGTTGTATGACTTGGAGGAAGTCGAGATTGAAAAATGTTTGAGGGACCTAGATACTCTTAAAGAGGACCCCATGAAAACATTTGTCCCGGAAGACTTACCAAAGGAGGAAAAGTCAGCAAATTAAAAGTTGGAATTGAAAGTGTTTCCGTCTCATCTAATATATGCATTTTTAGATGAAGGGGGAGGCAAGCTAGTTATCATTAACAGTTCACTATCTTCTACTCAAGAGGCACAACTCTTAGAGGTTTTAAGAGCCAATGAAGGGGCGATAGGATGGGCATTGACAGATCTTAAAGGAATAAGTCCTTCTTTCTGTATGCACAAAATACATATGGAAGAGGATTTTAAACCTGTTGCCCAGCCTCAAAGGCGATTGAACCCAACAATGAACGAAGTAGTGAGGAAAGAAGTCCTTAAGCTACTTGAAGCTGGTATGATTTATCCCATCTCCAATAGCGAATGGGTAAGTCCAGTTTAAGTAGTCCCAAAGAAAGGGGGGATGACGGTCATTGAAAATGAAAAAAATGAATTAATCCCTACAAGGACAGTGACCGGGTGGCCAATGTGTATTGATTATAGAAAATTAAATCAAGCCACCAGGAAAGATCATTTTCCTTTGCCTTTTATGGACAAAATGCTTGAGAGACTAGCTGGCCAGGCATATTACTATTTCTTGGATGGATATTCTGGGTACAACCAAATTTTGGTGAACCCTGAAGATCAAGAAAAAATAGCTTTCACATGTCCATTTGGAGTTTTTGCTTATAAACGTATGTCGTTTGGACTGTGTAATGCGCCTGCAACCTTTCAAAGATGCATGCTCGCCATTTTTTGGGATTTGGTTGAGAAATGTATCGAGGTTTTCATGGATGACTTTTCTGTCTTTGGGAAAAGTTTTGAAGCCCGTCACCAAATACTGATACACTACATTGCCCCATGCATAACGATCTAGTGAGTCCAAATCATCGACATATTTAAACAAATTTTCATTTACTGTAGTCTTCAACAAAAAAAATGCGCCAAAGGATAGTACTAGATACAGCTTGCAATAATCATCAGCAGGCTCTCGCACACCACCGTGAAGAAATAGCAGATTAGCTGTTCTGTCTACTTTTCTTTCCTTCTGAAGCAACCTTATTGTGTGTGAATTTTTGACAGGTTCACCATCATCGGGCTTAACAGGTTCGCTAACAATTCTAAGTCCTAAGGAAAAAGAAACATCTAGTGGAGTGAAAGGCACTACCATGTTCCCGACTCTAAATCCGATACTATCCTCGTGCCACCTACTAAGCATCTCAGACAATAATGGAGCAGAAACATTCATCTCCCGTGGCAATTAAAGCAGATATTTGAATGGCGTGGCCTGAATCCGTTGCCTTTGTGCCTCAGTCATATGTGCATTGGCGTTTACCAACCAATGGGTGTTGACGTTATGATTCATTCGCACCACGATTTCCTACTTAGACTAAAAAAACTGTAATTAAACACAACAAAATAAACATCAGACCCTAATACATGGGAATTCCACACATAATGCACAATGGTAACCATTCTACTCTTTAAAGTAACCAACTTAAACAATAAAAAGAAGCAGACTTGATACACACCAAAATAAACATTAGCACATGTGATTAGACCCTAAACAGGAGAATTCACATGTACTGCACTATGGTAACCATGTCTTTAATCTCTGTAACCACCATTACTTTATGAATCTGTCAATCAATTTGCCTTTGAACATAGGTTACAAAAAATTATAATTTCATTCGACACCAACTGAAAAAAATGTCAAATTCGACACCACCGCATATCATAAAACTGTTAAACACCGCAATTTTACATGGTCCTATTCTAGTTCAACCACCATAGGTAACATTTGATGACTACTAACAACATAAACTGCGTTTCGACATATGTGGATCTTATGTAACCATTAAAACACTAATGAGTAACCATACATAAACTAAAAATCAACATCTTTCTATTGCACGAACAAGGGAAGAGTGAACACTTACCCACAACAAAATGACGAACAAAACTGAGGCAACAACAACCCTATCCCAGGATGAAGAAGTCGAAATGCAAAATGGGGAAGATGAACAACGCCGAAACTGCGACCCAATAAGAGGAAACGGCGGCGAAATGTCAATACGGTTGACGACGAACTCCGACGAAGACCAAAGAAGTGATTTAGGCTACAGAAGGAAGACCAGAGAAGTATGGGAGATGAAGCGCGCAGAGTTGACGCGAAGCGCGAATGGAATGTTTTTGTGTTTGGTTTTTTTATTTTCTTTCAATTTTCAAATTCCTTCCTCCGTTAACAGCCGTTTGCTCTCTACATTTTCTTTTTTTTTTTTAACAAAAATTCCAATATTATTATTTTATTGTGGGTGTAAGTAGGGTATGAGTAAAACGGTTGTCAACAAAACATTATTGTTAAATTAACTAATTATTAATTTTTCTCTAAATTCAATTATTTTAGTTTCCCAAGATATTATCCGATACTAGTACGATGGCTAATTCTTTCGCATACTGTTCGGCCCTTTTGGGGTTGAACCTCCAAAATAATTTTTTTTTTTACATTTACAAAAGTTAAAGAATGAACATTGGATACTGATTGGTAGTTGAAACTGAGCATACAAGTTCTTTCAATTCATCAAATTTCTTCTAACTTTGGATACTGATTGGTTTGGATCAGATGCGACGAGATATTTGAATGTTGAATATTAGTTCATATATATACAATTGAGTCCACAATTTTGATACATGTCGATTTCTGAACTATATATTATATTGCGTATACTAATTATTATTTTTAATGTTAAACTCATTTAGAGATTCAAATTCTGTTCTAATATTTTGTTATCAACATAATGTAGGAAAATTAATTAAAAGATAAAATAAAACTTAGGAATATTTTTATCTATCTTTTGTTAAGTCTTATTATTTTGTTAATTATTATCTTTATTTAATATTTTTGTAATCCTATATAAATAGCAGTGATGTTTTATATTGGACATAGAGTAGCAACCAAATTTATTTCATGTAGATTTATCTTTGTGAAATGGCTTCAACAGTGCTTGGTGACTTAGTCATGTATTTTTTAACTACTTAATCGGAGTTATGCTATACATGTATAGTAATTATGTTGGTTTTGTTTTAATTTTTTATTTGTTTTTGTTTCAGTTTATTTTAGATTTTCAATTTTTCAGCCGATAATTGGTCTCCTCTCTTGAATAGGTGGGTTGATTCTCTTTCAACTACTTGTTTGTTTATGTCCTTCATATATTTATTTACTATTTTGTTTGTTTGTTTGTTTATGTTATGCGTTAGATATTTGCTAATATTTTTTAATTTTTTTCTTATACATATAATCCTTTCGGTCTTTATTTTATCTTCCATTATTAGGATTTAACATTAGGATTACGGGTTTAGGATTTGTGATTATGAGTTTATGGTTTGGAGTTTAGTTTTTTATTAATAATTTTGGGTTTAATTTTATGGTTTATGATTTTGGATTTATAGTTTATGATTTGGTCCATCAATATATTTTTAAATTTATTTTTTACCTATTCAATTATTAGAACTATTGACATTATCTATCTACTGGTTTAAACAATATTTTTAATTTTTAAATCTATTTTTTATCTATTCAATGACATTTATTCAATTTTTTTTTATCAGCAATAAACAATGATATATATTAAACAGGTGCCAGAAGTACCAATTAATTACATATTATGACAACCCACTTATACTACACCAACAAAGTGCAGCAAACAATGGATTATAAGAATAGAAACATTGAGACAACAACAGAGGGAGAGTAACCAAATGAAAAAGATAAGAGAAAATATTCTACTATATCAGGAATGGATCAATAACTGCGCCATTTTTCCTCTAAAACCAGACCCCTCTACACCAAAAATGTACCCTTATGGAGACATCTCTAGGGGTTTGAACTCTAGTCTCCAAAGCAACACTAAATTAATTTCCTTTTTGCACGAAGCCATTCCCACGACTCCCATTTAACCCGAAACAATAAATCTGCTATGGTAGATCTTTTATTATTGAATGTATGCATATTCCGTTCATTCCAAACAATACAAAAAAGTCCATAAGACATTGTTAACCAACCCTCATTTAGACGTTGATGCGCAAAAATAGATTGTATCGATACACACCACGCTTCCAGATTGACCGGTAATGTCATGAAAATTCCCCACCACAGCATACACTCTTGCCACATAGAGAAGGACAGATTGCAATGCAGAAGCAGGTGTGATAATTTCTCATCATTTACACCACAGAATTTACAATTGTAATATGGAAGGGAAATACCTTGTTGACGTAAATTTACACCTAAAGGTAAACGATTTAAGAGACTTCTCCAGACAAAAATAGACACTTTTTTCGGCAACGAGAGTTTCCAAATTGATGCTAACACATGTTGTTTTTTCCGTGATGAGTCATAATCCAATAGCGAGTATGCTTTCTCTACCGAATAAATCCCATCAGTACTTCCACTCCATCTCCATCCGTCTTCAAGATCCTGCAAAAAAGAAGAGTTAGATAAAACAGTCTTCATCTCCGTCCTTATGTTTACCTCCCTATCATTTAATTTCCTTCCCCAACACCAACTCCACCTCCATGACCCCTACTCATTCCATTCAACCATCGAATTAATGAACTCCTCTTGCTGCAATGATAATCTAAACAACCTTGGGAAAGCTGATTGCAAATTCTGATCACCTACCCACACATCGCTCCAGAATCTCGTTTTACAACCATTCCCTACTTTAATACGAAACAGGTCATCTAGCCATTTATTGTGATCTTCCCCCGGTCGTTCTAAGTTCCAGATTACTTTCCACCACTCTGACATTAAACCTTCTAACCTCCACTCACTTGAATGCGCTCCCCCATACTTAGCCGATAATACCTTATGCCATAATTCTCCCTCCTCTTCTAGTAGCCGCCTTCTCCGCTTTCTTAATAATGCCTTATTCATTTTCTCCAACTTCTTTACACCCAATCCGCCTACCTCCTTAGCTTGATAGACTTTCTCCCATGCCACCCACGCAATCTTTCTATTTGATAGACCTGAATCCCACAAAAAATCTTGCTGGATTTTTTCCACCATATGTACCACTTTCTTCGGTGCTTTATATATTGACATCAAATATGTCGGAATATTTGACAATACCACATTTATCAGCACCAACCTACCACCAAACGAAAAACTTCTATGTTCTCACTTACACAGCCTCTTTCGGATATCTTGAATCATCGGCAACCACGTTTCAACTCGACGTGCTTGTGCCCCTACGGGAATGCCCAGATATTTGAATGGATATGCCCAACCTTACAATTTAAACATGCAGCAATTTCCCCTATCCTTTCATTCGACATGTTTACCCCCATCAATTGGATTTTTTCGAAGTTAACTTGCAAACCCGATGCCAATTCAAACATTCTAAGAAGACATTTCAATGTTGTGACATTTTTATCACTGTCTTCAAAGAAAAATAATGTATCGTCCGCAAATTGGAGCATTGGCACCTTTGCGCTCCCATCACCCACCACAAAACCATCAAAGAAATCCTTTTGTACAGCCTTGTCAACCAAACTGCTCAAACCCACTGTTGCTATAAGAAACAAGAATGGTGACAAAGGGTCACTATGTCTAATACCCTTTTGCATATTAAATTGTTGCGTTGGACTACCATTCACTAACACCGACATTGACGCTGAGGTTATGCATGCCTTCATCCATCCACACCACTTATCACAAAAACCCATACGCTTCATAATCTCTAGCAAGTACTCACAATTCATAGATCGTAGCCTTCCTATAGTTAACCTTGAGCAATACACATCTTCTCTTATTTTTACGAGCATCATCAATAATTTCATTAGCCACAACCACACCATCCATTATTTATCGGTCCCATATAAATGTTGTTTGTCTAGGCCCAATGACTTTAGTCACAAAATCACTCAATCTATTTGACAGAACTTTAGAAAGTATCTTATACACTGATCCAATTAGTGATATTGGGCGAAAATCGTCTAAACCAACCGGATTCAGAATCTTGTTTATCAGCACAAAAAAAGATGCATTTGAGCCTTTCACCAAAAAACCTTTCACCCAAAATTCCATTAGTGCTGCCACGAAATCTGCTTTCAAAAAACCCCAACTACGGTTTATAAAATTCAAGTTCAAACCATCTGGTCCTGGAATTTTGCTCCCCCCACAACTCTGAATCACTTCCTATATCTCCTCTTCCCAAAATTGCTTTATAAGAAATTCATTATCCTCTTGACTTAAATGTTGAAACTCACACCTGAGAGTTTTGGAGGACTCCATTCTGTCTTAGAAAAAAGCCACTCAAAATGATTCTTAACCATTCCTTTAACTAACTCTGGTTCTTCAATCCATGACTCCCCCAACATCAACCCACTAATGGAATTGTTACCTCGGTGCGCCTTGATAGCATATGAAAAAATGTTGTATTATCATCCTCTTCTCCACCTGTTCACCCTTGCACTGTATATCTCCCCCACTAACCTCCCACCAATTCTACGAAGTCGTCATGATCAAACCAACAATCTAAAGAGCGAAATGGTTTTGCCCCCAGTCCTTTTGTAACCTCTTCAGTGTTAGTGGGCAATGGTCTGAGACATTTCTCTGCAATCCCGCTTGTACATAACCTGGCCATACTTCGTTCCACCCCTTATTCAACAAAAATCTATCAATATGGCAGGCTGATTTACCGTCAACATTTTTCCAAGAATATCTACGCGTTGTCAAAGGTAAATCAATTAACCCTGCAAGATTTATAAAGTTATCAAAGGCTTCCATATCCCAGGTGCTAATTGTAATACCTTTTCTTTCATCACAACACCTCACTATATTAAAATCCCCCATAATACAACATGGAGTATCTTCAAAACTTGCTATCAACTCAGACAATCGATTCCACAAATCCCTTTTGCATCTGTAGTCACATTTTGCATACACATTCACCAAAACACAAGCAAGACCTGCATAAACTCCTTCAATCACAATATACCCATCACCTGTGGCCAACTTATTCATTATGAATACATCTTTCTTCCATAAACACAAAACGCCACATGCTGATCCAACTGAAGGACAAAAAGAAAAATCTACATTACTTTGGCCCCATAACTGCAACCTACATCCCTGATCTACATGTTCTAATTTAGTCTCCTGAATTGACGCAAATGGGATCTTTTCCTTTATTATCACCTCTTTGACTCACCTTTTTTTATGGTGGCCACCAAGACCCCTTATATTATAAGACAACAGATTCATCTTCGCATGTTTTCTACCCTATTGACCACCTTCTGTCTATCCACTAAACAAAGCAACTTCTCTTTTTCTCTTCTTTCTAAATTCACCAACCTCTCCACCACAGTTTCATGATCATCCTCAAATACAACCCCCAATCGATCACCAATGGATTTTAATTCTTCACCTTTCTCTTTCAAAGATTTCCCCACTATCAATTTGTTTCTATTTGTAATTCCAGAATGCGTCAATAACATTGATGAGAAAGACTGAACTGAGCTATTGTTATTGCCTTGTTTACGTGTTGTACTGCACTGTCCCACAAACATTCTCGCATGTCTCAGTACATGAAGTAATCTGTGTGGCCTGCTGAGACTATTCACACTCCTTCCTCTTCTAACTTTGACCTTGCTTACGTTTCTCCCTCCAACCTTCGAACGCGACACAAAGCGCCTTCTCCTTGACCGCCTTAATGGCGAGCACGAACGCGTGTCCTTCGAACCCTCATGCGATATTGTACCCCAAGCCCCATCAACGCACCCATCATTCTTGTTTGTTTCAAACATTGATTCAATTAACTCACTCCAACTAGCTTGTGTTTGTGACATGGACAGCGGCGAAGAAGAGCTCGAGAATCCAATTTCAATGGCTGCCCCAATTTCGCTCTTTTGTGGCTCGAATGGAGATAAGTTAACAGCTAGGCCTTCCAATCTTAGATTCCCTTTGTCAATTGAGATGGGCTTAATGTTGTTACAACCAACACCAACCTCTTCCCCAATAGAAATATCTTTGATCTCATTTGGGCCCATCTTACTCGCCTCACACGCCCTATCCATCCTATCCTCAAAAAACTGTTTTTGTTGGACTACTACTCCTTGGCCCATTACAACCCTGCTTTGATCCACCTCACCTTCACACATATTCCTTCCTAACGACCCCATCTCTTCTACCTGATATTCCCCATAATTTTCACCATTATTGTCATTAATGACTAATACTCCTTGTTCACCCGTTATTTTACTTTTATCTGCCCCTGAATCAACTAATTGATGTATGTTATTAATACCTCTTGTCTGGGACATTTGCGGCGCAATCAAATCCTCTCCCACGCCTGCAACCTCCTTGTAGAGAAGATAAACAGAGTCCTCCTTAACGGCGGTGTTGTACCCTTCGTCGTCAAAACCTGAATAATCTGATAAATGGCATGTGTTCTCAAAATAATTCACTAAATCATCCCCATATACTTCATCTACAACCCTAATTGGATAAACTTTGTTTCCAATTTTTGCCTCAATGGTCTCGTTTATGAACTCGCGAACACTTGTTCTTAGCAAAACCTTCGCCACATCCAACCTCTTCCATTTTACCGTTGACCAATCAAATTTGTGAATTACCCCAGGTGTATTGTCAACCTCCTCATGAAATTTTCATCCCATACATGCACCGGAATCCCAAAACATTTCACCCACGCAAAACGCTCTTTATCCACCATATTCGGTTCCCATGGAGAAACATCATCAAAAATCATGTAAAACCAATCCTCCTCCTTCTTTACGATGTCGACGATATCCTCCTCCTCCAAACCTTCTATTAGTACTAGATTTGGCCCCATCCGAATCAACGAGACATCGAAATATCCTGCAGAACTGAATGCTGCCTCTAGTGTTTCAAATTGCACCATGCGTTTCACTCTTCCCACATACGCTATTTGCAATCTCTCCAACATGGAACGTTGTGGTTCATAAAACACCTTTGTTAATACATTCTATTTTTGTTTGTTTTGAACCACCTCTACAAAACTCAGGCCTTTGTGTGACACCAGCTTCTCCACATTTTTAACTTTTTGAGAGTCACCTAGATCTATCCCTTTACCCTAATCTTTTTGTTGTAATTTTCCAACATCTCTCAGCTTTTTCTTGCCTCTTCCATATCTCGAGATATTGACTTGCACTTTCATATGATCCAGATAAATATTATCTAGACGTTGCTCCAGCGCTTCCACATCCTCCACCTCTACGAACCTAACAAAACCAAAATGTTGGCCATTCTGATCACATTTCTGTGGAATAAAAATGTCCGAGACTCTCGAAACGTCTAAACATTTGCCACATTTGCGACACACCATGGTCCTTTGGAAAGTGATTGAAGAAAAATGATGTTGATTTGCTAGAGAGTATATCCACTAGGTTAGCACCCATTTGTCTTTCCTTTCTGTCACTAGTAATTCTTATGGCCCTGCCACCACTGTAAAACTTGCGCTCCTATTCCCCACTCCTCCAAGAACCTCCCTTGTCCCTTCCTCTCCATTTCTCTCTCATATTTTTATCTTTTTTTAACTCACAAAGCCATTAAAATTTCTTGTTACAAAACAAAAACTATGAACTTTTAAATTTTTTATTTATCCATTTAATTATTATGGTTTATTGTTTGGAGTTTATGGTTTAGTTTTATGATTTAGTGTTTATATATGGTTTAGTTAGTTGGTTTTGTGACATCATGGTTACTGATGAGGGCAGGGACTGATAGTCGATGCAATGAGGCATGGACAAGGAGCAGCTCTTGGCAGGCTTCTAGGGACCGAGACTGGACTAAATCAAATATACACTAGAATGAGAGAGATTCGTACACTGTATAGGTTCAGTTGAAGAATGCTTTTAAGAATTTTTTTCATACTACCTATACCAACAAAATATATTTACTTTTCAGTAGGCTAACACTTAAGAACTCAAAAGTCTTAAGTTGGTTTATGGGGACCATCAATACTGAGCATCAGCTTCAATAATATACCTACTCCTAATTAATAACGAGAAATTTTGAAATGTTTTATTTATCCATTCAATGATTAAGTTTTAGAATTTGGGGTTTAAGATTTAAGATTTAATCATTCAGTTTCGATAATATTTTTTAATCTGATTTGTTTTTTCAATTATCAAGATTAAAATTTTCTATCAATTAGTCTAAAGAATATTTTTAATTTTTAAATTTCCTTTTTATTTATTCAATGATATCTATTCAATTATATATCTAACCACAACATAAAAAAATAGGAAACTTTACATTTTTTATTTATCCAACCAATTATTAGGGTTTAAGATTTGAGGTTTACGATTTATGGTTTAGTTCGTTAGTTTCAGTTTTAGTCCGTGTTGTGCAAGTTTAGTTTTAGGGGAACAAACCCAAAATGTAAAATCCCCAAATTGGTACCCAGAACATTATTGGATTAAAACACTAAATTGTTAAAATGTTGCAATATGATTCCTCCTTTCTCAACATAAAATTTTTTCAAGATAGAAGGGCATTTTAGCAAAAGACTTGTTTTGCTTCTCAGTACCCATTGTCCCATGATCAGGTCACTTCCACCACGAGCACCAAAAATCAAAACCTCTCTCTCTCCTCCTTCCTCTTCACATGCACAATTCCCTCTCCCTTCTCTCTACAATTCCTCTATTCTCAATCACTAGAAGGGAGAGAGAATTGCGCATCTAAAGAGAAAGGAGGAGAGAGAGAGGTTTTGATTTTTGGTGCTCATGAGGTGGAAGTGATCTTATCATTGGACAGTGGGTAGTGAGAAGTAAAACAAGTCTTTTGCTAAAATGCCCTTCTATCTTGAAAAAAATTTATATTGGGCAATGAGGGATCATATTGCAATATTTTAACTATCTAGGGTTTTAATCCAATAAATTTATGGGTACCAATATGGGGATGTTACATTTTGGGTCTGTTCCCCCGAAACTAAATCTGCACAATGCGGACTAAAACAGAAACTAGTGAATTAAACCATAAACCGCAATCTTTAAATCTTAAACCCTAATAATTGATTGGATAAATAACAAATTTACATTTTTTTTACATTGTGGTTATTAGATATATAATTGAATAAATATCATTGAATAAACAAAAGAAAAATATAAATAAAAGGAAAATTTAAAAGTTAAAAATATTCTTTAGACTAATTGATATAAAAATTTTAATCTTGATAATTGAAAAAATAAAATCAGATAAAAAAATTATTATCGAAACTGAATGATTAAATCTTAAACCCTAAACCCCAAATTCTACACCTTAATCATTGAATGGATCAGATAAATAAAATATTTCAAAATTTCTCGTTTTTAATCGAGAGTAGATATATTATTGAAGCTGGTAGACTAACAAAAATATCGTTCAATAGATAGAAAAAAAATTAAAAATTCAAATACTCAGTATTGACGGGTACCATAAACAAACTTGAGACTTTTGAGTTCTTAAGTGTTAGGCTACTGAAAAATAAATATATTTTGTTGGTATAGGTAGTATGAATAGATGCTTAAAAGCATTCTCATTTTTTCCACTGTATAATCTCAAGCCTTTGCAGTCTACAAGTGTCCTGTCCATAGAAGTCTGCCAACCGTTGTTCCTTGTCCATGCCTCATTGCACCGGCTATCATTCCCTGCCCTCATCGATAACCATGATGTCACAAAACCAACTTACTAAACCATAAACACTAAATCCTAAAACTAAACCATAAACTCCAAATAATAAACCATAATAATTAAACGGATAAATAAAAAATTTAAAATTTCACAGTTTTTAGTTGTGGTTATATATATAATTGAATAATGTCATTGAATAGATAAAAAATATATTTAAAAATTAAAAATACTCTTTAAATCAGTAGATAGATAATGCCAATAGCTCTAATAATTAAATAGGTAAAAAATAAATTTAAAAATATATTGATCGACCAAACCATAAACTATAAATTCAAAATCATATAAACCATAAAACTAAACTCAAAACCATTAATTAAAAACTAAACCCCAAACCATAAACTCATAACCACAATCCTAAACCCGTAATCTTAAATGTTAAACCCTAATAACGGAAGATAAAAGTCTGAAAGCATTATATGTACAAGAAAAAAAATTAGCAAATATCTAACGGATAAATATATAAATGAATGACTTAAACAAACAAATAGTTAAAAAGGGAATCAACCCAGCTATTCAAGAGAGGAGACCAATTATCCGCTGAAAAAATAGAAAATTTAAAATAAACTAAAACGAAAAAAAAACAAATTTCAAAACAACATAATTACTATACATTTATAGCATAATTCCGATTAAATAGTTGAAAAATACATGACGAAATCACCAAGCAATCACTAGTGAAGCCATTTCACAAAGATAAATCTACATGAAATTTGGTTGCTACTTTAAGCCGAATACAAAACATCACCGCCATTTATATAGGATTACAATAATATTAAATAAAGATAATAATTAGCAAAATAATAGAACTGAACAAAAGATAGATAAAAATATTCCTAGGTTTTATTTTATCTTTTAACTATTTTTTCTACATTATGTTGATAACAAAATATTAAAACGGAATTTGAATCTCTAAATATTAATTTATTAAGATTAAAAAAAATATTTTAGTGTATTCAATATAATAGTTAAAGAATCGATATGTGTCAAAATGGTGGACTCAAATATATATATATGAACTACTTTTCAACACTCAAATATCTCATCGCATCCGATACAAACCAATCAGTATCCAAATTTTTAAGAAATTTGGTGAATCGAAAGAACTTGTAAGCTAGGTCATATAAATAAGTATGGGGATATATTGATTAAATGAGTTTACATATATTGATTGAGATACTCCAACACTTTTGTTATGGCCCGGGATTAGGACAACTCGGTACCTATACAAATGTCGTCGGACCTTCATTAATTATAACCCGCCGAGTAAATAGCAGGGCGCCGAGCGGGATACACGCAACAATATGGATTCATCGGTGGGCCTCCAACATGATAACCAGGCCCAGAACGATACAGGTTTAACCCTAATAACTCAATATAAATAACCACATGCATACTCCATGCAGGGTACGTTCTCATCTAACACATCACAAATAACCTAATTCCCATATTGACTTGGGCGTTGGAGTGTTTACAGGTGGCCACACCGCCGCGGAGGAACCGTTTCATCCTATCAGGCCTCATCCCAGATTCCTCAGGTACGATCACAACATTGGCGCCGTCTGTGGGGAACAGGACAAAAAGTTGTGTTCTCTTCATTATCAGCGATGGTATATTCAACACGTAACAGAGACTATAACAATCCAGAACTTGAAGATTTGGGGGATGGCCAGCAAGGCGAAGGGTCTAATCAGCAACCAGAGCAGTAATCGTCCTTTAACTTAGAAGCAGAATTCCTTAAGCTTCAGAAATTGGTGCAAGCGCAAGCAAAGGAGATTGAAACTTTGAAGAAACGAGAGCAGGTTCGGCTGGGAAAGGAGAAGGTGGTGGAAGCAGGCCCCGCGCAAGAAATTGAGAAACAGCCTCAACTCGCCGGGAGAAACGACGGAGAAGGGCAACAGAATATCCCCGATAATCCGGGGATTGATGGCAATCCGAATCTGCGTAACACGGAGCGACAGTTGGAGATCAGGGTTAACCACCAGAAAGAAGATGCAGCTCAGCAAGATCTACGGGTGGCATCACGGATAGGTGGTGCCAACCCGCCACCAGCACACCCGGTCAGCCCACAAGAACACATGGCGGAGAACATTCTAGAGTTTGGCTACATTGACAACCCGTTCACCCCATTGATCATGTCTCACGTGTTACCCCATGGCTTCCAGTTCGCAAAACAACTGAAAGAATACGACGGGACTAAAGACCAAACACTGCATGTGAGCACTTTCGAAAGAGCCATGTATTTCCAGGGGGTCAACGAGGCCATTGTATGCGGGGCATTCCCCTTGACTTTGTCAGAAGCAGCAAGCCTTGGTTTTCCGACCTGCCACCGCAGTCTATCAACAACTGGAAGACTCTTAAAGATAAGTTTGTCTTACACTTTACCAGTAGTAAAAGACAGTTTAAGTCCGAATTTCATTTAGAGACAATTAAACAAATGAAAGACGAATCTTTAAGAGAATACATTACCCGGTTTAATAATGAGGTACTGGAAGTTAGGAACGTTGAACCTAACTTAGTGTTGTTTTTCTTTGTTAAAGGTCTGAAACCAGGCGCTTTTGCCAAAGCCCTAGCTGGGGAAAAGCCAACGTCCATGGACGATTTGAAGGCCAAAGCCGAGAAATGGATCAGAATTGAAGAATGGGAAAGGGCTCAGGGCAGCTCAAGCCGCCAAGAAAGATGACAAGGGGAGGAATCAGCAAAATCCTCAAGCACGGGGAAAGGAGGACAAGGCCCAGGACAAGCCGTCAAGGGGTCCCCGAGGAATGTTCAATACTTACACTCCGCTGACTGTATCTCCAGCCACGTTATACAAGGAGGTGATGAATTCCGAAATCAGAGATAGGCCTCCCCCCCTCAGGAACCCAAGGCGGTTTCAGAACCGATATTGTCATTATCACAGAGAAAAAGGACATTCGACAAACGAATGCGTTCAACTGAGAGATGCCATTGAAAAACTAATTCGCCAGGGAAGGTTGGGGAATTATACCCAAGAGTCCAACGATAGAAGAGGCCGCAAGCAAAGTCCCAATCCCCGGGAGCGTCAATCGAGATCACCGCAAGCCAACCGACACATGGTGCTCCAAACCCGGAATAGATCCCGGAGTCCTAGGCGTAACCAGGGATCCCCACAAAGGGGGGTGATACAAGTTATAGCAGGGGGAACCAGCTAGAAGGGATTAGTAGACAAAAAACGAACTCGTGACACCAGGGACTCATGTGCACAGATAACCCAGGTAAAAAACCCAGTTTTATCTTTTTCTGACAATGATTTGCCACAGGAGCAGGTCAGAGATAATGAGCCTTTGGTGATAGCCGCAAGTATGGCAGGATTCGAAGTCCACCGTATCTTCGTGGACCAGGGAAGTTCAGCGGACATTATGTTTTGGAGCTTGTTCGACAAGCTAGGCCTGGGCACCAAAGACCTAACCCCCCATAAAGGTAGCTTGATCGGCTTCACTAGAGACACTATCATGCCAAAGGGATATGTCGATATGAAAGTCTCATTCGGGCAAAAGCCGGACATCAAGGCGGTAATGATCAGATTCATCGTCGTAGATTGTCCCTCGGCCTATAACGCCATACTGGGTCGCCCGACTTTGAATCACTTGGGCGCGATTGTCTCAACTGTACATTTGGCTATGAAGTTCCCTGGAGAAAAGGGATCCGTCATTGCGGTAAGAGGAAAAGGCAGTGACGCTAGGTGATGTTACCAGGAGAGCCTGAAAATTATGAAGACACCCATACAACCCGTTGAGGTTCCTGAGGGAAAAGGTAAGAAGATGGAGCGCCGGGATTCGAATCAAGGGGTGGGGGTAAAGATGACCAATCTTGATCCCCGTGCCGATTTCAAAGAATAGAGGCCTCAACCAGAGGGAGGACAGATTTTGGTCCAAATCAGCCAGAATACAGATCAAACGGTGAAGGTAGGAGCAAATTTGCCCCCACCCATCAGGGGGCGACTTATTGAGCTTCTCAAAAGAAATATCGATTTATTTGCTTGGGTCTCATCTGACATGGCGGGAGTAAAGCCAGAACTAGCATGCAATCGCTTGTCTATTAAACCGGGATGCAAACTGGTAGCTCAGAAAAAACGAAAGATGGGGCCTAAGAGGACAGAAGCCATTGAGAAACAGGTGAAGGAGCTCCTAGAAGCTGGGTTTATCCGGGAAATACACTACGCGGAATGGCTTTCAAATGTCGTAATGGTGAAAAAGGCAAATGGGAAGTGGCGAATGTGTACAGATTACACGGATCTAAATAAAGCTTGCCCAAAAGACCCCTTCCCATTACCATGCATTGACAAGTTGGTAGACAATTCGGCGGGATACAGGTATCTCTCCTTTATGGACGCTTACTTGGGGTACAATAAGATACCAATGTATCCCGATGATCAGGAGAAAACCGCCTTCATCACCGACATGGGGGTATACTGTTACAACATGATGCCATTCGGTCTGAAGAACGCTGGCGCGACTTACCAAAGAATGATGAGTAAAGTCTTTAAAGAACAAATTGGCCAGATCTTGGAAGTCTACATTGATGATATGATAGTCAAAACTTCAGAACTTGGGGATCTAGTGGCGGATTTGGAGGAAACCTTCGGCCAGATACGCAGGTATGATCTCAGATTAAATCCAAATAAATGTACTTTTGGCGTAGAAGCCGGTAAATTTTTGGGATTTATGTTAACTAACCGGGGGATTGAGGTCAACCCGGACAAGTGTAGTGCTATTCTAAAAATGCAGAGTCCAAGAACCGTAAAAGAAGTTCAGCAATTGACGAGAAGGATAGCGGTGTTAACCCGTTTCTTGCCGGCCTCCGCCAAAAGATGTTTTCCTTTCTTCAAGACGCTTTGTAGCAAGAAGAACTTTGAATGGAATGCAGATTGTGAGCAAGCTTTTCAAGAGCTAAAAGAAGTTTTAGCCTCACCTCCATATTATCAAAACCAGATCCCGGCCAAAACTTGTATGTATACTTGGCGGTATCTGATGAAGCAGTAAGCCCCGCTCTGATCAAGGAGGATTCCCGGTCTCAGAGTCCGATATACTTCGTCTCCAAAGCCTTGCAAGGATCGGAGGTAAATTATCAAAGGCTAGAAAAAGTGGCGTACTCTTTATTATTAGCATCAAGACGCCTGCGTCCATATTTCCAGTGTCACCCTATCACGGTTCGCACTAATCAACCAATTAGGCAAGTCCTGCACAAACCAGATCTCGCTGGAAGAATGATGGCTTGGGCAATTAAGCTTTCACAATATGACATCACTTATGAGCCAAGGCAAGCAATAAAAGCTCAGGTCTTAGCAGAGTTCGTAGCCAAAATGACTCATCCCGAGGACCAGAATCAAGGATCTTGGACGATATATATAGATGGTTCCTCAAATGTTAAAGGATCCGGAGCCGGGATACTCATTGAAAACGATCAGGGAGTAGTGATTGAATATTCCCTTAAATTCGAATTCCCGACTTCAAACAATCAAGCAGAATACGAAGCATGCCTGGCAGGAATAAGAGCAGCCAAGGAATTGAGAGCCACAGTAGTAACACTATGTTCAGATTCTCAGTTGGTGGTATCGCAAATCAGAGGAGATTACCAGGAAAAAGAACCATTGATGCAGAAGTATCTTGCCTTGGTCAGAGAGAACTTAGTGGGGTTCTCAAGATTTGAGATCAAACATGTCCCACATTCAGAAAACAGTAGGCAGATTTGTTATCTAAACTGGCAAGTACAAAGTCGGCCTCGGTCCTACGCTCAGTAATAGAAGAGGTCATCCCGGCACCAGGGGCAATTCTCTAGGTAGAAAGCGAAGATTAGAGAACTTCGTTGAAGAGTTATATCGCCAAAGGGATATTGCCCCAAGATCAGAAGGAAGCTAAACGGATCGTCCAAAAGTCAACCAGATATGCCGTAATTGAAGGTCATCTCTTCAGAAAGGGGTTGTCCACTCCGTTACTCAAATGCATCGGACCTTCTGAAGTCTGGTATATACTAGCAGAAGTACATGAAGGCAGCTGCGGACACCATCTTGGCGGAAAATCGTTAGCAAGAAAGTCTCTGCAGGCGGGATATTTTTGGCCCACAATGAACTCAGATTCAGCGAAATATGTTAAGAAATGTCAGAAGTGTCAAGAACACAGTCCCCTCACTTACGTTCCCGCCAAAAATCTGCACAGCATTTCAACACCTTGGCCTTTTCATACGTGGGGCTTGGATCTCCTAGGACCATTCACACCCGCGGCAGGTCAGTTAAAGCATTTAATTGTTGTTGTTGATTATTATACCAAGTGGATTGAATTGGAACCTCTGGCTAGCATAGCGTCTATAAAAGTAGAAAACTTTGTTTTCAAACAAATTATATGCCGCTTCGGTATCCCAGCAGAGATTATCTGTGATAATGGGACTCAATTCACAGATAAAGAATTTCGAGAAATGTTAGCAGGACTCCATATCAAGCAGTATTTTGCCAGTGTGGAGCATCCCCAGTCTAATGGCCAGGCGGAATCAACGAACAAGGTCATTTTAAATGGCCTAAGAAAGAGGTTTGAGAAAGCCGAAGCAAGTTGGACAGAAAATTTATACCAAGTGCTTTGGAGTTACAGAACTACAATCCACAGTACTACCGGGGAAACTCCGTTTAGAATGGTATATGGATCAAATGCAGTTATCCCGGTAGAGATCGGCCAACCGTCTTGGCGAGTGATGTATCCCGCCGAGAACAATGAACAGTTACTTCGAGAGGATTCAGATATGATTGATGAAGTGCGAGAAGTCGCCAGGATTCGAGAATTGTCAAGGAAACAACAGATAGCACAGAGATACAACCTCAAGGTAGTTAAACGAAATTTTTAGGTGGGGGACTTAGTTATGAGAAGAGCCGGCATTGGCAATCGAAACGCTAAAGATGGCAAGCTTAAGGCGAATTGGGAAGGTCCATACCGGGTGAAGTGAGCAAATGAGAAGGGAGCCTACCACCTAGAAACTTTGAAAGGCAAAGAGTTACCAAGAACATTGAATGTCGCTGATCTACGGCGGTATTATAGTTAAATAAGCATGTAACTTTGATTATGTAATAAGGGGTACTCTTTTTCCTGCAACAGGTTTTATCCCTAAGGAGGGTTTTTCTGCTGGAGGTTTTAACGAGGCCCCAACTGTCAATTCCCATGCAATAAATTGATTTATTTGATATTTCCGTCATTACTACTTTGTGTTCAATAAAGCGCAGGAATCATAGTAACATCCCGGAAGATGCCCATGACGACATTAAAACAGCTTATAAAGCCGAAGGCCAAGGTCCCTTCAAAGAAGGTGATAAAGGCCATAACGACATTAAAACGGCTTATAAAGCTGAAGGCCAAGGTCCCTTCAAAGAAGGTGATAAAGGCCATAACGACATTAAAACGGCTTATAAAGCCGAAGGCCAAGGTCTCTTCAAAGAAGATGATAAAGGCCATGACGACATTAAAACGGCTTATAAAGCCAAAGGCCAAGGTTCCTTCAAAGGAGGTGATAAAGGCCATAACGACATTAACACGGCTTATAAAGCCGAAGGCCAAGGTCTCTTTAAAGAAGATGATAAAGGCCACGAAGACATTAAACGGCTTATCAAACCAAAGACCAAGGTCCCTCCAAAGAATGCGACAAAGGTCAAGGTCATACCGACATCATAACTCAAAAAGTACTTAGAAAATAAATGATAAGCGCAAATTGGACTTCAGCAAATGGATACTTAGAAATATATTAAAATTACAAGCCAGAGGCCACAAAACAAAAATTAAAAGAAGTTCAAAATACAAAAAGGAAATACAAAGCATTAAGCTCCCGTCCCGACATCCTCCACGATTGGAGTGGCTTCACCTTCTTCGGCCAGAGGAGGAGAGTCACAGTTAAAAGGCTCCAACTTCCCAGGATCCAGCAAAACAGGATTTTGATGATCATGGAAGTCCTAGAACTGGCCATCTTTCACGCCATGGAATGGATCCAGGCCGCGAAGTTTGAGCTCCACCCCGGGATTCAAGAAGACGATAGATCGGACAGCTTCACGATAAGCATCAAATCCCGCTTCCTTGAGCTCGCCTATCATCTCGTCATCTTTCGCCTCCAGGGTGTTTTGTAGCTCAACCACTTGGGCTTTAAGATGGACCACTTCTCCAGCCAATTCCTTTAGTTTGGCGGCATTAAAATCCGCCTTGCTCTTCTCGGCCTTCAGCAGGTCATCCTTCTCTGCTCGAAGGGATGCAAGCTGACCTTCCAGAAGGCTGGTACTTTCTTTGGATTTCTTCAGGAGAGTCTCCTTCAGCTCAATCTCGTCTTGAGCATCTTGGAGTTCCCCCTTAAGCCGAGATACCTCCTCGGAATGGTCCGCCTCTTCTTGGACGGATTGGAGCAGGGATAAACCCATAGACATCCAACCCATGAGGGATTGAACTTGTCCCTACAATAAAAGAAAAAATCACAAGTTAGTACACTAAAAAGGAAGCTTCAAACGAGATCAAAATGTAAGGAGGTATAGTACCTTTCGGGTCTCAGCACTACCCTGCTGAAAGAAATCCCCATGCCTAAACTGGATACTAGGAGGTTGAAAGCCCTCCCAGACTTGAGGTTGGTGGGAAACCAACGGGATCAGAGGCAAAGGAGATTCGTCTCCAACCGGCACCGACTCAGCTGCACGCAAACAATCCACCAATACAAAATAAAAACCTCTTGACGAAGAAAGCATACAGATGAGGAGACGCAACAAGAAAAAGTAATTCTTACCCTGGGTAATCCGGGTTCTCTTTGTTGGATGGGTTTCCCCTCTTTTCTTAGCAACCGATACTGCCGGAGCCTTTCCTGCTGTAGGCGGATCCCGGGTAGCAGATGCCGCCTTAATTCCCCCACCGGCATTGCTCCCGGCCGCCGCACCAGCTACATCTTGAGAATGGGTACTAGGCGGGTTAACCTTGGCTTTCCCCTTGGCATCCTTGGCGGCTTTGGCATCGAAGCAAGCGGAAAATTTGGTCATGATCTCGGCTGCCAAATAAAAAGAAAACAAAAAGAATGTCAGACCACCAGTTGAAAAAGTCAAAATTAAAAAAGGTTAAAGAGATAAAGCCAATACATAAACAAGCGGTGGGACTAGCACGAGAAGACCCAAGTACATCACGGCAATGGATGGCCATCCCTTGGCTAGTGACGAAGTCGTGTAAGTTTCTAAAAGTCTTTTCATCATCATTATCAAGAAAACCGCACTCCAACTCATCGCAAGTAAACGACTTGGAGTAATTTTCAGCCGACCAATAAAGGGGAAAAAGCGGTTCACGATCAGCCCTTTCCCAGAAAGCAACAAAATCATCATCCTGGGTTGTCACCTTCACAAATAGATCACGGCGTGCCTTAACCGAATCATCCCACGGGATAAACATCTGAGTGACATTTTTTCGATGCCGGAGAGATACCCAAGACCACACGGAAGATCCCCGATATGGACCAAATAAATATAAAAACAAGCTAGAGGAGTATTTCCACTCGTTAGCCCAGCAAAAGACTTCAAAGGCTTGCGAAAAGGCCCAACCGTTGGGATGGAGCTGAGAAGGGGCGAGATGAAGATTATGAAGAACTTCTATCTGAAGGTCAGAAAAAGGAAAGCGAATGTGGAGTTGATCAATTAAGGCGGTATATGCCATAAAAAATGCTTTGCTTCCATCAGCAGCATAGGAGCAAATCCGCTCATCTTCTCCGGGGATCTCTAGTTGATAATCCATAGCGGGATCCGAGGTATAGGAATTGTCGGGTGAATTGGGACCAAAATGAAAACACTTTTTCCACTCTGTCTCCACGAGCTCTAGTTCCTCAGGAGAAGAGATGGAACTAGGTTGGCTAAGCCAGGTAGAAGGGACCCATAGCAAATTTCGGATGCCTCTAATCCCAAACCACTCTGTCCTCATTTTTGAAGATTAAAATTAGCTCCAGAAGGACTGGCTTGCCCCCCTCGTCCCCCTTGCGTGTAAGTACCTTTGGTAGTTCGACGGCGAGATTTCTTTGGCGCCATATCTACAAGGTTAGAAGGATAACAATTAGAGCCCGAGTATGGCAGACTAGGGGGAGGAGAGGAAGAAGGTTGGTACGCTGGATCGGATTCAAAATCTACAGAATTTGTCATAGACGATGACAGATCATCCACACCCTCTACATTACCCCCGGGATCAAGATGGGGAAATTGACTTCTCACTAGTTTATACCTGGGAAGGGATTCTTCTGTGGACGAACTAAGGGATCTTCCTGGAGATTCCCTAATCGCTTTTACATATACCAGAGGTTCAGGATTTAGAACCCTAGAGGGGTCATTCACAGTCTGGGTAACAGACTCTCCACTCTTAGAACTTTGAGGTGAATAAGCCTAAATAAAATGTGGCTCAGAGAAATGAAGATTATTGACAGAACACATACCTCTTACGAGATTGTAATTTGGAGACTTGGAAGGATTTTTGAGTCCCTTGGCGTAAGCCATAAGGGCTTCAGTGTCACAGGAATCAGAAGAAGAATCAGAAGAAGCGCTGCTGGAAATGACAATGATTTGCTCACCCATGGAAGGAAAGAACCACACTAGAGAAAATCATACAGAGGACCTAAGTTAAACGCTAAAAACAGTCCATACCCCCACCGAAGAAGAGAATAGACAAAAGGAGCAAGAAAGGATCATGGGGAAGAAAAGAAATACCTAAATGCAGCAGAAGAAGCACGTAGAGAAAGTTGAAGAGTAGTCCCTTCTTCACGAAAAAAGAGACCTCAAAAGGGGAAGAATGGCAGCGAAGGTAGGAAAGCAGGAGACTATGCCAAATTTTCTTTCTCTGTAAACCGAAATAGGAAAAGGAAGCGCAGCAGATAGCAGAAATGACGAAGGCATAGTAACCTTCTCTTTGCATTAATAAGCGAGTGGCTGAAGAAATCCTTCAATCATAACGCACGACCCCCCATAAAGGCGTGTGAGCACACGTTCTTCGAAGAAGATCAACCGTGCACACCTTAAGACGACATAGAAGTATGAAGATTAAGACAACAAACGTCAAATGCAATTCGCCGACTTCACACGGGAGAAGCCGACGACTTGGGGGGCAACTGTTATGGCCCGGGATTAGGACAACCTGGTACCTATACAAATGTCGTCGGACCTTCATTAATTATAACCTGCCGAGTAAATAGCAGGGCGCCAAGTGGGATACACGCAACAATATGGATTCATCGGTGGGCCTCCAACATGATAACCAGGCCCAGAACGATACAGGTTTAACCCTAATAACTCAATATAAATAACCACATGCATACTCCATGCAAGGTACGTTCTCATCTAACACATCACAAATAACCTAATTCCCATATTGACTTGGGCATTGGAGTGTTTGCAGGTGGGCACACCCCCGCGGAGGAACCGTTTCATCCTATCAGGCCTCATCCCAGATTCCTCAGGTATGATCACAACAACTTTAAATTAAATTTAGAGTATACCAACTAAAAGTGTATTTAATAACATTAGTTTATAGCTTATTTAGGAACCTATAACTTAGAGCTTATAAAAAAGCTACTTGAGATAACTTATAGCTTATAGCTTAACTAGCTTTCAATAATTTCTTCTTATTTTGCTTTTAGGTAATTTACTACATTTTACTTTTTCAAATCATTTATTATATTTAACTAATGCAAATTGTTTTTTAGTCATTTAACACATTTTTAGCTTGTCATAAGCTAATTTTACCAAACATCTCTACTTAACCATAAGCTATAAGTCATAAGCTATAAGTCACAACCTATGTTTTTAAGCCAAAAGCTGGTGATGCAAAGGAAGACAAGGCCTATGTGAAAGAATTTGAACCAGGATCCAACGCACTTCTCTTGTATAGTGCTTATGCTAAAAATGATGATGCAAAGGAAGATAAGACCTATGTGAAAGAATTTGAACCAGGATCCAACACACTTCTCTTGTATAGTGCTTATGCTAAAAATGATGATGCAAAGGAAGACAAAACCTATGTGAAAGAATTTCAACCCGGATCCAACGCCCTTCTCTTATACCGTGCTTACGCAAAAAATAGTGATACAAAGGAAGAGAAGAAACGTGAAACAGTTTGAGTCGGGATCCAACGCTCTTCTATTTTATGATGGTTATGCAAAGGAAGGAAAGAAAATTGAAGCCTAATAGGAAGAGCTATAGCTGGGATTCTGTTGCTATTTCCTTAATTCCTTAACTATTCCATCTTTGCTATTAATGTTTCAATGCTCTTCAATAATATGTACTCTGTTGTCTTAGCCCCATTCTAATTTGCTAGATGTGATGTGTCCATAGAGTTCTCTTGTAAATCCTAGCACTATTTGGGCTTATCAATAAACTTTGAGTATTTGTGTGTTAATAGTTACGTTATTGTGTTTGCTTTGATGATTTTTTTTTAATTTTGATAATTGTTTTGGCTCTTACGTATACCTAATGTAATTTGGACCGAATAACTTACACTTACCTAATAAGTAACTTCCTTATTGTTATTGTAGAGTATGAAATAAAGTAAATGAAGAAGTATTGGGCCTGAATAGTCATACAATATTGGGCCTATGAATAGTTAGCTAATATATATATATATATATATATATATATATCTGATTTCAGCCTTGTATTCCTTTTATGTTATGTTACTTTTGGTTTCTTAATTATAGGTCGTGTGATAGAGTTTCTTAGCATTTTATTAGCTAGTTAATATTTTGCATATAGGTTGTGAGGTTATCTCTGTATAAGGATTTTATGTGGATCTAAAATTAGATCCATCTTCAACACTTTCACATTGTACCAATGCTCTGGTTGGGAGCTTCCATTGCGATCATCTTCTTCTCCTTCATTCGTCTCCTTCTTCTTCAAAGGCACACTCATCTTTGTTTTTAGATCCTTCTACTGCTCCCTTTTTCATTCACCAGCCACCATTCTTATTTTTGTCCTCCTAAATGGAAAAAATTACCACACATGGCATTAAGAAATGGAGCTAACTCATAAGACCAAGAATAAACTATTTTGCCGATGGAACCCTAAAGAGGCCAAAGAAAGAAAAGAGACTTTTGCCTCTTGGGACAGGTGTAATACCCTTGATCAGTCATGGATCAACCATTCTCTTGATCCTACTATTGCTCATAGTGTTTTGTGAATTTTGAATGCTTATGACATTTGGAATGATATTTGCTCAAGATTCTATCAAGGAGATGTATTCATAATGAACGATCTCCAAGAAGAAATTTACCATGCTGAGCAAGGTGATCTCTCAATAGCTGACTATTATATTCACATGAAAATTATTTGGCAAGAATTGGAGCAGTTTAGGCCAATTCCTAGTGGTGAATGTGAGGTTTAATGTCGTTGTAAAACCTATAGGGACAATGATTGTGTCATCCAATTTTTGAAAGGGCTTAATCAAACCTATTATATAGTTTGGTCCCAAATAATGTTGATGGACCCTTTGCTAGAGATCAACAAAGATTTCTATCTTCTATTGTTAGCAAGAAAGGCAGATGGGATTGGCATATGAAGACTCAAGGATTCTCCTCAATACTAATGTTGGAAACAAAGGAAAGTTCAAGGAGAAACCTCACAAGAATCAGTTTTTCAACTCATACTGAGGATTTGGGAAAGGGTATACAAGCAAGTTTTATACTCATTGTAACAGGACATTCTTATTGGACAGAAACCTGGAGAATTTGCTATAAATACATTACATGCACATCATGCAAAATACATAACATTCTTATCACACAAAATCTAATAGTCATTGACTAAGGCATTGAAATCTCTGCAAGCACAATCCATAACGTCTAAATATTTTTAGCATAAGCTATAAGTCACAACCTATGTTTTTAGCTATGGGTCATAAGTTGGCTTTTTACTAGTGTACAAAATGCAAAAAGCTGACTTTTAAGCCAGAAGCTAAAAATATGAGCTTTTTAGGAAAAAATTAGCTTATTTGTGGGCCCATTGTAATTAACACCTGAATATAATAATTAACACATGAAATCTTGAATATCTTTTCCTTCTCTCTTTGCTAAAACCTTCAAAAAGTATTCTTCTCGTTTATGAATTATTCATTTCACTTTAATATTTATGAGTTTTATTGTTATTTAAAATTTTTCGTATTCAAGAATATTTAATGTTTAATTATTATTTCGATAAATTTATATTGTGTTTATTTTCTTTAAAAAATAAAAATATTGAATTTTATTAAAGAATTTTTTTTATTGCAACTTTCTTTATAACAAATAAAGAAATGTGACAATTAATGATAAGTAACTTAAAAAAGTTGACACAAAATACTTTTATCAAACAAACAGTTTTTTACTCATAAGTAGCTTATAACGTACAAAATAATGAAACGGTCAAATTGAGCATTTTATTTAAAGCTCTTATTTCAAACTTTTACTTAAAAGTGGCTTATAAGCCAAAAATAAATCGGGCCAAACGGAACCATAAACTATAAGTTATAAACTAATTTTACCAAATATTGACTAAGGTTCAATCTCTAACATTTGTAAAAGTAAAAAAATTTATTTGGGAGGGTCACGCCAGAATGAGCCAAACAGTATGCAAAAGGATTAATCACCGTGCTCATATCGAAAAATATCTTGGAAAAACATTATCGAATTTAGAGTACAAGTAATAATTAGTTAATTTAATGCCTCGTGGGATTGTGCTAATTTTTTTAATGCCTCGTGGGGATTATTATATATGCTAATTATTTATATACTCGGTTATATAAATAAGTAAGAGAATCATGCATGATTTGATAATCTAATAATTAAATGAGTTTATATAAATAGGTACTCCAACAGTTTAAATTAAATTAATAGTACAAGTAGTAGTTAATTTAATGCCTTGTGCAGAAAAAATGAGTGTTATGTGTTTTTGTCAAGGAATAAGTGGAAAGGGGGAGGGGTGTAACTAATTTGAATTGTATGAAACTGATATTTGATTAAATCAACTTTACAAGAGATAATTAAAATATTTTATGGGCTCATAAGAAATAGTTGTCGAGTGGCTACAAAATACAAAATATAATTTTGTTCTCTGTAGTTGTCAAGTGGCCAAAAAAATATAGTTCTATAATGAAAATTTTTTAAATTTTTATAAGACTTTTCATAAGTTTTAATAATATGAAGTTTTTAATTTTATATTTTCGAAAAAGAAGTTTTCACTTTTATTATAACAACTTAAATGAGATAGTGGATACTCCCTTTGTTCCTTGTTATTTATTTCCGTTTTTTAAAAATATTTATTTATTTCTTTTTATTTATCTCTTTAGAAATTCAAAAAAGCATTTATAATTAATTTTTTCTAATATATTCTTTTTATTTATTACTTTGTATATTAACATGAAGTGAAATTAATGACTTTCAAGTTTCAATAAAGATAGTGTTGTGATCTAACCTGGCGAAAATGTAGGACGAACAAGGTGATCTCCTTGATCAGCAAAGGGCAGTGTAGATGGCTTCTTGGCTTGAGCTCCGGCGGCGGTGGTGTGCACCTGCAAAGACTCCGACGCTCAAGTCAGCGAGTGTATTAGGGTTGTGTATATTTTATAGAATACTTACGTACCTTGCATGGTGCATTTACGTTAGTATTTATAGAGGAGCGTATGACCTAAATGTGGATAATGTTGGGCTTAGACTTGTTGCTTGAGCCTAAACCGTATTACCTAGGCCCTCTGATCATAGGCAGTACAAGACCTTCCGGGATGTGTCCGGAATGGTTGTCGGCTGTTGAACCCGGCATGTATGCGTACCCGGGATACTGCTATTCTGGTCCACAACAAATAGAGTAGATAATTACCTCATAATTTTTATAATAACAAAAAATTAATTAGTTTTCTTAATAAATTCCTTAAGATACAAATATATAAAAAGAAATGGAGGGAGTATGATTAAAATCAACTATAAAAATATTGTTGACAAATTTTTAAAATAATAAAATTATTAAACAACTTTTTAACTTCACTTTTGAATTCCTTAATTTTTACTGGCTTTATATTTAAAGTATATATGTTTTTAAAAATTAAAAAAATGGAGTCAAACATTAGCTATACAAAAGAACTAAAGTATCTTCTTTCTTCAATACTTTATTTAAAGTATATATGTTTTCAAAATTTCTTTTTAAAATTGCTATCACACATTTCTCAAGCTATAAATAGAGGAAGAAACCACGTTCTCAATCGCACATCGATTAACAACACTCTAATTCCTAATTTCTCATATATATCCAAAGATGAGGCTTTCTCTTTCTTTACTTCCTTTAGTACTCTTCCTCTTCCTTGTAAGTTTTAATTCCTTTCTCAATTTCTATTAATTTACTTTAATTTGTTCTTTTCATTAATTGAGTTATTTGATGCTAACTTCTAAGTTCGGATAGCCTGTAGGTGATTTAATTTAGATTTGATTATATATAATGCGTTTTAATTTATTAGTATCAATCAATATTAAAATAATTTGGATTGAATAAAATTAAGTATACAAGCTTGAAGACATACTGGGAAAAAATGAACAATATTTCTTATATTCAATTAAATTTCATGCTTCATAGTAGTTTTTCCCCTAGTTCAATTCAATTCTAAATGATTAAAATCTGTTAAAACTGGGTCTTGCAAATATACAGAATGGGTTTACGTAATGCAATACAATTACTTTTTGAAATTAAATATATTCCCCTCGTATGTATGCATTTTTCTTGTAGTGAAAATAAAAATTTAACATGCCTTTTTTTTTGTTGTTTTTTTATTCTTGACAAGTTTAATGCGAAAATAGAATCAAGAAAAGATGCAGGAGAATTTTTGAAATATGCAAAACGATTTGAAACGGAATCAAGCACTCTTCTCTTATATAGTGCTTACGCTAAAAATGGTGATGCAAAGGAAGACAAGACATATGTGAAAGAATTTGAACCAGAATCCAATGCCCTTCTCTTCTAAAGTGCTTATGCTAAAAATGGTGACGCAAAAGAAGACAAGACCTACTTGAAAGAATTTCAACTAGGATCCAACACCCTTCTCTTGTATAGTGCTTATGGTAAACATGGTGAAGCAAAGGAAGACAAGACCTATGTGAAATAACTTGAACCAGGATCCAACGCCCTTCTCTTGTACAGTACTTACCGTAAAAATGGTGATGCAAAAACGGAAAACAAGACCTACGTGAAAGAATTTCAACCAGGATCTAACGCCCTTCTTTTGTATAGTGCTTACGGTAAAAAAGGTGATGCAAAGGAAGACGGGACCTATGTTAAAGAATTTGAAACCAGCGTCCAATGCTCTTCTCTTATACAGTGCTTACGCTAAAAATGGTGATGCAAAGGAAGACAAGACCTATGTGAAAGAATTTGAACCAGGATCCAACGCTCATCTCTTATACAGTGCTTACAGTAAAAATGGTGATGCAAAGGAAGACAAGACCTACGTGAAAGAATTTGAACCAGGATCTAATGCCCTTCTCTTGTGCAGTGCTTACGGTAAAAATGGTGATGCAAAGGAAGACAAGACCTATGTTAAAGAATTTGAACCAACGTCCAATGCTCTTCTCTTATACAACGCTTACGCTAAAAATGGTGATGCAAAGGAAGACAAGACCTATGTGAAAGAATTTGAACCAGGATCCAACGCCCTTCTGTTGTACAGTGCTTACAGTAAAAATGGTGATGCAAAGGAAGACACGACCTACGTGAAAGAATTTGAACCAGGATCTAACGCCCTTCTCTTGTACAGTGCTTACGGTAAAAATGGTGATACAAAAGAAGAAAAGACCTATGTTAAAGAATTTAAACCAGTGTCCAATGCTCTTCTTTTATACAGTACTTACGCTAAAAATGGTGATGCAAAGGAAGACAAGACCTATGTGAAAGAATTTGAACTAGGATCCAATGCCCTTCTCTTATATCGTGCTTACGCAAAAATTGGTGATGCAAAGGAAGAGAAGAAATGCGTGAAAGAGTTTGAGTTAGGATCCAACGCTCTTTTCTTCTATGATGGTTATGCAAAGGAAGGAAAGAAAATTAAAGCCTAATAGGAAGAGTTATAGCTGGGATTCTGTTGCTATTTCCTTAATTCCTTAATTGTTCCAACTTTGCTATTAATGTTTGAATGCTCTTCAGTAATATGTACTCTCTTGTCTTGGCCCCATCTTAATTTGCTAGCCGTGATGTGTCCATGGACTTCTCTTGTAAATCCTAGCACTATTTAGGCTTATCAATAAACACTGAGTATTTGTGTGTTCATAGTTATTATGTTTGTTTTGGTGATTTTTTTTTTTTATTTTGATAATTGTTTTTGCTCTTATATCTAATGTAATTTGGACTGAATAACATACACTTACTTAATAAGTAACTTCCTTTTTGTTATAATGGAGTATGAAATAAAGTAAATGAAGAAGTATTGGGCCTGAATAGTCATACAATATTGAGCCTATTCACATTTAGCTCATATATATATATATATCTGATTTGTGCCTTGTATTATTTTTCTGTTATGTTACTTTTGGTTTCTTAATTGTAGGTATGATAGAGTTGGTTAGCATTTTATTAGCTAGTTAATGTTCTGCATATAAGTTGTGTGGTTATCTCTGTATAAGGACCTATTGTATTTATAAAATGATTTTTACCTTTTATGTTCTTTGACCACTCTTTGTCTTTTGTGATCCATCTTCAACACTTTCACATTGTACTAGTGCTCTGGTTGGGAGCTTCCACTGCGATCATCTTCTTTTCCTTCATTCGTCTCCTTTTTCTTCAAAGGCACACTCATCTTCATTTGCAGATCCTTTTGCTTCTCCCTTTTTCATTCACCTGCCGCCATTCTTATTTTTGTCCTCCTAAATGGGAAAAATTTCCACGCATGGCATCAAGAAATGGAGCTCACTTAGAAGACCAAGAATAAACTCAAGTTTGCCAATGGAACCCTAAAGAGGCCAAAGAAAGAAGAGACTTTTGCATCTTAGGACAGGTGTAATATTCTTGTTCGATCATGGATCAACCATTCTCATGATCAAACTATTGCTCATAGTGTTTTGTGGATTCTGAATGCTTATGACATTTGGAATGATCTCTGCTCAAGATTCTATCAAGGATATGTATTCATAATCAATGATCTCTAAGAAGAAATTTACTGTGATGAGCAAGATGATCTCTCAAGAGCATACTATTACATTCGAATGAAAATTATCTGGCAAAAATTAGAGAAATTTAGGCTAATTCCTGGTTGTGAATGTGAGGTTGAATGCCCTTGTAAAACCTATAGGGACAATGATTGTGTCATCCGATTTTTGAAAGTGCTCAATCAAACCTATTATATAATTCGATCCCAAATAATGTTGATGGACCCTTTGCCAGAAATCAATAAAGTTTTCTATCTTCCGTGTTTGGAAGATCGCCAGAAGGGATTGGCATATGAAGACTCAAGGATTCTCATCAAATAATAATGCTGGAAACAAAGGAAAGTTCAAGGAGAAACCTCACAAGAATTAGTCTTGAAACTCAAGCTGAGGATTTGAAAAAGGGTATACAAGCAAGTTTTGTACTCATTGTAATAGGACATTCTTATTACATGCACATCATGCAAAGTACATAACATTCTTATCACACATAAAATCTAATAGTCATTGACTAGTGATCCGTCATGCTTTAGGAATGGCAGACATGACTCCAATCTGGCCTCCGGTGCGATGGTTTGAATCCTCCGGCCACTCACCTGGCGGTGAGGGGGTACTTGCAAGCACTCCGACGAACAAGTCAGCTAAGTGTCACAGATTGAGAGTCTCAGATATCAAGTAATGAATACATACCAAATGAAGATGAATCGCAGGTATTTATAGAGCTAATAGGGCTACTAAAGTCAAACCTGTCACAGTCGTACTTCCGTGAATTGCGGCGGTAAGTACAGATCTGTAACTGACTCCACGTGGGGGTGATGCTCCTCAAGCTCCAAGTCGGGTCTCAATGTCGTGGGGGCCACGACATGGTCCCGGCAGCTTGAGCCACCCACGTGGGACCTGCGTGTGCTTATCCTGCGGGTTAGGTCCATAACAGTTGCCCCCAAGTCTATGGTATGTCGTGAGGCATGCCGTTGACTTCTGCTTACGACATGATCTGGCGACGTGCAGTTCTTCCAAGTCGTTTTCGTTTGAATTTTCCCGTCAGTTTTTTGCTTGACACGTGTCTTAGTGGTATTGGTTGTGACCATTCGTGGGCCATGCCCATCATTATTCAATCACATGAAGCCTGCGTGCATTAACTGCACCTTAGGCCGTTACTTCTTCTTCAAGCTTCGTCTTCCCTTTCTATATCTAAAAATATTATCTCATTTAACCTAAAAACTCTTCTCTGCTTCCAAATTTTCTTTGCATACTTTCTCTCACTCTTTCATCGTCAACTTCTTGCTTTCCTTGCTATTTTCCAGCCACCCTCGGTCCCCTTATAGGGAGGTTAGGGATTTTGTTGGTTCCCCTTCTGGACTTGAACTTAGTGATGGCAGTGGTCATCACATCCCCACTCCCCTTTCAACCTCTGGTTCTGACAATGAACCTTTATTTGAAGCCTCCGGGGATTTCATTCTTGGCATTCCCCAACTCATCCCTTTCTTTGGGGCTCCCTTTTCTCTATCTGTTGCCCCCATACCCTTAAGGTACGGCGTTGGCAAATACGAGTATGATGAGTCATCTGAGGGTAGCGATAATGCAATAACATCTAAACTACATCCTCTAGCTCCCTTGTTAATCTATACCTCATCTGAGGCTTCTAGTTTTACTTCTTCTAATTCTACTGAATCTTCTAATTCTGCATCTTCTGACCCTTTGTATGCTCCTCCTATTTCTATGTCGGCTTCTTCCCCCATGTTGGGTTCAGAGTCGCCTTTGACTTCCAGGCCCGCTGGGGTTGCTCACAAGGATTCTAAGAGCAAAGCATTGATACGTCGGCGTCAGCTGATCCACGAGCTTTATGGACCCCCAAAAAAGGATGTGAAGCTGCCGGTTCCCAAGAATCTTCAGGGAATCCGAGAAGTGAGGAGGAAAATCTAGATAAACGACGATATATTGCAAGTCGCCTCCTCATTGACTTCGACGTTAAAGTTTCATGTCGCGGAGGTCGCATTCAGGGAAGCTATGCATTTCCCCGGAGCTACACCGGAGGAAGATGTCCCTACTGCCCCCATGGCCCTGTATAAAGTTGAGCGCGTCGATCCCAATGAGAGGATCGGATCTCGTCCTCGAAAGGATGCATCAGATTTCACCATGCTATATGATTGCTTTTTTTGCAATGTTCGACTTCGTTTTCCTTTCAGTGAATTCCAGGTCGAGATTCTTAACACGTGCGGGTTAATGAGCTTAATTGCCTAGTTAATGCGTTTGGCGCTCGAGCCCTGGTGTGGCGCTTGAGCGCCAGGCTCATAACTCTGGCAGAGAGGATCCAATGCTCAACGTATTCTGGCGCTCGAGCCCTAGTGTGGCGCTCAAGCGCCAGGCTCATAACTCTGGCAGAAAGGATCCAATGCTCAACGGTTACTAGCGCTCGAGCCCTGGTATGACGCTCGAGCGCTGATCTGTTATATGCTCTAGCAACTTGACTTTCTTATTTTGCTTCCAAAAACACCTGAAAATACATTTCTAAAGTTAGAAAACTTATTATTACCACTTATTTACTCTTAAACTCACAAAGTAAGGAAAAAGGGTGAAACTATGTATAAAACATGTAATTTCTAGAGAAGATAAGTGCAAATCCTTTATTAAATAAACACACTAATTTGCACTTATCACTTTGGCGTTATATCTTTGAGCGACTCGCTGCTTTCTCGACATCTCGGTTAGGTGAGCCAACTCGTGGACTTCATCCACGAGGTCGAGTTCTTCTCTTAGGAGTTCTTGATTATTTGGTGGGGTAAACATAACCCTCCAAGATGGTTCGCCAATTTCTACTGGAATCACGACATCAGTCCCATATACAAGTCGGAAAGGAATTTCCCCTGTGGTAGTTTGCGGGGTGGTTCTGTAGCTCCACAATACTTGATAGAGATTATCCACCCAAACTCCTTTGGCATTTTCAAGTCGTTTCTTTAAGCCATTCAAAATAACCTTATTTGCTGCTTCGGCCTGGCCATTAGTTTGGGGGTGTTCAACACTTTAAAAATTATGTCGGATCTGCAACCCCTGAAGGAGCTCCCTGAATTGGTTCCCTGTGAATTGAGTTCCATTATCTATGACTATCTCAGCCGGAATTCCGAAACGACATATGATTGTTTTAAAAGTGAAGGCTTTCACCCTTGCAGAAGTAATGGTAGCAAGAGTTTCGGCCTCTACCCACTTGGTAAAGTAATCCTTTGCCACTACGAGGTACTTCAGCTGCCCCGTGGCCTTATGAAAAGGTCTCAGGATGTCCATTCCCCAAATGTGGAAGGGCCATGGCGCGGATAGAGTATGCAGCTCTTCTGGCGGGATATGAGGGATATTGGCATGTCGTTGACACTGTTCACATTTTTTGACATGGCTAGCTGCATCTTCCTGCATCGTTGGCTAGAAGTAGCCCGCTCTCAGCGCTTTTCTAGCCAGGGATTTAGCCCCAACATGGTGTCCACAACTACCATCGTGGATCTCGGCCAATACGTAACCGACTTCATCCGGGCCAATACATTTCAGGAGTGGGGTTGAGATCCCTTTTCTGAACAAGTGGCCTTTAATCGTTGTGAATCTCGTTGCTTTTTTAATTACCTTCTTTGATTCTTTATCATCCTCGGGCGGGAGTGATCCCCTCTCGATATAATCCATCAAGGGAGTCCTCCAATCTGCTTCCTGCACCTGTAAAGTTAAGCTAGGATAGGGAATTACCTCCTCTACCACAGAATGGTAGTTTGATGTCTTCTTTGTGCTGGCGAGTTTGAACAGAAGGTCTGCCCGTGCATTTTCTTCCCTGGGCATATGTTGGATTTCGAATTTAGACAACCCCAACAGAGCATCTCGTACTTTGGCGAGATATTTCTGCATTATGAGTTCTTTTGCCTGATATTCCCCTTGATTTGAGATACCTCTAACTTCAAATCTGAGTAGATGGTCACCGCGTTTGCCCCCAACTCTTTGGCCATCCGTATTCCAGCCAGGCAGGCTTCATACTCTGCCTGATTGTTTGATGTCGGGAAATCAAATTTTAGAGAATATACAACTGACAGGCCATTTGAGTTTTCAAGTATCACTCCAGCACCGCATCCCTTAGTGTTTGAAGAGCCATCGACGTATATCATCCATTCCCCGGGATGGGCTCCCCGGGATGCGTCATTTCAGCAAGAAAGTCGGCTAGGACCTGCGCTTATATTGCAAGTCGTGGTTCATATGATATGTCGTACTGGGTTAATTCAATTGCTCATGACATCATCCTTCCAGCCAAATCCGGCTTGTGTAAGATCTACCGTATTGGTTGGTTTGTTCTGACCAGAATTGGGTAGCATTGGAAGTATGGGCGCAACTTCCTAGAGGCTATCAATAACTCAAAAGCCACTTTTTCAAGTTTTTGGTAATTCAACTCAGCCCCCTGCAAAGCTTTGGAAACAAAGTAAATCGGAAATTGATCTTTACCTTCTTCCCAGATCAGTACGGCACTTATCTGCGACCGCGAGATAGAGTATCAAAATGTCGCCCGCCATTGGTTTTGTTAAGACAGGGGGAGATGCCAAGGAAACTTTAAGTTCTTTGAAAGCGTCTTCACATTCTTCAGCCCAGTTGAAGGAGTCTTCTTTCTTCAAAATTTTGAACATTGGGAGGTAGCGTTTTGCTGAAGCTGGGAGAAAACGTGACAAGGCTGCAATCCTCCCTGTGAGTTGCTGTACATCTTTGACTGTCCTTGGGCTGGTCATGTCGAGAATTGCCCGACACTTGTGTGGGTTCGCCTCAATGCCGCGGCTTGTAAGCATAAATCCCAGAAATATTCCTACTTCCATGCCAAACGTGCACTTTAGAGGATTAAGTTGCAAATTGTACTGTCGTAGGCACTGAAAAACAGATTCCAAGTCCTTGGATGGATCTTCATTATCTTTGGTTTTGACATGTCATGTTGTCAATGTACACCTCTACTTCTCTGCCTCTCATCTCGGCAAAGACTTTATCCATCATCCTCTGGTATGTCGCCCCTGCATTCTTTAAACCAAACGACATCACATTGTAACAGAATACCCCGAGATCAGTAATAAAAGCAGTTTTATCCTGATTTTCGGGGGCCATGGGTATTTGGTTATACCCAAAGTAAGGGTCTTAAAAAGAAAAATATTTATAACCCGCCGAGTTATCTACTAATTTGTCAATGCAGGGCAGTGGGAAGGGATCCTTTGGGTAGGCTTTGTTCAAGTTCGTGTAGTCTGTGCACATTCTCCACTTTCCATTCGCCTTTTTTACCATCACGATATTAGACAGCCAATCAGAGTATTGTACTTCGCGGATGAACCCCGCATTTAACAACTCGTTGACTTGTTTCTCGATGGTTGTTGTCCTCTCTTGGCCCACTCTCCTCTTTTTCTGGGCCAACGGCCTCGCTCCTTCCCTTATTGCAAGTCGATGATAGCAGAACTTAGGATCTTGACTACCTGTTCAGGCTTACTACCGACTTGTATATCTACCGAGTTGCCTTATGGTTCAGGTCGCTCATTTTACAGTTCTCCTCTTGGATCTAAGTCCGTCATCATCACCGTGGTATCTCGCCTAACAAACTTTTGCTTTCCCTTTGCTTCTTTCTTTGCGTCTTCTTTTTGCATTCCTTTCTCTTCTTCTTTTTCCTACACGGAAATGGTTTTTGTTATTTTGAGGCTCTCCAAGTAATAAAGCTGCGCCTCAAGGCCCTTTCCCCGCACAGTAACGATGTCGTCTCTATCACTAGGGAACTTCATCGCCATATGTAAGGTCGAGACCACGGCCCCTAGAGCATTTAAGGTCGGCCTTCCTAGAATTGCGTTATAAGCTGATGGGCAGTCCACGACAAGGAATTTTACATCTACCGACTTGCTCCCGCCACGGCTAGAGAAAATTACTTTCATTTTTATGTAGCCTTTAGGGGAGATAGTGTCTCCTGTGAAGCCTATCAAGTTCCCTTTGTGAGGGATCAAATCTTTCTCTGTCAGGCCCAACTTTTGGAATAGATCCCAGAACATGATGTCGGCTGAACTCCCCTGGTCCACGAATAGCCTTTTCACATCGTACCCCGCCATTCTGGCCATAATGATCAGGGGGCGTTAGACCCTGTTCAATCCATAGGCAAGTCGTCCTCTGTAAATGCCAACGTCATTCTTCTCACGGCCTTGATAGTCATGCAATGGTCCCCTTCATCGCGGGATCGCTTTCTGGATGACTCAGCGGGTTCCACATGATCTAGACCCCTTGCAATTACCTTAATGACTCCTTTCGAAGCCGTGCTGTCATGTCATTGGGGACTCCAAGATCGCGACCTTCGCCTTTCATCTCACCTAGAGTCCCTGTTCCTTGGACCGGAGCCATGCCTTTCGGATAGAGACGGGCTCCTACCTCGGGATGTTCCTTCATCATTTTTCTGGACAAATTGTTTCAGCTTTCCTTGTCGTATTAACTTTTCAATAGCGTCCTTGAGATGGATGCATTCATTGGTGTAGTGTCCATGATCTTTTTGATATAGACAGAATTTGTCTTTATTCTTCGACTGCGACCTCATTGGTGGGGGTCTATCCTTTAACTCTGAGTACATGATTTCTTTATACACCCGTGAGGGCGGCATGGTCAAGGGCGCATAGTTCGAGTAGGCTCCTCGGGGTGGCCTCCCACTTTGATCATATGTTCTTTCACTCTCTTCGGGCTTCCCTCCAAAAGAAGCCTTTTGTTTGTCTTTCTTATCTTCCTCTTGCCTGGCGGCTTGGTTGTCTGCTTTATTATTCCGGACCCATTCTTCAATTTGGATCCATTTTTCAGCCCACCGCTTCAATTCCTCCATAGTCTTGGGCTTTTCTCCAGCCAAGTCTTTAGCGAAACCACCCGGCTTCAGCCCTTGCCTGAGAAAATATAACATCGTGTTAGGGGCGACATCATGTTAGGGGCGACATCACGTACTTCCAGGGACTCCGCGTTGAAGCGGATGATAAAGTCCCTCAGTGGTTCATCTGACTTCTGTCTTATTCTTTCAAGATGATGTTCAGTTTTGAATTGTTGCTTGCTGCTCGTGAAGCTAGAAATAAATTTGTCCTTCAATGCTTTCCATCCCGTGATGGATCCCGCTGGCAACGACGAGAACCATCTGCGAGCTGTAGCCTTCAAAGTCAAGGGAAAGGCCCGACATATCACGGGTTCTTTAGCCCCCTGAAAGACCATGGTCTATTGGAAGATCTCAACGTGTTCTTGGGGTCGGTTGTCCCGTCATATGGATCAATTTGCACAGCAAATTTGAAGTTTGTCGGCATGTCGAAATTCATGATTGCTGGGATTAAGGGATTATGACATCCATCAATTCCTACGTCGTTCTCCGCCACCTGGTCCATGTCGGGGAGATGAGGCGGAATGTTAATGGGTTGAGATCGCGGGATCTGGGATCCCACCATGGAAACTTGCTTCTCCACCTGGGGATTTTGTCCCTCTTGAATATTTTCATGTCGTTGAGGAGGTTGCTGCCCCATGCCGAGATTGACTAAGATTGCCTGGAATTCAACCTGTTGTTTCTTCCAGGCTTCACGATCCTTGTTCATCCTTTCAATCTCTTCGGCTTGTTTTTGTATCATTTCCTTGAGGTCGTGCATGCCGTCCTCTATAGTCGTCATTCTTTGCTCCGACATCGCCGGACCAGCAGCCCTGGCTTCTTCCTGCTACTGTGAAGAAGGCCGATTTGCAGAGGGCTGTTCTCCCGGTATATCTCCAGTATGAGCAGATGTTCCTTTAGCGGCTTGATTCTTTCTTCTCGTGTTCACCATCTTGCTACAATTGAATTTTCGATTAGCGTGAAATACTCCATGCTTTACTGCAAGTATCAGAAATTCTCTTGCCATATGTTTATGCAGCAACATTAGCGAAACAGAACACAAGAAGATAATCGGTGAAATTGTACAAATATGCAAGAATCAAATCGTAGTTGTAACAGAAACATCAAGAAAGATTGTTATCCGTCCAGCTAATCGGTGGAAAATCATATTTCACTGATTAATCGGTTAGAAATTCCTTTTCCACCGATTAATTGTTCGAAATTCACCTTGATAACCGGTTGTTATGTGCGTATGAGAATAAAAAAGGTAAAGTTCTTGATTCCAATGGTCTTCTTCCTGCAAAACACCAGAAAAAACCTGAAAAAAGGAGGAGATATAAGATGGATTGTGATCGGAGATGAACAATTTATCTTCCCCACAAACGGCGCCAATGATTCGTCATGCTTTAGGCATGGCAGACATGACCTCCAATCTGGCCTCTGGTGCGGTGGTTTGAATCCTCCGGCCACTCACCTGGCGGTGAGGGGGTACCTGCAAGCACTTCGACGATCAAGTCAACTAAATGTCACAAATTGATAGTCTCAGATATCAAGTAATGAATACGTACCAAATGAAGATGAATCGTAGGTATTTATAGAGCTAATATGGCTACTAAAGTCAAACCTGTCACTGTCGTACTTCCGTGAATTGCAGCGGTAGGTACGGATCTGTAACTGACTCCACGTGGGGGTGATGCTCCTCAAGCTCCAAGTCGAGTCTCCATGTCGTGGGGGCCACGACATGGTCCCGACCGCTTGAGCCACCCACGTGGGACCTGCGTGTGCTTCTCCTGCGGGTTAGGTCCATAACAACTAGGACATTGGAATCTCTGCAAGTACAACCTATAATGTCCTAATATTATTAAAACCCATAAAAATTTGTTTTTCAAAACTGGAGTACAAAATGTTTGGTTTATCTATACAATTAATTTCAAAATAATATTAATTATTACATAACGACCCATATTTAAAACTTTTAGATCCAATAATATAAATTTGGGTTAAATATGTTTTTGGTCCCTGAACTATGGCGAAAATATGTTTTTAGTCCCTAAACTATGCAATTTGTTTGCTTTCCGTTCTTCTGTCTAACATCGTCAAAACGGACACCGAATCCCATATTTCGACAAACCAAACCCAGATTCTAGTGGCCTAAGGAGAAGGAGGAATTTTTTATAAATATTAAAAAAATTGTAGTGGATTAAAAAGTAAACCAAAAAGTAAACGAAATTAAATGGAAGGACTAAAATCAGACAAATCACATAGTTTAGGGACTAAAAGCATAGTTTTTTAGTTTAGGGAGAAAAAAAAAATTTCGCCATAGTTTAAGGACCAAAAACATATTTAACCCTATAAATTTTCTACAAAATAAATAAATTACAGAAGTAAATAATTTATTACAATATATTTTAAACTTAACCTAAACAATTGCTATACAATTGAACAAATAGTGACTAAACAATAATCTTTGGAACAACATACAGTAGAATTGAATAAATTTCTAACTATGGCTATTCCTAAGGGATCTTGAGGTTTCTTTATCTATGATGCTGACTCATCGAATCTCTGAATACCTGAAATACTATAACCATGAGTTATATGCACAACATATAACTCAGTAACCTCTCGGTCTGGAAACATTTAACAGTATTCAAGTCAATACTTATTGAAAAATCTCCTCTTTTCTAAAACAAGTCTATCAATCAATGAAAGACACTTTAGACTTAAAATAACAAGAGGCTGGTAGGGGACATGGCACTTGATCACTAGTTTGCCTTTATTTCCTCTGCTGTTCTGGTGTGTGAGCAAGGCTTGGGCGATAGCTGCCCATAGACAGTATGACGCTCTTGACCTCTAATCGGTATTTTGGACCTAAATAAAGCTATGCTCATTTAAATGAAGTGACTCTTGTGCTGTTGGAAAGCTAACACAATTGCCTACATTTTTTATGAAAAATTCATGAACTAAATCAAGTTGGTTCTTGGTAAACATTATGTTAGAATCCAACACAAAACCACATATATGCACTAAATTCCTAGCTTAGAGGTTTTCGAAACCTTTACTCTCATCATATCCAAGATTGGGGTTTTATTGGAGATTACCTCAAATTATAGTGTCCTTGGCAAAGACTCCATCAAGTCTAGCTAGCTTCAAATCCTCTTTTCCTCTCAACAAAGTGACACGCAAGACCTCAGACATCTTCTCCTTTTTCATCCTTTTCTATTCAAGCCTCTTGAACCATCATCTCCCTTTCCTCCTTGATCTTAGCCAAGATCAAACAACCCTCTAGTGAGAGAAGAATTAGTAGATGGAGGAAATGTATTTGTATGTGAAATTGAGAGCTTGGAGGAGGTAGATTTTGAGAGAGAAACTAGAGGTTCTTCCCTTGGAGATTTAGAGGAAAGGAGCGAGAGAGTGTGAGATAGTAAAGTGTGGGAGTCTCTTGTTCCTTTGATTGAGGGAAAGTAAAATGAAGTTAATGTGTGTGTGGGTGTGTGGGTGAATGATGACATTATTCAAGAATTATTATTATTATTATTGAATCCAAATTCCAATCAATGCACTACTTTAGAAATTCGGATTCTTTTCTGCCTCTTGTCTTCTCTTCAACCGAAATCTCGACTGTTGATCACATTATCTTTTCATCTCGATTTATGTAAGATAATTTATTAATGGTTATAACTTTGTGGAGAAATGGCTCAATAGCCTCTCTAATATAAAAAACATGAGCTACTAATTTAATATACTTCAGTGCACAACGTTATATTTATTTAAGAAAGTAATCACTTTAATTTAATGTGTTTAATAAGTTACTTTTTTATTTTTTTTTTGAAAACTATAATGAGTTTTAATTCGTATGTCATTTTAGAATTGAAATCTTCTGTCTCCAATTCATGTCTCCCCAATACGATGATGCCACGTCAATTAATGAAGATGAGTCATTTTGTGATTTATGCGGTTAATCTTCATTAATGTTGATGGCTGATCTTCATTAATTGACGTGGCGACATTTAATTGGGGGACAGGAATTGGGGACAAGAGATTTTCATCTGTCATTTTATTATATGTTTTTTCTAAATTTCTTTGTCATCTTAGAGTATTAATGTTTAATTAGTTTTTCTAAATTAAAAAAATTATATATCCTCAATAATAATTAACATGTAATTTAATTTATTTAATAATGTGCTTCACAATCAATTAAGGTTGGCCTAATAGTGGGTAGTTTAAGAAGATTACATGAGATTTTAAGTTTAAACCTAATCTATTTTCTTATACACAAAAAAATACTGCACCTTACTTGAACTAAAAAAAAGTATAATAACACACTCTATGTAAGGGTTAATATATATCTTAATTTGAAATAAATTAACCATAATCGTTATCAGGGAACTTGTTAATGATACAAATTTAAAAAAAAAATATTTTATTGAAAATCATAATGTTTATTATTTGGAAAATTGAAAAATAATATAAGAGATAATTTTTATAATTATTTATTAAATTAAAAAGATGTATTTATTATACATTAATAAGTGCTCAAAGAGTATTATTTAGCAATGCACCTCCGACTCCTTTCTCCATCCTCTTTGTCTTTTTCTTCTCAATTTTTTCCTCTTCTCAATCTTAACAAAAGTGATTTTGCCCACTTTTTTAAGGCCAGTTTGTTTGTGCTTATTTTGTAAAATAAACATTTATTTTAACAAATAAATATTTCTATAAGTTTTGAGTATGTTTGTTTGTACTTCTCAAAATAATTAGAAGCAGACAATAATCAAATTTTTGTTAGTCAATTAATGAAATTAATGAAAATGGATATAATTGACACATATGCAAAAGATAAAGGACTAAATTTGAACAAGTAAAAGCTAGAGGACCAAAATAAAAAATTAAATCAAGTTGTAGGACCAAAGTACTAATTTGACCTAATAAATAAATAGCAAGATTAAGAGACATTTAGACCTATTAGGCACTAACATCATGAGTAACACTCTGCGCTCCACACCACCTTCTTAGTTCACTATATAGTTTTTTTTTTCTTTCAATTTAAGCCTTCGCTCGGACATTAATGTTTGTTTAAGAATTTACACTTTAGGTGAATCACCATCCGAACATTTTCATACAACAAATGGTCATTATTTTCACTCAGACATTAATGTCTATTTCGAAACTTAAACTTCTAAACAATCATCAATCGATCATTTTCACACAACAAACAGACATCAATTTCCGTTTACACTCAAACATTAATGTCCGTTTCGAATATGTAACATCCCAAATTTCTAATTTCTAATTTCTAGAGAATCATAGTTCGAATATGTAACACCCCAAATTTCTAATTTCCTAGAGTAAATTATTTTTATTCAAAAATTGGTCCTCGAGGGGATATTTTGGAAAGAAAATGGGATTTGAGGGACTTAGTTGTAAATCCATGGGAATAGGGAAGGAAGGACCTAAGTGCAAAATTAAAAATTTGCAAAAAAAAAATATATTAGGACTTAATATAAAATTTGAAGAGTGGCAAAAGGGAACAAAATTTCCTCATCTTCCTCTCTCTCCTTCTCATGCCGTCACTCTCCCTCACTCTACCTCATTTTCACTCTTTTTCTCTTCTAGGGTTTTCATCTCCATTTCCTCTCCAAGGTGATGACCATCATCATCATTATGTTCTCCTAGTTTTCTTCCATTTCCAGGCTCAAGCATTTGAAGATTCTTGTTTGGGAAACCAAGTGCCAAGGAGTGGTGATTGAAGATTTCGGTTAGAGAGCTTAAAGGAAAGGAGGATTTGGGGATTTGGATGCTTAGGGTTCCGATTTGAGGTAACCCCAACTAAAACCCCAAATTAGGAAAATCTTAGAATAGAAATGCATGTGGTTATGATATTGAAACCTTAATTGAGTTAAATTGCATGATATTAAAATTGATTGTGAAATATGGGTGAATAATCTCTGTTTTGCAAAAATTTGATTTAATTGTCATTCTATTGTTGCATGTGTGTGGAAATTGATGATGCATGTTGAAAAATGGCCTTGAAAGTGTTCTTGGTAGTTTGGATTAGAGATTGGGTGTTGAATAGGTGCTGTGGATTTTGTTTCAGTTTTTTATGTTTGGATGCCAACCATTGACCCTGTTTTCGTGGCCATATTTGATAGTTCAATTGATTGAATTGAGTTTTGTGATGCTCATACGAGTTGTAGATAATCCTATTATCTTTCAAATGGCTTTGGTTTTACTCAATTTGGAGGTCTAAAATTCTAGTTATGACCATAATACTGAGATAGCGTCAATATTGAAGTGCTTGTTTTGTTGAATGTACTCCTCTGTTAAAGGTGCCTATTTTTGAAAATTATATTTTTAGAAATGTGTTTCATAGTTTTCCACAAAGTTGTAGAAAACTCTATTAGCTTTGTAATTCCACAAGTTTCATGAGAATCCAATTTGTATAGCTTGAGTTATAGGCAAAATATTGAGAGCTTCCGGATTTCGGTTTGATCATGGGCAAGTGAATTCAAGTGAAATTATCTACTATAATTAGATTGATTCAGATTCTTAGTTCTAAACAAAAGTTGTAGATATTCATTAGATTTCATTTGTAGCTGATTTCACCAAATTTGGAGTTCTACAACTCAAGTTATGGCCAAAATATCAAGAGTATGCATTTTTAAGTGAAACACGAAATCCCGTTGTCCGTGACTGGCGCTTAAGCGCCAGAAAAGAGGCTTAAGCACCAGAGCCAAAATCCTGGCAGCGTAAAGATGTCTGGCACTCAAGTGCCTGAATGGGCGCTTAAGGGAATGAATGAAAGTCTAATTAACCTACTTCTAGGAAGGGAATGAATGAAAATTGGTTCATGTGACTTAGTAACAAGCTCTAGGGTCATGAAATTATTATGATAGGTGTTGTGTCATGGATGATGGTTGTTTTGGAACACGTAATAAGAATTGATAAAATGGAAAGATGAATACTTTCCCGTCAACATTGGTTGAGTAAGAGGGTTGAGTTGTGCCAGAAGTAAACTTGGTAAGCGGACAAGCATGAGAATGGATATGAAATGTAGGGTTATCCCGAAATGGGTAGATAGCCTAAAGTACAAAAGGGCTACCCAAAAAGGGGTAGATAGTCCTTGGGCTAACCCGAAAGGGGTAGATAGCCCGACGGTAGGACCTTAGAAGGACGCTTGCCAGTGGCCATGGATATGAGTTCAAGTTGTGCATACACCGCCATGCACCTATGGTGGATTTTCTGTGTATGAAAAAAAAAAAGAAATGAAATGAAAAGTAATAAAGAAAGATTGTGAATGCATGCTTACATGATATTGTCATTGTATGCATTGATTATGAATTTATAATTTGTGTATCTGAATGTGTTTGTGTGTATGTTGTATGTCATTGGGGATTTTTTCAGTTAGACTGGCTACAATACTGTAAAATGTTTTTATAGACCAGGGGGTTACTCACTTATATGAGATGAATGGTCTCAATATTGCCGGTATCAGATGATTGTGAAGCACACACAACAAATGAGATGAACTGTAGGCTTTCCTTAGAAGTAGTCATACATGGTAGAACTAAGATTATTGTTTTGAAATTATACTGTTCAACTGTATAGGAAAAGTGAACCATAAAAAGTTAAGTATTGCAATATAAATAAAGAAATGCTTCCTCTTGTATTATTAATATAAATCCAAGTAGCAAGTTTTATATTTTTAAGAAAAATATTCAAGTATCATGTTTTTAAATTAAGATTTTTAGTAACTACCTTGTAGGTGTTACAGCTGAATATTTTCCTACCACAACCGACATTAGTGTCCATTTTGGTTAAGTGTGGTAAAAAATAAAATAGAACCTCGCTTAGACGTTAATGTCTGTGCGAAAGCTAAAAATTTTTTTAAAAAAAATATAGCATGTAATTCATAATTTGATATGCAAAGTGCCACCGTAACATCATTGTACTCTTTCTTTTATTTCAAAATTTCAATAATATTCACCTCCTTTCTCAGAGACTGTACTGAGGAGAACACAAACAAATGATCTCAAATAACTAGAAAACTCTATTCAGTGAGAAGTACTATGGTTCTAAAGAATCAAATGAATCTCTGTTTGGGTCTTTATAAGTTGGTTTACATACATTTAAATGAAGAAAATAAAAGAAAAGAAAAATGCCTTTTCTCATCACTTAATTAATTAAGGTTCTCAATATCGTGACCAAAGGCTAGGCGCAGACATTTCTTTTCACCCCATGAATGATGAATCCAAGGTTGAACTCTGCCATTGCTCTCAACCACAATGTCTGCTTTTATTGGCCTTTTGGTGAGAAATACGTTTTGTTCTGCAATTCACTTGTCATTTCCACTTTATCATTGTAAATCTTCAATTTACCACAATATTTAGTTGTGAAAAGTTAAAAACACACTACTACAGATAATTGACAATGAGTCCTATAACTTTAAATTCAGAACATAACTTATATGATTAGAGGCAAAAACATATTATACACCTCAATGCAAATTTTGAGTTTTTACTGTAGCTCAACTCTCATGCATAACAATCTATGAATTTGTTGAGCATTGAAAACACATGTTGGTTATAATAATCATAACATTTTATCTATGATTGTTTGCTAGCAAAGCTTAGATGACAAATGACAATTACTGCAAAATGTTATTGAATATTCTTACCTTGACAAGAGTTTACAATTTCTTTTGCATAAAAGAAAATAAGACCAAACCAGAATGGGCTGCCACTATTTACACCGCACACCTTTCAAAACACACCACATATCCTCTCTTTTTTCCCAAATTTTCCCTCTAACCGGAAATTAATATCCGGGCTTAAACGGAAAATAATTTCCAAACGAATCCAGATTATAATTTCCGGTTAGTCTGGATACCAGGATATTCATCCCAACTGGATAATAATGTATGTTTTGAACCGGACATTATTTTCCGGGCGACTCCGGATATGAGAATCCAGTTGGATACTAAACTTAAAAGCGTATATTAGGTTCAAAATCTTAATTTTTGACCTCCAAAACAAAATTACTCACCACTCACTCACTTACTACGAAGATCAAACCACTTGAAATTGTTGTTTTTCCATCTTGCTACATTTATTATACAAAATATAAGTATTTTATTTTATATTTTCATGTTATTTATGCAATTCTATACATTTTAAATTAGTGGACTGCTGAAAATGTGTTGTTTATACTGAATTTGTTCTAACCGGAATTGAGAATCCGGTTCCAACCATACATTATTATCAGGTTCCAACCATATATTATTATTTGGTTCCAACCATAAATTATTATTCGGTTTTGACCATATATTATTATCCGGTTGAGACCAAATATTATATTGGATCAAAATTTTATTATCTTGTTGAATTGAGAATTTATATTTCAATATTTACCAAACTTTAGTAATATGTTAGCTAACTCTCTGATAAAATTATGTTTTGTCAGAGTTGGATTATATGGATGAATTATTGGAATTAGTACAAGAAACCACCCAAGAAGAGGAATATTTTGGTAAATTACAATTCCCGCTGAATGTGTTGTTGATTTGTTAACGTGTTTAGATGTTAATACAGTTGTTGTCATATTTTAGGTTTTTTCTACTAGGGAGGATTTGATACATTGGGGTCAAGAAGTTGGCAAGACTATTGGATTTGTTATTGTTACTTACATATTAGATAAGAGTGGTGCAGGTGGGAATATGAGAGAATTTGTGACTCTTGGGTGTGAAAGAATGGAAAGTACAGAGATTGCAATAACCAACTTAAACGAGAAATCACAGGAACTAAGAAATGTGAATGTCTTTTCAGACTCAAAGGAAAACCTCATGCTAATGAAGGATGGATACTTATTGTGATATGTGGCAAACACAACCATGAGAGAGCAGTCACCCTCATAGGTCATCCATATCCTGGGGGCCTTAAACCTGATGAGAAGACCGTAGTGGCAGACATGACAAAGAACAACGTGTAGCCTGACAACTTATTGCTTGCACTAAAGGAGCATGATCTTGAGAATTAGGGTACCATTCAGACTGTATACAATGAACTGTATTCATATCGCAAGTCAATTAGGGGGCCTCGGACAGAGATGCAACAATTGATGCTAATGCTAGAGTCTCACAAGTATGTCCATTTTCATAGAAAGAATTTGTTTGATAACATTGTCCAAGACATTTTTTGGGCTCAAAAGTTTTTTCATACATTTCTTACTGTTGTGATCCTTGACGCAACCTACAAAACTAATAGGTATAAGTTGCCTTTACTTGAAATGGTTGGGGTTACATCAACAGATATAACATACTCAATTTCATTTGCTTACATGGAGTCTGAGCATAGTAATAATTATGTTTGGGATTTAAGTTAACTAAAACACTTCATTGTGAACGAAAATGGGCAACCAAAAGTTTTTTTCACTGATAGAGATTTTGCACTTATGAATGTACTAAATGAAGTTTTTCCTCAATCAAAGCACTTGTCATGTCAATTCCACATAGACAAAAATGTGCAGACAAAGTGTAAGGTGCTAGTCTACAAGAAAGATTATTGGGATATGATTTTTAATGTATGGAGATTTGTTGTGAAGTCCCCAACGGAGGAAGATTATAACAAACGTGTGTCATATTTCGAGCTCGTTTGTAAAGAGTTTAAACCATTCTTTCAGTACTGTAGGAAGACTTGGTTAATTCCACATAATGAATGTTTTGTGGATGCATTGGTCGATAAAGTCATGCACCTTGGAAACACAACAACTAACAGGTTAGTCTAATACATAGTTCATGTTTTACTTATAAAAGAAATTTTTATGGCTTCGTTTGTTAATGAAACATTTTTACTTATAGGGTTGAAGGTGCTTATTCTAAGTTGAAGAAGTTGTTAAAACATAGTCAAGGTGACTTCAACATGTGTTGGGATAGCATGAATAACCTCATTGAGTTGCAACAATATTCAAAGATCATAACAAAGTGTAATCATCAAGACTTTAACATGTGTTGGATAGCATGAATGACCTCATTGAGTTGCAACAAAATAATATTCAAAGATCATTTGAACAAAGTGTAATCATCAAGGGACATAGACATAATATGAAGTTATTTTGTAAGCTTCGTGAAGTTGTATCTACGACTTGTTTGGACCTAATTCACGAACAATGGGAAAGAAGCAAGAAAATTGGCACTGACAAGGGTGCTTGTCGATGTGTTGTTCTCACTACACATGGGATACCTTGCGCATGCAGAGTTGCTTATTGGGAAACGCATTTCTCATGGATTCCCAAAGACGAGATACATGATCATTGGAAAAAGTTAGATGTTGTTCCATATGCTAATGCACAGGTGGATGTAGCAGACTGTTGATCTTCAATGCGTAACGCAATTGAAGCTTTGTGGTCTCGATTTTTTCAACTTGATGTTACAGGTCAGAATGCACTTGTACTCAAGGTGAATGAGCTTGCTCATTTGGACACAACTTCATTGTGTCCCCCTATGCATAGAGTGATTAAAAAAGAGGGTCTGAAAGTCAAGGCTCTGAAGAAACAAATATCAACAAAGCGTGATCCATCTTACTTTGAGCTCATTAACTCTCAGGTGGAAAGCAATCTGACAGCTGATGCACCAATTCGGGTTCCTATGCGTAAGCGGAAGAAGCAATTGATATATTCCAATGAGATACCCTGTGAGTTTCTCTAGTATATAGATGACATCATAAACGTGGTATCAGATACCACTTGTATTATTGTCAAAAATTAGGAAGTGCAACCTTTTTTCCACTGATTGAATGTATAGCATCACAAGACTTTATGGGCATAACTTTCGTTACACTTCGTATGATTGTCAAATTAACATAACATATATGATATATTCTGATTGATACATGTGTCAACATATTTTGTTTCTTATATTAACAGGTAAACCTAAAGTCTGATTGTTCGTTGCCACCTATTGCACCACAATAGCAACGATATTGTGATTCACCTGCACATGGATGGATGGAACACTACAGGCATCGGCTTGAAGCATATCATCAAAAGAATTTGGACAATTGTCATGTTCAAACTCCATTTGTGTCACTTATGGATGATTGATTGTTGTATCAACTATAGTTGCTATTTTTATTTATGAATGATTAATGTGTTTTATTTGATGATTTTCAAACTCATTAGATCCAAAAATATGATATAAAGACATATAAATATAACTAATCAGTCATAGGTTACTAACACATCTCCAAAAACATACATACGACAATACAAGCACATCAATAAATATAACATAAATAGATATAAATATAACTAATCAGTCATAAGTACGACAATACAAATAGTAGCTAACACACGCCTAAATAGGCAAACTAACTGGATGAACCCTCACCCTCATCCATCCTCCTACGCTGCCTCCTCCTATATTCGTCACCAGGACGAGTCGTCACCAATGTTCCTATCCTCTGGAGGCACTCGTCAACGACATCACCCAAGTTGAGCATGAGTAGCTCATGGGCAATATCATTGACCTCATCTAGGATCTCAACATATGTCTCCTCAACCATGGTGGTCTGAACATGATCATCGGGCTCAGAATCCACATGCTCCTCATGCTCATGACCCTCTCCTCAACCATGGTGGCCTACCGACCCTCGATCTGCGTAAAATACTCATATGCCCATGCCTATAAAATGAAATTATGTTAATTACATAATTTAACAGAAAATATAAGGTAGTCTAGCCTTTGACAGTAAACATAATTTAACAGTAATAACAAACAAAAGTTATTTTACCCGCAACACCCCTAAACTATCAGATATATTCATCTAGTTTGTTTCTAAAGACCCACTTAGTGCCTATTATTGGATAATCATTAGGCCTAGGAACTAGATCCCAAACTTGATTTCTTTCAAATTGATTTAGCTCTTCTTGCATAGCTATTCCCCAATGTTCATCACTAATTGCTTCGTCTACAGTTTTAGGTTCAATTTGAGACACAAAAGCCATAAAGTTACATGCATTATTAAGAGAGTGTCTAGTGGTTACTCCCTTTGAGATATCTCCTAAGAATATACCCTCATTAGCTTTGACATCAAATTTGCCCAGATTTTCTTTTCCATTATTAAGCACAAAGCATTTGCATCCAAAAATATGGAAATAAGATATGTTAGGTTTTCTACCCTTGAAAAGTTCATAAGGGGTTTTCTTTAAAATAGGACGAATGAGAACACGGTTCATAACATGACATGTAGTACTTACTGCATCTGCCCAAAAATATTTTGGAAAATTCATGTCATTGAGCATTGTTCTAGCTAACTCAACTAGTGACCGATTTTTCCTCTCCACAACACCATTTTGTTGTGGGGTCCTTGGAAATGAGAAGTTATGCTCAATGCCAAATTTATCGCAAAATCTTTCAAAGTCAATATTTTCAAATTCCTTTCTGTGATCACTGCGTATGCATGCAATTTTCAAATCCTTTTGGTTTTGAATGACTTTCGCTAATCTCTTAAAAGCTTTAAAGGCTTGATTTTTGTGAGGTAAAAAGAGAGTCCAAGTGTATCTTGAAAAATCATCAACAATTACAAGTCCATAGTAATTTCCCCCTAAACTCATAATTCTTGATGGACCAAATAAGTCCATATGCAATAGTTGCAAGAGTCTAGAGGTTGAAACGATATTTTTAGATTGAAAAGAGACTTTTGTTTGTTTACTCTTTTGACAAGCATCACATAATTTATTTTTTTCAAAACGAATTTTGGGCAAACCGATAACCTATTCTTTTAAAATTAGCTTATTCAAATGATCCATATGAATGTGTGCAATCCTTTTGTGCCATAGCCAAGATTCTTCTTCTTTAGTTATAAAACATTGTGCATCATTTGAGGATATATCATCTAAACTAATCATATAAACATTATTAATCCTATGACCGATAAATTTGATTGAGTTATTCTCTTTGCTAATAATAGAACATGAATAAGAATTAAAAATAACCTCATTTCCTTTATCACATAATTGACTAATACTTAACAAATTTTGTTTTAATCCTTCAACATAAAGTACATTATCTATGGAATTTGAAGAAGTCTTACCAACTTTACCTGTACCTAGGATCATTCCTTTGTTGTTGTCACCATATGTAATATATCCTCCATCCTTAGGTGTGAAGGATGAAAATTTTGTTTTGTCTCCTGTCATATGCTTGGAGCATCCACTATCAAGATACCATTTTGATTCTTTTGCCACCAATCATACCTACAAAAACAATTTAATTTTGTTTCTTAGGTACCCATGGTCTCTTGGGTCCTTGAGGGTTAGTTTTTCCAAAGGTGCCTTTGATGATCCACATTTTCTTTTTATGTGGTACACTAATTTTTCTTGTATTGCAAGTAGTAGCACTATGACCTTTTAATCCACAATAAAAGCAAGTTATGAATGGACTAGAAGATGTTTTTAAGAGACAAAGAAGTTTTTATAGAGCTTTTGACTATTGGTTGGATTATATCCTAAACCAGCCTTTTTGAAATGACATCCTTGCCTTCCAAGCAAGATGTTTAGGTTGTCTCTACCCATTGTAAATTTAGCAAGCACATTATTTAAATCCTCAATTTCTTTTAAATGTGAATCACAAGAAGTACACGTTTGTGATTTGCAAGCATTTTCTATTTTTGTCAAAGGACCTTTACCCTTGGCAATCATATTCTTTAATTTTTCAATTTCTTTTAAATGAGCATCACATGAAGTACAAGAAGATGATTTATTCACTTGGCAGGATTCACAATCATATTTAAGGCTACCGAATGGAATTTGAATTTGTCTCATTTTGATAATATCACGACTAAGAATATCTATTTTGTCATTTAGAAGACCTTTTTCTTTCTTAGTCTTAGCAAGTTCTTTAGCAATGATCATAGATTTTTCATGTAATTCATTATAAGCATCTTGTAGTTCATCAAAGCTATAGTTAGAGTTTTCAGAATCTTTTACCTCATCTTCATCAAGAAGATCATCTTCATTATGGTTGACCATGAGGCATAGGTTGGCTATTTCGCTCTCCGATTCATCAGATGATTCTGAGTCATTACCATCCCAAGCTATGTATGCTCTTCTGCTCCTCTTTCCTTTGACGAATCTTTTCTCTTGTATTTCATTCTTATTTTTATTCAAACGGCATTCCATCTTCATATGTCCAGTTTTTCCACACTCATAACAAGTTGGACCTTGATTTGATCCATCTGCCTTGTTGAATGTTTTCCTTGGTGTAAAATTTGATGGTCTTCTTGATGACTCTCTTTTCTTGAAGAATTTATTGAATCTTTTGGCGAAGAGAATTACAGTCTCATCATCCATGTTGGTTGGATCAAGGTTGCTTTCATCTTCTTCTATCTCTTGAGGTGGAGAAGTGGTTGCTTTGAAGGCAATGCCTTTCTTTTTCTTATCAACTCCCTCAAGTTGATCCAACCGACTCAACTCAAGTTCATGCTCTTCTAGTTTGCCAAACAAGGTCGCCAATGACATTGTGCGTGGATCTCTTATTTCGCTAATGGCAGTAACCTTTGGTTGCCAATCCCTGCTAAGACATCTTAAAACTTTGTTAATGAGATCTTCATTTGAATAATCTTTTCCCAAGGCATGAAGTTGATTTATAAGATATGTAAAACGTTTTTGCATATCTTGGATATTTTCACTTGGATTCATTTGAAACATTTCAAATTCTCTAGTTAAAGCATTTATCTTTGATCTCTTTACCTCATCAGTTCCTTCATGTGTTACTTTTAACACATCCAACATTTCTTTAGAAGTTTTACAATTAAAAATTCTAGGGAATTCATCATTACCTAGTGCAGAGATAATTATAGTTTTGGCTCTTAGACCAAATTGAGCAAGTCTCTTTTCTTCGAGAGACCATTCTTTTCTAGGTTTCTCAACTATCTTACCATCAACAGTGTGCATAGGAATGAATGGACCTTCCTCTATACCATCCCATACGGCGACATCAATGCCTTCTACCCAAGCCTGCATTTTAATTTTCAAAAAAGAGTAGTTGTCTCCATTAAAGAATGGAGGTCTATTTGTGGAGGCAACTTCCTGGATAGACATGTTTTGAAAAGAGGCCATTTCCTTGAAGCTGTGAAGCTCTTTAAACAAGGACTGAGCCTTGATACCACTTGTTATTCAAGTGGCCTCTATGCTCAAGAGGGGGGGGGGGGTGAATTGAGCTTATAAAAGTTTTCAAAAATTCGTTGAGAATAATAACACAAATTAAACAAGATATGTTAGTTGATGTATGAAGTTGAAATATAATAAAATTCTAAATGAAAATCAACTAAATTAAAACAAAAATGAGTGTTAGGGATAGAGAGAATAACACCGAGTTTTATACTGGTTCAGTCACACACCGCTGGTGACCTATGTCCAGTCTACCAATCTTCGCCACGCGAGATTTCTTATATTGCTTTTTAAAGATTACACACTAAGAGCACCTTTCTCAATGGGATACCCCACCAATTTTAAAGGCCTCAAACTAGGGATACCTCACCCTAAGAACACTTTGAAGGATACCCCACCTTCAAACAATTTAGAAGGATACCACACCTTCACACAAAATTAGCTCACAACAATTGAAACTCTCAAAAGAGTAAATGATACAAATTGAAGCTCTAATATATCTGATTTAAGGCTCTTTGTTTTGATGAAAGAAACAGTATAGGTAACAACAAAGTAAGCCTTAGTCAAAAGCACAAGACTCTTGAATTAGAAAGATTGATGATAAGAAGTAATTTCAAAACAGTGTTAAGCTCACCAGGGTATATTTTATTTAAAATCAGAAGCCCTTTATATAGATGATAGAAACAGCAGTCAGCACTGCGCATATTTTATTTTCATATTCGAATATGCTATTCGAATACAACATTTACATATTCGAATATAGCATTGTCATATTCGAATATGGCACCATCATATTCGAATATGTTATTCGAATATAATGTTTCTGCGTTAAAAAAAATGATTTCTGTAGGCTTCATATTCGAATATGGAGGTTCCATATTCGAATATGTATTCGAATATAAGAGTTCTGGAAGGTGACAAAGGCCTAGGTTTCTTGTTGTATTCGAATATGTATTCGAATATGGCAAGCCATATTCGAATATATATTCGAATATGTAGATTCTGAAAAATGTTCAGGCCAAATAATAAGTCATATTTGAATATACTAGTTAGGAAATTCAAATTTTATTTCCAGAACCTTGATATTCAAATATACATCCAATTTTGACTTTTTCAAGTAAAAATCAATTTTTAGATGTTTTCTTGAGGGTCTTTTCTTTTGAAAAATGATTTTATCTTTGACTCTTAATTTTTCTAAAAATTCATTTTTAGAAAAATGTTTGTTTCAATTCAAACAGCCTTAATCAAATTTACATTCATAATTTTAACAACCTTAATACCCTTTGTTGTTGCGGATCTGTATAATGTGCTTATTCACGTGATTTAGCCTTTTGATTCTTGGTTTGTTGTGGAATCATCGAAACTCCGATCGCAGAGCATTTGCATTTATAACTCTGCTCTCATCATCAGCTCGAACTCGTCGATAATCACATATTTTCTCCAGTTTGTCAAATGATATGTTCGGACATTTCTGCTGGACCACCTCATCATAAGCCTCCGCTGGAGTCATCCCTAGGCACTGAACCAACACCTAAGGTGCCATGGCACTCGTAAGTCGTGGCGGCGTCTGGAACTACTCATGAGTCTTTAGTTGTGTCAGAGTTGCAACATCGTTCAAAGTGATCGTCATCTCCCCAACCGGGAGATTGAAGGACGATGTCTCATGATACCACCTCTCGGATAACTCAGCAATAATTCCCTTGTCGATGATGGAATATGTGAAAAACATCAACGGGGATAAACCAGAGTCCCGTAAAACTGAACGGATGTAATCGTCGGGAGGCAAATACGCTATCCATTTGCTAGCATGACTAACGGCCTTCATCTCTAATCTCTTACCCTGAAAAAAAAACAATTAACTATAAAACTAAACAATATTAAATTAATATTATTCTAAATAATATTAGAAAAAGTAAAAATTATCTTGTTGTTCCAAACAAATGACGCCTCAGGCTAGTCATATGGTATCAGCAGTGACAACTCATCCGGACCCTCGGGATATGCAGTCGAATGTCCCTGAGTCTGATCTCCAACATCAGCAGGTGCATCGTGATGCATAACATCAGTCTCAACGTCGCCTACAATGGGTACATCATGATCGGGCTAACAACTAGCTTAGGAACGACACCACGACCACGAGGTCGACCCCGTCCACGCAGTGCTGCGGCATCCTGACCACGTCTAGCACGTGCAGATGCAGTAGGGTTCACCATCTCTAATATGCAAAAACTGCAATATTATTTATTAAAAACTTCGACAATTCACTATAACATAATTATATTTCTTACATAATACAAATTAATATAATACAAACCTTATATAATTCATTATTAGATAACATTCGTTATATAAAAAAAAATAAATTAATATAATACAAAACCTTATAATACAAAACCTTAATATAAAAAAAAAACCTTATATAATAAATTATAAAATTACTTCTTTTCATATCATACATTAATGTTACAAATTTTCAAATTTTTTTATGCAATTATTTTTTTCTACAAAATCAAAATATGTAAAATATTTTCTTTTTTTTTTTTAAAAAAAAAGACGAACCAGGTAATCATATCCGGAAAATCTTATCCGGTTCAATCTGGAAAATCTTATCCGGTTATATCCGGAAAATCATATCCAATTCTATTCGGAAAATCATATCTGGTACCAACCGGAAAATCTTATCCAAGGCAGCCCATACATTAATATCCGGTTGCATCCGGAAAATCCTTTCCGGTTGCGATTCATACAAAAAAACAACGGAAACAACAAAGAAATAACGCAAATCATATAAAAAACATGTAAATCATATCAAAATCAGATGAGAGGCAATGAAAATCTAACCTTTTCCGGCGAAAAACGGTTGAAAATCACTCCTTTGGATGGATTTTTCAAAGAGAATTTGAGATGAGAGGGAATGAGAAATGAGGGATGACTTGTGGGAAACCGGAAATGGTTTTTCGATTTTAATGGTGTGGTGCCTGAACTACCTAATCGGAAATTAGTTTCCAGTCTCGCCCGGATATTAATTGCCGATTGGAGGGCAAATTTGGAAAAAAAGAGAGGACGTGTAGTGTGTTTTGAAAGGTGTGTGGCGTGAATAGTGGCAGCCACCGGAATGCTAACAAGACCAAACCAGAAATGCAAAGAAGAGTGATTTGACAAATCTCTAAAGCCACAAACAACGAGAATGAAACACAACAAAAAGAATGTAAAAGGAAAGGCTTAAAAAAAAGAAACGAAAGCACCTTACTTTTGGTAGCTCAGATAAGGGAAGGAAGGGGAAAAGCCCCATTATTATCTTCCTGCCTTCTTTTGACAAAGAAAAAAAATAGACCAGAAACCCCACCCCACTTTTTCATCCCCATCGTCGATCTATCTCTTCCCTCTTCAATTTCATTCACTTCTTCATCATCTATTCAAACTCTTTCCTCCATTTTTCACTTTACTCTTTTACACTCATCTACTAAATGCTTGAGATAAGATTCTATTTCTTGATGTTACTATTTTGATACTAGCTCTCACATTAGGTTGTATTCTTTTAAAAAGTTAGTAAGATTGATATATTTTAGAGCTCAGGAGGTGTTTGGTACAAGAATGAGTTTTAGCTACTTTCTCGCGTAAATGTTTTTTGGGTATGTGATATCCACCTTTTCAGGTGGGAATAAAAAACAATTTTCGGGAAAGTAACTTAAACCTTTTATCAAACCTGGGTAAGTTATCATTTTAAGTGAGTTTTCCGGAAATAAAAAAAAACATTCCCAATACCAAATGCCCCCTTAGTGCAAAAATGGTTATTTCACATAAAGAGTATTAGTAAATAAAAGTAGAGGAATTTGTATGTTAGGGCTCTTTTGTAGGTTCTCTTGAAACCTAACTTTATGATTTGGAGATTTTGTCTAATACTCATAATCTATTGTTTGTTGATATTCAGATTCTCTTGAGAATATGTCGGTTGCATTCTTGGGTTTCCTGAAAGTAGTTGAGTTAGTTCTTCATCATTTATGTGAGTAGCTAAATATTTTAAGTGGAAATTTTATTTAAACATTTTCATGGGATAATTTGTTTTATGAAAAACTTTTAAGTCAACTCTCTTTAAATTTATTTGATATATCATTTTTACTCCTTGGTTCATTTTTAGTTCACTTGAAATGTTGACTTTGATATTTTCAATTGGTGATTTAAAAGACCATATAATTTATTCTAATTGATTCCCTGATAACATGTGAAAAAACTCTATTTTGATGATGGCAGTATTTTAGGGAAAAAAATTAAATTCATAGATTATCTTCACAGACCACAGTTAACTTAAAATTGCAAAATGAGACTCTTGTGCTTCTGTATTAGATTTTAAATTTCACAATGGTAGAATGTCGAACTTATATTTTAGGCTGTACACGTGGTTAAGGGGAGGGAGGATTCTCTATGTATTCATATTGCCTTTGTCATTTCATTAATGACCTTCTTCATTGCCTATGGTTTATGTTTCCACTTGCCATCCACTTCCCCATTTTAGTATAGAATTGCTGATTTGTCAACTAATCCTTAAATTTTCATAATTTTTTTTTTATTTTTGTGTTTACTCATATTAATAGTTTTTAGAGTAATTTTTACTCATTTGGCCCAACTAATCCTTCTTCATGAGACTTCTTTGACAAATGAGTAATTTTTAGAGTTTACTAATAGTTTACTAATAGTTGTAACAGTTTCTCAACTCTAAAAATTCATACATTAGATTGCTTGGCTATTAGTAGTTTTCCTAGTGATTGTTTATTCATGAGACTTCTTTGCCAATTCCCATTTGAATTGTGTTATATTGCGTATCATGAGACTTGCATAAAGAGTTTAGACATTTCCTAGTGAACCTTGAACCAATACTTTTACCGGTTCAATGGCCAGTTGATTTTAAAAACATAGCATCTAACATCATAGGCATGATAAGAAGGAAGAGGAATGTTAGCAGAAAACACAAATAATTCTAACCGCGAAGAACATTTTTTGTCATGAATTTGAATATTGGCCCGTCCCTTAAGTCAGTGTTGAGAAGATTCAACGTTCTTCCTTTTTTTCTGAAGATAATGGGTTCATGAACATCAACAAATTCTTGAATGGTTCCTATCCAAATAAAGAATTGTACTTACAGTTACTTATGTCCTCTACTATTTGGCTTATCCACCCTTCTATTTTCTGTTTTTTCTAAATTTTATTTTCTATTTCTCATCATGGTGGTTTAGTTTAAGGCCCTCACAGTAATTGGGTAAAAGGTTTTTCCAAAGACTTAGCGAATGTCTTCGACCCCAATTGTTTAACTTTTGGGCGTTTTAGGGACCTCCAAAGTTTGTGTTTAGTTGGTTATTATTGAAAAATAGACTTTCCTGTAGAGATAACCTTGCCCATGAAGAAATTTTGGTTGAAGGAAATATTTTGAATTGCCCTTTTTTATGATTGTGTCGAGGAAATTTTTTTGCTCTTTTCTTGGGCCGTGCTTTCTTCAACTCTATTCGAAAAAAAAAGTTTTGATTTGGTTAGGATTATCGTTGAATATCTGTTTCTATATCTACATAATATTCTTTCTTTAAAAGTCATTTTGTAGGAGAAAATTCACACAAAAGGCAGGGGATTGATTTTTGGCACGTAACTACGTGGTTATTGTGACTTGGAAGGAATAGGGATGCGAACAGGGTGGGTTGGTTTAAATTTGTGGTAAGAAAAAAATTCAAACTGATGAAAATAATTTGGGTTTGTTATGTTTGGGTTTTCGAAAAAATCTTAAAATGTGAACCGAACAAAAACATGTTGGTTTGAGTTGGACTATCGGATTGTGCGATTTAAAAAATATTTGTACTAATTAACAATTCAAATTACCAAGTCTAGTCTAACTTCAAACATAATACAAATTTCAAAATACAATAACTAGTGATCTTGATTTTCAAACACTATTTTGCTAATTAGGTAAGATATAAATGGATAAGTATTAAAAAAATTCTTCAGGTTAATTTGGTATGTTATTGAGTCATTTGGGGTTCAAAATCTCTAGATCTGATACCCAAATCGATAGAGTCTGGGTCTCAACGGAATGGTTCCGGATGGATCCCATTATAATTTGGTAGAATCGTTTTCTGAATTGGATTGATTTGGATTAACGAATTCGTGGAGTACACCCAATTTGATTGACACTCTTCGGAATGCAATTGCATTGAAAAAATGATACAGTAAAAGCCCTTTGAATCTTTTTTAAATTATATCTTGGAATTATTTAAGAATTTTGTAGAAGGATTTTTTCTTTTTCTAAAAATGGAACAGTATATGCTCTTCCTTCTCTAATTTCTGATTTATTTTTTTTATAATGTCTACTTTTTGACTTTTATTCATTGCAAATTTGAGTATATTCAATACTCTTTTTTAATATATTTGTTAACTTATATAAAACAATGTTATTCAAAGAAAAAATATTGGAAAGGAAATAATTTTAGGGAGATTAAAATTAAAAGAAAAATTATGCAACACAAAAAATTTATAAGGATAAATTTTAAGTGACATGAGGTTTAAACAAGAGAAAGTCTCTAGCTATATCTTCGCTTCTCTTAGTGAATATGATAGATGTAGATTTCATTATTCTTAGTTTATCTTTATTTTTAGATATGTAAAAAGAACAAGAGAAAGAAAATTAGAAAAAAAAAGGTAATGAGATTTTTTTTAATGAAATTAGTGAATTTTCTAAAGAGAAACAATAGATGGACAAAAAGTTAAGAGAAATTTAGAACAAATAAGATGAAAAGGTACTAGTGGTATAGTAAAAATGCCATTAATTTTTTTTTATTTGAGCAAGAGACATAATATAATTTAACCTTTTGATGTTTAGTGGTATAGTAATCTTTTCATAATTCAAATGGAATAAAACATTATTCAAATTATCGTCATTTAATTTTCAATATTTGATTGATTAATTTTTAAAATTATTTTTGAGAGAAAGCCTAAATTAATAGCAAAATCAATAAAAAAAGAATATTAGTATAGCTTTGGCATCATAAACTTGTGTTGTTTAAACTGCTGAACACATGGCAGCACCAGATAATTTGCGCTTGTTGGCTACTTAGATTTCAAGTAAGAATAGAATTGAGCCTTTTTAGCACGTCTCACAACAGTCGGCGAAAAAAATGACTCGGGCTCAAAAGGACTGCGGATTCGAGCTACTCGCCTGAATAATTTTTTTTGAAAAAAATACTACTAATAAGTGTACGCTAACTTTTAAAAAGTATTTATTAGTCCATTATCCACACAAGACTAATAATCAAAGTTAAAAATATTAAGAATTGATAAACAGAAAAGTTTTAATAGGAGGTTTTATTAACTTGTCAATAGAAAGAGTTAAAAGAGAAACCAACGTAGAATAACTTTTATAAAAAGATTATAACTATATATAAAATATAAATAGATTAAAACAATATGTTAAATAATAGAAAAATAATGTTGTTTTTTCGCTATATTGAGACATATTTTTAAAGACAAAAGTAATAAAAATAAAATTATTATTTTATAAATGAAAATTAGGGAATTGTATTGAAAATTTTAAAAAACGAGCCACTAAAAAAAGGCTGTTAATTACTAGCATAGACTGAATTGGGTATATAAAATAAAGAAAGACACTAGTAATCGGGAGCCTTTTCAGCCCAAAATAAAAATGTTTGCTATGTGAACGGGCCAGCTCGTATAGGGCCGGGTAGCACATTAGGACACATACATAGTTTCAGAGACTGTGAGCGTTTGTTTGCACGGCAGAGAATATTTAGAAACAACAATACACAGCTAAGTAGTAAGTATCGAAAAATATGATTGATCAATGTCAGAGTTGATGCCGGCAGAAATGGTGGTGGAAATACTCTGCAAGCTTCCACCAAAATCACTTATGTGGTTCCGTTGTGTATACAAATCATGGAATTCCATCATAAGTGACCCTTCCTTCATCTCCCTTCACTATCGCCACTCTCCCTCCTTCCTTCTACTTCGTCTGTTCGGAGAACCTACTACTAAACCCTTTTACTATTCCCTTCGTCCTTGCCCACATGACAGCCTAAAATTTACCCTCTTCAAACATTCCCCCACCCCTTCCCTCGCAATTCTTCCATCAATGCTCTCTGCAACGGCCTCATCTACCTCGGCTCCCTAACTCCCGTTGGCTTTTGGAGCTCCTCCTTCGTCATCTACAACCCTTGGAGCACCCCAAATCCATCACTTTGTCACTGTTGCCTTCAGATTCGATTCCCAAAACTGTGACTATAAGATCCTTAGAATTGTTTTTGGCGGCAACGACTACCTTGAGGAAAGGTTCCTCGCTTCTTATTCTAGTGTTGAACTTTACTCTACTGCATCTGGGCTTTAGAAGACTCTTCCACTTTCTCTCATGGTTGCTCCCCCATGTACCATTTCCCGGAGATGATGTGCGACAGCTTCCCATGGTTTTGTTAATTCCATTACTCACTTGGGTGCAAGGTGCAGGGCGACGAAAGAGGGAAATAATAAAGTCTGGTTCTTTTTTATTTTGTTCTTGGATTTTGTAATTGAAGTGTTTCATGAGATTGCACTACCCGAGAGAATCTCTCATGCCTCCTCCCCTTGGGCTTTACTTAATGTTGTTAAAGGCGGCAACGCTCTTACTGTGTACCGTGTCAGCTGTCATGTGCCTTGCAAAGGTATCATCTGGGCGATGAAAGAGTATGGTGTTGTCGTGCCTTGGACTGAGCTCTTTACTTTTGATCTTAATGGCTCCTTTCTGAATGCACCTCCTTTGGGAATAACTGTCACCGACGTCACAATTCCACCAGAAGCCATTTGCATTAACGATAATGGAGACATGTTGCTGCTGGCGTATTATCGTATGCTTAGAAAGGGACGCCTCTATTTGCTAGATGTGGAGAAGAAAACATTAGTGGACCGTCAAATTGAAGCAGATGCCTACTATTGGTGGATTTCTTATGCTGAGAGCTTAGTTTTACCCAACAGTACACAAGCTCTTATATCTTATTGAAAAATTCAAGGTTCTATTATTAGCAGCCTCAATTTCATATATATCTCACTGGAATGCCAATGATGTTGTTCATGGATTCCAAGTATCCAGACTAGTAGTTTTCTGCTAATAGCGTATCTACATTGGTATTTGGTATTTCGGTCTTGTGGGATTACAACTTGATCCTGTATTTTAGGATGTTACCTGAACCTAATTAATCATGCTTTCTATATGTTTATGATCCTAGTTTTTTCTTCCTCAATATGATGATGTTTTAATGTGATAGAGATTTACATGCTGCTGTTGGTGTTATCCCATTGTTTCTTTGGAGATGCTATTTGCTTACTGTTGTGGAATAATATAATGGTTTTCTCCTTCCTTTTAAAATGATTCTCTACTACTCTGCCTAAGTGCGACAACCTACAAGCATAATGGTTGCAATTGGCTTGCTTTGATCATGAGTTTTGTCTGTCTGAAAGGATTGGTTATGAATTTGTTTATGGATTTCAAGTATCTACTAGTTTTCTGCTAGTAGAGTGCTTGCTTGAAATTTTTAAAAGAAAGATGTTGTTCAAAATATTCGAGTATGTATGCAATGGGAACTTTTTGCAATATTTCTGGATGTACCTTAATATAATTAATCATGTTATCTATACGTTGTGTTTAAGATCCTAGGTTTTCCTTTTGGTGAGAAAGACGAACACAAAGATAAAAAAAATATTATAGCAGGCATTCTTGTTTTAGGCCTAGCATCTACATCAAGCTCAAGTATTATTAATTACTCTAAATAAGAGCAAAAATAAGAGGATACGGATAACTAATTCTTGAGGCTTAAGCAAACATTATTGCCAAAAGAATTTATATTCCAGTGAAAAACAAATGATAGACCTAGAAGAAAGATACATGTTTTTTTCATATTAGTAATTTCATATTCTCAATATAATATGATTACACTAGGCCAAGAAAGGCCTATGGCAACGGTTATTTTGGGCTATGGCAGTGGTTCTCAACCGCTACTAATTGACCCACTGCCATAGGTATAATGACCTTTAGCAGCGGTTCCCAACCGCTGGCAAAAGCCTTTTTTCCTTTGGCACCAATCAACCTATAACAGCGGTTCTACCTAGGAACCACTGCTATAGGGTTTTTTTAAGAAAAAAATATCATTTTTTTCTATTACCATGTGATCATAAAGAGTGTTGCGAGATTCGAACTCGCTAATTCTCGCATCCAAAGTGAAAATCATACCATTAAACACCCAATGATAAAAATTAAACCAACAAAACTTTATGGTTTTATCATGAATTCATTACAACATACAAAAATGAAAGTGGAAAAAGAAAATGTATGTGTGTTTACAGGCTAGCTATATAAACTAAAGTGAATGATATTATAATACAAGATACTTACAAGCTAAGAGGTATATATGCTTGAAGAACTACTTACAAGCAAATTAAGGAGCAACAAAGCTTACTCTTTCAAAAATGAATCCTGGACCAACTACTTTAGAGAAAGTAGTAAGGCATTTCATAGCATGTGCACGTGTGTTAATATCTACTATGCATTCACTTAGTCCTTTCAAATTAAAGTTAAAAATAGGAATAAATACAAGGTAGCAAATTAGAAAATGAGTCATTCATAAGATATGGGAAAACTGGAAGAATTAGAGTAAGTGATATCCTACTAACAATGTAGATATTTTGCATTAATATACCAAAGTTAAGTACATAAAAAAAATTTAACAAGAAAAACTAATTGATAAGTGAGAGAATAAGTTGTTTACCAAAAGGGAAGCACCAGCCCTCTGATCATACCGCACAAGCAAAATAAATACTTGATTTTCAATGAGAGTTGTTAGAGAATCTAAAATTGAAGATTCTGGAACATCCTGAAAGCATTGTCAATGAGGAAAAACAAGATATTTAGATAAATTTATGCCACAATAGAAAAATCAAAACATAAAAGCAGCCAAGAAGAAGAGAAACAAAAAGAGATGTGCTGCCTTTTTCATCTCACATTTAAATTTTCAATTTTTATTTTTTATCCATCTAGCAATGGGCATAGGATATTTTTACCTCCAGCATCACATCTGAGAATGATATAACCTCCTTTGTCTCTTCCGCAGATAGCTATACAAATACAAATCATAAATAAAATTAATAGGACAAATCAAATTGTATTACTCATATAAGTAAAAACTCAAATATACCTTATATCAGTAATGAACCCAAATGTTACTTATGTTGGAGTTTGCACGTACAATGATAGAATGATACAACTCTATCAACCTTGAACAGACCAGCACATAGGCAACATTAGAACTATGCAGAATTAATCCTATCAACAGAGTAACCAGAGCAGCTAGCTAATTAGAACTATGCATAATTAATCTTATCAACTGTTAGCTAATTTAAGGAGACAAAGTAACCAGAGCAGCTAGCCAATTTAACCATGAATGTGAGCCTTACATTAAGGTTTACCAATAAAACTTGATCACAGGTAAACAAAACTTACAAAGAATGGTAAATTTCTGGAGTCACCATATTCTATAAATTTTGCAAACCATTCGGTTATCTGCCAAAAATAAAACAGAAAATATCTTAAAACAGATGTGCATTACATCTATATCATTGTAGATAAGTAATTTTAAATTTCTTATAGCATAAATGATATTTCACAAAAAATATGATGATAATACATTGAAGTTACAAAATGGCAATCAAAGCAAGCATCTTGAAGAGCAACACTTCTCAGTGTGAAAATTTCAATGAAAATAAGCAAATTAAACCTGTGAAACATCAACCACGCCCTTGTACCCAGCTACAAACTGACCAGCCTGATTAAAATCATCCATCAGAATCATTCATAGATGTGACCACATCAGAAAGCTAGAAAGCAATAGGTAAATATGTGGGAAAGGTTATTTTGGCAAGAACTATGAAAAATGTTTGTACTAAACAATATTAAAACAATTTAATCATGGAGACCACAACTTTTAGCAAGTACTTGTAAAGTAACTACCAAATTTGACTATCGAACCAGAGTCATAATCAATCACATAACAAAGAATTATCCATGGGCAGGAATATAGCTGTCACTTTTAAAATTGATTATGCTGTGGACTCTTGTGGTTTCATCATAGCAAGGACATTATGCATCTGCAATGTATAGCGAACCATAACCAATTTAAAGTAAAAAAGCAAAGAAAACTGGACCACAGCAGCGACAAAGTAAAACTGCCAAAAATCATACGCTTTACTAATTTATGGCCAGTCATTTTCACAAAATTCACCCAAAATAAAAGGCAAACCTATATCTGTTGAGATCAATCACCACGGCTGCTTCAAAACTCCTGAAATACTAGTTTCTATAAATAAACTATGCTAAATGAATTTTCTATTTTCACCAAAAAAATTGAGATATAACCCTTAGAGAAAATCTGTGTCAAAGGCATAGCTATCCATAATTACTACCATGTGCTTATAAATTCAGAAAGAGAAAAGAATCCAAATTTTCAGGAAGAATTCAAAGGTGAGAAGTGAAGATTACACCAACAAATGACCCTAGACCAAGAAAACATCAATAAATGACCTCCAAGTGCAAGATTCCATAAGCCTTGACTTTGAAAAGAGGGATATGCCACCAGATAGTACAAAAACAATAAAATTCATGAAATCCAAAGTTTAGGTCATGAATAATTCAAGCTTTATGACAAATGCGCAAAGGAAAATGGATACATGGCAAGGCTTGAGGATCATCACACAATAGCAAACAAGAAATATTAAAGAAATAAAAGATAGAAACGAGAAGAAGAAGAAGCTCATAGAAGGTGGTGAGTGGCGTCACCGTTGGTCGCAGCAAAATGGGGTGCTCACGAACAAGAAGAGTAGCTTACGTCGCTTGACCTACTCTCTGCTCAGAATTTGAGAGAAGTTCACACTTGTGCCCGTCTTTCTCTCTAGTTCCTCAATCTTGTGCCCAACCTTCAAGAACAAAGGGATTCCAATAAACCCTAATGGAGAGGAGACAAATTTGGGGTTAGGGTTAGTTAGGGGATTTGTGAAGAGGAAACGTAGAGAGCTTCAGAGAGAAGAGGAGGTTCAAGGAGGAGGTGAAGCAGCGAAGGTTAACATTGATGGAGGAGAAGGAGCAAAGGTGTACATTGACAGAGGACAAGGAGCGACGTCGAGGGAGGATGCGTGTTCCTTGCCTTCAGGGCTTTCTTTTTTTTTAATATATTTTTGTTCTAACTAATACCAGCGATCTAGCAAGGCACAACTGGTATAAGGGATATGTGTTCTTTTTTTTTTAATTGAAGCCTATGGCAGCGGTTCTAAAAAGGAACCGCTGGTAAAGGGCATTAAAAAAAACAAAATAATGTATGCCAACGGGTAGACACGGAACCGCTGGTATAGAGTGCGTTGGCATATCCAAAATCTGGTGTAGTGTTATTTTCTATTAATTTTTGTAGATAAATAATTAACGCGCACAATAATATTGGTATGAGATTTAGGGACCAAAAGTAATACTATCTGATATCATGTTTTAAAAAGTTATCACAAATGTTCAAACAAGACATTGTCTTTCACCGTTCTCGCTACCACTGCTTCCTTACCCTATCTGATTACTCCATTCCTCTTCATGCTTCTTCAATCCACGCCATCTGCCAATGTCACGGCCTTCTTTGCAAATCCAGCAACAAGGTAAGCTCCTCCCTAATTATTTGTAACCCTTCTCTTCATCGCTTTTTCTGCATCCCCAAATTGTATTGCTACCTTGTTTCCTACTGTGCCTATTTTGCTTTTGCCTTTGACTCTCAAAACTATGACTATAAGATACACAATATTAAATTTTTGTGATCCCTCTGTTGAGGTATACTCTCTCCCATCTAGGATTTGGGAAACCTTTTCATTGATGGAGCCGCCAAAAGGGATGGCTTTGCTAATGGCCTTGTTCATTGGGCAGCTGAGCGCATAACCAAAGAGAGAGTTTTGTACCCTTTTGTTTTGTCTTTTAATTTTGCAGATGAGGTTAATCTAACCGAGCATATCACTAACAAAGTGAGTTCGGTTAATGTTGTTGGAGGCAGCAGCAATAGGCCTCTCACTGTGTATATAATTGAGGGTTCGCATTGCTCTGCCAACATTTGGGTGATGAAAGAATAAGGTGTCATGGAGTCATGGAATAACCTCTTTGTTGTTGGCTCTTGTTTGGAAGCACCCCTTTTTGGGTTGACAATATGAGCCTGGTTGGTCCGAAACCAAAGGTAAGCATTACGAATAATGGAGAGATATTGCTACTCACCATAGAAAAGTTGAAAAAGAGAGGCATATATTCATTAAAAGTGGAGAAAAGAAGGATTAAAAACATTCAACTTGGTGGATGCCATGAACAATGGTCCTGATGCTGATTATTCCACCAAGAGTTCGGTTTTACTGGAAAATATTAATGCTATGGTGTCTTATTGAAGATTTAAGTGGTATTTTAATACATTACTTATCCAACATATATATAGGATGCTAAATTTTTGATACATTATTGTATTTATATATATAATTTACCTGGTTGTGGATTCTTTGTTTCAACTAGTTTTGCGCTAACATAATAGGTTAATAAGCTACTACTACATTGATATTGTGCTTGGAAAGAATTTTCTTGATAAGTCATTAATGTTTGTAAACTTTGTGTGGCACTAGATTTTTATCTAGCATTTTAGTATGTTACGTGGCTTCCTATGCATTTTGTTTATGATTGTAGCTTTTGCTTACTTTGTATGATAATGTTTTGATGAAGTTCTGTCAGAACTTAGTTGTTCCTGGTAAGATAAGATTGCTGAAACACTGTCATCATACTATTAATCTTGAAATTTATGTTTTCTTCTTAAGTCTATTATTTACCAAAATAAAGATTCTGGTAAGGCAAGGTTATTAATTCCTTTATAACATGTAAATCAACTCTGATGCTTATGATTGCAGTACTTTAGGGGAAAAAATTAAATTCATAGATTATCTTCAGTTAACTTAAAATTGCAAAATGAGACTCTTGTGCTTCTGTATTAGATTTTAAATTACACAACAATAGAATGTCGAACTTATATTTTTGGCTTGTACACGTGGTTAAGGCGAGGGAGGATTCTCTATGTATTCATATTGCCTTTGTCATTTCATTAATGACCTTCTTCATTGCATATGGTTTATGTTTCCAATTGCCACCCACTTCCCCATTTTAGTATAGAATTGCTGATTTGTCAACTAATCCTTAAATTTTAATAATTTTTTTTTTGTGTTTACTCATATTAATAGTGTTGTAACAGTGTCTCAATTCTCAAAAATCATACAACAAATTGCTTGGCTATTGGTAGTTTTCCTAGTGATTCGTTATTCATCTTTTTCCTCTTTAATCGTGATACTCGTAAATAAGTTAATCTAAGATTTCTATGCCAAGTCCCATTTGAATTGTGTTCTATTGCGTATCATAAGACTTGCATAAAGAGTTTAGATATTTCATAGTGAACCTTGAACCAAAACTTTTACCGGTTCAATGGCCGGTTGATTTTAAAAACATTGCCTCTAACATCATAGACATGATAAGAAGGAAGAGGAATGTTTGCAGAAAACACAAATAATTCTAACCGCGAAGAACATTTTTGTCATGAATTTGAATATTGGCTCATCCCTTGAGTTATTAGTGTCGAGAAGATTTAATGTTCTTCCCTTTTGCTGAAGATAATGGGTTCATGAACATCAACAAATTCTTGAATGGTTCCTATCCAAATGAAGAATTGTACTTAGAGTTACTTATGTCCTATGCTATTTGGCTTGCCCACCCTTCTATTATCTCATTGTTCTAAATTTTATTTTCTATTTCTCATCATGGTCGTTTAGTGTAAAGCCCTCACAGTAATTGGGTAAAAGGTTTTTCCAAAGACTTAGCGTATGTCTTCGACCCCAATTGTTTAACTTTTGGGCATTTTGATGACCTCCAAAATTTTGGTGTTTAGATGGTTATTATTGAAAAATAGACTTTCCTGTAGGGATAACCTTGCCCATGAAGAAATTCTGGTTGAAGGAAATATTTTGAATTGCCCATTTTTATGATTTTGTCGAGGAAATTTCTTTGCTCTTTTCTTGGGTCGTGCGTTCTTCAATTCTGTTTGAAAAAAAGTTTTAATTTGATTAGAATTGAATTCTCGAATATTTGTTTCTATATCTACATAATATTCTTTCTTTAGAAGTTAGTTTGTTGGAGAAATTCATACAAAAGGCAGTGGATTGATTTTTGGCATGTAACTATGTGGTTATTGTGACTTGGAAGGAATAGGGGTGCACACAGGGTGGATTGGCTTGGTTTAAATTTGAGGTAAAAAAATAATTCGAACCAATGAAAATAATTAGGATTTGTTTGGTTTGGCTTTAGGGAAAAAATCTTAAAATCTGAATCGAACAAAAACATGTTGGTTTGAGTTGGACAATCTCATTGTCTGATTTAAAAAATGTATATACTAATTAACAATTGAAATTACCAAGTCTAATAAAGTATAACTTCAAACATAATATAAATTTCAAAATACAATAACTAGTGATCTTGATTTTCAAACACTATTTTACTAATTCTGTAAGATATAAATGGATAAGTATTAAAAATAATTCTTCGGGTTAATTTGGTATGTTATTGAGTCATTTGGGGTTCAAAATCTCTAGATCTTATACCCAAATCGATATAGGTTGGGTCTCAACGGAATGGTTTGGGATGGATCCCATTATAATTTGATTGAACCGTTTTCTAAGTTGGATTGATTTGGATTAACGAATTCGTGGAGTACACCCAATTTGATTGACACTCTTAGGAAGGAATGCAATTGCATTAAAAAAATGACACGGTAAAAGCCCTTTGAATCTTTATAAATTATATCTTGAAACTAAATTAAGAATTTTTTGGAAGGTTTTTTTTTTTCTTTTTCAAAAAATGTCACAGTAGATGCCCTTCCTTCTCTAATTTCTGATTTTTTTTATAATGTCTACTTTTTGACTTTTATTCATTGTAATTTTGAGTATATCTAATACTCTTTTTTAATATATTTGTTTACTTATATATAAAAATGTTATCGAAAGAAAAAATATTGGAAATGAAATAATTTTAGGGAGATTAAAATTGAAAAAAAATTATGCAACACGAAAAATTTGTAAAGATAAATTTTAAGTGACTTGAGGTTTATAGGAGAGAAAGTCTCTAGCTATCTCTTCGCTTCTCCTATTGGATATGATAAATGTAAATTTCATTCATTCTTAGTTTATCTTTATTTTTCGATATATAAAAAGAACAACAGAAAGAAAATTAGAAAAAAATAGTAATGAGATTTTTTTTAATGAAATGAGAGAATTTTTTAAAGAGAAACAATAGACAGACATAAAGTTAAGAGAAATTTAGAAAAAATAAGATGAAAGGGTACTAGTGGTAGAGTAAAAATGCCATTAATTTTTTATTATTTGATCAAGAGACATAACATAACCTTTTGATGTTTAGTGGTATAGTAATCTTTTCATAAATCAAATGGAAAAAAAAATTATTCAAATTATCGTCATTTAATTTTCAATATTTAATTGATTAAATTTTAAACTTATTTATGAGTGAAAGCCTAAATTAATTGCAAAATCAATAAGAAAGGATATTATTATAGCTTTAGCATCTTAAACTTGTCTTGTTTAAACTGCTAAACACATTGCAGCACCAGATAATTTATGCTTGTTGGATACTTAAATTTCAAGTAAGAATAGAATTGAGCCTTTTTAGCACGTCTCACAAAAGTCCGCAAAAAAAAATGACTCGGGCTCAAAATGACTGCGGATTCGAGCTACTCGCCCGAATAATTTTTTTAAAAACAATACTACTAATAAGTGTACACTAACTTTTAAAAAATATTTATAAGTCCATTATCCACACAAGACTAATAATCAGAGTTTAAAAAATTGAGAATTGATAAACAGAAAAGTTAAATAGGAGGTTTTATTAACTCTTCAATAGAAAAAGTTAAAAGAGAAACCAATTTAGAATAACTTTTATTAAAATATCATAATTATATATAAAATATAAAAAGATTAAAACAATATGTTAAACAATAGAAAAATAATGTTATTTTTAGCTAAATAGAGACATTTTTTTAAAGACAAAAGTAATAAAAATAAAATTATTATTTTTTAAATGGAAATTAGGGAATTGTTTTGAAAATTTAAAAAAGTGGGCTACTAAAAAAAGGCTGTTAATTACTAACATGGACTGAATTGGGTATGTAAAATAAAGAAAGACACGAGTAATCGAGGGCCTTTTAGCCCAAAATAAAAATATTTGCTATGTCCACGAGCCCGCTCGTAAAGGGCCGGGTACCAGATTAGGATCCTTACATAGCTTCGGAGAGCGTCTGTATGCAGAGGCAGAGAAGACCTAGAATCAACAATACACAGTAAGCAGTGAGTATCGAAAAATCTGATTGATCAATGTCGGAGTTGATGCCGGCAGAAATGGTGGTGGAAATCCTTTGCAGACTTCCACCAAAGTCACTTTTGAGGTTCCGTTGTGTGTGCAAACCATGGAATTCCATCATCAGTGACCCTTCCTTCATCTTTATAGGAAAAGGACCGATAGATTGAAAAAAAGGAAAAATGGAATTACTTTCAGAGAATAGTGGAAGACCCACTTAAATGGTGTGCAGAAATGGGCCTTGGATCAGCGAGGCCCAATAAGCAAAAAAAGGGATGGACAACAGGTCCAATAACAAAAAACAAGAAAATGATTTATTTTCTAATACCCCCCTCAAGTTGGGGAGTATATGTTATGAATGCCCAACTTGCCGAGAACATCTTGAAAGGGCTTGGGCTCCAAGGCCTTGGTAAGAATATCAGTAATGTGTTGTGTTGTGTTGATTGGGAGAAGGTGCATGAGACCTTGTTGTAATTTTTCTCTAACCACATGACAGTCTATTTCTATATGTTTCGTTCTCTCATGAAAGACAGCATTTTGAGCAATATATCTAGCACTATCATTATCGCAAAACATTAAAGCTGGAGTAATGAGATCAATTTTCATGTCAGTTAAGAGGTATGTCAGCCATTACAATTCACAAACAGTGGATGTCATAGCTCTATATTCTGCTTCTGATGATGATCGGGATACAATGCTTTGCTTTTTACATTTCCATGAGACTAGCAATGGCGCAAAAATATGCAAAATCCAGTGATAGACCGTCGTGTTAGAGGACAAGTGGCCCAATCAGAGTCAGTGTAAGCTTTTAAGCGTATTGCTAGAGTCAAAACGATATAGAAGGCCCTGTCCTGGGTTAGATTTAATGTAGTGAATAACACAGATGGCAGCTTGATAGTGCCCTTGTCAGGGACTACTCATTTTCTGACTTAATTGCTGAACAACGTATGTAATATCAGGCCTAGTTGTGGTGAGGTATAGTAATTTGCCAACCAAACGACGATAACTGGATGGATCAGCGAGCAATTCAGTCTTTTCTGTGCTTTTCAAAAAATCTTTTACCATAGGACTGTTGACAAGTTTACCTGCTAACAAACCACAAGAGTCTATCAAGTCCAGAGCATATTTACGTTGATTTAGAAATATGCCGGATTTGGAGCGAGAAATTTCTAAACCAAGGAAATAACGTAATTTGCCTAGATCTTTAATTTTAAATTTTTCATCTAAAAGAATTTTTAAAGCGTTAATTTCATCTAAGTCATTGCCACCAAGAATTAAATCATCAACATATATGAGAACAATAGTGAAATGACTGCCAGATTTCTTTATGAAAACAGAGTGGTCGTAAGGAGACGGAGTATAATGAAGCATTTTCAAAAAACAAGTTAACTTTTCATACCACATTCTACTAGCCTGTTTAAGGCCGTATAAGGACCTATTTAATTTGCAAACAATGTTTTTATCGGGAACACTAAGACCGTGGGGAACACGCATATAAACATCTTCATTTAGATCACCATGTAAGAACGCGTTATTAATATCAAGTTGATACAAATGCCAATTTTTAACAGTAGAAACAGCAAGTAAGAGATGCACACTAGTTAACTTTGCAACAGGAGCAAAGGTATCCATGTAGTCAACACCCTCTATTTTATTTGTAGCCTTTTGCGACAAGGCGAGCCTTGTGTCGCTCTATCTCACCTTTTTACCTTTAGGTAATCTAACAAGAGACCACGTGTTATTCTTAGCAAGAGCAGATAATTCAGAATTCATGGCCTCAACCCATTGGGGTTGTTTGGAGGCAATAGCATAGGAAGAGGGTTTAACAGCAGAATCAATACTAGAAACAAAATTATGATAACTATGAGATAGATTTTTAAAGGATAAGCAATCAGATAGAGGATATTTAGGCGCAGATATTAAGTCATTATTTTCGGTTTTAACTGCATACAAATGGTAGTCATTAAACTTAGCAGGTTGAGTTCTGTTACGCGTGGATTTCCAAATAACAGGAGTGTTATGATCAGTAATATTATCATCAACAGAAATAGGATCATTTGAAATAGGAATATTCCCTATAGTAGATGTATCAGAAGGCATCTGAGTTGCTGTAGGAACACCTCGTTCCATAGGCCAAGGGTCATAAATTTTTTTTTCAGAAACAAGGTTGGGGTTAGCAGAAAAGGTTTTAGAAACAGGTTTGGTTTGGTAGAGTCACGCACAACACTATCAAGTTGCCCTGACTTGTAAGGCATATGATTTTCTTCAAAAATAACGTTTCTGGATAATAAAACATTTCTCGATTGAAGATCAAGTAAGACAAAACCTTTTACACGTTCTTTAAAACCAAGAAAACAGCATTTTATGGCTCTAGGATCCAACTTTTTACGGTTTTGGGTGATTGTGGTGGCGTAGCACAAGCACCCAAAAGTTTTGAAATCAAGGAAGGAAGGATGCTTACCATGAAGAATCTGATGAGGAGAAGACTGGTTCAGAACACGACTGGGCAAGTAGTTTATCATATGCACAACATATCTAAAAGCATAGCACCAATATACTTTTGGAATGTTAGAATGAAATAAAATGCTTCTAGCTACATTCTGTATATGTCTATGTTTACGTTCAACAACAGAATTTTGCTCGGGTGTTTCAACACATGAAGTCTGATGAATAATGCCATGCAAACTATAAAGATCATGCATTTTAAATTCAGGGCCATTGTCAGAACGAATGATTTTTATATAAGCATTAAACTAAGTTTTGACAAAAGCAATGAATTTTGAAATTAAAGGTCTGACTTCAGACTTATGTTTCATTAGATGTATCCAGGTATATCTTGAATGATCATCAACCATAGTTAAAAAATAACGATGTCCATGTATACAATCTATGCTAAGAGGTCCCCAAATATCCATGTGGACAATGGAGAAAACAGATTCACTTCTATTGTTATTATTTGGAAAAGGTAGTTTATGCTGTTTACCAAGATGACATGCATCACAAATAGTATTTCTTTTATATGTAACATAAGGGAATTGATTATGAATGGTTCGTAAAACATCATCAGAAGGATGTCCTAGACGATTATGCCAAGTATCACAACGAGCATTATTAACAGATATATCATCAATGCAAAATTTATCAGATGAATGATGCAAATGTTTATCAAAGGAAACAGAAAATAGTAAATCAGTTTTAATGTCCTTTGGTAACAAAATGTCAGGTTTAAGGATGTATAGGTGTTTCTGGACTCTAGCTAGTCCAATCGTCCTCCTCGTGGGAATGTCCTGTATCAAATAGCAATGTTTGTCAAATGAGATACACAGATTTAAAGAACAAATAATCTTGTGCACAGAGATGATGTTGACAGCAAAGTTTTTAATGTATAAAACATCATCAAGTATCAGATTATCAGAGAACTTCACAAAACCAGCACAAGTAGCCAAGGAGACATCACCATTGGGTAAAGTAACAGATATAGGAGGTATAGCATAAGAAGAATTAAAGAAACTCATGTTATTACAGACATGAATGCTAGCCCCGCTATCTATTAACCAGAAACTATTAGAAAAGAACGCACCTTGTGTCTCAGTGTGTGAAGTATTGGTGTGAGCAAGATTATTCAAAGATTGATCAATAGTATCATTTTTCATACGTTTTAGCATATCAAGCAGCATGCAGTAATCATCATTAGTTATGTTCACAACATTAATAGTGGCAGGTGTTGAGGTAGTGTGTGAGGAACTGGCAGTAGTATAAGTGTTCTGACTTTTATTTTTAAACATGAAGTTATTAGGGAAGCCATGTTTAAAATAGCAAGTATCAACCATATGGTTCTCTTTGCCGCAGAAACTACAAAACCTTGCCAGTAGGTTTCCAAGGGTTACTTTTAGATTTGCCTTTATTATTGTTACCTTTCCAAGTAGCATTAGCAACAATAGAAACAAATTTACCATCAGAAAGATCTATCTTAGGGTTTTTCCTTTCCTGCTGTTGAACCATGGCAAAGGCCTTGGCCACAGGAGGAAGAGGTTCCATGCATAAGATTTGTCTACGCACAGTATCATAGTTATCATTTAGACCTTTCAAAAAACAGATGACGTATTCATGATCACGAGACTTTCTAATACTGTTAGAAAGATCACAGGAACACGGAACATCACAAATACAGGTATGATGCGGTATAAGCACATCTAATTCTTGCCATATAATCTAGATATCAGTAAAGAAGGTAGACAGATCATGATCTCCTTGTTTAACCGAATGTAAGGATCGTAACAAGTCAGATAAACGAAAAGCATCAGCAGAGGAGAAGCGATCTTGAAGATCTTTCCATACCTGAGTTGCGTTTTCAAAGAATGCAATACTTTGAGCGATCGAAGGACTCACCGACTTAGTAATCCATGAAATTACCATGGAGTTGCATCGCTGCCAAGTATGATGAAGAGAATCAGTAGGTTTGGGTTCTTGGATCGAGCCATTTACGAACCCTAACTTGTGTTTACAAACAAGACTGGGTGTCATACTATGCGCCCAAATCTGGTAGTTTTGGGAACCTTCAAGAACCGGAGTGATCATCCCAGAGCTCGGATTGTCCGTTGGATGAAGGAAGAAGGGACTCGAAGGATGTTGAGAAGGATCAGTTTGAGAAGGAGGTGTTGTGTTATCTTCGGCCATTTTGTGAGATGCGGAAGGTGGAAGAGGGATCGATAGGAAAAGGATAAGAAAGGAAGAAGGCAAGGCAAAACCCTAGCAAGGAAGCGACGGCACCGCCGCGATGAAAGAAACCCTAGCAGAGCGTCTCATTCTCCTAACCCTAAAGGCCTCGTGATACCATATAGGAAAAGGACCGATAGATTGAAAAAAAGGAAAAATGGAATTACTTTCAGAGAATAGTGGAAGACCCACTTAAATGGTGTACAAAAATGGGCCTTGGATCAGCGAGGCCCAATAAGCAAAAAAAGGGATGGACAACAGGTCCAATAACAAAAAACAAGAAAATGATTTATTTTCTAATAATCTCCCTTCACTATCGCCACTCTCCCTCCTTCCTTCTACTTCGTCTGTTCAGAGAACCTGCTACTAAACCCTTTTACTGTTCCCTTCTCCCTCGCCCAGATGACAGCCTAAAATTTACCCTCTTCAAACGTTCCCTCACCCCCTTCCGTCGCCATTCTTCAATCAATGCTGTCTGCAACGGCCTCATCTGCCTCGGCTCCCGGACTCCCATTGACTTTTGGAGCTCCTCCTTCGTCACCTACAACCCTTCTCTTTGACGCTATCTCTCTATCCCCAAACCCGAACCAATTCCTGAACCTTAAATCCATCACTCCGTCACTGTTGCCCTCAGATTTGATTCCCAAAATCGTGACTATAAGATCCTTAGTATTGGCGGCAACGACTACCCTAAAGAAAGGTTTCTCGCTCCTTATTCTAGGGTTGAACTTTACTCTATTGCATTTGGGCTTTGGAGGACTCTTCCACTTCCTCCCATGGTTGCTCCACCATGTAGCTTTTCCTGGAGACGACGTCCGACAGCTTCCCATGGTTTTGTTAATGGCATTCTCACTGGGGTGCAAGGCGCAGGGCGGCGAAAGAGGGAAATAATAATGTCGGGTTGTTTTTTATTTTGTCCTTTGATTTTGTAAATGAAGTGTTTCATGATATTACACTACCCAAGTGCATCTCTCATGCCTCCTCCCCTTGTGATACGAACCCTATATGTTAAGGGTATCCCTTAATTTTAAGGGAAACTTGTAGGACCTTTATTTTGGGGTTATTCTTGTTGATCTAAAATAAAAAGAAATAATGAAGAAAAGAAAAAGGAAGAGTTAGGCAAGTTTGGTAGGCTGATTGGGTTTAGGGTTGAGGCTTAATGGCTTTGGGCAGAATTTAGATATAAGGACTAATTCAATAGGGAATTAATTTTGGAGACAAAAGTTTTAATGAATACGAGGAAGAAATGGGCTGAATAATGGTGTTTAAAGGCTTGGTTGGGTGCTGACTAAGAATGGATGAATGTGGCTTGGATTTGGTCTTGGTGCAAATTAGAGTTTAAAGGCTAAGAGACAAGTAGTTAATAAAAAGGAAAAGGATATGGGAAGGTGTTTTGGGCTGTTTGGGGCGTGGTGGCTGAGGTGTTTAGGGTCTGAATTATTCAAATTTAGGTGAGAGAAATGGTTAGGTAAGAGTTGATGAGCAATTATGCAAAAGGCGAAAAAATGGGGATTGTGTTTAAGGGAATTAATGGTGAGTTGTGGCTGAATTTTGGAGCTTGGGGCTGACCAAAAATGGTGGTTTAGTGGCTGGAAACTTAGTTGAAGGTAGGCAAGGAAGAAGATGAAGATTATGAAGCTTAAGGAAGAACAGTGAAGAACACAAGTAACCTAGTCTTGAATCACTCAAGAGCTAACAAGAGAATCACTCCCTTGGATGAGAATCACACTCAGAATAGGTTATAAAATCTGAATTTTCACTCAAGATAACTTGGTTTATTCATGGAGAAAGCAAGCTCTTATATAGGAGAAACTTGCTTGAAGAAAGAAGAAACGGTCACCATTGATGGACATTCAAGGTGACTTTGAAGACTCATTAAAAACAAATATAACATGTGTAAAATGAGGCTAAGAGGCACGCAATTTTGAGGCTACAAGGAAGCCACAACTCTTCCTATTCTAGCTTATTTGACCTAGATTAACCTAATTACTAAAGAGCCCATCGGTGGTGCAAATCCAAGATGAATTGGCAGCCACTTAACACAAGTTTGGGCCTTTATTACAAACATAGAAATGCTAAATAAACCCCTAAATGGTAGCAGCTTGTGTGCCTTTTTAGGCTTGATTCAATTGACCATTTTAGGCTTCTTGACTTGTAACTTGGGCTGAAATTCATGAAGCATGGTTAACACTTGTTGAAGAGCTTCTTGTGCCTTTTTAGTCCTTGCCCTAGTCATAGGTTCTCCAAGCCCTTCCAAAGGATCCTTGCCTTTAGTTTTGCCCTTAGTCTTGTTGGTGTCCTCATCACTCTCTCCCTCTTGAAAAGAATTTGTCCTCAAATTGGACTCTTCACCTACATCAAAGAGAGTTAAGTCACTAACATTGAAAGTTGCACTAACATTATACTCACCGGGAAAATCAATCTTGTAGGCATTGTCATTGATCTTTTCCAACACTTGAAATGGTCCATCTCCCATAGGTTGAAGCTTAGACTTTATTTGCGCCGGAAATCTTTCCTTCCTCATATGAACCCACACCCAATCTCCGGGTTGGAAAACCACTCTTTTGCGCCCTTTGTTGGCTTGTTTGGCATAGCTTTCATTCCTTTTTGCAATTTGCTCTTTGACCTTCTCATGAAGCTTTTTGACATAGTCCGCCTTAGCTTGTCCATCCTTGTGCTTTAAATCTACAAGATGAGGCAAAGGCAACAAATTAAGAGGAGTTAGTGGGTTAAATCCATAAACTACCTCAAAAGGAGAGCAATTAGTGGTACTATGTAATGCTATATTATAAGCAAATTCAATATGGGGTAAGGACACTTCCCAATTTTTAAGATTCTTCTTTAAGACCGTCCTTAGCAAAGTTCCTAAGGTCCTATTCACAACCTCCGTTTGCCCATCCGTTTGTGGATGACAAGTAGTGGAGAATAGCAACTTAGTATCCAACTTTCCCCATAGGGTCCTCCAAAAGTGACTTAGGAACTTAGAGTCCCTATCACTTACAATACTTCTAAGCATTCCATGGAGTCTCACCACCTCTTTGAAGAAAAGATCCGCCACATGCTTTGCATCATTACTTTTCCTACAAGGAATGAAATGAGCCATTTTAGAAAACCTATCAACCACAACAAAAATGGAATTCTTACCTTGACTTGTTCTAGGCAGCCCCAAAACAAAGTCCATAGATAAATCAATCCAAAGATTTTCCGGAATTGGTAAAGGAGTATAAAGTCCATGAGGCATTACCTTCGACTTGGCCCTTTTGTACACAATACAATGCTCACAAAAATTTTGCACATCCCTTTTCATGTTAGGCCAATAAAAGTGTTCATTTAAAATTTCCAAAGTCTTTTGAACACCAAAGTGACCCATCAAGCCACCCTCATGGGCTTCACATACAAGCAACAACCTTGTAGAACATTTGGGCACACATAATTTGTTTTCTTTAAAAAGATAACCCTCATGTTTGTAAAAATCCTTATTTGAAAATTTTTCACAAGTTTGAAAGATTTCTCCAAAAGTTTCATCATTTTCATACATTTCTTTCAAACATTCAAAACCAATCATCTTTGTCTCTAACATAGAGAGCAAAGTATGCCTTCTAGATAAGGCATCAGCCTCAACATTGCTTTTTCCCTTTTTGTGCTTAATGACATAGGGAAATTGTTCAAGAAATTGAACCCACTTGGCATGCCTTTTGTTAAGCTTGCCTTGTCCCTTTAGATACTTTAGGGACTCATGATCACTATGGATCACAAACTCTTTAGGAAAGAGATAATGTTGCCAAGTTTTCAAGGCTCTCACAAGGGCATACAAATCCTTATCATAGGTAGAATAATTAAGTGTGCGGCCACTTAATTTCTCACTAAAATAAGCAATTGGGTGGCTTTCTTGAAGTAAGACAGCACCTATGCCCACATTTGAAGCATCACATTCCAACTCAAAAGACTTAGCAAAATTTGGCAAGGCTAAAATAGGAGCATTTGTCAATTTTTCCTTTAAAACATTAAAGGCCTCCTCTTGTTTTTCACCCCACTTAAAACCAACATTTTTCTTGAAAACTTCATTCAAGGGGGCAGCCAAAGTGCTAAAATCTTTAACAAACCGCCGGTAAAAACTAGCCAAACCATGAAAACTTCTCACATCCGTGACATTTTTAGGTGTAGGCCATTCTTGAATGGCTTTAACCTTTGCTTCATCCACTTGAACTCCCTTGGAGCTCACAACAAAACCAAGGAAAATCACATGGTCGGTACAAAAAAACACATTTTTCAACATTTGCATACAATTGTCCTTTTCTAAGCACACTCAAAACAAGTTTTAAATGCTCAACATGAAAATCAAGAGTAGTGCTATAGATAAGAATGTCATCAAAGTACACAACAACAAATTTCCCAATAAAGTCCCTAAGAACATGGTTCATAAGCCTCATGAAAGTGCTTGGTGCATTAGTTAAGCCAAAAGGCATAACCAACCATTCATACAAACCAAATTTTGTTTTAAAAGCGGTTTTCCATTTATCACCCTCTTTGATTCTAATTTGATTATAACCACTTTTTAAGTCAATTTTATAGAAGAAACAAGCACCATGCAATTCATCCAATAAATCATCAAGTCTAGGTATTGGGTGCCTATACTTGATGGTGATATTGTTCAAGGCTCTACAATCGGAACACATCCTCCAAGAACCATCCTTTTTAGGAACCAAAATAACCGGGACAGCACAAGGACTCATAGAATTTCTTACCCAACCCTTACCCATAAGATCATCCACTTGTCTTTGGATTTCTTTGGTCTCTTCGGGATTGCTTCTATATGCTGCCCTATTTGGTAGAGATGCACCCGGAATGAGATCAATTTGATGCTCAATTCCTCTTTTTGGTGGTAAACCACTTGGCACATCTTTAGGAAATACATCCTCAAAATCCTGCAAAAGAGACAAAACACTAGGAGGCAAATCATGGTTATTAAAAGTGTTAGTGGTCAAAACATAGTTTTTGCAAACCAAAAGATATAGGGGCTGTTTTGAGAGAAACAACCTTTTGACCTCACTTTTTGTAGCCAAGAAACTCTCCCTCACCACAAGTGTTTCACTCCTTTTTTTCTCTCTTTTTGAACACTCAAGTGTTTGGCTCTCATCTTTTTGCTCTCTTTTTTCTTGCAAAATTTTCTCTCTCATTTTTTTTTTTTGATCTTCACACACTTCTTTTGGGATCAAAGGTTTGAGTATAACCTTCTTTTGTTGGTGCATGAAAGTGATCTTGTTGGAGAAGCCATCATGGTTAGTCTTCTTATCAAATTGCCATGGCCTTCCCAACAATAAGTAACAAGCCTCCATTGGAACAACATCACAAAGTACCTTGTCATGGTACTTTCCAATAGACAATTCCACCTCCACTTGCTTTTTAACAACAACCTCTCCATCCTCACTAAGCCATTAGAGTTTGTAAGGCTTAGGATGTGGCTTTGTGACTAAATTGAATTTAGACACAATTCTTTCACTAGCAACGTTAGTACAACTTCCACCATCAATAATCAAGATACACAACTTACCGTTGATCAAACACCTTGTGTGGAAGATGTTCTCTCTTTCGCACTCCTCCATTGTCTTCAATTGACTATTGAGTAACCGTCGGATCATCAATAATTCTCCTTCCGGTTCATGGAACTCTTCACTCCCCTCATCATCATCATCATCATCATCTTTCTCATCCTCACTTACCACTCCTCCACCTTTAATCACCATGGTTTTTTTGTTAGGACATTCATATGCATAATGTCCAAGACCTTGGCACCTAAAGCATTTCACATCCCGAATTCTTTTTGAGGACTCTTATGATGAATTTGGAGAGGATTTTGAAGGTGTGGGGGCTGCCTTAGAAGGCGTGGCAGCCACCTTCTCCTTGTCCTTCCAAGAAGTTCCTTGGTTGTATGAACTTCTCTTGGCCACCCTTTTTCTCTTCAATTGTTGCTCCACTTGAATGGCTTTGTGAAGCAAGTCACCCATCTCCACATACTCTTGCAACTCCACCACTTCACGGATATCATTCTCCAAGCCATTTAGAAAACGAGCCATAGTCACCTCATCATCTTCTTCAACCTTGGCTTGCATCATAAGAATCTCCATCTCCTTGTAATACTCCTCCACACTCTTACTACCTTGGGACAATTTTTGGAGTTTGATTTTTAGGTCCCTAGTGTAGTTAGAGGGCACATACCTCCCTCTCATGATCCTCTTCATCTCCTCCCATGACTCCACCAAAGGCTCCTCATTTCTAGCTCTTTCTTTTTGCAATTTGTTCCACCAAATGAGGGCATAATCGGAAAATTTCGCGGCTACAATTTTCACCTTTGTGGCATCATCATAGTTGTGACAAGAGAATATGTGCTCTATTTTGAGTTCCCATTCTAAATAGGCATCCGGATCACTTCTACCTTTGAAGGGAGGAATGTTGAGTTTGACTCCCTTAAGGTGGTTAGGCCTAGGACCACCACCTTCACCACCATCACGCCTACCATCTCCTTGGTGGATGAGTCCCTCCAAATGCTCAATTCTCTCATGCAATGCTTCATTGTTTTCTCTCAATAGCCTTGCCATTTGAGCATTGAAAGCATCCAACAAGAACTTTTCTCTTCCATCCAATTGTTGTTCTTCCTCTCCGGACATTTTGAGAAAAAAGAAATTTAGAAGAAAAGAAACCTCACTAGTGTATCTCTCAAGTCTCACAAGTGTATCACTCAACCTCACAAGTGTATCACTCAAGATTCTCTCAAGAGCTCTCAAGAACACAAGACAAGACTACTCCAAGAATTCTTCACCAATTGTTTTAGGACAAGGGTAAAGGTTTAGGGTAGACTAAAGGTAAGGTTTAGGGTAGGCTAGAATAGTTTGAGGTAGGGTAGAAAGGTTTAGAGAAATGTAGAAGAATGATTTCAACAAGAATCCCACAAAGCATACAATGACACCTTCTCTCTCTATTTTCTTTTTGTATTTTCGTTTTTTTTTTATTCTGATTTTTTTTCTTTCTTTTTTTTTGTATAGACAAGAGAAGAGAAGAAAGTATCACAACCCCAAAGAACCGGAGCTCTGATACCAACTGATACGAACCCTATACGTTAAAGGTATCCCTTAATTTTAAGGGAAATTTGTAGGACCTTTTTTTTGGGGTTATTCTTGTTGATCTAAATTAAAAAAAAAATAATGAAGAAAAGAAAAGGGAAGAGTTAGGCAAGTTTGGTAGGCTGATTGGGTTTAGGGTTGGGACTTAATGGCTTTGGGCAGAATTTAGATATAAGGACTAATTCAATAGGGAATTAATTTTGGAGACAAAAGTTTTAATGAATAGGAGGAAGAAATGGGCTGAATAATGGTGTTTAAAGGCTTGGTTGGGTGCTGACTAAGAATGGATGAATGTGGCTTGGATTTGGTCTTGGTGCAAATTAGAGTTTAAAGGCTAAGAGACAAGTAGTTAATGAAAAGGAGAAGGATATGGGAAGGTGTTTTGGGCTGTTTGGGGCGTGGTGGCTGAGGTGTTTAGGGTCTGAATTATTCAAATTTAGGTGAGAGAAATGGTTAGGTAAGAGTTGATGAGCAATTATGCAAAAGGCGGAAAAATGGGGATTGTGTTTATGGGAATTAATGGCGAGTTGTGGCTGAATTTTGGAGCTTGGGGCTGACCAAAAATGGTGGTTTAGTGGCTGGAAACTTAGTTGAAGGTAGGCAAGAAAGAAGATGAAGATTATGAAGCTTAAGGAAGAACGGTGAAGAACACAAGTAACCTAGTCTTGAATCACTCAAGAGCTAACAAGAGAATCACTCCCTTGGATGAGAATCACACTCAGAATAGATTATAAAATCTGAATTTTCACTCAAGATAACTTGGTTTATTCATGGAGAAGGCAAGCTCTTATATAGGAGAAACTTGCTTCTAAGGTTACAACTTGAAGAAAGAAGAAACGGTCACCATTGATGGACATTCAAGGTGACTTTGAAGACTCATTAAAAACAAATAAAACATGCTATTTGGTATTTTCGTCTGGTGGGATTACAACTTTATCCTGTATTTTAGGATGTTACCTGAACCTAATTAATCATGCTATTTATATGTTTATGATACTAGTTTTTTCTTCCTTAGTATGATGATGTTTTAATGTGAAAGAGATTTACATGCTACTGTTGGTGTTATCCCGTTGTTGCTTTGGAGATGCTATTTGCTTAGTGTTGTGGAATAATATAATAGTTTTCTCCTTCCTTTTAAAATTATTCTCTACTACTCTGTCTAACTGCGACAACCTACAAGCATAATGGTTGCAATGACTTGCTTTGATCATGAGTTTTGTCTGTCTAGAAGGCATTGGTTATGATTTTGTTTATGGGTTTTAAGTATCTACTAGTTTTCTGCTACTAGAGTGTACGCTTCAAATTTCTAAAAGAAAGATCTTGTTCAAAATATTTGAGTATGTTTGCAACGAGAACTTTTTGATATATTTCGGGATGTACCTTAATTAATCATGCTATCTATAAGTTGTGTTTAGTATGATCCTAGATTTTCCTTCCTTAGTATGATTTTGTTTTAATGCTCGAGAGGGTTGTATGCTGTCAGTGTTACTGTTATCAGGTTGTTTATATGTTGATGTATTGCTCATATTGTTGGTTTCATGAACCCTAGTTACGTGATCATATTATGATGTTGAAGCATTTCATTTATAGCTCTTTTCTCCTTCCTATATAATCTTCAAGTGTTGAATAAGATAGATTCATGTATAGGTTCGTCTAAATAAAAGAACATCAGGGACTGAAGATTCATATATAGGTGCTCTGGATTCATCTTTGAAATCTAGTGTATTATCTTCGCAGACCACAATTAATTATTTGATGAAAAGTTAAGAGAAATTTTTTTAAAAACTGCTATTTAATTATTCAAATTGGATTATGTTTAACTTTTTTTTAATTACAATCAAGGAAACAAAAACTCCAATTTAACTTTTTTCTGTTTATCAATTTCCAATTTTATAACTTTGATTATTAGTCTTGCGTGGATTGTAGACTAATAAATATTTTTTAAAAGTTAGCTTACACTTGATTAGTAATATTTCTTTTTTAAAAAATAAGTTATTTGGGTGGGTCGCCGGAATCCGCATTTCTTTTGAGCCCGAGCCATTGTTTTGCGAGCTTTTGCGAGACGAGCTTAAAAGGCTCAATTCTATTTTCTCTTGAAATCTATGTACCTAACAAGTGCAAATCACTTGGTGCTGCCATGTGTATCTAGTTTAGACAAGACAAGTTTAAGATGCTGATGCTATACTAATATACTTTTTTATTAATTTTGCTATTAATTTAGGCTCTCTCATAAATAAATTTAAAATTTAATCAATTAAATATATAAAATTAAATGACGATAACTTGAATAATTTTTTTTTCATTTGACGTATGAAAAGATTACTATACCACGAAACATCAAAGAATATGTTATGTCTCTTGATCAAATAAAAAAAAATTAATGGCACTTTTACTATACCACTAGTACCTTTTTATCTGGAAACTTTGTATTTAAAATAAATTGAAATTAGTTTTGTAGCATTAAATACTCTATACTTTTTAACGTCAAGTTTCATTTCATGAGTTGCTTAACCATTCAAAACCCATATAAAAAGTATGGGACAATAGTCACATAGACCAATCAAATTAAATATATTAATTGATGTTTTTTGAATTAATCTCTCTGTTCCTTTTTATAAATACCTAAACAACAATAAATTAGTGTTCCTTTTTATAAGCACTTACTACAAAAACAGCAAGAAGCATTTATTAAGTTTTCTCAATTTTACCCTTAATTAATGAGGGTAGATGAATTTAGTTTTAAACGATATAGATAGTGGAGTTTGACTTATACAAGGATAAAATTGTAAAGAAATTATTATTTGTTAAGAAACTTATGCATTTTATTGAAGTGAACACTTTTCTTAATATGTGTCATTTTTGTTTGAGGAGCTTATAAATAGGAATAGATGGAGTAATAAAGTAATGAATTTGAATTTGGTGCTTTCTATGGTGCCATCTCTATCAAGTCATCTCTATTAAGATAGCATCATGCCTTCATATTCAATCAAATTATTAATTTGATATGAGGCAATAAAAAAATTAATTAAGTCATATTTTTCATTAAATCTTTTAGATTTGAAAGATATAAAGTTGATTTTATTTTTTTAATCTAATATTTTGTTTTTATTTTTAATCTGATATGTCTACATTTTTTTTAATTAAATGCTTGTAATTTGGTTACATTATTGAAGATGTTTCTGAGCTTTAATTAATTTAAAAAAGAGTTTTTATTAATTGAAAGATAAACAAATTAATGATAAAGAATAATATAAATAAAATAAGATAAAATTAGTATTTTTGGTCCTAAACTTTACACTAAATTTCAGTTTGATTTTTTTTATTTTAGCTCTTTTACTTATTTTTGCTTCATCTTATTTCATCAAATAATTATTCAAAATGTATAAAATAGTATCTTGTGGTGAGAAAGAAGAACACAAAGATAAAAAAAAAAATATTATTGCAGGCATTCTTGTTTTAGGCTTACCATCTACATGAATCTCAAATATTATTAACTACTCTAAATAAGAGCCAAAATAAGAGGATACAAATAACTAATTCTTGAGTGTTAAGCAAACATTATATGCCAAAAAGAATGTATACTCCAGCCAAAAACAAATGATAGACCTAGAAGAAAGATACATAATTAATTATTACTTGAACTTGAAGCAAACAATATTTTCAAAATAATAGAATGTAAGTAATTGATAATTGGGTTTGAAACAAATGTTAAGACTTTGGAGAATGTGACACATACAACTAATATTTGAGTTTAGGGATGACAACGTAATGAGGTGTGTATTAGCTACTTATATTAAAACAATATTTGAATTTTACATTTCCTAACTAAAATTTTAATTAAAATTTTTATAACTATCAACATAAGATTAAAATACAGTTATATTATTTATTTAAGTGAGATGCATTCATGCAAGATTTACAAAATTTATCCGTGAATGATTTTTTATTTTTGTATTATTTTATGAATTTTCACTTGAAAAAATCCGTAGGATAATATTATCATATTTTTTATGTCTAAATTTTATATTTTGGTCTGATAACTTGATCTATAATTTTAATTTAGTCCTTTATTTTTTTTCATATTAGTAATTTATCTTTTCAATATACTATATTATTTTCTATTAATTTTTGTAGATAAATAATTAACGCCCACAATAATATTCGTAATAAGATTTAGGGACCAAAAGTACGACTTTAGTACTTTTGTCTTATTTTATTTATTTTAATATTCACCATTAATTTATTTATCTTTCAATTAATAAAACTTTTTTAAAATTAATTAAAGCTCAAATACACATTTAATAATATAACCAAATTATAAGAGTTTTATTAAAAATAATTGAGACATATGAGATTAAAAATAAAAACTAAATATTTGATTAAAAAATAAAGTCAACTTTTTATTTCCAAATTAAAAAATTTAATGGAGAATATGACTTAATTGAATTTTTTATTGCTTCAAATCAAATTATTGATTTGATTGAACAAAAGGGCATGGTGACATCTCAATAGAGATAGCACCATTGAGATGTCACCATAGAAAGCACCAATGTGGTATTATTGTATCACTAATTAACATAATATTTTACCTTATCTCAGTTTGTATATTTTGTAGATCTAACAAATTTATAGAAGTCAAAATAAAATAATAAATAACAGAAATGTAAATAACATGATGGATTAAGACTAAAGAAAAAGCATTATTGACTAATCTTGTTGTTGTTGTTCTCTTTTAATTTTCATTTGTATCAAAAAAAAAAAAAAGAAGAGAGACTAAAGAAAAAGCAACCTTAAAAAATAACCAACAAACAAGTTAAATAAAATAATGACGGCAAAAATATAAATAACATTTATACCAAAAAAATATATATAAATAATAGTGATAAAAATTGTCAACAGCAAAAATGTAAATCATATGAACAACTAATCATTAATAACCATTGGATGAATAGTAGCATCCATCCATCTCTGTTTTTATATAGTAGTTGATTGGTTTAAATAGCTTGATCTATCATAGTCAAATTGATTAAATTAGGTGATGGTGTAAACTATTTTACAACAAAATTGAGTTTCTTTTTATAGCACAAACAGAACCAAAATGTCTAATTCATAATGATCCAACAATATGTGAGTTATGTTTTATGTGCTGCATTTTTTATTAATATTGTTTTCATCTTGTTCCTTCTTTCTCCTTTCCATGGGTTTTCATCCTTGTTTTTCCTTTCATAATCAGAATTCTGTTATGGGATAAAGTAGTTAAACTCAGTATTTTCTGTTAACTTTTATTTGACAATTATTTTTCTATTAGGATCCGTCCAGATTTATTTTCAGTTTTTCTTTCTCTTACTCGCTATGTATTTGTTGTATTTTCTTCTCTCTTGTGAGTGTTTCATTTTACGTTTCTCTTTCCAGAACATTTTTTGTTTTTGTTCTTCTGCCATGGTGCGCCTCAGCAATCAAAGAACTTCGTCTCTGCTTCTTTTAATCCGCGCTTCACTCACGTCTCTGTTTCTTCTCTGATATGTTTTCTCTGTGGTTAAGCTAACTTCTGTTCGCGTTTTTTTTGGCTGTGGCTACTGCTAAGGGTTGTGTTTATACCAACTTGATGTGAATAACGTATTCTTGAATGGAGACATTTTTAAAAGAAGTTTATATGCATGTCCCTTTGGGATACAAAGCTTCTCAACCAAACATGTTTTGAAGACGAAATAAATCACTCTATGGCCTTATGCATGCCTCAAGGCAATGGTTCCTTAAATTTTCGAGTTCTCTCAATGAAAATGGTTTTCAACAATCCAAGAATTACTATTCCTTGTTCACTAAGATATTGGAAGTTCTCTTGTTATCCTACTAGTTTATGTAGATGACATAACACTAGCATGTCCTTCTAGCTCACATATATTTGCCACACAGCCGTTGATACAATTTTTGTTTAAGCTCAAAGTTTTGGGAACTTTGAAATATTTTTGGGACTCGAGGTAGTGTGTTCTCCCAAAAGTATTCTTTTATCTCAATGTGTAACGTCCCTCACTCACACACTTCAGAGGAATTACTTCTGAGAAAGTCACCTATCTTTTAATTGCTCTACGTCAAGCAAGCTTAACCTTGGAGTTCTTAAGTGTTAGGCTATTGAAAAGTAAATGCATTTTGTTGGTATAAATAGTGCGAATCAATTCGTTAAAATTATTATTGACTGTATAGGCGCTCCATACCTATATAGCCTTCAGATCCTTCTAATTTTAGTGTATGTTCTATTCATTCATGTGTCCCGTCCCTAGAAGCCTGCCAGGAGTCACTCCTTGTCCATTCCTCATTGCATTGGTGATCACTTGCTGCCCTCTTTGCGACCCAAGATGTCACATGCTTATCGTCAGCTACTTGATGATATGGAAAAATGAAATGAATAGTTAAATCTTGAATCTTAAACATTATCTCTCATTTTAACCCAAAGCCCTCGTCCTTTTTAGTTGTCCCCATATCTCGACCCTTTCATGGATTCAATCAATTATTCCCTCAGAAATCTGATTCCTTAAATCCAATTTATAAACACCGAACCTTGTCTGAGTTTGTTCCTAAATACAAAATATTTGAAGTTACTATAATCCAATTTGTGTTGTAGTTTAGGGTTATCATTCTGATTTTGAGTTGTGGCTTTCAATTTGCAGTTAAACTTGGTTCATTGGTTTGCTCATTTTGTCTAAAGCCTAATGTGACAAGATACTTGAATATTGTAAGATTAAAGTTTAAAGATCACATATATATTAAGCTACTTTATGGCAGTACACATATGTACTAAACTTAAGAAACAAAATAAATTCGTAAATTTTGCATTCCAAACAACATTATTTTCAAAATAAACTTCTATTTTCTTCAAGGGTCTCTTTACCAATATCTTGAATTAGGCTCTGAAATGCTTTCAAAATTGTCAGATCTCTAATCACTTATTCACAATATGAAGTGCGGAAAATTTCTTTCTTGCCATTGTAGATAAAACTTCCTCTGTAACTTACCCTTTTGTAATCTCTTGTAATTTTAATTGGCTGCAATAATTATATGTTGATATTGAAGTGCATGGTTAGAAAACATGTGACTGAACATTTGTTCTCGCACATTTCTTTGGCTCCAATGACGAAAAGTAGTCTTGCCTTCAGAACCAAACTAACACGTCTAATGATTTTGAGTGAGCATAGAAAATACAAAGAAGGGATTGGGGAGGATTTAAACAAAAAGTCTTAATGCATCTAGGTTCGTAGTGCTTGATTCGCTGAATGAGATCTCACAAGTCTTTAGGAAGGGTGGCACATGATATATGTTGATTGATAATGGTCTTCTTTCCATTGATCTCATGAGGATATATTCTCCCGTATCAAACATGTTGACGAGCATTTGCCTTGGGGACTTGTGTCTATCCGAAAATGGCTCAAAGCCCCAAAACTTTGAAGTCTTGTGTAGTGTGCCATTTCGACGTTGACTCCCAAGGAGAAGGCTCGTGGACATGTCGAATACTAGAGAATATAGCCCCATGAGATCGACGAGAGGTATACCATTATCAATTAACACAAAAGAAAAATGGATTTTCTCGACGATTTTTTAGACGTGCACAAAACGTGCATTCCGGCGCTTCCCAAACCGCCGCTAAAGCCTCCGCTGCCATGTCAATTTCGGACAGTTATAGTCACCACGGGTATAACCGCCATTCTTATTTTAGCGGCGGTACCGCGTGATTTTCTTGCGGTTTGAAACCGCCACTAAATGTCATTTAGAGCGGGCCTACAAATACCTTTGGCAGCGGTTTACACGCGGTTATAAAATGCAAACCGTTGTTGTAAACCGCTGCTAAAACTTCATTTTCATTTTCAGGACATCTAAGTCATTTCTACATTTTTTTTTTATCTAGGTTCATTTTATTACTTATGTACACATTCATTTTGATTATATTTATTATTTAAATTAAAATCAATCAATTAATTTATTATATTAACAAGAAAAATACAAAGGAAAATTATATTAACAAGCACAACTGATGCCTTTAAGCTGCACAACCTCCACACACAATAACTGCCAATAAGTGAAGATACACATGTTTACAAAAATGCAAATAACTAAGTCTGCATTTGCAAATATTCAAGAAAATGTGCTAAAATAGTAAATTTTAACAAGATGTTTTCCCAAACCAAACCGTCCAAATTTGATCATTAGGGAACTCTCCACATTCCATAAAACTACACTATGCTATCACCAAATACAGAATTAGCTTTTAAGTAAAAATTACATTATCATCCATTTTTTAAGATATACGGAGCAAGGCACTTTCACAAAGGAGTATCCAAACCTTCTACGCCTTTTCTTCCTAGTCATTTCTTTCCTTCTTGGGGGTTGGAGAACAACCTTAACTGCAGTGTCAAAAACTACTTTTGTAACATCCCGAAAATGCATAAACGACAATTAGGACTTAAGGGATTTGATTACAAATTACAAAGAAAAGGAAAGAAGGATTAGTTGTAAGTAGAAAGGTCAAAAGAGGGACAAAGATAACATAAATATTTGAATATGAGCTATCATATTCGAATAATATTCGAATATGCTTTGTCATATTCGAATAGTATTCGAATATGCATGTTAATATTCGAATAGTATTCGAATATGCAAAGTAATATTCGAATAGTATTCGAATATGCACAATAATATTCGAATATGCAAGTGAGGAACTGAATACAGGAGCCTTATATTCGAATATATATTCGAATATGGACCTCAAAGTCTATAAATAGGGGTGTCTTGTATCTAAACTGGTTGTTCTTCAGATTCCTCGCTCTTCACACTCTTAAAATCTCTGTCCCAAACCAAATACGTCACAACTCCTTAACCCTAAGGCTTCTATCTCATAAGGACTAAAGGTTCCAATGGTCTGATCCAGATTCAGCGGCAAATACGGCAAAGGAACCAGAGTAAGAGACGTAGGAGAAAAGGATTCAGGGAAGTTCCAGGTAACCCTAAAAACCCTAAATCCCTAATACTGTGCATTTAGGAACATGTGACTAGGGGATGCTAGGAACATGCTATTACAGAAATCAAATTAATATGTTTTGTTTAAAGTTTGATGTAAGTTTGAATTATGCATACTATGTTTGATATTCGAATCAATTTGACATGCTCTATGTTGATTTGGAATATATGTGATATTGTTAAACATGTTAAAGGTATAAATAAGGTTTTCCAGAATTAGATGTGACACTAACTAGAAATTTGATATTGAGTTGGTTTCAAAATAAATTAAGTCCCAGTATTAGTATATTCAAATATGTATTTGAATATGGAATGATATGTTCAAATAGATATATGAATATAACACGTCTGCCACATAGAACCCGAGCAATGAGTGTTTGTAATCGGATAAGAGTCTACTAGAAATCCTTGTTTATATGTTATATGCTTGATATGAATGTGTGATGCATTAGAACGGAAAAAAATGGAAATGTTAAAAGTTTCTCTTCCCACTCAATAGAGATTGAGCAAGAGGGTTAAGTTCCACCGGAAGTAGACCGGGTAAGAGGACAGAGCAGGAAATGGAAATTATGAGAATGTAGGGTTATCCCGAAAGGGGAAAAATAACTTGAAGTGCTAGGTTATCTTCACGAGGTAGGTAGTCTAGTACAAAGGGAATTATCTTCACGAGGTAGGTAGTTCCCTGGGCTAGCCCGAGAGAGGGTTAGCAGCCCGACAGGAGGATCCTGGGGGGACGCTCGCCAAGACTGTGATGATGATGAGCTCAACTACGCGTTACTGCCACGTGTTTTGGTGGATTTCCGGTGCACAGGGTTTCCCGTTAAAAGAGGAAAGAAATTAAATGGAAAATGATCCGCATATCCATGTGATTGAAATTATACTTGTTGTATGTTCGTTTGGTAGGGCTTGGATTTGGGATGGGTTTCCAGTTAGACTGGTTGTAATACTGTATTAAACTATTTTCACTGCCAATGGGTTACTCAGTTATATATCGAGCATATAACTGACGGTTACAGTATTGCAGGTGGCTTTGACTCGGAGGGTGTTAGCGCGTGAGAAGTTTTGCAGCCCTTTTCGGTTACTTAGGTAGTCATTTGTGTCGTTATATGGCTACCTTAGCTGGACATGTATATTTATTCTCTCGACTATAGTTAAAACACTAATGTATATATTCATATTTTGATATATGTATATATGTTGTTAAATTTCCGCTGTGTTTTTTTTTTAAAAAAAAACATACCTTGAAAATCTAGGTGTTACAATTTGGTCCTATCCGGACTGTGGTATCCAAATGTGTAACTTAAAAAGTCCAGAGAGATAAGTCTTGTCTTAACCTGAGATGTTGACCGTATGCGATTCATTATATTGAGCCTAATCAACTCAGTGTGGTGCGTTGTATGCAGGAAGACATGGCAGGCAGACCACCCGGTAGACCTCGTACTAACACTAATGTGACACCAACTCCGAGTGATTCTCCACTTATACAGCAGATGGCACAGGCCATTACTCAAATGATGGAGGCACAAGGACGGGAAGACTGATATCAGAATTTCCGTAGACATGACCCGCCCATTTTTTCTGCTGGAAGAGACCCCATGATAGTAGAAGAGTGGTTAGATCAGTTGGAGGATATATTTAGAATAACTAGATCTACCGATTAGGACAAGGTGGAATTGGCTACCTATTGACTTAGAGGAGAAGCGGCACAGTGGTGGAGGCGGTATTGTGAACATATGGAAGCAACAGGAGGTAATGTGACATGGGAGGGATTTAAGACTCAATTTCTGAACAAATATTTTCCCTCTAATGTGAAGGATCAGAAGGAGATAGATTTTTTGACACTGCAATAGGGAGACATGACGGTGGACGAATACGTTTCAGATTTGAGAGTTTAGCCCGATTCTCAAACAATCTTCAGAACCAACCTGATGAGGCTTGGAAATCTAAGAGGTTCGAGCAAGGACTCAGGCCCAAAGTACGGAACTTAGTAATCACTCAACAAATCCGGGAGTATCAGACCCTGATCCAAGCATGCTAACTTGCTAAACAGTCTTTGGCTGCTGTGACAGCTAGTAGACAGTTGATATGGAAGCGTAAGAGGGAGGAAGGAAGTTCTAAAGGGAAAAAGGACAAGGAAGTGAACAAAGGCAAGAGTACCATTCCGAAGTGTGAAACCTACGGGAAGTTCCATAGAGGAGAATGTTACAAGAACAAGAGAACTTGCTTTATATTCCAGAAGCCAAAACATATCAGTTGGCAATGTCTAGACAAAGATCAAAAGCCAGCTGAGGACAAGGAGAAGAAGAAGAATCCTGTGAGAGGCCCAGTTTATACGTTGAATGCTGAAGAGGTTGATCATTCCAAGGATCTCATCCAAGGTATGGGACTAATCAAATCACATCCTGTTCACATCTTGTTTGATTCGGGTGCCACTCATTCATTCATTTCCTTAGACTGTGCGAAACGAGTATATTTCCCTTTATCTAAGCTACCTTATAAAGTGTTAGTCTCTACTCCCTCAAAAGAGAACATCTGTACGACAACCATGTGTTCCCTAGTGTTCCTAGATTTTCAAGGCAAGACTTTCTGTATAGATCTATACTGCCTACCGATGAAGGGGCTAGATGTGATTTTAGGCATGGATTGGCTCAAAGCTCACAAGGTTAAGATCGATTGTGCCACTAAGACCGTGCATATTCCAGACCGAGGCTTGGAAATATATTGTACGCATCATCCTACTTCTGATTTTCATAATCTGCCTAAGTATGATGTTGGCCCAAAGTATTTGATTGTTTGTATGAGCAACATTAAGAATTCGGTGAGTGTTGATTCTCTCCCTATAGTTCGAGACTTTCCAGATGTATTTCCCGAAGACATAGAACCCTTGCCACCCGAAAGGGAAGTAAAGTTCTACATTGAGCTAATTTCGGGAGCTGGACCTGTCTGTAAGGCACCATACCGAATGGCACCGTTGGAGTTGGCAGAAGTAAAGCGCCAGATTGAAGAACTGATGCGAAAGCAATTTATTAGACCGAGTGCTTCACCGTGGGGAGACCCAGTACTGCTTGTCAAGAAGAAAGATGTGAAATTGTGGTTGTGTCTAGATTACAGAGAGATGAATAAACTAATAGTGAAGAATAATTATCCGTTGCCGCGAATTGATGATTTTCTTGATCAATTAGGGGGAGCCAAGGTGTTTTTAAAGATTGATCTTTGGTCAGGATATCATCAGATCAAAATTAAGCCTGAGGATATTCTTAAGATTACCTTCCGGACGCGATATTGTCATTATGAGTATTTAGTAATGTCGTTCGGATTGACAAATGCACCTGCCATTTTCATGGATTATATGAACCGCATCTTCCGACCTTACTTGGATAAATTTGTGGTGGTCTTCATTGACGATATTCTCATCTACTCCAAGACTATTGAAGAGCATGGAGAGCACTTAAGATTGGTGCTAGGAATACTCAGAGAAAAGCAACTATTTGCCAAGTTAGATAAGTGTGATTTTTTGCTAGAAGTTCAATTTCTAGGCCATGTGATTAACAAAGATGGTGTGGCTGTGGACCCAAGCAAAGTTGAAGCTGTGATGAAGTGGAAAAGACCCACAAATGCAACAGAAATCCAAAGTTTCCAAGGGCTAGCAGGATATTACCGGCGATTCATCAGGGGATTTTCTCAGATTGCCATTCCCTTGACTAAGTTAACAAGGAAGGGTGTTTCGTTCGTGTGGGATGCCAAGTGCGAAGACAGCTTTCAGTTGTTGAAGGAAAAGCTGACAACAGCGCCGGTGTTGGTAATTCCTGATCCGACAAAGAATTTTTAGGCGTACTGTGATGCGTCTAAGCAAGGCTTGGGATGTGTACTTATTCAAGAAGGACAAGAAGTTGCTTACACTTCCCGACAGTTGCGACCGCATAAAGCAAACTACCCAACGCATGGCTTAGAGTTAGCTGCAGTAGTCTTTGCGTTAAAAGTTTGGAGGCACTATTTGTACGTAGTTACGTTTGAAGTGTTCAGTGACCACAAAAGTTTGAACTACTTGTTCAATGAGAAGGATTTGAACATGAGGCAGAGGTGATGGATGGAATTCCTGAAAGATTATGACTTTGAGTTGAAGTATCATCCAGGAAAGGCTAATGTGGTGGCCGATGCCTTAAGCAGAAAATCCTTGCAGCTAGTTCGAAGGGAATTATCTTCACGAGGTAGGTAGTTCCCTGGGCTAGCCCGAGAGAGGGTTAGTAGCCCGGCAGGAGGATCCTGGGGGACGCTCGCCAGGATCGTGATGATGATGAGCTCAACTACGCGTTACTACCACGTGTTTTGGTGGATTCCCACTGCACAGGGTTTCTCGTTAAAAGAGAAAATAAATGAAATGGAAAATGATCATGCATGCATATCCATGTGATTGAAATTATACTTGTTGTATGTATGTTTGGTAGGGCTTGGATTTGGGACGGTTTTCCAGTTAGACTGGCTGTAATACTGTATAAAACTATTTTCACTGCTGATGGGTTACTCAGTTATATGTCGAGCATGTGACGGTTACAGTATTGCAGGTGGCTCGGACTCGGAGGGTGTCAGCGCATGAGAAGTTTTGCAGCCCTTTTCTGTTACTTAGGTAGTCATTTGTGTCGTTATATGGCTACCTTAGCTGGACATGTATATTTATTTTCTGGACTATAGTTAAAACACTGATGTATATATTCGTATTTTGATATATGTATATATGTTGTTAAATATCCGCTGTGTTTTAAAAAAAAAAAACTACCCAAAAATCTAGGTGTTACAACTTTGACATTCTAAATCATGAAAAACATATCGTTATCAAATTGAATCATAAAGATTATGTACAGATAAACCATAGTATATGTCATAATAGACCTAAGTTATGGATGTCAAATATTAAATTCAAACTCTCTAGTCTCTACCTGTTGAGTCTTAGCACTGCACTCAATATAAGCTGCATCACCTATTTGTTTCCTTAGTTCATCCCCTTGTAAAGAAAGTATCATGACTGATTAGTGAAAAATTTTCTATATTTAGATACATATAATTGCTTTGTTGAAATCCATGTTTTAATAAACTATATAAAAACTAGAAACCATAGCATTTCATCAATATCATACGCGACGTTGTAATAACTACCATAACTAGTAGTGGAAAACCACTACACAAGTAGGATAAGAAAGCGTAACTTTTGACATAATTAAAAATATGATGAGAATGAGAATGCAATAGGAAAAAATGAAGTTCTTTATCCATTAATTGATATAGTAGAATGAAAACTCCCTGGTTTGATAGAAAAGTTATTGCTTCTTGCTGTTAACAACCAATGGGAAAAATCAGTGGATAGTAACAGCTTTAAATTCTGAAAGTTACTAAACCCCCCAAAAAAGAAAAACATTAACAACTGTCAAAAAAGATCAAAGTAAGCTTCCATCACATGTGAAAATGTTAGGTACTAGAACATCATAAATTGATAGAAAATCCAAAATGGTGACAACCCGTTAGAATTATGAATATCTAAGTTATTTAGTGAAGCTTATTACATGTTTAGCACCAGCAAGGTGAATTCCAACAAAAGAGTAAGTTCCATGAGCATCAAGTTCATATAAAATTTCATGTAAACACATCAATTACCTGAGGATAGGAAGGATTATCATTGTTTTTCATTTTCTCCAGAATCTCTAGAATAACAGGGGCCTAAAATGATAGTAGAAATCAATACAACAATTATTAGCTGAAAATAAAAGAATAGTAAAGTATTAGACCCTAAGAGTAAGTGTAAGAGTAAGAGTATAAATCTCCAAAACATGCATTTAGTTGGTCATATATTCACAGAACTTAACAATAATATTAACTGTACAATAAAAGTAGAAAAAAGAGAACCTCTCGAAATGCAAGGAATCCAGGCACATAAGGTACTTGAAGTGTGACCAAAGAGAAGTCCTCATACACAACTTTCAGAGTGTGAAAATCCAACACTACAAGGCTACCAAACGTATCTCAACCCTTCTCCTTCGAAACCCGCTTATGATGTTCCAATGGAGGGTAATGTCCATGTGAAATTATCCTCTGTGATCAGTTTCTCCCTCAGACTATCTTGTGCCCTAAAAAAAGAAGAAGAACGATTATCGCTGAGAAAAGGGAAAATTTGAAATTCGGAATTGGAAATATTTACAGACATAACGTGATCCAGTTGCGGTGATCTTGAAATGAAGTTGATGAGTTCTTTGACTGCGATAGTTTTTCGGTTTCAGATTGATTCTCCATTGCTTGAAAAACAGTAAGATAAGTTAGTGCTTCCTGGAATCGTCGCTTTGTCGGCGTTTATGTGACTAAACTCTTCACACTATAAGAATGTTTCCCATTAGCCACAAAAATATCCGTGGCAAAAAAGCAATTTCTTTCGCTAATATAGATTTTTCGACGGACTAGCGACGACCATCGAGCCATCGCTAAAACTGGCGTCGCTAACATTTGCGACGGAAATATCCATGGCTAATTTGCGACGGAAATATCCGTGGCTAATTTGCCACGGAAATATCCGTCGCAAATTTACCACGGTTATTTCCGTGGCTAATTTGCGACGGATATTTCCATCGCTAATTTGTCACGGTTATTTCCGTGGCTAATTTTTTTTTGCGCAAATATTTAATATTGGCGCCACTTATAATTCGTCTCTAATTTAGGTTTGCGACGGAAATTTCCGTTGCAAATTTGCCACGGATATGTCCGTCGCAACTTTGCCACGGATATTTCCGTGGCTAAGTTTTTTAATTCTTTTAAAAAAATATGCCAGAGCAGGAGCTCCGCGGTCGGAAATACAAACCGAACGTTGAGAGGAAGAAAGAACGCTAGAGAAGAAGAAGAAAAAAAAAGAAAGAAAAAAAGAAAGAAGAGAAGAAGAAGATGAAGATGAAGGGTGGTGTTAGAGCTTCGCTGGAGATGGAAGTCATCGGAGTTGAACTTCGCCGGAGATGAAAGTCGTCGAAGTTGGAGCTTCGCGGAAGTCATCGGAGATGGATGTGTCGTGAGGTGTAGGGTGGTGTTAGAAGAGTGATTGGAATAATTTAATGGAAGAAAATAATGGAAGAAGAAGAAGTGAATGGAAGAATAAGAAGAAGTGAATGGAAGAAGAAAATGGAATAAGAGGAAGAAGAAATGAATAAATAGAAATAAGTATATGAAAGAACGGACGAGATTAAAGAGAATCAATGGTTGGGATCTCACTCAGGTTAATCCGCGTCACATGCCATCTTCGAATCAAATTTTGACACATGGCGCAAAAAATTAGCGACAGAAATATCCGTCGCAACTCGTCATTTATTTTTTTATAAAAAAAATCAAAACGGGCCTCTTTTGTGACGGCCCAGTCCGTCGCTACCCATCTTTACCAAAAAAAAAAAATTTAAGCAAAAAACGCTTTTTTGCGACGGCCCAGTCCGTCGCTACCTCTCTTTCCCAAAAAAAATTTTTTTTTTTAAGAAAATTTTTTTTGCCAAAAATGCTTTTTTGCAACGGCTGGGCCCTTCGCTAATTAGCGACGGCCCAATCTGTCGCTAACCCTCTTTCCCAAAATTTTTTTTTTTAAAAAAAAATTTCAATTTTTTGTGCCAAAAACCCTTTTTTGCGACGGCCCAGTCCGTCGCTACCACTCTTTCCCAAAAAAAGTTTTTTTATTAAAAAAACAACAACTTTTTTTTTGCGAAAAACAGTTTTTTGCGACGGCCCAGTCCGTGGCTAATTCGTGACAGCCCTGTCCGTTGCTAATTTGCGATAGCCTAGTCCGTCGCTAATTTGCGACAGCCCAGTCTGTCGCTAATTCGCGACGGCCCAGTCCGTCACTACCCCTCTTTCCCAAAACAATTTTTTTTTTTAAAAAATTTTTTAAACTTTTTTTTTGCCAAAAACGTTTTTTTGCGACGGCCTCGTCCGTTGCAACATCTCTTTACCAAAAAAAGTTTTTTTTTAAAAAAAAAGAATTTTTTTTTGACAAAAATGCTTTTTTTCGATGGCTGGTCCCGTCGCTAATTCTCGACGGCCCAGTCCATCGATTCATGACGGTACAATCCCTCGCTAATTCGCGACGGCCCAGTCCGTCGCTAATTCATGACGGCCCAGTCCGTCGCTACCACTTTCCCAAAAATTTAAAAAAAAATTTAAAATTTTTTTTCCCCAAAACAGTTTTTTGCGACGGCAGGTCCCATTGCGAATTAGTGACGACCCAGTCCGTTGCTACCACTCTTTCCCAAAAAAATAATTTAAGTTTTTTTTTTGCCAAAAATGCTTTTTTGCGACGGCCCAGTCCGGCGCTACCTCTCTTTCCCCAAAAAAGCTTTTTTCAAAAAAAATTTAAAAAAATTTTTTTTTGCCAAAAATGCTTTTTTGCGACGACTGGGCCCGTTGCTAATTAGCGACGGCCAAGTCCCTCGCTACCTCTCTTTCCCAAAAAATTTTTTTTTTAAAATAAAACTTTCAATTTTTTTTGCCAAAAACACTTTTTTGCGACGGCCCAGTCCGTCGCTACCCCCAACTCCAAAAAAATACTTTTTTTGAAAAGAAAATTATTTTTTTTAAAAAGGTTTTTTTGCGACGGCTGGGCTAGTCGCTAATTAACGACGGCCCATTCCGTCGCTACTCCTTGTTGCAAAAAAAATCAAAACGGGCCTTTTTTTGTGACGGCGGTGTCCGTCGCTAATTAGCGATGACCAAGTCCGTCGCTACCCCCGATATTTTTTTAAAAATAAATAAATAAATAAATGCCGCCACTTAGCGACGGAAATTTCCGCCGCAAAATTAGCGACGGTTTTTTTCATCGCAAAAGTTATATATTTCGTCGCAATTTTGCGACGGTGTCGGGCCGTCGCAAATTATTTGTCGCTAAATTTGCACATTCTTGTAGTGTCATCTTACAGCATCTCCAAGTCCAACCATGTTTGTTCAATTTGGTAGAACTTATCAATATAATTTTGTAAAATGCAAAAACTACCCTTGAGTTTTTAGAATATTGCACTCAACCCAAAATAGTGCATAAATAGCAAGCCGCCCCATGAAGCGCATTGTTGCAAACGTAGTATATTTTAATTTTGACCATGGTTAATTTTGACTATGATTAATTGTAAACACGGTCTATGGTAAGAAAACAAAAAAAGAAAAGAAAAAAAGAGAGAGCAGTCTTTTGTAGAGAAAATGATTCTTTCCCATGACGTAATAAAGAAATTTTTTTCTCACTGATGTAGGTGTTTACAGATCAGAGTTGATCCAGCTCCGATTCACTCCTTCCCCTTTCCTAATTTTGAGTCATGCACCATATTCTAAAGATAATGGATCCTAGAAATTGACAATGGAAGTGAGCGTTTTGTTACTTTTGAGTCCGTGTAAAAACTAGTCTTTGTGAGTGGGAGCATAATTGCTATACCTCTTTCATTAAACCAATTTCCTTATATTTCAACAATATAAAATCCCTTTTTGTCAACTTGCTATGATGTCGCTTCTATGTATCCGAATTTTTCCTTTGTTGCTTTTAGGTGGTAAGTGTGATAATGTGTGATAAATGGGAGGGAGGTCTTTGTGGTGCTGTGTCACTAAAGGTGAGAGTGCGGCGTGTTCTTGCTATTAGCGGTGATGGGAAGAGAGTGAATGATATGGAGATCTGAATATTACTGATAACACTGTCTCCGATGGAGTAATAATGAAAATTCCAAAAAAAAACATATAAAGAAAAGAAAAAAAATTAGTTGTAGAAAAGGTATTAGCTAACCACACTTTTATTTGGGTTAAACTAGTTGTGTTTGAAACAACATATTCTGTTAGCATTAGGTATATTCCGTTACTAGCTGTGACTATGATGGAGTAAAGTGCAAATTATGTCATAGAGTGGATGGGAGTGCAATAACTTCAAACCTTAGGGGTGTTCTCCGCATTTTACCCAAATAATTTTTATCAAATTGTTTTTAGTTTATGTTTGTGAGTTCTATAAAATTCTCCCTGAGTTTCTATTTATAAGATGTCTTTTTGAAGATTTAGATGTTCCTTTTTATAAGAGGTTTTATAGTTTCTATGAAACATTTATTACTTGATTTCTTATTTACCCTTATTAAATACATTGATTATTTGTACTCTTCAATTGTGATTGGTTAGCATAATGTTTAATGAGTGATAAAATTGATATGTTATATAATTTTTTAGAAAACCAATAATATTAACTAAAGTTAACTACTTTTATTGGTACGTGTAATATTAGTTAAAAACGTCTTATAATAAGGAATGGAGGGAGTAGTGTTTTTTATTATGATCTCAAATGTTTATTCCAACTCTTTTTCTTATCGGTCAAACACACACACCTACACTACACTACTCCTAATTCTACCTCACTGGGAATTCAACCCCACTCTTTCAGCTCAAAGAGCTTCTCCTTATGCCATTTGGGCTATAAGCTCTCGACAATATTTATACAAGAATGTTTTACGTATTTATCAACTAAATTACATAATTGAGATTTTGGACTATTTTTCATACCTTTTAAAAGGACACCTCATTTTACTCTAAATGTTTTTTGTTCAATCAATGATATTCCCTATTTCTAAACCAAAGCGGCTGTTGCTCATGTTTCAAAACATACTTAAATACTTATTATATTTTTTATGGTTTTTTTTTAATGTGTACAATTGCACAGATTAAAATAAAGAACCCTTTTTTTATAAGGAAAAGTGTGTCCACTGATGTTCAAATTGAAGAGCTGCTGCTCAAAATAATATTTCTCAACTATTAGACTAACCAATTGGATGCACCAATGGAATGATACATTACTTTTCTATGGTTTTTCTTTTTCTCTCTTTATAATCTTTTCGTCTTCCTCCTAATCTTCTTCTGCAATAAGTTTTGGTCAAAGAAAATTGCTTTTGTTGTTGGGAAACACGAATTAGAAAAGGAAACAAAGTATTTAAACTTTCCTATATCTGAGATTCAAAGATGTGAGCTTTCAATCAATTTGCATGCAATAGGAACAAACCCACCAAAAATAAAATAGGAAAAAGAAAAATGATTGAAGCACGGGGAAAAATTTAATATCTTCCTGTTGCGTTCTAAAATTATGGAACGACATAAAATAGAGGTATCTGGCTTGGAGGTGACGTTGGCAGATTCACGGGAAGAAGTTCGGTCTCTAGTGCTCCGAGAGCGCTCCACGATGGCGGGTGAAAGACCTGTAAGGACGCCGACGCTTAATTCACTAACTATATGGGTGAGAGTAATTATTATTAGATTAATAGCATATCTTTCTCATTATGATGTGTTGTATTTATAAAGAGATATTAGGGTTTGCAGGTTATATTTTAGGCCTCAAGGGCCTTATCTCTGGGTCTAGCCCAATTTCAATAATAGCTGTGATATCGTGCCCGACATGGTATTCATAACCAAGAAATCTCTTAATTCCAGTCCATAACAGAGGCCCCCCATGTCGGCGAGTTGCTGGAAGCAAGTCGGCATCATTAGGTATCCATGTCGGATTACTGTGATCCCGCAATCCGGGATGTTTCAAGTTATTCAACTATGTCTCTCTTTTATTTATTAGGAGTTCATTTCTAGCATTTCAAGAATTCTCCTTTGTGTTGTTGGCTTAATTTAGTTTCTTGACTTCAATATTCGAAGCTTTATATTCTCGATTCGTATGACGAGTTGGATGTCGAATTTCAAACTTCACGTGTTCAGACTCGATGAATTGCCCTCCATTTGTGAGTAGGACATTTGTTTTCATGGTTGATCACTCTGAGGATTTCTTTATTGCCCCCACGAAGGTGTTCTATCGGGAGTAGAATTCTGACTTAAGTGCATCACATGTTGTTCAAATTTCATCTCGTAAGATGAATTGTTTCTTCTCGTAGTTCTTATAGTTCCTTAGAGTTGGTGATCCTTTTATGATCTTTTATACGTTCTATCATCGTAGATCTCAGAGTCTTGTAAAATTCACGCCACAAGACAATTATGTTATTTCTAGCTAACTTGCTCCATATCAGCTGTAGTGGTAAGCTCCACGTCGATACTCTATTGAAAGTGAAACTCTGCACCTTATTATAATTGCCCTTGAGTCGGTGTTCCATTGAAGGTAAAACTTTGACTTTATTATACTTGGCCGATATGAATGTCATGTCGGATCAAAAGATTTTGTCTCTAGCCGTTATGCCAGGACTTCACATAAATTTCTCTTGAGTTTGTTGTTCGCCCTTTATGAGCACATGATTTTCCTGAAATTTTCAATCCTTTTCACCTTGGCATGGGGCCTATGACCCCCTGCATCACTAATATGGATATGGGATTATGATCCCCATGTTAAGGTTGCTGCCATCCACGTTTTAGTGGAATCCTTTAGATAATTTAGTTCACTTAATCTACCGACACCGGTGTTGTTCGGTGTGATCTGATATTTCTAAGAGGTATTTTACCACCTTGGTGATCTAAATTTATGACGAATCCTATTGCTTAAGCTATCTCGGATACCGATGGCATCTCATGCTCTGTGATCATATCTCGTTGAGTGTCATCTTGAATATCAATTCATTTCGAAAATTTCCAAAGATCAGCATCATCCTGGAATTTCTACTTGGATGTCATGTACATATTCTTTTACTCTCTACTAATAATGATTAAGCTTTGTTGGCTTTTTTCAAGCCTATCTTGGTTTCTTTCTTGACTTCTCTAGCAATATTTTCTTCGAAGATATGTATCTCCGCTATGAATATGGGCCCTTTGGCCTAGTTATCCCCTTTCTTTTAGGGAGCCATAGACATTTGTTTGCGATGACGGCTAAATTTATAACCCCCGGATAGAGACTAGACCTTTGAATATACAATTTATCTTATTCTTTATTTAATTGCTTGCATGTCGAGTCTGGTTCTTTAAATCTTTCCATATTAAGACATTGTGACCGTTTTCTAATGGTTCAGGATTTCCGTCGGTCATCAATTTCTTCTAATCCTTTAACATAGGAGTTTCATAACATTTTGGTTAAGGCTTTCGATTCATGATGGTCGTTAACCTTAAACCCTTTGTTTTGGGTCGACATGAACTTTGTTGTCAAAGAATCCGATGAAAGTCCTGTTGGGATCAATGGTCTTGCCGAGGTTATCTTCTTCAAATTAGGGACTTGGTCCCTATTGGAATCAACCTAGCCTTGAAGCCGAGTTGGGTAAATTGTCGAGACGTACTTGACTGAGATGTACTAATCAAAATATTTTTGCCGAAATAGACTAGTGCATGTCCGAAGTTGGGTTATTCATGCCGGATCTATTGAATCCCGATCATTATGTGCTTGTTGTTCATAGCATTGTGAGCTTCTCGCTTATGTCTTTCACTTTCATCTAGTTAAGTTGTACTTTTGTATAACGTCTTGAACCCAAATTTGGGACTTGCCTTGTGAATGAGCTTCAAGGTCTCCTCAAGGGAAGAGGTCCTGATGCATTTGGGGATTGTGTTAAGATACTTTGATTTTTGGATCTCGGTATTCAACTCAACTTTGCAGGTGTTTTCTCCTTTTGATCTTTGCGCATCGAGAAGATCATGGAGCTAATGCCGATGAACCCGAAGCCTCTTTAGTTACCTTCTAACGAATTTTTCGTTTAATTTTACTTTTCTGATTACGTAACATTTCTTCTGTAATGAACCTTTGTGCTTCTTTCACGCTTATATCGCCGACCCATTCTTTTACTTATTTGGGCTTCTTTATTGTTTTCCCTTTAGGATCGTATTGGCTGGGATGGTTACAACTATCTTCGTGCTTGGTTTTGATAAGTGTCCACTTATCTATGTTATAAGGTCTTTTTTAGTCTCTTTTTATTAGTATTGTAGTGTGTTTGTGGCCTTTTAGCTCTTAGAGATGAATAAAATCAAATAAAGTGCTTTCTTGCATAGTTAGTTGTAGTTTCTTGGAAATTGATGAATTTTGATGTAGTTTTGATGATATTTGATCTTGATTTTTGTTTGATTATGTTCATGTAGGAATAAATCATGGAGAAGTTTTTTTTTTGAAGATTGGACTTGAAGAATGAAGAAAAGAATGAAGAAATTTGAAGAAAGGATGTTAGAAAACACTAAGAAGCTGTCACATGCTGTCAAGGCTCAACCTGTGCGCACACTTCCTCATCTTGTGCACACCTTAAATGGTCCTCGAAGGTGCTGCCTCATCTTGTGCGCACACCTCCAGGACATGCGCGCACCTCAATTGTGCAGGGGCAGTTTTAAGTAGTGCGAAACAGAATAGTTTGAGGGACTTTTGGGCACGATTTTCTCTCATTTTCTCACCTTTTCTCCTCATCTTTGTGGATGTACTTGGAAGATCCTTGGAGTACTTGGTGATTCTTAGTTTCTTCATTATGATTTCCTTCATTCCTTCTTCCATTTCTTCTTCTTTCTCCATGTTTGGCTAGTTTCTAAGTTAGGAGATTGGGGATTTTGATCCCAAACCTTATGTAATCTGAATTATTGTGGATAATTCTTGTTCTTATGATTCTAATTGAGTAATTGCTTCTATGCTTAATTCTTTTTCTCTATTGATTATGCTCAATTGTTGAATTGCTTTCGATGTTGAATGCTCACTTGAAATTGATCAATGAGAATTTGATTTTGATGCAATTGTGAATTGGAAAATTGATAGTTGTGTTAGAATTGAAGTACATTACCATAATCTTGCATGTGCTTAGGGATAAGACTTGTAGATTATGAGGTCTTGATGAATTTACTCTTTCTCTTGTTTCTATTAAAATTGTTCTAAGGGATTAGGGAATTTGAGTAGAAGCAAAGTGACTAATGATCTAGGAATAGACTTAATCTATAGTTTAGTAAATTCTACCTTTAATTAGTATTTGTGAACTTGAATTGCCTTAGAATAAGGACGCATATGGGAAGGATCAAATGAACCAAATCTCCTAGCTCTCTTCTCAATTGGTTGCTCCACTTTTTAGTTAGTTCTTGTAATTTCTCTGTTTTTGTGTAAAATTATGCTAGGATACACTATTCTCTATGCATTATGTTTGTCCAAATAGCAAAAGTCTTGGGAATTCGATAGTCTATCGCATAGTCCCTGTGGATACGACAACCCCTATTCTCCCTATTCTATCTAAACTCGACTAGTGCACTTGCTAATGTGGCAATCAAGCTATCACTGTTTAATTGGCACATTTAGCCAACATCATTGTCCTTCTAATTTTTCGTAGTGTAGAACCGGGTTTGCCAAAAGCATTGCCCTTTGATTTTTCTTCGTTAGAAAAAGGTTGGTTTTAGCCATAGCCTTTCTAGCTTTTTAATCTTACTATGGGTTAGCCTTAGCAGCATCCCTTTCTGATATCATTGACATGGGTTAGCCTTTGCGGCATCCCATTCTGTTGTTGTAGATATAGGTTACCCTTGGTGGTAGGCATGGCAATGGTGCGGGACAGGGGCGGGGAGTACTCCCTCTCTCCTCGTCCCCGCTCCTCAGTTTCCTCCCTGTCCCCATCCTCGCACCCCACGACGGGGATGTTTTCTCCCCAAAATCTGGGTGGTGATTGCCATGCCTAATTGGCGGACTCCCTTTGTTGATCTTGTTGTTGAGGGTTAGCCTTAAAGGTGTCCCTTGGCGATCTTTATTTTTGAGGGTTAGGCTTAAAGGCGTCCCTTGGCGATAACTCTCTATTTCTTAAGCTAAAAGATTTCTAATCTTTTGAGTTGTTGAGAAAAATTTCCATTTAATAAAGTTTGTTTGAGTTGAGAATTGCAGGTACTAAGTTATAGCCCATGTTGAAGAGCAAAGGAGTGTTGGATGACATTGCTGTCACTTTGGCGCTCAAGCGAGGGATGGTGCCCGAGCACCAAGTTGAAGATTGAAGTCTAAAGTGCAGCCATCTGGCGCTTAAGCCAGAGGTGGCACTCAATTGCAAACCAGAATGACCTCGGCCACTTTCTCGCTTAAGCGAGGTGTGGCACTTAAGCGAGAGTCCCGTAAATGGAACGCGTGTTTTAGGATTTCAAATCATTATAAATAGATGAAGAGGCCAGTCAGAGTAAAAAAGAAGCCATCTCTACATGAAATGTAGGGTAGGAAGAGAAAGTGAGAAATTGAGAGATCTATTGTCACCTTTTTTCATATGGTTTTTGCTTTTCACATTGAGATGGTAGCTTAAAACCCTCTACTTGGGATTGGATGTAAGTTGCTGTGTGAATTCTCAAACTCAGGTTCTTATTTATGTTAAATTGATTGGTTTTCTTTTCTCTGTTTAATTTAGAGTTGAAAGCTTGATCACCTTCCTTCTTTCCTTCTAACTTTTCTTATTGAACGAGAATTTAATGTGAAAAGAGGTTCTGTGAAAAGGAATTTCATCAATGAAAGTCTAGGGATAGTTTTCATTGATGAACCACTTTTTTAAAAGGGGAATTCTTATTGCGTGGTAAATCTTTTACCGTTAAAAGGGATTTAATCGATATAGTTTTGCCATAGAATCTAGCAAATGAGGGATCTTTGTCAGTGACTTTTATCCTTGGCCCTTCAATTAACATAATAAGTTCTTAAAATTTGGGAATAATCATTAGCATAGTGAAATCCAAGCCCAAGTGTTCTAATAAATTGTTTTTAACACTTTTTACATTACGAGCACCGATTTTTACAATACGAGCACTTATTTTTCAATTCAAATCAACTTACTTCCTAATAAAAACTTTACCCAAACGTTTTCTAATTGAGCTAAATTGTTCTAGAGATGCTCCCTGAGGACGATAAATTGATTTCACACTTTACTAAAATACTTAACAAATTTCTGGCGTCGTTGCCAGGAAACACGGTGATCAATTTAGTATCAATTTAAAACTTTTGGATTATGTGAATAAATTTTTCTTGTCCTTTAAATTTTCGTAGGTAAATTTTATTTATTCATTCTATTTTTTATTTTATTGTTTTATTTTGTTTTATTATTAATCTCACTACCCTTTTACGTGCGTTTAGTCAGTGTATGAAAACAAGGAGCAAGATGAACAAAGATCAATTCCTTTTCATCCCAGAGATTGAAGCCTTTGCTTGGAAGTTGCGATCAAATTCGCGGCGGTCTAACACACCGGAAGAGAAGTCTAATTCGTCTTTTTTAACTTCACTCAATAACATTGAGGAAGTTGAGATGGCAGAAAATAAGAGGAATAATTGTGGGAATAATGGAGGTGTAAACCTCAATAACCCACCACCACCACGAGTAGTCCTAGGTGACTATGTCGTTTCCCAAGGCTCGAGAAATCGCTCGACCATTGTGCTTTCAAATGAGGCTCAACAAATGGAGATCAAGCCAAATTATTACAATCTTATCCGCTCAAATAAATTAACGGGGAAAGAGAACAAGTATCCACACTCATTCTTGAAGACATTTTATGATTATGTGGCTACAATGGGACTTGATGAAAATATGGTCCAAGATGCCTATATGAAGTTATTCCACTTGGCACTCATAGGAGATGCTAAGGAGTGGCTCAAAACACTTCCTATCCAAAGTCTACGAACATGGGCTGAAGTTGAAGCGGCATTCCTAAAGCGTTTCTTAGCTCCCATTAAAATTATACAAGTTCAGTCTGAAATTAAAGCCTTCAAGCAAGGTCAAGATGAGATATTTTATGAGGCATGGGAGAGGTTCCAAAGGCTGCTTAGGAAATGCCCAAATCACAGACTTATTGATTTGGCTATGCTCAATATCTTCTGTGCTGGGAGAAACCATGAATGGACCATTCATTTCACGGCAACTGCTAGAAAGTTGATGGATGCCATGGATGTACCAACCGCAATGGAGATCATTACCTCCATGGCGGCAAGTGATAGAGCCAAGCATCAACCAAGGAGTCAACTTCTTAAACCGAAGGGAGTGTTAGAGTTTAGCACATTGGATTCCATCCTTTCTCAAAATAAACTTATGACGCAACAAATTGATCTTTCCAGCAAGGCGGTAAGCCAACTTGTGCCCAAACCTCAACAAGCACAAGTAGTAGCTTCAACTTCTCAATCATCTCAAGTGGTGTGCGATCTATGTGGTCACAACCATCCGTACAATCAATGCCCACATGCGGGTTATCAAAAGGAGGAGAAGCTCAACTTCATTAATAAACAACAAAGGGGCAATTTGTTTTCCCAACCTTTTAAGGCTAATGCTTCCAATAATAGACCTTCTTTTGTCTCCTTGACGGATAGGACATCAAGGTTGGAGGACACATTAGAGAAGTTCATGCGAACTTCAATGGCCAATCATAATGAAAATCAAGTCTTCCAAAAGAATACCGAGGCTTCTATCAAGAGCCTTGAGACTCAAATGGGGCAAATTGCACGACATTAGCCGACATGAATAAAGCTCCGTTCTCGACTAACACCACCACTAACCCCAAAGAACAATGTAATGTTATTAATACCATAAATGGGATGGTGGATGAAGAAGACTTTGGTGAATTCTCGGCGGAGGAGGAATAAATCATTAATGATTTCTTAAATCAAATTGGTGAAGAAGACGAAAGTGAGGGAAGTGAAGAGAGTAATGAAGAGAGTAAAGTTGAGATAATGAAGGAGAAGCAACCAAGGAAATTCCAACTAGATGGATGGGATTTACACCTAAACGCTCCTTCTAGCATGGAAATGATTGAAGTTATTAAGTACATGCTTTCATATACTAAATATTTGGGAGAATTTTTCACTAAAATGAAGGAATATTCCGAAAACAAAGTGGAACTTCCAAAAGAAAGTAGTGCTTTAATAAAAAAAGAAGAACTTCCAACAAAGTTTAAAGATCTGAGAAGTTTCATTATTCAAGTTGAAGTAGGATTAGGTATTAAGGGCAATGCTTTACTCGACTTGGGATCTAGTGTCAATGTTATGTCCCGCACAAGGTTAGAAAGAATTGGTGGTTTAAAAGTCATACCTACAAAAGTCGTTTTGGAATTGGCGGATAAGTCCGTCATACATCCTTATGGCTTGGTTGAAGATATATTTGTGAGTGTGGGTAATGTCATAATCCCGGTTGATTTTGTGATTCTTGATGTGGAAGAAGATCCTAAAATGCCTCTAATTCTAGGAAGGCCGTTTCTAATCACTTCTAGTGCGGTGATTGACGTTCCGAATAGAGAATTGACAATATCAATTAATGGAAAAAAGGAAACGTTCAAAGTATGTGCGAAGAGAACTTCATCTTCATCTTCTCATGGTGAAGTAAGAAGTGACGCATCTATGACACTTGGCAATGAAAAGAAGAAAATGGGTGAAACAGAAAACATGTATGATAAACACCCTAAACAAGAATTGTTGAGTGAAGAAGAGGCACCGAAGAAGAATATGAGGAGCGGACATAAGATTGAAGGAACAGAGACATCTTTGTCTTCTTGCTTCATACCCCCATGATTCTAAAAATACAGGCGTCAAGCTAGTGATGTTAAAGAAGCGCTTATTGGGAGGTAACCCAATCTCCTTTTGCCTTCCTCTTTTAGTTTAATTTTGTTTTATTTATTTGAATTTACATTTTATTAGGTTATTATGATTTTAGACTTGTCAAGCAGAATTTGGGTTAAGAGTAATTGAGGAGAAGGGCGTGACTTTTTAAGAAAATTCAAGAGGTTTGGCTCTACCAACTTGGCACTTAAGCGGCAGGTCTCACTCAAGCTAGAGTTGAGACCAAAAATACGAGGCTTGGCTCAGGCCTTTTCATGTCAGACAAGTACTGATTTTGGCTGTTGAGAACTTCCTGCATTCCCCCGACTTTGATGCCGGGTTACCAGTTGATCTTCATTCGGTAGCGTGCCACGCACGCGCCTTCATTAGGTAACGTACACGATCATTATGTGTAGATTTGGGCCCCACACTCATTAATATGATAAGACAGTTTTAACTTTCCTTCTTTCTATTTCGGTTGCTAGATTAGGGCGAGTCTTCAAGCTTTCTCTCCTCAATTCTTTCAGTTAACAGGTAATTGATTCTCCACCTTTCTCTTGTAATTTTCGTTTGATTATTTGTGCTATTGTACGTTATTCAGTCATTCTTAGGGTTTAGTCTGTTTCGTTTCTCTTTTGTATAGTCTTCATCTTTTTTCAAAATTGGTGACATTATCATCATACTATCAAGTGGTTGCTCTTCTGATTCTTGCGATTCTGAAATTCTTGCAAGGATAGCAAGGAGAAATCCAAAATCCTTGCCCCCCATTGATTCCAACCTCATTCGAGGTATGCTCTCTATTGCCAATCCTAATTATTCGGAATCTTCCAATCTTTGGTTTTATCCCTGTACTCCCAAGAATCAAAGAATGGTGAGTCTGTGACCCAGAATGTGAGTGGTTCTTTCGGAACTTTGAACCCTGAATCTTCAACTCATTAGATCATTTCAACAAATCCTTTTGACAATCGAACCACTGACCGTCAAATTCCTGTCACAGTTGCCCCAGATGTTTTGCTAGACATCGATTGTGATCCCGAGGTTCCCTTGAACGTGATGAATCTCGTAATCCCGGGGTTGTCTCGGAAAATGATGAATCTCCTTTATCTTCTATGTCACACTCCCTTGATTCGAGTCTAGTCCTGCCTACTATCCTTTAGCATGTTCTAGTCCCAGTTCCTCCTCCCCGGGATCTAACCAAGATTCATCTGATTATGTACATATGAAACCATTAGAAAGGAAATATTAGGTCCACCAGGAGGCTATCATTTCGGGATTCTCCGATCCGTGAGGACGACGTCAAATCGAGGTCCTGCACAACTTGCATCTCTCTCCCACTCAACTTCATCCCAATGGCTAGGGATTTCTTCAGGCGTTTGAAGTTTTTTGTTGGGCCAACAATTGACAGTATTCTTCTGCCTTGTTTCTTTATCTCTCTGGCGCCTACCGTGGTGGAAAAAAGTCGTGGGTATCTCGACGGCATCGAAGTGGGATCCCGTTGCTTTTTACCCCTTTTGAGGTTTCCTTCAAAGCGCATTGAGACTTTTATGTTAAAGTCGTTCCCCGGCATAGCCATACTGTGCCCTTCTTGGTGGGCCCTGATCGCAAGCCCCTCTTCCCGCTCTATTGGACCGCGGATCATTGCTCCAAGTCATTATCTTTGTCCGAGTCAGAATGTGGATTTTTAGAGGAAGGGGATCAGGAGACCTACCGAAAGCTTTGTAATTTTGTTAAAGAAGGCGGGATTCCCATCAATTGTAAAGATGTGTTAGGAGCCCCGCGTCATAACCGAGCAGCTTGTCTATGTATGATTTTTGATTTCATATTTTGCTAAACTTCTCTGGCTTGACTTTTCTCGTTATCACACTGACTCTTTTTATGACTTTTCTTTGCAGCTAACATTATGGCCAGTTTTGCTGCTCGTGCTTCCAAGCGGAATGCCAAAGGAAAGGGGAAAGTAGGCTCGGCGGCCCCAAGATCAAAGGGGGCAGCTGGGTAGAATCAACCTATCTAGACTGTTCCTCCCTCCAGAAATTCTACCGATGGGGCGCAAAATACTATTAACTCGCCAGTTTCTAATGTCGGAACTACCGCGGGAGCTTCCGCTCCTCCTCGCCCCAAATGTCGTCGAATTGCAAAGGAATAAGGTAATCATCAGTATTCTTATGATATGAGAATCTATAAAACTTTTCTGGATTTGTTCCATGAATTGACAACTTTGTTCTAAGGTGGGGGTCAACCATCTCAAGAAATCATCCCGGCATCTCAGCCCCCTCCTCTAGTATGGGAAAGATTTATGTCACCTTTGATCCAATTTCAACACGGGGACTTTTTTGAACGGGGCGATGCCAGAATGATAATGGTATGCCTTGTTTACTTTTTCCATCTCATAGCTTTACTATGTTAGGTTGTTGATATTGTATTCTAAATGATGCATGGGAAGGAAAAATTACTGATGGGTTGGACGACCATGAATATGACAATGCTGCAAAACATATGTGATCAAGCGGAAGATCTCGCCGCCATCTCTTCTCTGAGATCTCAATTATGAGATCTAAAGGATGATATAGATCTGAAAGACACCTTGTTCAAGAGCTCCAAGAAGATAAAGATTCAGAATGCTAAATAGATTACCGACTTGAAAGGGAATCTATCCCAGGTAGAAGGTACCCTTACTGAAGAGAAGAAGAAAAATTCTGACTTAGCAAGCGAGATGGAGAAGCTGAGAGACGAGATTGTTGCTATGAAATCTAAATCGGTAGCTAACGACTCCGCCCAACAAGCTTTGCGTGTTGAGCTCCAAGAGACCTAAGAGAAGCTGGAGGAGGCCTACAAGGATGTGGACGCTACCGAGGATGACAGCATATCGGGATTGTGGAAGTCAATTATATTCCTTAATCCCGGGGTCACCTTGAACACACGCGGGTTGGATACATATCACGGGATGAAAGATGGAAGTTTCTAGAACTTCTATGACTATCATAACCCCATTGCATTGGATCCTGGTCATCCTAACCTGAGACCCTTCAATTGCAGCACTCTTTTTGCCCCAAATGCTGTCCCAGGTGAAGAAGGCGCAGATGGGAATGAAGCTTAGTTGGGACTCCTTATGTTTTTCTCTTATTTTTTGATACTGATTGCTTTAATTCCTTTTATCGGGTCATCTCAGATTTTGCTTTCAATTTGCTGTTTGATAATTGTAGGCCTTTGCCCTTAGGATTTATGTTGAGATTTTATTTCCTCGTCATAGGTTAATAGCCTTGGAGGCATCCTTTTCTTTTTTTGCTGACCAGGGTTAGCCTTAAAGGCATGACTTTTGGTCTTTGTTGTTGTGGGTTAACCTTGGCAGCATCCCTGTCTCGATTTGGGTTAGCCTTTGTGGCATCCATTTTCAATATTCTTATTGTGGGTTAGCCTTTACAACATCCCTGTCTCAATCTGGGTTAGCCTTTGTAGTGTCTGTTTTTTATTTCCTTATTGTGGGTTAGCCTTGGCGGCATCTTTGTCTCAATCTAGGTTACCCTTTGTGGCGTCCTTTTTCAATTTCTTTATGTTGGCCGTAGCCATTGCTCATCAACGACATCTGTATCCCGGTTTTGCATGTTGAGATTTGTCTTGGTCATAACGTTTTAATGACATCTCGTTCTGTTTCATTGACAAATACTCTGGGATATCTTGATCGCCATTGTTAACTTCTTGTATCTTAAAAATTTATAGGCAAAACATGTACAATAATAAATAGCCAAAAATAACTTAAAAAAGTATTTTTATTGATGAAGAAAAGAATTGGTGGGGCCTCATTAAAATCTCTAGCCGTAAAATCCTCCTTAGGGATAAAACCTACTACAGGAAAAAGAGTACCCCTTTATTACATAACATGAATTACATTAGTAATCAACTGTAATATCGCTTCAAATCCACAACATTAAAAGTTCTAGGTATTTCCTTTCCCTTCAGGGTTTCCAAATGATAAGCTCCTTTTGCGGTGGCACTTTTTACTCGATGTAGGCCTTCCTAATTCGCTTTGAACTTACCATCTCATGCATTTCGATTTTCGATACTGGCTTTTCTCATCACTAAATCACCATATTAGAAATTTCTTTTAACAACTTTCAGATTATATCTCTGGGCGACTTGCTGTTTCCAAGATAGTTCTTTCATCCTCGCAATTTCTCTAACTTCATCATATGAGAGTCTTCTCTCAACAACTGTTCGTTATTCTCAGTGGGATACATGACCATCCATGATGGTTGGCCAATTTCCACTGGGATGACAGAATCTGTCCCATAAACAATTCTGAATGGGGTTTCCCAGTAGTGCTGATAGGCAAAAGCCATGATAGCAAGTGCACTATACCGATTTAAGAGTAGAGAGTGATTAAGGGTGTCGATTCCATAGGGACTATATATATGAGTACCATATTCCCAAGGAATTCACTAATTGGACTTCCATATTTGTGTATGAGAAAATGTTTGTGCAAAAGAATTCAGAAGCAAACAACTAACAAAGGTAAAATCAAACATGAAAGAGGATTAGGGAATAGGTTCATTTGATCCATCCCTTACGTAACATCATCTTTAGGTTAATTCAAGTTCAAATCAATCAATTGAAGGTAACAATCCACATAATATAGACTAAGTCTATCCCTAGAGTCTTAGCCCCTTTGCTTTATCCTCAATCCCCTAATTTCTTAGGCAAATTTTAGAGAAAACAAGAGAAGAAGGTGGATTAACAAAACCTCATAATCTACAAGTCCTATTCTTAAGATCATGCGAGATTATGGTGAATTACAGTAGTTCCAATACAATTTTCTAATTGCACAATTGCATCTACATCAAATTCCCCATTGACTAATTCAAGTGTAGCATTCACGTCCCACCAAAATTGAAGTTAATCAACAAAGAAAAAGTATTAAGCACAGAAGTGGTCAATCAATTGAAAGAAAGAAACTAAGAATTAACCATAAGATTCAATTAGGTAAGTTATGAGATCAAAATCCCCAAATTCCCTAACCTAGAGAAGTTTAGCCAAACTTGGTGGCAAAGAGAGAAAGAGAAGAGAAAATAACCATAATGGAAGAGGAATCCATGAATCTTAGGGGGTCGCTTCCACAAGATCCTCCAAGACTTCAAGAACACCTCAAACCCAGAGAACAATGAGAAGGAGAGAAATCACCGCCTAAAATGAGTTATGAATCCAAGATTCCCAAAAAATAACTAATTTCTCTTATTTTTAATCAGGGGCTGCGCGTGAGCACCCTCTCTGGGCATTGCCAACGCCCAGAATGCGGATAAATCCTCCTGACTTGCGCGTGAGCACGCCTGGAGAGCGTTGCCAAAACCCATCTTCTTGTGTAGAAGCCCTATGTTGCGCGTGAGCACCCTCTGTGGGCGTGGGCACGCTCAAACTCCCTAGAGCTATCTTCAACTTGGCGTGGGAAACTTCATTGTGGGCGTGGGCACACTTGAATCTAAGGAAAATTCTATCAATTTGAGCGTGGGTAACTGTTTCTTGAGTGAGTCCTTGCTTGATCAACTTCTCTTCATGTTTCTTGGCTCTTTCAAATCCTTTATTCTTCAATTTCTCCAACTCTTGACCCTACAACATAATCAAAACACCAAAACAAGGATCAAAAGATTGGAATTTTAAAGAAAACACTAATAAAATCACAAAGTCCTACTCTAAACCAAAACATCCGAACAAAGGAACAAATTCCCTAGTTTTCATACTTCTAGACTCTAATCTAGACTCAAAACATGGTAAAAACAACTCCTAAAACATAGATATGTGTACACTTATCAAGTGATGTGGGGTGTAGTCCTGTAGCTCTAGAATACCTGGTAAAGGTCTTCAATCCAATTTTCTTTTTCTTTTTCAAGACTCTTCTTCAAGCCATTGAGAACCACTTTGTTGGCTGACTCAGCCTGTCCATTGGATTGTGGATGTTCTACACTGGTAGAATATTGCTTAATGTGGAGCCCTGCGAGCATTTCTCAGAACTCTTTATCTGTAAATTGAGTCCCATTATCACAGATAATCCCTGCCGTGATGCCAAAACGACATATAATTTGCCAAAATACAAAATTTTGAGCCTTCACTAATGCTATACTAGCCAAAAGTTCCAATTCAATCCATTTAGTATAATAATCAATAACAACAATTAAATGTTTCAACTGACCAATAGTTGGAGCGAAAGTCCCTTGCAGATCTAGCCCCCAAGTATGGAAACACCATAGAGTTGAAATGCTGTGTAAGTCCTTCGTCGGGATGTGAGATATCGGGCTTTGTTCTGGCATTTTTGATACTTCTTAACGTGCTCTGCTGCATCAACATTCATGGTTGGCCAAAAGTACCCTGCTCTTAATGACTTTCTGGCTAGAGACTTGCCTCCAATGTGATGGCCACAACTTCTTTCATGCACTTCTATCAAAACTTACCATACTTCTGATGGTTCAATGAATTTAAGTGGAGGTGTTGACAACCCTCATTTTAACAATTAGCCTTCTATCACAGAATAATGTGAAGACTTTTGAATTATTTTCTCTGCTTCCAGTTGGTCCTCGAGTAATATCCCTTTTGTGATATAATACTTCAATGGAGTCCTCCAATCATCTACTTCCACATGGAGAATTGCACATGGAGACAGGTAAACTCTTCAATAACTGACTTCAAGGTGGAAGATGATTTAGTATTGGCACTTTTTGATAGTAAATCAGCTCTATTGTTCTCTTCATGGAGGATATGTTTGATTTCGAACATAGAAAGCCCGAGCAGAGTCTCTTTAACTTTCGCTAAGTACCTTTGCATTAATGGCTCTTTAGCATGATATTCTCCTTTAATGTGAGATACTACCATCTAAGAATCAGAACATAAAGTTATTGCGGTTGCTCCTAGTTCTTTGGCTACTCTTATCCCGGCTAGACAGACTTCATATTCTGCTTGATTATTTGAAGTTAGAAATTCAAATTTCAAGGAGTAATCTATTGTTACCCGTCATCATTTCTGATCAAAATTCCTGCTCCAGATATGTGGTCAGAGGAGTTCCTGATTTCAAATATATGTATTCCAAGTATAAACATGAAATTTTGGTTAAGTATTTAGCTATGCACAAGGAAAAAGTAAGAGACAAACTGCAAAAAGAACACATGTTCAGCGCCCAAGGTGAAGTTTCCTTTTCAAACACATGGAAAATTTGTAGATTGAAGCACGTGAATTCTCTAATGGTTGGATAACTAAAACGCTCAAAGAAATAAATGCCCAAGACACATGGAAATTAATTATCAGAGACTTTTTATTTAGTAATTTTCTTTTTATGTTGCTATTGTAACCGCTCTTTCTAGTCAGAGCACTATAAATAGGACCCACTGTGTACATAGAAAAGTTGCAAAAAATAGAATAGAACATATGCAATTACTTATAAGCAAATAAGTTATTCTTGTATCAAGTCTAAAGGATTCCTAGAGATACCTTGTTTTATATAGAAAAAATTGAATAAAGAGGAAACCAAGATCCTTTAAACATAAACTAAGGTCATTTATCCAACCTTCTAACACCCAAAGCCTTCTCAATACACCTATAGTCACACACATCAATCAAATATTCCAATTAGATTAGTTGATCAATCAAATAATTAGATTAACCCTTAGGGAAGTCAGGCTTTGTCCAATATCCCATTTGATCAATCAACCCGTGTTTGTCAAAATCAGGTAGGAAAAAGTTATTACACTATGAATCGTCCTAATGACCCCTCTGTCATCATAGTTAGTCAAAATGTGTATGGGGGGCATCACCATCAAAATCAAAATGTTCAAGGTCCTATGAATCATGTAGTTCTGCAGGTTCTATAGAATTTGAACATACATCAAAATCATAATCATAATCAAGGTCCTAATCTTAGTTAGGGCCCAATGCAGACCATAACACATCCTATGGTAGTGCAAAACCAATTGGGAAATTTCCCTCTTTAAGTGAATAATAAAGTTTTACATAACCAAATCCCTTTAAAATATACCCAACATTAGATCAGAAATAGAAGATAGAACGTGTGGTTGAACAAACCCTTAACAGGCATGGATTCGATATAGGCATTACTGATAGAATGATGTTTGCATCCCCATTCCCTGAAGAGGTACCATTAATGGATTTACCTAGAGGTTATAAATTTCCATAATTTACTAAATTCTCAGGGAAATGGGAAAATCTACAACGGAAAATATTGCTAGGTACACACTTGAATGTGGAGACCTTGCTGTTTCTGAGACTTTAAAAATGAAATATTTCCCAAGTTTTTGACTAGGGAAGCTTTCTCTTGGTTTACTACTCTGATTCATAATAGTATAAGATCATGGTTACAGTTAGAAAGATAGTTCCATGAACAATTCTATAGGGGAGAAGTCAGATTTAAAGTAATTGATCTGACCAACATAAAGAGAAAGAATAATGAATCCATTGATGAGTATTTATCTAGATTCAAACAATTGAAATCTAGATTTTTAACTCACATTCCAGAATTGGAATTAGTCAAAACGACTATCAATGGTCATCACTACCAAGTCAAGAAAAAGGTCTTAGACCATCACATCATTGATTTGGAGCAACTGGCTGATAGAGTTAGATAGGTAGAAAATCTATACAATGAGAAGCCATCTAGAAAAAAGTTAGTCAAAAGTGAAAAAGTCGCCTATCTAGATGTGATTCATCCTTTGAGGAAGAGGGAAATGAAATCCATGTGGCTAAGCTTAAACTTGGTCAACCTTATATCTGTATAGCACTAAGTCATTGCAATAGCAAGGATAAAAGTAAGACTAACGCTTAGAGTCAGAAGGTGTATGGTTTTGATATTACTAAAGCTGACATGATGTTTGATGTTTTGTTAAAAGATAAACAGATTTCTCTCTCTGATGGTCATAAATTCATGACCCCTGATCAATTGAAAGGTAAAAAATATTGTAAGTTTCACAATAAAATAGGTCAAACTACTAACAATTGTATACATTTGAGGGATCTGATTCAACAAGCCATCAAGGATTGAAGGCTCAAATTCAAAGAGAAGAAGCCAACCGTGTAGGTGGACTCTAATCCTCTACCTTAGGAGGCTAATTATATGGAGCCAATGTCCTTTGAGATCAATATGGTCAACATCTCCTTTGCAATATTCCAACTGATGTTGTTTATGTATTTGATCAATGTCACAAATATCATAAGCATATATTCCCTGAAACAAGGGAGCCACTAATAAACTTCCTCAAAAAGAAGAAAAGGGAGGGCAAACATGTGTTCCTTTGTCCTCGATGCAGTGTGTTCTATTATGAGGATGATGCCAAACAGTACGAGAACTTTGAATTCAAGAAGTACATCAACAAGTTGTCTGTCAAACATTTGAAAGCTAGAGAAGAGAGGTACATAGAGGATTTTTTCAAGTTAGATAGACTTGTAGACCATTCAAGAACTTTAAGCTTCCACTGCAGTGAAGACCTTTTCGCGGTAGAAAAATGAACCCAGATTTTTCCTGAAATCTGGAGGTTTTTTTGCTAGAGGGAATTCATTTTCACTACAGCACAAATAATACTGCTTTGGCAAACATTCTGAGCCATTTTTGCTGGATTGAAATACATTTGTTGTAGTTAAAATGTCGAGGACCTATGAACTCATTTTATGCATATTTGGGTCATTCATCACCAAATCAAGTCCCATAATAGAGTTTTCACCAAATAAACACCAATCAAGCATCAAACCACATGCAATACAAACTCAATCTTGATTAATTTAGACATACAACAAATTAATGGATTCAATTTTTCCCTAATCCAAACCATCCATGTAAAACCTAAATTTCAGGAATGTTTTTTTTTAACATCATAATACGTAGTGGAAACTGTTCACACCCATAGGGGTCAAGTCTATCGTCTACATCCCCAAACATGTCCATACATATACATATCTATACATATCCATCATCCTAATACATAAGGGTCTAGACTCATTACAAATTTAGTTCAGTTTTCATTACATTTCTAGCGAGAATATTGTCCAACACAGGTAGTCAAGGGGTACAAAATAAAGGGGTGATGACCACCTAAAGAATCACAGAATAACTACTAAGTGTCGCCTTTAAGCACCGAAGTCCTCTGAATCGGTGTCACCTACAACATTGTAACTGTCAGTTATATTCAGAACATATAATTGAGTAACCCTCGACAAATTTAAAATAGTTCATACAATGTTGCAGCCAATCTAACTAGAAAACTCCCCAAATACAATTCCTAACAAACACACTCAGATGCATGAAATGACAATTTGAGTATGTATGAATGACATTAATTTTATTACTTTCTTTTCCTTTTATTTTCTTTCATCTTTTAACGAGAAACCCCGTACACAGGGAGTCCACCATAGGTGCATGATAGTGTATACACAATTGAGCTCATTATCAAGGCCATTGGCAAGCGTCCTTTCAGGGATAACCAAGTACTTCGAGTTATCTACCCCTTTTGAGATAACCCTACATTTCTCATTGTTTTTATGTTTGCCCAATTACCCGTTCTACTTCCGGCGGAACTCAACCCACTTACTCAACCAATATTGATGGGAGAAAGCATATTTTCCTCTTTATTTTTTATGTTCTTATTTATCACATTATCATAATCACACATCATATTATGCATTTAAGAATAGTAATGTTGTATAGGAAGGTAACTTGGGTGCATTGGATGGCCTAAAGGGTTCAAAATCAAAAAAATTTACAAGTGAGAATGTTGGAGTTTTTGCTGTAGTGAAATTTCATTCTCTGCAGCGAAATCGGGGTTCCTAGAATTTTTTATGTAGCGAGACCTCCTCGCTGCAGAAAAAAAGCCACAGTGTGTTCTTCACCTTTTCCTGAGGCATTTTTCGTTGTAGCGAAGCCTCCTTCACTATAGCAAAACTAACCCAGTTTTCAGCTGATGTCATTTTCGCTGTAGCAAGAGCACATACACATACATGCAAGAGCACATCATCATCAAACACAAGTTACCATATGCATCAGCACAAAACACACATTTAGAACTAAAACTTACAATCTAACAAGATCATTGTTCTCATTCCCTAACCAAATGCATTCTATAGTCCCTAATCCTCCTTATTTGGGGTTTTTGTGGGTTACCTCTTGTCTTGAGCTCCCTACCACCTCTTGTTCCCAATTCCTTGAAACTCTGAAATCTTCACCCAAATCACTTGGAAACCCCTATGGTCCACAAATGTTAGATCACTTACACTCATAGAGACCCATTGGAAGGCTTGCAGGTCAGCTTGGGTGATTCTTTAGACCTACTTGCCCAAAAGCTCAAATTGAAAACAAAGAGGTACAAGAGTGTTACATGTGCTTACCTATGGGTTCTTGAGATGCCCACACCCTTAGCTTGGAGAAGAGGAAGAGGTCTTTTAAATGAGGATTTACTTGGCCTTGAGAGGATTGATAGTAGAGAGAAGGCATTAAACTTTAGAGAAAAGGAAGAGAAAAAAAGGTGAGCTTGACGGTGTATGGAGAGAGGGAGAACGGCGAGTATGAGGAGGGAGAAAGGGAGTGGGTCTGTGCCTTTCTTTGCAATATGCTATATTTGCAACTAAGCCCCTCCTTATAATTTATTAAATTTGCAAATCAGTCCTCCTCTCCTTTGTACATTGGAATTGCAATAAAACCCCTAAAGATCCTAAGTCCTTTTCAAAGAGAATCCCATATGGACCAAATTGACAATTTCAAAATATTAACTCACAACTTAAGGATTTTTAGTGATGTTACAACTCTATCACCCTTAAAAATAATTTTGCCTCAAAATTAAGAAATTTACCATTGTTGTTAAAACAACTCAGGATACACGTACCTCATATCTTACTCTTTTTCCCAAGTTATCTCTGATGAATCGATGTTTCCTAAAGAACCTTCACCAACATAATCACCTTATTGCGCAAGGTTTTCTCCCTTCAGTCTAGGATCATCCACTTCTAAAATATGAGGGGGATCAGAGACATACTTCTAGAGTTGCAAAACGCGAAACACATCGTGGAGATTGGAAAGGTTTGGAAACAATGCTATTTGAGAAGCAATGGGTCCCACTCGTTTAATAATCTGATATGGCCAATGAAACACGGTTGAAGCTTCTTCGTTTTCATCACTCATCCCACAACGGTATAAGGTGTGACCTTTAGAAACATATGGTCTCCTTCTTCAAATTCAAAGGGCTTTCTTCTTTGATCACCATAACTTTCCCTTGATACGTTTAATCTTATCTGCCGTGTCTTACACCAAATCCAGTACCCGAAATAACTTCTCTCTGGTTTCTAACCAATACACAAGGGATAGACACTTACTTCAATAGAGTGCTTCGTAAGGCGCCATGCCTATACTTGAAGGGAAGCTATTATTGTAAGCAAACTCAACAAGCAGCAAATACTTTCCCCAATCACTAGCTTATTCTAACAAACAAGCTCGGAGCATATCTTCAAGTGTCTGAATTGTCTTTTCGGACTATCCATCTATTTGGGGATGGTATGTGGATCTTAAAGGCGAGTCCCAAAAGCTTTTTGTAAAGCTCCCCAAAAACGAGAGGTGAATTTTGGGTTCCTATGTGATATGATGCTAATCAGTGCTCCATTTAGTCGGACTATTTCCCTAATATACACCTTAGCATATTTCTCCACTGAATAAGTAGTCTTGATAGGCAGGAAATGGGCGGATTTAGTTAATCTGTCTATTATGACCTAGATTGAGTCATATCCCGCCGGAGTCCTAGGCAACCCAACAACGAAGTCCATGGCGATAGATTCCCACTTCCATTCCAGAATGTCTAATGATTGGAGCAGTCCGGATGGTCTTTGGTGTTCCACCTTCACCTTTTGACAAGTTAAGCACTTGGAAACAAATTCTACGATTTCCTTCTTCATTCTCGGCCTTCAAAACAACCTCTTCATGTCTTCATACATTTTTGTACCTCCAGGGTGGACAGAGTATTAGCTAGTGTGATTCTCCTTTAGCACCATTCTCTTAATTTCGTCAGTGTTAGGGACACACACCCTGTCTCTAACAAAATCATGCCATCGCTAAAAATAGAATAATCATCTTGTTCCTTAAACTCTTGAAGCTCAGGTCATGTTCCCGTGCTTCCCAGATTCGGTCTCTAAGTATGCTTTTCACATCAATCTTACTAACCGACGACAGGCAAGCATTATAGTAAGCCACATTCAACTTTAAGCCTCTGAATTTCTCCAGGAGCGCCATCTGATGAATTATCATGGTTGAGGCATGTAAGGACTTCCTACTGAGTGCGTCAGGCACTACATTGGCTTTCCCCGGGTGGTACTTCAATTCGAAGTCATAGTCTTTCAAAAACTCCATCCACCGCCTTTGTCCTATATTCAGCTCCTTTTGATTAAACCAATACTTGAGACTTTTATGGTCACTGAACACCTCAAATGTGACTCCATACAGGTAATGCCTCCATAATTTCAATGCAAACACCACAACGGCTACTTCTAAGTCATGAATCGGATAATTAACTTCATCATGTCGAAGTTGTTGGGAGGTATAAGCAACTACATGTCCTTCTTGCATAAGAACACATCCCAAGCCTGTCTTAGACGCATCACAACACACTTGAAAATTCTTGGTCGGATTAGGAATCACTAATATCGGTGACGTCGTCAACTTTTCATTCAAGGACCTAAAGCTTTCTTCACACTTGGCATCCCATACAAATGGAATGCCTTTCCGAGTCAACTTAGTCATGGGAATGGCAATCTGAGAGAATCCCTTGATAAATCGTTGGTAGTAGCCAGCCTAACCAAGAAAGCTACGGATTTCAGTGACATTAGTCGGCCTCTCCCATTTCAACAACTTTTACTTTGCTTGGTTCCACGGCTACTCCATCTTTGTTAATCACATGGCCAAGAAATTGGACTTCCTCCAACCAAAACTCACACTTGTCAAGTTTGGCTTACAACTATTTCTCTATAAGTATTCCTAGCACCAGTCTCAAATGCTCCTCATATTATTCAGCAATCTTAGAGTAAATGAGGATATCAAGGTTCGTCGTCAAACCACTCGGTACTAGGATCCTGTGACACCACTTGTAATTTTCAGTGCGCTCTATCCTCTCTCACATACTTCCAAAGAATTACTTCTCAGAAAGTCACTCATCTCTTAATTGCTCCAGATCAAGCATGCTTAACCTTGGAGTTCTTATGTGATAGGTTACCGAAAAGTAAATGTATTTTGTTAGTATAAGTAGTGCGAATAAATTCTTTAAACTATCATTGATTGTATAGTCCCATAACTATACAACATTTGGATCCCTAACACTCTGGTGTATGTTCGATTCATTCATGTGTCCCATCCCTACAAGCCTGTTAGGAGCTACTTCTTGTCTAAGCATCATTGCATCGACAATCACTCCCCACCCTTCTTGCGAGTGAGGATGTCGCCTTACTTTTTGATCCCTCCATCTATAGAAGGCTAATTAGCTGATTCATATATTTAACCATTTCTTGACCAAATATTAGCTTTGCTCTAAATCAATTAAGCCAATGCATGGCTGCTTCTTGCCAACCTCATCTCAAAGCAGTTCAACATCTTCTACAATACATCAAAGCTTCACCTAGTCAAGGTTTATTATTTCCTTCACATAATTCTCTCTATTTAACTGCTTATGCCAATGCTGATTGGGGCAATTACCTTGATACTAGTAGTTCTATAATTGGATTTTGCATGTTCTCAGGCAATGCTTTAATCTCATGTAAATCTAAAAAACAACCTACATTGTCAAAGTCCTCCACTGAAGCCAAATACCACACAATTTTTTCCTGCCTCAGGCGAGTTGATTTGGTTACAAAGACTGCTAAGTCAATTTGAAGTCAAAATCTCGTCTCAATGTTATTTTGTGACAACTTATCTACGGGGTGACCCAACAAATTTACAAGCCTTCTATTTTTTTTTGGATACTAGAAGCCTTCTATTTAAATTTGTTGACATATTATTAAACTTAATTAAGATTTTATTAATTTTAGTTGTGAAATTTTTTTTGTTGTTGTTAACATTTTTTTATAGGCCAAATACAAACCCCAACACTACACTACTCCTAAATCTACCTCACCGGCAATCGAACTCCACTACTTGAACTCCAAGAGCTCCTCCTTATGTTGAACTACAAGCTCTCGACTTGTTGTTGTTAACATTATAGAGAGAATACAAGTTGAGAAAGCAAATATGTTTATTCCTAAATAATTGTCTTTCTTCCTTATAATAAGATATGGTATACTTAAGAAACAAAAAAATACAAACAAACAATATAAACATTAAAAAAAGAACTAAGATTAATTATGAAATTAAGTAAGTTAATTGATTTATCAATTTTCACTAATATATTTTTTTAAATGATATTTATTTATATTTATCATTTGTTAAAATTAAATATATTTTTAGTCACTCCTAAATATAAGTCACTTTCTAGAAGAATTCTTTGGTGTAAAATATAGGTAACTAACTAATTTATTATGGATAATTTTCACTTCTTGCCCTTCTACAATTTTCAATGATTCAATTAATAATAGAGAGAGAAATATGGTCAAAACAAGAGAGAAATAATTATTAATTGAATTTAAATATTTATTAAGGGGTATAATTGGAAAATTCTTATTTTTTACCTAAATTTAATGAGTTAAATTTTAATCTTTGATTTTGATAATTCGGTTAAAAATGACTTATATTTAGGACCACAGCAAATATTTGTTATAAGAGATGAATTAAGATACTTCATCACTCTTCTTGGTATGAGAATGTTTTTTGATTTCTTGTAAACTTTAGGTGAATATTTTTTTATGATTGTGTTTGAAAATGATAACTCGTGGGTTTATAGTTTATTTTAGAGTTTGTAACTTTTAGCTTATTAATTCTCTCGTTTTAAAATGATAATTGTTTAAGATTGTTTTATGGATATTAAGAAATACAATAATAAATATCATAATAAGTAGAGAAACTTTACTAAAATAACCCTATTAATAATTAATACATCAATTATCTAATCATATTTTTTATTGACATTAATTTTTTTATAAGGGTAAAATAGAGAAATATAGCATTTAATAATACATTAAAAATGTAAATTGATTATCATTTTTTTAAAAAAAAATATTCTCTAACCGACACTAATTATGAAACAAAAGAAATATTACAAATTACCATTTAAAATTTAAACTTTTAGAAACTAAGTACGGAGTAAAATTTGAATTCCCAAAAACTAGTTGCCATTTAGGAACGGTAACTAGTTACAATTAAAAATACAAAACGAAAGTATGTGTAGTTTTTTCAGCAAGAGTTTGTGGTGCCAAATGTGGCGCCATCCACTTTCCTCCTCTTTGGTAGCCTAAGGAACCGCAACTAACAACCAGAGCGGCTGCGGTTCGGGGTTCAACAACCCAAGTAAAAGCCGCCGGAGGAACCTAGATGGTTGGCGAGTCATACTAAATAAAAAAAGTAACCCTCAAAACTCTAACCCAATCGTATGTTTGGATGAAGCAATTGGAAAATTCATGTAAAACTGTGAATAAGACCATCTAGTTGAATACGATTCTCTATCCAATTTTTCCTTTGAGTTTGCGCAACTCCTCTCCAATCTTGGTTTCTGCTGAATTGATCCCTTTGCTGCCATGTCTCTTGGTTTATCCTCTTCCTCCTCCACTCTCATTGCATTGAATCTAGAACATTAACTAAACGGTGTTGTTTTATGCCACTGATCTCTTGCCTTTAGCCTCAGAAAAACTGGGAAAATTGAACAACCCCTTTTATTTGTTACTTATTTGCTTCAAGAGGGAGTCAGATGCTAATGTAATCTTGAAGAATTGAAGTGAGGGACAGGCAAATGGGACTTGATTTGGTGGGAGATCAAGGATTTTACCTTTTGCAATTTATGTGTTGTTATTAGTTAAGTTTTGTCAGTAATTTATGCATCACACTAATATTCGTGCCCACCACACACAAAATGGAAATTAATATCTGAGTCTACAACAAAATGCAAGTTAATTTATGTTTTGTTGATTTTTTCAACCAGCAGAAGTTAATTTCTAAGCAAATGTATGGTGGCCCAAGAAATGGGTGTGATGCGCACAAGATTTTAAATTGTGATTGCAGTCGCATTACAGTTATGATTGCTTTGCATTAAATGCGGCTGAATGCGGTCATTGTAGATCACAATAGCATTGGGATGCGGTTCCAGCGACCTCCAAAACCTTTACGTTTCAGCGCATTGTTGCATTTCAGATCCAGATTTAAAACCTTAGATGCGCATAGTTAGAGTCATTAAGTTCTAATATCTTTGCACTTATAACTTTGAATAAGTTTTTAAATTGTGGTCACTGTCGCCTTCTAGTTTTAATCGCGCTCTATAAAATGCAGTCGTCATTGTGAACCACAATCACAGCCCACAAATGTTTCATGACTACTAAAACCTTGATGTTATGGTGCAATGAAGTGGAGCAGACTCATACTCAAAACCATGCTCTGAGACACCATGGTCTCGAAAAGTGCTAGAGCACTAAAATACTCACTAGATAGAGTGGTTGGTACTTGGTACCACTACTATTCACATTGTACCCCCTATCACTAGTTTTACCAAAAATATAATTTTTTTTGTCGAACTAAGTGGTATGATGATACGATGAATAGTAGATGTACACTAATCATTATCCTTTGACAAATAGAATACTCCACGATCATACATGGTAGGTAGGATTTGACATGAAAATTGATTCCCGACGAACGGCGTAACCGCTTTTTCGTGACTTTTCATTGGGTAAAATCCGTGCTATTAATCATTTCTCCACTGCAAATGAACATATGTTTTAACATTAATAGGAATAACAAGTAAAATGACAAGCTCCATTGGAAAATTTTAGTGGAGAATAAGATAAACCAAAGGGAAAAACCAAAATGCAAGAGGAGGACTCTTGAAAATTGTTTAGTGATTCATTTATCTAACTCATATAGATGGTAAAGACTTGTTAGTACTATTCACTTGAGTTCTTCAACTTTACTTGTATATAATTGAAGAGAGTTACTCTCTATAGAGTGAATGGGTTTACGATCTTTTATTCATCTTGTTATATGTGCACGTTTGAATGAGCTTCTCGAGAAGTGTTTATCGGAATAGAATTTGTGACATGTCATAAACTGTTTTTATATAAATTTAAAGGTCAACTTCTTAAATTAACTATCTTATCTTAAATTTTTCCGTAAGCTATCTTGAATAGAGTTTTGGAAAATGACATATGAAATTTTTACAGATATAGTGTCACAATTTTCATATGAAATTTTTATATAAATTTCAAAGGTCAACTTCTCAAATTAACTGTCTTATCTTAACCTTCGTGTTTTTTTTACTGTCACAATTTTCATATGTCAATATAACATTGACTATTTCAATGAATCAGGGACCACAATATGTCTGTACAACTTTCTCAACATTTGTCTACACAAATTGCAGTGGAATACAGTAAGCATAAAACCAATTTCACTTTATTTTTTAATTTTTTGTATTCTTACATATTGAGACCTTGATGAATTAATTTATATTCCTATTTATATTTATTTTACACGAAATTTTTATTAGTGTATTAATATTGATTATCTAATAGCAGTCGAATTTACCCACAGAGTAAAATCTGTGTCAATGGCTAAGTTTACGGTAGAAGAAGTCACTGCTCTTCAAGCAGGGGCAATGAGATGTGTGTTATAATGCTATCTTATTTTAATTCCAAATTCCATGCTACTAATAATTTTATAACATAAAAAATTCTAACGTGAGTGGATCCACAGAGAGCAAAGCAGATTTATCTTAAAGAATGGGATCATGTGCGCAATTCTTACCCTGATTCCTGGTAATGTTTAATATTCCATATAAATTCTCTTCCTCTTTTTCAAAATTGCATTTTCTTTTTTGGTGAACAAAATGGCTGAAGATTAAAAAAGAAAACATTATATCATAGACCTTTTTTTTCTGCAGATAAATGATAAGACACCAAGAAAAAAAATGTAAAGGAATCACATTGTTAAATTATGGGTTAAATATGTTTTTGGTCCCTAAACTTTAGCGAAAATTTGCTTTTAGTCCTCAAACTTTAAAAAGTAGGTTTTTAGTCCCTAAAGTTTTACGGAAGTACACTTTTAGTCCTTCTGTTAAGTTCTGTCCACTTCCGTTAATTGTGGGGTCCACGTGTCAATTTTTTAATGATTTAATTATTTGAATTAAAAAGAAAAAAAAAAGAGAAAAAAAATTTAACAACTCGCATAATTAGCTCCTCTGCCATTATCTTTCTTCTTCATTTGTTCTTTCCTCTTTTCCGTCGGGTCCTGTTCATTCCGTCTTGTTTCTTCTTCTTTTTTCTCTTCTTTTTTCTGTTCTTCTTTCTTCTTTCTTTTTTCTCTTCTTCTTTCTTCTTTCTTCTTTCTCCTTTCTCCTAGGGTTTGGATTATGGGATTTTGAATTTTTTCTCCATCGATTTATGCTTCCATCAGAATCAAGAAACACACTATGGTCTTCTTGTTAAAACGGTGACCTCATGGTGGTGGCCATGGACTGATTTTGGATTATGGGTTTTTAGGATTAGGGTTTTAAGAAGAGGATGAAGACATTCGATCTGGGTTTCTGGTTTTGGAGTTTTGGGTTTGGGTTCCTGGATTTGGATTTGGTTGGTGATGGTGCTTAGAGTGGTGTTTGAAGGAGACCACGATGAATGGGAAGAACGTGAAGAACGTTTATGGGTGATGAAGATTAAATTGGGTCTTCGGGTTTCAACATTTCTGGGTTTCAAAGAATAGATGAACAACTTCATGGTTTCTGGGTTTTTTTTTGTTTGTTTAAAAAAAATTGGATTGTGTGTTTGATGGAGGTTAAAGAGGGGTTCGATTATGTTTTCGAGTTCTCTGTCACTGATTTTTGGGTTTTTTTGGCCGGGATCTGAATTTGTTTGGCCGGAATCTGGGGTTTTTTTGGCCAGAATCTAGGTTTTTTTGGCCGGAATCTGGGTTTGGCCGCCGGAATCTGGGTTCAGTTGCCGGAAACTAGGTTTGAGTTGCCGGTTTCTGGGTTGGGATTGCCGGTTCCTGGGTTTATTTTTCATTTTTTTAATTTTGTAATTAAACAAGTTAATTTATTAAATTATTAAATAATTTGACATGTGGTTCACTGAGAAGCTGACACGTGGACACCGTTTGCCACGTCAGCACCAGAGTTAACAGAAGGACCAAAAACGTACATTTCGAAAACATTAAGGACTAAAAACATACTTTTAAAACATTAGGGATTAAAAACAAATTTTCACTAAAGTTTAGGGACTAAAAACATATTTAACCCTTAAATTATTTGATAATAAAGAAAATTATGTCTTTGATAATCTTCAGTTTCAAATATCTTTCATTTCATTCTACAGAAAATGAATCTACATCTTCATTTAACATTCTTTGAACTAATTTGAAGGATATCTCATTCATCCTCATTTCATTCAATCCTGATATGTTCTTTCATACCTCATAAAATTTCAAGAACATTTCTTTATTTTAGTTATATTTTTTTTATTGTATAATATCATATTTTTTTAAGAATTATTCGATTTATGTATCATATCCATTACTCGTATTCGTACTCGTACTCATGAAACATAGGTCTCATTTAATTCAAAAATTTCCTTTCAATAATATCCACAAACTTTGAGATTTTATCAAACATGTCTATGTGGACAGAAGATTTACTGGTGAAACGACTAGTAGTGTAACACATAGATTTTTAGGGTCATTTTTTTTTTATACAAAACATAGTGGAAATTTAACAATATATATATATATATATATATCAAAAAACCAATATATACATCAGTGTTTTATTTACCGTCTACAGAATATATACAGTCCAGCTAAGGTAGCCATACAACGACACTAATGACTACCTAAGTAACACAAAATGCTGCAAACTTCTCACGCGTTGTACACCCTCCGAGTCCGAGCCACCTGCAATACTGTAACCGTTAGTTATATGCTCGACATATGATTGAGTAACCCGTTGGCGGTAAAAATAGTTTTATACAATATTACAGCCAGTCTAACTGGAAAACCGTCGCAAATCCAATCACTAACAAACACACACAAGATGTATGCAATGACAATATAACATGTAAGCATGCCATGATCATTTTCCATTTTCTTTATTTCCTCTTTTCACGGGAAACTCTGTGCACCGGGAATCCACCAAAACGCATGGCAGTAACGCGTAGTTGAGCTAATCATCATGGTCCTGGCAAAGGTCCTCCCAGGATGCTCCTGCCAGGCTACCTACCCTCTCTCGAGCTAGCCCAGGAAACCACCTACCTGGTGAAGATAGCCTAGCACTTCAGGTTATCTGCCCTTTTTGGGATAACCCTACATGCTCATCTTTCCAATTCCTGCTCTGTCCTCTTACCCGGTCTACTTCCGGTGGAACTTAACCCTCTTACTCAACCTCTGTTGATGGGGAAGAGCATCTTTCCACATTTCCATTTTTAGCTCTAATGCATCACACATTCATATCAAGCATATAACATACAAACAATGATTTCTAGCATACTTTTGTCCGATTACAAATACTTCATACTCGGATACTATGTGACAAAAGTGTTATATTCATATATCTATTTGAACATAACATTCCATATTCGAATACATATTTGAATATACTAATACTGGGACTTAATCTCTTTCAAATCCATTTTGAAATCATCTCAATATTAGATTCCCATTTAATGTCACATTTAATTCTGGAATACCTTATTTATGCATTTATTATTTTTCACAATATCACATGCATTCCTAATCAACATAAAGCATGTCAACATTTACACGAATATCAATCATAACATGCATTTTTCAAACATACACCAAACCCTAAACCAAAACAATGTCTAACACATTAGTTTGATTTCCTAACAGCATGTTCCTAGCACCCCCTAGTCACATGTTCCTAAAGTCAAAGTATTATGGATTTGGGGGTTTTCAGCGTTAATTGGAACTTTCCCCGAATCTTTTTCTCCTTCACTTCCAAATCTAATCTCCTACTCTGGTTCCTTTGATGTAGCTGCCTCTGAATCTGAATCAAACCGTTTGGAGCCTTAGTCTTATGAGATGAAGGTCTTAAGGTGAAGAAGTTGTGGCGTGGTTGGTTCGTGACAGAGGTTTTGAGAGAGTGTAGAGCGAGGAATCAGAAGAACAACCAGTTTTGGAGACAAGGCACCCCTATTTATAGACTTTGGGGTCCATATTCGAATATATAGTCGAATATAAGGCTCCTATATTCAATTCCTCCCTTCCATTACTATGCATATTACAATACTATTCGAATATTACTGTGCATATTCGAATACTATTCAAATATGACAGTGTATATTTGAATACTATTCGAATATGACAGTTCATATTCACATATGCATGTTATTTTTGTCCCTCTTTGACCTTTTTACTTACAACTAATCCTCCTTTTCTTTTCTTTGCAGATTGTAACTGAATCCCTTAAGTCCTAAGTCTCCTTTATGGATTTTTGGGATGTTACAAGTAGCAGTCTTCCTAGGATAAGATTGGTAACTATTCTTCTACTTTTTACATTTGTAATAATGATAATCAAATCGACATCGTAAATTGTGATTGTGATCGCATTATAGTAGTATGCAGCTGAATCAATGTCATTTGATGTAGCCGTTGCACACAACAATCACTTCCTAACCACTATTCATCATTACTTAACATCAAAAATACTTTTTGGGACATTTTTGTATACAGAAGAATAAGGAAGATTCCTATGGAAGTAAGAAGAGCAAATTCGTGTAAAACCTGATGATATACGAAAGATTGCTTTTAGAACTAGGTATGGTCATTATAAGTATTTAGTAATTCCTTTTGGTGTAACTAATGCTCCTGCGGTGTTCATGGATTACACGAACAGGGTATTTCACCCATACTTAGATAAGTTCGTTGTTGTCTTCATTGACGATATACTTGTATATTCTAGAAGTCAGGAAGAACACGCCGAACATTTAAGAATCGTTCTGCAGACATTAAAGGAGAAGCAGTTGTCTGCTAAGTTGTCCAAGTGAGAATTTTGGCTAGGAGAAGTGAAGTTCTTGGGTCATGTTATATAGCAGAAGGAATATCCGTTGACCCAACAAAAGTTGAAGCAGTTCTACTTTGGGAACAACCAAAAACAGTAACGGAAATAAGTAGTTTCTTGGGATTAGCGGGTTATTACAGAAGGTTCATCCATGAAATTTCAAAGTTGGCCTTACCATTAACAAAGTTGACCTGTAAGGAACAATCTTTTGTTTGGGATGAGAAGTGTGAAAATAGTTTCCAAGAATTGAAGCAACGATTGACATCTGCACCAGCTCTCACTTTGACAAATCCTCAAGGAAGCTTCGAGGTTTACTGTGATGCATCAGGACAAGGATTAGGATGTGTTCTAATGCAGAATAGAAAAGTTGTGGCATATGCTTCAAGACAGTTGAGACCACACGAAGAAAACTATCCAACTCACGATCTCGAATTAGCAGCAATAGTGTTTCAACTAAAGATATGGAGACACTACCTCTATGGTGCGAGATTTGAAGTGTTTAGCAATCATAAAAGCTTGAAGTATCCGTTCGACCAAAAAGAGCTAAATATGCGGCAAAGAAGATGGATGGAATTCCTCAAAGACTATGATTTTGAACTGCACTATCACCCAAGAAAAGCTAATGTAGTCGCTGATGCCTTAAGTAGAAAATCCTTGCACGCTTCAACAATGATGATCAAAGAGCTCAAACTTCTGGAGAAGTTCAGGGATTTGAATTTGGCAGTGGAAATGAAATCCACAAGTTTTCGAGTTGGAACGCTGAAAGTCACAAATGAGTTTTTAACTCAAATAAAGGAAGCACAAGAAAAAGATGAATATTTGCAAGAAAGATTGAAAGGAAGAGAAGATGGGAAAGAAATGGACTTCCAGAAACATGCAAATGGAATAATTTGTTTCAAAGATAGAATATGTGTATCGGATGATGAAGAATTGAGGAAGCTTGTTCTCGAAGAAGCTCACAAAAGCCAGTTGAGCATACATCCTAGAGCTACCAAGATGTACCAAGATTTGAAGAAAATATTCTGGTGGCAAGGAATGAAAAAGACAATAGTGATGTACGTAGCAGCTTGTTTGATTTTTCAAAAGGCCAAAATTGAACATCAGAAACCTTTTGGAGATCTACAACCTCTACATATACATGCATGGAAATAGGACAACATAGCAATGGATTTTGTCACTAACTACCAATAACTTCTTCAAAGGTCGATGTTGTCTGGGTGATTGTTGACCGATTAACAAAATCTGCTCATTTCTTAGCTGTCAACATGAAGTATTCATTGGAAAAGCTCACTCAACTTTACCTCAAGGAAATTGTCAGATTGCACGGTGTTGCTTCAAGCATCATCTCAGATAGGGATCCCAGATTTACCTCACGTTTTTGGAAGAGTCTTCACGAAGCCTTAGGAACGAAGTTGAGACTTAGCTCAGGTTATCATCTGCAAACTAATGGACAGTCTGAAAGGACTATTCAATTATTAGAAGATCTTCTTAGGGCTTGTGTGTTAGAAGAAACTGGGAGCTGGGACAAATTTTTCCCACTCATTGAGTTCACTTACAACAACAGTTTCCACTTGAGCATAGGCATGGCACCATATGAAGCTCTGTATGGGAGAAAATGCAAAACTCCTTTATGTTGGTTTGAGGCTGGAGAACAATTTAGTGTGGGACCTGAAATATTGCAACAGACTACTGAGAAGGTGAAGATGGTCCAGGAAAAGATGCGGACAACACAGAGCAGACAGAAAAGCTATTACGATAATAGGAGAAAACCTCTTGAATTTGAAGCAGGTGACCATGTATTCTTGAAAGTTACGCCTACAACTGGGGTAGGCAGAATTATTAAGTCTCGAAAACTTACTCCTAAATTCATTGGACCCTATCAGATCCTTAGAAGGATCGGTAATGTTGCATACCAAATTGCTTTATCACCTCATCTTTCCAACCTTCATCATGTCTTTCATGTCTCACAACTCAAGAAGTACATTCCTAATCCATCTCATGTGATAACGTCTGATCATATACAACTTAAAGAAAACCTCACTTATGAAACCTCACCTATGGCTATTGAGGATCACAAGATTAAACAGCTCAGAGGCAAAGAAATAGTCTTAGTTAAGGTACTGTGGAGTCACAACAACCCGGGAGATTCAACATGGGAATTAAAAGACAAGATGAGAGAACTATACCCTCATCTTTTCGAAATAGGTTAGTCAAATTTTGAGGATGAAATTTCTAAAAGGAGGGGAGAATTGTAACACCCGAACTTTTAGAAATTAATCCATATTAAAAATTTTATAATTTTAGCTACAAGATTTTCAAAGTTTTACTTATTTTAATTGAATTCCATATGATAATATCGATGTAATAGAAATTATTATTAATTTTTAAAGTAAATAGTTGTAAAATGACCAAAATACCTCTATATTGGTCTAAATAAAAGGTATTTTTTAGTAAATAGCAAAAAAATATAGAAAATTATAGAAAAAAAATTTTTATGCTTAGAATAATATTTTAATATTTTTATATATTTTCTAAAATTTTTAAAGAAAATGAATATTTGAAAGACCAAAATGCCCCTATGATTCCTAAAACAATTAAAATATTTATTTTATTGAATTTAAATTTTAAGAAAATTATATTGAGTCTATTTATGTGTAATATATGTGGATATCAAATTTTATAATTTTTAAATAATATTTTACAAATTATAATTTTATTTATAAATTAGTCCTTGGTATACTAAATATTTCATTATAAATAGAAAATAAATTTCGAAAAATTTAAGAAAATTAATATAGACTTTATATTATATTTAAAAGGTTTAGAAATAGATAAATTTATATTTTTTTTTGAATTGGTAATTTTCTCAAATTTTTGACAAAAGTGATTCCAAAATATGTTATAATTACCAAAATACCTTCAATAATTATTCCAACATCAAGTTTTAACATTATGTGACCACTTGATGCCTAAAAAGTCATTAATTTTATCAGATTCAATCTTTTACCTAATCTTGTTGAATTTTGGAGATTTTATCTCACAAAATGATTGCAAAATGACAAATAATTTTTCTAAACGGTTAAAAAAATAATTTTTATGAAAAAGTAATACTTGAGGACAAAATATAGTGAAGAACTCGTGATCTTGGTGATAGGTTCACATAGTGAATTTTTATTAATTTTATTCTTTTAAAATCAATGAAATAAATTATTTACTATTCAATTTCTCCCCCATAAATAGCAAGGTCTCTTTGAGAAAAATTCACACCATTCTCTACTCTTCTTGAAGCTTTACTTCTGCCATAATCTCTCTCAAATTCTTCTTCCCAAAATATTTTACAAAAATTCTACTTATATTTAACAAAACTAAAAAATAAATCACTTATTTTAGTGATTTCTTTTGAAATTGTTAATATTTCAAGTTTGAGGATATTTTCATCTTCTTCAAGTTCTACTCATATACAAGGTAAGGGGGGGGGGGAGAATCATTGGGTTTTAACGGTAGTAATTAATTAAGAATTATGGGTTTGCCCTAGACCCGTAAGATTTATTATATTTGCTTTCAAATATTATATAAATTTCATATTATACTTTGATTATGCTATTATTATCTTACTTGAATTAATTGTTACTATGGGTTCTTTAAACATGATTATTGTGTTTGTTTTAGTTTAAATTATATTGTAATATAGACTAAATTTTCACAGCGTACTTGTAAAAGTTACAAGTTAAGATGTGGATATTGAAATATTAAAAAAAAATATTTGTGGCTAAAGTTAAGATATAATATTATTAACTTAAAGGATATAATTTTATGACAATAAGTATTTGACAAAATTTGAAATGTTGGACTATTACCGTTGTGGACTATATATATACCTTTGCAGCATGAGGACAAGGAATTATGACCGGAGACATAAGAACCTAATTTCTATGAGACTGGATTCATTTGGACTTTGAGACCCAGGACCATCTTGAATAAATTTCCAAGCATTATTGAACAACTATGGACTATATTATTTATTAAATAAAGAAAAGACCTTTAATAATAATAATAATAATAATAATTTATAACTTGTGAGTAATTTATATTATGTTTAATATTTTTTTATTGGTATTTATTATTCTGCTAAGTTATAATTTTATCTATTATGATTATTTGTAGAATTATTGTGTATTTTCTGTGATATTATGGATGATTATAGTGCTACATCATTTCATTTGCATACAATCATGAGAAAGATATGAAAAAAAATGGTTTCAGCTAAGTGAAATGATATATGAGAATGAAGGGTAGATAGTTCAACGGTTAAAAAAAAACATACATATGTTGGAGAATTTAACCGTTTATTCTATAGTCCCGGTGAGTTTTGAAAATATATATCATTAGCTGAAACTATGCTTTTCGAAAACGGAAACAAGTAGAAATATCTGGGGGACCAATAGTAGGGATCTTGTTTGTGACAAGACTTGGGAGAGACGCAGTTAGGTTGGACATCCCCAATAGAGTGGGAGCGCCCAGGTAATCGGGGCATCTTCGTGCGGACTTAACCAACTCCGACAACCACTTAAGGCATCCACATCGATTGAGAGTGTGCTCTTAATATTATGAGATCTAGATATTGTTACAAGAATTGTAAAAAGAGCACATGTACTCCCGATGTTTCCGAAGTTGTTTTTGAAAAAGTTCGGTAGTGCACCAGCCAATTAAAATATTAAAAGATAACGAGAGTCAATATGTATACATTCCATTATCATAAGCATTCGTTAATGTGAATATTGTGATGTGATTGGTTGATAATTTCTTTTAAAGTTTATATTATTTTATACTATATTTAATTTATTTTTAGATGTTCTTAATTTCATTATTATCTCTTATTATTACTCAATGAATATCTACTTACCCCTCTTTTATATTTCTTTTGTTTATAAAAATCATGATGGGGATATAGATGATGATGATGAGCAAGCTCATATGGTTAGAGATGATGTCAACTTCAGTGACATAGATCACTGAAATAATTTCAAGAATTACTATGAGTGTGTTACGTTTTCTAATAAACTCTATGAGGATTTCTACTCTTTTGTAACATATTCGTTAGTAGATCCAAGAGTTTAATTTATGTTTGTATTTTACGAAAAACAGTTTGGATTTGGTTGAGTTATGTATTTGTAATGTATTTCATAATATTTTTAATGTAATTAAAAAAAAAGTTCTCTAAAAATTTGGTCATTTAGTTAAAGTTTAATTAAATGTAATAAGGGTGTTACAATGACCGTCGCTAATCTATCGGAAAATGTATATTAGCGACGAAATTCACTTTTTTGTCACGGATATTTTCGTGGCTAACGAGTAGCATTCTTGTAGTGTACTTTCCCCGTCAACATTGGTTGAGAAAGAGGGTTGAGTTCTGCCACAAGTAAACCTGGTAAGCGGACAAGCATGAGAATGGATATGAAATGTAGGGTTACCCCGAAATGGGTAGATAGCATAAAGTACAAAAGGGCTATCCTGAAAGGTGTAGATAGTAACCCGAAAGGGGTAGGTAGCCTGACAGTAGGACCTTAGAAGGACGCTTGCCAATGGCCATGGATATGAGCTCAAGTTGTGCATACACTGCCATGCACCTATGGTGGATTCTCTGTGTATGAAAAGAAAAGAAATGAAATGAAAAGTAATAAAGAAGGATCATGGATGCATACTTACATGATATGCATTGATTGTGTATAATTTGTGTATATGAATGTGTTTGTGTGTATGTTGTATGTCATTGGGGATTTTTCCAGTTAGATTGGCTACAATACTGATAATGGATAATGTAGTTGCTTCCTGAGGACGATAACTTGTTTTTTCACTATACTAAAACGAGTTAGTATTTTAGTTCTCTAAAATACTTAACAAATTTCTGGCGCCGTTGCTGAGGAGCACGGTCATTGTAAATAGATTTCTTTTTATTTTTTACATATAATTTTAGTTTTATTTTTATCATATATCTTTTATCTTTTTTTTTCTTTATTTCTCATTTTTATTTTTTTATTTTCTTAACCCTTACCTATTTTTTGTTATTTTTTTCTTCTTTTTACTCTCTACACTAATCCATTTTCTAATGGTCTAAGCAAGACACCATGTATTTCAATACCGTGCCTCACGAGCAAGTAGTGCCGTATTGGAATACTCAGCGTTGGCAAGGTGATTGTTCTAACCCATCTTTTCAATCCAATTTTACAAATAATTCTTCTTTGGATTGGAGTAGTTATCAAAATACAGGTGCGTGGAGTCCTTCATTCTCTCCTTCGTATAGGCATTCTTGTAAACTTGATGAAGCATTGGAAAAGTTCTTGCAAGCATGATCGAGTTACCAAGATCAATCTACTTTAGAGCCTCAAATCAGTACATGGCCTAAATCTGCTACAAAACTTGAGGCTACCTTGGAAAAGTTTCTACAATCATCGTTAGATTATGAGAAATCTAGTGAAGCTCATCAAAATAATATTGAATCTTCTTTCTGTAATATACAGACTTATATGGTTCAAATAAAAAAGTAAATTTCGGATTTGAGCTTCGGTCTCTTCTCAGGCAATAATCATACAATCCCCGAGGAGCCATGCAAAGCTATTTTCACATGGAGTGGTGATACAATTGAAGATGAGATTGGTGATAACTTGATGATAGAGGAGGAAGAATTCGAGAGAGATGAAAATGAGGGAGAGGAAAAAGAGAGCGAGGAAGAAAAAGAGGTAGGAGTTGAAAATCCAGAGAGTTTCGTAAATATAAAAAAATCAGGAAATTGAGAAGAAAGAAATTGTGAGAGAGGATGCGAACTTGAGGGCGAGAGTTGAATTTTTTAAAGGTGATGATCCAATTCACCCTCCAGTTCTTATAAAGAATAATGAGAACGAACATAGTGAAGAAGTGTGTGAGAAGTTGGTTCTCGCACCAATGCCTACTCTTCATACTGATGTGAGGAGTCGAGAGGTGAAGAAGAATGAAAAAGTGCATCTCAGTGTATTTCCAACACCATTTGATGATGGAAAGCCTAAGGTGAAGATGTGTGATGTGACGATGGACGGGGATTCTACTCTGTATGTTTATCATCCTAAGTCACCTTGGCCTCATGGAAGAATTTTATTGGAGAAGCACTTTGGAGGTGGACTCAAATTGGAAGGGAGGAGATATTCTTCTCTTGCATGCCTCAAGGGAACTTTAAAGTTATAGGCGTCAAGCTTACGACGTCAAACAAGCGCTTGTTGGGAGGCAACCAAATATTTATTGCTTTTATTATCAATTATTATTAGGATTGAGTCTTAGGAGTTTATAATTGAGTCTTGTAATCTTGATGTGTTATGCGTTTACTAACTATTTCTCTTACTTGAGGTTTTACCTCCTATTATTTTCTGAGTTATTTCTTGCAGGACACCCTGACGATTTTTATCGTGTCAGTGCTGGCTAGGGTCCGGCCTAATTTTCAGGGAGAGGAAAGACCAGTTGGAACTAATAGTGCAGTTGGAGCAAGGTTAGAGGGAATTGTTTACCATCAGGTTGTATTGCTCTTTTCTTTACTCTTAGCTCATTTTATTTTTCTTTTTAATTAGGATTGGTAATTAGGACTTAAGATTTAGGAAATAAAATTACCCGAGATTGGTTTTTGAGGAATTTGATTGTATGTCTTGAGTATGAGTCTTAAAAATATTTTGAAATGAGTTATATGATGTGTTTGAAATGCTTGATTGAATTCTTGATTTCTTGCATGATTTGTATGATTGATTGAGGGGGGCAATTAATTGACTTGGTTAAGGGAATTGTATGCCTAAAAGACTTGTGAGTGTGTGTGATCCTAAATGCATTATATGTTTTGAGAGTCTTCACTTGGTTTATCTCCTCTAATTTTGCATGAATTTCTAAAATTGACATTAAGCATGTTAAAACTTAAAAATGATAGAGGCATAGTTTCGATTGTTCATATTGAGCTAGAGCCAAAAAGTCGACCCTTGATGTTTTGATTGAATATCCTATTTTTGGTACCCACTTTGAGCCTTAAAGTTAATGAATCTTTCAAAATTTATACCTTGAACCATCATGATATTATTATTTCCTACCTTAACTAAGATGGATCATTAGTGTATGCATACTAAGTGAGGTACATTGGTTTACCTGTGGTAAGAATTAAAAGAAAAGCTCATGAGTTTCCTTACTTGAAAGAAAGAAAAATTTAGGCATGCCTTGTGAAAAATAAAGATGCTCTCATGTATTAAAAAAATATAAAAAAAATTGTTAATGAAAAGAGTTGGAAAGAAAATGAAAGAAAGTTGAGCAAGGATGCCCAAGAAAAAAAACTGAATAAAAGTGTCATGAAGAGTGAGGAAATCCTAAAGTTGTGGTGTAGCTCCAATTTGGTTGTGCTTATGGTATATGAGTGAGAGTGTTAGTATGCTTCTATTAATGCTCTATCTGATTTTGTTGACTAGAAAAACCAAATTTTCTTGTAGCCAAGCCATGTTATGACCTTAATAAAAAGACCTCTTGATTTTTGTTTTGCATGTGTACATGGTTGATTGTGAAATGAATTGCAAAATCTAAGTTGGGGAGACTTAGTAAGGAGTTGAGCGAAACACATACCTTGTGAGAATTGAGAATCTATTCCCTTGGCTAATTGATTGTTGTTCCTCCCATTTTGTTGTACTTTGAGTGCTTAGGAATTTTGTTTTCAACTGGGGTTTGGGGCCATCATATATACTCATCGATTGATCTCTTTTGATGCTCTAATGATTGATGAATGTTAGATTTTTCTTGAACCGAACTCAGGTACGTAGCTAGGATTTTTAATTAAGTGTTGACTGGCTATCTTGCTTGAGGACAAGCAAGAATGTAAGTTCGGGGGAGTTTGATAATGGATAATTATTAAACTATTTTGTGGTTAATTTGAATATATTTTAAATGATATTATGTTTATCTTTTAATTAAATTCCCCTCAATGTAGTAAATTCAATACTTATCTTCATTTGAGAGAGAATTGGTTGATTTGAGTTTCATGCTTATCTTGTGGATTGATTTATATAAGATTTGATCCCTAAATTATTGGATTCCATATAAATAGATAAAAGCATAGAAGATAATGGTGAAGAAAAAGGAAAAAAGATCTGAAGAAACCTTATCTGATATTATTTTATCTTATCTTCAGCAAAGATAAACCACTTGGATCTCTTTAAAAAGCCTCATTCACTAGGAGCTAGAGAAGCTATCTCTACATGAAATTTAGGGTTTTAGGGAGAGAAAGTGAGAAATTGAGAGATGGTAGCTTAAAACCCTTTACTTGAGATTGGATATAACTTGCTGTGTGAATTCTCAAACTTAGGTTTTGTTTATGTTAATTGATTGGTTTTCTTTTCTCTGTTTATTTTAGAGTTGAAAGCTTGATTACCTTCATTCTCTCCTTCTAACTTTTCTTATTGAATGAGAATTTAATGTGAAAAGAGGTTCTTGTGAAAAGGAATTTCATCAATGAAAGTCTACGAATAGTTTTCATTGATGAACCACTTTTAAAAAGGGAATTCTTATTGCGTGGTAACTCTTTTACCGTTTAAAGGGATTTAATAGATATAGTTTTGCCATAGAATCTGGCAAATGAGGGATCTTTGTCAGTTGTTTTTATCCTTGACCCTTCAATTAACATAATAAGTTCTTAATATTTGGGAATAAACATCAGTACAGTGAAATCCAAGTCCAAGTGTTCTTATAAATCGTTTTTACCCCTTTTTAGCACTTGTTTTACAATTCAATTCACTTCAAAACCTTTTGAAAACTTCACTCAAGATCTTATATTGGCACTAAAATTGTTCTGTAGTTGCTCCCTGAGGACGATAACTTGTTTTTCCAGTATACTGAAACGAGTTAGTATTTTAGTTCTGTAAAATACTTAACAAATACTGTAAAATGTTTTTATAGACCAGGGGGTTACTCACTTATATGAGATGAATGGTCTCAATATTGCTAGTATCAGACGATTATGAAGCACACACAACGAATGAGATAAACGGTAGGCTTTCCTTAGAAGTAGTCATACATGTTTGAACTAAGATTGTTGTTTAGAAATTATACTGTTCAGCTGTATAGGAAAAGTGAACCATAGAAAGTTAAGTATTGCAATATAAATAAAGAAATGCTTCCTCTTGTATTTTTAATATAAATCCAAGTAGCAAGCTTTATACTTTTAAAAAAAATATTTATGTATGAGGTTTTCAAATTAAGCTTTTTAGTAACTACCCTTTAAGTGTAGCTGAATATTTTCCTACCACAACCGACATTAGTGTCCATTTTGGTTAAGTGTGGTAAAAAATAAAATAAAAGCTCGCTTAGACATTAATGTCTGTGTGAAAGCTAAAATTTAAAACAAAAATAAAATATATAGCATGTAATACATAATTTGATATGCAAAGTGCCACCGTAACATCATTGTACTCTTTCTTTTATTTCAAAATTTCAATAATATTCACCTCCTTTCTCAGAGACTGTACCGAGGAGAACACACAAACAAATGATCTCAAATAACTAGAAAACTCTATTCAGTGAGAAGTACTAAGGTTCTAAAGAATCAAATGAATCCCTGTTTGGGTCTTTATAAGTTGCTTTAAATACATTTAAATGAAGAAAATAAAAGAAAAGGAAAATGTCTTTTCTCATCACTTAATTAATTAAGGTTCTCAATATCGTGACCAAAGGCTAGGCGCAGACATTTCTTTGCACCCCATGAATGATGAATCCAAAGTTGAACACTGCACTGCTCTCAACCACAATGTGTGCTTTTATTGGCCTTTTGGTGAGAAATACATTTTGTTCTACAATTCACTTGTCATTTCCACTTCATCATTGTAAATCTTCAATTTACCACAATATTTAGTTGTGAAAAGTTGAAAACACACTACTACAGATAATTGACAATGAGTCCTATAACTTTAAATTCAAACCATAACTTATATGATTAGAGGCAAAAACATATTATACACCTCAATGCAAATTCACTGTATCTCAACTCTCATGCATAACAATCTATGAATTTGTTGAGCATTGAAAACACATGGTTATAATAATCATAACATTTTATCTATGATTGTTTGCTAGCAAAGCTTAGATGACAAATGACAATCACTGCAAAATGTTATTGAATATTCTTACCTTGACAAGAGTTGACAATTTCTTTTGCATAAAAGAAAATAAGACCAAACCAGAATGTGCTGCCACTATTTACATCACACACCTTTCAAAATACACCACACATCCTCTTTTTTTTTCCCAAATTTTCCCTCTAACCAAAAATTAATATCCAGGCTTAAACAGAAAATAACTTCCAGACGAATCCGGATTATAATTTCCAGTTAGTCTGGATACCAGGATACTCATCCCAACTTGATAATAATGTATGTTTTGAACCGGACATTATTTTCCGGGTGACTCCGGATATGAGAATCCGGTTGGATACTAAACTTAAAAGCGTATATCAGGTTCAAAATCTTAATTTTTAACCTCCAAAACAAATCACTGACCACTCACTCACTTACTACCAAGATCAAACCACTTGAAATTGCTATTTTTCCATCTTGCTACATTTATTATACAAAATATAAGTATTTTATTTAATATTTTCATGTTATTTATGCAATTCTATACATTTTAAATTAGTGGACTGCTGAAAATGTGTTGTTTATACTGAATTTTTTCTAACCGGAATTGAGAATCTGGTTCCAACCATACATTATTATCCGGTTCTGACCATACATTAATATCATGTTCCAACCATATATTATTATTTGAATCCAACCATAAATTATTATCCGGTTTTGACCATATATTATCATCCGGTTGAGACCAAATATTATATTGGATCAAAATTTTATTATCTTGTTGAATTGAGAATTTATATTTCAATATTTACCAAACTTTAGTAATATGTTAGCTAACTCTCTGATAAAATTATGTTTTGTCAGAGTTGGATTATATGGATGAATTATTGGAATTAGTACAAGAAACCACCAAAGAAGAGGAATATTTTAGTAAATTACAATTCCCGTTGAATGTGTTGTTGATTTGTTAACGTGTTTAGATGTTAATACAGTTGTTGTCATATTTTAGGTTTTTTCTACTAGGGAGGATTAGATACATTGGGCTCAAGAAGTTGGCAAGACTATTAGATTTGTTATTGTTACTTACATATCAGATAAGAGTGGTGCAGGTGGGAATATGAGAGAATTTGTGACTCTTAGGTGTGAAAGAAGTGGAAAGTACAGAGATTGGAATAACCAACTTAAACGAGAAATCACAGAACTAAGAAATGTGAATGTGCTTTCAGACTATGAAGGATGGATACTTATTGTGATATGTGGCAAACATAACCATGAGAGAGTAGTCACCCTCATAGGTCATCCATATCCTGGGGTCCTTAAACCTGATGAGAAGACCGTAGTGGCAGACATGACAAAGAACAACGTGTAGCCTGGCAACTTATTGCTTGAACTGAAGGAGAATGATCCTGAGAATTAGAGTACCATTCAGACTGTATAGAATGAACTGTGTTCATATCGCAAGTCAATTAGGGGGCCTCGGACAGAGATGCAACAATTGATGCTAATGCTAGAGTCTCACAAGTATGTCCATTTCATAGAAAGGATTCGTCTGATAACATTGTCCAAGACATCTTTTGGGCTCATGAAGGTTCGGTAAAGTTATTTCATATATTTCCTACTGTTGTGATCCTTGATGCAACCTACAAAACAAATAGATATAAGTTTCCTTTACTTGAAAAGGTTGGGGTTACATCAACAGATATAACATACTCAATTTCATTTGCTTACATGTAGTCTGAGCATAGTGATAATTATGTTTGGGCTTTAAGTTAACTAAAACACTTGATTGTGAACGAAAATGAGCAACCAAAAGTTTTTGTTATTGACAGAGATCTTGCATTATGAATGCACTAAATGAAGTTTTTCCTCAATCAAAGCACTTGTTATGTCAATTCCATGTAGACAAAAATGTGCAGGCAAAGTGTAAGGTGCTACAAGAAAGATTGTTGTGATATGATTTTTAATGTATGGAGATTTGTTGTGAAGTCCCCAACGGAGGAAGATTATAACAAACGTGTGTCATATTTCAAGGTCGTTTGTAAAGAGTATAAACCATTCTTTAAGTACTATAGGAAGACTTGGTTAATTCCACATAAGGAATGTTTTGTGGATGCATTGGTCGATAAAGTCATGCACCTTGGAAACACAACAACTAACAGGTTAGTCTAATGCACAGTTCATGTTTTACTTATAAAAGAAATTTTTATGGCTTCGTTTGTTAATGAAACATTTTTACTTACAAGGTTGAAGGTGCTCATTCTAAGTTGAAGAAGTTGTTAAAACATAGTCAAGGTGACTTCAACATGTGTTGGGATAGCATGAATGACCTCATTGAGTTGCAACAATATTCAAAGATCATTTGAACAAAGTGTAATCATCAAGACTTCAACATGTGTTGGGATAGCATGAATGACCTCATTGAGTTGTAAAAAAATAATATTCAAAGATTATTTGAACAAAGTGTAATCATCAAGGGACATAGACATAATATGAAGTTATTTTGTAAGCTTCATGAAGTTGTATCTACGACTTGTTTGGACATGATTCACAAACAATGGGAAATAAACAAGAAAATTGGCACTGACAAGGGTGCTTGCCGATGTGTTGTTCGCACTACACATGGAATAACTTGCGCTTTCAGAGTTGCTTACTGGGAAACACATTTCTCATGGATTCCCATACACGAGATACATGATCATTAAAAAAAGTTAGATGTTGTTTCAGATGCTAATGCACAGGTGGATGTATCAGACTGTTCATCTTCAATGCGTAATGCAATTGAATTTGTGGTCTCGATTTTTTCAACTTGATATTACATGTCAGAATGCACTTGTACTCAAGGTGAATGAGCTTGCTCATTCGGACAAAACTTCATTGTGTCCTCCTATGCATAGAGTGATTAAAAAAGAGGGTCTGAAAGGCAAGGCTCTCAAAAAACAAATATCAACAAAGCGTGATCCATCTTACTTTGAGCTCATTAACTCTCAGGTGGAAAGCAATCTGACATCATAAACGTGGTAGCAGATGGAAATTGTGGCTATCGCGTTATTGCTTCTTATGTTGGTCAAGGTGAGCAAGATTTGTCTTTGGTTCGTATTCAATGTTATCAAGAAATGCTCTCAAGCCAATGGTTGTATATAGATATGTTTGGGAGTGCCAATTTCAGTTTATTTATTAACTCCATTTTGGTTGATACGATCGCTGGGACACAATCAATGTCCAAGTAGATGACTGTTGATGTGATAGGTTACGTCATAGCCACGTTATATCAGAGACCACCTGTATTAGTGTCAAAATTAGGAAGTGTAACCTTTTTTCCACTGATTGAATGTATAGCATCACAAGACTAGATAGGCATAGCTTTCATCCAAAAGTGTCACTTCGTTAAAGTAAGTAGTACGATTGTCAAATTAACATAACATATATGATATTTTCTGATGAATACACGTGGAATCATATTTTGTTTCTTATATTTGCAGGTCAACCTAAAGTCTGATTGTCCATTGCCACCTATTGCACCACAATGGCAACGGTATTGTGATTCAGCTACACATGGATGGATGGAACACTACAGGCATCGGCTTGAAGCATATCATCAAAAGAATTTGGACAATTGTCATGTTCAAACTCCATTTGTGTCACTTAAGCATGATTGATTGTTGTATCAACTATAGTTTCTATTTTTATTTGTGACTGATTAATGTGTTTTATTTGATGATTTTCAAACAGCTCATTAGATCCAAAAATATGACATAAAGACATATAAATATAACTAATCAGTCATAGGTTACTAACACATCTCCAAAAACATACATACGACAATACAAGCACATCCATAAATATAACATAAATAGATACAAATATAACTAAGCAGTCATAATTACGACAATACAAATAGTAGCTAACACACACCTCAATAGGTAAACTAACTGGATGAACCCTCACCCTCATCCATCCTCCTACGCTGCCTCCTCATATATTCGTCACCAAGACGAGTCGTCACCAATGTTCGTATCCTCTGGAGGCACTCATCAACGACATCACCCAAGTTGATCATGAGTATCTCATGGGCAATATCATTGACCTCATCTAGGATCTCAACATATGTCTCCTCAACCATGGTGGTCTGAACATGATCATCGAGCTCAGAATCCACATGCTCCTCATGCTCATGAACCTGTCGAAGTACATGCTCATCGTATGCAGCAGGTGTCATATACGGATGTGACACCCATATAAACCAAGCTTTGTAGCCATCCACACACTCTCCAGGATCAACACCAACCAGTGTCAGATCTACCACACCCAATAGATGTTCCTCCCACCGATCCCACATGTCGTCAACATCCTCTACAGTCACGAATATCGGTGGAGGGGGAGGAATATACTGCACATATCCAAACTGGCGCAGGACCCTCTTAGGAAGATACCGCACTAGTGTCGAGAAACAACGGATGAAACCGTTGTATAATGCATGCTCCTCGAATGGATGATGCTCTCGGTGGTCACCGAAGGGGGTCCAACGAACATGGCTAACCGTAAGTCCATCTAGGCTACTACGGTAAGGGCCTATGTTACCACATGATCGCAGATGCCACCTAGCCATGCGTGGCGTCGTAGGGTCATAGTCGTGAGCCTCCCGACCCTCGATCTGCGTAAAATACTCATATGCCCATGCCTATAAAATGAAATTATGTTAATTACATAATTTAACAGAAAATATAAGGTAGCCTAGCCTTTGACAGTAAACATAATTTAACAGTGATAACAAACAAAAGTTATTTTACCTAAACTACCAGATATCTGTCGAAATTTGTGCAACCTAGCCTTTGACAGCTGGTCATACAAATGAGCCAACATAATCGCACCCCAGGCAAACCTCGAGACCCTCTGCAGATCAACAAGATAGGTCAAGTATGCAATGGGTACAAATGTCTAGCTCTTGTCCGGAAGAACCATCCACCCTATCATCAGCAACAGATATGCCCGCCCAGCAATCACTCTGCTCTCATCATCAGCTGGAACTCGTCGATAATCACATATTTTCTTCAGTTTGTCAAATGATATGTTCGGACATTTCTGCTGCATCACCTCATCATGAGCCTCCACTGGAGTCATCCCTAGGTACTGAACCAACACCTGAGGTGCCACGAAACTCGTAAGTCGTGGCAGCGTCTGGAACTCCCCATGAATCTTTAGATGTGTTAGAGCTGCAACATCGTTCAAAGTGATCGTCATCTCCCCAATTGGGAGATGGAAGGACAATGTCTCATGATGCCACCTCTCGGATAACGCAGCAATAATTCCCTTGTCGATGATGGAATATGTGCAAAACATCAACGGGGATAAACCAGAGTCCCGTAAAACTGAACGGATGTAGTCGTCAGGAGGAAAATACGTTATCCATTTGCTACCATGACTAACGGCCTTCATCTCTAGCCTCTTACCCTAAAAAAACAATTAATTATAAAACTCAATAATATTCAATTAATATTATTCTAAATAATATTAGAAAAAGTAAAAATTACCTTGTTGTTCAAAACAAATGATGCCTCATGCTGGTCATATGATATCAGCAGCGACAACTCATCCGGACCCTCGGGATATGCAGTCGGACGTCCCTGAGTCTGCTCTCCAACATCAGCAAGTGCATCGTGAAGCATAACATCAGTCTCAACGTCGCCTACAATGGGTACATCATGATCATGCTGAACAACTGGCTCAGGAACGACATTACGACCACGAGGTCGACCCCGTCCACGCAGTGTTGCGGCATCCTGACCACGTCTAGCACGTGCAGATGCAGTAGTGTGATCTGGGTTCACCATCTCTAATATGCAAAAATTGCAATATTATTTATTAAAAACTTCGATAATTCACTATAACATAATTATATTTCTTACATAATACAAATTAATATATACAAACCTTATATAATTCATTATTAAATAACATTTGTTATACAAAAAAAAAAAATTAATATAATACAAAACCTTATAATGCAAAACCTTAATATAAAAAAATCTTATATAATAAATTATAAAATTACTTCTTTTCATATCGTAAATTAATATTACAATTTTTCAAATATTTTTTTATGCAATTACTTTTTTCAACAAAATCAAAATATGTAAAATATTTTCTTTTTTTTTTTTAAAAAAAACAAAGACGAACTGGATAACCATATCCGATTCCATGAGGAAAATCTTATCCGGTTATATCCGGAAAATCATATCCAATTCTATTCGGAAAATCATATCCGGTACCAACCGGAAAATCTTATCCAGGGCAGCCCATACATTAATATCTGGTTGCATCTGGAAAATCCTTTCCGGTTGCGATTCATACAAAAAAACGACGGAAACAACAAAGAAATAACGCAAATCATATAAAAAACATGTAAATCATATCAAAATCAGATGAGAGGCAATGAAAATCTAACCTTTTCCGGCGAAAAACAGTTGAAAATCACTCCTTTGGATGGAGTTTTCAAAGAGAATTTGAGATGAGAGGGAATGAGAAATGAGGGATGACTTGTGGGAAACCGGAAATGGTTTTCCGATTTTAATGGTGTGGTGCCTGAACCACCTAACCGGAAATTATTTTCCAGTCTCGCCCGGATATTAATTTCCGATTGGAGGGAAAATTTGGAAAAAAAGAGAGGAGGTGTAGTGTGTTTTGAAAGGTGTGTGGCGTGAATAGTGGCAGCCACCGGAATGCTAACAAGACCAAACCAGAAATGCAAAGAAGAGTGATTTGACAAATCTCTAAAGCCACAAACAACGAGAATGAAACACAACAAAAAGAAAGTAAAAGGAAAGACATAAAAAAAAGAAAAGAAAGCACCTTACTTTTGGTATCTCAAATAAGGGAAGGAAGGGGCAAAGCCCCATTATTATCTTCCTGCCTTCTTTTGACAAAGAAAAAAAAATAGAACATAAACCCCACCCCACTTTTTCATCCCCTTCGTCGATCTATCTCTTCCCTCTTCAATTTCATTCACTTCTTCATCTTCTATTCAAACTCTTTCCTCCATTTTTCACTCTACTCTTTTACACTCATCTACTAAATGCTTGAGGTAAGATTCTATTTCTTGATTTTACTATTTTGAGACTAGCTCTCACCTTAGGTTGTATTCTTTTAAAAAGTTAGTAAGATTGATATATTTTATAGCTCAGGAGGTGTTTGGTACAAGAATGAGTTTTAGCTACTTTCTCGCGTAAATGTTTTTTGGGTATGTGATATCCACCTTTTCAGGTGAGAATAAAAAACCATTTTCGAGAAAGTAACTTAAACCTTTTATCAAACCTGGGTAAGTTATCATTTTAAGTGAGTTTTCCGGAAATAAAAAAACATTCCCAATACGAAACGCCCCCTTAGTGCAAAAATGGTTATTTCACATAAAGACTATTAGTAAATAAAAGTAGAGGAATTTGTATGTTAGGGCTCTTTTGTAGGTTCTCTTGAAACCTAACTTTATGATTTGGAGATTTTGTCTAATACTCTTAATCTATTGTTTGTTGATATTCACATTCTCTTGAGAATATGTCGGTTGCATTCTTGGGTTTCCCGAAAGTAGTTGAGTTAGTTCTTCATCATTTATGTGAGTAGCTAAATATTTTAAGTGGCAATTTTATTTAAACGTTTTCATGGGAGAACCAAATTTATTTACTGATGGGATAATTTGTTTTATGAAAAACTTTTAAGTCAACTCTCTTTAAATTTATTTGATATATCATTTTTACTCCTTGGTTCATTTTTAGTTCACTTGAAATGTTGACTTTGATATTTTCAATTGGTGATTTAAAGGTGTTCTTTTGGAGAAAGGTTTATTTGATTTTACTTTTCTTGGTAAAAGGTTTTGCTTGTGGATTGATCTTTTCTTTTTTAAAAGAAAAATTCTGTTATGTATGCCAAGTTAATTTTATTTTCTTTTCTTATTATTGATATAGATCACCTATATGAATCACTAAAAGAATGCTACTTGTTAGCCACGGAAATATCCGTGGCAAAAAAGCTAATTCCGTCGCTAATATACATTTTCCGACGGATTAGCGACGATCATCGAGTCGTCGCTAAAAGTAGGATCACTAATATTTGCCACGGAAATATCCATGGCATTCGTCGCTAATTTGCCACGGTTATTTCTGTGGCTATGTTATTTTTGCGGAAATATTTCTTTTTTGTCACCACTTGTAATCCGTCTCAAATTTTGTTTGCGATAGACATTTCCTTCACAAATTTGCGATGGATATTTTCGTGGCTCATTTGCCACAGTTATTTCCATGGCAATTTATTTTGTTGCGGAAAATTTTTTTTTTTGGCCGGTTATTCTGTCTCCACTTTCGGTTTGCAACGGATATTTCCGTGACAACTTAGCCACGGTTATTTCCCTGGCTAAATATTTTTGGCGCAAAAAAATATTTTCAAATTGCTAATCTCATCTTACCTACTTATAATCTATCTTATACTAACCTAATCTAATCTTACATTCTTATAATCTAATCTTATACTAACCACAAAAACACAATCATAACCATATTCTATTTCTAAGTAATTGCTAATCTAGTCTTACATACATATAATTAATTTCATACTAAACTAACAAAATGATCATCAAACATATATTATCATTAATGTCTTCTATAAAGTAAAAAACATAAATAATTTAAATAATTACCAATTTGAAAAAAAAAAAAAATTACCTAATGTGGAGGTTGAAGATAGGATTAAAGATAAGGTTGAAGATAGATGGTTGGTTGGTGGTGAAAAGTTGAAGATAAGGTTGAAGATAGATGGTTGGAGAGAAGATGAAGATGGATGATTGATTGGTGGTGAGTGGCGCCGGTTGCTGGCCGGAGATGACTGGTGCCGGAGGCCGACTGGGGTGTGGTGGCGAGGGTGGTGGTTTCGGACGGTGGGTGGGAACGCTTGGCCGGAGGACATGTGGGCGGTTTTGGATGGTGGCTGGGTGCGGGAAGGGTGGCTGTGCCGGTGGTCGGCCGGACTATGGCGGTCTTGGCGGGTGCCGGATCGGAGAGGATAGTCGGATACTGTTTTTAAGAGAGAATAAGAAGATGGAGAAAAGTTAATATGTGAGAGAAGTGATTTGTGAAAATAAAAGAGAAAGGGAAGATGTTTTATAATGTGAGACCAATCTTAAAATTAGCCATGGAAATAGGCGTGGCAAAAAAAATAATATTATAAAACGGTAAACGTTTTCCACGGAAATATCTGTGGCTAAAGTACGAAGTTTATTTTTTTAAAAAAACATTAGTGAGAGGGGTTTTGCGACGGTCTGGACCGTCGCTAATTTGCAACGGCCAGGTTCGTTGCTAAAGTATGAAATTTTAAAAAAAATTAAAAAGAAATAGGTGAGAGGGGTTTTGCGACGGCATGGACCGTCGCTAATTTGCGACGGCCAGGTTCGTCGCTAAATTGTAATTTTAAAAAAAAATAAAAAAATTGGGCAGTAGGGTTTTGTGATGGCCTGGACCGTCGCTAATTTGCGACGACCAGGTCCATCGCTAAAGTGTAATTTTTAAAAAAAAATAAAAAAAATTGAGTAGTAGGGGTTTTGCGATGGCCTACACCGTCGCTAATTTGCGACGGCCAGGTACGTTGCTAGTTTGAGATGGCCAAGTTCGTCGCTAAAGTACAAAATTAAAAGAAAATAAAAAACGAGAGGGGTTTTGCGACATCCAGGTCAGTCGCTAAAGTGTAATTTTTCTTTTAATTGGGCAGTAGGAGTTTTGCGACGGCTTGTACCGTCGCTGATTTCTGATGGCTAGGTCCGTCGCTAAAGTGTAATTTAAAAAAAACAAGGTAGTAGGGGTTTTGTGACGGCTTGGACCGCCACTAATTTGTGGCGGCAGGTCCGTCGCTAAAGTACAAAGTTTTAAAAAAAAATTAAAAAAATATTGGTGAGAGGGGTTTCGAGACGGCCTGGACCGTCTCATATTAGTGACGGCTAGGTCCGTCGCTAAAATATGAATTAAAAATAAATAATCATAAACACGTTCCTTTTGCGACGGGAATTTTCGTCGCAAAATTAGCGACGGTTTTTTCCGTCGCAAACAGTATATATGTCATCACAAAATAGCGACAGCCTCGGGCCGTCGCTAATATTTTGTCGCTAAAATGGCACATTCTTGTAGTGAATACCAGTTTTGTCTAAGCGAAAAGAATAAACGGCTATAACCGCTTTTGCCAAAGCAAAGAGAATAAACGGTTATAGATACCGCTTTGTCGTAGCAAAAAGAATAAACGGTTATAAATACCTCTTTGCATAACGAAGAGAATAAGTGGCTTAAGTGCACTTAGAGCGTTTTAGATATAGAAGTGGGTCAAGATTATTCCTCAAGGAAAATATTAATATTTTCTTTTGAAACAAGGTAGACATTTAATTTACCTGTGAATGTTTCCAAGTATGTTGATTTATTAATGATTATTGAACAATAATTGATTCGAGAAATAAATTATCTTTTAGGTTACCTTGAAAGTGTTCCATTTTCAAGTTGAATACCTACGCAGTTTCTTGTTTTTTCTTCCTGTTCACTTTGTATATTTGAACCTCACTGGGTCTATAAGACTGACCCCATTCTTTTTCTTCAAGATTTGAAATTTTTTTTGTTGCAGTCTCCCGTGATTTGCATATTCACCTAAGACTTGTCGTTTTGGTAGGCCTCTATGTTAGAGGAGACTAGTATTTTGACTCTAGTGGTTGCAGCTATAGCGATTAGAGTGTCATCTAGTTTGTTGTTGATGAGGATATACGTATGATGAATATTGGACATGTTATATATTTATACTATTTTTGTATAGCTGCTACTTTGTATTGATACATATAACATCTGGATATTGATTCTGAATGATGGAAGTAAAAGTTTATATAAACCTATTTGGTGAACAGGTTGATATTAAATTTGTGGTTTGATAAATTTTTAGAGAAGAGTCTGCCAAATTTTCGGTAGACCCTCATACTTCTAATATGAGAATATGAGTTAGTTCTTAGGCTTGCCACGTTAATAGATGTTTAGTTAGCATTAGTCTATATGCCAGTCACGTCCCTAAGACAGGTCGTGACAGTCACATCACCACCGGAAGCAACAACACTCTTTTCGCCTGCCGAGAGCTTGTAGCTCAAGTGGTATAAGGAGGAGCTCTTTGAGCTCAAGGGGAGAGGTTCGATCCTCAGTGAGGTAGAATTGGGAGTAGATTTAGGAGTAGTGTAGTGTGGGTGTGTGTGTTTCGCCAATAAAAAACAACACGTTCTCTTCGCCTTGTATTGAAACCATATATTGAAAAACAAACTTAATTCGTTGATACACTCTTTTATAGCAACAATAATAAATGAAAAATCAATCTTAATTATGATTTCGCCTTATAAAAACAATATTTTATACACTCTTTTCATGAAAAATATATAGTTGATTGTAATGAAAAATAATATCAAAGATTAAAAAATAATTTTGAATATTAAAAAATAATACAAATGTAATATTCAATATTTAAGAAACTTAGTAAAAATGATATAAAATATCAAAAACTTAACTAAAATATTAAAATTAATATTAAACTAATAAAAATTATTTAAAAAAACTGAAAAATAAAGGGTTTGTATGTCCTTTCTAGTTTGACCAATTAAAATGTGATATTTAGGATTAATGAATTGTAAATTAGTATCAATCATAATAAATTGTAAATTGGGAAACCATTAAATTATTCTTATTTCTTATTTACAAAAACTATAAAATAATTCTATTTTTTAATATATCTTTTAACTTGTTTGAAAGCAAATTTACCCAAAAAAAATGTTATTTTTAAAAATATTTATCAAATTGGTCTTAAAAAATTAATTTTCAAATTGTATGAATTTTTGTATAGTTGATCTATATCGTATAAATTTTTAATTGATCGGTTGGATCGGCAAAATTTGTTTTTTTTATAAAAGATTATGTGTGGTGTCGTTTGAACTCAATTATATATATATATATATATATATATATATATGTATGTATGTATGTATGAGGGATCAAATGACATCGGTGTAATTTACACAAACAAACTCTTACACCGGTTAATAACTATTTGTCAAGTTTTTTTTCACGAAACTCACCGTTGGATTAAAACTACTTATTGTATAAATCATGTATTAAAAATTTCACATCATTCTGATATCCTTTAGTGCTCTATCTAAACACTTGTTATTTTTATATATTTTAAAACTATATTTTAGGTTACTTTTTTAGTACCTTGATGGATGTCAAAATGCTTTTGGAAAAATGTGAAATTTTGTAGACATGATCTATACGATAAGCAGTTTTAATCCAGCAGTGAGTTTCGTGAAAAAAATCTTCGACGAATAGTTATTAACCGGTGTAGTAAGAGTTAGTGTAAATTACACCGATGTCATTTGAGTTCCTAATTTTGAAACTGTCTATTCTTGGAGCTATTGTTTATATTAAAATATTAGTGTAAAAAATTTTCCAATTTTTAAACTTTTATATATTTATCTTTTATAATTTTTATTATTATCTTTTATATTAGAATATTAGTTTCAATCTTAAACTCATATTTCAAGATTCAAATTTGATTTTAATCTTAATTTTTTTTTATATATTTATCCTTTATAATTTTAAAATTTCCATGTAATATTTTTTATATGTGAATCAAATTTTGTTTTAATCTAACAATGTATTTTATCTTTTGCTCAGTTTAATTAATTTTCAAATATTATGTTTATTTAATATTTTTGTAATCTCCTATAAATTGCGGTGGTGTGTTATATTCGTCATTGAGTAGTAAGAAAATTTCATTTAAGTTTATATTTGTGAAACGACTCCAACAGTGGACACCATCAAGAGAAAATTTATGTGTAGAAGTATGTGTTCTTAAATGTTTAATAGATTATATTTTGATGATGACAAATACAAACCAATAAGTTATGTGTAGTATGTTTTGATGTTGACTACGATTAAATTAGGAATTGACATGCTACTAAATGAGGTTAATGGAGTGAATTATACCATGATTGATTATGTGTTCTATACTGTGATATACATGAAGATAATCATGCAATGTGTTAACATAAATGCTTGATAGACGAACTAGAGTTATATATTTATAAATCAAGCATATTTGATCTTGGGTTTCGAAGTTTGGACTAACTATGATTTTCAAGTTAGAAATATGTTGTAGATGATCCAAGTATTAAAAGTGAACAATGATGAAGAAATATGGAAAAATAGTTTAAATGCATAGCCTACTAAACTTTTAAAGATATTATTCATGACTTCAATTTATTTGAATGTATAGCCTACTAAATTTACAAAGAAATTATATATTTATTACTTCAATTTATTTCCTTGATTTTACTTTAGTTGTCTAATATTTTGAATAATGTTAGGATTTAGTTACTAAGTTTGTTAGAAGCTTAGTTAGTTTTCGGCTCAGTTGTAATTGTTAGTTAGGTGGTTTTAGTGAAGCTATTAGTATAAATAGTATCAACTAAATGCAAAAGAGATAGAAGAAAATATCTTTGTAAACAAGTGGTTTGCTTATTAAACTTACTCAATAATTCACTCAATACGTGCCATCAACTATCGAGAGTTAGCAGTTTGTTTTTTCGGTTGGTTATTGTGATAACTACCCGCCAACTGCCTAGTAATTTATTTTTCTTTGTTATTCTGATAACTACCCGCCATTTGCCTAGCAGTTTATTTTTCTTATTGTGCATTCTGTGATGTATAAATACATGTAATTCTACAATGATTAATGAGAATCAATTTTACATTTTCTCCAACTCTATAACAAGAGTGAGGAGCCTTGAGCTTTAGAATAGGAGTCTTGTGCTTGGAGGGTTTATCCCTATTATTTTCTTACTGTTTTTGTATACCTTCATCATCAATAAAACACTTTTTATTTACTGTTGTTCATTCTTTTGCTATAAATTCTATAGGGGAAAATTTTAAAGAGTTTGTGTCACCAAAAATTTATCTTGTATATTAGGATGTTTAATTTCCTTATTTTTTTCTGCATGCTATGCATTTTGTAGAATTGTAACTTTAGCTAGAAATGTTATATACCACTACTAAATTTTTTTATAAACCAGTAACAAACCCGTGTGGTTGCGCGGGTGATAACTGGTCCACATCATTTGTACATCGTATTCAAAAAATAATATGTTAAAAACATATATGTAGCTCAATCACTAAATTGTACTACTCCGGACCTAAATATAAACAAAAATACATATTAAGAAAGTGAGTTAACTGCATCAAATTTTCTTGGTTTTGTGAAAGAAATAAAATTTATTTACTAAAATATCTTTTATGTTATTTAATATAAAATTGTATTCCCTCTCAACTATTTCATTAAATTAAGGATATTTTAGTGATTGTAACATTTAATAACATAAAAGTAGTTGGGATTTGCTTATACTTTAGACTATCAAACATAGAGTTTTTGTTGCTTATATTTGAGTCCGGAGGGAGTATTTGTTTAGCATCATAATCAATGACGGAACCTAATCTTATTCCAACAGAAAACAGTATCATTGGGGACTATACGATCAAAATGCTTAGCACTGGAGCTAACAATTGTAAAAGTATGATTATGTATCAGGAAAAATAACATTAACGGAATAATAGCAACGGAAAAAAAATCACATCAACAAAAAAAGACAAAATATATTTAGTGAATGGGAAATCTTAAGTCCAATGCTTGTAGCAAGTGAAACTCAATTAACCATCTAATTGAGGTATGCCTGTAGTAATAATAATAAAATAAAGAATTAATATGGATATACAAATAGTTGTAATTATAACAAACATACATATAGAAGTTTGAGAGTTGTTGGATACCTTTTTTCATGGTGCGATAAAAAAAGAGGTAATATATCTAGACAAAAACTCCAAAACTAATATAGTCCATAAACTTCATGGGAAATAAAAATAATTTATTAGATAAAAGAAAAGAAATACATATACATAAGTGCATACACACGGGTTGCACAAATCGTCTGTTTGTCATCATTAAACAAATATGACATGCTTTTTTTTTATATTTTTAAGATTATATATTCTAATTAATCATAGGAAAAAATTGAATTTACAAATATTTATTTTTAACTTAACTTTAAATCAAAATTTATAATTTCCAATCAATTTGATTCTTGATATTAGAAAAAAAAAATTACAATTCAAGTTTAACAACTTTGAATCAATTTGGTCTATTGGACTACGAATAAATACATGAACTTAGACATTAAATGTAATCATAATGTTGATCACCTTAATACATCAACATCAATACAGAACTCAACATGTAAAAGATTAACTTTAATTTCTTGGTTTCATGTAAAAGATTAACTTTATTTATCAAAATAACCTTCATAATACCACCTCCGGTCCTATATATAAAAAATATGGGACAATAGTCACACAGACCAAAAAAATATATTAAATGATGTTTTTTGAATTAATTAAGTAATGAATTTGAATTTTATAACCATATAATTAATGTATCCACTTGTATGTGAATTGATGAGTGTCATATTTTCTCATAATTAATTAAGGATAAAATATACATATTAAAAAATATAATGATTATTTTTTATTTTATTAAAGAATGTTTTAAACTCTACTATTCCCTACGTTCCTTTATATTTATTGAGAAAGAAAAAAATATTTGTTTATATTTATCTGTCCACTTATTTTTTAAGGTACTACCTCTGTTCCTAATTATAAGCCCCTCAATAAAATATCACCCACACTAAGAAAAGTATTGACATCCATACAATGTATTGGTGTTTTTAAAAATTATCATAAATGTTCAATTTTACCGTTATTTAAAATTCACTTTCATTTTAAAATCAATATCATTTGTCTTCATTAATTAGGGATAAAAAAGAAAAATCATAATAAATGTCTCAATTTCTTAGGTTAGGGGTTTATAAAAGGAACACTAACTTTTTTAAGGGCTTATATTTAGAAATAGAGGTAATAATATAGAGACTTTAAAAATTGTTTTCATGAAAATAAGGATAATGATTGTATTTTTTAATAAGCATGTTTTAATAAAAACGGATAGGATATAAATTATCCTTCATATACCTCTTGTTCTTATTATAAGACATGTTTTAAAAGGATTTTATAGTCTTTTTATTATTTTTCTTATAAAAAATATTATATCCTCCCGCTATTAGCTTTTAAAAAAGGCATTGCTCATATTCCCTTGAATTTATACTTCATTTTTCTTTTTCCCCTTTTTTTTATATTAAATCATGCTTCATTATATCTTCATTCATTTCTTGTGAATTTTTTTTCTCACTAAAGCGATGTCGGAGTAGCAGTGTTTGCCGCATGAAATCCTTGTGGAAATCCCGTGCAAGCTTCCATTGAAAACCCTTTTGAAGTTCCGCTATGTCTATAAATTATGGAATTCCCTCATCACCGATCAATCCTTCATCACCCGCGACCGCCAGCCTCTTCAAACAAGACCTTGTCTTTCACTCTTCCCTCAACCACCGCCTCCTTACCCTATCCGATTACTCCCATCTGTTGAGAGTCAAATGTGAAGTGAGAAGTGGGAAGTGAAGTCCCAAATTGGATGGTTAAGAGCTAAGTAAAGGGTTTATAAGTGGAAAGACCCTTGCTCCTAATGCTTTAATGTTTTCGGTTGCATTGTGGTGTCCTTTCACTTATATACTCCCTTTCATCTACACTCCAACACCTTCCTCTCCCCGCTTCTTCAATCCACGCCTTCTCGGTAAGTGGTATTGTAATACACTACTTATGCAACATATATTTAGGATGCTAAATTTTTTAAACATATATGTATGTAGATATTTAATTTACTTGGTTGTGGATTCCAAGTTTCAACTAGTTTTGTGTTAATAGAATAGGTTAATCAGCTAATGCTACATTCATATTGTGTTTGGAAAGAATTTTCTCGGTAAGTTATTGGTGTTTGTGTGGCACCAGAATTTTATCCAGCATATTTACATAGCTTCCTATGCATTTTTTTTATGATTGTCTGCTGAAACACTGTCATCATACTATTAGTCTTGAAATTTTTGTTGTCTTCTTAAGTCTATCATTTACCAAAATAAAGATTATGGAAGGGCAAGGTTTTTAATTCCTTGATAACATGTGAATCAACTCTGATACTGATGATGGCAGTTTTTTAGGGGAAAAAATTAAATTCTTAGATTATCTTCACAAACCACAGTTAACTTGAAAATGAAACATGAGACTCATGTACTTCTGTATTAGATTTTAAATTACACAACAATAGAATGTGGAACTTATATGTTTGGCTGTACACGTGGTTAAGAATAGGGATGATTCTCTATGTATTCATATTGCCTTTGTCATTTAATTAATCACCGTCTTCACTGCTTAAGATTTGAGTTTCCACTTGCCATCCAGTTCCCCATTTTAGTATAGAATTTCTGATTTGTCAACTAATATTTAAACTTTTATAATTTTGTTTTTTTGTTTACTCATATTATTAGTGTTGTAACAGAGTCTCAACTCTCAAAAATCATACATCATATTGCTTGGCTATTGGTAGTTTTTCATGTGATGCTTTATTCATCTTTTTCCTCTTTAATCGTGATATTGGTAAATAAGTTAATCTAAGATTTCTTTGCCAAGTCCCATTTGAATTGTGTTGTATTGCTTATCATGAGACTTGCATAAAGAGTTTAAACATTTCATAGTGAACCTTGAACCAATACCAATGGCCGGTTGATTTTTAAAACATTGCCTCTAACATCATAGGCATGATAAGAAAGCAGAGGAATATGTTAGCAAAAAACCCAAATATTTCTAACCGCGTAGAAAATTTTGGTCATGAATTTGAATTTGGCCCATCCCTTAAGTCAGTGTCAAGAAGATTCAATGTTCTTCCTTTTCGCCGAAGATAATGGGTTCATGAACATAACAAATTTTTGAATGATTCCTATCCAAATAAAGAAAAGATGGTACTTACAGTTACTTATGTCCTCTGCTATTTGGCTTACCCACCCTTCTATTTTCTCTTTTTTCTAAATTTTATTTTCTATTTCTCATCATGGTGGTTTAGTTCAAGGCCCTCACAGTAAATGGGTAAAAGGTTTTTCGAAAGACTTAGCGTATGTCTTCGACCCCAATTGTTTAACTTTGGGGGGTTTTAGTGACCTGCAAAATTTATGTGTTTAGTTTGTGATTATTGAAAAATAGACTTTCATGAAGAGATAACCTTGCCCATGAAGAAATTCTAGTTGAAGGAAATATTTTGAATTGCCTTTTTTTATGATTCTGTCGAGGAAATTTCTTTGCTCTTTTCATGGATCGTGCTTTCTTCAATTCTATTTGAAAAAAAGTTTTAATTTGATTAGGATTGAATTCTAGAACATTTGTTTCTATATCTACATAATATTTTTTCTTTAGAAGTCATTTTGTTGGAGAAATTCACACAAAAGGCCGGGGATGATTTTTGGCATGTAACTATGTGGTTATTATATCTTGATTTTCATTTTCAAACACTATTTTACTAATTAGGTAAGATATAAATGGATAAGTATTTAAAAAAAAAATTCTTCGAGTTAATTTGGTATGTTATTGAGCCATTTGAGGTTCAAAATCTCTAGATCTGAATTCTGATACCCAAATCAATAGAGGTTGGGTCTCAACGGAATGGTTCGAGATGGATCCCATTATAATTTGATTGGATCGTTTTCTGAGATGGATTGATTTAGATTAACGAATTGTGAAATACACCCAATTTGATTGACACTCTTAGGAAGGAATGGAATTGCATTAAAAAAATGACACAGTAAAAGCCCTTTGAATCTTATTTAAATTATATCTTGGAATTAATTTAAGAATTTTGTAGAAGGATTTTTCTTTTTTTCAAAAAAGGCACAATAGATGCCCTTCCATCTCTACTTTCTGATTTTTTTTATAACATCTACTTTTTGACTTTTATTCGTTGTAATTTAGAGTATATCTAATACTCTTTTTTAATATATTTGTTAATAGAAAAATATTATTGAAAGAAAAAAAATTGGAAAGGAAATAATTTTAGGGAGATTAAATTAAAAGAAAAGTTATCCAATACGAAAATTTGATAAGGATAAATTTTAAGTGAGATGAGGTTTGAACAAGCGAAAGTCTCTACCTATCTCTTCGCTTCTCTTAGTGAATATGATAGATGTAAATTTTATTCATTCTTAGTTTATCTTTATTTTTAGCTATATAAAAAGAACAAGAGAAAGAAAATTACAAAAAAAAGTAATGAGTTTTTTTTAATGAAATGAGTGAATTTTATTAAAGAGAAACGATAGATGGACAAAAATTAAGAGAAGTTTAAAAAGAATAAAATGAAAGGGTACTAGTGGTATAGTAAAAGTGCCATTAAATTATTTTTATTTGATCAAGAGACATAACATAACCTTTTTGATGTTTCGTAGTATAGTAATCTTTTCATAATTCAAATGAAAAAAAAAATATTCCAATGATCGTCATTTAATTTTTAATATTTAATTGATTAATCTTTAAATTTATTTAATAGAGAAAGCCTAAATTAATTGCAAAATCAATAAAAATGAATATTTGTATAGCTTTAGCATCTTAAACCTATCTTGTTTAAACGGCTGAACACATGGTAGCACCTGGTAATTTGCGCTTGTTGGGTACTTAGATTTCAAGTAAGAATAGAATTGAGCCTTTTTAGCATGTCTTACAAAAGTCCACAAAAAAATGACTCAGGCTCAAAAGGACTTTGGCTTGAAGCTACTCGCCCGAGTAATTTTTTTCAAAAAAAAATACCACTAATAAGTGTACGCTAACTTTTAAAAAATGTTTATTAGTCCATAATTCACATAAGACTAATAATCAAAGTTAAAAAATTTGAGAATTGATAAACAGAAAAATTTAAATAGGAGGTATTGTTTACTTGTCAATAAAAAAAGTTAAAGAGAAACCAATTTAGAATAACTTTTCTAAACAGATTATAAGTATAAAATAGAAATAGATTAAAACAATAAGTTAAATATTTGGAAAATAATGTTAGTTTTTAGTTAAATTGAGACATTTTTTTATAGTCAAAAGTAATAAAAATAAAATTAATATTTTTTAAATGAAAATTAGGGAATTGTTTTGAAAATATGAAAATTTTATAAAATGGGCCACTAAAAAATGCTGTTAATTACTTGCATAGACTGAATTGGGTATATAAAATACAGAAGGACACGAGTAATTGAGAGCCTTTTCAGCCCAAAATAAAAATGTTTGCTATATGAACAGGCCAGCTTGTATAGGGCCGGGTAGCAGATTAGGACACATACATAGCTTCAGAGACTGTGAGCGTCTGTATACAAGGCAGAGAATATCTAGAAACAACAATACACAACTAAGCAGTGAGTATCAAAAAATCTTATTGATCAATGTCGGAGTTGATGCCGGCATAAATGGTGGTAGAAATCATCTGGCTTCCACCAAAGTCACTTTTGAGGTTCCGTTGTGTGTGCAAATCATGGAATTCTATCATTAGTGACCCTTCCTTCATCTCCCTTCACTATCGCCACTCTCCCTCCTTCCTTCTACTTCTTCTGTTCATAGAACTTGCTACTAAACCCTTTTACTGTTCCCTTCCCACTCGACCAGATGACAGCCTAACATTTACCTCTTCAAACGTTCCCCCACCCCCTTCCCTCGCCATTCTTCCATCAATGCGGTCTGCAACGGCCTCATCTACCTCAGCTCCCGGACTCCCGTTGGCTTTTGGAGCTTCTCCTTCGTCATCTACAACCCTTCTCTTTGACGCTATCTCTCTCTCCCCAAATCCAAAACCATTCCCAAACCTTAAATCCATCACTCCGTCACTGTTGCCCTCGGCTTCTATTCCCAAAATCGTGACTATCAGATCCTTAGGTTTGTTTTTGGCGGCAACCACTACCTTAAAGAAAGGTTCCTCACTTGTTATTCTAGGGTTGAGCTTTACTCTGTTGCATTTTGGCTTTGGAGGACTCTTCCACTTCCTCCCATGGTTGCTCCCCCATGTACCATTTCCCGGAGACAACGTCCGACCGCTTCCCATGGTTTTGTTAATGGCATTGCTCACTGGGGTGCAAGGCGCAGGGCGGCAAAAGAGGGAAATAATAAAGTCGGGTTCTTTTTTATTTTGTCCTTTGATTTTATAAATGAAGTGTTTCATGAGATTGCACTGCCCGAGAGCATCTCTCATGCCTCCTCCCCTTTGGGCTTTACTTAATGTTGTTGAAGGCGGCAACGCTCTTACTGTGTACCGCGTCAGCGTCATGTGCATTGCAAAGGTAGCATCTGGATGATGAAAGAGTATGGTGTTGTCGAGTCTTGGACAGAGCTCTTTGCTTTTGATCTTAATGGCTCTGGTCTGCACGCACCTTCTTTGGCAATAATCGTCACCGACACTACAAGAAATTTGTGTATTAGCGACAAACAGATCCCTCGCTAATCCCTTGATAAACTCATTTGCGACGGAATTGCGACAAATTCACGAAAACATATTCCGTCGCATATTTCTGGTCGCTAATCTGGTATGGGAATAAGTTTGTCGCTAATCCTTCGCTAATCAGCGACGTCACAGTTCCACCGGAAGCCATTTGCATTAACGATAATGGAGACATATGTCTTCTAGTGTATTATCGTATGCTGGGAAAAGGACGCCTCTATTTGCTAGATGTGGAGAAGAAAACATTAGTAGACCGTCAAATTGAAGCAGATGCCTTCTATTGGTGGATTTCTTATGCTAAGATCTTAGTTTTACCCAACAGTACACAAGCTCTTATATCTTACTGAAAAATTTAAGTTTATGTTATTAGCAGCCTTAATTTCATAAATATCTCAATGGAATGCCAATGATATTGTTAATGGATTCCAAGTATCCAGACTAGTAGTTTTCTTCTAACAGCGTACCTACATTGGTATTTGGTATTTTGGTCTTGTGAGATTACAACTATATCGTGTACTCTAGGATGTTACCTGAACCTAATTAATCATGCTATCTATATGTTTATGATCTAGTTTTTTCTTCCTTAGTATGATGATGTTTTAATGTGATAGAGATTTACATGTTGTTGTTGGTATTATCCCGTTGTTGCTTTGGTGTTTCTATTTGCTTACTGTTGTGGAATAATATAATGGTTTTCTCATTCCTTTTAAAATGATTCTCTACTACTCTGCATAACTGCGACAACCTACAAGCATAATGGTTGCAATGGCTTGCTTTGATCATGAGTTTTGTCTTGAAGGCATTGGTTATGATTTTGTTTATGGATTTCAAGTATCTACTTGTTTTATGCTTGTAGAGTGCCTGCCTCAAATTTTTAAAAGAAATATCTTGTTCAAAATATTTGAGTATGTGTACAACGGGAAATTAACGAATTCATGGAGTACACCCAATTTGATTCACACTCTTAGGAAGGAATGCAATTGCATTGAAAAAATTGACACAGTAAAAACCCTTTGAATCTTTTTTAAATTATATCTTGGAATTAATTGAAGAATTTTGTAGAAGGATTTTTTCTTTTTCTAAAAATGGCACAGTAGATGCCCTTCCTTCTCTACTTTCTAATCTTTTTTTTTATAATGTGTACTTTTTGACTTTTATTCATTGTCATTTTTAGTATATCTAATACTCTTTTTTAATATATTTGTTAACTTATATAAAAAAATATTATTGAAAGAAAAAGTATTGGAAAGGAAATAATTTTAGGGAGATTAAAATTAAAAGAAAAATTATGCAACACGAAAAAATTATAAGGATAAATTTTAAGTGACATGAGGTTTAAACAAGAGAAAGTCTCTAGCTATCTCTTCGCTTCTCTTAGTGAATATGATAGATGTAAATTTCATTCATTCTTAGTTTATCTTTATTTTTAGATATGTGAAAAGAACAAGAGAAAGAAAATTAGAATAAAAAAAGTAATGAGATTTTTTTTTAATGAAATGAATGAATTTTCTAAAGACAAACAATAGACTGCAAATAGTTAAGAGAAATTTAGAAAAAATAAGATGAAAGGGTACTAGTGATATAGTAAAAATGCCATTTCTTTTTTTTTTTATTTGATCAAGAGACAAAACATAACCTTTTGATGTTTACTGGTATAGTAATGTTTTCATAATTCAAATGGAAAAAAAAATTATTCAAATTATCGTCATTTAATTTTCAATTTTTAATTGATTAATTTTTAAACTTATTTATGAGAGAAAGCCTAAATTAATAGCAAAATCAATAAAAAAGAATATTAGTATAGCTTTAGCATCTTAAACTTGTCTTGTTTAAACTGCTGAACACATGGCAGCACCAGATAATTTGCGTTTGTTGGCTACTTAGATTTCAAGTAAGAATAGAATTGAGCCTTTTTAGCACGTCTCACAAAAGTCCGCAAAAAAAAAAGACTCGGGCTCAAAAGGACTGCGGATTCGAGCTACTCGCCCAAATAATTTTTTTTTGAAAAAAATACTACAAATAAGTGTACGCTAACATTTAAAAAATATTAATTAGTCCAATTTTTTAAAGGCAAAAGTAAAAAAATTAAATTATTATTTTTTAAATGAATGGGCCAGCTCTTATAGGGCCGGGTAGCAGATTAGGACACATACATAGCTTCGGAGACTATGAGCATCTGTGTCTGCAGGGCAGAGCATATCTAGAAACAACAAGCTAAGCAGTGAGTATCGGAAAATCTGATTGATCAATGTCGGAGTTGATGCCGGCAGAAATTGTGGTGGAAATACTCTGCAGGCTTCCACCAATATCACTTATGAGGTTCCGTTGTGTGTACAAATCATGGAATTCCATCATCAGTGACCCTTCCTTCATCTCCCTTCACTATCCCCACTCTCCCTCCTTCCTTCTACTTCGTCTATTCGGAAAACCTACTACTAAACCCTTTTACTGTTCCCTTCTCCCTCGCCCCTAAAATTTAACCTCTTCAAACGTTCCCCCACCCCCTTCCCTCGCACTTCTTCCATCAATGCTGTCTGCAACGGCCTCATCTGCCTCGGCTATCGAACTCCCAGTGACTTTTGGAGCTCCTCCTTCGTCATCTACAACCCTTCTCTTCTATGCTATCTCTCTCTCCCCAAACCCAAACCAATTCCTAAACCTCAAATCCATCCCTCCGTCACTGTTGCCCTCGGATTCGATTCCCAAAACCGTGACTATAAGATCCTTAGAATTGTTTTTTGTGGCAACGACTACCCTAAAGAAAGGTTCCTTGCTTCTTATTCTAGGGTTGAACTTTACTCTGTTGCATCTAGGCTTTAGAAGACTCTTCCACTTCCTCCCATGGTTGCTCCCCCATGTACCATTTCCCAGAGACGACATCCGATAGCTTCCCATGGTTTTGTTAATGGCATTGCTCACTGGGGTGCAAGGCGCAGGGCGGCGAAAGAGGGAAACAATAAAGTCTTGTTCTTTTTTATTTTGTCCTTTGATTTTGTAAATGAAGTGTTTCATGAGAGTGCACTGCACGAGAGAATCTCTCACGCCTCTTCCCCTTGGGCTTTACTTAATGTTGTTGAAGGCGGCAAAGCACTTACTCTGTACCGTGTTAGTTGTCATGTGCCTTGCAAAGGTATCACCTGGGCGATGAAAGAGTATGGTGTTGTCGAGTCTTGGACTGAGCTCTTTGCTTTTGATCTTAATGGCTCCTGTCTGCACGCACCTTCTTTGGGAATAACCATCACCGACGTCACGATTCCACCAGAAGCCATTTGCATTAACGATAATGGAGAAATGTTGCTGCTGGTGTATTGTCGTATGCTAGGAAAGGGGCGCTTTTATTTGCTAGATGTGGAGAAGAAAACATTAGTGGACAGTCAAAGTGAAGTAGATGCCTTCTATTGGTGGATTTCTTATGCAGAGAGCTTAGTTTTACCCAACCGTACACAAGCTCTTATATCTTATTGAAAAATTCAAGGTTATGTTATTAGCAGCCTCAATTTCATATATATCTCACTTGAATGCCAATGATATTGTTCATGGATTCCAAGTATCCAGACTAGTAGTTTTCTGCTTATAGCGTATCTACATTGGTATTTGGTATTTCGGTCTTGTCGGATTACAACTTGATCCTGTATTTTAGGATGTTACCTAAACCAAATTAATCATGCTTTCTATATGTTTTTGATCGTTGTTTTTTCTTCCTTAGTATGATGATGTTTTAATGTGAAAGAGATTTACATGTTGTTGTTGGTGTTATCCCGTTGTTGCTTTGGTGATGCTATTTGCTTAATGTTGTGCAATTATATAATGGTTTTCCTTTTCCTTTTAAAATGATTCTCTACTACTCTGTCTCACTGCCACAACCTACAAGCATAATGGTTGCAATGGCTTGCTTTGATCATGAGTTTTGTCTGTCTGGAATGCATTGGTTATGATTTTGTTTATGGATTTCAAGTATCTACTAGTTTTTTGCTAGTAGAGTGCCTGCTTCAAATTCCAAAAGAAAGATCTTGTTCAAAATATTTGAGCATGTGTGCAACGGGAGCTTTTTGCTGTATTTCTAGATGTACCTTAATCTAATTAATCATGTTATCTATACGTTGTGTTTAAGATCCTAGATTTTCCTTCCTTAGTATGATTATTGTGTTTATGATGCTAGATTTTCCTTCTGGTGAGAAAGACGAACACAAAGATAAAAAAAAAATATTATTGCAGGCATTCTTGTTTTAGGCCTAGCATCTACATCAAGCTCAAGTATTATTAATTACTCTGAATAAGAGCCAAAATAAGAAGATACAGATAACTAATTCTTGAGTCTTAAGCAAACATTATTGCCAAAAGAATGTATATTCCACCCAAAAACAAATGATAGAACTAGAAGAAAGATACATATTTTTTATCTCTAAATTTATATTTTAGTCTCTCAAATTTTAATTTGGTCCTTTAATTTTTTTCATATTAGTAATTTATCTTCTCAATATAATATGATTATTTTCTATTATTTTTTGTAGATAAATAATTAACGCGCACAATAATATTGGTATAAGATTTAGGGACCAAAAGTACTACTATATGATATCAGTATTGGTGTTTTAAAAAGTTATCACAAATGTCCAAACAAGACATTGTCTTTCACTATCCCCGCTACCACTGCTTCCTTACCCTATCTGATTACTCCCTTCCTCTTCACGCTTCTTCAATCCATGCCACCTGCCAATGTCACGGCCTTCTTTGCTGATCCAGCAACAAGGTAAGCTCCTCGCTAATTATTTGTAACCCTTCTCTTCGTCACTTTTTCCGCATCCCCAAATTGTATTGCTACCCTGTTTCCTACTATGCCTATTTTGCTTTCTTCTTTGACTCTCAAAACTATGACTATAAGATACACAATGTTAGATTATTGTGATCCATCTATTGAGGTATACTCTCTCCCATCTAGGATTTGGAGAACCTTTTCATTGATGGAGCCGCCGGAAGGGGTGGCTTTGCTAATGGCCTTGTTCATTGGGCAGACGAGCGCATAACCAAACACTACAAGAATATTCGTCATTAGCCAAGGCCAAAAGCGGATGCAAAACAGAAAAAGCGGACGCTAATTTCGCGTTAGCCGCGGCCTAGCGGCAGCAACAGGGCCGACGCTAATAAGGTGGAAGCTAATTTTTTGTGGCGGACAGGCCGCTGCTAATGTTTAGCGTGGGCCAAAGGCCGCCGCTATATCGGCGGGGAAGAACGGCAACAAAATAGCGGCGAGTTGAAATAATCATTAAACAATATAATGATAATCATCTATAATAAAATAATAATAATAATAATTGATAAATAAAAACTGATACATAGAATGAAATAAAGTGCATGAAATATAAGGCTACGTTTTAGTACTGTCAAATAAATCCTAATATCCATCTGTTCAAACAAACTAATAAAACTAGCGTGGACGACGTCGACGTTGCTGCTGCGCATCAGGATCAGGAACAGATTCACCATTTGGTTCATCATCTCAAACTGATTATCTTCATCCCACTCTACACCACTAGACGATGCACCTCCTAAATCAAATGGTTCATCAGGATCCACTTCACCATGTTCCGTCCAGATGAAATACCCAGGCTTAAACCCATCCTTATACAATTGATGCCTGACTTCATTCTCGTTAATGTATTTCATGCACTTACATTTAATGCACAGACATCTAATCAACTTATTACACACGTAGGAAGGTTGTTCCATTGCTTTCCTCATAAACTCTTCCACCCCTCTTAAAAAATCATTAGATAAATACCTCCTATTTGATCCAACCCTATTATACATCAAACCACGATCCATTTTCTGCATTAAACGTGCATCCAGTGTATTTAACACTAGTTTGCAAAATTTCGGCAGCAGCTTAAAAACTAGCATTCCCCAAAAAAAATCAATTCATTCACAGATACTCGTCACCAGAAACTCATAATTCACAAAAATAAAATTAAACAATTAATCTAAAATCAAACATGTATATATATACAAACCTATTAACTAACCAATACTAAACACATGCAAATATCGGTCAGTGCACATCAAATAAAATTAAGTTAGACAAATGAAATATATTAAGCATCAAATACAATAAACATAATTCTACTTATATATACACATTAATTAAATTCAATTAATAAAAACATATATATAATCCTTAAGTCAAAAACATACATCAAGTATTAATTAATTACAAATTAAAGTATAAATATTTATCAATCTAAACTAAAATCACAATCCAATCCCCAATTACACATATATTACACCACTCAATTTAATTAATTCCTAATTTCTAAACACTCCAATTTAATCCTTAATAGCAAATTAGAGTACTCATCAACAAATTTATCAATTTCTAACCACTAAATCCCTAACTGCAAATAACACTACCTAATTTAATCCCTAATTTTTAATCACTACCTAATTGCTATAATTGGTAACCAAATTTAAAGAGTTAAAATGAAACTGACTAGCTAATAGGAGAAGAAGAAAGCTTACACTAACAAGAGAGATGGTGGTGGGTGGTTGTGGTGGGTGATGGTGGTGGGTGGTGGTGGTGGTGGTTGTGGTGGGTGGTGGTGGTGTGTGGTGGTGGTGGGTGGGTAGTGGTGGGTGGTGGTGGTGGAGAGAGAAAGAAATGGGAAGATGAGACGGAAGGCTTGGCGGTGGTGGCGGCGCGGCGCGGTGGGAGGAGCGGCGGTGGTCGGCGTTCGTCGAAGAGTGGGAGAGGCGCGAGCTGAGCAACGAGGGAAGGAGAAAAGAATGAAGAAGAGAGGGAAAAAAAAGGAAATTTAAACATCTCCCTAAAGGTTAGCGGCGGGCGGCCACCGCAAATCGGCCCAATTAACGGTTGAGAAATTAGCGGCGGGTAGCCGCGACAAATTCGGCCAATGCCAAGTCGCCATGTGGCGCGGCCCGCACACAAACATTAGCGGGGGGAGGCCGCGGCAAATGCGGCCAATGCCGAGTCGACACGTGGCACTACCCGTTACCCAACCGGAGACGAACATTAGCGGCGAGTGGCCGCAGCAAAATTGGCCACTCACAATTCGACATGTGGCTCACTCTGTTTGGTCCAACTTAGCGGCAGGCTGACCGCCGCTACTGTTAGCGGCGGGCCGACCACTTCTACCATTAGCGGCGGGCCGACCGCCGCAAAAAACACCGCCACCGCACCCAATGTCGAGCCGCCACGTGGCATACGGGTCAGAATTTGCGGTGGCGGGCCGGCCGCCGCAAACGTGCATCAAATTTACGGTCGCAACCAGCATTAGCAGCGGCTTAGCCGCCGCAAATATTAGCGGCGGGCTGGCCGCCACAAACCGGGCAGCAAAATATTTTTCCTCTTTTAGCGTCCGCTGGCCGCGGCTAATTTGAGTCGGATTGGGGCCGCGGCTAATTTGGCGCAGCTAATAGCTATATTTCTTGTAGTAAAAGAGGGAGTTTTGTACCCTTTTTTTTTGTCTTTTAATTTTGCAGATGAGGTTAATCTACCCGAGCATCTCTCTAACAATGTGAGTTCGGTCAATGTTATTGGAGGCAGCGGTGGTAAGCCTCTCACGGTGTATATAATTGAGGGTTCACATTGCTCTGCCAACCTTTGGGTGATGAAAGAATAAGTTGTCATGGAGTCATGGAATAACCTCTTTGTTGTTGGCTCTTGTTTGGAAGCACTTCTTTTTGGGTTGAAAATACCAGCCTGGTTGGTTCGAAACCAAAGGTAAGCATTACGAATAATGGAGAGATATTGCTACTCACCATAGAAAAGTTGAAAAAGAGAGGCATATATTCATTAGAAGTGGAGAAAAGAAGGATTAAAAACATTCAACTTGGTGGATGGCATGAACAATAGTCCTGTATTTATGCTGATTATTGCACCGAGAGTTCGGTTTTACTAGAAAATATTAATGCTATGGTGTCTTATTGAAGATGTAAATAGTATTTTAATACATTACTTATCCAACATATATATAGGATGCTAAATTTCTGATACATTATTGTATGGATATATATAATTTACTAGTTATGGATTCTTTGTTTCAACTAGTTTTCCGCTAACAGAATAGATTAATAAGCTACTACTACATTTATATTGTGCTAGGAAAGAATTTTCTTGATACGTCATTAATGTTTGTAACTTTGTGTGGCACCAGATTTTTATCCAACATTTTGGTATGTTATGTCGCTTTCTATGCATTTTGTTTATGATTGTAGCTATTGCTTACTTTTTATGATAATGTTTTGATGAAGTCCTGTCAGAACTTAGTTGTTCCTAGTAAGATAAGATTGCTGAAACATTGTCATCTTACTATTAGTCTTGAAATTTCTGTTGTCTTCTTAAGTGTATCATTTACCAAAATAAAGATTCTGGAAGGGCAAGGTTATTAATTCCTTGATATCATGTGAATAAAATCTGATGCTTATGATGGCATTACTTTAGGGAAAAAAATTAAATTCATAGATTATCTTCACAGACCACAGTTAACTTAAAATTGCAAAATGAAACTCTTGTGCTTCTGTATTAGATTTTAAATTACACAATGATAGAATGTGGAACTTATATTTTTGGTTGTACACGTGGTTAAGGAGAGGGAGGATTCTCTATGTATTCATATTGCCTTTGTCATTTCATTAATGACCTTCTTCATTGCCTATGGTTTATGTTTCCACTTGCCATCCACTTCCCCATTTTAGTATAGAATTGCTGATTTGTCAACTAATCCTTAAGTTTTCATAATTTTTTTTGTGTTTACTCATATTAATAGTGTTGTAACAATGTCTCAATTCTCAAAAATCATACATCAGATTGCTTGGTTATTGGTAGTTTTCCTAGTGATTTGTTATTCATCTTTTTCCTCTTTAATCGTGATACTGGTAAATAAGTTAATCTAAGATTTCTATGCCAAGTCCAATTTGAATTGTGTTCTATTGCGTATCATGAGACTTGCATAAAGAGTTTAGACATTTCATAGTGAACCTTGAACCAATACTTTTACCGCCGGTTCAATGGTCGGTTGATTTTAAAAACATTGCCTCTAACATCATAGACATGATAAGAAGGATGAGGAATGTTTGCAGAAAACAAAAATAATTCTAACCGCGAAGAACATTTTTCTCATGAATCTGAATATTGGCCCGTCCCTTGAGTTAGTGTCGAGAAGATTCAATTTTCTTCCCTTTTGCTGAAGATAATGAGTTCATGAACATCAACAAATTCTTGAATGGTTTCTATCCAAATAAAGAATTGTACTTACAGTTACTTATGTCCTCTGCTATTTGGCTTGCCACCCTTCTATTTTCTCATTTTTCTAAATTTTATTTTCTATTTCTCACTATGGTAGTTTAGTTTAAGGCCCTCACAGTAATTGGGTAAAAGTTTTTTCCAAATACTTAGCGTATGTCTTCGACCCCAATTGTTTAACTTTGGGGCGTTTTGTTGACCTTTAAAATTTTGGTGTTTAGTTGGTTATTAATTAAAAATAGACGCTCCTCTAGGGATAACCTTGCCCATGAAAAAATTCTGGTTGAAGAAAATATTTTGAATTACCCTTTTTTATGATTCTGTGGAGGAAATTTCTTTGCTATTTTCTTGGGTTGTGCGTTCTTCAATTCTATTTGAAAAAAGTTTTAATTTGATTAGGATTGAATTCTAGAACATTTGTTTCTATATCTACATAATATTTTTTCTTTAGAAGTCAGTTTGTTGGAGAAATTCACACAAGAGGCAGGGGATTGATTTTTGGCATGTAACTATGTGGTTATTGTGACTTGGAAGGAATAGGGATGCGCACAGGGTGGATTGGCTTGGTTTAAATTTGAGGTAAAAAAATAATTTGAACCAATGAAAATAATTAGTATTTGTTTGGTTTGGGTTTATGAAAAAATATTAAAATCTGAATCGAACAAAAACATGTTGGTTTGAGTTGGACTATCAGATTGTCCGATTTAAAAAATACTAGGTAGAAACCCGCGCAATGCGCGGATTGCCTTGATTTGTCTTTCATTGTTGATAATTCATAGGACTTATAGCAAAATAAAATAACTTTAGTTATTATATTTAGAATTTTTAACAATTTTGAATGCTTGAAATATTCCTCTATAACCATTATAGTGTTTAAGTTAAAAAATTATACTAATAAGAATATAATATGTGACATAGGCTCAACCCAATTTTTATAGTATAAACAATAGTTTGTAATAACATATTCACTTGTGATGAAATTAATTTTAACATTTATTATTATTTTATCTTATAAATATTTTGACATACTTATTGATCTAACTTATATTTTGCTTATTCTTGAATTTGGTGTAATTTAGTAGTCGCTCGTTCATAGGTTCTAACAAAAACATGTGAAAATGCATTAAGTGATACATAAAATACTAATCTAATTTTTTTAAAGTTTGTATCTAGCGTGAATACATTACTTTGTAAAATTTTAAAATGTAAGTTATTGGACTTCAAATAATTTTATTATCCAATTGTCTCTAAATTCTTAAACTTATACGTTGACTACAACATTCATACTAAGATAGCATCATGTGAGATTAAAAAATGCCAAGACACACTACTTATATCTTGCCTAAAACAATTTATAACTATAAAGTTGTAAAGAAATTGTATTGATTTCCATTTTTAATTAAAAAAAATGAAATACATATAATGATAAATATGTATTTAAGTTATTACATGTTTATACTTAATAAATATAAAAATATTAATGCTTGATGAGTAAGCATATATGTTATAATTAAATTTAAATCACTTAATTAGAGCTATTAAAACATAATTTAATTTGTATATGAAAAACTATTAAGAAAATTGAAGAAAATGTAGCATGCTTATGAAAATAATCACTTGAAGCACAAATTGACACATATATTAAAATGTTGATGTGGCAAATCAAGAAATTTTTAGTAAGCTGACGTGTCGTAACAATGTTGTTTGCTTGTGCTTTTATATATTAATAAAAAGATGTAGAGCCGCGATGCACGTTTATGCACGGTCTAGTATATACAATTTATTATTTATATTATTTTTTACCAGATAAGATGTGTTTAATTTCTATAATATATTATTTTATATGTTTTGAATTAAATACGTATTTGTGTCATTAATATAGTTCTTTTATAAATAATAAAAGATAATATCTATTTAATGCTTATGTTCCTAAAGTTTAAAATTAGAATAATGTAACACTCTAATTTTTTAAAAGAGTAGTTACTGAAAAATGTCAATTTTGAAAACCTAATATTCAAAAATCTTTCTTGAAAATACAAATCTGATTACTTGGTTTCATTTAAAATACAGCGGAAAACTTTTCTTTATTTAAATTACAGATTTCCTATACAGCTGAACAACAGGCTTAGGTTCACCAAGTGTGGTTTTACTTGAGAAAAGGCTAACGTTTTTTCTTATCCATTGCTTTAGCTCCACAATCTTCCAATATCTGCAATATCAGTTATATGTAAAACATATAACCGAGTAACCCTCGGTCTATCTAAAAATATTTTTACAGTATTACAGCCCGTCTAACTGGAAAACTGCCCAAATCACATTCCTAGCAAACACACAAGATGTATGCAATGTCAGTATAACATGTATGCATGCCATGATCAATTTCCATTTTCTTTATTTCCTCTTTTAACGGGAAACCCTGTGCACCGGGAATCCACCAAAACACGTGGCAATAATGCGTAGTTGAGCTCATCATCATAACGGTCCTGGCGAGCGTCCCACCAGGATTCTCCTGCCAGGCTACCTACTCTCTCTCAGGCTAACCCAGGGAACCACCTACCTCGTGAAGATAGTTCCCTTTGTACTAGACTACTTACCTCGTGAAGATAGCCTAGCACTTCAGGTTATTTTCCCCTTTTCAGGATAACCCTACATTCTCATCTTATCATTTCTTGCTCTGTCCTCTTACCCGCTCTACTTCCGGTGGAACTTAACCCTCTTGCTCAACCTCAGTTGACTGGGAAAGGTTCTCTTACCCGGTCTACTTCCGGTGGAACTTAACCCTCTTGCTCAACCTCAGTTGAGTGGGAAAGAGCATCTCCACATTTCCTTTCTGTTTAATTTCACATTATAGGTTCTAATGCACCAAACATCATATTCATTTCATACCATTCAGACAAGAACTCCAGTAATCCCATATTCGAATATCAACATCTCGTATTCAAATATTATGTGACAAATTTGATACATTCAAATATCTATTCGAACATGGCCTACCACATTCAAACACATATTTGAATATACTAACTCTTGAACTTATTTTTCTAAAACTATTTCAAATCCGTTCAAGATAAAGTCCCTATTTTGTCACATTACAATCTGGAATCCTTCGTATCCATCATTCTTATGAATTAATCATCATTCACATTTTCAATCAAATTTCCAATTATGCACCATACATTCATATCAAGCATATAGCATACAAACAAGGATTTCCAATATACTCTTATCCGATTACAAACACGGAATACTCGGATACCTCGTGACAGAAGTTTATATTCATACATCTATTTGAACATGGCATTCCATATTCAAATACATATTTGAATATATTAATACTGGGACTTAATCTTTTTCGAAACCAACTCAATATCAAATTCCCAGTTAGTGTCACATTTAATTCTGGAGAACCTTATTTATATCTTTAATATGTTTCACAATATCACATATATTCCAAATCAACATAGAGCATGTCAAATTCATACGAATATCAAGCATAGTATGCATAACTCAAACATACCTCAAACCTTAAACCAAAACAATGTCTAACATATTAATTTGATTTCCCTAACAGCATGTTCCAAGCGTCCCTTAGTCACATGTTCCTAAATTCAAGTAATACGGATTTGGGGTTTTCAGGGTTACCTCGGACTTCCAAAATCCTTTATCCTCCATCTCCAACTCTCGGCGGTGGTGTGCATCTGCAAGGACTCTGACGCTCAAGTTAGCGAGTGTATTAGGGTTTCTGTATCTGATAGAATACTTACGTACCTTGCATGGTGCATTAATGATAGTATTTATAGAGTGAGGCATCTGACCTAAATAGGGTTCGTATTGGCCAGGATCTGTGCCTGAGCCCAAATCTCATTACATGGGCCTTGATCATAGGCCGTACCAAACTTACCGGGATGGTACCGGGATAGGTGGTGACTGCTTGGCCCGACATGTGTGAATATACCCGGGATACCGTTATTCTGGTCCACAACAGTTGCCCCCAAGTCGTCAAGTGTCTCACGAGGGAAGTTGGCGAGTTTATTTGTCATGCCGGGTGGATCTCAAGTGGTGATTCTGGCTGAATGTCACGAGATAACGGTTGGTTTTCTTTTGGGCGCGTGTGTTCCACGTGTTCCACTTTGGGCACTGTGCGCAATGATTAGCGTGGTCTTGTGCCCCACATTCATTAAGGTAATGTGACGGTTTTTACTTTATTTCTTTTCATTCGTTACATTTTTACCTCTTTTCTCCTTTTCAAGTTTTCACTTTTCTCTATTCGCGCTTCAGCCTGTTCATATTTCTCTGGGAATAGTTTTGTGACTCTTCCTCTTCTTCGTGCCAACGTTGCAAGCATTCGCTTTTCAACAACATCTTCATTTCTAAGTATCGGGTATTGCTTCTACTCTTCATCAATTTGTGCTTTTGTATGATCCTTCCCTGATTCTTGGGTTGTTCTGTTGCATCCTCCCCGTTCTTTAGGGTTTAATTATTGTTTCTGGGTTTCTTCCTGTCAAATATGGCCGATAATGTTATCGTTTTGACGAGTGATTCTTCTTCGGAATCAAATGATATTGAACTTCTTGAGAGTTTTTCAAGGGGCCTTCAAAAACATGGATCTTCTAATGAGCCAAACCCTTGTCCAGGTACGCCCTCCATAGCCAATCCTGATTACTGTGAATCTTCCCATTTTTGGTTTTATCCTCTGTATTCACGGCGAGTGGAGAGTGGTGAATCAGTTACCCATAGTGTGAGTGGATCGTTTAACACTTTAAACCCAGAACCTTCTGCTCTTCTTCTTGCTTCAGCCCACCTTCCTGATGAGTACAGTTCTGATAGTTCTATTTTTGTCGAGCAAGATTCGGATCGTCGTGCTCCTGTCAACCTTCCCCTAATGGAGGAGGAAATTAATTCTTCCCATCCCAGGGATCCTTTGGACGATAGGGAGTCTATACCGTCATCTATGACACATTCCTTAGATTCTGAGTCCGACTCTGCGTATGTTCCCTCTTCTCATAGTCATTCATCCCGGGATCTGATTCTACTTTATCTTGTCATGTAGATATGGAACCTGCTCAAGGTGAGATTCCTATCCCGATATTTTCTGGTGCTTCGGGATCTTCGGTAAGCATAATGGATCCACGCGATGTCGGTAGGTCCAAGGTAGCTATGCGAGGGGCTGGCGAACCTAGTACCTCCCAGCCTCCTATTGAGTGTCCACCTGAGTTTCTGGAACTGAAGAATATCTGGGGATATTTGTGGGTTCCCTGGGATTTCATTCGGGAAGAGTGTTCCGTGAAGGACAACGCCCGGCTTAGGAAGGTGGAGAAGCGTTGGAGGAAGTGTTTCCATTATGGGCCTAACACTCCTGAGACTGACACTTCCACTGATCCTTCGAGCAATCACAAGCTGGAAGAAGAAGACCAACAAACCTTCAAGAACCTATGTGCCTTTGTTCAGCAAGGGGAGATACCCATCCACTACAAGGATGTTCTAGGGGTATCTCGTCGCGACCAGGCGGCATGCTTATGTAGGAAATTATCCTTTATTGTAGGATGTCGTTATTTTATGTTGCTGTTGATAATTTTGCCTTAACTGAAAGATGTAGTTTGTACTTTCTCTGAATTTTGGTTGAAGTGTGACCTTGATGGTACTTCATCTTTCTTATGGCCAGGGTTAACCCGTGAAGGGCCCCTTTTGAGTCTGTAGCAGAGATTTACCCGGGATGGTATCTCGACTCATTGTTGGCCTTGCGTGTATGTCGGCGTCGCGTTTTGGCGACATATGATCCTTGGAGTAGTTGTACTAGTTGTGTATTCTTCTGGTTTGTTTGCTATTGAGAATTGAACTAACTTGTTCGTGCAAGAGTAAATAAAAATATTGCTTTATTGATAACATGAAGCAAATAACAAATGGGGGCATCATTAAAACCTCTAGCAGTAAAGCCCTCCTTAGGGATAAAACCTGCTACAGGAAAAAGAGTGCCCCTTTATTACAAGGAATGTAAATTACATAACTTAACTATAGCATCGCCTTAAGTCTGCGACATTAAGCGTTCTTGGAATCTCTTTGCCTTTGAGAGTTTCCAGGTGGTATGCTCACTTGGTTGCGACGGTCTTGACCCGGAATGGGCCTTCCCAGTTTGCTCGGAGCTTCCCGTCTTTGTCATTCCGGTTTCCAATGCTAGCTCTTCTCAAGACCAAGTCGCCAGGTTGGAAACTTCTCGGGACTACCCTTAAGTTGTATCTCTGAGCTACTTGTTGCTTCCGGGATAACTCTTTGATTCTGGCAGCTTCTCGGATTTCTTCTACCATGTCGGAATCTTCTCTAAGTAGCTACTCATTCTCTTGTGTGGGATACATGACCCTCCAAGATGGATGTCCAATTTCTACCGGGATTACAGCATCTGAACTGTATACCATTCGGAATGGAGTTTCTCCGGTAGTGCTGTGAGGGGTCGTTCTTTAACTCCAAAGTACTTGGTAGAGATCTTCCACCCAACTAGTTCCAGCTTTCTCAAGCCTCTTTTTTAAGCCATTAAGTATGACTTTGTTGGTGGACTCTGCCTGTCCGTTTGACTGTGGGTGCTCTACACTAGCAAAATACTGCTTAATGCGAAGTCCTGCTAGCATTTCTCCAAAATATTTGTAGGTAAATTGGGTCCCATTGTCACAGATCACTTCTGCCGGGATACCGAACCGACATATTATTTGCCGAAACACAAAATTCTGAGCTTTAACTGATGCTATGCTAGCTAATGGTTCCAGTTCAATCCATTTAGTATAATAGTCAACAACAACAATAAGATGTTTGAACTGACCTGTGGTTGGTGTGAAGGGTCCCAGTAGGTCCAGGCCCCAAGTGTGGAAAGGATATAGGGTGGAGATGTTGTGCAAGTCCTCTGCCGGGATATAGGATAGTGGACTATGCTCTTGGCACTTTTGACATTTTTTCACATGCTTGGCTACGTCTTTGTTCATGGTTGGCCAGAAGTATCCTGCTCGCAAGGATTTCCTCGCCAAAGATTTGCCACCAATGTGGTGACCGCAACTTCCTTCGTGTACCTCAGTGAGGGCATACCAAGTTTCGGATGGTCCAATGCATTTAAGTAGAGGAGTTGACAGTCCCCTTCTGAACAACTGTCCTTCTATCACGGTGTACCGGGATGCCTTTTGCACCAACCGCTTTGCTTCCCGGGCATCTGCTGGGATGGAGCCTTTGGTGATATACTCCACTTTTGGGGTCCTCCAATCTTCATTTTCAACCTGCAAAATAGCACAAGGAAAAGGGAGGACTTCTTCGAACACTGACTTCAAGTTTAAAGATGAATTGGTGCTGGCTAACTTCGAAAGCAATTCTGCACGACTGTTTTCTTCCCTAGGAATGTGCTTGATCTCGAACTTAGAAAGACTGAGTAGACTTTCTTTAACTTTAGCCAGGTACCTTTGTAACAATGGTTCTCTTGCTTGGTATTCCCCTTTTATCTGAGATACCACTAGCTGGGAATCTGAACATAAGGTGATCGCAGTTGCTCCAAGCTCCTTTGCTGCGCGTATCCTGACTAAACAGGCTTCGTATTTTGCTTGGTTATTGGAGGTTAGGAATTGAAATTTCAGAGAATATTCACAATTACCCTCTCATCGTTCTCGATCAGTATGCCGGCGCCAGCTCCCTTTGGGTTTGAGGAACCATCAACATAAATGGTCCAGGATCCTTTTGGTTCTTCATTGGGATGTGTCATCTCGGCTACAAAATCTGCCAAAGCTTGTGCCTTGACCGCCTGGCGTGGTTCATACGAGATGTCGTATTGTGATAGTTCTACCGCCCAGGTCATCATTCTTCCTGCCAAGTCAAGTTTATGTAAGATTTGTCTAATGGGTTGATTAGTTCTTACCGTGATGGGATGACACTGGAAGTACGGCCTCAACCGCCGAGATGCCAATAGCAAGGTATAGGCGACTTTTTTCAGCCGTTGGTAGTTCAAGTTTGATCCCTGTAATGCTTTAGAGACAAAGTATATCGGGCTCTAGTTTCGGGATTCCTCTTTTACTAAAGCCGCACTGATTGTCTCATTGGTGACGGCTAAGTAGAGGTATAAGGTCTGCCCAGGATCAGGATGTGATAGGACTGGTGGAGCTGACAGAATTCTCTTCAGCTCCTGGAAAGCTTCTTCACAGTCTGTATTCCATTGAAACTCTTCCTTGCACCGTAAGGTTCTGAAAAATGGTAGGCATTTCCTAACTGAATCTGGGAGGAATCTTGTCAATGCAGCAATCCTTTCAGCCAGTTGTTGGACTTCTTTGATGGTCCTGGGACTCTGCATATTCAACACAGCACTACACTTGTCGGGGTTGACCTCAATCCGCCGACTGGTTAGCATGAAGCCTAAGAATTTTCTGACTTCGACCCCAAAAGTACATTTATTGGGATTTAACCTTAAATCATACCTGCGTAGCTGTTGGAATGTTTCATGCAAATCAGTCACCAGGTCTTTGTCTTCTGGAGTCTTTACTATCATATCGTCAATATAGACTTCGAGGATCTTGCCAATCTGTTCTTTAAAAACCTGGCTCATCATCCGCTGGAACGTTGCTCCGGCATTCTTTAAACCAAACGGCATCATCGTGTAACAGTAAACACCCATGTCGGTTATGAATGTCGTTTTCTCTTGATCTTCAGGGTGCATTGGGATTTGGTTGTAGCCAAAGTAGGCATCCATGAAGAATAGATACTTGTAACCTGCAGAGTTATCAACGAGTTTATCGATACAAGGCAAGGGGAATGGATCTTTGGGACATGCTTTGTTCAGATCTGTATAATCTGTGCACATTCTCCACTTCCCGTTAACCTTTTTCACCATTACCATGTTGGAGAGCCAATCTGCATATCGTATTTCTCGGATGAAACCTGCATCCAACAACTCCTTCACCTGTTTTTTTATGGCTGCTTGTCTTTCCGGACCCATCTTTCTTTTCTTCTAGGCTACCAGGATACATCCCGGTTTTAGAGAAAGGCGATGGCACACAAATTCCGGGTTTACTCCGGGCATGTCAGAAGAAACCCAAGCAAACAGGTCTTTATTCATTTTCAACAGTTCGATGAGTCGTTCTTTGATCATGGGGGGCAGGTTTGCCCCTATCTTGACAGTCTGATCCTCCTTAAGCCCTATCTGGAGTAAGATCTAGTCTCCTTCTGATTGAGGTCGTTGATACTCAAAGTCTGCTCTGGGATCTAGGTTAGTCATTATGACCCCTGCATCCCATATCAAATCACGTCTTTCCATCTTCTGATTTCCTTTCTCCTCTACCTTCACTGGCAGGATAGAGGGTGTTTTTGTGATTTTGAGGCTCTCTTGGTAGCATTTTCTTGCGTCACTGCTTTTTCCATGGACAGTTACCACTGATCCATCTTCCCCAGGAAACTTCATGGCTAAATGGATGGTGGAAACTATGGCGCCAAGGCTGTTCAGAGTTGCATTATAAGCTAAAGGGCAATCCACCACTATAAACCTGGCCGGGATTGTTTTGGTACTTGGCTTTTTGCCAAAGCTCACTTTGAGGTCAACATATCCTTTGGGGATGATTGTGTCTCCAGTGAAGCCAATTAGACTGCCCTTGTGAGGGATTAGATCCTTGGACCCCAGTCCCATTTTATCAAAAAGGCTCCAGAACATAATGTCTACTGAACTTCCTTGATCGATAAAGATTCGATGGACTTCGAAGCCATTCAGATTGGCTGCTATGACCAGTGGCTCATTATCCCAGATGCATTCTTCTGGAAAATCTGCATCCGAGAAAGACAGAACTGAGCTAGCTATAGAAGTTACCTGGGAACAGGAATCCCGTGCATCTCAGGTCCCTTTCTTATCGTCAAGACCCTTTAAGCTGGCTCCTCCAGCTATGACTTGGATTACCCCCCTGGGAGGGGACTCCTGAGTTCATCTCGGGCTCTGGGATTTATGCCGAGCTTCTGTTTGTTGATCTCGGTTCCTGGGAGGAGATCTCGATCTCTGAACCCGGGGGGATGGGCTTCAGCGGCGATCCCGTCGTTCCGGGGATACCCGAGCATAATTTCTCAACCTACCCTGTCGGATCAATTTTTCAATTGCATCCCGGAGTTGGATGCATTCATTGGTAGAATGCCCACGATCTCGGTGGTACTCACAGTACTTATTCTTGTGCTTCCCGACCGTCTTCAACGGTGGTGGTCATTCTCTCAACTCAGAATGCATCACTTCTTTCAACACTGAAGCTGGCGGGACTGTCAGCGGAGTATAGTTATTAAAGAGACCTTTGCATTTATTGGGGGACCTATCCCGGGGCTTTTCATCCTTACCTCGAGATTGGTTTGGGGGAGTAGTTTTTGCTTTCTCCTCCTTGTTGGCGGCTTGGGCCTTCTCTCATTCTTCTATTCTGATCCATTTTTCAGCCCTCACCTTTAGACCATGGAGGTAGGCTTATCTCCTGCCAGTTGCTTGGCAAAAGCTCCTGGTTTCAAACCTCTCAGAAAGAAATATAACACCAGGTTAGGCTCAACATTCCTAACTTCTAATACTTTGTTATTAAAGCATGTTATATAATCCCGTAAAGATTCATCTTTTCCCTGTTGAACAGTTTTTAAATGGAATTCGGATTTAAATTGCCGTTTACTACTGGTGAAGTGAAGAATGAACTTATCTTTGAGAGCTTTCCAATTACTGATGGACTGTGGTGGAAGGTCTGAAAACCAACGACTTGCAGCCTCGGATAGCGTGAGGGGGAAAGCACGGCATACAATGGCCTCATTTACTCCTTGAAAGTACATGGCCATTTCAAAGGTGCTGACATTCAAGGTGGGATCCTTGGTCCCATCATACTCCTTCAATTTCTTTGCAAACTGGAATCCATGAGGAAGAGCATGGGACATGATCCAGGGCGTGAAGGGATTGTCAATGTACCCAAAATCCGGGACATTTTCTACCATGTGCTCTTGGTTGCCGGCAGGTTGTCCGACTTGCTGGCCCCCAGGGGGGACAGGTGGCGGGTTGGCCCCTTCAACCCGGGACTGGTGCGGGGCCCCTTCATGTCGGCGACTCGCCCGTTCCTCCAACTGCCTTTCCTGATTTTTAGGCTCTTCCTCCTTATCCCCTTCAAGTGCGGACTTCCTTTGTTGCTTCTCCGCATTATTGTGATCTTTTTCCGCATCCTCAGGGTTTGCCTGAGTATGCCTCTCAGCTCTTTCCTCCTCTGGATCATCCTCAACAACAACTTTCTCTTGCCTTTTCGTTGTTGTTCCTTGAGGTCTGCGATCTCTTTAGCCTGTGCCTGCACCAGCTGTTGCAGTTTATGAAATTTTGCTTCGATATCAAAGTGTTGGGATGCCCTTGCTTAGTTTGATACATCAGCCTGCTGTCCTGCTCCTTGGTTCTGAACACTTGGATCGTTGTAATCCCTATTCCTGGTAGAGCCAACCATTGTTGACGGTGGATAGAAACGAGACTTTTGTTGCGTTATCCACAGACGGTGCCAATGTTGTGATCTAACCTGACGAGGATGCAGGACAAACAAGGTGGTCTTCTGGATCAACGGTGGGCAGTGTGAATGTCTTCTAGGCCTGAGCTCTAGCGGCGGTGGTGTGCACCGGCAAGGAGTCCGACGCTCAAGTTAGCGAGTGTATTAGGGTTTTTGTATCTGATAGAATACTTACGTACCTTGCATGGTGCATTAATGATAGTATTTATAGAGTGAGGCATGTGACCTAAATGGGGTCCGTATTGGGCCACGATCTGTGCCTGGGCCCAAACCTCATTACATGGGCCTTGATCATAGGTCGTACCAAACTTGCCGGGATGGTACCGGGATAGGTGGTGACTGCTTGGCCCGGCATGTGTGCTTATACCCGGATACCGTTATTCTGGTCCACAACAGTAATCTTTTCATAATTCAAATGGAAAAAAAAATTATTCAAATTATCGTCATTTAATTTTCAATATTTAATTGATTAATTTTTAAACTTATTTATGAGTGAAAGCCTAAATTAATAGCAAAATCAATAAAAAAGGATATTATTATAGCTTTAGAATCTTAAACTTGTCTTGTTTAAACTGCTGAACACATGGCAGCACCAGATAATTTGCGCTTGTTGGGTACTTATATTTCAAGTAAGAATAGAATTGAGCCTTTTTAGCACGTCTCAAAAAAGTCCGCAAAAAAAAAATGACTCAGGCTCAAAAGGACTGCGGATTCGAGACTACTCACCCGTATAGTTATTTAAAAAAAAATACTACTAATAAGTGTACGCTAACTTTTAAAAAAATATTTATAAGTTCATTAGCCACACAAGACTAATAATCAAAGTTAAAAAAATTGAGAATTGATAAACAGAAAAGATAAATAGGAGGTTTTATTAACTTGTTAATAGAAAAAGTTAAAAGAGAAACCAATTTAGAATAACTTTTATAAAAAACTAATGATTATATATAAAATATAAATATATTAAAACAGTTTGTTAAATAATAGAAAATTAATGTTATTTTTTAGCTAAATATTGACACTTTTTTAAAGACAAAAGTAATAAAAATAAAATTATTATTTTTTAAATGAAAATTAGGGAATTGTTTTGAAATTTTAAAAAATGGGCTACTAAGAAAAGGTTGTTAATTACTAACATCGATTGAATTGGGTATATAAAATAAAGAAAGACAGGAGTAATCAGAGCCATTTCAGCCCAAAATGAAAATGTTTGCTATGTGAACGGACCTGCTCATATAGGGCCGGGTAGCAGATTAGGACACATACATAGCTTTAGAGATTGTGAGCGTCTGTCTGCAGGGGCAGAGAATATCTAGAAACAACAATACACAGTAAGTAGTGAGTATCGGAAAATCTGATTGATAAATGTCGGATTTGATGCAGATAGAAATGGTGGTGGAAATCCCCTGCAAGCTTCCACCAAAGTCACTTTTGAGGTTCCGTTGTGTGTGCAAATCTTGGAATTCCATTATCAATGACCCTTCCTTCATCTCCCTTCACTATCACCACTCTCCCTCCTTCCTTCTACTTCGTCTGTTCAGAGAACCTGCTACTAAACCCTTTAACTGTTCCCTTCCCCCTCGCCTAGATGACAGTCTAAAATTTACCCTCTTCAAACGTTCCCTCATCCCCTTCCCTCGCCATTCTTCCATCAATGTTGTCTGCAACAGCCTCATCTGCCTCGGCTCTTGGACCCCCTTTGATTTTTGGAGCTCCTCCTTTGTCATCTACAACCCTTCTCTTCGATGCTATCTCTCTATCCCCAAACCCGAACCAATTCCCGAACCTGAAATCCATCACTCCGTCACTGCTGCCCTCGGATTTGATTCCCAAAACCGTGACAATAAGATCATGAGGATTCTTTTTGGCGGCAACAACTACCCTGAAGAAAGGTTCCTTGCTCCTTATTCTAGGATTGAACTTTACTCTGTTGCATCTGGGCTTTGGAGGACTCTTCCACTTCCTCCCATGGTTGCTCCCCATGCACCATTTCCCAGAGACGACGTCCGACCGCTTCCCATGGTTTTGTTAATTGCATTGCTCACTGGGGTGCAAGGTGCAGGGCGGCGAAGGAGGGAAATAATAATGTCTAGTTCTTTTTTATTTTGTCCTTTGATTTTGTAAATGAACTGTTTCATGAGATTGCACTGCCCGAGTGCATCTCTCATGCCTCCTCCCCTTGGCCTTTACTTAATGTTGTTGAAGGCAGCAACGCTCTTACTGTGTACCACGTCAGCTGTCATGTGCCTTGCAAAGGTAGCATCTGGGTGATGAAAGAGTATTGTGTTGTCGAGTCTTGGACTAAGGTCTTTGCTTTTGATCTTAATGGTTCCTGTCTACATGCACCTTCTTTGGGAATAACCGTCACCGACGTCACAGTTCCACCCGAAGCCATTTGCATTAACGATAATGGAGACATATTGATGCTTGTGCATTATCGTATGCTGGTAAAGGGACGCCTTTATATGCTAGATGTGGAGAAGAAAACATTAGTAGAACATCAAATTGAAGCAGATGCCTTCTATTGGTGGATTTCTTTTGCTGAGAGCTTAGTTTTACCCAAAAGTACACAAGCTCTTATATCTTACTGAAAAATTCAAGGTTCTGTTATTATCAGCCTTAATTTCATAAATATCTCACTGGAATGCCAATGATATTGTTCATGGATTCCCAGTATCCAGACTAGTAGTTTTCTGCTAATAGCGTACCTACATTGTTATTTGGTATTTCGGTCTTGTGGGATTACAACTTTGTCCTTGTTATGGCCCGGGATAATTACAACCCGGCACCTAGACCGATGTCATCTGAACCTTACCAGTCGTAACCCGCCGAGTAGCCAAAAATATACCAGGCGGGATATACGTAACAATACGGACTCCTTAGTGGGCCTATATTGCGATGGCCAAGCCCAGAATGGTACAGGCTCAACCGTAATACGCTCAATATAAATATCCATATGCATTCTCCATGCAAGGTACGTTGTATCCAATTTCATCACATATAACCTAAATTATATATTGACTTGAGCGTTAGAGTCTTTGCAGGTGGTAACACCCCCGTCAGGGAGTCACTACGCTCTTCTAGATACCATCTCCAGTGAAGACTCGCTCATAGCCATCGTTCCAGGATCTCTCCCCGGTGATCCCTCAGGTACGATCACAACCTTTGCGCCGTCTGTGGGAAACGTGACAAAAGGTTGTGTTCTCTCCATTTTTAGCGATGGTATATTCAACATGTAACAGAGATTATAACGATCCTGAACTTCAAGATCTGGGAAATGGCCAGCAAGACGAAGAATCCAATCAGCAGGCAGAGCTACAACCACCTTTCAACCTAGAAGCAAAATTCCTTAAGTTGCAGAAACTGGTGCAAGCGCAGGCGAAGGAGATTGAAACCTTGAAGAAACGAGAACAGGTTCGGCAGGTTCGGCAGGGAAAGGAGAAGGTGGCAGAAGCACTCAAGAAGTTGAGAAACAGCCTCAACGTGCCGGACGAAACGGAGGGGAGGGGCAACAGAATAACCCTGATAATCCGGAGATCGGTGGCAATCCGGATCCGCGTAACGCGGAGCAATAGTTGGAGATTAGGATAAGCCACCAGAAGGAAGATGCTGCTCAACAAGATCTAAGGGCAACATCTCGAGTAGGGGGTGCCAACCCGCCACCACCACACCAGGCCGGCCCATAAGAGCACATAGCGGAGAATATCCCAGAGTTTGGCTACATCGATAACCCGTTCACCCCATGGATTATGTCCCATGCATTACCCCATGGTTTCCAGTTCGCAAAGCAGCTGAAAGAATATGGTGGGACGAAAGATCCGACTCTGCATGTGAGCACTTTTGAAAGAGCTATGTATTTTCTAAGGGGTCAACGAAGCCATTGTATGCCGGGCTTTCCCTTTGACTATGTCAGAAGCAGCAAGCCGATGGTTCTCTGATCTCCCGCCACAGTCCATCAACAATTGGAAGACCCTTAAAGATAAGTTTGTTTTACACTTTACCAGTAGTAAAAGACAGTTCAAATCTGAATTTCATTTAGAGACAATTAAGCAAATGAAAGACGAGACTCTAAGACAATATATAACCTGGTTTAATAACGAGGTACTGGAAGTTAGGAACGTTGAACCTAACTTAGTGTTATATTTCTTTGTCAAAGGTTTGAAACCAGGCACTTTTGCCAAGGCCTTAGCTAGCGAGAAGCCAACGTCCATGGATGATCTGAAGGCCAGACAGCTCAAGCCACCAAAAAAGATGATAAAGGGAAGAACCAGCAAAACCCTCAATCTCGGGGAAAGGAGGATAAGGTCCAAGACAAGCAATCAAAGGGTCCCCGAGGAATGTTCAATACTTACACTACGTTGACCGTATCTCTAGCGACAGTTTATAAAGAGGTGATGAATTCAGAGATCAGAGATAGGCCTCCTACTCTCAGGAATCCAGGGCGGTTTCAGAACCGATATTGCCATTTTCACCGAGAAAAGGGGCATTCAACGAACGAGTGTGTTCAGTTGCGGGATGCCATTGAAAAGCTAATCCGTCAAGGAAGGCTTGGAAATTATACTCAAGAGTCTAACGACAGAAGAGGCCGTAGACAAAGTCCCAATCCCCGGGAGCGTCGACCGAGATCACCACAAGCCAACCGGCATCCGGGGCCTAAAGCCCGAAATAGATCTCGGAGCCCTAGGCGCAACCAGGGATCCCCGCAAAGAGGAGTAATACAAGTATAGCCGGGGGAACCAGCTGGAAGGGCTTAGACGATAGAAAACGAACTCGTGATACCAGGGACTCATGCTCACAGATAACCCAGGTAAAAAACACAGTATTATCTTTTTCTGATGTTGATTTGCCACAGGAGCAGGTCAGAGATAACGAGCCTTTGGTGATTGCCCGAGTATGGCGGGATTCGAAGTCCATTGAATTTTCGTAGACCAAGGAAGTTTGGCGGACATTATGTTCTGGAGCTTGTTCGACAAGTTAGGCTTGGGCTCCAAGGACCTAACCCCTCACAAAGGTAGTCTGATCGGTTTCACAGGAGACACCATCATGCCGAAGGGATATGTCGATTTGAAAGTACTGTTCGGGCAAAAGTCGGACACCAAGGCGGTGATGACCAGATTCATCGTTGTAGATTGCCCCTCAGCTTATAAAGCCATACTGGGACGCCCGACTTTGAATCACTTGGGCGCCATTATTTCAACTGTACATTTGGCTATGAAGTTTCCTGGGGAAAATGGATCCGTTATTACAGTAAAAGAAAAGGGCAGTGATGCCAGGCGATGTTACCAGGAGAGCTTGAAAATCACGAAGACGCCCACACAACCCGTTGAAATTGCTGAGGGAAAAGGTAAAAAGAAGATGGAGCTCAGGGACTCGCCTCAGGAGGCAGGGGTAATGATGACCAATTTTGATCCCCGCGCAGATTTTGAAGAACAGAGGCCTCAACCAGAGGGAGAACAGATTTTGGTCCAGATTGGCCAGAAAGAGGATCAAATAGTGAAGGTAGGGGCAGATTTGCCCCCAATCATCAAGGGGCGACTTATCAAGCTTCTCAAAAGAAACATAGATTTATTTACATGGGTCTCATCCGATATGCCGGGAGTAAAATCGGAACTGGCATGCCATCGTTTGTCCATCAAACCGGGGTGCACACCAGTAGCTTAGAAAAAATGGAGAATGGGGCTTGAGAGAACAGAAGCCATCCAGAAACAGGTAAAGGAGCTCCTAGATGCCGGGTTTATCCGGGAAATCCGTTATGCGGAATGGCTTTCAAACGTAGTCATGGTGAAAAAGGCCAATGGGAAGTGGCGAATGTGTACAGATTACACCAACTTGAACAAAGCTTGTCCGAAAGATCCTTTTCCACTCCCATGCATTGATAAGTTAGTGGATAACTCGGCAGGTTATAAATATCTTTCTTTTTATGGATGCATACTTGGGATATAACCAGATACCGATGCATCCAGATGATCAGGAGAAAACCGCCTTCATCACCGACATGGGAGTATAATTCTATAACATGATGCCATTCGGTCTGAAGAATTCCGGTGCGACTTACCAAAGAATGATGAGTAAAGTCTTTGCAGAACAAATTGGCCGGATCCTGGAAGTCTACATTGACGATATGATAGTCAAAACTCCAGAACTCGGAGACCCGGTGGCAGATTTGGAGGAAACCTTCGGCCAAATTCGCAGGTATGATCTTAGATTGAATCCAAATAAATGTACCTTTGGTGTAGAAGCTGGTAAGTTTTTGGGATTTATGTTAACTAACCGGGGAATTGAGGTCAACCCAGACTAGTGCAGTGTTGTTCTAAAAATGCAGAGTCCCGGAACTATAAAAGAAGTCCAGCAATTGACGGGAAGAATAGCGGCTCTAACCCGTTTTTTGCCGGCCTCAGCTAAGAGATGCTTCCCTTTCTTCAAGACGCTTCGTAGCAAGAAGAACTTTGAGTGGAATGCAGAGTGTGAACAAGCTTTTCAAGAGCTAAAAGGGGTTCTAGCTTCGCCTCCAGTTTTATCGAGACCAGATCCCGACCAAATCTTGTATGTATACTTGGCGGTATCGGATGAAGTAGTGAGTGTTGCCTTGATCAAGGAGGATTCCAGGTCCCAGAGTCCGATATACTTTGTATCCAAAGCCTTGCAGGGATCAAAAGTAAATTATCAAAGGTTAGAGAAGGTTGCATATTCTCTGTTACTCGGATCAAGACGCTTGCGTCCATATTTCCAGTGTCATCCCATCACGGTTCGCACTAATCAACCAATCAGGCAAGTCCTGCACAAACCAGATCTCGCTGAAAGAATGATGGCTTGGGCAATTGAGCTCTCATAATATGATATAACTTATGAGTCAAGGCAAGTGATAAAAGATTAGGTTTTAGCAGAATTTGTAGCAGAAATGACACATCCCGGGGATTAGAATCAGGGATCATGGACGATATATGTAGATGGTTCCTCGAATATTAAAGGATCCAGAGCCGGGATATTGATTGAGAATGACCAAGGAGTGGCAATTGAATATTCCCTTAAATTTGAATTCCCAACTTCAAATAATCAAGCGGAATACGAGGCATGTCTAGCGGGAATAAGGGCAGCCAAGGAACTGGGAGCCACAACAGTGACCTTATGTTCAGATTCTCAACTGGTAGTATCTCAGATCAAGGGAGATTACCAGGCAAAGGAACCTTTGATGCAGAAATATCTCGCCTTGGTCAGAGAAAACTTGGTGGGATTTTCTAAGTTTGAAATCAAGCACATCCCACGCTCGGAATATAGTAGGGCGGATTTGTTATCCAAGCTGGCGAGTACAAAGTCGGCATTCGTCCTACGGTCAGTAATAGAAGAAATCATTCTGGCCCCAGGGGTGATTCTCTAGATAGAGGATGAAGATGGGAGAACTCCTTTGAAGAGTTATATCGCCAGAGGAATACTGCCCAATGATCAGAAGGAAGCTAGACAGATCGTCCAAAAGTCGACCAGATACCCCGTAATTGAAGGGCACCTTTTCAGAAAGGGGCTGTCTGTCCCGTTACTCAAGTGCATCGAACCTTCTGAAGTCTGGTACATATTAGTAGAGGTACATGAAGGGAGTTGTGGACATCATATTGGTGGAAAATCTTTAGCAAGAAAGTCTTTGCGGGCAGGATATTTTTGGCCCACAAACTGACGCGACGAAATATGTAAAGAAGTGTCAGAAATGCCAGGAACACAGCCCCCTCACTCACGTTCCTGCCGAGAATTTGCACAGCATCTCAACGCCTTGGCCCTTTCATACTTGGGGTCTGGATCTCTTGGGACCATTCACTCCCGCCACAAGTCAGTTAAAGCATTTAATTTTTGTTGTTGATTATTATACCAAATGGATTGAATTGGAACCTCTGGCTAGCATAGCATCTGTAAAAGTCCAAAACTTTGTTTTCCGCCAAATCATATGTCGCTTTGGTATCCCGGCAGAGGTTATCTACGATAATGGGACTCAATTCACAGATAAGGAATTTCGAGAAATGTTAGGAGGACTCCATATCAAACAGTATTTCGCCAGTGTGGAGCATCCCCAATCTAATGGCCAGGCGGAATCGGCAAACAAGGTCATTTTGAACGGCCTAAGGAAAAGGTTTGAAAAAGCAGGAGCAAGTTGGACAGAAAACTTATATCAAGTGCTTTGGAGTTACAGAACTACACCCCACAGTACTACCGGAGAAACTCCTTTCAGAATGGTATATGGGTCAAATGCAGTTATCCTAGTGGAAATTGGTCAACCTTCTTGGCGAGTTATGTATCCCGCTAAAAACAATGAACAGTTACTTCGTGAAGATTCTGACATGATAGATGAAGTGCGAGAAGTCACCAGGATCAAAGAGATATCAAGAAAACAGCAGATAGCACAGAGGTACAACCTCAAGGTAGTTAAAAGAAATTTCCAGGCAGGGGACTTAGTCATGCGAAAAGCCACCATTGGCAATCGAAATGCGAAAGATGGCAAGCTCAAGGAAAATTGGGAAGGCCCATACCGGGTTAAGCATGCAACTGAGAAAGGAGCCTACAACCTAGAGACCTTGAAAGGCAAAGAGTTACCAAGGACTTTGAATGTCGCTGATCTACGGCGATATTATAGTTAAATAATCATGTAACTTTGATTCTGTAATAAGGGGTACTCTTTTTCCTACAGCAGGTTTTATCCCTAAGGAGGGTTTTTCTGCTGGAGGTTTTAACTAGGCCCCATCTGACAATTTCCATGCAATAAATTGATTGATTTGATATTCCCGTTATTGCTATTATGTTTTATCAAATGCAGGAATGATGGTTATCCCGTTCTTGAATATCCCGGGAGACATCCACGACATTAAAACGGCTTATAAAGCCGAAGGCCAAGGTCCCTTCAAAGAAGGTGATAAAGGTCATAACGACATTAGAACGGTTTACAAAACCGAAGGCCAAGGTCCCTTCAAAGAAGGTGATAAAGGTCATAACGACATTAGAACGATTTACAAAACTGAAGGCCAAGGTCCCTTCAAAGAAGGTGATAAAGGTCACGACGACATCAAAATGGTTTATAAAACCGAAGGTCAAGGTCCCTTCAAAGAAGGTGATAAAGGCCACGATGACATTAAACGGCTTACCAAGCCAAAGACCAAGGCCCATACAAAGAAGGCAACAAAGGCCATACCAGCAAGTGAAGAAACACCGGCATTAAAACTTAAAGCTACTTGGGAGATGAACAATAAGCGACTAACACAGGTAAAAATTCAACAAGGATATTTAATTGAAAAATAGTCGTGATTACAAGTCATGCGCACAAACGAAAGCTGACATAAGAATGTTACAAAGTCAAATAAAACATCAAACTTCCGCGCCATCAGCATCTAAAGCAGCAGCGGTAGCACCATCTTCTAGAGAAGGAGGAGAATCACAGTTAAACGGCTCCATCATGGCGGGATCTAAAAGAACGGGATTCTGATGATCATGAAAATCCCAGAATTGCCCGTCTTTCACCCCGTGGAAAGGATCTAGCCCGCGGAGATTAAGCTCCACGCCGGGATTTAGAAATATAATTGACTTAATTGCCTCATAATAGGCATCGTACCCGGCCTCCTTAAACTCAGCCATCATCTCATCATCCTTGGCATACAGGGCATCATTAAGCTGGATGGTTTGAGCTTTAAGCTGAGCAATTTCCGCTTCTGACTCTTTCAGTTTGGCGGCATTAAACTCCGCTTTCTTCTTCTCGGCGACCAGAAGCTCATCTCGTTTGGCTAGAACCATGTCCTTCTTAGCAACTTCCTCTTTGAAAGTGGCCAATTGACTCTCCAGAAGGCCGACATTCTCTTTGGAACTCTTGAGCAGCGATTCTTTCAGCTCAAGGTCATCCCGAGCATCTCGGAGTTCCCCCTTTAACCGGGATATCGCCTCTGAATGATCAGCCTCCTCTTGGACGGCTTGGAGCATGGACAAACCCATGGACATCCAACCCATGAGGGACTGGATCTGCCCCTGCAATAGATAAGAAAAGAAAGAAAATTATAATTATTCATCACACCAAGGAAGAGTCAATTTAACAGGTCATTAATGACGGGAAGGGAATTACCTTTCGGGTGTCGGAATTTCCCTTTTGAAAAAAGTCTCCATGCCTAAATTGGATCTTGGGGGGTTGAAAACCCTCCCAAACTTGAGGTTGGGAGCGCACAACTGGGATGATAGCCGTGGAAGAACCACCCTCAGCTACCACAAGTCCAGCTGCACACGACATTTCAAAAATATGAAATACAAACAGACGGAAGTAAATGAAAATATAGAAGGAATAAGAGGCAAATTTTACCTTGAGAGACTCGAGCCCTCTTACTTTGACGGATTTCTCCTCCGACTTGAGCTCCCGAAGCAACGGGATTCTTTTGCCCAGAGGAGAACCGCGAGCCGCGGATACCGCCGTAGCGCCTAGACCAGGATTACTTCCCGCCACGACTGCAGTTCCGCCTTGAGAAGGGGAAGCTGGCAGATTGACCTTACCCTTGCCCTTGGCATCTTTGGCTGCCTTGGCGTCAAATCGCGCGGAAAATTTGGTCATGATCTCGGCTGCGAAGTAAAAGAATGTTAGATTACCAAACAAAATAGTCGAAATTAAAAGGTCAAGAGACAAGGTTAATACATAAACATTCGGCGGGACTAGCACGAGAGGACCCAAGTACATCCCGGCAATGGATGGCCATCCCTTAGCTAGTGACAAAGTCATGCAAGTTATTAAAATTTTTTGCATCGTCGTCATCAAGGAAGCCACATTCCAACTCTCGCAGGTAAGCGACTTGGAATAATGCTCATCTGACCAGTACAAAGGGAAGAGCGGTTCACGATCAGCCCTCTCCCAAAAAACTACGAAGTCTTTGTCCCGAGTTGTCACCTTCACGAACAGATCCTGACGAACTTTAACAGAATCATCCCATGGAATGAACATCTGCATAACATTCTTCCGATGTCGGAGGGATACCCAGGACCAGACAGAAGATCCCTGGTAGGGACAAAATAAATATAAAAATAAGCTGGAAGAGTATTTCCACTCGTTGGCCCAGCAGAAGACTTCGAAAGCTTATAAAAAGGCCAAGCCATTTGGATGGAGTTGAGAGGGGGTGAGATGAAGATTGTGAAGGACTTCTATTTGCAGATCGGAGAAGGGAAAACGAATCCGAAGCTGGTCGAACAAGGCGGTATATGCCATAAAGAAAGCACTGGACCCATCGGCGGCATAAGAACAGATCCGCTCATCTTCTCCAGGGATCTCCAACAGGTAATCCACCAAGGGATCAGACGTGTAGGAGTTGTCGGGCGAGTTGGGTCCGTGATGAAAACACTTTTTCCATTCCGTCTCCACAAGTTCTAGTTGTATTAGAGACGAGATAGAACTGGGTTGGCTAAGCCAGGTAGTTGGAACCCATAGTAAATTTTGAATACCCCTAATGCCAAACCATTCCGACCTCATCGCTTGCAAATTAAAATTAACCCTAGAAGGACCGGCTTGTCCCCCATTGCCTTGTCCACCTTGGGCAGTGGCGACTTTAGTGGCTCGGAGGCGAGTTCTCTTGGGCGCCATATCTACAAGGTTAGAAAAGGAACAATTAGAGCCTGGAAATGGCGGACTAGGGGTAGGGGAGGTTGGATCTTCATTAACTTATGCCTGGGATTAGACTCCATTTCGGCCAAATCAAGGGAATTTTCTGGAGATTTCCTAATCATCTCTACATACACTGGAGGTTCAGGATTTAGAACTCTAGAAGGACGATTCACATGTTGAACAACAAATTCTCCACTCTCAGAGCTTTGAGGCGAATAAGCCCAAATGAAATGGGGCTCTGAATAATAGGGATTGTTGACAGAACACATACCTCTCACGAGGTCATAGTTTGGAGCTTTGAAAGGTTTCTTGAGTTTATTCACGTAAGCCATAAGGACCTCAGTGTCACAAGAATCAGAAGAAGAGTTGCTGGTAAGGACAATGATTCGCTCACCCATGGGAAGGGAATGACCACTCTAAGGAAAACAACACGGAGAACTAAAGAAAAACCCTAAGAAGGAAATCCGTACCCACACTGTAGAAAAGGATTGATAAACTGAAACGAAACAGGATGAATAAAGGAAGGAAAAATACCTGAATGCAGCAGAAAAAGCGAACAGGGAAGACTGGAGAGAGCAGGTTCCTCACGAAGAAGAAGGCTTCAACGAGGAGAAGTGCAGTAAGAATGAAAAAATTGTACGAAGTTCTCTTCCTTTTTGAATTAAAAACAGAGAAAGAGGGCAGCATAGTGTGACGAAGATGACGAAAGGGAGAGAAATAGGAACGGTAACCGTCTCATCACTTTAATGAGCGAGTGGCTCAAGAAACCCCTCAATCATAACACACGATATCCCATAATGGCGCGTGGACACATTTCCCAAGGAAGATCAACCGTGCGCTCCAGATGGCGAGTTCAAAGCACGAAACCAAGACGGCATGTGTTGAGTACAATTCGCCGACTTCACCACAAGGGAAGACGGCGACTTGGGGGGCAACTGTTATGGCCCGGGATAATTACAACCCGACACCTAGACCAATGTCGACTGAACCTTACCAGTCGTAACCCGCAGAGTAGCCAAAAAGATACCAGGCGGGATATACGTTACAATACGGACTCCTTAGTGGGCCTATATTGCGATGGCCAAGTCCAGAATGGTATAGGCTCAACCCTAATACGCTCAATATAAATATCCATATACATTCTCCATGCAAGGTACGTTCTATCCAATTTCATCACACATAAACTAAATCATATATTGACTTAAGCGTTGGAGTCTTTGCAGGTGGTAACACCACCGTCAGGGAGTCACTACGCTCTTCCAGATACCATCTCCAGTGAAGACTCGCTCATAGCCATCGTCCCAGGATCTCTCCCCATGTGATCCCTCAGGTAGGATCACAACGGTCCTGTATTTTAGGATGTTACCTGAACCTAATTAATCATGATATCTATATGTTTATGATCCTAGTTTTTTCTTCCTTCGTATGATGATGTTTTAATGTGAAAGAAATTTACATGCGGCTGTTGGTGTTATCGCGTTGTTGCTTTGGTGTTGCTATTTGCTTACTGTTGTGGAACAATATAATGGTTTTCTCCTTCCTTTTAAAATGATTCTCTACTACTATGCCCAACTGCAACAACCTACAAGCATAATGGTTGCAATGACTTGCTTTGATCATCAGTTTTGTCAGTCTGAAAGGCATTGGTTATGATTTTGTTTATGGATTTCAAGTATCTACTAGTTTTCTGCTAGTTGAGTGCCTGCTTCAAATTTCTAAACGAAAGATCTTGTTCTAAATATTTGAGCATGTGTGCAACGGGAGCTTTTTGCTGTATTTCTGGATGTACCTTAATCTAATTAATCATGCTATCTATACGTTGTGTTTAAGATCCTAGATTTTCCTTCCTTAGTATGATTATTGTATTTATGATCCTAGATTTTCCTTCTAGTGAGAAAGACGAACACAAAGATAAAAAAAAATATTATTGTAGGCATTCTTGTTTTAGGCCTAGCATTTACATCAAGCTCAAGTATTATTAATTACCCTGAATAAGAGCCTAGATAACATGATACAGATAACTAATTCTTGAGTCTTAAGCAACTATTATTGCGAAAAGAATGTATACTCCAACTAAAAACAAACGATAGACCTTTATACATATTTTTTATTTCTAAATTTATATTTTAGTCTCATAACTTGATCTCAAATTTTAATTTGGACCTTTAAATTTTTTTCAAATTATTAGTATTTTATCTTCTCAATATAATATGATTATTTTGTAGATAAATAATTAACGTGCACAATAATATTGGTATAAGATTTAGGGACCAAAAGTACTACTATCTGATAGTCTGTATTGGTGTTTTAAAAAATTATCATAAATGTTCAAACAAGACATTGTCTTTCACCGTTCCCTCTATCATTGATTCCTTACTCTATCTAATTACTCCCTTCCTCTTCGCGCATCTTCAATCCACGCCATCTGCTAGTGTCACAGCCTTCTTTGTCGATCCAGCAACAAGGTAAGCTCCTCCCTAATTATTTGTAACGCTTCTCTTCATCGCTTTTCCCACATCCCCAAATTGTATGGCTACCCTGTTTCCTATTGTCCCAAGTTTGCTTTCGCCTTTGACTCTCAAAACTATGACTATAAGATACACAATGTTAGGTTATTGTGCTCCCTCTATTGAGGTTTACTCCCTCGCATCTAGGATTTGGAGAACCTTTTCATTGATGGAGCCGCTGGAAGGGGTGGCTTTGTTAATGGCCTTGTTTATTGGGCAGTCGAGCGCATAACACAAGAGGGAGTTTTGTACCCTTTTGTTTGGTCTTTTAATTTTGCAGATGAGGTTAATCTGCCCCAGCATCTCACTAACAATATGAGTTCGCTTAATGTTGTTTGAGGCCACAACAATAAGCCACTCACTGTGTATATGTTTGAGGGTTCCCATTGCTCTGCCAACATTTGGGTGATGAAATAATACGTTGTCATGGAGTCATGGAATAACCTCTTTGCTGTTGGATCTTGTTTGGAAGCATCCTTTTTTGGGTTGAAAATACCAGCCTAGTTGGTCCGAAACTAACGATAAGCATTAGGAATAATTGAGATATTTCTACTCACCAGATAAAAGTTGAAAAAGAGAGGCATTTATTCATTAGACATGGAGAAAAGAAGGATTAAAAACATTCAACTTGGTGGATGGGATGAACAATGGTCCTGTGTTTATGCTGATTATTACGCCGAGAGCACAATTTTATTAGAAAATATTAATGCTATTGTGTCTTATTGAAAATGTAAGTGGTATTTTAATACATTACTTATCCAACATTTATATAGGATGCTAAATTTTTATACATTATTGTTTGGGTATATATAATTTACCTGGTTATGGATTCTTTGTTTCAACTAGTTTTGCGCTAACAGAATAGGTTAACCAGCTACTACTACATTGATATTGTGCTTGGAAAGAATTTTCTTGATAAGTCATTAATGTTTGTAACTTTGTGTGGCACTAGAATTTTATCCAACATTTTGGTATGTTACATAGCTTCCTATGCATTTTATTTTGTTTATGATTGTAGCCTTTGCTTACTTTGTATGATAATGTTTTTATTAAGTTCTCTCAGAACTTAGTTGTTCCTGGTAAGATAAGATTGCCGAAACACTGTCATCATACTATTAGTTTTGAAATTTCTGTTGTCTTCTTAAGTCTATCATTTACCAAAATAAAGATTCTGGAAAGGCAAGGTTATTGATTCCTTGATAACATGTGAATCAACTCTGATATTGATGATGACAGTATTTTAGGGAAAAAAATTAAATTCATAGATTATCTTCACAGTTAACTTAAAATTGCAAAATGAGACTTTTGTGCTTTTGTATTAGATTTTAAATTACACAACAATAGAATGTGGAACTTATATTTTTGGCTGTACATGTGGTTAAGGAGAGGGAGGATTGTCTATGTCTTCATATTGCCTTTGTCATTTCATTAAAGACCTTCTTCATTGCCTATGGTTTGATTTTCCACTTCCCCATTTTAGTATAGAATTGCTGATTTGTCAACTAATCCTTAAATTTTCATAATTTTTTTTTTGTATTTACTCATATTAATAGTGTTGTAACAGTGTCTCAACTCTAAAAAATCATACATCAGATTGCTTGGCTATTAGTAGTTTTCCTAGTGATTTTTTATTCATCTTTTTCCTCTTTAATGGTGATACTGGTAAATAAGTTAATCTAAGACTTCTTTGCCAATTCCCATTTGAATTGTTTTATATTGCGTATCATGAGACTTGCATAAAGAGTTTAGACATTTCCTAGTGAACCTCGAACCTTTACTTTTACCGGTTCAATGGCCAGCTGATTTCAAAAACATAGCCTCTAACATCATAGGCATGATAAGAAGGAAGAGGAATGTTAGCAGAAAACACAAATAATTCTAACCGCGAAGAACATTTTTGTCATGAATTTGAATATTGGCCCGTCCCTTGAGTCTGTGTCGAGAAGACTCAACGTTCTTCCTTTTTTGCTGAATATAATGGGTTCATGAACATCAATAAATTCTTGAATGGTTCCTATCCAAATAAAGAATTGTACTTACAGTTACTTATGTCCTCTACTATTTGGCTTACCCACCCTTCTATTTTCTGTTTTTCTAAATTTTATTTTCTATTTCTCATCATGGTGGTTTAGTTTAAGGCCCTCACAGTAATTGGGTAAAAGGTTTTTTCAAAGACTTAGCGAATGTCTTCTACCCCAATTGTTTAACTTTGGGGCGTTTTAGGGACCTCCAAAATTTTGGTGTTTAGTTGGTTATTATTGAAAAATAGACATTCCTGTAGAGATAACCTTGCCCATGAAGAAATTTTGGTTGAAGGAAATATTTTGAATTGCCCTTTTTAATGATTTTGTCGAGGAAATTTCTTTGCTCTTTTCTTAGGTCGTGCCTTCTTCAACACTATTTGAAAAAAAGTTTTGATTTGGTTAGGATTATCCTTGAATATCTGTTTGTATATCTACATAATATTCTTTCTTTAGAAGTCATTTTGTAGCAGAAATTCACACAAAAGGCAGGGGATTGATTTTTGGCACGTAACTACGTGGTTATTGTGACTTGGAAGGAATAGGGATGCGAACAGGGTGGATTGGGTTTGTTTAAATTTGTGGTAAGAAAAAAATTCGAACCAATGAAAATAATTTGGGTTTGTTATGTTTGGGTTTACGAAAAAATCTTAAAATGTGAACCGAACAAAAACATATTGGTTTGAGTTGGACTACCGGATTGTCCGATTTAAAAAATATTTGTACTAATTAACAATTCAAATTACCAGGTCTAATAAAGTCTAACTTCAAACATAATACAAATTTCAAAATACAATAACTAGTGATCTTGATTTTCAAACACTATTTTACTAATTAGGTAAGATATAAATGGATAAGTATTAAAAAAATTCTTCGGGTTAATTTGGTATGTTATTGAGTCATTTGGGGTTCAAAATCTCTAGATCTATACCCAAATCGATAGAGGTTGAGTCTCAAGGGAATGGTTCTGGATGGATCCCATTATAATTTGGTAGATTCGTTTTCTGAGTTGGATTGATTTGGATTAACGAATTCGTGGAGTACACCCAATTAGATTGACACTCTTCGGAAGGATTGCAATTGCATTGAAAAAATGACACACTAAAAGCCCTTTGAATCTTTTTTAAATTTATCTTGGAATTAATTTAAGAATTTTGTAGAAGGATTTTTTCTTTTTCTTAAAAATGGAACAGTATATGCTCTTCCTTCTCTACTTTCTGATTTTTTTTTATAATGTCTACTTTTTGACTTTTATTCATTGAAAATTTGAGTATATTCAATACTCTTATTTAATATATTTGTTAACTTATATAAAAAAATATTATTTAAAGAAAAAATATTGGAAAGGAAATAATTTTAGGGAGATTAAAATTAAAAGCAAAATTATGCAACACGAAAAATTTATAAGGATAAATTTTAAGTGACATGAGGTTTAAACAAGAGAAAGTCTCTAGCTATCTCTTCGCTTCTCTTAGTGAATATGATAGATGTAAATTTTATTCATTCTTAGTTTATCTTTTTTTTTAGATATGTAAAAAGTACAAGACAAAGAAAATTAGAAAAAAAAAAGTAATGAGATTTTTTTTAATGAAATGAGTGAATTTTCTAAAGAGAAACAATAGATGGACAAAAAGTTAAGAGAAATTTAGAAAAAATAAGATGAAAAGGTACTAGTGATATAGTAAAAATGCCATTAAATTTTTTTTATTTGAGCAAGAGACATAAGATAACATAATCTTTTGATGTTTAGTGGTATAGTAATCTTTTCATAATTCAAATGAAAAAAAACATTATTCAAATTATCCTCATTTAATTTTCAATATTTAATTGATTAATTTTTAAACTTATTCTTGAGAAAAAGCCTAAATAAATAGCAAAATCAATAAAAAAGAATATTAGTATAGCTTTAGCATCTTAAACTTGTCTTGTTTAAACTGCTGAACACATGGTAATTTGCGCTTGTTGGCTACTTAGATTTCAAGTAAGAATAGGATTGAGCCGTTTTAGCACGTCTCACAAAAGTCCGCAAAAAAAATGACTCAGGCTCAAAAGGATTGTGGATTCGAGCTACTCGCCCGAATAATTTTTTTTGAAAAAAATACTACTAATAAGTGTACGCTAACTTTTAAAAAGTATTTATTAGTCCATTATCCACACAAGACTAATAATCAAAGTTAAAAATATTGAGAATTGATAAACAGAAAAGTTAAATAGGAGGTTTTATTAACTTGTCAATAGAAAGAGTTAAAAGAGAAACCAATGTAGAATAACTTTTATAAAAAGATTATAACTATATATAAATTATAAATAGATTAAAACAATATGTTAAATAATAGAAAAATAATGTTATTTTTTCGCTAAATTGAGACATACTTTTAAAGACAAAAGTAATAAAAATAAAATTATTATTTTTTAAATGAAAATTAGGGAATTGTTTTGAAAGTTTTAAAAAACTAGCCACTAAAAAAAGGCTGTTAATTACTAGCATAGACTGAATTGGGTATATAAAATAAAGAAAGACACGAGTAATCGGGAGCCTTTTCAGCCCAAAATAAAAATGTTTGCTATGTGAACGGGCCACCTCGTATAGTGTTGGGTAGCAGATTAGGACAAATACATAGTTTTGGAGACTGTGAGCGTCTGTCTGCAGGGCAGAGAATATCTAGAAACAACAATACACAACTAAGCATTAAGTATCGAAAAATATGATTGATCAATGTCGGAGTTGATGCCGGCAGAAATGGTGGTGGAAATACTCTGCAAGCTTCCACCAAAATCACTTATGAGGTTCCGTTGTGTGTACAAATCATGGAATTCCATCATAAGTGACCCTTCCTTCATCTCCCTTCACTATCGCCACTCTCCCTCCTTCCTTCTATTTCGTCTGTTCGGAGAACCTACTACTAAACCCTTTTACTATTCCCTTTGCCCTCGCCCACATGAAAGCCTAAAATTTACCCTCTTCAAACGTTCCCCCACCCCTTCCCTCACAATTCTTTCATCAATGTTGTCTGCAACGGCGACATCTGCCTCGGCTCCGTAACTCCCGTTTACTTTTGGAGCTCCTCCTCCGTCATCTACAACCCTTGGAGCTCCCCGAACCCGAACCATTCCTGAACCTCAAATCCATCACTTTGTCACTGTTGCCCTCGGATTCGATTCCCAAAACTGTGGCTATAAGATCCTTAGAATTGTTTTTGGCGGCAACGACTACCCTGAAGAAAGGTTCCTTGCTTCTTATTCTAGTGTTGAAATTTACTATGTTGCATCTCGGCTTTAGAAGACTCTTCCACTTCCTCCCATGGTTGCTCCCCCATGTACCATTTCTCGGAGACGACGTACAATAGCTTCCCATGGTTTTGTTAATTCCATTGCTCACTCAGGTGCAAGGCGCAGGGCGATGAAAGAAGGAAATAATAAAGTCAGGTTCTTTTTTATTTTGTTCTTTGATTTTGTAATTGAAGTGTTTCATGAGATTGCACTGCCCGAGAGAATCTCTCCTGCCTCCTCCCCTTGGGCTTTACTTAGTGTTGTTAAAGGCGGCAACGCTCTTACTTTGTACAGCTATCATGTGTCTTGCAAAGGTATCATGTGGGCGATGAAAGAGTATGGTGTTGTGGTGTCTTGGACTGAGCTCTTTACTTTTGATCTTAATGGCTCTTGTCTGAATGCACCTTCTTTGGGAATAACCGTCACCGACGTCACGATTCCACCAGAAGCCATTTGCATTAACGATAATGGAGACATGTTGTTGCTGGTGTATTATCGTATGGTGAAAAAGGGATGCCTCTATTTGCTAGATGTGGAGAAGAAGACATTAGTGGACCCTCAAATTGAAGCAGATGCCTTCTATTCGTGGATTTCTTATGCTGATAGACCTAGAAGAAAGATACATGTTTTTTTATCTTTAAATTTATATTTTAATCTCATAACTTGATCTCAAATTTTAATTTGGTGCTTTAATTTTTTTCATATTAGTAATTTTATCTTCTCAATATAATACGATTATTTTCTATTAATTTTTGTAGATAAATAATTAACGCGCACGATAATATTGGTATAAGATTTAGGGACCAAAAGTACTACTATATGATATCAGTATTGGTGTTTTAAAAAGTTATCACAAATGTTCAAACAAGACATTGTCTTTCACCGTTCCCGCTACCATTGCTTCCTTACCTTATCTGATTACTCCCTTCCTCTTCATGCTTCTTCAATCCACGCCATCTGCCAATGTCATGGCCTTCTTTGCTGATCCAGCATCAAGGTAAGCTCCTCCCTAATTATATGTAACCCTTCTCTTCGTCGCTTTTTCCGCATCCCCAAATTGTATTGCTACCTTGTTTCCTATTGTGCCTATTTTGCTTTCACCTTTGACTCTCAAAACTATGCCTATAAGATACACAATGTTAAATTTTTGTGATCCCTCTGTTGAGGTATACTCTCTCCCATCTAGGATTTGGAGAACCTTTTCATTGATGTAGCCATTGAAAGGGATGGCTTTGCTAATGGGCTTGTTCATTGGGCAGCCGAGTGCATAACCAAAGAGGGAGTTTTGTACCCTTTTGTTTTGTCATTTAATTTTGCAAATGAGGTTAATCTACCCGAGCAAATCACTAACAATGTGAGTTCGGTTAATGTTGTTGGAGGCAGCCGCGATAGGCCTCTCACTGTGTAGATAATTGAGGGTTCGCATTGCTCTGCCAACATTTAGGTGATGAAAGAATAAGGTGTCATGGACTCATGGAATAACCTCTTTGTTGTTGGCTCTTGTTTGGAAGCACCCCTTTTTGGGTTGACAATACCAGCCTGGTTGGTCGGAAACCAAAGCTAAGCATTATGAATAATGGAGAGATATTGCTACTCACCATAGAAAAGTTTAAAAAGAGAGGCATATATTCATTAAAAGTGGAGAAAAGAATGATTAAAAACATTCAACTTGGTGGATGCATGAACAATGGTCCTGTATTTATGCTGATTATTCCACCGAGAGTTCGGTTTTACTGGAAAATATTAATGCTATGGTATCTTATTAAAGATTTAAGTGGTATTTTAATACATTACTTATCCAACATATATATAGGATGCTAAATTTCTGATACATTATTGTATTTATATATATAATTTACCTGGTTGTGGATTCTTTGTTTCAACTAGTTTTGCGCTAACAGAATAGGTTAATAAGCTACTACTACATTGATATTGTGCTTGGAAATAATTTTCTTGATAAGTCATTAATGTTTGTAACTTTGTGTGGCACCAGATTTTTATCCAGCATTTTGGTACGTTACGTTGCTTCCTATGCATTTTGTTTATGATTGTAGCCTTTGCTTACTTTGTATGATAATGTTTTGATGAAGTTTTGTCAGAACTTAGTTGTTCCTGGTAAGATAAGATTGCTGAAACACTGTCATCATACTATTAATCTTGAAATTTCTGTTGTCTTCTTAAGTTTATCATTTACCAAAATAAAGATTCTGGTAGGGCAAGGTTATTAATTCCTTAATAACATGTGAATAAACTCTGATGCTTATGATGGCAGTACTTTAGGGGAAAAAATTAAATTCATAGATTATCTTCATAGACCACATTTAACTTTAGTGGAACTTATATTTTTGGCTTGTACACGTGGTTAAGGAGAGGGAGGATTCTCTATGTATTCATATTGCCTTTGTCATTTCGTTAATGACCTTCTTCATTGCGTATGGTTTATGTTTCCAATTGCCATCCACTTCCCCCTTTTAGTATAGAATTGCTGATTTGTCAACTAATCCTTAAATTTTCATAATTTTTTTTGTGTTTACTCATATTAATAGTGTTGTAAAAGTGTCTCAATTCTCAAAACTCATACAACAGATTGCTTGGCTATTGGTAGTGTTCCTAGTGATTCGTTATTCATCTTTTTCCTCTTTAATCGTGATACTGGTAAATAAGTTAATCTAAGATTTCTATGCCAAGTCCCATTTGATTTGTGTTCTATTGCGTATCATGAGACTTGCATAAAGAGTTTAGATATTTCATAGTGAACCTTGAACCAAAACTTTTACCGGTTCAATGGCCGGTTGATTTTAAAAACATTGCCTCTAACATCATAGACATGATAAGAAGGAAGAGGAATGTTAGCAGAAAACAAAAATAATTCTAACCGCGAAGAACGTTTTTGTCATGAATTTGAATATTGGCTCATCCCTTGAGTTAGTGTCGAGAAGATTCAACGTTCTTCCCTTTTGCTGAAGATAATGGGTTCATGAACATGAACAAATTCTTGAATGGTTCCTATCCAAATAAAGAATTGTACTTATAGTTACTTATGTCCTCTGCCATTTGACTTGCCCACCCTTCTATTTTCTCATTTTTATAAATTTTATTTTCTATTTCTCATCATGGTCGTTTAGTTTAAAGCCCTCACAGTAATTGGGTAAAAGGTTTTTCCAAAGACTTAGCGTATGTCTTCGAACCCAATTGTTTAACTTTGTGGCGTTTTGTTTACCTCCAAAGTTTTGGTGTTTAGTTGGTTATTATTGAAAAATAGACTTTCCTGTAGAGATAACCTTGCCAATGAAGAAATTCTGGTTGAAGGAAATATTTTGAACTTCCCTTTTTTATGACTTTGTCGAGGAAATTTCTTTGCTCTTTTCTTAGGTGGTGCGTTCTTCAATTCTATTTGAAAAAAAGTTTTAATTTGATTAGGATTGAATTCTCGAATATCTGTTTCTATATCTACATAATATTCTTTTTTTAGAAGTAAATTTGTTGGAGAAATTCATACTAAAGGCAGGGGATTGATTTTTGGCATGTAACTATGTGGTTATTGTGACTTGGAAGGAATAGGGATGCGCACAGGGTGGATTGGCTTGGTTTAAATTTGAGATAAAAAAATAATTCATACAAAAGGCAGGGGATTGATTTTTGGCATGTAACTATGTGGTTATTGTGACTTGGAAGGAATAGGGATGCGCACAGGGTGGATTGGCTTGGTTTAAATTTGAGGTAAAAAAATAATTCGAACCAATGAAAATAATTAGGATTTGTTAGGTTTGGCTTTATGGAAAAATCTTAATATCTGAATAGAACAAAAACATGTTGGTTTGAGTTGGACTATCGGATTGTCTGATTTAAAAAATATATATACTACTTAACAATTGAAATTACCAAGTCTAATAAAGTCTAACTTCAAACATAATACAAATTTCAAAATACAATAACGGGTGATCTTGATTTTCAAACACTATTTTACTAATTCTGTAAGATATAAATGGATAAGTATTAAAAATAATTCTTCGGGTTAATTTGGGGATCCGGCTTAGCTCCTTAGCATTTCTCTCCTTAGCACCTCCTTAGCTTTACAACGACTAGGTTTTTCATTTTTTTTTTAAATTTCTCCTTTATATACATGGTTCACTTTAACTTTTTTTAAAAAATACCCGCGGTTATGAAGAAACCGTGATGAAATGACACATTATCGACAGTTTATCAATCATGCCTAAGTTTAGAGTGCTTGCGGTTATTGTTCAAACATTGAGTAATATCGTGTAATTTTCCGGTGGTTACCATTTAACTGAGGTGAAATAACACATTACCGATGGTTTATCAACTGTAGATAAATTAAAAAATTGAAAAAATAGGGCCGTTTTGCAAGGCTAAGGAGGTGCTGAGGAGGGAAGGCTAAGGAGGTAAGCCAAATTAATCCCGATTATAATTTGATTGAATCGTTTTCTAAGTTGGATTGATTTGGATTAACGAATTCGTGGAGTACACCCAATTTGATTGACATTCTTAGGAAGGAATGCAATTGCATTAAAAAAATGACATGGTAAAAGCCCTTTGAATCTTTATAAATTATATCTTGGAATTAATTTAAGAATTTGGTGGAAGGATTTTTTTTTTCTTTTTCAAAAAATAGCACAGTAGATGCCCTTCCTTCTCTAATTTCTGATTTTTTTTATAATGTCTAATTTTTTACTTTTATTCATTGTAATTTTGAGTATATCTAATACTCTTTTTTAATATATTTGTTAACTTATATAAAACATATTATTGAAAGAAAAAATATTGGAAAGGAAATAATTTTAGGGAGATTAAAATTAAAAGAAAAATTATGCAACACGAAAAATTTATAAAGATAAATTTTAAGTGACTTGAGGTTTATAAGAGAGAAAGTCTCTAGCTATCTCTTCGCTTCTCCTATTGAATATGATAAATGTAAATTTCATTCATTCTTAGTTTATCTTTATTTTTAGATATATAAAATAAACAACAAAAAGAAAATTAGAAAAAAATAGTAATGAGATTTTTTTTTAATGAAATGAGAGAATTTTTTAAAGAGAAACAATAGACGGACAAAAAGTTAAGAGAAATTTTGAAAAACTAAGATGAAAGGGTACTAGTGGTATAGTAAAAATGCCATTAATTTTTTATTATTTGATCAAGAGACATAACATAACCTTTTGATGTTTAGTGGTATAGTAATCTTTTCATAATTCAAATGGAAAACAAAATTATTCAAATTATCGTCATTTAATTTTCTATATTTAATTGATTAAATTTTAAACTTATTTATGAGTGAAAACCTAAATTAATAGCAAAATCAATAAAAAAAAGGATATTATTATAGCTTTATCATCTTAAACTTGTCTTGTTTAAACTGCTGAACACAGCACCAGATAATTTGCGCTTGTTGGGTACTTCCATTTCAAGTAAGAATAGAATTGAGCCTTTTTAGCACGTCTCACAAAAGTCCGCAAAAAAAAATGACTCACGCTCAAAAGGACTGCGGATTCGAGCTACTCGCCCAAATAATTTTTTTTCAAAAAAAATACTACTAATAAGTGTACGCTAACTTTTAAAAATATTTATAAGTCCATTATCCACACAAGACTAATAATCAAAGTTTAAAAAATTGAGAATTGATAAACAGAAAAGTTAAATAGGAAAATTTATTAACTTGTCAATAGAAAAAGTTAAAAAAGAAACCAATTTAGAATAACTTTTATTAAAATATTATAATTATATATAAAATATAAATAGATTAAAATAATATGTAAAATAATAAAAAAATAATGTTATTTTTTAGCTAAATTGAGACATTTTTTTAAAGATAAAAGTAATAAAAATAAAATTATTATTTTTTAAATGGAAATTAGGGAACTGTTTTGAAAATTTAAAAAAATAGGCTACAAAAAAAAGGCTGTTAATTAATAACATAGACTGAATTGAGTATATAAAATAAAGAAAGACACGAGTAATCGGGGGCCTTTTCAGCCCAAAATAAAAATATTTGCTATGTGCACGGGCCCGCTCGTATAGGGCCGGGTAGCAGATTAGGATCCATACATAGCTTCGGAGAGCATCTGTCTGCAAGGGCAGAGAAGACCTAGAAACAACAATACACAGTAAGCAGTAAGCAGTGAGTATCGCAAAATCTGATTGATCAATGTCGGAGTTGATGCCGGCAGAAATGGTGGTGAAAATCCTCTGCAGGCTTCAACCAAAGTCACTTTTGAGGTTCCCTTGTGTGTAAATCATGGAATTCCATCATTAGTGACCCTTCCTTCATCTCCCTTCACTATCGCCACTCTCCCTCCTTCCTTCTACTTCGTCTGTTCAGAGAACCTGCCACTAAACCCTTTTACTGTTCCCTTCCCCCTCGCCCAGATGACAGCCTAAAATTTACCCTCTTCAAACGTTCCCTCACCCCCTTCCCTCGCCATTCTTCAATCAATGTTGTCTGCAACGGCCTCATCTGCCTCGGCTCCCGGACTCCAATTGACTTTTGGAGCTCCTCCTTCGTCATCTACAACCCTTCTCTTCGACGCTATCTCTCTATCCCCAAACCCGAACCAATTCCTAAACCTTAAATCCATCACTCCGTCACTGTTGCCCTAGGATTTGATTCCCAAAACCGTGACTATAAGATCCTTAGAATTGTTTTTGGCGGCAACGACTACCCTGATGAAAGGTTTCTCGCTCCTTATTGTAGGGTTGAAATTTACTCTGTTGCATCTGGGCTTTGGAGGACTCTTCCACTTCCTCCCATGGTTGCTCCACCATGTATCATTTCACAGAGACAACGTCCGACAGCTTCCCATGGTTTTGTTAATGGCATTGCTCACTGGGGTGCAAGGCGCAGGGCGGCGAAAGAGGGAAATAATAATGTCTGGTTGTTTTTTATTTTGTCCTTTGATTTTGTAAATGAAGTGTTTTTTATTTTGCCTCCTCCCCTTGGGCTTTACTTAATGTTGTTGAAGGCGGCAACGCTCTTACTGTGTACCGCGTCAACTATGGTGTGCCTTGCAAAGGTAGCATCTGGGTGATGAAAGAGTATGGTGTTGTTGAATCTTGGACTGAGCTCTTTGCTTTTGATCTTAATGGCTCCTCTCTGAACGCACCTTCTTTGGGAATAACCGTCACCGATGTCACGGTTCCACCGGAAGCCATTTGCATTAACGATAATCTAGACATATTGCTGCTGGTGTATTATCGTATTCCTGGAAAGGGACGCCTTTATTTGCTAGATGTGGAGAAGAAAACATTAGTAGACCATCAAATTGAAGCAGATGCCTTCTATTGGTGGATTTCTTTTGCTGAGAGCTTAGTTTTACCCAATAGTACACAAGCTCTTATATCTTACTGAAAAATTCAAGGTTCTGTTATTAGCAGCCTTAATTTCATATATATCTCACTAGAATGCCAATGATATTGTTCATGGATTCCAAGTATCTAGACTAGTAGTTTTATGCTAACAGCTTACCTACATTGGTATTTGTATGTTACCTGAACCTAATTAATCATGCTATTTATATGTTTATGATCCTAATTTTTTCTTCCTTAGTATGATGATGTTTTAATGTGAAAGAGATTTACATGCTGCTATTGGTGTTATCCCGTTGTTGCTTTGGTGATGCTATTTGCTTAGTGTTGTTGAATAATATAATAGTTTTCTCCTTCCTTTTAAAATTATTCTCTACTACTCTGTTTAAGTGCGACAACCTACAAGCATAATTGTTGCAATGACTGGCTTTGATCATGAGTTTTGTCTGTCTGCAAGGCATTGGTTATGATTTTGTTTATGGGTTTCAAGTATTTACTAGTTTTCTGCTACTAGAGTGTATGCTTCAAATTTCTAAAAGAAAGATCTTGTTCAAAATATTCAAGTACATCTGCAATGGGAACTTTTTGCTATATTTCGGGATGTACCTTAATTAATCATGCTATCTATACGTTGTGTTTAGTATGATCCTAGATTTTCCTTCCTTAGTATGATTGTGTTTTAATGCTGGAGAGGGTTGCATGTTGTCAGTGTTACTGTTATCACGTTGTTATATGGTGATGTATCGCTCATATTGTTGGTTTCATGAACCCTAGTTACGTGGTCATATTATGATGTTGAAGCATTTCATTTATAGCTCATTTCTCTTTCCTATATAATCTTCAAGTGTTGAATAAGATAGATTCATGTGTAGGTTCTTCTGAATAAAAGAACATCTAGATTCATATATAGGTTAATTCTCTAGATTCATCTTTGAAATCTAGTGTATTATCTTCACAAACCACAATTAATTATTTGATGAAAAGTTAAGAGAAACTTTTTTAAAAACTGCTATTTAATTATTCAAATTGGATTATGTTTAACTTTTTTTTAATTACAATCAAGGAAACAAAAACTCCAATTTAACTTTTTTCTGTTTATCAATTTCCAATTTTATAACTTTGATTATTAGTCTTGCGTGGATTGTAGACTAATAAATATTTTTTAAAAGTTAGCTTACACTTGATTAGTAATATTTCTTTTTTAAAAAATAAGTTATTTGGGTGGGTTGCCGGAATCCGCATTTCTTTTGAGCCCGAGCCATTTTTTTGCGAGCTTTTGCGAGACGAGCTTAAAAGGCTCAATTCTATTTTCTCTTGAAATCTAAGTACCCAACAAGTGCAAATCACTTGGTGCTGCCATGTGTATCTAGTTTAAACAAGACAAGTTTAAGATGCTGATGCTATACTAATATACTTTTTTATTAATTTTGCTATTAATTTAGGCTTTCTCTCATAAATAAGTTTAAAATTTAATCAATTAAATATATAAAATTAAATGACGATAACTTGAATAATTTTTTTTTCATTTGACGTATGAAAAGATTACTATACCATGAAACATCAAAGGATATGTTATGTCTCTTGATCAAATAAAAAAAATTTAATGGCACTTTTACTATACCACTAGTACCTTTTTATCTGGAAATTATGCATTTAAAATTAATTGAAATTATTTTTGTAGCATTAAATACTCTACACTTTCTAACGTCAAGTTTCCATTCATGAGTTCCTTAACCATTTAAAACCCATAAAAAAAATATGGGACAATAGTCACATAGACCAATCAAATTAAATATATTAATTGATGTTTTTTGAATTACTCTCTCCGTTCCTTTTTATAAGTACCTAAACAAAAATAAATTAGTGTTCATTTTTATAAGCACCTACTACAAAAACAAGAAGCATTTATTAAGTTTTTTCAATTTTACCCTTAATTAATGAAGGTAGTTGAATTTAGTTTTAAACGATATAGATAGTGGAGTTTGACTTAGACAAAGATAAAATTGTAACGAAATTATTATTTGTTAAGAAACTAATGCATTTTATTGAAGTGAACATTTTTGTTAATATGTTTGATTTTTGTTTCACGAGCTTATAAATAGGAATAGAGGGAGTAATAAAGTAATGAATTTGAATTTCGTGCTTTCTATGGGGCCATCTTTATCAAGATGGCACCATGCCTTCATATTCAATCAAATTATTAATTAGATATGAGGCAATAAAAAATTTAATTAAGTCATATTTTTCATTAAATCTTTTATATTTGAAAGATATAAAGTTGATTTTATTTTTTTAATCTAATATTTTGTTTTTATTTTTAATTTGATATGTCTACATTTTTTTAATTAAATGCTTGTAATTTGGTTACATGATTGAAGATGTATCTAAGCTTTAATTAATTTAAAAAAGAGTTTTTATTAATTGAAAGATAAATAAATTATTGATAAAGAATAATATAAATAAAATAAGATAAATTTAGTATTTTTGGTCCTAAACTTTACACTAAATTTCAGTTTAATTTTATTTTAATTTTAGCTCTTTTACTTATTTTTGCTTCATCTTATTTCATCAAATAATTATTCAAAATGTATAAAATAGTATCTTGTGGTGAGAAAGAAGAACACAAAGATAAAACAAAAAAATTATTGCACGGATTATTGTTTTAGGTTTACCATCTACATGAATCTCAAATATTATTAATTACTCTAAATAAGAGCCAAAATAAGAGGATACAAATAACTAATTCTTGAGTGTTAAGCAAACATTATATGCCAAAAAGAATGTATACTCCAGCCAAAAACAAATGATAGACTTAGAAGAAAAATACATAATTAATTAATACTTGAACTTGAAGAAAACTAAATTTTCAAAATAATAGAATGTAAATAACTGATAATTGGGCCTCAAACAAATGATAAGACTTTGGAAGAATGTGACACAAATAACTGATATTTGAGCTTAGAGATGACAACTTAATGAGATGTGTATTAACTACTTATATTAAAACAATATTTGAATTTTACATTTCCTAACTAAAATTTTAATTAAAATTTTTATAACTGTCAACATAAGATTAAAATACAGTTATATTATTTATTTAAGTGAGATTCATTCATGCAGATTTACAAAACTTATCCGTGAATGATTTTTTCTTTTTGTATTATTTTATGAATTTTCAATTGAAAAAATCTGTAGGATAATATTATCATACTTTTTATGTCTAAATTTATATTTTAGTCTAATAACTTGATCTATAATTTTAATTTGGTCCTTTATTTTTTTCATATTAGTAATTTATCTTTTCAATATACTATGATTATTTTCTATTAATTTTTGTAGATAAATAACTAACGCCCACATTAATATTCGTAATAAGATTTAGGGACCAAAAGTACAACTTTAGTATTTTTGTCTTGTTTTATTTATTTTAATAATCACCATTAATTTATTTATCTTTCAATTAATAAAACTTTTTTAAAAAAATTAATTAAACCTCAAATACACATTTAATAATATAACCAAATTATAAGTGTTTTATTAAAAATAATTGAGACATATGAGATTAAAAATAAAAACTAAATATTTGATTAAAAAACAAAATCAACTTTTTATTTCCAAATCAAAAAATTTAATGGAGAATATAACTTAATTGAATTTTTTATTGCTTCAAATCAAATTATTGATTTGATTGAATAAAAGTGCATGGTGACATCTCATTAGAGATAGCACCATAGAAAGCACCAATGCGGTATTATTGTATCACTAATCAACATAATATTTTACCTTATCTCAGTTTGTATATTTTGTAGATCTAACAAATTTATAGAAGTCAAAATAAAATACTAAATAACAGAAATGTAAATAACATGATGGATTAAGACTAAAGAAAAAGCATTATTGACTAATCTTGTTGTCGTTGTTCTCTTTTAATTTTCATTTGTATCAAAAAAAAAAAAGAGACTAAAGAAAAACCAACCTTAAAAAATAACCAACAAACAAGTGAAATAAAATAATGACAGCAAAAATATAAATAACATTTATACCAAAAAAAAATAATATATTAATAACATAAATAATAGTGATAAAAATTATCAATAGCAAAAATGTAAATCATATGAACAACTAATCATTAATAAGCATGGGATGAATAGTAGCATCCATCCATCTCTGTTTTTATATAGTAGTTGATTGGTTTAAATAGCTTGATCTACCATAGTCAAATTGATTAAATTAGGTGATGGTGTAAACTATTTTACAACAAAATTGAGTTTCTTTTTATAGCACAAACAGAATCAAAATGTCTAATTCATAATGATTCAACAATATGAGAGTTGTGTTTTATGTGCTGCATTTTTTATTAATATTGTTTTCATCTTGTTCCTTCTTTCTCCTTTCCATGGGTTTTCATCCTTGTTTTTCCTTTCATAATCAGAATTCTGTTATGGGATAAAGTAGTTAAACTCAGTTTTTCTGTTAACTTTTATTTGACAATTATTTTTCTATTAGGATCCATTCAGATTTATTTTCAGTTTTTCTTTCTCTTACTCGCTATGTATTTGTTGTATTTTCTTCTCTCTTGTGAGTGTTTCATTTTACGTTTCTCTTTCCAGAACGTTTTCTGGTTTCGTTCTTCTGCCATGGTTGCGCCTCAGCAATCAAAGAACTTCGTCTCTGCTTCTTTTAATCCGTGCTTCACTCACGTCTTTGTTTCTTCTCTGATATGTTTTCTCCGTGGTTAAACTAACTTCTGTTCGCGTTTTTTTTTTGCTGTGGCTACTGCTAAGGGTTGTTGTTTATACCAACTTGATGTGAATAACGTATTCTTGAATGGAGACATTTTTAAAAGAAGTTTATATGCAAGTCCCTTTGGGATACAAAGCTTCTCAACCAAACATGTTTTGAAGACGAAATAAATCACTCTATGGCCTTATGCATGCCTCAAGGCAATGGTTCCTTAAATTTTCGAGTTCTCTCAATGAAAATGGTTTTCAACAATCCAAGAATGACTATTCCTTGTTCACTAAGATATTGGAATTTCTCTTGTTATCCTGCTAGTTTATGTAGATGACATTACACTAGCATGTCCTTCTAGCTCACATATATTTGCCACACAGCCGTTGATACAATTTTTGTTTAAGCTCAAAGTTTTGGGAACTTTGAAATATTTTTGGGACTCGAGATAGTGTGTTCTTCCAAAAGTATTCTTTTATCTCAATGTGTAACGTCCCTCACTCACACACTTCAGAGAAATTACTTCTGAGAAAGTCACCTATCTTTTAATTGCTCTACGTCAAGCACACTTAACCTTGGAGTTCTTAAGTGTTAGGCTATTGAAAAGTAAATGCATTTTGTTGGTATAAATAGTGTGAATCAGTTCATTTAAATTATCATTGACGGTATAGCTCCATACCTATATAGCCTTCAGATCCTTCTAATTTTAGTGTATGTTCTATTCATTCATGTGTCCCGTCCCTAGAAGCCTGCCAGGAGCCACTCCTTATCCATTCCTCATTGCATTGGTGATCACTTCCCGCCCTCTTTGCGACCCAAGATGTCACATGCTTACCAGTTTTCGTTTTGTTCGTCCTCAAACCACTCGGTACTAGGATCATGTGACACCACTTGTAATTTTCAGTGCGCTCTATCCTCTCTGACATACTTCCAAAGAATTACTTCTCAGAAAGTCACTCATCCCTTAATTGCTCCACACCAAGCATGCTTAACCTTGGAGTTCTTATGTGATAGGTTACCGAAAAGTAAATGTATTTTGTTAGTATAAGTAGTGCGAATAAATTCTTTAAACTATCATTGATTGTATAGTCCCATAACTATACAACATTTGGATCCCTAACACTCTGGGGTATGTTTGATTCATTCGTGTGTCCGATCCTTAAAAGCCTGTCAGAAGCTGATGTGATTATGGATTACTTGAGGATTGATGTTTCAAGAAGAGCAAGCAAGTGACAACATTGAGGATTTTCCAACCTGTTTTAATGTTTTTCAAATAAAAGTTTGTCTTAGGGATTAAATATTTAGGTTTGAATTATTTTGTACTAATTGTGAGTTTTGTGTTTTAGCTCACATTTATGTTAGACATTTTTATTTTTTGGTTTTTAGTCCCTAGGTTGTATTTCAATTTTAGGGGCTACCATGTTTTACTTTTATGTGCCACTTTTGGGCCTCTAATAGTATAAATACCCACATTAGGTCTTTTGTAAAAAACTTTTGATCATTGAATGAAATTGAGATTTTTTGGAGAGCATTCTCTCTTGTGAGCCTTAGCTTGAGAGCTTTGGAATTTTGATGACCTTATCAATGGATCCCAATTCCATTGTGGCGGTTCCCCAAGGATTTATCTTCTTGCTAGAAGTGACATCCACTCATTCTTCTTCTTCCCTCTTCTTCCTCTCTATTTTTGTGTTTCTTGTTAACTTCATTTTTATTTGTGTTTGTGTCTTTGTGATGCAAGAATGAACCATGATTGAAGCTAGATCCATCCCCATTCTCATCATTTGGTATCTTAGAGCCTTGGTAGCTTCACTTGCTGTAATTCTTGTTCTAGACTAATTTTTCAAATTCTTTGATTCTGGACTTTATTGGCTGGCTAGCATCTTTCTTTGATCATTTTATGTTGTGCGATGAGACAATTGTGATGATTTCCTCCATTTCCACCGTTTGTTTTGTTGTTCGCAATCGCACCGTAAGGGTCATGTTGGAATTCAAGTTTCATTAATGATCACTCTTTCTCTTTCATGTGCGTTGATTGTTTCACTCATTGAATTTCCATTTGAGTGAAGCATTGTCTTTCTTTGATTTATTCATGCGCTGGTGTAGTAATTCCATATTCATTGATTCCAATTTCATTGAAACCACATGTGTTCATGCGCTGAATTTAATTGGCTGCTAAATTTTATAATTCATTGACTAAATTGGTTCAATTTTATATGTTGTCCTGTTTATATTTTATATGCACATTTGGTGTTTGAATATATTTTTAGGAGTGTAATTGCTTATTACTTTTTATCTATTTATACTCTTTTTAAATTTTGTGCACTCTAAGTGTTTGTTACTAAGTCTAAGTGTGTTTTTCATTGTGTTTCTTTCCATTAGGATCTTGGAAATTTGTTAAGAAAATTGTGTTTACTTGTCCCTCATTTCAATCCTTGGTTAGTTATACACTTCTTTGAGCATCATTTATCTTTGGCTTTTCACTTCATTCCTTCATTGAGATTAGTGTTTACTAATTGTTGTTAGTGAGTTTGGGTTAAGCCAAAGTAAACAAAAAAAAATAGGGCATTGTACCAAAAAAAACTGAAAAAAAATCTAGAAGCTGCCGAAAAAAAATCTAGGTGGTGCAGCTAGTAATACAAAAAAAATCTGGTGGTGCAGTTTTGAAAAAAAAGAAAGAAGCGAAAAATTCAGTTTTTGGCCAATCTTACTACAATTTTGTGTTTTATTGTTGCTTGGTAGTCTTTGGTGCTTTGCATATTTTGAGTATATCTAGCTTCCACTATTTCTTTCAATTTGTCAGTTTTCTTAGTTTCTTTTTCTTGTGCCTTTGTCTCTTTTTATATTCTCCACTTTGAGTAGCTTTCATTTGATTGAGTCCCCTTTTCTTTCTTGTCTTGTTGGCCTCTAAGTTTTGTCTGAGAGTTTTCATTTGCTTGTATTCTTTGTCACTTTTTGTCTAAACTTGTTGCTAAACTTTTAGGAGTTTTGCCACTTTGGAACCATTAAATTGGAATAATTGGGATAAGTTTCTAAATTCTTTGAAACTTGCTTGCTAAGTCTTTACAAAGAGACAATAGTGATAAAAGGCAAGTGTGAACAAACATTATAGCAAAAGCCTTTCAATGAGTGACATACAGAGTGAATTTTATTTTTCTTTTTGAGTGAAACACTTGTGAGGTGTGAGAATTTGGTGAGGCCTTAGCTAGAAAATTTTTATTTTTATTTTTTCAATTTTTTTTATTTGTTATTTTCTTTTTTGTTTTAGTCTTTGACCATTTGGTTGCATAGATCAGTTTTCTTTTCCACATTTCTTTTGCTTTTTTATATATATAAAAAAAAAAACAAAACATGGATCCTCAACCTTCTTCTCCTAGTAGCGACAATAGGCTTATGTTTGAGACTTTGATGAGTCATATTGATAAAGGGCTTAGCAAGAAGTTTGAAGGTATTGTTCTTGAACTTGAACAACTCAAGCTTTCTAAGGAGCATTCAAGTAGCTGATCCCATCATCACCATAGAGCTCCATCTCCTCCAAGAGTAAGTGAAGGTATACCTAATCCTTTCCTCAATGCTCCTCATGCTAATGATATGAGGCATGCTCATGATTTGCATAGACAACCTAGACAAGATCCATTGTTTGGGCATGGTAGGAATACTAGACATGGTAATATGCATGACATTTCTAGTGACGATGATGACTTGCATGACATTCCTAGGCATCATGGGCCATGACCTCATAGGCATCATCATGGAAACATTCTTGATAATATTCCTTTGTTTGGTGATCCTACACTTGAGAATAGACATATTGGTGCAAAATTGGATATTCCTTCTTCTAAGGGTAGTACTAATCCAGAAAAATATCTTGAATGAGAAATGAAATTGGATCATATTTTTGACATTCAAAAATTTGATGATAATAGGAAAATTGCTTTGGCTACTCTTCATTTAAATGGTTATGCCTTGATGTGGTGGGATAATCAAAAGAAAACTATTTTGCCTTTGCATCCTATTAATAGTTGGGATGAATTGAAAGCTAGATTTAGATTGAGATGGGTTCCCTCTCCCTATGTGAAGGAACTTCATAGAAAGCTTCAAGGTCTATTCCAAGGTTCCAAGAGTGTGGAAACCTATTATAGGGAAATGTGGATAGCTCTCACTAGAGCAAACATCCAAAAGTGTGAGGATGCCACTATGGCTAGATTCATGGAAGAATTGCATCCTAGGATTAGAGATATTGTTGAATTGCATGATCATGTCTCTATGGATTCTTTGTTGCATCAATGCCAAAGAGTTGAATCTCAACTCCAAAGGCAAGATAGAGATTCATACTATCATTCTAGATCCTCCAAGTCTTATTCTCATGCTTATGGAAAATATGCTTCTAAAAGTTGTTTTGATAAAGATTTTAAAAAGAGTTTTGACAAGGATTTCCATAAGGGCTCCAAAAAGGATTTCAAAAAGGAATTTAAAGATTTTGAGGATGGCCACGGCCACAAATGATTTTCCTCTTCTAAATCCTCAAATTTCAAAGGAAAAGAAAAGGTTCATGAGAAAGAAAGAGACATTGAAAAGCAAAGCAACATTAAGTGCTTTAAGTGCTTGGACCGAGGGCAAATTTCCTCTCAATGCCCTTCCAAGAAAGCAATGATGTGTGTTGATGGTGTTTATGACTCTTTGGATAGTTCTTCTAATGCTTCTTCTCATTCTAACACTTCTTCTAGTGATTCTAGTAGTGGTGAAGAAGAACTTTATCCAAATGAGGGTGACTTTCTTGTTGTTAGGAGGTTACTTTGTAGCCATCCTAAAGATGATGATGTTTCACAAAGAGAAAACATTTTTCATACTAGATGTCTTGTAAAACATGCTACTTGTTCATTGATTATTGATAGTGGTTCATATGTGAATGTGGCTAGCACTCGTTTAGTTTCAAAACTTGATTTGTCCACTTCTCCTCATCCCAGGCCATATAAGCTTCAATGGCTTAATGATAATGGTGAGTTACTTGTTGACAAACAAGTTGTGGTTGATTTGGAAATTGGTAAGTATCATGATAGCATTTTGTGTGATGTGATACCTATGGAGGCTACCCATGTTTTGCTTGGTAGACCTTGGCAATATGATAGGAGTGCTATTCATGATGGCCACACTAACAAGTATGTGTTTGAGTTTAAGGGACAAAAGTTCACTCTTATTCCCTTGTCTCCTAAAGAGGTTGGTCAAGACCAACAACTTATGAAAAGAAAAAGGGAAAGTGAACAACTTGCTTTGAAAAAGTCCAATAAGGGTTTGATTAATCCTTTTAGCAAGGATGATGGAGGAAAGAGCTCCAAAGGCTCTTCCAAGGGCTCTAAAGGCCACCATGGCCGAGAGCACTCCAAGGATGAGAGTGTTTCTTCTCATTCTAATCTTTTTATGACTAAGCATGAAACTAAACATATATTGTTAGTTTGACATTCCTCATATTTGATGCATCATGAATATCCTTGTTTAAATGCTAACATTGAGTTATTGCCTAGTAGTTTCATGACTTCTTTGAAAGGTTGTAAAGATGTGCTCCCAAGGGAAGAGAAAGGTAAATCATTGGTTATGCAAGGTATAGGTGATAAATTTGGTTTGTTCTTAATTGATCCCTTACCTTCATTGGTAAGTATTCTAAGGTATACTTCTATTTTCTCTACTTCTCATATCTTGAATGATTTGTTGTTTGGTTCCAATTCTTTGATTGTTAATAGATTTTGGATTGGTAAGCTTGGACATTTGATTGTCTTTTGCTACAATGATTCTTTGAGCTTTATGCAAATTTTTTATGGCCATGTTATTTTTGTGTCTTTGGTTTGGTGTGTGCAACATGACATTAGCCTTTTAGAGAACCAAGATACTTGTGATCACTTGGAACAACATGCTCCATCTTTGATTGAGAATGTGTGTGTTACACATGCACTTGTTCCTACATGTTTAGTCCCCAATGAATCTCTTTTGGTTCAACCATTTTGGCCTATGGAAATTGACATTATTGATGCATGTGATATGAATGATGATCTTCCACATTTTGCTTGTGTGTTGAAGTTTTCAAATCCTAGTACACATGACTATCTTTTATTTCTTGATACAAACTCATGTTCATTTGTTTTTCCCTATTTTCTTGAGTGTTGTCCTTTTTGGTTTGTGCAACGACTTGGAAAGAAATTAATTCTTGTGTTTGATCCGAGCGGTTTGCTTTTACTTGTGAACTTATTGTTGCTTCTCTCTTGTAGATCACATACCATTTAAATTCGAGGACGAATTCTTTCTAAGGAGGGGAGGATGATGTGATCATGGATTACTTGAGGATTGAAGTCTCTAGAAGAGCAAGCAAGTGACAACATTGAAGATTTTCCAACTTGTTTTAATGTTTTTCAAATAAAAGTTTGTCTTAGGGATTAAATATTTAGGTTTGAATTATTTTGTACTAATTGTGAGTTTTGTGTCTTAGCTCACATTTATGTTAGACATTTTTATTTTTGGTTTTTAGTACCTAGGTTGTATTTCAATTATAGGGGCTGCCATGTTTTATTTTTATGTGCCACTTTTGGGCCTCTAGGTAGTAGTATAAATACCCACATTAGGTCTTTTGTAGAAAACTTTTGATCATTGAATGAAATTGAGATTTCTTGGAGAGCATTCTCTCTTGTGAGCCTTAGCTTGAGAGCTTTGGAATTTTGATGACCTTATCAATGGATCCCAATTCCATTGTGGCAGTTTCCCCAAGGATTTATCTTCTTGCTTAGGCTAGAAGTGGCATCCACTCATTCTTCTTTTTCCCTCTTATTCCTCTCTATTTTTGTGTTTCTTGTTAACCTAATTTTTATTTGTGTTTGTGATGCAAGAATGAACCATGATTGAAGATAGATCCATTCCCATTCTCATCAGGTGCTGCTTTTTGTCTAAGCCTCATTGCATCGACAATCACTCCCCGCCCTTCTCGCGAGCGAGGATGTCACCTTACTTCTCAAAGAATTACTTCTCAGAAAGTCACTCATCCCTTAATTGCTCCAGGTCAAGCATGCTTAACCTTGGAGTTCTTATGTGATAGGTTACCGAAAAGTAAATGTATTTTGTTAGTATCAGTAGTGCGAATAAATTCTTTAAACTATCATTGATTGTATAGTCCCATAACTATACAACATTTGGATCCCTAACACTCTGGTATATGTTCGATTCATTCATGTGTTCCATCCCTAAAAGCCTGTCAGGAGCTGCTTCTTGTCTAAGCCTCATTGCATCGACAATCACTCCCCGCCCTTCTCGCGAGCGAGGATGTCACCTTACTTCTCAAAGAATTACTTCTCAGAAAGTCACTCATCCCTTAATTGCTCCAGGTCAAGCATGCTTAACCTTGGAGTTCTTATGTGATAGGTTACCGAAAAGTAAATGTATTTTGTTAGTATCAGTAGTGCGAATAAATTCTTTAAACTATCATTGATTGTATAGTCCCATAACTATACAACATTTGGATCCCTAACACTCTGGTATATGTTCGATTCATTCATGTGTTCCATCCCTAAAAGCCTGTCTGGAGCTGCTTCTTGTCTAAGCCTCACTGCATCGACAATCACTCCCCGCCCTTCTCGCAAGCGAGGATGTCACCTTACTTCTCAAAGAATTACTTCTCAGAAAGTCACTCATCCCTTAATTGCTCCAGGTCAAGCATGCTTAACCTTGGAGTTCTTATGTGATAGGTTACCGAAAAGTAAATGTATTTTGTTAGTATCAGTAGTGCGAATAAATTCTTTAAACTATCATTGATTGTATAGTCCCATAACTATACAACATTTGGATCCCTAACACTCTGGTATATGTTCGATTCATTCATGTGTTCCATCCCTAAAAGCCTGTCAGGAGCTGCTTCTTGTCTAAGCCTCACTGCATCGACAATCACTCCCCGCCCTTCTCGCGAGCGAGGATGTCACCTTACTTCTCAAAGAATTACTTCTCAGAAAGTCACTCATCCCTTAATTGCTCCAGGTCAAGCATGCTTAACCTTGGAGTTCTTATGTGATAGGTTACCGAAAAGTAAATGTATTTTGTTAGTATCAGTAGTGCGAATAAATTCTTTAAACTATCATTGATTGTATAGTCCCATAACTATACAACATTTGGATCCCTAACACTCTGGTATATGTTCGATTCATTCATGTGTTCCATCCCTAAAAGCCTGTCAGGAGCTGCTTCTTGTCTAAGCCTCATTGCATCGACAATCACTCCCCGCCCTTCTCGCGAGCGAGGATGTCACCTTACTTCTCAAAGAATTACTTCTCAGAAAGTCACTCATCCCTTAATTGCTCCAGGTCAAGCATGCTTAACCTTGGAGTTCTTATGTGATAGGTTACCGAAAAGTAAATGTATTTTGTTAGTATCAGTAGTGCGAATAAATTCTTTAAACTATCATTGATTGTATAGTCCCATAACTATACAACATTTGGATCCCTAACACTCTGGTATATGTTCGATTCATTCATGTGTTCCATCCCTAAAAGCCTGTCAGGAGCTGCTTCTTGTCTAAGCCTCACTGCATCGACAATCACTCCCCGCCCTTCTCGCGAGCGAGGATGTCACCTTACTTCTCAAAGAATTACTTCTCAGAAAGTCACTCATCCCTTAATTGCTCCAGGTCAAGCATGCTTAACCTTGGAGTTCTTATGTGATAGGTTACCGAAAAGTAAATGTATTTTGTTAGTATCAGTAGTGCGAATAAATTCTTTAAACTATCATTGATTGTATAGTCCCATAACTATACAACATTTGGATCCCTAACACTCTGGTATATGTTCGATTCATTCATGTGTTCCATCCCTAAAAGCCTGTCAGGAGCTGCTTCTTGTCTAAGCCTCACTGCATCGACAATCACTCCCCGCCCTTCTCGCGAGCGAGGATGTCACCTTACTTCTCAAAGAATTACTTCTCAGAAAGTCACTCATCCCTTAATTGCTCCAGGTCAAGCATGCTTAACCTTGGAGTTCTTATGTGATAGGTTACCGAAAAGTAAATGTATTTTGTTAGTATCAGTAGTGCGAATAAATTCTTTAAACTATCATTGATTGTATAGTCCCATAACTATACAACATTTGGATCCCTAACACTCTGGTATATGTTCGATTCATTCATGTGTTCCATCCCTAAAAGCCTGTCAGGAGCTGCTTCTTGTCTAAGCCTCACTGCATCGACAATCACTCCCCGCCCTTCTCGCGAGCGAGGATGTCACCTTACTTCTCAAAGAATTACTTCTCAGAAAGTCACTCATCCCTTAATTGCTCCAGGTCAAGCATGCTTAACCTTGGAGTTCTTATGTGATAGGTTACCGAAAAGTAAATGTATTTTGTTAGTATCAGTAGTGCGAATAAATTCTTTAAACTATCATTGATTGTATAGTCCCATAACTATACAACATTTGGATCCCTAACACTCTGGTATATGTTCGATTCATTCATGTGTTCCATCCCTAAAAGCCTGTCAGGAGCTGCTTCTTGTCTAAGCCTCACTGCATCGACAATCACTCCCCGCCCTTCTCGCGAGCGAGGATGTCACCTTACTTCTCAAAGAATTACTTCTCAGAAAGTCACTCATCCCTTAATTGCTCCAGGTCAAGCATGCTTAACCTTGGAGTTCTTATGTGATAGGTTACCGAAAAGTAAATGTATTTTGTTAGTATCAGTAGTGCGAATAAATTCTTTAAACTATCATTGATTGTATAGTCCCATAACTATACAACATTTGGATCCCTAACACTCTGGTATATGTTCGATTCATTCATGTGTTCCATCCCTAAAAGCCTGTCAGGAGCTGCTTCTTGTCTAAGCCTCATTGCATCGACAATCACTCCCCGCCCTTCTCGCGAGCGAGGATGTCACCTTACTTCTCAAAGAATTACTTCTCAGAAAGTCACTCATCCCTTAATTGCTCCAGGTCAAGCATGCTTAACCTTGGAGTTCTTATGTGATAGGTTACCGAAAAGTAAATGTATTTTGTTAGTATCAGTAGTGCGAATAAATTCTTTAAACTATCATTGATTGTATAGTCCCATAACTATACAACATTTGGATCCCTAACACTTTGGTATATGTTCGATTTATTCATGTGTTCCATCCCTAAAAGCCTGTCAGGAGCTGCTTCTTGTCTAAGCCTCATTGCATCGACAATCACTCCCCGCCCTTCTCGCGAGCGAGGATGTCACCTTACTTTTTTATCCCTCCATCTATAGAAGGCTAATTGGCTGATTCATATATTTAACCATTTCTTGACCAAATATTAGGTTTGGTGTAAATAAATTAAGCCAATGCATGGCTGCTTCTTGCCAACCTCATCTCAAAGCAGTTCAACATCTTCTACAATACATCAAAGCTTCACCTGGTCAAGGTTTATTATTTCCTTCACATAATTCCCTGTATTTAACTACTTTTACCAATGCTGATTGGGGCAATTTCCTTGATACTAGTAATTCTATTATTGGATTTTGCATGTTCTCAAGCAATGCTTTAATCTCATGTAAATCTAAAAACAACCTACATTGTCAAAGTCCTCCACTGAAGCCAAATACCACACAATTTTTTCCTCCCTCAGGCGAGTTGATTTGGTTACAAAGACTGCTAAGTCATTTTGAAGTCAAAATCTCGTCTCAATGTTATTTTGGGACAACTTATCTACGGGGTTACCCAACAAATTTAGAAGCCTTCTATTTTTTTTTTTTTGGATACTAGAATCCTTCTATTTAAATTTGTTGACATATTATTAAACTTAATTAAGATTTTATTAATTTTAGTTGTGAAATTTTTTTGTTGATGTTAACATTTTTTTATAGGCCAAATACAAACCCCAACACTACACTACTCCTAAATCTACCTCACCGGCAATCGAACTCCACTGCTTGAACTCCAAGAGCTCCTCCTTATGTCGAACTACAAGCTCTCGACTTGTTGTTGTTAACATTATAGAGAGAATACAAGTTGAGAAAGCAAATATGTTTATTCCTAGATAATTGTCTTTCGTCCTTATAATAAGATATGGTATACTTAAGAAACAAAAAAATACAAACAAACATTATATACATTAAAAAAAGAACTAAGATTAATTATGAAATTAAGTAAGTTAATTGTTTTATCAATTTTCACTAATATATTTTTATAAAATGATATTTATTTATATTGATCATTTGTTAAAATTAAATATATTTTTGTCACTCATTAATGTTAATTAACAATAAGAAAAGTTATTTAAGGCTTTTTTTATCTTAAAAATTTGGGGCCTAAAGCCCTTCTTTATTTGCTTGGTCATTAAACTGACCCTACTCATCTACCATTAACTTGATTCAAATCTTGCCGGACATGAAAGATCAAAGCACATTAACATTGATCATAATTTCATCAAAGATTCAATTGATAATATAGAGAGGAGTTACTCCCTCTAGTCCTAAATATAAGTTACTTTCTAGAAGAATTTTTTGGTGTAAAATATAAGTAACTAACTAATTTATTATGGATAATTTTCACTTGTTGTCCTTATTTTCAAGGATTCAATTAATAATAGAGAGAGAAATATGAGAAATAATTATTAATTGAATCTAAATATTTATTAAGGGGTATAGTTGGAAAATTCTTATTTTTTACATAAATTTAATGAGTTAAATTTTAATCTTTGATTTTGATAATTCGGTTAAAAATGACTTATATTTAGGATCACAGCAAATATTTGTTATAAGAGATGAATTAAGATACTTCATCACTCTTCTTGGTATGAGAATGTTTTTTGATTTCTTGTAAACTTTAGGTGAATATTTTTTTATGATTGTGTTTGAAAATGATAACTCGTGGGTTTATAGTTTATTTTAGAGTTTGTAACTTTTAGCTTATTAATTCTCTCGTTTTAAAATGATAATCGTTTAAGATTGTTTTATGGATATTAAGAAATACAATAATAAATATCATAATAAGTAGAGAAACTTTACTAAAATAACCCTATTAATAATTAATACATCAATTATCTAATCATATTTATTATTGACATTAATTATTTTATAAGGGTAAAATAGAGAAATATAGCATTTAATAATACATTAAAAATGTAAATTGATTATCATTTTGAAAAAAAAATATTCTCTAACCGACACTAATTATGAAACAAAAGAAATATTACAAATTACCATTTAAAATTTAAACTTTTAGAAACTAAGTACTGAGTAAAATTTGAATTCCCAAAAACTAGTTGTCATTTAAGAACGGTAACTAGTTACAATTAAGGTGGATTTTAGCATACACAACTTTAAAAATTGTGTATCATACCCAAGTAAGCAAAAATGAGTTATAGACGGTTGTGTGTTAATTGTATCACTCTATGCATCATTTGTTTATCTCTATTCATTATTTTTTAACATTTTTTAATTAATTATAACAGATTAAAATTTTTTCCGTAAAGTTATCTAACCGATTATAACCGATTAAAAAAATTAAAAAATAAAATAAATATACGGGTGTATAATAAACATAATCTATTATTATATTGAATATTTTTTATTTGTTTCTATGTATTTTTTATTTGATGGTGTATCATACACCACATAAAAAATGGTGTATCATAGATGGAACCTACAATTAAAAATACAAAACGAAAGTATGTATAGTTTTTTCAGCAAGAGTTTGTGGTGCCAAATGTGGCGCCATTCACTTTCCTCCTCTTTGATAGCCTAAGGAACCGCAGCTAACAACCAGAGCGGCTGCGGTTCGGGGTTCAACAACCCAAGTAAAAGCCGCCGGGGGAACTTAGATGGTTGGCGAGTCATAGTAAATAAAAAAAGTAACCCTCAAAACTCTACCCCAACCGTATGTTTGGATGAAGCAATTGTAAAATTCAGGTAAAACTATGAATGCATACCATCTAGTTGAATACGATTCTCTATCCAATTTTTCCTTTGAGTTTGCGTAACTCCTCTCCAATCTTGGTTTCTGCTTAATTGATCCCTTTGCTGCCATGTCTCTTGGTTTATCCTCTTCCTCCTCCACTCTCATTGCATTGAATCTAGAACATTACCTAAACGGTGTTGTTTTATGACACTGATCTCTTGCCTTTAGCCTCAGAAAAACTGGGAAAATTGAACAACCCCTTTTATTTGTTACTTATCTGCTTCAAGAGGGAGTCAGATGTTAATGCAATCTTGAAGCATTGAAGTGAGGGACAGGCAAATGGGACTTGATTTGGTGGGAGATCAAGGTTTTTACCTTTTGCAATTTATGTTTTGTTATTAGTTAAGTTTTGTTAGTAATTTATGCATCACACTAATATTCGTGCCCACCACACACAAAATGAAAATTAATATTTGAGTCTGCGACAAACTGCAAGTTAATTTATATTTTGTTGATTTTTTCAACCAGCAGAAGTTAATTTATGAGCAAATGTGTGGTGGCCCACGACATGGGTGTGATGTGCACAAGATTTAAATTGTGATTGCTGCCGCATTACAATTACGATTGCTTTGCATTCAATGCGGCTGAATGCGGTCATTGTAGATCACAATAGCATTGGAATGCGGTTCCAACGACCTCCAAAACCTTTACGTTTCAGCTCATTGTCGCGTTTCAGATCCAGATTTAAAACTTTAGATGCGCATAGTTAGAGTCATTAAGCTCTAATATCTTTGCACTTATAACTTTGAATAAGGTTTTAAATTGTGGTCACTGTCGCCTTCTGGTTTTAATCGCGCTCTATAAAATGCAGTCGTTGTGAACCACGCCCACGAATGTTTCATGACTACTAAAACCTTGATGTTATGGTGCAATGAAGTGGAGCAAACTCATATTCAAAACCATGCTCTGAGACACCATGGTCTCAAAAAGTGCTAGAGCACTAAAATACTCACTAGATAGAGTGGTTGGTACTTGGTACCACTACTATTCACATTGTACCCCCTATCACTAGTTTTACCAAAAATATAATTTTTTTTGTCGAACTAAGCGGAATGATGATAAGATGAATAGTAGATGTACACTTATCATTATCCTTTGACAAATAGAATACTCCATGATCATACATGGTAGGTAGGATTTGACATGAAAATTGATTCCCGACGAACGGCGTAACCGCTTTTTCCGTGACTTTTCATTGGGTAAAATTCGTGCTATTAATCATTTCTCCACTGCAAATGCACTTCAGTTGTAACATTAATAGGAATAACAAATAAAATGACAAGCTCCATTGGAAAATTTTAGTGGAGAATAAGATAAACCAAAGGGAAAAAACAAAATGCAAGAGGAGGACTCTTGAAAATTATTTAGTGATTCATTTATCTAACTCATATAGATTGTGAAGACTTGTTAGTACTATTCACTTGAGTTCTTCAACTTTAGTTGTATATAATTGAAGAGAGTTACTCTCTATAGAGTGAATAGGTTTACGATCTTTTATTCATCTTGTTATATGTGCACGTTTGAATGAGCTTCTCGAGAAGTGTTCATCTAAATAGAATTTGTTACATTTCATAAACTGTTTTTATATAAATTTCAAAGGTCAACTTATTAAATTAACTATCTTATCTTAAATATTTCCGTAAGCTATCTCCAATAGAGTTTTGGAAAATGACATATGAAATTTATACAGATATAGTGTCACAATTTTCATATGAAATTTTTATATAAATTTCAAAGGTCAACTTCTCAAATTAACTGTCTTATCTTAACCTTAGTGTTTTTTTTATTGTCACAATTTTCATATGTCAATATAACATTGACTATTTCAATGAATCAGGGAGCACAATATGTCTGTACAACTTTCTCAACATTTGTCTGCACAAATTGCAGTGGAATACAGTAAACATAAAATTTTGTATTCTTACGGATTGAGACCTTGATGAATTAATTTATATTCCTATTTATGTTTATTTTACACGAAATTTTTATTAGTGTATTAATATTGATTATCTAATGGCAGTCAAGAATTTACCCACAGAGTAAAATCTGTGTCAATGGCTAAGTTTACTGTAGAAGAAGTCACTGCTCTTCAAGCAGGGGCAATGAGGTGTGTGTTATAATGCTATCTTATTTTAATTCATTTATTAATTAATTTAATTTATCAAATTCCATGATACTAATAATTTTATAACATAAAAAATTCTAACATGAGTGCATCCACAGAGATTAAAGCAGATTTATCTTAAAGAATGGGATCATGTGCGCAATTCTTACCCTGATTCCTGGTAATGTTTAATATTCCTTATAAATTCTCTTCCTCTTTTTCAAAATTGCATTTTCTTTTTTGGTGAACAAAATGGCTGAAGATTAAAAAAGGAAACATTACATTATAAATTTATCATAGACCTTTTTTTCTGCAGATAAATGATAAGACACCAAGAAAAAAAATGTAAAGGAATCAGATTGTTAAATTATTTGATACTAAAGAAAATTATATCTTTGATAATCTTCAGTTTCAAATATCTTTCATTTCATTCTACATAAAATGAATCTGCATCTTCATTCAACATTCTTTGAACTAATTTGAAGGATATCTCATTCATCCTCATTTCATTCAATCCTGATATGTTCTTTCATACCTCATAAAATTTCAAGAACATTTCTTTATTTTAGTTATATTTTTTTATTGTACAATATCATATTTTTTTAAGAATTATTCGATTTATGTATCGTATCCATTACTCGTACTCGTACTCACGAAACATAGGTCTCATTTAATTCAAAAATTTCCTTACAGTAATATCCACAAACTTAGAGATTTTATCAAACATGTCTATGTGGACAAAAGATTTACTGGTGAAATGACTAGTAGTGTAACACCTAGATTTTTAGGGTCAGTTTATTTTTTTTTTATACAAAACACAGCGGAAATTTAACAAAATATATATATATATATATCAAAATATCAATATATACATCAGTGTTTTATTTACCGTCCACAAAATATATACAGTCTAGCTAAGGTAGCCATACGACGACACTAATTACTATCTATGTAACACAAAAGGCTGCAAACTTCTCACGCGCTGACACCCTCCGAGTCCGAGCCACCTGCAATACTGTAACTGCCAGTTATATGCTCGACATATAACTGAGTAGCCCATCAGCAATAAAAATAGTTTTATACAATATTACAGCCAGTCTAACTAAAAACCGTCCCAAATCCAATCCCTAACAAACACACAGGATGTATGCAATGAAATTATAACATGTATGCATGCCATGATCATTTTCCATTTTCTTTATTTTCTCTTTTAACGGGAAACCCTGTGCACCGGGAATCTACCAAAACGCATGGCAGTAACGCGTAGTTGAGCTCATCATCATGGTCCTGGCGAGCGTCCCCAAGGATCCTCCTGCCAAGCTACCTACCCTCTCTCGGGCTAGCCCAGGGAACCACCTACCTCGTGAAGATAGTCCCCTTTGTACTAAACTATCTACCTCGTAAGATAGCCTAGCACTTCAGGTTATCTGCCCTTTTTGGGATAACCCTACATTCTCATCTTTCCAATTTCTGCTCTGTCCTCTTACCCGGTCTACTTCTGACGGAACTTAACCCTCTTACTCAACCTCTGTTGATGGGGAAGAGCATCTTTCCAAATTTCCATTTTTAGTTATAATGCATCACACATTTATATCAAGCATATAGCATACAAACAAGGATTTCCAGCATACTTTTGTCCGATTACAAATACTCCATACTTGGATACTATGTGACAAAAGTGTTATATTCATATATCTATTTCAACATAGCATTCCATATTTAAATACATATTTGAATATATTAATACTGTGACTTAATCTCTTTCAAATCCATTTTGAAACCATCTCAATATTAGATTCCCATTTAATGTCACATTTAATTCTGGAATACCTTATTTATGCATTTATTATTTTTCACAATATCATATGCATTCCTAATCAACATAAAGCATGTCAAGATTTACATGAATATCAATTATAACATGCATATTTCAAACATACACCAAACCCTAAACCAAAACAATGTCTAACACATTAGTTTGATTTCCTAACAGCATGTTCGTAGCACCCCCTAGTCACATGTTCCTAAAGTCAAAGTATTATGGAACATTTCTTGAATCATTTTCTCCTTCACTTCCAAATCTAATCTCCTACTTTGGTTCCTTTGTTGTAGCTGCCTCTTAATCTGAATCAAACCGTTTGGAGCCTTAGTCTTATGAGATGAAGGTCTTAAGGTGAAGGAGTTGTAGCGTAGTTGGTTCGTGACAAAGGTTTTGAGAGAGTGTAGAGTGAGGAATCAGAAGAACAACTAGTTTTGGAGACAAGACACTGCTATTTATAGACTTTGGGGTCCATATTTGAATATATAGTCGAATATAAGACTCCTGTATTCAATTCCTCCCTTCTGTATTCGAATATTACTGTGCATATTCGAATAGATTTCTGCTTACAACTAATCCTCCTTTTCTTTTCTTTGCAGAATGTAACTGAATCCCTTAAGTCCTAAGTCTCCTTTATGGATTTTCGGGATGTTACAAGTAGCAATCTTCCTAGGATAAGATTGGTAACTATTCTTCTACTTTTTACATTTGTAATAATGATAATCAATTCAACATCGTAAATTGTGATTGTGATCGCATTATAGTAGTATGCAGCTGAATCAATGTCATTTGATGTAGCCGTTGCAGACAACAATCACTTCCTAACCACTATTCATCATTACTTAACATCAAAAATACTTTTTGGGACATTTTTGTATACAGAAGAATAAGGAACATTCCTATAGAAGTAAGAAGAGCAGTTCGTTTCGTTTCGAGTTCAAAAGCCCGAATTTGAGTCCAGGTTTAAGTGCAAGAAGCGACGACTCGAGTTTCAGATACATATATGATGAAAGCAGAAGTCCAAGATATGTTCAGAAATGTTCAAGGAATGGAGGCTACAGCAGAAGTCCTATAAAATTTGAAGTTGTTGATGACAGATTCCAAGATGATGACTTTAGAAATCGCACGCTTTTTAGAATCAAAGCTGAGAAGTGTTTCCATTAACAGTGCGAAGAACGCGGATAAAACACCACCACCGGTTGCGCGTCGTTCAGGAGATATCATAGGGGAAAATGCTTCTTCTCTACATGTAGGTGAAATTTCTCAAGCACAAAATTGTTTTGTCACTTTTAGATTCTTGTGTATGTTTTATTGTTTTCTCATTGTTTCTTTGTGATTATTGATAAACTGTACTGTTATAAACATGGTCAAATTAATAGTTTAGTTCTATAACTTTTTTTTTTATTTTGATTTGGTCCTGTAACTATTAATGTTTTAATTTGGTCATGTAACTTATTTTTCTGTTTCGATTTGGTCCTGTAATTATTAAACGTTCCAACTTGGTCTTATAACATATTTTCCTGTTTCGATTTGATCGTGTAACTTATTTTTCATCCAACAAATTCATTCTTTCTATCGAGACTAAATTCAAACAAGAACAAAAAGTTATATGACCAAATCGAAACAAAAAAATAAGTTACAGGACAAAATCGAAACGTTTAATAGTTACAGGAAAAAATTGAAATAGAAAAATAAGTTGTAGGAGAACATTTAATAGTTACAAGACCAAATTAAAACAAAAAAATAAGTTACAGGACCAAGTTATCAATTTGGCCTATAGACATTTAAGGAGAAGCTCATCATAACAGGCTTTATGTCTACCATGTCCATTTTGATTCTTAATGAAAATCTTCTGGATGGTGAGATAACCATTTTTCTTGAGCATTTTTCTGTATTTTAGGAGACAATATTGCAAATTTCTGTAGCAATCAATCACCACTTGAACTAATTCATTGATGAATTTCAATTGCTAAAGGTCACACCTTCTGCTAAGGAGGGTTCAATTGAGCAAAATCCATCTGAACAAAAAGCCAACAATCAAGAAAGCCTCATTGATCTGAGTATCAAGCCTTAGGCTTCAGCGGCAGGGGGCGGAGTTGCGCCAGAAACGCCACGAATTCCACCATCAAGTGAAAGTAACTGGGCCGCATTCGATGTTTCCACGGATCACAATGTTCCCAAAACTCCTCCAAACACAAGTACCATGCAATCTTCCACAAAAGAAGCAACATTTTCAAACCCTTTAGACCTCTTGCTTTTTGAATTGGCAGGCCCTTTGAATCCAGAACCTAGTGGTTGTGGTGATAAAGATCCAAAAACTACAAATGTAGAAAATTCTTCTTCCACTTTGAATTTTCCTTCTAATTCAATAGGGAAGGAAAGTAAACCATCACCTAACAATAATGGATTTTGGCCTTTTACATCAACCACTGCCATTGAGTTCGCAAAACCTTCTAATGAAGTTGCTTTGCATGCTGACCTAAATGACCCTGTTACAATTTCACATGCACATGAATTATCAAACATGCAGTATCTTCCTTCTGTATCATTAGGTTTTAGTTCAACAACACAACCAGCAAATGCACCAGGGAAAGTTGTTGCTTCAAATAATCAGGTTAGATGTGGATTGTGCAGTATAATCTTAAATCTTGCACATACACGTGTTTCATTCAAGGTTTTAAATTGGTGGGTATTATTTCCACCTCTTCATTTTCATTTTCTGAGGGCACCACACCAATTTTTTATTTTTCCAAAATTAACCTTTGTCCGATTTTTAAAAATCGAGCACGCTCGGGTTTTAGAAATTGGGCGAATTAATAAATTTTCTGCAAAATTAATTAACTATTTTTAATTATATTTTTAAGTTTAAACAAATGAGAGTACAGAATGAGACACATTATTAGTAAGGATGCTTGAGAGAATCCACATCCTTAATACATAGCATAATATTAGGGATACAACATTAAATATGTACAACTTGTACAACTTATTTTTTTATTGTTATTTGCTCCAATCAAATATTTTTTTCTTTCTTTTTTTAAAAATAGAAATAATAAAACAAGTAAGTTGTACAAATTTTATTAACTTTAAGTTGTACACTAAATTTTATTGTAATACATATATTTGCTTTTCTTTTGGGTTGAATAAATCTAAACCCTCCTACAATATCTTCTTATAAACCATCTTACATATGAGTGATGTGAGTCATTGAGAGCACCATGAGTCACGTGAGTCATCGAGGGCATCACTAGTCAGTAAGATTGGCAAAATGGGCTCGGTCAGTTAGCCCGACTCGTTAGCCTGTCAAAAATAGGCAGGGTGAGATGAAAAAACAAGCCCAAAACCCGTTAGGCCCGCTCCGTTGAGCCTGCCAGCAATGAAATCCATGGATGGGCCAAATTCCAAAAAAAAAAATACACAAAAGGATTTTAGACTGAAAAAAATTACAGGAGAAAAAACAAATTATGGGCAAAAAAACAAAATAGATTCCACGACAAAAAAATAAAACAGATTTTTTGTTTTTCTTTTTTATTTTGGAAAGTTGAGCAGGTCAGTCCACGGTTCGCCAGTACGCGGGATGGGCTGAATTTTTTGGCACGTCTTCCCTGGCGGGCTATCCCACCCAGGCCCATTTCGAGCGGGCTTTTGGTAGGCCAGGCCCTGGTGGGTCCGACTGACCCGTTTGGCCACCTCGACTATTCAGTATGAATCACATGGGTAACTGGGATACTATGAGTCACCCCGCGGCATCATTGGTAACCATGAATTAGAAGAATACCATGAGTCATGAAGAAGTTTGAATTGGAAAATTCCCACAAGGTGTTCAAGACCTTGAAATGTGTTCAACACTTCTTCATAACTATAATTAATTGTTTGTTATATTTTGAAGACATAAATATACTCTCTGCGTTTTTAATTATAAGTCCCTACATCAAACATTTTTTGTATCAAATTATAAGCACTTACACAATTAATCATATGCATTTTTTTTTCAATCTTACTCTTATTTATTTGTCAACTGCTACCAATTCTCATACTTTATTTAATGTGTAGAATTAACTGTTTTTAACACAATTGGCCAATCATAATTGACAACCGGAGTAGTTGAGAGTTTAATGTTTTAAAGTGAAATTAATAATTAGAGAGATATGAGTTAGTGGGGTTTAAATTTAAATAGGGGTATAATTGACAAGGTGTGATAATTTTTTGAAAATCTATAATTTAAATACTTTTCATAATTTGTATGAAAAAATAGTTAGGAACTTATATTTAAATACTTACTTTTTTATTTAATACTTACTTTATAAGTTTTAAGAAGATTTTATAAGAGGATATATCAAATCCCTCCTGAGTTACATATACGTATATGCAAATGTAATAGTAGTAATTAAGGTGCGGGACTTTGGAGTGAGACACGTATGGAATGGGGTCCCTAACTTTATAGTGGATAAGAGAGGGAAAATTATGTTTATAGGGTTAGGTTTAAAAATTTTTCCTAAAAGGGGTTAGTTTTATAGGTTTTATTTTTTTATTTTTTTTTTACTACGATATTATTCACAGTTCGACATGGTGGTGCTTACTTCGCCATAAAGATTCTCACCTCGCCATGGAGGTGTGGCGAGGTAGGCACCTCCATGGCAAAGTAGGGACCTCTATGGCAAGATGCCCATCTGTGAATAGTGTCACATTGTTAAAAACACACACGAAAATAATAGACACATTCATGACGAGGTAGGAACCTCCATGACGAACTGTGAATAGTGTTCTATTAAAAAAAACATGTTAAAATTGTAAGAACTTCCATAACGAAATGATTCTTAGCGAAGTAGATACCTCTATGACGTGTGAATAGTTTCACAGTAAAAAGAAAACAAAAAAAAATCCTATAAAACTAATCCTATTTAAAAATAATTTCAAAACATAACCCCATAAATAAAATAAGGGGCGAAACTAGACCTATTAAGATCATTAATCCTTATTCCTTAATCTCAATGGCGGGCAGCCCAACAAAGCACCACCGGGGGCGCAGCTAGCTGTGCGCGTTTGGTGAGATCCACCACATCAATTTCTAATAATCAATTCTATGACTCATTTTATTGATTTAAACCAGGTTATATTTCTTAAATCTTCTCCTTACATATTATGTTAGTGTTTTTATTTTTATTTTTTTTATTAATGTTTATATAAATTTACATATTTAATATTTATATTTATTGTAAGAGAAATAAATACAAAAAGTTAACATAATATGCATATTATTTTTGAATACTTTCACTTCTGTAGCACACAAATCAATTGATAATCATAATAGTAATAGTAATATCTAGACAGTATATAATATATATCCACATATAAAGATGGCCATCGCTCCTGGGTACAATGGCAAACCACAACATGGATCCAGCGTTCAGCTAGCCTATAATATATGCATATTATTTTTTAATCTTTTAAGTCTATATCATTTAGCCATCCTTTTTGACAAAACACTAACAGCAGAATGGTCAAAGAGCGGTCATGATAATAGCCTCATCTAGATCACAATTCACATCCTCATATTCCCTTCAACTTCCTATAAAAGGGAAACTCTGCATTCTGGATAATACACAACACAACAGCACCAATACCATCATCTCTTTATGTTAACAATGGCTTCTTTTTCCATCCATTTTTTCCTTCTCTCAATAGCCCTTTTCTCATTTTCCTTTTTACCACCATCACAAGCTCAGAATACCATCCTTCCCATTAAGAAAGACCCAGAAACCAATCTGTTCTACACTTCAGTAGGAATAGGAACACCAAGAAAAAACTTCAACCTAGTCATTGATCTCTCAGGAGAAAATCTCTGGTATGACTGTAATACCAACTACAATTCTTCAACCTACCATCCAATCGATTGTGGCTCGAAAAGATGCCCGGAAATTGGATGCATTGGCTGCAATGGACCCTTCAAACCAGGTTGCACAAACAACACGTGTCCTTCTAACACAATCAACCAATTTTCTAACTTCATCTTCAGTGGTGGCCTGGGTGAGGATATCATATTCCTCTCTCAAAAGCAAGTTCCTGGTCTTCTTTCTTCCTGCATTGATTCCGATGGTTTCCCTTCCTTCACTCGCAATGATTCAGTTTTCAATGGCTTACCCAAAAGCAGCAAAGGAATCATAGGCCTTGCAAGATCACAACTTGCCTTGACAAATCAGCTTGCAACGTTGAAAAAGCTTCCTCCCAAGTTTTCTCTCTGTTTGCCTTCTTCAAACAAGCTAGGATTCACTAACTTGCTTGTTGGTGCTAAGGGACAAGGACAACAACATCCTCTGGAAGCTGCTAAATTTCTCCAAACTACCCCACTTATTGTTAATCCTGTTTCTACCGGTCCTGTGTCTGTGGAGGGTGTTGCTTCCAAGGAATACTTCATTGATGTGAAATCCGTTAAGATTGATGGGCAAGTTTTGAATTTGAAGCCTTCCCAGTTGTCTATTGACAATAAAGGAAATGGGGGCACCAAAATTAGCACCATGAGTCCTTTCACTGAATTGCAGAGCACTGTGTATAAGACATTCTTCGAGAGTACCTCAAGAAGGCTTCGGATAGAAAACTAAAGAGAGTGGTATCTGTGCCACCATTTGAGGCTTGTTTTGATTCAACCACCATTGGCAATTCAGTGCCAAGTATTGATCTAGAGCTACAAGAGGGAGTGCATTGGACTATTCATGCAGCTAATTCAATGGTAATGCCAAAGAATAATGTGGCGTGTCTCGCATTTGTTGATGGAGGGAAAGAGCCAAGAATGTCCTTTGTTAAAGCTTCAATTGTCATTGGTGGACATCAATTGCAGGACAATCTTTTGGTGTTGGATCTGGCTTCCTCCAAATTAAGCTTCAGCTCCTCGCTTCTGCTTCACAATTCTAGCTGTTCCCAATCTTGAATGCCATAGGTTTATATATGATGCATTTAAGTTAGCCACGTTGAATTATTTTGCTTCTGTGTTTCAATAATCGGGTGAGAACAAAATAGGCTTTGACATTGTAAAGCCTATGATTCCTGCATACAAATTAAAGGAATTGTATTCTGTTTCAGCTTAAACCTCTAAACTTAGAAGGTTAACATCACAAAATAATAAAAGAAAGAAATGCTAATCCAATGGGCGCTGCACCCAAATCAAGTGAGATGGTTTTGCATATTCAATATCAATATATTAACAAGTCATTTACTTTTAAATTAGGAAGAACATGTATGAGTATAAATTATATTAAAACTAATGAGGTATGTAAAGTTGACCACTTAGCACATGGTTCAGGACTTGCATCAAACAGCTAATGAGCAAGTTTTTAATTCAAGGGGTGGGACCAAGTATGTCTAACACCTGCCGTAAACAAAAGTTTAATTTAACATTATGAGACAGGAAGACAACGATGAAACACAGATACACCATATCTAACATCAAAACAAGAAATAATGGAAAAATATTAAGTTCTATCATTTTAGGCTTCAAAATTGTGATAACTGATAACAATAGAATTGGTATACCTTGTCACTATTCACCAAGTGTGAAATTATGATTCATCGGTGCCGATTGTGAATCAGGGGAAGAAAAGAGACTACGCGGCGGGCATGTAACTCTTTATAATCACAATCACTGAAATTAAAATCTTAATTTAATTTTTTTCATTTTAATTACTGAATCGTCATTATGGTCTTTTGTTTTCATGAGTTCTTCATGCTTTATGTTTTGTTTTATTGTATCAATCCTTTTTGCAGTATTTTATATGACAAGAGATATAAATGATGGGAACCAATAAGAGATATAAAAAAAGAGATATAAATAAGAGATATAAAAAATATAAGAGATATAAAAATATAACTAAATATATATTAAATAAGAGATATAAAAAAAGTGGAAACCAATAAAAAAAAAAAGAGATAAGTAATTTGGGCTTGTTTGATTTCTGTTTTTAAAAACATTTTTTTATTTTTAAAAATAGAAAACGAAAAAACCCGTTTGACAGACGAGTTTTCAAAAATAGTTTTCGAGAATAGTTTTTGTTTTTCATTATTTAAAAATCAAAATTTGAAAACATCTGAAACTTGTTTTGATTTTTAGTTTTCAATTTTTTGAATTTACACACAAATTTGCATTGAAAACTGTTCTTACTTTTTTTGAAAACTGTTTTATAATATTCCCTCCATCCCATAATATAAGTCACAACTAACATTTCACACAGTTTAAGAAAAGTGGTTAAATTATTGGAAATAAAAGTATTAATTAGCCTATTGAGATGTTAGACCAATTAAATTTAAACTCAATTATTTTCTATTGGTTGAATAACTTTGAAAGTTAAAAAATTATAATAAATGCTTCTAATTTTGTGTGTAGGGGCTTATATTATGGGACGAGACTTTTTGGTAGTTGGGACTTATATTATGGGACAGACAATTTTTAAAAACTAAAAACCAAAACTGTTTCAAACAAAATATTTTTGTTTATTTATCTAACACAATATTTATATGTGATCATTGATAATAAGTACCGAAAGAAGAGGTTAACAAAAATGACAGGAGAAATATGTTTTAATAAGATCAAATAGTATATTGTTGACTCAAATAAAAATAATTTTGTACGTGACAATTTATATAACATTTTTCATTTTTTTTAAAATTACAAAATAAATTAAAATTATCTGCAAAAAAAAAAAGACTAAATAGTATTTTATTGGTTCATGTTAAGTTAAAAAAACAAAAAATAAAAGAAGAAAAAACAAGAGATATGACAAGTTATCTATAAAATGATGGGGATAAAGGTAATGGTGATATACTCACCATATATATTTGATAACCTATGTGGCCCATAATCAACTAATAGATTTATCATATTACCCTTTGGTATTGTTCAAATAAATCCCCACATTCTAATTAACATCAAAGAAACTAACATTTAATCATCATGTAAGTCATAAGAACAACAAAAATACACATGCATTAAGGTTAGAGTTCAATTCATCACCGAGCACACTAAACTCAAAACCACATATATGCTCTAAATTCCTAGCTTAGAGGTTTCCAAAACCTTTACTCTCATCATATCCAAGATTGAGGTTTTATTGGAGATTACCTCAAATTATAGTGTCCTTGGCCAAGAGTCCATGAAGTCTTGCTAGCTTCAAATCCTCTTTTCCTCTCATCAAAGTGACATGCAAGACTCTTGAGCCATCATCTCTTTCTTTCTTCATCCTCTTCTATTCAAGCCTCTTGAGCCATCATCGATCTCCTTTCCCTCCTTGATCTTAGCCAAAATCAAACAACCCTCTCTAGTGAGAGAAGAATGAGTAGATGGAAGAAATGTAATTGCATGTGGAATTGAGAGCTTGGAGGAGGTAGATTTTGGGAGAGAAACTAGAGGTTCTTCCCTTGGTGTTTTAGAGGAAAGGAGCGAGAGAGCGTGAGATAGGAAAGTGAGGGAGTCTCTTGTTCCTTTGATTGAGGGAAAATAAAATGAAGTTAATGTGTGTGTGGGTGTGTGGGTGAATGATGACATTATTCTAGAATTATTATTATTATTATTTAATCCAAATTCCAATCAATGCACTACTTTAGAAATTCAGATCGTTTTCTGCCTCTTATCTTCTCTTCAACAAAAATCTTGACCGTTGATCACATTATCTTTTCATCTCGATTTATGAAAGATAATTTATTAATGGTTATAATTTTGTGGAGAAATGGCTCAATAGCCTCTCTAATATAAAAAACACGAGCTACTAATTTAATATACTTCAGTGCACAACATTATATCTATTTAAGAAAGTAATCACTTTAATTTAATGTGTTTAATAAGTTACTTTTTTATTTTTTTTTCGAAAACTATAATGAATTTTAATTCGTATGTCATTATAGAATTGAAATCTTTTGTCTCCAATTCCTGTCTCTCCAATACGATGATGTCACGTCAATTAATGAAGATGAGTCATTTTTGTGATTTATGCGGTTAATCTTCATTAATGTTGATGGCTCATCTTCATTAATTGATGTGGCGACATTTAATTGGGGGACAACAGATTTTCATCTATAATTTTATTATATGTTTTTACTAAATTTCTTTGTCATCTTAGAATATTAATGTTTAATTAGTTTTTCTAAATTAAAAAAATTATATATCCTCAATAATAATTAACATGTAATTTAACATATTTAATAATGTGCTTTACAATCAATTAGGGTTGGCCATGGGTAGTTTAAGAAGATAACATGAGATTTTAAGTTTAAACCTAATCTATTTTCTTATACAAAAAAAAATACTGCACCTTACTTGAACTAAAAAAGTGTATAATGGCACACTCTATGTAAGGGTTAATATATATCTTAATTTGAAATAAATTAACCATAATCGTTATCAGGAAACTTGTTAATGATACAAATTTAAAAAAAATATTTTATTGAAAATCTTAATATTTATTATTTGAAAAATTGAAAAATAACATAAGAGATACTTTTATTAATTATTTATTAGATTAAAAAGATGTATTTATTGTACATTAATAATTGCTCAAAGAGTAATAAGTGCTCAATTTTTTCCTCTTCTCATTCTTAACAAAAGTGATTTTGCCCACTTTTTTAAGGCCTATTTTTTTGTGTTTATTTTGTAAAATAAGCATTTCTTTTAATAAATAAATATTTCTATAAGTTTTTAGTATTTTTGTTTGTATTCTCAAAATAATCAGAAGCAGAAAATAATCAAATTTCTATTTATTTTGAGAAGCAACTTCTACTTTTCAAAATAATCAACTGTAGTAGATGAGAGAAAATTTAAAAAGTGATTATTCTCAACCAAACATAAAGAACTTTTGATTTTCACCGGTCATAATCAATTAAAAAAATAACAACTTCTCTACTTATCCTTAGAATCAATTATCAAGTTTAAACAAACTAGCCCTAAATCAATTATGTTGTTTATTGGAATTCCCGGTGTTGAATTCTTTGGCTATGGTGATAGAAAAGAGATAGAAGAAGGAGGAGCAGTGGTCGTGACAATGGTGGTGTGGCCGACAGTAGTTGGTGGTGGTGAGGTGTCAGAGAGAAGAAAAGAGATGGAAAATAAATCCTAGAGCCGAAAACGACATCGTTTATCTACTTTCTATTAGTCAATTAATGAAATTAATGAAAATGGATATAATTGAAACATATGCAAAAGATAAAGGACTAAATTTGAACAAGTAAAAGCTAGAGGACCAAAATAAAAAATTAAAACAAGTTATAAGACCAAAGTACTAATTTGACCTAATAAATAAATAGCAAGAGTAAGAGACATTTAGACCTATTAGGCACTAACATGTAACACTTTGCGCTCCACACCATCTTCTTAGTTCACTACATAGTTTTTTTTTTTCAATTTAAGCCTTCGCTCAGACATTAATGTTTGTTTAAGAACTTACACTTTAGGTGAATCACCATCCGAACATTTTCATACATCAAACGGTCATTATTTTCACTCAGACATTATTGTCTATTTTGAAACTTAAACTTCTAAACAATCATCAATCGATCATTTTCAGACAACAAACATACATCAATTTCTATTTGCACTCAAACATTAATGTCTGTTTCGGAACTTAAAATTTAGAAGAATCTTTCTTCGAACATTTTCATACAACAGACTGACATTAATGTCCAAGAATGTACGCTTTTGATTGGACACTAAGTCCTTTTTTGAACCTAAATTTCTAGAGAATCATAGTTCGAATATGTAACATCCCAAATTTTAAATTTCCTAGAGTAAATTATTTATATTCACAAATTGGTCCTCGAGGGGATATTTTGGAAAGAAAACGGGATTTGAGGGACTTAGTTGTAAATCCATGGGAATGGGGAAGGAAGGACCTAAGTGCAAAATATAAAAAATTGCAAAAAAAAAAATTATTAGGACTTAATAGAAAATTTGAAGAGTGGCAAAAGGGAACAAAATTCCATCACCTTCCTCTCTCTCCTTCTCACGCCCTCACTCTACCTCATTTTCACTCTTTTTCTCTTCTAGGGTTTTCATCTCCATTTCCTCTCCAAGGTGATCACCATCATCATCATTATGTTCTCGTAGTTTTCTTCCATTTCTAGTCTCAAGCATTTGAAGATTCTTGTTTGGGAAACCATGTGCCAAGGAGTGGTGATTGAAGATTTCGGTTAGAGAGCTTGAAGGAAAGGAGGATTTGGGGATTTGGATGCTTAGGGTTCCAATTTGAGGTAACCCCAACTAAAACCCCAAATTAGGAAAATCTTAGAATAGAAATGCATGTGGTTATGATATTGAAACCTTAATTGAGTTAAATTGCATGATATTAAAATTGATTGTGAAATATGGGTGAATAATCTCTGTTTTGCAAAAAATTGATTTGATTGTCATTCTATTGTTGCATGTGTGTGGAGATTGATGATGCATGTTGAAAAATGGCATTGAAAGTGTTCTTGGTAGCTTGGATTAGAGATTGGGTGTTGAATAGGTGCTGTGGATTTTGTTTCAGTTTTGCATGTTTGGATGCCAACCATTGACCCTGTTTTCGTGGCCATATTTGATAGTGTAATTGATTTAACTGAGTTTTGTGATGTTCATATGAGTTGTAGATAATCCTATTATCGTTCAAATGGCTTTGGTTTCACTTAATTTGGAGGTGTAAAATTCTAGTTATGACCATAATACTATGATAGTGTCAATATTGAAGTGCTTGTTTTGTTGAATGTACTCCTATATTAAAGGTGCCTATTTTTTACAATTATATTTTTGGAAATGCATTTCGTAGTTTTCTACAAAGTTGTAGAAAACTCTATTAGCTTTGTAAATCCACAAGTTTCATGAGAATCCAATTTGTATAGCTTGAGTTATAAGCAAAATATTGAGAGCTGCCAGATTTCGGTTTTATCATGGGCAAGTGCATTCAAGTGAAATTATCTATAGATTGATTCAGATTCTTGGTTCTAAACAAAATTTGTAGATAATTTCATTAGATTTCATTTGTAGTTGATTGCACCAAATTTGGAGCTCTACAACTCAAGTTATGGCCAAAATATCAAGAGGATGCATTTTAAATGAAACACGAAATCCTGCTATCTGTGACTGGCGCTTAAGCGCCAGAATAGAGGCTTAAGCACCAGAGCCAAAATCCTGGCAGCATGTTAAAGATGTCTGGCACTCAAGCACTAGAATAGGCGCTTAAGGGAATGAATGAAAGTCTAATTAACCTACTTCTAGGAAGGGAATGAATGAAAATAGGTTCATGTGACTTAGTAACATGCTCTAGGGTCATGAAATTATTATGATAGGTGTTGTGTCATGGATGATGGTTGTTTTGGAACACGTAATGAGAATTGATAATCTGGAAAGATGAATACCACTACAAGAATGCATCAAATTAGCGACAAATTTTTGCAACGGCCCGTAACCGTCGGTAAATTGTGACGACATATATACGGTTTGTGACGGAAAAAACCGTCACTATTTTAGCGACCGCAAATTCCGTCGCTAACTAGGCTGAGTTTATTTTTTATTATTTTTTTATTAAAAGGTTGATAGCGACGGACCTGGCCGTCGCTAAATAGCGACGGTCAAGGCCTTCAAAAATAGAGACATGTTTTTTTATTTTTTTATGATATGGAAGAGAACTAGTGACGGACCTGGCCGTCTCTAAATAATGACGGTCCAGGCCATCGCAAACAGAGATAGATTTTTTTTAAATTTTTTTATGATATGGAAGAGGACTAGCGACGGACCTGGCCGTCACTAAATAGCGATGGTCTAGGCCGTTGCAAACCGCGGACCTTTTTTATATGGAAGAACGTAGTGACGAACCTGGCTGTCGCAAACGGGGACATATTTCTTTTTTTTTAAATTTTTATTATTATATGGAAGAGGGTAGCAATGGACCTGGCCGTTGCTAAATAGTGGAAAATTTGTTTTTTTTTTAAATTTATTTTAATATGTCAGTGGTTAGCGACGAACTGGGCCGTCACAAATTTGCCACAGATATGTCCGTCGCAACTTAGCCACTGATATTGTCGTGGCAAATTTTTTTGGCACGATTTTTTTGCGCCATTTTTGCCGTCTCTAATTAAGGTTTGCGACTGAAATTTCTGTCGCAGATTTGTCACGGATGTTTCCGTCGCAACTTTGCCAGGGATATTTCCGTCGCTAACCGTTAAACGTTTATTCTTTTTAATATATGTAAATATTTGCGATGGAAATTTCCGTCGCTAATTTTTGGCACCACATGTCAAAACTTGATTCGAAGATGGCATGTGACGCTGATCCTAATTTTTTTAAAAAAAAAATCGTACTTTAGTGACAGATATTTCCGTGGCAAACGTTTACAATTTTTTAATATTATTTTTTTTCCACACCTATTTCCGTGGCTAATTTTAAGATTGGATTCACAATATAAAACATCTTCCCTTTTTTTCTTTTCTTTTCACAAATCACTTCTCTTACATATTAACTTTTCTGCATCATCATCTTCTTCTTCTTCTATTCTTACAAAACACTATCCGGCCATCCTCTCCGAACTGGCACCCCTCAGACCGCCATCGTCCGGCCGACCACTAGCATCACTCATCTCCGACAGGCAACCGGCGCCGCTCACCACCAACCAACCATCCATCTTCCACTTCTCTCCAACCATCTATTTTCAACCTTATCTTCAACTTCTTACTACCAACCAACCGTCTATCTTCAATCTTATCTTCAATCCTATCTTCAACCTCCACATTAGGTAATTTTTTAAGTTTTTTTTCAAATTGGTAATTTTTAAAATTATTTCTGTTTTTTACTTCATAGAAGGCATTAATGATAATATATGTTTGATAAGCATTTTGTTAGTTCAGTATGAAATTGATTATACGTATGAAAGATTAGATTAGCAATTACTTAGAAATAGAATATGGTTATGATTGTGTCTTTGTGGTTAGTATAAGATTAAATTTGTATAACATTAGATTATAAGAATGTAAGATTATATTAGGTTAGTATAAGATAGATTATAAGTATGTAAGATTAGATTAGCAATTTGATTTTTTATTTTTTGCGCCAAAAATATTTAGCCATGGAAATAACCGTGGCTAAGTTTTCACGGAAATATCCGTGGCAACTTTGTGACAGATATTTCCGTCGCAAACCGAAAGTGGAGACGGAATAACTAGCGCCAAAATAAATTTTCACGCCAAAATAAATTTGCCACGGAAATAACCGGGGCGAATTAGCCACGGAAATATCCGTGGCAAATTTGCGACGGAAATATCCGTCGCAAAAGAAATTTCTCCCCTATAAATAGCAAGGTCTCTTTGAAAAAATTTCACACCATTCTCTACTCTTCTTGAAGCTTTACTTCTGCCATAATCTCTCTCAAATTCTCCTTCCAAAATATTTTACAAAAATTCTACTTATATTTAACAAAACTCAAAAATAAATCACTTATTTTAGTGATTTCTTTTGAAACGGTTAATACTTCAAGTTTGAGGATATTTTTATCTTCTTCAAGTTCTACTCATATACAAGGTAGGGGGGAGGGAGAATCATTGGGTTTTAAGGGTAGTAATGAATTAAGAATTATGGGTTTGCCCTAGACACGTAAGATTTATTATATTTGCTTTTAAATATTATATAAATTTCATATTATACTTTGATTATGCTATTATTACCTTACTTGAATTAATTGTTACTATGGGTTCTTTAAATATGATTATTGTTTTTTAGTTTAAATTATATTGTAATATAGACTAAATTTTCAGAGCGTACTTGTAAAAGTTATAAGTTAAGCTGTGGATATTGAAATATTAAAAAAAAATATTTGTGGCTAAAGTTAAGATATAATACTATTAACTTAAAGGATATAATTTTATGACTTATAATAAATATTTGACAAAATTTGAAACATTGGACTATTACCATTGTGGACTATGGGTGCGTTTGATGCTAGAACTAGACACTACAAGTGATACAGCACAGTACAAGTCAACAAAACACATCACAACTTATTATATTGTTTAGTGTTTAATAATCAATGCACAGAACAAAAAATGCAATACAAATTTTACAATAATACCCTTTATATTATATATTATTATTTTACATTTAAAAAAAATATGATTTTCTTAATTATTTTTTTTAAAAAATTATCATTATTTTCCACTAAATAATTATATATATATATATATATATATATATATGAGATAAGTTGAGAGAGAAAAAGTGGGGGAAGGTGATTACTCAATAGTGGAAGATAATATGGATATTTCTGACTTTTAGATAGTTGTGCTATGGAACAAAAGGTTGTCCCATGGTTTAGTGTGGTACAAAATTTTGGCTTATTGTGCTGTCCAGTAACTCCACTTTTGTACGGTCTCTTGGTCATTTTTTGAATCAAACATTGAACTAACAAATTTGTGCGATACTGTACTATGAAATTTAGCAAATCAAACGGACCCTATATATATATATATATATATATATATACCTTTACAGCATGAGGACAAGGAATTATGACCGGAGACATAAGAACCTAATTTTTATGAGACTGGATTCATTTGGACTTTGAGACCCAGGACCATCTTGGATAATTTTCCAAGCATTATTGAATAACTATGTACTGTATTATTTATTAAATAAAGAAAAGACCTTTAATAATAATAACAATTTATAATTTGTGAGTAATTTATATTTTGTTTAATATTTTTTTATTGGTATCTATTACTCTGCTAAGTTATAATTTTATCTGTTATGATTATTTGTAGAATTATTGTGTATTTCTGTGATATTATGGATGATTATAATGCTACATCATTTCATTTGCATACAATCATGAGAAAGATAAGAAATAAAAAATGGTTTCAGCTAAGTGAAATGATATATGAGAATGAAGGGTAGATAGTTGAACCGTTAAAAAATAAAAAATACATATGTTGGAAAATTTAACCGTTTATTCTATAGTCCCAGTGAGTTTTGAAAATATATATATCATTAGCTGAAACTATGCTTTTCGAAAACGGAAACAAACAGAAATATCTGGGGGGGCCAATAGTAGGGATCTTTTTGTGACAAGACTTGGGAGAGACGCGGTTAGGTTGGAGTTCCCCAATGGAGTGGGAGTGCCAAGGTAACCTGGGCATCTCCGTGCGGAATTAACCAACTCCGACAACCACTTAAGGCATCCATATCGATTGAGAGTGTGCTCTTAATATTATGAGATCCGGATATTATTACAAGAATTGGAAAAAGAGCACATGTAGTCCCGATGTTTCCGAAGTTGTTTTTGGAATAGTTCGGTGGTGCACCAGCAAGTTAAAATATTAATAGATAACGAGAGTAAGTATGCATATATTCCATTATCATAAGCATTCGTTAATGTGAATATTTTGATGTGATTGGTTGATAATTTCTTTTAAAGCTTATATTATTTTATACTATATTTAATTTATTTTTAGATGTTCTTAATTTCATTATTATCTCTTATTATTACTCAATGAATATCTACTTACCCCTCTTTTATACTTCTTTTGTTTATAAAAATCATGATGGGGATATAGATGATGATGGTGAGCAAGCTCATATGGTCAGAAATGATGTCAACTTCAGTGACATAGATCACTGAAATAATTTCAAGAATTACTATGAGTGTGTTACGTTTTCTAATAAACTCTTATGAGGATTTCTACTCTTTTTTAACATATTCGTTAGTAGATCCAAGAGTTTAATTTATGTTTTTATTTTACGAAAAACAGTTTGGATTTGGTTGAATGATGTATTTGTAATGTATTTCATAATATTTTTAATATAATTAAAAAAAATTCTCTAAAAATTTGGTTATTTATTTAAAGTTTACTCAAATGTAATAAGGCTGTTACATTTTATTGGTATCAGAGCAGTTCTTTCCTTAGGCTTGGGGTATGGCTAGACTATTCTTCTTATGTGCTACTCTTATGTCTTAGAACCAGCTATGACATGAGACTGTTTGACTGGTTGTTTGGAAATTGTATTAATTGTTTGTTAGTGATCCTTATTTAGCCATATATGGTATCTAGCTATTCTTAGAGAAACTGACTAACTCTATGAATTTCGGGACCATATGGCTGGAAGGTACACTAAACCAAATATGGCTCATTTCCTAGGACGTTTGACAGACGTTTTAGAAAATATGAACCAAAGGCTACATGCTGAACCTACAGAATATCAAGATTTAGAAGCCTTTTTGAAAAACAATCCTTCAAAATTTAAAGGAGGATTCAACCCTGATGGTGCCCAACTTTGGTTAGAAGAGTTGGAAAATATCTTTACTATAATGAATTGTCAAGATAGATAAAAGGTAACATATGCAATTTTTGTGCTGGTTGGTGAGGCAAGAAATTGGTGGAATTTTGAGAGCCAACAATTAGAAAACGAGGGCACTACTCCAATTAGTTGGGAGTTGTTTAAGCAACAATTACTGAGTAAATACTTTCCGGAAGATTTGAGAAACAGGAAAGAAGCTGAGTTTCTGAAGAAGTATATCCATTGGTGATTATGCAGCCAAATTTGATGAACTCTGTAAATATTGTTCATTTTACACTAATAATGAATCTTCGAAATGTACAAAATTCCAAAGTGGACTTCGCCCTGAGATTAGGCAAGCAGTTGGCTATCTGCGAATCACGCGATTTGCTGAATTAGTAACTACTTGCAAAATCTATGAAGATGACACCAGAGCAAGACAATCAAAAGTGAAAAATATAGGGCCAATTCGTAATAAAGAAAAACAACCTCTCACATATCCAAAACCATATCAGATGTCTTTTCGTCATCAAGGATATACCTCTGGTGGAAACCAACCACAAGCTTCAGCACAAAAAACGCCCTACCGACCATCAAATTATGACAATACATGTTATAGATGCGGGGGACCACATGCTGCGGATGTCTGCCGATTCAAGACAACAACTTGTTATAGTTGTGGGAAGCTGGGACACATAAGCAGGATGTGCCCAACAATTAAGAAGGAAGTCAACAACAACGGCAACAACAACGCACGTGTCAAAAACAACGCCAACAACAACAACAATAATATTCGTGCAAGACCACAACAACAACAAGTTGGAAGGCAGAAAACCACTGGTAGAGTTTTCACTATGAGTGCTGTGGAGGCTGCAAAATCTGATGAACTCATCCAAGGTAAGTGTATCATTAGTGAGACATTCTTAAATGTATTATATGATTTAGGCGCATCACATTCTTTCATTTCACTTGATTGTGTGAGACATTTGCGATTACCCATTTCTTTGTTACCCCTTGATATTGTTGTTTCTACTCCTATTAATAATCCTGTCACAACTTCACAAGCTTGTTTAAAATGTCCTATTTCTATAGATGGTAGAAAATTCTTTGTCGATTTAATTTGTCTACCTCTATTTCAGTTAGATATAATCTTAGGTATGGATTGGTTAACTGCTAATCACATCCTTTTAGATTGTCATAACAAAACCTTAGTATTTCAAACTCCAAATTCTGACCCTGAAAGTAAGGATTCGAGACTTGTAATTGTCAACCAAGTCACTACTTCAACTAGAAACGAAGCTCAAGTTTACATGATTCTAACCTCTTTAATAGTAGAGGGAAGTCCTGATATCAATCAGCTACCTGTCGTTTGTGAATTTCTCGAAGTCTTTCCAAAAGAAATTCTTGGATTACCACCTAAACAGGAAGTCGAGTTTGCGATTGATCTAGTCCCCGGAATCGGACCAATATCAATAGCTCCATACAGAATGTCACCAATATAATTGGCTGAATTGAAAAAATAGCTTGAAGAACTTCTTGAGAAGCAATTTGTAAGACCAAGTGTTTCTCCTTGGGGTGCTCCAGTTTTATTGGTAAAAAAGAAAGATGGAGGAATGCGTCTGTGCGTTGACTATCGACAGCTCAACAAGGTCACAATCAAGAACAAGTATCCACTACCTAGGATTGACGATTTGATGGATCAACTTAGGGGAGCTCAGATATTTTCTAAGATCGACCTTAGGTCAGAATATCACCAAATTCGTGTAACACTCGATGATATACCAAAAAATGCTTTTAGAACTAGGTATGGTCATTATGAGTATTTAGTAATTCCTTTTGGTGTAACTAATGCTCCTGCGGTGTTCATACAGGGTATTTCACCCATACATAGATAAGTTCGTTGTTGTCTTCATTGACGATATACTTGTATATTCTAAAAGTCAGGAAGAACACGCCGAACATCTAAGAATCGTTCTGCAGACATTAAAGGAGAAGTAGTTGTATGCTAAGTTGTCCAAGTGCGAATTTTGGCTTGGAGAAGTGAAGTTCTTGGGTCATGTTATATTAGCAGAAGGAATATCCGTTGACCCAACAAAAGTTGAAGCAGTTCTACTTTGGGAACAACCAAAAACAGTAACTGAAATAAGAAGTTTCTTGGGATTAGCTGGTTATTATAGAAGGTTCATCCATGAATTTTCAAAGTTGGCCTTACCATTAAAAAAGTTGACCTGTAAGAAACAATCTTTTGTTTGGGATGAGAAGTGTGAAAATAGTTTCCAAAAATTATTTACTATTCAATTTCTCCCCTATAAATAGCAAGCTCTCTTTGAGAAAAATTCACATCATTCTCTACTTTTCTTGAAGCTTTACTTCTGCCATAATCTCTCTCAAATTCTCCTTCCCAAAATATTTTACAAAAATTCTACTTATATTTAACAAAACTAAAAAATAAATCACTTATTTTAGTGATTTCTGTTGAAATTGTTAATATTTCAAGTTTGAGGATATTTTCATCTTCTTCAAGTTCTACTCATATACAAGGTAAGGGGGGAGGGAGAATCATTGGGTTTTAAGGCTAGTAATGAATTAAGAATTATGGGTTTGCCCTAGACCTGTAAGATTTATTATATTTGCTTTTAAATATTATATAAATTTCATATTATACTTTGATTATGCTATTATTATCTTACTTGAATTAATTGTTACTATGGGTTCTTTAAACATGATTATTGTGTTTGTTTTAGTTTAAATTATATTGTAATATAGACTAAATTTTCAAGCGTACTTGTAAAAGTTACAACTTAAGCTGTGGATATTGAAATATTAAAAACAAATATTTGTGGCTAAAGTTAAGATATAATATTATTAACTTAAAGGATATAATTTTATGACTTATAATAAATATTTGACAAAATTTGAAATATTGGACTATTACCGTTGTGGACTATATATATATACCTTTGCAGCATGAGGACAAGGAATTATGACCGGAGACATAAGAACCTAATTTCTATGAGACTGGATTCATTTGGACTTGGAGACCCAGGACCATCTTGGATAATTTTCCAAGTATTATTGAACAACTATGGACTATATTATTTATTAAATAAAGAAAAGACCTTTAATAATAATAATAATAATAATTTATAACTTGTGAGTAATTTATATTATGTTTATTATTTTTTTATTGGTATTTATTATTCTGCTAAGTTATAATTTTATCTGTTATGATTATTTGTAGAATTATTGTGTATTTCTGCGATATTATGGATGATTATAGTGCTACATCATTTCAATTGCATACAATCATGAGAAAGATATGAAAAAAATGGTTTCAGCTAAGTGAAATGATATATGAGAATGAAGGGTAGATAGTTGAACGGTTAAAAAAAAAATATGTTGGAGAATTTAACCGTTTATTCTATAGTCCCAGTGAGTTTTGAAAATATATATCATTAGCTGAAACTATGCTTTTCGAAAACGGAAACAAGTAGAAATATCTGGGGGACCAATAGTAGGGATCTTGTTTGTCACAAGACTTGGGAGAGACGTAGTTAGGTTGGATATCCCCAATGCAGTGGGAGCGCCCAGGTAATTGGGGCATCTCAGTGCAGACTTAACCAACTCCGACAACCATTTAAGGCATCCATATAGGTTGACAGTGTGCTCTTAATATTATGAGATCCGGATATTGTTCCTAGAATTGTAAAAAGAGCACATGTACTCCCGATGTTTCGAAGTTGTTTTTGAAAAAGTTCGGTGGTGCACCAGCCAGTTAAAATATTAAAAGATAACGAGAGTCAGTATGCATACATTCCATTATCATAAGCATTCGTTAATGTGAATATTGTGATGTGATTGGTTGATAATTTCTTTTAAAGTTTATATTATTTTATACTATATTTAATTTATTTTTAGATGTTCTTAATTTCATTATTATCTCTTATTATTACTCAATGAATATCTACTTGCCCCTCTTTTATATTTCTTTTGTTTATAAAAATCATGATGGGGATATAGATGATGATGGTGAGCAAGCTCATATGGTCAGAGATGATGTCAACTTCAGTGACATAGATCACTGAAATAATTTCAAGAATTACTATGAGTGTGTTACATTTTCTAATAAACTCTATGAGGATTTCTACTCTTTTTGTAACATATTCGTTAGTAGATCCAAGAGTTTAATTTATGTTTGTATTTTACAAAAAACAGTTTGGATTTGGTTGAGTTATGTATTTGTAATGTATTTCATAATATTTTTAATGTAATTAAAAAAAAAGTTCTCTAAAAATTTGGTCATTTAGTTAAAGTTTACTTAAATGTAATAAGGGTGTTACAATGACCGTCACTAATCCGTCGGAAAATGTATATTAGCGACGGAATTCGCTTTTTTGCCACGGATATTTCCGTGGCTTACGAGTAGCATTCTTGTAGTGTACTTTCCCCATCAACATTGATTGAGTAAGAGGGTTGAGTTCTGCCAGAAGTAAACCTGGTAAGCGGACAAGCATGAGAATGGATATGAAATGTAGGGTTACCCCGAAATGGGTAGATAGCCTAAGGTACAAAAGGGCTATCCTGAAAGGTGTAGATAGTCCTTGGCTAACCCGAAAGGGGTAGGTAGCTCGACAGTAGGACCTTAGAAGGACGCTTGCCAGTGGCCATGGATATGAGCTCAAGTTGTGCATACACCGCCATGCACTTATGGTGGATTCTCTGTGTATGAAAAGAAAAGAAATGAAATGAAAAGTAATAAAGAAGGATCATGGATGCATACTTACATGATACTGTCATTGTATGCATTGATTGTGTATAATTTGTGTATATGAATGTGTTTGTGTGTATGTTGTATGTCATTGGGGATTTTTCCAGTTAGACTGATTACAATACTGATAATGGATAATGTAGTTGCTCCCTGAGGACGATAACTTGTTTTTCCACTATACTGAAACGAGTTAGTATTTTAGTTCTCTAAAATACTTAACAAATTTCTGGCGCCATTGCCGGGGAGCACGATGATCAATTTAGTCTCTATTGGATATTTGGGTTGTGAATAGCTTTCTTTTTATTTTTTTACATATAATTTTAGTTTTATTTTTATCATATATCTTTTATCTTTTTTTTCTTTATTTCTCATTTTTCTTTTTTTATTTTCTTAACCCTTACCTATTTTTTGTTATTTTTGTCTTCTTTTTACTCTCTACAATAATCCATGTTCTAATGGTCTAAGCAAGACACCATGTATTTCAATACCGTGCCTCACGAGCAGGTAGTGTCGTATTGGAATACTCAGCATCGGGAAGGTGATTGTTCTAACCCATCTTTTCAATCCAATTTTACAAATAATTCTTGTAACATCTTGAAAATCTATAAAAGAGGATTAGGACTTAAAAGGATTTGGTCAAAAGAGGGACAAAGATAAGTAAATATTTGAATATGAACTGTCATATTCGAATAATATTCGAATATGCCTTGTCATATTCGAATAGTATTCGAATATGCAAGCTAATATTCGAATAGTATTCGAATATGCAAGCTAATATTCGAATATGCAGGTGAGGAATTGAAAAAAGGGGCCCTATATTCGAATATATATTCGAATATGGACCCAAAATCTATAAATAGGGGTGCCTTGACTCAAAAGGGGCTGTTCTTCAGATTTCCTCGCTTCTCACACACCTAAAAACCTTTGTTCCTAAACCAACTAAGTCATAACTCTGTAACCCTAAGGCTTCCATCTCAAAAGACTAAGGTTCCAAACGATTGATTCAGATTCAAAGGCAACTACAGCAAAGGAACCGGAGTAGGAGATTGGATCTGGAAGCTAAATGATAAAGGATTCAGGGAGTTCCAGGTAACCCTGAAAACACCAAATCCTTAAATACTTGAAATTTAGGAACATGTGACTAGGGAATGCTAGGAATATGTTATTAAGGAAATCAAACTGATATGTTGTGATTAAAGTTTGATGTATGATTGAATTATGAATACTACGTGTGAAATATGCATGATATGACTGATACTTGTGTGATTTTGATATTATGCTGATAGATGATGCATGTGTTATTGGGAAACATGTTAAGGTATAAATAAGGTTTCCAGAATTAAATGTGACATTAACTGGGAATCTGATATTGAAATGATTTCAAATTGGTTTGAAAAGGATCGAGTCCCAGTAGTAATATATTCAAATATATGTTTGAATATGGAATGCCATGTTCAAATAGATTTATGAATATGACACGTCTGTCACATAGAATCCGAGTAAAAAAGTGTTGATAATCGGATAAGAGGATACTGGAAACCCTTGTTTGTACGCTATATTCTTAATATGACTGTGTGATGCATTAGAACTGAAAGTGGAAACGTTAAAAGAGGCTCTTCCCACTCAATAGATATTGAGCAAGAGGGTTAAGTTCTGCGGGAAGTACACCGGGTAAGAGGACAGAGCAGAAAATGAGAAAAAGATGAGAATGTAGGGTTATCCCGAAAAGGGGAAAATAACCTGAAGTACTGGGCTATCTTCACGAGGTTGGTAGACTAAGTACAAAGGGTACTATCTTCATGAGGTAGATGGTTCCTTGGGCTAGCTTGAGAGAGAGTTAGTAGCCCGGCAGGAGGATCCTTGGGGGGACGCTCGCAAGGACCGTGATGATGATGAGCTCAATACGCATTACTGACACGTGTTTTGGTGCATTCCCGGTGCACAGGATTTCCCGTTAAAAGAGGAAAGAATTGCAATGGAAAATGATCATGCATACATATTCATGTGATTGGTATTATTATATGTTGTGTGTATGTTTGTTAGGGCTTGGATTTGGGACAGTTTTCTAGTTAGTTTGGCTGTAATGCTGTATAAAACTGTTTTTATGGCCGACGGGTTACTTAGTTATATGTCGAGCATATAACTGACAGTTACAGTATTGCAGGTGGCTCGGACTCGGAGGGTGTCAATGCGTGAGCAGTTTTGCAGCCCCTTTTTGTTACTTAGGTAGTCATTTGAGTCTTTGTATGACTACCTTAGCTGGACACATGTAGATTCTCTAGACTGTAGATGGACACTTGTATTTTGATATATGTATATATTTTATTAAATTCCGCCGTGTTCTTTTTTTTTAAAAAAAAAAGCTACCCTAAAAATCTAGGTGTTACAATTTGGTATCAGAGCAGTTTGGTCCTATCCAGACTGTGTTTATCCCAATGCGTAACTTAGATAAAAGTCCAGAGAACTAAGTCATGTCTTAACTTGAAATGTTGACCGTATGGGATTCATTATATTGAGCCTGATCAACTCGGTGTGGTGTGTTGTATGCAGGAAGACATGGCAGGCAGACCACCCGGTAGACCTCGTACTAACACCAATGCGACACCAACTCCGAGTGATTCTCCGTTAATACAACAAATGGCATAGGCCATGACTTAGATGATGGAGGCGCAAGGACGGGTAGACCGATATCAGAGTTTTAATAGACATGACCCACCCATTTTCTTTGGTGGAAGAGACCCCATGATAGCAGAAGAATGGCTAGATCAGTTAGAGTAGATATTTAGAATAACTAGATCTGCCGATTAGGACAAGGTGGAGTTAGATACCTATAGACTGAGAGGAGAAGCGGCACAGTGGTGCAAACGGTATCATGATCATATAGAGGCAACAGGAGGAAATGTGACATGGGAAGGATTTAAGACTCTATTCCTGAACAAATATTTTCCCTCAAATGTGAAGGATCAGTAGGAAATAGAATTTCTGATGCTGCAACAGGGGGACATGACGATAGATGAATATGTTGCCAGATTCGAGAGTTTAGCCTGATTCTCGAACAATCTTCAGAACCAACCTGATGAGGCATGGAAATCCAAGAGATTTGAGCAAGGCCTTAGACCGGAGGACATGAACTTGGTGATTACTCAGCAAATTTGGGAGTACCAAACTTTGATTCAGGCATGTCAGCTTGTTGAGCAATCCTTGGCCGCGGTATCAACTAGTAGACAGTTGTTGTGGAAACATAAGAGGGAGGAAGGAAGCTCTAAGGGGAAAAAGGACAAGGATGTGAACAAAGGCAAGAGTACCATTTCGAAGTGTGAGACTTGCGGGAAGTTCCATAGAGGAGAATGTTATATGAACAAGAGGACTTGCTTTATATGCCAGAAGCCGGGACACATTAGCTGGCAATGTCTAGACAAAGATCAGAAGCCAGCTGATGACAGGGAGAAGAAGAAGAATCCTATGAGAGGCCGAGTTTATACGTTGAATGCAGAGGAGGTTGACCATTCCAAGGATCTTATCCAAGGTACGGGATTAATAAAAGCCAAACCTGTTAATATTCTGTTTGATTCTGGTGCAACTCACTCATTCATATCAATAGATTGTGCAAAGCAAATTTATTTTCCTATGTCTAAGCTACCTTACAAAGTATTAGTATCTACTCCCTCCGAAGAGAATATCTGTACGACGACCATGTGATCCCCAGTGTTCCTAGATTTTCAAGGCAAGACTTTCTGCATAGATCTGTACTGCTTACCGATGAAGGGACTAGATGTGATCTTAGGCATGGATTGGCTCAAAGCTCACAAAGTTAAGATCGATTGCGCCGCCAAGACCGTGCATATTCCAGACAGAGGCTTGGAGATTTACTGTACACATCATCCTACCTTTGATTTTCCTAGTCTGCCTAAGTATGATATTGGCCCAAAGTATTTGATTGTTTGTATGAGCAATGTTAAGAATTCGGTGCGTATTGATTCTCTCCCTATAGTCTGAGACTTTCCCGATGTATTTCCCGAAGACATAGAATCCTTGCCACCCGAAAGGGAAGTAGAGTTCTCGATTGAGCTAATTCCGGGAGCTGGACCTGTCTCTAAAGCACCATATCGAATGGCAACGTTGGAGGTTGCAGAAGTAAAGCGGCAGATTGAAGAACTTATGCAGAAGCAGTTCAGTAGACCAAGCACTTCGCCGTTGGGAGCCCCAGTATTGCTTGTCAAGAAGAAAGATAGGAAATTGCGGCTATGTGTAGATTACAGAGAGTTGAACAAGATGACAGTGGAGAATAAGTATCCTTTGATGCGGATTGATGATTTACTTGATCAGTTAAGGGGAGCTAAGGTGTTTTCAAAGATTGATCTTCGATCAGGATATCATCAAATCAGAATCAAGCCTGAAGATATTCCTAAGACTGCTTTCCTGATGTGGTACAGTCATTATGAGTACTTGGTAATACCGTTCGGATTGACAAATGCTCCTGCATTTTTCATGGACTACATGAACCGGATTTTTCGACCCTACTTGGACAAGTTTGTTGTATTTTTCATTGACGATATTCTCGTCTACTCCAAGACTACGGAAGAACATGAAGAACAGTTAAGACTGGTGCTGGGAATACTTTGAGAGAAGCAACTGTATGCTAAGTTGGATAAGTGTGATTTCTGGCTAGAGGAAGTTCAATTTCTAGGCCACGTGATAAACAAAGATGGTGTGGCTGTGGATCCAAGTAAAGTTGAAGCCGTGATGAAGTGGGGAAGACCAACAATGCCACAGAAATTCGAAGTTTCCTAGGGCTAGCAGGATACTACCGGCGATTCATCAAGGGATTCTCTCAGATTGCCATTCCCTTGACTAAGCTAACAAGGAAAGGTGTTCCGTTTGTGTGGGATGCCAAATGCGAAGACAATTTTCAATTGTTGAAGGAAAAGCTGACAACAGCACCGGTGTTGGTAATTCCTGATCCGACCAAGAATTTCCAAGTGTACTGCGATGCGTCTAAGCAAGGCTTGGGGTGTGTACTTATGCAAGAAGGACAAGCAGTTGCTTACACTTCCCGACAGTTGCGACCGCATGAAGCAAATTACCCAACGCATGACTTGGAGCTAGCTGCAGTAGTTTTTGCGTTTAAAGTTTGGAGGCACTACTTGTACGAAGTCACATTTGAAGTGTTCAGTGACCACAAAAGTTTGAAGTATTTGTTCAATCAGAAGGAGCTGAACATGAGGCAGAGGCGATGGATGGAATTCCTGAAAGATTATGATTTTGAGTTGAAGTATCATCCAGGAAAGGCTAATGTAGTGGCCGATGCCTTAAGCAGGAAATCCTTACACGTGTCGACTATGATGATTCACCAGATGGAGCTCTTGGATAAATTTAGAGATCTGCACTTGGATGTGTCGTGCTGCAATGATAGCATCTCTGCGTATAAGCTTGACTTGAAGAATACACTCAGAGACCAAATTCGAGAAGCGCAACAACGAGATTATGAGTTACAGAAGTTCAAGGATCAAGGTGATTTCACTTTAACTGGTGATGGGATGATCTTATTCAGAGAGAGAGTGTGTATTGCTAATGATGCAGAGGTCAAGAAAATAGTGCTTGAAGAAAGTCACAGTAGCCAGTACTCGGTACATCCTGGAGCTACAAAAATGTACCAAGACATGAAGAAGTTGTTCTGGTGGCCTGGAATGAAGAAAGACATTGTAGAATTTGTCTCCAAGTCTCTTACTTGTCAGAAAATCAAAGTTGAACATCAAAGACCCTCTGGACCACTTCAGCCATTGGACATCCCAGAGTGGAAATGGGAGTCAATAGCTATGGACTTTGTGGTTGGATTACCCAGAACACCAGCAAGACATGACTCAATCTGGGTTATCATTGATAGATTGACTAAGACTGCCCACTTTTTTCCCGTCAAGACCACTTATTCCGTGGAGAAGTATGCCAAATTGTATATTACGGAGATAGTCTGACTACATGGAGCACCGACTAGTATTATCTCTGAAAGAGACCCTAAGTTTACTTCTCGCTATTGGGAAGCATTGCAGAAAGCTTTTGGAACTCGGCTACATCTGAGTACTTCTCACCATCCCAAAACCGACGGACAGTCCAAAAGAACCATACAGACTTTGGAAGACATGCTGCGGGCTTGTGTACTAGAAGAAGGCGGTGACTGGCGAAAGTATTTGTCATTAGTCGAGTTTGCCTATAACAACAATTTTCATTCGAGTATAGGCATGGCGACTTATGAAGCACTCTACGGGAGAAAATGCCGGTTGCCAGTTTGTTGGTTTGAAACAGGAGCAAAGTTGTTATTGGGGCCGGATTTGGTGCAAGAAACAACAAACGAGATTGGGCGTATCAAGGAAAAGTTAAAGAAAGCCCAAGACCGCCGGAAGAGTTATGCAGATCAGCGGAGAAAGCCTCTGGAATTTGAAGAATGAGATCATGTGTTTTTGAAGGTCACACCTTACACCGCTGTTGGCAGAGCGATGGAAACAAAGAAGTTGCAACCCCGATTCATTTGTCCTTATCAAATTCTCCGGAGAGTAGGACCTGTTGCTTATGAAATCGCTTTGCCACCTCATCTATCGAACCTTCATGACGTTTTTCACGTATCCCAACTCCAAAAGTATGTGTCTGATCCATCACATGTTTTGGAAACTGATAACATTTCGTTGAAGCCCAACGTCTCAGATCAGTTGAAGCCTATGAGGATTTTAGACCGAGGAGAGAAGACACTTAGGAACAAGGTGATCCCATTAGTAAAGATCCTCCGGGAGAACATAGATTCCTCAGAAATCAATTGGGAGAAGGAACAAGATATGAGAAGCACATATCCAGAGTTATTTACATAATCGAGGTATATGCTAATTTTGAGGGATAAATTATTTTAAGGGGGGTAGAATTGTAACATCCTGAAAATCTATAAAAGAGGATTAGGACTTAAAAGGATTTGGTTACAATTTACAAAGAAAAGGAAAGAAGGATTAGTTGTAAATAGAAATGTCAAAAGAGGGACAAAGATAAGTAAATATTTGAATATGAACTGTCATATTCGAATATGCCTCGTCATATTCGAATAGTATTCGATTATGCATGTACATATTCGAATAGTATTCAAATATGCAAGCCAATATTCGAATATGTAGGTGAGGAATTGAAAACAGGGGCCCTATATTCAAATATGGACCCAAAATCAATAAATAAGGGTGCCTTGACTCAAAAGGGGTTGTTCTTCAGATTTCCTCGCTTCTCACACACCTAAACACCTCTGTTCCTAAACCAACTAAGTCCCAGTAGTAGTATATTCAAATATGTGTTTGAATATGGAATGCCATGTTCAACTAGATATATAAATATGACTGTCACATAGAATCCGAGTAAATAAGTGTTGATAATCGGATAAGAGGATACTGGGAAACCCTTGTTTGTACGCTATATTCTTAATATGATTGTGTGATGTATTAGAACTGAAAGTGGAAACGTTAAAAGAGGCTCTTCCCACTCAATAGATATTGAGCAAGAGGGTTAAGTTCCGCCGGAAGTAGACCAGGTAAGAGGACAGAGCAGAAAATGAGAAAAAGATGAGAATGTAGGGTTATCTCAAAAAGGGGAAAATAACCTGAAGTACTGGGCTATCTTCACGAGGTAGGTAGACTAAGTACAAAGGGTACTATCTTCACGAGGTAGATGGTTCCCTGGGCTAGCTCGAGAGAGAGTTAGTAGCCCGGCAGGAGGATCCTTGGGGGGACGCTCGCCAGGACCGTGATGATGATGAGCTCAATACGCGTTACTGCCACGTGTTTTGGTGGATTTCCGGTGCACAGGGTTTCTCGTTAAAAGAGGAAAGATTTGAAATGGAAAATGATCATGCATACATATTCATATGATTCGTATTATTATATGTTGTGTGTATGTTTGTTAGGGCTTGGATTTAGGACGGTTTTCCAGTTAGACTGGCTGTAATACTGTATAAAACTTTTTTTATGGCCGATGGGTTACTCAGTTATATGTCGAGCATATAACTGACAGTTACAGTATTGCAGGTGGCTTTGACTGAGAGGGTGTCAGCGCGTGAGCAGTTTTGCAGCCCCTTTTTGTTACTTAGGTAGTCATTTGAGTCTTTGTATGACTACCTTAGCTGGACACATGTTGATTCTCTGGATTGTAGATAGACACTTGTATTTTGATATATTTATATATTTTATTAAATTCCGCTGTGTTCTTTTCTTAAAAAAAAAAAAGAACTACTCTAAAATTCTAGGTGTTAGAATTCTTCTTTGGGTTGGAGTAGTTATCAAAATACAGGTTCGTGGAGTCCTTAATTCTCTCCTTCGTATTGGCATTCTTCTAAACTTGATGAAGCATTGGAAAAGTTCTTGCAAGCATCATCGAGTTACCAAGATCAATCTACTTTAGAGCCTCAAATCACTACATGGCCTGAATCTGCTACAAAACTTGAGGCTACCTTGGAAGAGTTTCTACAATCATCGTTGGATTATGAGAAATCTAGTGAAGCTCATCAAAATGATATTGAATCTTATTTCTGTAATATAGAGACTTATATGGTTCAGGTAAAAAAATCAAATTTCGGATTTGATCTTTGGTCTCTTCTCAAGCAATAATCATACAATCCCCGAGGAGCAATGCAAAGCTATTTTCACATGGAGTGGTGATACAATTGAAGATGAGATTGGTGATAACTTGATGATAGAGGAGGAAGAATTCGAGAGAGATGAAAATGAGGGAGAGGAAAAAGAGAGCGAGGAAGAAAAAGAGGTAGGAGTTGAAAATCCAGAGAGTTTCGTAAATATAAAAAAAATCAAGAAATTGACAAGAAAGAAATTGTGAGAGAGGATGCGAAATTGAAGGCGAGAGTTGAAGTTTTTAGAGGTGATGATGTAATTCACCCTCCGGTCCTTATAAAGAATAATGAGAACGAACATTGTGAAGAAGTGTGTGAGAAGTTGGATCGCGCACCAATCTCTACTCTTCATACTGATGTGAAGAGTCGAGAGGTGAAGAAGAATGAAAAAGTGCATCTCAGTGTATTTCCAACACCATTTGATGATGGAAAGCCTAAGGTGAAGATGTGTGATGTGACGATGGACGGGGATTCTACTCCGTATGTTTATCATCCTAAGCCACCTTGGCCTCATGGAAGAATTTTATTGGAGAAGCACTTTGGCGGTGGACTCAAATTGGAAGGGAGGAGATATTCTTCTCTTGCATGCCTCAAGCCACCTTGAACTTTAAAGTTATAGGCGTCGAGTTGACGACGTTAAACAAGCGCTTGTTGGGAGGCAAATAAATATTTATTGCTTTTATTATTAATTATTATTAGGATTGAGTCTTAGGACACTACAAGAAAAATTTGAAACGGTGACCGAAATTAGTGACGGAAAAGCATCAGTCGCTGTCGGTGACGGAATTGGCGACCAAAAAGCGACTGATTGGGTACTAGTGGAATTTATGGCGTGCAGCGACCGATTTGGCGACGACTTAAATCAATCACCAACAATTCAGTCACTATTCCGTCGCCAAAATAGTCACCATCTCTGTTTTTATTATCAATAAAATGTTCAAAATGCGGCGACCAACTATTTTCGGTCGTGGAAGTTAAAATATCGGTCGCCGGTTTGGAGACCGAATTTTTCAGTTGTCATAATTCAAACGTCAGTCACCAAAATCTTTTATTATTCCCCTCTTCCTCATTCGATCAACGCACAACTGCGAAACAAACCCTAGCGCGCTACTCTTCTCCATCCTTCTTCCCCATATCGTTGTCGACGCTGCAACCACCGCTCTTTTCGCATTTCCAGCGACTTCCTCAGGTAATTCCACCACTCTTATTTTAATTTTTTTTTACTCTTTGGCTGTAATTTCCAGTTGAGTCCCAATATTTATTTTCATCGGTTTTTTCTTTTTTTATTTTTCCTGCATGCCTTTGTCATGAAGCATTCTAATTGATAGTAACAGTTTTCCATTGCAGTAGCTCAGAACATCACAATCCTGTTCTCACATGCAATCAAATTTCATTGCACTAATCATCCTCTATATATCGACAAGGAAAATCAAATCACATGTTTGTATAGATCTTTTTTATAATTCAAATTAAACTGTTTTTACATGAATTTAAGTTGAAAATTTGTTACTTATAATTTCGTTCCCCAAATCACTAAACAATTTCTTGGATGTTAGATTTGAATCTCATTGATTTTATTGTTTAGGAAAAGAAAAAATCTGTGTATTGAAAAAATCTGGTGGGCTCGGTGACCCAATTGGGAGTTTAATTTACTCCAATTTAAAACTTTTCATTCCTATTCCTATTTATGAAGATTGTTTTTCCCTCTCCCTTGCAAGTTAAGTAAACTGGCATTCTGTTCCCATTTTGCAGATAATGCTTCTTCTTTATTATTATGACTGTATTTTCAATATAAAAAATAATCCTGGTATGAAATTGTAACAATAAAATTCTTACTATTATGACTTTGTATTATTACTGAAAACTTGTTTTAATTGGCTTGTGCTTTTGATTTATACTTTTGATTTAGTTGAGAACATTTGGGTGATTTGAGCATCACGTTGCAGATGATTGGGGAAAGCAAAAGAGTTTTAGGAAGCCATGTTCTGTTTTGCGTCTTTATCTCTTTTCTGTTTTAGTATTTGTAATTTGTTTTTCCATGTTTATCTTCAGTTTGGTTTAGTTCCTATATGCTGTTGGGTAGTAAGAAGAACGCTCATATAACCCAGTTTTTGGTTAGTGGGAGCAGTTGTTATCAGTTTGTTACAGTTAGTTAGTCTATTCTGTTTCTTTGTAGTAATCTTTTCTATATTTTGCACCTCTGGTGCATTATGGTTATCAATAATATTTCTTTTGCTGATAAAAAAAATCAAAGCAATATAAATTCAATTTGTTTCCTAAAACCATTATTAATGTTATTTTTATGGTGTCTGTTTTACCAGTTTTAGCTTATCAATGGGAGTTTTCAAAAGCTGATTTTTTTCGTGGAAAATTTAATTTCAGATTTCTAAATTAGAATTATGACCAGTGAAAGGATAGGTTGATGAAATTGCTTGAACTAAAAATATTCCTCAGGTAAAAGTATTGGTTAGATAAAGTCATATTTAATTATTAGATTAGATAAAGTCATGTTTAAACCTTTGAAGCCTTACCTAGCCTTTTATATAAATCTCTAAATTAAAACAAAAGGTTCCTTTAATTTGATTGTAGAAGTGGCCAAACCAATTTTAAAGGGGCAAAAAATAAGAAAAGACAAAAAATTCCCTCTCCTTATTTTAATTACTTATTTATCCTACATTACATTAGTTACCATCAGATTCCAAAGTCAGCAGCTAACTATGATGGGGGCAAGTGTAATATATATATATTATCAAAATAAAAAGAGAAAGAAAAAAAAAAGATGTGTAACATAGGCATACATATCTACATAGATTACTTCATCCTTTTTGGATAGTGTAATTCAAAGTATTAGAGAATTAAAAACTTTAGTATTAATTATACTTTTAGTATTATAATTTGTTGACTATGTAATTTTAGTTCACATATCTCGGGTGGCTATAAATTTTTTCATAACATAACTAATATGTTAGTATACATATTTATAATACCTAGTTAATCATAACTAAACAATCTTTATTAACCTACAATCTTAATTTGATTGGGTCTAGATTGCACTTTTTTTTTTATTGGAGCTTACAGTTAGGATATATTTGAGGTATATATATAATCTTCTATATGTGTGAAATATAGTATAAAAGATTTTGCATTCTAACCAAAGGTTTCAGCAGGTTGTAGGTGAGCGAGATGATGCCAGAGCTGCTATTGAAGCTGCTAGGATGGCTACCATTGCTGCGGAACGTGCCATTGCCGTCACTCAAAATTCGGTGCTCCTTCACATCTTCCACTTCCACCAAACTCACACGGATCGCTTGACCCATCTAGTTTTGGATATTCTCATCCCCCACCTATTCCAAATCATCATGATGCCTACCTTGGCTAGAATTAGACTATATTATCTTATGGATTTAGGAACCTTGTTATATTATTAGTTAACATTTATATTTCGTTTTATGTTTTATACTTATGGATTTGTGTGTTATTGATATTTTGGTATGTAATTCTGGATCAATGGCATTAAATATTAAATATATAATGTTTGAGAACAATTATCTATTTTCTAGGTGTTTTATAAGCGATTTAGGGAGTGAAAAAATAGTTTTTTTTTTCCAGATTTTCACAGTTAGCGACCGAACTAGCCACTACTAGTGACCGATTTAGATACCACTAGCGACCGAACCTGAGAAAAAAAAGGTAAATTAGTGACCGAAATAGTGACGGAATGGACATACTAGTGACGAATTTTTAATTTCCGGCGACTGAATTATCGGTCGCTAAGTAAAGTAATGTGTCATTTAATGAGTGCATTTGGTGACGGATTTCTATTATCCGGCGACGGAAATATTCGGTCACTGTTTGGCGACCGAATTTAAAAACGGTCACCGCACAGTTAATGACTAGCTTTTTGTCCACCGATGCTTTTCGGTCACCAATTCGGTCACCGCAGTATTTAGTGACCGTTTTTCAGCTTGCGGTGACCGATTTTTTCGGTTTCTAAATCGAATTTTTCTTGTAGTGGGAGTTTATAATTGAGTCTTGTAATCTTGATGTGTTATGCGTTTACTAACTATTGTTTTGAGAGTCTTCACTTGGTTTATCTCTTCTAATTTTGTATGAATTTCTAAAATTGACATTAAGCATGTTAAAACATAAAAATGATAGAGGCATAGTTTCGATTGTTGATATTGAGCTAGAGCCAAAAAAGTCGACCCTTGTTGTTTTGATTGAATATCATATTTTTAGTACCCACTTTGAGCCTTAAAGTTAATGAATCTTTCAAAATTTATACCTTGAACCATCATGATATTATTACTTCATGCATACTAAGTGAGGTACATTGATTTACTTGTGGGTAGAATTAAAAGAAAAGCTCATGAGTTTCCTTACTTGAAAGAAAGAAAAATTTAGGCATACCTTGTGAAAAATAAAGATGCTCTCATGTATAAAAAAAAAATTAATGAAAAGAGTTGGAAAGAAAATGAAAGAAAGTTGAGCAAGGATGCCCAAGAAAAAAAAACTGAATAAAAGTGTCATGAAGAGTGAGGAAATCCTAAAGAGTGAGCAATTGATGAACCACTTTTAAAAAGAGAATTCTTATTGCGTGGTAACTCTTTTACCATTTAAAGGGATTTAATCGATATAGTTTTGCCATAGAATCTAGCAAATGAGGGATCTTTGTCAGTGATTTTTATCGTTGACCCTTCAATTAACATAATAAGTTCTTAAGATTTGGGAATAAACATCAGTACAGTGAAATCCAAGCCCAAGTGTTCTTATAAATCGTTTTTACTTGTTTTACAATTCAATTCACTTCAAGACATTTTGAAAACTTCACTCAAGATCTTATATTGGCACTAAATTGTTCTGTAGTTGCTCCTTGAGGACGATAACTTGTTTTTCTATTGTACTGAAACGAGTTAGTATTTTAGTTCTGTAAAATACTGTAAAATGTTATTATAGACAAGGGGTTACTCACTTATATGAGATGAATGGTCTCAATATTGCCAGTATCAGACGATTATGAAGCACACACAACGAATGAGATAAACTGTAGGCTTTCCTTAGAAGTAGTCATACATGGTTGAACTAAGATTGTTGTTTAGAAATTATACTGTTAAGCTGTATAGGAAAAGTGAACCATAAAAAGTTAAGTATTGCAATATAAATAAAGAAATGCTTCCTCTTGTATTTTTAATATAAATCCAAGTAGCAAGTTTTATATTTTTTTAAAAAATATTTATGTATGAGGTTTTCAAATTAAGATTTTTAGTAACTACCCTTTAAATGTAGCTGAATATTTTCCTACCACAACCGACATTAGTGTCCATTTTGGTTAAGTGTGGTAAAAAATAAAATAGAAGCTCGCTTAGACGTTAATGTCTGTGCGAAAGCTAAAATTTTAAAAAAAATAAAATATATAGCATGTAATACATAATTTGATATGCAAAGTGCCACCGTAACATCATTGTACTCTTTCTTTTATTTCAAAATTTCTATAATATTCACCTCCTTTCTCAGAGACTGTACTGAGGAGAACACACAAACAAATGATCTCAAATAACTAGAAAACTCTATTCAATGAGAAGTACTAAGGTTCTAAAGAATCAAATGAATCCCTGTTTGGGTCTTTATAAGTTGCTTTACATACATTTAAATGAAGAAAATAAAAGAAAAGAAAAATGCCTTTTCTCATCACTTAATTAATTAAGGTTCTCAATATCGTGACCAAAGGCAAGGCGCAGACATTTCTTTTCACCCCATGAATGATGGATCCAAAGTTGAACTTTGCCACTGCTCTCAACCACAATGTGTGCTTTTATTGGCCTTTTGGTGAGAAATACGTTTTGTTCTACAATTCACTTGTCATTTCCACTTTATCATTGTAAATCTTCAATTTACCACAATATTTAGTTGTGAAAAGTTGAAAACACACTACTATAGATAATTTACAATGAGTCCTATAACTTTAAATTCAGAACATAACTTATATGATTAGAGGCAAAAACATATTATACACCTCAATGCAAATTCTAAGTTTTTACTGTAGCTCAACTCTCATGCATAACAATCTATGAATTTGTTGAGCATTGAAAACACATGGTTATAATCATCATAACATTTTATCTATGATTGTTTGCTAGCAAAGCTTAGATGACAAATGACAATTACTGCAAAATGTTATTGAATTTTCTTACCTTGACAAGAGTTTACAATTTCTTTTGCATAAAAGAAAATAAGACCAAACCAGAATGAGTTGCCACTATTTACACCACACACCTTTCAAAACACACCACACATCCTCTTTTTTTCCCAAATTTTCCACCGAACCAGAAATTAATATCCGGGCTTAAACGGAAAATAATTTCCAGACGAATTCGGATTATAATTTCCGGCTAGTCTGGATACCAGGATACTCATCCCAACTAGATAATAATGTATGTTTTGAACCGGACATTATTTTTCGGGCGACTCCAGATATGAGAATCCGGTTGGATACTAAACTTAAAAGCGTATATCAGGTTCAAAATCTGAATTTTTAACCTTCAAAACAAAATCACTCACCACTCACTCGCTTACTACCAAGATCAAACCACTTGAAATTGATGTTTTTCCATCTTGCTACATTTATTATACAAAATATAAGTATTTTATTTTATATTTTCATGTTATTTATGCAATTCTATACATTTTAAATTAGTGGACTGCTGAAAATGTGTTGTTTATACTGAATTTGTTCTAATCGGAATTGAGAATCCAGTTCCAACCATACATTATTATCCGGTTCCAACCATACATTATTATCAGGTTCCAACCATATATTATTATCTGGTTCCAACCATAAATTATTATCTGGTTTTGACCATATATTATTATCCAGTTGAGACCAAATATTATATTGGATCAAAATTTTATTATCTTGTTGAATTGAGAATTTATATTTCAATATTTACCAAACTTTAGTAATATGTTAGCTAACTCTCTGATAAAATTATGTTTGGATTATATGGATGAATTATTGGAATTAGTACAAGAAACCACCAAAGAAGAGGAATATTTTGGTAAATTACAATTCTCGCTGAATGTGTTGTTGATTTGTTAACGTGTTTAGATGTTAATACAATTGTTGTCATATTTTAGGTTTTTTCTACTAGGGAGGATTTGATGCATTGGGCTCAAGAAGTTGGCAAGACTATTGGATTTGTTATTGTTACTTACATATCAGATAAGAGTGGTGCAGGTGGAAATATGAGAGAATTTGTGACTCTTGGGTGTGAAAGAAGTGGAAAGTACATAGATTGCAATAACCAACTTAAACGAGAAATCACAGGAACTAAGAAATGTGAATGTCCTTTCAGACTCAGAGGAAAACCTCATGCTAATGAAGGATGGATACTTATTGTGATATGTGGCAAACACAACCATGAGAGAGCAGTCACCCTCATAGGTCATCCATATCCTGGGGGTCTTAAACCTGATGAGAAGACCGTAGTGGCAGACATGACAAAGAACAACGTGTAGCCTGACAACTTATTGCTTGCACTGAAGGAGCATGATCCTGAGAATTAGAGTACCATTCAGACTATATACAATGAACTGTATTCATATCGCAAGTCAATTAGGGGGCCTCGGACAGAGATGCAACAATTGATGCTAATGCTAGAGTCTCACAAGTATGTCCATTTTCATAGAAAGGATTTGTCTGATAACATTGTCCAAGACATCTTTTGGGCTCATGAAGGTTCGATAAAGTTTTTTCATACATTTCTTACTGTTGTGATCCTTGATGCAACCTACAAAACTAATAGGTATAAGTTGCCTTTACTTGAAATGGTTGGGGTTACATCAACAGATATAACATACTCAATTTCATTTGCTTACATGGAGTCTGAGCATAGTGATAATTATGTTTGGGCTTTAAGTTAACTAAAACACTTGATTGTGAACGAAAATGGGCAACCAAAAGTTTTTGTTACTGATAGAGATCTTGCACTTATGAATGCACTAAATGAAGTTTTTCCTCAATCAAAGCACTTGTTATGTCAATTCCACATAGACAAAAATGTGCACACAAAGTGTAAGGTGCTAGTCTACAAGAAAGATTGTTGGGATATGATTTTTAATGTATGGAGATTTGTTGTGAAGTCCCAAACGGAGGAAGATTATAACAAACGTGTGTCATATTTCGAGCTCGTTTGTAAAGAGTTTAAACCATTCTTTGAGTACTGTAGGAAGACTTGGTTAATTCCACATAATGAATGTTTTGTGGATGCATTGGTCGATAAAGTCATGCACCTTGGAAACACAACAACTAACAGGTTAGTCTAATACATAGTTCATGTTTTACTTATAAAAGAAATTTTTATGGCTTCGTTTGTTAATGAAACATTTTTACTTACAGGGTTGAAGGTGCTCATTCTAAGTTGAAGAAGTTGTTAAAACATAGTCAAGGTGACTTCAACATGTGTTGGGATAGCATGGATGATCTCATTGAGTTGCAACAATATTCAAAGATCATTTGAACAAAGTGTAATCATCAAGACTTCAACATGTGTTGGGATAGCATGAATGACCTCATTGAGTTGCAACAAAATATTATTCAAAGATAATTTGAACAAAGTGTAATCACCAAGGGACATAGACATAATATGAAGTTATTTTGTAAGCTTCATAGAGTTGTATCTACGACTTGTTTGGACCTGATTCATGAACAATGGGAAAGCAGCAAGAAATTGGCATTGACAAGGGTGCTTGTCGATGTGTTGTTCGCACTACACATGGGATAACTTGCGCATGCAGATTTGCTTACTGGGAAACACATTTCTCATGGATTCCCATAGACGAGATACATGATCGTTGGAAAAATTTTGATGTTGTTTCAGATGCTAATGCACAGGTGGATGTATCAGACTGTTCATCTTCAATGCATAATGCAATTGAAGCTTTGTGGTCTCAATTTTTTCAACTTGATATTACAGGTCAGAATGCACTTGTACTCAAGGTGAATGAGCTTGCTCATTCGGACACAACTTCATTGTGTCCCCCTATGCATAGAGTGATTAGAAAAGAGGGTCTGAAAGGCAACGCTCTAAAGAAACAAATATCAACAAAGCGTGATCTATCTTGCTTTGAGCTCATCAACTCTCAGGTGGAAAGCAATCTGACAGTTGATGCACCAATTTGGGTTCCTAAGTGTAAGCGGAAGAAGCAATTGATATATTCCAATGAGATACCCTGTGAGTTTCTCTAGTATATAGATGACATCATAAACGTGGTAGCAGATGGAAATTATGGTTATCGCGTTATTGCTTCTTATGTTGGTCAAGGTGAGCAAGATTTGTCTTTGGTTCGTATTAAATGTTATCAAGAAATGCTCTCACGCTAATGGTTGTATATAGATATGTTTGGGAGTGCCAATTTCAGTTTATTTATTAACTCCATTTTGGTTGATACGATCACTGGGACACAACCAATGTCCAAGTAGATGATGGTTGATGTGATAGGTTACGTCATAGCCACGTTATATCAGAGACCACTTGTATTAGTGTCAAAATTAGGAAATGTAACCTTTTTTCCACTAATTGAATGTATAGCATCACAAGACTTGATAGGCATAGCTTTCGTCCAAAAGTGTCACTTCGTCAAAGTAAGTAGTGCGATTGTCAAATTAACATAACATATATGATATATTCTGATTGATACACATGTAATCATATTTTGTTTCTTATATTTGCAAGTCAACCTAAAGTTTAATTGTCCATTGCTACCTATTGCACCACAATGGCAACGATATTGTGATTCAGCTGCACATGGATGGATGGAACACTACAGGCATTGGCTTGAAGCATATCATCAAAAGAATTTGGACAATTGGCATGTTCAAACTCCATTTGTGTCACTTGATGATTGATTGTTGTATCAACTATAGTTGCTATTTTTATTTGTGACACATTAATGTGTTTTATTTGATGATTTTCAAACAATGCTCATTAGATCCAAAAATATGACATAAAGACATATAAATATAACTAATCAGTCATATGTTACTAACACATCTCCTATAACATACATACGACAATACAAGCACATCCATAAATAAAACATAAATAGATATAAATATAACTAATCAATCATAAGTACGACAATACAAATAATAGCTAACACACGCCTAAATAGGCAAACTAACTGGATGAACCCTCACCTTCATCCATCCTCCTACGCTGCCTCCTCCTATATTCGGCACCAGGACGAGTCGTCGCCAATGTTCGTATCCTCTAGAGGCACTCGTCAACGACATTACCCAAGTTGAGCATGAGTAGCTCATGGGCAATATCATTGACCTCATCTAGGATCTCAACATATGTCTCGTCAACCATGGTGGTCTGAACATGATCATCGAGCTCAGAATCCACATGCTCCTCATGCTCATGACCCTGTCGAAGTACATGCTCATCGTATGCAGCAGGTGTCATATACGGATGTGACACTCGTATAAACCAAGCTTTGTAGCCATCCACACACTCTCCAGAATCATCACCAACCGGAGTCAGATCTACCGCACCGAATACATGTTCCTCCCACCGATCCCACATGTCGTCAACATCCTCTACAGTCACGAATATCGGTGGAGGGGGAGGAATATACTACACATATCCAAACTGTCGCAGGACCCTCTCAGGAAGATACCGCACTGGTGTCGAGAAACAATGGATGAAACCGTTGTATAATGCATGCTCCTCGAATGACTGATGCTCTCGGTGGTCATCGAAGGGGGTCCAACAAACATGGCTAACCGTAAGTCCATCTAGGCTATTGCGGTAAGGTCCTACGTTACCACATGGCCGTGGATCCCACCTAGCCATGCGTGGCGTCGTAGGGTCATAGTCGTGAGCCTCCCGACCCTCGATCTGAGTAAAATACTCATATGCCCATGCCTATAAAATGAAATTATGTTAATTACATAATTTAATAGAAAATATAAGGTAGCCTAGCCTTTGACGGTAAACATAATTTAACAGTAATAACAAACAAAAGTTATTTTACCTGCAACACCCCTAAACTTCCAGATATCTGTCGACATTTGTGAAACCTAGCCTTTGACAGCTGGTCATACAAATGAGCCAACATAATCGCACCCCAGGAAGGTCAACAAGATAGGTCAAGTATGCAACGGGTACAAATGTCCAGCTCTTGTCCGGAAGAACCATCCACCCTATCATCAGCAACAGATATGCCCGCCTAGCAATCACTCTCCTCTCATCATCAGCTCGAACTCGTCGATAATCACATATTTTCTTCAATTTGTCAAATGATATGTTCGGACATTTCTGCTGCACTACCTCATTATGAGCCTCCAATGGAGTCATCCCTAGGTACTGAACCAACACCTGAGGTGCCATGGCACTCGTAAGTCGTGGCGGTGTCTAGAACTCCCCATGAATCTTTAGATGTGTCAGAGTTACAACATCGTTCAAAGTGATCGTCATCTCCCCAACTGGGGGATGGAAGGACGATGTCTCATGATGCCACCTCTCGGATAACGCAGTAATAATTCACTTGTCGATGATGAAATATGTGCAAAACATCAACGGGGATAAACCAGAGTCCCGTAAAACTGAACGGATGTAGTCGTCGGGAGGCAAATACGCTATCCATTTGCTACCATGACTAACGACCTTCATCTCTAGCCTCTTACCCTGAAAAAAAAACAATTAATTATGAAACTCAATAATATTAAATAAATATTATTCTAAATAATATTAGAAAAAGTAAAAATTACCTTGTTGTTCCAAACAAATGACGCCTCAAGCTGCTCATATGATATCAGCAGCGACAACTCATCCAGACCCTCGGGATATGCAGTCGGACGTCCCTGAGTCTGCTCTCCAACATCAGCAGGTGCACAATGATGCATAACATCAGTCTCAATGTCGCCTACAATGGGTACATCATGATCGGGCTGAACAACTGGCTCAGGAACAACACCACGACCACAATGTCGACCCCGTCCACGCAGTGCTGCGGCATCCTGACCACGTCTAGCACGTGCAGATTCAGTAGTGTGATCTTCGATAATTCACTATAACATAATTATATTTCTTACATAATTCAAATTAATATAATACAAACCTTATATAATTCATTATTAAATAACATTCGTTATATAAAAAAAACAAATTAATATAATACAAAACCTTAATATAAAAAAAAACCTTATATAATAAATTATAAAATTACTTCTTTTCATTCACTTTTCATCTTCTATTCAAACCCTTCCCTCCATTTTTCACTTTACTCTTTTATACTCATCTACTAAATGCTTGAGGTAAGATTCTATTTCTTGATTTTACTATTTTGAGACTAGCTCTCACCTTAGGTTGTATTCTTTTAAAAAGTTAGTAAGATTGATATATTTTAGAGCTCAGGAGGTGTTTGGTACAAGAATGAGTTTTAGCTACTTTCTCGCGTAAATGTTTTTTGGGTATGTGATATCCACCTTTTCAGGTGGGAATAAAAAACCATTTTTGGGAAAGTAACTTAAACCTTTTATCAAACTTGGGTAAGTTATCATTTTAAGTGAGTTTTCCGGAAATAAAAAAAAACATTTCCAATACCAAACTCCCCCTTAGTGCAAAAATGGTTATTTCACATAAAGAGTATTAGTAAATAAAAGTAGAGGAATTTGTATGTTAGGGCTCTTTTGTAGGTTCTCTTGAAACTAACTTTATGATTTGGAGATTTTGTCTAATACTCATAATCTATTGTTTGTTGATATTCAGATTCTCTTGAGAATATGTCGGTTGCATTCTTGGGTTTCTCGAAAGTAGTTGAGTTAGTTCTTTGTCATTTATGTGAGTAGCTAAATATTTTAAGTGGCAATTTTATTTAAACGTTTTCATGGGAGAACCAAATTTATTTACTGATGGGATAATTTGTTTTATGAAAAACTTTTAAGTCAACTCTTTTTAAATTTATTTGATATATCATTTTTACTCCTTGGTTCATTTTTAGTTCACTTGAAATGTTGACTTTGATATTTTCAATTGGTGATTTAAAAGACCATATAATTTACTCTAAAGGTGTTCTTTTGGAGAAAGGTTTATTTGATTTTACTTTTTTTGGGAAAAGGTTTTGCTTGTGGATTGATCTTTTCTTTTTTAAAAGAAAAATATGTTATGTATGCCAAGTTAGTTTGTTTTTTTCTTATTTGATATAGATCACCTATATGAATCACTAAAAGAATGCTACTCGTTAGCCACGGAAATATCCGTGGCAAAAAAAGCTGATTCCGTCGCTAATATACATTTTCCGACGGATTAGCGACGGTCATCGAGTCGTCGTTAAAAGTAGCGTCACTAATATTTGCCACGGAAATATCCGTGGCATTCGTCGCTAATTTGCCACGGTTATTTCCGTGGCTATGTTATTTTTGCGGAAATATTTCTTTTTTGGCGCCACTTGTAATCCGTCTCAAATTTTGTTTGCGACGGACAATTCCTTCACAAATTTGCGACGGATATTTCCGTGGCTAATTTGCCACGGTTATTTCCGTGGCAATTTATTTTGGCGCGGCAATTTTTTTTTTTGCGCCGGTTATTCGTCTCCACTTTCGGTTTGCGACGGATATTTCCGTTGCAAAGTTGTCACGGATATTTCTGTGGCAACTTAGCCACGGTTATTTCCGTGGATAAATATTTTTGGCGCAAAAAAAATATTTTCAAATTGCTAATCTCATCTTACATACTTATAATCTATCTTATACTAACCTAATCTAATCTTACATTCTTATAATCTAATCTTATACTAATTGAATCTTATACTAACCACAAAAACACAATCATAACCATATTCTATTTCTAAGTAATAGCTAATCTAGTCTTACATACATATAATCAATTTCATACTAAACTAACAAAATGCTCATCAAACATATATTATCATTAATGCCTTCTATAATGTAAAAAACATAAATAATTTAAATAATTACCAATTTGAAAAAAAAATTTAAAAATTACCTAATGTGGAGGTTGAAGATAGGATTAAAGATAAGGTTGAAGATAGATGGTTGGTTGGTGGTGAAAAGTTGAAGATAAGGTTGAAGATAGATGGTTGGAGAGAAGATGAAGATGGATGATTGGTTGGTGGTGAGTGGCGTCGGTTGCTGGCCGGAGATGACTGGTACCGGAGGCCGGCTGGGGTGTGGTGGCGAAGGTGGTGGTTTCGGACGGTGGGTGGGGATGCTCGGCCGGAGGACATGTGGGCGGTTTCGGGTGGTGGCTGGGTGCGGGAAGGGTGGCTGTGCCGGTGGTCGGCCAGACTATGGCGGTCTGGGCGGGTGCCGGATCGGAGAGGATACTCGGATACCGTTTTGTAAGAGAGAATAAGAAGATGGAGAAAAGTTAATATGTGAGAGAAGTGATTTGTGAAAATAAAAGAGAAAGGGAAGTTGTTTTATAATGTGAGCCCAATCTTAAAATTAGCCACGGAAATAGGCGTGGCAAAAAAAATAATATTAAAAAACAGTAAACGTTTGCCACGGAAATATCTGTGGCTAAAATACGAAGTTTATTTTTTAAAAAACAAATTGGTGAGAGGGGTTTTGCGACGGTCTGGACCGTCGCTAATTTGCAATAGCCAGGTCCGTCGCTAAAGTACGAAATTTAAAAAGAAATAGGTGAGAGGGGTTTTGCGACGGCCTGGACCGTCGCTAATTTGTGACGGCCAAGTTCGTCGCTAAAGTGTAATTTCCAAAACAAAATAAAAAATTTGGCAGTATGGGTTTTGCGACGACTTGGACCGTCGCTAATTTGCGACGACCAGGTCCATCGCTAAAGTGTAATTTTAAAAAAAATATAAAAAAAATTGGGTAGTAGGGGTTTTGCGACGACCAAGTACGTTGCTAATTTGCATGGCCAAGTCCGTCGCTAAAGTACAAAATTAAAAAAAAAATTGGTGAGAGGGGTTTTGCGACGGCCAGGTCCGTAGCTAAAGTGTAATTTTTAAAAAAAATGGGCAATAGTGGTTTTGCGACGGCCTAGACCGTCGCTAATTTTCGACGGCCAGGTCCATCGCTAAAGTGTAATTTAAAAAAAAAGAGTGTAGTAAGGGTTTTGTTACGGCCTGGACCGTCGCTAATTTGTGGCGTCCAGGTCCGTCGCTAAAGTACAAAGTTTTTTTAAAAAATATTGGTGAGAGGGGTTTTGCGACGGGAATTAAAAATAAATAATCATAAACACGGCCCTTTTGCGATGGGAATTTTCATCGCAAAATTAGCGACGGTTTTTCCGTCGCAAACAATATATATGTCATCACAAAATAGTGACGGCCTCGGGTCGTCGCTAATATTTTGTCTCTAAAATAGCACATTCTTGTAGTGAATACCACTTTTGTCTAAGCGAAAAGAATAAACGGCTATAACCGCTTTTGCCAAAGCAAAGCGAATAAACGATTATAGATACCGCTTTGTCGTTGCAAAAAGAATAAACGGTTATAAAGACCTCTTTGCCATAACGAAGAGAATAAGTGGCTTAAGTGCACTTAGAACGTTTTAGATATAGAAGTGGGTCAAGATTATTCCTCAAGGAAAATATTAATACTTTTCTTTTGAACCAAGGTAGACATTATTTAATTTACCTGTGAATGTTTCCAAGTATGTTGATTTATGAATGATTATTGAACAATAATTGATTCGAGAAATAAATTATCTTTTAGGTTACCTTGAAAGTGTTCCATTTTCAAGTTGAATACATGTGCGGTTTCTTGTTTTTTCTTCCTGTTCACTTTGTATATTTGAACCTCACTGGGTCTATAAGACTGACCCCATTCTTTTTCTTCAAGATTTGAAATTTTTTTTGTTGCAGTCTCCCGTGATCTGCATATCCACCTAAGACTTGTCGTTTTGGTAGGCCTCTATGTTAGAGGAGAATAGTATTTTGACTCTAGTGGTTGCAGCTATAGCGATTAGAGTGTCATCTAGTTTGTTGTTGATGAGGATATACGTATGATGAATATTGGACATGTTATATATTTATACTATTTTTGTATAGCTGCTACTTTGTACTAATACATATAACATTTGGATATTGATTCTGATTGATGTAGAAGTAAAAGTTTATATAAACCTGATTGGTGAACAGGTTGATATGAAATTTGTGGTTTGATAAATTTTTAGAGAAGAGTCTGCCAAATTTTCGGTAGACTCTCATACTTCTAATATGAGAATATGAGTTAGTTCTTAGGCTTGCCACGTTAATAGATGTTTAGTTAGCATTAGCCTATATGCCAGTCACGTCCCTAAGACAGGTCGTGACAGTCACATCACCACCGGAAGCAACAACACTCTTTTCGTCTGCCGAGAGCTTGTAGCTCAAGTGGCATAAGGAGGAGCTCTTTGAGCTCAAGGGGAGAGGTTCGATCCCTGGTGCAGTAGAATTGAGAGTAGATTTAGGAGTAGTGTAGTGTGTGGTTGTGTGTGTTTGGCCGATAAAAAAAAACACACTCTTTTCGCCTTGTATTGAAACCATATATTGAAAAACAAACTTAATTCTTTGATACACTCTTTTATAGCAACAATAATAAATGAAAAATCAATCTTAATTATGATTTCGCCTAATAAAAACAATATTTTATACACTCTTTTCATGAAAAATATATCGTTGATTGTATTGAAAAATAATATAAAAGATTAAAAAATAATTTTGAATATTAAAAAATAATATAAATGTAGTATTCAATATTTAAGAAACTTAATAAAAATGATATAAAATATCAAAAAATTAAATAAAATATTAAAATTAATATTAAACTAATAAAAATAACAAAAATTATTTAAAAAAACTGAAAAATAAAGGGTTTGTATGTCCTTTCTAGTTTGACCAATTAAAAGTTGATATGTAGGATTAATGACTTATAAATTAGTATCAATCATTATAAATTGTAAATTGGGAAACCAATAAATTATTCTTATATCTTATTTACAAAAACTATAAAATAATTCTATTTTTTAATATATCTTTTAACTTGTTTGAAAGCAAATTTACCAAAAAAAATGTTATTTTTAAAAATATTTATCAAATTGGTCTTAAAAAACTAATTTTCAAATTGTATGAAATTTTGTATAGTTGATCTATATCATATAAACTTTTAATTGATCGGTTGGATTGGAAAAATTCGTTTTTTATAAAAGATTATGCGTGGTGTCGTTTGAACTCAAATATATATATATATATATATATATATATATATATATGAGGGATCAAATGACATCGGTGTAATTTGCACAAACTCTTATACCGGTTAATAACTATTTTCAATTTTTTTTTCACGAAACTCACCGTTGGATTAAAACTACTTATTGTATAAATCATGTATTAAAAATTTCACATCATTCTGATATCCTTAGTGCTCTATCTAAACACTTGTTATTTTTATATATTTTAAAACTATATTTTAGGTTACTTTTTTAGTATCTTGATGGAGGACAAAATGCTTTTGGAAAAATCTGTAATTTTGTAGACATGATCTATATGATAAGCAGTTTCAATCCAGCAGTGAGTTTCGTGAAAAAAAATGTTCGACGAATAGTTATTAACCGATGTAAGAGTTAGTGTAAATTACACCGATGTCATTTGAGTTCCTAATTTTGACTTTGTCGATTCTTGGAGCTATTGTTTATATTAAAATATTAGCGTCAAAATTTTTCCAATTTTTAAACTTTTATATATTTATCTTTTATAATTTTGATTATTATCTTTTATATTAGAATATTAGTTTTTATCTTAAATTCATATGTCAAGATTCAAATTTGATTTTAATCTTAAATTTTTTTTAAATATATTTATTCTTTATAATTTTAAAATTTCCATGTAATATTTTTTATATGTGAATCAAATTCTGTTTTAATCTAACAATGTTTTTATCTTTTTCTCAGTTTTATTAATTTTCAAATATTATGTTTATTTAATATTTTTGTAATCTCCTATAAATAGCGGTGGTGTGTTATATTCGGCATTGAGTAGTAAGAAAATTTCGTTTAAGTTTATTTTTGTGAAACAACTCCAACAGTGGACACCATCAAGAGAAAAATTATGTGTGCTTAAATGTTTAATAGATTATGTTTTGATGATGACAAATACAAGACCAATAAGTTATGTGTAGTATGTTTTGATGTTGACTAAGATTAAATTAGGAATTGACATGCTACTAAGTGAGGTTAATAGAGTGCATTATACCATGCTTGATTATGTGTTCTATATTGTGATATACATGAAGATAATCATGCAATGTGTTAACATAAATGCTTGATAGACGAACTAGAGTTATATATTTATAAATCAAGCATATTTGATCTTAAGTTTTGAAGTTTGGACTAACTATGATTTTCAAGTTAGAAATATGTTATAGATGATCCAAGTATTAAAAGTGAACAATGATGAAAAAATATGGAAAAATAGTTTAAATGCATAGCCTACTAAACTTTTAAAGATATTATTCATGACTTCAGTTTATTTGAATGCATAGTCTACTAAATTTACAAAGAAATTATATATTTATTACTTCAATTTATTTCCTTGATTTTACTTTACTTGTCTAATATTTTGAATAATGTTAGGATTTAGTTACTAAGTTTGTGAAACAATACCAAATGTAAATAGGATAAAAGACGATATCATAGTCAATTAATCAAACACAACGTACGCTACTTCCGTAACAATAATATTCCAAGGGAATGAAACAGTGACAATGAGACGATTAAAATCCAATCTGTACTACAAGACAATTGGGACAATGAGATGCAACGATCTCCTTGAGTCAGAGACACAGAACCTGATACAGAAATGAGACAATATCAGAAAGGGAATATCAGAAGAGAAGAAACACAGCAGAGGGAGCAGCAGAATATTTAGAGGGGAAATTACCACACGCATAAAGATGAGCTCATTCCACATAATCCTCTAATAGTACATTCCTTCGCTTATGCCTCACGCTTTTTCTTTGGCCCTGCATATTCGAATCATGCTCCACGTGTCCATCAGGCCTAACTAACTTTCCATTGCTTCCCAATTTAGCCTTTTCTATTATTTGCCTAGGCTCACATGTTACAATACTTCCTCCATTAAAGATTCTTGTGGTGACCATTGAATTAAAACATGAGGAACGGATTTGGAATTGCGAATAATAATGCGTGAGTCCAAGACCTGTGGCGGACCAACCAAGGGACCAAACTCAGTGGTGGTAAGAGGCAAAGGAAGATACTGCTGAGAAGGATGGCCATGGAATTTCTTCAGCAGCGAGACATGAAACACTGGATGAATTTTAGCAGTATCCGGTAATTGAAGTTTATAAGCAACTTCACCAATTTTAGCCAACACTTCGAAAGGCCCAAAGTAACGCATACTGAGTTTATGATTCTTGCGCAACGCAACAGAGTGTTGTCTATATGGTTGGAGTTTAACCAATACCAAGTCACCTACTGCAAAATGCACGTTTCTACTATGCTTATTGGCTTGAGTCTTCATATACTGTTGTGCCTTAAGTAGATTAGCTTTCAGTTGCTGCAACAACACATCTCTGGCTTGAAGAGTTTCCTGTACTGAAAGTGGATCAAGTGGACTCCTTTCATACCGCAGCACTGTAGGGGGATCACGGCCATAGGGCGCTTTAAACGGGGACATGCCAAGACTGTGATGCCAAGAAGGATTATACCAAAATTGTGCCCATGGAAGCATCGCATACCAGCTCTTTGGATTATCTAGAACAAAGCATCTAAGATACATTTCCAAGGTTTTAAAAGCTTCCGTTTGCCCGTCGGTTTGAGGGTGATATGATGAACTCATAGCGAGAGTAGTGCCTTAAGCTTTGAATAAATGTTGCCAAAAGGAACTGATGAAAATGCGGTCCCTATCAGAAACAATAGTACGCGGAATACCATACAGTTTAACAATGTTATTAACAAATGCCTCAGCAACAACCTTACTAGTATACTCGGCTTTCAAAGGAATGAAGTGACAGTGTATCAACCACAACCATAATAGAAGCGAAACCATGGGAAGGGGGTAAGCTTGTGATGAAATCCATGGCGACGTCTTCCCACACATGTTGCGGAATAGGCAAGGGCTGCAATAATCCCGCTGGTAATGCCTGCTCAATCTTTGCTTGTTGGCAAATCTGACATTCCCGTACCATCCTCCTGATTTGTTGTTGCATTCCTTCCCAAAAAAACTGAGAACAGATGCGTGCCATAGTCCTGGCAACACCAGCGTGGCCACCAATTTTGGAGCAATGAAATTCATGGAAAACTTGTTTAATAAGGTCCTCATTCTTAGGAAGCACAGTACGATCCTTCCACAATAGCAAACCATCCTTAACAGAGTAATCAAGTGCCTGAGAGGGATGTTGTACACACTGTTCATACTGCGCAAGCAATTGAGCATCCTCCTGGACTAAGGTAGAAACCTGCTGCAGCCACTGATTATGAGGTTCTGACCATGCCATCATGAAACTCCGGGACAAGGCATCAGCTGGGATATTGTCGTTCCCTGGTTTATATTGGATTGTAAAGTCAAATCCCAAAAATTTTGGTAGCCATTGTTGCTGCTCTGGTGTTTGTAAACGCTGCTCCAAGAGCTCCTTCAAACTCCGCTGATCAGTCTTAATAATAAATTTATGCCCCAAGAGATAGTGCCGAAACTTAGCCAAAGCTTCTGTAATCGCATAGAACTCGTGCTTATAGGTTGACTGTCGCTGCATGCGCGGTGAGAGTTTTTTTGAAAAATATGCGATGGGGTGATTCTCTTGACTCAGCACTGCTCCTATGCCGGAACCAGAAGCGTCCGTTTTCAATACGAATGGAACCGCAAAGTTAGGAATAGCGAGTACCGGTGCAGACGTCAATGCCTCCTTAAGGCGAGAGAACGATGTAGTGGCTGCCTCATTCCACTTGAAAGCGTCCTTTTTTAATAAGTCCGTTAATGGTGCTGCAATATGGGCATATCCTTCAACAAATCGACGATAGTACCCAGTAAGACCAAGGAAACCACGCAATTGCTTGATATTCAACGGTTGTGGCCAAGCTTTCACTGCCTCTAACTTGGTAATATCCATAGCGACCCCTGAACCAGAAAGAGTATGTCCTAAGTATTCAATCTCCTTGACGCCAAAAGAACACTTAGATATGCGAGCATACAGCTGATGTTGCTGCAGAAGACGTAAGACAACCTCCAAGTGCAGCAAATGGTCTTTCCATGTGGGGCTGTAGATTAAGATATCATCAAAGAACACAAGAACGAATTTCCGCAAAACCTCCTAAAAAATATCATTCATCAAGCACTGAAAAGTGGCGGGAGCATTAGTTAACCCAAACGGCATGACAAGCCATTCAAAGTGTCCATGATGCGTGCGAAATGCTGTCATGTACCGATCCTGAGTTTAATAAAATCTGGTGATAACCAGACCGTAAATCGAGCTTAGAAAAATACATAGCACCAAACAGTTCATCAATTAACTTGTCCACTATTGGAATAGGGAAACTATTTTTGATAGTTATGGCATTTAGAGCCCTATAATCAGTATAAACCCGCCAGGAGCCATCTTTTTTCTTAACTAAAATAATTGGGGAAGAAAAAGGACTCTTACTAGGTTGAATGATCCCCTCTTGTAACATATCAGCTACTAATTTCTCGATTTCTTCTTTTTGACTATGCGGATAACGGTATAGTTTAACCTTCACTGGTGCAGAACCTGCCACCAAAGGAATGGAGTGATTTTGAACCCGAGGAGGGGGTAAGGAAGTGGGAACCGTAAAAACCGAGCTATAGGTATGCAGTAACAAAGCCAATTCGGGTTCCACATCAGCAGGCAATTCTGTGAAGGGAAAAGATTGAGCATTCGGATCAAGCATCGTCATGCTGTAAACTTCTGCAATAGCATTACTGTTAACCAACCTCCGGATATGGTGCAAATGAGCCAGGGTAGGACGATGATCAAGTTCTCCTTGTAAGGTAGCAAGTTTTCCCTCGTGTATAAATTTCAGATGCAAGGCATTATAGTCAGCTAAGTGAGGACCAATTGTCTTCAACCAACTAGCACCCAATATAAGATCAGCGCCAGAAATTGGAAGTAAGTATGTCTGCAATTGAAAAATGTGTCCCTGAGCTTGAATGGTTAATTGCTGAATCTGTCCCTCAGCAGCCATATAATTGCCATTACCCACCATAACTTTAAAGGAAGGTGCTGGTTCAACAGGTAAATTCAGAAATTTTGCTGTAAGAAATTATCGGAACTCCCTCCATCAATCAAGACTGTAACAGGTAGCTTATCAATGTAAGCTAGAAAACGTATGGTACCCACACCAGTACCACCCTTAAGGGCATTCAGAGACAAGTGGTGATCATCAAGCACAGACTCAGTGAGCAGAGCAGGATGGTCCTCAGTAGAAGCTTGTGCATCTACAGAAGATTCCACAGCATCTTCGTCCATTTGCAAAAATAAGTACTGACGGCTAGGACATTTATGATTGAATGTAAATTTGTCATCACAAAAATAACATAAGCCCTTTTCTCTCCAAATTTGCATTTCATCTGGGCTAATCTTTCTCACAGAAACACTCTTTAATGGTGGACCAGAGGGTGTAGGCAAAAGGGGAGGTAGACTAGGCTTAGCAACAGCCTTAAACTGATTCGGTGTACTCACTGTAGTAGTTGAAGACACAGGAGAATAACGTCTAACTGGGGACATTTGGAACTTCCCAAGAGGTGTATATCTTTCCTCATATAACTTTGCCAAAGCAACAGCCCGGAGCAATGAAGAAGGGGACTGTACAACAACGTCCCGACGTATCTCAACATGCAGACCGCTCAAAAAACAATTCAGTAAAATTTCGTCACTAAGCCCAATTGATCTATTAGCTTATGACATGAACTTCAAATAGTAATCAGACACTGTACCAGTTTGTTGTAATTTAAAGAGCTCCGCCATCGGACAATCAAAGGGAAGGGACCAAACTGGAATTCAAGAGCGCGAGTAAGGTCAGCCCAAGAGCTAATAGCTGATAGCCGCTGCAGCATCTGAAACCAAGGAACCACATCCTTCTCAAAGTGAATCGCTGCAATATTGACGCGATCGCCATCCGGTGTGTTGTGATAATTGAAAAACTTTTCCGCCTTAAAATCCACTCAAGAACCGGAGTAGAGCCATCGAAGTGTGGAAAGCCGAGTGATGTCTTTAATGGGAAGAGCAACTGGAACGGAATTCCCAACCGGGGAGGAAGTGTTCGAAGGACTCCCAAGATGCTGAGATTGCTGATTTAAGAGTAGATTAAGAGCTGATTGAAGCTGGTCTAAACGCGTATTTACCTCCGATTGTGCTAAGGCAACTTGGGCAGCCTGTTCTCTCTGCTCCTTGTGACGTAATTCCAGCAATTCAACAACACTCTTAAGCTCTGCATCATGCACGTTAATGGCAGCTTGCAATTCCTTCAAACGTGTACTCTCAGCCATGGAAGCTCAATGAAGGCACCAATGAAACAATACCAAATGTAAATAGGACAAAAGACGATATCGTAGTCAATTAATCAAACACAACGTATGCTACTTCCGTAACAATAATATTCCAAGGGAATGAAACAGTGACAATGAGACAATTACAATCCAATCTGCACTACAAGACAATTGGGACAATGAGATGCAACGATCCCCTTGAGTCAGAGACAAGATACAGAAATGAGACAATATCAGAAAGGGAATATAAGAAGAGAAGAAACACAGCAGAGGGAGCAGCAGAATATTCAGAGGGGAAATTACCACACGCATAAAGATGAGCTCATTCCACATAATCCTCTAATAGTACATTCCTTCGCTTATGCCTCACGCTTTTTCTTTGGCCCTGCATATTCGGATCATGCTCCACGTGTCCATCAGGCCTAACTAACTTTCCATTGCTTCCCAATTTAGCCTTTTCTATTATTTGCCTAGGCTCACATGTTACAGTTTGTTAGAAGCTTAGTTAGTTTTCGGCTCAGTTGTAATTATTAGTTAGGTGGTTTTAGTAAAGCTATAAGTGTAAATAGTATCAACTAAATGCAAAAGAGATAGAAGAAAATATCTTTGTAAACAAGTGGTTTTCTTATTAAACTTACTCAATAATTCACTTAATAGGTGCCATCGACCATCGAGAGTTAGCAGTTTGTTTTTTCTGTTGGTTATATTCTGATAACTACCCGCCAACTGCCTAGTAATTTATTTTTCTTTGTTATCCTGATAACTACCCGCCATTTGCCTAGCAGTTTATTTTTCTTGCTGTACATTATGTGATGTATAAATACATGTAATTCTACAATGATTAATGAGAATCAATTTTACATTATTTTCTCCAACTCTATAACAAGAGTGAGGAGTCTTGAGCTCTAGAATAGGAGTCTTGTGCTTGGAGGGTTTATCCCTATTTTCTTACTGTTTTTGTATACCTTCATCATCAATAAAACACTTTTTATTTACTGTTATTGTTCATTCTTTTGCTATAAATTCTATAGGGGAAAATTTTAAAGAGTTTGTGTCACCAAAAATTTATCTTGTATATTGGGATGTTTAATTTCCTTAATTTTTTTCTGCATGCTATGCATTTTGTAGAATTGTAGCCTTATCTAGAAATGTTATATACCACTACTAAATTTTCTTATAAACCAGTAACAAACCTATAACATCCTGAAAATCTATAAAAGAGGATTAGGACTTAAAAGGATTTGGTTACAATTTACAAAGAAAAGGAAATAAGGATTAGTTGTAAATAGAAAAGTTAAAAGAGGGACAAAGATAAGTAAATATTTGAATATGAATTGTCATATTCGAATACTATTCGAATATGCCTTGTCATATTCGAATAGTATTCGAATATGCAAGCTAATATTCGAATATGTAGGTGAGAAATTGAAAACAAGGGCCCTATATTCGAATATATATTCGAATATGGACCCAAAATCTATAAATAGGGGTCCGTTGACTCAAAAGTAGCTGTTCTTCCTCGCTTCTCACACACCTAAAAAAAAAACCATTGTTCCTAAACCAACTAAGTCATAACTCTGCATATTGGATAGGTGCATATTGGAAACCCCTGTTCCGAACAAATGAGAGTTTGTAATCGGATAGGTGCATATTGGAAACCCCTGTTTATACGCTATGTTCTTAATATGACTGTGTGATGTATTAGAACTGAAAATGGAAATGTTAAAAGAGGCTCTTCCCACTCAATAGATGTTGAGCAAGAGGGTTATGTTCCGTCGGAAGTAGACCGGGTGAGTGGACAGAGCAGAAAATGAGAAAAAGATGAGAATGTAGGGTTATCCCAAAAAGGGAAAAATAACCTGAAGTACTAGGCTATCTTCAAAGGGTAGGTAGTCTAAGTACAAAGGATACTATCTTCACGAGGTAGATGGTTCCCTGGGCTAGCTCGAGAGAGAGTTAGTAGCCCGGCAAGAGGATCCTTGGGGAGACACTCGCCAAGACCGTGATGATGATGAGCTCAATACGCATTACTGCCACGTGTTTTGGTGGATTACCGGTGCACAGGGTTTCCCGTTAAAAGAGGAAAGAAATGACAATGGAAAATGATCATGGATACATATCTATGTGATTGAAATTGTACTTGTTGTGTGTATGTTTGCTAGGATTGGATTTGGGACGGTTTTCCAGTTAGACTGGCTGTAATACTGTATAAAACTGTTTTTATGGCCGACGGGTTACTGAGTTATATGTCGAGCATTTAACTGACAGTTGCAGTATTGCAGGTGGCTCGGATTCGGAGGGTGTCAGCGCGTGAGACGTTTTGCAACCTTTTCCTCATACTTAGGTAGTCATTAGAGTCTTTGTATGGCTACCTCAGCTGGACATGTATATATTCTCTGGACTGTAGATAAAGCACTTGTATTTTGATATATGTATATATTTTATTAAATTCTGCTGCGTTTCGTTTTAAAAAAAAAAATTACCCTAAAAATTTAGGTGTTACAATTTGGTATCAGAGCAGTTTGGTCCTATCCAGACTGTGTTATCCCAATGCGTAACTTAGATAAAAGTCCAGAGAACTAAGTTATGTCTTAACCTGAGATGTTGACCGTATGCAATTCATTATATTGAGCCTGATCAACTCAGTGTGGTGCGTTGTATGCAGGAAGACATGGCAGGCAGACCACCCGGTAGACCTCGTACTAACACCAATGCGACACCAACTCCGAGTGATTCTCCTTTAATACAGAAAATGGCACAGGCCATGACTCAGATGATGGAGGCGCAAGGACGGGTAGACCGATATCAGAGTTTCAATAGACATGACCCATCCATCTTCTCTGGTGGAAGAGACCCCATGATAGCAGAAGAATGGCTAGATCAGCTGGAGGAGATATTTAGAATAACTAGATCTGTCGATCAGGGCAAGGTGGAGTTAGCTACTATAGACTGAGAGGAGAAGCGGCAGAGTGGTGGAAACGGTATCTTGATCATATGGAGGCAACAGGATGTAATGTGACATGGGAGGGATTTAAAACTCTGTTCTTGAACAAATATTTTCCCTCGAATGTGAAAGATCAAAAGGAGATAGAATTTCTGACACTGCAACATGGAGACATGACGGTAGATGAATATGTTGCCAGAGTCGAGAGTTTAGCCCGATTCTCGAACAATCTTCAGAACCAACCTGATGAGGTGTGGAAATCCAAGAGATTTGAACAAGGACTTAGACCGGAGGTCAGAAACTTGGTGATTACTCTGCAAATTCAGGAGTACTAGACTTTGATTCAGGCATGTCAGCTTGCTGAGCAATCCTTGGCCGCGGTGTCGGCTAGTAGATAGTTTTTGTGGAAACGTAAGAGGGAGGAAGGAAGCTATAAAGGGAAAAAGGACAAGGAAGTGAACAAAAGCAAGAGTACCATTCCGAAGTGTGAGACTTGCGGGAAGTTCCATAGAGGAGAATGTTACAAGAACAAGAGGACTTGCTTTATATGCTAGAAGCCGGGATACATCCGCTGGCAATGTCCAGACAAAGATCAGAAGCCAGCTGAGGACAAAGAGAAGAAGAAGAATCCCGTGAGAGGCCGAGTTTACACGCTGAGTGGAGAGGAGGTTGATCATTCCAAAGATCTTATCCAAGGTATGGGATCAATCAAATCACATCTTGTTCACGTCTTGTTTGACTCGGGTGCCACTCATTCATTCATTTTCTTAAATTGTGCAAAACGAATTTATTTTCCTATGTCTAAGCTACCTTGCAAAGTGTTAGTATCTACTCCCTCCGAAGAGAACATCTATACGACGACCATGTGTTCCCCAGTGTTCCTAGATTTTCAAGGAAAGACTTTCTGCATAGATCTGTACTGCTTACCGATGAAGGAACTAGATGTGATCTTAGACATGGATTGGCTCAAAGCTCACAAGGTCAGAATCGATTGCACCGCCAAGACCGTGCATATTCCAGACAGAGGCTTGGAGATTTACTATACGCATCATCCTACTTCTGACTTTCCTAATCTGCCTAAGTATGATATTGGCCCAAAGTATTTGATTGTTTGTATGAGCAATGTTAAGAATTCGGTGCGTGTTGATTCTCTCCCTATAGTCCGAGACTTTCCCGATGTATTTCCCGAAGACATAGAATCCTTGCCACCCGAAAGGGAAGTAGTGTTCTTGATGGAGCTAATTTCGGGAGCTGGACCTGTCTCTAAGGCACCATATCGAATGGCACTATTGGAGTTGGTAGAAGTAAAGCGACAGATTGAAGAACTTATGCAGAAGCAGTTCATTAGACCAAGCGCTTCACCATGGGGAGCCCCAGTATTACTTGTAAAGAAGAAAGATGGGAAATTGCGGCTATGTGTAGATTACAGAGAGTTGAACAAGCTGATAGTTAAAAATAAGTATCCTTTGCCACGGATTGATGATTTACTTGATCAGTTAGGGGGAGCTAAGGTGTTTTCAAAGATTGATCTTTTATCAGGATATCATCAAATCAGAATCAAGCCTGAAGATATTCCTAAGACTACATTCCGGACGCGGTACGGTCATTATGAGTACTTGGTGATGCTGTTCGGATTGACAAATGCTCCTGCAATTTTCATGGCCTACATGAACTGGATCTTCCGACCCTACTTGGACAAGTTTGTTGTAGTCTTCATTGACGATATTCTGATCTACTCCAATACTGCAGAAGAACATAAAGAACACTTAAGATTGGTGCTAGGAATACTCCGTGAGAAGCAACTGTATGCTAAGTTAAACAAGTGTGATTTTTGGCTAAAAGAAGTTCAATTTCTGGGCCATGTAATTAACAAAGATGGTGTGGCTGTGGATCCAAGTAAAGTTCAAGCCGTGATGAAGTGGGAAAGACCAACCAATGCCATAGAAATTCGAAGTTTCCTAGGACTGGCAGGATACTGTCGGTGATTCATCAAAGGATTCTTTCAGATTGCCATTCCCTTGACTAAGTTAACAAGGAAGGGTGTTCCGTTTGTGTGGGATGCCAAGTGCGAGGACAAATTTCAATTGTTGAAGGAAAAGCTGACAACAGCGCCGGTGTTGGTAATTCCTGATCTGAACAAGAATTTTCAAGTGTACTGTGATGCGTCTAAGCAAGGCTTGGGTGTGTACTTATACAAGAAGGACAAGCAGTTGCTTACACTTCCCGACAGTTGCGACTGCATGAAGCAAATTACCCAACGCATGACTTGGAGTTAGCTGCAATAGTTTTTGCGTTGAAAGTTTGGAGGCACTACTTGTACAGAGTCACATTTGAAGTGTTCAGTGACCACAAAAGTTTGAAGTACTTGTTCAATCAGAAGGAGCTGAACATGAGGCAGAGGCGATGGATGGAATTCCTGAAAGATTATGATTTTGAGTTGAAATATCATCCGGGAAAGGCTAATGTAGTGGCCGATGCCTTAAGCAGGAAATCTTTACTCATGTCGACTATGATGATTTATCAGATGGAGCTCTTGGAGAAATTTAGAGACCTGCACTTGGATGTGTCTTGCTACGATGATAGCATCTCTGTGTATAAGCTTGACTTGAAGATTACACTCAAAGACCGAATCCGAGAAGCGCCGCAACGAGATTATGAGTTACAGAAGTTCAAGGAGCAAGATGATTTCTCTATAACTGAAGACAGGGTATGTATTCGTAATAATGCAGAAGTCAAGAAAATAGTGCTTGAAGAAAGTCACAGTAGAAAGTACTCGGTACATCCTGGAGCTTCAAAAATGTACCAAGACATGAAGAAGCTATTCTGGTGGCCTGGAATGAAGAAAGACATTGTAGAGTTCGTCTCCAAGTGTCTTACTTGCCAGAAAATTAAAGTTGAACATCAAAGACCCTCTGGACCGCTTCAGCCATTGGACATTCCAGAGTGGAAATGGGAGTCAGTAGCCATGGACTTTGTGGTTGGGTTACCCAGAACGCCAGCAGGACACGACTCAATCTGGGTTATCATTGACAGATTGACTAAGACTGCCCACTTTTTGCCCGTCAAGACCACTTATTCCGTGGAGAAGTATGCCAAGTTGTATATTGCAGAGATAGTCTGACTACATAGAGCACCGACCAGTATTATCTTAGACAGAGACCCTAAGTTTACTTCTCGCTTTTGGGGAGCATTGCAGAAAGATTTTGGGACTCGGCTACATCTGAGTACTTCTCACCATCCCCAAACCGACGGACAGTCTAAAAGAACCATACATACTTTGGAAGATATGCAGCGGGCTTGTGTACTAGAAGAAGGCGGTGACTGGGGAAAGTATTTTCCATTAGTTGAGTTTGCCTATAACAACAGTTTTCATTCGAGTATAGGCATGGCGCCCTTTGAAGCACTCTACGGGAGGAAATGTCGGTCGCCAGTTTGTTGGTTTGAAACAGGAGAAGAGTTGTTATTGGGGCCGGATTTGGTACAAGAAACAACAGACAAAATTGGGCATATCAAGGAAAAGTTATAGAAAGCCCAAGACCGCCAGAAGAATTATGCAGATTAGCGGAGAAAGCCTCTGGAATTTGAAGAGGGAGATCATGTGTTTTTGAAGGTCACACCTTACACCGCTATTGGTAGAGCAATGAAAATAAAGAAGTTGCAACCCCGATTCATTGGTCCTTATCAGATTTTCCAGTGAGTAGGACCTGTTGCTTATCAACTCGCTTTGCCACCTCATCTTTCGAACCTTCACGACGTTTTTCATGTATCCCAACTCCAGAAGTATGTGTCTGATCCATCACATGTTTTGGAAACTGATGACAATCCATTGAAGCCCAACGTCTCATATCAGTTGAAGCCTATGATGATTTTAGACCAAGGAGAGAAGACACTAAGGAACAAGGTGATCCCATTAGTGAAGGTCCTCTGGGAGAACATAGATTCCTCATAAATCACTTGGGAGAAGGAACAAGATATGATGAGAAGCACATATCCAGAGTTATTTACATAATCGAGGTAATTGCTAATTTTGAGGGCAAAATTATTTTAAGGGGGATAGAATTATAACATCGTGAAAATCTATAAAAGAGGATTAGGACTTAAAAGGATTTGGTTACAATTTACAAAGAAAAGGAAAGAAGGATTAGTTGTAAATAGAAAGGTCAAAAGAGGGACAAAGATAAGTAAATATTTGAATATGAACTGTCATATTCGAATAATATTCGAATATGCCTTGTCATATTCGAATAGTATTTGAATATGCATGTCCATATTCGAATAGTATTCGAATATGCAAGATAATATTCAAATAATATTCGAATATGCAAGCTAATATTCGAATATGTAGGTGAGGAATTGAAAACAAGGGCCCTATATTCGAATATATATTCAAATATGGACCCAAAATCTATAAATAGGGGTGTCTTGACTCAAAAGGGGCTGTTCTTCAGATTTCCTCGCTTCTCACACCCCTAAAAAAAAACCTCGGTTCCTAAACCAACTAAGTCATAACTCTGCAACCCTAAGGCTTCCATCTCAAAAGACTAAGGTTCCAAACGGTTGATCTACAACAAATTAAAGGAACCGGAGTAGGAGATTGGATCTGGAAGCTAAATGATAAAGGATTCAAGGAGTTCCAGGTAACCCTGAAAACCCCAAATCCTTAAATACTTGGAATTTAGGAACATGCGACTAGGGAATGATAGGAACATGTTATTAGGGGAAATCAAACTGTTATGTTTTGTTTAAGTCTGATAAATGATACATACTATGTGTGAAATATGCATGATATGACTGATATTTGTACGAACCTGATATTCCTTATGTTGATAGATGATGCATGTGTTATTGTGAAATATGTTAAAGGTATAAATAAGGTTTTCCAGAGTTAAATGTGACACTAACTGGGAATCTGATATTGAAATGATTTCAAAGTGGTTTGAAAAGGATCGAGTCCCAGTATTAGCATATTCAAATATGTATTTGAATATGGAATGTCAGGTTCAAATAGATATATGAATATAACACGTTTGTCACATAGAATCCGAACAAATGAGAGTTTGTAATCGGATAGGTGCATATTGGAAACCCCTGTTTATACGCTATGTTCTTAATATGACTGTGTGATGAATTAGAACTAAAAATGGAAATTTTAAAAGAGGCTCTTCCCACTCAATAGATATTGAGCAAGAGGTTTAAGTTCCGCCGGAAGTAGACCGAGTAAGTGGAAAGAGCAGAAAATGAGAAAAAGATGAGAATGTAAGGTTATCCCAAAAAGGGGAAAATAACCTGAAGTATTGGGCTATCTTCACGAGGTAGGTAGTCTAAGTACAAAGGGTACTATCTTCACGAGGTAGATGGTTCCCTGGGCTAGCTCGAGAGAGAGTTAGTAGCCCGGCAAGAGGATCCTTGGGGGACGCTCGCCAGGACCATCATGATGATGAGCTCAATACGCGTTACTGTCACGTGTTTTGGTGGATTCCCGATGCACAGGGTTTCCCGTTAAAAGAGGAAAGAAATGACAATGGAAAATGATCATGCATACATATCTACGTGATTATATTGAAATTGTACTTGTTGTGTGTATGTTTGCTAGGATTGGATTTGGGACGGTTTTCTAGATAGACTGGCTGTAATACTATATAAAACTGTTTTTATGGCCGACGGGTTACTCAGTTATATGTCGAGCATATAATTGACAGTTGCAGTATTGCAGGTGGCTCGGATTCGGAGGGTGTCAGCGCGTGAGACGTTTTGCAGCCTTTTCCTCATACTTAGGTAGTTATTAGAGTCTTTGTATGGCTACCTCAGCTGGACATGTATATATTCTCTGGACTGTAGATAAAGCACTTGTATTTTGATATATGTATATATTTTATTAAATTCTACTGCGTTTTGTTTTTTAAAAAAAAATTACCCTAAAAATTTAGGTGTTACAAAACCCGTGTGGTGGCGCGGGTGATAACTGGTCCACATCATTTGTACATCGTATTCAAAAAAAATAATATGTTAAAAACATATATGTAGCTCAATCACTAAATTGTACTACTCCGGACCTAAATATAAACAAAAATACATATTAAGAAAGTTAATTAACTACATCAAATTTTCTAAAATATCCTTTATGTTATTTAATATAAAGTCGTATTCTCTCTCAACTACTTCATTAAATTAAGGATATTTTAGTGATTGTAACATTTAATAACATAAAAGTAGTTGGGATTTGCTTATATTTTAGACTATTAAACATAGAGTTTTTGTGGCTTATATTTGAGTTCGGAGGGAGTATTTGTTTAGCATCATAGTCAATGACGGAACCTAATCTGATTCCAACAGAAAACAATATCATTGGGGACTATATGATCAAAATGCTTAGCACTGGAGCTATCAATTGTAAAAGTATGATTATGTATCAGGAAAAATAACATTAACAGAATAATAGCAACGAAAAAAAATTCACATCAACAAAAAAGACAAAATATATTTAGTGAATGGGAAATCTTAAGTCCAATGCTTGTAGCAAGTGAAACTCAATTAACCATCTAATTGAGGTATACCTGTAGTAATAATAATAAAATAAAGAATTAATATGGATATACAAATAGTTGTAATTATAACAAACATACATATAGAAGTTTGAGAGTTGTTGGATACCTTTTGTCATGGTGCGATTAAAAAATAGGTAATATATCTAGACAAAAACTCCAAAAAGTCCATAAACTTCATAGGAAATAAAAATAATTTATTAGATAAAAGAAAAGAAATACATATGCATAAGTGCATACACACGGGTTGCACAAATCGTCTGTTTGTCGTCATTAAACAAATATGACATACTTTTTTTTTAATACTTTTAAGATTATATATTCTAATTAATCACAGCAAAAAATGAATTTACAAATATTTATTTTTAACTTAATTTTAAATCAAAATTTATAATTGCTAATCAATTTGATTCTTGATATTAGAAAAAAAAATTACAATTCAAATTTAACAACTTTGAATCAATTTGGTCTATTGGACTAAGAATAAATACATGAACTTAGACATTAAATGTAATCATAAAGTTGATCACCTTAATACATCAACATCAATACAGAACTCAACATGTTAAAGATTAACTTTAATTTCTTGGTTTCATGTAAAAGATTAACTTTATTTATCAAAATAACCTTCATAATACCACCTCCAGACCTATATATAAAAAATATGGGACAATAGTCACACAGACCAAAAAAATATATTAAATGATGTTTTTTGAATTAATTAAGTAATGAATTTGAATTTTATAACCGTATAATTAATGTATCCACTTCTATGTGAATTGATGAGTGTCATATTTTCTCATAATTAATTAAGGATAAAATATACATATTAAAAAATATAATGATTATTCTTGATTTTATTAAAGTATGTTTTAAACTCTACTATTCCCTACGTTCCTTTATATTTATTGAGATAGAAAAAAAATATTTGTTCATATTTATCTGTCCACTTATTTTTTAAGGTGCTACCTCTGTTCCGAATTATAAGCCCCTAAAAAAAATGTCACACAGACTAAGAAAAGTGTTGACATCCATACAATGTATTGATGTTTTAAAAAATTATCATAAATGTTCAATTTTATCCTTATTTAAAATTCACTTTCATTTTAAAATCAATATCATTTGTCTTCATTAATTAGGGATAAAAAAGAAAAATCATAATAAATGTCTCAATTTCTTAGGTTAGGGGTTTATAAAAGGAACACTAACTTTTTTAAGGGCTTATATTTAGAAACAGAGGTAATAATATAGAGACTTTAAAAATTGTTTTCATCAAAATAAGGATAATGATTGTATTTTTTAATAAGCATGTTTTACCCTCAAGTGAACATAATCAACATATTAATAAAAATGGATAGCATATATATTATCCTTCATATATCTCTTGTTCTTATTATAAGACACGTTTTAAAAGGATTTTATAGTCTTTTTATTATTTTTCTTATAAAAAATATTATATCCTCCTGCTATTAGCTCTTAAAAAAGGCATTGCTCATATTCCCTTGAAGTTATACTTCATTTTTCTTTTTCCCCTTTTTTTATATTGAATCATGCTTCATTATATCTTCATTCATTTCTTGTGAATTTTTTTTCTCACTAAAGCGATGTCGGAGCAGCAGTGTTTGCCGCATGAAATCCTTGTGGAAATCCCATGCAAGCTTCCATCGAAAACCCTTTTGAAGTTCCGTTGTGTTTGTAAATTATGGAATTCCCTCATCACCGATTAATCCTTCATCACCCGCCACCGCCAGCCTCTTCAAACAAGACCTTGTCTTTCACTCTTCCCTCAACCACCGCCTCCTTACCCTATCCGATTACTCCCTTCTGTTGAGAGTCAAATGTGAAGTGAGTAATGGGAAGTGAAGTCCCACATTGGATGGTTAAGAGCTAAGTAAAGGGTTTATAAGTGGAAAGACCCTTGCTCCTAATGCTTTAATGTTTTCGGTTGCATTGTGGTGTCCTTTCACTTATATACTCCCTCTCATCTACACTCAAACACTTTCCTCTCCTCGCTTCTTCAATCCACACCTTCTCGGTAAGTGGTATTGTAATACATTACATTTTGTTTATGATTGTCTGCTGAAACACTGTCATCTTACTATTAGTCTTGAAATTTCTGTTGTCTTCTTAAGTCTATCATTTACCAAAATAAAGATTCTGGAATGGCAAGGTTATTAATTACTTGATAACATGTGAATTAACTCTGATGCTTATGATGACATTACTTTAGGGAAAAAAATTAAATTCATAGATTATCTTCACAGACCACGGTTAACTTAAAATTGAAAAATGAAACTCTTGTGCTTCTGTATTAGATTTTAAATTACACAATGATAGAATGTGGAACTTATATTTTTGGTTGTACACATGGTTAAGGAGAGGGAGGATTCTCTATGTATTCATATTGCCTTTGGCATTTCATTAAAATGACCTTTTTCATTGCCTATGGTTTATGTTTCCACTTGCCATCCACTTTCCCATTTTGGTATAGAATTGCTGATTTGTCAACTAATCCTTAAATTTTCATAATTTTTTTTTGTGTTTACTCATATTAATAGTGTTGTAACAGTGTCTCAACTCTCAAAAATCATACTTCAGATTGCTTGGCTATTGGCAGTTTTCCTAGTGATTTGTTATTCATCTTTTTTCTCTTGATACTGGTAAATAAGTTAATCTAAGATTTTTATGTCAAGTCCAATTTGAATTGTGTTCTATTGCGTATCATGAGACTTGCATAAAGAGTTTAGACATTTCATAGTGAACCTTGAACGAATACTTTTTCCTCTTCAATGGCTGGTTGATTTTAAAAACATTGTCTTTATTTTTAGATATGTAAAAAGAACAAGAGAAAGAAAATTAGAAAAAAAAAGTAATGAGATTTTTTAATGAAATGAGTGAATTTTCTAAAGAGAAACATTAGATGGACAAAAAGTTAAGAGAAATTTAGAAAAAATAAGATGAAAAGGTACTAGTGATATAGTAAAAATGCCATTAAATTTTTTTTATTTGAGCAAGAGACATAAGATAACATAACCTTTTGATGTTTAGTGGTATAGTAATCTTTTCATAATTCAAATGGAAAAAAACATTATTCAAATTATCGTCATTTAATTTTCAATATTTAATTGATTAATTTTTAAACTTTTTTTTGAGAGAAAGCCTAAATTAATAGCAAAATCAATAAAAAAGAATATTAGTATAGCTTTAGCATCTTAAACTTGTCTTGTTTAAACGACTGAACACGCATGGTTGCACCAAATAATTTGTGCTTGTTGGCTACTTAGATTTCAAGTAAGACTAGAATTGAGCCTTTTTAGCACGTCTCACAAAAGTCCGCAAAAAATAAAGACTCGGGCTCAAAAGGATTGCGGATTCGAGCTACTTGCCCGAATAATTTTTTTTTGAAAAAAAATACTACTAATAAGTGTATGCTAACTTTTAAAAAGTATTTATTAGTCCATTATCCACACAAGACTAATAATCAAAGTTAAAAATATTGAGAATTTATAAACAGAAAAGTTAAATAGGAGGTTTTATTAACTTGTCAATAGAAAGAGTTAAAAGAGAAACCAATGTAGAATAACTTTTATAAAAAGATTATAACTGTATATAAAATATAAATAGATTAAAACAATATGTTAAATAATATAAAAATAATGTTATTTTTTCGCTAAATTGAGACATATTTTTAAAGACAAAAGTAATAAAAATAAAATTATTATTTTGTAAATGAAAATTAGGGAATTGTTTTGAAAATTTTAAAAAACGAGCCACTAAAAAAAAGATTGTTAATTACTAGCATAGACTGAATTGGGTATATAAAATAAAGAAAGACACTAGTAATCGGGAGCCTTTTCAGCCCAAAATAAAAATGTTTGCTATGTGAACGGGCCAACTCGTATAGGGCCGAGTAGCACATTAGGACACATACATAGCTTCGGAGACGGTGAGCATTTGTCTGCACCGCAGAGAATATTTAGAAACAACAATACATAGCTAAGCAGTAAGTATGGAAAAATATGATTGATCAATGTCGGAGTTGATGCCGGCAGAAATAGTGGTGGAAATACTCTGCAAGCTTCCACCAAAATCACTTATGAGGTTCCGTTGTGTGTACAAATCATGGAATTTCATCATAAGTGACCCTTCCTTCATCTCCCTTCACCATCGCCACTCTCCCTCCTTCCTTCTACTTCGTCTGTTCGGAGAACCTACTACTAAACCCTTTTACTATTCCCTTCGCCCTAGCCCAGATGACAGCCTAAAATTTACCCTCTTCAAACGTTCCCCCATCCCTTCCATCATAAGTGACCCATGGTTTTGTTAATTCCATTGCTCACTGGGGTGCAAGGCGCAGGGCGGCAAAAGAGGGAAATAATAAAGTCTTGTTTTTTTTTTATTTTGTCCTTTGATTTTGTAAATGAAGTGTTTCATGAGATTGCACTGCCCGAGAGAATCTCTAATGCCTCTTCCCATTGGGCTTTACTTAATGTTGTTGAAGGCGGCAAAGCACTTACTGTGTACCACATCAGCTGTCATGTGCCTTGCAAAGGTATCATCTGAGCGATGAAAGAGTATGGTGTTGTTGAGTCTTGGACTGAGCTCTTTGCTTTTGATCTTAATGGCTCCTATCTGCATGCACCTTCTTTGGGAATAACCATCACCGACGTCACGATTCCACCAGAAGCCATTTGCATTAACGATAATGGAGACATGTTGCTGCTGGTGTATTGTCATATGCTGGGAAAGGGACGCCTTTATTTGCTAGATGTGGAGAAGAAAACATTAGTGGACCGTCAAATTGAAGCAGATGCCTTCTATTGGTGGATTTCTTATGTTGAGAGCTTAGTTTTACCCAACCGTACACAAGCTCTTATATCTTATTGAAAAATTCAAGGTTATGTTATTAGCAGCCTCAATTTCATATATATCTCACTGGAATGCCAATGATATTGTTCATGGATTCCAAGTATCCAGACTAGTAGTTTTCTGCTTATAGCGTATCTACATTGGTATTTGGTATTTCGGTCTTGTGGGATTACAACTTGATCCTGTAATTTAGGATGTTACGTGAACCAAATTAATCATGCTTTCTATATGTTTATGATACTTTTTTTTCTTCCTTAGTATGATGATGTTTTATTGTGAAAGAGATTTACATGTTGGTGGTTGTGTTATCCGGTTGTTGCTTTGGTGATGCTATTTGCTTACTGTTGTGGAAAAATATAATGGTTTTCTTCTTCCTTTTAAAATGTTTCTCTAGTACTCTGCCTAACTGCCACAACCTACAAGCATAATGGTTGCAATGGCTTGCTTTGATCATGAGTTTTGTCTGTTTGGATGGCATTGGTTATGATTTTGTTTATGGATTTCAAGTATTTACTAGTTTTCTGCTAGTAGAGTGCCTGCTTCAAATTTTTAATAGAAAGATCTTGTTCAAAATATTCGAGTATGTGTGCAACGGGAACTTTTTGCTATATTTCTGGATGTACCTTAATATAATTAATCATGTTATCTATACGTTGTGTTTAAGATCCTAGATTTTCCTTCCTTAGTATGATTATTGTGTTTATGATGCTAGATTTTCTTCTGGTGAGAAAGACGAACACAAAGATAAAAAAAAAAAATATTATTGCTGGCATTCTTGTTTTAGGCCTAGCATCTACATCAAGCTCAAGTATTATTAATTACTCTGAATAAGAGCCAAAATAGGACGATACACATAACTAATTCTTAAGTCTTAAGCAAACATTATTGCCAAAAGAATGTATATTCCACCCAAAAACAAATGATAGACCTAGAAGAAAGATATATATTTTTTATCTCTAAATTTATATTTTAGTCTCATAACTTGATCTCAAATTTTAATTTGGTCCTTTAATTTTTTTCATATTTGTAATTTATCTTCTAAATACAATATGATTACTTTCTATTAATTTTTGTAGATAAATAATTAACGCGCACAATAATATTGGTATAAGATTTAGGGACCAAAATACTACTATCTGATATAAGTATTGGTGTTTTAAAAAGTTATCAAAAATGTCCAAACAAGACATTGTCTTTCACTGTTCCTGCTACCACTGCTTCCTTACCCTATGTGATTACTCCCTTCCTCTTCACGCTTCTTCAATCCATGCCATCTGCCAATGTCATGGCCTTCTTTGCTGATCCATGCCATCTTTTTTTGCATCCCCAAATTGTATTACTACCCTGTTTCCTACCGTGCCTATTTTGCTTTCGTCTTTGACTCTCAAAACTATGACTATAAGATACACAATGTTAGATTATTGTGATCCCTCTATTGAGGTATACTCTCTCCCATCTATGATTTGGAGAACCTTTTCATTGATGGAGCCGCCGGAAGGGGTGGCTTTGCTAACGGCCTTGTTCATTGGGCAGCCGAGCGCATAACCAAATTAACGAGTGAGTTTTGTACCCTTTTGTTTTGTCTTTTAATTTTGCAGATGAGGTTAATCTACCAAAGCATCTCACTAACAATGTGAGTTGGGTTAATGTAGTTGGAGGCAGCGGTGATAAGCCTCTCATTGTGTATATGATTGAGGGTTTGCATTGCTCTGCCAACATTTGGGTGATGAAAGAATAAGCTGTCATGGAGTCATGGAATAACATCTTTGTTGTTGGATCTTGTTTGGAAGCACCCCTTTTTGGGTTGAAAATACCAGCCTGGTTGGTTCGAAACCAAAGGTAAGCATAACGAATAATGGAGAGATATAGCTACTCACCCTAGAAAAGTTGAAAAAGAGAGGCATATATTCATTAGAAGTGGAGAAAAGAAGGATTAAAAACATTCAACTTGGTGGATGGCATGAACAATGCTCCTGTATTTATGCTGATTATTCCGCCGAGAGTTCAGTTTTACTAGAAAATATTAATGCTATGGTGTCTTATTGAAGATGTAAATGGTATTTTAATACATTACTTATCCAACCTATATATAGGATGCTAAATTTCTGATACCTTATTCTATGGATATATATAATTTACTAGTTGTGGATTCTTTGTTTCAACTAGTTTTGCGCTAACAGAATAGGTTATTCAGCTACTACTACATTGATATTGTGCTTGGAAAGAATTTTCTTGATAAGTCATTAAAGTTTGTAACTTTGTGTGGCACCAAATTTTTATCCAGCATTTTGGTATGTTATGTTGCTTCCTATGCATTTTGTTTATGATTGCAGCTTTTGATTACTTTTTATGATAATGTTTTGATGAAGTCCAGTCAGAAATTAGTTGTTCCTGGTAAGATAAGATTGCTGTCATCTTACTATTAGTCTTGAAATTTATGTTGTCTTCTTAAGTCTATCATTTACCAAAATAAAGATAATGGAAGAGCACGGTTATTAATTACTTGATAACATGTAAATCAACTCTGATGCTTATGATGACATTACTTTAGGTAAAAAATTAAATTCATAGATTATCTTCACAGACTATAGTTAACTTAAAATTGCAAAATGAAACTCTTGTGCTTCTGTATTAGATTTTAAATTACACAATGATAGAATGTGGAACTTATATTTTTGGTTGTACACGTGGTTAAGGAGAGGGAGGATTCTCTATGTATTCATATTGCCTTTGTCATTTCATTAATGACCTTTTTCATTGCCTATGGTTTATGTTTCCACTTGCCATCCACTTCCCCATTTTAGTATAGAAATGCTGATTTGTCAACTAATCCTTAAATTTTCTTAATTTTTTTTTGTGTTTACTCATATTAATAGTGTTCTAACAGTGTCTCAACTCTCAAAAGTCATACATCAGATAACTTGGCTATTGGTAGTTTTCCTAGTGATTTGTTATTCATCTTTTTCCTCTTTAATCATAATACAGGTAAATAAGTTAATCTAAGATTTCTATGCCAAGTCCAATTTGAATTGTGTTCTATTGCGTATCATGGGACTTGCATAAAGAGTTTAGACATTTTATAGTGAATCTTGAACCAATACTTTTACGGGTTCAATGGCCAGTTGATTTTAAAAACATTGACTCTAACATCTTAGACATGATAAGAAGGATGAGGAATGTTAGGAGAAAACACAAATAATTCTAACCGCCAAGAACATTTTTCTCATGAATCTGAATATTGGCCATTCCCTTGAGTTAGTGTCGAGAAGATTCAATTTTCTTCCCTTTTGCTGAAGATAATGGGTTCATGAACATCAACAAATTCTTGAATGGTTCCTATCCAAATAAAGAATTGTACTTACAGTTACTTATGTCCTCTACTATTTCACTTGCCCACCCTTCTATTTTCTCATTTTTATAAATTTTATTTTATATTTCTCATCATGGTAGTTTAGTTTAAGGCCCTCACAGTAATTGGGTAAAAGGTTTTTCCAAAGACTTAGCATATGTCTTCGACCCCAATTGTTTAACTTTTGAGAGTTTTGTTGACCTTCAAAATTTTGGTGTTTAGTTGGTTATTATTTAAAAATAGACGTTCCTGTAGGGATAACCTTACCCATGAAGAAATTCTGGTTGAAGAAAATATTTTGAATTGCCCTTTTTTATGATTTTATGGAGGAAATTTCTTTGCTATTTTCTTGGGTCGTGCGTTCTTCAATTCTATTTGAAAAAAAAAGTTTTAATTTGATTAGGATTGAATTCTGGAATATCTGTTTCTATATCTACATAATATTTTTTCTTTAGAAGTCAGTTTGTTGGAGAAATTCACACAAAAGGCAGAGGATTGATTTTTGGCATGTAAATATGTTGTTATTGTGACTTGGAAGGAATAGGGATGCGCACAGGGTGGATTGGCTTGGTTTATATTTGAGGTAAAAAAATAATTCAAACCAATGAAAATAATTAGGATTTTTTTGGTTTGGGTTTATGAAAAAATCTTAAAATTGAATGGAACAAAAACATGTTGGTTTGAATTGGACTATCGGATTGTCCGATTTAAAAAGTACTAGGTAGAAACCCGCGCAATGCGTGGATTGCCTTGATTTGTCTTTCATTGTTGATAATTCATAGAACTTATAGCAAATAAAATAAGTTTTGTTATTATATTTAGAATTTTTAACAATTTCGAATGCTTGAAATATTCCTCTATAACCATTACATTGTTTAAGTTAAAAAATTATACTAATAAGAATATAATATGTGGCATAGGCTCAACACAATTTTTATAGTATAAACAATAGTTTGTAATAATATATTCACTTGTGATGAAATTAATTTTAACATTTATTAGTATTTTATCTTATAAATTTTTTGACATACTTATTGATCTAACTTATATTTTGCTTATTCTTGAATTTGGTGTAATTTTGTAGTCGCTCGTTCATAGGTTCTAATAAAAACATGTGAAAATGCATTAAGTGATACATAAAATACTAATCTAATTTTTTAAAGTTTGTATCTAACGTGAATACATTACTTTGTAAAATTTTAAAATGTAAGTAAGTTATTGGACTTCAAATGATTTTATTATACGGTTGTCTCTAAATTCTTAAACTTATACGTTGACTACAACATTCATACTAAGATGGCATCATGTGAGATTAAAAAATGCCAAGATACACTACTTATATCTTGCCTAAAACAATTTATAACTATAAAGTTGTAAAGAAATTGTATTGATTTCCATTTTTAATTTAAAAAAAATGAAATACATATAATGATAAATATGTATTTTAGTTATTACATGTTTATACTTAATAAATATAAAAATATTAATGCTTGATAAGTAAGCATATATGTTATAATTAAATTTAAATCACTTAATGAGTGCTATTAAAACATAATTTAATTTGTTTATGAAAAAACTATTAAGAAAATTGAAGAAAATGTAGCATGCTTATGAAAATAATCACATAAAGCACAAATTGACACATATAGTGAAATGTTGATGTGGCAAATCGAGAAATTTTTAGTAAGCTGACTTGTCGTAACAATGTTGTTTGCTTCTGCTTTTATATATTAATAAAAAGATGTAGACCCGTGCGATGCACGTTTATGCACGGTCTAGTGTATAAAATTTATTATTTACATTATTTTTTACTAGATAAGATGTGTTTAATTTTTATAATATACTATTTTATATGTTTTGAATTAAATACGTATTTGTGTCATTAATATAGTTCTTTTATAAATAATAAAAGATAATATCTATTTAATGCTTATGTTCCTAAAGTTTAAAATTAGAATAATGTAACACCCTAATTTTTGAAAAGAGTAGCTACTGAAAAATGTCAACTTTGAAAACCTGATATTCAAAAATCTTTCTTGAAAATACAAATCTGATTACTTGATTTCATTTAAAATACAGCAGAAAAATTTTCTTTATTTAAATTACAAATTTCCTATCCAACTGAACCACATAATCTCTTAACAACATGCTTAGGTTCACCACGTGTGGTTTTACCTGAGCAAAGCCAACGCTTTTTCTTATCCATTGCTTTAGCTCCACACTTTTCCAATACTGCAATACTACGATCGTTAGTTACATGTAAAATATATAACCGAGTAGCCCTCAGTCTAACTAAAAATAATTTTACAATATTGCAGCCAGTCTAACTGGAAAACTGCCCAAATCACATTCCTAGCAAACACACACAAGATGTATGCAATGTCAGTATAACATGTATGCTGATCAATTTCCATTTTCTTTATTTCTTGTTTTAACGGGAAACCTTGTGCATCAGGAATCCACCAAAACATGTGGCAATAACGCGTAGTTGAGCTCATCATCATCACGGTCCTGGCGAGCGTCCCCCAGGATCCTCCTGCCGGGCTACCTACCCTCTCTCGGACTAGCCCAGGGAATCATCTACCTTGTGAAGAGTTCCCTTTGTACTAGACTACCTACCTCATGAAGATAACCTAGCACTTCAGGTTACTTTCCCCTTTTCGGGATAACTCTACATTCTCATCTTTTCATTTCCTGCTCTATCCTCTTACCCGCTCTACTTCCGGTGTAACTTAACCCTCTTGATCAACCTCAGTTGAGGGGGAAAGGTTCTCTTACCCAGTCTACTTCCGGTGGAACTTAACCCTCTTGCTCAACCTCAGTTGAGTGGGAAACAGCATCTCCACATTTTCTTTCTGTTTAATTTCACATTATAGGTTCTAATGCACAAACATCATATTCATTTCATACCATTCAGACAAGAACTCAGTAATCCCATATTCGAATATCAACATCTCATATTCGAATATTATGTGACAAATTTGATACATTCAAATATCTATCCAAACATGGCCTACCACATTCAAACACATATTTGAATATACTAACTCTTCAACTTATTTTTCTAAAACTGTTTCAAATCCGTTCAAGTTAAAGTCCCTATTTCGTCACATTACAATCTGGAATCCTTCGTATCCATCATTCTTATAAATTAATCATCATTCACATTTTCAATCAAATTTCCAATTATGCACCATACATTCATATCAAGCATATAGCATACAAACAAGGATTTCCACTATACTCTTATCCGATTACAAACACGGAATACCCGGATACCTCGTGACAGAAGTTTATATTCATACATCTATTTGAACATGACATTCCATATTCAAATACATATTTGAATATATTAAAACTGGGACTTAATCTTTTTCGAAACCAACTCAATATCAAATTACCATTAAGTGTCACATTTAATTTTGGAAAACCTTATTTGTATCTTTAACATGTTTCACAATATCACATATATTCCAAATCTTCTAAGATATAAATAGAATTTGATGTTTACTTTTCAAAAAAAAAATAAAAAATATTCCAAATCAGCATAAAGAATGTCAAATTTATACGAATATCAAGCATAGTATGCATAACTCAAACATACCTCAAACCTTAAACCAAAACAATGTCTAACATATTAATTTGATTTCCCTAACAGCATGTTCCTAGCGTCCCCTAGTCACATGTTCCTAAATTCAAGAAATATGGATGTGGGGTTTTTAGGGTTACCTTGACTTCCAAAATCCTTTATCCTCCATCTCCAATTCAATCTCCAACTCCCTTCTTCAGCACTCTTAATCTCTGAGTTGAAATCTCAACTCTCGGAATCCTACTGTGAGAAGGAAACCTTAAGATGAAGGAGTTGTGACATGTGATTGATTAGGGGCAGAGGTTTATCAAAGAATTGAAAGAGCGTAGAGCGAGGAAGAGGGAGACGGTGAGTTTTGAATGTAAAACACCCCTATTTATAGGCTTTGGGGTCCATATTCGAATATATATTCCAATATAAGGTTGCTATTTTCAATTCCAAACTTCCATATTCGAATATTAGTGTAATATTCGAATATGCATGTCAATATTCGAATAGTATTCGAATATGAAAGTGCATAATCAAATATTCATGTTATTTTTTGTCCCTCCTTTGACCTCTCTACTTACCACCAATCCTCCTTTTTCTTTTGTTTGTAAGTTGTAATCAAATCCTTTAAATCCTAAGTTTCCTTTATCAATTTTCGGGATGTTACAAATAATATATCTTTTCATAATTTTTTAAATATATGATAATACTATAAATATCTTTTTTAATGATACTTTTATTTCTATTTTTAAACTTGTCAATTCGTAAAAAAATATATAATACTAAAAACTCAAATTTCGATGTGGAAAAAAAATAAACTGGCAACGGCCACTCCAATTTAGAGATTTCCGTTTCTTTTGACGCAAATTGAGTGTATGAATTATATGATACTTTGTTAATTCAACTTAATCAATAATCTAAATTATGCAACCAAGTTGAATACTTTAAGAAATAATTTTTTTTCCTGATGATGCTCAACTCGAGCAACACTGTCTTATGTGGAGGATACCGACAAAAAAAATGTATAAAAACTATTTGATTAATTGAATAATTTCAAGTTTTTTTATATTTATTGTCATTTTCTTCATTTAATTTTTTTTGGCACATTCCTATTTCTGCTACTATATAAATTCGAAAAATAAATGGTTATAAGATAAATGGTTAAAAGATTAATTATCATGAATTACTTGAAAATTAATATTCGGTATTTGGTGTGATTTTTAGCAATGTATTATTTTTGTTAGTGATCTTTAATTTTTTATAAAATAAATATTTATCGAATACATATAACTGGATTTATAATTAAAATAGGACAATATTTTAATGATGCATATATATTATTATTGATTCTCATTTATTTGAATTAATGATGAATAATTAAACTATTAATCGACATTCATTTTGTAACTTATATATCTATGTATAGAATAAAATAAGACTAAGATAGTTGCACTCTTGTAGAAAGCAAGAGATTGAAACTAAATATGACATGTAGGACAATAAGCTGATGTGGCAAAATTGTGTGAGTTAAACATGCTTAAGTGTCAATATCAGATTTTGTGCTTTTGTTTTAATATATTATATAGATTATATACATAGATATGTACTAATTAACAATTCAAATTACCAAGTCTAATAAAGTCTAACTTCAAACATAATACAAATTTCAAAATACAATAACTAGTGATCTTGATTTTCAAACACTATTTTACTAATTCGGTAAGATATAAATGGATAAGTATTAAAAATAATTCTTTGGGTTAATTTGGTATGTTATTGAGTCATTTGGGGTTCAAAATCTCTAGATCTTATACCCAAATCGATAGAGGTTGGGTCTCAACGGAATGGTTCGGGATGGATCCCATTATAATTTGATTGAATCGTTTTCTAAGTTGGATTGAATTGGATTAACAAATTCATAGAGTACAACCAATTTGATTGACACTCTTAGGAAGGAATGCAATTGCATTAAAAAAATGACACGGTAAAAGCCCTTTGAATCTTTATAAATTTTATCTTAGAATTAATTTAAGAATTTTGTAGAAGGATGTTTTCTTTTTCAAAAAATGGCACATTAGATGCCCTTCCTTCTCTACTTTCTGATTTTTTTATAATGTCTACTTTTTGACTTTTATTCATTGTATTTCTGAGTATATCTAATACTCTTTTTTAATATATTTGTTAACTTACATAAAAAAATATTATTGAAAGAAAAATATTGGAAAGGAAATAATTTTAGGGAGATTAAAATTAAAAGAAAAATTATTTAACACGAAAAATTTATAAGGATAAATTTTAAGTGACTTGAGGTTTATATGAGAGAAAGTCTCTAGCTATCTCTTTGCTTGTCCCATTGAATATGATAAATGTAAATTTCATTCATTCTAAGTTTATGTTTATTTTTAGATATATAAAAAGAACAACAGAAAGAAAATTAGAAAAAAATAGTAATGAGATTTTTTTTTTAATGGAATGAGAGAATTTTGTAAAGAGAAACAATAGACGGACAAAAAGTTAAGAGAAATTTAGAAAAAATAAGATGAAAGGGTACTAGTGGCATAGTAAAAATGCCATTAAATTTTTTTTATTTGATCAATAGACATAACATAACCTTTTGATGTTTAATGGTATAGTAATCTTTTCATAATTCAAATAGAAAAAAAAAATTATTCAAATTATCGTCATTTATTTTTCAATATTTAATTGATTAATTTTTAAAATAATTTATGAGTGAAAGCCTAAATTAATAGCAAAATCAATAAAAAAAAGGATATTATTATAGCTTTAGAATCTTAAACTTGTCATGTTTAAACGGCTGAACACATGGCAGCACCACATAATTTGCGCTTGTTGGATACTTATATTACAAGTAAGAATAGAATTGAGCCTTTTTAGCACGTCTCAAAAAAGTCTGCAAAAAAAAAATGACTCAGGCTCAAAAGGACTGCGGATTCGAGCTACTCACCCGAATAATTATTTTAAAAAAAATACTACTAATAAGTGTTCGCTAACTTTAGAAAATTATTTATGAGTCCATTAGCCACACAAGACTAAGAATCAAAGTTAAAAAAATTGAGAATTGATAAACAGAAAAGATAAATAGGAGGTTTTATTAACTTGTTAATAGAAAAAGTTAAAAGAGAAACCAATTTAGAATAACTTTTATAAAAATATTATAATTATATATAAAATATAAATAGATTAAAACAGTATTTTAAATAATAGAAAATTAATGTTATTTTTTAGCTAAATTGAGACACTTTTTTAAAGACAAAAGTAATAAAAATAAAATTATTATTTTTTAAATGAAAATTAGGGAATTGTTTTGAAATTTTAAAAAATGGGCTACTAAAAAAAGGCTGTTAATTACTAGCATAGACTGAATTGGGTATATAAAATAAAGAAAGACATGAGTAATCGGAGTCATTTCAGCCCAAAATAAAAATGTTTGCTATGTGAACGGGCCCGCTCGTATAGGGCCGGGTAGCAGATTAGGACACATACATAGATTCAGAGACTGTGAGCGTCTGTCTGCAGGGGCAAAGAATATCTAGAAACGACAATACATAGTAAGCAGGGAGTATCGGAACATCTGATTGATCAATGTCGGAGTTGATGCCAACATAAATGGTTGTGGAAATCCTTTGCAGGCTTCCACCAAAGTCACTTTTGAGGTTTCGTTGTGTGTGCAAATCATGGAATTCCATCATCAGTGACCCTTCCTTCATCTCCCTTCACTATCACCACTCTCCCTCCTTCCTTCTACTTCGTCTATTCAGAGAACCTGCTACTAAACCCTTTTACTGTTCCCTTCCCCCTCGCCGAGATGACAGCCTAAAATTTACCCTCTACAAACGTTCCCTCACCCCCTTCCCTCGCCATTCTTCCATCAATGCTGTCTGCAACGGCCTCATCTGCCTCGGCTCCCGCACCCCCGTTGATTTTTGGAGCTCCTCCTTCGTCATCTACAACCCTTCTCTTTGACGCTATCTCTCTATCCCCAAACCCGAACCAATTCCCGAACCTCAAATCCATCACTCCGTCACTGTTGCCCTCATATTTGATTCCCAAAACCATGACTATAAGATCCTGAGGATTGTTTTTGGTGGCAACAACTACCCTGAAGAAAGGTTCCTCGCTCCTTATTCTAGGGTTGAACTTTACTCTGTTGCATCTGGGCTTTGGAGGACTCTTCCACTTCCTCCCATGGTTACTCCCCCATGTACCATTTCCTGGAGACGACGTCTGACCGCTTCCCATGGTTTTGTTAATGGCCTGGCTCACTGGGGTGCAAGGCGCAAGGCAGCGAAGGAGGGAAATAATAATGTCGGGTTCTTTTTTATTTTGTCCTTTGATTTTGTAAATTAAGCATTTCATGAGATTGCACTGCCCGAGTGCATCTCTCATGCCTCCTCCCCTAGGGCTTTACTTAATGTTGCTGAAGGCGGCAACGCTCAGCCATCATGTGCCTTGCAAAGGTAGCATCTGGGTGATGAAAGAGTATGGTGTTGTCAAGTCTTGAACTGAGCTCTTTGCTTTTGATATTAATGGCTCCTGTCTACACACACCTTCTTTAGGAATAACCATCACCGACGTCACGGTTCTGCTGGAAGCCATTTGGATTAATGATAATTGAGACATATTGCTGCTGGTGTATTATCGTATGCTGGGAAAGGGACGCCTTTATTTGCTAGATGTGGAGAAGAAAACATTAGTAGAACATTAAATTGAAGCAGATGTCTTCTATTGGTGGATTTCTTTTGCTGAGAGCTTAGTTTTACCCAACAGTACACAAGCTCTTATATCTTACTGAAAAATTCAAGGTTCTGTTATTAGAAGCCTTAACTTCATAAATATCTCACTGGAATGCCAATGATATTGTTCATGGATTTCCAGTATCCAGACTAGTAGTTTTCTGCTAATAGCTTACCTACATTGATATTTGGTATCTCGGTCTTGTGGGATTACAACTTTGTCCTGTATTTTAGGATGTTACTTGAACCTAATTAATCATGATATCTATATGTTTATGATCCTAGTTTTTTCTTCCTTTGTATGATGATGTTTTAATGTGAAAGAGATTTACATGCTGCTGTTGGTGTTATCCCGTTATTGCTTTGGTGTTGCTATTTGCTTACTGTGTTGGAACAATATAATGGTTTTCTCCTTCCTTTTAAAATTATTCTCTACTAATCTACCCAACTACGACAACCTACAAGCATAATGGTTGCAATGGCTTGCTTTGATCATGAGTTTTGTCTGTCTGAAAGGCATTGGTTATGATTTTGTTTATCGATTTCAAGTATCTACCAGTTTTCTGCTAGTAGAGTACCTACTTCAAATTTCTAAAATAAAGATCTTGTTCAAAATATTTGAGCATGTGTGCAACGGGAACTTTTAGCTAGGTATTTCTGGATGTACCTTAATCTAATTAATCATGCTATCTATATGTTGTGTTTAAGATCCTAGATTTTGCTTCCTTAGTATGATTATTGTATTTATGATCCTAGATTTTCCTTCTGGTGAGAAAGACGAACACAAAGATAAAAAAAATATTATTGTAGGCATTCTTGTTTTAGGCCTAGCATCTACATCAAGCTCAAGTATTATTAATTACCCTAAATAAGAGCCTAAATAAGATGATACAGATAACTAATTCTTGAGTCTTAAGCAACTATTATTGCCAAAAGAATGTGTACTCCAGCCAAAAACAAGTGATAGACCTAGAAGAAAGATACATATTTTTTGTCTCTAAATTTATATTTTAGTCTCATAACTTGATCTCAAATTTTATTTTGGACCTTTAAATTTTTTTCATATTATTAGTATTTTATCTTCTCAATATAATATGATTATTTTGTAGATAAATAATTAATGCACACAATAATATTGGTATAAGATTTATGGACCAAAAGTACTACTATCTCATATCTGTATTAGTGTTTTAAAAAATTATCATAAATGTTCAAACAAGACATTGTCTTTCACCGTACCCTCTATCATTGATTCCTTACTCTATCTAATTACTCCCTTCCTCTTCACGCATCTTCAATCCACGCCATTTGCTAGTGTCACGGCCTTCTTTGCCGATCCCGCAACAAGGTAAGCTCCTCCCTAATTATTTGTAACACTTCTCTTCGTCGCTTTTCATACATCCCCAAATTGTATGGCTACCCTGTTTCCTATTGTGCCAATTTTGCTTCGCCTTTGACTCTCAAAACTATGACTATAAGATACACAATGTTAGGTTATTGTGCTCCCTCTGTTGAGGTTTACTCTCTCGCATCTAGGATTTGGAGAACCTTTTCATTGATGGAGCCGCCGGAAGGGGTGGCTTTGTTAATGGCCCAGTTGAGCGCATAACACAAGAGGGAGTTTTGTACCCTTTTGTTTGGTCTTTTAATTTTGCAGATGACATTAATCTACATGAGCATCTCACTAACAATGTGAGTTCGGTTACTGTTGTTTGAGGCCGCGGCAATAAGCCACTCATTGTGTATATGTTTGAGGGTTCCCATTGCTCTGCCAACATTTGGGTGATGAAATAATAAGCTGTCAAGGAGTCATGAAATAACCTCTTTGCTGTTGGATCTTATTTGGAAGCATCCTTTTTTGGGTTGAAAATACCAGCCTGGTTGGTCCGAAACCAACTGTAAGCATTAGGAATAATGGAGATATTGCTACTCACCAGATAAAAGTTGAAAAAGAAAGGCATTTATTCATTAGACATAGAGAAAAGAAGGATTAAAAACATTCAACTTGGTGGATGGGATGAACAATGGTCTGTATTTATGCTGATTATTACGCCGAGAGCCCAATTTTACTAGAAAATATTAATGCTATTGTGTCTTATTGAAGATGTAAGTGGTATTTTAATACATTACTTATCCAACATTTACATAGGAAGCTAGATTTTGTATACATTATTGTTTGGGTATATATAATTTATCTAGTTATGGATTCTTTGTTTCAACTAGTTTTGCGCTAACAAAAAAGGTTAATCAGCTACTACTACATTGATATTGTGCTTGGAAAGAATTTTCTTCATAAGTCATTAATGTTTGTAACTTTGTGTGGCACTAGAATTTTATCCAGCATTTTGGTATGTTACATAGCTTCCTATGCATTTTGTTTATGATTGTAGCTTTTGCTTACTTTGTATGATAATGTTTTTATGAAGTTCTGTCAGAAGTTAATTGTTCTTGGTAAGATAAGATTGCTTGGGCATCATACTATTAATCTTGAAATTTATGTTGTTTTCTTAAGTTTATCATTTACCAAAATAAAGATTGTGGTAGGGCAAGGTTATTAATATCTTAATAACATGTGAATCAACTCTGATGCTTATGATGGCAGTACTTAAGGGGAAAAAATTAAATTCATAGATTATCTTCACATACCACAGTTAACTTAAAATTGCAAAATGAGACTCTTGTGCTTCTGTATTAGATTTTAAATTACACAACAATAGAATGTGGAACTTATATTTTTGGCATGTACACGTGGTTAAGGAGAGGGAGGATTCTCTATGTATTCATATTGCCTTTGTCATTTCATTAATGACCTTCTTCATTGCCTATGGTTTGAGTTTCCACTTGCCATCCACTTCCCCATTTTAGTATAGAATTGCTGATTTGTCAACTAATCCTTAAATTTTCATAATTTTTTTTTGTGTTTACTCGTGTTAATAGTGTTGTAATAGTGTCTCAACTCTAAAAAAATCATACATCAGATTGCTTGGCTATTAGTAGTTTTCCTAGTGATTGTTTATTCATCTTTTTCCTCTTTAATTGTGATGCTAGTAAATAAGTTAATCTAAGACTTCTTTGCCGATTCCTATTTGAATTGTTTTATATTGCGTATCATGAGACTTGCATAGAGTTTAAACATTTCCTAGTGAACCTCAAACCAATACTTTTACCGGTTCAATGGCCAGTTGATTTTAAAAACATAGCCTCTAACATCATAGGCATGATAAGAAGGAAGAGGAATGTTAGCCGAAAACACAAATAATTCTAACCGCAAAGAACATTTTTGTCATGAATTTGAATATTGGCCCGTCCCTTGAGTCAGTGTCGAGAAGACTCAATGTTCTTCCTTTTTTTGCTGAAGATAATGGGTTCATGAACATCAACAAATTCGTGAATGGTTCCTATCCAAATAAAGAATTGTGCTTACAGTTACTTATGTCCTCTACTATTTAGCTTACCCACCCTTCTATTTTCTGTTTTTTCTAAATTTTATTTTCTATTTCTAATCATGGTGGTTTAGTTTAAGGCCCTCACAATAATTGGGTAAAAGGTTTTTCCAAAGACTTAGCTAATGTCTTCGACCCCAATTGTTTAACTTTGGGGCGTTTTAGGGAACTCCAAAATTTTTGTGTTTAGTTGGTTATTATTGAAAAATAGACTTTCCTGTAGAGATAACCTTTCCCATGAAGAAATTTTGGTAGAAGTAAATATTTTAAATTGCCCTTTTTAATGATTCTGTCAAGGAAATTTCTTGGGTCGTGCTTTCTTCAACTCTATTTGAAAAAAAAAAAGTTTTGATTTGGTTAGGATTATCCTTTATCTGTTTCTATATCTACATAATATTCTTTCTTTAGAAGTCATTTTGTAGGAGAAATTCCCACAGAAGGTAGGAGATTGATTTTTTGCAGGTAACTACGTGGTTATTGTGACTTGGAAGGAATAGGGATGTGAACAGGGTGGATTGGGTTGGTTTAAATTTGTGGTAAGAAAAAAATTCAAACCGATGAAAATAATTTGGGTTTGTTATGTTTGGGTTTACCAAAAATCTTAAAATGTGAATCGAATAAAAACATGTTGGTTTGAGTTGGACTATCAAATTGTCCGATTTAAAAAATATCTGTACTAATTAACAATTCATATTACCAAGTCTAATAAAGTCTAACTTCAAACATAATACAAATTTCAAAATACAATAACTAGTGATCTTGATTTTCAAACACTATTTTACTAATTAGGTAAGATATAAATGGATAACTATTAAAAAAAATTCTTCGGGTTAATTTGGTATGTTATCAAGTCATTTGGGGTTCAAAATCTCTAGATCTGATACCGAAATCGATAGAGGTTGGGTCTCAACGGAATGGTTCCGGATGGATACCATTATAATTTGGTAGAATCGTTTTCTAAGGTGGATTGATTTGGATTAACGAATTCGTGGAGTACACCCAATTGCATTGAAAAACAGTAAAAGCCCTTTGAATCTTTTTTAAATTATATCATGGAATTAATTTAAGAATTTTGTAGAAGGATTTTTTCTTTTTCTAAAAATGGAAAGGAAATAATTTTCGGGAGATTTAAGTGACATGAGGTTTAAACAAGAGAAAGTCTCTAGCTATCTCTTCGCTTCTCATAGTGAATATGATAGATGTAAATTTCATTCATTCTTAGTTTATCTTTATTTTTAGATATATAAAAGGAAAAAGAAAAAGAAAATTAGAAAAAAAAAAAGTAATGAGATTTTTTTTAATGAAATGAGTGAATTTTCTAAAGAGAAACAATAGATGGACAAAAAGTTAAGAGAAATTTAGAAAAATAAGATGAAAAGGTACTAGTGATATAGTAAAAATGCCATTAAATTTTTTTTATTTGAGCAAGAGACATAAGATAACATAACCTTTTGATGTTTAGTGGTATAGTAATCTTTTCATAATTCAAAAGGAAAAAAACATTATTCAAATTATTGTCATGTAATTTTTAATATTTAATTGATTAATTTTAAAACTTATTTTTGACAGAAAGCCTAAATTAATAGCAAAATCAATAAAAAAGAATATTAGTATAGCTTTAGCATCTTAAACTTGTCTTGTTTAAACCGCTGAACACATGGTTGCACTAGATAATTTGCGCTTGTTAGCTACTTATATTTCAAGTAAGAATAGAATTGAGTCTTTTTAACACGTCTCACAAAAGTCCGCAAATAAAAATGACTCGGGCTCAAAAGGACTGTGGATTCGAGCAACTCGCCGAAATAATTTTTTTTTGAAAAAAATACTACTAATAAGTGTACGCTAACTTTTAAAAAGTATTTATTAGTCCATTATCCACACAAGACTAACAATCAAAGTTAAAAATATTGAGAATTGATAAAAAGAAAAGTTAAATAGGAGGTTTTATTAACTTGTCAATAGAATGAGTTAAAAGAGGAACCAATGTAGAATAACTTTTATAAAAAGATTATAACTATATATAAAATATAAATAGATTAAAACAATATGTTAAATAATAGAAAAAAAAATGTTATTTTTTCGCTAAATTGAGACATATTTTTAAAGACAAAAGTAATAAAAATAAAATTATTATTTTTTAAATGAAAATTAGGGAATTGTTTTGAAAATTTTAAAAAAAGAGCCACTAAAAAAAGGTTGTTAATTACTAGCATAGACTGAATTGGGTATATAAAATAAAGAAAGACACGAGTAATTGGGAACCTTTTTAGCCCAAAATAAAAATGTTTGCTATGTGAACGGGCCAGCTCGTATACGGCTGGGTAGCAGATTTGGGCACATACATAGTTTCGGAGACTGTGAGCGTCTGTCTGCAAGGCAGAGGATATCTAGAAACAACAATACACAGCTAAGCATTAAGTATCGAAAAATATGATTGATCAATGTCGGAGTTGATGCCGGCAGAAATAATGGTGGAAATACTCTTCAAGCTTCCACCAAAATCACTTATGAAGTTTCGTTGTGTGTACAAATCATGGAATTCCATCATAAGTGACCCTTCCTTCATCTCCCTTCACTATCGCCACTCTCCCTCCTTCCTTCTACTTCGTCTGTTCGGAGAACCTACTACTAAACCCTTTTACTATTCCCTTCGCCCTCGCCCAGATGACCGCCTAAAATTTACCCTCTTCAAACGTTCCCCCACCCCTTCCCTCGCAATTCTTCCATGAATGCTGTCTGCAACGGCCTCATCTGCCCGACTCCCTAACTCCCATTGAATTTTGGAGCTCCTCCTTCGTCATCTACAACCCTTGGAGCTCCCCAAACCCGAACCATTCCTGAACCTCAAATCCATCACTTCGTCATTGTTGCCCTCGGATTCGATTCCCAAAACTGTTGCTATAAGATCCTTAGAATTGTTTTTTGCTGCAATGACTCCTGAAAGAAAGGTTCCTCTCTTCTTATTCTAATGTTGAACTTTACTCTGTTGCATTTGGGATTTAGAAGACTCTTTCATTTCCTCCCGTGGTTACTCCCCCATGTTCCCTTTCCCGGAGACGACGCCCGATAGCTTCCCATGGTTTTGTTAATTCCATTGCTCACTGGGGTGCAAGGCGAAGGGCAACGAAAGAGGGAAATAAAAAAGTCTGGTTCTTTTTTATTTTGTTCTTTGATTTTGTAATTGAAGTGTTTCATGAGATTGCACTGCACGAGAGAATCTCTCATGCCTCCTCCCCTTGGGCTTTACTTAATCTTGTTAAAGGCGGCAATGCTCTTACTGTCAGCTGTCATGTGCCTTGCAAAGGTATCATCTGGGCGATGAAAGAGTATGGTGTTGTCGTGTCTTGGACTGAGCTCTTTACTTTTGATCTTAATGGCTCTGGTCTGAATGCACCTTCTTTGGGAATAACCGTAACCGATGTCACGATTCCACCAGAATCCATTTGCATTAACGATAATGAAGACAAGTTGCTACTGGTGTATTATCGTATGCTGAGAAAGGGACGCCTCTATTTGCTAGATGTGGAGAAGAAGACTTTAGTGGACCGTCAAATTGAAGCAGATGCCTTCTATTGGTGGATTTCTTATGCTGAGAGCTTAGTTTTACCCAATAGTACACAAGCTCTTATATCTTATTGAAAAATTCAAGGTTCTATTATTAGCAGCTTCAATTTCATATATATCTAACTTGAATGCCAATGATATTGTTCATGGATTCCAAGTATCCAGACTAGTAGATTTCTGCTAATAGCGTATCTACATTGGTATTTGATATTTCGGTCTTGTGGGATTACAACTTGATCCTATATTTTAGGATGTTACCTGAACCTAATTAATCATGCTTTCTATATGTTTATGATCCTAGTTTTTTCTTCCTTAGTATGATGATGTTTTATTGTGATAGAGATTTACATGATGTTGTTGGTGTTATCCCGTTGTTGCTTTGGAGATGCTATTTGCTTACTGTTGTGGAATAATATAATGGTTTTCTCCTTCCTTTTAAAATGATTCTCTACTACTCTGCCTAACTGCCACAACCTACAAGCATAATGGTTGCAATGGCTTGCTTTGATCATGAGTTTTGTTTATTGATTTCAAGTATCTACTAGTTTTCTGCCAGTAGAGTGCTTGCTTGAAATTTTTAAAAGAAAGATCTTGTTCAAAATATTCGAGTATGTGTGCAACGGGAACTTTTTCCTATATTTCTGGATGTACCTTAATATAATTAATCATGTTATCTATACGTTGTGTTTAAGATCCTAGATTTTCCTTTTGGTGAGAAAGACGAACACAAAGATAAAAAAAATTATTGCAGACATTCTTGTTTTAGGCCTAGCATCTACATCAAGCTCAAGTATTATTAATTACTCTGAATAAGAGCAATAATAAGAGGATACAGATAACTAATTCTTGAGGCTTAAGCAAACATTATTGTCAAAAGAATTTATATTCCAGCGAAAAACAAATGATAGACCTAGAAGAAAGATACATGTTTTTTTATCTTTAAATTTATATTTTAGTCTCATAACTTGATCTCAAATTTTAATTTGGTGCTTTAATTTTTTTCATATTAGTAATTTTATCTTCTCAATATAATATGATTTTTTTCTATTAATTTTTGTAGATAAATAATTAACGCGCACAATAATATTGGTATAAGATTTAGGGACCAAAAGTACTACTATCTGATATCAGTATTGGTGTTTTAAAAAGTTATCACAAATGTTCAAACAAGACATTTTCTTTCATCGTTCCCGCTACCACTGCTTCCTTACCCTATGTGATTACTCCCTTCCTCTTCATGCTTCTTCAATCCACGCCATCTGCCAATGTCACGGCCTTCTTTGCTGATCCGGCATCAAGGTAAGCTCCTCCCTAATTAATTGTAACCCTTCTCTTCGTCGCTTTTTCCGCATCCCCAAATTGTATTGCTACCTTGTTTCCTACCGTGCCTATTTTGCTTTCGCCTTTGACTCTCAAAACTATGACTATAAGATACACAATGTTAAATTTTTGTGATTCCTCTATTGAGGTATACTCTCTCCCATCTAGGATTTGGAGAACCTTTTCATTGATGGAGCCGCTGAAAGAGATGGCTTTGCTAATGGCCTTGTTCATTGGGCAGCCGAGTGCATAACCAAAGAGGGAGTGTTGTACCCTTTTGTTTTGTTTTTTAATTTTGCAGATGAGGTTAATCTACCCAAGCATATCACTAACAATGTGAGTTCGGTTAATGTTTTTGGAGGCAGCAGCGATAGGCCTCTCACTGTGTATATAATTGAGCGTTCGCATTGCTCTGCCAACATTAGGGTGCTGAAAGACTAAGGTGTCATGGAATAACCTCTTTGTTGTTGGCTCTTGTTTGGAAGCACCCCTTTGTGGGTTGACAATCTGGTTGGTCCGAAACCAAAGCTAAGCATTACTAATAATGGAGAGATATTCATACTCACCATAGAAAAGTTGAAAACGAGAGGCATATATTCATTAGAAGTGGAGAAAAGAAGGATTAAAAACATTCAACTTGGTGGATGGCATGAACAATGGTCCTGTATTTATGCTGATTATTCCACCGAGAGTTCGGTTTTACTGGAAAATATTAATGCTATGGTGTCTTATTGAAGATTTAAGTGGTATTTTAATACATTACTTATCCAACATAAATATAGGATTCTAAATTTTTGATACATTATTGTATTTATATATATAATTTACCTGGTTGTGGATTCTTTGTTTCAACTAGTTTTGTGCTAACAAAATAGGTTAATAAGCTACTACTACATTGATATTGTTCTTGGAAAGAATTTTCTTGATAAGTTATTAATGTTTGTAACTTTGTGTGGCACCAGATTTTTATCTAGCATTTTGGTATGTTACCTTGCTTCCTATGCATTCTTTTTATGATTGTAGCTTTTGCTTACTTTGTATGATAATGTTTTGATGAAGTTCTGTCAGAAGTTAGTTGTTCCTGGTAAGATAAGATTGCTTTGTCATCATACTATTAATCTTGAAATTTATGTTGTTTTCTTAAGTTTATCATTTACCAAAAGAAAGATTGTGGTAGGGCAAGGTTATTAATATCTTAATAACATGTGAATCAACTCTGATGCTTATGATGTCAGTACTTTAGGGGAAAAAATTAAATTCATAGATTATCTTCACATACCACAGTTAACTTAAAATTGCAAAATGAGACTCTTGTGCTTCTGTATTAGATTTTAAATTACACAACAATAGAATGTGGAACTTATATTTTTGGCATGTACATGTGGTTAAGGAGAGGGAGGATTCTCTATGTATTCATATTGCCTTTGTCATTTCATTAATGACCTTCTTCATTGCGTATGGTTTATGTTTCCAATTGCCATCCACTTTCCCATTTTAGTATAGAATTGTTGATTTGTCATAATTTTTTTTTTGTGTTTACTCATATTAATAGTGTTGTAATAGTGTCTCAATTCTCAAAAATCATACAACAGATTGCTTGACTATTGGTAGTTTTCCTAGTGATTCGTTATTCATCTTTTTCCTCTTTAATCGTGATACTGGTAAATAAGTTAATCTAAGATTTCTATGCCAAGTCCCATTTGATTTGTGTTCTATTGTGTATCATGAGACTTGCATAAAGAGTTTAGATATTTCATAGTGAACCTTGAACCAAAACTTTTACCGGTTCAATGACCAGTTGATTTTAAAAACATTGCCTCTAACGTCATAGACATGATAAGAAGGAAGAGGAATGTTAGCAGAAAACACAAATAATTCTAACCGCGAAGAACATTTTTGACATGAATTTGAATATTGCCTCATCCCTTGAGTTAGTGTCGAGAAGATTCAACGTTCTTCCCTTTTGCTAAAGATAATGGGTTCATGAACATCAACAAATTCTTGAATGGTTCCTATCCAAATAAAGAATTGTACTTACAGTTATTTATGTCCTCTGCCATTTGGCTTGCCCACCCTTCTATTTTCTCATTTTTCTAAATTTTATTTTCTATTTCTCTTCATGGTCGTTTAGTTTAAGGCCCTCATAGTAATTGGGTAAAAGGTTTTTCCAAAGACTTAGCTTATGTCTTCGACCCTAATTGTTTAACTCTGGGGCGTTTTGTTGATGTAACACCTAGATTTTTTATGGGAGTGTTTTTTTTTTTTTTTTTTAAACAAAATACAACGGAAATTTAATAAGATATATACATATATCAAAATATAAGTGTTTCATCTATAGTCCAGAGAATATGTACATGTCCAGCTAAGGTAGCCATACAACGATACAAATGACTACCTAAGTATAAGAAAAGGGCTGCAAAACTGCTCACGCGCGGACACCCTCTGAGTCTGAGCCACCTGCTGTAACCGTCAGTTATATGAGCCCGTCTGAAATAAAAACAGTTTCATACAGTATTACAGCCAGTTTAACTAGAAAACCGTCCCAAATCCAATCCTACCAAATATACACACAACAAGTACAATTTCAATCACATAGATATGTATGCATGATTATTTTCCATTTTAATTTCTTTCCTCTTTTAACGGGAAACCCCTGTGCACCGGGAATCTACCGAAACAAGTGGCAGTAACGCGTATTGAGCTCATCATCATCACGATCCTGGCGAGCGTCCCCACAAGGATTCTTCTACCGGGCTACTTACTCTCTCTCGAGCTAGCCCAGGGAACCATCTACCTCGTGAAGATAGTACCCTTTGTACTTAGACTACCTACCTCGTGAAGATAGCCTAGTACTTCAGGTTATTTTCCACTTTTCGGGATAACCCTAAATTCTCATCTTTTCCATTTTCTGCTCTGTCCTCTTACCCGGTCTACTTTCGGCGAAACTTAACCCTCTTGCTCAATATCTATTGAGTGGGAAGAGCCTCTTTTAACATTTCCACTTTCAATTCTAATGCATCACACAGTCATATTAAGAACATAGCATACAAACAAGGGTTTCCAGTATCCTCTTATCCGATTACAAACTCTCATTTACTCGGATTCTATGTGATAGACGTGTTGTATTCATATATCTATTTGAACATGGAATTCCATATTCAAACACATATTTGAATATACTACTACTGGGACTCGATCCTTTTCAAACCAATTTGAAATCATTTCAATATCAGATTCCAGTTAGTGTCACATTCAATTCTAGAAAAACGTTATCTATACCTATAACATGTTTCACAATAATGCATGCATCATTTATCAGCGTAAGGTATATCAAGTTCATACAAGTATCAATCATATCATGCATATTTCACACATAGCATTCATAATTCAATCATACATCAAACTTTAATCACAACATATCAGTTTGATTTCCCTAATAACATGTTCCTAGCATTCCCTAGTCACATGTTCCTAAATTCCAAGTATTTAAGGATTTAGGGTTTTCAAGGTTACCTGGAACTCCCTGAATCCTTTATCCTTTAGCATCCAGATCCAATCTCCTACTTCGGTTCCTTTGCCGTAATTGCCTCTCAATCTGAATCAAATAGTTTGGAACCTTAGTCTTTTGAGATGGAAGCTTTATGGTCGAAGAGTTGTGACGTAGTTAGTTTTAGAACAGAGTTTTTTTTAGGTGTGTGAGAAGCGAGGAAATCTGAAGAACAACCCTTTTAGAGTCAAGGCACCCTTATTTATAGATTTTGGGGTCCATATTTGAATATATATTCGAATATAAGGCTCCTGTATTCAGTTCCTCACATGCATATTCGAATATTTAGCTTGCATATTCGAATATTATTCGAATATCAGCTTGCATATTCGAATACTATTCGAATATGGACATGCATATTCGAATACTATTCGAATATGACAGTTCATATTCAAATATTTACTTTATCTTTGTTTCTCTTTGTAAATTGTAATCAATCCCTTAAGTCCTAAGTCTCTTTTATGATTTCCGGGATGTTACAATTCTACCCCCTTAAAATAATTTTGCGCGCAAAATTAGCAATTACCTCAACTATGTGAATAACTCTGGATATGTGCTTTTCATATCTTGTTCCATCTCCCAAGTGATTTCTGAGGAATCAATGTTCTCCCAGAGGACCTTCACTAATGGAATCACCTTGTTTCTTAGTGTCTTCTCTCCTCGGTCTAGAATTCTCGTAAGTCTTAACTGATATGAGACGTTGGGTTTCAACGGAATGTCATCAGCTTCCAAAATGTGCGAGGGATCAGACACGTACTTCCGGAGTTGGGATAGTTGAAATACGTCATGAAGGTTCGATAGATGAGGTGGCAAAGCGAGTTGATAAGCAACAGGTCCTACTCTCCAGAGAATCTGATAAGGACCAATGAATCGGGGTTGCAACTTCTTTGTTTTCATTGCTATGCCAACAGCGGTGTAAGGTGTGACCTTCAAAAAGACATGATCTCCTTCTTCAAATTCAGAGGATTTCTCCGCTAATCTGCATAACTCTTCTGGCAGTCTTTGGCTTTCTTTAACTTTTCCTTGATACGCCCAATCTTGTCTGTTGTTTCTTGCACCAAATCCGGCCCTAATAACAACTTTTCTCCTGTTTCAGACCAACAAACTGGCGACCGGCATTTTCTCCCATAGAGTGCTTCATAGGGTGCCATGCCTATACTTGAATGAAAACTGTTGTTATACGCAAACTCTACTAACGACAAATACTTTCCCCAGTTACCGCCTTCTTCTAGTACACAAGCCCGCAACATGTCTTCCAAAGTCTGTATGGTTCTTTCGGACTGTCCATCGGTTTGGGGATGGTGAGAAGTACTCAAAAGTAGCCAAGTCCCAAAAGCTTTCTGTAATGCTCCCCAAAAGCGAGAAGTAAACTTAGGTTCTCTGTCAGAGATAATACTAGTCGGTGCCCCATGTAGGCGGACTATCTCTGCAATATACAACTTGGCGTACTTTTCCACGGAATAAGTGGTCTTGACGTGCAAAAAGTGTGGGCAGTCTTAGTGAATCTGTCAATGATAACCCAGATTGAGTCATGTCCCGTTGGCGTTCTGGGTAATCCAACCACAAAGTCCATGGCTATTGACTCCAATTTCCACTCTGGAATGTCCAATGGTTGAAGCGGTCCAGAGGGTCTTTGATGTTCCACTTTGATTTTCTGGCAAGTAAGACACTTGGAGACAAATTCTGCAATGTCTTTCTTCATTCCAGGCCACCAGAATAGCTTCTTCATGTCTTGGTACATTTTTGTAGCTCTAGGGTGTACCGAGTACTAACTACTGTGACTTTCTTCAAGCACTGTCTTCTTAATCTCTGCATTATTCGGAATGCATACTCTGTCTCTGAATAAGATCACCCCATCACCACTTATAGAGAAATCATCTTGCTCCTTGAACTTCCGTAACTCATAATCTCACCAGTTATAGAGAAATCATCTTGCTCCTTGAACTTGTGTAACTCATAATCTCGTTGTTGCGCTTCTCGAATTCGGTCTCTGAGTGTATTCTTTAAGTCAAGCTTATACACAGAGATGCTATCATCGTAGCAAGACACATCCAAGTGTAGGTCTCTAAATTTCTCCAAGAGCTCCATCTGATGAATCATCATAGTCGACACGTGTAAGGATTTCCTGCTTAAGGCATCGGCCACTACATTAGCCTTCCCTAGATGATACTTCAACTCAAAATCATAATCTTTCAAGAATTCCATCCATCGCCTCTGCCTCATGTTCAGCTCCTTCTGATTGAACAAATACTTCAAACTTTTGTGGTCACTGAACACTTTCAAACGTGACTCCGTACAAATAGTGCCTCCAAACCTTTAACACAAAGACTACTGCAGCTAACTCCAAGTCATGCGTTGGGTAATTTGCTTCATGTGGTCGCAACTGTCGGGAAGTGTAAGCAACCGCTTGTCCTTCTTGCATAAGTACACACCCCAAGCCTTGCTTAGACGCATCGCAGTACATTTGAAAATTCTTGTTTGGATTAGGAATTACAAACACCGGTGCTGTTGTCAGCTTTTCCTTCGACAATTGAAAACTGTCTTCGCACTTGGCATCCCACACAAACGGAACACCCTTCCTTGTTAACTTAGTCAACGGAATGGAAATCTGAGAGAATCCTTTGATGAATCGCCGGTAGTATCCTGCTAGCCCTAGGAAACTTCGAATTTCTGTGGCATTGGTTGGTCTTTCACACTTCATCACGGCTTCAACTTTGCTTGGATCCACAGCCACACCATCTTTGTTAATCACATGGCCTAGAAACTGAACTTCCTCTAGCCAGAAATCACACTTATCCAACTTAGCATACAGTTGCTTCTCTCTGAGTATTTCTAGCACCAATTTTAAGTGCTCACCATGCTCTTCTGCAGTCTTGGAGTAGATGAGAATATCGTCAATGAAAACTACAACAAACTTGTCCAAGTAGGGTCGAAAAATCTGGTTCATGTAGTCCATGAAAATTGCAGGAGCATTTCTCAATCCGAACGGCATCACCAAGTACTCATAATGACCGTACCGCGTCCAGAATGCAGTCTTAGGAATATCCTTAGGCTTGATTCTAATTTGATGATATCCTGAAGATCAATCTTTGAAAACACCTTAGCTCCCCCTAACTGATCAAGTAAATCATCAATCCGCGGCAAAGGATACTTATTCTTTACTGTCAACTTATTCAGCTCTCTGTAGTCTACACACAGCCGTAATTTCCCATCTTTCTTCTTGACAAGCAATACTGGGGCTCCCCACGGCGAAGCGCTTGGTCTAATGAACTGCTTTTGCATAAGTTCTTCAATCTTCCGCTTTACTTCTGCCAGCTCCAACGGTGCCATTCGATATGGTGCCTTAGAGATAGGTCCAGCTCCCGGAATTAGCTCAATCGAGAACTCTACTTCCCTTTCGGGTGGCAAGGATTCTACGTCTTCGGGAAATACATCGGGAAAGTCTCGGACTATAAGGAGAGAATCAACACGCACCGAATTCTTAACATTGCTCATACAAACAATCAAATACTTTGGGCCAATATCATACTTAGGCAGATTAGGAAAATCAGAAGTAGGATGATGCGTACAGTAAATCTCCAAGCCTATGTCTGAAATATGCACGGTCTTGGCGGCGCAATTGATCTTAACTTTGTGAGCTTTGAGCCAATCCATGCCTAAGATTACATCTAGTCCCTTCATCGGTAAGCAATACAGATCTATGCAGAAAGTCTTGCCTTGAAAATCTAGGAACACTGGGGAACACATGGTCGTCGTACAGATGTCCTCTTCGGAGGGAGTAGATACTAACACTTTGTAAGGTAGCTTAGACATAGGAAAATAAATTCTCTTTGCACAATCTACTGATATGAATGAGTGAGTTGCACCAGAATCAAACAGAATACTAACAGGTTTGGCTTTTATTAATCCCATACCTTAGATAAGATCCTTGGAATGGTCAATCTCCTCTGCATTCAGCGTGTAACCCCGGCCTCCCACAGGATTCTTCTTCTTCTCCCTGTCCTCAGCTAGCTTCTGATCTTTGTCTGGACATTGCCAGCTGATGTGTCCCGGCTTGTGGCATATAAAGCAAGTCCTCTTGATCTTGTAACATTCTCCTCTATGGAATTTCCTGCAAGTCTCACACTTCGGAATGGTACTCTTGCCTTTGTTCACGTCCTTGTCTTTTTTTCCCTTAGAACTTACTTCCTCCCTCTTGGGTTTCCACAACAGCTGTCTACTAGCCGACACCGCGGCCAATGATTGCTCAGCAAGCTGACATGCCTGAATCAAAGTCTGGTACTCCCGAATTTGCTGAGTAATCACCAAGTTCCGGACCTCCGGTCTAAGTCCTTGTTCAAATCTCTTGGATTTCCATGCCTCATCAGGTTGGTTGTGAAGATTATTCGAGAATCGGGCCAAACTCTCCAATCTGGCAACATATTCATCTACCGTCATGTCCCCCTGTTGCAGCGTCAGAAATTCTATCTCCTTCTGATCCTTCACATTTGAGGGAAAATATTTGTTCAGGAACAGAGTCTTAAATCCCTCCCATGTCACATTACCTCCTGCTGCTTCCATATGTTCGCGATACAGCTTCCACCATTGTGCCGCTTCTCCTCTCAGTCTATAGGTAGCTAACTCCACCTTGCCCTGGTCGGCAAATCTAGTAATTCTAAATATCTCTTCCAACTGATCTAGCCACTCCTCAGCTATCATGGGTCTCTCCCACCAGAGAAGATGGGTGGGTCATGTCTATTGAAACTCTGATATCGGTCTACACGTCCTTGCGCCTCCATCATTCGAGTCATGGCCTGTGCCATCTGCTATATCAACGGAGAGTCACTCGGAGTTGGTGTCGCATTGGTGTTAGTACGAGGTCTACCGAGTGGTCTGCTTACCATGTCTTCCTGCATACAACGCACCACACTGAGTTTATCAGGCTCAATATAATGAATCGCATACTGTCAACATCTCACGTTAAGACATGACTTATTTCTATGGACTTTTATCTAAGTTACGCATTGGGATAACACACTCCGGATAGGACCAAACTACTTTGATACCAAATTGTAACACCTAGATTTTTTAGGGTAGTTTTTTTTTTTTTTTTAAACAAAAAACAGCGGAAATTTAATAAGATATATACATATATCAAAATATAAGTGTTTCATCTATAGTCCAGAGAATATGTACATGTCCAGCTAAGGTAGCGATACAACTATACAAATGACTACCTAAGTATAAGAAAAGGGCTGCAAAACTGCTCAAGCGCTAACACTCTCCGAGTCCGAGCTACCTGCAATACTATAACCGTCAGTTATATGCTCCACATATAACTGAGTAACCCATGAGCAATAAAAACAGTTTCATACAGTATTACAGCCAGTCTAACTGGAAAACCGTCCCAAATCCAATCCTAGCAAATATGCACACAATAAGTACAATTTCAATCACATAGATATTTATGCATGATTATTTTCAATTTTCATTTCTTTCCTCTTTTAATGGGAAACCCTGTGCACCGGGAATCCACCAAAAGACGTGGTAGTAACGCGTATTGAGCTCATCATCATCACGGTCCTGGCGAGCGTCCCCCAAGGATCCTCCTGTCGGGCTACTAACTCTCTCTCGAGCTAGCCTAGGGAACCATCTACCTCGTGAAGATAGTACCCTTTGTACTTAGACTACCTACCTCGGGAAGATAGCCCAGTACTTCAGGTTATTTTCCCCTTTTTCAGGATAATCCTACATTCTCATCTTTTCCATTTTCTGCTTTGTCCTCTTACCCGGTCTACTTCTGGCGGAACTTAACCCTCTTGCTCAATATCTATTGAGTGGGAAGAGCCTCTTTTAACATTTCCACTTTCAATTCTAATGCATCACACAGTCATATTAAGAACATAGCGTACAAACAAGGGTTTCCAGTATCCTCTTATCTGATTACAAACTCTCATTTACTCGGATTCTATGTGACAGACGTGTTGTATTCATATATCTATTTGAACATGGCATTCCATATTCAAACACATATTTGAATATACTACTACAGGGACTCGACCCTTTTCAAACAAATTTGAAATCATTTCAATATCAGATTCCCAGTTAGTGTCACATTCAATTCTGGAAAAACCTTATTTATACCTATAACATGTTTCACAATAACGCATGCATCATTTATCAGCGTAAGGTATATCAAGTTCATACAAGTATCAATCATATCATGCATATTTCACACATAGCATTCATAATTCAATCATACATGAAACTTTAATCACAACATATTAGTTTGATTTCCCTAATAACATATTCCTAGCATTCCCTAGTTACATGTTCCTAAATTCCAAGTATTTAAGGATTTGGGGTTTTCAGGGTTACCTGGAACTCCCTGAATCCTTTATCCTTTGCCGTAATTGCCTCTTAATCTGAATCAAACAATTTGGAATCTTAGTCTTTTAAGATGGAAGCTTTATGGTCGAAGAGTTGTGACCTAGTTAGTTTGGGAACAGAGTTTTTTTTTAGGTGTGTGAGAAGCGAGGAAATCTAAAGAACAACCCTTTTGAAGTCAAGGCACCGTATTTATAGATTTTCGGGTCCATATTCGAATATATATTCGAATATAAGGCTCCTGTATTCAGTTCCTCACCTGCATATTCGAATGTTTAGCTTGCATATTCAAATACTATTCGAATATTAGCTTGCACTATTCGAATATGGACATGCATATTCGAATATTATTCGAATATGACAGTTCATATTCAAATATTTACTTTATCTTTGTTTGTCTTTGTAAATTGTAATCAATCCCTTAAGTCTTAAATCTCTTTTTTGGATTTCCGAGATGTTACAGTTGACCTCCAAAATTTTGGTGTTTAGTTGGTAATTATTTAAAAATAGACTTTCCTGTAGGGATATCCTTGCCCATGAAGAAATTCTGGTTGAAGGAAATATTTTGAATTGCCCTTTTTTATGATTTTGTCCAGGAAATTTCTTTGCTCTTTTCTTGGGTCGTGCGTTCTTCAATTCTATTTGAAAAAAAGTTTTAATTTGATTAGGATTGAATTCTCGAATATCTATTTCTATATCTACATAATATTCTTTCTTTAGAAGTCAGTTTGTTGGAGAAATGCATACAAAAGGAAGGGGATTGATTTTTGGCATGTAACTATGTGGTTATTGCGACTTGGAAGGAATAGGGATGCGCACAGGGTGGATTGGCTTGGTTTAAATTTGAGGTAAAAAAGTAATTCATACAAAAGGCAGGGGATTGATTTTTTGCATGTAACTATGTGGTTATTGTGACTTGGAAGGAATAGGGATGCGCACAGGGTGGATTGACTTGGTTTAAATTAGAGGTAAAAAAATAATTCGAACCAATGAAAATAATTAGGATTTGTTTGGTTTGGCTTTACGGAAAAAATCTTAATATCTGAATTGAACAAAAACATGTTGGAAGGAATGCAATTGCATTAAAAAAATGACAAGGTAAAAGCCCTTTGAATCTTTATAAATTATATCTTGGAATTAATTTAAGAATTTTGTGGAAGGATTTTTTTTTTCTTTTTCAAAAAATGGCACAGTAGATGCCCTTCCTTCTCTAATTTCTGATTTTTTTTATAATGTCTACTTTTTGACTTTTATACATTCTAATTTTGAGTATAGCTAATACTCTTTTTTAATATATTTGTTAACTTATATATAAAATATTATCGAAAGAAAAAAAATTGGAAAGGAAATAACTTTAGGGAGATTAAAATTAAAAGAAAAATTATGCAACACGAAAAATTTATACGAGAGAAAGTCTCTAGCTATCTCTTCGCTTCTCCTATTGAATATGATAAATGTAAATTTCATTCATTCTTAGTTTATCTTTATTTTTAGATATATAAAAAGAACAGCAGAAAGAAAATTAAAGAAAAAATAGTAATGAGATTTTTTTTTTTTAATGAAATGAGAGAATTTTTTAAAGAGAAACAATAGACGGACAAAAAGTTAAGAGAAATTTAGAAAAAATAAGATGAAAGGGTACTAAGGGTATAGTAAAAATGCCATTAATTTTTTATTATTTGATCAAGAGACATAACATAACCTTTTGATGTTTAGTGGTATAGTAATCTTTTCATAATTCAAATGGAAAACAAAATTATTCAAATTGTCGTCATTTAATTTTCTATATTTAATTGATTAAATTTTAAACTTATTTATGAGTGAAAGCCTAAATTAACAGCAAAATCAATCTAAAAGGATATTATTATAGCTTTAGCATCTTAAACTTGTCTTGTTTAAACTGCTGAACACAGGGCAGCACCAGATAATTTGCGCTTGTTGGGTACTTAGATTTCAAGTAAGAATAGAATTGAGTCTTTTTAGCACGTCTCACAAAAGTCTGCAAAAAAAAAATGACTCGGGCTCAAAAGGACTGCGGATTCGAGCTACTCGCCCGAATAATTTTTTTTAAAAAAATACTACTAATAAATGTACGCTAACTTTTAAAGAATATTTATAAGTGCATTATTTTACATAAGACTAATAATCAATGTTTAAAAAATTGAGAATTGATAAACAGAAAAGTTAAATAGGAGGTTTTATTAACTTGTCAATAGAAAAAGTTAAAAGAGAAACCAATGTAGAATAACTTTTATTAAAATATTATAATTATATATAAAATATAAATAGATTAAATCAATATGTTAAATAATAGAAAAATAATGTTAGTTTTTAGCTAAATTGAGACATTTTTTTAAAAACAAAAGTAATAACAATAAAATTATTATTTTTTAAATGGAAATTAGGGAATTGCTTTGAAAATTTTAAAAAATGGGCTACTAAAAAAAGGCTGTTAATTACTAACATAGACTGAATTGGGTATATAAAATAAAGAAAGACACGAGTAATCCAGGGCCTTTTCAGTCCAAAATAAAAATATTTGCTATGTGCACGGGCCCGCTCGTATAGGGCCAGGTAGCATATTAGGATCCATAAATAGCTTCGGAGAGCGTCTGTCTGCAGGGGCAGAGAAGACCTAGAAACAACAAAACATAATAAGCTGTGAGTATCGGAAAATCTGATTGATCTATGTCAGAGTTGATGCCGGCAGAAATGGTGGTGGAAATCCTCTGCAGGCTTCCACCAAAGTCACTTTTGAGGTTCCGTTGTGTGTGTAAATCATGGAATTCCATCATCAGTGACCCTTCCTTCATCTCCCTTCACTATCGCCACTCTCCCTCCTTCCTTCTACTTCATCTGTTCGAAGAACCTACTACTAAACCCTTTTACTATTCCCTTCGCCCTCGCTCAGATGACAGCCTAACATTTACCCTCTTCAAACGTTCCCTCACCCCCTTCCCTCACCATTTTTCAAAAATTGTTGTGTGCAACGGCCTCATCTGCCTCGGCTCCCGGACTCCCATTGACTTTTGGAGCTCCTCCTTCGTCATCTACAACCCTTCTCTTCGACACTATCTCTCTATCCCCAAACCCAAACCATTTCCTGAACCTCAAATCCATCACTCTGTCATTGTTGCCCTCGGATTTGATTCCCAAAACCATGACTATAAGATCCTTAGAATTGTTTTTTGCGGCAACGACTACCCTGAAGAAACGTTTCTCGCTCCTTATTCTAGGGTTGAACTTTACTCTGTTGCATCTGGGATTTGGAGGACTCTTCCACTTCCTCCCATGGTTGCTCCACCATGTAGCTTTTCTCGGAGACGACGTTCGACAACTTCCCATGGTTTTGTTAATGGCATTGCTCATTGGGGTGCAAGGCGCAGGGCGGCGAAAGAGGGAAATAATAATGTCTGGTTGTTTTTTATTTTGTCCTTTGATTTTGTAAATGAAGTGTTTCATGAGATTGCACTGCCCGAGTTCATCTCTCATGCCTCCTCCCCTTGGGCTTTACTTAATGTTGTTGAAGGCACTCTTACTGTGTACCGCGTCAGCTGTGGTGTGCCTTACAAAGGTAGCATCTAGGTGATGAAGGAGTATGGTGTTGTCGAGTCTTAGGTTGAGCTCTTTGCTTTTGATCTTAATGGCTCCTGTCTGAACGCACCTTCTTTGGGAATAACCGTCACCGACGTCACGGTTCCACCGGAAGCCATTTGCATTAACGATAATGGAGACATATTGCTGCTGGTGTATTATCGTATTCCTATAAAGGGACGCCTTTATTTGCTAGTTGTGGAGAAGAAAACATTACTAGACCATCAAATTGAAGCAGATGCCTTCTATTGGTGGATTTATTTTGCTGAGAGCTTAGTTTTACCCAACAGTACACAAGCTCTTATATCTTACTGAAAAATTCAAGGTTCTTTTATTAGCAGCCTTAATTTCATATATATCTCACTAGAATGCCAATGATATTGTTCATGGATTCCAAGTATCTAGACTAGTAGTTTTATGCTAATAGCATACCTACATTGGTATTTGGTATTTTAGTCTTGTGGGATTACAACTTTATCCTGTATTTTAGGATGTTACCTGAACCTAATTAATCATGCTATTTATATGTTTATGATCCTAGTTTTTTCTTCCTCAGTATGATAATGTTTTAATGTGAAAGAGATTTACATGCTGCTGTTGGTGTTATCTCGTTGTTGCTTTGGTGATGTTATTTGGTTAGTGTTGTTGAAAAATATAATAGTTTTCTCCTTCCTTTTAAAATTATTCTCTACTACTCTGTCTAAGTGCAACAACCTACAAGCATAATTGTTGCAATGATTGGCTTTGATCATGAGTTTTGTCTGTCTGCAAGGCATTGGTTATGATTTTGTTTATGGGTTTCAAGTATCTACTAGTTTTCTGCTACTAGAGTGTACGCTTCAAATTTCTAAAAGAAAGATCTTGTTCAAAATATTCAAGTATGTCTGCAATGGGAACTTTTTGCTATATTTCGGGATGTACCTTAATTAATCATGCTATCTATACGTTGTGTTTAGTATGATCCTAGATTTTCCTTCCTTAGTATGATTGTGTTTTAATGCTGGAGAGGGTTGCATGCTGTCAGTGTTACTGTTATCACGTTGTTTATATGGTGATGTATTGCTCATATTGTTGGTTTCATGAACCCTAGTTAAGTGGTCATATTATGATGTTGAAGCATTTCATTTATAGCTCATTTCTCCTTCCTATATAATCATCAAGTGATGAATAAGATAGATTCATGTATAGGTTCTTCTGAATAAAAGAACATCAGGACCTGTAGACTCATATATAGATTCTCTGGATTCATCTTTGAAATCTAGTGTATTATCTTCACAGATCATAATTAATTATTTGATGAAAAGTTAAGAGAAACTTTTTTAAAAACTGCTATTTAATTATTCAAATTGGATTATGTTTAACTTTTTTTTAATTACAATCAAGGAAACAAAAACTCCAATTTAACTTTTTCTTTTTATCAATATCCAATTTTATAACTTTGATTATTAGTCTTGCGTGGATTGTAGACTAATAAATATTTTTTAAAAGTTAGCTTACACTTGATTAGTAATATTTCTATTTTTAAAAAAATAATTTATTTGGGTGGGTAGCCAGAATCCACATATCTTTTGAGCCCGAGCCATTTTTTTGCGAGCTTTTGCGAGACGAGCTTAAAAGGCTCAATTCTATTTTCTCTTGAAATCTATGTACCCAACAAGTGCAAATCACTTGGTGCTGCCATGTGTTAACTAGTTTAAACAAGATAGGTTTAAGATGTTGATGCTATACTAATATCCTTTTTTATTAATTTTGCTATTAATTTAGGCTTTCTCTCATAAATAAGTTTAAAATTTAATCAATTAAATATATAAAATTAAATGACGATAATTTGAATATTTTTTTTTTCATGTGACGTATGAAAAGATTACTATACCACGAAACATCAAAGGATATGTTATGTCTCTTGGTCAAATAAAAAAAACTTAATGGCACTTTTACTATACCACTAGTACCTTTTTATCTGGAAACTTTGCATTTAAAATAAATTGAAATTAGTTTTGTAACATTAAATACCTACACTTTCTAACGTCAAGTTTCCATGCATGAGTTGCTTAGCCATTCAAAACCCATATAAAAAATATGGGACAATAGTCACATAGACCAATCAAATTAAATATATTAATTGATGTTTTTTGAATTACTCTCTCCATTCTTTTTTATAAATACCTAAACAAAAATAAATTAGTGTTCCTTTTTATACGCACCTACTACAAAAACAAAAGCATTTATTAAGTTTTTTCAATTTTACCCTTAATTAATGAAGGTACTTGAATTTAGTTTTAAATGATATAGTTTGTGGAGTTTGACTTATACAAGGATAAAATTGTAAAGAAATTATTATTTGTTAAGAAACTAATGCATTTTATTGAAGTGAACACTTTTCTTAATATGTGTGATTTTTGTTTCAGGAGCTTATAAATAGGAATAGAGGGAGTAATAAAGTAATGAATTTGAATTTGGTGCTTTCTATGGTACCATCTCTATCAAGCCATCTCTATCAAGATGGCATCATGCCTTCATATTCAATCAAATTATTAATTTGATATGAGGCAATAAAAAATTTAATTAAGTCATATTTTTCATTAAATCTTTTAGATTTGAAAGATATAAAGTTGATTTTATTTTTTTAATCTAATATTTTGTTTTTATTTTTAATCTGATATGTCATCATTTTTTAATTAAATGCTTGTAATTTGGTTACATTATTGAAGATGTATGTGAGCTTTAATTAATTTAAAAAAGAGTTTTTATTAATTGAAAGATAAAGAAATTATTGATAAAGAATAATATAAATAAAATAAGATAAATTTAGTATTTTTGGTCCTAAACTTTACACTAAATTTCAGTTTGATTTTTTTTTATTTTAGCTCTTTTACTTATTTTTGATTCATCTTATTTCATCAAATAAATTATTCAAATGGTATAAAATAGTATCTTGTGGTGAGAAAGAACACAAAGATAAAAAAAAAAATATTATTGCAGACATTCTTGTTTTAGGCTTACCATCTACCTGAATCTCAAATATTATTAATTACTCTAAATAAGAGCCGAAATAAGAGAGAACAATTAATTAATTCTTGAGTGTTAAGCAAACATTATATGCCAAAAAGAATGTATACTCCAGCCAAAAACAAATGATAGACCTAGAAGAAAGATACATAATTAATTAATAATTGAACTTGAAGCATACTATATTTTCAAAATAATAGAATGTAAATAATTGATAATTGGACCTGAAACAAATGATAAGACTTTGGAAGAATGTGACACATACAACTGATATTTGAGCTTAGCGATGACAACGTAATGAGGTGTGTATTAGCTACTTATATTAAAACAATATTTGAATTTTACATTTTCCACCTAAAATTTTGATTAAAATTTTTATAACTGTCAACATAAGATTAAAATACACTTATATTATTTATTTAAGTGAGATTCATTCATGCAGATTTACAAAATTTATCCGTGAATGATTTTTTCTTTTTGTATTATTTTATGAATTTTCACTTGAAAAAATCTGTAGGATAATATTATCATATTTTTTATGTCTAAATTTATATTTTAGTCTAATAACTTGATCTATAATTTTAATTTGGTCCTTTATTTTTTTCATATTTGTAATTTATCTTTTCAATATACTATGATTATTTTCTATTAATTTTTGTAGATAAATAATTAACGCCCACAATAATATTCGTAATAAGATTTAGGGACAAAAAGTACGACTTTAGTGCTTTTGTCTTATTTTATTTATTTTAATATTCACCATTAATTTATTTATCTTTCAATTAATAAAACTTTTTTTTAAAATTAATTAAACCTCAAATACACATTTAATAATATAACCAAATTATAAGTGTTTTATTAAAAATAATTGAGACATATGAGATTAAAAATAAAAACTAAATATTTGATTAAAAAACAAAATCAACTTTTTATTTTCAAATCAAAAAATTTAATGGAGAATATGACTTAATTGAATTTTTTATTGCTTCAAATCAAATTATTGATTTGATTGAACAAAAGGGCATGGTGACATCTCAATAGAGATAGCACCATAGAAAGCACCGATGTTGTATTATTGTATCACTAATCAACATAATATTTTACCTTATCTCAGTTTGTATATTTTGTAGATCTAACAAATTTATAGAAGTCAAAATAAAATAATAAACAACAGAAATGTAAATAACATGATGGATTAAGACTAAAGAAAAAGCATTATTGACTAATCTTGTTGTTGTTCTCTTTTAATTTTCATTTGTATCGAAAAAAAAAAGAGACTAAAGAAAAAGCAACCTTAAAAATTAACCAACAAACAAGTTAAATAAAATAATTACGGCAAAAATATAAATAACATTTATACCAAAAAAAATAATATATAAATGGGGGTCGCTAATATCCTTCCACTTAAAATTTAGAAGGTGTATATTAGCATGTTACACCTTTTTGTTTTGGACAAATAAACCATTGTGTAATCTCTTGTATTAGAGGGTAGTTACGTAATTTAGTTTTTTATTATTTAAAAATTCAAAAGTTTCTATTTTCTCTTTCCTGTTCCCAATCTCTTCTCCTCCATCAAGGAAGTCTCTAAATTTTAACCTCTTATTTCATTTTCTCCCTCCTATTTTCACTCTCTCCTACAACCAAAACATGGTGATCCATGAACACGTGCGGCGGCGATCAACCCAGCCACTGCTGAACCTGCGACCTTAGCAGTGACCTCGTGACAGTGACTGACGTGAAATGGTCACCGGTGACCGCGTGACGACAAATTTTGACCGAGCTATGGTGAATTGGGTATCCAAGCAAGGTTAGGCGAACCATAACAACAATTTAAAGTGACAATAACCTCCATAACCAAGAGTAGAAGGGGTGAGAAACTGAGAATTAGAGAGAATCTCACGCTACATTCACCCGACTTACCGCACAACCGCCATTCTACTTCAAAAATTCAAGTTGTGGCTGTAAGAACCTCACGTTTCACTGACCGGAAAATCTCGAGTAGAAATAAAAAGTCACTATTAAACAGCCATGTTTTTGATCCGTCATGCTTAATGCATGGCGGACATGACCTCCAATCTGGCCTCCGGTGCGGTGGTTTCCTGCCACTCACCTGGCGGTGAGGGGTACCTGCAAGCACTACGATGGTCAAGTCAGTAAGGTCTTACAGTGTGAGAATCTCAGATATCAGATAGTGATGAATGTGTACCAAATGAAGATGAATCACAGGTATTTATAGAACTAATAGGGCTACTAAAGTCAAACATGTCACTGTCATACTTCCGTGAATTACGGCGATTAGTACGGTTCTGTAACTGATTCCACGTGGGGGTGGTACTCATCAAGCTCTAAGTTGGGTGCCCATGTCGTGGTAAACACGACATGGCACCGACAGCTTGAGCCACCCACGTGGGTTCTGCACGTGCTTCTCCTACGGGTTAGGTCCATAACAGTTGCCCCCAAGTCTATGGTATGTCGTGAGTCATGCCGTTGACTTCTACTAATGACATGATCTGGCGACGTGCAACCTTTCTAAGTCGTTGTCATTTGAATTCTCCCGTCAGTTTTTGCTTTGACACGTGTCTTTGTAGGATTGGTCATAACCCTTCGTGGGCCGCGCCCATCATTGTTCAATCACATTAGGTCTGCGTGCATTAATTGCGCCCTAGGCCGTTACTTCTCCTTCAGGCTTAGTCTTCCCTTTCTCTTTCTATAAATATTCTCTTACTTAACCTGAAAACTCTTCTCTGCTTCCAAGTTTTCTCTGCATATTCTCTCTTGCTTTCGCTGTCAACTCCTTCCTTCCTTTGTTGTTTTCCAGCCATCCTCAGTCTTCTCTCCTTCAACATTTCTAGGTATCTCCCTACATTCTCTGTTCATTCTTTCTGTGTGCTTTCTTTCTTCTTTGTTTTCCTTAAAATGTCAACCCTTGAGAGACCCACAAATTTTTGCCCAAAAGAAAGTCTTTCTGGGGAGGTTGGGGATTTCGTTGGTTCCCCCTCTGGACCTGTGATGGTAGTGGTCATCACATCCCCACTCCCCCTTCAACCTCTAGTTCTGACAATGAACCTTTCTTCGAAGCCTCCGGGGAGTTCATTCCTGCTATTCCCCAACTCATCCCCTTCTATGGGGCCACTTTTCTCAATCTGTTGCCCCCATACCCTTAAGGTACGAGGTTGGAAAATATGAGTATGACGAGTCATCTGAGGTTAGTGATAATGCCATAACATCTAGATTACATCTTCCTGTGCCCTTGTTATTTTGTACCTCGACTGAAGCTTCTAGTTTTACTTCTTCTAATAATTCTACTAAATCTTCTGACTCTAATTCTTCTGACCCTCTTTTTGTCCCCCCTATTTCTATTGTAGAACCCATGTCGACTTCATCTCCCATGTCGGGTTCAGAGTCGCCATCGACTTCAGCCCCCGCCCAAGTTGTCCAGAAGCCTTCTAAGAGCAAGGCTCTAGAACGTCGCCGGCAAAAAATCCATGAGTGGTATGGCCCGCCTAAGCAAGCCACTAAGATTGAAGTTCCCAAAAGGCTTAAGGGCATAGAAGATGTAAGGAGGATGTTTTGGATAAGCCACGACATTCTCCAAGTTGCGTCCGGACTGAACACGACTTTAAAATTCCATGTCGCCGATGTAGAATTTAGGAGTGCCAAGCACTTCCTTGGAGCTACCCCAAAAGAAGATGTCCCATCTGGTCCAGTCACCCTCTACAAGGCAGAGCGTGTGGATCCCAACGAAAGGATTGGATCCTGCCCTCGCCAAGGTGCTCCCGACTTCCTGATGGTTTACGACTGTTTCTTCCGAATGATTCGTCTGCGTTTCCCCTTCTCAAACTTCCAAGTCGAGATCCTCAACCGACTTGAGGTCGCACCTTCACAAGTTCACCCCAACGCTTGGGGTTTCATTAATGCTTTCGAGAGTTTTTGCTGGGCCAATAACTGGGAATGCTCTAGCAATTTCTTCTTGTATATATTTGCTCCCTACAATCTTTCCGACTTCGGATTCATCTCCTTCCGCCAAAGGAAAGACCATATTTTCTTCCAGCTTTTTGAAGACTCCTTCCCTCCCTTTAAGGATTCCTACTTTAAGGTGTTGTATACGAGGGAAGAATTTCCATTCTGGACTGGTCCTAATGGCTCGCCTTTGTTCCCATTAGACTGGTCATATGACCATTATCTCCGGGAGACAAAATCTTTTGTTATTGGTGGGGCCTCATTACTGGATTCTGACCATGCCGTCATTGCTGGACTCCAGGAATTTACTGGAAAACACGGGCTCATCAAGTGCAAAGTCGCAGGGTCCAGGTGCGGTGACTGCTAATGTCGCGGCGACTGCTAATGTCGCGGCGACTTCCCCTGAAGTCCAGGCGGCCAAAAAGAGGAAGATAATTCTGCGAAACCGCCAGAAGTCTCCTGTCGCTGCTTCCCAAGAGTTGGAGACAGTCCAACCCACTCCTCAAAACGAGATATCAATCTCGGATGACGAAGAAGCGGAGACCTTTGGGCTTGCTCTAAGATGGAAAAGAGGTTAGTTGATCAATGTCTTTGTTTCAAGTATTCTTTTACACTTGTCTGTACAGTAATATCCATCAAAATTTTGCTGGAATTTTGATGTCGTTAACCCTTGCTTGTTTCAATTCATATAGGAGCCACCTCAGCTACGGGATCATCCTCATCTTCTCAATGGGAAGGCTTCAAGGCTCCCATCGTCTCCTTCCATCTTGGAGAATTTTTCAAGGATCTTCCCCGCTCTATGTTGAAGGTATGTTGCATACTGGTTTGTTTTCCTCTTTGTCTTCGTGTCATCTTACATACTTATAATCTATCTTATACTAACCTAATCTAATCTTACATTCTTATAATCTAATCTTATACTAATTGAATCTTATACTAACCACAAAAACACAATCATAACCATATTCTATTTCTAAGTAATTGCTAATCTAGTCTTACATACATATAATCAATTTCATACCAAACTAACAAAATGCTCATCAAACATATATTATCATTAATGCCTTCTATAAAGTAAAAAACATAAATAATTTAAATAATTACCAATTTGAAAAAAATAATTTAAAATTACCTAATGTGGAGGTTGAAGATAGGGTTAAAGATAAGGTTGAAGATAGATGGTTGGAGAGAAGATGAAGATGGATGATTGGTTGGTGGTGAGTGGTGCCAGTTGCTAGCCGGAGATGACCGGTGCCGGAGGCCGGCTGGGGTGTGGTGGCGAGGGCGGCGGTTTCAGACGGTGGGTGGGGACGCTCGGCCGGAGGACATGTGGGAGGTTTCGGATGGTGGCTGGGTGCGAGAAGGGTGGCTGTGCCGGTGCTCGGCCGGACTATGGAGGTCTGGGCGGGTACCGGATCGGAGAGGATAATTGGATACTGTTTTGTAAGAGAGAATAAGAAGATGGAGAAAAGTTAATATGTGAGAGAAGTGATTTGTGAAAATAAAAGAGAAAGGGAAGATGTTTTATAATGTCAGCCCAATCTTAAAATTAGCCACGGAAATAGGTGGCAAAAAAAATAATATTAAAAAACGGTAAACGTTTGCCATGGAAATATCCGTGGCTAAAGTACGAAGTTTATTTTTTAAAAAAAAACTTGGAGAGAGGGGTTTTGCGACAGTCTGGACCGTCGCTAATTTGCAACGGCCACGTCCGTCGCTAAAGTATGAAAATAAAAAAGAATTAAAATCAAATAGGTGAGAGGGGTTTTGTGACGGCCTAGACCGTTGCTAATTTGAGACGGCCAGGTTCGTCGCTAAAGTTTAATTTTCAAAAAAAAAATTGGCAGTAGTGGTTTTGCGACGGCCTGGACCATCACTAATTTGCCACAACCAGGTCCATTGCTAAAGTGTAATTTTAAAAAAAAATAAAAAAAATTGGGTAGTAGGGGTTTTGCGATGGCCTAGACCGTCGCTAATTTGCGAAGGCCAGGTACGTTGCTAATTTGCGTTTGCCAAGTCCGTCGCTAAAGTACAAAATTAAAAAAAAAATTGGTGAGAGGGGTTTTGCGACGGCCAGGTCCGTCGCTAAAGTGTAATTTTAAAAATAAATTGGGCAATAGGGATTTTGCGACGGCCTAGACCATCGCTAATTTCCGACGGCCAGGTCCATCGCTAAAGTGTAATTTAAAAAAAAAGAGGGTAGTAGGGGTTTTGTGACGGCCTGGACCGTCGCTAATTTGTGGCGGCCAGGTCCGTCGCTAAAGTACAAAGTTTTAAAAAAAATTAAAAAAAATATTGGTGAGAGGGGTTTTGCGACGGCCTAGACCGTCTCATATTAGTGAGGGCCAGGTCCATCGCTAACATATGAATTAAAAATAAATAATCATAAACATGGCCTTTTTGCGACGGGAATTTTCGTTGCAAAATTAGCGACGGTTTTTTCGGTCGCAAATAGTATATATGTCATCACAAAATAGTGACGGCCTCGAGCCGTTGCTAATATTTTGTCGCTAAAATGGCACATTCTTGTAGTGAATACCACTTTTGTCTAAGCGAAAAGAATAAACGGCTATAACCGCTTTTGCCAAAGCAAAGAGTATAAACGGTTATAGATACCGCTTTGTCGTAGCAAAAAGAATAAACGGTTATAAATACCTCTTTGCCATAACGAAGAGAATAAGTGGCTTAAGTGCACTTAGAGCATTTTAGATATAGAAGTGGGTCAAGATTATTCCTCAAGGAAAATATTAATACTTTTCTTTTGAGCCAAGGTAGACATTATTTAATTTACGTGTGAATGTTTCCAAGTATGTTGATTTATGAATGATTATTGAACAATAATTGATTCGAGAAATAAATTATCTTTTAGGTTACCTTGAAAGTGTTCCATTTTCAAGTTGAATACATGTGCGGTTTCATGTTTTTTCTTCCTGATCACTTTGTTTATTTGAACCTCATTGGGTCTATAAGACTGACCCCATTCTTTTTCTTCAAGATTTGAAATTTTTTTTGTTGCAGTCTCTCGTGCATATTCACCTAAGACTTGTCGTTTTGGTAGGCCTCTATGTTAGATGAGACTAGTATTTTGACTCTAGTGGTTGCAGCTATAGCGGTTAGAGTGTCATCTAGTTTGTTGTTGATGAGGATATACGTATGATGAATATTGGACATGTTATATATTTATACTATTTTTGTATAGCTGCTACTTTGTATTGATACATATAACATCTGGATATTGAGTCTGAATGATGGAAGTAAAAGTTTATATAAACCTAATTGGTGAACAGGTTGATATAAAATTTGTGGTTTGATAAATTTTTAGAGAAGAGTCTGCCAAATTTTCGGTAGACTCTCATACTTTTAATATGAGAATATGAGTTAGTTCATAGGCTTGCCACGTTAATAGATGTTTAGTTAGCATTAGCGTGTATTCCAGTCACGTCCCTAAGACAGGTCGTGACAGTCACATCACCACCGGAAGCAACAACACTCTTTTCGCCTGCCGAGAGCTTGTAGCTCAAGTGGCATAAGGAGGAGCTCTTTGAGCTCAAGGGGAGAGGTTCGATATCCGGTGGGGTAGAATTGGGAGTAGATTTAGGAGTAGTGTATGGTGGGGGTGTGTGTGTTTAGCCGATAAAAAAAAGCACACTCTTTTCGCCTTGTATTGAAACCATATATTGAAAAACAAACTTAATTCGTTGATACACTCTTTTATAGCAACAATAATAAATGAAAAATCAATCTTAATTATGATTTCGCCTTATAAAAATATATTGTTGATTGTATTGAAAAATAATGTAAAAGATTAAAAAATAATTTTGAATATTAAAAAATAATATAAATGTAATATTCAATATTTAAGAAACTTAATAAAAATGATATAAAATATCAAAAACTTAAATAAAATATTAAAATTGATATTAAACTAATAAAAATTATTTAAAAAAAAACTGAAAAATAAAGGGTTTGTATATCCTTTCTAGTTTGACCAATTAAAATGTGATATGTAGGATTAATGAATTGTAAATTAGTATCAATCATTATAAATTAAAAATTGGGAAACCAATACATTATTCTTATTTCTTATTTACAAAAACTATAAAATAATTCTATTTTTTAATATATCTTTTAACTTGTTTGAAAGCAAATTTACCAAAAAAAAATGTTATTTTTAAAAATATTTATCAAATTGATCTTAAAAAAATAATTTTCAAATTGTATGAATTTTTGTATAGTTGATCTATATGGTATAAACTTTTAATTGATCGGTTGGATCGGCAAAATTCGTTTTTTATAAAAGATTATGCGTGCTGTCGTTTGAACTCAAATATATACATACATACATACATACATTCATACATACATATATATATATAAATATATATATATATGAGTGATCAAATGATATCGGTGTATTTTAAACAAACTCTTACACCGGTTAATAACTTTTATCAATTTTTTTTTTCACGAAACTCACCGTTGGATTAAAACTACTTATTGTATAAATCATGTATTAAAAATTTCACATCATTTTGATATCCTTTAGTGCTCTATCTAAACACTTGTTATTTTTATATATTTTAAAACTATATTTTAGGTTACTTTTTTAGTACCTTGATGGAGGACAAAATGCTTTTGGAAAAATATGAAAATTTGTAGACATGATCTATATGATAAGAAGTTTCAATCCAGCAGTGAGTTTCGTCAAAATAATCTTCGACGAATAGTTATTAACCGGTGTAAGAGTTAGTGTAAATTACAACAATGTAATTTGAGTTCCTAATTTTGACACTGTCGATTCTTGGAGCTATTGTTTATATTAAAATATTAGTGTCAAAATTTTTGCAATTTTTAAACTTTTATATATTTATCTTTTATAATTTTGATTATTATCTTTTATATTAGAATATTACTTTTTATCTTAAATTCATATTTCAAGATTCAAATTTGATTTTAATCTTAAATTTTTTTTTATATATTTATCCCTTATAATATTAAAATTTCCATGTAATATTTTTTATATGTGAATCAAATTCTGTTTTAATCTAACAATGTTTTTATCTTTTGCTCAGTTTTATTAATTTTCAAATATTATGTTTATTTAATATTTTTGTAATCTCCTATAAATAGCAGTGGTGTGTTATATTCGGCATTGAGTAGTAAGAAAATTTCGTTTAAGTTTATTTTTGTGAAACGACTCCAACTGTGGACACCATCAAGAGAAAAAATATGTGTAGAAGTATGTGTGCTTAAATGTTTAATAGATTTTGTTTTGATGATGACAAATACAAGACCAATAAGTTATGTGTAGTATGTTTTGATGTTGACTAAGATTAAATTAGGAATTGACATGCTACTAAGTGAGGTTAATGGAGTGCATTATACCATGCTTGATTATGTGTTCTATATTGTGATATACATGAAGATAATCATGCAATGTGTTAACATAAATGCTTGATAGACGAACTAGAGTTATATATTTATAAATCAAGCATATTTGATCTTGAGTTTTGAAGTTTGAACTAACTATGATTTTCAAGTTAGAAATATGTTGTAGATGACCCAAGTATTAAAAGTGAACAATGATGAAGAAATATGGAAAAATAGTTTAAATGCATAGCCTACTAAACTTTTAAAGATATTATTCATGACTTTATTTGAATGCATAGCCTACTAAATTTACAAAGAAATTATATATTTATTACTTCAATTTATTTCCTTGATTTTACTTTACTTGTCTAATATTTTGAATAATGTTAGGATTTAGTTACTAAGTTTGTTAGAAGCTTAGTTAGTTTTCGGCTTAGTTGTAATTGTTAGTTAGGTGGTTTTAGTGAAGCTATTAGTATAAATAGTATCAACTAAATGCAAAAGAGATAGAAGAAAATATCTTTGTAAACAAGTGGTTTTCTTATTTGATGTGTGTGTGGTAGGATCTAGCTTCAATTGGTCATGAATCCTTGATGGAATTGGAAGGGAAACCCGCGGCCATGAAGAATGGGTTTAAACCCATTTTGAAAATGTTTGAAAGCTAAAAATTGAAGAGAATAGAAAATAAAAGAAGAGATGAAGAGTGCCACAATCTCCCTAAGAAGATTGATAAACTCAATTGTGATTCGCCACAATGGGAGTTATCTCCATTGATAAGAACCTAAACTTCAAAGCTCTTAGGCTATGAACACAAGACAGAACTCTCTCAATTTGGTTTCAATCCAAAATTCTATTATCAAAAAAACTATCAAATGTGTTTGTACAAAAAGATAGTTCCTAAAATTCAAGGGCCTCATAATAAGGAAGCTAAACTCAAAGAACCACAAATGGAAGTCGATGAATATATCACAATTACAAATCAGCCCCAAACAATAAAATCAATCAAAACAGCCCCTAATTCACCTATTTATTACAATCTCAAAAGAGTGGAAATATTTAGGAACCATGTCTTTGTGAAGCTCTAGTTTGGAGGCCAATAGATCATGCACAAGAGCTTCCATCTTCTTCTTCTTTGACCTTGTTAAAGGTCCTTCACCTAAAGTCCTCTTAGGATCCTCTTCAATGTCTTCAACTTCTACAAGTCTTTGAGCATCCATATCTACATCATTATTAAACTTACTCAATAATTCACTCAATACGTGCCATCAACCATCAAGAGTTAGCAGTTTGTTTTTTCTGTTGGTTATTCTGATAACTACCCGAAAACTGCCTAGTAATTTATTTTTCTTTGTTATTCTGATAACTACCCCTCATTTGCCTAGCAATTTATTTTTCTTGCTGTGCATTTTGTGATGTATAAATACATGTAATTCTACAATGATTAATGAGAATCAATTTTACATTATTTTCTCCAACTCTATAACAAGAGTGAGGAGTCTTGAGCTCTTGAATAGGAGTCTTGTGCTTGGAGGGTTTATCCCTATTTTATTACTATTTTTGTATACCTTCATCATCAATAAAACACTTTTTATTTACTGTTATTGTTCATTCTTTTGCTATAAATTCTATAGGGGAAAATTTTAAAGAGTTCGTGTCACCAAAAATTTATCTTGTATATTGGGATGTTTAATTTCCTTAATTTTTTTCTGCATGCTAAGCATTTTGAAGAATTGTAGCTTTAGCTAGAAATGTTATATACGACTACTAAATTTTCTTATAAACCAGTAACAAACCTGTGTGGTTGCGCGGGTGATAACTGGTCCACATCATTTGTACATCGTATTCAAAAAATAATATGTTAAAAACATATATGTAGCTCAATCACTAAATTGTACTACTCCGGACCTAAATATAAGCAAAAATACATATTAAGATATTTAGTTAACTGCATCAAATTTTCTTGGTTTTGTGAAAAAAATAAAATTTATTTACTAAAATATCCTTTATGTTATTTAATATAAAGTTGTATTCTCTCTCAACTACTTCATTAAATTAAGGATATTTTAGTAATTGTAACATTTAATAACATAAAAGTAGTTGAGATTTGTTTATATTTTAGACTATCAAACAGAGTTTTTGTTGCTTATATTTGAGTCCGGAGGGACTATTTGTTTAGCATCATAGTTAATGACGGAACTTAATCTGATTCCAACAGATCATTGGGGACTATATGATCAAAATGCTTATCACTGGAGCTAACAATTGTAAAAGTATGATTATGTATCAGGAAAAATAACATTAACAGAATAATAGCAACGGAAAAAAAAATACATCAACAAAAAAGACAAAATATATTTAGTGAATGAGAAATCTTAAGTCCAATGCTTGTAGCAAGTGAAACTCAATTAACCATCTAATTGAGGTATACCTGTAGTAATAATAATAAAATAAAGAATTAATATGGATATACAAATAATTGTAATTATAACAAACATACATATAGAAGTTTGAGAGTTGTTGGATACCTTTTGTCATGGTGGGATAAAAAAATAGGTAATATATCTAGACAAAAACTCCAAAACTGATATAGTCCATAAACTTCATGGGAAATAAAAATAATTTATTAGATAAAAGAAAATTAATACATATGCATAAGTGCATACACACGGGTTGCACAAATCGTCTGTTTGTCGTCATTAAACAAATATGACATACTTTTATTTTATATTTTAAAATTATATATTCTAATTAATCACAGAAAAAAATGAATTTACAAATATTTATTTTTAACTTAATTTTAAATCAAAATTTATAATTGCTAATCAATTTGATTCTTTATATTAGAAAAAAAAATTACAATTCAAATTTAACAATTTTGAATAAATTTGGTCTATTGGACTATGAATAAATACATGAACTTAGACATTAAATGTAATCATAAAGTTGATCACCTTAATACATCAACATCAATACAGAACTCAACATGTAAAAGATTAACTTTAATTTCTTGGTTTCATGTAAAAGATTAACTTTTTTTATCAAAATAACCTTCATAATACCACCTCCGGTCCTATATATAAAAAATATGGGACAATAGTCACACAGACCAAAAAAATATATTAAATGATGTTTTTTGAATTAATTAAGTAATGATTTTGAATTTTATAACCATATAATTAATGTATCCACTTGTATGTGAATTGATGAGTGTCGTATTTTCTCATAATTATTAAGGATAAAATATACATATTAAAAAATATAATGATTATTCTTGATTTTATTAAAGTATGTTTTAAACTCTACTATTCCCTACTTTCCTTTATATTTATTGAGATAGAAAAAAAGTATTTGTTCATATTTATCTGTCCACTTATTTTTTAAGGTACCACCTCTGTTCCTAATTATAAGCCCCTCAAAAAAATATCACACAGACTAAGAAAAGTGTTGACATCCATACAATGTATTGGTGTTTTAAAAAATTATCATAAATTTTCAATTTTACCCTTATTTAAAATTCACTTTCATTTTAAAATCAATATCATTTGTCTTCATTAATTAGGGATAAAAAAGAAAAAACATAATAAATGTCTCAATTTCTTAGGTTAGGGGTTTATGAAAGGAACACTAACTTTTTTAAGGGCTTATATTTAGAAACAGAGGTAATAATATAGAGACTTTAAAAATTGTTTTCATGAAAACAACGATAATAATTGTATTTTTTAATTAGAATGTTTTACCCTCAAGTGAACATAATCAACATATTAATAAAAATGGATAGCATATATATTATCCTTCAGATACCTCTTGTTCTTATTATAAGACACGTTTTAAAAGGATTTTATAGTCTTTTTATTATTTTTCTTATAAAAAATATTATATCCTCCCGCTATTAGCTCTTAAAAAAGGCATTGCTCATATTCCCTTGAAGTTATACTTCATTTTTCTTTTTCCCCTTTTTTTATATTAAATCATGCTTCATTATATCTTCATTCATTTCTTGTGAATTTTTTTTCTCACTAAAGCGATGTCGGAGCAGCCGTGTTTGCCGCATGAAATCCTTGTGGAAATTTCGTGCAAGCTTCCATCGAAAACCCTTTTGAAGTTCCGTTGTATCTGTAAATTATGGAATTCCCTCATCATCGATCAATCCTTCATCACCCGCCACCGCCAGCCTCTTCAAACAAGACCTTGCCTTTCACTCTTCCCTCAACCACCGCCTCCTTACCCTATCCGATTACTCCCTTCTGTTGAGAGTCAAATGTGAAGTGAGTAGTGGGAAGTGAAGTCCCACATTGGATGGTTAAGAGCTAAGTAAAGGGTTTATAAGTGGAAAGACCCTTGCACGCTCCTAATGCTTTAATGTTTTTGGTTGCATTGTCGTGTCCTTTCACTTATATACTCCATCTCATCTACACTCCAACACTTTCCTCTCCCCGCTTCTTCAATCCACGCCTTCTCGGTAAGTGGTATTGTAATACATTACTTATGCAACATATATTTAGGATGCTAAATTTTTTAAACATATATGTATGGATATATATAATTTACTTGGTTGTGGATTCCAAGTTTCAACTAGTTTTGTGTTAATAGAATAGGTTAATCAACTAATGCTACATTCATATTGTGTTTGGAAAGAATTTTCTCGGTAAGTTATTAGTGTTTGTGTGGCACCAAAATTTTATCCAGCATATTGGTATGTTACATAGCTTCCTATGCATTTTGTTTATGATTGTCTGCTGAAACACTGTCATCATACTATTAGTCTTGAAATTTTTGTTGTCTTCTTAAGTCTATCATTTACCAAAATAAAGATTCTGGAAGGGCAAGGTTTTTAATTCCTTGATAACATGTGATTCAACTATGATACTGATGATGGCAGTTTTTTAGGGAAAAAAAAAATTAAATTCTTAGATTATCTTCACCAACCACAAGTAACTTGAAAATGAAACATGAGACTCATGTACTTTTGTATTAGATTTTAAATTACACAACAATAGAATGTGGAACTTATATTTTTTGTTGTACACGTGGTTAAGAACAGGGAGGATTCTCTATGTATTCATACTGCCTTTTCATTTAATTAATGATCGTCTTCGCTGCCTAAGATTTGAGTTTCCACTTGCCATCCAGTTCCCCATTTTAGTATAGAATTTCTGATTTGTCAACTAATATTTAAACTTTTATAATTTTGTTTTTTTGTTTACTCATATTATTAGTGTTGTAACAGTGTCTCAACTCTCAAAAATCATACATCATATTGCTTGGCTATTGGTAGTTTTTCACGTGATGCTTTATTCATCTTTTTCCTCTTTAATCGTGATATTGATAAATAAGTTAATCTAAGATTTCTTTGCCAAGTCCTATTTGAATTGTGTTGTATTGCTTATCATGAGACTTGCATAAATAGTTTAAACATTTCATAGTGAACCTTGAACCAATACCAATGGCCGCTTGATTTTAAAAACATTGCCTCTAACATCATAGGCATGATAAGAAGGCGGAGGAATATGTTAGCAGAAAACCCAAATATTTCTAACCGCGAAGAACATTTTGGTCATGAATTTGTATATTGGCCCATTCCTTAAGTCAGTGTCGAGAAGATTCAATGTTCTTCCTTTTTGCCGAAGATAATGGGTTTATGAACATAACAAATTCTTAGAATGATTCCTATCCAAATAAAGAAAAGATGGTACTTACAGTTACTTATGTCCTCTGCTATTTGGATTACCCACCCTTCTATTTTCTCTTTTTTCTAAATTTAATTTTCTATTTCTCATCATGGTGGTTTAGTTCAAGGCCCTCACAGTACATGGGTAAAATGTTTTTCCTAAGACTTGGCGTATGTCTTCAACCCTAATTGTTTAACTTTTGGGGGTTTTAGTGACCTGCAAAATTTATGTGTTTAGTTAGTTATTATTGAAAAATAGATTTTCCTGAAGAGATAACCTTGCCCATGAAGAAAGTCTGGTTGAAGGAAATATTTTGAATTGCCTTTTTTTATGATTCTGTCTAGGAAATTTCTTTGCTCTTTTCATGGATAGTGCTTTCTTCAATTCTATTTGAAAAAAATGTTTTGATTTGATTAGGATTGAATTTTGGAATATCTGTTTCTATATCTACACATTCATTCTTTAGAAGTCAGTTTGCAGGAGAAATTCACACAAAAGACAGGGGATGATTTTTGGCATGTAACTATGTGGTTATTATGTCTTGATTTTGATTTTCAAATACTATTTTACTAATTAGGTAAGATATAAATGGATAAGTATTTAAAAAAAGAAATTCTTCAAGTTAATTTGGTATGTTATTAAGCCATTTGGGGTTCAAAATCTCTAGATCTGAATTCTGATACCCAAATCAATAGAGGTTGGGTCTCAACAGAATGGTTCGGGATGGATCTCGTTATAATTTGATTGGATCTTTTTCTGAGATGGATTGATTTAGATTAACGGATTGTGAAATACACCCAATTTGATTGACACTCTTAGGAAGGAATGCAATTGCATTAAAAAAATGACACAGTAAAAGCCCATTGAATCTTATTTAAATTATATCTGGAATTAATTTAAGAATTTTGTAGAAGGATTTTTCTCTTTTTCAAAAAAGGCACAATAGATGCCCTTCCATCTCTACTTTCTGATTTTTTTTTATAACGTCTATTTTTTGACTTTTATTTATTGTAATTTTGAGTATATTTAATACTCTTTTTTAATATATTTGTTAATAGAAAAATATTATTGAAAGAAAAAAAAAGTTGGAAAGGAAATAATTTTAGGGAGATTAAATTAAAAGAAAAAGTATCCAACACGAAAATTTGATAAGGATAAATTTTAAGTGAAATGAGGTTTGAATAAGCGAAAGTCTCTAGCTATCTCTTCGCTTCTGTTAGTGATATGATAGATGTAAATTTTATTCATTCTTAGTTTATCTTTATTTTTAGCTATATAAAAAGAACAAGCGAAAGAAAATTAGAAAAAAAAGTAACGAGATTTTTTTTAATGAAATGAGAGAATTTTATTAAAGAGAATGATAGACGGACAAAAATTAAGAGGAGTTTAAAAAGAATAAGATGAAAGGGTACTAGTGGTATAGTAAAAGTTCCATTAATTTATTTTTATTTGATCAAGAGACATAACATAACCTTTTTTATGTTTCGTGGTATAGTAATCTTTTCATAATTCAAATGAAAAAAAAAATATTCCAATGATCGTCATTTAATTTTTAATATTTAATTGATTAATATTTAAACTTATTTATGAGAGAAAGCCTAAATTAATTGCAAAATCAATAAAAATGAATAATGTTATAATTATAAAATAGAAATAGATTAAAACAATAAGTTAAATAATAGGAAAATATTGTTATTTTTTAGCTAAATTGAGACATTTTTTAAAGTAAAAAGTAATAAAAATAAAATTAATATTTTTTAAATGAAATTAGGGAATTGTTTTGAAAATTTGAAAATTTTAAAAAATGGGCCACTAAAAAATGCTATTAATTACTTGCATAGACTGAATTGGGTATATAAAATAAAGAAGGACACGAGTAATCGAGAGACTTTTCAGCCCAAAATAAAAATGTTTGCTATCTGAACGGGCCAGCTCGTATAGTGCCGGGTAGCAGATTAGGACACATACATAGCTTCGGAGACTGTGAGCGTGTGTCTACAGTGCAGAGAATATCTAGAAACAACAATACACAGCTAAGCAGTGAGTATCGAAAAATCATATTGATCAATGTCGGAGTTTATGCCGGCATAAATGGTGGTGGAAATCCTCTGCAAGCTTCCACCAAAGTCACTTTTAAGATTCCGTTGTGTGTGCAAATCATGGATTATATCATTAGTGACCCTTCCTTCATCTCCCTTCACTATCGCCACTCGCCCTCCTTCCTTCTACTTCTTCCGTTCAGAGAACTTGCTACTAAACCCTTTTACTGTTCCCTTCCCCCTCAACCAGATGACAGCCTAACATTTACCCTCTTCAAACGTTCCCCCACCCCCTTCCCTTGCCATTCTTCCATCAATGTCGTCTGCAACGGCCTCATCTACCTCAGCTCCCGCACTCCCGTTGGCTTTTGGAGCTCCTCCTTCGTCATCTACAACTCTTCTCTTTGATGCTATATCTCTCTCCCCAAACCCAAAACCATTCCCAAACCTTAAATCCATCACTCCGTCACTGTTTCCCTTGACTTCTATTCCCAAAATCGTGACTATAAGATCCTTAGGTTTGCTTTTGGCGGCAACCACTACCTTAACGAAAGGTTCCTCACTTCTTAGACTAGGGTTGAGCTTTACTATGTTGCATTTTGGCTTTGGAGGACTCTTCCACTTCCTCCCATGGTTGCTCCCCCATGTACCATTTCCCGGAGACGACGTCCGACCGCTTCCCATGGTTTTGTTAATGGCATTGCTCACTAGGGTGCAAGGCACAAGGCGGCGAAAGAGGGAAATAATAAAGTCGGGTTCTTTTTTATTTTTTCCTTTGATTTTATAAATGAAGTGTTTCATGAGTTTGCACTTCCCGAGAGCATCTCTCATGCCTCCCCCCCTTTGGGCTTTACTTAATGTTGTTGAAGGCGGCAACACTCTTACTGTGTACCGCATCAGTAGTCATGTGCATTGCAAAGGTAGCATCTGGGTGATGGAAGAGTATGGTGTTGTCGAGTCTTGGACAGAGCTCATTGCTTTTGATCTTAATGGCTCCGGTCTGCACGCAACTTCTTTGGGAATAATCGTCACCGACACTACAAGAAATTTGTGTATTAGCGACAAACAGATCCCTTGCTAATCCCTCGCTAAACTCATTAGCGACGGAATTGTGACAAATTCGCGAGAACATATTCCGTCGCATATTTCTGGTCGCTAATCTGCTACGGGAATAAGTTCGTCGCAAATGCGTCGCTAATGCCTCGCTAATTAGCGACATCACGGTTCCACCGGAAGCCATTTGCATTAACGATAATGGAGACATATGTCTTCTGGTGTATTATCGTATGCTAGGAAAAGGACGCCTCTATTTGCTAGATGTGGAGAAGAAAACATTAGTAGACCGTCAAATTGAAGCAGATGCCTTTTATTGGTGGATTTCTTATGCTAAGAGCTTAGTTTTACCCAACAATACACATGCCCTTATATCTTACTAAAAAATTTAAGTTCTATTATTAGCAGCTTTAATTTCATAAATATCTCACTGGAATGCCAATGATATTGTTCATGGATTCCAAGTATCCAGACTAGTAGTTTTCTTCTAATAGCGTACCTACATTGGAATTTGGTATTTCGGTCTTGTGGGATTACAACTATATCGTGTATTTTAGGAGGTTACCTGAACCTAATCATGCTATCTATATGTTTATGATTTAGTTTTTTCTTCCTTAGTATGATGATGTTTTAATGTGATAGAGATTTACATGCTGCTGTTGGTATTATGCCGTTGTTGCTTTGGTGTTTCTATTTGCTTACTGTTGTGGAATAATATAATGGTTTTCTCGTTCCTTTTAAAACGATTCTCTACTACTTTGCCTAACTACAACAACCTACAAGCATAATGGTTGCAATGGCTTGCTTTGTTCATGAGTTTTGTCTCTCAGGAAGGCATTGGTTATGATTTTGTTTATGGATTTCAAGTATCTACTAGTTTTTTGCTTGTAGAGTGCGTGCTTCAAATTTTTAAAAGAAAGATCTTGTTCAAAATATCTCAGTATGTGTAGAACGGGAACTTTTTGCTGTATTTCTGAGTTGGATTGATTTGGATAAACGAATTCATGGAGTACACCCAATTTGATTCACACTCTTAGGAAGGAATGCAATTGCATTGAAAAAATGACACAGTAAAAACCCTTTGAATCTTTTTTAAATTGGAATTAATTTAAGAATTTTGTAGAAGGATTTTTTTCTTTTTCTAAAAATGGCACAGTAGATACCCTTCCTTCTCTACTTTCTGATTTTTTTTTTATAATGTTTACTTTTTGACTTTTATTCATTGTAATTTTGAGTATATCTAATACTCTTTTTTAATATATTTGTTAAGTTATATGAAAAAATATTATTGAAAGAAAAAATATTGGAAAGGAAATAATTTTAGGGAGATTAAAATTAAAAGAAAAATTATGCAACACGAAAAAATTATAAGGATAAATTTTAAGTGACATGAGGTTTAAACAAGAGAAAGTCTCTAGCTATTTCTTCACTTCTCTTAGTGAATATGATAGATGTAAATTTCATTCATTCTTAGTTTATCTTTATTTTTAGATATGTGAAAAGAACAAGAGAAAGAAAATTAGAAAAAAAAAGTAATGAGATTTTTTTTTTTTAGTGAAATGATGGAATTTTCTAAAGACAAACAATAGATGGACAAATAGTTAAGAGAAATTTAGAAAAAATAAGATGAATGGATACTAGTGATATAGTAAAAATGCCATTAATTTTTTTTTATTTGATCAAGAGACATAACATAACCTTTTGATGTTTACTGGTATAGTAATCTTTTCATAATTCAAATGGAAAGAAAATTATTCAAATTATCGTCATTTAATTTTCAATATTTAATTGATTAATTTTTAAACTTATTTATGAGAGAAAGCCTAAATTAATAGCAAAATCAATAAAAAAGAATATTAGTATAGGTTTAGCATCTTAAACTTGTCTTGTTTAAACTGTTGAACACATGGCAGCACCAGATAATTTCTTGTTGGCTACTTAGATTTCAAGTAAGAATAGAATTGAACCTTTTTAGCACGTCTCACAAAAGTCCGCAAAAAAAAAAGACTCGGGCTCAAAAGGACTGCGGATTCGAGCTACTCGCCCGAATAATTTTTTTTTGAAAAAAATACTACTAATAAGTGTACGCTAACTTTTAAAAAATATTTATTAGTCCAATTTTTTAAAGACAAAAGTAATAAAAATAAAATTATTATTTTTTAAATGAAAATTAGGGAATTGTTTTGAAAATTTTAAAAAATGAGCCACTATAAAAAGGCTGTTATTACTAGCATAGACTGAATTCGGTATACAAAAAAAAGAAAGATACGAGTAGTCGGGAGACTTTTCAGCCAAAAATAAAAATGTTTGCTATGTGAATGGGCCAACTCTTATAGGGCCGCGTAGCAGATTAGGAAACACACATAGCTTCGGAGACTGTGAGCATCTGTCTGCAGGGTAGAGCATATCTAGAAACAACAATACACAACTAAGCAGTGAGTATCAGAAAATCTGATTGATCAATGTCGGAGTTGATGTCGGCAGAAATGGTGGTGGAAATACTCTCCAGGCTTCCACCAATATGACTTATGAGGTTCCGTTGTGTGTACAAATCATGGAATTCCATCATCAGTGACCCTTCCTTCATCTCCCTTCACTATCACCATTCTCCCTCCTTCCTTCTACTTCGTCTATTCGGAGAACCTACCACCAAAACCCTTTTACTATTCACTTCGCCCTCACCCAGATGACAGCCTAAATTTTACCCTCTTCAAACGTTCCCCCATCCCTACCCTTGCAATTCTTCCATCAACGCAGTCTACAACGCCCTCATCTGCCCGACTCCCTAACTCCGGTTGACTTTTGGAGCTCCTCCTTCGTCATCTACAACCCTTGGAGCTCCCCAAACCCGAACCATTCCTGAACCTCAAATCCATCACTTCGTCATTGTTGCCCTCGGATTCGATTCCCAAAACTGTGGCTATAAGATCCTTAGAATTGTTTATAGCGGCAACGGTTATCGTGAAAGAAAGGTTCCTCGCTCCTTATTCTAGTGTTGAACTTTACTCTGTTGCATCTGGGCTTTAGAAGACTCTTCTGAGCTTTAGAAGACTCTTCCACTTCCTCCTATGGTTGCTCCCCCATGTACTATTTCTCGGAGACGACGTCCGATAGCTTCCCATGGTTTTATTAATTCCATTGCTCACTGGGGTGCAAGGTGCAGGGCGACGAAAGAGGGAAATAATAAAGTCGGGTTCTTTTTTATTTTGTTCTTTGATTTTGTAATTGAAGTGTTTCATGAGATTGCACTGCCCGAGAGAATCTCTCATGCCTCCTCCCCTTGGGCTTTACTTAATGTTGTTAAAGGCGGCAACACTCTTACTGTATACCGTGTCAGCTGTCATGTGCCTTGCAAAGGTATCATCTGGGCGATGAAAGAGTATGGTGTTGTCGTGTCTTGGACTGAGCTCTTTACCTTTGATCTTAATGGCTTCAGTCTGAATGCACCTTCTTTGGGAATAACCGTCACCGATGTCACCATTCCACCAGAATCCATTTGCATTATCGATAATGGAGACATGTTGCTGCTGGTGTATTGTCGTATGCTGAGAAAGGGAGGCCTCTATTTTCTAGATGTTGAGAAGAAGACATTAGTGGACCGTCAAATTGAAGCAGATGCCTTCTATTGGTGGATTTCTTATGCTGAGAGCTTAGTACACAAGCTCTTATATCTTATTGAAAAATTCAAGGTTCTATTATTAGCAGCCTCAATTTCATATCATTGCTGATCCAGCATCAAGGTAAGCTCCTCCCTAATTAATTGTAACCCTTCTCTTCGTCGTTTTTTTCGCATCCCCAAATTGTATTGCTACCTTGTTTCCTACCGTGCCTATATTGCTTTCGCCTTTGACTCTCAAAACTATGACTATAAGATACACAATGTTAAATTTTTGTGATCCCTCTATTGAGGTATACTCTCTCCCATCTAGGATTTGGAGAACCTTTTCATTGATGGAGCCGCTGAAAGGGATGGCTTTGCTAGGCCTTGTTCATTGGGCAGCCAAGCGCATAACCAAAGAGGGAGTCTTGTACCCTTTTGTTTTGTTTTTTAATTTTGCAGATGAGGTTAATTTACCCAAGCATATCACTAACAATGTGAGTTCTGTTAATGTTTTTGGAGGCAGCAACGATAGGCCTTTCACTGTGTATATAATCGAGCGTTTGCATTGCTCTACCAACATTTGGGTGATGACACACTAAGGTGTCATGGAATAACCTCTTTGTTGTTAGCTCTTGTTTGGAAGCACCCCTTTTTGGGTTGACAATACCAGCCTGGTTGGTCCGAAACCAAAGCTAAGCATTACTAATAATGGAGAGACATTGCTACTCACCATAGAAAAGTTGAAAAAGAGAGGCATATATTCATTAAAAGTGGAGAAAAGAAGGATTAAAAACATTCAACTTGGTGGAAGTCATGAACAATGGTCCTGTATTTATGATGATTATTCCGCCGAGAGTTCGGTTTTACTGGAAAATATTAATGCTATGGTGTCTTATTGAAGATTTAAGTGGTATTTTAATACATTACTTATCCAACATATATATAGGATGCTAAATTTTTGATACATTATTGTATATATATATATATATATATAAGTTACCTGGTTGTGGATTCTTTGTTTCAACTAGTTTTGTGCTAATAGAGTAGGTTAATAAGCTACTACTACATTGATATTGTGCTTGGAAAGAATTTTCTTGATAAGTCATTAATGTTTGTAACTTTGTTTGGTATGTTATGTTGCTTCCTATGCATTTTATTTATGATTGTAGCTTTTGCTTACTTTGTATGATAATGTTTTGATGAAGTTCTGTCAAAACTTAGTTATTCCTGGTAAGATAAGATTGCTGAAACACTGTCATCATACTATTAATCTGGAAATTTCTATTGTCTTCTTAAGTTTATCATTTACCAAAATAAAGATTCTGGTAGGGCAAGGTTATTAATTTCTTAATAACATGTGAATCAACTCTGATGCTTATGATGGCAGTACTTTAGGGGAAAAAGTTAAATTCATAGATTATCTTCACAGATCACAGTTAACTTAAAATTTCAAAATGAAACTCTTGGCTTGTATTCATATTGCCTTTGTCATTCCATTAATGACCATCTTCATTGCGTATGGTTTATGTTTCCAATTGCCATCCACTTTCCCATTTTAGTATAGAATTGCTGATTTGTCAACTAATCCTTAAATTTTCATAAATTTTTTTTGTGTTTAGTCATATTAATAGTGTTTTAATAGTGTCTCAATTCTCAAAAATCATACAACAGATTGCTTGGCTATTGGTAGTTTTCGTAGTGATTCGTTATTCATCTTTTTCCTCTTTAATCGTAATACTGGTAATTAAGTTAATCTAAGATTTCTATGCCAAGTCCCATTTGATTTGTGTTCTATTTCGTATCATGAGACTTGCATAAAGAGTTTAGATATTTCATAGTGAACCTTGATCCAAAACTTTTACCGGTTCAATGGCCAGTTGATTTTAAAAACATTGCCTCTAACGTCATAGACATGATAAGGAGGAAGAGGAATGTTAGCAACAAAACACAAATAATTCTAACCGCGAAGAACATTTTTGTCATGAATTTGAATATTGGCTCATCCCTTGAGTTAGTGTCGAGAAGATTCAACGTTCTTCCCTTTTGCTAAAGATAATGGGTTCATGAACATCAACAAATTCTTGAATGATTCCTATCCAAATAAAGAATTGTACTTACAGTTATTTATGTCCTCTGCCATTTGGCTTGCCCAACCTTCTATTTTCTCATTTTTCTAAATTTTATTTTCTATTTCTTTTCATGGTCGTTTAGTTTAAAGCCCTCACAGTAATTGGGTAAAAGATTTTTCCTAAGACTTAGCGTATGTCTTCGCCCCAATTGCTTAACTTTGGGGCGTTTTGTTGACCTCCAAAATTTTGGTGTTTAGTTGGTTATTATTGAAAAATAGACTTTCCTGTAGTTATAACCTTGCCCATGAAGAAATTCTGGTTGAAGGAAATATTTTGAATTGCCCTTTTTTATGACTTTGTCGAGGAAATTTCTTTGCTCTCTTCTTGGATCGTGTGTTGTTCAATTCTATTTGAAAAAAAGTATTAATTTGATTAGGATTCAATTCTCAAATATCTATTTTTATATCTACATAATATTCTTTCTTTAGAAGTCAGTTTGTTGGAGAAATTCATACAAAAGGCATGGGATTGATTTTTGGCATGTAAGTATGTGGTTATTGTGACTTGGAAGGAATAGGGATGCGCAGAGGGTGGATTGGCTTGGTTTGAATTTGAGGTAAAAAAATAATTCATACAAAAGGCAGGGGATTGACTTTTTGCATGTAACTATGTGGTTACTGTGACTTGGAAGGAATAGGGATGCGCACAGGGTGGATTGGCTTGGTTTAAATTTGAGGTAAAAAAATAATTCGAACCAATGAAAATAATTAGGATTTGTTTGGTTTGGCTTTACGGAAAAAAATATTAATATTTGAATCGAACAAAAACATGTTGGTTTGAGTTGGACTATCGGATTGTCCGATTTAAAAAGTATATATACTAATTAACAATTGAAATTACCAAGTCTTATATAGTCTAACTTCAAACATAATACAAATTTCAAAATACCATATCTGGTGATCTTGATTTTCAAACACTATTTTACTAACTCTGTAAGATATAAATGGATAAGTATTAAAAATAATTCTTCGGGTTAATTTGGTATGTTATTGAGTCATTTCGGGATCAAAATCTCTAGATATTATACCCAAATCGATAGAGGTTGGGTCTTAATGGAATGGTTTGGGATGGATCCCATTATAATTTTATTGAATCGTTTTCTAATTTGGATTGATTTGGATTAACGAATTCGTGGAGTACACCCAATTTGATTGACACTCTTAGGAAGGAATGCAATTGCATTAAAAAAATGACACGGTAAAAGCCCTTTGAATCTTTATAAATTATATCTTGGAATTAATTTAAGAATTTTGTGGAAGGATTTTTTTTTTCTTTTTCTAAAAATGGCACAGTAGATGCTTTTCCTTCTCTAATTTCTGATTTTTTTTATAACGTCTACTTTTTGACATTGTAATTTTGAGTATATCTAATACTCTTTTTTAATATATTTGTTAACTTATATAAAAAATATTATAGAAAGAAAAAATATTGGAAAGGAAATAATTTTAGGGAGATTAAAATTAAAAGAAAAATTATGCAACACGAAAAATTTATAAAGATAAATTTTAAGTGACTTGATGTTTATACGAAAGAAAGTCTCTAGCTATCTCTTCGCTTCTCCTATTGAATATGATGAATGTAAATTTCATTCATTCTTAGTTTATCTTTATTTTTAGATGTATAAAAAGAATAACAGAAAGAAAATTAAAAAAAAAATACTAATGAGATTTTTTTAAAGAGAAACAATAGACGGACAAAAAGTTAAGAGAAATTTAGAAAAAATAAGATGAAAGGGTACTAGTGGTATAGTAAAAATGCCATTAATTTTTTATTATTTGATCAAGAGACAACATAACCTTTTGATGTTTAGTGGTATAGTAATCTTTTCATAATTCAAATGGAAAACATAATTATTCAAATTGTCGTCATTTAATTTTCTATATTTAATTGATTAAATTTTAAACTTATTTATGAGTGAAAGCCTAAATAAATAGCAAAATCAATCAAACAGGATATTATTATAGCTTTAGTATCTTAAACTTGTCTTGTTTAAACTGCTGAACACAGGGCAACACCAGTTAATTTGCGCTTGTTGGGTACTTAAATTTCAAGTAAGAATAGAATTGAGCCTTTTTAACACGTCTCACAAAAGTCCGCAAAAAAAAATGACTCAGGCTCAAAAGGATTGCGGATTCGAGCTACTCGCCCGAATAATTTTTTTTAAAAAAATACTACTAATAAGTGTACGCTAACTTTTAAAAAATATTTATAAGTGCATTATCCACATAAGACTAATAATCAAAGTTTAAAAAATTGAAAATTGATAAACAGAAAAGTTAAATAGGAGGTTTTATTAACTTGTCCATAGAAAAATTTAAAAGAGAAACCAATTTGGAATAAATTTTATTAAAATATTTTAATTATATATAAAATATAAATAGATTTAAACAATATGTTAAATAATAGAAAAATAATGTTATTTTTTAGCTAAATTGAGACATTTTTTTAAAGACAAAAGTAATAAAAATAAAATTATTATTTTTTAAATGGAAATTAGGGAATTGATTTGAAAATTTAAAAAAATGGGCTACTAAAAAAAGGCTGTTAATTACTAACATAGATTGAATTGGATATATAAAATAAAGAAAGACACGAGTAATCCGGGGCCTTTTCAGCCCAAAATAAAAATATTTGCTATGTGCACGGGCCCGCTCGTATAGGGCCGGGTAGCAGATTAGGATCCATAAATAGCTTTAGAGAAAGTCTATCCGCAGGGGCAGAGAAGACCTAGAAACAACAAAACACAGTAAGCAGTAAGTAAGTAGTGAGTATCGGAAAATCTGATTGATCTATGTCAGAGTTGATGCCGGCAGAAATGGTGGTGGAAATCCTCTGCAGGCTTCCACCAAAGTCACTTTTGAAGTTCCGTTGTGTGCGTAAATCATGGAATTCCATCATCAGTGACCCTTTCTTCATCTCCCTTCACTATCGCCACTCTCCCTCCTTCCTTCTACTTCGTCTGTTCAGAGAACCTGCTACTAAACCCTTTTCCTGTTCCCTTCCCCCTCGCTCAGATGACAGCCTACACTACAAGAAAACAGTAATTTAGGTGTCAAAAGTTAGTGTTGACCTCGGGGCCGACGCTAAATTAGTTTTTTAAGTCGGCCAAAACTGACACTAGACCGAAACTTTATTAAGATTTTTATTAAAAAAAAACGTAAAGTTGTGTCGGCCAAATAATGCTTTGCGTCGACAAATGGCCGACACTAACCTGTTTACTTTTTGTGTCCTGCATTACATATTTTTATTTTTTTTAATATCTAAACACTACAGAGGAAGAGATTGAAAAAAAGACTCGTGACTCTCTTTTAGGGTTCTTTCTGAAATACCTAAAATGAAGCCCCAAATACCTTCTCTTCTCCATTATATCACCTTCTTCCATACTCTTTGCCTCTTCGAACCTTCTTCTCCCCCTTCCATACTCTGTGACTTTCGTTGCCCCTCTATTTCTGCTTGCTCTCTTCCCTTTGCCACCATGAGAGCATCCATTCTCCGAGATCTGGGAATCGAGATTTTATTCTCTCTTGCGCCGTCATTGGAATCGCCTTCGCTCTATTCCAGTGGCTCCTCCGCCATCAGAGACTCTTCTCCTAATGCCGGTGGTAAGAATGGCTACAACAACTACCTCATCCTGGAGGAGGAAGGCATCAAAGACCACAACGTCGTCCTCAAAAGCGCTAAAATCCAGAACACCATTTTGAAAGGTCCTTTCTCTCTGTATAACTCTGTTCTATTCCTGTCCATCGTTATAAGCCTGCCTTTTTCTATGGTTGAAATCTCAGCTGAAGAGGATCTGAATCTTCTGAGATCTATCCTTGGGCTCTATCTGTGTGGATGGGGGTAAGTGGATGGGGTGTGTTACGGAAGTTACCAGCCTAGAGGCTAAAGTATGCTATTATTTTTTCTATTTTCTGAATCAATGTTAAATTGATGTCTGGAAAAATGTTTGTCAAGAAGTAAGCAAGATGTTTGATATTTTTCTGTTGTTTTAATTTCTTATTACTTTTGAGTCTTGTGAAGTTTAGAAACGTGATCCATTTTATTTTTGGAATTGCATGTGTCTTTAGGAGATTGTATCAGCTGGATATGGTTGCTTGTAAATCTTTGTAATTTGTGTAGAGTATCACTGTAACTGTGTAAGAAATTCCATTTTGCAATGATTGAGAGTTTGAGGCTTAGGAAAAATGGTAATGGTGGTTGTTAATAAGAAGAGATTTCTATATATCTTTATCTTTTTCTTTTCTTCTTTTTGATGTTTGTTTTCAAATTGAATATATGATTCACTGTTATCAAATTGTTGAAACAAATGGAACTTGCATATTAATGTAGAAGGACTTGCATTATTCCTGGTCAGAGCTTGGGATTTCTTCTTCTATTCTTGTTCTTATCAATGTTGTTCTTTCCTATGCAGACCAGCAACTCGTGTATTGAAGAAAAAGAGAAGCTCAAGATTAATTTGCATAGGCCTCTTGGAAATAGGGTTGTATTTGATGATGAAGGGAACACAATTCCTAAAGCTAGCCAAGATTGCTGACACACAAAGTGGCAAGGAAACAATGCTGCTTGACCCAGGTACACTCTAACTTTCCAACTGTAAATTGAAGCTAGAATAATTGAATATATGTACCATAGCCCGCATATATGACCACTGTCTTTTGTGAGTTAAGATGAGGATCTGTTTAGCTATGTAGTAGTTGGTGAGTTAAGATGAGGGTTTGTATAGCTATAATTTAGTAGTAACACAATTTATTATAGTTTGACTACTGGTTATCACATTACAGGTATAATGTATCTCAAATTGTATTTGTTGTTTTGGCTGGATTTACCTTTGTGTATTACATCGCCTTTGTTAGTTGGTTTACCTCTTGTAAAGTTTTTTTAATCTTTTTTGGTGCATGTTAATATATGATCTCTGATACTATTTTAAATTTGGCTTATATCTGAATGCCGTGACAAAAGAATTATTGCTAGAATAATTGAACAGTAGTGATACTTATATCTGTTCTAATTGCATTTTAGTTGGAGTGATTAGATATTCGATTTTGGACTCCCCTTTTCTTGCTTCTGTGATGCGATACTGCATTCAGTGAAGGCCCTCTTGCTTAAGAGGTTATGTATGCAGCTTTATGCTAAATGACATCTCTCTTGGTGCTTGTAGCTTGCATGTCTGGTGTATTGGTCTCTTTTCTTATGGGGGGCCTACTTCGCCAATATATAACTTGAAGCATACTGTTTTGATCCGTGTAGTCTTTATTGGTGATGTCAGGATGCCAATTCAAACGTTTAAGGTGCTTTAAGAGCTGTGGCAGTGTGTTGGTTCTGATTACCCCCTCTGCAGTGTTGTTCTTCTATTGTTAATTAGGATAGCATGAAGTTATAGCCTTGTGCTGGTTTTGATTTTATCTGCTTCTTTTTCTGTAATGTGGATCTCCCTGCAGTAGTTTGGCACTCCTTGTGCTATTTAATGATATTTTCCTGTCTTTGCTGTTCAAAAAAAAGATTTGCTATTATATATGTGACTGTGTCTCTTTTACAAATTGTTTGGAAACAGTAACCTTTAACTTTATAATACTATGTTATTATTACAATTGTTTTTGGTAAATTAGACAATAAACACATATGGCTTTAATTAGTTGGCCTACATTGTTTAAGTTGGATTTCTTTTCCATATTGGTAAACTAGCCTTATGCAAATATTAAGAAATTATAGCTCAAAAGAGTGGATAAAGCTTCCTATTACTATAGGGTATATTATTGAACTGTTCTCTCTATGTAGCAAATTTTAATTTAGATGGTGTACATATGCTGTTACGTTTAATTTATATATGTGTAGAAAGTGAAAAAATATTGTGTTTTCGGATCATTTGGAAATTTATAAATACCCTCACATGTAATGTAGCTATTGCTGTTGCGTTAACTTGGTTTGAAGAATATAATGATGATGACATATACATATATATGTTAAGATATAAAGAAAAATGTAATTATGTGTCTTTCACCTAATTTGAGAATACAAAAGTTGAGAATACAAAAGTCGAAGTTTGGTCTTTGTGGCTGAACTATTATTAACTTGTAGGCCCTTTTTAATTGGCCTTTGAATTGCAACTACTTGTACCAACTAATAAAATAATTTAGTTAATGATAAAAAAACATGTAAATTGTTATCACTTTTTTATTATCCGACTCTGTTTTAATTTATGTTTTGGGCAGTCGGAGTTTAGGAGCCATTGGGACAGGATGCCAGGATTCCAATTCCAAAGCGTGGCCGTAGCTGATTTTAGATGCCTTTGTTTGTTTTGATATCATATTATACTATGAACTTACTTATTTTCAGAATTCTGGACTTAGTTACTTGTTGACTTGTTTAAAGTGGATTTTATGAAGTAGTAGTATTTTGTGGACTTGTTTACATGTCTTTTGTGTTCATAAACTTGTTTAGTGGAGGTATATTTTATGGTTTTAATTTATATTTAGTTTGAATTGAGATTCAAAACTATTGAACAGGTTTGATTTTTGAAAGGTGTTGAATATAAGGTGGTCTGTAAGTGAACAGCAAAAGAATGTTATAAAAAAATTTTAAAAAAAATCTAGTGTAGGCCTAGGCCGACGCTAGTTAGGATGAAGGAAATCAACAATAACGTTGGTTTTTTATAAAATTAGCGTCGGCTTATTTATTTTGTGTCGGCTAGTATTTTGCGTCGGCCATCCCTCATTGCGTCACCGTTAGCGTCGGCTTTGGCGGACGCAAAGTAGCGTCGGCCTTTTTTCCGCCAAAAAAGTTTGTGTCAAGGCATTTAGCGTCGCCCTCGACCCCGACGCTAAGCCGACGCTAACGGCCTGTTTTGCGTCCGCCTTTTCGTGTTAGCGTCGGATTTTATTGGCTGTTTTCTTGTAGTGCTAAAATTTACCCTCTTCAAATGTTCTCTCACCCCCTTCCCTCGCCATTCTTCAATCAATGCTGTCTGCAACGGCATCATCTGCCTTGGCTCTCGGACTCCCATTGACTTTTGGAGCTCCTCCTTCGTCATCTACAACCCTTCTCTTCGACGCTATCTCTCTATCCCCAAACCCGAACCAATTCCTGAACCTCAAATCCATCACTCTGTCACTGTTGCCCTCGGATTTGATTCCCAAAACCGTGACTATAAGATCCTTAGAATTGTTTTTGGCGGCAATGCCTACCCTGAAGAAAGGTTTCTCGCTCCTTATTCTACGGTTGAACTTTACTCTGTTGAATCTGGGCTTTGGATGACTCTTCCACTTCCTCCCATGGTTGCTCCACCATGTAGCATTTCCCGGAGATGACATCCGACAGCTTCCCATGGTTTTGTTAATGGCATTGCTCATTGGGGTGCAAGGCGCAGGGCCGCGAAAGAGGGAAATAATAATGTTTGGTTATTTTTTATTTTGTCCTTTGATTTTGTAAATGAAGTGTTTCATGAGATTGCATTGCCCGAGTGCATCTCTCATGCCTCCTCCCCTTTGGCTTTACTTAATGTTGTTGAAGGTGGCAACGCTCTTACTGTGTACCGCGTCAGCTGTGGTGTGCCTTGCAAAGGTAGCATCTGGGTGATGAAGGAGTATGGTGTTGTCGAGTCTTGGACTAAGCTCTTTGCTTTTGATCTTAATGGCTCATGTCTGAACGCACATTCTTTGGGAATAACTGTCACCGACGTCACGGTTCCACCGGAAGCCATTTGCATTAACGATAATGGAGACATATTGCCGCTGGTGTATTATCGTATTCCTGGAAAGGGACGCCTTTATTTGCTAGATGTGGAGATGAAAACATTACTAGACCATCAAATTGAAGCAGATGCCTTCTATGGGTGGATTTCTTTTGTTGAGAGCTTAGTTTTACCCAACAGTACACAAGCTCTTATATCTTACTGAAAAATTCAAGGTTCTTTTATTAGCAGTCTTAATTTCATATATATCTCACTAGAATGCCAATGATATTGTTCATGGATTCCAAGTATCTAGACTAGTAGTTTTATGCTAATAGCGTACCTACATTGGTATTTGGTATTTTAGTCTTGTGGGGTTACAACTTTATCCAGTATTTTAGGATGTTACCTCAACCTAATTAATCATACTATTTATATGTTTATGATCCTAGTTTTTTCTTCCTTAGTATGATGATGTTTTAATGTGAAAGAGATTTACATGCTGCTGTTGGTGTTATCCCGTTGTTGCTTTGGTGATGCTATTTGGTTAGTGTTGTTGAATAATATAATAGTTTTCTCCTTCCTTTTAAAATTATTCTCTAGTCTAAGTGCAACCACCTACAAGCATAATTGTTGCAATGACTGGCTTTGATCATGAGTTTTGTCTGTTTGGAAGGCATTGGTTATGATTTTGTTTATGGGTTTCAAGTATCTACTAGTTTTATGCTACTAGAGTGTACGCTTCAAATTTCTAAAAGAAAGATCTTGTTCAAAATATTTAAGTATGTCTGCAACGGGAACTTTTTGCTATATTTCGGGATGTACCTTAATTAATCATGCTATCTATACGTTGTGTTTAGTATGATCCTAGATTTTCCTTCCTTAGTATGATTGTGTTTTAATGCTGGAGAGGGTTGCATGATGTCAGTGTTACTGTTTCACATTGTTTATATGGTGATGTATTACTCATATTGTTGGTTTCATGAACCCTAGTTATGTGGTCATATTATGATGTTGAAGCATTTCATTTATAGCTCATTTCTCCTTCCTATATAATCTTCAAGTGTTGAGTAAGATAGATTCATGTATAGGTTCTTCTGAATAAAAGAACATCAGGACCTGTAGATTCATATATAGGTTCTTTGGATTCATCTTTGAAATCTAGTGTATTATCTTCACATACCACAATTTATTATTTCATGAAAAGTTAAGAGAAACTTTTTTAAATACTGCTATTTAATTATTCAAATTGGATTATGTTTAACTTTTTTTTAATTACAATCAAGGAAACAAAAATTCCAATTTAACTTTTTCTGTTTATCAATTTCAAATTTTATAACTTTGATTATTAGTCTTGCGTGGATTGTAGACTAATAAATATTTTTTAAAAGTTAACTTACACTTGATTAGTGATATTTCTTTTTTTAAAAAATAATTTAATTGAAAGAAAAATATTGGAAAGGAAATAATTTTAGGGAGATTAAAATTAAAAGAAAAATTATGCAACACGAAAAATTTATAAGGATAAATTTTAAGTGACTTGAGGTTTACACGAGAGAAAGTCTCTAGCTATCTCTTAGCTTCTCCTATCGAATATGATAAATGTAAATTTCATTCATTAGTTTATCTTAATTTTTAGATAAATAAAAAGAAAAATAGAAAGAAAATTAGAAAAAAATAGTAATGAGATTTTTTTTAAAGAAATGAGAGAATTTTTTAAAGAGAAACAATAGACGGACAAAAAGTTAAAAGAAATTTAGAAAAAATAAGATGAAAGGGTACTAGTGGCATAAGAAAAATGCCATTAATTTTTTTTTTTATTTGAACAAGAGACATAACATAACCTTTTGATGTTTAATGATATAGTAATCTTTTCATAATTCAAATGGAAAAAAAAATTTATTCAAATTATTGTCATTTAATTTTCAATATTTAATTGATTAATATTTAAAATTATTTATGAGTGAAAGCCTAAATTAATAGCAAAATCAATAAAAAAAGGATATTATTATAGCTTTAAAATCTAAAACTTGTCTTGTTTAAATGGCTGAACACATGGCAGCACCACATAATTTGCGCTTGTTGGGTACTTATATTTCAAGTAAAAATAGAATTGAGCCTTTTTAGCACGTCTCAAAAAAGTCCGCAAAAACAAATGACTCGGGCTCAAAAGGACTGCGGATTCGAGCTACTCACCCGAATAATTATTTTAAAAAAAAATACTATTAATAAGTGTTCGCTAACTTTTAAAAAATTATTTATAAGTCCATTAGCCACACAAGACTAATAATCAAAGTTAAAAAATTGAGAATTTATAAACAGAAAAGATAAATAGGAGGTTTTATTAACTTGTTAATAGAAAAATTTAAAAGAGAAACCAATTTAGAATAACTTTTATAAAAAAATTATAATTATATATAAAATATAAATAGATTAAAACAGTATGTTAAATAATAGAAAATTAATGTTATTTTTTAGCTAAATTGAGACACTTTAAAAAAGACAAAAGTAATAAAAATAAAATTATTATTTTTTAAATGAAAATTAGGGAATTGTTATGAAATTTTAAAAAATGGGCTACTAAAAAAAGGCTGTTATTACTAGCATAGACCGAATTGGGTATATAAAATAAAGAAAGACATGAGTAATCGGAGCCATTTCAGCCCAAAATGAAAATGTTTGCTATGTGAACGGGCTCGCTCGTATAGGGCCGGGTAGCAGATTAGGACACATACATAGATTCAGAGACCGTGAGCGTCTGTCTGCAGGGGCAGAGAATATCTAGAAACAACAATACACAGGGTGAGTATCGGAAAATCTGATTGATCAATGTCGGAGTTGATGCCAACAGAAATGGTGGTGGAAATCCTTTGCAGGCTTCCACCAAAGTCACTTTTGAGGTTCCGTTTGTGTGCAAATCATGGAATTCCATCATGAGTGACCCTTCCTTCATCTCCCTTCACTATCACCACTCTCCCTCCTTCCTTCTACTTCGTCTGTTCAGAGAACTTACTACTAAACCCTTTTACTGTTCCCTTCCCCCTCGCCGAGATGACAGCCTAAAATTTACCCACTTCAAACGTTCCCTCACCCCCTTCCCTCGCCATTCTTCCATCAATGCTGTCTGCAATGGCCTCATCTACCTCGGCTCCCGGACCCGCGTTGATTTTTGCAGCTCCTCCTTCGTCATCTACAACCCTTCTCTTCGACGCTATCTCTCTATCCCCAAACCCGAATCAATTCCCGAACCTCAAATCCATCACTCCGTCACTGTTGCCCTAGGATTTGATTCCAAAAACCGTGACTATAAGATCCTGAGGATTGTTTTTGGTGGCAACAACTACCCTGAAGAAAGGTTCCTCGCTCCTTATTCTAGGGTTGAACTTTACTCTGTTGCATCTAGGCTTTGGAGGAATCTTTCACTTCCTCCCATGGTTGCTCCCCCATGTACCATTTCCCGGAGACGACGTCCGATAGCTTCCCATGGTTTTGTTAATTCCTTTGCTCACTGGGGTGCAAGGCGCAGGGCGACAAAAGAGGGAAATAATAAAGTCTGGTTCTTTTTTATTTTGTTCTTTGATTTTATAATTGAAGGGTTTCATGAGATTGCACTGCCCGAGAGAATCTCTCATGCCTCCTCCCCTTGGGTTTTAAATAATGCTGTTAAAGGCGGCAACGCTCTTACTGTGTACCATGTTAGCTGTCATGTGCCTTGCAAAGGTATCATCTGGGCGATGAAAGAGTATAGTGTTGTCGTGTCTTGGACTGAGCTCTTTACTTTTGATCTTAATGGCTTCAGTCTGAATGCACCTTCTTTGGGAATAACAGTCATCTATGTCACGATTCCACCAGAATCCATTTGCATTAACGATAATGGAGATATGTTGCTGCTGGTGTATTATCGTATGCTGAGAAAGGGACGCCTCTATTTGCTAGATGTGGAGAAGAAGACATTAGTGGACCGTCAAATTGAAGCAGATGCCTTCTATTGATGGATTTTTTATGCTGAGATCTTAGCTTTACCCAACAGTACACAAGCTCTTATATCTTGTTGAAAAATTCAAGGTTCTATTATTAGCAACCTCAATTTCATATATATCTAACTGGAATGCCAATGATATTGTTCATGGATTCCAAGTATCCAGACTAGTAGTTCTCTGCAAATAGTGTATCTACATTGGTAGTTGGTATTTCGGTCTTGTGGGATTACAACTTGATCGTGTATTTTAGGATGTTACGTGAACCTAATTAATCATGCTTTCTATATGTTTATGATCCTACTTTTTTCTTCCTTAGTATGATGATGTTTTAATGTGATAGAGATTTACATGCTGCTGTTGGTGTTATCCAGTTGTTGCTTTGGAGATGCTATTTGCTTACTGTTGTGGAATAATATAATAGTTTTCTCCTTCCTTTTAAAATGATTCTCTACTACTCTGCCCAACTGCGACAACCTACAAGCATAATGGTTGCAATGGCTTGCTTTGATCATGAGTTTTGTCTGTCTTGAAGGCATTGGTTATGATTTTGTTTATGGATTTCAAGTATCTACTAGTTTTCTGCTAGTAGAGTGCCTGCTTCAAATTTCTAAAAGAAAGATCTTGTTCAAAATATTTGAGCATGTGTGCAGCGGTAACTTTTAGCTGTATTTCTGGATGTACCTTAATCTAATTAATCATGCTATCTATACGTTGTGTTTAAGATCTTAGATTTTGCTTCCTTAATATGATTATTGTATTTCTGATCCTAGATTTTCCTTCTGGTGAGAAAGACGAACACAAAGATAAAAAAAATATTATTGTAGGCATTCTTGTTTTAGGCCTAGCATCTACATCAAGCTCAAGTATTATTAATTACCCTCAATAAGAGCCTAAATAAGATGATACAGATAACTGATTCTTGAGTCTTAAGCAACTATTTTGCCAAAAGAATGTATACTCCAGCCAAAAACAAGTGATAGACCTAGAAGAAAGATACATATTTTTTATCTCTAAATTTATATTTTAGTCTCATAACTTGATCTCAAATTTTAATTTGGCCCTTTAAATTTTTTTCATATTATTAGTATTTTATCTTCTCAATATAATATGATTATTTTGTAGATAAATAATTAATGCGCACAATAATATTGGTATAAGATTTAGGGACCAAAAGTATTACTATTTGATATCTGTATTGGTGTTTTAAAAAATTATCATAAATGTTCAAACAAGACATTGTCTTTCACCGTTCCCTCTATCATTGATTCCTTACTCTATCTAATTACTCCCTTCCTCTTCGCGCATCTTCAATCCACGCCATCTGCTAGTGTCACGCCCTTCTGTGCCGATCCAGCAACAAGGTAAGCTCCTCCCTAATAATTTGTAATGGTTCTCTTCGTCGCTTTTCCCACATCCCCAAATTGTGTGGCTACCCTGTTTTCTATTGTGCCAATTTTGTCTTCGCCTTTGACTCTCAAAACTATGACTATAAGATACACAATGTTAGGTTATTGTGCTCCCTCTGTTGAGGTTTACTCTCTCGCATCTAGGATTTGGAGAACCTTTTCATTGTTTGGTCTTTTAATTTTGCAGATGGGGTTAATCTACTCGAGCATCTCACTAAAATTGGGAGTTCGGTTACTGTTGTTTGAGGCCGTGGCAATAAGCCACTCACTGTGTATATGTTTGAGGGTTCCCATTGCTCTGCCAACATTTGGGTGATGAAATAATACGCTGTCATGGAGTCATGGAATAACCTCTTTGATGTTGGATCTTGTTTGGAAGCATCCTTTTTTGGGTTGAAAATACCAGCTTGGTTGGTCCAAAACCAACTGTAAGCATTAGGAATAATGGAGATATTGCTACTCACCAGATAAAATTTGAAAAAGAGAGGCATTTATTCATTAGACATGGAGAAAAGAAGGATTAAAAACATTCAACTTGGTGGATGGGATGAACAATGGTCCTGTATTTATGCTGATTATTACGCCGCCCAATTTTACTAGAAAATATTAATGCTATTGTGTCTTTTTGAAGATGTAAGTGGTATATATAATTTTTTATACATTATTGTTTGGGTATATATAATTTACCTGGTTATGGATTCTTTGTTTCAACTAGTTTTGCGCTAACAGAATAGGTTAATCATCAGCTACTACTACATTGATATTGTGCTTGGAAAGAATTTTCTTGATAAGTCATTAATGTTTGTAACTTTGTATGGCACCAGAATTTTATCCAGCATTTTGGTATGTTACATAGCTTCCTATGCATTTTGTTTATGATTGTAGCTTTTGCTTACTTTGTATGATAATGTTTTTATTAAGTTCTGTCAGAACTTAGTTGTTCTTGGTAAGATAAGATTGTCGAAACACTGTCATAATACTGTTAGTCTTGAAATTTCTGTTGTCTTCTTAAGTCTATCATTTACCAAAATAAAGATTCTGGAAGGCCAAGGTTATTGATTCCTTGATAACACGTGAATCAACTCTGATATTGATGATGGCAGTATTTTAGGGAAAAAAATTAAATTCATAGATTATCTTCACAAACCACAGTTAACTTAAAATTGCAAAATGAGACTCTTGTGCTTCTGTATTAGATTTTAAATTACACAACAATAGAATGTGGAGCTTATATTTTTGGCTGTACATGTGGTTAAGGAGAGGGAGGATTCTCTATGTATTCATATTGCCTTTGTCATTTCAATAATAACCTTCTTCATTGCCTATGGTTTGAGTTTCCACTTGCCATCCACTTCCCCATTTAGTATAGAATTGCTGATTTGTCAAGTAATCCTTAAATTTTCATAACTTTTTTTTGTGTTTACTCATGTTAATAGTGTTGTAATAGTGTCTCAACTCTAAAAAAATCATACATCAGATTGCTCTGCTATTAGTAGTTTTCCTAGTGATTGTTTATTCATCTTTTTCCTCTTTAATCGTGATGCTGGTAAATAAGTTAATCTAAGACTTCTTTGCCAATTCCCATTTGAATTGTTTTATATTGCGTATCATGAGACTTTCATAAAGAGTTTAGACATTTCCTAGTGAACCTCAAACCAATACTTTTACCGGTTCAATGGCCAGTTGATTTTAAAAACATAGCCTCTAACATCATAGGCATGATAAGAAGGAAGAGGAATGTTAGCCGAAAACACAAATAATTCTAACCGCGAAGAATATTTTTGTCATGAATTTGAATATTGGCTCGTCCCTTGAGTCAGTGTAGAGAAGACTCAACGTTCTTCCTTTTTTGCTGAAGATAATGGGTTCATGAACATCAACAAATTCTTGAATGGTTCCTATCCAAATAAAGAATTGTACTTATAGTTACTTATGTCCTCTTCTATTTGGTTTACCCACCCTTCTATTTTCTGTTTTTTCTAAATTTTATTTTCTATTTCTCATCGTAGTGGTTTAGTTTAAGGCCATCACAGTAATTTGGTAAAAGATTTTTCCAAAGACTTAGCGAATGTCTTTGACCCCAATTGTTTAACTTTGGGGCGTTTTAGGGACCTCCAAAATTTTGGTGTTTAGTTGGTTGTTATTGGAAAATAGACTTTCTTGTAGAGATAACCTTGCCCATGAAGAAATTTTGGTTGAAGGAAATATTTTGAATTGCCCTTTTTAATGATTCTGAGGAAAATTCTTGGGTGGTGCTTTCTTCAACTCTATTTGAAAAAAAAGTTTTGATTTGGTTAGGATTATCCTTGAATATCTGTTTCTATATCTACATAATATTCTTTCTTTAGAGGTCATTTTGTAGGAGAAATTCACACAAAAGGTAGGGGATTGATTTTTGGCACGTAACTACGTGGTTATTGTGACTTGGAAGGAATAGGGATGCGAACAAGGTGGATTGGGTTGGTTTAAATTTGTGGTAAGAAAAAAATTCAAACCGATGAAAATAATTTGGGTTTGTTATATTTGGGTTTACGAAAAAATCTTAAAATGTGAACCCAACAAAAACATGTTGGTTTGAGTTGGACTATCGGATTGTCCGATTTAAAAAATATCTGTGCTAATTAACAATTCATATTACCAAGTCTAATAAAGTCTAACTTCAAACATAATACAAATTTCAAAATACAATAACTAGTGATCTTGATTTTCAAACACTATTTTACTAATTTGGTAAGGTATAAATGGATAAGTATTAAAAAAATTTCTTCGGATTAATTTGGTATGTTATTGAGTCATTTGGGGTTCAAAATCTCTAGATCTGATACCCAAATCGATAGAGTTTGGGTCTCAACGGAATGGTTCCGGATGGATCCCATTATAATTTGGTAGAATCGTTTTCTGAGTTGGATTTATTTGGATTAACGAATTCGTGGAGTACACCCAATTTGATTGACACTCTTCGGAAGGAATGCAATTTCAATGAAAAAATGACACAGTAAAAGCCCTTTGAATCTTTTTTAAATTATATCTTGGAATTAATTTAAGAATTTTGTAGAAGTATTTTTTCTTTTTCTAAAAATGGAACAGTATATGCTCTTCCTTCTCTACTTTCTGATTTTTTTATAATGTCTACTTTTTGACTTTCATTCATTCCAAATTTGAGTATATTCAATACTCTTTTTTAATATATTTGTCAACTTATATAAAAAAATATTATTCACAGAAAAATATTAGAAAGGAAATAACTTTAGGGAGATTAAAATTAAAAGAAAAATTATGCAACACGAAAAATTTATAAGGATAGATTTTAAGTGACATGAGGTTTAAACAAGAGAAAGTCTCTAGCTATCTCTTCGCTTCTCTAAGTGAATATGATAGATGTAAATTTCATTCATTCTTAGTTTATCTTTATTTTTAGATATGTAAAAAGAACAAGAGAAAGAAAATTAGAAAAAAAAAAAGTAATGAGATTTTTTTTTTTAATTAAATGAGTGAATTTTCTATAGAGAAACAATAGATGGACAAAAAGTTAAGAGAAATTTAGAAAAAATTAGATGACAAGGTACTAGTGATATAGTAAAAATGCCATTAAATTTTTTTTATTTGAGCAAGAGACATAAGATAACATAACCTTTTGATGTTTAGTGGTATAGTAATCTTTTCATAATTCAAATGGAAAAAAACATTATTCAAATTATCGTCATTTAATTTTCAATATTTAATTGAGTAATTTTTAAACTTATTTTTGACAGAAAGCCTAAATTAATAGCAAAATCAATAAAAAAGAATATTAGTATAGCTTTAGCTTCTTAAACTTGTCTTGTTTAAACGACTGAACACATGCTTGCACCACATAATTTGCGCTTGTTGGCTACTTAGATTTCAAGTAAGAATAGAATTGAGCCTTTTTAGCACGTTTCACAAAAGTTCGCAAAAAAAATGACTCGGGCTCAAAAGGACTGTGGATTCGAGCTACTCGCCCGAATAATTTTTTTTTGAAAAAATACTATTAATAAGTGTACTCTAACTTTTAAAAAGTATTTATTAGTCCATTCTCCACACAAGACTAATAATCAAAGTTAAAAATATTGAGAATTGATAAACAGAAAAGTTAAATAGGAGGTTTTATTAACTTGTCAATAGAAAGAGTTAAAAGAGAAACCAATGTAGAATAACTTTTATAAAAAGATTATAACTATATATAAAATATAAATAGATTAAAACAATATGTTAAATAATAGAAAAATAATGTTATTTTTTTGCTAAATTGAGACATATTTTTAAAGACAAAACTAATAAAATAAAATAATTATTTTTTAAATGAAAATTAGGGAATTGTTTTGAAAATTTTAAAAAACGAGCCACTAAAAAAGGTTGTTAATTACTAGCATAGACTGAATTGAGTATATAAAATAAAGAAAGACACGAGTAATCTGGAGCCTTTTCAGCCCAAAATATAAAAATGTTTGCTATGTGAACGGGCCAGCTCATATAGGGCTGGGTAGCAGATTAGGACACATACATAGCGTCTGCAGGGCAGAGAATATCTAGAAACAATACACAGCTAAGCATTAAGTATCGAAAAATATGATTGATCAATGTCGGAATTGATGCTGTCAGAAATAGAGGTGGAAATACTCTGCAAGCTTCCACCAAAATCACTTATGAGGTTCCGTTGTGTGTACAAATCATGGAATTCCATCAAAAGTGACCCTTCCTTCATCTCCCTTCACTATCGCCACTTTCCCTCCTTCCTTCTACTTCATCTATTCGGAGAACCTACTACTAAACCCTTTTACTATTCACTTCGCCCACGCCCAGATGACAGCCTAAATATTACCCTCTTCAAATGTTCCCCCACCCCATCCCTTGCAATTCTTCCAACAATGCTGTCTGCAACGACCTCATCTGCCCGACTCGCTAACTCCCGTTCACTTTTGGAGCTCCTCCTTCGTCATCTACAACCCTTGGAGCTCCCCAAACGCGAACCATTCCTGAACCTCAAATCCATCACTTCGTCATTGTTGCCCTTGGATTCGATTCCCAAAACTGTGGCTAAAAGATCCTTAGAATTGTATTTTGCGGCAACGACTACCCTGAAAGAAAGGTTCCTCGCTTCTTATTCTAGTGTTGAACTTTACTCTGTTGCATCTGTGCTTTAGAAGACTCTTCCACTTCCTCCCATGGTTGCTCCCCCATGTACCATTTCCCGGAGACGACGTCCGATAGCTTCCCATGGTTTTGTTAATTCCATTGCTCACTGGGGGTGCAAGGCGCAGGGCGACGAAAGAGGGAAATAATAAATTCTGGTTCTTTTTTATTTTGTTCTTTGATTTTGTAATTGAAGTGTTTCATGAGATTGCACTGCCCGAGAGAATCTCTCATGCCTCTTCCCCTTGGGCATTACTTAATGTTGTTAAATGCGGCAATGCTCTTACTGTGTACTGTGTCAGCTGTCATGTGCCTTGAAAGGTATCATCTAGGCGATGAAACAGTATGGTGTTGTCGTGTCTTGGACTGGGCTCTTTACTTTTGATCTTAATGGCTTCGGTCTGAATGCACCTTCTATGGGAATAATTGTCACCGATGTCACGATTCCACCATAATCCATTTGCATTACCGATAATGGAGACATGTTGCTGCTGGTGTATTATCGTATGCTGAGAAAGGGACGCCTCTATTTGCTAGATGTGGAGAAGAAGACATTAGTGGACCGTCAAATTGAAGCATATGCCTTCTATTGGTGGATTTCTTATGCTGAGAGCTTAGTTTTACCCCACAGTACACAAGCTCTTATATCTTATTGAAAAATTCAAGGTTCTATTATTAGCAGCCTCAATTTCATATATATCTAATTGGAATGCCAATGATATTGTTCATGGATTCCAAGTATCCAGACTAGTAGTTTTCTGCTAATAGCGTATCTACATTGGTATTTGGTATTTCGGTTTTGTGGGATTACAACTTGATCCTGTATTTTAGGATGTTACCTGAACCTAATTAATCATGCTTTCTATATGTTTGTGATCCTTGTTTTTTCTTCCTTAGTATGATGATGTTTTAATGTGATAGAGATTTACATGCTGCTGTTGGTGTTATCCCGTTGTTGCTTTGGAGATGCTATTTGCTTACTGTTGTGGAATAATATAATAGTTTTCTCCTTCCTTTTAAAATGATTCTCTACTACTCTGCCTAACTGCGACAACCTACAAGCATAATGGTTGCAATGGCTTGCTTTGATCATGAGTTTTGTCTGTCTGAAAGGCATTGGTTATGAATTTGTTTATTGATTTCAAGTATCTACTAGTTTTCTGCCAGTAGAGTGCTTGCTTGAAATTTTTAAAAGAAAGATCTTGTTCAAAATATTCGAGTATGTGTGCAACGGGAACTTTTTGCTATATCTGTGGATGTACCTTAATATAATTAATCATGTTATTAAGTTGTGTTTAAGATCCTAGGTTTTCCTTTTGGTGAGAAAGACGAACAAAAAGATAAAAAAAAATTACTGCAGGCATTCTTGTTTTAGGCCTAGCATCTACATCAAGCTCAAGTATTATTAATTACTCTGAATAAGTGAAAAAATAAGAGGATACGGATAACTAATTCTTGAGGCTTAAGCAAACATTATTGCCAAAAGAATTTATATTCTAGCGAAAAACAAATGATAGACCGAGAAGAAAGATACATGTTTTTTTATCTTTAAATTTATATTTTAGTCTTATAACTTGATCTCAAATTTTAATTTGGCGCTTTAATTTTTTTCATATTAGTAATTTTATCTTCTCAAAAAAATATGATTATTTTCTATTAATTTTTGTAGATAAATAAGTAACGCGCACAATAATATTGGTATAAGATTTAGGGACCAAAAGTACTACTATCTGATATCAGTATTGGTGTTTTAAAAAGTTATCACAAATGTTCATACAAGACATTGTCTTTCACCGTTCCCGCTACCACTGCTTCCTTACCCTATCTGATTAATCCCTTCCTCTTCATGCTTCTTCAATCCACGCCATCTGCCAATGTCACGGCCTTCTTTGCTGATCCAGCATCAAGGTAAGCTCCTCCCTAATTAATTGTAACCCTTCTCTTCGTCGCTTTTTCCGCATCCCCAAATTGTATTGCTACCTTGTTTCCTATCGTGCCTATTTTGCTTTCGCCTTTGACTCTCAAAACTACGACTATAAGATACACAATGTTAAATTTTTGTGATCCCTCTGTTGAGGTATACTCTCTCCCATCTAGGATTTGGAGAACCTTTTCATTGATGGAGTCGCTGAAAGGGATGGCTTTGCTAATGGCCTTGTTCATTTGGCAGCCGAGCGCATAACCAAAGAGGGAGTCTTGTACCCTTTTGTTTTGTTTTTTAATTCTGCAGATGAGGTTAATCTACCCAAGCATATCACTAACAATGTGAGTTTGGTTAATGTTTTTGGAGGCAGCAACGATAGGCCTCTCACTGTGTATATAATTGAGCGTTCGCATTGCTCTGCCAACATTTGGGTGATGAAAGACTAAGGTGTCATGGAATAACCTCTTGGTTGTTGGCTCTTGTTTGGAAGCACCCCTTTTTGGGTTGACAATACCAACCTGGTTGGTCCGAAACCAAAGCTAAGCATAACTAATAATGGAGAGATATTGCTACTCACCATAGAAAAGTTGAAAAAGAGAGTCATATATTCATTAGAAATGGAGAAAAGAAAGATTAAAAACATTCAACTTGGTGGATGGCATGAACAATGGTCCTATATTTTTGCTGATTATTCCACCGAGAGTTCGGTTTTACTTGAAAATATTAATGCTATGGTGTCTTATTGAAGATTTAAGTTGTATTTTAATACATTACTTATCCAACATATATATAGGATTGTAAATTTTTGAGACATTATTGTATTTATATATATAAGTTACCTGGTTGTGGATTCTTTGTTTCAACTAGTTTTGTGCTAACAGAGTAGGTTAATAAGCTACTACTACATTGATATTGTGCTTGGAAAGAATTTTCTTGATAAGTCATTAATGTTTGTAACTTTGTTTGGCACGACATTTTTATCCAGCATTTTGGTATGTTATGTTGCTTCCTATGCATTTTTGTTTATGATTGTAGCTTTTGCTTACTTTGTACGATAATGTTTTGATGAAGTTATGTGAGAACTTAGTTGTTCTTGATAAGATAAGATTGCTGAAACACTGTCATCATACTATTAATCTTGAAATTTCTGTTGTCTTCTTAAGTTTATCATTTACCTAAATAAAGATTGTGGTAGGGCAAGGTTATTAATTTCTTAATAACATGTGAATCAATTGTGATGCTTATGATGGCAGTACTTTAGGGGAAAAAATTAAATTCATAGATTATCTTCACAGTTAACTTAAAATTGCAAAATGAGACTCTTGTGCTTCTGTATTAGATTTTAAATTGCACAACAATAGAATGTGGAACTTATATTTTTGGCTTGTACACCTGGTTAAGGAGAGGGAGGATTCTCTGTGTATTCATATTGCCTTTGTCATTTCATTAATGACCTTCTTCATTGTGTATGGTTTATGTTTCCAATTGCCATCCACTTCCCCATTTTAGTATAGAATTGCTGATTTGTCAGCTAATCCTTAAATTTTCATAATTTTTTTTTGTGTTTACTCATATTAATAGTGTTGTAATAGTGTCTCAATTCTCAAAAATCATACAACATGTTGCTTGGCTATTGGTAGTTTTCCTAGTGATTCGTTATTCATCTTTTTTCTCTTTAATAGTGATACTGGTAAATAAGTTAATCTAAGATTTCTATGCCAAGTCCCATTTGATTTGTGTTCTATTGCGTATCATGAGACTTGCATAAAGAGTTTAGATATTTCATAGTGAACCTTGAACCAAAACTTTTACCAGTTCAATGGCCAAATGATTTTAAAAACATTGCCTCTAACGTCATAGACATGATAAGAAGGAAGAGGAATGTTAGTAGAAAACACAAATAATTCTAACCGCGAAGAACATTTTTGTCATGAATTTGAATATTGGCTCATCGCTTGAGTTAGTGTCGAGAAGATTCAACGTTCTTCCCTTTTGCTAAAGATAATGGGTTCATGAACATCAACAAATTCTTGAATGGTTCCTATCCAAATAAAGAATTGTACTTATAGTTATTCATGTCCTCTGCCATTTGGCTTGCCCACCCTTCTATTTTCTCATTTTTCTAAATTTTATTTTCTATTTCTCTTCATGGTCGTTTAGTTTAAAGCCCTCACAGTAATTGGGTAAAAGGTTTTTCCTAAGACTTAGAGTATGTCTTCGACCCCAATTGTTTAACTTTGGGGCATTTTGTTGACCTCCAAAATTTTGGTGTTTAGTTGGTTATTGTTGAAAAATAGACTTTCCTATAGAGATAACCTTGCCCATGAAGAAATTCTGGTTGAAGGAAATATTTTGATTTTCCCTTTTTTATGACTTTCTCGAGGAAATTTCTTTGCTCTTTTCTTGGGTCGTGCGTTCTTCAATTCTATTTGAAAAAAAGTTTTAATTTGATTAGGATTGATTTCTTCAATATCTATTTCTATATTTACACAATATTCTTTCTTTAGAAGTCAGTTTGTTGGAGAAATTCATACAAAAGGTAGGGGATTGATTTTTGGCATGTAACTATGTGTTTACTGTGACTTGGAAAGAATAGGGATGCGCACAGGGTGGATTGGCTTGGTTTGAATTTGAGGTAAAAAAATAATTCATACAAAAGGCAGGGGAATGATTTTTTGCATGTAACTATGTGGTTATTGTGACTTGGAAGGAATAGGGATGCGCACAGGGTGGATTGGCTTGGTTTAAATTTGAGGTAAAAAAATAATTCGAACCAATGAAAATAATTAGGATTTGTTTGGTTTGGCTTTACGGAAAAAATCTTAATATCTAAATCGAACAAAAACATGTTGGTTTGAGTTGGACTATCGGATTGTCTGATTTAAAAAGTTTATATACTAATTAACAATTGAAATTACCAAGTCTAATATAGTCTAACTTCAAACATAATACAAATTTCAAAATACACTAACTGGTGATCTTGATTTTCAAACACTATTTTACTAATTATGTAAGATATAAATGGATAAGTATTAAAAATAATTCTTCTGGTTAATTTGGTATGTAATTGAGTCATTTCGGGTTCAAAATCTCTAGATATTATACCCAAATCGATAGAGGTTGGGTCTCAACGGAATGGTTTGGGATGGATCCCATTATAATTTGATTGAATCGTTTTCTAAGTTGGATTGAATTGGATTAACGAATTCGTGGAGTACACCCAATTTGATTGACACTCTTAGGAAGGAATGCAATTGCATTAAAAAAATGACACGGTAAAAGCCCTTTGAATCTTTATAAATTATATCTTGGAATTAATTTAAGAATTTTGTGGAAGGATTTTTTTTTCTTTTTCAAAAAATGGCACAGTAGGTGCCCTTCCTTCTCTAATTTCTGATTTTTTTTATAATGTCTACTTTTTTACTTTTATTCATTGTAATTTTGAGTATATCTAATACTCTTTTTTAATATACTTGTTAACTTATATAAAAAATATTATTGAAAGAAAAATATTGGAAAGGAAATAATTTTAGGGAGATTAAAATTAAAAGAAAACTTATGCAACACGAAAAATTTATAAGGATAAATTTTAAGTGACTTGAGGTTTATAGGAGAGAAAGTCTCTAGCTATCTCTTCGCTTCTCCTATCAAATATGATAAAAGTAAATTTTATTCATTCTTAGTTTATCTTAATTTTTAGATATATAAAAAGAACAACAGAAAGAAAATTTGAAAAAAATAGTAATGAGATTTTTTTTAAATGAAATGAGAGAATTTGTTAAAGAGAAACAATAGATGGACAAAAAGTTAAGAGAAATTTAGAAAAAATAAGATGAAAGGGTACTAGTGGTATAGTAAAAATGCCATTAATTTTTTATTATTTGATCAAGAGACATAACATAACCTTTTGATGTTTAGTGGTATAGTAATCTTTTCTTAATTCAAATGGAAAACAAAATTATTTATGAGTGAAAGCCTAAATTAATAGCAATATCAATCAAAAAGGATATTATTATAGCTTTAGCATCTTAAACTTGTCTTGTTTAAACTGCTGAACACAGGGCAGCACCAGTTAATTTGCGCTTGTTGGGTATATAGATTTCAAGTAAGAATAGAATTGAACCTTTTTAGCACGTCTCACAAAAGTCCGCAAAAAAAAATGACTCGGGCTCAAAAGGATTGCGGATTCGAGCTACTCACCCAAATAATTTTTTTTAAAAAAAATACTACTAATAAGTGTACGCTAACTTTTAAAAAATATTTATAAGTGCATTATCCACATAAGACTAATAATCAAAGTTTAAAAAATTGAGAATTGATAACCAGAAAAGTTAAATATGAGGTTTTATTAACTTGTCAATAGAAAAAGTTAAAAGAGAAACCAATTTAGAATAAATTTTATTAAAATATTATAATTATGTATAAAATATAAATAGATTAAAACAATATGTTAAATAATAGAAAAATAATGTTATTTTTTAGATAAATTGAGACAATTTTTTAAAGACAAAAGTAATAAAAATAAAATTATTATTTTTTAAATGGAAATTAGGGAATTGCTTTGAAAATTTAAAAAAATGAGCTACTAAAAAAAGGCTGTTAATTACAAACATAGATTGAATTGGATATATAAAATAAAGGAAGACACCAGTAATCGGGGGCCTTTTCAGCCCAAAATAAAAATATTTGTTATGTGCACGGGCCCGCTCGTATAGGGCCGCGTAGTAGATTAGGATCCATAAATAGCTTCGGAGAGCGTATGTCTGAGCGGAAGAGAAGACCTAGAAACAACAAAACACTGTAAGTAAGCAGTAAGTAGTGAGTATCGGCAAATCTGATTGATCTATGTCGGAGTTGATGCCGGCAGAAATGGTGGTGGAAATCCTCTGCAGGCTTCCACCAAAGTCACTTTTGAGGTTCCGTTGTGTGTGTAAATCATGGAATACCATCATCAGTGACCCTTCCTTCATCTCCCTTCACTATTGCCACTGTCCCTCCTTCCTTTTACTTCGTCAGAGCACCTGCTACTAAACCCTTTTACTATTCCCTTCCCCCTCGCCCAGATGACAGCCTAAAATTTACCCTCTTCAAACGTTCCCACACCCCCTTCACTCGCAATTCTTCAATCAATGCTGTCTGCAACGGCCTCATCTGCCTCGGCTCTCGGACTCCCATTGACTTTTGGAGCTCCTCCTTCGTCATCTACAACCCTTCTCTTTGACGCTATCTCTCTATCACCAAACCTGAACCAATTCCTGAACCTCAAATCCATCACTCTGTCACTGTTGCCCTCGGATTTGATTCCCAAAACCGTGACTATAAGATCCTTAGAATTGTTTTTGGCGGGTACGACTACCCTGAAAAAAGGTTTCTTGCTCCTTATTCTAGGGTTAAACTTTACTCTATTGCATCTGGGCTTTGGAGGACTCTTCCACTTCCTCCCATGGTTGCTCCACCATGTAGCATTTCCCAGAGACAATGTCCGACATCTTCCCATGGTTTTGTTAATGGCATTGCTCACTGGGGTGCAAGGCGTAGGGCCGCGAAAGAGGGAAATAATAATGTCTGGTGTTTTTTTTATTTTGTCCTTTGATTTTGTAAATGACTGAGTGCATCTCTCATGCCTCCTCCCCTTGGGCTTTACTTAATGTTGTTGAAGGCGGCAACGCTCTTACTGTGTTCCGCGTCAGCTGTGGTGTGCCTTGCAAAGATTGTATCTGGGTGATAAAGGAGTATGGTGTTGTCGAGTCTTGGACTGAGCTCTTTGCTTTTGATCTTAATGGCTCCTGTCTGAACGCACATTCTTTGGGAATAACCGTCACCAACGTCATAGTTCCACCGGAAGCCATTTGCATTAACGATAATGGAGATATATTGCTGCTGGTGTATTATCGTATTCTTGGAAAGGGACGCCTTTATTTGCTAGATGTGGAGAAGAAAACATTAGTAGACCATCAAATTGAAGCAGATTCCTTCTATGGGTTGATTTCTTTTGCTGAGAGCTTAGTTTTAGCCAACAGTACACAAGCTCTTATATCTTACTGAAAAATTCAAGGTTCTTTTATTAGCAGCCTTAATTTCATATATATCTCACTAGAATGCCAATGATATTGTTCATGGATTCCAAGTATCTAGACTAGTAGTTTTATGCTAACAGCGTACCTACATTGGTATTTGGTATTTTAGTCTTGTCGGATTACAACTTTATCATGTATTTTAGGATGTTATCTGAACCTAATTAATCATGCTATTTATATGTTTATGATCCTAGTTTTTTCTTCCTTAGTATGATTTTTTTTAAATGTGAAAGAGATTTACATGCTGCTGTTAGTGTTATCCCGTTGTTGTTTTGGTGATGCTATTTGGTTAGTGTTGTCGAATAATATAATAGTTTTCTCCTTACTTTTAAAATTATTCTCTACTACTCTGTCTAAGTGCAACAACCTACAAGCTTAATTGTTGCAATGACCGGCTTTGATCATGAGTTTTGTCTGTTTGGAAGGCATTGGTTATGATTTTGTTTATGGGTTTCAAGTATCTACTAGTTTTCTGCTACTAAAGTGTACGCTTCAAATTTCTAAAAGAAAGATCTTGTTCAAAATATTCGAGTATGTCTGCAATGGAAACTTTTTGCTATACTTCGGGATGTACCTTAATTAATCATGCTATCTATACGTTGTGTTTAGTATGATCCTAGATTTTCCTTCCTTAGTATGATTGTGTTTTAATGCTGGAGAGGGTTGCATGCTGTCAGTGTTACTGTTATCATGTTGTTTATATGGTGATGTATTGCTCATATTGTTGATTTCATGAACCCTAGTTACGTGGTCATATTATGATGTTGAAGCATTTCATTTATAGCTCATTTCTCCTTCCTATATAATCTTCAAGTGTTGAATAAGATAGATTCATGTATAGGTTCTTCGGAATAAAAGAACATCAGGACCTGTAGATTCATATATAGGTTCTCTGAATTCATCTTTGAAATCTAGTGTATTATCTTCTCATACCACAATTAATTATTTGGTGAAAAGTTAAGAGAAACTTTTTTAAAAGAGGGAGTAATAAAGTAATGAATTTGAATTTGGTGCTTTCTATGGTGCCATCTCTATCAAGTCATCTCTATCAAGATGGCACCATGCCTTCATATTCAATCAAATTATTAATTTGATATGAGGCAATAAAAAATTTAATTAAGTCATATTTGTCATTAAATCTTTTAGATTTGAAAGATATAAAGTTGATTTTATTTTTTAATCTAATATTTTATTTTTATTTTTAATCTGATATGTCTACATTTTTTTAATTAATTGCTTGTAATTTGTTACATTATTGAAGATGTATCTGAGCTTTAATTAATTTAAAAAAGAGTTTTTATTAATTGAAAGATAAATAAATTAATGATAAAGAATAATATAAATAAAATAAGATAAATTTAGTATTTTTGGTCCTAAACTTTACACTAAATTTCAGTTTGATTTTTATTTTTATTTTAGCTCTTTTACTTATTTTTGCTTCATCTTATTTCATCAAATGATTATTCAAAATGTATAAAATAGTATCTTGTGGTGAGAAAGAAGAACACAAAGATAAAAAAAAAAAATTTGATTGCCAGCATTCTTGTTTTAGGCTTACCATCTACATGAATCTCAAATATTATTAATTACTCTAAATAAGAGCCAAAATAAGAGAGAACAAATAACTAATTCTTGAGTGTTAAGCAAACATTATATGCCAAAAAGAATGTATACTCCAGCCAAAAACAAATGATAGACCTTGAAGAAAAATACATAATTAATTAATAATTGAACTTGAAGTAAATTATATTTTCAAAATAATAGAATGTAAATAATTGATAATTGGGCGTGAAACAAATGATAAGACTTTGGAAGAATGTGACACATACATACAACTGATATTTGAGCTTAGGGATGACAACGTAATAAGGTGTGTATTAGCTACTTATATTAAAACAATATTTGAATTTTACATTTCCTAACTAAAATTTTAATTAAAATTTTTATAACTGTCAACATAAGATTAAAATACAGTTATATTATTTATTTAAGTGAGATTCATTCATGCAGATTTACAAAATTTAACCGTGAATGATTTTTTCTTTTTGTATTATTTTATGAATTTTCACTTGAAAAAATCTGTAGGATAATATTATCATATTTTTTATGTCTAAATTTATATTTTAGTCTAATAACTTGATCTATAATTTTAATTTGGTCCTTTATTTTTTTCATATTAGTAATTTATCTTTTCAATATACTATGATTATTTTCTATTAATTTTTGTAGATAAATAATTAATGCCCACAATAATACTCGTAATAAGATTTAGGGACAAAAAGTACGACTTTAGTACTTTTGTCTTATTTTATTTATTTTAATATTCACCATTAATTTATTTATCTTTCAATTAATAAAACTTTTTTTTTTAAAATTAATTAAACCTCAAATACACATTAATAATATAAACAAATTATAAGTTTTTTATTAAAAATAATTGAGACATATGAGATTAAAATTAAAAACTAAATATTTGATTAAAAAACAAAATCAACTTTTTATTTTCAAATCAAAAAATTTAATGGAGAATATGACTTAATTGAATTTTTTATTGCTTCAAATCAAATTATTGATTTGATTGAACAAAAGGGCATGGTGACATCTCAATAGAGATAGCACCATAGAAAGCACCAATGTGGTATTATTGTATCACTAATCAACATAATATTTTACCTTATCTCAGTTTGTATATTTTGTAGATCTAACAAATTTATAGAAGTCAAAATAAAATAATAAACAACAGAAATGTAAATACCATGATGGATTAAGACTAAAGAAAAAGCAACCTTAAAAAATAACCAACAAACAAGTTAAATAAAATAATGACGGCAAAAATATAAATAACATTTATACAAAAAAAAATAATATATAAATGGGGGCTGCTAACATCCACCCACTTGGCTTAAAATTTAGAAGGTGTATATTAGCATGTTACACCTTTTTGTTTTGGACAAATAAACCATTGTGTAATCTCTTGTATTAGAGGGTAGTTACGTAATTTAGTTTTTTATTATTTAAAAATTCAAAAGTTTCTATTTTCTCTTTCCTGTTCCCAATCTCTTCTCCTCCATTCAGGAAGTCTCTAAATTTTAACCTCTTATTTCCTTTTCTCCCTCCTATTTTCACTCTCTCCTACAGCCAAACACATGGTGATCCATGATCACACGCGGCAGCGATCAACCCAGCCACTGCTGAACCTGCGACCTTAGCAGTGACCTCGTGACAGTGACTGACGTGAAACGGTGACCGGTGACCGCGTGATGACAAATTTTGACCAAGCTATGGTGAATTAGGTATCCAAGCAAGGTTGGGCAACCATAACGACGATTTAAAGTGACAATAACCTCCATAACCAAGAGTAGAAGGGGTGAGAAACTGAGAATTAGAGAGAATCTCACGCTACATTCACCCGACTTACCGCGCAACCGCCATTCTGCTTCAAAAATTCGAGTTGTGGCTATAAGAACCTCACGCTGCACTTACCGGAAAATCTCGAGTAGAAATAAAAAGTCACTATTAAACAGCCATGGTTTTTGATCCGTCATGCTTAGTGCATTGCGGACATGACCTCCAATCTGGCCTCCGGTGCGGTGGTTTGAGTCCTCCTGCCACTCACCTGGGGTGAGGGGTACCTGCAAGCACTCCGACAGTCAAGTCAGTAAGCTCTTACAGTGTGAGAATCTCAGATATTAGATAGTGATGAATGTGTACCAAATGAAATGAATCACAAGTATTTATAGAACTAATAGGGCTACTAAAGTCAAACCTGTCACTATCATACTTCCGTGAATTACGGTGGTTAGTATGGATTTGTAACTGATTCCACGTGGGGGTGGTACTCCTCAAGCTCTAAGTCGGGTGCCCCCATGTCGTGGTAAACACAACATGGCATCGACAACTTAAGCCACCCATGTGGGACCTGCACGTGCTTCTCCTGCGGGTTAGGTCCATAACAGTTGCCCATAAGTCTATGGTATGTCGTGAGTCATGCCGTTGACTTCTACTAATGACATGATCTGGTGACGTGCAGCCTTTCTAAGTCGTTGTCGTTTGAATTCTTCCGTCAGTTTTTGCTTTGACACGTGTCTTTGTGGGATTGGTCATGACCCTTCGTGGGCCGCGCCCTAGGCCGTTACTTCTCCTTCACGCTTAGTCTTCCCTTTCTCTTTCTATAAATATTCTCTCACTTAACCTGAAAACTCTTCTCTGCTTCCAAGTTTTCTCTGCATATTCTCTCTTGCTTTCGCTGTCAACTCCTTCCTTCCTTTGCTGTTTTCCAGCCATCCTCAGTCTTCTCTCCTTCAACATTTCCAGGTATCTCCCTACATTCTCTGTTCATTTTTTCTGTTTGGTTTCTTTCTTCTTTGTTTTCCTTAAAATGTCAACCCCTGAGAGACCCACGAATTTTCCCCCAAAAGAAAGTCTTTCTGGGGAGGTTGGGGATTTCGTTGGTTCCCCCTCTGGACCTGAAATCAGTGATAGTAGTGGTCATCACATCCTCACTCCCCCTTCAACCTCTGGTTCTGACAATGAACCTTTCTTCGAAGCCTCCGGGGAGTTCATTCCTGATATTCCTCAACTCATCCCCTTCTCTGGGGCCGCTTTTTCTCAATCTAATGCCCCCATACCCTTAAGGTACGGGGTTGGCAAATATGAGTATGACGAGTCATCTGAGGGTAGTGATAATGCCATAACATCTAGATTACATCTTCCTGTGCCCTTGTTAATCTGTACCTCGTCTGAAGCTTCTAGTTTTACTTCTTCTAATAATTCTACTAAATCTTTTGACTTTAATTCTTCTGACCCTATTTTTTTCCCTCCTATTTCTATTGTAGAACCCATGTCAACTTCATCTCCCATGTCGGGTTTAGAGTCGCCCTCGACTTCAGCCCCCGCCCAAGCTGTCCAGAAGTCTTCCAAGAGCAAGGCTCTACAACGTCGTCGGCAAAAAATCCATGAGTGGTATGGCCCGCCTAAGCAAGCCGCTAAGATTGAAGTTCCCAAAAGGCTTAAGGGCATACAAGATGTAAGGAGGATGTTTTGGATAAGCCATGACATTCTCCAAGTTGCGTCCAGACTCACAACGACTTTAAAATTCCATGTCGCCGACGTGGAATTTAGGAGTTCCATGCACTTCCTTGGAGCTACCCCAAAAGAAGATGTCCCATTTGGTCCAGTCACCCTGTACAAGGCAAAGTCGTGGTCCAAGGTCGTTGTATCAGTTGTGCTGATACCATGGGTAATGTCGCTTTTGTCAATTTGTTATTGCTTTCTAATTTTCATGTCGCTTCTTATCTACTCTTACTTGAATTATTTCTGTAATTCATAATATATTAATCATTATGCTGGCTTTGTCTTCAGGTGCTATCATGTCGGGATACGCTCAGTTGATGAAGAAGACAAGCGCCATGACCAAAAAGGGGAAAAAGGAGACCCCTGCCCAGAACCTGGTGCGTGAGCTACTCACCGATCACGGGGTTCAGTCTCCCGGAGCATCTCAGGGTCCAGTTGCGGTGACTGCGGGTGTCGCGGCGACTTTCCCTGAAGTCCAGGTGACCAAAAAGAGGAAGATAATTCTGCGAAACCGCCAAAAGTCTCCTGTCGTTGCTTCCCAAGAGTTGGAGACAGTCCAACCCTCTCCTCAAAACGAGATATCAATCTTGGATGACGAGGAAGCGGCGACCTTTGGGCTTTCTCTAAGACGGAAAATAGGTTAGTTGATCAATGTCTTTGTTTCAAGTATTCTTTTACAATTGTCTGTACAGTAATATCCATCAATATTTTGCTGGAATTTTGATGTCGTTAACCCTTGCTTGTTTCAATTCATTTAGGAGCCACCTCAGCTACGGGATCGTCCTCATCTTCTCAATGGGAAGGCTTCAAGGCCCCCATCGTCTCCTTCCATCTTGGAGAATTTTTCAAGGATCTTCCCCGCTCTGTGTTGAAGGTATGTTGCTTACGCGTTTGTTTTCCTCTTTGTCTTCCTGTCATCTTACATACTTATAATCTATCTTATACTAACCTAATCTAATCTTACATTCTTATAATCTAATCTTATACTAATTGAATCTTATACTAACCACAAAAACACAATCATAACCATATTCTATTTCTAAGTAATTGCTAATCTAGTCTTACATACATATAATCAATTTCATACTAAACTAACAAAATGCTCATCAAACATATATTATCATTACTGCCTTCTATAAAGTAAAAAACATAAATAATTTAAATAATTACCAATTTGAAAAATAAATTTAAAAATTACCTAATGTGGAGGTTGAAGATAGGATTAAAGATAAGGTTGAAGATAGAGGGTTGGTTGGTGGTGAAAAGTTGAAGATAAGGTTGAAGATAGATGGTTGGAGAGAAAATGAAGATGGATGATTGGTTGGTGGTGAGTGGCGCCGGTTGCTGGCCGGAGATGACTGGTGCCAGAGGCCGGCTGGGGTGTGGTGGCGAGGGTGGCGGTTTCGGACGGTGGGTGGGGACGCTTGGCCGGAGGACATGTGGGCGGTTTCGGATGGTGGCTGGGTGCGGGAAGGGTGGCTGTGCCGGTGGTCGGCCGGACTATGGCGGTCTGGGCGGGTGCCGGATCGGAGAGGATAGTCGGATACTGTTTTGTATGAGAGAATAAGAAGATGGAGAAAAGTTAATATGTGAGAGAAGTGATTTGTGAAAATAAAAGAGAAACGAAAGATGTTTTATAATGTCAGCCCAATCTAAAAATTAGCCACAGAAATAGGCGTGGCAAAAAAAATAATATTAAAAAACGGTAAACGTTTGCCACGAAAATATTCGTGGCTAAAGTACGAAGTTTATTTTTTTAAAAAAAACTTAGTGAGAGGGGTTTTGCGACGGTCTGGACCGTTGCTAATTTGCAACGGCCAGGTCCGTCGCTAAAGTACAAAATTTAAAAAAAATTAAAAAGAAATAGGTGAGAGGGGTTTTCCAATGGCCTGGACCGTCGCTAATTTGTGACGACCAGGTTCGTCGCTAAAGTGTAATTTTCAAAAAAAAAATAAAAAAATTTGTCAGTAGGGGTTTTGTGACGGCCTGGACCGTCGCTAATTTGCGACGACCAGGTCCATCGCTAAAGTGTAATTTAAAAAAAAATGGGTAGTAGGGGTTTTGCGATGGCCTAGACCGTCGCTAATTTGCAACGGCCGGGTACGTTGCTAATTTCCGATGGCCAAGTTCGTCGCTATAGTACCAAAAGTACTACTATCTGATATCAGTATTGGTGTTTTAAAAAGTTATCACAAATGTTCATACAAGACATTGTCTTTCACCGTTCCCGCTACCACTGCTTCCTTACCCTATCTGATTAATCCCTTCCTCTTCATGCTTCTTCAATCCACGCCATCTGCCAATGTCACGGCCTTCTTTGCTGATCCAGCATCAAGGTAAGCTCCTCCCTAATTAATTGTAACCCTTCTCTTCGTCGCTTTTTCCGCATCCCCAAATTGTATTGCTACCTTGTTTCCTATCGTGCCTATTTTGCTTTCGCCTTTGACTCTCAAAACTACGACTATAAGATACACAATGTTAAATTTTTGTGATCCCTCTGTTGAGGTATACTCTCTCCCATCTAGGATTTGGAGAACCTTTTCATTGATGGAGTCGCTGAAAGGGATGGCTTTGCTAATGGCCTTGTTCATTGGGCAGCCGAGCGCATAACCAAATTAACGAGGGAGTTTTGTACCCTCTTGTTTTGTCTTTTAATTTTGCAGACGAGGTTAATCTACCCGAGCATCTCACTAACAATGTGAGTTGGGTTAATGTTGTTGGAGGCAGCGACGATAAGCCTCTCATTGTGTATATAATTGAGGGTTCGCATTGCTCTGCCAACATTGGGTGATGAAAGAATAAGCTATCATGGAGTCATGGAATAACCTCTTTGTTGTTGACTCTTGTTTGGAAGCACCCCCTTTTGGGTTGAAAATACCAGCCTGGTTGGTTCGTAACCAAAGGTAAGCATTACGAATAATGGAAAGATATTGCTACTCACCATAGAAAAGTTAAAAATGAGAGGCATATATTCATTAGAAGTGGAGAAAAGAAGGATTAAAAACATTCAACTTGGTGGATGGAATGAACAATGGTCCTTTATTTATGCTGATTATTCCGCCGAGAGTTCGGTTTTACTAGAAAATATTAATGCTATGGTGTCTTATTGAAGATGTAAATGGTATTTTAATACTTTACTTATCCAACATATATATAGGATGCTAAATTTCTGATACATTATTGTATGGCTATATATAATTTACTAGTTGTGGATTCTTTGTTTCAACTAGTTTTGCGCTAACAGAATAGGTTAATCAGCTACTACTACATTGATATTGTGCTTGGAAAGAATTTTCTTGATAAGTCATTAAAGTTTGTAACTTTGTGTAGTACCAGATTTTTATCCAGCATTTTGGTATGTTACGTCGCTTCCTATGCATTTTGTTTATGATTGTAGCTTTTGCTTACTTTTTATGATAATGTTTTGATGAAGTCCAATCAGAACTTAGTTGTTCCTGGTAAAATAAGACTGTTGAAACACTGTCATCTTACTATTAGTCTTGAAATTTCTGTTGTCTTCTTAAGTCTATCATTTACCGAAATAAAGATTCTGGAAGGGCAAGGTTATTAATTACTTGATAACATGTGAATCAAATCTGATGCTTATGATGGCATTACTTTAGGGAAAAAAATTAAATTCATAGATTATCTTCACAGACCACAGTTAACTTAAAATTGCAAAATGAAACTCTTGTGCTTCTGTATTAGATTTTAAATTACACAATGATAGAATGTGGAACTTATATTTTTGGTTGTACACGTGGTTAAGGAGAGGGAGGATTCTCTATGTATTCATATTGCCTTTGTCATTTCATTAATGACCTTCTTCATTGCCTATGGTTTATGTTTCTACTTTCCATCCACTTCCCCATTTTAGTATAGAATTGCTGATTTGTCAATTAATCCTTAAATTTTCATAATTTTTTTTTTGTGTTTACTCATATTAATAGTGTTGTAACAGTGTCTCAATTCTCAAAAATCATACATCAGATTGCTTGGCTATTGGTAGTTTCCTAGTGATTTGTTATTCATCTTTTTCCTCTTTAATCGTGACACTGGTAAATAAGTTAATCTAAGATTTCTATGCAAAGGCCAATTTGAATTGTGTTCTATTGCGTATCATGAGACTTGCATAAAGAGTTTAGACATTTCATAGTGAACCTTGAACCAATACTTTTACCGGTTCAATGGCCGGTTGATTTTAAAAACACTGCCTCTAGACATGATAAGAAGGATGAGGAATGATAGCAGAAAAGACAAATAATTCTAACCGCGAAGAACATTTTTCTCATGAATCTGAATATTGGCCCGTCCCTTGAGTTAGTGTCGAGAAGATTCAATTTTCTTCCCTTTTGCTGAAGATAATGGGTTCGTGAACATCAACAAATTCTTGAATGGTTCCTATCCAAATAAAGAATTGTACTTACAGTTACTTATGTCCTCTGCTATTTGGCTTGCCCACCTTTCTATTTTCTCATTTTTCTAAATTTTATTTTCTATTTCTTATCATGGTAGTTTGGTTTAAGGCCCTCACAGTAATTGGGTAAAAGGTTTTTCCAAAGACTTAGCGTATGTCTTCGACCCCAATTGTTTAACTTTGGGGCGTTTTGTTGCCCTTTAAAATTTTAGTGTTTAGTTGATTATTATTTAAAAATAGACGCTCCTGTAGGGATAACCTTGCCCATGAAGAAATTCTTGTTGAAGAAAATATTTTGAATTGCCCTTTTTTATGATTCTATGGAGGAAATTTCTTTGCTATTTTCTTGGGTCGTGCGTTCTTCAATTCTATTTGAAAAAAAAGTTTTAATTTGATTAGGATTGAATTCTGGAATATCTGTTTCTATATCTACATAATAGTTTTTCTTTAGAAGTCAATTGGTTGGAGAAATTCACACAAAAGGCACGAGATTGATTTTTTGCATTAACTATGTAGTTATTGTGACTTGGAAGGAATCGGGATGCGTACAGGGTGGATTGGCTTGGTTTAAATTTGAGGTAAAAAAATAATTCGAACCAATGAAAATAATAAGGATTTGTTTGGTTTGGGTTTATGAAAAAATCTTTAAATCTATATCGAACTAAAACATGTTGGTTTGAGTTGGACTATCGGATTGTCCGATTTAAAAAATACTAGGTAGAAACCCGCGCAATGCGCGGATTGCCTTGATTTGTCTTTCATTGTTGATAACTCATAGAACTTATAGCAAATAAAATAAGTTTATTTAATATATTTAGAATTTTTAACAATTTTGAATGCTTGAAATATTCCTCTATAACCATTACAGTGTTTAAGTTAAAAAATTATACTAATAAGAATATAATATGTGACATAGGCTCAACCCAATTTTTATAGTATAAACAATAGTTTGTAATAACATATTCACTTGTGATGAAATTAATTTTAATATTTATTATTATTATTTTATCTTATAAATTTTTTGACATACTTATTGATCTAACTTATATTTTGCTTATTCTTGAATTTGGTGTAATTTTGTAGTCGCTCGTTCATAGGTTCTAATAAACACATGTGAAAATGCATTAAGTGATACATAAAATACTAATCTAATTTTTTTAAAGTTTGTATCTAACGTGAATACATTACTTTGTAAAATTTTAAAATGTAAGTAAGTTATTGGACTTCAAATAATTTTATTATACGATTGTCTCTAAATACTTAAACTTATACGTTGACTATAACATTCATACTAAGATAGCATCATGTGAGATTAAAAAATGACAAGACACACTACTTATATCTTGCCTAAAACAATTTATAACTATAAAGTTGTAAAGAAATTGTATTGATTTCCATTTTTAATTTAAAAAAATGAATTACATTTAATGATAAATATGTATTTAAATTATTACATGTTTATACTTAATAAATATAAAAATATTAATGCTTGATGAGTAAGCATATATGTTATAAGTAAATTTAAATCACTTAATGAGAGCTATTAAAATATAATTTAATTTGTGTATGAAAAACTATTAAGAAAATTGAAGAAAATGTAGCATGCTTATGAAAATAATCACTTGAAGCACAAATTGACACATATAGTGAAATGTTGATGTGGCAAATCAAGAAATTTTTAGTAAGCTGATGTGTCGTAACAATGTTGTTTACTTCTGCTTTTATATATTAATAAAAAGATGTAGACCCGTGCGATGCACGTTTATGCACGGTCTAGTATATAAACTTTATTATTTATATTATTTTTTACCAGAAAATATTGTTTAAATTTTATAATATACTATTTTATATGTTTTGAATTAAAGACGTATTTGTGTCATTAATATAGTTCTTCTATAAATAATAAAAGATAATATCTATTTAATGCTTATGTTCCTAAAGTTTAAAATTAGAATAATGTAACACCCTAATTTTTGAAAAGAGTAGTTACTGAAAAATGTCAACTTTGAAAATTTGATATTCAAAAATCTTTTTTGAAATTACAAATCTGATTACTTGGTTTTTTTTTAAAATACAGCGGAAAACTTTTCTTTATTTAAATTACAGATTTCCTATATAGCTTAACCACATAATCTCTTAACAACATGCTTAGGTTCACCAAGTGTGGTTTTACCTGAGCAAAGCCAACGCTTTTTCTTATCAGCTCCACACTCTTCCAATACAGCAATACTGCGGTCATCAGTTATATGTAAAACATATAACCGAGTAACCCTCGGTCTTATCTAAAAATATTTTTACAGTATTGCAGCAAGTCTAACTGGAAAACTGCCCAAATCACATTCCTAGCATACACACACAGGATGTATGCAATGTCAGTATAACATGAATGCATGCCATGATCAATTTCCATTTTCTTTATTTCCTCTTTTAACGGGAAATCCTGTGCACCAGGAATCCACCAAAACATGTGGCAATAACGCGTAGTTGTGCTCATCATCATCATGGTGCTGGCGAGCGTCCCCGAGGATCCTCCTGTAGGGCTACCTACCCTCTCTCGGGCTAGCCCAGGGAACCATCTACCTCGTGAAGATAGTTCCCTTTGTACTAGACTACCTACCTCGTGAAGATAGCCTAGCACTTCAGGTTATTTTCCCCTTTTCGGGATAACCCTACATTCTTATCTTTTCATTTCCTGCTCTGTCCTCCTGGTCTACTTCCGGTGGAACTTAACCCTCTTGCTCAACCTCAGTTGAGTGGGAAAGGTTCTCTTACCCAGTCTACTTCCAATGGAACTTAACCCTCTTGCTCAACCTTGAGTGGGAAAGAGCATCTCCACATTTCCTTTCCGTTTAATTTCACATTATAGGTTCTAATTCACCAAACATCATATTCATTTCATACCATTCACACAAGAATTCCAGTAATCCCATATTCGAATATCAACATCTCGTATTCGAATATTATGTGACAAATTTGATACATTCAAATATCTATTCAAACATGGCCAACCACATTCAAACACATATTTGAATATACTTGAACTTATTTTTCTAAAACTGTTTCAAATCCGTTCAAGTTAAAGTCCCTATTTCGTCACATTACAATCTGGAATCCTTCGTATCCATCATTCTTATGAATTAATCATCATTCACATTTTCAATCAAATTTCCAGTTATGCACCATACATTCATATCAAGCATATAGCATACAAACAAGGATTTCCAGTATACTCTTATCCGATTACAAACACGGAATACTCGGATACCTCGTGACAGAAGTTTATATTCATACATCTATTTGAACATGGCATTCCATATTCAAATACATATTTGAATATATTAATACTGGGACTTAATCTTTTTCAAAACCAATTCAATATCAAATTCCCAGTTAGTGTCACATTTAATTCTGGAAAACCATATTTATATCTTTAACATGTTTCACAATATCACATATATTCCAAATCAGCATAGAGCATGTCAAATTCATACGAATATCAAGCATAGTATGCATAACTCAAACATACCTCAAACCTTAAACCAAAACAATGTCTAACATATTCATTTGATTTCCCTAACAGCATGTTCCTAACATCCTCCAATCACATGTTCCTAAATTCAAGTAATATGGATTTGGGGTTTTCAAGGTTACCTTGGACTTCCAAAATCTTTTATCCTCCATCTCCAATTCAATCTCCAACTCCCTTCTTCAGCACTCTTTATCTCTGAGTTGGAATCTCAACTCTCAGAATCCTAGTGTGAGAAGGAAACCTTAAGATGAAGGAGTTCTGACATGTGATTGATTAGTGGGAATTGAAAGAGCGTAGAGCGAGGAAGAGGGAGATGGTGAGTTTTGAATGTAAAACACCCCTATTTATAGGCTTTGGGGTCCATATTCGAATATAAGGTAGCAGTTTTCAATTCCAAACTTCCATATTCGAATATTACTGTAATATTCGAATACTATTCGAATATTGACATGCATATTCGAATACTATTCGAATATGAAAGTGCATAATCAAATATTCATGTTATTTTTTGTCCCTCCTTTGACCTCTCTACTTACCACCAATCCTCCTTTTTCTTTTGTTTGTAAATTGTAATCAAATCCTTTAAATCCTAAGTTTCCTTTATGAATTTTCGGGATGTTACCAATAATATATCTTTTCATAATTTTTTAAATATATGATAATACAATATCTTTTTTAATGATACTTTTATTTCTATTTTTAAACTTGTCAATTTGTAAAAAAATATATAATACTAAAAACTCAAATTTCGATGTGGAAAAAAAAAAAACTGGCAACTGCCACTCCAATTTAGAGTTTTCTTTTTCTTTTGACGCAAATTGAGTGTATGAATTATATGATACTTTGTTATTTCAACTTAATCAATGATCTAAATTATGCAACCAAGTTGAATACTTTAAGAAATAATTTTTTTTCCTCATGATGCTCAACTCGAGCAACATTGCGTTATGTGGAGGATACTGACAAAAAAAATGTATAAAAACTATTTGATTAATTGAATAATTTCAAATTTTTTTATATTTATTGTCATTTTCTTCATTTAATTTTTTTTTTGGCACATTCCTATTTTTGCAACTATATAAATTCAAAAAATAAATGGTTATAAGATAAATGGTTAAAAGATTAATTAGCATGAATTACTTGAAAATTAATATTGAGTATTTGGTGTGATTTTTAGCAATGTATTATTTGTTATTGATCTTTAATTTTTTATTAAGTAAATATTTATCGAATACATAACTGGATTTATAATCAAAATAGGAAAATATTTTAATGATGCATATATATTATCATTGATACTCATTTATTTGAATTAATGAAGAAAAATTAAACTATTAATCTGTATTCATTTAGTAATCTATATATATCTATGTATAGAATAAAATAAGACATATGATTGGACTTTGGTAGAAAGCAAGAGATTGAAGCGAAATATGTCATGTAGGACAACGAGCTGATCAGGCAAAATTGAGAGTTAAAGTGTCAATACCAGATTTTGTGCTTCTGTTTTAATATATTATATATAAATATTTGTGTTATTAATATAGTTTTTTTTAAATAATAGAAGATAATATCTATTTAATGCTTATGTTCCTAAAGTTTAAAATTAGAATATTTTTCGTAATTTTTTAAATATAAGATAATACTATAAAAAAATTTTTAATGATACTTTTATTTCTATTGTTAAACTTGTCAATTCGTTCAAAAATATATAATATTAACAACTCAACTTTCGATGTGGAAAAAAATAAATTGACAACGCCCACTCCGATTTAGAGTTTTCTTTTTCTTTTAATGCTAATTAAGTGTATGAATTATATGATACTTTGTTATTTCAATTTTATCAATAATCTAAATTATGTTGAATACTTTAACAAATAATTTCTTTTGCTGCACTGATGATGCTCATCTCGAGCAACATTGCCTTATGTGGAGGATACCGACCGGAAAAAAATGTATAAAAAACATTTGATTAATTGAATAATATTTCAAGTTTTTTTTATATTTGTTGTCATTTTTTCATTTAATTTTTTGTTTGATACTCTCCTATTTCTGCAATTATATCAATTCGAAAAATAAATGGTTATAATATTAATTAGCATGAATTACTTGAAAATTAATATTTAGTATTTGGTGAGATTTTTAGCAATTTATTATTTTTGTTATTGATCTTTAATTTTTTATAAAATAAATATTTATCGAATACATATAACTGGATTTATAATTAAAATAGGACAATATTTTAATGATGCATATATATTATTATTGACTCTCATTTATTTGAGTTAATGATAAACAATTATACTATTAATCGACATTCATTTTGTAACTTATATATCTATGAATAGAATAAAATAAGACTAAGATAGTTGCACTCTTGTAGAAAGCAAGAGATTGAAACTAAATATGACATGTATGACAATAAGCTGATGTGGCAAAATTGTGTGAGTTAAACATGCATAAGTGTCAATACCAGATTTTGTGCTTTTGTTATAATATATTATATAGATATAGATATGTACTAATTAACAATTCAAATTACCAAGTCTAATAAAGTCTAACTTCAATCTTAATACAAATTTCAAAATACAATAACTAGTGATCTTGATTTTCAAACACTATTTTACTAATTCGGTAAGATATAAATGGATAAGTATTAAAAACAATTCTTTGGGTTAATTTGGTATGTTATTGAGTCATTTGGGGTTCAAAATCTCTAGATCTTATACCCAAATCGATAGAGGTTGGGTCTCAACGGAATGGTTCGGGATGTATCCCATTATAATTTGATTGAATCGTTTTCAAAGTTGGATTGATTTGGATTAACAAATTCATGGAGTGCACCCAATTAGATTGACACTCTTAGGAAGCAATGCAATTGCATTAAAAAAATGACACGGTAAAAGCCCTTTGAGTCTTTATAAATTTTATCTTGGAATTAATTTAAGAATTTTGTAGAATGATTTTTTGTTTTTCAAAAAATGGCACATTAGATGCCCTTCCTTCTCTACTTTCTGATTTTTTTATAATGTCTACTTTTTGACTTTTATTCATTGTATTTCGGAGTATATCTAATACTCTTTTTTAATATATTTGTTAACTTATATAAAAAAATATTATTGAAAGAAAAATATTGGAAAGGAAATAATTTTAGGGAGATTAAAATTAAAAGAAAAATTATGCAACACGAAAAATTTATAAGGATAAATTTTAAGTGACTTGAGGTTTATACAAGAGAAAGTCTCTAGCTATCTCTTCGCTTCTCCTATCAAATATGATAAATGTAAATTTCATTCATTCTTTGTTTATCTTAATTTTTAGATATATAAAAAGAACAACAGAAAGAAAATTAGAAAAAAATAGTAATGAGATTTTTTTTTAATGAAATGAGAGAATTTTTTAAAGAGAAACAATAGACGGACAAAAAGTTAAGAGAAATTTAGAAAAAATAAGATGAAAGGGTACTACTGGCATAGTAAAAATGCCATTAGTTTTTTTTTTTTTTGATCAAGAGACATAACATAACATAACATTTTGATGTTTAATGGTATAGTAATCTTTTCATAATTCAAATGGAAAAAAAATTATTCAAATTATCGTCATTTAATTTTCTATATTTAATTGTTTAAATTTTAAACTTATTTATGAGTGAAAGCCTAAATTAAAAGCATAATCAATCAAAAAGGATATTATTATAGCTTTAGCATCTTAAACTTGTCTTGTTGAAACTGCTGAACACATGGCAGCACCAGTTAATTTGCGCTTGTTGGGTAATTAGATTTCAAGTAAGAATAGAATTGAGCCTTTTTAGCATGTCTCACAAAAGTCCGCAAAAAAATTGACTCGGGCTCAAAAGGACTGCGGATTCGAGCTACTCGCCCGAATAATTTTTTTTTAAAAATTACTACTAATAAGTGTATGCTAACTTTTAAAAAATATTTATAAGTGCATTATCCACATAAGACTAATAATCAAAGTTTAAAGAGAAAAGTTAAATAGGAGGTTTTATTAACTTGTCAATAGAAAAAGTTAAAAGAGAAACCAATTAGAATAAATTTTATTAAGATATTATAATTATATATAAAATATAAATAGATTATAACAATTTGTTAAATAATAGAAAAATTAAATGACGATAAATTAAAAGGGAAATAATAATGTCGGGTTCTTTTTTATTTTGTCCTTTGATTTTGTAAATGAAGTGTTTCATGAGATTGGACTGCCCGAGTGCATCTCTCATGCCTCCTCCCCTTGGGCTTTACTTAATGTTGTTGAAGGCGGCAACGCTCTTACTGTGTACCGCGTCAACCGTCATGTGCCTTGCAAAGGTAGCATCTGGGTGATGAAAGAGTATGGTGATGTTGAGTCTTGGACTGAGCTCTTTGCTTTTGATCTTAATGGCTCCTCTCTACACACACCTTCTTTGGGAATAACTGTCACCGACGTCACGGTTCCACCGGAAGCCATTTGGATTAACGATAATGGAGACATATTGCTGCTGGTGTATTATCGTATGCTAGGAAAGGGACGCCTTTATTTGCTAGATGTGGAGAAGAAAACATTAGTAGAACATCGAATTGAAGCAGATGCCTTCTATTGGTGGATTTCTTTAGCTGAGAGCTTAGTTTTACCCAACAGTACACAAGCTCTTATATCTTACTGAAAAATTCAAGTGATAAACCTAGAAGAAAGATACATATTTTTTATCTCTAAATTTATATTTTAGTCTCATAACTTTATCTCAAATTTTAATTTGGACCTTTAAATTTTTTTCATATTATTAGTATTTTATCTTCTCAATATAATATGATTATTTTGTAGATAAATAATTAATGCGCACAATAATATTGGTATGAGATTTAGGGACCAAAAGTACTACTATTTGATATCTGTATTGGTGTTTTAAAAAATTATCATAAATGTTCAAACAAGAAATTGTCTTTCACCGTTCCCTCTATCATTGATTCATTACTCTATCTAATTACTCCCTTCCTCTTCGCGCATCTTCAATCCACGCCATCTGCTAGTGTCACGGCCTTCTTTGCCGATCCAGCAACAAGGTAAGCTCCTCCCTAATTATTTGTAATGCTTCTTTTCGTCGCTTTTCCCACATCCCCAAATTGTATGGCTACCCTATTTTCTATTGTGCCAATTTTGCTTTCCACTTTGACTCTCAAAACTATGACTATAAGATACACAATGTTAGGTTATTGTGCTCCCTCTATTGAGGTTTACTCTCTCGCATCTAAGATTTGGAGAACCTTTTCATTGATGGAGCCCCCGGAAAGGGTGGCTTTGTTAATGGCCTTGTTCATTGGGCAGTTGAGCGCATAACACAAGAAGGATTTTTGTACCCTTTTGTTTGGTCTTTTAATTTTGCAGATGAGGTTAATCTACCCGAGCATCTCACTAAAATTGTGAGTTCGGTTACTGTTGTTTGAGGCCGCGGCAATAAGCCACTCACTGTGTATATATTTGAGGGTTCCCATTGCTCTGCCAACATTTGGGTGATGAAATAATACGCTGTCATGTAGTCATGGAATAACCTCTTTGATGTTGGATCTTGTTTGGAAGCATCCTTTTTTGGGTTGAAAATACTAGCCTAGTTGGTCCGAAACCAACGGTAAGCATTAGGAATAATGGAAATATTGCTACTCACAAGATAAAAGTTGAAAAAGAGAGGCATTTATTCATTAGACATGGAGAAAAGAAGGATTAAAAATATTCAAGTTGGTGGATGGGATGAACAATGGTCCTGTATTTATGCTAATTATTACGTCGAGAGCCCAATTTTACTAGAAAATATTAATGCTATTGTGTCTTATTGAAGATGTAAGTGGTATTTTAATACATTACTTATCCAACATTTACATAGGATGCTAAATTTTTATACATTGTTGTTTGGGTATATATAATTTACCTGGTTATGGATTCTTTGTTTCAACTAGTTTTGCGCTAACAGAATAGGTTAATCATTGGCTACTACTACATTGATATTGTACTTGGAAAGAATTTTCTTGATAAGTCATTAATGTTTGTAACTTTGTGTGGCACCAGAATTTTATCCAGCATTTTGGTATGTTACATAGCTTCCTATGCATTTTGTTTACGATTGTAGCTTTTGCTTACTTTGTATGATAATGTTTTTATTAAGTTTCTGTCAGAACTTAGTTGTTCCTGATGAGATAAGATTACCGAAACACGGTCATAATACTATTAGTCTTGAAATTTCTGTTGTCTTCTCAAGTTTATCATTTACCAAAATAAAGATTCTGGTAGGGCAAGGTTATTAATTTCTTAATAACATGTGAATAAACTCTGATGCTTATGATGGCAGTACTTTCGGGGAAAAATTAAATTCATAGATTATCTTCACAGACCACGATTAACTTAAAATTGCAAAATGAGACTCTTGGGCTTCTGTATTAGATTTTAAATTACACAACAATAGAATGTGGAACTTATATTTTTGGCTGTACATGTGGTTAAGGAGAGGGAGGATTTTGTATGTATTCATATTGCCTTTGTCATTTCATTAATGACCTTCTTCATTGCCTATGGTTTGAGTTTCCACTTGCCATCCACTTCCCCATTTTAGTATAGAATTGCTGATTTGTCAACTAATCCTTAAATTTTCATAATTTTTTTTTTGTGTTTACTCATGTTAATAGTGTCTCAACTCTAAAAAAATCATACATTAGATTGCCTGGCTATTAGTAGTTTTCCTAGTGATTGTTTATTCATCTTTTTCCTCTTTAATCGTGATGCTGGTAAATAAGTTAATCTAAGACTTCTTTGCCAATTCCCATTTGAATTGTTTTATATTGCGTATCATGAGACTTGCATAAAGAGTTTAGACATTTCCTAGTGAACCTCAAACCAATACTTTTACCGGTTCAATGACCAGTTGATTTTAAAAACATAGCCTCTAACATCATAGGCATGATAAGAAGGAAGAGGAATGTTAACCCAAAACACAAATAATTCCAACCGCGAAGAACATTTTTGTCATGAATTTGAATATTGGCCCGTCCCTTGAGTCAGTGTCGAGAAGACTCAACGTTCTTCCTTTTTTGCTGAAGATAATGGGTTCATGAACATCAACAAATTCTTGAATGGTTCCTATCCAAATAAAGAATTATACTTACAATTACTTATGTCCTCTACTATTTGGCTTACCCACCCTTCTATTTTCTGTTTTTTCTAAATTTTATTTTCTATTTCTCATCATGGTGGTTTAGTTTAAGGCCCTCACAGTAATTGGGTAAAAGGTTTTTCCAAAGACTTAGCGAATGTCTTCGACCCCAATTGTTTAACTTTGGGGCGTTTTAGGGACCTCCAAAATTTTGGTGTTTAGTTGGTTGTTATTGAAAAATAGACTTTCCTGTAAATAAAAATGTTTGCTATGTGAACGGGCCAGCTCGTATAGGGCTGGGTAGCAGATTAGGAAACATACATAGCTTTGGAGATGAGCGTTGTCTGCAGGGCAGAGAATATTTAGAAACAACAATACACAGCTAAGCATTAAGTATTGAAAAATATGATTGATCAATGTCAGAGTTGATGCCGGCAGAAATAGTGGTTGAAATACTCTGCAAGCTTCCACCAAAATCACTTATGAGGTTCCGTTGTGTGTACAGATCATGGAATTCCATCATAAGTGACCGTTCCTTCATCTCCCTTCATTATCGCCACTCTCCCTCCTTCCTTCTACTTCATCTGTTCGGATAACCTACTACTAAACCCTTTTACTATTCACTTCGCCCTCGCCCAGATGACAGCCTAAAATTTACCCTCTTCAAACGTTCCCCCACCCCTTCTCTTGCAATTCTTCCATCAATGCTGTCTGCAACGGCCTCAACTGCCCGACTCCCTAACTCCGGTTGACTTTTGGAGCTCCTCCTTCGTCATCTACAACCCTTGGAGCTCCCCAAACCCAAACCATTCCTTAACCTCAAATCCATCATTTCGTCATTGAGGCCCTCAGATTCGATTCCCAAAAGTGTGGCTATAAGATCCTTAGAATTGTTTTTTGCGGCAACGACTACCCTGAAAGAAAGGTTCCTCGCTTCTTATTCTAGTGTTGAACTTTACTCTGTTGCATCTGGGCTTTAGAAGACTCTTCCACTTCCTCCCATGGTTGCTCCCCCATGTACCATTTCCCGGAGATGACGTCCGATAGCTTCCCATGGTTTTGTTAATTCCATTGCTCACTGGGGTGCAAGGCGCAGCGCGACGAAAGAGGGAAATAATAAAGTCTGTTTCTTTTTTATTTTGTTCTTTGATTTTGTAATTGAAGTGTTTCATGAGATTGCACTGCCCGAGAGAATCTCTCATGCCTCCTCCCCTTGGGCTTTACTTAATGTTGTTAAAGGTGGCAACGCTCTTACTGTGTACCGTGTCAGCTGTCATGTGCCTTGCAAAGGTATCATATGGGCGATGAAAGAGTATGGTGTTGTTGTGTCATGGACTGAGCTCTTTACTTTTGATCTTAATGGCTTCGGTCTGAATGCACCTTCTCTCGGAATAACTGTCACCGATGTCACGATTCCACCAGAATCCATTTGCATTAACGATAATGGAGACATGTTGCTGCTGGTGTATTATCGTATGCTGAGAAAGGGACACCTCTATTTGCTAGATGTGGAGAAGAAGACATTAGTGGACCGTCAAATAGAAGCAGATGCCTTCTATTGGTGGATTTCTTATGCTGAGAGCTTAGTTTTACCCAATAGTACACAAGCTCTTATATCTTATTGAAAAATTCAAGGTTCTATTATTAGCAGTCTCAATTTCATATATATATCTAACTGGAATGACAATGATATTGTTCATGGATTCCATGTATCGAGACTAGTAGTTTTCTGCTAATAGCGTCTCTACATTGGTATTTGGTATTTCGGTCTTGTGGGATTACAACTTGATCCTGTATTTTAGGATGTTACCTAAACCTAATTAATCATGCTTTCTAGATGTTTATGATCCTAGTTTTTTCTTCCTTAGTATTATGATGTTTTAATGTGATAGAGATTTACATGCTGCTGTTGGTGTTATCCCGTTGTTGCTTTGGAGATGCTATTTGCTTATTGTTGTGGAATAATATAATAGTTTTCTCCTTCCTTTTAAAATGATTCTCTATTACTCTGCCTAACTGCGACAACCTACAAGCATAATGGTTGCAATTGCTTGCTTTGATCATGAGTTTTGTCTATCTGAAAGGCATTGGTTATGAATTTGTTTATTGATTTCAAGTATCTACTAGTTTTGTGCCAGTAGAGTGCTTGTTTGAAATTTTTAAAAGAAAGATCTTGTTCAAAATCTTCGAGTTTGTGTGCAACGGAACTTTTTGCTATATTTCTGGATGTACCTTAATATAATTAATAATGTTATCTATATGTTGTGTTTAAGATCCTCGATTTTCCTTTTGGTGAGAAAGACGAACACAAAGATAAAAAAAAAAAATTATTGCAGGCTTTCTTGTTTTAGGCCTAGCATCTACAACAAGCTCAAGTATTATTAGTTACTCTGAATAAGAGCAAAAATAAGAGGATACGGATAACTAATTCTTGAGGCTTAAGAAAACATTATTGCTAAAAGAATTTATATTCCAGTGAAAAACCAATGATAGACCTTGAAGAAAGATATATGTTTTTTTATCTTTAAATTTATATTTTAGTCTTATAATTTGATTTCAAATTTTAATTTGGTGCTTTAATTTTTTTCATATTAGTACATTTATCTTCTCAAAAAAATATGATTATTTTCTATTAATTTTTGTAGATAAATAATTAACGCGCACAATAATATTGGTATAAGATTTAGGGACCAAAAGTACTACTATCTGATATCAGTACTAGTGTTTTAAAAATTTATCACAAATGTTCAAACAAGACATTGTCTTTCACCGTTCCCGCTACCACTGCTTCCTTAACCTATTTGATTACTCCCTTCCTCTTCATGCTTCTTCAATCCAGACCATCTGCCAATGTCACGGCCTTCTTTGCTGATCCAGCATCAAGGTAAGCTCCTCCCTAATTAATTGTAACCCTTCTCTTCGTCGCTTTTTCCGCATCCCCAAATTGTATTGCAACCTTGTTTCCTACCGTGCCTATTTTTCTTTCGCCTTTGACTCTCAAATCTATGACTATAAGATACACAATGTTAAATTTTTGTGATCCCTCTGTTGAGGTATACTCTCTCCCATCTAGGATTTGGAGAACCTTTTCATTGATGGAGCCGCTGAAAGGGATGGCTTTGCAAATGGCCTTGTTCATTGGGCAGCCGAGCGCATAACCAAAGAGGGAGTCTTGTACCCTTTTGTTTTGTTTTTTAATTTTGTAGATGAGGTTAATCTACCCAAGCATATCACTAACAATGTGAGTCGGTTAATGTTTTTGGAGGCAGCAACGATAGGCCTCTCACTGTGTATATAATTGAGCGTTCGCATTGCTCTGCCAACATTTGGGTGATGAAAGACTAAGGTATCATGGAATAACCTCTTTGTTGTTGGCTCTTGTTTGGAAGCACCCCTTTTTGGGTTGACAATACCAGCCTGGTTGGTCCGAAACCAAAGCTAAGCATTACTAATAATGGAGAGATATCGCTTCTCACCATAGAAAAGCTGAAAAAGAGAGGCATATATTCATTAGAAGTGGAGAAAAGAAGGATTAAAAACATTCAACTTGGTGGATAGCATGAACAATGGTCCTGTATTTATGCTGATTATTCCACCGAGAGTTCGGTTTTACCGGAAAATATTAATGCTATGGTATCTTATTGAAGATTTAAGTGGTATTTTAATACATTACTTATCCAATATATATATAGGATGCTAAATTTTTGGTACATTATTGTATTTATATATATAAGTTACCTGGTTGTGGATGCTTTGTTTCAACTAGTTTTACGCTAACAGAGTAGGTTAATAAGCTACTACTACATTGATATTGTGCTTGGAAAGAATTTTCTTGATAAGTCATTAATGTTAATGTTTGTAACTTTGTTTGGCACCAGATTTTTATCCAGCATTTTGGTATGTTATGTTGCTTCCTATGCATTTTATTCATGATTGTAGCTTTTGCTTACTTTGTATGATAATGTTTTGACGAAGTTGTGTCAGAACTTAGTTGTTCCTGGTAAGATAAGATTGCTGAAACACTGTCATCATACTATTAATCTTGAAATTTCTGTTGTCTTCTTAAGTTTATCATTTACCAAAATAAAAATTCTGGTAGGGCAAGGTTATTAATTTCTTAATAACATGTGAATCAACTCTGATGCTTATGATGGCAGTACTTTAGGGGAAAAAATTAAATTCATAGATTATCTTCATAGACCACAATTAACTTAAAATTGCAAAATGAGACTCTTGTGCTTTTGTATTAGATTTTAAATTGCACAACAATAGATTGTGGAACTTATATTTTTGGCTTGTACACGTGCTTAAGGAGAGGGAGGATTCTCTATGTATTCATATTGCCTTTGTCATTTCATTAATGACCTTCTTCATTGCGTATGGTTTATGTTTCCAATTGCCATCCACTTCCCCATTTTAATATAGAATTGCTGATTTGTCAACTAATCCTTAAATTTTCATAATCTTTTTTTGTGTTTACTCATATTAATAGTGTTGTAATAGTGTCTCAATTCTCAAAAATCATACAACAGATTGCTTGGCTATTGGTAGTTTTCGTAGTGATTCGTTATTCATCTTTTTCCTCTTTAATCGTGATACTGGTAAATAAGTTAATCTCAGATTTCTATGCCAAGTCCCATTTGATTTGTGTTCTATTGCGTATCATGAGACTTGCATAAAGAGTTTAGATATTTCATAGTGAACCTTGAACCAAAACTTTTACCTGTTCAATGGCCAGTTGATTTTAAAAACATTGCCTCTAACGTCATAGACATGATAAGAAGGAAGAGGAATGTTAGCAGAAAACACAAATAATTCTAACCGCGAAGAACATTCTTGTCATGAATTTGAATATTGGTTCATCCCTTGAGTTAGTGTCGAGAAGATTCAACGTTCTTCCCTTTTGCTAAAGATAATGGGTTCATGAACATCAACAAATTCTTGAATGGTTCCTATCCAAATAAAGAATTGTACTTACAATTATTTATGTCCTCTGCCATTTGGCTTGCCCACCCTTCTATTTTCTCATTTTTCTAACTCTTCATGGTTGTTTAGTTTAAAGCCCTCACAGTAATTGGATAAAAGGTTTTTCCTAAGACTTAGCGTATGTCTTCGACCCCAATTGTTTAACTTTGGGGCGTTTTGTTGACCTCCAAAATTTTGGTGTTTAGTTTGTTATTATTGAAAAATAGACTTTCCTGTAGGGATAACCTTGCCCATGAAGAAATTCTGGTTGAACGAAATATTTTGAATTGCCCTTTTTTATGACTTTGTCTAGGAAATTTCTTTGCTCTCTTCTTGGGTCGTGCATTCTTCAATTCTATTTGAAAAAAAGTTTTAATTTGATTAGGATTGAATTCTCGAATATCTATTTCTATATCTACAGAATATTCTTTCTTTAGAAGTCAGTTTGTTGGAGAAATTCATACAAAAGGTAGGGGATTGATTTTTGGCATGTAAGTATGTGGATATTGTGACTTGGAAGGAATAGGGATGCACAGAGGGTGGATTGGCTTGGTTTGAATTTTAGGTAAAAAAATAATTCATACAAAAGTCAGGGATTGATATTTTGGATGTAACTATGTGGTTATTGTGACTTGGAAGGAATAGAGATGCGCACAGGGTGGATTGACTTGGTTTAAATTTGAGGTAAAAAAATAATTCGAACCAATGAAAATAATTAGGATTTGTTTGGTTTGGCTTTACGGAAAAAATCTTAATATCTGAATCGAACAAAAACATGTTGGTTTGAGTTGGACTATCAGATTGTCCGATTTAAAAAATATATATACTAATTAACAATTGAAATTACCAAGTCTAATATAGTCTAACTTCAAACATAATACAAATTTAAAAATACAATAACTGGTGATCTTGATTTTCAAATACTATTTTACTTATTCTTTAAGATATAAATGGATAAGTATTAAAAATAATTCTTCGGGTTAATTTGGTATGTTATTGAGTCATTTCGCGTTCAAAATCTCTAGATATTATACCCAAATCGGTAGAGGTTGGGTCTCAACGGAATGGTTCCGGATGGATCCCATTACAATTTGGTAGAATCATTTTCTGAGTTGGATTGATTTGGATTAACGAATTCGTGGAGTACACCCAATTTGATTGACACTCTTAGGAAGGAATTCAATTGCAGTAAAAAAATGACACGGTAAAAGCCCTTTGAATCTTTATAAATTGAAAAATGCTGTTTTGTGCAAATGAAATTCGTTCAAATATAACGAATGACATGGAATTTATTTTTTTAAAAAGAAAAAATAAATACATCCACTACTTTAGTTTCCCTGAATTTTCTTCAACTGAAATTCACCCACTACTCTATTTCACAAACTTTCCCTCGCTTCCATGCTATGATCACAAACTCTGTAAGCTAATTTACTCTTCAAATTCTCATATCACCTCTTTCTATAATTCTGCAAGCTAATCCTCTGTTATCAATGTCATTCTTTTGTTTGGTACAAAACAAAAGTTTTGCTCTGGATTAAAACAAGGTGGTTTATATCTTCCAATTAGCAAATGCTATACCTATAACTCCAATTGAGGTAAGATCCACTTCTCTTCTTAAGTAATACTCAGGTTTTTATATTGTGCCAACAATATTTAATTTTCATTTATTCTTTTTATTGTTATTCATCGAGTTACTAATTTAAGCTTTGTTCGACAAAGATATCATTGCTTTGAATACCGCGGTCTTACATCTGAAAGATTTCTCTGTACCGTTCTCATCTGAAGGATTTCTCTATTGTTTCCATCTTAATTCAATTATTGCATCAATTTCAAGATTTTTTCCATCTTAATTTTTCATTATTTGGTGTAGTATAAAAAATCTCCTTATAAATTGATTCATATTTTAGTAAATTAGATGTTTAGCTACTTAATTAATTGTAAGTTTTTCATTTTCATGATTTTTGATATTAGTGGAAGAAGGATTTGCTGCCTCTATTAAAGATGACACAAATCAGCAAAATCAAGAATATAATGATAATTTAAAAGTAGATGTTAATTGTGAAGATAACGAACCTCAAGTTGGCATGAAATTTAGCTCTGAAGATGAAATTACCAGGTATTATATGAATTATGCTCGGCATATTGGTTTTGGAGTTGCTAAAATAAGTACAAAAAATGGAGATGATGGCAAAAGGCATTTTACTCTAGCATGTAGTCGAGCAAGAAAGTATGTGAGCAATACCAAGAATATGTTAAAGCCAAATCCTATCACAAAAACACAATGTAAGGCTAGACTAAATGAATCGATGTATTTAGATGGAACAATTGTGGTTTCTAGAGTTGTTCTTGATCATAATCATGAACTTAGCCCAACTAAAACACGATATTTTAGATGCAACAAGAATTTAGGGCCTCATATAAAAAGGAGGTTGGAGCTTAATGATCAAGCTGGGATCAATGTAAGTAGAAATTTTTGATCTTTAGTTGTTGAAGCAGAGGGATATGAAAATCTTACATTTGAAGAAAAAGATTGTAGAAACTATATAGATTAAATACGGAGGCTTCGACTTGGCACAGGAGATGCTGAAGCAATTCAAAACTATTTTGTTAGAAAGCTAAAGCAAAATAGTCAGTTTTATTATATAATGGATGTTGATGATGAAAGCCGGTTACAAAATGTATTTTGGGCTGATGCGAGATGTAGGGCTGCATATGAATATTTTGGAGAAGTTATAACATTTGACACCACATACTTAACAAATAAATATGACATGCCTTTCGCTCCTTTTGTTGGAGTAAATCATCATGGTGTTATTAGGATGTGCTTTACTATCAAATGAGGATACTAGAACTTTTACTTGGTTGTTCACAACATGGTTAGAATGCATGTTTGGACGTGCTCCAAATGCCATAATTACTGATCAAGACAAAGCCATGAAAAATGCTATTGAGATTGTCTTTCCAAAAGCTCGTCATCGATGGTGCTTGTGGCATTTAATGAAGAAGGTCCCGGAAAAGTTGAGCAGACATTCTGATTATGAGTCTATTAAAACACTCTTGCATGGTGCCGTGTATGATTCTTTGAGCAAAAATGATTTCATGGATAGGTGGAAAAAAATGATTGAAGATTACCAACTGCTTGATAATGAATGGCTGAAAGGGATATTTGATGAGCGACACCGTTGGGTTCCTGTGTATGTGAAAGACACATTTTGGGCTGGAATGTCAACAACGCAAAGAAGTGAAAGTATGAACTCATTTTTTGATGGGTATGTAAACTCAAAGACCACCTTGAAGCAATTTGTTGAACAATATGACAATGCTCTTAAAGATAAAATTGAAAAGGAGAGCAAGGCTGATTTTGCTTCGTTTAATATAGTAATTGCTTGCGTTAGTCATTTCGGTTTTGAGTCTCAATTCCAAAAAGCATTTACTAATGCAAAATTCAAAGAATTTCAAGTAGAGATTGCTCTATGATGTATTGTAATACTTCTTTGGAGAGATCTGAAGGCTTGAAATCAATATTTCTTGTTGTAGAAAGCAAGAAGATTTATGATAGAATTAAAGATGTGGTGTTCAATGTATCCTTCAATGAAGTAGAATTTAAATTGCAATGCACATGCAACTTATTTGAGTTCAAAGGTATTCTATGCAAACACATTCTTAGTGTTCTTAAGCTCACAGGTAAAACAAATTCAGTGTCATCTTGCTATATTTTGTCTCGTTGGAGGAAGGATATAAAGCGAAAGCATACACTCATTAAGTGTGGGTTTGACCATTTAGCTTGAAATTCTGATTTGAAACGAGTTAATAAAGCTTGTGATGCCTTTTATGAAGTTGTTTCTGAGGGGATAAATTCTGATGATGATTTGTCAAAAGTGATGAATTGGATTAAAAATTTGAAGTCTGAGTTAATTTGCAAAGAAACTTCTTCCGAAACCAAGACCAAGTTAGTAGAATTCTTGACCCTAAAGTAGCTCGCAGTAAAGGGAGACCTCCTTCGAAAAGGAAGACATCTAAAGATTAATATGACAAGACATACATACTAATTATTTATGATTTTTATGTGTGTTAAAAGTGTGAGCAAAGCTACTTTTAGAAGAATGAACATGGTACTATCATGTTAGCTCCCTTCAATCCAAATGAGAAACAGATGGGTGAACTAAATCAGGTACAAATAAAATTCAAGTGTTTTATTTTTCTATTCTAATATGTATAGTATGACAATGGTTTAGTAACGTATGTGTTTTTGTAGGCTACGCATTTCTCTCAAATCATACATCATAATGGTACTTTTTCTGAAGTTCAGCAGGTACATATTTTCTTCCCCTTTTTTTTCGTTGTTGAATTCAATTCTTTTTAAGAGTTCTACATTACTACCTTTGTCCATATGTGATTTGTGTAGGCACAACATCAAATAAGTAAACAACTATCAGTTGAAGATATAAATGACAAGTCACAACTTCATGAGATGAATGAAGAACAAGCATGGTAAAAATATGAATCAGTTGTAGTCTTTTTTTTTCTTTTGCAGTTTTCAACTTGAAATGGTGAAGACATGACTGAGTTCAATGGATTTACCTCATACATCTATAATTTTAATGCATTTTTTTCCTTCTAGTGAGACTATTATCTACTATAATCAATATTTGATTGTGGAATTAAACCATGTTATTTTTAGATTTTTTAATGTTATTTAATGAATACAATAATGCTTTCATGTTTGTTGAATCTTTGTATTATTATTGAAAGTTTCATAGGAAGAAATTGTAATTGCTAGCTTCACAAGATTGAAGCACAAACCCTACATAGCCTGTAATTTACTTTCACTAAACCAGTTAATTTAACATATCAGAAGGCGAAAAACTTTTAAAAAAATAATAAAACTACATGCCTATATATAGTTGTGGCTTGAACAATATGAGCTATGGACCTGTATAGGATAAAAGCTATTATTGATTTTTGTGGTCTCTCATGGATGGAGATCTGGTCTTACATTGTTAGCTGCTTTCCTTTTATTCTTCTATACTTGCTTATTATCTAGAGTAAACCATGTGCTGAAAATAACTTCTCAGTTTGTATACTAGCTACATTGCTTCGGTGCTTCTTCTGTTCTTCTGGTAGGGGTTTAAGTTGCTATAATCATCCTGCACAAAGATGCATGGTGTATCTTCTGTTGTGCGAGAATATCTTATGCCGTCAATTTTATGGAGCAGATGTCATACCAGTAGGATAGAACAGTTTGGGAAGCAGGAAATTGTAAATTGTCACAGTTCAATCAATTAGATATGGCAAGAGAGAAGTCAATTAATATTCTAATGGTTCAACTTCCTAACTTGTTTCTCTATTTTCCACACATGTAGCTTCAAGGACTCTGGTTTTAAGAATTTGATAAGTGCACTTCTATTGCTTGTGATCTTGGCCACTAACTAAGTTCCTGAGTTCTTAGCCCCACAGTCATTCTGAGGGTTGTTGGTTAGCAATATTGCCATGGTCTCACAAATTTGACTGCAGAAATTAGTTACTAAAAAGCCAAGCAATTAAACAGAAATAGCTTCTACCACATAAACAAAGGATACCAAGTGCTATGAAAGTACACATCCAGATTAACTAAACATTCAATTCCTTGAGATTTTTTTTTTTGAAATTCATAAATAATATTAATTTGAAATCCAAATCCACAAAAGCATAAATATCAACCAATTGTTAGAAACTATTCTACATGCATAAAACTTGTGAGAATCAATTATAATTTGATTGAGAATTTAGACACACCCCAAACTTCAATTGAGATCTAGCCCCAAAAATCAAGTTTTATAAAGGATTTCAATGCTCTGAATCTCATGCCAGCCCAAAACATGTCCAGTTGACATTTGATAAGATGCTTCTGCTAAGATTTATTGTTGCAGTGATGAGGAAAAAGTGAGTGCTGTCATTGATCTTAACAAAACGATTGGAAAAATTGGGTTAAAAATCAAGTTGAATATCGGGTTAGGTTGCATCAGTATGTTCTTCTCAGATTGCTTTTCCTTTTCCTCGTCATCGCACCGAATTGAATTTAGCGTTAGGAGCTCTATAGAGACGTTGTACGTAAATGACGCTCTCAAGGTTAATCTTCCATTTTTGTAGAGAAAGCAGCAACGTAACTAGGAAGATGGGAAGGGAGAGATGGAAAGCAAACGTGGCTGATGGGTAGCGAGAGTGGAGTGGTCCCACATAGACAGTCCAACTCATTCGTGCTTTTTGAACGAATTTTTCTTGGTACCAAATAACAGAACTGTTATAAATTATATCTTGGAATTAATTTAAGAATTTTGTGGAAGGATTTTTTTTTCTTTTTCAAAAAATGGCATAGTAGATGCCCTTCTTTCTCTAATTTCTGATTTTTTTTATAATGTCTACTTTTTGACTTTTATTCATTGTAATTTTGAGTATATCTAATACTCTTTTTTAATATATTTGTTAACTTATATAAAAAATATTATCGAAAGAAAAAATATTGGAAAGGAAATAATTTTAGGGAGATTAAAATTAAAAGAAAAATTATGCAACACGAAAAATTTATAAAGATAAATTTTAAGTGACTTGAGGTTTATAGGAGAGAAAGTCTCTAGCAATCTCTTCGCTTCTCCTATTGAATATGATAAATGTAAATTTCATTCATTCTTAGTTTATCTTTATTTTTAGATATATAAAAAGAACAACAGAAAGAAAATTAAAAAAAAAATAGTAATGAGATTTTTTTTTAATGAAATGAGAGAATTTTTTAAAGAGAAACAATAGATGGAACATGGAGTTAAGAGAAATTTAGAAAAAATAAGATGAAAGGGTACTAGTGGTATAGTAAAAATGCCATTAATTTTTTATTATTTTATCAAGAGACATAACATAACCTTTTGATGTTTAGTGGTATAGTAATATTTTCATAATTCAAATGGAGAACAAAATTATTCAAATTGTCGTCATTTAATTTTCTATATTTAATTGATTAAATTTTAAACTTATTTATGAGTGAAAGCCTAAATTAATAGCAAAATCAATCAAAAAGGATATGATTATAGCTTTAGCATCTTAAATTTGTCTTGTTTAAACTGCTGAACACAGGGCAACACCAGTTAATTTGCGCTTGTTGGGGACTTAGCTTTCAAGTAAGAATAGAATTGAGCCTTTTTAGCACGTCTCACAAAAGTCCGCAAAAAAAAAATGACTCGGGCTCAAAAGGACTACGGATTCGAGCTACTCACCCGAATAATTTTTTTAAAAAAAATACTACTAATAAGTGTACGCTAACTTTTAAAAAATATTTATAAGTGCATTATTCACATAAGACTAATAATCAAAGTTTAAAAAGTTGAGAATTGATAAACAGAAAAGTTAAATAGGAGGTTTTATTAACTTGTCAATAGAAAAAGTTAAAAGAGAAACCAATTTAGAATAAATTTTATTAAAATATTATAATTATATATAAAATATAAATAGATTAAAAAATATGTTAAATAATATAAAAATAATGTTATTTTTTAGCTAAATTGAGACATTTTTTTAAAGACAAAAGTAATAAAAATAAAATTATTATTTTTTAAATAGAAATTAGGGAATTTCTTTGAAAATTTTAAAAAATGGGCTACTAAAAAAAGGCTGTTAATTACTAACATAGATTGAATTGGTTATATAAAATAAAGAAAGACACAAGTAATTGGGGGCCTTTTCAGCCCAAACTAAAAATATTTGCTATGTGCACGGGCCCGCTCGTATAGGGCCGGTTAGCAGATTAGGATCCATAAATAGCTTCGGAGAGCGTCTGTCTGTAGAGAAGACCTAGAAAAAACAAAACACAGTAAGCAGTAAGCAGTGAGTATTGGAAAATCTGATTGATCTATGTCGGAGTTGATGCCGGTAGAAATGGTGGTGGAAATCCTCTGCAGGCTTCCACCAAAGTCACTTTTGAGGTCCCGTTGTGTGTGTAAATCATGGAATTGCATCATCAGCGACCCTTCCTTCATCTCCCTTCACTATCGCCACTCTCCCTCCTTCCTTCTACTTCGTCTATTCAGAGAACCTGCTACTAAACCCTTTTACTGTTCCCTTCCCCCTCGCCGAGATGACAACCTAAAATTTACCCTCTTCAAACGTTCCCTCACCCCCTTCTCTCGCCATTCTTCAATCAATGCTGTCTGAAACGGCCTCATCTGCCTCGACTCCCGCACTCCCATTGACTTTTGGAGCTCCTCCTTCGTCATCTACAACCCTTCTCTTTGACGCTGTCTCTCTATCCCCAAACCCGAACCAATTCCTGAACCTCAAATCCATCACTCTGTCACTTTTGGCGGCAACGACTACCCTGAAGTTTCTCGCTCTTTATTCTAGGGTTGAACTTTACTCTGTTGCATGTGGGCTTTGGAGGATTCTTCCAATTCCTCCCATGGTTTCTCCACCATGTAGCATTTCCCGGAGACGACGTCCGACAGCTTCCCATGATTTTGTTAATGGCATTGCTCACTGGGGTGCAAGGCGCAGGGCCGCGAAAGAGGGAAATAATAATGTGTGGTTGTTTTTTATTTTGTCCTTTGATTTTGAAAATGAAGTGTTTCATGAGATTGCATTGCGCAAGTGCATCTCTCATGCCTCCTCCCCTTGGGCTTTACTTAATGTTGTTGAAGGCGGCAACGCTCTTACTGTGTACCGCGTCAGCTGTGGTGTGCCTTGCAAAGGTAGCATCTGGGTGATGAAGGAGTATGGTGTTGCCGAGTCTTGGACTAAGCTCTTTGCTTTTGATCTTAATGGCTCCAGTGTGAACGCACATTCTTTGGGAATAACCGTCACCGACGTCACGGAATGGAGACATATTGTTGCTGGTTTATTATCGTATTCCTGGAAAGGGACGCCTTTATTTGCTAGATGTGGAGAAGAAAACATTAGTAGACCATCAAATTGAAGCAGATGCCTTCTATGGGTGGATTTATTTTGCTGAGAGCTTAGTTTTACCCAACAATACACAAGCTCTTATATCTTACTGAAAAATTCAAGGTTCTTTTATTGGCAGCCTTAATTTCATATATATCTCACTAGAATGCCAATGATATTGTTCATGGATTCCAAGTATCTAGACTAGTAGTTTTATGCTAATAGCGTACCTACATTGGTATTTGGTATTTTAGTCTTGTGGGATTACAACTTTATCCTGTATTTTAAGATGTTATCTGAACCTAATTAATCGTGCTATTTATATGTTTATGATCCAAATTTTTTCTTCCTTAGTATGATGATGTTTTAATGTGAAAGAGATTTACATGCTGCTGTTGGTGTTATCCCGTTGTTGCTTTGGTGATGCTATTTGGTTAGTGTTGTTGAATAATATAATAGTTTTCTCCTTCCTTTTAAAATTATTCTCTACTACTCTGTCTAAGTGCAACTACCTACAAGCATACTTGTTGCAATGATCGGCTTTGATCATGAGTTTTGTCTGTTTGGAAGACATTGGTTATCATTTTGTTTATGGGTTTCAAGTATCTACTAGTTTTCTGCTACTAGAGTGTACGCTTCAAATTTCTAAAAGAAAGATCTTGTTCAAAATATTCGAGTATGTCTGCAACGGGAATTTTTTGCTATATTTCGGGATGTACCTTATTAATCATGCTATCTATATGTGTGTTTAGTATGATCCTAGATTTTCCTTCCTTAGTATGATTGTGTTTTAATGCTAGAGAGGGTTGCATGCTGTCAGTGTTACTGTTATCACGTTGTTTATATGGTGATGTATTGCTCATATTGTTGGTTTCATGAACCCTAGTTACGTGGTCATATTATGATGTTGAAGCATTTCATTTATAGCTCATTTCTCCTTCCTATATAATCTTCAAGTGTTGAATAAGATAGATTCATGTATAGGTTCTTTTGAATAAAAGAACATCAGACCTGTAGATTCATATATAGGTTCTCTGGATTCATCTTTGAAATCTAGTGTATTTTTTTCACAGACCACAATTAATTATTTGATGAAAAGTTAAGAGAAACTTTTTTAAAAACTGCTATTTAATTATTCAAATTGGATTATGTTTGACTTTTTTTTAATTACAATCAAGGAAACAAAAACTCCAATTTAACTTTTTCTGTTTATCAATTTCCAATTTTATAACTTTGATTATTAGTCTTGCGTGGATTGTAGACTAATAAATATTTTTTAAAAGTTAGCTTACACTTGATTAGTAATATTTCTTTTTTTAAAAAATAATTTATTTGGGTGGGTAGCCGGAATCCGCATTTCTTTTGAGCCCGAGCCATTTTTTTGCGAGCTTTTGCGAGACGAGCTTAAAAGGCTCAATTCTATTTTCTCTTGAAATCTAAGTACCCAACAAGCGCAAATCACTTGGTGCTGCCATGTGTTAACTAGTTTAAACAAGACAGGTTTAAGATGCTGATGCTATACTAATATCCTTTTTTTATTAATTTTGCTATTAATTTAGGCTTTCTCTCATAAATAAGTTTAAAATTTAATCAATTAAATATATAAAATTAAATGACGATATTGTGAATAATTTTTTTTTCATTTGACGTATGAAAATATTACTATACCACAAAACATCAAAGGATATGTTATGTCTCTTGATCAAATAAAAAAAATTTAATGGCACTTTTACTATACCACAAGTACCTTTTTATCTAGAAACTTTACATTTAAAATAAATTGAAATTAGTTTTGTAGCATTAAATACTCTACACTTTCTAACGTCAAGTTTCCATTCATGAGTTGCTTAGCCATTCAAAACCCATATAAAAAACATGGGACAATAGTCACATAGACCAATCAAATTAAATATATTAATTGATGTTTTTGAATTACTCTCTCTATTCCTTTTTATAAGTACCTAAACAAAAATAAATTAGTGTTCCTTTTTATAAGCACCTACTACAAAAACGATATGCATTTATTAAGTTTTTTCAATTTTACCCTTAATTAATGAAGGTACTTGAATTTAGTTTTAAATGATATAGATAGTGGAGTTTGACTTATACAAGAATAAAATTGTAAAAAAATTATTATTTGTTAAGAAACTAATTCATTTTATTGAAGTGAACACTTTTCTTAATATGTGTGATTTTTGTTTTAGGAGCTTATAAATAGGAATAGAGGGAGTAATAAAGTAATGAATTTGAATTTGGTGCTTTCTATGGTGCCATCTCTATCAAGATAGCACCATGCCTTCATATTCAATCAAATTATTAATTTGATATGAGGCAATAAAAAATTTAATTAAGTCATATTTTTCATTAAATCTTTTAGATTTGAAAGATATAAAGTTGATTTTATTTTTTTAATCTAATATTTTGTTTTTATTTTTAATCTGATATGTCTACATTTTTGTTAATTAAATGCTTGTAATTTGGTTACATTATTGAAGATGTATCTGAGCTTTAATTAATTTAAAAAAGAGTTTTTATTAATTGAAAGATAAATAAATTAATGATAAAGAATAATATAAATAAAAAATAAGATATATTTAGTATTTTTGGTCTTAAACTTTACACTAAATTTCAGTTTGATTTTTTTTTTATTTTAGCTCTTTTACTTATTTTTGCTTCATCTTATTTCATCAAATAATTATTCAAAATGTATAAAATAGTATCTTGTGGTGAGAAAGAAGAACACAAAGATAAAAAAAAAAATATTATTGCAGGCATTCTTGTTTTAGGCTTACCATCTACATGAATGTCAAATATTATTAATTACTCTAAATAAGAGCCAAAATAAGAGACAACAAATAACTAATTATTGAGTGTTAAGCAAACATTATATGCCAAAAAGAATGTATACTCCATCCAAAAACAAATGATAGACCTAGAAGAAAGATACATAATTAATTAATAATTGAACTTGAAGTAAACTATATTTTCAAAATAATAGAATGTAAATAATTGATAATTGGGCCTGAAACAAATTATAAGACTTTGGAAGAATGTGACACATACAACTGATATTTGAGCTTAGGGATGACAACGTAATAAGGTGTGTATTAGCTTCTTATATTAAAACAATATTTGAATTTTACATTTCCTAACTAAAATTTTAATTAAAATTTTTATAACTGTCAACATAAGATTAAAATACAGTTATATTATTTATTTAAGTGAGATTCATTCATGCAGATTTACAAAATTTATCCGTGAATGATTTTTTCTTTTTGTATTATTTTATGAATTTTCACTTGAAAAAATCTGTAGGATAATATTATCATATTTTTTATGTCTAAATTTATATTTTAGTCTAATAACTTGATCTATAATTTTAATTTGGTCCTTTATTTTTTTCATATTTGTAATTTATCTTTTCAATATACTATGATTATTTTCTATTAATTTTTGTAGATAAATAATTAACGCCCACAATAATATTCGTAATAAGATTTAGGGACAAAAAGTACGACTTTAGTACTTTTGTCTTATTTTATTTATTTTAATATTCACCATTAATTTATTTATCTTTCAATTAATAAAACTATTTTTTAAAATTAATTAAACCTCAAATACACATTTAATAATATAACCATATTATAAGTGTTTTATTAAAAATAATTGAGACATATGAGATTAAAAATAAAAACTAAATATTTGATTAAAAAACAAAATCAACTTTTTATTTCCAAATCAAAAAATTTAATGGAGAATATGACTTAATTGAATTTTTTATTGCTTCAAATCAAATTATTGATTTGATTGAACAAAAGGGCATGGTGACATCTCAATAGAGATAGCACCATAGAAAGCACCAATGTGGTATTATTGTATCACTAATCAACATAATATTTTACCTTATCTCAGTTTGTATATTTTGTAGATCTAACAAATTTATAGAAGTCAAAATAAAATAATAAACAATAGAAATGTAAATAACATGATGGATTAAGACTAAAGAAAAAGCATTATTGACTAATCTTGTTGTTGTTGTTCTCTTTTAATTTTCATTTGTATCAAAAACAAAAAAGAGACTAAAGAAAAAGCAACCTTAAAAAATAACCAACAAACAAGTTAAATAAAATAATGACAGCAAAAATATAAATAACATTTATACAAAAAAAATAATATATAAATGGGGGCCGCTAATATCCACCCACTTAAAATTTAGAAGGTGTATATTAACATGTTACACCTTTTTGTTTTGAACAAATAAACCATTGTGTAATCTCTTGTATTAGAGGGTAGTTACGTAATTTAGTTTTTTATTATTTAAAAATTCAAAAGTTTCTGTTTTCTCTTTCCTGTTCCCAATCGCTTCTCCTCCATCGAGGAAGTCTCTAAATTTTAACATCTTATTTCCTTTTCTCCCTCCTATTTAATTTTCACTCACTCCTACAGCCAAAACATGGTGATCCATGATCACGCGCGGCGGCGATCAACCCAGCCACTGCTGAACCTGCGACCTTAGCAGTGACCTCGTGATAGTGACTGACATGAAACGGTGACCGGTGACCGCGTGACGACAAATTTTGACCGAGCTATGGTGAATTGGGTATCCAAGCAAGGTTGGGTGAACCATAACGACGATTTAAAGTGACAATAACCTCCATAACCAAGAGTAGAAGGGGTGAGAAACTGAGAATTAGAGAGAATCTCACGCTACATTCACCCGACTTACCGCGCAACCGCCATTCTCCTTCAAAAATTCGAGTTGTGGCTGTAAGAACCACACGCTGCACTGACCAGAAAATCTCGAGTAGAAATAAAAAGTCACTATTAAACAGCCATGGTTTTTGATCCGTCATGCTTAGTGCATGGCGGACATGACCTCCAATCTGGCCTCCGGTGCGGTGGTTTGAGTCCTGTTAAGTATTTTAGAGAACTAAAATACTAACTCGTTTCAGTATAGTGGAAAAACAGATTATCGTCCTCACGGAGCAACTACAGAACAATTTAGTGCCAATATAAGACTTTGGGCAAAGTTTTCGAAAGGTTTTGAATTGAATTGAATTATAAAATGAATGCTCGTAATGTAAAGGAGTTTAAAACAATTTTAATAAATACTTGGATTTGAACTTGCTGCGCACTGTAACGATCTCTTCCTCTCTGTTAATTTCTATATTATTCGAAAGACCGTAAGGTAAAATTTTCACTTACAAAAGATTTCTCATTCTATAAGATTCTGTGATAATGAAAATACATATTCCAATCTCTTAAAAATATGTGAATTCAATCACGCAATAAGCAAAATCTCTAAATAAACGGTTCATAAATCAATACCTATCTCTAGGTTATTGCTTTATGAAAATCCTTTATCAGAACCTCCTTTTAAATCAAATTCTCATTCAATTGAAAAGGTTAGAAGAAAGAGAAGAAAGATTATTAAGCTTTAAACTCAACAATTAAAACAGATAAAGAGAAATAATTCAATTAATATAGAAAGGAACACGAGAGTTTGAGTGATTACAGTACTAGCCACGTCCAAATCCAAGAATAGGAATCTAAGCTACCATCTTGAATTGAGAAACAATTGAATTCATAGATGAAAGGTACAGAAGATCTCTCTTTGCACTATTTCTATCTCTAGAATTCTCAACTTCTCTACTCAGACTGCCTTAGCTCCTAGTGAATGACGCCTTTTATAGAGATCCCAAGTGGTTATCTTTGCTCAAAATAAGATAAAATAATATCAGATAAGGTTGCTTCAGATATTTTTTCCTTTTTATTCACCGTTATCTTCTGTGCTTTTATCTATTTACCTGCAATCCAATAATTTAGGGATCAAATCTTATCTAAATTAGTCATAAAACTCAAATAATCAACCAACTCTCTCTCAAATTAAGATAAGTATTGAATTTACTAAATTTTGGGGAATTTAATTAAAAGATAAACATAATATCATTTAAAATATATTCAAATTAACCACAAAATAATTTAATAATTATCCATCATCAAACTCCCCCGAACTTAGATTCTTGCTTGTCCTCAAGCAAGACAGCCAATCAACACTTATTTAAAAATCCTAGCTACGTACCTGAGTTCGGTTCAAGAAAAATCTAACATTTATCAATCATTAGAGCATCAAAAGAGATCAATCGATGAGTATATATGATGGCCCCAAACCCCCAATTGAAAACAAGATTCCTAAGCACTCAAAGTACAACAAAATGGGAAGAACAATAATCAATTAGCCAAGGGAATAGACTCTCAATTCTCACAAGGTATGTGTTTCGCTCAACTCCTCACTAAGTCTCTCCAACTTAGATTTTGCAATTCATTTTACAATGAAACCATGTACACATGTAAAACAAAAATCAAGAGGTCTTTTTATTAAGGTTATAATGTGGCTTGGCTACAAGAAAATTTGGTTTTTCTAGTCAACAAAATAAGATAGAGCATTAATGCAAGCATACTAACACTTTCACTCATATACCATAAGCACAACCAAATTGGAGCTACACCACAACTTTAGGATTTCCTCACTCTTCATGACACATTTATTCATTTTTTTCTTGGGCATCCTTGCACAACTTTCTTTCATTTTCTTTCCAACTCTTTTCATTAACATTTTTTTTTATACATGAGAACATCTTTATTTTTCAGAAGGCATGCCTAAATTTTTCTTTCTTTCAAGTAAGGAAACCCATGAGCTTTTCTTTTAATTCTAACCACAATTAAACCAATGTACCTCACTTAGTATGCATACACTAATGGTCCATCTTAGTAAAGGTAGGAAATAATAATGTCATGATGGTTCAAGGTATAAATTTTGAAAGATACATTAACTTTAAGGCTCAATCTGGGTACCAAAAATAGGATATTCAATAAAAACAACACTGGTTAGCTTTTTGGCTCTAGCTCAATATCAACAATCAAAACTATGCCTCTATCATTTTTAAGTTTTAACATGTTTAATGGCAATTTTAGAAATTCATGCAAAATTAGAGGAGATAAACCAAGTGAAGACTCTCAAAATATATGAATATAATGCATTTAGGATCACACACTCACAAGGCTTTTAGACATATAATTCCCTTAACCAAGTCAATTAATTGCCCCCTCATTCAATCATACAAATCATACAAGAAATCAAGAATTCAATCAAGCATTTGAAACACATCATATAACTCATTTCAAAATCTTTTTCAAACTCACACTCAAGATATACAATCAAATTTCTCAAAAACCAACCTTAGCTAATTTTATTTCGTAAATCTTAAGTCCTAATTACCAATCCTAATTAAAAAGAAAAATAAAATGAGCTAAGAGTAAAGAAAAGAGCAATACAACCTGATGGTAAACAATTCCCTCTAACCTTGCTCCAACTGCACTATTAGTTCCAACTAGTCTTGCCTCCCCCTGAAAATTAGGCCTGACCCTAGGCCATCACTGACAACGATAAGAATCGTCCCGGTGTCCTGCAAGAAATAACTCAAAAAATAATAGGAGGTAAAACCTCAAGTAAGAATAATAGTTAGTAAACGCATAACACATCAAGATTACAAGACTCAATTATAAACTCCTAAGACTCAATTCTAATAATAATTAATAATAAAAACAATAAATATTGGGTTGCCTCCCAACAAGCGCTTGTTTAACGTCGTAAGCTCGACGCCTATAACTTTAAAGTTCAAGGTGGCTTAAGGCATGCAAGAGAAGAATATCTCCTCCCTTCCAATTTGAGTCCACCTCCAAAGTGCTTCTCCGATAAAATTCTTCCATGAGGCCAAGGTGGCTTAGGATGATAAACATACAGAGTAGAATCCTCGTCCGTCGTCACATCACGCATCTTCACCTTAGGCTTTCCATCATCAAATGGTGTTGGAAATACATTAAGATGCACTTTTTCATTCCTCTTCACCTCTTGACTCTTCACATTAGTATGAAGAGTAGGCATTGGTGCGAGAACCAACTTCCCACACACTTCTTCACAATGTTCGTGCTCATTATTCTTTATAAGGACCGGAGGGTGAATTGGATCATCACCTTTAAAAACTTCAACTCTCACCTTCGCATCCTACCGATTTTCTATATTTACAAAACTCTCTGAATTTTCAACTCCTACCTCTTTTTCTTCCTCACTCTCTTCACTCTCTTTTTTCTCTTCCTCTTTTTCATCTCTCTCAAATTCTTCCTCCTCTATCATCAAATTATCACCAATCTCATCATCAATTGTATCGCCACTCCATGTGGAAATAGCTTTGCATTGCTCCTCGGAGATTCTTTGATTATTGCCTGAGAAGGGACTAGCGCTCAATTTTGATATTTGTTTAGCCATTTGCTCAATGTGAGTCTCAATATTACGCAAAGAAGATTCAATATTCTTTTGAGAAGTTTCCATTGATGTCTCATGATCCAAAGATGATTGTAGAAACTTTTCCATGGTAGCCTCAAGTTTTGGAGTTGATTCAGGCCATGTAGTGATTTGAGGCTCTAAAGCATATTGATCTTGGTAACTCGATGATGCTTGCAAGAACTTTGCCAAAGTTTCATCAAGTTTAGAAGTATGCCCATACGAAGGAGAGAATGAAGGACTCCACGCACCTGTATTTTGATAACTACTCCAACCTAAAGAAGAATTATCAGTAAAATTGGATTGAAAAGATGGGTTAGAAAAATTACCTTGCCAATGTTGAGTATTCCAATACGGCACTACCTGCTCGTGAGGCACGGTATTGAAATACATGGTGTCTTGCTTAGATCATTAGAACATGGATTAGTGTAGAGAGTAAAAAGAAATAAAAATAACAAAAAATAGGTAAGGGTTAATAAAACAAAAAAAGAAAAAAAAAGAAGATATCAGATTAAATTAAAACTAAAATTATATGTACAAACAAAAAAATAAAAACTATTCACAACCCAAATATCCAACTGAGACTAAATTGATCACCGTGCTCCCCGGCAACGGCGCCAGAAATTTGTTAAGTATTTTAGAGAACTAAAATACTAACTCGTTTCAGTATAGTGGAAAAACAGATTATCATCCGAGCAACTACAGAACAATTTAGTGCCAATAAGACTTTGGGCAAAGTTTTCGAAAGGTTTTGAATTGAATTGAATTATAAAATGAATGCTCGTAATGTAAAGGAGTTTAAAAAATTTTAATAAATACTTGGATTTGAACTTGCTGCGCACTGTAACGATCTCTTCCTCTCTGTTAATTTCTATATTATTCGAAAGACCGTAAGGTAAAATTTTCACTTACAGAAGATTTCTCATTCTGTAAGATTCTGTGATAATGAAAATACATATTCCAATCTCTTAAAAATATGTGAATTCAATCACGCAATAAGCAAAACCTCTAAATAAACGGTTCATAAATCAATACCTATCTCTAGGTTATTGCTTTATGAAAATCCTTTATCAGAACCTCCTTTTAAATCAAATTCTCATTCAATTGAAAAGGTTAGAAGAAAGAGAAGAAAGATTATTAAGCTTTAAACTCAACAATTAAAACAGATAAAGAGAAACAATTCAATTAATATAGAAAGGAACACGAGAGTTTGAGTGATTACAGTGCTAGCCACGTCTAAATCCAAGACAACGAATCTAAGCTACCATCTTGAATTGAGAAACAATTGAATTCATAGATGAAAGGTACAGAAGATCTCTCTTTGCACTATTTCTATCTCTAGAATTCTCAACTTCTCTACTCAGACTGCCTTAGCTCCTAGTGAATGACGCCTTTTATAGAGATCCCAAGTGGTTATCTTTGCTCAAAATAAGATAAAATAATATCAGACAAGGTTGCTTCAGATATTTTTTCCTTTTTCTTCACCCTTATCTTCTGTGCTTTTATCTATTTACCTACAATCCAATAATTTAGGGATCAAATCTTATCTAAATTAGTCCAACATAAGGATAAAACTCAAATAATCAACCAACTCTCTCTCAAATTAAGATAAGTATTGAATTTACTAAATTTTGGGGAATTTAATTAAAAGATAAACATAATATCATTTAAAATATATTCAAATTAACCACAAAATAATTTAATAATTATCCGTCGTCAAGTCCTCCTGCCACTCACCTGGCCGTGAGGGGGTACTTGCAAGCACTCCGGCAGTCAAGTCAGTAAGGTCTTACAGTGTGGGACCTGCACGTGCTTCTCCTGCGTGTTAGGTCCATAACAGTTGCCCCCAAGTCTATGGTATGCCGTGAGTCATGCCGTTGACTTCTACTAATGACATGATCTGGCGACGTGCAGCCTTTCTAAGTCGTTGTCGTTTGAATTCTCCCGTCAGTTTTTGCTTGAACATGTGTCTTTGTGGGATTGGTCATGACCCTTCATGGGCCGTGCCCTAGGCCATTACTTCTCCTTCACTCTTAGTCTTCCCTTTCTCTTTCTATAAATATTCTCTCACTTAACGTGAAAACTCTTCTCTGCTTCCAAGTTTTCTCTGCATATTCTCTCTTGCTTTCGCTGTCAACTCCTTCCTTCCTTTGCTGTTTTCCAGCCATCCTAGCCATCCTCAGTCTTCTCTCCTTCAACATTTTCAGGTATCTCCCTACATTCTCTGTTCATTTTTTCTGTGTGCTTTCTTTCTTCTTTGTTTTCCTTAAAATGTCAACCCCTGAGAGACCCACAAATTTCCCCCCAAAAGAAAGTCTTTCTGGGGAGGTTGGGGATTTTGTTGGTTCCCCCTCTAGACCTGAAATTAGTGATGGTAGTGGTCATCACATCCCCACTCCCCCTTCAACCTCTAGTTCTGACAATGAACCTTTCTTCGAAGCCTCCGGGGAGTTCATTCCTGGTATTCGCCAACTCATCCCCTTCTCTGGGGCCGCTTTTTCTCAATCTATCACCCCCATACCCTTAAGGTACGGGGTTGGCAAATATGAGTATGACGAGTCATCTGAGGGTAGTGATAATTCCATAACATCTAGATTACATCTTCCTGTGCCCTTGTTAATTTGTACCTTGTCTGAAACTTCTAGTTTTACTTCTTCTAATAATTCTACTAAATCTTCTGACTCTAATTCTTCTGACCTTATTTTTGTCCCTCCTATTTCTATTGTAGAACCCATGTTGGCTTCATCTCGAATGTCGGGTTGAGAGTCGCCCTCGACTTCAGTCCCCGCCCAAGCTGTCCAGAAGCCTTCCAAGAGCAAGGCTCTAAAACGTCGCCGGCAAAAAATCCATGAGTGGTATGGCTCGCCTAAGCAAGCCACTAAGATTGAAGTTCCCAAAAGGCTTAAGGGCATACGAGATGTAAGGAGGATGTTTTGGATAAGCCACGACATTCTCCAAGTTGCGTCCAGACTGACCACGACTTTAAAATTCCATGTCGCCGATGTGGAATTTAGGAGTGCCATGCACTTCGTTGGAGTTACCCCAAAAGAAGATGTCCCATCTGGTCCAGTCACCCTCTACAACGCAGAGCGTGTGGATCCCAATGAAAGGATTGGATCCTGTCCTGGCCAAGGTGCTCCCGACTTCCTGATGGTTTACGACTATTTCTTGCGGATGATTCGTCTGCGTTTCCCCTTCTCAAACTTCCAAGTCGAGATCCTCAACCGACTTGAGGTCGCGCCTTCACAAGTTCACCCCAACGCTTGGGGTTTCATCAATGCTTTCGAGATTTTTTGCTGGGCCAATAACTGGGATGCTCTAGCAATCTCTTCTTGTATATTTTTGCTCCCTACCATCTTCCCGACTTCGGATTCATCTCCTTCCACCAAAGGAAAGACCATTTTTTCTTCCAACTTTATGAAGACTCCTTCCCTCCCTTTAAGGAATCCTACTTTAAGGTGTTGTATACGGGGGAAGAATTTCCATTCTGGACTGGTCCTAATGGCTCGCCTTTGTTCCCATTATACTGGTCATACGACCATTATCTCCGGGAGACAAAATCTTTTGTTACTGGTGGGGCCTCATTACTGGATTCTGACCATGCCGTCATTGCTGGACTCCGGGAATTTACCGGAAAACACGGGCTCATCAAGTGCAAAGCCGTGGTCTAAGGTCGTTGTATCAGTCGTGTTCATACCATGGGTAATGTCGCTTTTGTCAATTTGTTATTGCTTTCTAATTTTCATGTCGCTTCTTATCTACTCTTACTTGAATTATTTCTGTAATTCATAATATATTAATCATTATGCTGGCTTTGTCTTCGGGTGCTATCATGTCGGGATACGCTCAGCTGATGAAGAAGACAGGCGCCATGACTAAAAAGGGGAAAAAGGAGACCCCTGCCCAGAACCTGGTGCGTGAGCTACTCACCGATCACGGGGTTCGGTGTCCCGGAGCTTCTCACGGTCCAGCTGCGGTGACTACTGATGTTGCGGCGACTTCCCCTGAAGTCCAGGCAGCCAAAATGAGGAAGATTATTCTGCGAAACCGCCAGAAGTCTCCTGTCGCTGCTTCCCAAGAGTTGGAGACAGTCCAACCCGCTCCTCAAAACGAGATATCAATCTTGGATGACGAGCAAGCGGAGACCTTTGGGCTTTTTCTAAGACGGAAAAGAGGTTAGTTGATCAGTGTCTTTGTTTCAAGTATTCTTTTACACTTGTCTGTACAGTAATATCCATCATAATTTTGCTGGAATTTTGATGTCGTTAACCCTTGCTTGTTTCAATTCATATAGGAGCCACCTCAACTACGGGATCGTCCTCATCTTCTCAATGGGAAGGCTTCAAGGCCCCCATCGTCTCCTTCTATCTTGGAGAATTTTTCAAGGATCTTCCCCGCTCTGTGTTGAAGGTATGTTGCGTACAGGTTTGTTTTCCTCTTTGTCTTCCTGTCATCTTACATACTTATAATCTATCTTATACTAACCTAATCTAATCTTACATTCTTATAATCTAATCTTATACTAATTGAATCTTATACTAACCACAAAAACACAATCATAACCATATTCTATTTCTAAGTAATTGCTAATCTAGTCTTACATACATATAATCAATTTCATACTAAACTAACAAAATGATCATCAAACATATATTATCATTAATGCCTTCTATAAAGTAAAAAACATAAATAATTTAAATAATTACCAATTTGAAAAAAAAAATTTAAAAATTACCTAATGTGGAGGTTGAAGATAGGATTAAAGATAAGGTTGAAAATAGATGGTTGGTTGGTGGTGAAAAGTTGAAGATAAGGTTGAAGATAGATGGTTGGAGAGAAGATGAAGATGGAAGATTGGTTGGTGGTGAGTGGCGCCGGTTGCTGGCCGGAGATGACTGGTGCCAGAGGCCGGCTGGGGTGTGGTTGCTAGGGTGGCAGTTTCGGACGGTGGGTGGGGACGCTCGGCCGGAGGACATGTGGGCGGTTTCGGATGGTGGCTAGGTGCGGGAAGGGTGCCTGTGCCGGTGGTCGGCCGGACTATGGCGCTTTGGTCGGGTGCCAGATCGGAGAGGATAGTCGGATACTGTTTTGTAAGAGAGAATAAGAAGATGGAGAAAAGTTAATATGTGAGAGAAGTGATTTGTGAAAATAAAAGAGAAAGGGAAGATGTTTTATAATGTCAGCCCAATCTTAAAATTAGCCACGGAAATAGGCGTGGAAAAAAAAATATATTAAAAAACGGTAAACGTTTGCCACGAAAATATCCGTGGCTAAAGTACGGAGTTTATTTTTTTTAAAAAAACTTGGTGAGAGGGGTTTTGCGACAGTCTAGACCGTCGCTAATTTGCAACGTCCAGGTCCGTCGCTAAAGTACGAAATTTAAAAAATATAAAAAAGAAATAGGTGAGAGGGGTTTTGCAACGAACTGGACCGTCGCTAATTTGTGACGGCCAGGTTCGTCGCTAAAGTGTAATTTTCAAAATAAAAAAAAAATTTGTTAGTAGGGATTTTGCGGCGGTCTGGACCGTCGCTAATTTGCAACGACCAGGTCCATCGCTAAAGTGTAATTTTAAAAAAAAATAAAAAAAATGGGTAGTAAGGGTTTTGCGAGGCCTAGACCGTCGCTAATTTGCGACGGTCAGGTACGTTACTAATTTGTGATGGCCAAGTCCGTCGCTAAAGTACAAAATTAAAATAAAAATTGGTGAGAGGGGTTTTGCGATGGCCAAGTCCGTCGCTAAAGTATAATTTTTTAAAAAAGTTGGGCAATAGGGGTTTTGCGACGGCCTGGACCGTCGCTAATTTGTGGCAGCCAGGTCCGTTGCTAAAGTACAAAGTTTTAAAAAAAATTAAAAAATATTTGTGAGAGGGGTTTTGCAACGGCCTGGACCGTCTCATATTAGTGACGGCCAGGTCCGTCGCTAACATATGAAGTAAAAATAAATAATCATAAACACGACCTTTTTGCGACGGGAATTTTTGTCGCAAAATTGGCGACGATTTTTCCGTCACAAACAGTACATATGTCATCACAAAATAGTGACAGCCTCGGGCCGTCGCTAATATTTTGTCACTAAAATGACACATTCTTGTAGTGAATACCACTTTTGTCTAAGCGAAAAGAATAAACGGCTATAACCGCTTTTGCCAAAGCAAAGAGAATAAACGGTTATAGATACCGCTTTGTCGTAGCAAAAAGAATAAACGGTTATAAATACCTCTTTGCCATAACGAAGAGAATAAGTGGCTTAAGTGCACTTAGAGCGTTTTAGATATAGAAGTGGGTCAAGATTATTCCTCAAGGAAAATATTAATACTTTTCTTTTGAACCAAGGTAGACATTATTTAATTTACCTGTGAATGTTTTCAAGTATGTGATTTATGAATGATTATTGAACAATAATTAATTCAAGAAATAAATTATCTTTTAGGTTACCTTGAAAGTGTTCCATTTTCAAGTTGAATACATGTGCGGTTTCTTGTTTTTTCTTCCTGTTCACTTTGTTTATTTGAACCTCATTGGGTCTATAAGACTGACCCCATTCTTTTTCTTTTTGTATAGTTGATCTATATCGTATAAACTTTAAATTGATCGGTTGGATCGGCAAAATTCATTTTTTATAAAAGATTATGCGTGGTGTCGTTTGAACTCAAATATATATATATGAGGGATCAAATGACATCGGTGTAATTTACACAAACTCTTACACTGGTTAATAACTATTTTCAATTTGTTTTTTTTTCACGAAACTCACCGTTGGATTAAAACTATTTATTGTATAAATCATGTATTAAAAATTTCACATCATTCTGATATCCTTTAGTGCACTAATTTAACACTTGTTATTTTTATATATTTTAAAACTATATTTTAGGTTACTTTTTTAGTACCTTGATGGAGGACAAAATGCTTTTGGAAAAATGTGAAATTTTGTAGACATGATCTATATGATAAGCAGTTTCAATCCAGCAGTGAGTTTCGTGAAAAAAATGTTCGATGAATAGTTATTAACCGGTGTAAGAGTTAGTGTAAATTACACCGATGTCATTTGAGTTCCTAATTTTGACACTGTCGATTCTTGGAGCTATTGTTTATATTAAAATATTAGTGTCAAAAATTTTCCAATTTTTAAACTTTTATATATTTATCTTTTATAATTTTGATTATTATCTTTTATATTAGAATATTACTTTTTATCTTAAATTCACATTTCAAGATTCAAATTGATTTTAATCTTAATTTTTTTTTATATATTTATCCTTTATAATTTTAAAATTTCCATGTAATATTTTTTATAGGTGAATCAAATTCTGTTTTAATCTAACAATGTTTTTATCTTTTGCTCAGTTTTATTAATTTTCAAATATTATGTTTATTTAATATTTTTGTAATCTGCTATAAATAGCGGTGGTGTGTTGTATTCGGCATTGAGTACTAAGAAAATTTCGTTTAAGTTTATTTTTGTGAAACGACTCCAACAGTGGACACCATCAAGAGAAAAATTATGTGTAGAAATATGTGTGCTTAAATGTTTAATAGATTTTCTTTTGATGATGACAAATACAAGACCAAGTTATGTGTAGTATGTTTTGATGTTGACTAAGATTAAATTAGGAATTGACATGCTACTAAGTGAGGTTAATGGAGTGCATTATACCATGCTTGATTATGTATTCTATATTTTGATATACATGAAGATAATCATGCAATGTGTTAACATAAATGCTTGATAGACGAACTAGAGTTATATATTTATAAATCAAGCATATTTGATCTTGAGTTTTGAAGTTTGGAATAACTATGATTTTCAAGTTAGAAATATGTTGTAGATGATCCAAGTATTAAAAGTGAACAATGATGAAGAAATATGGAAAAATAGTTTAAATGCATAGCCTACTAAACTTTTTAAGATATTATTCATGACTTCAGTTTATTTGAATGCATAGCCTACTAAATTTACAAAGAAATTATATATTTATTACTTCAATTTATTTCCTTGATTTTACTTTACTTGTCTAATATTTTGAATAATGTTAGGATTTAGTTACAAAGTTTGTTAAAAGCTTAGTTAGTTTTCGGCTCAGTTGTAATTGTTAGTTAGGTGGTTTTAGTGAAGCTATTAGTATAAATAGTATCAACTAAATGCAAAAGAGATAGAAGAAAATATCTTTGTAAACAAGTGGTTTTCTTATTAAACTTACTCAATAATTCACTCAATACGTGCCATCAACCATCGAGAGTTAGCAGTTTGTTTTTTCTATTGGTTATTCTGATAACTACCCGCAAACTGCCTAGTAATTTATTTTTCTTTGTTATTCTGATAACTACCCGTCATTTGCCTAGCAGTTTATTTTTCTTGCCGTGCATTTTGTGATGTATAAATACTGTAATTCTACAATGATTAATGAGAATCAATTTTACATTATTTTCTCCAACTCTATAACAAGAGTGAGGAGTCTTGAGCTCTAGAATAGGAGTCTTGTGCTTAGAGGGTTTATCCCTATTTTCTTACTATTTCTGTATATCTTCATCATCAATAAAACACTTTTTATTTACTGTTATTGTTCATTCTTTTGCTATAAATTCTATAGGGGAAAATTTTAAAGAGTTTTTGTCACCAAAAATTTATCTTGTATATTGGGATGTTTAATTTCCTTAATTTGTTTTTCTGCATACTATGCATTTTGTAGAATTGTAGCTTTAGCTAGAAATGTTATATACCACTACTAAATTTTCCTATAAACCAGTAACAAACCCGTGTGGTTCCGCAGGTGATAACTGGTCCACATCATTTGTACATTGTATTCAAAAAATAATATGTTAAAAACACATATGTAGCTCAATCACTAAATTGTACTACTCCGGACCTAAATATAAACAAAAATACAATTAAGAAAGTTAGTTAACTGCATCAAATTTTCTTGGTTTTGTGAAAAAAATAAAATTTATTTACTAAAATATCCTTTATGTTATTTAATATAAAGTTGTATTCTCTCTCAACTACTTCATTAAATTAAGGATATTTTAGTGATTGTAACATTTAATAACATAAAAACAGTTGGGATTTGCTTATATTTTAGACTATCAAACATAGAGTTTTTGTTGGTTATATTTGAGTCCAGAGGGAGTATTTGTTTAGCATCATAGTTAATGACGGAACCTAATCTGATTCCAACAGAGAGCAGTATCATTGGGGAATGGGAACTATATGATCAAAATGCTTAGCACTGGAGTTAACAATTGTAAAAGTATGATTATGTATCAGGAAAAATAACATTAACAGAATAATAGCAATGGAAAAAAAATCACATCAACAAAAAAGACAAAATATATTTAGTGAATGGGAAATCTTAAGTCCAATGTTGGTAGCAAGTGAAACTCAATTAACCATCTAATTGAGGTATACCTGTAGTAGTAATAATAAAATAAAGAATTCATATGGATATACAAATAGTTGTAATTATAACAAACATACATATAGAAGTTTGAGAGTTGTTGGATACCTTTTTGTCATGGTGGGATTAAAAAATTGGTAATATATCTAGACAAAAACTCCAAAACTGATATAGTCCATAAACTTCAAGGGAAATAAAAATAATTTATTAGATAAAAGAAAAGAAGTACATATGCATAAGTGCATACACACGGGTTGCACAAATCGTCTGTTTGTCGTCATTAAACAAATATGACATACTTTTTTTTTATATTTTAAAGATTTTATATTCTAATTAATCACAGAAAAAAAAGAATTTACAAATATTTATTTTTAACTTAATTTTAAATCAAAATTTATAATTGCTAATCAATTTGATTCTTGATATAAGAAAAAAAAAATTACAATTCAAATTTAACAACTTTGAATCAATTTGGTCTTTTGGACTAAGAATAAATACATGAACTTAGACATTAAATGTAATCATAAAGTGGATCACCTTAATACATCAACATCAATACAGAACTCAACATGTAAAACATCAACTTTAATTTCTTGGTTTCATGTAAACGATTAACTTTATTTATCAAAATAACCTTCATAATACCACCTCCCGTCCTATATATAAAAAATATGGGACAATAGTCACACAAACCAAAAAACTATATTAAATGATGTTTTTTGAATTAATTAAGTAATGAATTTGAATTTTATAACCATATAATTAATGTATCCACTTGTATGTGAATTGATGAGTGTCGTATTTTCTCATAATTAATTAAGGATAAAATATACATATTAAAAAATATAATGATTATTCTTGATTTTATTAAAGTATGTTTTAAACTCTACTATTCCCTACGTTCCTTTATATTTATTGAGATAGAAAAAAAATATTTGTTCATATTTATCTGTCCACTTATTTTTTAAGGTACTACCTCTGTTCCTAATTATAAGCCCCTCAAAAACATATCACACAGACTAAAAAAAGTGTTGACATCCATACAATGTATTGGTGTTTTAAAAAATTATCATAAATGTTCAATTTTACCCTTATTTAAAATTCACTTTCATTTTAAAATCAATATCATTTGTCTTTATTAATTAGGGATAAAAAAGAAAAATCATAATAAATGTCTCAATTTCTTAGGTTAGGGGTTTATAAAAGGAACACTAACTTTTTTAAGGGCTTATATTTAGAAACAGAGGTAATAATATAGAGACTTTAAAAATTGTTTTCATGAAAATAAGGATAATGATTGTATTTTTTAATTAGCATGTTTTACCCTCAAGTGAACATAATCAACATATTAATAAAAATGGGTAGCATATATAATATCCTTCATATACCTCTTGTTCTTATTATAAGACACGTTTGAAAAGGATTTTATAGTCTTTTTATTATTTTTCTTATAAAAAATATTATATCCTCCCGCTATTAGCTCTTAAAAAAGGCATTGCTCATATTCCCTTGAAGTTATACTTCATTTTTCTTTTTCCCCTTTTTTTATATTAAATCATGCTTCATTATATCTTCATTCATTTCTTTGAATTTTTTTTCTCACTAAAGCGATGTTGGAGCAGCCGTGTTTGCCGCATGAAATCCTTGTGGAAATCCCGTGCAAGATTCCATCGAAAACCCTTTTGAAGTTCCGCTGTGTATGTAAATTATGGAATTCCCTCATCACCGATCAATCCTTCATCACCCGCCACCACCAGCCTCTTCAAACAAGTCCTTGTCTTTCACTCTTCCCTCAACCACCACCTCCTTACCCTATCCGATTACTCCCTTCTATTGAGAGTCAAATGTGAAGTGAGTAGTGGGAAGTGAAGTCCCACATTGGATGGTTAAGAGCTAAGTAAAGGGTTTATAAGTGGAAAGACCCTTGCGCGCTCCTAATGCTTTAATGTTTTCGGTTGAATTGTGGTGTCCTTTCACTTATATACTCCCTCTCATCCACACTCCAACACTTTCCTCTCCCCGCTTCTTCAATCCACGCCTTCTCGGTAAGTGGTATTTTAATACATTACTTATGCAACATATATTTAGGATGCTAAATTTTTTAAACATATATGTATGGATATATATAATTTACTTGGTTGTGGATTCCAAGTTTTAACTTTTAACTAGTTTTGTGTTCATAGAATAGGTTAATCAGTTAATGCTACATTCATATTGTGTTTGGAAAGAATTTTCTCAGTAAGTTATTAGTGTTTGTGAGACTCATGTACTTCTGTATTAGATTTTAAATTACACAACAATAGAATGTGGAACTTATATTTTTGGCTGTACACGTGGTTAAGAACAGGGAGGATTCTCTATGTATTCATATTGCCTTTGTCATTTAATTAATGACCGTCTTCACTGCCTAAGATTTGAGTTTCCACTTGCCATCCAGTTCCCCATTTTAGTATATAATTTCTGATTTGTCAACTAATATTTAAACTTTTATAATTTTGTTTTTTTGTTTACTCATATTATTAGTGTTGTAACATTGTCTCAACTCTCAAAAATCATACATCATATTGCTTGGCTATTGGTAGTTTTTCATGTGATGCTTTATTCATCTTTTTCCTCTTTAATCGTGATATTGGTAAATAAGTTAATCTAAGATTTCTTTGCCAAGTCCCATTTGAATTGTGTTGTATTGCTTATCATGAGACTTGCATAAAGAGTTTAAACATTTCATAGTGAACTTTGAACCAATACCAATGGCCGGTTGATTTTAAAAACATTGCCTCTAACATCATAGGCATGATAAGAAGGTGGAGGAATATGTTAGCAAAAAACCCAAATATTTCTAACCGCGAAGAACATTTTGGTCATGAATTTGAATATTGGCCCATCCCTTAAGTCAGTTTCGAGAAGATTCAATGTTCTTCCTTTTTGCCGAAGATAATGGGTTCATGAACATAACAAATTCTTGAATGATTCCTATCCAAATAAAGAAAAGACGGTACTTACAGTTACTTATGTCCTCTACTATTTGGATTACCCACCCTTCTGTTTTCTCTTTTTTCTAAATTTTATTTTTTATTTCTCATCATGGTGGTTTAGTTCAAGTCCCTCACAGTAAATGGGTAAAATGTTTTTCCTAAGACTTAGCATATGTCTTCGACCCCAATTGTTTAAGTTTTGGAGGTTTTAGTGACCTGCAAAATTTATGTGTTTAGTTGGTTATTATTGAAAAATAGACTTTCCTGAATAGATAACCTTGCCCATGAAGAAAGTCTGGTTGAAGGAAATATTTTGAATTGCCTTTTTTTATGATTCTGTCTAGGAAATTCCTTTGCTCTTTTCATGGATCGTGTTTTCTTCAATTCTATTTGAAAAAAAAATATTTTGATTTGATTAGGAAAATTTTGGAATATCTGTTTCTATATCTACACATTCTTTATTTAGAAGTCAGTTTATAGGAGAAATTCACACAAAAGACAGGGGATGATTTTTGGCATGTAACTATGTGGTTATTATGTCTTGATTTTGATTTTCAAACACTATTTTAGTAATTAGGTAAGATATAAATGGATAAGTATTTACAAAAAAAATTCTTCGAGTTAATTTGGTATGTTATTAAGCCATTTGGGGTTCAAAATCTCTAGATCTGAATTCTGATCCCCAAATCAATAGAGGTTGGGTCTCAACAGAATGGTTGGGGAAGGATCCCATTATAATTTGATTGGATCGTTTTCTGAGATGGATTGATTTAGATTAACGGATTGTGAAATACACCTAATTTGATTGACACTCTTAGGAAGGAATGCAATTGCATTAAAAAAATGACACATTAAAAGCCCTTTGAATCTTATTTAAATTATATCTGGAATTAATTTAAGAATTTTGTAGAAGGATTTTTCTCTTTTTCAAAAAAGGCACAATAGATGCCCTTCCATCTCTACTTTCTGATTTTTTTTATAACGTCTACTTTTTGACTTTTATTCATTGTAATTTTGAGTATATCTATTTTTTTTTTTTTGATAGGCAAATACTCACACCCACTACACACCCTAAACTAAACTATTCTCCTATTCTCCTTTGCAAAGGTTTGAACCTTAGACCTCCTACTCCCAAGCCTTATGACTTGGTACATGACCATTTGAGCTAAAGCTCTTGGTCATGACCATTTGAGTATATCTAATACTCTTTTTAAATACATTTGTTAATAGAAAAATATTATTGAAAGAAAAAAAAATTGGAAAGGAAATAATTTTAGGGAGATTAAATTAAAAGAAAAAGTATCCAACACGAAAATTTGATAAGGATAAATTTTAAGTGAGATGAGGTTTGAACAAGCGAAAGTCTCTAGCTATCTCTTCGCTTCTGTTAATGAATATGATTGATGTAAATTTTATTCATTCTTAATTTATCTTTATTTTTAGCTATATAAAAAGAACAAGTGAAATAAAATTAGAAAAAAAAGTAATGAGATTTTTTTTTAATGAAATGAGAGAATTTTATTAAAGAGAACGATGGACGGACAAAAATTAAGAGAAGTTTAAAAAGAATAAGATGAAAGGGTACTAGTGGTATAGTAAAAGTGCGATTAAATTATTTTTATTTGATCAAGAGACATAACATAACCTTTTTGATGTTTCGTGGTATAGTAATCTTTTCATAATTCAAATGAAAAAAAATATTCCAATGATCATCATTTAATTTATAATATTTAATTGATTAATATTTAAACTTATTTATGAGAGAAAGCCTAAATTAATTGAAAAATCAATAAAAATGAATAATGTTATAATTATAAAATAGAAATAGATTAAAACAATAAGTTAAATAATAGGAAAATAATGTTATTTTTTAGCTAAATTGAGACATTTTTTAAAGTCAAAAGTAATAAAAATAAAATTAATATTTTTTAAATGAAATTAGGGAATAGTTTTGAAAATTTGAAAATTTTATAAAATGGGCCACTTAAAAATGCTATTAATTACTTGCATAGACTGAATTGGGTTTGCTATCTGAACGGGCCAGCTCGTATAGGGCCGGGTAGCAGATTAGGACACATACATAGCTTCGGAGACGGTGAGCGTGTGTCTCTAGAAACAACAATACACAGCTAAGCAGTGAGTATCGAAAAATCTTATCGATCAATGTCGGAGTTGATGTCGGCATAAATGGTGGTGGAAATCCTTTGCAGGCTTCCATTAAAGTCAAATTTGAGGTTCCGTTGTGTGTGCAAATCATGCAATTCTATCATTAGTGACCCTTCCTTCATCTCCCTTCACTATCGCCATTCCCCCTTCTTCCTTCTACTTCTTCTCTTCGGAGAACTTGCTACTAAACCTTTTTACTATTCCCAAACCTAGAAACCATCACTCTGTCACTGTTGCCCTCGACTTCTATTCCCAAAATCGTGACTATAAGATCCTTAGGTTTGTTTTTGGCGGCAACCACTACCTTAAAGAAAGGTTCCTCACTTCTTATTCTAGGGTTGAGTTTTACTCTGTTGTATTTCGGCTTTGGAGGACTCTTCCACTTCCTCCCATGGTTGCTCCCCCATGTACCATTTCCCGGGGACGACGTCCGACCGCTTCCCATGGTTTTGTTAATGGCATTGCTCACTGGGGTGCAAGGCGCAAGGCGGCGAAAGAGTGAAATAATAAAGTCGGGTTCTTTTTTATTTTTTCCTTTGATTTTATAAATGAAGTATTTCATGAGATTGCACTGCCCGAGAGCATCTCTCATGCCTCCCCCCCTTTGGGCTTTACTTAATGTGGTTGAAGGTGGCAACACTCTTACTGTGTACTGCATCAGCAATCATGTGCATTGCAAAGGTAGCATTTGGGTGATGAAAGAGTATGGTGTTGTCGAGTCTTGGTCAGAGCTCTTTGCTTTTGATCTTAATGGCTCTGCACGCACCTTCTTTGGGAATAATCGTCACCAACACTACAAGAAATTTGTGTATTAGTGACAAACAGATCCCTCGCTAATCCGTCGCTAATCCCTCGCTAAACTCATTAGCGACGGAATTGTGACAAATTCACGAGAACATATTTCGTCGCATATTTCTGGTCGCTAATCTGCTACGGGAATAAGTTCATTGCTAATCTCTTGCTAATCAGCGACGTCACGGTTCCACCGGAAGCCATTTGCATTAACGATAATGGAGACATATGTCTTCTGGTGTATTATCGTATGCTAGGAAAAGGACGCCTCTATTTGCTAGATGTGGAGAAGAAAACATTAGTAGACCGTCAAATTGAAGCAGATGCCTTCTATTGGTGGATTTCTTATGCTAAGAGCTTAGTTTTACCCAACAGTACACACGCTCTTATATCTTACTGAAAAATTTAAGTTTATGTTATTAGCAGCCTTAATTTCATAAATATCTCACTGGAATGCCAATGATATTGTTCATGGATTTCGAGTATCCAGACTAGTAGTTTTCTTCTAATAGCGTACCTACATTGGTATTTGGTATTTCGGTCTTGTGGGATTACAACTATATCGTGTATTTTAGGAAGTTACCTGAACCTAATTAATCATGCTATCTATATGTTTATGATTTAGGTTTTTCTTCCTTAGTATGATGATGTTTTAATGTGATAGAGATTTACATGCTGCTGTTGGTATTATGCCGTTGTTGCTTTGGTGTTTCTATTTGCTTACTGTTGTGGAATAATATAATGGTTTTCTCGTTCCTTTTAAAATGATTCTCTACTACTCTGCCTAACTGCGACAACCTACAAGCATAATGGGTGCAATGGCTTGCTTTGTTCATGAGTTTTGTTTGTCTGGAAGGCATTGGTTATGATTTTGTTTATGGATTTCAAGTATCTACTAGTTTTCTGCTTGTAGAGTGCCTGCCTCAAATTTTTAAAAGAAAGATCTTGTTCAAAATATCTGAGTATGTGTACAACGGGAACTTTTTGCTGTATTTCTGAGTTGGATATATTTGGATTAACGAATTCTTGGAGTACACCCAATGTGATTCACACTCTTAGGAAGGAATGCAATTGCATTGAAAAAATGACATAGTTAAAACCCTTTGAATCTTTTTTAAATTATATCTTGGAATTAATTTAAGAGTTTTGTAGAAGGATTTTTTCTTTTTCTAAAAATGGCACAGTAGATGCCCTTCCTTCTCTACTTTCTGAGTTTTTTTATAATGTCTACTTTTTGACTTTTATACATTGTAATTTTGAGTATATCTAATACTCTTTTTTAATATATTTGTTAAATTATATAAAAAATATTATTGAAAGAAAAAATATTGGAAAGGAAATAATTTTAGGGAGATTAAAATTAAAAGAAAAATTATGCAACAAGAAAAAATTATAAGGATAAATTTTAAGTGACATGAGGTTTAAACAAGAGAAAGTCTCTAGCTATCTCTTCGCTTCTCTTAGTGAATATGATAGATGTAAATTTCATTCATTCTTAGTTTATCTTTATTTTTAGATATGTGAAAAGAACAAGAGAAATAAAATTAGAAAAAAAAAAGTAATGAGATTTTTTTTTTTAATGAAATGAATGAATTTTCTAAAGATAAACAATAGATGGAGAAATAGTTAAGAGAAATTTAGAAAAAATAAGATGAAAGGGTACTAGTGATATAGTAAAAATGGCATTAATTTTTTTTTATTTGATCAAGAGACATAACATAACCTTTTGATGTTTACTGGTATAGTACTCTTTTCATAATTCAAATGGAAAAAAAAATTATTCAAATTATCGTCATTTAATTTTCAATATTTAATTGATTAATTTTTAAACTTATTTATGAGAGAAAGCCTAAATTAATAGCAAAATCAATAAAAAAAAGAATATTAGTATAGCTTTAGCATATTAAACTTGTCTTGTTTAAACTGTTGAACACATGGCAGCACCAGATAATTTGCGCTTGTTGGCAACTTAGATTTCAAGTAAGAATAGAATTGAGTCTTTTTAGAACATCTCACAAAAGTCCGCAAAAAAAAAGACTCGGGCTCAAAAGGACTGCTGATTCGAGCTACTCGCCCGAATAATATTTTTTTGAAAATAATACTACTAATAAGTGTAAGCTAACTTTTAAAAAATATTTATTAGTCCAATTTTTTAAAGACAAAAGTAATAAAAATAAAATTATTATTTTTAAATGAAAATTAGGGAATTGTTTTGAAAATTTTTAAAAATGAAGAAAAATTATTTGAAAAATTATTTGAATTAATGAAGAAAAATTAAACTATTAATCTGCATTCATTTAGTAATTTATATATATCTATGTATAGAATAAAATAAGACATATGATTGGACTCTGGTAGAGAGCAAGAGATTGAAGCGAAATATGTCATGTAGGACAACGAGTTGATCTGGCAAAATTGTGAGTTAAACATGCTTAAGTGTCAATACCAGATTTTGTGCTTCTGTTTTAATATATTATATTTAAATATTTTTTTCATTAATATAGTTTTTTTGTAAATAATAAAAGATAATATCTATTTAATGCTTATGTTCGTAAAGTTTAAAATTAGAATAATATTTTTTGTAATTTTTTAAATATAAGATAATACTATAAATATGTTTTTAATGATACTTTTATTTCTATTGTTAAACTTGTCAATTCGTTCAAAAATATATAATATTAACAACTCAACTTTCGATGTGGAAAAAAAATAAATTGGCATCGCCCACTCCAATTTAGAGTTTTCTTTTTCTTTTAACGCTAATTAAGTGTATGAATTATATGATATTTTATTATTTCAATTTAATCAATAATGTAAATTATGTTGAATACTTTAACAAATAATTTCTTTTGCTGTACTTATGATGCTCAACTCGAGCAACATTGCCTTATGTGGAGGATACCGACCGGAAAAAATGTATAAAAAACATTTGATTAATTGAATAATATTTCAAGTTTTTTTATATTTGTTGTCATTTTTTCATTTAATTTTTTGTTTGATACACTCCTATTTCTGCAATTATATCAATTCGAAAAATAAATGGTTATAAGATAAATGGTTATAATATTAATTAGCATGAATTACTTGAAAATTAATATTTAGTATTTGGTGAAATTTTTAGCAATTTATTATTTTTGTTATCGATGTTTAATTTTTTATAAAATAAATATTTATCGAATACATATAACTGGATTTATAATTAAAATAAGACAATATTTTAATGATGCATATATATTATTATTGATTCTCATTTATTTGATTTAATGATGAACAATTAAACTATTAATCGAGATTCATTTTGTAACTTATATATCTATGTATAGAATAAAATAAGACTAAGATAGTTGCACACTTGTAGAAAACAAGAGATTGAAACTAAATATGACATGTATGACAATAAGCTGATGTGGCAAAATTGTGTGAGTTAAACATGCAGTATCAATACCAGATTTTGTGCTTTTGTTTTAATATATCATATAGATAGATATGTACTAATTAACAATTCAAATTACCAAGTCTAATAAAGTCTAACTTCAATCATAATACAAATTTCAAAATACAATAACTAGTGATCTTGATTTTCAAACACTATTTTACTAATTCGGTAAGATATAAATGGATAAGTATTAAAAATAATTCTTTGGGTTAATTTGGTATGTTATTGAGTCATTTGGGGTTCAAAATCTCTAGATCTTATACCCAAGTCGATAGAGGTTGGATCTCAACGGAATGGTTCGGGATGGATCCCATTATAATTTGATTGAATAGTTTTCTAAGTTGGATTGATTTGGATTAACGAATTTGTTGCGTACCTACATCCCGGGTTACATACCCGGCTTTGCAGTATATCTAATACTCTTTTTAATATATTTGTTAAATTATATAAAAAAATATTATTGAAAGAAAAATATTGGAAAGGAAATAATTTTAGGGAGATTAAAATTAAAAGAAAAATTATGCAACATGAAAAATTTATAAGGATAAATTTTAAGTGACTTGAGGTTTATAGGAGAGAAAGTCTCTAGCTATCTCTTCGCTTCTCCTATCGAATATGTTAAATGTAAATTTCATTCATTCTTAGTTTATCTTAATTTTTACATATATAAAAAGAACAACAGAAAGAAAATTAGAAAAAAATAGTAATGAGATTTTTTTTTTAGTGAAATGAGAGAATTTTTTAAAGAGAAACAATAGATGCACAAAAATTTAAGAGAAATTTAGAAAAAATAAGATGAAAGGGTACTAGTGGCATAGTAAAAATGCCATTAATTTTTTTTTTATTTGATCAAGAGACATAACATAACCTTTTGATGTTTAATGGTATAGTAATCTTTTCATAATTCAAATGGAAAAAAAATTTATTCAAATTATCGTCATTTAATTTTCAATATTTAATTGATTAATTTTTAAAATTATTTATGAGTGAAAGCCTAAATTAATAGCAAAATCAATAAAAAAAAGGATATTAATATAGCTTTAGAATCTTAAACTTGTCTAGTTAAAACTGCTGAACACATGGCGTCACCACATAATTTGCGCTTATTGGGTACTTATATTTCAAGTAAGAATAGAATTGAGCCTTTTTAGCACGTCTCAAAAAAGTCCGCAAAAACAAATGACTCGGGCTCAAAAGGACTCCGGATTCGAGCTACTCACCCCAATAATTATTTAAAAAAAAAATACTACAAATAAGTGTACGCTAACTTTTAATTATAAGTCCATTAGCCACACAAGACTAATAATCAAAGTTAAAAAATTGAGAATTGCTAAACAGAAAAGATAAATAGGAGGTTTTATTAACTATTTAATAGAAAAAGTTAAAAGAGAAGCCAATTTAGAATAACTTTTATAAAAAAATTATAATTATATATAAAATATAAATAGATTAAAACAGTATGTTAAATAATAGAAAATTAATATTATTTTTTAGCTAAATTGAGACACCTTTTTAAAGACAAAAGTAATAAAAATAAAATTATTATTTTTTAAATGAAAATTAGGGAATTGTTTTGAAATTTTAAAAAATGGGCTACTAAAAAAAGGCTGTTATTATTAGCATAGACTAAATTGGGTATATAAAATAAAGAAAGACATGAGTAATCGGAGCCATTTCAGCCCAAAATAAAAATGTTTTCTATGTCAATAGGCCCGCTCGTAAAGGGCCGGGTAGCAGATTAGGACACATACATAGATTCAGAGACTGTGAGCGTCTGTCTGGAGGGGCAGAGAATATCTAGAAACAACAATACACAGTAAGAAATATCAAAAAAAAAAAAATAGACAGTAAGCAGTGTGTATCGGAAAATCTGATTGATCAATGTTGGAGTTGATGCCAACAGAAATGGTGGTGGAAATCCTTTGCAGGCTTCCACCAAAGTCACTTTTGAGGTTCCGTTGTGTGTGCAAATCATGGAATTCCATCATCAGTGACCCTTCCTTCATCTTCCTTCACTATCACCACTCTCCCTCCTTCCTTCTACTTCGTCTGTTCAGAGAACCTGCTACTAAACCCTTTTACTGTTCCCTTCCCCCTCACCGAGATGACAGCCTAAAATTTAACCTCTTCAAAGGTTCCCTCACCCCCTTCCCTCGCCATTCTTCCATCAATGCTATCTGCAACGGCCTCATCTGCCTCGGCTCCTGGACCCCCGTTGATTTTTGGAGCTCCTCCTTCGTCATCTACAACCCTTCTCTTCGACGCTATCTCTCTATCCCCAAACCCGAATCAATTCCCGAACCTCAAATCCATCACTCCGTCACTGTTCCCCTCGGATTTGATTCCCAAAACCGTGACTATAAGATCATGAGGATTGTTTTTGGTGGCAACAACTACCCTGAAGAAAGGTTCCTCGCTCCTTATTCTAGGGTTGAACTTTACTCTGTTGCATCTGGGCTTTGTAGGACTATTCCACTTATTCCCATGGTTGCTCCCCCACGTACCATTTCCCGGAGACGACGACTAACCGCTTCCCATGGTTTTGTTAATGGCATTGCTCACTGGGGTGCAAGGCGCAGGGCGGCGAAGGAGGGAAATAATAATGTCTGGTTCTTTTTTATTTTGTCCTTTGATTTTGTAAATGAAGTGTTTCATGAGATTGCACTGCCCGAGTTCATCTCTCATGCCTCCTCCCCGTGGGCTTTACTTAATGTTGAAGGTGGCAACGCTCTTACTGTGTACCATGTCAGCCGTCATGTGCCTAGCAAAGGTAGCATCTGGGTGATGAAAGAGTATGGTGTTGTCAACTCTTGGACTGAGCTCTTTGCTTTTGATCTTAATGGCTCCTGTCTACACGCACCTTCTTTGGGAAAAATTGTCACCGACGTCACGGTTCCACCGGAAGCCATTTGGATTAACGATAATGGAGACAAATTGCTGCTGGTGTATTATCATATGCTGGGAAAGGGACGCCTTTATTTGCTAGATGTGGAAAAGAAAACATTAGTAGAACATCAAATTGAAGCAGATACCTTCTATTGGTGGATTTCTTTTGCTGAGAGCTTAGTTTTACCAAACAGTACACAAGCTCTTATATCTTACTGAAAAATTCAAGGTTCTGTTAATAGCAGCCTTAACTTCATAAATATCTCACTGGAATGCCAATGATATTGTTCATGGATTCCCAGTATCCAGACTAGTAGTTTTCTTCTAATAGCTTACCTACATTGGTGTTTGGTATCTCGGTCTTGTGGGATTACAACTTTGTCCTGTATTTTAGGATGTTACCTGAACCTAATTAATCATGATATCTATATGTTTATGATCCTAGTTTTTTCTTCCTTCGTATGATGATGTTTTAATGTGAAAGAGATTTACATGCTGATGTTGGTGTTATCCCGTTGTTGCTTTGTGGTTGCTATTTGCTTACTGTTGTGGAACAATATAATGGTTTCTCCTTCCTTTTAAAATGATTCTCTACTACTCTGCCCAATTGCGACAACCTACAAGCATAATGGTTGCAATGGCTTGTTTTGATCATGAGTTTTGTCTGTCTGGAAGGCATTGGTTATGATTTTGTTTATCGATTTCAAGTATCTACTAGTTTTCTGCTAGTAGAGTGCCTGCTTCAAATTTCTAAAAGAAAGATCTTTTTCAAAATATTTGAGCATGTGTGCAACGGGAACTTTTAGATGTATTTCTGGATGTACCTTAATCTAATTAATCATGCTATCTATACGTTATGTTTAAGATCCTAGATTTTGCTTCCTTAGTATGATTATTGTATTTATGATCCTAGATTTTCCTTTTGGTGAGAAAGATGAACACAAAGATAAAAAAATATTATTCTAGGCATTCTTGTTTTAGGCTTAGCATCTACATCAAGCTCAAGTATTATTAATTACCCTCAATAAGAGCCTAAATAAGATGATACATATAACTAATTCTTGAGTCTTAAGCAACTATAATTGCCAAAAGAATGTATACTCCAGCCAAAAACAAGTGATAGACCTAGAAGAAAGATACAAATATATTTTTTATCTCTAAATTTATAATTTAGTCTCATAACTTCATCTCAAATTTTAATTTGGACCTTTAAATTTTTTTTCATATTATTAGCATTTTATTTCTCAATATAATATGATTATTTTGTAGATAAATAATTAATGCTCACAATAATATTTGTAAAAGATTTAGGGACCAAAAGTAGTACTATCTGTATTGGTGTTTTAAAAAATTATCATAAATGTTCAAACAAGACATTGTCTTTCACCGTTCCCTCTATCATTGATTCCTTACTCTATCGAATTACTCCCTTCCTCTTCGCGCATCTTCATTCCACGCCATCTGCTAGTGTCACGGCCTTCTTTGCCGATCCAGCAACAAGGTAAGCTCCTCCCTAAATATTTGTAATGCTTCTCTTCGTCGCTTTTCCCACATCCCCAAATTGTATGGCTACCCTGTTTTCTATTGTGCCAATTTTTCTTTCCCCTTTGACTCTCAAAACTATGACTATAAGATACACAATGTTAGGTTATTGTGCTCCCTCTGTTGAGGTTTACTCTCTCGCATCTAGGATTTGGAGAACCTATTCATTGATGGAACCGCCGGAAGGGGTGGCTTTGTTAATGACCTTGTTCATTGGGCAGTTGAGCGCATAACACAAGAGGGAGTTTTGTACCCTTTTGTTTGGTCTTTTAATTTTTCAGATGAGATTAACCTACCCGAGCATCTCACTAACAATGTGAGTTCGGATAGGCCGCGGCAATAAGCCACTCAGTGTGTATATGTTTGAGGGTTCCCATTGCTCTGCCAACATTTGGGTGATGAAATAATACGCTTTCATGGAGTCATGGAATACCCTCTTTGATGTTGGATCTTGTTTGGAAGCATCCTTTTTTGGGTGGAAAATACCAGCCTGATTGGTCCGAAACCAACTGTAAGCATTAGGAATAATGGAGATATTGCTGCTCACCAGATAAAAGTTGAAAAAGAGAGGCATTTATTCATTAGACATGGAGAAAAGAAGGATTAAAAACATTCAACTTGGTGGATGGGATGAATAATGGTCCTGTATTTATGCTGATTATTACGCCGAGAGCCCAATTTTACTAGAAAATATTAATGCTATTGTGTCTTATTGAAGATATAAGTGGTATTTTAATACATTACTTATCCAACATTTACATAGGATGCTAAATTTTTTATACATTATTGTTTGGGTATATATAATTTACCTGGTTATGGATTCTTTGTTTCAACGAGTTTTGTGCTAACAGAATAGGTTAATCATCAGCTACTATTACATTGATATTGTGCTTGGAAAGAATTTTCTTGATAAGTCATTAATGTTTGTAACTTTGTGTGGCACCAGAATTTTATCCAGCATTTTGGTATGTTACATAGCTTCCTATGCATTTTGTTTATGATTGTAGCTTTTGCTTACTTTGTATGATAATGTTTTTATTAAGTTCTGTCAGAACTTAGTTGTTCCGGGTAAGATAAGACTGCCGAAACACTGTCATATTACTATTAGTCTTGAAATTTCTGTTGTCTTCTTAAGTCTATCATTTACCAAAATGAAGATTCTGGAAGGGCAAGGTTATTGATTCCTTGATAACATGTGAATCAACTCTGATATTGATTATGGCAGTAATTTAGGGAAACAAATTAAATTCATAGATTATCTTCACAGACCACGGTTAACTTAAAATTGCAAAATGAGACTCTTGTGCTTCTGTATTAGATTTTAAATTACACAATGATAGAATGTGGAACTTATATTTTTAGTTCTACACGTGGTTAAGGAGAGGGATGATTCTCTATGTATTCATATTGCCTTTGTCATTTCATTAATGACCTTCTTCATTGTCTATGGTTTATGTTTCCACTTGCCATCCACTTCCCCATTTTAGTATAGAATTGCTGATTTGTCAACTAATCCTTAAATTTTCATAATTTTTTTGTGTTTACTCATATTAATAGTGTTGTAACAGTGTCTCAACTCTCAAAAATCATACATCAGATTGCTTGGGTATTGGTAGTTTTCCTAGTGATTTGTTATTCATCTTTTTCCTCTTTAATCGTGATACTGGTAAATAAGTTAATCTAAGATTTCTATGCCAATTCCAATTTGAATTGTGTTCTATTGCGTATCATGAGACTTGCATAAAGAGTTTAGACATTTCATAGTGAACCTTGAACCAATACTTTTACCGGTTCAATGGCGGTTGATTTTAAAAACATTGCCTCTAACATCATAGACATGATACGAAGGATGAGGAATGTTAGCAAAAAACACAGATAATTCTAACTGCGAAGAACATTTTTCTCATGAATCTGAATATTGGCCCGTCCCTTGAGTTAGTGTCAAGAAGATTCAATTTTCTTCCCTTTTGCTGAAGATAATGGGTTCATGAACATCAACAAATTCTTGAATGGTTCCTATCTAAATAAAGAATTGTACTTACAGTTACTTATGTCCTCTACTATTTGGCTTACCCACCCTTCTATTTTCTGTTTTTTCTAAATTCTATTTTCTATTTCTCATCGTGGTGGTTTAGTTTAAGGCCCTCACAGTAATTAGGTAAAAGGTTTTTCCAAAGACTTAGCGAATGTCTTCGACCCCAATTGTTTAACTTTGGGGCGTTTAAATGGAACTCCAAATTTTGGTGTTTAGTTGGTTATTATTGGAAAATAGACTTTCCTGTAGAGAGAACCTTGCCCATGAAGAAATTTTGGTTGAAGGAAATATTTTGAATTGCCCTTTTTAATGATTCTGTTGAGGAAATTTCTTGGGTCGTGCTTTCTTCAACTCTATTTGAAAAAAAAAGTTTTGATTTAGTTAGGATTATCCTTGAATATCTGTCTCTATATTCTACATAATATTCTTTCTTTAGAGGTCATTTGGTAGCAGAAATTCACACAAAAGGCAGGGGATTGATTTTTGGCACGTAACTACGTGGTTATTGTGACTTGGAAGGAATAGGGATGCGAACAGGGTGGATTGGGTTAGTTTAAATTTGCGGTAAGAATAAAATTCAAACCGATGAAAATAATTTGGGTTTGTTATATTTGGGTTTACGAAAAAATCTTAAAATGTGAACCGAACAAAAACATGTTGGTTTGAGTTGGACTATCGGATTGTCCGATTTAAAAAATATTTGTGCTAATTAACAATTCATATTACCAAGTCTAATAAAGTCTAACTTCAAACATAATACAAATTTCAAAATACAATAACTAGTGATCTTGATTTTCAAACACTATTTTACTAATTCTGTAAGATATAAATGGATAAGTATTAAAAATAATTCTTCCGGTTAATTTGGTATGTTATTGAGTCATTTCGGGTTCAAAATCTCTAGATATTATACCCAAATCGATAGAGGTTGGGTCTCAACGGAATGGTTCCGGATGGATCCCATTACAATTTGGTAGAATCATTTTCTGAGTTGGATTGATTTGGATTAACGAATTCGTGGAGTACACCCAATTTGATTGACACTCTTCGGAAGGAATGCAATTGCATTAAAAAAATGACACAGTAAAAGCCCTTTGAATCTTTCTTAAATTATATCTTGGAATTAATTTAAGAATTTTGTAGAAGGATTTTTTCTTTTTCTAAAAATGCAACAGTATATGCTCTTCCTTCTCTACTTTTTGATTTTTTTTATAATGTCTACTTTTTGACTTTTATTCATTGCAAATTTGAGTATATTCAATACTCTTTTTTAATATATTTGTTAACTTATATAAAAAAATATTATTCAAAGAAAAAATATTGGAAAGGAAATAATTTTAGGGAGATTAAAATTAAAAGAAAAATTATGCAACACGAAAAAATTATAAGGATAAATTTTAAGTGGCATGAGGTTTAAACAAGAGAAAGTCTCTAGCTATCTCTTCGCTTCTCTTAGTGAATATGATAGATGTAAATTTCATTCATTCTTAGTTTATCTTTATTTTTAGATATGTAAAAAGAACAAGAGAAAGAAAATTAGAAAAAAAAAAGTAATGAGATTTTTTTTTAATGAAATGAGTGAAAAATCATGAAAAGGTTAAGAGAAATTTAGAAACAATAGATGGAAAAAAGGTTAAGAGAAATTTAGAAAAAATAAGATGAAAAGGTACTAGTGAAATAGTAAAAATGCCATTAAATTTTTTTTATTTGAGGAAGAGACATAAGATAACATAACCTTTTGATGTTTAGTGGTATAGTAATCTTTTCATAATTCAAATGGAAAAAAAACATTATTCAAATTATCGTCATTTAATTTTCAATATTTAATTTATTAATTTTTTAAACTTATTTTTGACAGAAAGCCAAAATTAATAGCAAAATCAATAAAAAAGAATATTAGTATAGCTTTAGCATCTTAAACTTGTCTTGTTTAAACTACTGAACACATGGTTGCGCCACATAATTTGCGCTTGTTGGCTACTTAGATTTCAAGTAAGAATAGAATTGAGCCTTTTTAGCACGTCTCACAAAAGTCCGCAAAAAAAAATGACTCGGGCTCAAAAGGACTGCGTATTCGAGCTACTCGCCCGAATAATTTTTTTTTGAAAAAAATACTATTAATAAGTGTACGCTAACTTTTAAAAAGTATTTACTAGTCCATTATTCACACAAGACTAATAATCAAATTTAAAAATATTGAGAATTGATAAACAGAAAAGTTAAATAGGAGGTTTTACTAACTTGTCAATAGAAAGAGTTAAAAGAGAAACAATGAAGAATAAATTTTATAAAAAGATTATAACTATATATAAAATATAAATAGATTAAAAAAATATGTTAAATAATAGAAAAAATAATGTTATTTTTTCGCTAAATTGAGACATATTTTTAAAGATATAAGTAATAAAAATAAAATTATTATTTTTTAAATGAAAATTAGGGAATTGTTTTGAAAATTTTAAAAAACGAGCCACTAAAAAAAGGTTGTTAATTACTAGCATAGACTAAATTGGGTATATAAAATAAAGAAAGACATTAGTAATCGGGAGCCTTTTCAGCCCAAAATAAAAATGTTTGCTATGTGAACCGGCCAGCTCTTATAGGGCTGGGTAGCAGATTAGGACACATACATAGCTTCGGAGACTGAGCGTCTGTCTGCAGGGCAGAGAATATCTAGAAACAACAATACACAGTTAAGCATTAAGTATCAAAAAATATCTAGAAACGACTACCCTGAAAGAAAGGTTCCCCGCTTCTTATTCTAGTGTTGAAATTTACTCTGTTGCATCTGGGCTTTAGAAGACTCTTCCACTTCCTCCCATGGTTTCTCCCCGATGTACCATTTCCCGGAGACGACGTCCGATAGCTTCCCATGGTTTTGTTAATTCCATTGCTCACTGGGGTGCAAGGCGCAGGGTGGCGAAAGAGGGAAATAATAAAGTCTGGTTATTTTTTATGTTGTTATTTGATTTTGTAATTGAAGTGTTTCATCAGATTGCACTGCCCGAGAGAATCTCTCATGCCTCCTCCCCTTGGGCTTTACTTAATGTTGTTAAAGGCAGCAACGCTCTTACTGTGTACCGTATTAGCTATCATGTGCCTTGCAAAGGTATCATCTGGGCGATGAAAGAGTATGGTGTTGTCGTGTCTTGGACTGAGCTCTTTACTTTTGATCTTAATAGCTTCGTTCTGAATGCACCTTCTTTGGGAATAACCGTCACCGATGTCACGATTCCACCGGAATCCATTTGCATTAACAATAATGGAGACATGTTGCTGCTGGTGTATTATCGTATGCTGAGAAAGGGACGCCTCTATTTGCTAGATGTGGAGAAGAAGACATTAGTGGACCGTCAAATTGAAGCAGATGCCTTTTATTGGTGGATTTCTTATGCTGAGAGCTAAGTTTTACCCAACAGTACACAAGCTCTTATATCTTATTGAAAAATTCAAGGTTCTATTATTAGCAGCCTCAATTTCATATATATCTAACTGGAATGCCAATGATATTGTTCATGGATTCCAAGTATCCAGACTAGTAGTTTTGTGCTAATAGCGTATCTACATTGGTATTTGGTATTTCGGTCTTGTGGGATTACAACTTGATCCTGTATTTTAGGATGTTACCTGAACCTAATTAATCATGCTTTCTATATGTTTATGATCCTTGTTTTTTCTTCCTTAGTATGATGTTTTTTTAATGTGATAGAGATTTACATGCTGCTATTGGTGTTATCCCGTTGTTGCTTTGGAGATGCTATTTGCTTTATGTTGTGGAATAATATAATAGTTTTCGCCTTCCTTTTAATATGATTCTCTACTACTCTGCCTAACTGCGACAACCTACAAGCATAATGGTTGCAACGACTTGCTTTGATCATGAGTTTTGTCTGTCTGAGAGGCATTGGTTATGAATTTGTTTATTAATTTCAAGTATCTACTAGTTTTTTGCCACTAGAGTGCTAGCTTGAAATTTTTAAAAGAAAGATCTTGTTCAAAATATTCGAGTATGTGTGCAACGAGAACATTTTGCTATATTTCTGGATGTACCTTAATATAATTAATCATGTTATCTATACGTTGTGTTTAAGATCCTAGATTTTCCTTTTGGTGAGAAAGATGAACACAAAGATAAAAAAAAATTATTGCAGGCATTCTTGTTTTAGGCCTAGCATCTACATCAAGCTCTATTATTATTAATTACTCTGAATAAGAGGAAAAATAAGAGGATATCGATAACTAATTCTTGAGGCTTAAGCAAACATTATTGCCAAAAGAATTTATATTCCAGCGAAAAACAAATGATAGACCTAGAAGAAAGATACATGTTTTTTTATCTTTAAATTTATATTCTAGTCTCATAACTTGATCTCAAATTTTAATTTGGTGCTTTAATTTTTTTCATATTAGTAATTTTATCTTCTCAAAAAAATATGATTATTTTCTATTAATTTTTGTAGATAAATAATTAACGCGCACAATAATATTGGTATAAGATTTAGGGACCAAAAGTACTACTATCTGATATCAGTATTGGTGTTTTAAAAAGTTATCACAAATGTTCAAACAAGACATTGTCTTTCATAGTTCCCGCTACCACTGCTTCCTTACCCTATCTGATTACTCCCTTCCTCTTCATGCTTCTTCAATCCACGCTATCTGCCAATGTCACGGCCTTCTTTGCTGATCCAGCATCAAGGTAAGCTCCTCCCTAATTAATTGTAACCCTTCTCTACGTCGCTTTTTCCGCATCCCCAAATTGTATTGCTACCTTGTTTCCTACCGTGCCTATTTTGCTTTCGCCTTTGTCTCTCAAAACTATGACTATAAGATACACAATGTTAAATTTTTGTGATCCCTCTGTTGAGGTATACTCTCTCCCATCTAGGATTTGGAGAACCTTTTCATTGATGGAGTCGCTGAAAGGGATGGCTTCGCTAATGGCCTTGTTCATTGGGCAACCGAGCGCATAACCAAAGAGGGAGTCTTGTACCCTTTTGTTTTATTTTTTTTTAATTTTGCAGATGAGGTTAATCTACCCAAGCATATCACTAACAATGTGAGTTTGGTTAATGTTTTTGGAGGCAGCAACAATAGGCCTCTCACTGTGTATATAATTGAGTGTTCGCATTGCTCTGCCAACATTTGGGTGATGAAAGACTAAGGTGTCATGGAATAACCTCTTTGTTGTTGGCTCTTGTTTTGAAGCACCCCTTTTTGGGTAGATAATACCAGCCTGGTTGGTCCGAAACCAAAGCTAAGCATTACTAATAATGGAGAGATATTGCTACTCACCATAGAAAAGTTGAAAAAGAGAGGCATATATTCATTAGAAGTGGAGAAAAGAGGGATTAAAAACATTCAACTTGGTGGATGGGATGAACAATGGTCCTGTATTTATGCTGATTATTACGCTGAGAGCCCAATTTTACTAGAAAATATTAATGCTATTGTGTCTTTTTGAAGATGTAAGTGGTATTTTAATACATTACTTATCCAACATTTACATAGGATGCTAAATTTTTTATACATTATTGTTTGGGTATATATAATTTACCTGGTTATGGATTCTTTGTTTCAACTAGTTTTGCGCTAACAGAATAGGTTAATCATCAGCTACTACTACATTGATATTGTGCTTGGAAAGAATTTTCTAGATAAGTCATTAATGTTTGTAACTTTGTTGGGCACCAGATTTTTATTGAGCATTTTGGTATGTTATGTTGCTTCCTATGCATTTTGTTTATGATTGTAGCTTTTGCTTACATGATAATGTTTTGATGAAGTTCTGTGAGAACTTAGTTGTTCGTGGTAAGATAAGATTGCTGAAACACTGTCATCATACTATTAATCTTGAAATTTCTGTTGTCTTCTTAAGTTTATCATTTACCAAAATAAAGATTCTGGTAGGGCAAGGTTATTAATTTCTTAATAACATGTGAATTAACTCTAATGATTATGATGGCAGTACATTAGGGGAAAAAATTAAATTCATAGATTATCTTCACAGACCAAAGTTAACTTAAAATTGCAAAATGAGACTCTTGTGCTTCTGTATTAGATTTTAAATTGCACAACAATAGAATGTGGAACTTATATTTTTGGCTTGTACATGTGGTTAAGGAGAGGGAGGATTCTCTATGTATTCATATTGCCTTTGTCATTTCATTAATGACCTTCTTCATTGCGTATGGTTTATATTTCCAATTGCCATCCACTTCCCCATTTTAGTATAGAATTGCTAATTTGTCAACTAATCCTTAAATTTTCATAATTTTTTTTTTGTGTTTACTCATATTAATAGTGTTGTAATAGACTAATAGTGTCTCAATTCTCAAAAATCATACAACAGATTTCTTGGCTATTGGTAGTTTTCATAGGGATTCGTTATTCATCTTTTTCCTCTTTAATCGTGATACTGGTAAATAAGTTAATCTAAGATTTCTATGCCAAGTCCCATTTGATTTGTGTTCTATTGCGTATCATGAGACTTGCATAAAGATTTTAGATATTTCATAGTGAACCTTGAACCAAAACTTTTACCGGTTCAATGGCCAGTTGATTTTAAAAACCTTGCCTCTAACGTCATAGACATGATAAGAAGGAAGAGGAATGTTAGCAGAAAACACAAATAATTCTAACCGCAAAGAACATTTTTGTCATGAATTTGAATATTGGCTCATCCCTTAGGTTATTGTCGAGAAGATTCAACGTTCTTCCCTTTTGCTAAAGATAATGGGTTCATGAACATCAACAAATTCTTGAATGGTTCCTATCCAAATAAAGAATTGTACTTACAGTTTTTTATGTCCTCTGCCATTTGGCTTGCCCACCCTTCTATTTTCTCATTTTTCTAAATTTTATTTTCTATTTCTCTTCATGGTCGTTTAGTTTAAAGCCCTCACAGTAATTGGGTAAAAGGTTTTTCCTAAAACTTAGCGTATGTCTTCAACCCCAATTGTTTAACTTTGGGGCTTTTTGTTGACCTCCAAAATAGACTATTCTGTGGGGATAACCTTGCCCATGAAGAAATTTTGGTTGAAGGAAATATTTTGAATTTCCCTTTTTTATGACTTTGTCGAGGAAATTTCTTTGCTCTTTTCTTGGGTTGTGCGTTCTTCAATTCTATTTGAAAAAAAGTTTTAATTTGATTAAGATTGAATTCTCGAATATCTCTTTCTATATCTACATAATATTCTTTCTTTAGAAGTCAGTTTGTTGGATAAATTCATACAAATGGCAGGGGATTGATTTTTGGCATGTAATTATGTGGTTATTGTGACTTGCAAGGAATAGGGATGCGTATAGGGTGGATTGGCTTGGTTTGAATTTGAGGTTAAAAAATAATTCATACAAAAGGCAGGGGATTGATTTTTTGCATGTAACTATGTGGTTATTGTGACTTGGAAGGAATAGGGATGCGCACAGGGTGGATTGACTTGGTTTAAATTTGAGGTAAAAAAATAATTCGAACAAATGAAAATAATTAGGATTTGTTTGGTTTGGCTTTACTGAAAAAATTTTAATATGTGAATCGAACAAAAACATGTTGGTTTGAGTTAGACTATCGGATTGTCCGATTTAAAAAGTATATATACTAATTATCAATTAAAATTACCAAGTCTAATATAGTCTAACTTCAAACATAATACAAATTTCAAAATACAATAACTGGTGATCTTGATTTTCAAACACTATTTTACTAATTGTGTAAGATATAAATGGATAAGTATTAAAAATAATTCTTCAGGTTAATTTGGTATGTTATTGAGTCATTTCGGGTTCATAATATCTAGATCTTATACCCAAATCGATAGAGGTTGGGTCTCAACGGAATGGTTTGGGATGGATTCCATTATAATTTGATTGAATCATTTTCTAAGTTGGATTGATTTGGATTAACGAATTCGTGGAGTACACCCAATTTGATTGATACTCTTTGGAAGGAATGCAATTGCATTAAAAAAATGACACGGTAAAAGCCCTTTGAATCTTTATAAATTATATCTTGGAATTAATTTAAGAATTTTGTGGAAGGATTTTTTTTTCTTTTTCAAAAAATGGCACAGTAGATGCCCTTCCTTCTCTAATTTCTGATTTTTTTATAATGTCTACTTTTTGACTTTTATTCATTGTAATTTTGAGTATATCTAATACTCTTTTTTAATATATTTGTTAACTTATATAAAAAATATTATGGAAAGAAAAAATATTGGAAAGGAAATAATTTTAGGGAGATTAAAATTAAAAGAAAAATTATGCAACACGAAAAATTTATAAAGATAAATTTTAAGTGACTTGAGGTTTATACGAGAGAAAGTCTCTAGCTATCTCTTCGCTTCTCCTATTAAATATGATAAATGTAAGTTTTATTCATTCTTAGTTTATCTTTATTTTTAGATATATAAAAAGAACAACAGAAAGAAAATTAAAAAAAAAATAGTAATGAGATTTTTTTTTTAATGAAATGAGAGAATTTTTTAAAGAGAAACAATAGACGGACAAAAAGTTAAGAGAAATTTAGAAAAAATAAGATGAAAGGGTACTAGTGGTATAGTAAATGGTGGTGGAAATCCTCTGCAGGTTCCACCAAAGTTACTTTTGAGGTCCCGTTGTGTGTGTAAATCATGGAATTCCATCATCAATGACCCTTCCTTCATCTCCCTTCACTATCGCCACTCTCCCTCCTTCCTTCTACTTCGTCTGTTCAGAGAACCTGCTACTAAACCCTTTTAGTGTTCCCTTCCCCCTCGCCCATATGACAGCCTAAACTTTACCCTCTTCAAACGTTCCCTCACCCCTTCCCTCGCCATTCTTCAATCAATGCTGTCTGCAACGGCCTCATCTGCCTCGGCTTCCGGACTCCCATTGACTTTTGGAGCTCCTCCTTCATCATCTATAACTCTTCTCTTCGACACTATCTCTCTATCCCAAAACCCGAACCAATTCCTGAACCTCAAATCCATCACTCTGTCACTGTTGCCCTTGGATTTGATTCACAAAACCGTGACTATAAGATCCTTAGAATTGTTTTTGGCAGCAACGACTACCCTGAAGAAAGGTTTCTCACTCCTTATTCTAGGGTTGAACTTTACTCTGTTGCATCTGGGCTTTGGAGGATTCTTCCACTTCCTCCCATGGTTGCTCCACCATGTAGCATTTCCCGGAGACGACGTCCGACAGCTTCCCATGGTTTTGTTAATGGCATTGCTCATTAGGGTGCAAGGAGCAGGGCCGCGAAAGAGGGAAATAATTATGTCTGGTTGTTTTTTATTTTGTCCTTAGATTTTGTAAATGAAGTGTTTCATGAGATTGCATAGCCCGAGTGCATCTCTCATGCCTCCTCCCCTTGGGCTTTACTTAGTGTTGTTGAATAATATAATAGTGTTCTCCTTCCTTTTAAAATTATTCTCTACGACTCTGTCTAAGTGCAACTACCTACAAGCATAATTGTTGCAATGACTGGCTTTGATCATGAGTTTTGTCTGTTTGGAAGGCATTGGTTATGATTTTGTTTATGCGTTTCAAGTATCTACTACTTTTCTGTTACTAGAGTGTACGCTTCAAATTTCTAAAAGAAAGATCTTGTTCAAAATATTCGAGTATGTGTGCAACGGGAATTTTTTGCTATATTTCGGGATGTACCTTAATTAATTATGCTATCTATACGTTGTGTTTAGTATGATCCTAGATTTTCCTTCCTTAGTATGATTGTGTTTTAATGCTGGAGAGGGTTGCATGCTGTCAGTGTTACTGTTATCATGTTGTTTATATGGTGATGTATTGCTCATATTGTTGGTTTCATGAACCGTAGTTACGTGGTCATATTATGATGTTGAAGCATTTCATTTATAGCTCATTTCTCCTTCCTATATAATCTTAAAGTGTTGAATAAGATAGATTCATGTATAGGTTCTTTTGAATAAAAGAACATCAGACCTGTAGATTCATATATAGGTTCTCTGGATTCATCTTTGAAATCTAGTGTATTTTTTTCACAGACCACAATTAATTATTTGATGAAAAGTTAAGAGAAACTTTTTTAAAAACTGCTATTTAATTATTCAAATTGGATTATGTTTGACTTTTTTTTAATTACAATCAAGGAAACAAAAACTCCAATTTAACTTTTTCTGTTTATCAATTTCCAATTTTATAACTTTGATTATTAGTCTTGCGTGGATTGTAGACTAATAAATATTTTTTAAAAGTTAGCTTACACTTGATTAGTAATATTTCTTTTTTTAAAAAATAATTTATTTGGGTGGGTAGCCGGAATCCGCATTTCTTTTGAGCCCGAGCCATTTTTTTGCGAGACGAGCTTAAAAGGCTCAATTCTATTTTCTCTTGAAATCTAAGTACCCAACAAGCGCAAATCACTTGGTGCTGCCATGCGTTAACTAGTTTAAACAAGACAGGTTTAAGATGCTGATGCTATACTAATATCCTTTTTTATTAATTTTGCTATTAAATTAGGCTTTCTCTCATAAATAAGTTTAAAATTTAATCAATTAAATATATAAAATTAAATGACAATAATTTGAATAATTTTTTTTTTCATTTGACGTATGAAAAGATTACTATACCACGAAACATCAACGGATATGTTATGTCTCTTGATCAAATAAAAAAAATTTAATGGCACTTTTACTATACCATTGGTACCTTTTTATCTAGAAACTTTGGATTTAAAATAAATTAAAATTAGTTTTGTAGCATTAAATACTCTACACTTTCTAACGTCAAGTTTCCATTCATGAGTTGTTTAACCATTCAAAACCCATATAAAAAACATGGGACAATAGTAACATAGACCAATCAAATTAAATATATTAATTGATGTTTTTTGAATTACTCTCTCCATTCCTTTTTATAAGTACCTAAACAAAAATAAATTAGTGTTCCTTTTTATAAGCACCTACTACAAAAACAAGAAGCATTTATTAAGTTTTTTCAATTTTACCCTTAATTAATGAAGGTACTTGAATTTAGTTTTAAATAATATAGATAGTGGAGTTTGATTTATACAAGGATAAAATTGTAAAAAAAATTATTATTTCTTAAGAAACTAATGCATTTTATTGAAGTGAACACTTTTCTTAATATGTGTGATTTTTGTTTTAGGAGCTTATAAATAGGAATAGAGGGAGTAATAAAGTAATGAATTTGAATTTGGTGCTTTCTATGGTGCCATCTCTATCAAGATGGCACCATGCCTTCATATTCAATCAAATTATTAATTTGATATGAGGCAATAAAAAATTTAATTAAGTCATATTTTTCATTAAATCTTTTAGATTTAAAAGATATAAAGTTGATTTTATTTGTTTAATCTAATATTTTATTTTTATTTTTAATCTGATATGTCTACATTTTTTTTAATTAAATGCTTGTAATTTGGTTACATTATTGAAGATGTATCTAAGCTTTAATTAATTTAAAAAAGAGTTTTTATTAATTGAAAGATAAATAAATTAATGATAAAGAATAATATAAATAAAATAAGATAAATTTAGTATTTTTGGTCCTAAACTTTACACTAAATTTCAGTTTGATTTTTTTTTATTTTAGCTCTTTTACTTATTTTTGCTTCATCTTATTTCATCAAATAATTATTCAACATGTACAAAATAGTATCTTGTGGTGAGAAAGAAGAACACAAAGATAAAAAAAAATATTATTGCAGGCATTCTTGTTTTAGGCTTACCATCTACATGAATCTCAAATATTATTAATTACTCTAAATAAGAGCCAAAATAAGAGAGAACAAATAACTAATTCTTGAGTGTTAAGCAAACATTATATGCCAAAAAGAATGTATACTCCAGCCAAAAACAAATGATAGACCTAGAAGAAAGATACATAATTAATTAATAATTGAACTTGCAGTAAACTATATTTTCAAAATAAGTAGAATGTAAATAATTGATAATTGGGCCTGAAACAAATGATAAGACTTTGGAAGAATGTGACACATACAACTGATATTTGAGCTTAGGGATGACAACGTAATAAGGTGTATATTAGCTACTTATATTAAAACAATATTTGTATTTTACATTTCCTAACTAAAATTTTGTTGCTTATATTTGAGTCCAGAGGGAGTTTTTGTTTAGCATCATAGTTAATGACGGAACCTAATCTGATTCCAACAGAAAACAGTATCATTGGGGACTATATGATCAAAATGCTTAGCACTGGAGCTAACAATTGTAAAAGTATGATTATGTATCAGGAAAAATATCATTAACAAAATAATAGCAACGGAAAAAAAATCACATCAACAAAAAAGACAAATATATTTAGTGAATGGGAAATCTTAAGTCCAATGCTTGTAGCAAGTGAAACTCAATTAGCCATCTAATTGAGGTATACCTGTAGTAATAATAATAAAATAAAGAATTAATATGGATATACAAATAGTTGTAATTATAACAAACATACATATAGAAGTTTGAGAGTTGTTGGATACCTTTTGTCATGGTGGGATAAAAAAATAGGTAATATATCTAGACAAAAAACTCCAAAACTGATATAGTCTATAAACTTCATGGGAAATAAAAATAATTAATTAGATAAAAGAAAAGAAATACATATACATAAGTGCATACACACGGGTTGCACAAATTGTCTGTTTGTCGTCATTAAACAAATATGACATACTTTTTTTTATATTTTAAAGATTATATATTCTAATTAATCACAGAAAAAAATGAATTTACAAATATTTATTTTTAACTTAATTTTAAATCAAAATTTATAATTGCTAATCAATTTGATTCTTAATATTAGAAAAAAAAATTACAATTCAAATTTAACAACTTTGAATCAATTTGGTCTATTGGACTAAGAATAAATACATGAACTTAGACATTAAATGTAATCATAAAGTTGATCACCTTAATACATCAACATCAATACAAAACTCAACATGTAAAAGATTAACTTTAATTTCTTGGTTTCATGTAAAAGATTAACTTTATTTATCAAAATAACCTTCATAATACCACCTCCGGTCCTATATATAAAAAATATGGGACAATAGTCACACAGACCAAAAAAATATATTAAATGATGTTTTTTGAATTAATTAAGTAATGAATTTGAATTTTATAACCATATAATTAATGTATCCACTTGTATGTGAATTGATGAGTGTCGTATTTTCTCATAATTAATTAAGGATAAAATATACATATTAAAAAATATAATGATTATTCTTGATTTTATTAAAGTATGTTTTAAACTCTACTATTCCCTACGTTCCTTTATATTTATTGAGATAGAAAAAAAATATTTGTTCATATTTATCTGTCCATTTATTTTTTAAGGTACTACCTCTGTTCCTAATTATAAGCCTCTCAAAAAAATATCACACAGACTAAGAAAAGTGTTGACATCCATACAATGTATTGGTGTTTTAAAAAATTATTATAAATGTTCAATTTTACCCTTATTTAAAATTCACTTTCATTTTAAAATCAATATCATTTGTCTTCATTAATTAGGGATAAAAAAGAAAAATCATAATAAATGTCTCAATTTCTTAGGTTAGGGGTTTATAAAAGGAACACTAACTTTTTTAAGGGCTTATATTTAGAAACAAAGGTAATAATATAGAGACTTTAAAAATTGTTTTCATGAAAATAAGGATAATGATTGTATTTTTTAATTAGCATGTTTTACCCTCAAGTGAACATAATCAATATATTAATAAAAATGGGTAGCATATATATTATCCTTCATATACCTCTTGTTCTTATTGTAAGACACGTTTTAAAAGGATTTTATAGTCTTTTTATTATTTTTCTTATAAAAAATATTATATCCTCCCGCTATTAGCTCTTAAAAAAGGCATTGCTCATATTCCCTTGAAGTTATAATTCATTTTTCTTTTTCCCCTTTTTTTTATATTAAATCATGCTTCATTATATCTTCATTCATTTCTTGTGAATTTTTTTTCTCACTAAAGTGATGTCGGAGCAGCTGTGTTTGTCGCATGAAATCCTTGTGGAAATCCCGTGCAAGCTTCCATCGAAAACCCTTTTGAAGTTCCGTTGTGTCTGTAAATTATGGAATTCCCTCATCACCGATCAATCCTTCATCACCCGCCACCACCAGCCTCTTCAAACAAGACCTTGTCTTTCACTCTTCCCTCAACCACCGCCTCCTTACCCTATCCGATTACTCCCTTCTGTTGAGAGTCAAATGTGAAGTGAGTAGTGAGAAGTGAAGTCCCACATCGGATGGTTAAGAGCTAAGTAAAGGGTTTATAAGTGGAAAGACCCTTGCGCGCTCCTAATGCTTTAATGTTTTCGGTTGCATTGTGGTGTCCTTTCACTTATATACTCCCTCTCATCTACACTCCAACACTTTCCTCTCCCTGCTTCTTCAATCCACGCCTTCTCGGTAAGTGGTACTGTAATACATTACTTATGCAACATATATTTAGGATGCTAAATTTTTTAAACATATATGTATGGATATATATAATTTACTTGGTTGTAGATTCCAAGTTTTAACTAGTTTTGTGTTCATAGAATAGGTTAATTAGCTAATGCTACAGTTGTGTTTGGAAAGAATTTTCTCGGTAAGTTATTAGTGTTTGTGTGGCACCAAAATTTTATCCAGCATATTGGTATGTTACATAGCTTCCTATGCATTTTGTTTATGATTGTCTGCTGAAACACTGTCATCATACTATTAGTCTTGAAATTTTTGTTGTCTTCTTAAGTCTATCATTTACCAAAATAAAGATTCATGAAGGGCAAGGTTTTTAATTCCTTGATAACATGTGAATCAACTCTGATACTGATGATGGCAGTTTTTTAGGGAAAAAAAAATTAAATTCTTAGATTATCTTCACCAACCACAAGTAACTTGAAAGTGAAACATGAGACTCATGTACTTCTGTATTAGATTTTAAATTACACAACAATAGAATGTGGAACTTATATTTTTTGTTGCACACGTGGTTAAAAACAGGGAGGATTCTCTATGTATTCATATTGCCTTTGTCATTTAATTAATGATCGTCTTCGCTGCCTAAGATTTGAGTTTCCAATTGCCATCCAGTTCGCCATTTTAGTATAGAATTTCTGATTTGTCAATTAATATTTAAACTTTTATAATTTTGTTTTTTTGTTTACTCATATTATTAGTGTTGTAACCGTGTCTCAACTTTCAAAAATCATACATCATATTGCTTGGCTGTTGGTAGTTTTTCATGTGATGCTTTATTCACTTTTTCCTCTTTAATCTTGATATTGGTAAATAAGTTAATCTAAGATTTCTTTGCCAAGTCCCATTTGAATTGTGTTGTATTGCTTATCATGAGACTTGCATAAATAGTTTAAACATTTCATAGTGAACCTTGAACCAATACCAATGGCCGGTTAATTTTAAAAACATTGCCTCTAACATTATAGGCATGATAAGAAGGCGGAGGAATATGTTAGCAGAAAACCTAAATATTTCTAATTGCGAAAAACATTTTGGTCATGAATTTGAATATTGGCCTATCCCTTAAGTCAGTGTCGAGAAGATTCAATGTTCTTCCTTTTCGCCGAAGATAATGGGTTCATGAACATAACAAATTCTTGAATGATTCTTATCCAAATAAAGAAAAGATGGTACTTATAGTTACTTATGTCCTCTGCTATTTGGATTACCCACCCTTCTATTTTCTCTTTTTTCTAAATTTTATTTTCTATTTCTCATCATGGTGGTTTAGTTCAAGGCCCTCACAGTAAATGGGTAAAAGGTTTTTCCTAAGACTTAGCGTATGTCTTCGACCCCAATTGTTTAACTTTGGGGGGTTTTAGTGACCTGCAAAATATATGTGTTTAGTTGGTTATTATTGAAAAATAGACTTTCCTGAAGAGATAACCTTGCCCATGAAGAAATTCTGGTTGAAGGAAATATTTTGAATTGCCTTTTTTTATGATTCTGTCTAGGAAATTTCTTTGCTCTTTTCATGGATCGTGCTTTCTTCAATTCTATTTGAAAAAAATGTTATGATTTGATTAGGATTGAATTTTGGAATATTTGTTTCTATATCTACACATTCTTTCTTTAGAAGTCAGTTTGTAGGAGAAATTCACACAAAAGGCCGGGGATGATTTTTGGCATGTAACTATGTGGTTATTATGTCTTGATTTTGATTTTCAAACACTATTTTACTAATTAGGTAAGATATAAATGGATAAGTATTTAAAAAAAAAATTCATCGAGTTAATTTGGTATGCTATTGAGCCATTTGGGGTTCAAAATCTCTAGATCCGAATTCTGATACCCAAATCAATAGAGGTTAGGTCTCAACAGAATGGTTGGGGAAGGATCCCATTATAATTTGATTGGATCGTTTTCTGAGATGGATTGATTTAGATTAACGGATTGTGAAATACTCCCAATTTGATTGACACTCTTAAGAAGGAATGCAATTGCATTAAAAAAATGACACAGTAAAAGCCCTTTGAATCTTATTTAAATTATATCTGGAATTAATTTAAGAATTTTGTAGAAGGATTTTTCTCTTTTTCAAAAAAGGCACAATAGATGCCCTTCCATCTCTACTTTCTGATTTTTTTATAACGTCTAGTTTTTGACTTTTATACATTGTAATTTTGAGTATATCTAATACTCTTTTTTAATATATTTGTTAATAGAAAATTATTATTGAAAGAAAAGAAATTGGAAAGGAAATAATTGTAGGGAGATTAAATTAAAAGAAAAAGTATCCAACACGAAAATTTGATAAGGATAAATTTTAAGTGCGATGAGGTTTGAACAAGCGAAAGTCTCTAGCTATCTCTTTGCTTCTCTTAGTGAATATGATAGATGTAAATTTTATTCATTCTTAGTTTATATTTATTTTTAGCTATATAAAAAGAACAAGAGAAAGAAAAATAGAAAAAAAAGTAATGAGATTTTTTTTAATGAAATGAGAGAATTTTATTAAAGAGAACGATAGACGGACAAAAATTAAGAGAAGTTTAAAAAGAATAAGATGAAAGGGTACTAGTGGTATAGTAAAAGTGCCATTAAATTATTTTTATTTGATCAAGAGACATAACATAACCTTTTTGATGTTTCGTGGTATAGTAATATTTTCATAATTCAAATGAAAAATAAAAATTCCAATGATCGTCATTTAATTTTTAATATTTAATTGATTAATCTTTAAACTTATTTATGAGAGAAAGCCTAAATTAATTGCAAAGTCAATAAAAATGAATATTTGTATAGCTTTAGCATCTTAAACCTGTCTTGTTTAAACTGCTGAACACATGGTAGCACCTGGTAATTTGCGCTTGTTGGGTACTTAGATTTCAAGTAAGAATAGAATTGAGCCTTTTTAGCATGTCTTACAAAAGTCCACAAAAAAATGACTCAGGCTCAAAAGGACTTCGGCTTGGGGCTACTCGCCCGAATAAGTTTTTTCAAAAAAAAAATACCACTAATAAGTGTACGCTAACTTTTAAAAAATGTTTATTAGTCCATAATTCACATAAGACTAATAATCAAAGTTAAAAAAATTGAGAATTGATAATCACAAAAAGTTAAATATGAGGTATTGTATACTTGTCAATAAAAAAAGTTAAAGAGAAACCAATTTAGAATAACTTTTCTAAACAGATTATAATTATAAAATAGAAACAGATTAAAATAATTAGTTAAATAATAGGAAAATAATGTTATTTTTTAGCTAAATTGAGAAATTTTTTAAAGTCAAAAGTAATAAAAATAAAATTAATATTTTTTAAATGAAATTAGGGAATTGTTTTGAAAATTTGAAAATTTTATAAAATGGGCCACTAAAAAGTGCTATTAATTACTTGCATAGCCTGAATTGGGTATATAAAATAAAGAAGGACACGAGCAATCGGGAGCCTTTTCAGCCCAAAATAAAAATGTTTGCTAACGGGCCAGCTCGTATAGGGCCGTGTAGCAGATTAGGACACATACATAGCTTCGGAGACTGTGAGCGTGTGTCTACAGGGCAGAGAATATCTAGAAACAACAATACACAGCTAAGCAGTGAGTATCGAAAAATCTTATTGATCAATGTCGGAGTTGATGCCGGCATAAATGGTGGTGGAAATCCTCTGCAGGCTTACACCAAAGTCACTTTTGAGGTTTCGTTGTGTGTGCAAATCATGGAATTCTATCATTAGTGACCCTTCCTTCATCTCCCTTCACTATCGCCACTCTCCCTCCTTCCTTCTACTTCTTCTGTTCAGAGAACTTGCTACTAAACCCTTTTACTACTCCCTTCCCCCTCGACCAGATGACAGCCTAACATTACCCTCTTCAAACGTTCCCCCACCCCCTTCCCTCGCCATTCTTCCATCAATGCCGTCAGTAATGACCTCATCTACCTCAGCTCCCGGACTCCCGTTGGCTTTTGGAGCTCCTCCTTCGTCATCTACAACCCTTCTCTTTGATGTTATCTCTCTCTCCCCAAACCCAAAACCATTCCCAAACCTTAAATCCATCACTCCATCATTGTTGCCCTCTACTTCTATTCCCAAAATCGTGACTATAAGATCCTTAGGTTTGTTTTTGGCGGCAACCACTACCTTAAAGAAAGGTTCCTCACCTCTTATTCTAGGGTTGAGCTTTACTCTGTTGCATTTCGGATTTGGAGGACTCTTCCACTTCCTCCCATGGTTGCTCCCCCATGTACCATTTCCCGGAGACGACGTCTGACCACTTCCCATGGTTTTGTTAATGGCATTGCTCACTGGGGTGCAAGGCGCAAGGCGGCGAAGGAGGGAAATAATAAAGTCGGGTTCTTTTTTATTTTGTCCTTTGATTTTATAAATGAAGTGTTTCATGAGATTGCACTGCCCGAGAGCATCTCTCATGCCTCCCCTCCTTTGGGCTTTACTTAATGTTGTTGAAGGCGGCAACAATCTTACTCTGTACCGCGTCAGCAGTCATGTGCATTGCAAAGGTAGCATTTGGGTGATGAAAGAGTATGGTATTGTCGAGTCTTGGACAGAGCTCTTTGCTTTTAATCTTAATGGCTCCGGTCTGCACGCACCTTCTTTGGGAATAATCGTCACCCACACTACAAGAAATTTCTGTATTAGCGACAAACAGATCCCTCGCTTAATCCGTCGCTAATCCCTCGCTAAACTCATTATCGACGGAATTGCGAAAAATTCACGAGAACATATTCCGTCGCATATTTCTGGTCGCTAATTTGCTACGGGAATAAGTTCGTCGCAGATGCGTCGCTAATCCTTCGCTAATCAGCAACGTCACGGTTCCGCCGGAAGCCATTTGCATTAACGATAATGGATGGAGACATATGTCTTCTGGTGTATTATTGTATGCTAGGGAAAGGACGCCTCTATTTGCTAGATGTGGAGAAGAAAACATTAGTAGACCGTCAAATTGAAGCAGATGCCTTCTATTGGTGGATTTCTTATGCTAAGAGCTTAGTTTTACCCAACAGTACACATGCTCTTATATCTTACTGAAAAATTTAAGTTTCTGTCCTTAATTTCATAAATATCTCACTGGAATGCCAATGATATTGTTCATGGATTCCAAGTATCCAGACTAGTAGTTTTCTTCTAATAGCGTACCCACATTGGTATTTGGTATTTCGGTCTTGTGGGATTACAACTATATCGTGTATTTTAGGATGTTACCTGAACCTAATTAATCATGCTATCTATATGTTTATGATTTAGTTTTTTCTTCCTTAGTATGATGATGTTTTAATGTGATAGAGATTTACATGCTGTTGTTGGTATTATGCCGTTGTTGCTTTGGTGTTTCTATTTGCTTATTGTTGTGGAATAATATAATGGTTTTCTCGTTCCTTTTAAAATGATTCTCTACTACTTTGCCTAACTACGACAACCTACAAGCATAATGGTTGCAATGGCTTGCTTTGTTCATGAGTTTTGTCTGTCTGGAAGGCATTGGTTATGATTTTGTTTATGGATTTCAAGTATCTACTAGTTTTCTGCTTGTAGAGTGTCTGCTTCAAATTTTTAAAAGAAAGATCTTGTTCAAAATATTTGAGTATGTGTACAACGGGAACTTTTTGCTGTATTTCTAAGTCGGATTGATTTGGATTAACGAATTCATGGAGTACACCCAATTTGATTCACACTCTTAGGAAGGAATGAATTGCATCGAAAAAATGACACAGTAAAAACCCATTGAATCTTTTTTAAATTATATCTTGGAATTAATTTAAGAATTTGGTAGAAGGATTTTTTTTTTCTAAAAATGGCACATTAGATGCCCTTCCTTCGCTACTTTCTGATTTTTTTTTTATAATGTCTACTTTTTGACTTTTATTCATTGTAATTTTGAGTATATCTAATACTCTTTTTTAATATATTTGTTAAGTTATATAAAAAAATATTATTGAAAGAAATTGGAAAGGAAATAATTTTAGGGAGAATAAAATTAAAAGAAAAATTATGCATCACGAAAAAATTATAAGGATAAATTTTAAGTGACATGAGGTTTAAACAAGAGAAAGTCTCTAGCTATCTCTTCGTTTCTCTTAGTGAATATGATAGATGTAAATTTCATTCATTCTTGGTTTATCTTTATTTTTAGATATGTGAAAAGAACAAGAGAAACAAAATTAGAAAAAAAAAAGTAATGAGATTTTTTTTTAATGAAATGAATGAATTTTCTAAAGACAAACAATAGATGGACAAATAGTTAAGAGAAATATAGAAAAAATAAGATGAAAGGGTACTAGTGATATAGTAAAAATGCCATTAATTTTTTTTTATTTGATCAAGAGAAATAACATATCCTTTTGATGTTTACTGGTATAGTAATCTTTTCATAATTCAAATGGAAAAAAAATTATTCAAATTATCGTTATTTAATTTTCAATATTTAATTGATTAATTTTTAAACTTATTTATGAGAGAAAGCCTAAATTAATAGCAAAATCAATAAAAAAGAATATTAGTATAGCTTTAGCATCTTAAACTTGTCTTGTTTAAACTGCTGAACACATGGCAGCACCAGATAATTTGCGCTTGTTGGCTACTTAGATTTCAAGTAAGAATAGAAATGAGCCTTTTTAGCACGTCTCACAAAAGTCCGCAAAAAAAAATGACTCGGGCTCAAAAGGACTGCGGATTCGAGCTACTCGCCCGAATATTTTTTTTTATGGAAAAAATACTACTAATAAGTGTACACTAACTTTTAAAAAATATTTATTAGTCCAATATTTTAAAGACAAAAGTAATAAAACTAAAATTATTATTACTCTGCAGGCTTCCACCAATATCACTTATGAGGTTCCGCGTCAGCTATAGTGTGCCTTGCAAAGGTAGCATCTGGGTGATGAAAGAGTATGGTGTTGTGAAGTCTTGGACTGAGCTCTTTGCTTTTGATCTTAATGGCTCCTGTCTGAACGCACCTTCTTTGGGAATAACCATCACCGACGTCACGATTCCACCAGAAGCCATTTGCATTAATGATAATGGAGACACGTTGCTGCTGGTGTATTGTCATATGCTGGGAAAGGGGTGCCTTTATTTGCTAGATGTGGAGAAGAAAACATTAGTGGACCGTCAAATTGAAGCAGATGCCTTCTATTGGTGGATTTCTTCTGTTGAGAGCTTAGTTTTACCCAACCGTACACAAGCTCTTATATCTTATTGAAAACTTCAAGGTTATGTTATTAGCAGCCTCAATTTCATATATATGTCACTGGAATGCCAATGATATTGTTCATGGATTCCAAGTATCCAGACTAGTAGTTTTCTACTTATAGCGTATCTACATTGGTATTTGGTATTTCGGTCTTGTGGGATTACAACTTGATCCTGTATTTTAGGATGTTACCTGAACCAAATTAATCATGCTTTCTATATGTTTATGATCCTTTTTTTTCTTCCTTAGTATGATGATGTTTTAATGTGAAAGTGATTTACATGTTGGTGGTTGTGTTATCCCGTTGTTGCTTTGGTGATGCTATTTGCTTACTGTTGTGGAATAATATAATGATTTTCTTCTTCCTTTTAATTCTCTACTAATCTGCCTAACTACCACAACCTACAAGCATAATGGTTTCAATGGCTTGCTTTATCATGAGTTTTGTTTGTCTGGAAGGCATTGGTTATGATTTTGTTTATGGATTTCAAGTATCTACTAGTTTTCTGCTAGTAGAGTGCCTGCTTCAAATTTTTAATAGAAAGATCTTGTTCAAAATATTTGAGTATGTGTGCAACGGGAACTTTTTGCTATATTTCTGGATGTACCTTAATATAATTAATCATGTTATCTATACGTTGTTATTAAGATCCTAGATTTTCCTTCCTTAGTATGATTATTGTGTTTATGATGCTAGATTTTCCTTGTGGTGAGAAAGACGAACACAAAGATAAAAAAAAATATTATCACAGGCATTCTTGTTTTAGGCCTAGCATCTACATCAAGCTCAAGTATTATTAATTACTCTGAATAAGAGCCAAAATAGGAGGATACAAATAACTAATTCTTGAGTCTTAAGCAAACATTATTGCCAAAAGAATGTATATTCCACCCAAAAACAAATGATAGACCTAGAAGAAAGATACATATTTTTTATCTCTAAATTTATATTTTAGTCTCAAAAACTTGATCTCAAGTTTTAATTTAATTTTTATCATATTAGTAATTTATATTCTCAATATAATATGATTATTTTCTATTAATTTTTGTAGATAAATAATTAACGCGCATAATAATATTGGTATAAGATTTAGGGACCAAAAGTACTACTATCTGATATCAGTATTGGTGTTTTAAAAAGTTATCAAAAATGTCCAAACTAGACATTGTCTTTCACCGTTCCCGCTGCCACTGCTTCCTTACCCTATCGGATTACTCCCTTCCTCTTCATGCTTCTTCAATCCATGCCATCTGCCAATGTCACGGCCTTCTTTGCTGATCCAGCAACAAGGTAAGCTCCTCCCTAATTATTTGTAACCCTTCTCTTCGTCACTTTTTCCGCATCCCCAAATTGTATTAGTACCCTGTTTCCTACCGTGCCTATTTTGCTTTCGTCTTTGACTCTCAAAACTATGACTATAAGATACACAATGTTAGATTATTGTGATCCCTTTGTTGAGGTATACTCTCTCCTATCTTGGATTTGGAGAACCTTTTCATTGATGGAGCCGCTAGAAGGGGTGGCTTTGCTAATGGCCTTGTTCATTGGCTAGCCGAGCGCATAACCAAATTAACGAGGGAATTTTCTACCCTTTTGTTTTGTCTTTTAATTTTGCAGATGAGGTTAATCTACCATAGCATCTCACTAACAATGTGAGTTGGGTTAATGTTGTTGGAGGCAGTGGCGATAAGCCTCTCATTGTGTATATAATTGAGGGTTCGCATCGCTCTTCCAACATTTGGGTGATGAAAGAATAAGCTGTCATGGAGTCATGGAATAACCTCTTTGTTGTTGGCTCTTGTTTGGAAGCACCCCTTTTTGGGTTGAAAATACCAGCCTGGTTGGTTCAAAACCAAAGGTAAGCATTACGAATAATGGAGAGATATTGCTACTCACCATAGAAAAGTTGAAAAAGAGAGGCATATATTCATTAGAAGTGGAGAAAAGAAGGATTAAAAACATTCAACTTGGTGGATGGAATGAACAATGGTCTTGTATTTATGCTGATTATTCCGCCGAGAGTTCCGTTTTACTAGAAAATATTAATGCTATGGTGTCTTGTTGAAGATGTAAATGGTATTTTAATACATTACTTATCCAACATATATATAGGATGCTAAATTTTTGATACATTATTGTATGGATATATATAATTTACTAGTTGTGGATTCTTTGTTTCAACTATTTTTGCGCTAACAGAATAGGTTAATCAGCTACTACTACATTGATATTGTGCTTGGAAAGAATTTTCTTGATAAGTCATTGATGTTTGTAACTTTGTGTGGCACCAGATTTTTATCCAGCATTTTGGTATGTTACGTCGCTTCCTATGCATTTTGTTTATGATTGTAGCTTTTGCTTACTTTTTATGATATTGTTTTGATGAAGTTAACTTAGTTGTTCTTGTTCCTGGTAAGATAAGATCATCTTACTATTAGTCTTGAAATTTTTGTTGTCTTCTTAAGTCTATCATTTACCAAAATAAAGATTCTGGAAGGGCAAGGTTATTAATTACTTGATAACATGTGAATCAACTCTGATGCTTATGATGGCATTACTTTAGGGAAAAAAATTAAATTCATAGATTATCTTCACAGACCACAGTTAACTTAAAATTGCAAAATGAAACTCTTGTGCTTCTGTATTAGATTTTAAATTACACAATGATAGAATGTGGAACTTATACTTTTGGTTGTACACGTGGTTAAGGAGAGGGAGGATTCTCTATGTATTCATATTGCCTTTGTCATTTCATTAATGACCTTCTTCATTGCCTATGGTTTATGTTTCCACTTGCCGTCCACTTCCCCATTTTCGTATAGAATTGCTGATTTGTCAACTAATCCTTAAATTTTCATAATTTATTTTTGTGTTTACTCATATTAATAGTGTTGTAACAGTGTCTCAATTCTCAAAAATCATACATCAGATTGCTTGGCTATTGGTAGTTTTCCTAGTGATTTGTTATTCATCTTTTGCCTCTTTAATCGTGATACTGGTAAATAAGTTAATCTAAGATTTCTAGGCCAAGTCCAATTTGAATTGTGTTCTATTGCGCATCATGAGACTTGCATAAAGAGTTTAGACATTTCATAGGGAACCTTGAACCAATACTTTTACTGGTTCAATGGCCGGTTGATTTTAAAAACATTGCCTCTAACATCATAGACATGATAAGAAGGATGAGGATTGTTAGCAGAAAACACAAATAATTCTAACCGCGAAGAACATATTTCTCATGAATCTGAATATTGGCCCGTCCCTTGAGTTAGTGTCAAGAAGATTCAATTTTCTTCCCTTTTGCTGAAGATAATGGGTTCATGAACATCAACAAATTCTTGAATGGTTCCTATCCAAATAAAGAATTGTACTTACAGTTACTTATTTCCTCTGCTATACTGCTTGCCCACCCTTCTGTTTTCACATTTTTCTAAATTTAATTTTCTATTTCTCATCATGGTAGTTTAGTTTAAGGCCCTCACAGTAATTGGGTAAAAGGTTTTTCCAAAGACTTAGCGTATGTCTTCGACCCCAATTGTTTAACGTTTGGGCGTTTTGTTGACCTTTAAAATTTTGGTGTTTAGTTGGTTATTAATTAAAAATAGACGCTCCTATAAGGATAACCTTGCCCATGAAGAAATTCTCGTTGAAGAAAATATTTTGAATTTCCCTTTTTTATGATTCTGTGGAGGAAATTTCTTTGCTATTTTCTTGGGTCTTGCGTTTTTTAATTCTATTTGAAAAAAAGTTTTAATTTGATTAGGATTGAATTCTGGTATATCCGTTTCTATATCTACATAATATTTTTTCTTTAGAAGTCAGTTTGTTGGAGAAATTCACACAAGGGATTGATTTTTGGCATGTAACTATGTGGTTATTGTGACTTGGAAGGAATAGGGATGCACAAAGGGTAGATTGGCTTGGTTTAAATTTGAGGTAAAAAAATAATTGGAACCAATGAAAATAATTAGGATTTTTTTTGTTTGGGTTTATGAAAAAATCTTAAAATCTAAATCAAACAAAAACATGTTGGTTTGAGTTGGACTATCGGATTGTCCGATTTAAAAAATACTAGGTAGAAACCCACGCAATGCGCGGATTGCCTTGATTTGTCTTTCATTGTTGATGATTCATAGAACTTATAGCAAATAAAATAAGTTTATTTATTATATTTAGAATTTTTAACAATTTTGAATGCTTGAAATATTCCTCTATAACCATTACAGTGTTTAAGTTAAAAAATTATACTAATAAGAATATAATATGTGACATTGTCTCAACCCAATTTTTATAGTATAAACAATAGTTTGTAATAACATATTCACTTGTGATGAAATTAATTTTAACATTTATTATTATTTTATCTTATAAATTGTTTGACATACTTATTGATCTAACTTATATTTTGCTTATTCTTGAATTTTGTGTAATTTTGTAGTCGCTCGTTCATAGGTTCTAATAAAAACGTGTGAAAATGCATTAAGTGATACATAAAATACTAATCTAATTTTTTTAAAGTTTGTATCTAACGTGAATACATTACTTTGTAAAATTTTAAAATGTAAGTAAGTTATTGGAATTAAATACGTATTTGTGTCATTAATATAGTTCTTTTATAAATAATAAAAGATAATATCTATTTAATGCTTATGTTCCTAAAGTTTAAAATTAGAATAATGTAACACCCTAATTTTTGAAAAGACTAGTTACTGAAAAAAAATGTCAACTTTGAAAATTTGATATTAAAATTTTTTTCTTGAAAATACAAATCTGATTACTTGGTTTCATTTAAAATACAGCGGAAAACTTTTCTTTATTTAAATTGCAGATTTCCTATACAGCTGAACCACATAATCTCTTAACAACAGGCTTTTTCTTATCCATAGCTTTAGCTCCACACTCTTCCAATACATGCAATACTACGATCGTCAGTTATATGTAAAACATATAACTGAGTAACCCTCGGTCTAACTAAAAATATTTTCACAATATTGCAGCCAGTCTAACTAGAAAACTGCCCAAATCACATTCCTAGCAAACACACACAGCATGTATGCAATGTCAGTATAACATGTATGCATGCCATGATCAATTTCCATTTTCTTTATTTCGGGAAACCCTTTGCACCAGAAATCCACCAAAACATGTGGCAATAACACGTAGTTTAGCTCATCATCATCACGGTTCTAGCGAGCGTCCCCTAGGATCCTCCTGCCGGGCTACCTACCCTCTCTCGGGCTAGCCCAGGGAACCATCTACCTCGTGAAGATAGTTCCCTTTGTACTAGACTACCTACCTCGTGAAGATAGCCTAGCACTTCAGGTTATTTGCCCCTTTTCGGGATAACCCTACATTCTCATCTTTTCATTTCGTGCTCTGTCCTCTTACCCGGTCTACTTCCGGTGGAACTTAATCCTCTTGCTCAACCTCAGTTGAGTGGGAAAGGTTCTCTTACCCGGTCTACTTCCAGTGGAACTTAACCCTCTTGCTCAACCTCAGTTGAGTGGGAAAGAGCATCTCCACATTTCCTTTCCGTTTAATTTCACATTATAGGTTCAAATGCACCAAACATCGTATTCATTTCATACCATTCAGACAAGAATTCCAGTAATCCCATATTCGAATATCAACATCTCGTATTCGAATATTATGTGACAAATTTGATACATTCAAATATCTATTCAAACATGGCCTACCACGACATATTTGAATATACTAACTGTTGAACTTATTTTTCTAAAAATGTTTCAAATCTGTTCAAGTTAAAGTCCCTATTTCGTCACATTACAATATGGAATCCTTCGTATCCATCATTCTTATGAATTAATCATCATTCACATTTTCAATCAAATTTCCAATTATGCACCATACATTCATATCAAGCATATAGCATACAAACAAGGATTTCCAGTATACTCTTATCCGATTACAAAAACGGAATACTCGGATACCTCGTGACAGAAGTTTATATTCATACATCTATTTGAACATGGCATTCCATATTCAAATACATATTTGAATATATTAATACTGGGACTTAATCTTTTTCGGAACCGACTCAATATCAAATTCTTAGTGTCACATTTAATTCTGAAAAATCTTATTTATATCTTTAACATGTTTCACAATATCACATATATTCCAAATCAACATAGAGCATGTCAAATTCATACGAATATCAAGCATAGTATGCATAACTCAAACATACCTCAAACCTTAAACCAAAACAATGTGTAACATATTAATTTGATTTCCCTAACAACATGTTCCTATCGTCCCTGTAACACCTATATTTTTAGGGTAGTTTTTTTTTTAAAAAAACGAAACGCAGCGGAAATATAATAAGATATATACATATATCAAAATATAAGTGTTTCATCTACAGTTCAGAGAATATATACATGTCCAGCTAAGGTAGCCATAAAAAGACTCTAATGACTACCTAAGTAACTTAAAAAGGGCTGCAAAACGTCTCACGCGTTGATACCCTCCGAGTCCGAGGCACCTGCAATACTGTAACCATCAGTTATATGCTCGACATATAATTGAGTAACCCGTCGGCAATAAAAATAGTTTTATACAGTATTACATCCAGTCTAACTAGAAAACCGTCCCAAATCCAATCCTAGCAAACATACACACAACCAGTACAATTTCAATCACATAGATATGTATGCATGATCATTTTCCATTGTCATTTCTTTCCTCTTTTAACGGGAAACCCTGTGCACCGGGAATACACCAAAACACGTGGCAGTAACGCGTATTGAGCTCATCATCATCACGGTCCTAGCGAGCGTCCCCCAAGGATCCTCCTGCCGGGCTACTAACTCTCTCTCGAGCTAGCCCAGGGAACCATCTACCTCGTGAAGATAGTACCCTTTGTACTTAGACTACCTACCTCGTGAGGATAGCCTAGTACTTCACGTTATTTTCTCCTTTTTGGAATAACCCTACATTCTCATCTTTTTCTAATTTTCTGCTCTGTCCTCTTACCCGGTCTATTTCTGGCGGAACTTAACTCTCTTGCTCAATATCTATTGAGTGGGAAGAGCCTCTTTTAACATTTCCACTCTCAGTTCTAATGTATCACACAGTCATATTAAGAACATAGCGTACAAACAAGGGTTTCCAGTATCCTCTTATCCGATTATCAACACTTATTTACTCGGATTCTATGTGACAGACGTGTCATATTCATATATCTATTTGAACATGGCATTACATATTCAAACACATATTTGAATACGCTACTACTGGGACTCGACCCTTTTCAAACCAATTTGAAATCATTTCAATATGAGATTCCCACTTAATGTCACATTTAATTCTGGAAACCTTATTTATACCTTAACTGTTTCTTAATAACACATGCATTATCTATCAGCATAAGGCATATCAAAATCACACAAGTATCAGTCATATCATGCATATTTCACACGTAGTATTCATAATTCAATCACAACATATCAGTTTGATTTCCCTAATAACATATTCCTTGCATTCCCTAGTCACATGTTCCTAAATTTCAAGTATTTAAGGATTTGGTGTTTTCAGGGTTACCTAGAACTCCCTGAATCCTTTATCCTTTAGCTTCCAGATCAAATCTCCTACTCTGGTTCCTTTGCTGTAGTTGCCTCTAAATCTGAATCAACCGTTTGGAACCTTAGTCTTTTGAGATGGAAGCCTTAGGGTTATAGAGTTATGACTTAGTTGGTTTAGAAACAGAGGTTTTTAGGTGTGTGAGAAGCAAGGAAATCTGAAGAAGAGCCCCTTTTGAGTCGAGGCAACCCTATTTATAGATTTTGGGTCCATATTCGAATATATATATTCGAATATAGGCCCCTGTTTACAATTCCTCACCTACATATTCGAATATTAGCTTGCATATTCGAATACTATTCGAATATGGACATGCATATTCGAATACTATTCGAATATGACAAGGCATATTCGAATATTATTCGAATATGACAATTCATATTCAAATATTTACTTATCTTTGTCCCTCTTTTGAGCTTTCTATTTACAACTAATCCTTCTTTCCTTTTCTTTGTAAATTTTAACCAAATCCTTTTAAGTCCTAATCATCTTTTATAGATTTTCAGGATGTTACAGTCCCCTAGTCAAATGTTCCTAAATTCAAGTAATATGGATTTGGGGTTTTCAGGGTTACCTTGGACTTCCAAAATCCTTTATCCTACATCTCCAATTCAATCTCCAACTCCCTTCTTCAACACTTTTATCTCTGAGTTGGAATCTCAACTCTCGGAATCCTACTGTGAGAAGGAAACCTTAAGATGAAGGAGTTGTGGCATGTGATTGATTAGTGGCAGAGGTTTATCAAAGAATTGAAAGAGCGTAGAGCGAGGAAGAGGGAGACAGTGAGTTTTGAATGTAAAACACCCCTATTTATAGGCTTTGGGGTCCATATTCGAATACATAATCGAATATAAGGTTGCTGTTTTCAATTCCAAACTTTCATATTCGAATATTACTGTGCATATTCGAATACTATTCGAATATTGACATGCATATTCGAATACTATTCGAATATGACAGTGCATATTCAAATTCTATTCGAATATGAAAGTGCATATTCAAATATTCATGTTATTTTTTGCCCCTCCTTTGACCTCTCTACTTACCACCAATCCTCCTTTTTCTTTTGTTTGTAAATTGTAATCAAATCCTTTAAATCTTAAGTTTCCTTTATGAATTTTCGGGATGTTACAAATAATATATTTTTTCATAAATTTTTAAATATATGATAATACTATAAATATCTTTTTTAATGATACTTTTATTTCTATTTTTAAACTTGTCAATTAGTAAAAAAAAATATAATACTAAAAACTCAAATTTCGATGTGGAAAAAAAATAAACTGGCAACAGCCACTCCAATTTACAGTTTTCTTTTTCTTTTGACGCAAATTGAGTGTATGAATTATATGATACTTTGTTATTTCAACTTAATCAATAATCTAAATTATGCAACCAAGTTGAATACTTTAAGAAATAATTTTTTTTCCTAATGATGCTCAACTCGAGCAACATTGCCTTATGTGGAGGATACCAACAAAAAAAAATGTATAAAAACTATTTGATTAATTGAATAATTTCAAGTTTTTTTATATTTATTGTCATTTTTTCATTTAATTTTTTTTTGGCACATTCCTATTTCTGCAACTATATAAATTCGAAAAATAAATAGTTATAAGATAAATGGTTAAAAGATTAATTAGCATGAATTACTTGAAAATTAATATTCAGTATTTGGTGTGATTTTTAGCAATGTATTATTTTTGTTATTGATCTTTAATTTTTTATTAAATAAATATTTATCGAATACATATAACTGGATTTATAATCAAAATAGGAAAATATTTTAATGATGCATATATATTATTATTGATACTCATTTATTTGAATTAATGAAGAAAAATTAAACTATTAATGTGCATTCATTTAGTAATATATATATATATATATATATATATATATATATATATATATGTATGTATAGAATAAAATAAGACATATGATTGGACTCTGGTAGAAAGCAAGAGATTGAAGTGAAATATGTCATGTAGGACAACGAGCTGATCTACAAAATTGTGAGTTAAACATGCATGTCAATACCAGATTTTGTGCTTGTGTTTTAATATATTATATATAAATATTTGTGTCATTAATATAGTTTTTTTTTGTAAATAATAAAAGATAATATCTATTTAATGCTTATGTTCCTAAAGTTTAAAATTAGAATAATATTTTTTGTAATTTTTAAATACAAGATAATACTATAAATATTTTTTAATGATACTTTTATTTCTATTGTTAAACTTGTCAATTCGTTCAAAAATATATAATATTAACAACTCAACTTTCGATGTGGAAAAATAATAAATTGGCAACGCCCACTCCGATTTAGAGTTTTCTTTTTCTTTTAAGCTAATTAAGTGTATGAATTATATGATACTTTGTTATTTGAATTTAATCAATAATCTAAATTATGTTGAATACTTTAACAAATAATTTCTTTTGTTGTACTCATGATGCTCAACTCGAGCAACATTGCCTTATGTGGAGGATATCGACCGGAAAAAATGTATAAAAAACATTTGATTAATTGAATAATATTTCAAGTTTTTTTTTTATATTTGTTGTCATTTTTTCATTTAATTTTTTGTTTGATACACTCCTATTTCTGCAATTATATCAATTCGAAAAATAAATGGTTATAAGATAAATGGTTATAATATTAATTAGCATGAATTACTTGAAAATTAATATATAGTATTTGGTGAAATTTTTAGCAATTTATTATTTTTATTATTGATCTTTAATTTTTTATAAAATAAATATTTATCGAATACATATAACTGGATTTATATTTAAAATAGGACAATATTTTAATGATGCATATATATATATATATATATATATATATATTATTGATTCTCATTTATTTGAGTTAATGATGAACAATTAAACTATTAATCGACATTCATTTTGTAACTTATATATCTATGTATAGAATAAAATAAGACTAAGATAGTTGCACTCTTGTAGAAAGCAAGAGATTGAAACTAAATATGACATGTATAACAATAAGCTGATGTGGCAAAATTGTGTGAGTTAAACATGCTTAAGTGTCAATTCCAGATTTTGTGCTTTTGTTTTAATATATTATATAGATTATATAGATAGATATGTACTAATTAACATTTCAAATTACCAAGTCTAATAAAGTCTAACTTCAATCATAATACAAATTTCAAAATACAATAACTAGTGATCTTGATTTTCAAACACTACTTTACTAATTCGGTAAGATATAAATGGATAAGTATTAAAAATAATTCTTTGGGTTAATTTGGTATGTTATTGAATTATTTGGGTTTCAAAATCTCTAGATCTTATACCCAAATCGATAGAGGTTGGGTCTCAACGGAATGGTTCAGGATGGATCCCATTATAATTTGATTGAATCATTTTCTAAGTTGGATTGATTTGGATTAACGAATTTGTTGCGTACCTACATCCCGGGTTACATACCCGGCTTTGCAGGTGGCTCGATAGCCAACTGGGTCCATAACGGCGGCCCACTCCAGCGTGATAACGCCAACCCAAAAGGTATAAATACCGGGCAATAGGGTAAAACCAGGTATGACCATCTAACCCTAAAAAATCTACACTCATAGACCCATCACTAATTTGAGCGTCGGAGTCTTTGCAGGTACTACCTGCTTCCCGGCGGAGCACCTCGGAGTAACCCCAAGTTCACCGGACCATCGTTCTCGTATCTTGAATCCAGGTATGCATCAGAATTCATGGAGTACACCCAATTTGATTAACACTCTTAGGAAGGAATGCAATTGCATTAAAAAAATGACACGGTAAAAGCCCTTTGTATCTTTATAAATTTTATCTTGGAATTAATTTAAGAATTTTGTAGAAGGATTTTTTCTTTTTCAAAAAATGGCACATTAGATGCCCTTCCTTCTCTACTTTCTGATTTTTTTATAATGTCTACTTTTTGACTATTATTCATTGTATTTCTGAGTATATCTAATACTCTTTTTTAATATATTTGTTAACTTATATAAAAAAATATTATCGAAAGATAAAAGGGTACGCTAACTTTTAAAAAGTATTTATTAGTCCATTATCCACACAAGACTAATAATCAAAGTTAAAAATATTGACAATTGATAAACAGAAAAGTTAAATAGGAGGTTTTATTAACTTGTCAATAGAAAGAGTTAAAAGAGAAACCAACATAGAATAACTTTTATAAAAAGATTATAACTATATATAAAATATAAATAGATTAAAACAATATGTTAAGTAATAGAAAAATAATGTTATTTTTTCGCTAAATTGAGACATATTTTTAAAGACAAAAGTAATAAAAATAAAATTATTATTTTTTAAATGAAAATTAGGGAATTGTTTTGAAAATTTTAAAAAACAAGCCACTAAAAAAGGCTGTTAATTACTAGCATAGACTGAATTGGGTATATAAAATAAAGAAAGACACGAGTAATCGCGAGCCTTTTCAGTCCAAAATAAAAATGTTTGCTATGTGAACGGGCCAGCTCGTATACGGCTAGGTAGCAGATTAGGACACATACATAGCTTCGGAGACTGTGAGCATCTGTTTGCAGGGCAGAGAATATCTAGAAACAACAATACACAGCTAAGCATTAAGTATCGAAAAATATGATTGATCAATGTCGGAGTTGATGCGGGCAAAAATAGTGGTGGATATACTCTGAAAGCTTCCACAAAAATCACTTATGAGGTTCTGTTGTCTGTACAAATCATGGAATTCCATCATAAGTGACCCTTCCTTCATCTCCCTTCACTATTGCCACTCTCCCTTCTTCCTTCTACTTCGTCTGTTCGGAGAACCTACTACTAAATCCTTTTACTATTCCCTTCGCCCTCGCCCAGATGACAGCCTAAAATTTACCCTCTTCAAACATTCCCCCACCCCTTCCCTCAGAATGCTTCTATCAATGCTGTGTGCAACGGCCTCATCTGCCCGGCTCACTAACTCCCGTTGACTTTTGGAGCTCCTCCTTCGTCATCTACAACCCTTGGAGCTCCCTAAACCTGAACCATTCCTCAACCTAAAATCCATCACTTCGTCATTGTTGCCCTCGGATTCGATTCCCAAAACTGTGGCTATAAGATCCTTAGAATTGTTTTTCGCGGAAACAAATACCCTGAAAGAAAGGTTCCTCGCTTCTTATTCTAGTGTTGAACTTTACTCTGTTGCATCTGGGCTTTAGAAGACTCTTCCACTTCCTCTTTAATCGTGATGCTGGTAAATAAGTTAATCTAAGATTTCTATGCCATGTCCCATTTGATTTGTGTTCTATTGCGTATCATGAGACTTGCATAAAGAGTTTAGATATTTCATAGTGAACATTGAACCAAAACTTTTACCGGTTCAATGGCCGGTTGATTTTAAAAACATTGTCTCTAACGTCATAGACATGATAAGAAGGAAGAGGAATGTTAGCAGAAAACACAAATAATTCTAACCGCGAAGTACATTTTTGTCATGAATTTGAATATTGGCTCATCCCTTGAGTTAGTGTCGAGAAGATTCAACGTTCTTCCCTTTTGCTGAAGATAACGGGTTCATGAACATCAACAAATTCTTGAATGGTTCCTATCCAAATAAAGAATTGTACTTACAGTTATTTATGTCTTCTGCCATTTGGCTTGCCCACCCTTCTATTTTCTCATTTTTCTAAATTTTATTTTCTATTTCTCAACATGGTCGTTTAGTTTAAAGCCCTCACAGTAATTGGGTAAAAGGTTTTTCCTAAGACTTAGCGTATGTCTTCGACCCCAATTGTTTAACTTTGGGGCATTTTGTTGACCTCCAAAATTTTGATGTTTAGTTGGTTATTATTGAAAAATAGACTTTCCTCTAGGGATAACCTTGCCCATGAAGAAATTCTGGTTGAAGGAAATATTTTGAATTGCGTGTTTTTATGACTTTGTCGAGAAAATTTCTTTGCTCTTTTCTTGGGTTGTGCGTTCTTCAATTCTATTTGAAAAAAAAGTTTTAATTTGATTAGGATTGAATTCTAGAATATCTGTTTCTATATCTACATAATATTCTTTCTTTAGAAGTCAGTTTGTTGGAGAAATTCATACAAAAGACAGGGGATTGATTTTTGGCATGTAACTATGTGGTTATTGTGACTTGGAAGGAATAGGGATGCGCATAGGGTGGATTGGCTTGGTTTATATTTGAGGCAAAAAAATAATTCATACAAAAGACAGGGGATTGATTTTTGGCATGTAACTATGTGGTTATTGTGACTTGGAAGGAATAGGGATACACACAGGGTGGATTGGCTTGGTTTAAATTTGAGGTAAAAAAATAATTCGAACCAATGAAAATAATTAGGATTTGATTGGTTTGGCTTTACGGAAAAACTCTTAATATCTGAATCGAACAAAAACTCTAGATCTTATACCTAAATCGATAGAGGTTGGGTCTCAACGGAATGGTTTGGGATGGATCCCATTATAATTTGATTGAATCGTTTTCTAAATTGGATTGGTTTGGATTAACGAATTCGTGGAGTACACCCAATTTGATTGAAAGTACTCTTAGGAAGGAATGCAATTGCATTAAAAAAATGACACGGTAAAAACCCATTGAATCTTTATAAATTATATCTTGGAATTAATTTAAGAATTTTGTGGAAGGATTTTTTTTTCTTTTTCAAAAAATGGCGCAGTAGATGCCCTTCCTTCTCTAATTTCTGATTTTTATTCATTGTAATTTTGATTTTTTTTCAATAAATTATGTCTACTTTTTGACTTATATTCATTGTAATTTTGAGTATATCTAATACTCTTTTTTAATATATTTGTTAACTTATATAAAAAATATTATCGAAAGAAAAAAATATTTGAAAGGAAATAATTTTAGGGATATTAAAATTAAAAGAAAAATTATGCAACACAAAAATTTATAAAGATAAATTTTAAGTGACTTGAGGTTATACGAGAGAAAGTCTCTAGCTATCTCATCGCTTCTCCTATTGAATCTGATAAATGTAAATTTCATTCATTCTTAGTTTATCTTTATTTTTAGATATATAAAAAGAACAACAGAAAGAGAATTAAAAAAAAATTAGTAATGAGATTTTTTTTTAATGAAATGAGAGAATTTTTTAAAGAGAAACAATAGACGGACAAAAAATTAAAAGCAATTTAGAAAAAATAAGATGAAAGGGTACTAGTGGTATAGTAAAAATGCCATTAAGTTTTTATTATTTGATCAAGAGACATAACATAACCTTTTGATGTTTAGTGGTATAGTAATCTTTTCATAATTGAAATGGAAAACAATATTATTCAATTTATCGTCATTTAATTTTCTATATTTAATTGATTAAATTTTAAACTTATTTATGAGTGAAAGCCTAAATTAATAGCAAAATCAATCAAAAAGGATATTATTATAGCTTTAGCAGCTTAAACTTGTCTTGTTTAAACTGTTGAACACAGGGCAGCACCAGATAATTTGCGCTTGTTGGGTACTTAGATTTCAAGTAAGAATAGAATTGAGCCTTTTTAGCACATCTCACAAAAGTCCGCAAAAAAAAATCACTTGGGCTAAAAGGACTGCGGGTTTGAGCTACTCGCCCGAATAATTTTTTTTAAAAAAATACTACTAATAAGTGTACGCTAACTGTAACACTCTCAATTTTGCTAATTAATTACTAAATAGGAAATTATTCCGCTAGAAAAATATTTCGATTCCGATTATATGATTAGAAAATATTGGAGAACGATATATTTTAATTCTAGAATTTTTGGTTGCGTTTTTAATTTTATAGTGCACGCATAACAATCGAAATATACCAGTTATTCCAAACATATCTACTTCTAGAGTATTAATCAATAAAAGACAAATCCCTCTAACACTCCATACTCTCCATGTGGTCAAACCATACCCTAGACATAGGGAACTTGATTTGCTTCAACCACTCCAACTATTCACACCATGCCTTCATGTACCCCTCAACTATTCAACAAAGCTCTCCAAACACTCCAAGACCCTAAAAAAACTCAGCCCACTTCCTCTATAAATAGGGGACTCTACTTCACTTCCAAACACACCAAAAAGCACAACCTTCTGTTCTCCTTTCTCTCTAAAATTTTCTTGAGTCCAAAATTGGTGTTGCTTGTAGTGATAACTTTGGAAGCTCTACCCTTCATCAACCCCTTTAATCCTTGAAGATAACCTTGGTAAGGGGAAGTGAGAATAGCTTAGTGTAGAATTTAGTTGGGTATTTGGGTGAGGGTTGGCCCTAGACCCTCTTCATTCATTAACTTTCAAAGCTGGTTCTGTCTTATGCCTGTTGATTTAGAGCCCATATTTTGGGAATTGATCATTGGATAATTGAGCTCCATGCTTAAAAATCATTTTAAGATATATTTTAACTACTGGTAAAGTTTCATAATTTTTGGATGATTTTAAGACCTTATTTTGATTCTTGAAACATTATTGCTCTATTCTGTCTGGTGAGTTCATGTTACTGGAGTTACTTTGTGCGTATCATTAAAGCTCTTATTCTGTTTAGATGCATACGAAAATTTGTATGATGATAGATCTGTGTGTTAGCTTTCCAGATTAGTATCATTTGTAATTTTTGATCTTGTGTTTGATTTTATATGGATTTTTGAGTGACACAAGGTCATTTCTGGAACAGTCAGAACATTTTGGTTTTTCTGCACCATCTGGGAAACAGATTTAAATTAAGAAAATTTTTATGAAAAACTAGACTCAAAGTGGGTCATTTCTGGGTTGGTTTCATAAATTTTTAGTAACTGAGTGATTTTATAAAAATCGTTGAAGATGAAGATCCTGTTACTGTAGTTTTCTGTTTTGCTGGGAAAAAGTTGTAATTTTGAGAAAATATTTGGCACTGTATTACTACTCAAATTCTTGAAAAATTTATATGTGGTGTGTTAATATATCTACTATATCATATCAAAAATTCATATTTTTCAGGGCACGTATGAATTTATTATACTCCTTTAGACTAGCTACTGCCAATCCTGTACAGTTTGAAAGAAGGATTTTTCTGGCCATTTTAAGTATTTTAAAAAAATTCTGGAAAAATTCTATTTTGACCCTAACCCTCTGAAGTAACTGTATAAATTAATTGGGGACCAAATAAAGTCGTTTAATATTTATTTTACCTCTTTTAAAGAAAGGACAGCATGCTGAAGAGTCACTGAAACAAAGGAAAAACCACTTTTCCTTCAACTTTTGAATATTCGAAATTTATGAGCTTTTTAATACCAAATAAATCATTTTTAAGATGTTAATGATGTTTTCAAGGCTAAATGGTTGTTTTGGACTTAATTATAAATTCCTATAATTTTTGGATATGGTTTAAATGATAATATGTCTAGAAGGACTAAAGTAAATTTCAAACAAAGGTGTTAATAGTAGAAGTTAATAAAGGCCTAAGTACCAAAAGATGAATATAGAAAACGTGAAAATTGAATATATGACTTTTAAAGGTGTATTCTCCCTATTAGGAGTATTATATGAATACCATGATAATTGCTTTGTTTTTGGGAATTAAACTGGTAAAGGATTTGACAAGGTGGTGTGATTAATAATTTTTTTTGCAAAATGTTGTTTGAGCCTTGTTGTATGGATGGGATGTGAACCTGGTTGAATCCTTGCGATAAACTATGCTTAAAAGTACTAAAACACCTTGAGATTGTATGTTTTGAAAATAGTATTTTCGAAAACTTCTATTAAGGAGGAATAAAAGGTAAAAGTGGTGCGTTGGCACAATAACGTTATACTCTAGGGAGTGGGTTCGGCCTTTGGGGGCTTTAACCAGAGTGTGAGATGCCTAGGGGACTCGGTGGTAGCTCCCATATGTCGGGCTACTCACTGAAAAAGCTTGGTTACCTCGACACGTCTCTAAGTATATTCTGGATCAGTGGAGACTACTGAGGTACATGGACTTGTACGAATGAAGTATGACTCCCGGTCACCTCCTTAATAGAAAGAGTCGCTAGCGATGATGTCGTTTTGTTTTTTTTTTTGGAGTCTCATGCGTTATGGTATCCTTGAATGTGCTTGTTGTGTGATGTTACGAGTGAGAATATCAATTGTAAGCTATTATGGATTTTCTGTTTAAAAATCTAAATATCCTAACTCTACTTCTACCAAACTTTGCTGTATCTCACTCCTCTGTTTTGTGTTGTATTTATCTGTCTATGTATATATCTATTACGCGATACAATAGATGGCGGCTCGAGAGACCCTCTTGGAAATCAACTGTCCGATTGAATTGGGCTACTGGGAGCATGATGTATCTCATGGGACGTCCACTGTTGTAGGAGAAGTATCCTTCTGGATATCTCATCCGTCACTACCGATGCTCCGGTCCACGTACATTGGAGCAACCTTGACGTTGGTTATTCGGACACCCCCTGGTCTCATGCCTGTACCCGCAGCGTTCCGACCCGCTTCTCATCTTTCTTATTTCACTCCGTCTCTTGTGGAGCAGTACTCTGGTGACCAGGGTTGGTTCTTCAACTCGCCTAGGGAGAGCTCTCCTGAGAGTGATCCGAGTGAAGATACTGGGATGGAGAGTGCAGCGTCCTTTATTTAGTTATATTTTCGTTAAGACATTTTGGATGGCTGTAATATTTGATCAGTGCATTTCCTATGTGCGACACCTTCTACTCTTCGAGTGGTAGAGTATTTTTTTGTCATGTCGTCTAGGATTCCTAGTAATTTATGTTTGTTATCTGACTAATTAATATATCTATGTTATATTAGTATCGTATGTGTGTTAGTTACCAAATCTAAACTTTCATTCGACTAGGTCTCATTACCGTTTCGAATATACAACTATTAAGTTTCGAAAAATTTAACTCGAAATTTAACCTCTCGATACAAGTATGATGAATTAGCCTTAATAACTTTAATTGAATAACGTATTCCACTTAGTATAAATTGGGGCGTTACACTAACTTTTAAAAAATATTTATAAGTGCATTATCCACATAAGACTAATAATCAAAGTTTAAAAAATTGAGAATTGATAAACACAAAAGTTAAATAGGAGGTTTTATTAACATGTCATTAGAAAAGGTTAAAAGAGAAACCAATTTAGAATAACTTTTATTAAAATATTATAATTATATATAAAATATAAATAGATTAAAACAATATGTTAAATAATAGAAAAATAATGTTATGTTTTAGCTAAATTGAGATAATTTTTTTAAAGACAAAAGTAATAAAAATAAAATTATTATTTTTTAAATGGAAATTAGGGAATTGCTTTGAAAATTTAAAAAAATGGGCTACTAAAAAAAGGCTGTTAATTACTAACATAGATTGAATTGGGTATATAAAATAAAGAAAGACATGAGTAATCGGGGGCCTTTTCAACCCAAAATAAAAATATTTGCTATGTGCATGGGCCCGCTCGTATAGGGCCGGGTAGCAAATTAGGATCCATAAATAGCTTCGGAGAGCGTCTGTCGGGGCAAAGAAGACCTAGAAACAACAAAACACAGTAAGCGCAGTGAGTATCGGAAAATCTGATTGATCAATGTCGGAGTTGATGCCGGCAGAAATCCTCTGCAGGCTTCCACCGAAGTCACTTTTGAGGTTCCGTTCCATCATCAGTGACCCTTCCTTCATCTCCCTCCACTATCGCCACTCTCCTTCCTTCCTTCTACTTCGTCTGTTAAGAGAACCTACTACTAAACCCTTTTACTATTCCCTTCCCCCTCGCCCACATGACCGCCTAAAATTTACCCTCTTCAAACGTTCCCTCACCCCCTTCCCTCGCCATTCTTCAATCAATGCTGTCTGCAACGGCCTCATCTGCCCCAGCTCCCGGACTCCCATTGAATCTTGGAGCTCCTCCTTCGTCATCTACAACCCTTCTCTTCGACGCTATCTCTCTATCCCCAAACCCGAACCAATTCCTGAACCTCAAATCCATCACTCCGTCACTGTTGCCCTCAGATTTGATTCCCGAAACCGTGACTATAAGATCCTTAGAATTGTTTTTGGCGGCAAGGACTACCCTGAAGAAAGGTTTCTCGCTCCTTATTCTAGGGTTGAACTTTACTCTGTTGCATCTGGGCTTTGGAGGACTCTTCCACTTCCTCCCATGGTTGCTCCACCATGTAGCATTTCGCGGAAACGACGTCCAACAGCTTCCCATGGTTTTGTTAATGACATTGCTCACTGGGGTGCAAGGCGCTGGGCGGCAAAAGAGGGAAATAATAATGTCTGGTTTTTTTTATTTTGTCTTTTGATTTTGTAAATGAAGTGTTTCATGAGATTACACTACCCGAGTGCATCTTTCATGCCTCCTCCCCTTGGGCTTTACTTAATGTTGTTGAAGGCGGCAACACTCTTACTGTGTACCGCGTCAGCTGTGGTGTGCCTTGAAAAGGTAGCATCTGGGCGATGAAAGAGTATGGTGTTGTCAAGTCTTGGACTGAGCTCTTTGCTTTTTATCTTAATGGCTCTGTCTGAACAGACCTTCTTTGGGAATAACCGTCACCGACGTCACGGTTCCACCGGAAGCCATTTGCATTAATGATAATGGAGACATATTGCTGCTGGTGTATTATCGTATTCCTGGAAAGGGACGCCTTTATTTGCTAGATGTGGAGAAGAAAACATTAGTAGACCATCAAATTGAAGCCGATGCCTTCTATTGGTGGATTTCTTTTGCTGAGAGCTTAGTTTTACCCAACAGTACACAAGCTCTTATATCTTACTGAAAAATTCAAGGTTCTGTTATTAGCAACCTTAATTTCATATATATCTCACTAGAATGCCAATGATATTGTTCATGGATTCCAAGTATCTAGGCTAGTAGTTTTATGCTAATAGCGTACCTACATTGGTATTTGGTATTTTAGTCTTGTGGGATTACAACTTTATCCTGTATTTTAGGATGTTACCTGAACCTAATTAATCATGCTATTTATATGTTTATGATCCTAGTTTTTTCTTCCTTAGTATGATGATGTTTTAATGTGAAAGAGATTTACATGTTGTTGTTGGTGTTATCCCGTTGTTGCTTTGGTGATGCTATTTGGTTAGTGTTGTTGAATAATATAATAGTTTTCTCCTTCCTTTTAAAATTATTCTCTACTACTCTGTCTAAGTGCAACAACCTACAAGCATAATTGTTGCAATGACTGGCTTTGATCATGAGTTTTGTCTGTCTGGAAGGCATTGGTTATGATTTTGTTTACGGGTTTCAAGTATCTGCTAGTTTTCTGCTACTAGAGTGTACACTTCAAATTTCTAAAAGAAAGATCTTGTTCAAAATATTCGAGTATGTCTGCAACGCGAACTTTTTGCTATATATCGGGATGTACCTTAATTAATCATGCTATCTATACGTTGTGTTTAGTATGATCCTAGATTTTCCTTCCTTAGTATGATTGTGTTTTAATGCTGGAGAGGGTTGCATGCTATCAGTGTTACCGTTATCACATTGTTTATATGGAGATGTATTGCTCATATTGTTGGTTTCATGAACCGTAGTTACGTGGTCATATTATGATGTTGAAGCATTTCATTTATAGCTCATTTCTCCTTCCTATATAATCTTCAAGTGTTGAATAAGATAGATTCATGTATAGGTTCTTCTGAATAAAAGAACATCATGACCTGTAGATTCATATATAGGTTCTCTGGATTCATCTTTGAATTCTAGTGTATTATCTTCACAGACCACAATTAATTATTTGATGAAACGTTAAGAGAAACTTTTTTAAAAACTGCTATTTAATTATTCAAATTGGATTATGTTTAACTTTTTTTTTAATTACAATCAAGGAAACAAAAACTCCAATTTAACTTTTTGTGTTTATCAATTTCCAATTTTATATCTTTGATTATTAGTCTTGCGTGGATTGTAGGCTAATAAATATTTTTTAAAAGTTAGCTTACACTTGATTATTAATATTTCCTTTTTTAAAAAATAAGTTATTTGGGTGGGTAGCCGGAATCCGCATTTCTTTTGAGCCTGAGCCATTTTTTTTGCGAGCTTTTGCGAGACGAGCTTAAAAGGCTCAATTCTATTTTCTCTTGAAATCTAAGTACCCAACCAGCGCAAATCACTTGGTGCTGCCATGTATTAACTAGTTTAAACAAGACAGGTTTAAGATGCTGATGCTATACTAATATCTTCTTTTATTAATTTTGCTATTAATTTAGACTTTCTCTCATAAATAAGTTTAAAATTTAATCAATTAAATATGTAAAATTAAATGACGATAATTTGAATAATTTTTTTTTTCATTTGACGTATGAAAAGATTACTATACCACGAAACATCAAAGGATATGTTATGTCTCTTGATCAAATAAAAAAAATTTAATGGCACTTTTACTATACCACTTGTACCATTTTATCTGGAAACTTTACATTTAAAATAAATTGAAATTAGTTTTGTAGCATTAAATACTCTACACTTTCTAACGTCAAGTTTCCATTCATGAGTTGCTTAACCATTCAAAACCCATATAAAAAATATGGGACAATAGTCACATAGACCAATCAAATTAAATATATTAATTGATGTTTTTTGAATTACTCTCTCCGTTCCTTTTTATAAGTACCTAAACAAAAATAAATTAGTGTTCCTTTTTATAAGCACCTACTATAAAAACAAGAAGCATTTATTAAATTTTTTCAATTTTACTCTTAATTAATGAAGGTACTTGAATTTAGTTTTAAATGATATAGATAGTGGAGTTTGACTTATACAATGATAAAATTGTAAAGAAATTATTATTTGTTAAGAAACTAATGCATTTTATTGAAGTGAACATTTTTGTTAATATGTGTGATTTTTGTTTGAGGTGCTTATAAATAGGAATAGAGGGAGTAATAAAGTAATGAATTTGAATTTGGTGCTTTCTATGGTGCCATCTCTATCAAGCCATCTCTATCAAGATGGCACCATGCCTTCATATTCAATCAAATTATTAATTTGCTATGAGGCAATAAAAAATTTAATTAAGTCATATTTTTCGTTAAATATTTTAGCTTTGAAAGATATAAAGTTGATTTTATTTTTTTAACCTAATATTTTGTTTTTATTTTTAATCTGATATGTCTACATTTTTTTTAATTAAATGCTTGTAATTTAGTTACATTATTGAAGATGTATCTGAGCTTTAATTAATTTAAAAAAGAGTTTTTATTAATTGAAAGATAAATAAATTAATGATAAAGAATAATATAAATAAAATAAGATAAATTTAGTATTTTTGGTCCTAAATTTTACAATAAATTTCAGTTTGATTTTTTTTTTATTTTAGCTCTTTTACTTATTTTTGCTTCATCTTATTTCATCAAATAATTATTCAAAATGTATAAAATAGTATCTTGTGGTGAGAAAGAAGAACACAAAGATAAAAAAAAAATATTATTGCAGGCATTCTTGTTTTAGGCTTACTATCTACATGAATCTCAAATATTATTAAATACTCTAAATAAGAGGCAAAATAAGAGAGAACAAATAACTAATTATTGAGTTTTAAGCAAACATTATATGCCAAAAAGAATGTATATTCCAGCCAAAAACAAATGATAGACCTAGAAGAAAGAAGAAAGATACATAATTAATTAATAATTGAACTTAAAGCAAACTATATTTTCAAAATAATAGAATGTAAATAATTGATAATTGGGCCTTAAACAAATGATAAGTCTTTGGAAGAATGTGACACATACAACTTATATTTGAGCTTAGGGATGACAACGTAATGAGGTGTGTATTAGCTACTTATATTAAAACAATATTTGAATTTTACATTTCCTAACTAAAATTTTAATTAACATTTTTATAACTGTCAACATAAGATTAAAATACAGTTATATTATTTATTTAAGTGAGATTCATTCATGCAGTTTTACAAAAATTATCCGTGAATGATTTTTTCTTTTTGTATTATTTTATGAATTTTCACTTGAAAAAATCTGTAGGATAATATTATCATATTTTTTATGTCTAAATTTATATTTTAGTCTAATAACTTGATCTATAATTTTAATATGGTCCTTTATTTTTTTCATATTAGTAATTTATCTTTTCAATATACTATGATTATTTTCTATTAATTTTTGTAGATAAATAATTAACGCCCACAATAATATTCGTAATAAGATTTAGGGACAAAAAGTACGACTTTAGTACATTTGTCTTATTTTATTTATTTTAATATTCACCATTAATTTATTTATCTTTCAATTAATAAAACTATTTTTTTAAATTAATTAAACCTCAAATACACATTTAATATTATAACCAAATTATAAGTGTTTTATTAAAAATAATTGAGACATATGAGATTAAAAAAAAACTAAATATTTGATTAAAAAACAAAATCAACTTTTCGTTTCCAAATCAAAAAAATTAATGGAGAATATAACTTAATTGAATTTGTATTGCTTCAAATCAAATTATTGATTTGATTGAACAAAAGGGCATGGTGACATCTCAATAGAGATAGCACCATAGAAAGCACCATTGTGGTATTATTGTATCACTAATCAACATAATATTTTACCTTATCTCAGTTTGTATATTTTGTAGATCTAACAAATTTATAGAAGTCAAAATAAAATAATAAACAACAGAAATGTAAATAACATGATGGATTAAGACTAAAGAAAAAGCATTATTGACTAATCTTGTTGTTGTTCTTCTCTTTTAATTTTCATTTGTATCAAAAAAAAATAAGAGACTAAAGGGTGCGTTTGATGCGTGAACAAGACAGTACAAGTAGTACACCACTGTACAAGTTTTACGAGGCACAACACAACTTTTTATGTCGTGTATCGTTTGATACTCAATGCACATAACAAAAAGCACAACATAAATTTTACAATAATATCCTTCATGTTATATTATTAATTTTTCTTAAATTTTTCTAAGAAAATAATATTTTAAAATTTTATAATTATTTTATTATTTATTATAAAATTAAAATTTCATGATTTAATAAATTACTACATAATATATTTTATGTAATATAATAATTATATATATATAAAAGAAATTATTATTAAAAAATATTTTTAACTCTTTATTTTTTAATATTTATATTTACTGTTAAAATTTATTTTATTATTAATACGTTATTTTAATTATATATATATATATATAAATGACAAAAAAATGATGTAAACATTGATTTAAAAAAAAATACAACATAAACTACCTCGTAAGTGGAGAAAATGGGGAAGGTAGTTACAGTACTAAATAAAAATACAAGGTTAATTATGTCTTTTCTTAACTTGTGCATGGAACAAGAAAGTTGTCCCTTGGTTTAGTGAGGTACAAACAATTGTCATTTTGTACTGTCCTGTGACTCAAATTTTGTGCTGTTACTTGATAGCTTTTTGAATCAAACACAGAACAAAAAGTTTTGTCCTGTACCTTGGAAATTAGCAAATCAAACGGATAAAGAAAAAGCAACCTTAAAAAATAACCAACAAACAAGTTAAATAAAATAATGATGGCAAAAATATAAATAACATTTATACCAAAAAAAAAATAATATATAAATGGGGGCTGCTAAATATCCACCCACTTAAAATTTAGAAGGTGTATATTATCATGTTACACCTTTTTGTTTTGGACAAATAAACCATTGTGTAATCTCTTGTGTTAGAGGGTAGTTACGTAATTTAGTTTTTTATTGTTTAAAAATTCAAAAGTTTCTATTTTCTCTTTCCTGTTCCCAATCTTCTCCTCCATCGAGGAAGTCTCTAAATTTTAACCTCTTATTTCCTTTTCTCCCTCCTATTTTTACTCTCTCCTACGGCCAAAACATGGTGATCCATGATCACGCGCAGCGGCGATCAACCCAGCCACTGCTGAACGTGCGACCTTAGCAGTGAACTCATGACTGCGTGACGACAAATTTTGACCGAGCTATGGTGAATTGGGTATCCAAGCAAGGTTGACGTAGATGATGTTCTGTTTATTCCAGAATTTCAGTTTAACATTCTTGCTGTTCAACATGTTGCTTCTTGCTTAGATTTACTTTTCACTATTGATAAGAACATTTGTGTTATACAGGAGAGGACCAGCCAGCGGACGATTGGGCTTGTTAAAGCCTTCAACCGTCTCTACATCCTACAACCTGCCATTAATTGCACTCCTCATTTTACTCTTAACACTCACATATCTGCACATTCTTTAGATAATAAATGTGTTCTTTGGCATAATAGACTAGGACACCCATCATCACATGTTATGCGTACCATTGCTGCTGATTTTCCTTATGTGAAACATTCCAATAAAATTGTGTGTGATGCTTGTCATCTTGGCAAACAAGCTAAATTGCCTTTCCTCAGTAATAATAACAGAACTGAACATGTTTTTGATATATTACATATGGACATATGGGGCCCCTTTGGCCTTAGTTGTACTCACAGTCACAAATACTTTTTAACTATTGTTGATGACTACTCTCGTCATACCTGGGTGCATTTAATGTCTTCTAAATCTGAAACTAGGCAGTTGGTTAAAGACTTTATAGAATATGTGTAGACTCAGTTTCAGACTGCTGTGAAATCTATAACGACTGACAATGGTTTGGAATTTCGTATGCCTAATTTTTATGCGAGCAAAGGTATTATTCATCAAACTTCCTGCGTTGAAACTCCACAACAAAACTCTGTTGTGGAGCGTAAACACAGGCACCTTTTGAATGTGACCCGTTCTCTTCTTTTTCAGTCAAAAGTTCCTCATTGTTACTCGTGCTTTGCTCTCTGTCACTCTGTGTATTTGATAAATCGCCTACCAACTCCTGTTTTGAAAAACAAATCTCCTTTTGAAATTGTTTTTAATCGCCAACCTCATTTATCCAATCTCAAAGATTTTGGAAGTTTATGTTTCGCTAGTACTCTCACACAAAATCGCCATAAACTTGATCCCCGTGCTTCAAAATCTGTTTTTTTGGGTTTTAAACATGGTACAAAAGGTTTCATTGTTCTGAACATTGACACTAAATGTATTTCTATATCACGTAATGTTGTTTTTTATGAAGATGTGTTCCCTTTCATGACAGGGAAACCGAGCAATGTTGACCATGTTATATCTACCGACACCACTGATTTTAGCCAAAATTATTTCTTTTTAGAACCAACCCATATGGAACCCTCGGTTCCTAAAGTAACAAAACAACAGTGCATACCTGCTGACATTTCAGATACAAATTCTCCTGCTTACAATGATATTGTGTAGGAATATACACCTGCAACTGTTTCCAGTGATTCTGTATCAACTACTTCTGGATCTTCTATTCAGGACACTGATAACCCTACCATCCCTACTCTGCGTAAGTCCACCAGGTTAAGATCAGCACCTAGTCATCATCTTGATTATCATTGTATCCCATTTCCGCTGCCATCAATTATGAAAGGTTATCTGCATCTTTTGCCTCCTATAGTCTTAATATTAGTGTTCATGCTGAACCTTCTTCCTACAAGGAAGCGTGCTTATACCCACATTGGGTTGATGCTATGCAAAATGAATTACAGGCGCTTGCCATTAACAATACTTGGACTATTGTTCAGCTGCCGAAAGGCAAAAGAGCAATAGACTCCAAGTGGGTTTTTAAAATAAAATATAAATCTGATGGTTTCATTGAGCGCTACAAAGCGCGCCTTGTGGCCAAAGGCTACAAACAAATAGAAGGCCTTGATTATTTTGATACTTTTGCCCCTGTTGCAAAGATGTCTTCTGTTCGTTTACTTCTTGCTATTGCTTCTATTGAAAACTGGACTTTACAACAATTAGATGTTCAAAATTCTTTTCTTCATGGTGATCTAAAAGATGTTTACATGAAAATCCCTAATGGAATCACTGTCAATAATAAAAATATGGTTTGTAAGCTTAAAAAATCTCTATACGATCTCAAACAGGGTGGACGCATGTGGTTTGCCAAACTTTCTCATTTTTTAATCAAAAATTGCTATAAACAATTTGTGCACGATCATTCCCTATTTGTTAACAAAAAAGGCAGTCTCATCACCGTGATTCTAATTTATGTGGATGACATTATTCTTGCTGGAAACAACATATTTGAAATAAATCATATAAAACTGATGATGAATTATGTTTTTAAAATCAAGGACCTGGGTCCTCTAAGATATTTCTTAGGTATCGAAATTGCTAGGTCTCACGTAGGTATTACCATTTCACAGCGAAAATATACACTGGATTTACTGGCTTCTGTTGGTTTATTGGCAGGGAAGGCTACTGAAACACCAATGGTAAAATGCACCATACACCCAGATCCAAATGACAAACCTCATGAAGATGTTCAAGGCTACAGACGTCTTGTTGGAAAATTATTGTACCACCACAAGGCCACACATACAATATGCTGTCCAACAACTATCACAGTTTCTATCATCTCCCTACCATAGACATTACAAAGGCGCCCAACGTATCTTACATTACCTACGCAAAAGCCCAGGTCAAGGATTGTTCTACTCAGCAAAGTCTCCTCGTCAATTGAAGGCCTTCAGCGATTCAGACTGGCCCACCTGCCCAAAAACAAGAAAAAGTGTAACTGGTTATTGTGTTTTTTTTTGGAGACTCCCTAGTCTCATGGAAATGCAAAAAACAGGCCACCGTCTCTTGCTCATCTTCTGAAGCCGAATATCGCGCGCTTGCCACTACGACATGTGAAATACAATGGCTTCACTATCTTCTGCGTGATTTTGGCATCCCTTTCACAGCACCCTCTCTTCTATTTTGTGACAATGACTCTGCCATTCATATTGCGCACAACTCTGTTTTCCACGAACGCACAAAACACTTGGATATCGACTGTCACCTTGTTCGTGAGAAATTATTACAAGGTCTCATCAAACTGCTCCCTGTCAACACCAAACACCAGATTGCTGATGCTTTCACAAAACCACTTGAACCAGTTATTTTTAATCACCTCCTCTCCAAGCTGGGAGTTCTTGACATCTACTCCCCAGCTTGCGGGGGTATTACGGCCCAATATATAGCATATTCTGTCTGCTTCAGGCCCATTAAACCCCTTTAATGGGCTTTTCCTTTTTGAAATACTCGCCTCTGTTTTTAGTCTATATATGTTTGTATTTCCCTTTTTTGTAAAGAAGAAAATATACAATTACTTTTTTTCCTTTAATAACCTCCATAACCAAGGGTAGAAGGGGTGAGAAACTGAGAATTAGAGAGAATCTCACGCTACATTCACCCGACTTACTGCGCAACCGCCATTCTGCTTCAAAAATTCGAGTTGTGGCGGTAAGAACCTCACGCTGCACTGAACGGAAAATCTCGAGTAGAAATAAAAAGTCATTATTAAACGGCCATGGTTTTTGATCTGTCATGCTTAGTGCATGGCGGACATGACCTCCAATCTAGCCTCCGGCGCGATGGTTTAAGTCCTCCGGCCACTCACCTGGCGGTGAGGATACCTGCAAGCACTCCGATGGTCAAGTCAATAAGGTCTTACAGTGTGAGAATCTCAGATATCAGATACTAATGACATGATCTGGTGACTTGCAGCCTTTCTAAGTCGTTGTCGTTTGAATTCTCCCGTCAGTTTTTGCTTTGACACGTGTCTTTGTGGGATTGGTCATGACTCTTCGTGGGCCGCGCCCATCATTGTTCAATCACATAATGCCTGCGTGCATTAGTTGCGCCCTAGGCCGTAACTTCTCCTTCATGTTTAGTCTTCGCTTTCTCTTTCTATAAATATTCTCTCACTTAAGCTGAAATCTCTTCTCTGTTTCCAAGTTTTCTATGCATATTCTCTCTTGCTTTCGCTGTGAACTCCTTCCTTTCTTCGCTTTTCCAACCATCCTCAGTCTTCTCTCCTTCAACATTTCCAGGTATCTCCCTACATTCTCTGTTCATTTTTTGTGTGTGCTTTCTTTCTTCTTTGTTTTCCTTAAAATGTCAACCCTTGAGAGACCCACGAACTTCAGCTCCCGCCCAAGCTGTCCAGAAGCCTTCCAAGAGCAAGGCTCTAGAACGTCGCCGACAAAAAATCCATGAGTGGCATGGCCTGCCTAAGCAAGCCGCTAAGATTGAAGTTCCCAAAAGGCTTAAGGGCATACGAGATGTAAGGTGGATGTTTTGGATAAGCCACGACATTCTCCAAGTTGCGTCCGGATTGACCACGACTTTAAAATTCCATGTCGCCGATGTGGAATTTAGGAGTTCCATGCAGTTCCTTAAGCTACCCCAAAAGAAGATGTCCCATCTGGTCCAGTCACCCTGTACAATCCTGCCCTCGCCAAGGTGCTCCCTACTTCCTGATGGTTTACGACTATTTCTTCCGGATGATTCGTCTGTGTTTCCCCTTCTCAAACTTCCAAGTCGAGATCCTCAACCGATTTGAGGTCGCGCCTTCACAAGTTCACCCCAACGCTTGGGGTTTCATCAATGCTTTTGAGATTTTTTGCTGGGCCAATAACTAGGAATGCTCTAGCAATCTCTTCTTGTATATTTTTGCTCCCTACCATCTTTCCGACTTCGGATCAATCTCCTTCCGCCAAAGGAAAGACCATTTTTTCTTCCAGCTTTTTGAAGACTCCTTCCCTCCCTTTAAGGATTCCTACTTTAAGGTGTTGTATACGGGGGAAGAATTTCCATTCTGGACTGGTCCTAATGGCTCGCCTTTGTTACCATTATAGTGGTCATACGACCATTATCTCCGGGAGACAAAATCTTTTGTTATTGGTGGGGCCTCATTAGTGGATTCTGACCATGCCGTCATTGCCGGACTCCGGGAATTTACCGGAAAACACGGGCTCATCAAGTGCAAAGTCGTGGTCCAAGGTCGTTGTATTAGTCGTGCTGATACCATGGGTAATGTCGCTTTTGTCAATTTGTTATTGCTTTCTAATTTTCATGTCGCTTCTTATCTACTCTTACTTGAATTATTTCTGTAATTCATAATATATTAATAATTATGTTGGCTTTGTCTTCAGGTGCTAGCATGTCGGGATACGCTCAGCTAATAAAGAAGACATGCGCATGACCAAAAAGGGGAAAAAGAAGACCCCTGCCCAGAACCTGGTGCGTGAGCTACTCACCGATCACGGGGTTTAGTCTCCCAGAGCATCCTAGGGTCTAGTTGCGGTGACTGCTGATGTCGTGGCGACTTCCCCTGAAGTCCAGGCGGCCAAAAAGAGGAAGATAATTCTGCGAAACCGCCAGAAGTCTCTTGTCGCTGCTTCCCAAGAGTGGGAGACAGTCCAACCCACTCCTCAAAACGAGATATCAATCTCGGATGACGAGGAAGCGGAGACCATTGGGCTTGCTCTAAGACAGAAAAGAGGTTAGTTGATCAATGTCTTTGTTTCAAGTATTCTTTTACACTTGTCTGTACAATAATATCCATCAAAATTTTGCTGGAATTTTGATGTCGTTAACCCTTGCTTGTTTCAATTCATATAGGAGCCACCTCAACTACGGGATCGTCCTCATCTTCTCAATGGGAAGGCTTCAAGGCCCCCATCGTCTCCTTCCATCATGGAGAATTTTTCAAGGATCTTCCCCGCTCTGTGTTGAAGGTATGTTGCGTACTGGTTTGTTTTCCTCTTTGTCTTCCTGTCATCTTACATACTTATAATCTATCTTATACTAACCTAATCTAATCTTACATTCTTATAACCTAATCTTATACTAACCACAAAAACACAATCATAACCATATTCTATTTCTAAGTAATTGCTAATCTAGTCTTACATACATATAATCAATTTCATACTAAACTAACAAAATGCTCATCAAACATATATTATCATTAATGCCTTCTATAAAGTAAAAAACAAATAATTTAAATAATTACCAATTTGAAAAAAAAAATTAAAATTACCTAATGTGGAGGTTGAAGATAGGATTCAAGATAAGGTTGAAGGTAGATGGTTGGTTGGTGGTGAAAAGTTGAAGATAAGGTTGAAGATAGATGGTTGGAGAGAAGATTAAGATGGATGATTGGTTGGTGGTGAGTGGCGTCGGTTGTTAGCCGGAGATGACTGGTGCCGGAGGGCTTCTGGGGTGTGGTGGCGAGTGTGGCGGTTTCGGACGGTGGGTGGGGATGCTCGGCTGGAGGACATGTGGGCGGTTTCGGATGGTGGCTGGGTGCGGGAAGGGTGGCTGTGCCGGAGGTCGGCCAGTCTATGGCGGTCTGGGCGGGTGGCAGATCGGAGAGGATAGTCGGATACTGTTTTGTAAGAAACAATAAGAAGATGGAGAAAAGTTAATATGTGAGAGAAGTGATTTGTGAAAATAAAAGAGAAAGGGAAGATGTTTTATAATGTGAGCCCAATCTTAAAATTAGCCACGGAAATAGGCGTGGAAAAAAAAATAATATTAAAAAAGGTAAACGTTTGCCACGAAAATATCCATGGCTAAAGTACGAAGTTTATTTTTTACAAAAAAAACTTGGTGAGAGGGGTTTTGCGACGGTCTGGACCGTCGCTAATTTGCAACGGCCAGGTCCGTCGCTAAAGTACGAAATTTAAAATTAAAATTAAAATGAAATAGGTGAGAGGGGTTTTGCGACAGCCTGGATCGTCGGTAATTTGTGACGGCCAGGTTCGTCACTAAAGTATAATTTTCAAAAAAAAATAAAAAAATTTGGCAGTAGGGGTTTTGCGACGGCCTGGACCATCGCTAATTTGCGACGACCAGATCCATTGCTAAAGTTTAATTTTTAAAAAAAAAATTAAAAAAAATTGGTAGTAGGGGTTTTGCGATGGCCTAGACTGTCGCTAATTTGCGACGGTCAGGTATGTTGCTAATTTGCGATGGCCAAGTCCGTCGCTAAAGTACAAAATTAAAAAAGAAATAAAAAAATTGTTGAGAGGGGTTTTTTGATGGCCAAGTCCGTCGCTAAAGTGTAATTTTAAAAAAAAATTGGGCAATAGGGGTTTTGCGACGGCCTTGATCGTCGCTAAAGTACAAAGTTTTAAAAAAAATTAAAATAAATTTTGGTGAGAGGGGTTTTGCAACAGCCCGGACCGTCTCATATTAGTGACGGTCAGGTCCGTCGCTAACATATGAATTAAAAATAAATAATCATAAACACGGCCCTTTTGCGACGGAAATTTTCGTCGCAAAATTAACGACGGTTTTTTCCGTCGCAAACAGTATATATGTCATCACAAAATAGCGACGGCCTTGGGCCGTCGCGAGGCCGTTGCTAATATTTTGCTGCTAAAATGGCACATTCTTGTAGTTAATACCACTTTTGTGTAAGCGAAAAGAATAAACGGCTATAACCGCTTTTGCCAAAGCAAAGAGAATAAACGGTTATAGATACCGCTTTGTCGTAGCAAAAAGAATAAACAGTTATAAATACCTCTTTGCCATAACGAAGAGAATAAGTGGCTTAAGTGCACTTAGAGCGTTTTAGATATAGAAGTGGGTCAAGATTATTCCTCAAGGAAAATATTAATACTTTTCTTTTGAACCAAGGTAGACATTATTTAATTTACGTTTGAATGTTTCCAAGTATGTTGATTTATGAATGATTATTGAACAATAATTGATTCGAGAAATAAATTATCTTTTAGGTTACCTTGAAAGTGTTCCATTTTCAAGTTGAATACATGTGCAGTTTCTTGTTTTTTCTTCTTGTTCACTTTGTTTATTTGAACCTCACTGGGTCTATAAGACTGACCCCATTCTTTTTCTTCAAGATTTGAAATTTTTTTGTTGCAGTCTCCCGTGATCTGCATATTCACCTTAGACTTGTCGTTTTGGTAGGCCTCTATGTTAGAGGAGACTAGTATTTTGACTCTAGTGGTTACAGCTATAGCAATTAGAGTGTCATCTAGTTTGTTGTTGATGAGGATATACGTATGATGAATATTGGACATGCTATATATTTATACTATTTTTGTATAGCTGCTACTTTGTATTGATACATATAACATCTGAATATTGATTCTGAATGATGGAAGTAAAAGTTTATATAAACCTAATTGGTGAACAGGTTGATATGAAATTTGTGGTTTGATAAATTTTTAGAGAAGAGTCTGCCAAATTTTCGGTAGACTCTCATACTTCTAATATGAGAATATGAGTTAGTTCTTAGGCTTGCCATGTTAATAGATGTTTAGTTAGCATTAGCCTATATGCCAGTCACGTCCCTAAGACATGTCGTGACAATCACATCACAACCGAAAGCAACAAGACTCTTTTCGCCTGCCGAGAGCTTGTAGCTCAAATGGGATAAGGAGGAGCTCTTTGAGCTCAAGGGGAGAGGTTCGATCCCCGGTGGGGTAGAATTGGGAGTAGATTTAGGAGTAGTGTAGTGTGGGGGTGTGTGTTTAGTCGATAAAAAAAAAAAACACTCTTTTCGCCTTGTATTGAAACCATATATTGAAAAACAAACTTAATTCGTTGATACACTCTTTTATAGCAACAATAATAAATGAAAAATCAATCTTAATTATGATTTCGCCCTATAAAAACAATATTTTATACACTCTTTTCATGAAAAATATATCATTGATTGTATTGAAAAATAATACAAAAGATTAAAAAATAATTTTGAATATTAAATAATAATATAAATGTAATATTCAATATTTAAGAAACTTAATAAAAATGATATAAGATATCAAAAAATTAAATAAAATATTAAAATTAATATTAAACTAAAAAAAATAATAAAAATTATTTTAAAAAAACTGAAAAATAAAGGGTTTGTATGTCCTTTCTAGTTTGACCAATTAAAATGTGATATGTAGGATTAAAGAATTGTAAATTAGTATCAATCATTATAAATTGTAAATTGGGAAACCAATAAATTATTCTTATTTCTTATTTACAAAAACTATAAAATAATTCTATTTTTTAATATATGTTTTAACTTGTTTGAAAGCAAATTTACCAAAAAAAAATGTTATTTTTAAAAATATTTATCAAATTGGACTTAAAAAAATAATTTTCAAATTGTATGAATTTTTGTATAGTTGATGTATGGCGTATAAACTTTTAATTGATGGGTTGGATCGGCAAAATTCATTTTTTATAAAAGATTATGCGTGGTGTCATTTGAACTCAAATATATATATATATATATATATATATATATATATATATATATATATATATGAGAGATTAAATGGCATCGGTGTAATTTACACAAACTCTTACACCGGTTAATAACTATTTGTCAATTTTTTTTTCATGAAACTCACCGTTGGATTAAAACTACTTATTGTATAAATCATGTATTAAAAATTTCACATCATTCTGATATCCTTTTGTGCTCTATTAAACACTTGTTATTTTTATATATTTTAAAACTATATTTTAGGTTACTTTTTTAGTACCTTGATGGAGGACAAAATGCTTTTGGAAAAATGTGAAATTTTGTAGACATGATCTATATGATAAGCAGTTTCAATCCAGCAGTGAGTTATGTGAAAAAAATCTTCGACGAATAGTTATTGACCGGTGTAAGAGTTAGTGTAAAATACACCAATGTCATTTGAGTTCCTAATTTTGACACTGTCGATTCTTGGAGCTATTGTTTATATTAAAATATTAGTGTCAAAATTTTTCCAATTTTTAAACTTTTATATATTTATCTTTTATAATTTTGATTATTATCGTTTATATTAGAATATTAGTATTTATCTTAAATTCATATTTCAAGATTCAAATTTGATTTTAATCTTAAATTTTTTTTTATATATTTATCCTTTATAATTTTAAAATTTCCATGTAATATTTTTTATATGTGAATCAAATTCTGTTTTAATCTAACAATGTTTTTATCTTTTGCTCAGTTTTATTAATTTTCAAATATTATTTTTATTTAATATTTTTGTAATCTCTTATAAATAGCGGTGGTGTGTTATATTCGGCATTGAGTAGTAAGAAAATTTCGTTTAAGTTTATTTTTGTGAAACGACTCCAACAGTGGACACCATCAAGAGAAAAATTATGTATAGAAGTATGTGTGCTTAAATGTTTAATAGATTATATTTTGATGATTACAAATATAAGACCAATAAGTTATGTGCAGTATATTTTGATGTTGACTAAAATTAAATTAGGAATTGACATGCTACTAAGTGAGGTTAATGGAGTGCATTATACCATGCTTGATTATGTGTTCTATATTGTGATATATATGAAGATAATCATGCAATGTGTTAACATAAATGTTCGATAGACGAACTAGAGTTATATATTTATAAATCAAGCATATTTGATCTTGAGTTTTGAAGTTTGGACTAACTATGATTTTCAAGTTAGAGATATGTTGTAGATGATCCAAGTATTAAAAGTGAACAATAATGAAGAAATATGGAAAAATAGTTTAAATGCATTGCCTACTAAATTTTTAAAGATATTATTCATGACTTCAGTTTATTTGAATGCATAGCCTACCAAATTTACAAAGAAATTATATATTTATTACTTCAATTTATTTCCTTGATTTTACTTTACTTGTCTAATATTTTGAATAATGTTAGGATTTAGTTACTAAGTTTGTTAGAAGCTTAGTTAGTTTTCGGCTCAGTTGTAATTGTTAGTTAGGTGGTTTTAGTGAAGCTATTAGTATAAATAGTATCAACTAAATGCAAAAGAGATAGAAGAAAATATCTTTGTAAACAAGTGGTTTTCTTATTAAAGTTACTCAATAATTCACTCAATATGTGCCATCAACCATCGAGAGTTAGCAGTTTGTTTTTTCTATTGGTTATTCTGATAACTACTTGCCAACTACCTAGAAATTTATTTTTCTTTGTTATTCTGATAACTACCCGCCATTTGCCTAACATTTTATTTTTCTTGCTGTGCATATGTATAAATACATGTAGTTCTACAATGATTAATGAGAATCAATTTTACATTATTTTCTCCAACTCTATAACAAGAGTGAGGAGTCTTGAGCTCTAGAATAGGAGTCTTATGCTTGGAGGGTTTATCCCTATTTTCTTACTGTTTTTGTATACCTTCATCATCAATAAAACACTTTTTATTTATTGTTATTGTTCATTCTTTTGCTATAAATTCTATAGGGGAAAATTTTAAAGAGTTTGTGTCACCAAAAATTTATATTGTATATTGGGATATTTAATTTCCTTAATTTTTTTTTGCATGCTATGCATTTTGTAGAAATATAGCTTTAGCTAGAAATGTTATATACCACTACTAAATTTTCTTATAAACCAGTAACAAACCCATGTGGTTGCGCGGGTGATAACTGGTCCACATCATTTGTACATCGTATTCAAAAAATAATATGTTAAAAACATATGTGTAGCTCAACCACTAAATTGTACTACTCCGGACCTAAATATAAGCAAAAATACATATTAAGAAAGTTAGTTAACTGCATCAAATTTTCTTGGTTTTGTGAAAAAAATAAAATTTATTTACTAGTATATCCTTTATGTTATTTAATATAAAATTGTATTCTCTGTCAACTACTTCATTAAATTAAGGATATTTTAGTGATTGTAACATTTAATAACATAAAAGTAGTGGGGATTTGCTTATATTTTAGACTATTAAACATAGAGTTTTTGTTGCTTTTATTTGATTCCAGAGGGAGTATTTGTTTAGCATCATAGTTAATGACGGAACCTAATCTGATTCCAACAGAAAACAGTATCATTGGGGACTATATGATCAAAATGCTTAGCACTGGAGCTAACAATTGTAAAAGTATGATTATGTATCAGGAAAAATAACATTAACAGAATAATAGCAATGGAAAAAAAAAATCACATCAACAAAAAAGACAAAATATATTTAGTGAATGGGAAATCTTAAGTCCAATGCTTGTTGCAAGTGAAACTCAATTAACCATCTAATTAAGGTATACCTGTAGTAATAATAATAAAATAAAGAATTAATATGGATATACAAGTAGTTGTAATTATAACTGATCCGTCATGCTTCAGTGCATGGCGGCCATGACCTCCAAACTGGTCTCCGGTGCGATGGTTTGAGTCCTCCGGCCACTCACCTGACGGTGAGGGGTACCTGCAAGCACTCCGACGGTCAGCTAAGTGTCACAGATTGAGAGTCTCGAATATCGAGTAATGAGTACGTACCAAATGAAGATGAATCACAGGTATTTATAGAGCTAATTGGGCTACTAAAGTCAAACATGTCACTGTCATACTTCCGTGAATTGCGGCGGTAAGTACGGATCTGTAACTGATTCCACGTGGGGGTGGTGTTCCTCAAGCTCTAAGTCGGGTACCCATGTCGTGGTTAACACGACATGGTACCGACGGCTTGGGCCACCCACGTGGGACTGGACGAGCCTCTCCTGCGGGTTAGGTCAGTTGCCCCCAAGTCTATGGTATGTCGTGAGAAATGCCGTTGACTTCTGCTAATGATGTGATCTGGCAACGTGCGGTCCTCTCAAGTCGTTGTTGTTTGAATTCTTCTGTTAGTTTTCACTTTGACACGTGTCTTTGTGGTATTGGCCTTGACCCTTCGTGGGCCGTGCCCATCATTATTCAGTCACATTAGGCCTGCGCGCATTAACTGCACCCTAAGCCGTTACTTCTTCTTCACACTTAGTTTTCCCTTCCTCTATCTATAAATGTTCTCTCTCTTAACCTAAAAACTCTTATCTGCTTCCAAGTTTTCTCTGCGTAAAAAACTCTCGCTTTTGCCGTCAACTCCTTCCTTCGTTCACTATTTTCCAGCCATCTTTAGTCTTTTCTCCTTCAACATTTCCAGGTATCTTCCTACATTCTTTAATCATCTTTTCTGTGTGCTTTCTTTTTTCTTTGTTTTCCTTAAAATGTCTACTCCTAAGAGGCCTATGAATTTTCCCTCAAAGGAGAGTATTTCTGGGGAGGTTGGGGATTTCGTTGGTTCCCCTGAACTCAGTGATGGAGTGGTCATCATATCCACACTCCCCCTCTAACCTCTGGTTGTGACAATGAACCTTTATTTGAGGCCTCCGGGGAGTTCATTCCTGGTATTCCCAACTCATCCCCTTCTTTGGGGCCCCTTTTCTCAATCTGTTGCCCCCATACCCTTAAGGTATGGGGTTGGCAAATACGAGTATGACGAATCATCTGAGGGTAGTGATAATGCCATAACATCTAAATTACATCCTCTTGCTCCCTTGTTAATCTGTACTTCATCCGAAGCTTCTAGTTTTACTTCTTTTGATAATTCTTCTAAATCTTCTCATTCAAATTCTTCTGACCCTCTTTTTGTCACTCCTGTTTCTGTTGTAGAACCCATGTTGGCTTCATCTCCCATGTCAGGTTCAGAGTCACCCTCGACTTCAGCCCCTGCCCAAGCTGTCCAGAAGCCATCCAAGAGCAAGGCTCTAGAATGCTGTCAGCAGAAAATCCACCAATGGTATGGCCCCAAGGAAGCTACTAAAATTGAGGTTCCCAAAAAGCTTAGGGGCATACGAGATGTGAGGAGGATGTATTGGATAAGCCACGACATTCTCCAAGTTCAGTCTGGGCTGACCACAACTTTAAAATTCCACGTTGCCGACGTGGAATTCAGGGGTGCAATGCATTTCCTGGAGTTACCCCAAAGGAAGACGTCCCTTCTGGTCCAATCACCCTGTACAAGGCGGAGCGTGTGGATCCCAACGAAAGGATTGGATCCTGCCCTCGCCAAGGTGCTCCTGACTTTCTAATGGTCTACGACTGTTTCTTCCGGATGGTTCACCTGCGTTTCCGCTTCTCAAGCTTCCAAGTCGAAATCCTCAACCGACTTGAGGTCGCGCCTTCACAGGTTCACCCTAACGCTTGGGGTTTTATCAACGCCTTCAAAATTTTTTACTGGGCCAACAACCGGGAATGCTCTAGCAACCTGTTCTTGTACCTTTTTGCTCCCTACCATCTTTCTGACTTTGGGTTTATCTCCTTCCGCCAAAGGAAAGACCATTTTTTCTTCCAGCTCTATGAAGACACCTTCCCTCTTTAAAGACTCATACTTTAAGGTGTTCTATATGGGAAAAGAATTTCCATTCTAGACTGGTCCTACTGGTTCTCCCTTGTTCCCGCTATAGTGGTCCTACGACCATTATCTCCGAGAGACAAAATCTTTTATTACTGATGAGGCCTCATTACTGGATTCTGACCATGCCGTTATCGCTGGACTCCGAGAATTCAGCGGAAAACATGGGCTCGTTAGATGCAAAGTCGTGGTCCAAGGTCGTTGCGTTAGTCGTGCTGATACCATGGGTAAAGTCGCTTTAGTCAATTTATTATTGCTTCTTTCTTTTTTTTTTCTTTTTTTTTGACATTAGGAATATATTAGCTCTGCGGCTATTTTTGCTTTCAGCTGCTATCATGTCTAGATATGCCCATATGATGAAAAAGACGGGCGGCATGACCAAAAAGGGGAAAAAGGAAACCCCTGCCCAAAACATGGTGCGCGAGCTGCTCATTGATCACGGGGTTCAATCTCCCGGAGCATCCCCAGGGTCCGATTGCGGCTACTGCTGATGTCGCTGCGACTTCACCTAAAGTTCAGGCCGTGAAAAAGAGAAAGCTTATTGGCATTCCCTGCTTCCCAAGAGTTGGAGGCAATCCAGCCTGCTTCTCATAACGAGATATCCATCTCGGATGATGAAGAAGCTTGCTCTAGTGCGGAAAAGAGGTTAGTTAATCGGTATCTTTATTTCAAGTATTTTCTTGCACTTGTTCCTACAGTAAAATTCATTAAATTCTAAAATTTTATTGGCTTTTTATGTTATTATCCCTTGCTGGTTTCAACTTATGTAGGAGCTGCCCCTGCCGCCCCCGCCACGGGATCATCTTCTTCTTCCCAATGGAAAGGCTTCCAAGCCCCCATTGTCTCCTTCCATCACGAGGAGTTCTTCAAGGATCTCTCTCGCTCTGCGTTGAAGGTATTTTTCCTTTCCCTTGCCCTACATAATTCTCCTTCCTCTCTCCTTTTGCCTTTGTACACGAGATTGATGTCGTCAATCTGCTCAGCTGAAGTTTTTTCACAAAGAGCTGGAGAGACCCAACCCTGTGGCCAACCTGGAGCAGAAGCTGCAGGCAATGAAAGCTACTGCAGAGAAGCATGTTCAAGCTCTTACCAAGGAGCGGGACATACTGAAAGCTTCGCAGGCGGAGCTTAAAGCCAAGATTGCTACAGCAGCCTCCAACTTTGACCGATTGAAGTTGGAGAATGCTAAGTTTTCTGAGGAAAAGAAAGAGAAGAAAGAGATGCTAAGTTGAAGATGGGGACGTTGCTCCTACTGAGTCTTAAAGCTCTTTTTGTAATAATTAGCCTTATTTGTATTTTGATGAACAATTTACTGGCATGTTATCCAGCTTTCCTTTTTGTAACGCTAGAATTTAAATGACATTTCCATGTCTTTTCATCCCGTAGCAACTCCTATATCTTAATTTTAACTTGAATTTCTTCAACATCGCTTTTTAACATGTCGTCATCCTTGTAATGTGTAACTTACGCTTTGCACGTCTTTTCGATGGGATTTTTGGTCCCTTAGAAATATTTAAGGTTCATAACCATACCGTAAGGGCACGTCACCCTGCTGGGACCTTTGATCCTGGCGAAGTGCTTCACGGCCTGTGGCCTGTTTGGGGCATGTCGCCCTTGGAAGTATGGGCGCAATTTCCTGGAGGCTATTAATAATGCAAAAGCCTCTTTTTCAAGTCGTTGATAGTTCAACTCAGCCCCCTGCAAAGCCTTGGAAACAAAGTAAATTGGAAATTGACCTTTACCTTCTTTGCGGATCAATACGGCGCTTATGGCTTCATCTGCAACCGCGAGATAGAGTATCAAAATGTCACCCACAATTGGTTTTGTTAGGACAAGAGGAGATGCCAAAGTGACTTTAAGTTCTTGGAAAGCGTCTTCGCATTCTTGAGCCAATTTGAAGGAGTCTTGTTTCTTCAAAATTTTGAACATTGGGAGGCAGCAATTTGCTGAAGCTGGGAGGAAACGTGATAAAGCTTCAATCCTCCCTGTGAGTTGCTGTATGTCTTTGACTGTCCTTGGGCTAGTCAAGTCGAGAATTGCCCGACACTTGTCAGGATTCGCCTCAATGCCACGGCTTGTAAGCATAAATCCCACAAATTTTCCTGCTTCCACGCCAAACGTGCAATTTAGAGGATTAAGTCGCAAATTGTACTGTCGTAGGCGCTAAAAAACGGATTCCAAATCCTTAGATGGATCTTCATTATCTTTGGTTTTGACAATCATGTCGTTAATATATACCTTTACTTCTCTGCTTCTCATCTTAGCAAAGACTCTATCCATCATCCTTTGGTATGTCGAGCCTGCATTTTTTAAACCAAACGACATCACATTATAACAGAATACCCCGAGATCAGTGATAAAAGCAGTTTTATCCTGATCTTCGGGGGCCATGGGTATTTGGTTATACCCAGAGTAAGCGTCTAAAAAAGAAAGATATTTATAACCCGCCGAGTTATCCACCAATTTTCAGTTCAGGACAGTGGGAAGGATCCTTTAGGCAGGCTTTGTTCAAGTCCGTGTAGTCTGTGCACATTCTCCATTTTCCATTTGCTTCTTCACCATCACGACATTAGACAGCCGATCAGAGTATTGTACCTCGCGCATGAACCCCGCGTTTAACAACTCGCTGACTTGTTTCTGGCTGTTGTCCTCTCCTGGCCCATTCTCCTCTTCTTCTGGGTCACTGGCCTCGCTCCTTCCCTTATTGCAAGTCGATGACAGCAGAACTTAGGATCTACACCCGGCGAGGCGACCCATGCAAAAATAGCTTTATTATCCTGCAAGACTTTAATCATATTTTTCATAATATTAATAGGTAGGTTTTTTCCGACCTTGACTACCTGTTCAGGCTTACTACCGACTTGTATTTCTACTGAGTCGCCTTCGGGTTCAGGTCACTCGTGTTGTAACTCTCCTCTTGGATCTAAGTCTGTCATCATTACCGTGGCATCTCGCCTAACGAACTTCTGTTTTCCCTTTACTTCTTTCTTTGCGTCTTCCTTTTGCACTTCTTTCTCTTCTTCTTTTTCCTGCACTGAAATGGTTTTTGTTATTTTGAGGCTCTCCAAGTAATAGAGCTGCACCTCAAGGTCCTTTCCTCGCATAGTGACGATGTCGTCTCTGTCACTAGGGAACTTCATCGCCACATGTAAGGTCAAGACCACGGCTCCTAGAGCATTTTAAGTTGGTCTTAAGATGATGGGCAGTCCACCACAAGCAAGCAATTTCACTTCTACCGACCTGCTCCCTCCACGGCTAGAAAAAATTACTTTCATCTTTATGTAGCCCTTAGGGGAGACAGTATCCCCTGTGAAGCTTATCAGATTCCCTTTGTGAGGGATCAAATCTTTCTCTGTCAAGCCCAACTTCTAGAACAGATCCAAGAACATGATGTCGGCTGAACTCCCCTAGTCCACGAATAGCCTTTTCACCTCGTACCCCGCCATTCTGGTCGTAATGACCAGCGGGCCGTTAGACCCTGTTCCATCCATAGGCAAGTCATCCTCCGTAAATGCTAACGTCATTCTTCTCATGGCCTTGATAGTCATGCAATGATCCCCTCCATCACAGGATCGCTTTCTGGACGACTCAGCGGGTTCCACTTGATCTAGACCCCGTGCGATTACGTTGATGACTCCTTTCGAAGCCGTGTTGTCATGCCGTTGGGGACTCCGAGACCGCGACCTTTGCCTTTCATCTCGCCTAGAGTCCCTGTTCCTTGGACTGGAACTATGCCTTCCGGTTGGTGACGGGCTCCTACCTCGGCTTGTTCCTTCATCATTTTTCTGGACAAATTGTTTCAGTTTTCCTTGTCGTATTAACTTTTCAATAACGTCCCTGAGATGGATGCATTCATTTGTGTAGTGTCCATGATCTTTGTGATATAGACAAAATTTGTCTTTATTCTTCGACTGCGACCTCATTGGTGGGGGTCTGTCCTTTAATTCTGAATACATGATTTGTTTATACACCCGTGAGGGCGGCATGGTCAAGGGTGCATAGTTCGAGTAGGCTCCTCGGGGTGGCCTCCCACTTCTATCATATGTTCTTTCACTCTCTTTGGGCCTCCATCCATAAGAAGCTTTTTGGGCTACTAAAGTCAAACCTGTCACTGTCATACTTCTGTGAATTGCGGTGGTAAGTATGGATCTGTAACTAACTCCACGTGGGGATGGTGTTCCTCAAGCTCTAAGTCGGGTACCCATGTCGTGGTTAACACGACATGGTACCGACGGCTTGGGCCACCCACGTGGGACCTGCACAAGCCTCTCCCGCGGGTTAGGTCCATAACAATAACAAACATACATATAGAAGTTTGAGAGTTGTTGGATACCTTTTGTCATGGTGCGATAAAAAAATAGGTAATATATCTAGACAAAAACTCCAAAACTGATATAGTCCATAAACTTCATGGGAAATAAAAATAATTTATTAGATAAAAGAAAAGAAATACATATGCATAAGTGCATACACACGGGTTGCACAAATCGTTTGTTTGTCGTCATTAAACAAATATGACATACTTTTTTTTTATATTTTAAAGATTATATATTCTAATTAATCACAGAAAAAAATGAATTTACAAATATTTATTTTTAACTTAATTTTAAATCAAAATTTATAATTGCTAATCAATTTGATTCTTGATATTAGAAAAAAAAAAATTACAATTCAAATTTAACAACTTTGAATCAATTTGGTCTATTGGACTAAGAATAAATACATGAACTTAGACATTAAATATAATCAAAAAGTTGATCACCTTAATACATCAACATCAATATAGAACTCAACATGTAAAAGATTAACTTTAATTTCTTGGTTTCAAGTAAAAGATTAACTTTATTTATCAAAATAACCTTCATAATACCACCTCCGGTCCTATATATAAAAAATATGGGACAATAGTCACACAGACCAAAAAAATATATTAAATGATGTTTTTTGAATTAATTAAGTTATGAATTTGAATTTTATAACTATATAATTAATGTATCCACTTGTATGTGAATTGATGAGTGTCATATTTTCTAATAATTAATTAAGGATAAAATATACATATAAAAAAATATAATGATTATTCTTGATTTTATTAAAGTATGTTTTAAACTCTACTATTCCCTAGGTTCCTTTATATTTATTGAGATAGAAAATAATATTTGTTCATATTTATCTGTCCACTTACTTTTTAAGGTACTACCTCCGTTCCTAATTATAAGCCCCTCAAAAAAATATCACAAAGACTAAGAAAAGTGTTGACATCCATACAATGTATTGGTGTTTTAAAAAATTATCATAAATATTCAATTTTATCCTTATTTAAAATACTTTTATTTTAAAATCAATATCATTTGTCTTCATTAATTAGGGATAAAAAAGAAAGATCATAATAAATGTCTCAATTTCTTACGTTAGGGGTTTATAAAAGGAACAATAACTTTTTTAAGGGCTTATATTTAGTAACAGAGGTAATAATATAGAGACTTTAAAAATTGTTTTCATGAAAGTAAGGATAATGATTGTATTTTTTAATAAGCATGTTTTACCCTCAAGTGAACATAATCAACATATTAATAAAAATGGATAGCATATATATTATCCTTCATATACCTCTTGTTCTTATTATATGACACGTTTTAAAAGGATTTTATAGTCTTTTTATTATTTTTCTTATAAAAAATATTATATCCTCCCACTATTAGCTCTTAAAAAAGGCATTGCTCATATTCCCTTGAAGTTATACTTCATTTTTCTTTTTCCCCTTTTTTTTATATTAAATCATGTTTCATTATATCTTCATTCATTTCTTGTGAATTTTTTCTCTCACTAAAGCGATGTCGGAGCAGCCGTGTTTGTCGCATGAAATCCTTGTGGAAATCCCATGCAAGCTTCCACCGAAAACCCTTTTGAAGTTCTGTTGTATCTAAATTATGGAATTCCCTCATCACCGATCAATCCTTCATCACCTGCCACCACCAACCTCTTCAAACAAGACCTTGTCTTTCACTCTTCCCTCAACCACCGCCTCCTTACCCTATCCGATTACTCCCTTATGTTGAGAGTCAAATGTACGTGAAGTGAGTAGTGGGAAGTGAAGTCCCACATTGGATGGTTAAGAGCTAAGTAAAGGGTTTATAAGTGGAAAAACCCTTGCTCCTAATGCTTTAATTTTTTCGGTTGCATTGTAGTGTCCTTTCACTTATATACTCCCTCTCATCTACACTCCAACACTTTCCTCTCCCCGCTTCTTCAATCCACGCCTTCTGGTAAGGGGTATTGTAATACATTACTTATGCAACATATATTTAGGATGCTAAATTTTTTAAACATATATGTATGGATTCCAAGTTTCAACTAGTTTTGTGTTAATAGAATAGGTTAATCAGCTAATGCTACATTCATATTTTGTTTGGAAAGAATTTTCTCGGTAAGTTATTAGTGTTTGTGTGGCACCAAAATTTTATCCAGCATATTGGTATGTTACATAGCTTCCTATGCATTTTGTTTATGATTGTCTGCTGAAACACTGTCATCATACTATTAGTCTTGAAATTTTTGTTGTCTTCTTAAGTCTATCATTTACCAAAATAAAGATTCTGGAAGGGCAAGGTTTGTAATTCCTTGATAACATGTGAATCAACTCTGATACTGATGATGGCAGTTTTTTAGGGAAAAAAAAAATTCTTAGATTATCTTCACAAACCACAAGTAACTTGAAAATGAAACATGAGACTCATGTACTTCTGTATTAGATTTTAAATTATACAACAATAGAATGTGGAACTTATATTTTTGGCTGTACACGTGGTTAAGAACAAGGAGGATTCTCTATGTATTCATATTGCCTTTGTCATTTCATTAATGACCTTCTTCATTGCGTATGGTTTATGTTTCCAATTGCCATCCACTTCCCCATTTTAATATAGAATTGCTGATTTGTCAACTAATCCTTAAATTTTCATAATTTTTTTTTGTGTTTACTCATATTAATAGTGTTGTAATAGTGTCTCAATTCTCAAAAATCATACAACAGATTGCTTGGCTATTGGTAGTTTTCGTAGTGATTCGTTATTCATCTTTTTCCTCTTTAATGGTGATATTGGTAAATAAGTTAATCTAAGATTTCTTTGCCAAGTCTCATTTGAATTGTGTTGTATTGCTTATCATGAGACTTGCATAAATAGTTTAAACATTTCATAGTGAACCTTGAACCAATACTTTTACCGGTTCAATGGCGGTTGATTTTAAAAACATTGCCTCTAACATCATAGACATGATAAGAAGGATGAGGAATGTTAGCAGAAAACACAGATAATTCTAACCGCAAAGAACATTTTTCTCATGAATCTGAATATTGGCCCGTCCCTTGAGTTAGTGTCAAGAAGATTCAATTTTCTTCCCTTTTGCTGAAGATAATGGGTTCATGAACATCAACAAATTCTTGAATGGTTCCTATCAAAATAAAGAATTGTACTTACGGTTACTTATGTCCTCTGCTATTTGGCTTGCCCAGCCTTCTATTTTCTCATTTTTCTAAATTTTATTTTCTATTTCTCATCATGGTAGTTTAGTTTAAGGCCCTCACAGTAATTGGGTAAAAGGTTTTTCCAAAGACTTAGCGTATGTCTTCAACCCCAATTGTTTAACTTTGTGTCGTTTTGTTGACCTTTAAAATTTTGGTGTTTAGTTGGTTATTATTTAAAAATAGACGCTCCTGTAGGGATAACCTTGCCCATGAAGAAATTTTGGTTTAAGAAAATATTTTGAATTGCACTTTTTTATGATTTTGTGGAGGAAATTTCTTTGCTATTTTCTTGGGTCGTGCGTTCTTCAATTCAATTTGAAAAAAAGTTTTAATTTGATTAGGATTGAATTCTGGAATACCTGTTTCTATATCTACATCATATTTTTTCTTTAGAAGTCAGTTTGTTGGAGAAATTCACACAAAAGGCAGGGGATTGATTTTTGGCTTGTAACAATGTGGTTAATGTGACTTGGAAGGAATAGGGATGCGCACAGGGTGGATTGGCTTGGTTTAAATTTGAGGTAAAAAAATAATTGGAACCAATGAAAATAATTAAGATTTGTTTGGTTTGGGTTTATAAAAAAATCTTAAAATCTGAATCGAACTAAAACATGTTGGTTTGAGTTGGACTATCGCATTGTCCGATTTAAAAAATACTAGGTAGAAACCCGTGCAATGCATGGATTGCCTTGATTTGTCTTTCATTGTTGATAATTCATAGAACTTATAGCAAATAAAATAACTTTAGTTATTATATTTAGAATTTTTAACAATTTTGAATGCTTGAGATATTCCGCTATAACCATTACAGTGTTTAAGTTAAACAATTATAGTAATAAGAATATAATATGTGACATAGGCTCAACCCAATTTTTATAGTATAAACAATAGTTTGTAATAACATATTCACTTATAATGAAATTAATTTTAACATTTATTATTATTTTATCTTATAAATATTTTGACATACTTATTGATCTAACTTATATTTTGCTTATTCTTGAACTTGGTGTAATTTTGTAGTTGCTCGTTCATAGGTTCTAATAAAAACATGTGAAAATGCATTAAGTGATACATAAAATACTAATCTAATTTTTTTGAAGTTTGTATCTAACGTGAATACATTACTTTGTAAAATTTTAAAATGTAAGTAAGTTATTGGACTTCAAATAATTTTATTATACGATTGTCTCTAAATTCTTAAACTTATACGTTGACTACAACATTCATACTAAGATAGCATCATGTGAGATTAAAAAATGCCAAGACACACTACTTATATCTTGCCTAAAACAATTTATAACTATAAGATGAAGGAGTTGTGGCATGTGATTGATTAGTGGCAGAGGTTTATTAAAGAATTGAAAGAGCGTAGAGCAAGGAAGAGGGAGATGGTGAGTTTTGAATCTAAAACACCCCTATTTATAGGCTTTGGGGTCCATATTCCAATATATATTCGAATATAAGGTTGCTGTTTTCAATTCCAAACTTCCATATTCAAATATTAGTGTGCATATTCGAATACTATTCGAATATTGACATGCATATTCGAATACTATTCGAATATGACAGTGTATATTCGAATACTATTCGAATATGAAAGTGCATATTCAAATATATGTTATTTTCTGTCCCTCTTTGACCTCTCTACTTACCACCAATCCTCCTTTTTCTTTTGTTTGTAAATTGTAATCAAATCCTTTAAATCTTAAGTTTCCTTTATGAATTTTCGGGATGTTACAAATAATATATTTTTTTATAATTTTTTAAATATATGATAATACTTAAATATCTTTTTTAATGATACTTTTATTTCTATTTTTAAACTTGTCAATTCGTAAAAAAAAATATAATACTAAAAACTCAAATTTCGATGTGGAAAAAAAATAAACTGGCAACGGCCACTCCAATTTACAATTTTCTTTTTCTTTTGACGCAAATTGAGTGTATGAATTATATGATACTTTGTTATTTCAACTTAATCAATAATCTAAATTATGCAACCAAGTTGAATACTTTAAGAAATAATTTTTTTTCCTGATCATGCTCAACTCGAGCAACATTGCCTTATGTGGAGGATACCAACAAAAAAATTGTATAAAAACTATTTGATTAATTGAATAATTTCAAGTTTTTTTATATTGATTGTCATTTTCTTCATTTAATTTTTTTTTGGCACATTCCTATTTCTGCAACTATATAAATTCGAAAAATAAATGGTTATAAGATAAATGGTTAAAAGATTAATTAGCATGAATTACTTGAAAATTAATATTCAGTATTTGGTGTGATTTTTAGCAATGTATTATTTTTGTTATTGATCTTTAATTTTTATTAAATAAATATTTATCGAATACATATAACTGGATTTATAATCAAAATAGGAAAATATTTTAATGATGCATATATATTATTATTGATACTCATTTATTTGAATTAATGAAGAAAAATTAAACTATTAATCTGCATTCATTTAGTAATTTATATATATATATATATATATATGTATAGAATAAAATAAGACATATGATTGGACTCTGGTAGAAAGCAAGAGATTGAAGCGAAATATGTCATGTAGGACAACGAGCTGATCTGGCAAAATTGTGTGATTAATATATTATGTATAAATATTTGTGTCATTAATATAGTTTTTTTTGTAAATAATAAAAGATAATATCTATTTAATGCTTATGTTCCTAAAGTTTAAAATTAGAATAATATTTTTTGTAATTTTTTAAATATAAGATAATACTATAAATATTTTTTTAATGATACTTTTATTTCTATTGTTAAACTTGTCAATTCGTTCCAAAATATATAATATTAACAACTAAACTTTCGATGTGGAAAAAAAATAAATTGGCAACGCCCACTCCGATTTAGAGTTTTCTTTTTCTTTTCACGCTAATTAAGTGTATGAATTATATGATACTTTGTTATTTCAATTTAATTAATAATCTAAATTATGTTGAATACTTTAACAAATAATTTCTTTTGTTGTTTGGATGATGCTCAAGTCGAGCAACATTGCCTTATGTGGAGGATACCGACAGGAAAAAATGTATAAAAAACATTTGATTAATTGAATAATATTTCAAGTATTTTTTATATTTGTTGTCATTTTTTCATTTAATTTTTTGTTTGATACACTCCTATTTCTGCAATTATATCAATTCGAAAAATAAATGGTTATAAGATAAATGGTTATAATATTAATTAGCATGAATTACTTGAAAATTGATATTTAGTATTTGGTGAGATTTTTAGCAATTTATTATTTTTGTTATTGATCTTTAATTTTTTATAAAATAAATATTTATCAAATACATATAACTGGATTTATCATTAAAATAGGACAATATTTTAATGATGCATATATATTATTATTGATTCTCATTTATTTGAGTTAATGATGAACAATTAAACTATTAATCGACATTCATTTTGTAACTTATATATCTATGTATAGAATAAAATAAGACTAAGATAGTTGCACTCTTGTAGAAAGCAAGAGATTGAAACTAAATATGACATGTAGGGCAATAAACTGATGTGACAAAATTGTGTGAGTTAAACATGCTTAAGTGTCAATATCAGATTTTTTGCTTTTGTTTTAATATATTATATAGATTATATAGATAGATATGTACTAATTAAAAATTCAAATTACCAAGTCTAATAAAGTCTAACTTCAAACATAATACAAATTTCAAAATACAATAACTAGTGATCTTGATTTTCAAACACTATTTTACTAATTCGATAAGATATAAATGGATAAGTATTAAAAATAATTCTTTGGTTTAATTTGGTATGTTATTGAGTCATTTGGGGTTCAAAATCTCTAGATCTTATACCCAAATCGGTAGAGGTTGGGTCTCAACGAAATGGTTCGGGATGGATCCCATTATAATTTGATTGAATCGTTTCCTAAGTTGGATTGATTTGGATTAACGAATTCATGGAGTACACCCAATTTGATTGACACTCTTAGGAAGGAATGCAATTGCATTAAAAAAATGACACGGTAAAAGCCCTTTGAATCTTTATAAATTATATCTTGGAATTAATTTAAGAATTTTGTGAAAGGATTTTTTTTTCTTTTTCAAAAAATGGCACAGTAGATGCCCTTCCTTCTCTAATTTCTGATTTTTTAATAATGTCTACTTTTTGACTTTTATTCATTGTAATTTTGAGTATATCTAATACTCTTTTTAATATATTTGTTAACTTATATAAAAAATATTATCGAAAGAAAAAATATTGGAAAGGAAATAACTTTAGGGAGATTAAAATTAAAAGAAAAATTATGCAACACAAAAAATTTATAAAGATAAATGTTAAGTGACTTGAGGTTTATAGGAGAGAAAGTCTCTAGCTATCTCTTCGCTTCTCCTATTGAATATGATAAATGTGAATTTCATTCATTCTTTGTTTATCTTTATTTTTAGATATATAAAAAGAACAACAGAAAGAAAATTAAAACAAAATAGTAATGAGATTTTTTTTTTTTAATGAAATGAGAGAATTTTTTAAAGAAACACAATAGACGGACAAAAAGTTAAGAGAAATTTAGAAAAAATAAGATGAAAGGGTACTAGTGGTATAGTAAAAATGCCATTAATTTTTTATTATTTGATCAAGAGACATAACATAACCTTTTGATATTTAGTGGTATAGTAATCTTTTCATAATTCAAATGGAAAACAAAATTATTCAAATTATCGTCATTTAATTTTCTATATTTAATTGATTAAATTTTAAACTTATTTATGAGTGAAAGCCTAAATTAATAGCAAAATCAATCAAAAAGGATATTATTATAGCTTTAGCATCTTAAACTTGTCTTGTTTAAACTGCTGAACACAGGGCAACACTAGATAATTTGCGCTTGTTGGGTACTTAGATTTCAAGTAAGAATAGAATTGAGCCTTTTTAGCACGTGTCACAAAAGTCCGCAAAAACAAATGACTCGGGCTCAAAAGGACTGCGGATTCGAGCTACTCGCCCGAATAATTTTTTTAAAAAAAATGCTACTAATAAGTGTACGCTAACTTTTAAAAAATATTTATAAGTGCATTATCCACATAAGACTAATAATCAAAGTTTAAAAAATTGAAAATTGATAAATAGAAAAGTTAAATAGGAGTTTTTATTAACATGTCAATAGAAAAAGTTAAAAGAGAAACCAATTTAGAATACCTTTATTAAAATATTATAATTATATATAAAACATAAAAAGATTAAAACAATATGTTAAATAATAGAAAAATAATGTTATTTTTAAGCTGAATTGAGACATTTTTTTAAAGACAAAAGTAATAAAAATAAAATTATTATTTTTTAAATGGAGATTAAGGAATTGTTTTGAAAATTTAAAAAAATGGGCTACTAAAAAAGGCTGTTAATTACTAACATAGACTGAATTGGGTATATAAAATAAAGAAAGACACGAGTAATCGGGGGCCTTTTCATCCCAAAATAAAAATATTTGCTATGTGCACGAGCCCGCTCGTATAGGGCCGCGTAGCAGATTAGGATCCATAAATAGCTTTGGAGAGCGTCTGTCTGTAGGGGCAGAGAAGACCTAGAAACAACAAAACATAAGCCGTGAGTATCGGAAAATCTGATTGATCAATGTCGGAGTTGATGCCAACAGAAACAATGGTGGAAATCCTCTGCAGGCTTCCACCAAAGTCACTTTTGAGGTTCTGTTGTGTGTGTAAATCATGGAATTCCATCATCAGTGACCCTTCCTTCATCTCCCTTCACTATCGCCACTCTCCCTCCTTCCTTCTACTTCGTCTGTTCAAAGAACCTGCTACTAAACCCTTTTACTTTTCCCTTCCCCCTCGCCCAAATGACAGCCTAAAATTTACCCACTTCAAACGTTCCCTCGCCATTCTTCAACCAATGCTGTCTGCAACAACCTCATCTACCTCGGCTCCCGGACTCCCATTGACTTTTGGAGCTCCTCCTTCGTCATCTACAACCCTTCTCTTCGACGCTATCTCTCTATCCCCAAACCCGAACCAATTCCTGAACCCCAAATCCATCACTCCATCACTGTCGCCCTCAGATATGATTCCCAAAACCGTGACTATAAGATCCTTAGAATTGTTTTTGGCGGCAACGACTACCGTGAAGAAAGGTTTCTCGCTCCTTATTCTAGGGTTGAACTTTACTCTGTTGCATCTGGGCTTTGGAGGACTCTTCCACTTCCTCCCATGGTTGCTCCACCATGTAGCATTTCCCGAAGACGACGTCCGACAGCTTCCCATGGTTTTGTTAATGGCATTGCTCACTGGGGTGCAAGGCGCAGGGCGACGAAAGAGGGAAATAATAATGTCTGGTTGTTTTTTATTTTGTCCTTTGATTTTGTAAATGAAGTGTTTCATGAGATTACGCTTCCCGACTGCATTTCTCATGCTTCCTCCCCTTGGGCTTTACTTAATGTTGTTGAAGGCGCAACGCTCTTACTGTGTACCGCGTTAGCTGTGGTGTGCCTTGCAAAGGTAGCATCTGGGTGATGAAAGAGTATGGTGTTGTCGAGTCTTGGACTGAGCTCTTTGCTTTTGATCTTAGTGGCTCCTGTCTGAACGCACCTTCTTTGGGAATAACCGTCACGGACGTCACGGTTCCACCGGAAGCCATTTGCATTAACTATAATGGAGACATATTGCTGCTGGTGTATTATCGTATTCCTGGAAAGGGACGCCTTTATTTGCTAGATGTGGAGAAGTAAACATTAGTAGACCATCAAATTGAAGCAGATGCCTTCTATTGGTGGATTTCTTTTGCTGAGAGCTTAGTTTTACCCAACAGTACACAAGCTCTTATATCTTACTGAAAAATTCAAGGTTCTTTTATTAGCAGCCTTAATTTCATATATATCTCACTAGAATGCCAATGATATTGTTCATTGATTCCAAGTATCTAGACTAGTAGTTTTATGCTAATAGCATACCTACATTGGTATTTGGTATTTTAGTCTTGTGGGATTATAATTTTTTCTGTATTTTAGAATGTTACCTGTACCTAATTAATCATGCTATTTATATGTCTATGATCCTAGTTTGTTCTTCCTTAGTATGATGATGTTTTAATGTGAAAGAGATTTAGATGCTGCTGTTGGTGTTATCCCGTTGTTGCTTTGGTGATGCTATTTTGTTAGTGTTGTTGAATAATAGTTTTCTCCATCCTTTTAAAATTATTCTCTACTACTCTGTCTAAGTGCAACAACCTGCAAGCATAATTGTTGCTGACTTTGATTATGACTTATGTCTGTCTGGAAGGCATTGGTTATGATTTTGTTTATGGGTTTCAAGTATCTACTAGTTTTCTGCTACAAGAGTGTACGCTTCAAATTTCTAAAAGAAAGATCTTGTTCAAAATATTCGAGTATGTGTGCAACGAGAACTTTTTGCTATATTTTGGGATGTACCTTAATTAATCATGCTATCTATACGTTGTGTTTAGTATGATCCTAGATTTTCCTTCCTTAGTATGATTGTGTTTTAATGCTCGAGAGGGTTGCATGCTGTCAGTGTTACTGTTATCACATTGTTTATATGGTGATGTATTGCTCATATTGTTGGTTTCATGAACCCTAGTTACGTGGTCATATTATGATGTTGAAGCATTTCATTTATAGCTCATTTCTCCTTCCTATATAATCTTCAAGTGTTGAATAAGATAGATTCATGTATAGGTTCTTCTGAATAAAAGAACATCAGGACCTGTAGATTCATATATAGGTTCTCTCGATTCATCTTTGAAATCTAGTGTATTATCTTCACAGACCACAATTAATTATTTGATGAAAAGTTAAGAGAAACTTTTTTAAAAACTGCTATTTAATTATTCAAATTGGATTATGTTTAACTTTTTTTTAATTACAATCAAGGAAACAAAAACTCCAATTTAATTTTTTCTGTTTATCAATTTCCAATTTTATAATTTGATTATTAGTCTTGCGTGGATTGTAGACTAATAAAATTTTTTTAAAAGTTAGCTTACACTTGATTAGTAATATTTCTTTTTTTAAAAATAAGTTATTTGGGAGGGTAGCCGGAATCCGCATTTCTTTTGAGCCCGAGCCATTTTTTGCGAGACGAGCTTAAAAGGCTCAATTCTATTTTCTCTTGAAATCTAAGTACCCAACAAGCGCAAATCACTTGGTGCTGCCATGTGTTAACTAGTTTAAACAAGACAGGTTTAAGATGCTGATGCTATATTAATATCCTTTTTTATTAATTTTGCTATTAATTAGGCTTTCTCTCATAAATAAGTTTAAAATTTAATCAATTAAATGTATAAAATTAAATGACGATAATTTGAATAATTTTTTTTTCATTTGACGTATGAAAAGATTACTATACCACGAAACATCAAAGGATATGTTATGTCTCTTGATCAAATAAAAAAAATTTAATGGCACTTTTACTATACCACTAGTACCTTTTTATCTGGAAACTTTGCATTTAAAATAAATTAAAATTAGTTTTATAGCATTAAATACTCTACACTTTCTAACGTCAAGTTTCCATTCATGAGTTGCTTAACCATTCAAAACCCATATAAAAAATATGGGACAATAGTCACATAGACCAATCAAATTAAATATATTAATTGATGTTTTTTGAATTACTCTCTCCGTTCCTTTTTATATGTACCTAAACAAAAATAGATTAGTGTTCCTTTTTATAAGGACCTACTACAAAAACAAGAAGCATTTATTAAGTTTAATTAATGAAGATACTTGAATTTAGTTTTAAATGATATAGATAGTGGAGTGTGACTTATACAAGGATAAAATTGTAAAGAAATTATTATTTGTTAAGAAACTAATGCATTTTATTGAAGTGAACACTTTTTTTAATATGTGTGATTTTTGTTCCAGGAGCTTATAAATAGGAATAGAGGGAGTAATAAAGTAATGAATTTGAATTTGGTGCTTTCTATTGTGCCATTTCTATCAAGCTATCTCTATCAAGATGGCACCATGCCTTCATATTCAATCAAATTATTAATTTGATATGAGGCAATAAAAAATTTAATTAACTCATATTTTTCATTAAATCTTTTAGATTTGAAAGATATAAAGTTGATTTTATTTTTTAATATAATATTTTGTTTTTATTATTAATCTGATATGTCTACATTTTTTTTAATTAAATGCGTGTAATTTGGTTACATTATTGAAGATGTATCTATGCTTTAATTAATTTAAAAAAGAGTTTTTATTAATTGAAAGATAAATAAATTAATGATAAAGAATAATAGATACAAAATAAGATAAATTTAGTATTTTTGGTCCTAAACTTTACACTAAATTTCAGTTTGATTTTTTTTTATTTTAGCTCTTTTACTTATTTTTGCTTCATCTTATTTCATCAAATAATTATTCAAAATGTATAAAATAGTATCTTGTGTTGAGAAAGAAGAACACAAAGATAAAAAAAATATTATTGCAGGCATTCTTGTTTTAGGCTTACCATCTACATGAATCTCAAATATTATTAATTACTCTAAATAAGAGCCAAAATAAGAGAGAACAAATAACTAATTCTTGAGTATTAAGCAAACATTATATGCCAAAAAGAATGTATACTCCAGCCAAAAACAAATGATAGACCTAGAAGAAAGATACATAATTAATTAATAATTGAACTTGAAGCAAACTATATTTTCAAAATAATAGAATGTAAATAATTGATAATTGGGCCAGAAACAAATGATAAGACTTTGGAAGAATGTGACACATACAACTTATATTTGAGCTTAGGGATGACAATGTAATGAGGTGTGTATTAGCTACTTATATTAAAACAATATTTGAATTTTACATTTCCTAACTAAAATTTTAATTAAAATTTTTATAACTGTCAATATAAGATTAAAATACAGTTATATTATTTATTTAAGTGAGATTCATTCATGCAGATTTACAAAATTTATCCGTGAATGATTTTTTCTTTTTGTATTATTTTATGAATTTTCACTTGAAAAAATGTGTAGGATAATATTATCATATTTTTTATGTCTAAATTTATATTTTAGTCTAATAACTTGATCTATAATTTTAATTTGGTCCTTTATTTTTTTCATATTAGTAATTTATCTTTTCAATATACTATGATTATTTTCTATTAATTTTTGTAGATAAATAATTAACGCCCACAATAATATTCGTAATAAGATTTAGGGACAAAAAGTACGACTTTAGTACTTTTGTCTTATTTTATTTATTTTAATATTCACCATTAATTTATTTATCTTTCAATTAATAAAACTTTTTTTTAAAATTAATTAAACCTCAAATACACATTTAATAATATAACCAAATTATAAGTGTTTTATTAAAAATAATTGAGACATATGAGATTAAAAATAAAAACTAAATATTTGATTAAAAAACAAAATCAACTTTTTATTTCCAAATCAAAAAATTTAATGGAGAATATGACTTAATTGAATTTTTTATTGCTTCAAATCAAATTATTGATTTGATTGAACAAAAGGGCATGGTGACATCTCAATAGAGATAGCACCATAGAAAGCACCAATGTGGTATTATTGTATTACTAATCAACATAATATTTTACCTTATCTCAGTTTGTATATTTTGTAGATCTAACAAATTTATAGAAGTCAAAATAAAATAATAAACAACAGAAATGTAAATAACATGATGAATTAAGACTAAAGAAAAAGCATTATTGACTAATCTTGTTGTTGTTGTTCTCTTTTAATTTTCATTTGTATCAAAAAAAAAAAAAGAGACTAAAGAAAAAGCAACCTTAAAAAATAACCAACAAACAAGTTAAATAAAATAATGACGGCAAAAATATAAATAACATTTATACCAAAGAAACATAATATATAAATGGGGGCTGCTAATATCCACCCACTTAAAATTTAGAAGGTGTATATTAGCATGTTACACCTTTTTGTTCTGGACAAATAAACCATTGTGTAATCTCTTGTATTAGAGGGTAGTTACGTAATTTAGTTTTTTATTATTTAAAAATTCAAAAGTTTTCTATTTTCTCTTTCCTGTTCCCAATCTCTTCTCCTCCATCGAGGAAGTCTCTAAAACTTAACTTCTTATTTCCTTTTCTCCCTCCTATTTTCACTCTCTCCTACAGCCAAAACATGGTGATCCATGATCACGCGCGGTGGCGATCAACCCAGCCACTGCTGAACCTGCGACCTTAGCAGTGACCTCGTGACAACGTTTTTATGGTGACCGGTGACCGCGTGACGACAAATTTTGACCGAGCTATGGTGAATTGGGTATCCAAGCAAGGTTGGGCGAACCATAACGACGATTTAAAGTGACAATAACCTCCATAACCAAGCGTAGAAGGGGTGAGAAACTGAGAATTAGAGAGAATCTTATTGGAAACTGAAACATTAAAAAGGGAAAATAGTAAATTGTGATTGAATGAATTGATGAATACAAAGGACGAAGAGATAATAAAGGGTTCAGCAAATGGGCTTTTATAGCCAAGGCCCAAATACAAAACAAAACAAACAGAAATAAAGGGCCCAAATAGAGGGTACATTGAGTTATTTCATTATCTAATAAATCTCACGCTACATTCACCCGACTTACCGTGCAACCGCCATTCTGCTTCAAAAATTCGAGTTGTGGCTGTAAGAACCTCACGCTGCACTGACCGGAAAATCTCGAGTAGAAATAAAAAGTCACTATTAAACAGCCATGGTTTTTGATCCGTCATGCTTTGTGCATGGCGGACAAGACCTCCAATCTGGCCTCCGGTGTGGTGGTTTAAGTCCTCCGGCCACTCACCTGATGGTGATGGGGTACCTGCAAGCACTCCGACAGTCAAGTCAGTAAGGTCTTACAGTGTGAGAATCTCAGATATCAGATAGTGATGAATGTGTACCAAATGAAGATGAATCACATGTATTTATAGAACTAATAGGGCTACTAAAGTCAAACATGTTACTGTCATACTTCCATGAATTACAGCGGTTAGTACGGATCTGTAACTGATTCCACATGGTACTCCTCAAGCTCTAAGTCAGGTGCCCATGTCGTGGTAAACACGACATGGCACCGACAGCTTGAGCCACCCACGTGGGACCTGCACGTGCTTCTCCTGCGGGTTAGGTCCATAACAGTTGCCCCCAAGTCTATGGTATGTCGTGAGTCATGCCGTTGATTTCTACTAATGACATGATCTGGCGACGTGTAGCCTTTCTAAGTCGTTGTCGTTTGAATTCTCCCGTCAGTTTTTGCTTTGACACATGTCTTTGTGGAATTGGTCATGACCCTTCGTGGGCCACGCCCATCATTGTTCAATCACATGAGTCCTGCGTGCATTAATTGCGCCCTAGGACGTTACTTCTCCTTCACGCTTAGTCTTCCCTTTCTCTTTCTATAAATATTCTCTCACTTAACCTGAAAACTCTTCTCTGCTTTCAAGTTTTCTCTGCATATTCTCTCTTGATTTCGCTGTCAACTCCTTCCTTCCTTCGTTGTTTTCTAGCCATCCTCAGTCTTCTCTCCTTCAACATTTCCAGGTATCTCCCTACATTCTCTGTTCATTTTTTCTGTGTGCTTTCTTTCTTCTTTGTTTTCCTTAACATGTCAACCCCTGAGAGACCCACGAATTTTCCCCAGAAAGAAAGTCTTTTTGGGGAGGTTGGGGATTTCGTTGGTTCCCCCTCTGGACCTGAAATAAGTGATGGTAGTGATCATCACATCCCCACTCCCCCTTCAACCTCTGGTTCTGACAATGAACCTTTCTTCGAAGCCTCCGGGGAGTTCATTCCTGGTATTCCCCAACTCATCCCCTTCTCTGGGCTTCGGGTTCAGCCCCCGCCCAAGCTGTCCAGAAGCCTTCCAAGAGCAAGGCTCTACAACGTTGCCGGCAAAAAATCCATGACTGGTATGGCCCGCCTAAGCAAGCCGCTAAGATTGAAGTTCCCAAAAGGCTTAAGGGCATACGAGATGTAAGGAGGATGTTTTGGATAAGTCACGACATTCTCCAAGTTACGTCCGCACTGACCACGTCTTTAAAATTCCATGTCGCCGATATGGAATTTAGGAGTTCCATGCACTTCCTTGAAGCTACTCCAAAAGAAGATGTCCCATCTGGTCCAGTCACCCTGTACAAGGCAGAGCGTGTGGATCCCAACGAAAGGATTCGATCCTGCCCTCGCCAAGGTGCTCACGACTTCCTGATGGTTTACGACTGTTTCTTCCGGATGATTCGTTTGCGTATCCCCTTCTCAAACTTCCAAGTCGAGATCCTCAACCGACTTGAGGTCGCGCCTTCACAAGTTCACCCCAATGCTTGGGGTTTCATCAATGCTTTCTTGATCTTTTGCACGGCCAATAACTAGGAATGCTCTAGCAATCTCTTCTAGTATATTTTTGCTCCCTACCATCTTTCCGACTTCGGATTCATCTCCTTCCGCCAAAGGAAAGACCATTTTTTCTTCCAGCTTTTTGAAGACTCCTTCCCTCCCTTTAAGGATTCCTACTTTAAAGTGTTGTATATGGGGGAAGAATTTCCATTCTAGACTGGTCCTAATGGCTCGCCTTTGTTCCCATTATACTGGTCATACGACCATTATCTCCGGGAGACAAAATCTTTTGTTACTGGTGGGGCCTCATTACTGGATTTTGACCATGCCGTCATTGCCGGACTCCAGGAATTTATCGGAAAACACGGGCTCATCAAGTGCAAAGTCGTGGTCCAAGGTCATTGTATTAGTTGTGCTGATACCATGGGTAATGTCGCTTTTGTCAATTTATTATTGCTTTCTAATTTTCATGTCGCTTCTTATCTACTCTTACTTGAATTATTTTTGTAATTCATAATATATTAATCATTATGTTGGCTTTGTCTTCAGGTGCTATCATGTCGAGATACGCTCAGCTGATGAAGAAGACAGGCGCCATGACCAAAAAGGGGAAAAAGGAGACCCCTGCCCAGAACCTGGTGCGTGAGCTACTCACCGATCACGGGGTTCAGTCTCCCGGAGCATCCCAGGGTCTAGCTGCGGTGACTGCTGATGTCGTGGCGACTTCCCCTGAAGTCCAGGCGGACAAAAAGAGGAAGATAATTCTGCGAAACCTCCAGAAGTCTCCTGTCGCTGCTTCCCAAGACTTTGAGACAGTCCAACCCGCTCCTCAAAACGAGATATCAATCTCGGATGACAAGGAAGCGGAGACCGTTGGGCTTGCTCTAAGACGGAAAAGAGGTTAGTTGATCAATGTCTTTGTTTCAAGTATTCTTTTACACTTGTCTGTACAGTAATATCCATCAAAATTTTGCTGGAATTTTGATGTCGTTAACCCTTGCTTGTTTCAATTCATATAGGAGCCACCTCAACTACAGGATCGTCCTCATCTTCACAATGGGAAGGCTTCAAGGCCCCCATCGTCTCCTTCCATCATGGAGAATTTTTCATGGATCTTCCCCGCTCTGTGTTGAAGGTATGTTGCGTAGTGGTTCGTTTTCCTCTTTGTTTTCCTGTCATCTTACATACTTATAATCTATCTTATACTAACCTAATCTAATCTTACATTCTTATAATCTAATCTTATACTAACCACAAAAACACAATCATAACCATATTCTATTTCTAAGTAATTGCTAATCTAGTCTTACATACATATAATCAATTTCATACTAAACTAACAAAATGCTCATCAAACATATATTATCATTAATGCCTTCTATAAAGTAAAAAAAATAATTTAAATAATTACCAATTTGAAAAAAAAAATTTAAAATTATCTAATGTGGAGGTTGAAGATAGGATTAAAGATAAGGTTGAAGGTAGATGGTTGGTTGGTGGTGAAAAGTTAAAGATAAGGTTGAAGATAGATGGTTGGTGAGAAGATTAAGATGGATGATTGGTTGGTGGTGAGTGGCGCCGGTTGTTGGCCGGAGATGACTAGTGCCAGAGGCCGGCTGGGGTGTGGTGGCGAGGGTGGCGGTTTCGGACGGTGGGTGGGGACGCTCGGCCGGAGGACATGTGGGCGGTTTCGGATGGTGGCTGGGTGCGGGAAGGGTGGCTGTGCCGGTGGTCGGCCAGACTATGGCGGTCTGGGCAGGTGCCGGATCGGAGAGGATAGTCGGATACTGTTTTGTAAAAGAGAATAAGAAGATGGAGAAAAGTTAATATGTGAGAGAAGTGATTTGTGAAAATAAAAGAGAAAGGGAAGATGTTTTATAATGTGAGCCCAATCATAAAATTAGCCACGAAAATAGGCGTGGCAAAAAACATAATATTAAAAAACGGTAAACGTTTGCCACAGAAATATCCGTGGCTAAAGTACGAAATTTATTTTTTACAAAAGAACTTGGGGAGAGGGGTTTTGCGACGGTCTGGATCGTCGCTAATTTGTGACGGCCAGGATTGTCGTTGAAGTGTAATTTTCAAAAAAAAATAAAAAAATTTGGCAGTAGGGGTTTTGCAATGGCCTAGACCGTCGCTAATTTGCAATGACCAGGTCCATCGCTAAAGTTTAATTTTTAAAAAAAAATTAAAAAAATTGGGTAGTAGGGGTTTTGCGATGGCCTAGACCGTCGCTAATTTGCGACAGTCAAGTACGTTGCTAATTTGCAATGGCCAAGTCCGTCGCTAAAGTACAAAATTAAAAAAAAAATGGTGAGAGGGGTTTTGCGATGGCCAGGTCCGTCGCTAAAGTGTAATTTTAAAAACAATTTGGGCAATAGGGGTTTTGCGACGGCCTTGACCGTTCCGACGGCCAGGTCCATCGCTAAAGTACAAAGTTTTTAAAAAAATTAAAAAAATATTGGTGAGAGGGGTTTTGCGACGGCCTGGACCGTCTCATATTAGTGACGGTCAGGTCCATCGCTAACATATGAATTAAAAATAAATAATCATAAACATGGCCCTTTTGTGACGGGAATTTTCGTCACAAAATTAGCAACAGTTTTTTGTGTCGCAAACAGTATCTATGTCATCACAAAATAGCGATGGCCTCGGGCCGTCGCTAATATTTTGTCGCTAAAATGGCACATTCTTGTACTGAAAACCACTTTTGTCTAAGTGAAAAGAATAAACAGCTATAACCGCTTTTGCCAAAGCAAAGAGAATAAACGGTTATAGATACCGCTTTGTCGTAGCAAAAAGAATAAAGAGTTATAAATACCTCTTTGCCATAACGAAGAAAATAAGTGGCTTAAGTGCACTTAGAGCATTTTAGATATAGAAGTGGGTCAAGATTATTCCTCAAGGAAAATATTAATACTTTTCTTTTGAACCAAGGTAGACATTATTTAATTTACGTGTGAATGTTTCCAAGTATGTTGATTTATGAATGATTATTGAACAATAATTGATTCGAGAAATAAATTATCTTTTAGGTTACCTTGAAAGTGTTCCATTTTCAAGTTGAATACATGTGCGGTTTCTTGTTTTTTCTTCCTGTTCACTTTGTTTATTTGAACCTCACTGGGTCTATAAGACTGACCCCATTCTTTTTCTTCAGGATTTGAAAATTTTTTTGTTGCAGTCTCCCGTGATCTACATATTCACCTAAGACTTGTCGTTTTGGTAGGCCTCTATGTTAGAGGAGACTAGTATTTTGACTCTAGTGGTTGCAGCTATAGCGATTAGAGTGTCATCTAATTTGTTGTTGATGAGGATATACGTATGATGAATATTGGACATGTTATATATTTATACTATTTTTGTATAGCTGCTACTTTGTATTGATACATATAACATCTGGATATTGATTCTAAATGATGGAAGTAAAAGTTTATATAAACCTGATTGGTGAATAGGTTGATATGAAATTTGTGGTTTGATAAACTTTTAGAGAAGAGTCTGCCAAATTTTAGGTAGACTCTCATACTTCTAATATGAGAATATGAGTTAGTTCTTAGGCTTGCCACTTTAATAGATGTTTAGTTAGCATTAGCCTATATGCCAGTCACGTCCCTAAGACAGGTCGTGACAATCACATCACCACCGAAAGCAACAACACTCTTTTCGCCTGCCGAGAGCTTGTAGCTCAAGTGGCATAAGGAGGAGGAGAGGTTCGATCCCCGGTGGGGTAGAATTGAGAGTAGATTTAGGAGTAATGTAATGTAGGAGTGTGTGTATTTGGCCGATAAAAAAAAAAACACACTCTTTTCGCCTTGTATTGAAACCATATATTGAAAAACAAACTTAATTCGTTGATACACTCTTTTATAGCAACAATAATAAATGAAAAATCAATCTTAATTATGATTTCGCCTTATAAAAACAATATTTTATACACTCTGTTCATGAAAAATATATCGTTGATTGTATTGAAAAATAATATAAAAGATTAAAAAATAATTTTGAATATTAAAAAATAATATAAATGTAATATTCAATATTTAAGAAACTTAATAAAAATGATATAAAATATCAAAAACTTAAATAAAATATTAAAATTAATATTAAACTAATAAAAATAATAAAAATTATTTTAAAAAAAACTGAAAAATAAAGGGTTTGTATGTCCTTTCAAATTTGACCAATTAAAATGTGATATGTAGGATTAATGAATTGTAAATTAGTATCAATCATTATAAATTGTAAATTGGGAAACCAATAAATTATTCTTATTTCTTATTTACAAAAACTATAAAATAATTCTATTTTTTAATATATCTTTTAACTTGTTTGAAAACAAATTTACCAAAAAAAAATGTTATTTTTAAAAATATTTATCAAATTGGTCTTAAAAAAATAATTTTCAAATTGTATGAATTTTTGTATAATTGATCTATATCGTATAAACTTTTAATTGATCGGTTGGATCGGCAAAATTCATTTTTTATAAAAGATTATGCATGGTGTCGTTTGAACTCAAATATATATATATATATATATATATATATATATATATATATATATATATATGAGGGATCAAATGACATCGGTGTAATTTACACAAACTCTTATACCGGTTAATAACTATTTGTCAAAAAATTTTTTCACAAAACTCACCGTTGGATTAAAACTACTTATTGTATAAATCATGTATTAAAAATTTCACATAATTCTGATATCCTTTAGTGCTCTATCTAAACACTTGTTATTTTTATATATTTTAAAACTATATTTTAGGTTACTATTTTAGTACCTTGATGGAGGTTTAGAAAAATGTGAAATTTTGTAGACATGATCTATATGATAAGCAGTTTCAATCCAGCAGTGAGTTTCGTACTGGTGTAAGAGTTAGTGTAAATTACACCGATGTCATTTGAGTTCCTAATTTTGACACTGTCGATTCTTGGAGCTATTGTTTATATTAAAATATTAGTGTCAAAATTTTTCCAATTTTTAAACTTTTATATATTTATCTTTTATAATTTTAATTATTATCTTTTATATTAGAATATTACTTTTTATCTTAAATTCATATTTCAAGATTCAAATTTGATTTTAATCTTAAATTTTTTTTATATATTTATCCTTTATAATTTTAAAATTTCCATGTAATATTTTTTATAGGTGAATCAAATTCTGTTTTAATCTAACAATGTTTTTATCTTTTGCTCAGTTTTATTAATTTTCAAATATTATGTTTATTTAATATTTTTGTAATCTCCTATAAATAGCGGTGGTGTGTTGTATTCAGCATTGAGTAGTAAGAAAATTTCGTTTAAGTTTACTTTGTGAAACGACTCCAATAGTGGACACCATCAAGAGAAAAATTATGTGTAGAAGTATGTGTGCTTAAATGTTTAATAGATTTTGTTTTGATGATGACAAATACAAGACCAAGTTATGTGTAGTATGTTTTGATGTTGACTAAGATTAAATTAGGAATTGACATGCTACTAAGTGAGGTTAATGGAATGCATTATACCATGATTGATTATGTGTTCTATATTGTGATATACATGAAGATGATCATGCAATGTGTTAACATAAATGCTTGATAGACGAACTAGAGTTATATATTTATAAATCAAGCATATTTGATCTTGAGTTTTGAAGTTTGGACTAACTATGATTTTCAAGTTAGAGATATGTTGTAGATGATCCAAGTATTAAAAGTGAACAATGATGAAGAAATATGGAAAAATAGTTTAAATGCATAGCCTAATAAACTTTTAAAGATATTATTCATGACTTCAGTTTATTTGAATGCATAGCCTACTAAATTTACAAAGAAATTATATATTTATTACTTCAATTTATTTCCTTGATTTTACTTTACTTGTCTAATATTTTGAATAACGTTAGGATTTAGTTACTAAGTTTGTTAGAAGCTTAGTTAGTTTTCGGCTCAGTTGTAATTGTTAGTTAGGTGGTTTTATGAAGCTATTAGTATAAATAGTATCAACTAAATGCAAAAGAGATAGAAGAAAATATCTTTGTAAACAAGTGGTTTTCTTATTAAACTTACTCAATAATTCACTCAATACGTGCCATCAACCATCGAGAGTTAGCAGTTTGTTTTTTCTGTTGGTTATTGTGATAACTACCCGCCAACTGCCTAGAAATTTATTTTTCTTTGTTATTCTGATAACTACGCGCCATTTGCCTAGCAGTTTATTTTTCTTGCTGTGCATTCTGTGATGTATAAATACATGTAATTCTACAATGATTAATGAGAATCAATTTTACATTATTTTCTCCAACTCTATAACAAGAGTGAGGAGTCTTGAGCTCTAGAATAGGAGTCTTGTGCTTAGAGGGTTTATCCCTATTTTCTTACTATTTTTGTATATCTTCATCATCAATAAAACACTTTTTATTTACTGTTATTGTTCATTCTTTTGCTATGAATTCTATAGGGGAAAATTTTAAAGAGTTTGTGTCACCAAAAATTTATCTTGTATATTGGGATGTTTAGTTTCCTTAATTTTTTTCTGCATGCTATGCATTTTGTAGAATTGTAGCTTTAGCTAGAAATGTTATATACCACGACTAAATTTTCTTATAAACCAGTAACAAACCCATGTGGTTGCGCGGGTGATAACTGGTCCACATCATTTGTACATCGCATTCAAAAAATAAAATGTTAAAAACATATATGTAGCTCAATCCCTAAATTGTACTACTCCGGACCTAAATATAAACAAAAATACATATTAAGAAAGTTAGTTAACTGCATCAAATTTTCTTGGTTTTGTGAAAAAAATAAAATTTATTTACTAAAATATCCTTTATGTTATTTAATATAAAGTTGTATTCTCTCTCAACTACTTCATTAAATTAAGGATATTTTAGTGATTGTAACATTTAATAACATAAAAGTAGTTGGGATTTGCTTATATTTTAGACTATCAAACATAGAGTTTTTGTTGCTTATATTTGAGTACGGAGGGAGTATTTGTTTAGCATCATAGTTAATGACGGAACCTAATCTGATTCCAACAGAAAACAATATCATTGGGGACTATATGATCAAAATGCTTAGCACTGGAGCTAACAATTGTAAAAGTATGATTATGTATCAGGAAAAATAACATTAACAGAATAATAACAACGGAAAAAAAAATCATATCAACATAAAAGACAAAATATATTTAGTGAATGGGAAATCTTAAGTCCAATGCTTGTAGCAAGTGAAACTCAATTAACCATCTAATTGAGGTATACCTGTAGTAATAATAATAAAATAAAGAAATAATATGGATATACAAATAGTTGTAATTATAACTAATCTGTCATGCTTCAGTGCATGGCGGCCATGACCTCCTAACTGGTCTCCGGTACGGTGGTTTGAATCCTCCAGCCACTCACGTGGCGGTGAGGCGGTACCTGCAAACACTCCGACGGTCAAGTCAGCTAAGTGTCACAGATTGAGAGTCTCAGATATCGAGTAATGAGTACGTACCAAATGAAGATGAATCACAGGTATTTATAGAGCTAATTGGGCTACTAAAGTCAAACATGTCACTGTCATACTTCCGTGAATTGCGGCGGTAAGTACGCATCTGTAACTGACTCCACGTGGGGGTGGTGTTCCTCAAGCTCTAAGTCGGGGTACCCATGTCGTGGTTAACACGACATGGTACCAACGGCTTGGGCCACCCACATGGTACCTGCACGAGCCTCTCCTGTGGGTTAGGTCCATAACAGTTGCCCCCAAGTCTATGGTATGTCGTGAGAAATGCCGTTGACTTCTGCTAATGACGTGATCTGGCGACGTGCAGTCCTCTCAAGTCGTTGTTGTTTGAATTCTTCTGTTAGTTTTCACTTTGACACGTGTCTTTGTGGTATTGGCCTTGACCCTTCGTGGGTCGTGCCCATCATTATTCAGTCACATCAATCCTGCGCGCAATAACTGCACCCTAAGCTGTTACTTCTTCTTCACGATTCGTCTTCCCTTCCTCTATCTATAAATGTTCTCTCTCTTAACCTAAAAACTCTTCTCTGCTTCCAAGTTTTCTCTGCGTAAAAAACTCTCGCTTTCGCCGACAACTCCTTCCTTCGTTCACTGTTTTCCAGCCATCTTCAGTCTTTTCTCCTTCAACATTTCCAGGTATCTTCCTACATTATTTATTCATCTTTTCTGTGTGCTTTCTTTTTTCTTTGTTTTCCTTAAAATATCTACTCCTAAGAGGCCTACGAATTTTCCCCTTAAAGAGAGTCTTTCTGGGGAGGTTGGGGATTTCGTTGGTTCCCCTTCTGGACCTGAACTCAGTGATGGCAGTGGTCATCACATCCCCACTCCCCCTCTAACCTCTGGTTCTGACAATAAACCTTTATTTGATGCCTCCGGGGAGTTCAATCCTGGTATTCCCCAACTCATCCCCTTCTCTGGCCCCCTTTTCTCAATCTGTTGCCCCCATACTCTTAAGGTATGGGGAGAAGAATTTCCATTCTGGACTGGTCCTACGGGTTCTCCCTTGTTCCCGGTACACTGGTCCTACGACCACTATCTACGAGAGACAAAATATTTTATTACTGATGAGGTCTCATTACTGGATTCTGACCATGCCGTTATCGCTGGACTCCGGAAATTCACCGGAAAACACACGCTCGTTAGATGCAAAGTCATGGTCCAAGGTCGTTGCGTTAGTCGTGCTGATACCATAGGTAAAGTCGCTTTAGTCAATTTATTATTGCTTCTTTCTTTTTTTTTCTATTTTTTTGACAATAGGAATATATTAACTTTGTTGTTGTTTTTGCTTTCAGCTGCTATCATGTCTGGATATGCCCAGCTGATGAAAAAGACGGGCGGCATGACCAAAAAGGGGAAAAAGGAAACCCCTGCCCAAAACCTGGTGTGCGAGCTACTCACTGATCACGGGGTTCAATCTCCCGCAGCATCCCAGGGTCCGATTGCGGCTACTGTCGATGTCGCTGCGACTTTGCCTGAAGTTGCAGCGAAAAAGAGAAAGCTTATCCTCCGGAACCGCCATAAGTCTCTGGTCCCTGCTTCCCAAGAGTTTGAGGCAATCCAGCCTGCTTCTCATAACGAGATATCCATCTCGGATGATGAAGAAGCAGAGAGTTGGATCCGCTCTAGTGCGGAAAAGAGGTTATTTAATCAGTGTCTTTATTTCAAGTATTTTCTTGCAGTTGTTCGTACAGTAAAATTCATTAAATTCTAAAATTTTATTGGCTTTTAATGTTATTATCCCTTGCTGGTTTCAACTTATGTAGGAGCTGCCCCTGCCACGGGATCATCTTCTTCTTCCCAATGGGAAGGCTTCCAGGCCCCCATTGTCTCCTTCCATCACGGGGAGTTCTTCAAGGATCTCCTTCGCTCCGCGTTGAAGGTATTTTTCCTTTCCCTTGCCCTACATAATTCTCCTTTCTCTCTCCTTTTGCCTTTGTACACGAGATTGATGTCGCTTTTTATTTCGTAGGCTAATGTCGGGGAGGCTCTTGGTTAGATGTCTCACCAATCTGCTCTGCTGAAGTTTTTTCACGAAGAGCTGGAGAGACCCAACCCTGTGGCCAACCTGGAGCAGAAGCTGCAGGCAACGAAAGCTGCTGCAGAGAAGCAAGTTCAAGCTCTTACCAAGGAGCAGGACATACTAAAGCTTCGCAGGCGGAGCTTAAAGCCGAGATTGCTACAACAGTCTCCAACTTTGACCAATTGAACTTCGAGAATGCTAAGTTTTCTGAGGAGAAGAAAGAGATGCAAGTCGCCCTCTCCAAGACTCAAGAGCAGGTGACCTCCCTGACAGAGGAAACCAAACTGTTATCTCGCGTTCGCGACCAATTGCTGACCGACAAGGCGGCTTTGGAGGTCGCCAACGACAAGCAGAAGGCTGAATTCCGAGAGCAAAGCCATGTGATGTCCAATGGCGGGTATATGGCCTTTGCCAGTTGCCTAAAGCAAGTGGAGTTTCTCAACCCAGGGGTGCCACTTTCCTTCAAAGGGGTACATCCCCTCCACGGGGTTGAACGGGGTCAGTTAGTGGACTATGACCATGATCCACCTACCCAAGTAGATCTCAATGATCCTAAGTTGGAGGCTTTTGACCCTCATGCTGACTATGCAATGTCGCCAACTCCTGCTGAAGATGGGGATGTCGCTCCTACTGAGTCTTAAAGCTCTTTTTTTAATAATTAGCCTTATTTGTATTTTGATGAATAGTTTACTGGCATGTTAGCCAGCTTTCCTTTTTGTAACGCTAGAATTTAAATGACATTTCCTTTTCTTTTCATCCTGTAGCAACTCCTATATCTTAATTTTAACTTGAATTTCTTCAACGTCGCTTTTTAACCTGTCGTCATCCTTATAATGTGTAACTTACGCTTTGCACGTCTTGTCGATGGGATTTTTGGTCCCTTAGAAATATTTAAGGTTTATAACCATTTCGTAGGGGCACGTTGCCCTGTTGGGACATTTGATCCTGGCGAAGTGCTTCAAGGCCTGTGGCTTGCTTGGGGCATGTCGCCTTTGGAAGTATGGGCGCAATTTCCTGGAGGCTATTAATAATGGAAAAGCCACTTTTTCAAGTTGTTGGTAGTTCAACTCAGCCCCCTGCAAAGCCTTGGAAACAAAGTAAATAAGAAATTGACCTTTACCTTCTTCCCGGATCAATAAGGTGCTTACGGCTTCATCTACAACCGCGAGATAGAGTATCAAAATGTCACCCACAATTGGTTTTGTTAGGACAGGAGGAGATGCCAAAGAGACTTTAAATTCTTGGAAAGCTTCTTCGCATTCTTGAGCCCATTTGAAGGAGTCTTGTTTCTTCAAAATTTTAACATTGGGAGGCAGCGTTTTGCTGAAGCTGGGAGGAAACGTGATAAAGCTGCAATCCTCCCTATGAGTTGCTGTACGTCTTTGACTGTCCTTGTCGAGAATTGCCCAACACTTGTCAGGATTCGCCTTAATGCCACGGCTTGTAAGCATAAATATCAGAAATTTTCCTGCTTCCATGCCAAACGTGCACTTTAGAGGATTAAGTGGCAAATTGTACTGTCGTAGGCGCTGAAAAACGGATTCCAAATCCTTAGATGGATCTTCATTATCTTTGGTTTTGACAATCATGTCATCAATATATACCTCTACTTCTCTGCCTCTCATCTCGACAAAGACTCTATCCATCATCCTCTTGTATATCGCGCCTGCATTTTTTAAACCAAACGACATCACATTGTAACAAAATACCCCGAGATCAGTGATAAAAGCAGTTTTATCCTGATCTTTGGGGGACATGGGTATTTGGTTATACCCGGAGTAAGCGTGTAAAAGAGAAAGATATTTATAACCCGCCGAGTTATCCACCAATTTGTCAGGGCAATGGGAAGGGATCCTTTGCGAAGGCTTTGTTCAAGTCCGTGTAGTCTCACATTCTCAATTTTCCATTTGCCTTCTTCACCATCACGACATTAGACAGCCAATCAGAGTATTGTAACTCGTGGATGAACCTCGCTTTTAACAACTCGTTACACTTGTTTCTCGATGGCTGTTGTCCTCTCCTGGCCCATTCTCCTCTTCTTCTGGGCCACCGGCCTCGCTCCTTCCCTTATTGCAAGTCGATGACAGCAGAACTTATGATCTACACTGTCCGAGGCGACCCATGCAAAAATAAGATGAAAGGGTACTAGTGGCATAGTAAAAATGCCATTAATTTTTTTTTATTTGATCAAGAGACATAACATAACCTTTTGATGTTTAATGATATAGTAATCTTTTCATAATTCAAATAGAAAAAAAAATTTATTCAAATTATCGTCATTTAATTTTCAATATTTAATTGATTAATTTTTAAACTTATTTATGAGTGAAAGCCTAAATTAATAGCAAAATAAAAAAAAAAAGATATTATTATAGCTTTAGAATATTAAACTTGTCTTGTTTAAACTGCTGAACACATGGCTTCACCACATAATTTGCGCTTGTTGGGTACTTAGATTTCAAGTAAGAATAGAATTGAGCCTTTTTAACACGTCTCACAAATGTCCGCAAAAAAAAATGACTCGGGCTCAAAAGGACTGCGGATTCGAGCTACTCGCCCGAATAATTTTTTTTTTAAAAAAATACTACTAATAAGTTTACGCTAACTTTTAAAAAACATTTATAAGTGCATTATCCACATAAGACTAATAATCAAAGTTTAAAAAATTGAGAAATGATAAACATAAAAGTTAAATAGGAGGTTTTATTAACTTGTCAATAGATTAACTTTTAGAATAACTTTTATTAAAATATTATCATTATATATAAAATATAAATAGATTAAAACAATATGTTAAATAATAGAAAAATAATGTTATTTTTTAGCTAAATTGAGACATTTTTTTAAAAACAAAAGTAATAAAAATAAAATTATTATTTTTTAAATGGAAATTAGGCAATTGTTTTGAAAATTTAAAAAAAATGGGCTACTAAAAAAAGGATGTTAATTACTAACATAGACTGAATTGGGTATATAAAATAAAAAAAGACACGAGTAATCGGGGGCCTTTTCAGCCCAAAATAAAAATATTTGCTATGTGCACGGGCCCGCTCGTATAGGGCCGGGTAGGAGAGTAGGATCCATAAATAGCTTCGGAGAGCGTCAGTCTGCGGGGGCAGAGAAGACCTAGAAACAACAAAGCACAGTAAGGAGTAAGCAATGAGTATTGAAAAATCTGATTGATCAATGTCGGAGTTGATGTCGGCAGAAATGGTGGTGGAAATCCTCCGCAGGCTTCCACCAAAGTCACTTTTGAGGTTCCGTTGTGTGTGTAAATCATGGAATTCCATCATCAGTGACCCTTCCTTCGTCTCCCTTCACTATCGCCACTCTCCCTCCTTCATTCTACTTCGTCTGTTCAGAGAACCTGCTACTAAACCCTTTTACTGTTCCCTTCCCCCTCACCCATATGACAGCCTAAAATTTACCCTCTTCAAACGTTCCCTCACCCCCTTCCCTTGCCATTCTTCAATCAATGCTGTTTGCAACGGCCACATCTGCCTCGGCTCCCGGACGCCCATTGACTTTTGGAGCTCCTCCTTCGTCATCTACAACCCTTCTCTTCGACGATATCTCTCTATCCCCAAACCCGAACCAATTCCTGAACCGCAAATCCATCACTCCGTCACTGTTGCCCTCGGATTTGATTCCCAAAACCGTGACTATAAGATCCTTAGAATTGTTTTTGGCGGCAACGACTACCGTGAAGAAAGGTTTCTCGCTCCTTATTCTAGGGTTGAACTTTACTCTGTTGCATCTGGGCTTTGGAGGACTCTTCCACTTCCTCCCATGGTTGCTCCACCATGTAGCATTTCCTGGAGACGACGTTCGACAGCTTCCCATGGTTTTGTTAATGGCATTGCTCACTGGGGTGCAAGGCGCAGGGCGGCGAAAGAGGGAAATAATAATGTCTGGTTGTTTTTTATTTTGTCCTTTGATTTTGTAGATGAAGTGTTTCATGAGATTGCACTACCCGAGTGCATCCCTCATGCCTCCTCCCCTTGGGCTTTACTTAATGTTGTTGAAGGCGGCAACACTCTTACTGTGTACCGCGTCAGCTGTGGTGTGCCTTGCAAAGGTAGCATCTGGGCGATGAAAGAGTATGGTGTTGTCGAGTCTTGGACTGAGCTCTTTGATTTTTATCTTAATGGCTCTGTCTGAACACACCTTATTTGGGAATAACCATCACCGACGTCACGGTTCCACTGGAAGCATTAATGATAATGGAGACATATTACTGCTGGTGTATTATCGTATTCCTGGAAAGGGACGCCTTTATTTGCTAGATGTGGAGAAGAAAACATTAGTAGACCATCAAATTGAAGCCGGTGCCTTGTATTGGTGGATTTCTTTTGCTGAGAGCTTAGTTTTACCCAACAGTACACAAGCTCTTATATCTTACTGAAAAATTCAAGGTTCTGTTGTTAGCAACCTTAATTTCATATATATCTCACTAGAATGCCAATGATATTGTTCATGGATTCCAAGTATCTAGGCTAGTAGTTTTATGCTAATAGCGTACCTACATTGGTATTTGGTATTTTAGTCTTGTGGGATTACAACTTTATCCTGTATTTTAGGATGTTACCTGAACCTAATTAATCATGCTATTTATATGTTTATGATCCTAGTTTTTTCTTCCTTAGTATGATGATGTTTTAATGTGAAAGAGATTTACATGTTGCTGTTGGTGTTATCCCGTTGTTGCTTTGGTGATGCTATTTGGTTAGTGTTGTAGAATAATATAATAGTTTTCTCCTTCCTTTTAAAATTATTCTCTACTACTCTGTCTAAGTGCAACAACCTACAAGCATAATTGTTGCAATGATTGGCTTTGATCATGAGTTTTGTCTGTCTAGAAGGCATTGGTTATGATTATGTTTACGGGTTTCAAGTATGTACTAGTTTTCTGCTACTAGAGTGTACACTTCAAATTTCTAAAAGAAAGATCTTGTTCAAAATATTCGAGTATGTCTGCAACGGGAACTTTTTGCTATATTTCACGATGTACCTTAATTAATCATGCTATCTATAAGTTGTGTTTAGTATGATCCTAGATTTTCCTTCCTTATTATGATTGTGTTTTAATGCTGGAGAGGGTTGCATGCTATCAGTGTTACCGTTATCACATTGTTTATATGGTGATGTATTGCTCATATTGTTGGTTTCATGAACCCTAGTTAGGTGGTCATATTATGATGTTGAAGCATTTCATTTAAAGCTCATTTCTCCTTCCTATATAATCTTCAAGTGTTGAATAATATATATTCATGTACAGGTTCTTCTGAATAAAAGAACATCAAGACCTGTAGATTCATATATAAGTTCTCTGGATTCATCTTTGAAATCTAGTGTATTATCTTCACATACCACAATTAATTATTTGATGAAAAGTTTAGAGAAACTTTTTTAAAAACTGCTATTTAATTATTTAAATTGGATTATGTTTAACTTTTTTTAATTACAATCAAGGAAACAAAAACTCCAATTTAACTTTTTCTGTTTATCAATTTCCAATTTTATAACTTTGATTATTAGTCTTGCATGGATTGTAGACTAATAAATATTTTTTAAAAGTTAGCTTACACTTGATTAGTAATATTTCCTTTTTTAAAAAATAAGTTATTTGGGTGGGTAGCTGGAATCCGCATTTCTTTTGAGCCCGAGCCATTTTTTAGCGAGCTTTTGAGAGACAAGCTTAAAAGGCTCAATACTATTTTCTCTTGAAATCTAAGTACCCAACAAGCGCAAATCACTTGGTGCTGCCATGTGTTAACTAGTTTAAACAAGACAGGTTTAAGATGCTGATGCTATACTAATATCCTTTAATTTTATTAATTTTGCTATTAATTTAGGCTTTCTCTCATAAATAAGTTTAAAATTTAATCAATTAAATTTATAAAATTAAATGAGGATAATTTGAATAATTTTTTTTTTATTTGACGTATGAAAAGATTACTATACCACAAAACATCAAAGGATATGTTATGTCTCTTGATCAAATAAAAAAAATTTAATGGCACTTTTACTATACCACTAGTACCTTTTTATCTGGAAACTTTGCATTTCAAATAAATTGAAATTAGTTTTGTAGCATTAAATACTCTACACTTTCTAACGTCAAGTTTCCATTCATGAGTTGCTTAACCATTCAAAACCCATATAAAAAATATGGGACAATAGTCACATAGACCAATCAAATTAAATATATTAATCGATGTTTTTTTAATTACTCTTCCGTTCCTTTTTATAAGTACCAAAACAAAAATGAATTAGTATTCCTTTTTATAAGCACCTACTACAAAAACAAGAAGCATTTATTAAGTTTTTTCAATTTTACCCTAAATTAATGAATGTACTTGAATTTAGTTTTAAATTATATAGATAGTGGAATTTGACTTATACAAGGATAAAATTGTAAAGAAATTATTATTTCTTAAGAAACTAATGCATTTAATTGAAGTGAACACTTTTTTTAATACTTGTGATTTTTGTTTCAGGAGCTTATAAATAGGAATAGAGTGAGTAATAAAGTAATGAATTTGAATTTGGTGCTTTCTATGGTGCCATCTCTATCAAGATGACACCAAGCCTTCATATTCAATCAAATTATTAATTTAATATGAGGCAATAAAAAGTTTAATTAAGTCATATTTTTCATTAAATCTTTTAGATTTGAAAGATATAAAGTTAATTTTATTTTTTTAATCTAATATTTTGTTTTTATTTTTAATCTGATATGTCTACATTTTTTTTTTAATTAAATGCTTGTAATTTGGTTACATTATTGAAGATGTATACCTGAGCTTTAATTAATTTAAAAAAGAGTTTTTATTAATTGAAAGATAAATAAATTAATGATAAAGAATAATATAAATAAAATAAGATAAATTTAGTATTTTTGTTCCTAAACTTTACACTAAATTTCAGTTTGATTTTTTTTAATTTTAGCTCTTTTACTTATTTTTGCTTCATCTTATTTCATCAAATAATTATTCAAAATGTATATAATAGTATCTTGTGGTGAGAAAGAAGAACACAAAGATAAAAAAAATATTATTGCAGGCATTCTTGTTTTAGGCTTACCATCTACATGAATCTCAAATATTATTAATTACTCTAAATAAGAGCCAAAATAAGAGAGAACAAATAACTAATTCTTGAGTGTTAAGTAAACATTATATGCCAAAAAGAATGTATACTCCAGCCAAAAACAAATGATAGACCTAGAAGAAAGATACCTAATTAATTAATAATTGAACTTGAAGCAAACTATATTTTCAAAATAATAGAATGTAAATAATTGATAATTGGGCTGAAACAAATGATAAGACTTTGAAAGAATGTGACACATACAACTGATATTTGAGCTTAGGGATGACAACCTAACGAGGTGTGTATTAGCTACTTATATTAAAACAATATTTGAATTTTACATTTCCTAATTAAAATTTTAATTAAAATTTTTATAACTGTCAACATAAGATTAAAATACAGTTATATTATTTATTTAAGTGAGATTCATTCATGCAGATTTACAAAATTTATCCATGAATGATTTTTTCTTTTTGTATTATTTTATGAATTTTCACTTGAAAAAATGTGTAGGATAATATTATCATATTTTTTATGTCTAAATTTATATTTTAGTCTAATAACTTGATCTATAATTTTAATTTGGTCCTTTATTTTTTTCATATTAGTAATTTAACTTTTCAATATACTATGATTATTTTCTATTAATTTTTGTAGATAAATAATTAACCCCCACAATAATATTCGTAATAAGATTTAGGGACAAAAACTACGACTTTAGTACTATTGTCTTATTTTATTTATTTTAATATTCACCACTAATTTATTTATCTTTCAATTAATAAAACTTTTTTTTAAAAATTAATTAAACCTCAAATACACATTTAATAATATAACCAAATTATAAGTGTTTTATTAAAAATAATTGAGACATATGAGATTAAAAATAAAAACTAAATATTTGATTAAAAAACAAAATCAACTTTTCATTTCCAAATCAAAAAATTTATTGGAGAATATGACTTAATTGAATTTTTTATTGCTTCAAATCAAATTATTGATTTGATTGAGCAAAAGGGCATGGTGACATCTCAATAGGCATAGCATCATAGAAAGCACCAATGTGGTATTATTGTATCACTAATCAACATAATATTTTACCTTATCTCAGTTTGTATGTTTTGTAGATCTAACAAATTTATAGAAGTCAAAATAAAATAATAAACAACAGAAATGTAAATAACTAATGACATGATCTGGCGACGTGCAGCCTTTCTAAGTCGTTGTCGTTTGATTTCTCCCGCCAGTTTTTGCTTTGACACGTGTCTTTGTGGGATTGGTCATGACCCTTCGTGGGCCGCGCCCATCATTGTTCAATCACATCAGGCCTGCGTGCATTAATTGCGCCCTAGGTCGTTACTTCTCCTTCACGCTTAATCTTCCCTTTCTCTTTCTATAAATATTCTCTCACTTAACGTGAAAACTCTTCTCTCATTCCAAGTTTTCTCTACATATTCTCTCTTGCTTTCGCTGTCAACTCCTTCCTTCCATCGCTATTTTCCAGCCATCCTCAGTCTTCTCTCCTTCAACATTTCCAGGTATCTCCCTACATTCTCTGTTCATTTTTTCTGTGTGCTTTCTTTCTTCTTTGTTTTCCTTAAAATGTCAACCCCGGAGAGACCCACGAATTTTCCCCCAAAAGAAAGTCTTTCTGGGGAGTTTGGGGATTTTGTTGGTTCCCCCTCTGGAACTGAAACCAGTGATGATAGTGGTCATCACATCCCCACTCCCCCTTCAACCTCTGGTTCTGCGAACGAACCTTTCTTCGAAGCCTCCGGGGAGTTCATTCTTGATATTCCCCAACTCATCCCCTTCTCTGGGCCCCTTTTTCTCAATATGTTGCCCCCATACCCTTAAGGTAAGGGGTTGGCAAATATAAGTATCACGAGTCATCTGAGGGTAGTGATAATGCCATAACATCTAGATTACATCTTCTTGTGCCCTTGTTAATCTGTACCTCATCTGAAGCTTCTAGTTTTACTTCTACTAAAAATTCTACTAAATGTTCTGACTCTAATTCTTCTGACCCTCTTTTTGTCCCACCTGTTTCTATTGTAGAACCCATGTCGACTTCATCTCCCATGTCGGGTTCAGATTTGCCCTCGACTTCAGCCCCCGCCCAAGCTATCCAGAAGCCTTCTAAGAGCAAGGCTCTAGAACGTGCCAGCAAAAAATCCATGAGTGGTATGGCCCGCCTAAGCAAGCCGCTAAGATTGAAGTTCCCAAAAGGCTTAAGGGCATACGAGATGTAAGGAGGATGTTTTGGATAAGCCACGACATTCTCCAAGTTGCATCCAGACTGACCACGACTTTAAAATTCCATGTCACCGTTGTGGAATTTAGGAGTTCCATGCCCTTCCTTGGAGCTACCCCAAAAGAAGATGTCCCATCTGGTCCAGTCACCCTGTACAAGGCAGAGCGTGTGGATCCCAACGAAAGGATTGGATCCTGCCCTCGCCAAGGTGCTCACGACTTCATGATGGTTTACGACTGTTTCTTCCGGATGATTCGTCTGCGTATCCCCTTCTCAAACTTCCAAGTCGAGATCCTCAACCGACTTCAGGTCGCGCCTTCACAAGTTCACCCCAACGCTTGGGGTTTTATCAATGCTTTCGAGATTTTTTGCTGGGCCAATAACTGGGAATGCTCTAGCAATCTCTTCTTGTATATTTTTTCTCGCTACCATCTTTCCGACTTCGGATTCATCTCCTTCCGCCAAAGGAAAGACCATTTTTTCTTCCAGCTTTTTGAAGACTCCTTCCCTCCCTTTAAGGATTCCTATTTTAAGGTGTTGTATACGGGGGAAGAATTTCCATTCTAGACTGGTCCTAATGGCTCGCCTTTGTTCCCATTATACTGGTCATACGACCATTATCTCCGTGAGACAAAATCTTTTGTTACTGGTGGGGCCTCATTACTGGATTCTGACTATGCCGTCATTGTTGGACTCCGGGAATTTACCAAAAAACACGGGCTCATCAAGTGCAAAGTCGTGGTCCAAGGTCGTTGTATCAGTCGTGCTGATACCATGGGTAATGTCACTTTTGTCAATTTATTATTGCTTTCTAATTTTCATGTCGCTTTTTATCTACTCTTACTTGAATTATTTCTATAATTCATAATATATTAATCATTATGTTGGCTTTATCTTCAGGTGCTATCATGTCGGGATACGCTCAACTCATGAAGAAGACCGGTGCCATGATCAAAAAGGGGAAAAATGAGACCCCTGCCCAAAACCTAGTGTGTGAGCTACTCATCGATCACGGGGTTCAGTCTCCCGGAGCATCCCAGGGTCCAGCTGCGGTGACTGCTGATGTCGCGCCGACTTCCCCTGAAGTCCAGGTGGCCAAAAAGAGGAAGATAATTCTGCGAAATCGCCAGAAGTCTCCTGTCGCTACTTCCCAAGAGTTGGAGACAGTCCAACCCGCTCCTCAAAACGAGATATCAATCTTGGATGACGAGGAAGAGGAGACCGTTGGGCTTGCTCTAAGACGGAAAAGAGGTTAGTTGATCAATGTCTTTGTTTCAAGTATTCTTTTACACTTGTCTGTACAGTAATATCCATCAAAATTTTGCTGGAATTTTGATGTCGTTAACCCTTGCTTGTTTCAATTCATATAGGAGCCACCTCAGCTACGGGATCGTCCTCATCTTCTCAATGGGAAGGCTTCAAGGCCCCCATTGTCTCCTTCCATCATGGAGAATTTTTCAAGGATCTTCCCCGCTCTGTGTTGAAGGTATGTTGCGTACTGGTTTGTTTTTCTCTTTGTCTTCCTGTCATCTTTGTATTCGAATACTTAAGTCGGTGTTTTATATCGTAGGACAATGTCGAGGAAGCCCTAGGTTGGATGTCCCGCCAATCTGCGCTGTTGAAGTTCTTCCATGAAGAGCTGGAGAAGCCTAACCTTGCTACTGACTTGGAGCAGAAGCTTCTAGCCACCAAAGCCGCTGCTGAGAAATAGATCCAGGCTTTAACCAAGGAGCGGGATACACTAGAGGCTTCCCAGTCTAATCTTCGGGCCGAGGTTTCTATGGCGGCCTCCAACTTTGAACGACTGAAGTTGGAGAATGCCAAGCTCTCTGACGAGAAGAAGGAAATTCAAGTCGCCCTTTCCAAAGCTCAAGAGGAGGTGACTTTACTTCGCGAGGAGAATGGGCTTCTTTCCGGGGTCAAGGATCAGCTATCGGCGGATAAGGCGTTGTTGGAGACTAATAATGACAAGCTGAAGGCCGAGATCAACGAGCTGAGTCGCCTGATCTCTAATGGTGCCTATATGGCTTTTGCCAGCTGCCTTAAGCAGGTGGAGTTCGTGAACCCCGGGATCCAACTCACCTTGAAGGGGGTTCACCCACTTCACGGGGTGGAGGGAGGCTAGCTTTTGGACTATGACAATGACCCTCCTACCCAGGTCAACCTTGATGACCCTGAGTTGGAAGCTTTTGATCCTCACGCTGATTACTCAATGTCGCCAAATCCGGCTGAAGATGAGGATGTCGCCCCTGCTAAGCCTTGAAGCTCATTTCTTAATACTTAGATTTATTTTTGTTTCAATGAATCGGTTTATTGGTATGCTTAGTTGGACTTCTTTTTTGTAATACTCAACTCTCAATGGTACTTCTTTGTTTTTCTATCTCCATAGTAATTCTTGTCTCGTAACTTTAACTTGAATACTTTCTAATCATTGCTTTTCAACATGTCGTCATTCTTATAGTGTGTGACTTATATTATGCATATCTTGTTAATGTGATTTTCAATTCGTTAGAGACCCTTAAGATTTGTAACCATACCGTCGGGGCATGTCGCCCTATTAGGATCTTTGATCCTAATGAAGTACTTCAAGGCTTGTGGCCTATCTCGTTGGGGCGTGTCGCCCTATTGGGATCTTTGATCCTGATGAAGTACTTCAAGGCCTATGGCCTATCTCGTTGGGGTGTGTCGCCCTATTAGGATCTTTGATCCTGATGAAGTACTTCAAGGCCTGTGGCCTATTTGGGGCATGTCGCCCTATTGGGATCTTTGATCCTATTGAAGTACTTCAAGGCCTGAGGCCTATTTGGTTGGGGCGTGTCGCCCTATTTGATCCTGATGAAGTACTTCAAGGCCTGTGGCCTATCTCGTTGGTGTGCATCGCCCCAGTTGGGATCTTTGATCCTTTCAAACGCCTTGCTGAATTGTAATCATTGAATATCTGCAACTGAAATCTTAAACTTTGACAAATTTTTGTTCTCATTTCATATATGATTGGGTTACAAAACCTGGGGCCTCATTAAAACCTTCAAGGTAAAACCCTCCTTAGGGAAAAAACCCAAGAAGGAAAAACAGTACCCCTTACAGAAATTGTACATCAAGCTTAAAATACAACATTGAGTAAAAGATAAACAAGTAGGTCAATCTTTAACTGTAGTAGCTCCTTAGGTCCGCGGCATTGAAGGCCCGCGCAATTCTCTTCCTTGTAAGGTTTCTAAGGTGTACGCACCTTTTCTTGTACTTCTTACTACCCGATAAGGGCCTTCCCAGTTTGCTGCGAGCTTTCTATCTTTTGCATTCTTTAGACCAATGCTGGCTCTTCTTAATACGAGATTGTCTATTGCAAACTCACGCTTTACGACTTTGGCGTTATACCTCTGAGCAACTCGCTGCTTTCTTGACATTTCAGTTAGTCGTGCCAACTCGCGGACTTCATCCACGAGGTCGAGCTCTTCTCTTAAGATTTCTTGATTATTTGGTGGGGTAAACATAACCCTCCAAGACGGTTCACCAATCTCAACTGGAATTGCGACATTAGTCCCATATACAAGGCGGAAAGGAGTTTCTCACGTGGTACTTCGCGGAGTGGTTCTGTTGCTCCACAACACTTGATAGAGATTATCCACCCAAGCTCATTTGGCATTCTCAAGTCGTTTTTTTAGTCCATTTAAAATTACTTTATTTACTGCTTCAGCCTGGCCGTTAGTTTGGGGGTGTTCTACACTTGAAAAATGATGTCGGATCTGTTACCCCTCAAGGAGTTCCCTAAACTGGCTTCCTGTGAATTGAGTTCCATTATCTGTGACTATCTCAGCCGAGATTCTGAAACGACATATGATTGTTTTAAAAGTGAAGGCTTCCACCCTTGCAGAAGTAATGGTAGCAAGAGGTTCAGCCTCAACCCACTTGGTAAAGTAATCCACTGCCACGACAAGATGTTTCAGCTGTCCCGTGGCCTTATGAAAGGGTCCTAGGATGTCTATCCCCCAAGTGTGGAAGGGCCAGGGCGCGGATAAAGTATGCAGCTCTTCCGGCGGGATATGAGGGATATTTGCACGTCGTTGACACTGCATAGTTGGCCAGAAGTAGCCCGCTCTCAACGCTTTTCTAGCCAGGGATTTAGCCCCAACATGATGTCCACAACTGCCTTCGTGTATCTCGGCCAATATGTACCCGACTTCTTCCGGGCCAATACATTTTAGGAGTGGGGTTGAGATCCCCTTTCTGAACAAGTGGCCTTCAATTATTGTGAATCTCATTGCTTTTTTAATTACCTTTTTGGATTCTTTATCATCCTCGGGTGTGATCCCCCTTTCGATATAATCGATCAAGGGAGTCCTCCAATCCACTTCTTGTACCTGTAAAGTTAAACTAGGATAGGGAATTACCTCATTTACCACAAAATGGTAGTTTGATGTCTTTATCGTGCTGGCGAGTTTGGACAAAAGGTCGGCCTGCGCATTTTCTTCCCTGGGGATATGTCAGATCTCGAATTTAGACAACCCCACCAAAGCATCTCGTACTTTGGCGAGATATTTCTACATTAAGAGCTCTTTCGCTTGGTATTCCCCCTTTGTTTGAGATACCACCAACTTCGAATCTAAGCAAATGGTTACCGCATTTGCCCCCAACTCTTTGGCCATTCGTATTCCAGCTAGGCAGGCCTCATACGCTGCCTAATTGTTTGATGTCGAGAAATCAAATTTTAGAGAATATTCGATTGCCAGGCCATCTGTTTTTTCAAGGATCACTCCAGCACCGCATCCCTTAGTGTTTGAAGAGCGATCGACATATATCATCCATTCCCGGGGTGGGCCTCCCTGGGATGCGTCATTTCAGCAAGAAAGTTGGCTAGGACCTACGCTTTGATTGCAAGTCGTGGTTCATATGATATGTCGTACTGGGTTAATTCAATTGCCCATGACATCATCCTTCCAGCCAGATCCGGCTTGTGTAAGATCTGCCGTATTGGTTGGTTGGTTCTGACCAGAATTGGGTAGCATTGGAAGTATGGGTGCAATTTCCTAGAGGCTATTAATAATGCAAAAGCCACTTTTTCAAGTCGTTGGTAGTTCAACTCAGCCCCTGCAAAGCCTTGAAAACAAAGTAAATGGGAAATTGATCTTTACCTCCTTCCCGCATCAGTACGGCACTTACGGCTTCATCTGCGACCGCGAGATAGAGTATCAAAGTGTCGCCTGCAATTGGTTTCGTTAGGACGGGAGGGGATGCCAAGTAGACTTTAAGCTCTTTGAAAGCGTCTTCGTACTCTTGAGTCCAATTGAAGGAGTCTTGTTTCTTGAGGATTTTAAACATCAGGAGGCAACGTTTGGCTGAAGTTGGGAGGAAACGTGACAAAGCTGCAATCCTTCCCGTGAGTTGCTATACGTCTTTTACTGTCCTTGGGCTTATCATGTCGAGAATTGTCCGGCACTTGTCTAGATTCGCCTCAATGCCACGGCTTGGCAGCATAAATCTCAGAAATTTTCCTGCTTCCATGCCAAACGTGCACTTTAGAGGATTAAGTCGCAAATTGTATTGTCTTAGGCGCTGGAAAACAGATTCCAAGTCCTTAGATGGATCCTCATCATCTTTTTTTGACAATCATGTCGTCAATGTACACCTCGACTTCTCTGCTTCTCATCTCGGCAAAGACTTTATCCATCTGGTATGTCGTCCCTGCATTCTTTAAACCAAACGGCATCACATTGTAACAAAATACCCCGAGATCAGTAATAAAAGCAGTTTTATTCTGATCTTTGGGGTCCATGGGTATTTGGTTATATCCAGAATAAGCATCTAAAAAAGAAAGATATTTATAACCCGCCGAGTTATCTATCAATTTGTCAATGTAGGGTAGTGGGAAGGGATCCTTTGGGCAGTCTTTGTTCAAGACTGTGTAGTCCGTGCACATTCTCCATTTTCCATTCGCCTTTTTTACCATCACGACATTAGACAGCCAATCAGAGTATTGCACCTCGTGGATGAATCCCACGTCTAACAACTCGTTGACCTGCTTCTCGATGGCTGTTGTCCTCTCTTGGTCCATCTTCCTCTTTTTGGGCTACCGGCCTCGATCCTTCCCGTATTGAAAGTCGATGGCAGCAAAATTTGGGATCTACACCCGGCATATTCGAGGCGACCCATGCAAAAATATCTTTATTATACTTTTATCATGTTTTTGATAATGTTAGTAGGTAAATTTTTTCCGACCTTAACTACTGTTCAAGCTTGTTGCCGACTTGTACTTCTACTGAGTCGCCTTGTGGCTCAGGTCGTTCATGTTGTAGTTCTCCTCTTGGATATAAGTCCGTCATCATCACTGCGGCATCTCACCTGAGGAACTTTTGTTTTCCTTTGACTTCCTTTTTTGCGTCTTCTTTTTGCACTTCTTTTTCTTCTTCCTTTTCCTGTGCTAAAGAGGTTTTTGTTATGTTGAGGCTCTCCAAATAATAAAGTTGCGATCAAGGCCCTTTCCCCGCACAGTGACGATGTCGTCTCTGTCACTGGGGAACTTCATCGCCATATGTAAGGTCGAGACAACAGCCCCTAGAGCATTTAAAGTCGGCTTCCCCAAAATTGCATTATAAGCTGATGGGCAGTCCACGACTAGGAATTTTACTTCTTCCGACCTGCTGCCGCCACGGCCAGAAAACATTACTTTTATCTTTCTATAGCCTTTAGGGGAGATAGTGTCCCCTGTGAAGCCTATCAAGTTCCCTTTGTGAGGGATCAAATCTTTCTCAGTCAGGCCCAACTTCTGGAAAAGGTCCTAGAACATGATGTCAGCTGAACTCCCTTGATCCACAAATAACCTCTTCACTTCATACCCTGCCATCCTGGCCGTGATGACTAGGGGGCGTTGGATCCCGTTCCATTAATAGGTAAGTCGTCCTCAGAAAATGCCAACGTCATTCTCCTCATGGCCTTGATAGTCATGCAATGGTCCCTTTCATCGCGGGATCTCTTTCTGGACGACTCGGAGGGTTCCACATGATCTAAGCCCCCTGCAATTACGTTAATGACTCCTTTCAAAGCCGTGTTGTCATGTCACTGCGGACTATAGGATCTCGATCGTCATCTTTCATCTCGCCCAGAATCCCTGTTCGGTGTACCGAAGCCACGTCTTCCGGAGGGTGACGGGCTTCTTCCCCGGGATGTCCCTTCATCATTCTTTTGAACAAATTGTTTCAACTTCCCTTGTCGTATTAATTTTTCAAAAGTGTCTTTAAGATGGATGCACTCGTTTGTGTAGTGCGCGTGATCCTTGTGGTATAGGAAGAATTTGTCTATTCTTTGACTACGACCTCATTGGCGGGAGTCTATCTTTCAACCTGAATACATGATCTCCTTATACACTCGTGAGGGCAGCATGGTCAGAGGTGCGTAATTTGAGTAAGCTCCTTTGGGCGGCCTCCCACTTCGGTCATATGTTCTCTCATTTTCCCTCGGCTTTCCCCCATAAGCAGCCTTTTGCTTTTCTTTTTTGTCTTGCTTCGCGACTTGATTGTCAGCTTTGTTATTCTGGACCCATTCTTCAATTTGGATCCACTTTTCAGCATGCCGCTTCAATTCCACCATAGTCTTGGGCTTTTCTCCACCCAGGTCTTTAGCGAAACCGCCCGACTTCAATCCCTGCCTGAGAAAATATAACATCATGTTAGGTGTGACATCATGTACCTCCAGGGACTCTGCATTGAAGCGGATGATAAAGTCCCTCAGTGGTTCGTCCGACTTCTGTTTTATCCTTTCTAGATGATGTTCAGTCTTGAATTGTTGCTTGCTGCTTGTGAAGTTAGAAACAAATTTGTCTTTCAATGCTTTCCATCCCGTGATGGATCCCACGAGCAAAGACGAAAACCGTCGGCGCGCAGCGGCCTTCAAAGTCAGGGGAAAGGCCCGACATATCACGCGTTCTTTAGCCCCTTGGAAGACCATGGTTTGTTGGAAGATCTCAATATGGTCCTGGGGTCGGTGGTCCCGTCATAAGGATCAATTTGCACAACAAATTTGAAGTTTGCCGGCATCTCATAGTTTATTATGGCTAGGACGAAAGGATTATGACATCCGCCAATTTGAATTTCGTTCTCTGCTACTCGTTCCACATGGTCTATGTCGGGGAAATGGGGCGGGATGTTGCCGGGTTGTGACAGCGGGATCTGCGGTCCCACCATAGACACTTGTTTCTCCACCTGGGGATTTTGCCCCTCCCGAGGATTTTCATGTCGCTGAGGGGGTTGCTGCCCTAGGCTGAGATTGACTAAGATTGCGTGGAATTCCATCTGTTGTTTTTTCCAGGCTTCACATTCTTTGTTCATTTTTTCAATTTCTTCCGCTTGTTTTTGTATCATTTCTTTGAGGTCGTGCATACCATCCTCAATAGTCACCATTCTCTGCTCCGACATCGCCGGATGAGCGGCTCTGGCTTCTCCACGCTATTGCGGAGAAGGTCCATTCACAAAAGGCTGCTATCCAGGAATATCTCCACCTCGTGCAGAGCCTCCTTTGGCAGCCTGATTCTTTCTTCTCGTGTTCACCATCTTGCTACAATTGAACTTTCAATTAGTGTGGAATATTCCCTGCCTTACTGCCAGTGTGAGAAATTCTCTTGCCATAACGTTTATGCAGCAACATTAGCAAAACAGGACGCAAGAAGATAATCGATGAAATCACACACATATGCCAGAATCAAATCGTAATTATAACAGAAATATCAAGAAAAATTGTTATCCGTTCAGCTAATCGGTGGAAAGTCATATTTCAACGGTTAATCGGTTGGAAATCCCTTTTCCACCGATTAATTGTGCAGAATTCACCTTGATAACCGGCTGATATGAGTATATCAAAAGGAAAAGGAAAAGTTCTTGATTCCAACAGTCTTCTTCCTGCAAACACCAAAAAAACCAGAAAAAAGGAGGATATATAAGATGAATTAATCGGAGAAGAACATTTTATCTTCCCCACAGATGGCGCCAATGATTCGTCATGCTTAGTGCATGGCGGACATACCTCCAATCTGGCCTCCGGTTCGGTGGTTTGAGTTCTCCGGCCACTCACCTGGCGGTGAAGGGTACCTGCAAGCACTCCAACGGTCAAGTCAGTAAGGTTTTACAGTGTGAGAATCTCAGATATGAGATAGTGATGAATGTGTACCAAATGAAGATGAATCACATGTATTTATAGAACTAATAGCGCTACTAAAGTCAAACCTGTCACTGTCATACTTTCGTGAATTACGGCGGTTAGTGAGGATGTGTAACTGATTCCACGTGGGGGTGGTACTCTTCAAGCTCTAAGTCGGGTTCCCATGTCGTGGTAAACACGACATGGCACCAACAGCTTGAGCCACCCAAGTCGGTTAGGTCCATAACAGTTTTATTGGGAAAGTGCAAGAAACGAATTGTACAGTAAGAGGCAAACAAAAAAACCAACCACAATGGACATTAAATCTATAATTTTCAAAATTAATTTTAAATTTCAATATCAATCAACAATGGAAGTTTAGAATAGCTTTTCCAAGATTAACTTGCTGCCATATGAAGTTGTTTGCAAAGTTAACGAAATGTTAAAAAAGGACGATGCAGAATACGGAGAAGAAGGCTAGGGAACCAGGAGAGAGAATTTCAGTTTTTGCATTTTTTTAATGAATAATTTTCAAATTACATTACTGTCCTTACTGCAAAGTAATTACAAAGAGTAAAAATCTGATTTTTGTTGTCCTAAAAAAAAAGTTATACATTGCTAATATACTCTTTCTAAAAATTAGGTGGGTGTATATTAGCAACCCCTATATAAATAACATAAATAATAGTGATAAAAATTATCAATAGCAAAAATGTAAATCATATGAACAACTAATCATTAATAAGCATTGGATGAATAGTAGCATCCATCCATCTCTGTTTTTATATAGTAGTTGATTGGTTTAAATAGTTTGATCTATCGTAGTCAAATTGATTAAATTAGGTGATGGTGTAAACTATTTTACAACAAAATTGAGTTTCTTTTTATAGCACAAACAGAATCAAAATGTCTAATTCATAATGATCCAAAAATATGTGAGTTGTGTTTTATGTGCTGCATTTTTTATTAATATTGTTTTCATCTTGTTCCTTTTTTCTCCTTTCCATGGGTTTTCATCTTTGTTTTTCCTTTCATAATCAGAATTCTGTTATGGAATAAAGTAGTTAAACTCAGTATTTTCTGTTAACTTTTATTTGACAATTATTTTTCTTTTAGGATCCGTTCAGATTTATTTTCAGTTTTTCTTTCTGTTACTCGCTATGTATTTGTTGTATTTTCTTCTCTCTTGTGAGTGTTTCATTTTATGTTTCTCTTTCCAGAACGTTTTCTGTTTTCGTTCTTCTGCCATGGTTGCGCCTCAACAATCAAAGAACTTCGTCTCTGCTTCTTTTAATCCGCGCTTCACTCACGTCTCTATTTCTTCTCTGATATGTATTCTCCGTGGTTAAGCTAACTTCTGTTCTCGTTTTTTATGGCTGTGGCTACTACTAAGGGTTGTTGTTTATACGAACTTGATGTGAATAACATATTCTTGAATGGAGACATTTTTAAAAGTTTATATGCAAGTCCCTTTGGGATACAAAGCTTCTCAATCAAACATGTTTTGAAGACGAAATAAATCACTCTATGGCCTTATGCATGCCTCAAGGCAATGGTTCCTCAAATTTTCGAGTTCTCTCAATGAAAAAGGTTTTCAACAATCCAAGAATGACTATTCCTTGTTCACTAAGATATTGGAAGTTCTCTTGTTATTCTGCTAGTTTATGTAGATGACATAACACTAGCATGTCTTTCTAGCTCACATATATTTGCCAAACAGCCATTGATACAATTTTTGTTTAAGCTCAAAGTTTTGGGAACTTTGAAATATTTTTGGGACTCGAGATAGTGTATTCTTCCAAAAGTATTCTTTTATCTCAATGTGTAACATCCCTCACTCACACACTTCAGAGGAATTACTTCTGAGAAAGTCACCTATCTTTTAATTGCTCTACGTCAAGCACGCTTAACCTTGGAGTTCTTAAGTGTTAGGGTATTGAAAAGTAAATGCATTTTGTTGGTATAAATAGTGCGAATCAATTCGTTTAAATTATCATTGACTATATAACTCCATACCTATATAGCCTTCAGATCCTTCTAATTTTAGTGTATGTTCTATTCATTCATGTGTCCCGTCCCTAGAAGCCTGCCCGGAGCCACTCCTTGTCCATTCCTCATTGCATTGGTGATCACTTCCCGCCCTCTTTGCAACCCAAGATGTCACATGCTTACCAGCTTTCGTTTGGTTCGTCCTTAAACCACTCGGTACTAGGATCTTGTGACACCACTTGTAACTTTCACTGCGCTCTATCCTCTCACATACTTCCAAAGAATTACTTTTCAGAAAGTCACTCATCCCTTAATTGCTCCAGGTCAAGCATGCTTAACCTTGGAGTTCTTATGTGATAGGTTACCGAAAAGTAAATTTATTTTGTTAGTATAAGTAGTGCGAATAAATTCTTTAAACTATCATTGATTGTATAGTCCCATAACTATACAACATTTGGATCCCTAACACTCTGGTGTATGTTCGATTCATTCATGTGTCCCATCCTTAAAAGCCTGTCAGGAGCTGCTTCTTGTCTAAGCCTCATTGCATCTACAATCACTCCCCGCCCTTCTTGCGAGCGAGGATGTCACCTTACTTTTTGATCCCTCCATCTATAGAAGGCTAATTGGCTGATTCATATATTTAACCATTTCTCGACCAAATATTAGCTTTGCTGTAAATAAATTAAGCCAATGCATGGCTGCTTCTTGCCAACCTCATCTCAAAGCAGTTCAACATCTTCTACAATACATCAAAGCTTCACCAGGTCAAGGTTTATTATTTCCTTCACATAATTCCCTCTACTTAACTGCTTATGCCAATGCTGATTGGGGCAATTGCCTTGATACTAGTAGTTCTATAATTGGATTTTGCATGTTCTCAGGCAATGCTTTAATCTCATGTAAATCTAAAAAATAACCTAAATTGTCAAAGTCCTCCACTGAAGCAAAATATCACACAATTTTTTCCTACCTCAGGCAAGTTGATTTGGTTACAAAGACTGCTAAGTCATTTTGAAGTCAAAATCTCGTCTCAATGTTATTTTGTGACAACTTATCTACGGGGTGATCCAACAAAATTAGAAGCCTTCTATTTTTTTTTTTTTGGATACTAGAAGCCTTCTATTTAAATTTGTTGACATATTATTAAACTTAATTAAGATTTTATTAATTTTAGTCGTGAAATTTTTTTGTTGTTGTTAACATTTTTTTATAGGCCAAACACACCCCCCACACTACACTACTCCTAAATCTACCTCACCGGCAATCAAACTCCACTCCTTGAACTCCATGATCTCGTCCTTATGCCGAACTACAAGCTCTTGACTTATTATTGTTAACATTATAGAGAGAATACAAGTTGAGAAAGCAAATATGTTTATTCCTAAATAATTGTCTTTCGTCCTTATAATAAGATATGGTATACTTAAGAAACAAAAAAATACAAACAAACAATATATACATTAAAAAAAGAACTAAGATTAATTATGAAATTAAGTAAGTTAATTGATTTATCAATTTTCCCTAATATATTTTTTTAAAATGATATTTATTTATATTTATCATTTGTTAAAATTAAATATATTTTTAGTCACTCATTAATGTTAATTAACAATAAGAAAAGTTATTTAAGGCTTTTTTTATCTTAAAAATTTGGGGGCCTAAAGCCCTTCTTTATTTGCTTGGTCATTAAACCGACCCTACTCATCTACCATTAACTTGATTCAAATCTTCCCGGACATGAAAGATCAAAGCACATTAACATTGATCATCATTTCATCAAAGATTCAATTGATAATATAGAGAGAAGTTACTGCCTCTCGTCCTAAATATAAGTCACCTTCTAGAAGAATTTTTTGGTGTAAAATATAGGTAACTAACTAATTTATTATGGATAAGTTTCACTTCTTGCCCTTCTACAATTTTCAATGATTCAATTAATAATAGAGAGAGAAATATGGTCAAAATAAGAGAGAAATAATTATTAATTGAATCTAAATATTTATTAAGGGGCATAGTTGGAAAATTCTTATTTTTTACATAAATTTAATGAGTTAAATTTTAATATTTGATTTTGATAATTTGGTTAAAAATGACTTATATTTAGGACCACAGAAAATATTTGTTATAAGAGATGAATTAAGATACTTCATTACTCTTCTTGGTATGAGAATGTTTTTTGATTTCTTGTAAACTTTAGGTGAATATTTTTTTATGATTGTGTTTGAAAATGATAACTCGTGAATTTATAGTTTATTTTAGAGTTTGTAACTTTTAGCTTATTAATTCTCTCGTTTTAAAATGATAATCGTTTAAGATTGTTTTACGGATATTAAGAAATACAATAATAAATATCATAATAAATAGAGAAACTTTACTAAAATAACCCTATTAATAATTAATACATCAATTATCTAATCATATTTTTTTATTGACATTTAATAATACATTAAAAATGTAAATTGATTATCATTTTGAAAAAAAAAATCTCTAACTGACACTAATTATGAAACAAAAGAAATATTACAAATTACCATTTAAAATTTAAACTTTTAGAAACTAAGTACGGAGTAAAATTTGAATTCCCAAAAACTAGTTGCCATTTAGGAACGATAACTAGTTACAATTAAAAATACAAAACAAAAGTATGTATAGTTTTTTCAGCAAGAGTTTGTGGTGCCAAATGTGGCGCCATCCACTTTCCTCCTCTTTGGTACCCTAAGGAACCGCAACTAACAACCAGAGCGGCAGCAGTTCGAGGTTCAACAATCCAAGTAAAAGCCGCCGGAGGAACCTAGATGGTTGGCGAGTCATAGTAAATAAAAAAAGTAACCCTCAAAACTCTACCCCAACCGTATGTTTGGATGAAGCAATTGTAAAATTCAGGTAAAATTGTGAATGCTTACCATCTAGTTGAATACGATTCTCTATCGAATTTTTCCTTTGAGTTTGCGCAACTCCTCTCCAATCTTGGTTTCTGCTGAATTGATCCCTTTGCTGCCATGTCTCTTGGTTTATACTCTTCCTCCTCCACTCTCATTGCATTGAATCTAGAACATTAACTAAATGGTGTTGTTTTATGACACTGATCTCTTGCCTTTAGCCTCAGAAAAACTGGGAAAATTGAACAACCCCTTTTATTTGTTACTTATATGCTTCAAGAGGGAGTCAGATGCTAATGCAATCTTGAAGCATTGAAGTGAGGGACAGGCAAATGGGACTTGATTTGGTGGGAGATCAAAGTTTTTACCTTTTGCAATTTATGTGTTGTTATTAGTTCAGTTTTGTCAGTAATTTATGCATCACACTAATATTCGTGCCCACCACACACAAAATGAAAATTAATATCTGAGTTTGCAACAAAATGCAAGTTAATTTATGTTTTTTTGATTTTTTCAACCGGCAGAAGTTAATTTCTGAGCAAATGTGTGGTGGCCCAAGAAATGAGTATGATGCGCACAAGATTTTAAATTGTGATTGTAGTTACGATTGCTTTGCATTAAATGCGGCTGAATGCGGTCATTGTAGATCACAATAGCATTGGGATGCGGTTCCAGCGACCTCCAAAACCTTCAGGTTTCAGCGCATTGTCGTGTTTCAAGTCCAGATTTAAAACCTTAAATGTGCATAGTTAGAGTCATTAAGTTCAAATATCTTTGCACTTATAACTTTGAATAAGGTTTTAAATTGTAGTCACTGTCACCTTCTGGTTTTAATCGCTTTCTATAAAATGCAGTCGTTGTGAACCACAATCACAGCCCACGAATGTTTCATGACTACTAAAACCTTGATGTTATGGTGCAATGAAGTGGAGCAGACTCATATTCAAAACCATGCTTTGAGACACCATGGTCTCAAAAAGTGCTAGAGCTCTAAAATACTCACTAGATAGAGGGGTTGGTACTTGGTACCACTACTATTCACATTGTACTCTCTATCACTAGTTTTACCAAAAATATAATTTTTTTTGTCGAACTAAATAGTATGATGATACGATGAATAGTAGATGTACACTTATCATTATCCTTTGACAAATAGAATACTCCATGATCATACATGGTAGGTTGGATTTGACATGAAAATTGATTCCCGACGAACGGCGTAACCGCTTTTTTCGTGACTTTTCATTGGGTAAAATTCGTGCTATTAATCATTTCTCCACTGCAAATGCACATCTGTTTTAACATTAATAGGAATAACAAGTAAAATGACAAGCTCCATTTGAAAATTTTAGTGGAGAATAAGATGAACCAAAGGGAAAAAACAAAATGCAAGAGGAGGACTCTTGAAAATTGTTTAGTGATTCATTTATCTAACTCATATAGATTGTGAAGACTTGTTAGTACTATTCACTTGAGTTCTTCAACTTTAGTTGTATATAATTGAAGAGAGTTACTCTCTATAGAGTGAATGGGTTTACGATCTTTTATTCATCTTGTTATATGTGCATGTTTGAATGAGCTTTTCGAGAAGTGTTTATCGAAATAGGATTTGTGACATGTCATAAACTATTTTTATATACATTTCAAAGGTCAACTTCTTAAATTAACTATCTTATCTTAAATTTTTCCACAAGCTATCTCGAATAGAGATTTAGAAAATGACATATGAAATTTATACAGATATAGTGTCACAATTTTCATATGAAATTTTTATATAAATTTCAAAGGTCAACTTCTCAAATTAATTGTCTTATCTTAACCTTCTTGTTTTTTTTACTATCACAATTTTCATATGTCAATATAACATTGACTATTTCAATGAATCAGGGACCACAATAAAGGAATCAGATTGTTAAATTATTTGATAATAAAGAAAATTATATCTTTGATAATCTTTAGTTTCAAATATCTTTCATTTCATTCTACATAGAATGAATCTGCATCTTCATTCAACATTCTTTGAACTAATTTGAAGGATATCTCATTCATCCTCATTTCATTCAAACCTGATATGTTCTTTCATACCTCATAAAATTTCAAGAACATTTCTTAATTTTAGTTATATTTTTTTTATTGTATAATATCATATTTTTTTTAAGAATTATTCGATTTATGTATCATATCCATTACTCGTACTCGTACTCATACTCACGAAACATAGGTCTCATTTAATTCAAGAATTTCCTTTTAGTAATATCCACAAACTTTGAGATTTTATCAAACATGTCTATATGGACAGAAGATTTACCGGTGAAATGACTAGTAGTGTAACACCTAGATTTCTAGGGTCAGCTTTTATTTTTTTTTATACAAAACACAGCGGAAATTTAACAATATATATATATATATATATCAAAATACCAATATATACATCAAGTGTTTTATTTACCGTCCACAGAATATATACAGTCCAACTAAGGTAGCCATACAACGACACTAATGACTACCTAAGTAACACAAAAGGCTGCAAACTTCTCACGCGCTGACACCTTCTGAGTCCGAGCCACATGCAATACTCCGTCAGTTATATGCCGAGTAACCCGTTGGTAGTAAAAATAGTTTTATACAATATTACAACCAGTCCAACTGGAAAACCGTCCCAAATCCAATCCCTAGCAAACACACACAGGATGTATTCAATGACAATATAACATGTATGCATGCCATGATCATTTTCCATTTTCTTTATTTCCTCTTTTAACGGAAATCCTGTGCACCGGGAATCCACCAAAACGCATGGTAGTAACGCATAGTTGAGCTCATCATCATGGTCCTGGCGAGCGTCCCCCCACGATCCTCCTGCCAGGCTACCTACCCTCTCTCGGGCTAGTCCAAGGAACCACCTATATACCTTGTGAAGATAGTCCCATTTGTACTAAACTATCTACCTCGTGAAGATAGCCTAGCACTTCAGGTTATCTGCCCTTTTTGGGATAACCCTACATTCTCATCTTTCCAATTCCTGCTTTGTCCTGTTACCCGATCTACTTCCGGCGAATCTTAACCCTCTTACTCAACCTCTGTTGATGGGGAAGAGCATCTTTCCACATTTCCATTTTTAGTTCTAATGCATCACACATTCATATCAAGCATATGGCATACAAATAAGGATTTCCAGCATACTTTTGTCCGATTACAAATACTCCATACTCGGATACTATGTGACAAAAGTGTTATATTCATATATCTATTTGAACATAGCATTCCATATTCAAATACATATTTGAATATACTAATAGTGGGCCTTAATCTCTTTCAAATCCATTTTGAAACCATCTCAATATTAGATTCTCATTTAACGTCACATTTAATTCTGGAATATCTTATTTATGCATTTATTATTTTTCACAATATCACATGCATTCCTAATCAACATAAACCATGTCAAGATTTACACGAATATCAATCATAACATGATTATTTCAAACATACACCAAACCCTAAACCAAAACAATGTCTAACACATTAGTTTGATTTCCTAACAGCATGTTCCTAGCACCCCCTAGTCACATGTTCCTAAAGTCAAAGTATTATGGATTTGGGGTTTTCAGGGTAACTTGGAACTTTCCCCGAATCCTTTTCTCCTTCACTTCCAAATCTAATCTCCTACTCTGGTTCCTTTGTTGTAGCTACCTCTGAATCTGAATCAAACCATTTGGAGCCTTAGTCTTATGAGATGAAGGTCTTAAAGTGAAGGCGTTGTGGCGTAGTTGGTTCGTGATAGAGGTTTTGAGAGAGTGTAGAGCGAGGAATCAGAAGAACAACCAGTTTTGGAGACAAGGCACCCCTATTTATAGACTTTGGGGTCCATATTCGAATATATAGTCGAATATAAGGCTCTTGTATTCAATTCCTCCCTTCCATATTCGAATATTACTGTGCATATTCGAATACTATTCGAATATGACAGTTCATATTCACATATGCATGTTATTTTTGTCCCTCTTTGACCTTTCTACTTACAACTAATCCTCCTTTTCTTTTCTTTGCAGATTGTAACTGAATCCCTTAAGTCCTAAGTCTCCTTTATGGATTTTCGAGATGTTACAAGTAGCAGTCTTCCTAGGATAAGATTGGTAACTATTCTTCTACTTTTTACATTTGTAATAATGATAATCAATTCAACATCGTAAATTGTGATTGTGATCTCATTATAGTAGTATGCAGCTGAATCAATGTCATTTGATGTAGGCATTGCACACAACAATCACGTCCTAACCACTATTCATCATTACTTAACATCAAAAATACTTTTTGGGACATTTTTGTATACAGAAGAATAAGGAAGATTCCTATGGAAGTAAGAAGAGCAGTTCGTTTCGTTTCGAGTTCAAAAGCCCGAATTCGAGTCCAGGTTGAAGTGCAAGAAGCGACGACTCGAGTTTCAGATACATATATGATGAAAGTAGAAGTCCAATATATGTTGAGAAATGTTCAAGGAATGGAGGCTACAGCAGAAGTCCTATAAAATTTGAAGTTGTTGATGATAGATTCCGAGATGATGACTTTAGAAATCGGAGGCTTTCGAATTTAGAATCAAAGCTGAGAAGTGTTTCCATTAACAGTCCGAAGAACACGGATAAACACCACAACCGGTTGTGCGTCCTTCAAGAGATATCATAGGGGAGAATGCTTCTTCTCTACATGTAGGTGAAGCACAAAATTGTTTTGTCACTTTTAGATTCTTGTGTATGTTTTGTTTTCTCATTGTTGCTTTGTGATTATTGATAAATTCTGCTGTTTTGTTTAATTTAACATTATGAGACAGGAAGACAACGATGAAACACAGATACACCATATCTAACATCAAAACAAGAAATAATGGAAAAATATTAAGTTCTATCATTTTAGGCTTCAAAATTGTGATAACTGATAACAATAGAATTGGTATACCTTGTCACTATTCACCAAGTGTGAAATTATGATTCATCGGTGCCGATTGTGAATCAGGGGAAGAAAAGAGACTACGCGGCGGGCATGTAACTCTTTATAATCACAATCACTAGATTAGATTGAAGAATGAAAAGATATCAAAAATATATGAATGAAAAATTAGGGAAGTTATTATTTATGAGGTGAAATTAAAATTTTAATTTAATTTTTTTCATTTTAATTACTCAGTCGTCATTATGGTCTTTTCTTTTCATGAGTTCTTCATGCTTTATGTTTTTTTTTTATTGTATCGATCCTTTTTGCAATATTTTATGTCATAAGAACAACAAAAATACACATGCATATTTTTAGAGTTCAATTCATCATCAAGCACTCTAAACTGAAAACCATATATATGCACTAAATTCCCAGCTTAGAGATTTCCAAATCATTTACTCTCATCATATCCAAGATTAGGGTTTTATTGAAGATTACCTCAAATTATAGTGTCCTTGTCCAAGAGTCCATGACGTCTAGCTAGCTTCAAATCTTCTTTTCCTCTCATCAAAGTGACATGCAAGACCTTGGACATCTTCTCCTTCTTCATCCTCTTCTATTCAAGCCTCTTGAGCCATCATCTTCATTCCCTCCTTGATCTTAGCCAACATCAAACAACCCTCCATAGTGAGAGAAAGAGAATGAGTAGATGGAAGAAATGTAATTGCATGTCGAATTGAGAGCTTGGAGGAGGTAGATTTGAAGGTTCATATTGTGTGTTCCTAACATGTGCAGTGAAAAAAAAAGATTTATTTGTGTTAACTCATGCATACTGAGTAATGAGGAAAACCAAAGAATTAAAAATACCTCTGTGATGGACTTTGAAAAATGTCTCGTTCAAACGTATGAAGGTCGTGTATGCACATCGAGACTAGCCTTGTTGTATCAAAGTAAAATGAGTATATGTAACCGTCAATATTTTTCTCAGAAAATATTTTCTAAAAAGAGAAGAAGAACATAAAAAACGATTAATTTACATTTGCTAGTTGAACCTTATATAAAGGCCTAACTGCTGAGTCAGGCTATTAGCTTTGATTCTATCCAATAAAAATCACCTTGACCCACTCTTCTTCGTAAGTTGCTGACCGATAAGAATAATTGTTTTTTTTTTTACAATTAAGTCTGTTTCAATTTCCAGCGACTACTTTCCTTTTATTTTATTTTATAAAATAATATTATATCAAATTCATAATTTGATATATATAAGTCACCTTCTATCAGAAATGCTTTGACCAAGTCTCATTTAATCAAATAACAAATAGTTAAATTATATATTAGTTATATTTTTGGTGCTAGCAAAAAATATAATAATATTTCACTTAGAGAAAATACATTTACCAGATAAAATTAAACTCTTTAATTTAATCAATAATATTTTCTCGTCCAACAAAGATCAAAACACTCATTAGTGTGTGACCTAGGTTCATTAGTAAACCGGTAGTAAATTAACTTATTAATTTACTAATCAAGGTAGGCGTCTAGTAACACTCCTTAACGGCGAGATAGTATGAAGTATCTTTTACTTTAGAACCACTAGAAGATTAATATAATATTTCCTTCCATCTTTACAACTCTATGTTAACTCTAGAATATGGTATAGTTGTCAAATTCTAATAAGTTGACGCGTGATGAATGACTTAAAAAACTCTTTTCTTCTTTCATTCATTATACCTTGGCCAAGGTCTTTATTTTTATAGTGCTCAAACTCATTACCAAGAGTTGATGGATTTTTTCATGATTAAACATTAATCCTACAAGTAATTAATCACAATTGATAATCATTCAACTAATGTCACAAAGCATTAGGTGCCCGATATCAAAGTATAATAAATATCTTGTTGATTATCATGATAATCTCAAGTCTAACGAAATTATATATTTCTTCAAAAGAATTTCCTATTGACAATTCAAAGGTAATATTAATCATTAGGAATTTTCCTTTGAGTCTCTATCCGGATTAAAGATATCCTTTCATTAATAATCCTATGATCAAGAACAATTTAGATTAAAATTATATAAGACTTATTTCTCATTATTATAATCTCTATTATAATAACAAGTCTTTAATTTTAATCAAGAACTTTATCATATGAATTAAATAAATATGATAATGAAATAATAATAATAATATTAATCATAAATAATAATAATAATATTAATCATAACTATATTATTAATTACTAACTTGATAGATTGGATCTAGGACATACCTCAAATCCAACAAGATTTTGGGAGAGAAATTAGAGTTTCTTCCCTTGGTGTTTTGGAGGAAAGGAGAGAGCATGAGATAAGAAAGTGAGGGAGTCTCTTGTTCCTTTGTTTGAGGGAAAATAAAATGGAGTGTGAGTGAATAATGACATTATTCAAGAATTATTATTATTATATTATTATTTAATTCAAATTCTAATCAATGCACTATTTTAGAAATTTGGATGTTTTTCTAACCTCTTATCTTCTCTTTAACCAAAATCACGTCTGTACTTCACATTATCTTTTCACGTCAATTTATGTAAGATAATTTATTAATGGTTATAATTTTGTGGAGAAATGTCTCAATAGCCTCTCTCTAATAGAAAAAAAATGAGCCACTAATTTAATATACTTGCACAATTTTGCATCTGTTTAAGAAAGTAATCACTTTAATTTTATGTGTTTAATAATTTACTTATTTTTGGTGGAAAACTATGATGAGTTTTAATTCCTGTCATTTTAGAACTGAAATTTCTGTCCTCAATTCTTGTCTCCCCAATAAGTTGATACCACGTCAATTAATGAAGATGATTCATTTTTGTGATTTATGCGGTTAATTAGCTATCTGTTAACTCAAGTAACATTACAATCATTGTTTGGTTTCTCTCACCTTTTGCCAAGAATCACGGTAGTTTTCCGTTTCACAGGCTTTGCAATTCACTAGAGATCAAGATTAACGTGATAATATTGAAAAATATAAAATATTGTAAGTAACAATTTGCTATTAGAATTTGGACAGTAGGAGATGAAACAATGCCCTGGATTTGTAAAACCGAAACTTCATCCAATTATGCAGAGTAATCGTTTCTGCCATCTAAATTTATGTAAAAAGGACCATTTATTTTTTGTTATTATATATATATATAGGATTATATATAAGATATAAGATCCTTATTGCTCTTTTAATATACTTTTCGTTAATAACATAATAATGCCAATGTCTGGATATTGCACGAAAATTGGGTGAACAGAGAGAAACCTAATGAGAGAGAAACTAGAATCATTGATTGCAAAAAGTAGAAACAGGAAAGAAAAAGGTAAAATTACTGTTTTTTTTTTTTATCGAGGTTGGTTCATTTTTGTCATTAAACTTTTTCATTTTGGTTTTCAAATATTTTAAGTTGGTTTATTTTGGTCATTTTTATTACTATATTGTTAATTGCGTTTAAAAGTGACAAATGTCACAATTTAGTTAGTCCGTTAATAAAATAATAATAATAATATATATTTTTAATAAAATAATAAAAAAGGTTTAAAGCATCATAAGAAAAGAAAAAAAAAATAGCTTCTATCTCTATAAAGATGAGATCTTGCCCTCTTTTACCAAAATTTGACATGTGGTAATTAAGGAGTCAATCAAGCATAATTTTAGATTTTTTTAATTTTATCCATTGATCTTTTAATTTTATAAATTAACTCCAACTTTAACTTTAATTAAATTTATTTAACCCAATTGAATTAACGTAAGGTAATTATAATTTATTTATAAAAATTCTCAATTAAAAAATTAAATCTAGAATTTTAAAATAATTAAAAAACTAGAATTTTAAATCTACAAAGATAAAAGCTAACAAATATATAATTTATAAAAAATATGATATATAATGACAATTGATTAGTAATATAATAAATTAATAAATAATATAACAAAATATTAATAGATAGAATTTATAAATAAAACAATATAGATCAAATTAATAAATATATTTTATGAAAAATATGAAAAAAATAGAGTTCTTCGTAAACAATATATTTTTTAGGCTTTTCTCTTAATTTAATAAATATATTTTTTTGGCTGAGGATTTGAAATTGTAATTATCTTAGGTTAATTCAATTGAGTTAAATAAATATAATCATAATTAAAGTTGGAGTTAATTTATAAAATTAAAAGATCAATTATTAAATTAAGAATATCTAAAATTATGCTTAATTGACTCCTTAATTGCCACATATCAATTTTTGGTGAAAGAGGACGAGATACCATCTCTATACCACCATAGAAAAAAAAAAAAAAAAAAAAGAGACACTTTAGTATCTCGGATAAGGGAAGGAAGGGGCAAAGCCCCATTATTATCTTCCTGTTCACAAAGAAAAAAAAACAGAACAGAAATCCCACCCCAATTTTTCATCCCCATTGTCGATCTATCTCTTCCCTCTTCAATTTCTTTCACTTGTTCATCTTCTACTAAAATTCTTTCCTACATTTTTCACTTACTCTTTTACACTCATCTACTAACTGCTTGAGGTATGTTTCTATTTCTTTTTTTGGTTAAATATGTTTTTAGTCCCTGAACTATGTCGAAAGTCTACTTTTAGTCCCTAAACTAAAAAAAAATTTGCTTTTGGTCCCTAAACTTTTTGATATGACTGATTTTAGTCCCTTCGTCTAACTTCCGTTAAATTTTCGCTGACATGGTTAACGGAGTCCACGTCAGCATTGCTTAGTTGGATTAAATCATGTGAAATTCCTAAGTTACCTTTAATGTGTCAAGTAAAATCTCCAAAATAACCCTAACCCTAAATTCTCCAAATCCCTGAATTTCCCAAATCCCAAATCAGAAAACAGAGGAAGAGAAAGCTGCAAAGAAGAAGATTGGAAGCTGCTGGACTGCGAAGAAGCTTGGACTGTCAAGAAGGTGGGAACCATGAGGATGAATGTGGCGATGTCCCAAGCAGAGAAGATGAAGGGGATTTCGAAGTCGCGAGGGTGTTTGTTGCCACGATCGAAGTATTGTAGGTGTGGGGAATTGTTTCTCTTGACATCCAAGAGCAAAGATAACCCAAGGAAACAATTTTGGAGGTGCCCACTATGGAGGGTAAGGATTCTAAAGCTCTCTATCTAAACCTCAATGTAAATCTCTAAATCTGCATCCTCTGTTTCGTTTTGGTGTGTGTAGAACCAGAATCGAAGCTGCAATTTTTTTCAATGGGTTGAGGAAGAGATGTCTGAAATGGCTGAAAATACCCAATCTGTTAGAAGTAGATTGAACCTAATAGAGCACCAAGTGGAAGTGGAAGAAGGCAAAAAGAAGACCATGAAGTTACAGAGGAAGCTTGCTGCAGAGAGGAAGAAAGTGAAATTGTTATTGTGTGTACTTGGTGGATCATGGCTTATTAAATTTGCTGTGCTTTTTACATGTGTTTATGTACTGATTGGAGATATGGTTTGTCCATAGCACAAAGTATAAGCCTCTCTCTTGTAGCACCTATGAACATATTGAATTGGGTCATCCCCCTTGTAGGTAATGGCTGCTACTACATGCCTACAAGGAATGCCCACTAGCTCCCAGAAATTACAAGTACATGAGTGTTTATCAAGGTTGACCACAAATCTTTCAGATCTCAGGGTGTGTTTTACCCCTAACTCATTTTTCCACCCCCATGTAGCAAGCCAATTCCCACTCATTTCAATTTCTCTGTCAAGTCTTCTCTTGGGTTTAGGCATGACATCTTCTTCATATCTCCCTACTTTCTCCATTAAGGTAGCAAACCTACCCATTATATATGTTCTGATCCACTCAAACATTGATATGATAGGTTTTTCTCTAGCTAGTAAAATTGTTGCATTAAAGGACTCGGATAAGTTGTTCATTAATACATCACATCTAGGATAGAAACTAAATGCATGTTTACACCAAGACTTAGTGAGAATTGCTGCAACCATTCATATGCTCTCTCATTAAACTCCTTTATTTCTACCATCTTTTCTTCCCAAGCCTGCATGTATGTAGCTTTGGCAGCCCCCATCATCATATCTCTGATCAATGTTCCTCCCCCAAATTTCTTCTTGAAATTGCTGTATAAGTGCCTCAAGCAAAATCTGTGTTCCACTCCTTCTAGAAACTCATCAAATAAAGGCATTAAGCCCTGTCCAAATATAAGAATATGCACAAATTAGTTATGTTTCTAGTAATTAATTAATGCATGAAAATAACATTACATTCAACTAACCTTTTGTTGATCAGAAATAAAGACCCATCTATGAGTTGTGATGGGTCCAATGTCATCCAACAACAATTCCAAGAATCACTTCCATGTCTGCTTAGTCTCACTTTCCACAACAGCAAAAGCAAGGGGAAGTACTGATCATTGGAATCTCTTCCCATTGCACACAACAGTATACCCCCATATTTACCTTTAAGATGACAACCATCCACTCCAATGAAAGGTCGACATCTAGCCAAAAAACCCTTTTTGCAACCTCCCAAACACATGTAAAAGCTTCCAAATCTAGGCCGCAAATTCATTGCAGATCTGTCCACTTCAATCCTACAAGTATTACCTACATTATGCAACTCTTGTCCATAAGACCAAAGAATCACGTATTGCTTTGCCACATCACCATCAACCATCTACATTGCAATTTCCCTTGCCTTTAAGGCTGTTGACTTTGTGATTCCAGTAGCATAATTCAACCTCATATCCTCCATAATTGCAGTCAATGTCATCTTGTTGTTGACCCTTAACTTGTCAACAATCTTCTTAGCCACCCAGGTTGACTTGGCACTCTTATTCCTATAAACCCTACCACAAGTATGTATACTGTTCAATGTCTTCATCTTGAAAGTTGTGGACTTCCCTACCCTACTAACAAAAGCAAGAAACTTGCATTTTTTCTTACAAAGAACTCTTACTCGGGTAGCATCATTCTTGACAAATTTCACATGTTTCCCATTCAACACAGAATGTTCAAGAATAGCATCCTTGAACTGCTTTAATGAATAAAACTCCATCCCTACCCTAAACTGGAACGTAGCACACATGTCTTCACTATTGAACATGTCAACTTTTGGTTGCTGTAAGCCATCACCATCACTATCCTCTGAAGCACTATCCAACTCTTCGCTGCTATAACCATCTTCAATATCATGTTCAGCCTCAACATTATCCAAGTCATTAACACAAACCAAATTTAAACTGGTCACATTTATAGGGTCCACAACCTTAGCTTTGTTCCTCTTCATAAAATCCACTTTTGCATTTAGGGCTGCCTCGGCCTCTCCTACTCCATCCAAACCAAATCCATCTTCACCTAAGTCCCTTTCTTCTTCACTGTCTTCTAGGTAAAGTCCCCCAGTGATTCATCACTGCTATCTTGATCTTCATCAGAATCAACCTCCACTCCATGTTGTTCTTGACTTTGTTCTTCACCTTGTTCTTCAATTTCCTGGAAAATCCCTTTACCCTTGTCGATAACCTTCCCAACCTTATCAAGTTCCTCATATGACCTAGCAACAACACTTGGTGGATGTTCCACATATATCTCCACAACACAACCTTTGTTCTCAGCATAGCTAGGCAACTCTAATGCGTCCCTATCATTCTGCAATTGCTTCAAACCATTCTCAAATCCAGAGACAGATCCCTTCCACCACAATTTTAGCTGGTCATCGAATTCAACATCACCATGCTTGTATCCTAATTCCCCTAGTATACCAAGTGCCTCAACGACTGACCACTTATCTGGGTTCAACTCACTTTGCAATTAAACACCTCCACCCTTGTAATGCAGTTTTGGTTCCCTACATAATGAACCTATGTGATAGAATGCCACAGAAAATCCCATCCTTACACCTGTAACCATCACAATTTGCACAATAAAAAATCATCAACGGACCCCACAAACAGATATAACCCACTTGGTCCCCACATGCTACCACTACCCAACAAAAGACAATATAATATTCACAAACAAATAAAAGATAAGATGCTTACCTTGAAAAACCCACGAAGCTTTTCCCTTCACTTCACGTGCAATGTTCTTGGATTCTGAGACGAATCCAAACGAAGTTAGAATAGGGACCGCAACAGAACAAAGGGGTCGCAACAGAACAAAGGAACAGAACGGAGGGTGCCGCCACGGAACGGAGGTCCTTGCCATGGAACGGAGGTCACTGCCACGGAACAGAGGTCGCTGCCACGGAACGGTGGTGCTTACCACGGAACGGAGGTCGCAGATGTGAATTTGAGGTTTAAGCGTGAGGTTTACTTTTCTGGAACAAGGAATTAGGGTTTTCAATTTGGGATTTTAATTTTCAATTAGTCTTATTTTTTGTATTTTCAAATTGTTTTTAATTTTTTTAATATTTAATTTATTTTAATCCAACTAAGAAATGCTGACGTGGACTCTGTTAGCCACGTCAGCGAAAATTTAACGGAAGTTAGACGGAGGGATTAAAAACAGTCATATCGAAAAGTTTAGGGACCAAAAGTAAACTTTTTTTAATTTAGGGACTAAAAGCAGACTTTCGGCATAGTTTATGGACTAAAAACACATTTAACCCTTCTTTTTCTTATTATTTTGAGACTAACCCTCACCTTAGGGTGTCTTCTTTTCAAAAATTACTAAGATTGATATATTTTAGAGCTCTTAGGAGGTGTTTTGTATAACAATGAGTTTTAGCTAATTTTTTGGGTAAGTGTTTTTTGTGTCAGTGATATCCACTTTTTAAGGTGGGAATAAAAAAAATTCTCAGGAAAGTAACTTAAACTTTCTATCAAACATGGGTAAGTTATTATTTTAAATGCGTTTTACGGAAATAAGAAAATATTTCCAATACCAAACACCCCCTTAGTACAAAAAAGGGTTTTCAAAGAATGAGTGTATTAGTACATAGAAGTAGAGGAATTTGTATGTTAGGGCTCTTTTGTAGGTTCTCTTGAAACCTAACTTTCTGATTTGAAGATTTTGTCTAATACTCTTAATTTATTGTTTGTTGATATTCAGTTTCTCCTAAGAATACCTCAGTTGCATTGTTGGGTATCCCAAAAAGTAGTTGAGTCTTTTCTTCATTTATGTTAGTAGTTAAATATTCTAAGTGGCAATTTTATTTAACCGTTTTCATAGGAAAACCAAATTTATTTACTGATGGGATAATTTGTTGTATGGAAAACATTTAAATCAACTTTCTTTTAGTTTATTTGATATATCATTTTTACTCCTTGTCAATATTTTGAGGTAGACTTGAAATTTCATAATACTTAGTTCATTTTTAGTTCACTTGAAATGTTGACTTTGATATTTTCAATTGGTGATTTAAAAGACCATATAATTTACTCTAAAGGTGTTCTTTTGGAGAATGGTTTGTTTGATTTTACTTTTTTGGGAAAAGATTTTGCTTGTGGATTGGTCTTTTCTTTTTTGAAAGAAGAATTGTGTAATGTATGTCAAGTTAGTATGTTTTTTTCCTATTATTGATATAGATTACCTATATGAATATCACTTTTGCCTGATCGAAAAGAATAAACGACTATAACCGCTTTTGCCAAAAAAAAGAGAATAAATGGCTATAGATACAGCTTTGTCGTAGCGAAAAGAATAAACAGTTATAAATACCTCTTTACCATAGCGAAGAGAATAAGTGGCTTATGTGCACTTAGAGCGTTTTATATATAGAAGTGGGTTGAGATTATTCCTCATGGAAAATATTAATACTTTTATTTTGAACCAAGGTAGACATTTTATTTACCTGTGAATGTTTCCAAGTATGTTGATTTATGAATAATTATTGAAAAATAATTGATTCGGGAAATAAATTATCTATTAGTTCAAGTTGAATACTCGTGCAGTCTCTTGTTTCTTTATCCTGTTCACTTTGTTTATTTGAACCTCATTGGGTCTGTGAGACTGACCCTATTCTTTTTCTTCAAGATTTGCAGATTTTTTTGTTGCAGTCTCCTGTGATTTGCATATTCACCCAAGACTTGTCTTTTTGGTAGGCCTCTATGTTAGAGGAGACTAGTATTTTGATTCTAGTGGTTGCAGCTATAGGGATTAGAGTGTCATCTAGTTTGTTGTTGATGAGGATATATGTATGATGAATATTGGACATGTTATATATTTATACTATTTTGTATAGTTGCTATTTTTGTATTGATACATATAACATCTCGATATTGATTTGGAATGATGGAAGTAGAAGTTTATATAAATCTGATTGGTGAACAGGTTGATATGAAATTTGTGGTTTGATAAATTTTTAGAGAAGAGTCTGCTAAATTTTCGGTAGACTCTCATGCTTCTAATGTGAGAATATGAATTAGTTCTTAGGCTTGCCACGTTAATAGATGTTTAGTTAGCATTAGCCTATATGCGAGTCACGTCCCTAAGACATTCCGTGATAGTCACATCACCACTGGAAGCAACAACACTCTTTTTACCTGTCGAGAGCTTATAGCTCAAGTGACATAAGTAGGAGCTCTTTGAGCTCAAGGGGAGGGGTAGATCCCCGGTAGGATAAAATTAGGAGTACATTTAGAGTAGTGTAATGTGGAGGTGTGTGTTTGACCGATAAAAAAAAAACACTCTTTTTGCCTTGTATTGAAACCATATATTGAAAAACAAACTTTATTCATTGATACACTCTTTTATAACAACAATAATAAATGAAAAATCAATCTTAATTATGATTTCACCTTATAATAACAATCGTTTATACACTCTTTTCACGAAAAATATATCGTTGATTGTATTGAAAAATAATAGAAAAGATTAAAAAATAATTTTAAATATTAAAAAATAATATAAATGCAATATTCAATATATAAGAAACTAACAATATATCGTTGATTGTATTGAAAAATAATATAAAAGATTAAAAAATAATTTTAAATATTAAAAAATAATATAAATGTAATATTCAATATTTAAGAAACTTAATAAAAATAATATAAAATATCAAAAAATTAAATAAAATATTAAAATTAATATTAAACTAATAAAAATAATAAAAATTATTTAAAAAAATTGAAAAATAAAGGGTTTGTATGTCCTTTCTAGTTTGACTAATTAAAATGTGATATTAAGATTAATGAATTGTAAATTGGGAAACCAATAAATTAGTCTTATTTCTTATTTACAAAAACTATAAAATAATTCTATTTTTTAATATATCTTTTAACTTGTTTGAAAGCAAATTTACCAAAAAAAATGTATTTTTAAAAATATTTATCAATTTGGTCTTAAAAAATAATTTTTAAATTGTATGAATTTTTGTATAGTTGATCTACATCATATAAACTTTTAATTGATCGGTTGGATTAACAAAATTCGTTTTTTATAAAAGATTATGCGTGGTGTCATTTGAACTCATATATATATATATATATATATATATATATATATATATATATATATATATATATATATCAAATGACATCGGTGTAATTTACACCAACTCTTATACCGGTTATTAACTATTTGTCAATTCTTTTTCACCAAAACTCACCGTTGGATTAAAACTACTTATCGTATAAATTATGTATTAAAAATTTCACATTATTTTGATATCCTTTAGTGCTCCATCTAAACACTTGTTATTTTCATATATTTTAAAACTATATTTTAGGTTACTTTTTTAGTACCTTGATGGAGTACAAAATGGTTTTGGAAAAATGTGAAATTTTGTAGACATGATCTATACGATAAGTAGTTTCAATCCAGTAGTGAGTTTCGTGAAAAAAATCTTCGACAAATAGTTATTAACCAGTGTAAGAGAGTGTGTAAATTACACCAATGTCGTTTGAGTTCCTAATTTTGACACTGTCAATTCTTGGAGCTATTGTTTATATTAAAATATTAGTGTTAAAATTTTCCCAATTTTTAAACTTTTATATATTTATCTTTTATAATTTTGATTATTATCTTTTATATTAGAATATTAGTTTTATCTTAAACTTATATTTCAAGATTCAAATTCAATTTTAATCTTAAAAGAATTTTTATATATTTATCCTTTATAATTTTAAATTTTCCATGTAATATTTTTTATATGTGATTCAAATTCTGTTTTAATCTAACAATGTTTTTATCTTTTGCTCAGATTTATTAATTTTCTAATTATTATGTTTATTTAATATTTTTGTAATCTCCTGTAAATAGCGGTGGTGTGTTATATTCGGCATTGAGTAGTAAGAAAATTTCGTTTAAGTTTACTTTTGTGAAATGACTCTAAGAGTGGACAGCATCAAGAGAAAAATTATGTGTAGAAGTATGTGTGCTTAAATGTTTAATAGATTATGTTTTGATCATGACAAATACAAGACCAATAAGTTATGTGTTGTATGTTTTGATGTTGACAAATGTAAGATTAAATTAAGAATAGACATGCTACTAAATGAGGTTAATGGAGTGCATTATACAATGCTTGATTATGTGTTCTATATTGTGATATACAAGAAGATAATCATGCAATATGTTAACATAAATGCTTGATAGACGAACTAGAGTTATATATTTATAAATCAAGCATATTTGATTTTGAGTTTTGAAGTTTGGACTAACTATGATTTTCAAGTTAGAAATATCTTGTAGATAATCCAAGTATTAAGAGTGAGCAATGATCAAGAAATATGAAAAAATAGTTTAAATGCATAGCCTACTAAACTTTTAAAGATATTATTCATGACTTCAGTTTATTTGAATGTATAGCCTACTAAATTTACAAAGAAATTATATATTTATTACTTCAATTTATTTGCTTGATTTTACTTTACTTGTCTAATATTGTGAATAATGTTAGGATTTAGTTACTAAGTTTGTTAAAAGCTTAGTTAGTTTTCTGCTAAGTTGTAATTGTTAATTAGGTGGTTTTAGTGAAGCTATTAGTATAAATAGTATCAACTAAATGCAAAAGAGATAGAAGAAAATATCTTTGTAAACAAGTGGTTTGCTCTAGAGTGAGGAGCCTTGAGCTCTAGAATAGGAGTCTTGTGCTTGGAGGGTTTATCCCTATTTCCTTACTGTTCTTGTATACCTTCATCATCAATAAAACACTTTTTATTTACTGTAATTGTTCATTCTTTTCCTATAAATTCTATAGGCCTTATGAGAACCACTAGAGCTAAAGAACAAGATGAGGGGAAAATTGTAAAGAGTTTGTGTCACCAAAACTTTATCTTGTATATTGGGATGTTTCCTTAAATTTTTTTGTGCATGCTATGCATTTTGTAGAATTGTAGCTTTAACTAGAAATGTGATGGGAATGGAGGTTGATCTAGCTTTAATTATGGTCATTCTTGCATCACAAACACAAATTAAAATCAAGGTTAGTAACAACACAAAATAGAAAATGGAATAGAGAAGAAGATGGAAAGAAGAGGAATGAGTGGATGCCACTTCTAGCCTAAGTGAGAAGATAAATCCATGGGGGAACTGCCACAATGGAATTGGGATCCATTGATAAGGTCATCAAAATTCCAAAGAACTCCATTCAATGATCAAAAGTTTTCCCTACAGAAGACCTAAGATAGGTATTTATAGTACTCCCTAGAGGACTAAAAGTGGCACACAAGAAATTGTAAAGTAGTCCCTAAAAAATTGAAACAAAACCGAGGGACTTAAAAACAAAAACTAAAAATGTCTACCATAATGTGAGCTAAGACACTAACTCACACTTAATACAAAATTAATCCAAACCTAACAATTCATTCCCTAAAACAAACATTTATTTGAAAAACATTAAACCTAGTTGGAAATTATTCAATGTTGACACTTGCTCTTCTTGAAACTTCAATCATTAAGCAAACCTTAAGCAATCCATGATCACATCATCCTCCCCTCCTTAGAAAGAATTCGTCCTCGAATTTAAAGGGTATGTGACCTACAATAGAGAAGCAACAATAAGTCCACAAGTAAAAGCAAACCGCCCGGATTAAACACAAGAAATATTTTCTTTCCAAGCCGTTACACAAACCAAAAAGGATAACACTCAAGAAAATAGGGATAACAAATGAACATGAGTGTGTATCAAGAAATAAAAGATAGTCATGTGTAATAGGATTTGAAAACTTCAACTCACAAGCAAAATGTGGAAGATCATCATTCACATCACATGCATCAATAATGTCAATGTCACAAGTCCAAAAAGGTTGAACCAAAAGAGATTCACTGGGGACTAAACATGTAGGAACAAGTTCATGTACAACACACAAATTCTCAATCAAAGATGGAGCATGTTGTTCCAAGTGACCACAAGTATCTTGGTTCACTAAAAGGCTAATGTCATTTTCCACACACAAAACCAAAGACACAAAAATAACATGGCCATCAACAATTTGCATAAAGCTCAAAGAATTAATCATTGTAGCAAAATACAATCAAATGTCCAAGCTTATCAATCCAAAATCTATTAACAATCAAAGAATTGGAACCAAACAATAAATCATTCAAGGTATGAGAAGTAGAGAAAATAGAAGTATACATATTTACCAATGAAAGTAAGGGTTCAATTAAGAACAAACCAAATTTATCAGCTATACCTTGCATAACCAATGATTTACCTTTCTCTTCCCTTGGGTGAACATCTTTACAACCTTTTAAAGAAATCTTGAAACTACTAGGCAATAACTCAATGTTAGCATTTAAACAAGGATATTCAAGATGCATCAAATATGAGGAATGTCTAACTAACAATATATGTTTAGTTTCTTGCTTAGTCATAAAATATTGGAATGAGAAGAAACTCTTTCATCCTTGGAGTGCTCTCGACCATGGTGGCCTTTAGAGCCCTTGGAAGAGCTTTTGGAGCTCTTTCCTCCATCATCCTTGCCAAAAGGGTTAATCAAACCCGTATTGGACTTTTTCAAATCAAGTTGTTCACTTTCCCTCTTTCTTTTCATAAGTTGTTGGTCTTGACCAACCTCTTTATATAGGGGGCAAGGGAATAAGAGTGAACTTTTGTCCCTTAAACACAAACACATACTTGTTAGTGTGGCCATCATGAATAGCACTCCTATCATATTGCCAAGGTCTAACAAGCAAAATATGGGTATCCTCCATAGGTACCACATCACACAAAATGCTATCATGATACTTACCAATTTCCAAATTAACCATAACTTGTTTGTCAACAAGTAACTCACCATTGTCATTAAGCCATTGAAGTTTATATGGCCTTGGATGAGGAGAAGTAGACAAATCAAGTTTTAAAACCAAACGGGTGCTAGTCACATTCATACATGAACCGCTATCAATAATCAATGAACAAGTAGCATATTTCACAAGACATCTAGTATGAAAAATGTTTTCTCTTTGTGAAACATCATCATCTTTAGGATGGCTACCAAGTAACCTCCTAACAATAAGCAAATCACCCTCATATGGATAAAGTTCTTCTTCACCACCACTAAAATCACTAGAAGAAGTGTTAGAATGAGAAGAAGCATTAGAAGAACTATCCAAAGAGTTATAAGCACCATCAACACACATCATTGCTTTCTTGGAAGGGCATTGAGAGGCAATGTGCCCTCGGCCCTAGCACTTAAAGCACTTAATGTTGCTTTGCTTTTCAATGTCTCTTTCTTTCTCATGAACCTTTTCTTTTCCTTTGAAAATTGAGGATTTAGAATATAGGAAAATCTTTTGTGGCCGTGGCCATCCTCAATGTCATTAGAACCCTTTTTGAAATTCTTTTTGTAAGCCTTATCCTTGTCAAAACTCTTTTTAAAACCTTTAACAAAACCACATTTAGAAGAAGATTTTCCATACGCAAGAGAATAAGGCTTAGAAGATCTAGAATGATAGTATGAATCTCTATCTTGCCTTTGGAGTTGAGATTCAACTCTTTGGTATTGATGCAACAAAGAATACATAGAGACATGATCATGCAATTCAACAATATCTCTAATCCTAGGATGCAATCCTTCCATGAATCTAGCCATAGTGGCTTCCTCACACTCTTGGATGTTTGCTCTAGTGAGAGCCATCCACATTTCCCTATAATAGGTTTCCACCTTCTTAGAACCTTGGGATAGACCTTGAAGATTTCTATGAAGTTCCTTCACATAGTGAGGGGGAACCCATCTCAATCTAAATCTAACTTTAAATTCATCCCAACTATTAATAGGATGCCAAGGCAAAATAGTTTTCTTTTGGTTATCCCACCACATCAAGGCATAACCATTCAAATGAAGAGTAGCCAAAGCAATTTTCCTATTATCATCAAATCTTTGAATGTAAAAAATATGATCCAATTTCATTTCCCATTCAAGATATTTTTCAGATTAGTACTACCATAAAAAAAAGAAATATCCAATTTTGGACCAATATGTCTATTCTAAAGTGTAGGATCACCAAATAAAGGAATATTATCAAGAATATTTCCATGTTGATGCGTATTAGGCCGTGACCCATGATGCCTAGGAATGTCATGCAAGTCATCATCCTCACTAGAAATGTCATGCATATTACCATGTCTAGCATTCCTACCATGCCCAAACAATGGATCCTGCCTAGGTTGTCTATGCAAATCATGAACATGCCTAGAATCATTAGCATGATGAGCATTGAGGAAATGATTGGGTATACCTTCACTTACCATTGGAGGAGATGGAGCTCTATGGTGACGATGGAATCGGCTACTTGAGTGCTCCTTAGAAAGCTTGAGTTGTTCAAGTTCAAGAACAATACCTTCAAACTTCTTGCTAAGCACTTTATCAATATGACCCATCAAAGCCTCAAACATAAGTCTATTGTCACTACTAGGAGAAGAAGATTGAGGATCATGTTTATATATATATATATATATATATATATAAAAGCAAAAGAAATGTGGAAAAGAAAAAAATGACCTATGCAACCAAATGGTCAAAGATTAAAACAAAAAAAGAAATAAAGAAAATAACAAATCAAAAATGGAAAAAAAAAATTCTAGCTAAGGCCTCACCAAATTCATACACACCTCACAAGTGTTTCACTCATAAAGAAAAACAAAAATTCACTCGTGTATGACACTCTTTGAAAGACTTTTGCTAAAATGTTTGTTCACTCTTGCGTTTTGCCACTCATGTCTCTTTGTAAAGACTTAGCAAGTAAGCTTCAAAGAAATTAATGGTTCCAAAGTGGCAAAACTCCCAAAGGCTTAGCAACAAGTTTAGACAAAAAAAAGTGATAAAGAATACAAGCAAATGAAAACTTAAAGACAAAACTTAGAGGCCAACAAAACAAGCAAGAAAAGGAGACTCAATCAAATGAAAGATACTCAAAGTGGAAAATATGACAAGCGACAAAGGCACAAAAAAAGAAATTAAGAAAACTAGACAAATTGAAAGAAATAATGGAAGCTAGATATACTCAAAATGTTCAAAGTACCAAAGACAACAAAGCAATCAAATCCACCAAAATTGTTGTAAGATTGGCCAAAAACTGATTTTTTTGTCTTTCTATTGTTTTTTTGACAAAACTGCACCACCTTTGTTCACATTAATTGTTTTTTTTGGTACAGTGCTCTTTTTTTTAAAAAAAAAGTGCCATGTTTTTTTTGTTTTTGACTTTGACTTAACCTAAACTCACTAATAACAATTAGCAAACACTAATTCCAATGAAGGAAAGAAGTGAAAAGCCAAGGATGAATGGTGCTCAAAGAAGTATATATCTAACCAACGACTGAAATGAGGGAGAAGTAAACACAATTTTTTTGATAAATTTCCATGATCCTAATGGAAAGAAATACAATGAACAACACACTTAGACATAGTAACAAACACTTAGAGTGCACAAAATTTAAAAGGAGTATGGATAGGCAAAAAGTAGTAAGCAATTACACTCCTAAAAAAATTATCAAACACCAAGTGTGCATATAAAATATGAACAAAACAGATTCAGATCTATGTGCTAAATATCAATGAGCATGGAAGGAAACTAGGAACATTCAATGAATCAGCGCATGGTATATGAAACGAAAGCAGAGTTTCCATTGAACAATTGATCAAGATTACAACGAGTTTCTCGTAATGGAATAACAGAACAAGAAACAATTACAGAAGAATTGAAAAGGGAACTAAATGAGATAGAAAAGAGAACATGATCAGAACGGAAGAATATCAGAGAGGGAGGTTACAGAGAGAATTATCAGAGAGAAAAGGGAAAACCAGAGAGAAGAGTTCTTTTCCAAATCAAGCATATCCTTCACTAACGCATGCCTCGCCTTTTATTCTAATTCTGATTTTCACAAATCGCTGATCCAACGCCACGTGTACGATTGAACATGTTACATTACCCTCCTCTTCAAAACAACCTTGTCCTCAAGGTTGAAATGAAATGCGATTCCATGCTTTTTCCGTTTCTTCCAATCTTGGATAATAGAAACGAATACATAAGAGTGACCAAAAAACTCAGATTCCTTCTTGATACCACTTGCTTTGACTGTGCCCAATCTATTCTCTGTATGAGCTGATAGAGCAGAGTATGATTCTGAATTGAAACTCTCGCTGATAAGGCAATTGATTACATGGAAGGAACCTCCAGCAGCTTCAATAATATCATGAATTGCGCTGCTAGCTTTTTCTGACAATTGTAGTGCCCCTCCCAACAGATGCTTATTGTTCAAGCAACAAGTCGAATTATGAGCCACATCAACCAAAGCCTCTTGGAACTCATCAATTGAAGGCTGATTTCCTAGAGCAGCAACTGTATGCAGAAATATATGTAACAGAACTGACTTGCAGCATAACACATCCATCCTCATTAGTCTTAGTAATATCTCCATAATTTCCATGATAACTTTCTTGTATCCCTCCACCAATGTTGGGGCACAGGTAATAACAAAATCTTTGATATGGTCATGAGCATGACTCAAAATTCCATGCATACTAACAAGGTGAGAGACAATTGCAGTCACAAGAACTAATTTGTAAAAACCAGCCTTGAATGTTAGAGCTTTGATTCCATAGAGTAAATAACCCAAATACAATTCGTGCTCACAGTGAATTTTAAGCCCAAAAGCAGCAGTTGCTTGATCAGTGACAAGACAAGACCACTTATTGTCATAGAGAGAACTATTCCCCTTGAAAATTCCAACTAACTCCAGTTCAGAAAGCATATTAATGTCCCTATGCAAGCAACATCTTCCTTCTGTCACGTTTTGCAAAGTAAAGCCTCTCCAAAATGCAATAGTTTCAGCCACATGAAAATTTTGGTTCTGTTGAAGGTCTGTTAGGAAAATATAGCCACTACTAGCTCTATGAAAAGAAAAGCATGTAGCACCTAAATGATTAACTCTTTTACATCTGCTAGCAAGCCATATCACAACAATGAGCTGGTCATCATGAAAACTAACACATGAATCAATTGCAAACAGTATGATATTGAATCTTTTTGGGAACTTGGTCAATATACCCAATAATGAAACTTGAGTAGCCTTATTCCTCCACATACCCTCCACAATAATTCTATGGTCAGTAGTAAATTCCACAACAAGAGTTTGGCGAACATGAGGCTTAGTCTCATCAAAACAGACTTGCAGTAAACAAGTTTTGGAATTAACTGTAGATGTACTGCATAGTTTGGAGAATAATGCATGATAAGAAGCACACCAAGTGCAATACAATTCATCCAGAACTACTTTATCCAAAACTAGACTTAAAGGAATCAAACTTGCTTGTGAATATTGAAAGTGAATCCAATTAAGTTCAATCTTATTCAAACAATTATTCTGACTCATTTTTATAATTGCAAAAATGAAACTAACAACAAGCATTGAAGCCAATGATACTGATAAGGATGCACTAGAAATCGGGAAAACAAAGTAGGCAAGGTGAAACCATTCCCCAAGCATGTCAAGATTGCTAATAGCAGTAGAGTAAGCAACCACAGACCCAGTCACATGAGCTACCAGTGTAAAATCAATTCCAATAAAGCCACAAGGAACAATGACTAGCTTAGGAAAACCATCAAACAAGTAGTGCGCAGAAGGAACACCGGGATCCCAAGGAAACTTATATTGCCAGAAAATTGCACATCTATTAGAAGATTGAGACACGCGCTTAATGTAGCCTCTCTTAGCATAAATTTGTCGTAGCATAACCACATCAACAAGATCATTGCAGAATTTCAATTTCAACAATTCTAGCACCTTAGAATGCAATACCAAACCACTTCTAGCGGAATTAAGTAACAACCTACTGTGATTGGGAAACAACGCCGGTAACTGATAAAGCGAGTTTGCATCCAAACGCTTACTTACCAATTGAGCATCAGTTCTGGAAATTGATTGACGTACACCAGAATCCACATCATGTAAAGATAGCACAAGGTCACCATCATCCTGAATAATCTCCGATTCAGATCCTTCGATCGCAGATCCTTTCATCTCAAATCCAAAGCTGTCAATCTCAGAATTCAATAGTAACACAGTTAAAGCGATCTCGTCAACAGCTTGCTACGTCGTAATTGTCTTTTCGGTTTCGGTGTCTTCATCGTTGTTCAATTGCGAAATCTGAGTTGTAAGCATCTTACTGTCTGAACTTTCAACCACTAGATTCGAGACCACAGTATCATCTTCTTCTATCACAAACCAGGTCTGTGTTGATTTTGAGCTTAGAATATAACGATCTTCATAGAATCTAGCCCAGTCTAGCACATGCAACAAAGAATTAGGAGATTGAGCCATTACATCCTTACAAATCGAAGCGTGTAAGCCATACACAAAACAACTAACAAGCGTCTCCAATGGAAGTCCAGAAGAACGATCGGTAATGTATGTGAATTGAAGGTAATAATTATAAACTGAACCTGTTTGTTGCACTTCGAAGAGCTTCACGAGTGAACAATCAGAATGACAAGGTCCAAAGTGCGACTTCAAAACTAGGACTAGATCACGCCAGGAATTAATCGGAAAAAGACATTGCAATATCCGAAAACAAGGCATCACATCATCTCCAATATAATAAACAGCAACACTTACTCGATCTGCTTCTGGTGTCAATTGATAACTGAAAAACTTTTCTGCTTTGAAGATCCATTCCTCTACTCGAGTATGAGCATGAAAATGAGGAAATTCGACCGCAAAATCCCTAGGGCGAAATAGATGAGAAAACGGATCTAATTTTTGGGAGGATGTGTTCGAAGCAAAACCACCATGAAGCTGCGATTCCCACGACCTTACAGCCATGGAGGTCAATGAAAGCACCAATGAAATGAAAGCAGAGTTTCCATTGAACAATTGATCAAGATTACAACGAGTTTCTCGTAATGGAATAACAGAACAAGAAACAATTACAGAAGAATTGAAAAGGGAACTAAATGAGACAGAAAAGAGAACATGATCAGAACGGAAGAATATCAGATAGGGAGGTTACAGAGAGAATTATCAGAGAGCAAAGGGAAAACCAGAGAGAAGAGTTCTTTTCCAAATCAAGCATATCCTTCACTAACGCATGCCTCGCCTTTATTCTAATTCTGATTTTCACAAATCGCTGATCCAACGCCACGGGTACGGTTGAGCATGTTACAATATAGCAATTGAATTAATCAATTGGATACGGAGACAAGTGGAATCAGTTGAAAATTATAGCGCTTGATCATCAGTATGTAGATGCAATGAAATTTGAATTAATGAAATTATAGAAACTAAGGGAACAGCGCAAGAGGAGACCCGTGATGGTGATTGACTAACAAAAATTGAAAAACAAGGACACAACAAGAACTTAGCACAAGGCTCATAGAAACAAAATGATAGGAATGGAGGTTGATCTAGCTTCAATTATGGTCATTTTTGCATCACAAACACAAATTAAAATTAAGGTTAATAAGAACACAAAATAGAAAATGAATAGAGAAGAAGATGGGAAGAAGAGAAATAAGTGGATGCCACTTCTAACCTAAACAAGAAGATAAATCCATGGGGAACCGCCACAATGGAATTGGAATCCATTGATAAGGTCATTGTGAAAGTTTCTGGTTTTCCTCATCAAGAAACCGAAACCAGAAATTAGAGAAGGAGAAATAACAGAGAAAGCTTGCTAAATTTCCTCATTTCATTACTGTGATTGAAAAATAATTACAGAGAAAAACAACTAACTAATACATTTACTCTTCCAACTGTTATATATAGAAGTGAAAGGCAATGAAACAGAAAACAGAAAAATGATAAAACAGGAAAAATAGAAAAATGGGCAAAGGGCTTGATTGCTAAACTGTTAACTTCTAACGGGGACTTCAGGGATAATTTTGCAAAACTACTTATATTTCAACACTCTCCCTCAAGCTGGAATGTGTATATCAAGCATTCCAAGCTTGCTGATTGCTGTGTTAAAAGGGCCTGGAGTTAGAGGCTTGGTGAGAAAATCTGCTATCTGCTCATGAGAAGGAACAAAAACCAGATGAACAACCCTCTCTTCTACCATGTCTCCGATGAAATGATAGTCCAGGTCAATGTGTTTTGATCTTTCATGCACAATGGGATTGGAAGCTATGAGGATGGCGGATTGATTGTCACACGCAATGTCACCAGGTGACTGAACTTTTATGTCAAAAACTCTTACCAAGTTAGAGAGCCATTTTGCCTCACAAGCTGCTAAGGCAAGAGCTCTATATTCCGCTTCACTTGATGATCTTGAGGCACTCTTCTGTTTCTTACTTTTTCAAGATATGAGAGATTTTCCAAGGAAGAAACAGAAACTGAGGTGGATCTCCTTGTGTTTAAGCACCCTCCCCAATCTGAGTCAGAAAAACCAGTGATGACTAGTTCAGAATCTGTAGAGAAAAACAGTCCCTTAGCTGGTGCATTTTTGATGTATTTTAGAACTCTCATGGCTGCTTGTAGATGAACTGCAGTTGTCTCTTTCATGTATTGGCTCAAATTACTAATTTTATACTTGATTTCAGGTCTTGTATGAGTGAGGAATAAAAGTCTTCCAATCAATCTTCTGTAGCCTCCAGGATCTTCCAGCTTTTCCCTCATATTCTGATGTATTTTTTGTGAATAATCCATAGGTACTGATGATGGTTTTGATGCCAGCAATCCTGCTTCTTCCAAGAGTTCCAGAGCATACTTCCTTTGATATAGACATATTCCACCCTTGTTCCTTACTATTTCAAAACCCAGGAAAAACTTTAGATTTCCCAAGTCCTTTATGCTGAATTCATCATCAAGTCTCTTCTTTACATAGACGATTTCTTGTAGATCATCCCCTGTCATTACTAAATCATCCACATAAACTAGGATGACTGTATATCCTTCCTTTGTTCTTTTGCTGTAAAGAGAATAATCTGCCTTTGATTGCACATATCCAAGCTTGATCAAAAACTCCCTTAGCTTGACATTCCAGTGCTTGCTTGCCTGTTTTAGTCCATAGAGGCTCTTTTGCAATTTGCTCACCATCTTGCTGTGAGGAATCCTCATACCATGTGGTGGCTTCATGAAGACTTCTTCCACCAAATCTCCATGCAAGAAAGGTGTGTTGATGTCAAGTTGCTTGAGATGCCAGTTCCTAACAGCTGCCACCGCTAAGAGAACCCTTAAGGTTGTCATCTTGACTACTGGACTAAAAGTCTCTTGATAGTCTACTCCTGCTACCTGCGTGAATCCACGAGCCACTAGCCTTGCCTTATATCTCTTTATGCTTCCATCTGCATTGTGTTTTAATTTGAAAACCCACTTGCAGATTGCCTTCTTCCTTGCTGGTAGATTCTCCAAGGTCCAAGTATTGTGTTTCTTTATAGCATGGAGCTCTTCTTCTATAGCCTTTCTCCAGTTTGGATCTTTTATTGCTTCTTCATATGAAGTAGGTTCCTTTTCAACTGTAATACACATCGAAAAATGTTTGTGTGAATCTAATAATTTACTGTAAGATAAGGCTTTGGATAAAGGATACTTAGCATTGTTATTGTTTGCCTCATTCGGTTGATTAATGAGCTCATGATGATATGCTGTTAAGTATCCAGGAACTCTCTTTGTTCTTTCTGAATGTCTTCTAGGTTGTATAACCTCTTGAACTGGTTCAGAAGAATGTTCTCCATCCTTTGAGTTTGTCCATCAACTGAATTCATGTGATCTGCAGCAAGATCTGTGTTATTAGTGACAGCAAGTTCTTCTTGATCTCTTTTAGCATAAAACTCTTCATCCATTTGTTCTTGATCCGTTCCTAGTCCTGCATCATTAGCAAACAAAGGGGTGTATCCCAGAGGATCATCATAAATAACTTGCTTTGGTTGAGGTGAGACCTCTTCCTCAGCTTTCTAGTTAGTTTTAATATAAAAAGGAAATTGATCTTCATAAAAATACACATTTCTTGAGATGTGTATCTCTCTGCTTTTCATATCATATATAATATAGCCCTTCACACCAGGCTTGAATCCTATGAAAACTCCTTTCCTTGCTCTACTATCCAGCTTTTGTCTATGAGCTGTGAGAGTAGATGAGTAGCACAAGCATCCAAAAATCTTTAGGTATGAGATGTCTGGTGCTTTCCCATATAAAACCTGAAAAGGAGATATGCCTGAGAGCACATTACTTGGTTGCCTTTTAAGAAGGAAAACAGCATGCATGGCAGCAAAATTCCAGAAATTCTTAGGTAAGTTAGATTGAAACATTAAGGCTCTTGTGATGTTTAAGATATGTTGATGCTTCCTCTAAACAATGTCATTTTGTTGAGGGTCTCAACACAAGTCCTTTGATGTATTATACCCTTTAACATATACCAATCATTAAGCAAAAATTCGGGTTCATTGTCTGTTCTAATAGATTGAGTTTCAATCAAGGCAACAAAGGATTTTATCAGCATATTGGTTTCAGATTTAGTCTTCATAAGATATATCCAAGTGTGTCTAGATTTATCATCCACAATAGTTAGAAAATACCTATGACCAAGAAGAGAAGGAATAGACAAAGGTCCCCATATATCAACAAGATCAAAGATACTTTCAGAAACAACAGAATCAGTATCATTAAAAGACTTTCTTTTCTGCTTTGAAACATGACAAGTTTCACAAGCTAAGGTTGTTTATTCTTATTACATTTGATAAAAGGATATATTTGCTGCATCCTAAGCATTTATTATGAGATAGATGACCAAGTCTCAAATGCCAAGTATTTCTATCATAAGTGCAAAAGTTATTAACAGAAACAAAACTCCTTGCAACAGATTCATCAAGATAAACATAGTATAATCCATGTCTACGTTCAGCTACTCCAATCCTCTTCATAGTAGATTGGTCCTGTAAATCATAAGAAGTTCTTGAGAAAATTAGCTCACAATTGATGGTATGTGTCAATTTTGTTACAGATATTAGGTTGTAATTGAAGTTAGGCACAAACAAAACATCATTTAAATAGAAGTCTTTGGTGAAAAACACGGATCCTGCCATATTGGCAATAACATGATTTCCATCTGGAAGTTTGAACAAAACAGGTTTGACTTTCTTATAACATTGGAAAAGGTTGATAGAATTGCATATATGGTCAGTAGCTCCACTGTCCACTATCCAAGGGTTTTTGATTCCCTATAACAAGGCAGATATTACCTTGTTTAGTGTTGTTGTTTTCAGAATTCGTAGTTAACTGATTTACTGCATGATTGTGTTGTGAATTCTGCTGAATGAGATGTAGCGGGGCCTGATATTGCTCAGCAGTGAAGGATGGAGTGTGCATGATCCCTTCTTTCTAAGACACCTGGCTTTTGTTGTCCTGTTTCTCTTCCTCATCTTCTACTATGCAATTGTTGACAGCACCTGCATTCTTGAGATTTGTAGGATATCCTACTCTTTTGTAACAATACTCATACATATGTCTAGGCTTTTTACAGTATAGATCTTTGAAGACTTTCCTCTTCCATAGCTGTTTCCTTTGCTGTTGGTAGTGCCAAATTTGCCTTGCTTATCTTTATTCTTTATTTTTCCCATGGAACTGCCGTAACTCGAGCTACTGGACAGAACCTGAGCTTCCTCATTGACAACTCCTGACTGTCTTTCTTGTTGAACAAGAAGAGAAAACACCCTCCCTATGGGTGGTAAAGGATCCATCAACATGATTTGTGATCTAACAGTTGCATATTGGTCATTCAATCCCTTTAAGAATCTTATGACATAATCTCCCTCTCTGTAACTCTTGATAATAGGAATTAAAGTGCAAGAACACTTTGTCTCACAAAGACATGAAAGGATAGGCCGAAAATTATCAAGCTCTTGCCAAAGGCTCTTTAGATGTGTAAAGTACTCAGTAATGTTTCTATTACCTTGTTTCATTGTATAGATTTCTTCTTGAATGTCAGATATCCGAAAAGCATCCTTTTGATAGTACCTTTCTTTGAGATCTTCCCATTTTTCTTGAGCTGTTTTCAAGAAAATTACACTCTGCAAGATATCTGATTCTAGAGAGATGTTGATCCAAGAACACACCATGGTTTTGCATTTGCACCAAGCCCGATACATGGGATCGTCCATATTCGGTCTTGGCAATAACCCATTGATGAATTCCAATTTGTTTTTGGATTCAAGAGCGTCTAGTACAGCATGCATCCATGTGTGGTAGTTTTCTCCATTAAGCTTGAAAGCAATAAGAGGGACTCCTGGATTCTCATTTGGGTGCGTAAAATATGGATCAGAAGGATCGATAATCACAGATTTCTGATCCATGATGATTGCGGAAGCAAAAAGAATTGCCGATAGCGACGATCAAAGCCACGAGGAAGGAAGCAACCGAGGCTCTATGATACCATGTGAAAGTTTCTGGTTTTCCTCATCAAGAAACCGAAACCAGAAATTAGAGAAGGAGAAATAACAGAGAAAGCTTGCTGAATTTTCTCATTTCATTACTGTGATTGAAAAAGAATTACAGAGAAAAACAACTAACTAATACATTTACTCTTCCAACTGTTATATATAGAAGTGGAAGGCAATGAAACAGAAAACAGAAAACTGATAAAAGAGGAAAAACAGAAAAACGGGCAAAGGGCTGGACTGCTAAACTTTTAACTTCTAACAGGGACTTCAGGGATCATTTTGCAAAACTACTTATATTTCAACGGTCATCAAAATTTCAAAGCTCACAAGCTAAGGCTCACAAGAGAGAATGTTCTCAAAGAAATCTCAATATTCATTCAATCATCAAAATTTTTCCCTACAAAAGACCTAAGGTAGGTATTTATAGTACTCTCTAGAGGACTAAAAGTGGCGCAAAAAAAATTGCAAAGTAGCCCCTAAAAAATTGAAACAAACCGAGGAACTTAAAAGCAAAAACTAAAAATGTCTACCATAATGTGAGCTAAGAGACTAACTCACACTTAATACAAAAATAATCCAAACCTAACAATTTATTTCTTAAAACAAACATTTATTTGAAAAACATTAAAACAAGTTGGAAATTCTTCAATGTTGACACTTGCTTGCTCTTTTTGAAACTTGAATCCTCAAGCAATCCATGATCACATCAAAATGTTATATCCTCCTACTAAATTTTCTTATAAACCAGTAACAAATCCGTGCGGTTGCGCGGGTGATAATTGGTCCACATCATTTGTACATCGTATTCAAAAAATAATATGTTAAAAACATATATATATATATATATATATATATATATATATATATGTAGCTCAATCACTATATTGTATTTGTTTAGCATCATAGTCAATGGCGGAACCTAATCTGATTCCAACGGAAACAGTATCATTGGGGACTATATGATCAAAATGCTTAGCACCGGAGCTAACAATTGTAAAAGTATGGTTATGTATTAGGAAAAATAACATTAACAGAATATTAGCAACGAAAAAAATTGCTTCAACAAAATAGACAAAATATATTTAGTGAATGGGAAATCTTAAGTCCAATGCTTGTAGCAAGCGAAACTCAATTAACCATCTAATTTAGGTATACCTGTAGTAATGATAATAAAATAAAGAATTAATATGGATATACAAATAGTTGTAATTATAACAAACATACATATAGAAGTTTGAGAGTTGTTGGATACCTTTTGTCATGGTGCGATAAAACATTAGGTAATATATCTAGACAAAAACTCCAAAACTGATATAGTCCATAAACTTCATGGGAAATAGAAATAATTTATTAGATAAAAGAAAAGAAACACATATGCATAAGTGCATACACATGGGTTGCACAAATCGTCTGTTTGTCGTCAATAAACAAATATGACATACTTTTTTTTATATTTTTAAGATTATATATTCTAATTAATCACAGAAAAAATGAATTTACAAATATTTATTTTTAACTTAATTTTAAATCAAAATTTATAATTGCTAATCAATTTGATTCTTGATATTAGAAAAAAAAAATTAGAATTCAAATTTAACAAATTTGAATCAATTTGGTCCATTGGACTAAGAATAAATACATGAACTTAGACATTAAATGTAATCATAAAGTTGATCACCTTAATACATCAACATCAATACAGAACTCAACATGTAAAAGATTAACTTTAATTTCTTGGTTTCATGTAAAAGATTATCTTTTTTTTTTTGCTATTAATGTAAAAGATTAACTTTATTTATCAAAATAACCTTCATAATACTACCTACGGTCCTATATATAAAAAATATGGGACAATAGTCACACAAACCAAAAAAATATATTAAATGATGTTTTTTGAATTAATTAAGTAAAAGCCAATTATTTGCTTTCAATGTCCAAAGCGATTGGCTTAATACTGCGGCGATGGAATTCGGCTGTAGGACGGGGTCGGCCCCTTTTACATATTTGACATCCATACAATGTATTGGTGTTTAAAAAAATTATCATAAATGTTCAATTTTATCCTTTTTTAAAATTCACTTTCATTTTAAAATCAATATCATCTGTCTTCGTTAATTAGGGATAAAAAAGAAAAATCATAATAAATGTCTCAATTTCTTATGTTAGGGGTTTATAAAAGGAACGCTAACTTTTTTAAGGGCTTATATTTAGAAACAAAGGTAATAATATAGAGACTTTAAAAAGTGTTTTCATGAAAATAAGGATAATGATTGTATTTTTTAATAAGCATGTTTTAATCTCAAGTGAACATAATCAACATATTAATAAAAACGGAAAGCATATATATTATCCTTCATATACCTCTAGTTCTTATTATAAGATACGTTTTAAAAGGATTTTATAGTCTTTTTATTATTTTTCTTATAAAAATATTATATTCTCCCGCTATTAGCACTTAAAAAAGGCATTGCTCATATTCCCTTGAAGTTATACTTCATTTTTCTTTTTCCCTTCTTTTTATATTAAATCATGCTTCATTATATCTTCATTCATTTCTTGTGAATTTTTTTCTCACTGAAGCGATGTCGGAGCAACGGCGTTTGCCGCATGAAATCCTTGTGGAAATCCCGTGCAAGCTTCCATCGAAAAACCCTTTTGAAGTTCCACTGTAAATCATGGAATTCCCTCATCACCGATCAATCCTTCATCACCCGCCACTGCTATTGCTCTGATTCCCTCTTTCTCCTCAGCCTCTTCAAACAAGACCTTCTCTTTCACTCTTCCCTCAACCACCGCATCCTTACCCTATCCGATTACTCCCTTCTGTTGAGAGTCAAATGTGAAGTGGGAAGTGGGAAGTGAAGTCCCACATTGGATGGTTAAGAGCTAAGTAAAGGGTTAATAAGTGGAAAGACCCTTGCTCCTAATGCTTTAATATTTTGGGTTGCATTGTGGTGTCCTTTCACTTATATACTCCCTCTCATCTACACTCCAACACCTTCCTCCCCCCGCTTCTTCAATCCACACCTTCCGCCGAGCCTGGTTTAACTTGAAAATATTAATGCTATGAAGTCCAATTGAAAATGTAACTTAATACATTACTTATGCAACATATATTTAGGATGCTAAATTTTTTAAACATATATGTATGGATATATATAATTTACTTGGTTGTGGATTCCAAGTTTCAACCAATTTTGTGTTAATAGAATAGGTTAATCAACTAATGCTACATTCATATTGTGCTTGGAAAGAATTTTCTCGGTAGGTTATTAGTGTTTGTGTGGCACCAGAATTTTATCTAGCATATTGGTATGTTACGTAGCTTCCTATGCATTTTGTTTATGATTGTCTGCTGAAACACTGTCATCATACTATTAGTCTTGAAATTTTTGTTGTCTTCTTAAGTCTATCATTTACCAAAATAAAGATTCTGGAAGGGCAAGGTTTTTCATTCCTTGATAACATGTAAATCAATTCTGATAATGATTATGGCAGTTTTTTAGGAAAAAAAATTAAATTCTTAGATTATCTTCACAAACCACAATTAACTTAAAAATGAAACATGAGACTCATGTACTTCTGTATTAGATTTTAAATTACACAACAATAGAATGTGGAACTTATATTTTTGGCTGTACACGTGGTTAAGAAGAGGGAGGATTCTCTATGTATTCATATTGCCTTTTTCATTTAATTAATGACCGTCTTCACTGCCTAAGATTTGAGTTTCCACTTGCCATCCACTTACGCATTTTAGTATAGAATTTCTGATTTTTCAACTAATATTTAAACTTTCGTAATTTTGTTTTGTGTTTACTCATATTATTAGTGTTGTAACAGTGTCTCAACTCTCAAAAATCATACATCAGATTGCTTGGCTATTTGTAGTTTTTCATGTGATGCTTTATTCATCTTTTTCCTCTTTAATCCTGATATTGGTAAATAAGTTAATCTAAGATTTCTTTGCCAAGTCCCATTTGAATTGTGTTGTATTGCCTTTCATGAGACTTGCATAAAGAGTTTAAACATTTCATAGTGAACCTTGAACCAATACTTTTACCGGTTCAATGGCCGGTTGATTTTAAAAACATTGCCTCTAACATCATAGGCATGATAAGAAGGCAGAGGAATATGTTAGCAGAAAACCCAAATATTTTGAACCTCAAAGAACATTTTGGTCATGATTTTGAATATTGACTCGTCCCTTAAGTCAGTGTCGAGAAAATTCAATGTTCTTCTTTTTTGCTAAAGATAATGGGTTCATGAACATCAACAAATTCTTGAATGATTCCTATCCAAATAAAGAAAAGATGGTACTTACAGTTACTTATGTCCTCTGCTATTTGGCTTACCCACCCTTCTTTTTTCTCTTTTTTCTAAATTTTATTTTCTATTTCTCATCGTTGTGGTTTAGTTCAAGGCTCTCACAGTAATTGGGTAAAAGGTTTTTCCAAAGACTTAGCGTATGTCTTCGACCTCAATTGTTTAACTTTGGGGGGGTTTTAGTGACCTGCAAAATTTATGTGATTAGTTGGTTATTATCAAAAAATAGACTTTCCTGACGAGATAACCTTGCCCATGAAGAAATTCTGGTTGAAGGAAATATTTTGAATTGTCGAGGAAAATTCTTTGCTCTTTTCATGGATCGTGCTTTCTTCAATTCTATTTGAGAAAAATGTTTTGATTTGATTAGGATTGAATTTTGGAATATCTGTTTCTATATCTACACATTCTTTCTTTAGAAGTCAGTTTGTAGAAGTTCACACAAAAGGCAGGGGATGATTTTTGGCATGTAACTATGTGGTTATTGTGTCTTGATTATGATTTTCAAACACTATTTTACTAATTAGGTAAGATATAAATGGATAAGTATTTTAAAAAAAAAATTGTTTGAGTTAATTTGGTATGTTATTGAGTCATTAGGGGTTCAAAATCTCTAGATCTGAATTCTGATATCCAAATCAATAGAGGTTGGGTCTCAACGGAATGGTTCGGGATGGATCCCATTATAATTTGATTGGATCATTTTCTGAGATGGGTTGATTTAGATTAACGGATTCGTGAAATACAACCAATTTGATTGACACTCTTAGGAAGGAATGCAATTCCTTTAAAAAAAAATGACACAGTAAAAGCCCTTTGAATCTTATTTAAATTATATCTTGGAATTAATTTAAGAATTTTGTAGAAGGATTTTTCTCTTTTTCAAAAACGACACAATAGATGCCCTTCCATCTCTACTTTCTGATTTTTTTTATAACGTCTACTTTTTGACTTTTATTCATCGTAATTATGAGTATATCTAATACTTTTTTTTAATATATTTTTTAATAGAAAAATATTATTGAAAGAAAAAATATTGGAAAGGAAATAATTTTAGGGAGGTTAAATTAAAAGAAAAATTATCCAACACGAAAATTTTATAAGGATAAATTTTAAGTGAGATGAGGTTTGAACAAGCGAAAGTCTCTAGCTATCTCTTCACTTCTCTTAGTGAATATGATAAATGTAAATTTTATTCATTCTTAGTTTATCTTATTTTTAGCTATATAAAAACAACAAGAGAAAGAAAATTAGAAAAAAAGTAATGAGATTTATTTTTAATGAAATGAGAGAATTTTATTAATGAGAAACGATAGACGGACAAAAATTAAGTTTAAAAAAAATAAGATGAAAGGGTACTAGTGGTATAGTAAAAGTGCCATTAAATTATTTTTCTTTGATCAAGAGACATAACATAACGTTTTTGATGTTTTGTGGTATAGTAATCTTTTCATAATTCAAATGAAAAAAATTATTCCAATGATCGTCATTTAATTTTTAATATTTAATTGATTAATTTTTAAACTTATTTACGAGAGAAAGCCTAAATTAATTGCAAAACCAATAAAAATGAATATTTGTATAGCTTCAGCATCTTAAACCTGTCTTGTTTAAACTGCTGAACACATGGCAGCACCAGATAATTTGCGCTTGTTGGGTACTTAGATTTCAAGTAAGAATAGAATTGAGCCTTTTTAGCACGTCTCACAAAAGTCCTAAAAAAAAATGACTCGGGCTCAAAAGGACTGCGGATTCGAGCTACTCACCAGAATATTTTTTTTTGAAAAAAATCCCACTAATAAGTGTATGCTAACTTTTAAAAAAATTTTATAGTCCATTATCCACACAAGACTAGTAATCAAAGTTAAAAAAATTGATAATTGATAAACAGAAAAAGTTAAATAGGAGGTATTGTTTACTTGTCTATAGAACAAGTTAAAAAGAAACCAATTTAGAATAACTTTTTTAAACAAATTATAATTATAAAATAGAAATAGATTAAAACAATAAGTTAAATAATAGGAAAATAATGTTATTTTTGTAACACCTAGATTTTTAGGGCAGTTTTTTTTTTCTTTTTTCTTTTAACAAAACACAGCCAAAATTAATAAAATATATACATATATTAAAATACAAATATATACATCAATGTTTCAACTATAGTCTAGAGAATATGTACATGTACAACTAAGGTAGCCCTACAACGGCACTAATGACTACCTAAGTAACTGAAAAGGGCTGCAAAATTGTTCACGCGCTAACACCCTCCGAGTCCGAGCCACCTGCAATACTGTAACCGTCAGTTATATGCTCGGCATATAACTGAGTAACCCATCGGCAGTGAAAATAGTTTTATACAGTATTACAGCCAGTCTAACTGGAAAATTGTCCCAAATCCAATCCCTACCAAACATACAAACAACAAGTAAAGTTACCAATCACATAGATATGCATGCATGATCATTTTTTCCATTTCATTTCTTTCCTCTTTTAACGGAAAACCCCGTGCACAGGAAATCCAGCATAGGTGCATGACAGTGAATGCACAGTTGAACTCATCATCTTGGTCCAGGCAAGCGTCCCCCAGGATCCTACTGCCGGGCTACCAACCCTCTTTCGGACTAGCCCAGGGACTATCTATCCCTTTTGGGATTGCCCCTTTGCACTAGACTATCTACCCCGTTCACGGGATAGTCTAGCACTTGAGGTTATCTTCCCCTTTCGGGATAACCCTACATTCTCATCTTTCCATTTCTTGCTCTGTCCTCTTACCCGGTCTACCTCCGGTGGAACTTAACCCTCGTACTCAATCTTTATTGAGTGGGAAGAGCCTCTTTTAACATTTCCATTTTTAGTTCTAATGCATCACATATTCATATCAAGCATATAGCATATAAACAAGGATTTCCAATATACTTTTATCCGATTACAAACACTCCACACTCGGATTCTATGTGACAGAAGTGTTATATTCCTATATCTATTTGAACATGGCATTCCATATTCAAATACATATTTGAACATACTAATACTAGGACTTAATATATTTTGAAACCAACTCAATATCCAATTCCCACTTAGTGTCACATCTAATTCTGGAAAACCTTATTTATACCTTTAACATATTTCCCCATATCACATATATTCCAAATCAACATAGATCATGCCAAATGCATTCGAATATCAAACATAGTATGCATAATTCAAACATACACCAAACTTTAAACCAAACATATTAGTTTGATTTCCCTAATAGCATGTTCCTAGCATCCCCTAGTCACATGTTCCTAAATGCACAGTATTAGGGATTTGGGGTTTTCAGGGTTACTGGAACTTTCCCTGAATCCTTTTCTCCCAAGCCTCCTACCCCGGTTCCTTTGTTGTAGCTGCCTCTGGATCTGAATCAGACTGTTGGAACCTTTAGTCTTAGGAGATGAAAGCCTTAGGGTGAAAGAGTTGTGATGTAGTTGGTTTGGGAACAGCGGTTTTATGAGTGTGAGGAGTGAGGACTCTGAAGAACAACCAGTTTGGAGACAAGGCACCCCTATTTATAGACTTTGGGGTCCATATTCGAATATATATTCGAATATAAGGCTCCTATATTAAGTTCCTCTCTTGCATATTCGAATATTATCTTGCACATTCGAATACTATTCGAATATGACGTGGCATATTCAAATATATATTCGAATATAACAGTTCATATTCAAATATTCATCTTATCTTTGTTCCTCTTCTGATATTTTTACTCGCAACTAATCTTGCATTGAGACATTTTTATAAAAACAAAAGTAATAAAAATAAAATTATTATTTTTTAAATGAAAATTAGGGAATTGTTTTGAAAATTTGAAAATTTTATAAAATGGGCCACTAAAAAATGCTATTAATTACTTGCATAGATTGAATTGGATATATAAAATAAAGAAGGACACGAGTAATTGAGAGCCTTTTCAGCCCAAAATAAAAATGTTTGCTATCTAAACGGGCCAGCTCGTATAGGGCCGCGTAGCAGATTAGGATACACACATAGCTTCGGAGACGTGAGCGTCTGTCTGCAGAGCAAAGAAATCTAGAAACAACTATACACAGCTAAGCTAAGCAGTGAGTATCGAAAAATCTGATTGATCAATGTCGTAGTTAATGCCGGCATAAATGGTGGTGGAAATTCTTTGCAGGCTTCCACCAAAGTCACTTTTGAAGTTCCGTTGTGTGTTCAAATCATGGAATTCCATCATTAGTGACCCTTCCTTCATCTCCCTTCACTATCGCCACTCTCCCTCATTCCTTCTACTTCTTGTGTTCAGAGAACTTGCTACTAAACCCTTTTACTGTTCCCTTTTCCCCTCGACCAGATGACAGCCTAAATATTACCCTCTTCAAACGTTCCCCCACCCCTTCCCTAGCCATTCTTCCATCAATGCCGTATGCAACGGCCTTATCTGCCTCAGCTCCCGAACTCCTGTTGGCTTTGGGAGCTCCTCCTTCGTCATCTACAACCATTCTCTTCGATGCTATCTCTCTCTCCCCAAACCCAAACACATTCCTGAACCTCAAATCCATCACTCCGTCACTGTTGCCCTCGGCTTTGATTCCCAAAACTGTGACTATAAGATCCTTAGGTATTTTTTGGCGGCAACCACTACCCTGAAGAAAGGTTCCTCGCTTCTTATTCTAGGGTTGAGCTTTACTCTGTTGCATTTGGGCTTTGGAGGACTCTTCCACTTCCTCCCATGGTTGCTCCCCCATGTACCATTTCCCGGAGATGACGTCCGACCGCTTCCCATGGTTTTGTTAATGGTATTGCTCACTAGGGTGCAAGGCGTAGGACGGCAAAAGAGGGAAATAATAAAGTCTGGTTCTTTTTTATTTTGTCCTTTGATTTTATAAATGAAGTGTTTCATGAGATTACACTGCCAGAGAGCATCTCTCATGCCTCATCCCCTTAGGCTTTACTTAATGTTATTGAAGGCGGCAACACTCTTACTGTGTATCGCGTCAGCGGTCATGTGCATTGCAAAGGTAGCATCTGGGTGATGAAAGAGTATGGTGTTGTCGAGTCTTAGACTGAGCTCTTTGCTTGTGATCTTAATGGCTCATGTGTGCACGCACCTTCTATTATTAGCAGCCTCAATTTCATATATATCTCACTGGAATGCCAATGATATTGTTCATGGATTCCAAGCATCCATACTAGTAGTTTTCTGCTAATAGCGTATCTACATTGGTATTTGATATTTCGGTCCTATGGGATTACAACTTGATCCTGTATTTTATGATGTTACCTAAACCTAATTAATCATGCATTCTATATGTTTATGATCCTAGTTTTTTCTTAGTATGATGATGTTTTAATGTGAAAGAGATTTACATGCTGTTGTTGGTGTTATCCCGTTGTTGCTTTGGTGATTCTATTTGCTTATTGTTGTGGAATAAAATAATTGTTTTCTCCTACCTTTTAAAATGATTCTCTACTACTCTGCCTAACTACGACAACCTACAAGCATAATGGTTGCAGTGGCTTGCTTTGATCATGTGTTTTGTCTATCTGAAAGGCACTGGTTATTATTTTGTTTATGGATTTCAAGTATCTACTAGTTTTCTGCTAGTAGAGTGCCTGCTTCAAATTTTTAAAAGAAAGATCTTGTTCAAAATATTTGAGCATGTGTGCAATGGGAACTTTTTGCTATCTAATTACTCCCTTCCTCTTCGCGCATCTTCAATCCACGCCATCTGTTAGTGTCACGGCCTTCTTTGCCGATCCAGCAACAAGGTATGCTCCTCCCTAATTATTTGTAACGCTTCTCTTCGTCCCTTTTCCCACATCCCCAAATAGTATGGCTACCCTGTTTCCTACCATGCCAATTTTGCTTTCACCTTTGACTCTCAAAACTATGACTATAAGATACAGAATGTTAGGTTATTGTGCTCCCTCTGTTGAGGTTTCTCTATCATGTAGGATTTGGAGAACCTTTTCATTGATGGAGCCGCTGGAAGGGGTGGCTTTGTTAATGGCCTTCTTCATTGGGCAGTCGAGCGCATAACACAAGAGGGAGTTTTGCACCCTTTTGTTTTGTCTTTTAATTTTTCAGATGAGGTCAATCTACCCAAGCATCTCACTAACAATGTGAGTTCAGTTAATGTTGTTTGAGGCCGTGGCAATAAGCCACTCACTGTGTATATGTTTGAGGGTTCCCATTGCTCTACCAACATTTGGGTGATGAAAGAATACGCTGTCATGGAATAACCTCTTTGCTGTTGGATCTTGTTTGGAAGCACCTTTTTTTGGGTTGAAAATACCAGCTTGGTTGGTCCAAAACCAACGGTAAGCATTACGAATAATTGGGAGATATTGCTACTCACCAGAGAAAAGTTGAAAGAGAGAGGCATTTATTCATTAGACATGGAGAAAAGAAGGATTAAAAACATTCAACTTGGTGAATGGGATGAACAATAGTCCTGTATGTATGCTGATTATTACGCCGAGAGCTTGATTTTACTAGAAAACATTGATGCTATGGTGTCTTATTGAAGATGTAAGTGGTATTTTAATACATTATTTATCCAACATATATATAGGATGCTAAATTTCTTATACATAATTGTTTGGGTATATATAATTTACCTGGTTGTGGATTCTTTCTTTCAAATAGTTTTACGATAACAGAATAGGTTAATCAGCTACTACTACATTGATATTGTGCTTGGAAAGAATTTTCTTGATAAGTCATTAATGTTTGTAACTTTGTGCAGCACCAGTATTTTATCTAGCATTTTGGTTTGTAACGTAGCTTCCAATGCATTTTGTTTATGATTGTAGCTTTTGCTTACTTTGTATGGTAATATTTTTATGAAGTTCTATCAGAACTTAGTTGTTCCAGGTAAGATAAGATTGCTCAAACACTGTCATCATACTATTAGTCTTGAAATTTCTGTTGTCTTCTTAAATTTATCATTTACCAAAATACAGATTCTGGAAGGGCAAGGATATTGATTCCTTGATAACATGTGAATCAACTCTCATACTGATGATGGTAGTATTTTAGGGAAAAAAACTAAATTCATAGATTATCTTCACACAGTTAACTTAAAATTTCAAAATGAGACTCTTGTGCTTTTGTATTACACAACAACAGAATGTGGAACTTATATTTTTGGCTGTACATGTGGTTAAGGAGAGCGAGGATTCTCTACATATTCATATTGCCTTTGTCATTTCATTGATGACCTTCTTCATTGCCTATGGTTTGAGTTTCCACTTGCCATCCACTTCTCCATTTTAGTATAGAATTGTTGATTTGTCAACTAATCCTTAAATTTTCATAATTTTTTTTTGTGTTTACTCATGTTAATAGTGTTGTAACAGTGTCTCAACTCTAAAAAATCATACATCAGATTGCTTGGCTATTAGTAGTTTTCCTAGTGATTGTTTATTCATCTTTTTCCTCTTTAATCATGATGCTGGTAAATAAGTGAATCTAAAACTTCTTTGCCAATTCCCATTTGAATTGTTTTATATTGTGTATCATGAGACTTGTATAAGGAGTTTAGACATTTCCTAGTGAACCTCAAACCAATACTTTTACCGGTTCAATGGCCACTTGATTTTAAAAACATAGCCTCTAACATCATAGGCATGATAAGAAGGAAGAGGAATGTTAGCAGAAAACACAAATAATTGAAGAACATTTTGTCATGAATTTGAATATTGGCCCGTCCCTTGAGTTAGTGTTGAGAAGACTCAATGTTCTTCCTTTTTTGCTGAAGATAATGGGTTCATGAACATCAATAAATTCTTGAATGGTTCCTATCCAAATAAAGAATTGTACTTACAGTTACTTATGTCCTCTACTATTTGGCTTACCCACCCTTCTATTTTTTGTTTTTTCTAAATTTTACTTTTTATTTCTCATCATGGTAGTTTAGTTTAAGGCCTTCACAGTAATTGGGTAAAAGGTTTTTCCAAAGACTTAGCGAATGTCTTCGACCCCAATTGTTTAACTTTAGGGCGTTTTAGGGACCTCCAAATCTTTGGTGTTTAGTTGGTTATTATCGAAAAATAGACTTTCCTGTAGAGATAACCTTGCCCATGAAGAAATTTTGGTTGAAGGAAATATTTTGAATTGCCCTTTTTTATGATTTTGTCGAGGAAATTTCTTTACTCTTTTCTTGGGTCGTGCTTTCTTCAATTCTATTTGAAAAAAAGTTTTGATTTGATTATGATTATCCTTGAATATCTGTTTCTATATCTACATAATATTCTTTCTTTATAAGTCATTTTGTAGAAGAAATTCACACAAAAGGCAGGGGATTGATTTTTGGCACGTAACTATGTGGTTATTGTGACTTTTGAAGGAATAGGGATGGGAACAGGGTGGATTGGGTTGGTTTAAATTTGTGGAAAGAAAAAAATTCGAACCGATGAAATTAATTTGGGTTGGTTATGTTTGGGTTTACGAAAAAATCTTAAAATGTGAACTGAACAAAAACATGTTGGTTTGAGTTGGACTATCGGATTGTCCGATTTAAAAAATATCTGTACTAATTAACAATTCAAATTACCAAGTCTAATAAAGTCTAACTTCAAACATAATACAAGTTTCAAAATACAATAACTAGTGATTTTGATTTTCAAATACTATTTTATGAATTAGGGAAGATATAAATGGATAAGTATTAAAAAATATTCTTCGGGTTAATTTCGTATGTTATTGAGTCATTTGGGGTTCAAAATCTCTAGATTTGATACCCAAATCGATAGAGGTTGGGTCTCAACAGAATGGTTCGGGATGGATCCCATTATAATTTGGTTGAATCGTTTTCTGAGTTGGATTGATTTGGATTAACAAATTCGTGAAGTACACCCAATTTGATTGACACTCTTCGGAAGGAATGCAATTGCATTGAAAAAATACACAGTAAAAGCCCTTTGAATCTTTTTTCAATTATATCTTGGAATTAATTTAAGAATTTTGTAGAAGGATTTTTTTCTTATTCTAAAAATGGAACAGTATATGCCCTTCCTTCTCTACTTTCTGATTTTTTTTATAATGTCTACTTTTTGACTTTTATTCATTGCAATTTTGAGTATATCTAATACTCTTTTTTAATATATTTGTTAACTTATATAAAAAAATATTATTCAAAGAAAAAATATTGGAAAGGAAATAATTTTAGGGAGATTAAAATTAAAAGAAAAATTATGCAACACGAAAAATTTATAAGATAAATTTTAAGTGACATGAGGTTTAAACAAGTGAAAGTCTCTAGCTATCTCTTTGTTTCTCTTAGTGAATATGATAGATGTAAATTTCATTCATTCTTAGTTTATCTTTATTTTTAGATATGTAAAAAGAGCAAGAGAAAGAAAATTAGAAAAAAAAAAGTAATGAGATTATTTTTTAATTAAATGAGTGAATTTTCTAAAGAGAAACAATAGACGGACACAAAGTTAAGAGAAATTTAGAAAAAATAAGATGAAAGGGTACTAGTGATATAGTAAAAATGCCATTAAATTTTTTTTATTTGATCAAGAGACATAAGATAACATAACCTTTTGATGTTTAGTGGTATAGTAATCTTTTCGTAATTCAAATGGAAAAAAAAATTATTCAAATTATCGTCATTTAATTTTAAATATTTAATTGATTAATTTTTAAACTTATTTTTGAGAGAAATCCTAAATTAATAGCAAAATCAATAAAAAAGAATATTAGTATAGCTTTAGCATCTTAAACTTGTCTTGTTTAAAGTGCTGAACACATGGCAGCACAAGATAATTTGCGCTTGTTGGGTACTTAGATTTCAAGTAAAAATAGAATTGAGCCTTTTTAGCACGTCTCACAAAAGTCCACAAAAAAAAAGACTCGGACTCAAACGGTCTGCGGATTCGAGCTACTCCCCCGAATATTTATTAGTCCATTATCCACTCAACACTAATAATCAAAGTTAAAAAAATTGAGAATTGATAAACAGAAAAGTTAAATAGGAGGTTTTATTAACTTGTCAATAAAAAGAGTTAAAAGAGAAAACAATGTAGAATAACTTTTATAAAATGATTATAACTATATATAAAATATAAATAGATTAAAACAATATGTTAAATAATAGAAAAATAATGTTACTTTTTGGCTAAATTGAGACATATTTTTAAAGACAAAACTAATAAAAATAAATTTATTATTTTTTCAATGAAAATTAGGGAATTGTTTAGAAAATTTTAAAAAACGAGCCACTAAAAAAGGCTGTTAATTACTAGCATAGACTGAATTGGGTATATAAAATAAAGAAAGACACGAGTAATCCGCAGCCTTTTCAGCCAAAAATAAAAATGTTTCCTATGTGAACGGGCCAGCTCGTATAGGGCCGGGTAGCAGATTAAGACACATACATAGCTTCGGAGACTGTGACTTCTGTCTGCAGGGCAGAGAATATCTAGAAACAACAATACACAGCTAAGCAGTGAGTATCCAAAAATATGATTGATCAATGTCGGAGTTGATGCCGGCAGAAATGGTGGTGAAAATACTCTTGCAAGCTTCCACCAAAATCACTTATAAGGTTCCGTTGTGTGTACAAATCATGGAATTCCATCATCAGTGATCCTTCCTTCATCTCCCTTCACTATCGTCACTCTCCCTCCTTCCTTCCACTTCGTTTGTTCGGAGAACCATCTACTAAACCCTTTTACTGTTCCCTTCGCCCTCGCCCAGATGACAGCCTAAAATTTACCCTCTTCAAACGTTCCCCCACCCCTTCCTTCGCAATTCTTCCATCAACGCTGTTTGCAACGGCCTCATCTCCCTCGACTCCCGAACTCTCGTTGACTTTTGGAGCTCCTCCTTCGTCATCTACAACCCTTCTCTTCAATGTTATCTCTCTCTCCCAAAACGCGAACCCATTCCTGAACCTCAAATCCATCACTCCATCACTGTTGCCCTCGGATTCGATTCCCAAAACCGTTACTATAAGATCCTTAGAATTGTTTTTGGCGACAACGACTACCCTGACGAAAGGTTCCTCGCTTCTTATTCTAGTGTTGAACTTTACTCTATTGCATCTGGGCTTTAGAAGACTCTTCCACTTCCTCCCATTGTTTCTCCCCCATGTACTATTTCTCGGAAACGAAGTCCGACAGCTTTCCATGGTTTTGTTAATTGCATTGCTCACTGGGCGGTAAGGCGCACGGCGGTGAAACAGGGAAATAATAAAGTCTGGTTCTTTTTTATTTTGTCCTTTGATTTTGTAAATGAAGTGTTTCATGAGATTGCATTTCCCAAGAGAATCTCTCAGGCCTCTTTCCCATGGGCTTTACTTAATGTTGTTGAAGGCGGCAATGCTCTTACTGTGTACCGTGTCAGCTGTCATGTGCCTTGCAAAGGTATCATCTGGGCAATGAAAGAGTATGGTGTTGTCGAGTCTTGGACTGAGCTCTTTGCTTTTGATCTTAATGGCTCGTGTGTGCACACACCTTTGGGAATAACAGTCACCGACGTCATCATTCCACCAAAAGCCATTTGCATTAACAATAATGAAGACATGTTGCTGCTGGTGTATTATCGTATGCTGGGAAAGGGACGCCTCTATTTGCTAGATGTGGAGAAGAAAACATTAGTGGACCGTCAAATTGAAGCAGATGCCTTCTATTGGTGGATTTCTTATGGTGAGAACTTAGTTTTACCCAACAGTACACAAGCTCTTATATCTTATTGAAAAATTCAAGGTTCTATTATTAGCTGCCTCAATTTCATATATATCTCACTAGAATGCCAATGATATTGTTCATAGATTCCAAGTATCCAGTATAGTAGTTTTCTGCTAATAGCGTATCTACATTGGTATTTTGTATTTCGGTCTTGTGGGATTACAACTTGATCCTGTATTATAGGATGTTACTTGAACCTAATTAATCATGCTTTCTATATGTTTATGATCCTAGTTTTTTCTTCCTTAGTATGATGATGTTTTAATGTGAAAGAGATTTACATGCTGCTGTTGGTGTTATCCCGTTGTTGCTTTGGTGATTCTATTTGCTTACTGTTGTGGAATAATATAATGGTTTTCTCCTTTATTTTAAAATGATTCTCTACTACTCTGCCTAACTTCGACAACCTACAAGAATAATGGTTGCAATGGCTTGCTTTAATCATGAGTTTTGTCTGTCTGGAAGGCATTGGTTATGATTTTGTTTATTGATTTCAAGTATCTACTAGTTTTATGCTAGTAGAGTGCTTGCTTGAAATTTTTAAAAGAAAGATTTTGTTCAAAATATTCGAGTATGTGTTCAATGGGAACTTTTTGCTATATTTCTGGATGTACCTTAATATAATTAATCATGTTATCTATACGTTGTGTTTAAGATCCTAGATTTTCCTTCCTTAGTATGATTATCATATTTATGATCCTAGATTTTCCTTCAGGTGAGAAAGACGAACACAAAGATAAAAAAAAATATTATTCCAGGCATTCATGTTTTACGCCTAGCATCTACATCAAGCTCGAGTATTATTAATTACTCTGAATAAGAGCCAAAATAAGAGGATACGGATAACTAATTCTTGAGTCTTAAGCAAACATTATTGCCAAAAGAATTTATATTCCAGCGAAAAACAAATGATAGACCTAGAAGAAAGATATATATTTTTTATCTCTAAATTTATATTTTAGTCTCATAACTTGATCTCAAATTATAATTTGGTCCTTTAATTTTTTTCATATTAGTAATTTTATCTTCTCAATATAATATGATTATTTTCTATTAATTTTGGTAGATAAATAATTAACGCACACAATAATATTGGTATAAGATTTTGGGACCAAAAGTACTACTATTTGATATCAATTTTGGTGTTTTAAAAAGTTATCACAAATGTTCAAACAAGACATTGTCTTTCACCGTTTCAGCTACCACGACTTCCTTACCCTATCTAGTTACTCCCTTCCTCTTCATGCTTCTTCAATCCACGCCATCTGCCCATGTCACCACCTTCTTTGCTAATCCAGCAATAAGGTAAGCTCCTCCCTAATTATTTGTAATCCTTCTCTTCGTTGCTTTTTCCGCATCCCCAAATTGAATTGCTACCCTGTTTCCTACCGTGCCTATTTTGTTTTTGCCTTTGACTCTCAAAACTATGACTATAAGATACACAATGTTAGATTATTGTGATCCCTCTGTTGAGGTATACTCTCTCCCATCTAGGATTTGGAGAACCTTTTCATTTATGGAGCATCCGGAAGGGGTGGCTTTGCTAATGGCCTTGTTCTTAAGGCAGTCGAGCGCATAACCAAAGAGAGAGTTTTGTACCCTTTTGTTTTGTCTTTTAATTTTGCAGATGAGGTTAATCTACCCGAGCATCTCACTATCAATGTGAGTTCGGTTAATGTTGTTGGAAGCAGCGGCGATAAGCCTCTCACTGTGTATATAATTGAGGGTTGGCATTGCTCTGCCAACATTTGGGTGATGAAAAAATAAGATGTCATGGAGTCATGGAATAATCTCTTTGTTGTTGGCTCTTGTTTGGAAGCACCCCTTTTGGGTTGAAAATACCAGCTTGGTTGGTCCGAAACCAAAGGTATGCATTACGAATAATGGAGAGATATTGCTACTCACCATAGAAAAGTTGAAAAAGAGAGGCATATATTCATTAGAAGGGGAGAAAAGAAGGATTAAAAACATTCAACTTGGTGGATGGCATCAACAATGGTCCTGTATTTATGCTGATTATTCCACCGAGAGTTCGGTTTTACTGGAAAATATTAATGCTATGGTGTCTTATTGAAGATGTAAGTGGTATTTTAATACATTACTTATCAAACATATATATGCGATGCTAAATTTATGATACATTATTGTATGGATATATATAATTTACCTAGTTGTGGATTCTTTGTTTCAACTAGTTTTGCGCTAACAGAATAGGTTTATCAGCTACTACTACATTGATATTGTGCTTGGAAAGAATTTTCTTGATAAGTCATTAATGTTTGTAACTTACTGTGGCACCAGAATTTTATCCAGCTTTTTGGTATGTTACGTCGCTTCCTATGCATTTTGTTTATGATTGTAGCTTTTGCTTACATTGTATGATAATGTTTTGATGAAGTTCTGTCAGAACTTAGTTGTTACTGGTAAGATAAGATTGATGAAACACTATCATCATACTATTAGTCTAGAAATTTCTGTTGTCTTCTTAAGTCTATCATTTACCAAAATAAAGATTCTGGTAGGGCAATGTTATTCATTCCTTAATAACATGTGAATCAACTTTGATGCTTATGATGGCAGTACTTTAGGGAAAAAAAACTAAATTCATAGATTATCTTTATAGACCACAGTTAACTTAAAATTGCAAAATCAGACTCTTGTGCTTTTGTATTAGATTTTAAATTACACAGCAATAGAATGTGGAACTTATATTTTTGTCTGTACACGTGGTTAAGGAGATGGAGGATTCTCTATGTATTCATATTGTCTTTGTCATTTCGTTAATGACCTTCTTCATTGCCTATGGTTTATGTTTACACTTGCCATCCACTTCCCCATTTTAGTATAGAATTGCTGATGTGTCAACTAATCCTTAAATTTTCATAATTTTTTTTTGTGTTTACTCATATTAATAGTGTTGTAACAGTGTCTCCATTCTCAAAAATCATACATCAGATTGCTTGGCTATTGGTAGTTTTCCTAGTGATTCGTTATTCATCTTTTTCCTCTTTAATCGTGATACTGGTAAATAAATTAATCTAAGATTTCTTTGTCAAGTCCCATTTGAATTGTGTTCTAGTGCATATCATGAGACTTGCATAAAGAGTTTAGACATTTCATAGTTAACCTTGAACCAATACTTTTATCGGTTCAATGGCCGGTTGATTTTGAAAACATTGCCTCTAACATGATAGACATGATAAGAAGGAAGGGGAAAGTTAGCACAAAACACAAATAATTCTAACTGCGAAGAACATTTTTGTCATGAATTTGAATATTGGCGTGTCCCTTGAGTCAGTGTCGAGAAGATTCAACGTTCTTCCTTTTTTGCTGAAGATAATGGGTTCATGAACATCAACAAATTCTTGAATGGTTCCTATCCAAATAAAGAATTGTACTTACAGTTACCTGCTATTTTGCTTGCCCACCCTTCAATTTTCTCATTTTTGTAAATTTTATTTTCTATTTCTCATCATGGTCGTTTAGCTTAAAGCCCTCACAGTAATTGGGTAAAAGGTTTTTCCAAAGACTTACCGTATGTCTTCGACCCCAATTTTTTAAGGTTGGGGCATTTTGTTGACCTCCAAAATTTTGGTGTTTAGTTGGTTATTATTGAAAAATAGACTTTCCAGTAAGGATAACCTTGCCCATGAAGAAATTCTGGTTGAAGGAATTATTTTGAATTGTCCTTTTTTATGATTTTGTTGAGGAAATTTCTTTGCTCTTTTCTTGGGTCGTGCTTTCTTCAATTCTATTTGAAAAAAAGTTTTAATTTGATTAGGATTGAATTCTGGAATATCTGTTTCTATGTCTACATAATATTCTTTTTTTAGAAGTCAGTTTGTTGGAGAAATTCACACAAAAGGCAGGGGATTGATTTTGGGCATGTAACTATGTGGTTATTGTGACTTGGAAGGAATAGGGATGCGCACAGGGTGGATTGGCATGGTTTCAATTTGAGGTAAAAAAATAATTGGAACCAATGATAATTATTAGGATTTGTTTGGTTTGGGTTTACTAAAAAAATCTTAAAATCTGAATCGAACAAAAACATGTTGCTTTGGGTTGGACTATCGGATTGTCCGATTTAGAAAATATATATACTAATTAACAATTTAAATTACCAAGTCTAATAAAGTCTAACTTCAAACATAATACAAATTTCAAAATACAATAACTAGTGATCTTGATTTTCAAACAGTATTTTACTAATTTGGTAAGATATAAATGGATAAGTATTAAAAAAAATTCTTCGGGTTAATTTGGTATGTTATTGAGTCATTTGGAGTTCAAAATCTCTAGATCTTATTCCCAAATCGATAGAGTTTGGGTCTCAACGGAATGGTTCGGGATGGATCCCATTATAATTTGATTGAATCGTTTTCTAAGTTGGATTGATTTGGATTAACTAATTCGTGGAGTACACCCAATTTGATTGACACTCTTAGGAAGGAATGCAATTGCATTAAAAAAATGACACGGTAAAAGCCCTTTGAATCTTTATAAATTATCTCTTGGAATTAATTTAAGAATTTTAGGGAAGGATTTTTTCTTTTTCAAAAAATGGCACAGTAGATGCCCTTTCTTCTCTACTTTCTGATTTTTTTATAATGTCTACTTTTTGATTTTTATTCATTGTAATTTTGAGTATATCTAATACTCTTTTTTAATATATTTGTTAACTTATATAAAAAAATATTGTGGAAAGAAAAAATATTGGAAAGGAAATAATTTTAGGGACATTAAAATTAAAAGAAAAATTATGCAACACGAAAAATTTATAAGGATAAATTTTAAGTGACTTGAGGTTTATACGATAGAAAGTCTCTAGCTATCTCTTCGCTTCTCCTATTGAATATGATAAATGTGAATTTCATTCATTCTTAGTTTATCTTTATTTTTAGATATATAAAAAGAACAACATGAAGAAAATTAGAAAAAAATAGTAATGAGATTTTTTTTTAATGAAATGAGAGAATTTTTTAAAGAGAAACAATAGACGGACAAAAAGTTAAGGGAAATTTAGAAAAAATAAGATGAAAGGGTACTAGTGGTATAGTAAAAATGCCATTAAATTTTTTTTATTTGATCACGAGACATAACATAACCTTTTGATGTTTAGTGGTATAGTAATCTTTTTATAATTCAAATGGAAAAAAAATTATTCAAATTATCGTCATTTTATTTTCAATATTTACTTGATTAATTTTGAAACTTATTTATGAGTGAAGGCCTAAATTAATAGCAAAATCAATAAAAATAGGATATTATTATAGCTTTAGCATCTTAAACTTCTCTTGTTTAAACTACTGAACACATGGCAGCATCAGATAATTTGCGCTTGTTGGGTACTTAGATTTCAAGTAAGAATAGAATTGAGCCTTTTTAGCACGTCTCACAAAAGTCCGCAAAAAAAATGACTCGGGCTCAAAAGGACTGCGGATTCGAGCTGCTCACCCGAATAATTTTTTTTAAAAAAAATACTACTAATAAGTGTACCCTAACTTTTAAAAATTATTTATAAATCCATTATCCACACAAGACTAATAATCGAAGTTTAAAAAATTGAGAATTGATAAACAGAAAAGTTAAATAGGAGGTTTTATGAACTTGTCAAAAGAAAAAGTTAAAAGAGAAACCAATTTAGAATAACTTTTATAAAAAGATTATAATTATATATAAAATATAAATAGATTAAAACAATATGTTAAATAATAGAAAAATAATGTTATTTTTTAGCTAAATTGAGACATTTTTTTAAAGACAAAATTAATAAAAATAAAATTATTATTTTTTAAATGAAAATTAGGGAATTGTTTTGAAAATTTTAAAAAATAGGCTACTAAAAAAAGGCTGTTAATTACTAGCATAGACTGAATTGGGTATAGAAAATAAAGAAAGACAGAGTAATCAGGAGCTTTTTCAGCCCAAAATAAAAATGTTTGCTATGTGCACGGGCCCGCTCGTATAGGGCCGGGTAGCATATTAGGGCACATACATAGCTTCAGAGACTGTGAGCATCTGTGTGCAGAGGCAGAGAAGACCTAGAATTAACAATACAGAGTATCGGAAAATCGGATTGATCAATGTCGGAGTTGATACCGGCAGAAATGGTGGTGGAAATCCTCTGCAGGCTTCCACCAAAGCCACTTTTGAGGTTCTGTTGTGTGTGCAAATTATGGAATTCCATCATCAGTGACCCTTCCTTCATCTCCCTTCACTATCGCCACTCTCCCTCCTTCCTTCTACTTCGCCTGTACAGAGAACCTGCTACTAAACCCTTTTACTTTTCCCTTCCCCCTGGCCCAGATGACAGCCTAAAAATTACCCTCTTCAAACGTTCCGCCACCCCCTTCCCTCGCCATTCTTCAATCAATGCTGTCTGCAACGGCCTCATCTGCGTCGGCTCCCGGACTCCCAATGACTTTTGGAGCTCCTCCTTCATCATCTACAACCCTTCTCTTCGACGCTATCTCTCTATCCCCAAACCCAAACCAATTCCTGAACCTCAAATCCATCACTCCGTCACTGTTGCCCTCGGATTTGATTCCCAAAACTGTGACTATAAGATTCTTAGGATTGTTTTTGGCGGCAACGACTACCCTGAAGAAAGATTCCTCGCTCCTTATTCTAGGGTTGAACTTTACTCTGTTGCATCTGGGCTTTGGAGGACTCTTCCACTTCCTCCCATGGTTGCTCCCCCATGTAGCATTTCCCGGAGACGACTTCCGACCGCTTCCCATGGTTTTGTTAATGGCATTGCTCACTGGGGTGCAAGGCGCAGGGCGGCGAAAGAGGGAAATATTAATGTCTGGTTCTTTTTTATTTTGTCCTTTGATTTTGTAAATGAAGTGTTTAATGAGATTGCACTTCCCGATTGCATCTCTCATGCCTCCTCCCCTTGGGCTTTACTTAATGTTGTTGAAGGCAGCAATGCACTTACTGTTTACCGTGTCAGCTATCCTGTGCCTCGCAAAGGTAGCATCTGGGTGATGAAAGAGTATGGCGTTGTCGAGTCTTGGACTGAGCTCTTTGCTTTTGATCTTAATAGCTCCTATCTGAACGCACCTTCTTTGGGAATAACTGTCTCCGACGTCAATGTTCCACCGGAAGTCATTTGCATTAACGATAATGGAGACATATTGCTGCTAGTGTATTATCGTATGCTGGGAAAGGGACGTCTTTATTTGCTAGATGTGGAGAAGAAAACATTAGTAGACCATCAAATTGAAGCAGATGCCTTCTATTGGTGGACTTCTTTTGCTGAGAGCTTAGTTTTACCCAACAGTACACAAGCTCTTATATCTTACTGAAAAATTCAAGGTTCTGTTATTAAATTTCATATGTATCTCACTAGAATGCCAACGATGTTGTTCATGGATTCCAAGTATCTAGACTAGTAGTTTTATGCTAATAGCGTAACTACATTGGTATTTGGTATTTCAGTCTTGTGGGATTACAACTTTATCCTGTATTTTAGGATGTTACCTGAACCTAATTAATCATGCTATTTATATGTTTATGATCCTAGTTTTTTCTTCCTTAGTATGATGATGTTTTAATGTGAAAGAGATTTACATGCTGTTGTTGGTGTTATCCCGTTGTTGCTTTGGTGATGCTATTTGCTTAGTGTTGTGAAATATTATAATAGTTTTCTCCTTCCTTTTAAAATTATTCTCTACTACTCTGTCTAACTGAGGCAACCTACAAGCATAATTGTTGCAATGACTTGCTTTGATCATGAGTTTTGTTTGTCTGGAAGGCATTGGTTATGATTTTGTTTATGGATTTCAAGTATCTACTAGTTTTCTGCTTCTAGCGTGTACGCTTCAAATTTCTAAAAGAAAGATCTTGTTCAAAATATTCGAGTATGTCTGCAACGAGAACTTTTTGCTATATTTCGGGATGTACCTTAATTAATCATGCTATCTATACGTTGTGTTTAGTATGATCCTAGATTTTCCTTCCTTAGTATAATTGTGTTTTAATGCTCGAGAGGGTTGCATGTTGTCAGTGTTACTGTTATCACATTGTTTATATGGTGATGTATTGCTCATATTGTTGGTTTCATGAACCCTAGTTAGGTGGTCATATTATGATGTTGAAGCATTTCATTTATAGCTCATTTCTTCTTCCTATATAATCTTAAAGTGTTGAATAAGATAGATTCATGTATAGGTTCTTCTGAATAAAAGAACATCACTGTAGATTCATATATAGGTTCTCTGGATTTATCTTTGAAATCTAGTGTATTATCTTCCCAGACCACAATTAATTATTTGATGAAAAGTTAAGAGAAACTTTTTTAAAAACTGCTATTTAATTATTCAAATTGCGTTATGTTTAACTTTTTTTAATTACAATCAAGGAAACAAAAACTCCAATTTAACTTTTTCTGTTTATCAATTTCCAATTTTATAACTTTGATTATTGGTCTTGCGTGGATTGTAGACTAATAAATATTTTTTAAAAGTTAGCTTACACTTGATTAGTAATATTTCTTTTTTTAAAAAATAAGTTATTTGGGTGGGTAGCCGGAGTCCGCAGTTCTTTTGAGCTCGAGCCATTTTTTTGCGAGCTTTTGCGAGACGAGCTTAAAAGGGCCAATTCTATTTTCTCTTGAAATCTAAGTACCCAACAAGCGCAAATCACCTGGTACTGCAATGTGTTAACTAGTTTAAACAAGACAGGTTTAAGATGCTGATGCTATACTAATATCCTTTTTTTATTAATTTTGCTATTAATTTAGACTTTCTCTCATAAATAAGTTTAAAATTTAATCAATTAAATATTGAAAATTAAATGACGATAATTTGAATTTTTTTTTTTCATTCGATGTTTGAAAAGATTACTATACCATGAAACATCAAAAAGTTATGTTATGTCTCTTGATCAAATAAAAAAATTGTAATGGCACTTTTACTATACTACTAGTACCTTTTTATGTGGAAACTTTGCATTTAAGATAAATTGAAATTAATTTTGTAGCATTAAATACTCTATACTTTTTTTTTTATTGACCAAACACACACTCCCAAAATACTCTACACTTTCTAACGTCAAAGTTTCATTCATGAGTTTCTTAACCATTCAAAATCCATATAAAAAATATGGGACAATAGTCACATAGACCAATCAAATTAAATATATTAAATGATGTTTTTTGAATTACTCACTCCGTTCCTTTTTAAGTACCTAAACAAAAATAAATTAGTGTTCCTTTTTATAAGCACCTAGTACAAAAACAAGAAGCATTTATTATGTTTTTTCAATTTTACCCTTAATTAATGAAGGCAGATGAATTTAGTTTTAAACGATATAGATAGTAGAGTTTGACTTATACCAGGATAAAATTGTAAAAAAATTATTATTTGGTAAGAAACTAATGCATTTTATTGATGTGAACATTTTTCTTAATATGTGTGATTTTTTTTTTTTTTTGAGGGGCTTATAAATAGAAATAGAGGGAGTAATAAAGTAATTAATTTGAATTTGGTGCTTTCTATGATGTCATCTCTATCAAGATGGCACCATGCCTTATTCAATCAAATTATTAATTTGATACGAGGCAATAAAAAATTTAATTAAGTCATATTTTTCATTAATTTTTTAGATTTGAAAGATTTAAAGTTGATTTTATTTTTTAATCTAATATTTAGTTTTTATTTTTAATCTGATATGTCTACATTTTTATAATTAAATGCTTTTAATTTGGTTACATTATTGAAGATGTATCTGAACTTTAATTAATTTAAAAAAGAGTTTTTATTAATTGAAAGATAAATAAATTAATGATAAAGATTAATATAAATAAAATAAGACAAAAAAAGTATTTTTGGTCCTAAACTTTACACTAAACTCCGTTTGATTTTTTTTTAGCTCTTTTACTTATTTTTACTTCATCTTACTTCATCAAATAATTATTCAAAATGTATAAAATAGTATCTTGTGGTGAGAAAGAAGAACACAAAGATAAAAAAAATATAATTGCAGGGATTCTTGTTTTAGGCTTACCATCTACATGAATCTCAAATAATATTAATTACTCTAGATAAGAGCCAAAATAAGAGAATACAAATAACTAATTCTTGAGTGTTAAGCAAACATTATGCCAAAAAGAATGTATACTCCAGCCAAAAACAAATGATAGACCTAGAAGAAAGATAATACTTGAACTTGAAGCAAACTATATTTTCAAAATAATAGAATATAAATAATTAATAATTGAGGCTGAAACAAATGATAAGACTTGGAAGAATGTGACAAATACAACTGATATTTGAGCTTAGGAATGACAACGTAATGAGGTGTGTATTAGTTACTTATATTAAAACAATATTTGAATTTTACATTTCCTAACTAAAATTTTTATAACTGTCAACATAAGATTAAAATACAATTATATTATTTATTTAAGTTAGATTCATTCATGCAGATTTGCAAGATTTGCAAAATTTATCCGTAAATGATTTTTTCTTTTTGTATTATTTTATGAATTTTCACTTGAAAAAATTTGTAGGATAATATTATCATATTTTTTATGTGTAAATTTATATTTTAGTCTAATAACTTGATCTCAAGTTTTAATTTGGTCCTTTATTTTTTTCATATTAGTAATTTATCTTTTTAATATAATATGATTATTTTCTATTAATTTTTGTAGATAAATAATTAACGCCCACAATAATATTGGTAATAAGATTTAGGGACCAAAAGTACGACTTTAGTACTTTTGTCTTATTTTATTTATTTTAGTATTAACCATTAATTTATTTATCGTTCAATTAATAAAACTTTTTTTAAAAAAATTAATTATTGCTCAAATACATATTTAATAATATAACCAAATTATAAGTGTTTTATTAAAAATATTGGAGACATATGAGATTAAAAACAAAAACTAAATATTTGATTAAAAAATAAAATCAACTTTTTATTTCCAAATCAAAAAATTTAATGGAGAATATGACTTAATTGAATTTTTTATTGATTCAAATGAAATTATTGATTTGATTGAACAAAATGACATGGTGTCATCTCAATGTGGTATTATTGTATCACTAATCAACATAATATTTTACCTTAGCTCAGTTTGTATATTTTGTAGATCTAACAAATTTATAGAAGTCAAAATAAAATAATAAATAACAGAAATGTAAATAACATGATGGGTTAAGACTAAAGAAAAAGCAACCTTAAAAAATAACCAACAAACAAGTGAAATAAAATAATGACGGCAAAAATATAAATAACATTTATACCAAAAAAAATAATATATAAATAACATAAATAATAGTGAAAAAAATTAACAATGGCAAAAATGTAAATCATATGAACAACTAATCATTAATAAGCATTGGATGAATAGTAGCATCCATCCATCTCTGTTTTTATATAGTAGTCGAGTTGATTGGTTTAAATAGCTTGATCTATCATAGTCAAATTGATTAAATTAGGTGATGGTATAAACTATTTTACAACAAAATTGAGTTTCTTTTTATAACAAATCTATGAGGTGAATATGTAATTATGGTGATTCTCACATGTTACTACGATGAGATTCTTTGATTGAATTTAATTAATTGATGTTTGATCATTGTGGTTTAGGTTGTGAGAAATTGAAATGGGAAAGAAGACAGAAGAAGAAAGGATTGAAAAAGTTATTCGAGGTCTTCTAAAACTTCCTGAAAATCGAAGATGCATCAACTGCAATATCTTGGTATTAAATTATTATTCCTTAATTTTTCTATTATCAAAAAAAAAAAAAAACTGTATATGGTTTAATCATAATGATCCAACAATATGTGAATTGTGTTTTATGTGCTGCATTTTTTATTAATATAATAATATTGTTTTCATCTTGTTCCTTCTTTCTCCTTTCCATGGGTTTTCATCCTTGTTTTTCCTTTCATAATCAGAATTCTTTTATGGGATAAAGTAGTTAAACTTAGTATTTTCTGTAAACTTTTATTTGACAATTATTTTTCTGTTAGGATCCGTTCAGATTTATTTTTAGTTTTTCTTTCTCTTACTCGCTATGTATTTGTTGTATTTTCTTCTCTCTTGTGAGTGTTTCATTTTACATTTCTCTTTCGAGAACGTTTTCTGTTTTCGTTCTTCTACCATGGCTGCGCCTCAACAATCAGAGAATTTCGCCTTTGCTTCTTCTAATCCGCACATCATTCACTTCTCTACTTCTTCTTTGATATGTTTTTCCCGTGGTTAAGCTAACTTCTGTTCGCGTTTTTTAGCAAAGGCTACTGCTAAGGGTTGTTGTTTATACCAACTTGACATGAATAACACATTCTTAAATGGAGACAATTTTAAAAGAAGTTTATATTCAAGTCCCTTTGAGATACAAAGCTTCTCAACCAAACATGTTTTGTAGATGAAATAAATCACTCTGTGGCCTTATGCATGCCTCAAGGCAGTGGTTCCTTAAATTTTCGAGTTCTCTTGTTGAAAATGGTTTTCAACGATCTAAGAATGACTATTCCTTGTTCACTAAGGGTATTGGAAGTTCTCTTGTTATCAAACTAGTTTATGTAGATGACATAATACTAGCATGTCCTTCTAGCTCACATATATTTGCCCCACGACAGTTGCTACAATTTTTGTTTAAGCTCAAAGTTATGGAATCTTTGGAATATTTTTGGGACTCGAGATAGTGCGTTCTTCCAAAAGTATTCTTTTATCTCAATGTGTAACACCCCTTGCTCACACGCTTCAAAGGAATTACTTCTGAGAAGGTCACTTATCTTTTAATTTCTTTATGTCAAGTACGTTTAACTTTAGAGTTCATAAGTGTTAGGCTACTAAAAAGTAAATGCATTTTATTAGTATAGGTAGTGTGAATCATATCTTTTAAGCTAACCTTGACTATATAGTCTCATACGTATATAGCCTTTAGGTCCTTCTAATTTCAGTGTATATTCGATTCATTCATGTGTTCCGTTCCTAGAAGTCTGCCCAGAGCCACTCCTTATTCATGCCTCATTGCATTGGTGATCACTTATGGCCCTCTTTGCAACCCTGGATGTCCTATGCCCACCAGCTTTCGCATGGTTCATCCTAAAACCACACCATACTAGCAGAGGCCTTCCTGTGACACCACTTGTAATTTTCAATGTTTTCTTTCCTCTCTCACATACTTTCAAGGAATTACTTCCTAGAAAGTCATCTATCTCTTAATTGCTCGAGATCAAGCATGCTTAACCTTGGTGTTCTTAAGTGATAGGTTGTCGAAAAGTAAATGCATAGATAGTGCGAATAAATTCCTTTAAGCTATTATTGATTGTATAGTCACATACCTATACAACCTTTAGATCCCTAATATTGTGATGTATGTTTCATTTATTCATGTGTCCCGTCCTTAGAAGCCTGTCAGGAGCCACTCCTTATCTAAGCCTCATTGCAATAGCAATAACTCCCCGCCCTTCTCGCAAGCCAGGATGTCACCTTACTTTTTGATCCTTCCATCTATAGAATCCAATTGGCCGATTCATATATTTAACCATCTCTCGACCAGATATCATCTTTGCTGTCAATAAATTAAGCCAATGCATGGATGCTCCTCGCAAACCTCATCTCGAAGCAGTTCAACATCTTCTACAATACATCAAAGCTTCACCTGGTCAAGGTTTATTATTTCCTTCACATAATTCTTATTCCGAAGCCGATTGGGGCAATTGCCTTGATACTAGTAGGTCCACAATTGGATTTTATGTGTTTAGGCAATGCTTTAATCTCATGGAAATCTAAAAAACAACCCGCGTTGTCAAAGTTCTCTACTGAAGCTGAATACCACACAATTTTTTCTGCTTCAGGGGAGTTGATTTGGTTACAAAGACTGCTCAGTCATTTTGAAGTCAAAATCTCTGTTGTTTTCTAACAGCTTATTTGCAGGGGTGAACCTAACAAATTTAGAAGCTTAAAACAATTCTTTTATATGGAGCCTTTTAAGATTATTAGTAATAATAAAATGAAATTATTTAATTTTATTTAAAATTTATATTTTAATTTATTAAGTTGTAAAATCAATTCATTATTAAATTATTATGATTAAAATATATGTGACATTTCATTTAATTAACTTACAATTCAGTTATTCTATTTAAATTTGTTGCTGATAAAAGAACAAAATTGTATTTAATTTTGTTGACATATTATTGACCTTAATTAAGATTAAATTAATTTTAGTTGAGAAAGCAAATATGTTTATTCCTAGATAAGTGTCTTTCATCCTTATAGTAGGATATGGTATACTTAAGAAAAAAACAAACAAACAATATATACGTTAAAAAAGAACTAAGGCTAATTATGAAATTAAGTAAGTTAATTGATGTATCATTTTCCACTAGTATATTTCTTTTTAAATGATATTTATTTATATTTCTATATTAAAAAATAATACTTATTTATATTTATCAAAGGAACAGAGTTTATGAATATTTTGTGTATTGAAAACCGAAAAAGCAAGTTTTCAATTAGGTGTCATTTGAAGTTATGAGTGGGGATCCATTTACTCTTGGATACTTACTCCACTTTATATCTCTTCAGTCACCTTGAATTTCACCAATTCAACCGTTGAATTATGTAATGCTATCATGATAATTGTATATATCAAGTTTTAGAAAAATCGAACATCTCTAGATATGTCATCTTGTAGGCAAGATTTAGTTACATTTCAAAAAGTGTTTTATTCGTTAAAATGAAGTAAATCGATGAAATATCAACAAGTCTTGAAATTCTGTGAAATTTTGTATGGTTGATCTATCTATTAAGAACTTTATATTCAACTGTTGGATTGGTGAAATTGAAAGTGGGTGAAGAGATATGAAGCGTAGTAAATGTTCTAAGACTTACTCTTGGAGTAAGTGAATCCCCACCCATATATATATATACACGAGCCCAATAACTAACTACAACTGTCATAACTACCTGAGAGAGTTAGACTAACATACTTAGATTAATAGCTAAGCAGCTAAGAGTATAAACTACATGATCCTAAACTAATAAAAGATATACTTCTTTTAATCCTTCTATTCTATATTCCTAATACTCCCCCTACAAACTCAAGGTGGCTGAGGAGCAATAGAAAACTCAGTAACCATGAGTTTGGACCTAAGATTCAGGAACTTCTTTGGAGACAACGGTATGGTGAGAAGATCCGCATATTGTTCATGAGCAGGAATATGTAACACAATAAGATCCTTGCTGAGAACCCTCTCCTGCACGAAGAAGATGTCAAGTTCCATATGTTTGGACCTCGTATGCGAGACTAGATTGTGAGCAAGAGCAAGAGATTGCCACAGAGAACAATAGGAACACCAAATCTGACTTGTAATTCTTTCAACGGTGACTGAAAGCAAAGTACTTCTACAGTGGCTTGAGCTAGACTTCTATATTCAGCTTCTGTGCTGGATTTTGCCACCAGGATCTGCTTTTTAGACCTCCAAGACACAAGATTTCGACCAAAATAAAAGCAGGCTCCAGAAGTAGATCTTCTATCATTCGGATCGGAAGCCCAATCAGTATCTCAAAATGCTGTAATTCTGGATGGGGAAGAGGTAATAGTTGGGTGCAACAAAAGACCATGCATAATGGATCCTCTTAAGTATCGGAGAATATGTTTCATTCCAGTGTTCTTCCATAGGTCTGGACATAAACTAACAAACCTTATTTATAGAAAAAGTAATTTCAGGCCTTGTGATGGTTGCATATTGAAGAGCACCAACCACAGACCGATACAAGGTTGGATATTCAGAAAGACTAGTACATACCCTCCTTTCTTAATTGCTGACCACCTATCATAAGAGTAGATATAGGCTTACTTTCATCCATTTTTACCCTGGTGAGAAGGTCTCTAATATATTTAGATTGAGACAGTAGTAGAGATCCACAAGGAAGATGCTTCACCTCAATACCAAGGAAATAGTCCAACTGCCCAAGATTTTTCAAGGAGAAAATTGAGTTCAATCTGGATATAAGCTGTTCTATTAGTGAAGGAGAGCTCCCTGTGATAATAATGTCATCGACATACACCAGTGCATAAACAGTGGCGGTTGGAGATGAAAAAACGAACAAGGAAGGATCACAAAGGATTCCCTCGAACCCAAAAGTCTTGAGGGCTGTAGAAAGCTCCTCAACCAGAGTTTTGTCTTCAACTTCAAATCCAGGAGGCTTAACCATATACACATCCTCTTCTAAATTCCCATTGAGAAGTGCATTGTTAATATCTAATTGTCTTATTGTCCACTTATACGAAATAACAAGCGTTAATATCAACCAAATGGTCACAGGTTTCACAACTGGTGAAAAGGCCTCAAAATAATCACTGCCAAACGTTTGATGAAACCCCTTTGCCACCAGCCGAGCTTTGAATTTGTTAACACTTCCATCTGGATTTTCTTTCACCCGGAAAACCCACTTACACCCAATGGCTTGCTTGTGAGAAGGTAGAGGAACAAGACTCCAAGTGTTGTTGCTTTGAAGAGCATTAAATTCCTCCTACATAACTGCTGCAGAGCACCTTTGACAGACTTTGGTTCAAGACGAGTAAGCAACAGAGTGGGTTGCAATTTCTTTTTAACAATACCACTTTTTGAATGATTTTGCATAAGATGAAGGTTGAGAGGTCTAGACATTGCAGCAGGAGCATAATCAATTTGCTAGAGAGCTGAGCACTTTGCAGCAGGTTTTGGGGATCAGCAGTTGCATAATGTGAAGCACCCGAATCAACTACCCAAGCTTGAGCCATATTAGCAACAAGTTGTTGATTTTGAAGATTTGGGGCTTCAGATTTGTTGTTTTGATTTGTCATTGCAGCACCAAACGAGGAAAAACCGGGGCAGGTGCAGTAGGCCATCCCATGTTAGTATTCTGTGGAGGCATAGGAAATGAAGGACCAAGCTGCTGAGCTCCAAACTGAGTCGGAGCCATTTGAGGAACTTGAGAACCAAATCTCATTGAGGGAAAGGAAGCTCATAACTCAAAAAATTTGACGAGGTCTTAAACCGAGATGGTAAAACGAAGGAAATTACCAAAATCGAGGTCAAGAAACGCACTTCAATCCTCAAAGAATCAGCAAAAACGAGCACAGAAAGGCAATCGCAAGAGTCAATACACCGATTGAACAATGAAACGTGATCAACAGAGGAACGCTTCAAACGCAAACCAAACAGAAAGTAGGGAACAGGAAAAACGAAGACAGAAGGAGAAAACCGAACACTGATGCATACGCAAATCAGCTATGCGAACACAGATCAGAGGAGCAACGAAGGATTCGCGAGCAAAACAAGCACAGAGTTCTTCAATCTAAGGTCCCTCCGACAGCTCTGATACTATATCAAAGAAACAGTTTATGAATATTTTGTATATATTACAGTTTGAAATTTGAACTTTCAGAAATTAGTTACCCAACGAAATTTAAATTCTCTAAAACTAGTTGTCATTTGCTAACGGTAACTAGTTATTAGACAATGTGAATTTTTAAATAGAATGTGTGGTGCCAAAAGTAACGTCACCATCTACTTTCTCCCTCTTTGGTAGCTTAAGGAACCGCAGCTAAGAACCAGAACTGCTGCAGTTTAGGGTTCAACAAACCAAGTAAAAGCCGCCCGAGGAACCAAGATGGTTGGCGAGTTAAAGTAAATAAAAAAAGTAACCCTTAAAACTCTACCCCCAACCATATGTTTGGATGAAGCAATTGTAAAATTCAGGTAAAACTGTGAATGCTTACCATCTAGTTGAAGGTTTCTCAATCCAATTTTTCCTTTGAGTTTGCGCAACTTCTCTCCAAGCAAGGTTTCTGCTGAATTGATCCTTTTGCTGCCATGTCTCTTGGTTTATCCTCTTCCTCCTCCACTCTCATTTCATTGAATCTGGAACGTTAACGTTACGGTGTCGTTTTAGGACACTGATCTCTTGCCTTTAGCCTCAGAAAAACAGGGAAAATTGAACAACCCCTTTTATTTGCTACTTATATGCTTCGAGAGGGAGATGCTAATGCAATCTTGAAGCATTGAAGTGAGGGACAGGCAAATGGGACTTGATTTGGTGGGAGATCAAAGATTCTTCCTTTTGCAATTTATGTGTTGTTATTAGTTAAATTTTGCTAGTACTCGATATACCACACTAATTTTCAAGCTCATCATATACAAAATGAAAAATAATATTCGAGCTTGCAAGTTAATTTCTGTTTTGTTAATTTTTTGAACTAGTAGAAGTTAATCTCCGAGCAAATGTGTGGTGGCCCAAGAAATGGGTGTGATGCGCACAAGATTTTAAATTGCAGATCACAGTCGCATTGGGATGCGGTTTCGGTGACCTCTAAAACCTTTACGTTTCAGCACATTGTCGCGTTTCGGACCCATATTTAAAACCTTGAATGCATACAGTTGGAGTCATTAAGTTTTAATATCTTTACACTTATAACTTTGAATAAGGTTTTAAATTGCGGTCACTATCACTTTGTGGTTTTAATCGCGCTCTATAAAATACAGTCGTTGTGAACCACAATCACAACCAGGACTATTTCATGACTACTAAAACCTTGACATTATGGTGCAATGTAGTGGAGTGGACTCATATTCAAAACCTTGCTCTGAGAACACCATGGTCTCAAAAAGTGCTAGAGCACTAAAATACTCACTAGATAGAGTGGTTGGTACCACCACTATACACATTGTACACCCTATCACTAGTTTTACCAAAAATATAATTTTTTTTTGTCGAACTAAGTGGTATGATGATACTATGAATAGTAGATGTACACTTATCATTATCCTTTGACAAATAGAATACTTCATTATCATTCATGGTAGTTAGGATTTGACATGAAAATTGATTCCCAACAAACGGCGTGACCGCTTTTTTTTTGACTTTTCATTCGGTAAAATTCATGCTATTAATAATTTCTCCATTCTCCACTGCAAATGTACATCTGTTTTAACATAAATGGGAATAACAAGGGAGGGTTTTTTACTTTCCCTTTTAGAGGCTTCGTCCTCTTCTTCCTGCTGGTTCTATCCAGAAAATCTTCTCTCCATTAAGGGAGAGTTTTCCTCTGATCTAAGAGATTTTAGGTCTTTTCTCCATTTCCTTCTCCTTTTTTCTACTTTCCTTTCCTTGTTCTTGTTCTTCCTCCACTATTTCAGTTTTTGGGGAGAGGGAAAACCCTCTCCTCCATGTGAATATATGAATATGTAAATATGGAGGAGTTTGGTCTCCTTCCACCGAGATTATGTGGATCTGTTGACTCAGAGGCCGTGATGGATTATATCGAAAAGACGGTGGTTGCGGTGTTTTTGTTTTCACCTCTCCCTTGGTTGCAACTTAAGTGGCTGAGCTGCTAGGTGAAATGCCAGTAGCAGATCTGCAAGGATGGAGATGTGGGATTTTCACCCGGTTCATCCTTTTCTTCAATCAGCCTATTTTGAGCCAAAAATTGGTAATTTATTGGGTGAATGAATCTGAATTAGTTGTGTTTCAAATTTTTGGCTATGGAGTGGGTGTCTTTTACTTGGTTTTCATAGTTGTTGTTGGGGTTGATTAAGAAGATTGGACTGGGTGCAATGATGTAAAGCCAAACATGCATACTGAACTGTATTGTTTTATCTGTTGTGTATTGCTGTACTGTTTGAAAAATTGCACCTGATGTAATCCTTGGAGTTTTATTTCCTTTATGAAATGGAATCTGCTCATTTTCGACTAAAAAAATGGGAATAACAAGTAAAATGACAAGTTCCATTGGAAAATTTTAGTGGAGAATAAGCTGAACCAAAGGGAAATTAAAGAATGCAAGAGGAGGACTTTTGTAAATTGTTTAGTGATTCATTTATCTAACTCATGTAGATTGTGAAGAGTTGTTAGTACTATTCACTTGAGTTCTTCAACTTTAGTTGTATATAATTGAAGAGAGTTACTCCGTGCATATGACTAGAGAGTGAGCGGGTTTACGATCTTTTATTCATCTTGTTATATGTGCATGTTTGAATGAGCTTCTCCAGAATTGTTTACAGGAGTAAAATTTGTGACATGTCATAAACTATTTTTATATAAATTTCAAAGGTCAACTTCTCAAATTAACTATCTTAACTTTTTAGGTTAGCTATCTCAAATAGAGTTTTAGAAAGTGACATATAAAATTTATAGATATACTATAACAATTTTCATATACTATAACAATTTTCATATTAATTTTTTATATAAATTTCAAAGGTCAACTTCTCAAATTAACTTTCTTATCTTAACCTTAGTGTTTTTTCTTTTACTGTCACAATTTTCATATGTCAATATAACATTGACTATTTCAATGAATCAGGGACCACAATATGTTTGTACAACTTTCTCAACATTTGTCTGCACAAATTGCAATGGGATACAGTAAGCATAAAAACAATTTTTTTTTTTTTTTAAAGTATTCTTACAGATTGAGGACCTTGAAAGATTAATTTATATTCCTATTTATGTTTAATTTACACGAAATTTTTATTAGTGTATTAATATTGATTATTTAATTGCAGTCGAGAGTTTACCCACAGAGTAAAATCTGTGTCAATGGCTAAGTTTACTGCAGAAGAAGTCACTGCACTTCAAGCAGGGGGCAATGAGGTGTGTGTTATAATGCTATCTTATTTTAATTCATTAATTTATTAATTTAATTTATCAAATTCCATGCTATAATAATTTTGTAACATAAAAAATTCTAACATGAGTACATGCACAGAGAGCAAAGCAGATTTATTTTAAAGAATGGGATCATGTGCGCAATTCTTATCCTGATTCCTGGTAATGTGTAATATTCCATATAAATTCTCTTCCTCTTTTTTAAAATTGCATTTTCTTTTTTGGTCAAAAAAAGGGCTGAAGTTTAAAAAAGGAAAAATTACATTATGAATTTATCATAGACCTTTTTTTTCTGCAGATAAATGATAAAACATCAAGAAAAAAAAATGTAAAGGAATCAAATTGTTTAATTATTTGATAACAAAGCAAAATATATCTTTGATAATCTTCAATTTCAAATATCTTTCATTTCATTCTATATAAAATGAATCTGCATCTTCATTTAACATTCTTTGAACTAATTTGAAGGATATCTCATTCATCCTCATTTCATTCAATCATGATTTGTTCTTTAATACCTCATAAAATTTCAAGAACATTTCTTTATTTTAGTTATGTTTTTTTATTGTATAATATCATATTTTTTAAGAATTATTCGATTTACTTATCATATCCAATACTAGTATTCGTACTCACAAAACATAGGTCTCATTTAATTTAAATCTTTGCTTTCAGTAATATCCACAAACTTCGAGATTTTATCAAACATGTCTATGTGGACAGAAGATTTACGGGTGAAATAACTAGTAGCAGTCTTCCTAGGATAAGATTGGTAACTATTCTTCTACCTTTTACATTTATAATAATGATAATCAATTCAACATTGTAAATTGTGATTGCGATCGCATTACAGTAGTATGCGGCTGAATCAATGTCATTTGATGTAGCCTTTGCAGACAACAATCACTTCCTAACCACTATTCATCATTACTTAACATCAACAATACTTTTTGGGACATTTTTGTATATACAGAAGAATAAGGAAGATTCTTATGGAAGTAAGAAGAGCAGTTCGTTTCGTTTCGAGTTCAAAAGCCCGAATTCGAGTCCAGGTTTAAGTGCAAGAAGCGACGACTCGAGTTTTAGATACATATATGATGAAAGCAGAAGTCCAAGATATGTTCAGAAATGTTCAAGGAATGGAGGCTACAGCAGAAGTCCTATAAAATTTGAAGTTGTTGATGACAGATTCCGAGATGATGACTTTAGAAATCGCAGGCTTTCGTATATAGAATCAAAGCTGAGAAGTATTTCCATTAACGGTCCGAAGAACGCGGATAAAACACCACCACCGGTTGCGCGTCCTTCAGGAGATATCATAGGGGAAAATGCTTCTTCTCTACATGTAGGTGAAATTTCTCAAGCACAAAGTTGTTTGTCACTTTTAGATTCTTGTGTATGTTTTGTTTTCTCGTTGTTTCTTTGTGATTATTGATAAATTCAACTATTATAAACATGGCCAAATTAATAGTTTAGTCATGTAACTTTTTTTTTTGATTTGGTCTTGTAACTATTAAATGTTTCAATTTGGTCCTGTAACTTATTTTTCTGTTTCGATTTGGTCCCGTAATTATTAAACGTTCCAACTTGATCTTATAACATGTTTTCCTGTTTCGATTTGATCCTATAACTTATTTTTCATCCAATAAATCCGTCCTTACTATCGAGACCAAATTCAAACAAGAACTAAAAGTTACACAGGACCGAATCGAAACCGGAAAATAAGTTACAGGACAAAATCGAAACGTTTAATAGTTATAGGACCAAATCAAAATAGAAAAATAAGTTACAGGACCAAGTTATCAATTTGGCCTATAAACATTTAAGGAGAAGCTCATCATAACACGCTTTATGTCTACCATGTCCATTTTGATTCTTAATGAAAATCTTCTGGATGGTAAAATAAACATTTTTCTTGAGCATTTTTCTGTATTTTAGGAGACAATATTGCAAATTTATGTAGCAATCAATCACCACTTGAACTGATTCATTGATGAATTTCATTTGCTAAAGGTCACACCTTCAGCTAAGGAGGGTTCAATTGAGCAAAATCCATCTGAACAAAAAGCCAACAATCCAGAAAGCCTCATTGATGTGAGTATCAAGCCTCCGACTTTAGGCGCAGGGGGCGGAGTTGCACCAGAAACGCTGCGAATTCCACCATCAAGTGAAAGTAACTGGGCCGCATTGGATGTTTCCACAGATCTCAATGTTCCCAAAACTCCTCCAAACACAAGTACCATTCAATCTTCCACAAAAGAAGCAACATTCTCAGACCCTTTAGACCTCTTGCTTTTTGAATTGTCAGGCCCTTTGAATCCAGAACCTAGTGGTGGTGGTGATAAAGATCCAAAAACTACAAATGTAGAAAATTCTTCTTCTACTTTGAATTTTCCTTCTCATTCAATAGGGAAGGAAAGTATATCATCACCTAACAATAAAGGAATTTGGCCTTTTACATCCACCACTTCCACTGAGTTGGCAAAACCTTCTAATGAAGTTGCTTTGCATGCAAACCTAAATGACCAAAATGACCCTGTTACAGTTTCACATGCACATGAATTATCAAACATGCAGTATCTTCCTTCTGTATCAGTAGGTTTTAGTTCAACAACACAACCAGCAAATGCACCCGGGAAAGTTGTTGCTTCAAATAATCAGGTTAGATATGCATTGTGCAGTATAATCTTAAATGAGTACACTCTAAAATTGGTACCTGAGATTGTAGGCATCATGCAGATTAGTCCTTAAGATTATGAAAACCTCAAATTAGTCCTGACTCTACAAAACGACATGCATTTTAGTCATTTTACCTATTAAACAACTACACTAAAAGGACTAAAATCTTGCACATACATGTGTTTCACCCAAGGTTTTAAATTGCGGTGGCGGGTTAGATACAATAACTTTAGACTGCAATCATGGTATGGTTTGGTGGGGTTTCGGTAGCTGTAGAGACCATGATACTCTAATGTTGCGGATCGAACCGCAATTTAAAACCTTTGTACATTCATCCAACATGTGAAAAATAATATTTCAAAAAGTAGAAGCTAATGGCAACATTAATTGTTTAGGAATTTGAGAGCCTCAAATTTATTTTTCTTATACTCCCTCCGGTCCTATTTATAAGACGTTTTTAACCGAATTACACAGACTAAGAAAAGTAGTGTATAGTTAACTTTATTGGCTTTCTCAAAAAGTGGATGAGATACCATTTTTACCCTCCATTGAATAATGTGTTAGCCAATTACAATGAAGGAGTAGAAATAGTCAATACATTTAATATGGGTAAAAAAGAAAAGAAACAATAAATACATTATGAAAACTATAAAATGTCTTATAAAAAGGACCATGAAAATCTTCTAGATGATGTCTTATAAAAATGACCTAAGGAAGTATTTTCTTACACAGTAACTGATCTTGTTCCTTAATTTGATTGCATACAGCCATCAGTTGCTCCTGATACACATGACTCTTCATCTGCTTTTAATGAACAACCTCCTCAAACCATCTCACAACCTACTCAAGATGCCAAACCTGATGTTATCTCCCAGACTAATAAAGTGGAAAGCAAATCTTTGGGAAGAAAGGAGCTTCCAGAGGTACAAATTTTTGATGAGTATAATATTAATTTAGTCCTTGAAATTACGACCTCCAATCAATTTAGTCCCAAAAATAATGAAAAATTTTAGTCCTTGAAATTACAACAGCTAATCAATTTAGTCCCTGAAATAACAAAAAAGACATTTTAATCCCTAAAATTAATAATCGTGAATCACTTTAGTCTCTAGCAGCTAATTTAGTTCTTGAATTATTTAAAAGTAGGGCAATTCAGTCCCTCACATCTATGGACTGATTTGACTTCTTTTTAATATTTTAAGGGATTAAATTAGTTGTCAGGACTTAATTGATTGAGTCTAACTAATTTTAAGGACTAAAATGTATTTTTCTAAATTTGAAAGGATTAAATTGATTAGCAGTTAGAATTTCACAAACTAAAGCAATGTTTTAATCAAAATTTAATTATATGTCTACATTTCTTTGTAAGATGAAAGAATGTTAATGCAATAATAAATTCTCTGCAGGACCTATTTACTGCAAGCTTCTTACCTGGCCCTGCACCAGCTGCAGGTTGGCAGAATGTTCAACCTCTTGGCATGGGATATGGCATGCAGTATCATCCCAATGCAGTGGTACATTCTATGCAACTTTCAATTTTTTATTTATTTATTTATTTATTTTGATATGAATTCTGATTAATTGAAATAATGTTTCAATTTCAGTCCTCCTCAGCATTCCCCATTGCACCAATGTCCTCAAACCCTTTTGAAGTAACTGAAGGCAGAAGTTTAATGCATGTCTCATCAGTATGTACAATATCAAACTTATTTAATTTAGTAAGCCTTGCTGTGATGATTAATATGCAAATTTTCAGTTTTCAAAGCTTTTTTTAGCTTGTTTTTGCATTTAAACCTGAAATTTTTTGGGAAACTCAAAACATTGAGTGAGTAGAAAATAACTCTCAAGTTAGTGAAAAGAGTTTTCACTTTTCAGGGAAGTCAGAACCTTTGACATGAAAAATCTCATAATTAACAATTTAGAAGATTGCATTTTACTGATATACTTTAATGAGCAAAGAGGATCCATTCATATATAATAATCAGTATTGGGTGGCTATTAAACTTACCACATAGACTCTTTGGCACACCACACATTTTTTTATTCCAGTTTTAACCCTAGCTCGGTTTCTAAATCCCGAGCGAATTTGTCTCAAATGGATTCTAATCTCCGTTCTCGTTAGGATTTTAGAATATAGTAGTATATGTATAACTTAGAATTTATAATCTTATTAAATATAGCTGTTCAAAAAAAAATCTTATGAAATATAACTATTGGATTCTAACTTTCGAGCGGGAATGAATTTTAGAATATGTTTTGAATTGGACTTTAGAATCCAATAAATTACCCGATTCTAAAATATTAGCGAGAATTGAGACTAAAATTCGTTTTGAACTGAACCGAGACAAAATTCGATCAGATTTTAAAAATTCAAGCGAGGGGTGATTTTGGGAAAAAAATAAGCGTGGAGAAGCAAGAAGAGGGTGTGGTGGTTTTAGTAGCCACCTCAGTATAGTTGTTTTTCTATTTATCGTATTATCAAGGGTTTGGATATGCTGCAGTTAAGAATCACGACAGTCACTGTAGGCGACTTGATCCGTCCAATTAAGATTGGACATCAAAAATCTAACGAGTAAAAAATTGATTGATAATATTTAATAAAATCTTATTTGTTCGATCTTAATTGGACGACTCAGATTGACCGCCTAGAATAATTATTGACAGCAACAAATCCAATTCCATCATCATGCCTGTGTATTTTGAACTCACATCTTTAAATGAAGTTTTAACCTTCAACACTTGGTGGTATTTTTCTATGTATAGTCTCCTAATATGGCATCTATGAATGGTATACTACCTGGTGTTTCACCAAGAACAAGATTAGTGCATGCTTCTAGTTTTGGCTCTTTAGGGACAATGGTTCCAAATTCCTCAAATTATTCATCTCCAGTTCCTCCAAGATCTCCCTTTGAATTTGGAGTTCCTATGGGTATTTTCATTCTCATCTTTCATTTCATGTTATAGATTTATTTCTTTGTTTAGTTTTGTTATGGTTATTTCTAGTTCAATCCTCTCAGGTGTGTACTTTGATCAAGTTAACAATGAGGAGCAAGCTACTAATAGGTAAATCCTATTCTTGATATTATTTTGGATTTTTTTTTCTAGATTATAAGCTATAAAGCATATCATAATGCTAGTTTCTCTTTATTTAAAACAAATAGAAAAGTGATTATTGTACAAGTACTATTTAAGAATATGACCTACAATCTTCACCTTTTCTTTCTTTGTTTTTTTGTAATCAATAGTTGTGTTTGTACAACTACAGTAGTGGTACACCAAACTTTTTTCTTAACATAATGGACCTAATGGACATGCCATATGTCTCAATTCTCACTATTTCTTAGTGGTTTTGAAACTATAAGATCCCAAAATTAATTTTTAAAAGTAAGGGACTACAAAATTACATAAAAGTTTAGGATCTAATCATATTTTTAAGGGATAATTAAGATAATCTCCTCTTAGATTTGTTTATATTACATTAATTTATCTCCCTTCAGTTTTTAAAATTACACTTGTTTCCTGAAATTTTTACTTTCCATACAAAAATGGTAAAATCAAAGAAAAGTAATAAATGGTAAAATCAAAATTATTTTTTTAAAATAAAAAATATGCACAGTAACACCGTTAAAAAAATTAACGCCAGGGAATTTTTTATAATGAAAGTAGAAATTTCAGGGATAAGTGTAATTTTGAAAACTAGAGAGAGGTAAGTGTAATATAGACAAACCTTAGAGGAGGTTGGTGTAATTATTCCTATTTTAAAAAAATAAAATATAATAAGTTCTAGTAAAATTTGCACTTAATTAGCCGGAGTGTTAAAATGGTGGGTAGTTGAGATAGATAATTTTAATATTATACAATACAATTACGCACCAAGAAGGTTTGTCTTGTGGTTAATGTGAAACTTTTAAGTAGTGGCTCCTCAGTTTGAATTCACTTGGGTGCAATTTAATTTATAAAAAAATATTTTACAGTTACACTTGTGTATATGTGTATATTGTTAGGTATTCTTGTGGGGTTTGGTGATTAAAAAGTGTGTATACAATGTTGGGAATAATTTGCTGTAGTATTTAATCAAATGAAGGATGCTCCAATAAAATAATGTTCAAAACTTCATCTGGATATTGAAATGGAAGTTGTTTTCAAAAGGGTTCTCCACATGTTTGCTTTTATGTTCATTATGAAATTTCAAAGCCAATAATGCTAAGATGATGACAGTGAACAATAATTATAATTACTTTTTACTATTTTGTAGATTACAAAGAATTGACAACAACAATGGTGACTTAACTGGTTTTGGATCTCTAGACAACATTCAACAGCCATTTGGGGGATATGTGACACCCAGTGCTCCAAATTCTGTTTCCAATACAAAACGAAACCCATTTGATTAGATTAAACAATTTGTAAATTGCAATACTTTCACAAATTGTGTTAGTTTCCTGTATAATGTAAATGTAAAAGAACATGTCTCCAGAACAATCTTGTACATAGCTGAAAATCACAAGGCTGTTAACTGTAATTATTGTAAATTCGCTGTAAATTGTTTTAGTTCTTTTTAAATAATAACTAGTACTTTACCCGTGCATACGCACGGGTTGATGTTATGCAATTTTGCGTCGTTTTGCTGCTGTGGATGTATACTCTAAAAAATGCCAAGCTACTTTGAATTATGAGATGTATAGATAAAATAATGAAATGAATATTTTAAAAGTGAAGATCAAACAAATATTTAGGTTCATGAAACAACCAAATACCATCTAACATGTTATATTCATAAGCTTCTAATCAATAAGAATATGCAATCAAAGAGGGTATAAAATGAACTTCAATTGATGATAGCAGATGCAAACAATAAGAATATGCAATCAATAACAACAATGTATTAACAACAAAATTTTGCAACATAATTGTATACAAAAAATCTTGTAACCATACCAATTGAGAAAATCTATATCTCCATACGCAGCAAGCGCAAATCTGTATATTATAGCACCTAAAATAGCCAACAAAAAAATATTGATTAAACTGTGTCACGTAATCAGGACATTGATAATGAACATATTCATATCTAAGTAATCACCTGTTAATCATATAATGCTGAACAGTTTCATTTACGGATAAGTTGATTTCCAAAAAAGTTGTATCCAAAAAAGACGCTGCAGTCAAATTTGTCCAGTTGAGTAAGCATAAGTGATAATCAATAAAGGAGTTGGGATTGGAATAACCACAAAGTCAGAATATTTTTTATTACCTATAAGTTTTGAAATATTTCTTTGTACACAACATTGGTGGTAGTTGTTAACGCATTCCCATCGTTTTCATGTATGAGAATGTGCAATCCACTTTTGCTTTGGACTCTTGAGAGGGCAACGTATAATTGTCCATGGCTGAATACTGGTTTAGGTAGATATAATACCACTGTTGAAAGAGATTGTCCTTGTGACTTGTTAATTGTCATGGCATAGGAGACAATAAGTGGAAATTGTCTTCTAATTAACTTGAATGGCCATGGTGTTTGAGATGGAGACATTGACATTCGTGGGATATAGGTAAGGTTGCCAATATTTTTCTCTGAAATAATCTTGGCCCCAATAACATGATTTCCAAGTCTTGTAACAATAAGCCTGGTTCCATTGCACAAACCTTCAGATTGATCCAAATTCCTCAATAACATCACAGGAGTACCAACTTTTAATTTGATCTTGTGATTTGGAAGGCCAGATGTCTATAATGTATTTAGGAACTCTGTTGTCAATGTTTCTAAAATTGGATTTTCAAGCAGTTTAGTCTTATCAACAAAGTCAGAAACAAAATATTCTTTAACATCACCTGGAATGCGCTCAAGAACTTGATCATTGATTTTCTCCACCATGTCAATTGTGGATGCAAGAGTAGCCCTCCCTTGTAAGAAACCTTCATTTTGGTAATTTTGTAACAGATTAGGATACACCTTGTCTACAATAGTTTCAATAGGATTCTGAAATTCTTTAATAAGAAGTGAATCAGGAATGGTAATTTCTGCGAAGCCATCATTTGTTTCACCAACTTTTCCGTCACCTACATGAAAACTCACGTAGTTCAGCTGTTTCTAAGTCATTTTCACTGCTTTGAAGTCTCATATTCTTGGTCAATTTGAGAATTTCACAATGATCCCAAAGATAAGAAGAGTTGATTGATGCATGGACAATATCCTAACGGCAACCTTTTGGAATGATAGGCAGAATTTGTCTAAAATCACCTCTAAAGACAACAACCTTTCCACCAAATGGTTGGTCAAAATGTGCTGAATTTCACATGATGTCTTTTAAGCTCTTGTCAAGAGCTTCGAAGCAATATTTATGACACATTGATGCTTCATCCCAAATAATCAACTTGGTGACTTTTAATAATTCAGCTAACTCACTTCGTTGGTGGATATTGCATGTAGAACTTTGGAAAGCTGGAACAGGTATTGCGAATTTTGAGTGAGCTGTTCTTCCTCCAGGAAGCAACAATGAGGCTATACCGCTTGATGCAACAGTTAATACTATTTCACCTTTTGATCTTAGTCCAGAAGCCAATGTTTTCCAAACAAAAGTTTTGTCTGTTCCTCCGTAACCATAAAGGAAAAATACTCCTCCTGTTTGGTTTGAGACAGCACTCATTATCTTGTCATATATAATGCGTTGTTCATCTGCAACAAATGCTAACTTGATTAAATTTATATGTGATTGAAAACATTCTAATTAATGTAAATATACTAGTGTATAATTATGAATCTTATTATACCAACCTGTCAAAGATGAAAAAAATGTTTGAAATTGAACGCTCAATGCTTCTTTGTCATAGTTTAGTTCACTCTGTATTAACCTATTGCCAAACATATTTTGAATGGTGCCAGTCGGATAAGGCATAGATGGGAAATTTCGCAGGCTTTTACCATTGCTTTGCAAGATGTCTTCAATAAGCAAAAGAGTCAAATTTTGCAATTCTGAGTCAAGCAATATATTAATTGACATAGAATATATATATATATAGTATACACAACATTTTTGTACCTGGGTTGTTTTTATTTATTCTGGTTTGGTAAAGAATTCCATCAGCTAGATACTGCTCGTTTCCAAACATATTCTGGTCTGCTTAATCCACTTGCAAAAAGCATTGTAACAAACAACCTACGTAGGAAGTAGCCACAACCCCAATGACTTGTCTCTTTGATTGCAATGATAAATTCTTTGTGATCATGAAGGAATCCCATGGCAAAACATGCTTCTCTAAATAAAGCTAATATTTCTCCATTTATAGTTCTTATAGCTTTATATGATGTAGGTCCTTTTGCAATAGAGAACATCATCCTTAAGTAAAATAATTCTCCTGTGTTGGGAGAAACCCAATTGAGTATACCAATTGAGCGACCTTGTTTTCTTGGTTTCCAACATCGATGTTTTCTATCATACACAAATTTAGACACAAACTGTGTGTAAGTTAAGTTTCTACCCTGCGAAAATTTCATATTTGCTTCAAACCACGCAGTAAACATAGAGTCTTTCACTATAGGCTTTGAGAGAATTGTGTCAATTTCCTCATCATCGTTGAAATATATAGCATGCTCATTGGGTAGGTGAAAATGTAGTCTTTCAACAGATGGCTTGCGATCATGAGTCTTAAATGAAAAAATCTGCCAACATGCTTCACATGGTGAAACATATCTACAGTCAAGATAATGTTTGATCTCATCGTGAATCTGTGTCTCTGTACCATCTCCATTGTTGACAGTAAAAACTGCTGCAGTGATCCGATCATAACCTTTATTGATGTATTTGAACAAATATTTGATTGATGAGCTTTGGTTACACCACTCCAAATTTAAGTGTGCTCTATACCTTAGCAAGAGAGTTGAGTTATATGGCACAACATAATGATTATCCAAATTGACACCATTTCTTTGGACAACATTCCCATTGTTTCTTCTTCTGTATATCGGGAAACCTTCTTGATCAACCATAGTTAGAGGTTGCCATTTTTTTGGAAAGAATTTTGAACACGTACCATTTTTCATACAGGGTGAAGACCTGTTCACATTCCCACATGGTCCATGCAACATGTGTTTGCTGACTATATCATACAATTCTGGTTCTTTCCCTTTGTCAGGGATCTCAGCTGAGATGATTTTGTCAATGTCATCAGGGTTTGGGTATTTGTAATCTGGATACAGGAACAACGAAATGTGTGCATGTGGCAGGCCATGCTTTTGGAACTCAATGGTGTAGATGTATGCAAACACATCTAAGTTCAAATGTAAATATATAATAGTTATTTTGAATGAAGGAAAAAATCAAAAAATGAAGGGAATTAATTATTACATCCAAGTAATTTGCCAAAAATTTGTTTCTTTTTCACATCTTCCGTCAACTGATTCAGTTTGATCTTGAACACCCTTGAGACAATATCAGGACGGTCGTCAGCTTTATGATGTAAAGGCTTAAGCAGTGTTTGTATTTCAGGCCAGCTTGGGTTACATGTAAAGGTTAAGAAAAGATCTGGATAACCTATAGCTCCGCATATGACCATCCCATCAAAATATAATTGCTCCATATATCTTTGGCCACCTACAAATGTTGATGGCAGAACAATCCTTTTTCCTTTCTCTGCACCTTGAGATAGAGTTTGAGAACTCCCTTGGTTCAAACTACTATATTTATCAACCCTGAGTGCTTTCTGATTTTTCCTTATATATCGTAAACGATCAGACTCAATCATACAATAAGCATCCACCACAAACTGTTGAAATAGTCTCCTTGAATGTAATAGTGTTTGGGCTTCAACATCTCGCATTTGGAGTCTATAACAAAACTATTCTTTCATTGTGACAGTTTTTCTCTTTGCTATATGACTCTTTGAATGACTTCTGTGAGGAAATTTTACTTCTAAATCCATCCTCTCCACGCGGAAATAATATTGGATATTGTAGAGGCAGATAGTGCACTTTTCTTTCGGATATTCTTTGTAACTGTCCACTTTGAGTTTCCAAAATGATGTCTCTTTTTTCCGCAGTGTCCACATCACCAACTATTAGGGCAGCAACTTCTGCAACAGTCGGTAAGTTGTATATCCTACCATCTGTTTGCCTATCTGAGATTAACTACAGCTTCAGATCTTGTATTGGATTGTCTCTGAATCTATCTCTCGCCATCCTAAAGATCTAAGTGTATCTATTCTCCATATCAAGCATATTCTTCAACTGGATGACACTATTTTCATTCAATTTATCATTTGCCCTGCACATATCAGATTTTGGTAAGTTTAAGTGTTTGATGTAATACATTGGAAAAGGCTGTGGTTGACACATATCCCTTCAGCATCATTGTTACCTGTTATGTGCAAGTCTATTATTTGTTTCATTCTCTGTATCATAGATATAAAGTTGGGCAAACTTAGGTGGTTTTGATGACATAGGCAAAAGACTACTAATAAGATGATGTGCTTGGCCTTGTATTCTAAATGTTGGTGGACCTCTGCCATTAGCTACTGTGCTGTCAACTTTGGTACCAGGAGATGTAAAAGCGAACATGATATTGTAAGCTCGAATATACTTCTGAAAATTTTTACTATCTGCTGAATGATGATCAAAAAGCAATCTCTTCAAAATGTCAGGAGGCTCTTGTATATATGGAAGTTGTATTTTGCCATTGTTGCAACACATGGTGAATTTAGGATTACGTGAGTTGTGGCTTTTTTGGATTCTTTCTTGATACCACATCTGAGCACCACATTGTTTACAAAAACAGGTTGGTTGGCCAATATCATGATAGCCTAACAACAGAAAAATGAGGTAAAGTAAGTCACCTTGTTTTCTTACCACAAATAATTGCAACATTTACTGTTTTTTAACACAAAGAATGCAGAACTACACCTGAGACTTGTGTGTGATAAACAGTAGAAGCTTCTTCATCCATTTCAACTTCTTCATCAGTTAATGAAGCAGCAACAGACACTAATGACAATATTGGAATAAAAATTAAACAGTCAAACACAAAAGTATCGTAGGTATAGTCTCTTCAATTATCAATGAATTAATACAATACCTTTTGAGTCAGATGATTCCATGTTAGAGTTATCAAACAAAGGTTCATGACATTGAGGAGTTTGATTATGCAAAGGGTCAACATAATTGTGTCCTTCATCTGGATTTGCAGAATTTGCAGAATTTGACCTTGATGTGAATTGACATGAAGACACTGAATTGATAGGATACTAAAATTGTTGGGAAGATGTGGATGGAATAAGGGGATTATCTGAAGCTAAGTTAATAGCAGTCCTCACGTTTTCCTTTCCAAATCTGTTCATCAAGTTTGCCCTCAATGAATCAAACTCAATTTGTTTGATTCTATTAAAAAACATAGAAGATGTATACTGCAGGTTTTGTTGACTGGTTAAGACATGTAGAGGATCATGTACTGATTTCATATTTGTATCTTGTAAGATGGAAGATATGTCAGACAGAGGCGTTCTAATCTGAGAGATTTCCAGCTGAATATGCAACATTGGATTTGTATTAGGTGAACCTAAATAATTATATTAGACATCGTTACAATTAATATTTACATTTAAAACTTAATATGAATGTATTAAAGAAAAGGTATCTTCATGTGTAAAGTTATACATATACCATTTAACATGCGAATAGAGTTTTGTCTGGTATTCCTCTTGTTCTGCATATGAAGTCTTCTTTTTATTCTTGCAGTAGAAGACAATGAATTTTCATGTTCATCTCCTGCCATGACAATTGATTCTTGGTAGAGACATTGAAACAATCACATTAATAAGCAACTTTAATTAAAATCCTAACATAAAGGTATAATGATTTCATTAAAATGAACAATTGAAACAGGATTATACTGAGTAGTGTGTACTTTCAGAATGCAAGAAGAATATTTCAGGAAATGTACAATCCCTCTGTCTGGTTACAACAACAGATTTTGTAATCAAAACATACAGGCAGAACAGGATAAAAGCACATGTAAGTAGAAGGAAATTCCTTTTAATAATAAAAAGAAAACAAAGAAATGTGAATCTATGATACATTGTCATTTTTTATATTAGCTGTAGACATTCCACCAAAGTGTTAAATTGTTGAGAAACAGATCATTTTACCTGATAATACAACTAAGATGAAGGTGTAAAAATGGCGGGTGTCATTCGTGGATAAAACGTTGCCCTTTAATTAATTTAAAGTTCGTCAGTTTATGTATCCCAGTGATTTCAAGATTTAACAGTTTCCATTGATGATTCTATTTCAGCTATTCCCAAATTTTCCATGCCAAACCAAGTTTCGTTGTTGGTAATGCATGTCGTAAAACGGAGGGAAAATATTGAGACTTGCATCACGTAAAGCAGTGAAAAGTTGGTGTCACGGACCAATAATATACTTTTATTATTATTTTGCCTTTTATTATTAACTGAATATTAGTTGAGTTTTAGAAAAAAGACTTTGGTGACACTGTAGCTAACATTTGTAATCATTCCTTTCAATCAGCATTTATTGAGTTGTACTTACACCATCAAAAGAAATCAAAAGAAATCTCTTATATTTATATTTTATTTATTTATATTCTAAGATAACTTTAAGTTTGGTATAACCTAATTGATTATCTGTGAAACAATGTCCAATTTTTAGATACAATACAAATTAATTCTTCTCCCTCTGGTCCATAATAAGTGTCACGTTTATGTATTTTACATAAATTAAGAAATGCATTCAGTTGTGTAAATTTTAAAAATTTATATATTTATAAATTTATAAATATTAATAGAAAGATTGACTTGGAAGTAAAAAGTGGCCTATAAAATAACAGTTAATTATGAATTATATACTAAAATAGTCTCTAATTTAGTATTTTATTAGTCAATTTAGTCCCTCACGAATTCAGTAATTTTAGTCCATGACTTTTACTATTATTGGTTATTGGTTATTTTAGTCAAAAACATTTAGTATATCATTCATTTAAGTCCCTGACTTACCGGGACTAAAATGAATGATCATATAATTTAGAAACTAAATTGACATGTAAAACATTAAGTCAGGAACTAAAGTGACTTATCTGCACAAAGTCAAGGACTCAAGTCTATTATTCTTGCAAAATTAGGGATTGATCTAGTACATCACTCCATTTAATATGAACCATGTTAAAATGGCCAACTTGAGACCTATAATGGACTGGAGCAAGTATATTTCTTTTATATATTTCTTTTATTAAAAAAAAGATAATAATGTTTTTATAACTTGGGAATACAACTATGTAACATACATTTAAAATATAAAAAATCAAATTAATACTTACGAAAAAGTTGGTCTTGTATTTTAATCCAAACAAGGCATAATCCCGCAATACAGATGTAACGTACTGTTACGAATACCCTATTGTTAACCATCTTTAGCTATTACTTATTAATTATTTTTTAACTATAATTAATTAATGATGATTAATAATTCTTAAATTCTACCTATATTAATTATTAATTTGATTTTATAAATTAGCAATACAAAGAAGCATTTCAGCAACCCTATACTATAAGACATAGTTAACAAGTTTATTTGTTGGACCGCATTCGTTAGTAAGTTCAAAAACTGGTAAAATGACATTCACATGTGTACACAACCACCAAATTCATTTCCATCAGAAAGTGATATTCATAAGGAAATATAACATATTCGCATTATATTATAAGTTAATTAACAGTTATGCACCAAAAGACAAAGTGTTCGTTTGTCACTACATGGAACAAACGTTTAAACCTATACATATACTTTTCACACAGTTAACCAAAAAAAAAAGTGTATGGAGACTACGATAAGTCCATGTTTATGCTCTATCAACAGAAGGCTTCTACTGTTGCAATTCTTCATTCAGATAGAACTTGAGAATATCTCCTTCCTTCAACTTCTGACTTTTGCAGAACTGGTACCAAATGAACTTGTTTCTTGCGAATCTTGTTCCAAATCAGGGTCCACCTATCCACTTGGTTGGTACTAATTGAGACAGTTACATTTGGCTGCTGAGGAGTAAGATACCTGTCAACAACCTTCAAAGGAATCCCCTTTGCACAGAGAATGTAAAATTTGAAATAAATAATATAATCAATAAACCATTATACATAACATAAATGAATTAACGAAAAATGTAGAAACTGAAAATAATGGGTTATGTACATACCAAAAGTTGCCTGCCTTTGACTTGTGGTGTAGTTAATGTTTTCTCCCATAACAGTGTTAAGTGTGTAACTTACAGGATTGTCTTCTCAAAAGTTGCTTGAACCTTCAACAATGGCGGTTTCAAGTTGCCCAAGTCAAGTTCAGAACAGGGTGACTGCTACTATTGCAAATTGTGTTGGGCAATTGATTGTAGAATACGAAAGGTAATGAGAAGGGTTGTCAGCGGTCAATCAACGGGCTGCAGCCGGTTAAATCACTTGCCTCAATAGGTTACAGCTAATTAATTTTAATTATGGTGAGTGTAAATTCTTGTAAATAAATGACTGAATTACCATGAAGTAAATATTATTTTCTACTTCTCCCCTAAACTATTAAACGACAGTAGGAAATCAAAAATAATGTTCATCCAAAGTTATTGAACGGTTGATACAGAAATTGTAGACTATCGTATATTTATTGTTTGAGTTTTTCTTACTTGTGCCTGTAAACTTGTGTCCATGAACACATGTTATAAAAACCCTTATTGTATTTATACTATGCAGCATTATAATTTATATATTATATATTATATGGGTATATATTATATTATATTAAATTTAGAAAATATAATCAATGTATCGTATAAGATTGTGTTTGTATTATCTTTATCTATAATTAGTTAAAAAATATAATCAATGTACCATATAAGGATTGTGTTTGTATTATCTATGATTAGTTGTGATAGAAGATGTGAAAAAAATTAAATGTAATTGGAAAACTAATAAATTTATCTTTAGATATATTTGTTGTAATAAGCATTTTTTATGAAAATTTAAATGCATAACAAAAAGATTCGTTGAAAATTTAAATTCAAAATTATATTTGAAGAACTAAAATAATCAACAACTTTTTTAATCTTAATCTGCATGGTAAATATAACTATCACACGATCAGACCAATAATAGAACCCCTAATTTATATTTTCATTTAAGTTTTCATTCATCAAATCTATCAATTTTACTTATAAAATTCAATGATTTATCATTTATATTTTCCAATTTAAGTTTTCATTCATCAAATCTATCAATTATAACTTATAAAATTCAATGATTTATTAGATTTATTCTCCAATTTAAGTTTTGATTCATCAAATCTATCAAGTATCAAGTAAAACTTATAAAAGTCAATAATTTATTATTTGGCAATCTATTAATTATTCTGCAATCTATATATACCCATATTTTTAGCATGACTTATAACTTATAACAAAAGTGCCATACAATTTACATATATATATATATATATATAAAACTATCTGCAACTATATAGAAGATAAAAACATTAACACATATGAATTACGAACATACTAAATAGCATATAAAACAAATATGTTCTAATTAGATCCTACATATGATACATCAAAAAAGGATCAAACTGTGCCAAAACACCAACTTCTGCAGTGGCTCATTGTACTTGTGACCATATAATTATATTACAACCAAAAAATGACATTACATCCAAAAAAAATTGCTCGTATCATTTTCCCAATGTTAATAATCTAAGCCTTTACTCTGCTTTGGGATGTTTTGTAGATGACAACTGGAAAGGCGTGAGTTGGTCATCAAGTCCTTCATATTCACTTGTTTGGGAATTCCCTCTTTTAGCAGGAGTCAGCTCTTCACCACCTTTATATGATGCACTTTTGGAGGGACTTTCATACTTGTGTGGTTGGGATCATAATCAGACGAAATTGATGAACATTGCTACAAAACAGAAAAATAAATGAATACTTCAATGATGTCTGCTGGTTGAATTCAATTAGCTATAAATCAAAATCTCACATATATTTAATTGCAACTTACATTGTCAATAGGATCATATTCTACAGAAGAACCAATAACAGCTTTTCCTTTGTCACAACCAAGTAAATCATGTTACCATCAAACATTATTTATACCAAAGTTCATCAGACTTAAGCGTATTATATTTCTTGTCACAAATGAACAAAGTAATTATCAACAGTTTCATTAGGTAAATTTACCAACCTCTTGATCGATGAGGCTGCTTGAAATTCCCTCAATGATAGCTTCATCATCAGTCACAGCCAACACACACTGCATTGCTTATTTGAACGGCGAAACTTGAACCTGAATGCAAATTTTTTTTCCAGGATTTCATCCACAGCATCAGGGATGGACCGTTTATCCTTCTCACCTTCCTAAAAGTTAACTGCAATTAGTAACTATATAGGATAGATTAAAAGGACATTAAATTGACAACAAACACAATCATGTGTAGATCAACTAACTTGAAGTTGTTGGTGCCTAAGCTCAGTTGCAGAATATCCTACTATTTGAGTACAGACTTGACCCCACATAATAAACAATTTCTTTGTACCTTCATAAGACACATACACCTCCAGTTTATAGCTACACATACATCATGAACAACTAAGAACTGACGAAGAAATACAAACTCAACATGTGACTGCATCAAACAACCAATATAGAAAATTACCTCAGCAATGTTTTGTCAATCTGATTATTACAGCCTTGACAGACACTATTCAGTTGTTTCCCCTTTATAGACGTTGTGCATTTGGAGCATGAAACATAAAACCATGGACTCTCTTTGTCTGTACACACTTTCTCAATTGTCCCAACAGATACGAACAGGTAGATTTAACAAACTTTAATATATGCAGATAAAATTGAAATTTACCTTTTCCGGTAAATTGATTTGCCGAATACTAATAACCTGGGCACCCCGCATGAATGCAGGAGTAAGTTGAGATCCTTGAGAATATTGTGAATATGCTATGATATTGCGATCCTCCAACGCCAAATGAAACTTAGTTCCATGCAGGAATGGAATTTGCATCCAATCTTATTAAGATTTAAACATGTTGTGTCAGAGTAGTATACAAAACAGAAAAATACTAACATTGCATTGTCAACTAAACATAATATACCTCTTTTGAAATTCATGGACTTCAGGGAAATCAGCATTTATATACAGCTTGGTTGCATACTTTGAATTTTGAACACACAGTGGATAATCACCTACATACTAAAATGCATTAGTCTCGTTCCATGATTTGAATTCATTTTGAACGTGAAAAAAAAAGTTAGACCATCAGAAACATTAACCTGCACGATCTTTAATCCGAGCCAGAGTTAAGATAACAATATTTCCCTTTTGATTTGGATTTTGATCTTGAGACTGAACAAATTCATGAAACTGTTGTGCAAAATGCTCCCATACTGTGCAGTTTATTACAACTCCACTACACATACAATGTGAACAACATGATAAGTATGATTTTACCAGCATCCATATTAATTGTTAACATTAATATAAACATCACAACATAAAATTACAACCATCACAGTTAGCACAACACAACCTTAGATCTTGGAGAACAACATCGGCAATGTTTGGTTCCCTCCTGATATTGATCTGCTTCACTTTTGTCACCAAACCAATAATGTCTAAAACAGATACATAACAGCAAAATAAATAGCATCAATCAGGAATCCAGGTATAGATTCAGGACAAATATATAAATGCACAAAAAATAAATAATTCCTGCGGAGGGGATACTACCTACTAAGATGTTGCGGTCTGCCTTTCCATCTTTAATGTCAGCAAACTTGACAAAGTGGAAAAAATAAAGTGGAATCTCTGGTCGTTCCTCCTCTTGAACAATGGTCCCTTTGGAAAAGTGTAACTTGTACTTGTGGTTAGAGGGCCTAAATGGGCCCGAAGACTCCTTAGGAGAAAGTTCTGCACTACATATGTTTTCCCCACTTGAAGAAGTGGTCTCCACTTGTCAACGTAATTGTATTCAGCAGTAGCCCATATCTTTGATCCCTTCAGCGTTAAGAAAACTTATAAACAAAATGAAATACAATATATTCACAAACAACGCCAATAAAGAATAAAAACACCTCTGACACAAAAACCAAAACATCTCATTCAAAATACCGTAGCATCCATGAATAACATTTCCAGTGAGGACATTCTCCCTCTTGAAGCTAACCTTATCCGAATAGCCAGCTTCCAAGATTCTTTCCGATCATTCACTTCCTGAATAGTACTAATCTTCTGAGACATTGCTGCAATATCACAACATCCATATCCTTTATCAGTATCACATCACCCAAACTGAAGCAACAGATAGACCAAAAAATCGAATGTAACCAAAAAAAAAGCCTACCGAGTCAGATGAACAGAGAGAATCCCGACTGAAATAAATGGGAAATGCAAGTAAGATAGGAACAATATTACGGAGAATAAGAATAAGACAAAACACAGAGGAACTACATACCTGTGAATAATGAACAGAGGGAAAACACAAATGAAAGAGAGGGGAATGGAAAGAATGGAAAGTAATAAGGAGAAGAAGTAATATCAGAAATATCAGAAATCTGATAGGAAATGGAAAAGGTCTATTTTTGTTGTCAAAATCTAAATGCTTCTCTTCATCAGATTTTTGGGTCAGATTTTTGGGTCAGATAGCAGGTCAGAACAGTATGCTAACACATCAGACTTTTTCCCATGTTTTTCTTCTTTCCCTCCCTGATTTCAAATCTTTTCTTCTTTTTCAATATTTTGCAGCTTCATTCAAATTTTTTCATTTTTCGTTTTCAAAAATGTTGGTGGGGCCCATGCGCAACAGTAGTGAACAGTGATCCAGGGGGTCAAAAATCGACACATGGACAGACAAAACATTATTTTCTAACCCGAGTGTTGATGTAATTCAAATGATCTCTTGTAAATTTTCTGTAAATTGTTTTTGGGTCACTATTTTTACCACCACACAGTTTTCCAGTGCACCACACATCACTTTTTTTTGGGTTAAATATATTTTTAGTCATTGAACTTTAGCGAGAATATGTTTTTAGTCCTCAAGTTTTAAAAAGTACATTTTCATTCCCTAAAGTTTTTAAAAAGTTTGGTTTTGGTCTTTTCGTTGAATTCCATCCACTTCCGTTAACTGTTCCGTTAACTGTGGGGCCACTTTTCAATTTCTTTAATAATTTAATAATTTAAATTTTGAAATTAAGAAAAGAAAAAGAAAAAAGAAATTGAAAAAAAACCCAAATCCTCTTTCTTCTCCATCCTCCGTCTTCTTTCTCACTCTATTATTTCTTCTTCTCTTTTTCTCTTACTTAATTTTGTTCTTTATTCTTCTTTCTATGTTTTCTCTTCTTATTTCTTCTTCTTTCTTTTTCTTTTTCTTTCTTCTCCTAGGTTCAGATTCTGGGTTTCTCGGTAGATGAAGAAAAAGCAACGATGTTCTGGGTCGGTTGGCAGGTCCTATTTGATGGTTCTTCGCCGGTGGGCTTTGATTTGCTTCAAGAAAGATCGTTTCTAGGTTTAGGGTTTCAAGAAGATGAAGGAGGTGGTTTGAGAATGAAGGAGGCGAAGAACAGTTTCTGGGTTGGGATTTTTGGGTTTATGGGATGGGAGGATGAGTTTTTGAGTTTTTGGGTTGGGAGGATAAGTTACTGGGTTACTGAGTTGTTGTTTCTTGGTTTATGTTTCTAGATTTCTGGTTGGTGCCGTCGAAGCACGTCAAGAACGAGGTCGTCATTTAGGTGGAAGCCGCATAGTTCAAGAGCTCGTTCTACTTGATATGTGGATTTGTCTTTTCGGAATTTGACAAGGTTCTGCAAGAATGTTGTTGGTGCTTTCGGGGAACCGAGTTAGTTCGATGAATTCGAGCCGGGAACTTATGGTTGAGGTTTGGAAAATTGAGTTCTGGGTTGGGGTGATGAAGATGAAGTTGATGAAGATGAAGAATGGGAAGCACATGGAGAACAATAATTTTCTAGGTGATTTTTTAAACAAAAAATTGGAAAATTTGACTAATTAAGAAAATAAAAAATTTGACATTGATGACGTGGTTTAGATGGGAGTTAACAGAAGGACCAAAACTGAATATTTTAAAAACTTTAGGGACTAAAAATGTATTTTTTAAAGTTTAAGGACTAAAAACATTGCTAAAGTTCATGGACCAATAACATATTTAACCCTTTTTTATTTCTTCTAAAAATACATGTAGTCCAGATTCTCAAAATCCGGATGGGAAGGAAAAATGCATTACGAATTTTGAAAACCTAGACGCCTCTCAATTGACGCAGCACCACACATTCAAAACGGATTCTAAGAATTAGTTGCTCAAAAAGCATATTTCCATCTCTCTCTTTGTGTTTCTTTGTCTCGATCTCGCTTTCTCTCGGACTCTTTCTCTCTTGGCCACCCTTCCTCCATTGTTCTCCACTGCGATTTCACCGACGACGTGATCGAGGAACGTCGAATAATCCTTCCTCTGGTGTTTGATCTTTGAATTAGGTATGTTTCTTCACCCTCATTGCATTATTAGGAGATTTAAAAACTTAGGGTAAACTACATTTTAAAGATTTGAAACACTAGATTTAGAAGTTTTGAAATTGATTATGGATGATTAAAAATTATAGTTGTAGAAGATTAAAACCCTAATTGTAATTTATTTTCAATGATTTGCTATATATAAAATGGGAGTGTGAAAACCCTTAAATCTGAGCGCATGGATAGGAATGACAAATAGTGGTTCAGATTCTAAGAATATGTAGTTGACATATTTTAAGAATCCATTGTCTAATTTTTGAAATCGAATTATGAGAATCCACAATATTTTTCTAAATGGTTATAAACTATATATTTTAAGAATATGTGGTCTACGTATTTTGAGATTCCGTTTTGTGTTTTTAAACTTCTATTAATGAATTCTGAGAATTTATGACCTACAAATTTTAAGAATCTATTAACTACAAATTTTAAGAATCTGTTTTTAGTTTATATAAGTAAGTTGTTTACGGATTCCGAGAATCCGTTGCTTATGGATTTTAAGAATCCATTTTTTCAACACAGGGAGATTCAATTGGATTTTAAGAACCCATTTTTTGGGAGATTCAACACAGAGAGTAACGCAATTGGAATTCAAAGGATTCAAAATATGGGGTCATCAACAATTCCTTACCATAGTAGCACTTCCAAAGTCCCACATCAACAAACATATGACCCAACATTGGAGGACATGGTAAGGTAGCTTACTATGTTTAACTTGGAATATCAAGACACGACTAAGGCCTCTATTCAGAGTTTACGCACTCAAGTTGAGAAGTTAGATACTTCTAAGGGTGAGCTTCCTATATAAAAAAGAATGATATTTTATAGTAAAATAGAATTAATAAAACTGGTATTTGGATATATAAATGTGTGGTATTAAACTTATAGCTCTTGCAAATAAAAACTGGTTATATGTGCATTCCTATGTGGTTATCATACTAACATATATGATGAATGTAATCTGTTTTTGTTTTTTAAAAAATAAAATTTCCTATATACTAAAGGATGACATTTTATAGTAAATAGAACTAAAAAAAATACTTGGATATATACAAGACTCGTATTATACTTAAAGCTCTTGCAATTCAAACCTGGTTACGTGTGCATTCATATTTGGTATTTGTACTACCATATATGACGAATCCAACGTGTTTATATTTTTTAAACGAAGTCCTGATATACAAAAGGATAACCTTTTATAGTAAATAGAACTAAAAAACATATTTTTGATATATACAGTTACGTGCACAACCATATTGGGGTACTGTATAACTATATATCACGAATTCAACGTGTTTACGTTTTTTAAAAAATATTAGTACCTATATACAATAGGATGATATTTTCTAGTAAATAGAATTAATTAAAAATGTATTTGGATATATAAACATATGATATTATAGTTATAGCTCTTGCAAATAAAAGCTGGTTATGTGTGCATCCTTATTTGGTTACCATAGTACCATATGTTATGAACCGAATCTGTTTATGTTTTTTATTTTAAAAATTTCCTATATACAAAAAGATGATTTTATAGTAAATAGAACTAAAAAAATATTTGGATATATATTGGACTAATATTATACTTATAGCTCTTGCCATTCAAAACTGGTTACATGTGCATTCATATTTAGTTACCGTAGTACAGTATATTACGAATTCAATGTGTTTATGTTTTTTAAACAATACAAGTCCCTAAATACATTTTATAGTAAACAGAACAAAAAAAAATATTTGGATATATACAACACTCGTATTAAACATAAAGCTCTTGCAAATCAAAACTGGACATGCGCGCATCCATATTGGATTACCGTATTACCATATATGACGAATGCAACATGTTTAAATTATTTAAAAAATATAAGTCCCTATATACAAAAGGATGCTTGCCATTCTTCAAGATGCTATGTAGTAAGAAGAATTTTGAATGGAATTCAGAATGCGAGCAAGCCTTTCAAGAGTTGAAAGGGGTTTTAGCATCCCCTCCAGTTCTGTCAAGACCAGATCCCGGACTTTGTATGTGTACTTGGCCGTGGTAGATGAAGCGGTAAGTGCCGCCCTAGTCAAGGAGGAATCCCGGACCCTGAGCCCGATATATTTCGTCTCCAAAGCTTTGCAAGGATCGGAGTTAAATTACCAAAGGCTCGAGAAGGTTGCTTATTCTCTGTTATTGGCATCAAGGCGGCTACGCTCATATTTCCAGTGCCACCCTATCACGGTTTGTACCAAACAACCAATCAGGCAAGTCTTGCACAAACCTGGTCTCGCTGGCAGGATGATAGCCTAGGCATTTGAGCTTTCCCAGTATGATATATCTTACAAACCAAGGCAGGCGATAAAAGCGTAGGTCTTGGCAGAATTTGTGGCAGAAATGACACATCCCGGAGATAAGAAACCGGGGTCATGGACGATATATGTGGATGGTTTCCTTGAATATAAAGGGTTCCGGAGTAGGGATCTTGATAGAGAATGAAGAAGAAGTGGCGGTTGAGTATTCCCTTAAGTTTGAATTTCCGACTTCGAACAACTAGGCAGAATATGAAGCATGTTTGGCCGGAGTAAGGGCGGCCAAGGAGTTGGGGGCTACAGCATTAACCCTTTGCTCAGACTCTCAGCTGGTAGTATCTCAAATCAAGGGAGATTACCAGCCAAATGAATCTTTGATGCAGAAGTATCTCTCCTTGGTTAGGGAAAGCTTGGTGGGATTTTCTAAGTTTGAAATCAAGCACGTTTCCCGTTCGGAAAACAGTAGAGCCGATTTGTTGTCAAAGTTAGCAAGCACAAAATCGTCTTCGGCCTTACATTCAGTAGTAGAAGAAGTGATCCCTGCCTCGGGGGCGGTTCTCCACATAGATGATGAAGATTGGAGGACCCCGCTTAAGAATTATATCGCCAAAGGAGTGTTGCCCAACGACCACAAGGAGGCTAAGCATGTCGTCCAAAAGTCGACCAGGTATGTCGTAATTGAAGGGCAACTTTTCAGGAAAGGATTATCCACACCGCTACTCAAATGCATCGGACCTTCAGAAGTCTGGTATGTACTATCAGAAGTACTTGAAGGTAGCTGCGGCCATCATATTGGCGGGAAATCTCTGGCGAGAAAGTCTCTATGGGCGGGATATTTTTGGCCTACTATGAACACAGATGCAGCGGAATATGTGAGAAAATGCCAGGAGCATAGTCCCCTCACTCGCATTCCCACCAAAAATCTGAATAGCATCTCAACGCCTTGGCCTTTCCACACTTGGGGCCTGGATCTTCTGGGACCATTCACTCCCCCGCAGCAGGTCAGTTAAAACATTTAATTGTCACTCTTGATTATTACACTAAATGGATTGAATTGGAACCTCTGGCTAGCATAGCATCTATAAAAGTTGAGAACTTTGTTTTTCGTCAAATTATATGTCGCTTTGGGATCCCGGTAGAGGTAATCTGTGATAATGGGACCCAGTTTACTGATAAAGAATTTCGAGAAATGCTAGTAAGGCTCCATATCAAGCAATACTTTGCTAGTGTGGAACATCCCCAGTTCAACGGGTAGGCGGAATCAGCTAATAAGGTCATACTGACCGGTTTGAGAAAACGGTTTGAGAAAGCAGGAGCTAGCTGCACAGAGAACTTATACCAAGTGCTTTGGAGCTACAGAACTACGCCTCATAGCACCATTGGGGAAACTCCCTTCAGAATGGTTTGGGTCCGATGCGGTTATCCCGGTGGAGATCGGCCAACCTTCTTGGCGGGTGATGTATCCCGCCGAGAATAATGAACAATTACTTCGAGAAGATTCTGATTTGGTGGATGAAGTCCGAGAAATCGCCAGGATAAAAGAACTATCAAGGAAGCAGCAAATAGCGCAGAGATACAACCTAAAAGTTGTAAAAAGAAACTTCTAAGCAGGGGATTTAGTCATGAGGAGAGCCAGTATTGGCAATCGGAATGCTAGAGATGGCAAACTCAAGGCCAATTGGGAAGGCCCATACCGGGTTAAGAGCGCAACTACGAAATGAGCCTATCATCTAGAAATGTTGAAGGGCAAGGAGCTACCAAGAACACTCAATGTAGCCTATCTATGGCGGTATTACAATTGAATAATCATATAACTTTGATTTTGTAATAAGGGGTACTCTTTTTCCTATGGCAGGTTTTATCCCTAAAGAGGTTTTTTCTGTTGGCGGTTTCAATGAGGCCCCAACCAACGAATCTCATACAATAAAAAGTTAACTTTATTTATGATTATCTTCTATCTTTTGTGTTATGGTTCATTAATTATAGGAATGTCGACGATTTCAACTTAAAACATCCCAGAAAATGATACACGGTGAAGATCGAATGAAAAGGACATGAAATAGAATCTATCCGGGATAACGACATTCAACGGCTTCTAATGCCGAAGACCAAGGTCCCTTCAAAAAAGAAGGCTATAAAGATCATACTGACATTAAATGGCTTCTAACGCCGAAGACCAAGGTCCCTTCAAAAAAGAAGGCGATAAAGGTCATCCCGACTTTAAACGGCATCTAAAGTCGAAGACCAAGGTCCCTTCAATAAAGAAGGCGATAAAGGTCATGACGACATTAAAACGGCTTCTAAAGCCGAAGGCCAAGGTCCCTTCAAAGAAGGTGATAAAGGTCATGGCGACATTAAGTAAACTTGGTGAAAAGGACCAAGGCCTCACCGTAAAGAAAACAAAGGTTTTAACCATCTTAGAATGTTGGCACCACAAGATTCACAATAATAAAACAAGCAAAGACAGGGATAGAAAAAACATAGTGGGATATGTAAAATTAGCAAGTCAGGTCGAGATAGTCAACATTAAAAATTAAAGGTTACAATCTGACAAGGATGAATAGTAAAAATAACATACAAAAGGACTAAAGAGGAGGTAAGCTTCCGCGTCGTCATCAGCTTGGGGGGCGGCATCATCCTCTCCTTCGGTAGCTAGAGGGGAATCGCAGTTGAGCGGTTCCATCGAGGCGGGATCAAGAAGAACGGGATTACAATGATCGTGGAAATCCCATAATTGCCCATCCTTGACCCCATGAAAGGGATCCAGCCCGCGACGATTGAGTTCCACACCAGGATTGAGAAACATGATCGATCGGATAGCTTCGCGATAAGCGTCATACCCAGCCTCAGTAAGTTCAGCTGTCCGTTCATCTTCCTTCGCATCGAGGGCGGCTTGAAGCTCGATGACCTAAGTCTTGAGCCGGGCTACCTCCCCCTCTGACTCCTTCAGCTTAGTGGCATTAAAATCCGCCTTTTTCTTCTCGGCTTGGAACAGCTCTTCCCACTCGGACAGAGCCTTATCTTTCTTCTCAATTTCCCCCCTTTAGGGGAGCCAGCTGGCCTTCCAGAAGGCCGAAAGTTTCCTTGGAGCTCTTGAGCAGAGTCTCCTAAACTCAAGGTCGTCCTTGGTATCCCGGAGCTCGCCCTTCAACCGGGATACCTGCTCCGAATGATAAGCTTCTTCTTGGACAGCATGGAGCAAGGATAGACCCATGGACATCCAACCCATGAGGGACTGGATTTGGCCCTACAACAAGAAGAGAATGAGTTAATGAAAATACAAAGAAGAAAACCTCAACAGGACAAGTATGCCGGATGGAGAGCTACCTTTCTGGTTTCGACGCTTCCCTTCTGAAAGAAGTCGTCGTGTTTAAATTGGATATTGGGAGGTTGAAACATTCCCAGACTTGAGGTTGATTAACCATGGCTGGGATAAGAGCCATGGAGGATCCACCCCCAACCGCCATAGGTTTAGTTGCACGTAAGATCTCGAAAGTATAAAACAGAAGCAAGAGGAATAAAATGCATCAAGTCACAAAAGGCACAAAAGCGAACGAATGTTACCTTAGGTTACCCGCGGCCGTTTGTTTTGACGAACCTCGCCACCCTTCTGAGCTCCAGAAGCAACAGGAGTCTTCCCCACAAGAGGGGAACCCCGAGCGGTCGATGCCGCTTTAACACCAGCACCCGGGTTACTTCCCGCAGCAGCTTCAACCCCACCTTGAGAAAGAGAATTGGGCGGGTTAGCTTTTCTTTTTCCCTTGGCATCCTTGGACGCTTTGGCGTCTTTGGCTGCCTTGGCGTCAAAGCAGGCTGAGAACTTGGTCATGATATCAGCTACAGACAGAGGAATGTCAGTATATCAAGTAAAAACACCAAAAGTAAAGAAGACAAAAGAGAAATTAATACATAAACACAAGGTGGGACTAGCCCGAGAGGACCCGAGTACATCCCGGCAGTGGATGGGCATCCCCTGGTGGTGATGAACTCGTGCAAGTAGTTAAAATTCCTTGCATCGTCATCATCAAGGAAGCCACATTCAACCTCCTCGCACGTGAGCGGTTTGGAGTAATGTTCAGTTGACCACTATAGAGGGAAAAGCGGTTCGCGGTCAGCTTTCTCCCAGAAAGCTATAAAGTTGTTTTTCTTGGGTGTCACCTTCACATACAGATCCCGTCGGACTTTGACAAAATTGTCCCACGGAATAAACATCTGTGTAACATTCTTACGATGCCAAAGGGATACCCAAGAACAAATTGAAGATCCCCGGTACGGGCCAAACATGTATAGAAATAAGTTAGAAGAATATTTCCACTCGTTGGCCCAGTAGAAAACTTCAAAGGCTTGCAGAAAGGCCCAGCCATTGGGATGAAGTTGAGAGGGGGCGAGTTGGAGGTTGCGAAGAACTTCTATCTGAAAGTCTAAGAAAGGAAAACGGATTTTGAATTGGTCAAACATGGTGGTATATGCCATGAAGGGTTCGAAGTATAGGAATTATCAGGAGTGTTGGGCCCAAAATGAAAGCACTTTTTCCACTCAGCTTCCACCAATGACAATTGTTGTGGAAACGTGATGCCACAAGGCTAACTTAGCCAGGTAGCCGGAACCCATAATAAGTTGTGAATACCCCGAATGCCAGACCATTCAGTCCTGATCTCTTGCATATTAAAATGGACCCCGGAAGGACCAGCTTGTTTGGCATCGTCTTGTCCACCCTGGGCAACGGCGACTTTGGTGGCTCGATGGCGGGTTCTCTTGGGCGCCATATCTACAAGTTTATAAGATGAATGATTAGACCCCAGAAAGAAAGAACTTGGAGTAGGAGAGGAGGAAGGTTGGTATGCCGGATCAGATTCAGAATCTAGAGAATTGGTCATAGATGACGATAAATCATCTGGATCCGTTAGGCAGTTTTCAAGGTCATAACAAGCGAGATTGGTCCTAACTATCATACGACCGGGATTGGTCTCGGTTCTAGGAGAATCGCCGGAATTCCCTGAAGATTTCCTAGTTATCTCTACATAGATTGGGGGCTCTGGATTCAAATCTTTAGACAAAGCGCTCACTTTTTGGGTCACTAATTCTCCACTCTCAGAGCTTTGAGGTGAATATGCCCAGATAACACGAGGTTCAGAAAAGTGAGGAGAATTGACAAAACACATACCTCTTACGAGGTCAGAATTTGGAACTCTTAGGGGTTTGGAGATCCTATTTGCATAAGCCCTAAGCACTTCAGTATTACATGAATCAGAAGAAGAATAACTGCTGGAAAGAACAATGATTCGCTCGTCCATTGAAGAGGAAAGACCACACTAGAAAAACGACACGAAAAACCCAAAAACCCTAAAAAGAAGATTCAAACCCACATGATAGAAGATGGATAAAACAGAATAACATGAGGAAAGAAAGAAAGGTACCTGAATGATGCAGAAAGATCGAACAAGGGAGACTGGAACGTAGACCTCTTTCACAAAGAAGAAGACATGAAAGAAGGAAACTCGCGCTAGTCACAGAGAGTTGAAGTTTTTAGAAATGAAACAAAAGGGAGAGAGAAACACAATATATAGCAGAAATGACGAAGGCGAGAGAAAAAGAAGTGGTAACCGTCGCATCACATTAATGAGCGAGTGGCTCGATACACCATGCAATCATAACGCACGATACCCTATAAAGGCACATGGGCACACGCACTCCCAAATGAAGATCAACAGTTTGCGCCTAGTGGCGAGTTCAAATCACGGAACCAAGATGACATATGATGTTTACAACTCGGCGACTTCACCACAGGGAAAGTCAACGACTTGGGGGCAACTGTTATGGCCCGAGATTACGATAACCCGGCACTTAGTTATATGTCATCTCAAGATTACAAGTCATGACCCATCCGTGTCTTAAACAATACCAGGCGACTTACATGACACGACATGGGCTCCGGATTGGGTCAAGAGGACGATGCTCAGGCCCACAATGACACACGCTCAACCCTAATAAACCCTTTATAAATACCCAGGTAAACACACTATGCAAGATACGTTATATTCTAATATATCATTCATAACCTAAATCAAGTGCTAACTTGAGTGTTATGTGACACACCGCCGCTGTGGAGTCAGGACGTCGTACTGGACATTCAGTGTTGATCGAGGATCTGCTCAGGATATCTCTCTGGTACAATCACAACAAAAAAGAATGATATTTTATAGTAAAATAGAATTAATAAAAATTGTATTTGGATATATAAATGTGTGGTATTAAACTTATAGCTCTTGAAAATAAAAACTGGTTATATGTGCATTCCTATGTGGTTATCATACTAACATATGTGATGAATGTAATCTGTTTTTGTTTTCTAAAAAATAAAATTTCCTATATACTAAAGGATGATATTTTATAGTAAATAGAACTAAAAAAATACTTGGATATATACAAGACTTGTATTATACTTAAAGCTCTTGCAATTCAAACCTGGTTACGTGTGTATTCATATTTGGTTACTATACTACCATATATGACGAATGCAATGTGTTTATGTTTTTTAAAAAATATAAGTCCCTATATACAATAGGATCATATTTTCTAGTAAATAGAATTAATTAAAAACCTATTTTGATATATAAACATATAATATTATAGTTATAGCTCTTGCAAATAAAAACTGGTTAGGAGTGCATCCTTATTTGTTTACCATAGTACCATATGTGATGAACTGAATCTATTTATATATTTTTTTTAAAAAAAATCCTATATACAAAAAGATGATATTTTATAGTAAATAGAACTAAAAAAATATTTGGATATATACGGGACTAGTATTATACTTATAGCTCTTGCAATTCAAAACTAGTTACGTGTGCATTCATATTTAGTTACCGTAGTACAATATATTACGAATTCAATGTGTTTATCTATTTTAAACAATACAAGTCCCTAAATACAAAAGGATAACATTTTATAGTAAACAGAACCAAAAAAATATTTGGATATATACAGCAGTACTAGTATTAAACTTAAAGCTCTTACAAATCAAAACTAGGTATGCGCGCATCCATATTGGGTTACCGTATTAGCATATATGACGAATGCAACATGTTTAAATTATTTAAAAAATATAAGTCCCTATATACAAAATGATGATATTTTCTATTAAATTGAATTCATAAAAAATGTATTTGAATATATAAACGTCTTGTATTATATTTATAGCTCTTACAAATCAAAACTGGTTTCGTGTGCATCCCTATTTTGTTACAATATGTGATGAATTGAATCTTTTTACGTTTTTTAAAAAATAAAATTTCCTATATACAAAAGGATAACATTTTATAGTAAATAGAATAAAAAACTATTTCGAAATTTACAAGATTGGTATTATACTTAAAGCTCTTAGAAGTTGAAAATTGGTTACGTGTGAATTCATATTTGGTTACCGTAATACCATATATGACGAATTCACCGTGTTTATGTTTTTTTAACAATAAAAGTCCCTAAATATGAAAGGATAACATTGTATAGTAAATAGAACTAAAAATTATTTGGATATATACCGGACTGGTATTATACTTAAAGTTCTTGCAAATCAAATCTAGTTACGTTCGCATCCATACTGGGTTACTGTAGTACCATATATGACGAATTCAACGTGTTTACGTTTTTCAAAAATATAAATCCCTATATATAAAATAATGATATTTTCTAATAAATAGAATCAATAAAAATTGTATTTGAATATATAAACGTCTGATATTATACTTATAGCTCTTGCAAATGTAAACTGGTTACGTATGCATTCCTATTTGGTTAGGATAGTACCAAATGTGATGAGTTTAATCTGTTTATGTTTTTTAAAAAATAAACTTTCCTATATAAAAATTGATGATATTTTATAGTAAATAAAACTAACAAAATTTTAGATATATATAAGACTTGTATTACACTTATAACTATAAAAAATCATCACTGGTTAGTTAACTATTCATATTTGGTTACCATTCTGTCATACATTTTAAATTCATTTTTTTAAAAAAAGTGAAAGTTCCTATATACAAAAGTATGCTTTTTTTCTTGTAAATAGTGGTAAAAAAATATTTGGAAGTATAAAGGCTGTAGTTGGTTAGTGTATTAGCATATATGCAGAAGTCCATGTGTTAATGTTTTTGATGTTAATGAAGCTTCTTGGGGATTTTTCATCGGAAACATTTAAACACAATTCTATCATTGTGCCACATTTAAACACAGCCACCTTTTCAAAAATAACAGTTCAGTGTCAATAAGGTGGTCAATATAATTCTATCCTTTGAAAATGTTTTTTTTAAAAAAATCTGAATTGCATACCTATTGCTCTTGTTGAAATGACAGAAAATAATATTAGAGTTCATATTCAAAAAGAAATAATATTAACAAATTCTAATTCAACTTAATATCTATGTGAGATTCATTACAAAATGTATCATTTCCAAGTACTTGACAACAAAAATTAATTCCAAACTATTCTACAAAATTATCTCTAAGAGTATTTGCTAATCTACTATCCCAAGTACTAAAAAAAATAGTTCAACAATGACCTCAAAAATAATTCTAGCTGCAGGTTAGCAACCTTCATAAAATATTCTGCCCATCGACTCAGAACCTCATCAATTTGTTCTTAAGAAAATGGTTCTCGATGGTTGAATACCTACAAGCTAATAGAACGTATCAAGAATTAACTCATCAATTCAAGTTAAAAATCACTCTAGTCTAGGATTTAAAATACAAAATTTACTTTTAATCAAACAACCAAGAAACCTCAAACCTGGAAAATGCAGAACCAGCAATAATAGAACTAGAAGCAACTCCAAAAACCAAATACACAGAACGAGAAAGAACCTTTAAGCCAAAAAAAAGTACCGAATCATAATGCACTATCATGCGGGGCTGAAATTGCACAATAAGTAGAACAAAAATATAATCAAAACAAATGCAATTATGCATACACAACCTGAATAGATCAACAAAATGCAGAAACACAAAAAAGCAGATTTGTTGGTTCAAAAAAAGATAAAGTAACCTCAAATCTGGAAAATGCAAAAAACTAGCATGAAAAGAACCAAAAGTGACAGAAACAACATAATCAGAATGAACAAGAACTCTTAAACCAACAAATTGCAAATCATGAAGCATTATTTTTGAAGACTGAAAAAGATAAAGTATTCCCTTAATCATCCATTCCAATTTAGAAAAATAAAAAACAAGTTAGGAATTCTCCAACAAGTGCTTCCAACACTCTTCTATCTGCTTCCAATACATCAGATGATACCAGTGCAGCAAAATGTTCTCTTTTCTGAATCAAATAAGTGGCTTAAAAATTTATTACTCTTTTTTATCAAGATTAAAAAATTTAATGCTCAAATAAACGCAAAGGGGAAACACCCAAGTTTATCAGAAAAGAAAAAAAACAAGGAGATAATTGCAATTTTGATTTCATTTTTCAAATGATTTACAAATCAAGACAAAATCATGGTAGACAGGAACATAATCTCTGAAGCAAATATGTATACTGAATCTGCCTGTAATTATATTGCAAAAAGCACAAAAACTTACACCCCAGCAAGATGTGGTTGGAATAAGATCTCTCCTATTTGAAATCACTCGAGAGTGAACCACCCTTCTCTACTAGCTTTACATGATGCTTGTGTATCTTTCAATAGCTCATCTTCATAGTCCATAGCAACATAGCATAGCTTCTGTGGCCATGCAGCTAACAAATATTAGAAAACTAAATTGAGATAATTTTAAGGTGACAAAAAAACCAATCACTCAACACTCTTTAATGAAAAAGAGAAAAAAAGAAAATTACTAAAGATATCATAAGGGATTTGTTCAAAGAAAGACTATTAGCAGTTTCTGACAAGCCAAAAAAGCTTCCCTTGGAGCTTCCCTTTTATAATGTTAATTTGGGTCAGGCTAGCTAAAAGCTAAGGGCTATCTGTGCGCGTGTAGACACACACACCAAGCACGTCTAACGGCCAACTATAAGCTCCTAAATAAGCACAAGATGCCTTTGCCAAATACATACAACAACCAAAAACAGCCAATTTAGTAAAACTAAATGAAGTGATTGAAACCTCAACCTTCTTCCAATTTCCATAATCATCATATCGAAAACTAAGGATATTATTGTAAAATTTATGTTGTGCTTCTTGTTATGTGCATTGAGTATCAAACGATACACAACACAAGATGTTGTGTTGTACCTCATCAAAATTGTACTGTCCTGTTCATGCATCAAACGCACCAAGTAGAAAAAAGTTGTTAAAAAAACAAATATTTAATGTGATTGAGTTTAACATTCAATTAATGCCATATTTTTTTTTCTACTTATAATTTCTTAACATCCCATATTGCACAAGTTAGAAAAATCCCTTTAGTAATTAGGGTTTATCTTCTATATGAAATCAAGAAAATTAAATGCAACTAACGAATTTTTTTATATGCATAAATTAATTAATTTTTGCTTATGTATGAGTCCGAAAATAGTACTTTGGTAATTAAACTTGCAAAAATTATTTTTTCCCTACACACAAAAAATAAAGGGAAACCTAAAGAAATATATTTATGATTATTTTGTTTTGTTTAAACGGTGCGAATTTGTATGTTATTTAGTATGATTCACCTATTGACAAATATATTAAAAGAGAATTATTGTATATCTTTAATATTTTATGTGTAAGAAAGAAAAATAATGAATATTACTTTCAAAGCTATTTTCAAATGTTGAACCTCCACTGGGCTGCTCAATATTTTGCAATGAATTCCATATGGGTACATGCTTTTACTGAATAAGCACTTTGTCTTCGTTTGAGTTAACCAAGTATTGAATAGATGCTAGTCTAACTAAATATTTAGCCTTCATTCGGGTTGACTAAACATTTGGCCATATCCTTATGGCAGCATCAACTTAGTACTATTGTACTTGTGACTTTGCAAAATAATTTCCTACCTTTGGGTAACCAAATTACACTCATGAGTACATAAGTACAAAACACATTCAAAACTCTTATCTCGTTAACCTTCAAAGTATATGTCACTTTGGCAACTATACTGCATTCATAAGTCAAGATTAGAATTCTAGCTAGCCGTGAGGTTAGCTTTAAGTTGCTATTCTACTTATGAATGGCTTTCCAAACATTTGTATATTCTAAGTCCTTCTACCTTAAGATGTAGAAGACCAAGTGGTCTTCCTCTAACACCACAGTGCTCGAAGGATACACAGTTATGCCATATTAGTTAGGAGCACTACACTCCCGTAAAAGGACACATAATTAACATGTTTGTATATAAAATGGGAATTAGTTAAAATCATACATATATAATATAATGTTTGTAAATTATGGATTAACAAGATACCAAGAACTCCACCAACCCCAAATGCCTAAAGGGACATACAAGTTGTAACGCCTTAATTTTTAAAATAGTAGTTACTAAAAATGTTAACTTTGAAAAATCTGATACTTCAATTTTTTTGTTGAAAATACAAAGCTTGCTACTTGGTTTCATATATAAAATACAGCGGAAACATTCCTTTATTTTAATTACAATTTCCTATACAGCTGAACCATATAATCTATGAACAGAAGACTTAGGTTCACCAAGTGTGGTTATACCTAAGCAAAGCCTAAAGCTTTGTCTCATCCACTACTTTAGCTCCACAATCTTTCAATACGTGCAATACTGCGACCGTCAGTTATACCTAAACATATAACCGAGTAACCCCTGGTGTAACTAAAAACATTTTTACAGTATTGCAGCCAGTCTAACTGGAAAACTGCCCCAAATCCAATTCCTAACAAACACACACAAATATTTGCAATGACAATTTAAGTATGTATGCATGCCATGATCATTTTCCATTTTTCCTTTCTTTCCTCTTTTAACGAGAAACCCCATGCACAGGAAATCCACCATAGGTGCATGACAGTGAATGCATAGTTGAGCTAATCATCATGGTCCTGGCAAGCGTCCTTCCAGGATCCTACTACCGGGCTACCAACCCTCTCTAGGGCTAGCCCAGGGACTATCTACCCCTTTCGGGATAGCCCCTTTGTACTAGACTATCTACCCCGTTTTCGGGATAGCCTAGCACTTCAGGTTATCTGCCCCTTTCGGGATAACCCTACATTCTCATCATCTTTTTATGCTTGTCCTCTTACCCGGTCTACTTCCGGTGGAACTTAACCCTCTTGCTCAACCACTGTTGATAGGGAAAGCATTTCCACATTTCCTTTCTGTTTGATTTCACATTATAGGTTCTAATGCATCAAACATTCACATTCATTTCATATTATACAAACAAGAATTCCAGTAATTCCATATTTGAATATCAACATCTCGTATTCGAATATTATGTGACAAATATGATATATTCAAATTTCTATTCGAACATGGCTTACCAGATTCAAACACATATTTTAATATACTAACTCTTTGACTTATTTTTCTAAAACTGTTTCAAATCCGTTTAAGTCAAAATCCTCATTTCGTCACATTACAATCTGGAATCTTTCGTGTCCATCATCCTTATGAATTAATCATCATTCACATTTTAAATCCAATTTCTAATCATGCATCATCTATTAGCATGTTAATTTATCACAACATCATACAAGCATGACATGCAATCTCAAACATATTCACAATCATAAATCAAAAAATCTCTAATACTTTACTCTAAGTCCCTAACGCATGTTCCTAACGTAGATTTCTAGCATTTCCTTGGTTTGGGGTTTTTAGGGTTACCTTCCAGAATTCATTTCTCCTTCAGGCTCAACTCCCCGTTTCTAACTTCCTTTTTCCGCCCCTGCTATCTCTGAGTATGAATCTCACTCCTTGAAGCTTTAGTCAAGAAGAGGCTAGTGAGAGAAAACTCTAAGACGGAAGATTTGTGGAGTGTTGTTTATTCGTGACATAGGTTTAGTGAAGTATCTTTGGAGTTGAAAGAGTGTAGAGTGAGGGAAAGGGAAAATGGTGAAGTGTGGAGGTCTAGACCACTATTTATAGGCTTTGGGATCCAGTTTCGAATATATATTCAAATATAAGGCTCCTGTATTCAATTTCCCACTTCCATATTCGAATATGAAAAGTCCATATTTGAATATTATTGTGCATATTCGAATACTATTCGAATATGATTCAGATATGATACGAATATGATTTAGATATGATTCAAATATTCATATTTGAATATGATTTGAATATGATTCAAATATGCATGTTTATATTTTAATATACATGTCATTTTTGTCTCTCCTTTTACCATTCTACTTACAACAAATCCTCCTCTTTTTTTTCTTTGTAGATTGTAACCAAATCCCTTAAATCCTAAGTCTCCTTTATGGATTTTCGGGATGTTACGCAAGTGGTTTATAAGCGATATTATCACGCAATAATCAAACACTTACCAAAAGTTCTGTAAGGTGAAAGTCCATTGAAGGATTGAAATTAGTCAATCACATGAATAAAAGCTTTATGACTGTTACACATTTATTATCGCAATCCTGGCATTGCTTGGTCAAGTTGTGCCACACCGAAGGGTGGAAGCACCACCCACAGTAGCAACCCAAAACTCATCTTTGTAACATTAAAAAAATTGATCTTCACAACGAAGGCAACATGTTTCTTTCGATGATTTGATTAATTTTTTAAGACAACATGGTTAGAGGTCCATAATTCATCCTTATTTCACTTAGAATAGTGAATATTCGAGTCTGGAATCAACGCAATTACACTAAATCATCATGTAATCACGTAAGAAACAGACGACTCTATTACGTCAAAAAACCCTGCTACCATGCCACATGGTTGTTTTGTAACCAGGAAATTTTCCTAGAGATTTTATCGAATGACCAATTAAATTGATCCCAAAAGGATAAGCCCTCTACAATTACACATTAAAATTGAGTAAGCTGCACAATATGCACAAGATTAGTTCCCAGGAAAGAGACGTAGGGTCACAAAGGACATACTTAATAACCAAGTCTTACCTATCCAAACTTTTTCAAGTAAAACATTCAAATACCTTACTTTACAAGAATTTAAATAGAGGGAAAAAAAGACTCCTAATAGTTTGACTAAAAGTCAAACCCCGGATGGTTTGACCAAAAGTCAAACTGTGAATAGTTTGACAAAAGTCAACTCGAATGGTCAACCTCTAGAACTTTTGTCCGAAGGTCAAACCACGGAACGTTTGACCGAAAGTCAAACCCCGAAACGTTTGGCCAAGAGCCAAACCCCGAACGCTCAACCAAAAGCCAAACCCCGAAACGCTCGACCAAAAGCCAAACTCAGAAACGCTCGACAAAAGTCAAACTCTGAAACACTCGACAAAAGTCAAACTCCGAATGCCATTATGCCAAATATATATATAATTAAAAATTTTCATACTTTCGGTTTAATATTATTTCCATAAAATAAAGTTGATAAGGATATAAAACTTGACCAACTGAATTTCAATCAAATAATAATAAACGATTTCAATAACAAATTCAACCTTATCATCAAATCATGCCATTTTAAATTCCAATATTATCTCCATAAAAATAACCAAAAAAAATAAAATATTTATGTTGGGAACATATAATTTTAAATTCCAAATAAGATCATTGCAATCCCATTTTAAATTAGTATAAAAACAAATTATAACTGATTTCTTAAATATATCCTTATCTCAATTGAATTCAAATTCTTTTTATCTCACACTTTTGCACTTAGATATATTCTAGCAAAATAATAAAAAAAAAATTATGACGATTAGTCTCTTTATGGAGCAAACCATCAATTTGCCACTTATAATTCGAAACCAAAACCGAAGCAAAATGGGAAGGATTCAATTTCGACCATATATGTTTACAACTTATAAACATTGAAACCAGTTTCGAATCCTTAGTTAAGCATTTGACATATCAATAATTTAATTAATAATAAACTCTAGAAACAATTCATGAAACCGTCACACACGACATACATATTGAATATCAACATATTCCCACAAAGAATTGTATGAAATTTGTCTTCATCAATAATTATTCAACAATTAAAATGAAAAAAAAAAATGAATACCGAAATACTCCATAACTTAACGACAACGAGGCTCTGATACTACTTGTTGAATATTCTTAAACCGAATAGAAACATCCAAGTGACAATAGGAGGTTGTTGCGTTAGAATTATAGAGTTGGAGTTTTAAGAATTACCTGAATCTTTAGCGCTCATAACCATGCAGCGAAAGCCTTATTGATTACGAACACCACGATCCGTCTACGTCATCAACATAGAGAGTGTAACACCTAGATTTTTAGGGTCATTTTTTTTATACAAAAACACGGCGGAAATTTACAAAATATATACATATATCAAAATACAAATATATACATCAGTGTTTTATTTACAGTCCAGAGAATATATACAAGTCCAACAAAGGTAGCCATACAACAACACTAATGACTACCTAAGTAACAGAAATGGCTGCAAACTTCTCACGCGCTGACACCCTCTGAGTCCGAGCCACCTGCAATACTATAACCGTCAGTTATATGCCGAACATATAACTGAGTAACCTGTCGGCAGTAAAATAGTTTTATATAGTATTACAACCAGTCTAACTGGAAAACCGTCCCAAATCCAATCCCTAGCAAAAACACACAGGATGTATGCAATGAAAATATAACATGTATGCATGTCATGAAGTCTTTTCCATTTTCCATTTCTTTCCTTTTTACCGGGAAACCCTGTGCACTGGGAATCCACCAAAACGCATGGCAGTAACGCGTAATTGAGCTCATCATCATCATGGTCTTGGCGAGCGTCCCCCAGGATCCTCCTGTCAGGCTACCAACCCTCTCTCGGGCTAGCCCAGGGAACTACCTACCTCATTAAGATAGTCCCCTTTATACTAGACTAACTATAGCCTAGCACTTCAGGTTATCTGCATTCTCATCTTTCCATTTTCTGCTCTGTCCTCTTACTCGGTCTACTTCTGGTGGGACTTAACCCTCTTACTCAACCTCTGTTGATGGGGAAGAGCATCTTTCAACGTTTCCATTTTTAGTTCTAATGCATCACACATTCATATCAAGCATATAGCATACAAACAAGGATTTTCAGTATACTCTTATCCGATTACAAATACTCCATACTCGGATACTACGTGACAGAAGTGTTATATTCATATATCTATTTGAACATGGCATTCCACATTCAAATACATATTTGAATATACTAATACTGAGACTTAATCTTTTTCAAATCCATTTTGAAACCATCTCAATATCAAATTCCCAGTTAGTGTCACATCTAATTCTGGAATACCTTATTTATGCAACTACATGCGTTTATCATTTTTCACAGTATCACATGCATTCCTAATCAACATAAAGCATGTCAAATTCATACGAATATCAATCATAGCATGCATAGTTCAAACATACACCAAATCCTAAACCAAAACAATGTCTAACACAATAGTTGGATTTCCTAACTGCATGTTCCTAAATTCAACGTAATATAGATTTGGGGTTTTCAAGGTTACCTGGAACTTCCCCTGAAATCTTTTCTCCTTCACTTCCAAATCTAAATCTCCTACTTCGGTTCCTTTGTTGTAGCTGCCTCCGAATCTGAATCGAACCGTTTGGAACCTTAGTCTTATGAGATGAAGGTCTTAAGGTGAGGGATGTAGTTGGTTCGTGATAAAGTTTAAGCGAGGTATGTTAAAGATGAGTATAAAGTGAAGAAGTGGGAAAATTGTCAAATGAGGAGGCCAAGTCTCCCATTTATAGATTTGTGGTCCATATTCGAATATATATTCGAATATAAGGGTCCTGTGTTCTTTCCCTCACTCCCATATTCGAATATATATTCGAATATGAAGCTTCTGTCCACTTTTATATTCGAATATGCATGTCCATATTCGAATATGACACTTTTATATTCGAATATGACATGTCCATATTCGAATATGGCATGTTATATTCGAATATATATTCGAATGTACAAGTCTTTTTTTTTTGTCCTTCTTTTGTCCTCTTTACTTGAAATTAGTCCCCCATTTTTTTCCTATTCTTTGTAATCCCTTAAGTCCTAAGTCTTCTTAGGGATTTCCGGGATGTTACAGAGACCAACTTGGGTTAGAGAAGAGAAAAGTGTGGTGTTGTGATCTTCCTCAACCAAACCTCTTGAGTCCCAATCCGATATGTCTAACTCCGAATGGGAAAGAGTATATGACTAGACGACGATTTGATATGTTGAGGACAATCACCTCTCAACAGGTCTATTTATAGGAAACCGGCTAGACCCAAGTTTCCAATCATATGAGCCCACATCTTAAACTTTATTTTTTGTTGTAATCTACAACAAATTTTTGTTACGCTATCTGAACCTATGTGTGGGGATCACTAAGCGGTTAAATCAAGTGATTTGAATAGCTGGTCATAATCTTATATAATTAATAGTCAACCCACACCTAATATTTAGTTGAAATTAACATAATTCCAACAATATTATTCCTTTTTTTTATTTTCCATTTATTCAATTTTAGCAATTCTTCTACTTTGATACTAAGAATTCAACTAAGAACTTTCGCATGATTCCGCAAATCAATTGTTTCGTATTAATTTTTGATCCCATTATTTTTGTTAAGATTCAGGTACTCTAGTAAGGACTCATTATGTCTCTCCAATAAGTGTTGAGTTCTTCACAGAGTTACATTGCTTTGCTTATAAGAACTAGTTAAGAATCCATCAATATTGCACTTGTTAATTAATGCACCAATTTAGTTTTCGTAACTTATATATATGGGGTGTTAAAAGAAATAATTGTTTTAATAAAAATAAGCTCATAAAACTTTTTATATAAATAAAAAGTATATGTACAAGTACTTTTTTTAGTTATTTATAATATCACAAGTTCATAATATTTAATTTATGGATTCGTCTTAATTAGGTAAAAGCATACTATATATAATGCTTTTACCGTGGATATGTAGAGTGTTAGGTCCTCAAAGTAACTTGTTTCTTGTCTTGAGAGCTTTTGGCTACCCTAATACCTAAACCTAGATATATATAATTGTCATCTTACCTAAGATTTCTTAATTAATTTGATCTTGGAGTATGGCGGTCATGACCTCCAATCTGGCCTTCGGTACGGTGGTTTGATCCCCCTTTGGTGCCTTGTGAATCTCGTTGTTTTTTTTTATTATCTTCTTGGACTCTTTATCATCCTCGGGTGTGATCCCTCTCTCGATATAATCCAACTGGGGAGTCCTCCAATCTGCTTCTTGTACCTGTAGAGTTAAACTGGAATAGGGAATTACCTCCTCTACCACATAATGGTAATTTGATGCCTTCTTTGTGCTGGCAAGTTTGGAGTGAAGGTCTGCCCGTGCGTTTTCTTCTCTCGGGATATGTCTGATCTCGAATTTGGATAACCCCACCAGGGCATCTCGTACTTTGGCGAGATATTTTTGCATTATAAGTTCCTTCGCTTGGTATTCCCCCTTTATTTGAGAAACCACTAACTTCGAGTCTGAGCAAATGGTTACCGCATTTGCCCCTAACTCTTTGGCCATCTGTATTCCAGCCAGGCAGGCCTCATACTCCGCCTGATTGTTTGATGTCGGAAAATCAAATTTTAGAGAATATTCGATCGCCAGGCCATCTGAGTTTTCAAGGATAACTCCGGCATCACATCCCTTAGTGTTTGAAGAGCCATCAACATATATCATCCATTCCCCGGGGTGGGCCTCCCCGGGATGAGTCATTTCAGACAGGAAATCGACGAGGACCTGTGCCTTGATTATAAGTCGTGGTTCGTATGATATGTCGTACTGAGTTAGCTCAATTGCCCACGACATCATCCTTCCAGCTAGATCCGGCTTATGCAAAATCTGCCGTATTGGTTGGTTGGTTCTGACCAGAATTGGGTAACATTGGAAGTATGGGCACAACTTCCTGGAGGCTATCAACAATGCGAAGACTTTTTCGAGTCGTTGGTAATTTACTTCAGCACCCTGTAAAGCCCTTCAAACAAAATAAATGGGAAATTGATCTTTACCTTCTTCCCAGATCAACACGGCACTTATGGCTTCGTCTGTAACCGCGAGATAGAGTATCAAAGTGTCGACTGCAATTGGTTTCGTTAATACGGGAGGACATGCCAAGGAGTCTTTAAGTTCTCGGAAAGCGTCTTCGCACTCTTGAGTCCAGTTGAAGGAGTCCTACTTCTTGAGGATTTTGAACATTGGGAGGAAACATTTTGCTGAAGTCGGGAGGAAACGCGACAGAGCTACAATCCTCCCAGTGAGTTGTTGTACATCTTTTATCGTCCTTGGGCTTGTCAGGTCGAGGATTGCCCGACACTTGTCTAGATTCGCCTCTATGCCACGACTTGAGAGCATAAATCCCATAAATTGTCCTGCTTCCATACCAAACGTGCACTTTAGAGGATTAAGTCACAAATTGTACTGTCGTAGGCGCTAGAAAACGGTCTCCAAGTCCTTGGATGGATCTTCGTCATCTTTGGTTTTGACAATCATGTCATCAATATACACCTCGACTTCCCTACCTCTCATCTCGGCAAAGACTTTATCCATCATCCTCTGGTATGTCGCTCCTGCATTCTTTAAAGCTGACGACATCACATTGTAACAAAATACCCCAAGATCAGTAATAAAAGATGTTTTAACATGATCTTCGGGATTCATGGGTATTTGATTATACCCAGAATAAGCGTCTAAGAAAGAGAGATATCGATAACCCGCCGAATTATCTACCAATTTATCAATGCAGGGTAGTGGGAAGGGATCCTTTGGACAGCTTTGTTTAGGTCTGTGTAGTCCGTGCACATCCTCCACTTGCCGTTCACCTTTTTTATCATCACGACATTGGATAGAAAATCGGAGTATTGCACCTCGCGGATGAATCCCGCGTCTAACAACTCGTTGACCTGCGTTTCGATGGTTGTTGTCCTCTCTTGGCCCATCTTCCTCTTCTTTTGGGCTATAGGCGTCGATCCTTCCCGTATTGAAATTCGATGACAGCAAAATTTGGGGTCTACACCCAGCATATCCGAGGCAACCCATGCGAAAATATCTTTATTATCCTGCAAAACTTTTATCATATTTTTCACAATGTTAGTAGGTAAATTTTTTCCGACCTTAACTACCTGTTCAGCCTTGTTGCCGACTTGTACTTCTACCAAGTCGCCTTCTGGCTCAGGTCGTTCATGTTGTAGTTCTCCTCTTGGATCTAAGTCCGCCAGCATCACTGCGGCATCTTGCCTAACGAACTTTTGTTTTCCTTTGGCTTCCTTTTTTACATCTTCTTTTAGCATCTCTTTTTCTTCTTCCTTTTCTTGTGCTGGAGTGGTTTTTGTTATCTTGAGGCTCTCCAGATAATAAAGTTGTGACTCTAGGCCCTTTCCTCGTATAGTGACAATGTCGTCCCTATCACTGGGGAACTTCATTGCCATGTGCAGGGTCGATACCATAGCTCCTAGAGCGTTTAAAGCCGGCCTCCCTAGGATTGTATTGTAAGCCGATGGACAGTCCACGACCAGAAATTTTACCTCTACCGAACTGCTGCCGCCCTGGCCAGAAAAGGTTACCTTTATCTTTACATAGCCTTTAGGGGAGATAGTATCACCTATGAAGCCTATCAAGTTATAAGTCTTTCTTAGTCAAGCCCAGCTTCTGGAAGAGGTCCCAAAACATGATGTTAGCCGAGCTTCCTAGATCCACAAATAACCTCTTCACCTCATACCCTGCCATCCTGGCCATGATGAGTGGAGGTGCATTGGATCCCGTTGCGTGGATGGGTAAGTCGTCCTCAGAAAATGCCAACGTCATTATTCTCATGGCCTTAACACTCATACACTGGTCCTTTTCATCACGGGATCTCTTTCTGGACGACTCTGAGGGTTCCAAATGGTCTAAACCCCCAGCTATTACGTTAATGACACCCTTCGAGGTTGTATTGTCTTGTCATTCCCAGGGCCGGAACCGCGTCTTCCGGAAGGTGATGGGCTCCTTCCCCGGGATGTCCCTTCATCATTTTTTTGAACGAACTGTTTCAACTTCCCGTGTCTTATTAATTTTTCAATTGCGTCTTTGAGATGGATGCACTCATTTGTGTAGTGCCCATGATCTTTATGGTATAGGCAGAACTTGTCCTTGTTCTTTAAAGGCGACCTCAATGACGGGGATCTATCCTTCAGTTCTGAATACATAATCTCCTTATACACTCGTGAGGGCGGCATAGTGAGAGATGTGTAATTGGAGTAAGCTCCTCTTGGCGGCCTCCCACTACGGTCATATGTTCGCTCATTTTCCTTGGGCTTTCCTCCATAAGCAACCTTTTGCTTTTCATTTTTATCTTTTTCTTGTTTTGCGGCTTGGTTGTCGGCTTTGTTGTTTCGGACCCATTCTTCAATTTGGATCTACTTCTCTGCTCGCTGCTTTAATTCCTCCATAGTTTTGGGTTTTTCGCCGGCCAGGTGCTTGGCGAAACCACCCGGCTTCAATCCCTGCCTGAGAAAATATAACATCATATTGGGTGTGACATCACGTACCTCAAGGGACTCTGCGTTGAAGCGGATGATAAAGTCCCTTAGTGGTTCGTCAGACTTCTGTTTTATCCTTTCCAGGTGATGTTCAGTCTTGAATTGTTACTTGCTGCTTGTGAAGTTAGAAACAAACTTATCTTTTAGTGCTTTCCATCCCGCGATGGATCCCGCTGGCAAAGACGAGAACCATCTACACGCAGTGGCCTTCAATGTCAGCGGGAAGGCCTGACATATCACGGGTTCTTTGGCCCCTTGGAAGACCATAGTTTGTTGGAAAATCTTGATATGGCCCTGAGGGTCGGTGGTCCCGTCATAAGGATCAATTTGCATAGCAAATTTGAAGTTTGCCGGCATTTCAAAATTCATTATTGCTGGGATGAAAGGATTGTGATATCCGTCAATTTGAATGTCGTTCTCCGCCACTCGTTCCACCTGGTCAATGATGGGCAAACGAGACGAGATATTGACGGGTTGCGACAGCGGGATCTGCGGTCCCACCATCGAAACTTGTTTCTCCACCTGGGGATTTTGTCCCTCTTGACGATTCTCATGTCGCTGCGGGTTGCTGCCCCAGGCCGAGGTTGACTAAGATTGCTTGGAATTCCAGTTGTTGTTTTTGCCAGGCTTCACGTTCCTTGTTCATCCTTTCAATTTTTTCAGCTTGCTTTTGGATCATTTCTTTGAGGTCGTGCATGCCGTCCTCAATAATGACCATCCTCTGCTCCGACATCGCCGGATTAGCGGCTCTGGCTTCCCCCTGCTGTCGTGGAGAAGGTCCATTCACCGAAGGCTACTCTCAAGGGATATCTCCACCACGTGCAAAGGTTCCTTGGCGGCCTGATTCTTTCTTCTTGTGTTCACCATCTCGCTACAATTGAACTTTCTGTTATCATGGAATATTCCCTTCTTTAATGCAGATGTGACAAATTTTCTTGCCATAACGTTTAAACAATTCTGCAAAAAACATTAGCAAAACCGGACACAAGAAGATAATCGGTGAGATCACAAAGATATGCATAAATCAGGTCGTAATTCTAACAGAAACATCAAGAAAGTTGTTATCCGTTCAGTTAATCGGTGAAAAATCATATTTCACCGATTAATCGGTTGGAAATCACTTTTCCACGATTAATTGTCCAGAATTGACCTTGTTAACCGGTTGATATGATTATATCTAAAGGAAAAGGTAATGTTTCTTGATTCCAACCGTCTTCTTCATGTAAACACCAGAAAAAGGAGGATATATAAGATTAATTAAATGGAGAAGAATAGTTTATCTTCCCCACAAACGGAGCCAATGATCCGTCATGCTTGGAGCATGGCGATCATGACCTCTAATCTGGCTTCCGGTATGGTGGTTTGAGTCCTCCAGCCACTCACCTGGTGGTGAGGGGGTACTTGCAAGAACTCCGACGGTCAAGTCAGTAAGGTCTCACAGTATGGTAATCTCAGATATCAGATAGTAATGAATACGTACGAAATGAAGATGGATCACAGGTATTTATAGGGCTACTAATAAAATCAAACCTGTCATTGTCATACTTCAGTGAATTGCGGCGGTAAGTACAGATCTGTAACTGATCCCACGTGGGGGTGGTACACCTCAAGCTCCAAGTCGGGTGTCCATGTCGTGGGGGTCACGACATGGTACCAACGGCTTGAACCACCCATGTGGGACTTGCACGTGCCTCTCCTGCGGGTTAAGTCCATAACATAATTTAAAATGTAACTTAATCAAATAAAGTCACCTAAAAACTATCCTAGATTAAAGATATTTTTGTATGGGTTGAAGCAAGCTAGAAAATACAATGGTTGGGTAAAGCTTTCTTTCTTCTTTCTGTCAATGAATTATATCCATTCTTTGCATGATCAATCTCCTTTTACAAAACATTCCAATAATTAGTTCACTATAACCTCAATTTATGTTGATGATTTAATCACAGGGGCACTAACAGTATAATAATTTTTTTTTTTTGAAAAGTAAACATCAAATTCTACTTATATCTCAAATTTGTACAGAAGTTCCAAGTATAACAATTACTATCACGTTACCAAATTCAAACCGAGTCACCCAGTAGCACACTAATCCAACTAACCCCACCTAAACAAACTCAAAATCTCAAAGTAACAGATTTAACCCCATTGCGTAATACAAGTTAAAGGGTCTAAGCACCAAGAAGAATAACCCAACCCAGCAGCCCTGTTTCCTGCATAGCATTTCAACCATTCCAGAGATCTTCTTTTAATGTCCTCCACCACTGTGTCAGTGTCTTATATCTCGCCTCTGAAGATTAAATTGTTTCTTGTTAACCAGATTTGCCAAATAGTATAGCTAGCCATATAATGCAGCCCCTATTTGCTTTATTTTTCTTTTTAGGTAGCCAAAGTTTAAATGCCATCAAGTTCACATGACATAACTCTGAAAGAACAGAAACTACTCCCAACCAGGCCATAATCTTCATCCAGACTTGATAAGAAAACTTACAGCCGAAAAAAAGATGTTTTTCATATTGCATCATGAATGATATTTCTTGCGGCAAAATTTACTTTTGTAAGCAATCTGCTTTGCAAGAGTTGCCAAACAAGAATTTGTACCCGAAATGGGGCTTTTAGTTTCCACAATAACTTCACAAAACGAGCTTCTTCTTCACCCAACATAGGCTCTCCCTCCCATCTCTTTGTGTTCAGATAATTATAAGCTGAATTAGCACTATATCCCTTCACCGGGTCCATCTTCCAACACCAGTGATCGTCACTGTCCTGCAAACAAAGAACAGAAGCAATCGAATATTTTAAGTTAGCAAGATCACTCTCCTCCCAACTGTACAGTTCCCTTCTCCATTCAACACCCCATTCCCATACAAAATTTGTATTAGAGACAAGATCCGCTTTTTTGGCAGTTTTATTCAGAACAATAGAGAACAGACTTCTGTATTCCTCCTTCAACTTCAAGCTCCCCAACCAATTCTCATTCGAAAAGGAGATAGACCTCCCATTACCAACTTTGTGAATTACTCCATTGTGAAACCAATCTCTCAAATTGTCATTTCTTTGATCCAAAGACAGGATATCCCCCCACCACAGAGATGATTTATTCCTTCTTCTCTCGGCGCCTTCCTCTTCCTCATTTAAAAATGGACCTCCATATCTTGACTTTACAATTTTAAACCAGAGCTGAGAGCATTCGGCTAATAAGTACAATCTCCATTTGCCTAATAAACTAATCTTGAACAGTTCCAAATCTCTCAAACCTTGCCCCCCCCATTTCTTTTGATCTACATACCTTCCTCCATGCCACCCACGCAACTCTTCTTCTAACCGTGCTTCCATTCCACAGAAAATCTCTTTGCATACTCATCAACAGCTTTAGAACTTTTTTAGGCGCTTTGTAAATAGAAAAATAGTAACGCGGGGAATTATATACTAAAATAGTCCCTGACTTTGTATTTTATCATTCAGTTTAGTCCCTCGCAAAATCAGTCATTTTAGTCCCTGACTTTCACTATTATTGGTCATTTTAGTCCCTGACTTTCACTACATCATTCATTTTAGTCCCTGATTTTCAGGGACTAAGATGAATGATCATATAATTCAGGGAATAAACTGACCTGTAAAATATAAAGTCAGGGACTAAAGTGACCTATCCGCACAAAGTTAGGGATTAAAGTGAATTATTCTCGCAAAGTTAGGGACTGAAACGGTACATCACTCGTAAAGCGGGAGACTATTTAATATTGAATTGATTTACACCACCTTTCCTCCGGTAGTTAAGTTCTTCCTCTTCCAACCATTGAGATTCTTCTAAAGGATTCAATATATCACAGGTCTCCAAGTCTTAGTTAGCCTCAGGTTTGCTCCAACCGGAATTCCTAAATACTGAAAGGGCAATGATCCCACTCTGCACTTCAACACATTGCTTGTCATAGACATAAAGAAAGGATCAGTATTTACTCCAATAAGACTGCTTTTGAAAAAATTAACTTTGAGCCCAGAAACAAGTTCAAAGGCCCTTAAAATGACCTTTAATGTTCTGATATTCTCCAACGAAGGATTCCCCACAAAAACAGTCTCGTCAGCATATTGAAGTAAGGAAACTTCCACTCCTTCCGCACCAATTCTCAAAGGCTCAAATTTCTCCTGCTCAATTGCATTAACCACTAAACTCCTCAACCCATCAACTGCTATAAGAAACAAGAATGGCGCTAAAGAATCCCCTTGCATAAGACCTTTAGTCATTTTTATCAGTTGGGTAGGGCTTCCATTCAGTAACACTAACCATGAACCAGAAAAAACACAAGCTGAGGTCCACTTCCTCCATCTTTGAGAGAACCCCATTTTATCCAGCATAAAATCTAAATAACCACAGCTACTGAATCAATCGCCTTTTCAAAATCTGCTTTGAAAATTAAACACCCTTTTTTCTCCCTCTTGGCCTCATCTACCACTTCATTTAGAACAATCATTCTATCCAAAATACTTCTCTATGATAAAAAAGCAGTTTGAGAATCACCAATAACTCCTCTGATCTTCTTCTGAAATCCTCTTGAGTCTGATTCCATTTAACTTCGGTCTAACAGCGAACTCCTCCTTAAAGTGATTTTCAAAATGTTTCTGCATCAGGGATCTCAGTTCCTGTACTTGCTCAACCCACAGCCCCCCTTCTTGTAGAGCTAAATCGCATTCCTTTTCCTCCTTAAATTTACTCTTGCATGAAAATATTTAGAATTTGCGTCCCCTTCAAATAACCATTTTACTCTAGCCTGTTGAAACCTCAGTTTATCCTTTCTTTCCATGTACTTTACTAAGTCTTCCACGTTTCTCTTTCTATCCCTCTTCTCATCTAGAGACAATTCCTTTTCTTCCATTAACTTATCAGGCTCTGCCACCAAATCAGACAACCCCAAGATTTTTGAATCTAGATCTCCTGTGTTCTCTGATACCCACTTCTTTATTTCCCCTTATAATTATTGCAGTTTTTTCTGCATCACAAGTATAATAATAATAATAATAATAATAATAATAATAATAATAATAATAATAATAATAATGACAATAATAATGATAATAATAATTACAATAATAATAATAATAATAATAATAATAATAATAATGTAGTTACTTCCAAAAAACATTGCAATAATTCCATTTAAAAAATTTTACAATTTATATTTTTTTTTCAAAAGTAAATAAACAAAGTAAATATATCTAACCCAGAACCTACCAAACTAATCAAAATTATAGAGATTACAAAGGAAAAAAATTACAAAGACAACTGCAGGAACATGGTGGCAACACTGAACGCTTCAGATAAATACAAGAATATAAGTAGACCTCACAAGGAACTAACCAGTGACGCAACCATCTGCTAACTGATCTATACATGATAAGTAACAACAACTTGATCAAGCAGCTGCTCCTCAACCTGCAAATTGACCACGCCCACGGCCTCTTCCCCTTCTGTGTCAACAGCCATGTGGGGAAGGTGGTGCATCATATTCACCATAGTCATAGTACCCAACCGGCTGAGTACTATACCCTCGTCCTCGTCCCTGAAAACCACGACCCCTTACAGGGTCACGGCCTCTTCCACCATAGCCGCCATGCCCGCCATCCAAACCATCACCATATTCCATACCCCTGCCCCTTCCACGACCATGCCCTCTCCACGAATCCTTGGTGAGCTTTCTCCTTCCTCATCATATTTGTTCAAAGTATTAACTTGTTCAGCTGGAAGAGGAGGTTGGTATCCTGTGGAGGATGTATCTAGTTCTATCTTTGACAAGGTGATTGTTATCATTGAAACATTATGAGTAGTCTCCATAGAAAGAAGGCCTTCTTTAAGCGGTTCCCATGTGTCAGTTATATCAGTTGATCCGATTTGTGTTGTCTCTATTGGTTCTTTTACCTTGTTAAATCAAGATACACCTAGCCAAGCTTAACAGAAAACAGCAAGAAACAAGGGAACAAGAAAACCAGAACACAGAGAACAGAAAAACCAGATGAAAAATAAATGCAGAAAATTAAAGTGATCAAGGAGTGGAGAAAGCAGATAACTAAGAGAGATAGGGAGAAGAGAGATTGAACACAAGGAGTAACGTGGTTCAGCTTTAAGCCTACATCCACGGAAGAACAGCAGCAATCCACTATATCAGAAAACCAGAACACAGAGAACAGAAAAACCAGATGAAAAATAAATGCAGAAAATTAAAGTGATCAAGGACTGGAGAAAGCAGATAACTAAGAGAGATAGGGAGAAGAGAGATTGAACACAAGGAGTAACGTGGTTCAGCTTTAAGCCTACATCCACGGAAGAACAGCAGCAATCCACTATATCAGAATACCATCATCTGCTATAGGTGTATCAGGCTTCTCTTTTTCTGAAACCAGTACACGATCCTCTAGCTTGGATGACTTACATGATAATCTCCTCTTATAAAAGGTCCCTTTATATAGGAACATTATAACAGAAAGAAAAAACAACAAATCTGTTAGACCATAACTGTTATAACAGAATGCTGCAAAACGGTTGAATCTTTTCCTTGAGCCACAGATTCCAACGAATCTCCACCTTGGCGAAGGAAAAAAAAAGAACACGAATAAAAGACTGGCTGCTGTCCTTAGCACTATCATCGATCAACAAGTGAAATTTACTAAGTCCAAACAGTGTTTGAACTTAGCTCTTGGAAGAGACTTGGTTAACATGTCTGCCAGATTTTCTTCACTAGCAATCTTCACAACCTGAACCTTCCTTGCCTCAATGACATCTCTGATGAAATGAAACCTAACCTCAATGTGTTTAGTCCTTTCATGGTAAGTATGATGATTTGCCAAGTGAATTGCACTTTGGCTATCACAATGAATCGTGACTCTAGCGTGGTGAACTCCTAGATCACTTATCAAACCTCTTAACCATGATCCTTCCTTAACACCTTCAGTGAGAGCAATGTATTCAGCTTCAGTAGTTGATAATGAGACTATTGATTCCAAGTTTGCCTTCCATGTAACTGCTGTCCCAAACAAAGTGAAAACATAACCTGTTAATGACTTTCTTGTATCAACACATCCAGCAAAATCAGCATCTACATATCCAGATATTGCATCCTTTTCAGTAGAGCTTCTTCTGGATCTTAGTCCATGTCCCAGAGAGCCATTTAAGTACCTAAACAAGGCTTATAGCATAGGCTAAATCAGGTCTGCTACAAACCATCCCATACATGACACTTCCAACTCCACTAGCATAGGGAATAGAACTCATTTTAATCCTTTCTTCTTCAGTTTTAGGAGCCTGGGCTGAAGATAGCTTGTCGTGTGATCCTAAGGGTGTTGAGACAGGTTTGGAATGATGCATCCTAAACCTTTCAACAACCTTCTTTAAGTAGTTTTCTTGAGACAAAAGGAGTTCTCCTTCTTTTCTATTTCTGCTGATGTCCATTCCCAAAATTCTCTTGGCTGGGCCTAAGTCTTTCATTTCAAACAGTGAGTTTTCCCTTGAAGACTTCAATCTCCTCCTTGCTTGAGCTTGCCAACAGTATGTCATCAACATACAGAAGAAGATACAAAATGATTTTCTTCTTTCTCTTAAGGACATAAACACAGCTGTCATACCTGTATCTATTAAAACCGAGCCTTAAGAGAAAATCATCAAACCTTTTATACCACATTCCAGGACTTTGCTTCAGACCATAGAGGGACTTATTCAGCAAGCACACCTTGTCCTTGTCTTCACAGAAACCTTCGGGTTGGTGCATGTAAATGGTTTCTTCCAAATAACCATGAAGAAAAGCTGTTTTTACATCCATTTGTTCCAATTCCAAGTCAAATTGATTTACAATGCTCAAAAGGATTCTTATGGAGCAGTGTTTCACAACAGGAGAAAAGATCTCATTGTAATCAATTCCCTCCTTTTGAGTGAATCCCCGAGCTACAAGTCTTGCTTTGAACCTTGGAGCTTCAACACCTGGGATACCTTCCTTTCTTTTGAAAATCCACTTGCAGCTTATGATACCTTTGCCTTTTGGTTGTTTCACAAGAGTCCAAGTCTGATTCTTCTTCAAGGAATCCATTTCTTCATGAGTAGCCTTCAACCAATTTTCAGCATCATTGCTTTGAACAGCTTCGTGATAGCTCCTTGGTTCATATTCTTGAATTTCCTTGGCAGCATTTAGAGCATAGCAGATGAGATCAGCATAAGCATATCTGCTATTGGGCTTAGAAACCCTCCTTGCTCTATCTTTGACAAGTTGGTAGTTTGATAAATCTTGTCTGTTATGTGTTTCTTCTGTCCTAGAGGCTTCAGGTACTTCACTGTCTGTGCTTGAATTCTGATCAGGCCTTGCAGCTTCCGTTAGGGACTCCACCTCAAACTGAGCCTTCTCCTTGTCTGAGGTTTCCTTGATGTCCTTGTCTTCAAGCATTCCCATCTTGGTTTCATCAAAAATGACATCTCTGCTGATAATGCACTTTCCTCCACTTGGTTCAAGTTTCCACAGTTTGTAGCCTTTCACACCTTCAGGATATCCAACAAACACACATTTCACAGCTCTTGGTTCAAGCTTTCCTTCCTTAATGTGAGCATAAGCAACAGATCCAAACACCTTTAGATTTGAGTAATCTGCAGGTTTTCCATTCTAAGCTTCCATAGGAGTTTTGAAATCCAAAGCTGATGATGGGCATCTGTTGATCAGATAAACAGCAGTATTTGTAGCTTCTCCCCAAAAACTCTTAGGCATTCCTGATCCAAGAAGCATGCATCTAACTCTTTCCAGGATTATTCAGTTCATCCTCTCTGCCAGACCATTCTGCTGAGGAGTATAAGGAGTTGTTTTGTGCCTCTTGATTCCCTGTATCTTGCAAATTTCTTGAAACTGCTCTGAAAGGAATTCCAGGCCATTGTCAGTCCTTAGAACCTTTAGGTCTGTCCCTAATTTGTTCTTAATCAAAGTATACCAGTCTTTGAATCTTTTGAAGGTTTCAGCTTTACTTTTCAAAACATACAACCATACTTTCCTAGTAAAATCATCAATTATGGACAAGAAATAAGACCCTCCACCTTGAGTTTTAACTCTAGAAGGTCCCCACAAATCAGCATGAACATATTCGAAAGGCCTATTAGAAACATGCATACCAGTTCCAAACTTCACCCTATGTGACTTACCTAGCACACAGTTTTCACAAAATTCAAGTTTGTTTAGTTTGTCACCATTAAGCAAATTTTGTTTTTCCAATTCAATTAAGCCCTTTTCACTAACATGTCCAAGCCTTAGATGCCATAATTTTGTTTTATCCATATTACAGTTACTAGCTATGGATGCATGAGCAGTTACAGCATGACCATCAAGAATGAACAAACCATTTTTCTTATCTTTGGTACCTTTAGCAATTACAAGAGAACCATTCAAAATCTTAAACACACCATGTTGAGTCTTGGTAGCATATCCTAGATTATCAAACATGTTAGTAGATATAAGATTTCTTTTGAGTTCAGGTACAAACCTCACATCTTTAAGAATGTAGTCTCGGTTGTCAAACATTCTTAACCTGATAGTTCCAATACCTCTGACTTTGCATGGATAGTTATCACCAAGAAGAACGGTTCCTCCTTCCTTGAGTTCCAAAGTCTCAAAGAAATCCCTCCTAGGACACATGTGATATGAGCACCCAGAATCCAAAACCCAATCTGTTTTGGTATGCGTACTGGAAACACACAAAACCCCTGCACTCTCATATCCATCTGAGATAGCAGCAATATCAACTGAATCAGTTGCTGTTCTTGAGTCCTTGTTACCCCTTTCTGGACAATTCTTCTTAAAGTGTCCAGCCTTGTGACAATGGAAACACTTGTATTTGGTTTTGTCTCCATTCTTTGATTTTGACCTGAATTTCTTTCCCTTAGACCATTGTTCCTTCTTCTCACTTCTTCCCCTTGAGACATTCAAGCTTTCACCATTATCTTCTGTTTTGTTGTCTTGCTGCCTCTGTAGTTCCTTGGTCCTGATTGAGGTTTGGACTTCATCCAGAGTAATGTCTTGTTCCTTTCCATACAGGATTGCATCCTTGAAATGCTCATAGCTCTTTGGAAGAGAGTTCAACAGAAGAAGTGCCTTGTCTTCGTCATCCAGCTTTACCTCTATGTTTTCAAGATCATCCAAGATTTTGTTAAAATCTGAGAGCTGTTCTGTTATAGACCTTGATTCTGCCATCTTGAACGAATACAACTGTTGCTTCAAGCATAATCTGTGAGCTAGAGATTTGGTCATGTACAGAGACTCCAACTTGAGCCACATAGCAGCAACTGTTTTGTCCTTGGCCACCTCCCTGAGAGCTTTGTCACCTAGACACAAGATTATCGCACTTCTTGCCTTCTCAATCATATTTGTCCTTTCTTTCTGTGATAAGGAATTTGACATTTTTTCCTCTCCTTTTATAGCTTCTGCACAACCTTGCTGAATCAAGATAGCTTCCATCTTGATTCTCCACAAGCCAAAATCATTTTCACCTGAGAACTTCTCTATGTCATACTTCGTGGTTCCCATTCTTGATGTATTCTCCCCACAGACGGCGCCACTTGTTGGTTCTTTTACCTTGTTAAATAAAGATACACCTAGCCAAGCTTAACAGAAAACAACAAGAAACAAGGGAACAAGAAAACCAGAACACAGAGAACAGAAAAACCAGATGAAAAATAAATGCAGAAAATTAAAGTGATCAAGGACTGGAGAAAGCAGATAACTGAGATAGGGAGAAGAGAGATTGAACACAAGGTGTAACGTGGTTTAGCTTTAAGCCTACATCCACGGAAGAACAGCAACAATCCACTATATCAAAATACCATCATCTGCTATAGGTGTATCAGGCTTCTCTTTTTTTGAAACCAGTACACGATCCTCTAGCTTGGATGACTTACATGATAATCTCCTATTATACAAAGGTCCCTTTATATAGGAACATTATAACAGAAAGAAAAAACAACAAATCTGTTAGACCATAACTGTTATAACAGAATGCTGCAAAACGGTTCAATCTTTTCCTTGAGCCACAGATTCCAACAGTCTCCAACAATCCTTCTCTTAATCAGATCAGCCATCATAACAGTTTTATTTATTGCACGTCCCATTGCTTTGAGAGCAATTTCATCAGATCCTTTCTCCTGAATGAGAGTGGTCTCATAGGTGATATAATTCCGCATCCTTCATTGAGTAGTAATTTGTATCTCATTAATAGGATTCTCAGCCTTTGGCTTCTCCACCCTCTGATATCTATCCATCACTGATTTGAGCGCATCGGGTGGTGGGTTTGGGAATTGGGAAAACGCTAATGCTCTAAATGACACACTCGTTGAAGCAGAAGAATCAAGATAGTAGGTTTTGGGGATATAGATTTGTTTGTGTTTTAAATAATTTTGTCAGGACCTCAAATCAAGGGAGAGAGAAGGTTCGATCACTAAATCAATTGGCAATACGAGAAATAGTATTTAAACCGTACCCTAAAGAATTAGACAGGTGATGTGGGATTTATTTCCCAACACCCTTCCTCCAACCGAGCATGCCAGAACAGATGAGCCCTACATGAATTATGTGACTAAACTCACCAAAAACGAAGTCTATATCATATATTTGATGCAATAGACATTGGTACAAAAGTATTCAAACTTATTTCTACAATATTTTTTATGGTATAGCATAGTTGATTTCATAACCAGTACAAAAAAAAAATTGAATTTCATAATATTCACACTTTCAAGTATGCTCTCTATTGTTTGAATATGCAGCCAGCAATTCCTACATCAAACATGTGATTAAAATTGGGCTATAATAATAATAATTTATTTATTTCTATATACAGAATAACTAATACATATACACCTTTATGTTGCAAGATTTGAAAATTACACTATAAAGAATGTAACTTATTTTCTTTAACATTATAAAATTATTCTCTTTTACTACATTTCCATTAGCTTATCAAATATCTTTTCCCCTTCTCTATGCAAAGAAACAAAACGAAAATCCAAGGAAAGATAGTCATAACTGTAATGAATAAATGCGCAGATGTATTAGTTTTTGCTTTATTAATTTTTATTTTGCTTAAGACATTCCTAAAAAATCCTGATATGCCAACAATAATGGAAACTATTTAATAGGGATTCATGAAGTGCTTCAGCACATGGCACAAATAGAGTATTTTGCATGCAATAAAATACCCACAAATACATTTTTGCAAAGTTCAAAACTTTTGTGTTGATATGGATAATTCTCAAAAGGGTACCTCAATTGGAACTTCTATGTGTTTATATGGAAATGTTTTTATTGTGTATTTTAAGGTTTCATCACAAAATCAATAGACAATATGAGGAGTAGTACAATGGATATTTAATTCGTATTCTGTAGAGTAAGGCAGATAACGTGAGACTTATTTCCAAAAAAAATATTTTTAGAAATGAAACAACAGCAACTAAAATTCCAAAAAACACTGCAATAATTCCATTTAAAAAAATATACAATTTAGATTTTTTTTAAAAGTCTTTAAACAAAGTTAATATATCTAACCCACGACCTACCAAACTAATGGAAAATTATAGAGACTACAAAGGAAAAAAACTACAAAGACAAAACTGCAGGAACATGGTCGCAACACTGAACGCTTAAGATAAATACCAGAATATAAGGAGACATCACAAGGAACTAACTTGTGACGCAACCATTTTCTAACTCATCATATACATGATAAGCAACAACCACTTGATCAAGCAGCTGCTCCTTGACCTGCAAATCGACCACGTCCACGACCTCTTCTGCTTCGCATCAACAGCCACGTTGGGCAGGATAGTATCCAATCGGCTGAGTACTATACCCGCATCCTCCTCCCCGAAAACCACGATCCCTTGCACGGCCACACCCTCTTCCACCATAGCTGCCACGTCCGCCGTCCCAACCATCACCATATTCCATACCCCCATTTTAATTTCCTCTACCCGTGCCCCTTCCACGACCATGCCCTCTCCACGAATCCTTGGTGAGCCTTCTCCTTCCTCATCATATTCGATCAAAGTTTTAACTTGTACAGCTGGAAGAGGAGGTTGGTATCCTATGGAGGACATATTCAGTTCTTTCTTTCACAAGGAGAATTATCATTACAACAGGACTTGTAGTCTCCAAAGGAAGAAGCCTTCTTCAAGCGGTTAGCATGTGTCAGTTATATCAGTTGATCCGATTTGTGTGTTTTGATGCAGACCAACAATCCTTCTCTTGATCACATCAACAATCATAACAGTTTTATTTATTGCACGTCCCATTGCTTTGAGAGCAATTTCATCAGATCTGTTCTCCTGAATGAGAGTGGTCTCGTAGGTGATATAATTCCGCATACTTCCTTGAGTAGTAATTTGTATCTCTTTAATAGGATTCTCAGCCTTTGGTTTCTCCACCCTCTGATATCTATCCATCACTGATTTGAGCGCATCGGGGGGTGGGTTTGGGAATTGGGAAAACGCTAATGCTCTAAATGACACACTCGTTGAAGCAGAAGAATCAAGATCGCAGGTTTTGGAGATATAGATTTGTTTGTGTTTTAAATAATTTTGTCAGGACCTCAAATCAAGGGAGAGAGAAGGTTCGATCACTAAACCAATTGGAAATATAAGGAATAGCCGAATAGGTATTTAAACCGTACCTTTGTCGCAACCGGAGTAGCGGCGGGGACGGCGATAAATTAAACAACGAAGTCGCCACCGAGATTTATTAAAGAAAACGTCGGAAAAACTTAAAAAGAAGGTCTTTCAAACCATGAATGAGTTCGGGAGTCGATTACGTGTAGGGAATGTGTTAGCACCCTACGACGTCCGCTAAGTAAGCGGTTACCTTCTAATTAATTGTGCAAAAATTTGTTAAGTGTTAAAAATATTTAATATCACTCAAAATAAAATTTACACTTATTTGTTAACGAGAGGAAAAATATTTTTTTATTTATTTAGGCTCGACGGGTTTCGTTCCCACTCCTACGTATCCTCGGCTCGGGGAGGAATCAAAGCCACGTAGTTCTTAAGATTTGTTTTTTTTATGGAAATGGTTGATTTCAAAAAGGGGCGGGTTCAAGTCTGCACTTGACTGGTCAGTGAACCCAAAATCTGAAGGAAGCAATTGTAACTCAGTCAAATTTTAAGAGAAATATATATTTCTTTTTCTTAAAAACAAAGTAAGGTTTAGAGAAGATTAATTAAGAAAACACTTGGGTTTAAGTTAGCATGAGACTACTCAGTAAACCCAAACTTGACAATTTGACTCTGAAGCAAGCATTCGCAACTCAGTCAGATCAAGAATCGTCGTTCATATATTTTTTGAAAGTAACAATAATAATAATAGTAATAAATAAAAAATAATAATTGAGACATAAAAACCAGGCTTAAGTTAGCACAAGGCTACTCAATAAACCTAATTGGACTCTGAAGGAAGCATCGGCAACTCAGTCGGGTCAAAAATTAATAAGTTATTTAAAAAAATATTTTATTTTTGAATTAATAGAAATTATAAAAAATGGAATGAAGATGAAGTTGATTGTTTAATTAATTAATTGAAGAAAATGAAGGAAGAAGGAGGAAGGAGTGGATTTGGGAGAATTTTGGGTTAGTGGAAAGAAGAAGAAATTGAAAACGTTAAAAAAAAATTAAAATAAAAAAGAAAGTGAGGGTTCTGTTTGTGCATGAGTGCTGTTTCTTTTTAATGAATTTTTTTATTTTCTCCTACTTCTTTTTTCTTTTTTAATTTAAATTGAGATATTATTATCATATTATGGGTGTAGGATTTAGGATGTTAGAAAAACATTTTTCTTCTTAAAAAAGATGAAAAGAAATAGAAAGATGAAGGAGACTAAGAGAGAGAGTGTGTGTGTGCAGTTTTTTTATTATTATTTATATATTTAATTTAGTCAAATAATTTTTTAAACAGGATGCATTATGAACATAAATAATAAGTTAAAAGAAAATTTTACTTATGGTGATAACAAAATCATACCTGTGAAGTTTGTTAATTGTGATGTTGTTTGTTCTCCATTATTGAATGAAACAGAATTCCTTCTTTGCACTCTTAAGAAAATAAATTTACCAAATATTTAATTTCTCTCTGTTCTCTGTGCTCTTTTTTTTACGTAAAAAAATCTACTCCGCTCTTCTGAGTGAAGATAAGAGTTTTTATAGAAAGAATTTGAGCCTTATCTCTAATCAACAGAAACTGACCCATGTCTCCTTACTGCTCCTACTTTTTTGCCATTTTCCATTTGCAGAGAGTAATTGCACTCCTCTTCTTGTTCTTTTTCCTTCATTTTTCTTTTCGTTTTTTCTTTTTTTTTTTTTAAATTACTTGACTATGTCAAGTAACAATAATTATAATAATAATTATTGTTTTTGTTATCTGCTACGACTTAGTAGTAGGATTAAATTTAGTATTCACACTAATTATCCTAACTATTAACAAAATTAATATTATTAGGATTAGGATAAAATTGGGTATTCACAGTTGTCCCTCTTTACTAATTTCTTACCCAAATAATATGAATAACAATGTTACTCATATTATTATTAGGTAAGGAATGAGTAAAGACGTGAATCAATTTTATCCTAAGCCTTAGCCGAGGTACCAGAAATTCTAAGCAGGGCACCAGGCTGGAGTTGAAACTGCGAAAGGTGCCAGGCTGATTCTTGGTTTGCAGAGGGTGCCGAGCTGATTCTAGGCTTAAAGATGCAGAAGGTGTAGAGACCCGCTAGAATGCAGAAGGCAAAGGGACCATTGGTTGCAGAAGGTGCAGGAACCTTGAAATGTAGAAGGCTTAGGGAGCTTAGGATGCAAAAGGCGGGGGACCTTTGGTTGGATAAGGCGCATGATCCTTTAATTGTAGAAGGCGCATGATCCTTTAATTGTAGAAGGCTCGGGGACCGTAGGATGCGGAAGGCTCGGGGACCTTAGATTGTAAAAGGTTCGGGGACCTTAAGATATAGAAGGCTCGGGGACCTTAGGATGCAGAAGGCTCGGGGACCTTGGGATGCAGAAGGCTCGGGGACCTTAGGATGCAGAAGGCTCAAGGACCTTAAGATGTGGAAGGCTCGGGGACTTTAAATGAAGAGGGCGCGGGGACCCTATGATGCTAAAGGCGCATTGACCTTAAATTGTGCGAGGCTCGGGAACCATAGGATGAAAAAGGCTCGGGGACCTTAGATGAGGAGGGCGCAGGGACCCTAAATGAAGAGGGTGCGAGGACCTTAGGATGTAGAAGGCTCGGGGACCTTAGATATTAAAAGGCTCAGGGACCTTAGGATGCAATAGGCTCGGGGACCTTAGATGATGAGGGCACGGGGACCCTAAATGAAGAGGGAAGGCTCGGGGACCTTAGGTTGTAAAAGGCTCAGGGACCTTAGGATGCATAAGGCTCGGGGACCTTAGGATGCAGGAGGCTCGGGGACCTTAGATGAAGAGGGCACGGAGACCCTAAATTGTGCAAGGCTCGAGGATCTTAGGATGTAGAAGGCTCGGAGACCTAAGATGAAGAGGGCGCGAGGACCCTAAATGAAGAGGGCGCGAGAACCCTAGGATGTAGAAGGCTCGGGGACCTTGGATTGTAAAAGGCTCAGGGACCTTAGGATGCAATAGGCTCGGGGACCTTAGATGAAGAGGGCGCAGGGACCTTAGATGAAGAGGGCGCGGGGACCCTAAATGAAGAGGGAAGGCTCGGGGACCTTAGGTTGTAAAAGGCTCAGGGACCTTAAGATGCAATAGGCTCGGGGACCTTAGATGAAGAGGGCGCGAGGACCCTAAATGAAGAGGGAAGGCTCGGGGACCTTAGATGAAGAGGGTGCAGGGACCCTAAATGAAGAGGGAAGGCTTAGGGACCTTAAGTTGTAAAAGGCTCAAGGACCTTAGGATGCAATAGGCTCGGGGACCTTAGATGAAGAGGGCGCAGGGACCCTAAATGAAGAGGGAAGGCTCGGGGACCTTAGGTTGTAAAAGGCTCAGGGACCTTAGGATGCAGGAGGCTCGGGGACCTTAGAGTGTAGAACAGATAGCAGTTGAGGGACGTGAAAACACATTGACCGCAAAAAAAAGGTTCGGGGGGCCTACTCGAGTGATTCAAATCAACGCTTATATGCATGGTGCTTCATGTAAGATGTATGTAATGCAAGAGATGCATGGATGGCATAAGTAATTTATGTAAGATGCAGAGTGCATAGATCTCGAATTTGATTCAAATCTTCTATATAACTTAAGACCCTTAAGTTATTTATAGATGAGAGGGAAGGTTGGGACCATCTTATTGATGATCATGTGGTGCTTTGAAGTGTCAATGTCACGGTTCTGAGACCTTAATTATTTCCCGACAAGGTTTAGAGAATAATTGCCCCAGTTGATAGCTTATATGCCCATTGCCCCAGCATAATCACTTGCCACAGCATAATCAGTTGCCCCAGTTTTAAGGCTGAGACGATATCTACTTGTGTTATTGAGATTGCCCCAGTTTGAATTGTTAACTCTTCCTAGGCTAAGATTTTCATTTGACATTTGCAATGCATGAAAAGAGAAGACAGTAATTGCTCATTCCACAAATTTTTGATAGAAACATGGGATCATGGGAACTTTTCAAACTTTGATTTAAGTCCAGTATTAAGACCTCTCAATTCTCAAAAGATTGCCCCAGTGTTATGAGATTTAAGTCAATGACCTCACGACTTTGGTGTCCTCCCAAATCAACATTTTATTGAATTCCTTGTTGTCAAATGTTTTCCATATCCTTCATTCTATTTTCGAAACAACAAATTAATCCTATGATCATGCCATTGAAATTAAAGTCATGGCACCAAGATTTAGCAAGAATTCACAGGAATCAGTCTTATTGCCCCAATTATTATTTAATTTCCCTTTTAATGGAATCACACGTGTGATCCCAGCAAACTAAGATTCAACAAGGTCTTTTAAAGCTTGTAACGTGGTCAAGGCTGGTGGTTAAAGAAAAAAAAGGAATAAGGCTCAAAAATTTGTTATCAAACCCCATCCTCCTTCTCTAATTCTTCTTTCATTCCCATTTCGATAAAACTTACATTGCATTCAAGCTATCAAAAGGATTTTGAAGGTTGTAATGGGGCTAAAGGTAACAGAGTTGGGCTACGAAGAAAGGATATAAAGGCACAAAGATTATGTTGAGGCATGAAGAGAATTTTGCTTTTGAGGGTTTGTGGTTTTGAATCCAACATTGGAAGAATTAGGGTTTTTTTTTTTTTAATGATCAAGCTTACACTTTTTGGGTCCCTTGATCTTTTTTTTTTCTCTACTTTTTAGGCTTCAACCACACTTTTGTTTTGTATAGGAATCAAGAACCACACCTTTTACTTTTGAATTCTTCATGACTCGGGCATTATTTATTTGTGGGAGTATGAAAGATCTTCTCTCTCTCTTGTTTTTTCAGGCCCAAAGGGGTTAGCAATAAATAATTTATCTAGGTAAAAGAAAGGAAATAATCCTTTTGATGCTTGAATGATTTGTAAATTTTGTCGAAATGCTACCCATCCCCAAGGTTAAATTATATTTTATGGGTCAAAGAATGGAAAACCGCTACTTCTAGGCTCAACGGGGTGACTAGGGATTAAACTCCTTCGTTTGGAAAACCAAAGAATGCCTCATATCATTATCAGAGTTTGGTTCGAGAATATTTATAGGTAGGGTCTTGTATTTACCTCATCTTCCATCAAAATTCTTGCAGTGACGCCAAAATTACTTTTTAATGATCATTTTATTAACTTTACATTTGTCAACGAGAAAGTACGAACAAACGCAATTTTAGAGGAAAAACAAAATTCATGTGGCCATTGTCTTTAACATATACGGAAGACTTTTGAAAATTGAGAAAAATACACCGTAGGACAAAACACAATTAACTTTAAATTTATTTGAATGAGCAATCACATATAAATAAGAATAGCATTAACCAAATGTCAGAAATGAGTCCATACAAAAGACACCCTAAAGCCTTGGACAGAGCAATAGGAGTTGCTTTACACAATTATTTTGAAGACTAAAAAAAATAAAAACATAAGGATATCATAGCCTAGGTGACACAAGCAACACCAAACTCCTTCCCTTTGGACCCACCATTGATGTTCACTAATTTCCAGATGGTCCCTCATGATGGGGAAGCTGGTTACTCCCGACATTGGGACTTTCTTCCTTGAAGGTTAACCACTTAGCATCAATAAAATCTTGTACCTTATGTTTCAACCCATAACAGTTTTCAGTAGAGTGCCCTATTGCCCCGGCATGGTATTCACACCTTGCATTTGCATCGTATCCTTTCGGGTATAGAGGTTGGACTGGGTTTAATGGGACAGGTACTATCAGAGAGTTGCTAATCATTTTCTTGAATAACTCAGTATAAGACACGGATATAGGATCAAAAACTCGCTTTTTCTCATTGTATTGCCACTTTTGGGTTTGGATGAAGTTAGGACTTTGGGTAAGGGATTGTGCTGGCTGAATTTGTGTGGTTGGATGGGTTTGTGTTTAGATCATAGGTGGGATGGAAAGCATTACTTGAGGATATGATGGTTGATACTGAATGTGAGATGCATGAGCAAGATATGGATAAGGCATCTGATATTGAAAAGTAGGATATTCTTGGATGCAAGTTTTCCATTGGTTTCTTTGATCGGCTGTCACATTATGGATCTCCCCCTCTTTCTTTTTGTTGTTTCGAAACTTCTTAGCCTCACCATCACTAATAGCTACAGCGATTTTTCCGTTCTTCATTCCGGCTTTAATTCTCTCTCCTATGATCACGATATCTGAGAAGTTTGATGATGTGCTTCCGATCATCCTGTCATAGTAAGGTGCTCTAAGAGTATCAATAAATAGTGATGCCAATTCCTTTTCAAACAATGGAGGCTCCACCTGAGCTGCTAACTCTCGCCACCTCTGGGCATACTCCTTAAAAGTCTCTAAGTCCCTCTTTGACATGGACTGTAACTCTATTCTGTCAGGAGTCAAATCAATGTTGTACTTGTACTGTTTTAAAAAGGAATCGGCTAAGTCTTTCCAGTTGTAGATTTGAGTACGCTCAAGATGCATGTACCAACTCAAGGTTGCCCCGTCCAGACTATCTTGAAATACGTGGATCAGAAGCGGGTCATTTCATGCATGTGATGCCATTTTTCTACAATACATTGTAAGATGAGATTTCGGACAACTAGTGCCCTTGTACTTGTGAAACTCAGGTGCTTTGAATTTTGGAGGGATAACCACGTCAGGAACTAAGTAAAGATCTACAGCTGCTCCAATGCCGTAATTATTGCCCTCGACAACCCGTAGTCTCTCCTCAAGACTTTGTAACTTTTCTTTGGATTGAATCCCTTCCAATTCCCTATGCATTTGGTGGGAACTCAAGATCAACGGGTTCCCTGGGGTGCCCAGGTTGTTGGGTTGAGGCTGGGAAGCGCTTGGTTGGTTTACTGTGGTTGTTCCTGGGTTATTATTTTGTGGAGGGTGATTCTGGATAAAGCCAAGGAGGGGATTAGGATCAATAATCGAATTATCTCGTGGCTGGGCTTGGGAGGATTGTGCAATTTGTGAGTCATGAGCTGTCGGAGGTGTGTAACCAGGTGGGAGACCATAGGGCGGCCACTGAACTTCGGATGACTCAACATGAATCTGCTGGGGCACTTGCATAGTCAAAGGTATTGGCCCCATTTGTACTGGATTAAAGCCCAATTGATAACTCGGGCCATATACTGGCCCCTGAGGGGTACCCTCTAGTTCTTTCCGTCCGAGAGCATCCAACTTTTCTAGAATTTCTGACATCTGGATTTTCATTTCATCGATATTGTTTCTCATTTCTACATTCTGTTTTCCAGCTCATCCATGACTCTTGTCTGGGCGCGTGTCCGGTAAGGATGTCGGGGTAACACTTTGTTTATTATTTTTAGAAACTGTGATGAGAAAGAGGTTAGCATAGTCACATGAATGCAATGCATGACATATATGCATGTGGATGTGAATATACATATACCTTTTTTGCACGGTATGTATTAGTGAACATATTATTATATATGATGAAAAGGGAAGGGTATGCCCCTTGTGTCCTGTTTTGGTAAGTTCTTACGGCAAGATATTTCTAAAGTCAAGACCTTATTATCGGGAGGCCACTATTCCTTTATTAGTGCAAGTTTTAAGGGCGAATCTAACTCCTAAAAGGTTCCCAGATTGGCCTTACAATACGATAAGGTCACAATTCATGCATAGTCATAAGTTGGGATGACCCTCTCAGTATGACCATGTGTCACCGTTACAATCTGGGCGGAGACTAAACGAATGCCAAGTGAGCACGAGACCCCTCAGTGACATCCGCCTAGCCCCCTCTTACTCCTAGGGTAGCACGGGCTCGGGTATAGAGTCCAAAACGTGTGTGAGGATAACGTAGGATGTGCCAGAGCATACTACCATTTTCCTATCATACAACTAACCTACAAAACAAACCAGACATGTACAAGAATTCTCTATCCTATGGTTCATCACACATATTGTATTATATAGTATTACCCGTAGATATAAACTACACATATATTTATACATACAAGAGAAAAGAAACACAAACAAATAAAAAGAGGAGTGAAATAAATATTTTAAAGGCTAAAAAAAATTGCACAATTAATTAAATTGGGCTTGACTCTCAGAAAGTCCCCAGTGGAGTCGCCATCTGTCGCAACCGGGATCGCCGGGGACGGCGATAAATTAAACAACGGAGTTGCCACCGAGATTTATTAAAGAAAACCTCGGAAAAACTTAAAAAGAAGGTCTTTGAAACCATGAATGAGTTCGGGAGTCGATTACGTGTAGGGAAGGTGTTAACACCCTACGACGTCCGCTAAGTAAGCGGTTACCTTCTAATTAATTGTGCAAAAATTTGTTAATTCTTAAAAATATTTAATATCACTCAAAAAAAATTTACACTTATTTATTAACGAGAGGAAAAAAAAATTTTTATTTATTTAGGCTTGACGGGTTTGGTTCCCGCTCCTACGTATCCTCTGCTCGGGGAGGAATCAAAGCCACGTAGTTCTTAAGGTTTTTTTTTTATGGAAATGGTTGATTTCAGAAAGGGGCGGTTTCAAGTCAGCACTTGATTGCTCAGTGAACCCAAAATCTGAAGGAAGCAATTGTAACTCAGTCAGATTTTAAGAGAAATATATATTTCTTTTTCTTAAAAACAAAGTAAAGTTTAGAGTAGATTAATTAAGAAAACACTTGGGTTTAAGTTAGCATGAGACTACTCAGTAAACCCAAACTCGACAATTTGACTCTGAAGGAAGCATTCGCAACTCAGTCAGATCAAGAATCGTCGTCGTTCATATATTTTTTGAAAGTAACAATAATAATAATAGTAATAAATAAAAAATAATAATTGAGACATAAAAACCAGGCTTAAGTTAGCACAAGGCTACTCAGTAAACCTAATTGGACTCTGAAGGAAGCATCGGCAACTAAGTCGGGTCCAAAATTAATAAGTTATTTAAAAAAATATTTTATTTTTGAATTAATAGAAATTATAAAAAATGGAATGAAGATGAAGTTGATTGTTTAATTAATTAATTGAATAAAATGAAGGAAGAAGGAGGAATGAGTGGATTTAGGAGAATTTTGGGTTAGTGGAAAGAAGAAGAAACTGGAAACGTTAAAAAAAATTAAAATAAAAAAGAAAGTGAGGGTTCTGTTTGTGCATGAGTGCTGTTTTTTTTAATGAATTTTTTAATTTTCTCCTACTCCTTTTTTCTTTTTTAATTAAATTGAGATATTATTATCATATTATGGGTGTAGGATTTAGGATGTTAGAAAAACATTTTTCTTCTTAAAAAAGATGATGCTGATTAATGAAAAGAAATAGAAAGATGAAGGAGACTAAGAGAGAGTGTGTGTGTGCAGTTTTTTTATTATTATTTATATATTTAATTTAGTCAAATAATTTTTTAAACAGGATGCATTATGAACATAAATAATAAATTAAAAGAAAAATTTACTTATGGTGATAACAAAATCATACCTGTGAAGTTTGTTTATTGTGATGTTGTTTGTTCTCCATTATTGAATGAAACAGAATCCCTTCTTTGCACTCTTAAAAAAACAAATTTACCAAATATTTAATTTCTCTCTGTTCTCTGTGCTCTTTTTTTTACGTAAAAAAATCTACTCCACTCTTCTGAGTGAAGATAAGAGTTTTTATAGAAAGAATTTGAGCCTTATCTGTAATCAACAGAATTGACCTTGTCTCCTGCTTCTACTTTTTTGCCATTTTCCATTTGCAGAGAGTCTGCACTCCACTTCTTGTTCTGTTTCCTTCTTTTTTTTTTTTTTTTAAATTACTTGACTATGTCAAGTAACAATAATTATAATAATAATTATTATTTTTGTTATCTGCTACGACAACTGCAGCACGTTTTCTTTCTTTGTTCTTTTTTATTATTATTAATAACTAGTCAATTAATTGACTAATAATCATTATTATATTATTAATAGTAGGATTAAATTTAGTATTCACACTAATTATCCTAACTATTAACAAAATTAATATTATTAGGATTAGGATAAAATTGGGTATTCACAACCTTGAAGAATGAGGCAGGTGATGTGGGATTTATTTCCAACACCCTTCCTCCAACCGAGCATGCCAGAACATACGAGCCCTACATGAATTATGTGACTAAATTCACCAAAAACGAAGTCTATATCATATATTTGATGCAATAGACATTGGTACAAAAGTATTCAAACTTATTTCTACAATATTTTTTATGGTATAGCAAAGTTGATTTCATAACCAGTACAAAAAAAAATTTGAATTTCATAACATTCACACTTTCAAGTATGCTCTCTATTGTTTGAATATGCAGCCAGCAATTCCTACATCAAACATGTGATTAAAATTGGGCTATAATAATAATAATAATTTATTTTATTCTATATACAGAATAACTAATACATATACACCTTTATATTGCAAGATTTGAAAATTACACTATAAAGAATGTAACTTATTTTCTTGTACATTATAAAATTATTCTCTTTTACTACATTTCCATTAGCTTATTAAATATCTTTTCCCCTTCTCCATGCAAAGAAACAAAAGGAAAATCCAAGGAAAGATAGTCATAACTGTAATGAATCAATGCGCAGATATATTAGTTTTTTCTTTATTAATTTTGATTTTGCTTAAGACATTCCTAAAAGATCCTGATATGCCAACAATAATGGAAACTATTTAAGAGGGATTCATGAAGTGCTTCAGCACAGAGCACAAATAGAGTATTTTGCATGCAAAAAATACCCACAAAGACATTTTTGCAAAGTTCAAAACATTTTTGTGTTAATACGGAGAATTCTCAAAAGGGTGCCTCAATTGGAACTTCTATGTGTTGATATGGAGATGTTTTTATTGTGTATTTTAAGGTTTTATCACAAAATCAATTGACAATATGAGGAGTAGTCCAACGGATACTTAAATAGCACCCTGAAGAGTGTTGCAGACGACGTAAGACTTATTTCCAAAAAAATACTTTTAGAAATGAAATAACAGCAACTAAAATTCCAAAAAACACTGCAATAATTCCATTTAAAAAAATATACAATTTAGATTTTTTTTCCAAAAGTCTTTAAATTAAGTAAATATATCTAACCCACGATCTACCAAACTAATCAAAATTATAGAGACTACAAAGGTAAAATACTACAAAGACAGAATTGCAGGAACATGGTTGCCACACTGGACGCTTAAGATAAATACCAGAATATAAGTAGACCTAACAAAAAACTAACCAGTGACGCAACCATCTTCTAACTCATCATATACATGATAAGCAACAATCACTTGATCAAGCAACGGCTCGTTGACCTGCAAATCGACCACGTCCACCACCTCTTCCGCTTCCGCTTCAAAAGCCACGTGGGGCAGGTGGTGCATCACATTCACCATAGTCATAGTACCCAATCGGCTGAGTACTATACCCTCATCATCGTCCCCGAAAACCACAACCCCTTGCACGGCCACGCCCTCTTCCGCCATAGCCGCCACGTCCGCCATCCCAACCATCACCATATTCCATACCCCGATTGTAATTTCCTCTACCCGTGCCCCTTCCACGACCATGCCCTCTCCACGAATCCTTGGTGAGCTTTCTCCTTCCTCATCATATTTGTTCAAAGTATTAACTTGTTCAGCTGGAAGAGGAGGTTGGTATCCTGTGGAGGATGTATCTAGTTCTATCTTTGACAAGGTGATTGTTATCATTGAAACATTATGAGTAGTCTCCATAGAAAGAAGGCCTTCTTCAAGCGGTTCCCATGTGTCAGTTATATCAGTTGATCCGATTTGTGTTGTCTCCAACAATCCTTCTCTTGATCAGATCAGCCATCATAACAGTTTTATTTATTGCATGTCCCATTGCTTTGAGAGCAATTTCATCAGATCCTTTCTCCTGAATGAGAGTGGTCTCATAGGTGATATAATTCCGCATCCTTCATTGAGTAGTAATTTGTATCTCATTAATAGGATTCTCAGCCTTTGGCTTCTCCACCCTCTGATATCTATCCATCACTGATTTGAGTGCATCGGGTGGTGGGTTTGGGAATTGGGAAAACGCTAATGCTCTAAATGACACACTCGTTGAAGCAGAAGAATCAAGATAGTAGGTTTTGGGGATATAGATTTGTTTGTGTTTTAAATAATTTTGTCAGGACCTCAAATCAAGGGAGAGAGAAGGTTCGATCACTAAATCAATTGGCAATACGAGAAATAGTATTTAAACCGTACCCTAAAGAATTAGACAGGTGATGTGGGATTTATTTCCCAACACCCTTCCTCCAACCGAGCATGCCAGAACAGATGAGCCCTACATGAATTATGTGACTAAACTCACCAAAAACGAAGTCTATATCATATATTTGATGCAATAGACATTGGTACAAAAGTATTCAAACTTATTTCTACAATATTTTTTATGGTATAGCAAAGTTGATTTCATAACCAGTACAAAAGAAAAATTGAATTTCATAATATTCACACTTTCAAGTATGCTCTCTATTGTTTGAATATGCAGCCAGCAATTCCTACATCAAACATGTGATTAAAATTGGTCTATAATAATAATAATTTATTTATTTCCATATAAAAAATAACTTATATGTATACACCTTTATATGTTAAGATTTGAAAATAACACTATAAAGAATGTAATTTATTTTCTTGTACATTATAGAATTATTCTCTTTTACTACATTTGCATTAACTTATGAAATATCTTTTCCCCTTCTCCATGCAAAGAAATAAAAGGAAAATCCAAGGAAAGACAGTTGTAATTGTAATGAACAAATGTGCACATTTATTAATTTTTGCTTAATTAATTTTGATTTTCCTTAAGATATTCCTAAAAAATCCAGATATGCCAACAGTAACAAAAACTATTTAAGAGGGATTCATGAAGTGCACAAACTGAGTATTTTGCATGCAAAAAAGTACCCACAAAGACATTTTTGCAAAGTTCAAAACTTTTTTGTGTTGATATGGAGAATTCTCAGAAGGGTACCTCATTTGATTCTTCTTGACCTAACTGAGTTGCGAAGGCTTCGTTGAGGTTCAATGGATTTATTGAGTAGCTTTGTGCTAACTTAAAACCCAGTATTTGCTTAATTAAACTCTATTAAAAAAACCTTTTTCAAAAAGATATAATTCCTTTAAATATATGACTTTGTTGTGGATGTTTTCTTCACAATTTGGGTTCACATCCTTGTGTTAACTTGAACCCATTTTTTTTAAAAAAAATAAATTATGAACTAGTGGCTTTGATTCCTCCTCTATGGATACGTAGAAGTGAGTACCGAACTCGTCAAGCCAAAATAAATAAAAAACATTTTTTCCCTCTTGTTAGTAAATAAATGTACATATTTTTGGAGTGACATTACATATTTTCAATGTTAACAAATCTTTTCACAATTATTTAGAAGGTAACTGCTTACTTAGCGGACGTCGTATGGTGCTAATACTTCCCGAAGCGTAATTGACTCCCGAATCCATGTTTTGGTTTCGTAGATTTCCTTTTAAGTTTTTTTTAGGTTTTATTTGATAAATCCCGCTGACAACTCCGTGGTTTATTTATCGCGGTCCCCGCTGCGACCCCTGTTGCAACAAGAAGTTTGGATGATTTCAACTACCGCAATTCAAGTTTTCAACGATATCAAGCGATTCAAACTATATATTCAAGAAAGCAATAATGGAAAGGGTATATTGGATTTAAGTTTTAAGTTTGTAAATTTAATTAAGGCCCTCTAAAATTGATCAAACTAGTTTCTAAGTGTTTCTCTATTCAAATGTGTTTTCAAATGTTTTAAACTTGTTTTGGAATGATTCAAAAAAAGTAGGTTGTATCTTGGTGTTATGCTAAAAAGGTATTAAAAGTGATTTGGTTTTGAATATCAAGATGTTTGTTAGGTTAAAAAACTTTTTCATTGTTGTATTTGAATACATATTTGAATATTAGGGTTCTGCTTTTTGAAAATTGAAAATATGGCCATAATATTCGAATACATAGTCAAATATATATTTGAATATATACTTGAATATGATAAGGCTTCTTTTCCTCTTGGCTGGGCAGGTTTCTCATATTCAAATACATATTCGAATATGGGTTTCCATATTTTAATATATATTCGAATATTGTGTACGTTGAAAGGTCTTTTGACCTATTTCCATGTTTCTCTTTAAAAGCTCTTGACATTCTTTTTGTTCGAACACCTTTTCCATTAATCATCATTGTCTCTCAAGCTTTGATTTCTATTTCTCTTGATTTCATAACTTTCATATCAATCAAAGTTATTCTCTCAATGCATATTTGTTTGTGTTCTAAAAGGGTTTCTTTGTTTTACTCCAAACCTAGTTAAATCAATCATCAAAGAGCCTTATTTAAATCATAGTACTTCAAGTTGTATCATTTTCTCTTTTGAAAGCTTCTTTATTCTAATAATTAAATCATACTCCTGAATGAAGGTCATCCTTCTAGTTACTTAGGGTGAGGTATCCCTAGTTGAGGCTCTTGCATATTGGTGGGGAATCCAAGTGTGGGGAGTGCTCTTAGTGTGTAATACTTTGAACAAGTTACTACAAGGTTTTTCGCGGTGATGTTTGAAAATGAGACGAAGATCACAAGGAGGTTTAGTGATCGAACTAGGATATATCTTGGTGTTATCTTCTCTAACCCTAAACTCTTAATTTTTAGCATATTCATTTTGTTTTTTGGCATTCATTTTCATTTTATACTGCCAAGTGTCATATCTTGTCTAAGTGTCCTATACTTAAGCTTGTGTTTGTTCTTGCTGTTTCATCTTGAATCATTCTCATCATTCAAAAATTTTGTGTTTCAAAATTGCTTTATCTTGCTAAAGGCTTTCTCAAAACTTAGTGCTTCAAGTTGTAAATTGTTCAACTCTTGTAGAGAGATTTTATTTTCTATCTCTATCTTAACTAAACTCTGAGTGAGGGTGAGGCATCCCGCTTAGGAGAGAAAGGGTGATGTATCCCTTTAGTTATTTGAAGGGTGAGGTATCCTTTGTTGTAGTTAAGGCTCAAACACTTTGGTAAGGCATCCAAGAGTGTGAGAAGTGCTCATAGCATTGCAATTCTTTGAAGAATTAATACAAAGATCTTTTCGGGTGTGTTCAAGAACTGGAAGTAGGTCACGAGGTGATTTAGTGACCGAACCAGTATAAATCTATGTTTGATTCTCTCTTCCGTACTCTTTCACTTTTCATATTTGCTTCTCTATATTTTTATTGCTTGTTTTGCTTCATACTTTAGTTCCTCATAATCTCATTATATTTGAGTAGCTTGTGCAAATTGAATCATTTATGTACCTATTCCACTGCATATAGCATAATGATTGCATCAATTTGTTTAACTTCTTAAAAATGTGTTAAAACTTGTATTCATCCAATTCATCCCCTCTCACTTGGGTGATGGTTGCCATGGCCAACAAATTAAAAAATATTCCTTAATGAGAATATTCCAACAAAGAATTCGTGAAGAGTTCTTAGAATATATTGTAATAAGATTATTTTTAAGCATTATTGTACGATTGGTCATCATTGATTTTGTTATCTTGAAGAACTAAACCTTTAAGAATTCTTGAAGAATTCTTAGATATTGTAATGTGATATGAATCCTTCTTAGGATTAATCATTGAGGAGTTCTTGAAGAATTCTTATAGTTTATATGCAAAGCTTTAGAAGAGCCAATGTATCGTAGTACAAAGATAATTGAAAGCTCACACAAAAAGCTAATGTAGTGTTATCGAAATAACAAATATACACATTGATACTATATTATATTTGATTGAGTATAATAGAAACTTCACTCTTGTGAAGTTATAAGTAAGTCCACTAAAATGGATACAATATCGAGAAAATGAATGAAGAAGATTTTGAATGCCTTCAATTCATGAAATTAAAGAAAAATGTGTATTGAAAAAGTTACTATTATTCTCTTTCGGCTTGTACTACACTTAAAGATTAATGCATTTTTTTAAAGAATTTTACAAATGGTAAGAAATTTTTTCTTTGGCATGACCCGTTAGTCATCCCGAATCAATTATGGTGCGAAGAATAATTAAAATTCACCTAAACCCCATTTGAAGAGTTGGCAAATTCTTCAATCAAATAATTTTGTGTTGCTAAAAGGAGTGAATCTATTATATTTTGAGAATATATATGGAATAATGTTTATGGACCATTTAAATATTTTATATATTTAATTGATGCATCATACTAATTGGTCATATCTCGAAATCAGAAGTTTGTGAGATTACTTGTTCAAAGACATCTTCAAGAGCTAATTTGCTAGAATTCCCATTTAAAGACATCTGAAATTAATTATAAAAATGATGAGATTAAAGCTTCTCATTTCTAATTGAGAACTTGAAATATTAGGTGTTGCAACACCTATTCGTATCAGGTCAATTTGTTATTACGAGCCTTCCCCTTTTACAATTAGTGTTTGGAAAATAACAATGTGTATACATCTCCCTCAAAGCACTAAGTTGAGTACTGAAAGAAAGTTGGGAATATAAGTTATATTATAATCTATGTATATAAATAAATATTTTGAAGCATCAAAAGGAGATTCATTAATGGCTTAAAAGAATATAAGTAGCTATGAAAATGAATATCAATTAGTTGTTAAGAATATGAACAAGTAGTTCAAAAGATATTTTATTCGTAAAATTTATCCAATCAATTATCAAATATATTTGTTGACCTAAAGAGGTGAGTAATCATATATACCAACAAAAAATGCTCCAATGAAAATTGATGTCACTGTTGGAAAACTCAACATTAAGAACGAGTTTGGAGATAGCATGAACTGTGACACACAAGTTAATTCCAAAGATTAAAACAAAAAGAAAATTCCTTGAAAGAGAAAATGAGTTAAGAATGAAGATGGGTAAATCGAGGATATAAAAACTCTGAAAGAGTTTATTGACATAATTAAAATATCAATTACAGAAGAATTCAGATACGTGAGTTGAAAAAAAAAAGCACCTCAAAAGATTATGTCATGAATGACATACAATGGAACCGACACAGTCGTGACAATACTTTTACAAAGTAGCAGTTGATGTTATATTAGAAGATGAGGAACATGGGCAAATTATTGGTTAAGAAATGTCCATGAAAATGATTGGATAATGTCGATACATGCAAATGAGGCAAAAATCTAATGCTCTTGCAAAACACAATGTTTAGACCTATAGTCCATACATTAAAAATACTAAAGTTTGCTAGCTTGAAAAGGAATTTTTAAAGGAGAAATTATAACATATACAATATGTCTGGTTGCTCAAAGGTTGTTGCTAAGACCTAACAAATTTGAATAAATAGTGAATGAAATTATTATATATTTGTCAATTTTTATATTTTGAACATATTTACGGTAATATTTATATAAAAGTATATGTCTAGTCTCTGTCAATAGCGTGTTTGTTTATGTGTATTAGTATTAATATTTTTTATGTACTAGCAATTACTTGACTATATTTGTATATATCTGTATATGTGTATTATTGTTACTTGATCTTTTGGTGTGTTGATTGCTAAAATTTTTATTTTGTCTTATGAATTTTGTTAAGGATTATATGTATGGTTCACTTGATAACAACATTTTCCTAGAAGCACTAAATTTGCCTGGAGCATATAATTTAGTGAATAAATATCTTTATACATTAAAGCACTATGGACGTATGTGATATAATCGACTAAATGAATATTTGTCAAGAGAAGCAAATAAAAGATTCCATTTGTCCATACTATTTTATAAATGCAAACAGGGAATTCGTGATAATAGTCACATGTTAGATGACTTGAATATTATTAGAACTCCTGAAGAGTTCCTACGGTTGTAAGTTTTGTCCTAGATTATAGCTTGAATTTTCTGAATGAAAATTTATGCTCAAAGAGATATATATAACAAAAGACTAATGATAAATCACACCATTGTGCACTTCAATTGTAGAAAGATACTTTCGTATCTAAAGGAAAAGAAGAACTACTTGGTCTTGAATTACGTTAAATTAGTGTTAGAGCACTAATGTATCTTGCTTATCATACATGATTTATTATTTGCAATATGTAGTTTATCACATACAAATATCAAATATATACTTTGATAGTCTACCAGAACAATCTATGTGAGTTTATTTTACTTAAATGTTTATAAGGCACGCCTAGTTGGCTATGTAAAAGCATGTTATGTGCCTAGCCCTCTTGATGATCGATTACAAAGCAGCTGCAACTATAGACTTACATGACAAAGTCAAGGACAAATTTAGTAGAGAACAATTGCTGCAAAGGATCGTCTTCATCAACTCTAAGATGATTGTTAGCATGAGGGGGAGAAAATTAAATATACCATGCACACTTTTTCCCTTCGCCAAGGTTTTTGTCCCATTGGGTTCTTACTTGCAAGGTTTTTAACAAGGCAGACTATAATGACATATTGAATGAAATATGTACTCTTTTTTCTTCACTAGATTTTTGTCCCACTGGGTTTTTTCTAGAAAGATTTTAATGAGGCACATTCTAAAGTAGTGGACATCCAATGAGGAGTGTTATGAATAGTTATAATATAGATGTCCATACTCTTTGGTATCCTATGTCCTAAGGTATCATATGTACAATGTGTAAATCTTTCGTATCCTACGTACATTTTGTAACTCCTACCATTAGTAAATGGAAAATGTTTTGTGGCCAACTTTTTTTGGCCAACTATTGGCCAACCAATTAAAATATTATTTTTTTCCATTTTACTTTTTTTTTTTTTAGTTTAAAAATCTAAAATATTATTATTTTACCCAAGTTGGCCAAAAGTTGGCCAACTTGGGTTGGCCAAAAATCACTACCCTTAGTAAATTGTCTCTTGAGTTGTATAACTTATGCCTATAAATATACGACACTTATAATAGAGAAAAACACATACTCTCCTATTCTCTCAACTCTTATATGCTCACTACTCCCTATTTTGTTCTTATGTTTTTACTCATTTCATAATACAATACTATTTTGATAATCTCAATCAATCAAAAGGAAGAATGTATTAAATAGTAAGAATTAATTATAATTTGTATTTGTACAATCTATCTTGTATGGTTTTTTATAAGAACTTTCAGAATGCGTAATTTTCCCCTTATACTTTTTGAATATAAGATTTACTACATTTTGTCGAAATTAGTGATGATTTTTTTTAGTAAACCGTCACTACAAAAAAGGCCGTTTAACAACCAATCAAAGTGGTTGTTAAACTTATTTTTTTGGTCACTTAATATTTTAGCGACCAAACTAGTGCCTGAAATGGGTAGCGACATCACTTTTAGCAAGTTACACACTTTAAAACTATAAATGATAACTAACCCAAGTAACTATAACTTCAACTTTAAAATTTGTGTATATGGGTCAGTATCCCTGCTGCTTCTCTTTTATACAATTTATCTTATTAAAAAAATTAAAATTTGTGCTATTATTATTTAAATTTTAAATCAGTTAAGTTTGTACTTGTTGCGGACGCCACCTTGTGCGTGTGTTGAGACAAGAAAGTGGCTTTTGGCTGTGTGTTTAGTTCCCCTCCTATGCGGAGGTGAGAGCGCACCCTGAAAGAAAGAGAAAGTGAACTCAGCGAACTCTCACTCGGGGAGCATACATGACATGGAAATAAAAAAAAGTACGCGGACTGACAAAGGAGATATAAAAAGGTAAGTAAGGGAGAAAGAGGGAGGTCCTTTTTTCTTATTTTTCAGTGGCACCGAACCATTCCTCTTCTCACCATCACTTCTTCCCCTATTCTGTCCAAAATTACCTCCATGGCTTCACCCCTTTTAACCAAAAAAAACAAGAGCAATAAAAGTTTAAAAGTCCCTTTTCACACGCCTCTTAAGTCTACAACTCCAGAATTTACTCGAATTTATACTACAACAATTGGTATCATTGCTGGGGAGGGGTGTGTGAACAAAATAAAAAAGAAAACACAAAGAGAAGGGAAAAAAAAGAGAAAGCAGGCATTGAGAATCAAACAAGTTCAAAGAAGGAAATAAGAACCATTCCAAGACCTCTCTTAGAAGCCATTCTCCACAACCACAACTGAAATCCACCACCTTACCACCAGAGAAAGGGACACCAACACATCTGTCATCACTGAGACCAACAGAAGATGTTGTCATCGCATTTAACAGAGTCACAACCTCTGTCATTGCGTCATACCATCACGGTCTGTTTGCACTAGCGCCCCATTCAACCAAGCTACAACCCTCACCATGCTCACAATAACTTCAACCGCCATGTGTGATCGAAGTGGTATTCGGTTAAATTAAAGTAATTAAAATATAGTATTAAAAAACAATTATAGGTCATCTCCCAAGGACCATAAACCAAAACACACACTAAGGGGGGCCTGGGGAGGTTTAATAGCAAGTAGAAAATATTAAAAATCAAAATAAAACTAAATTAAAAAGGATAGAAAATCATGATGAGAAATAAATTAGTTTCTTGGTTTATCACAATTGCTAAATCCTCAATAGTGAAAGATAAATCAATTTTAACCTGAATTCCTAGTTTAGTCTGAAGTTAAATAAACAAGCGTCAATTAAATTCCGAATCCCTTACTTACGTTAAGCAACATACATATTCATCTAATCTAGGTTCATTGAACAAGTGTCTAGAATTCTAAATAGAATTTTAAAAACATGAGATTCAACTAAACTCAAACAAAAAGCTTGGTAAGCATCTCCTAATCAACATACCATACATTAAAGCAACCTAGAATACTATATTAATTCAATAAACTATAAACTAAACCCCATAAAACATGCAAATTTATAATGCAAATTTATAGTACGAGATAAAGTATAAGGAATTTAAACTGAAAATAAATAAGTAGAACCTCAATAGCAATTTCTGATTACAACAAGAAACTAATTAAAAAAGTTTAGCCTTCCATTAATTAGAAGGGAACCAAAATAAAAATAGAAGAAGAGATGAAGGTGTGAAGTGTTGATGGTTCAACTGAGAGAGGGGGAGAGAGGGAGAGAGAGCGGGAGGGAGAGAGAGAAAGGGAGGGAGAGAGAGGGAGAGAGAGAGAGGGGGGAGAGAGGGAGGGAGAGGGAGGGAGAGGGAGAGGGGGGAGAGAGGGAGAGAGAGGGAGAGAGAATAAAAAATTCTCCTAAATATAATTTAATGAGTTAAAAATTACAATTCAGTCAATTATATTTATTAAATAAAAGTCCTAATGTGATCCACCTCCAATCCTCTTCAATTTCTTCCTATCTAATAAATATCTCCGATGTCCAATAATATCTTGAAAGAAAATAGCAACATAATTAGACTAATAAAATCTAATTTAATTGGCAAAAAAATACTTTTGGTCCCTTAGTTCTTTGCGCCAATTTACTTTGGTCCCTTAACTATTTTTTGATTCATTTTGGTCCGTTCAATTTTATTTTGGATTCAATTTGGTCTCTACCGTTCAATTTTGATACTTGTATTATGACTTGATGAAAGTAACGGTAGGGACCAAATTGAATTCAAAATAAAAGGTAATGGATCAAAATGAATCAATAAAAAGTTAAGAGACCAAAGTGAATTAACGCAAAGAGTTAAGAGACCAAAAGTGTCATTTTGCCAATTTAATTCAATGACGAATAATTACCTAATATAACTCAATCAAACAAAATGATATCAAATTGAATAAATTAGGCACCATATAACACAATGTTAACCAAAATAAAGTTAATAAATATGGATAAAATATAACTCATCAACTTGTCGTGTTCCCGAGTCCCGCCATGACATGGCCGAAGCTCAGCCACAGCTGTGTGTCTTGTTTCCATCGTGTCTTGCGCCTACACAACAGGGCAGTTTTCTTTATTTTATTTTTATTTTATGTTTATATTATATATTATTAATATTTATTGTTATTATTATTTTTAACTTTTTGCTTGTTATGTACTATTCCACTTTTCTAACAGTGAGGTTGCATAACAACTGTTTGACAGCTTTAAGATTTTCATTATATATAAAATATATGGTTGGTGATATTGCCACTTCTAAAATTCTATTACCACTCATTTTAAAATACTTTTTTAATTTAAACTATATTTTTTAACCAATGAAATTAAAGTATTAATAACTAAATATTATTAAAATATTAAAAAAGGAGTAGCAATAGAATTTTTGGAGTGGCAATATCAATTCCCTATATATAGTATTAGAGCCTGATGGGGAAGTAGGAATATATTTGTTGATGTTAAGTTACTGTTTATTTATATAAATCTGGAATATTATAAATTATTTTTAATAATGACTATATATTATTAATCTTAATTGGAAGTATATGCATTTAAATCATATTTATAAAGAAATTATAGAAGTAAGTCCAGATGAAAGGCCATAAGACTAATTTGTCGCTGCTATCTTTAGATAAATGGTATAGATCTAAAAAAAAAAATTGGAGGTAAGGTGGATTTTAACACGTAACACGTCCTAAGTGGTATACGGTATACCATATGAAAAAATGTATACAAAACTCAACCAAAAATGTTTAAAATAATAATAAATTATGTATTTGGTATGTATGTATACCTCTTTTATTTTATTTTTTTTGGCTATAATCAATTAAATAATATCATGACTTGTGTATGATACACCACTTTAAAAGTAGTGAATGTTAAAATTCACCCCAGTTTAAAAGAAAAAAAATAAAAGAGGTATACATACATACAAAATACATAATTTATTATTATTTTAAACATTTTTGGTTGAGTTTTGTATATATTTTTTTATGTGATATATCGTATACCACTAAGGACGTGGTGCGTGTTAAAATCCACCTTGGAGGTAAACTTTTTCCTAAAGGGGACTTGTTTTCTCTTTATATATATATATATATATAGATAGATAGATAGATAGATACTCATTAACTTGATAAATATTTTTCAACGGAACCAGTTGATGGTAATTATATCAGAAGTTGTTATCATAGCTAGTTTATTCCCATCTCTCTCTTGTCGTCTTTCTATTAAAACTTTAATTGCTTCGTCATCATCAAAATTTAACCAAAGTGTGCTCATTGAGCAAAATACTAGCCAGGAGGAAATTCCTCCTAGACATATCATCCTCGAAGAAGAAGTTTATTTCGAAAATATCAACCAAGCCATAGACAATTGGGAAATACCAAAAATCTCTCAAAATGAATTACATATTCCTGAAGAGTCTAAAATGGCTCGTAATTCTGATTACATAATCAAAACTGAGGAAAACAACATCCCTCTAGGACCAGAGGCAGGAGAAGAATTTCATCTCCTAACAAAACAATCCATAGCAGAACATGCTAGAAAATACAAGTATCTCCACATCGGATGTGTCCAAGTTGCAGTGAAGCCCCTTATTAGAGAAGGTCTTCATGCTTCAATCCTCATGTGCCTTAGAGATATTGGGCACAACGATTTCAAAGATTCTCTCTTCGAGACTGTCGAAACAAGCCTAGGTCACGGACCAGTCTATTTCAATTGTTTCCCTAATAAAACAGTTAGCCTGTTGGACAGAAACATTCTGGATTCGTTGTTCTTAAACATCTAACTTCATGGTCTGAATATGAAGGAAGGATCCATTCCAGCATCACTCATATATAGGATTAAATACAAGGTCATGAACAATTGTAACTCTCGAGTTCTGTTAAAATTTGATGAAAGAGAAACCACTCTGTTTGCCACCGACATTACGAAAGAAAATGTCACCATTCCTAGACTCATCAGATGGGATGAAATCCAACTCCCAAAATCGTGGTCTATAGAAAGAACCACTCGTTCCATCCCAAGACAAGCACAAAAGCTTCAAGAGATCAGACAATCTGACTCAGGAAGGATAGAAATTATTTTTGATAGAAGAAACTTGTTCTCTTCTAGGTCAAAAGCTTCTTATAGGTCAAATACCTCCCAGGTAGAATTCATGTCAGCTAGGAGATCATTCTATGTAGCATCCCAGCCAACATTTAGGACTATTAATCCTAGGACTGTAATTCCTGAAGTCAACCTACATGGAATAAATACAAGTTCTACGATTCCTAGAACCACCTAGTGATAGCGTTACCTTTCAAAACCAAAAAACCTAAGAAGTAATTCCATGAGGATAAACAAAAGTGAGTTCCCAGTCATAGGTATAGGAACATAAAAAAGACTCCTAGACTGGTAACTACTAGGAAAGCTTCCAGGCAATCCTCATCCAAGCAATCCCCAATCATTTTCTATAATTGTAAAAAACAAGGAAAAAGTCCGGGCCAAAGAGAATACTGAGAAAATCTTTACATCTACTGGAATATATGATTCATTTGAATTGTACATTTTTGAAAATAGTTTTAAACCTTCCTTTGCTGGAGGTGGTAAAATTTGGGGAATGGGACCAAGGAAATCCCACCATTGAATAAACCAGTTTGGAAAAGTGTAATTAACTCCTCTCTTAAAATAGATAATCTAGGAGTGCCGATTAATTTTGTTTTGAAACCAGAAAACTAGGCTCCAAACGTCAATATAATCCCAATAGTTGTAACCAATGGGATCAAAATTCTGTGAAAACTTTTTTAAATTGTTGGAATTTTTTCAAAATTGATTTGGAGTAATCACATTTCAAATCTGAATTGTTGAATGGGTGATTACTGAAGAATTATTTTTATCTTTATAATGTTTAATTGTAACAGAATCTGAATCAATTTATATGAATTCATAAAACTATCAAGTCTTGTTTAAAGTCGTTGGTTTAAAATGGAATCCTTCTGGAAAAATTTTAATTGGAATTTTGTGAGGGGATTTATCACATAACTCAGGTTCCATTTGGAATATTGAAGAAAACTTGTTCTTTGAAATGTAAGGTTTGGTATGCTTTTTGGAGGATTGAGTTTGGGTTTGGATATGATTTTGGCTAGGGCCAGAAATTGTTGTCTTTGACTTAGCCATTTCTTTAATGAGGGTAGCTAGGTCCAAGGTTTTATTTTCATCTTCTGAGGCAATTTCTGCCGAGATTTTGGTTGGAAGGTGGGTTAAGCCACAATCTTGGAGGGCTAGAAGGGTTTGGATTGGGAAGGTGGGTTAATTTACAATATTCCAGATTCATATAGATAAACAGTAACTTAACATCAACAAATATATTCCTACTTCACCATAAGGCGCTGATACCCAAGATCCCAACGGAAGCCACTGGAAAATTAAAAGCCAGAGGGAAGCAGGAATGCAGACAGAGTGTTAAATATATACAACAATATAATATGCAGATATGTAAATTGTAGAAATTAAAACTGGAAATGGACCAGTATTATAAAGCTTTAATTAAATTAGCAAAAAAAATTAAAAAAAAAAAAGTCGATTGCCAGTAGTCTCAACGATGTCGGCTAGAGAGAGAAGGGAAAAAGAAAAATTTACAAAAAGAGACTTATTATTAAAACACAAATGAAAGGCTTACAGAATATCTCTTAGAGCTTCTCTCTCTAGACTCTTTCTCTGAATTTCTCAATAAAAAAAGGGTACCTCACAACATGGACGAAGCCTCCTTAAATTGAAATTTAAAAACGCTATTGGCACAGTTCCAGTTTTGTGACTAGATCCTATGCTACAGTGCCGTTTTAGATTGGTAGCTACAGTTTCGGTTTCGTGACTCGAAAATGAGCTACAGTTCAGGTTGAGAGCTATAGTTCATGTTGACAGGAATTGGTGACTCTTGTTCAATCGTCTCCTAAGTTAATTCCGAAACAATCATCTTCATTTTGATAGTATTCATCTGAAGATGCTGCTGAAGCAAAAGAGCTTAGAAGAGACAACTTCTCTTTTTCTTGGAGTAAATTTAGAATATTTTTCTAATTTTTTGCAAAACTTTCTTTTGTTATGGAAGCCGCAAGTGCTGTTATGATCTTTGCCTTCTGGTTGAGAAACAAAGACGTTTCAAGATGTGTTGGCTTCAAGGAATTGGAGATTGCAGAGAACCATTTTTTGACCTCATCTGGACTTGCCTTAGATGCATCAAATTTGGTCCACCATTTGACGAAAGAATCTCTCCTTAATATAGGGAGCATTTCAGGATGATCTCTGTTCCTATATATGTACTGCCAGGAAAATATCCAGGCCAAAGAGAATACTGAGAAAAACTTAGATCCACCAGAATACATGATTCCTTTGAATAGTACATTTTTGAAAATAGTTTGAAACCTTCCTCTACTGGAGGAGGTAAAATTTGGGGAATGGGACCAAGGAAATCTTACCATTGAATAAGCCAGTTAGAAAAATTGTAATTAACACCTCTAGTATCAACAATAACTTAACATCAACAAAATATATATATATATATATATATATATATATATATATATATATATATAAACATGATCAAATTTTTTGCAAATCCCTTTAGTAATTAACTTTTCATTCAAAATTTTGTGTGAATACCATCAAAGTTTTAAAGATACCACCGATGAGTGCACCAGCTCCGAGATCATGTCGAGCAACTCATCCGAGATGGTCACTTAAGACATTGCATCTGATGGAAGAATGAAAGAAGATGCCGGTCTTGTTCCCCTGAGCACATGCGAAGTTCAGTCCCCAGAAGAAGAGAAAGATAGCCAATCCCCCAAGACCGAAGTATCATTAACACTATAGCCAGAGGTTTCGCAGGAAGAAGAGAAACGAGCTCGGCAAGAAAAAGGCACCTGAGATCCATTATGGTGGCGGTTGTTGGAAGATAGGAGACCATACCGCAGTCCTTGCGATCACCTTTTCAGTTAAAGACTTTGATGGCAGTAGTTCCAATCAGGATGACACTTTAGTCATTTCCATCGAGATGTTGTGATGCACAGTAAGAAGAGTCCTGATCGACCAAGGAAGCTTGGCTGATAATCTATATTTGTCGACAATCGAACAACTATGTCTATAAATTTCTCTACTCAGAAACTATTCTGGAATGCTTGCGAATTCGCCGGCAATCATGTCATCAGGAACAGTCAAATTTAGCTAGACACGATCTTTGGCGAGGGGCATTCCTCAATGAAGATTAAATTGAAATATTTGGTGGTCAATGCGCTAAGTTATTATAATATTTTTAAAGGGTTTCTTATCCTCAATAAACTCGAAGACGTAGCGTCAACTCCCCACTTGACCATGAAATTCCCAATCTCCCCGACACATGTTGGAACCGTGACTGATGATCAGCGAACAACCTGTAAATGTTACCATTATAGTGTCAAGAGTAAATGCCAAGCCGTCAAAGCAAAGCAAAATATGTTACAGACAACGTTATTGATTGATGATTTGGATCCCATGGAAGATTTTGCAGACAGAAGACCGCAGCCAGCAGAAGAAACAAAGAAAGAACAACTTGATTCTATCCTATATCACATAACCCAAACCAGCTTCGAATTGGGCGAGGAAGTAAAAATCAAGCTTATGACTTTCTTAAAAATGAAGGTTGGCATTTTTGCATGGACATGCCTGGAATCGATCCTGAGTTCAAGTGTCACAAGCTCATGGTAGACCTTAGGGCCAAGCTTGTTCCACAAAAGAAGAGAAAGCTAAGTGAAAAACGACATAAGGACTCAGGAGGAATCCAAGAAACTTCACAAAGCACGTTACATTTGGGAAGTGCAATACACCACGTGGATCTCCAATGTGGTAATGGTCAAAAAGGCCAACGAAAACTGGAGGATGTGCAGTGACTACACTGACCTTAATAAAGCTTGCTCAAAAAATTCTTATCCTTTACCAAGCATTGATCGGCTTGTTGACGCAGCAGTGGATTTTCAGTACTTATCCTTCATCGATGCGTATTCAGGCTATAATCAGATCAAATAGCCTTCATCGTTGACTCAATAAAATACTATTATAGGGTTATGCCCTTTCGGTTGAAAAACGCAGGAGAAACATACCAAAGTCTAATAGACAAAGTTTCTGAACCTTACATCGGCAAAAATATAGACGTATATATTGACGATATGGTTGCAAAAATCCTAAAGGAAAGGATCACGTGGAAGACTTGAAATAGGATTTTGACCAACTAAGGAAATATAATATGCGTCACCAACCCGGCAAAATTCACCTTCTAGGTAAAATCCGGAAAATTCCTAGGCTTCATGCTTTCACAAAGAGGAATTGAAGAATATCCCGATAAATGCCGAGCTATTTTAGAAATGCAAAGCCCAAAAACGGAGAAAGAAGTACAAAAACTAACTGGGCGATAAGTGGCTCTCTCCATGTTCACATCCAAGGTAGGAGAAAATGCCCATCCTCTTTTTCAATGCATAAATAAGTCCAAAGCGTTTGAATAGACCTCGGAATTTGAGGAGGCCTTTATCAGGCGGAAGGAATTTTTAGCTTCTCCATCAGTCCTGGCACAACCATAAGAAGGAGAATAGTTTATTTGATACTTTTCAATCTCCAACATTGCGGTCAGCTCGGTACTTGTTAGAGAAGATGAAGACGGCCAACAACCTATCTATCTCTTGAGCAAGATGCTACAGGGAGCTGAAGTCCAGCTCGACAAAGCTATGTTTGCCATAATAATAACAGCTAGGAAGCTACACTAATACTTCCAGGGTCATAAAATTATTGTGAGAACGGATTGGCAGATCATGAAGATCCTCCAAAAGCCATTGGCTAGCCGCATGATTGATTAGGCAGTCGAATTATCTGAGTTCAACAATCGATTCTAGAACAAAACCGAGCTAAAGTCTCAGACATTGGAAGATTTCCTAGTTAAGGTGACAATTGTCAAGGAGCATATTAATGGTAAATCCGTATGGACCCTCTGGGTAAGTGGAGCTAGCAAAGGTAAAGGTGGTGGAGCTAGTGTTATCCTCGAAGGAAGCAATTGGGTTTTTGTGGAACAATCTCAGCGTTTGGATTTAAAAGCCACAAATAATCAGGCTGAATATGAGGCTTTGATTGCAAGTTTGAAGCTTGCCATCGAATTGGGGATCAAAAAGCTACATGCCAAAAGTGATTCTATACTTGTAGCTAGCTAGTTCAGTGGCGACTATCAGGTAAGAGATGCAAAGCTGATTAGATACAAGGGGGCATAAATAACAGAGAAATACATCGACAAAGACTTAACCAAGGGCCATCATCTTGACGGGACATTAATGCGGAAATATTAACTTGAATAACATTGTTAGTTTACTAAAATACTCCCTCCGTCCCATAATATAAGCCCCAACTAACATTTCACACAGTTTAAGAAAAGTGGTTAAATTATTGGAATTAGAAGCATTAAAAAGACTATTGAGATGTTACACCAACTAAATTTAAACACAATTATTTTTTATTGGTTGAATGACTTTGAAAGTTAAAAAATCACAATAAATGCTTCTTATTTTATGTGTAGGTGCTTATATTATGGGACAAGACATTTTGGTAGTTTGGGCTTATATTATGGGACGGAGGGAGTACATCACATCAAGTTACTTCAACCAAACCTTTGTGAATTCCAAGACTGGTGTATGATACCCTATCTCAACGTCTGACCTCCCCATCAAGTCACTTCAGCTAAGGCTTCGTGACTTCCGAGGCTGGTGGACGGTATCTCACCTTGACACCTAACAACTGCATGGGGTCTAAGAACCCAAGTCGAGCAGGCACGTCCTCTCGACAAGGCGCCATGAATGGCAATGAACAAGGGCTTTAATGGTCATTTAACAATGATTGGTCATTACATAATTGGCTCAGACAGGATCCCATGATTCATGCTATCATGAACCTAGACATTTCGGCATCTGTAGTATATATATGTACCCTGACCCTAATGTATCTTTCATGCTCATAATAGTACTTGGACTAAAAGGATCTGGAGGCTAGGCAATCCCCTAGGTCTAATACAGAACAAATTTATATAGCTATATTTTAAACTTTGTCTTCACTTGGATTCTAAAATATATTTAGTTATTTAAATAGTTTTTGAATCTTTAAGGTTATAGATTTATCTCATCTAAAGTGAGTGAGCGTGTAAAGTGAGAAAGTAAAGGTATCGTGTATCTACTATTTATTCAAAATGAGTCAAGGTTAATCAATAAGTTTATATATATATATATATATAGTTGGGTTCAAATGACACCAAAGTGTCAAACTTAGTAAATAACACCGCACATAACTTTTTATAAAAAATGAATTTCGCTCATCCAACCGATCATTTGAAAGTTTATATGATGTAGATTAACTATGCATTATGATGGAGTACTAGACGATTTTGGAATGATGTGAAGTTTTGTAGATATGATTAAGTAGTTTCAAACCTACGGTGGGTTGTGTGAAAAACATTTTCGACAAATAATTATTAACCGGTGTAAGAGTTGGTGTAAGTTATACCGATGTTATTTGATCTCATATATATATATATATATATATATATATATATATATATATATATATATATATATATATATGAGTTAGGATCAAATTACACTAATTGGTTCGACACCAATTCTTACACCAATCAATAACAATAGATCGAAGTTTTTTTTTTCATGAAACCTACCGTTAGATTGAAACTACTTATCGTATAGATCACGTGTACAAAATTTGACATCAATCCGAGATCGTTTAATACTCCATCAACATATTAAAAAATTAACGTAAAATATAGTTTTAAAAATTGTAAAAATAACAAGTGTGTTGATGGAGTATCAAACGATCTTGGATTGATGTGAATTTTTGTACACGTGATCTATACAATAAGTAGTTCCAATCCAACACTAGGTTTCGTGAAAAAAAACCTTTGATCTATCGTTTTTGATTGGTGTAAGAACTGGTGTAATTTGATCCTAACCCTATCTATCTATCTATATATATATATATATATATATATATATATATATATATGGGTTAGGATCAAATGACACCAATTGGTTTGACACCAATTCTTATACCAATCAATAACGATAGATCGAATTATTTTTTCTCGAAATCTACCGTTAGATTGAAAATACTTATCGTATAGATCATCTGTACAAAATTTGATATCAATCCGAGATCGTTTAATACTCCATCAACGCACTAAAAAATTAACGTAAAATATAGTTTTAAAAATCGTGAAAAAACAACCGTGTTGATGGAGTATTTAATGATATTGGATTTATGTGAATTTTTGTACACATGATCTATACAATAAATAGTTTCAATCTAACGGTATGTTTTGAAAAACAAAAGCTTCGATCTATTGTTATTGATTGGTATAAGAATTGGTGTCAAACCAACTGGTGTCATTTGATCCTAACCCTATATTATATGGGTTAAGATCAAATGACACCAATTGGTTTGACACGAATTCTTATACCAATCAATAACGATAGATCGAATTATTTTTTCACGAAGCCTACCGTTGGATTAAAACTACTTATCATATAGATCATGTGTATAAAATTTGACATCAATCCGAGATCGTTTACTACTACATCAATTTACTAAAAAATTAACGTAAAATATAGTTTTAAAAATCGTGAAAATAAAAAGTGTTTTGATGGAGTATTAAAAGATCTTTGATTGGTGTAAATTTTTGTACACATGATCTATACAATAAGTAGTTTCAATCCAACGGTAGGTTTCATGAAATTTTTTTTCGATATATTGTTATTGATTGGTGTAAGAATTGATGTCAAACCAATTGGTGTCATTTGATCCTAACCCTATATATATATATATATATATATATGTTATTCTAATTTTTTTTGTGGATGCTAGAAAATAATTAATAACTTCAAATCTTTTTGAATCCTAAAGTTATATGTATGTTAGACGGATTCAAAAGTCCAATTAAAATTGCAAACTAAAATCTGGTTCTTTAATTTATGGATTTTAGTATCTGAAAAAGTGGTACTTTTATTAAAAAAATATAAAAACTATTAGAGCATATAGTGCACTGAGCAAAAGAGTGGCACAAATATCCAACAAAGTCTAGTTCACTTGGTAGATACTTGAGTTCTTTAAGTATTTTAATAAGAATTCGAATCCTAATTATACGCATAGAATAGACTTTATTGTGAGTGATTGTACTCACTTCAATTATCTCTTCGACTCGAAAGAGATTAATCTTCAATTATCATGGGAGAATACCTTAACGAAAAAAAAAAGTGTGGCACAAATAATACTCTCCCAACACTCTCCCAACGATAGTGTACCTCTTGTGATGAAGTTGGAGTAGAGTCATGCCACCATTTTTTGTTGGTTAAAGGCACGCCTATTTAGATGGGTTACATGCCAACAAGCTAAGCCTTCGTTGAACTCTATTCATTCAAGCACCGAATCTTTAAACCAACAAAAAGAGGCACTGAATCTTTAGACCAACCAAAAAAAAACACTGAATCTTCAATTGGTGATTCCAGTCAAAAAGGCTGGCCACTTAGATGGCTACCCACCCTTGCCTACAATTATCCCATATTCTTAAAAAATAAAAAATTTAAGCTAATTTTTTTTTTTAAAAAAAAAATCTTTCCGAAAGAGAGTCTTTAGGAAATTTTTTAGAAGATAACTTTCTAAAATTTTTTTTGAAAAAGAGCCTTTTGGAAATTTCGAAAGTAAAATGTTAAATTTTCCTATTAAATTTTTTTAGAGATCTTTCTATCTATTAATTTTGACAATTGTATCTAGTTTTTACCAAGCATTTTTTTTGAAATGATAAATGATAATTATTGTCAAAATTAAGTGGATAGAAAGATTTATAAGAAAATTTAATAGGAAATTACAGCCTTTTTCAATTCAAAAAGAGGACATTCTGAAAATTCAAAATTTTGGTGGTGTCACTTATAAATATTTCTGAAATTCTATGATAAAAAAATGGCAAGAATGGTGACTTGCATAATTGTGATGGTGCCAATATAAATGGCCAAAAAGCAGTCGTTGATTCTATTTTTGTTTTTTACAAGAAAAATGTTTTTGTCATCATAATAATCTGGTATGATTTTTATATTTTTGCGGTCATTGTGAATATCCTGACCACAAGTTTATTTTTGCTATTATTGAAATTAATGTTGTTTCTGTTTCTTTTTATCAATCCAATTAAAAAAAATATTTTTATTTATCTGTTTATTTATATTTTTTAAAATAATATTAAATGTATTTGTATCAATTATTTTATCCTTTATTTAATTTTTCTGGAGCATTAATTAGTGCTTTATTTTGAAACTAATAAAAGAATGAGAGATAAAAAAATTCTATAAAAAGTGCAAAAAATTATTGTGATAAAAATAAAAGTAATAATTATATTTTTTAATATATATATATTTTTATTTCAAGTGAACAAATAAATAAACGGATAGAATATCTTAAATAAAATACTAAATTTAATAACATTCACATTTCTACCACATACAATAATATAGCCACGCTTATCGAAAAAATAAAGGGTCTTGGTTTTTGTACTCAAGAGTTTTTGTACTCATTGATTACGTACGTTGAAAAAAGTGGTTACATTAGTTTTTTTTGTTACAGTGTTTTTTACGTGTGTAACCAGATGTTTTAACGTATGTAACTATGAGTATAAAGTGAGTACGAAAAACGTGAGTACGAAATTCTTTTTTAAAAAACAAATAATAGATCCACGACCGGCCAAGACATATTTGAAGCATAATTCAGGTGTGGCAACCCTCACTATTGGCAGCAAATATCTCATTCCTCTTGAATTGAGCTTTTGTTTTGATGTGACGAGTTGAAAGCATCTATAAAAATATGAGTGCAAAATTATACTCCGATATTTTTTGCGTTTATCACTATTATTGCGTTATTGTAATTAAAGAATAAAAAATGATACGTTTATCACTATTATTGCGTTATTATAATTCGATATTTTTTGCGCCGGCTTCAAGCTGCCGCAAATAGTGGCAAAAATATCGACACTAAGCTGATGCTATACATGCGCAGATGTCCCGAGGTTTGGACGGTGTATATGTGTTAGCTAAAACCGACACTAAAATGTCCAGTGGCTTTCTAAGTGGAGGTTCAATTTTACTGTTTTGAGTCACATGTTTTGTTGTGTCGATTGTTCGACATAGATTGTAATGTCGATGCAGATAATTTATATTTTGCGTCTTCATTTTCCCTTTCTTTCTCCTCTCTGTTTTCTCTCTTCGCCTCCTTCCGGCAACCGTCACCACCTACCACCATATAAGGTCGTCGCAAGCACCCCTCCTACCACCATCTCTCTCAATCTCGCCCTTGTTTCGCACCCCAACACCACAACAATTTTCTCTATGTTTCTCTTCTCTTTTCCGCTACTCCACCACAAAAACTGCCGCTGCCACCTCTTAACCCTTATGGCCACCACCAGTCACACGTACGCTGCCAACACTAAGCCACCACCACTCCCAAGGCAACACAACCACCAAGCCACCACTAATTCAGTGGTTGATCACCAATAGCGATCCACTTTATGAACAAAGAAAGCCAAACTTATGAGGCATATATGGCTCATTAGTTGTCAAGTTTTGGATAAAAAATCTTGGACAACCAATGCAACACCTAAATTTTAAAATGGTTGTTATTAAAAATTTTAACTTTGAAAACCTGATCCTTAAAAATTTTTCTTGAAATTACAAAGCTTGCTACTTGTTTTCATATTTAAAATACAAGCGGAAACATTTCTTTATTTATATGATAATTTCCTATACAGCTAAACCATATAATCTCTGAACAGAAGGCTTAGGTGCACCAAATGTGGTTATACCTAAGCAAAGCCTAAAGCTTTATCTCATCCATTGCTTTAACTCCACAGTCATCTGTTACCTGCAATACTGCGACCGTCAGTTATATGTAAAACATATAACCGAGTAACCCCCGGTCTAACTAAAAACATTTTACAGTATTGCAGCCAGTCTAACTGGAAAACTCTCCCAATGACACACCCTAGCAATCACACATAATTCACCTAACACATACACGTACAAAATCACACATTCATATACAATGCATGCAATGACAATATCATGTATGCATGTCATGATCCTTTTTTCTTTATTCCTTTTCATTTCACTTTATTTAACGGGAAACTCGGTGCACGCGAGAATCAACCATGTGCGTGACAATAGCACTCTAGAGCTCTCTGCAAACCCTGGTAAGCGTCCTTAACCAGAGTCCATGCCTCACCTCCAATAGAGGTCTGCAAGAACTATTACCCCTTCCGGTGATAGCCCCCAATTATTTCTCTTATTCAGAGTCAATACCCCTTAGAGGTCTGCAAGAACTATTACCCCTTCCGGTAATAGCCCCCAATCATTTTCTTTTTCATACTTGTCCACTTACCAAATCTACTTCCGGCGGAACTCAACCCTCTTACTCAACCAATGTTGATGGGGAAAGCATTTTCCATTTTCCTTGTATTTGATACATTTTAGGTTCTCAAGCATCACACATTCATATTCATATCATAATCAATCAAACAAGAGTTCCACTAGCATAATATTTGAACTCAAACATCCTATGTTCGAATATTATGTATCATAAGTTCCACACTTGAATATCTATTCGAATATAGTCCGTCATATTCGAGTACATATTCGAGTTCATACTAACTATGGACTTATCCATTCTAAAACAGTTTGAAAATCTATCCAGAGACCTATTCTCAATTTTATCGCATTATAGTCTGGAATCCCTTGTCTGTTACATACACTTTATCATTCTCACATCATTCACAATTTCATGCATGCACATTTGATCAACACGGCATCATACAGACATATCAGGCAACATTAAACATACATATAATCCTAAATCAACCAATTTCTAACACGTTGTCTTTAGTCCCTGATCACATGTTCCTAATATTCCATAGTGCCCTAGATCTAGGGTTTTTAGGGTTACCTCAAATCTTCCAAAATCTTTCCCTTTCAATCTCCAATGTCGATCTCCACTTCCTTCTTCCGTACTCGCTGACTTTGAGTATCAATCTCAGTCTTGGAGCTTTAGTCAAGGAGAGACTAGTGAGAAGAAACTTTAAGACGGAAGAGTTGTGGAGTGTTGTTGATTCCGGGCAGAGATTTAGCGAAGGATCTTTGGGATTGAAAGAGTGTAGAGTGAGGGAGAGTGAAATGGTGAGTTTTGAAGGTAAAGCAACCCTATTTATAGCTTTTTGGGGTCCATATTCGAATATATATTCGAATATGAAGCTCTGTACTCAATTTCACACTTCCATATTCGAATATCAGCTTTCCATATTCGAATATCAGACCTCATATTCGAATATGACACATCCATATTCGAATATGATAAGTCCATATTCGAATATTACTGTTCATATTCGAATATGCACAGTCCTTTTAGTCCATATTCGAATATAGCTGTTCATATTCGAATATACAAGTCTTTTTAGTCCCTCTTTTGTCCTCTCTACTTGTAACTAATCCTCCTTCCTCTTTTCTTTCTAATTTTTCAACTTTGTTCCTTAAGTCCTAAGTTTATTAGGGATTTTCGAGATGTTACAATTCTACCCCCCTTAAAAGAATTGTGTCCTCACAATTCATTTTAATTCCTGGCTTAAATAAATATTCATATCTAAGATATCTTAAGGGATTTATAGGTTTAAACCTAATGCATTTAAAACTAATAGGATTCTTGACTAAATTCGGGGTTAGATGGGGTAAACTTTCTCAATTGTAATGGGGCTTTAAAATTTCAGCATGTTATATAATTGTAGAAAGACCTAAATCCATAGTGTGAATACATACACCAGTTAGGAAAAATGGCTTTAGGACCTTGTTTTTAGAATTATGATTTCCACAATGATGGATTTGAAAAGGATTAGATAAAAGTGACATGTGGGTTTTGAGTACGTTTGAGAAATCAGGGTCTACCTTTGAGACTTGACCTGTATTTTACTTAGATATTTGATATAAGTCAGTGAGACATTCAAAAATTTTGGTTAACTCTAGACTTATAATTGTTAAGTATTTAATAGGATTCTATAGACTTAGTGAAACAGAACTTATGAAGTTGACATAAGTGTTAACTTCGTGAAAACTTGAATTAGGTAGGAAATATCCCTAGGTGGTCATTAGTTTGTAAATTATACTTAATAGAATAAGAGGCTCGCTAATGTCTTGACTTAACTTACTTCCTTCCCGATATTTAGAAAGTTTTAGGTGATCCACTAAGAAACTAGGTTTAGAATAGGGGTTAAAATTTACAATTCTTGATCTTTTGAGCATAGTTGGTTCTGAGTTCTAATCGGTACAACCCGTTATGTCTTTGTTGTAGGGTGGAAGGACATCGATTGCAAGAAGCATAGGGTTCTTAAAAGTGCCGTGAAAGACTACTTGGATCAAAGTGTCTTCTTATTCCTCCTTAGGGGTAACACATTAATTCTAGGATGATTAAATTATTCCAAGTTTGTCGATGTGAGTTAGAGTGGATTAGAATTTATTTCGCACGTGGCTCTCAACGTTAGTAGTTCATGAACTTATTTCCATGAGATAAAGAGAATGACGGAAATGACGGTTACATGAAGGGTTTGTTGTTTCTTTACTTAGGTCAGAACTTGGGTGGGAGAAAAATCGAGAACTGATTCGAGTGTCCATATAATTGTTTTAGTGGGAGCATTTTAGTTGAAGACTATAATGACAGTGTATTTTGTTAAGGAAATTCTTGTAACCTTACAAGAATTTAATTTAAAGAATTAAGGTGAACCCAAAATTACTTTTAGCTTATGCTCCGAATAAGTGCAATTAATGAATTTACAAACTAGTCGGGGTGCTTAGCCGGAATTCGAGAGTATATGAAAACCGGAGTTATTCAAGTCTCTAGGAATTTTTGAGGAATATTATCTAAAAACTTGTATTCAGATAACTGGTAGAAGTATTTGGAGTTATATAGATTTCATAGAATTTAATTTTGGAAAACCAAGGGGATACTTAAAAGGGATTCTTTTAATGATCAATAGTAATCCTTTAATGATAAACAGCATAGATAAAAACTTATATGGGTTCAAACTGTTAGGAAGATTCGAATCTTCAGAATTTGAATGAAAGATTTTTAGAGAACTCCTCTAACGCTATCGTTGGGCTGCTCTAGTTGAATTGTCTTACAAGGTAACTCGGATCTAAGATTCAAAACTTGAATATCAATAAGGATAATTTGATAATCGTCAAAATGGTTTCATGAGTTTAGATCACCAAAGAAATCTTTGACTGTGATATTGCACTAAGGTTTTGAAATAATTTCCTATACTAGTTAGACCCTCAGAATTAAACCGAATTTGAAATCACAAGGAGTAAAGTTCCAAACCGTGGAATTCGAGATATATGAAATAAGCTTAATATCGTCTTAACCTCGACGTGTATGTTCTGAAAGAAGCAACAGGTGTAGCATGCTTAGGTAGGTTTGCAAGCGTGATTTAACCTCGGAGAAATTTGGGCTCTTTGGAATTGGATGGGAATATGAGGTTGAATATGCTTATACTCCTGTAGCGTAACTCTAATTTACTTATGACCCGAATCTTATACAGTTCATGTCAATCAATGTTTGGAGATTTTATGATGATTAGAATTGAGGAATTCATAATTTTGTTTTTTTGTTTTTTTGAAATAACCAGAGAGAGAAGTTAATACAAGTAACTAGGAGCTAGGTTTTGAAACATGTTTGTCTATCGAGCCTGCTAGAAAGTCTCACAACATGGTTTAAAGATTTTGGATTTTCCCTAGTAGTTGTCTCTTGTAATGATTTACATAGAAAAATTCCAATAGTTGATTGGTCCCTCGAATCAAAAATGGTTCACGCTTAAGAAAATGAAACAATTCGAGTGGAATTTTAATATTTGCACCCTAGAGATATGTTTAAAAGAACCAATAAGGGTTAGGTATATTATTTGAAAATAGAGAAAATATTTCATGGCTCCAATAGTGTGTTTGTAAGACATTTTAAAAGTCGAATAGAATATTTAGTAATCTTCGTGTGGAGAGGTCTTAGTGCGTGTTCAAGAGTGAAAATAGAACTTTAGAAGATCGTTGGGAATAATCTTGACTAAATTGAAATGGCATCCAAAATTGAACTCATCTTCATCTTACGGCCTTTCTAGGTCTTTGTATAAAAACATCCAAGGGTTTGAAATATTGTTAAAACTTGAGGGAACTGAATACTAAGACTTTCATGATTAACTTAAGGAAAGAAAGACTTAGCTCTAAAATCATCACGCGTACAACAATACTATCTGAATCCCATAATTAGATTTAGACCGAGATTACATGAATATTGAAATAGAGTGTCTCGAAAGAATTGTTTAGGTTGATGATGGAGTAAGATGTGGGACATGAATCTTTCTAAGATTAAGTTCCTAATACAACTTCAAGCAAAAAAATTTTCTAAATCTTGAACGTAAAGGCACCTCTTAATTCTACCTAGAAGAAACTTGTGGTAGAACAGATTTCTCAATAGGATGTTATACTACCATTGTGAAAATGGAAAAGGGTTACTATAAGATATGATTACACGATAGTGTATCAATTCAATCACTATAAGAAATGAGTCATCGAACCTTTCTAAGAATACATGACTGTCCAATTAGAGTTGATGCTTAAAATCCATCAAGAAAGAAAGCATATAATAGTGTGGAATCAGCAATAAAGGTTCTTCATTCACAACATCGACTCATATTTAGGCTTGGTGAATTTCCAAAAGAATTTGATTTCTAGAATTTACGTGGATAGTTTGTCAATTACCAAAAGAAACTAGAGTTAAGGAATTTAAGTCCTAGAGGAAACTTAAATGAAAGAAACTGGATGAAGTCCTTCATTCTTTAATGATACGATCTATTCCTATATTTACCCAATTTTCCATCGAAAATATCTTCCTAACATGAATCCAACTAAGAATACACATAGCCCCCCTTACTTGTTGTTGTGAGATTACCACTACCCGAATTTCTAAGTCCTTCCTGCCTCTTGGCTTCCTTACCAATTTGGGAATAATTTGATTTTGAGAAATCCAACTCCACATAAACTTTACACTAATCTCCTACTATCTATATTCTATAGGGCTAACCAAATTTATCCTAAACATATTCTACTTGGTATTCAGTCTTAGGCTAGTGACTTGAATCCATTGGTTACAAATGTGTCACTACCGTGAGTAAGGTACTAAATTGGCCAGACTCAATATCTTACAGTCACAAACACTAGTACATCTATCCCAATGACTCATCCTACTTTCCTTGAAAGTTTCTAAAAGAGGAACAATCCTTTTAAAGGTCTTTCCTATCTATTAGCAGTCATAACTTCTACTCTTATGAACCAATACTCAGTTGATCAGACCAAATATTAGTTTCATATTCCTTCGAAGCTTATGATGTACCCAATAGATAAGTTCAGAATATTAATCGTTCAGCTGACTATCAACTCATCACAGTCCGAAGGATCAAACTGCTCTGATACCATATTGTAACACCTAAATTTTAAAATGGTTGTTATTAAAAATATTAACTTTGAAAACCTGACCCTTAAATTTTTTTTCTTAAAATTACAAGCTTGCTACTTGTTTTCATATTTAAAATACAAGCAGAAACATTTCTTTATTTATATGATAATTTCCTATACAGCTGAACCATATAATCTCTGAACAGAAGGCTTAGGTGCACCAAATGTGGTTATACCTAAGCAAAGCCTAAAGCTTTATCTCATCCATTGCTTTAGCTCCACGATCATCCGATACCTGCAATACTGCGACTGTCAGTTATATGTAAAACATATAATCGAGTAACTCTCAGTCTAACTAAAAACATTTTACAGTATTGCATTCAGTCTAGTCAACGTCATCGTCCATGGCACGACCATGGCATCTAGTCATTGTCAACGTCAAACACTACCAGATAAAGATTTTGGCATGGCTGTGCCAAAAGTTGGCATGGTCATGTCAAACCCAAATCCTAAAATCATAAAAATTAAGTCCTAAAAAAGTTATTTTACTTCCCCACACTTACTATTAAGCCCTAACTGAAAATCCTAAAATTAATAAAATCAGAATAAAACAAAATAAGTCTTAAAAATCTAAAAAGGATACACATGTTTCCTCCTATCAAGCGCTTGTTTAACTTCATGAGCCTGACGAATACTGTAGAGTTAACCATACCCCAAAGGGATTGGTCCAATGCTGCTCTTAATTTCACCTGCCTTTTTCTTGTACCACTTTTAACGTTCCACTGGGGCTTGATCAGCTTGCCTTCTTAAGGACGTTTAGTGTCTTCATTCCATCCTCCATTTCTAGGATCATCGTCCCCTTTTTTACTTAAATAATGGCACCGACAGTCACCAAGATAGTGTGCCCAAAGATGATATGGGCACCTCCTCATCCTCTTCTATATCCAGCATGATGAAGTTTGCAGGAAAGATGAACTTATCCACCTTGACCGGAAAATCCTATACTATTCCTCGGGGGTAAGTGGTAGATCTATTTGCCAATTGAAGGGAGATGTTGGTTCGCATTGGCTCCTCCATGCCAAGTTCCCTAAAAACATATAAAAGCGTCAAATTTACACTGACACCTAAATCAAAATGAGCCTTATCAAAATTATAATTACCAATGGAACAAGGTATAGAAAAATTCCCTAGATCTTTTAATTTAGGAGGTAACTGATTTTGTACCACTGCAGAGCACTTCTCAGTAAGCGCTATTGTTTCCCAATCATCTATTTTTCTCTTGTTAGTCAAGATCTCCTTCATAAATTGAGTGAGTGCCTCAACAAAAGGAATATTGATCTGCAGCTCTGTGAATATATCCAGAAATTTTACAAACTACTTATCCTGAAGATTATTTTTCAATCTCTGAGGAAAAGGGATTTGAGGCTCTTTAGAATGTGCTTTAGACTTCTTTGAGTTCCCATAAGTAAGAACAACATCCTCCTTTTTTATCAAGTTCCCATTAGTAGGAACAATGGTATATTTGGATTCTGAGTCCCCATCAGTATGAACTACATTATTTTTCTTTTGAGCTACAGGTTCTAACATCTTACCGCTTCTCAAGGTCACTGTCTTGGCATGCGCTCGCCTCAGGTTAGGCTTAGGCTGACTTGGGAGAGTTCCTTGAACTCTTTGTTATTGAAGCATTGACTCTGACAATTTTTTTAGAGTAGAATCGATGTTTTGAAGTGTAGAGTCAATCTGTTTGAACTTCTCATCATATTTACGGAACTTCTCCTCAGTTTGTTGCATCAAAGTGAGCTTTGTTTCTTGAAAATCAAGTCTCTTGTCTTGCTCTTGATGGTTCTAAATCTTCACATGAGGTGGCCTATATATTTCATGATTAGTAGGTCGACAACCCCAAGAATTTTCAAGAGTGCTTTGTCTGTTACCCCAAAAATTGTTGGGACGATTTTGCTAGTTGGAGTTATAAGGCTTCTCAATATAGATGGCATCCTCATTCTCAGTTGGCGGGGGATTCCCTATTTGGCAGTCCTTCGTCACATGCCCAGCATTCCCACAATACCCTCAAGAAAACTATTGGTGCTTTAATTTGCTGGGAGGTTTTGATCTCTGCTAATGGTTGTGCTAAGGATCAAATCTCTTCCAAGAGCAAATTGTTAGTATTTACAAGATGAATGCTAATCTGAATCGGGGTTACCTCCCTCTCTGAGTACCAATGTTGACTATTCACGACCATGGATTCTATAAGCTCATACACCAGTGTAGGCGTTTGAAGTTTCATCAATGTATTAGTAGTGCCCTTATAGAATATCTCAACAATTTGACTTGTGGGCATGAAATAGTGAGGGAAACTCCTTAGAAGCTCATGGAGTTGTTCTAAGCTTTATGAACTGGCTTATTTGCAACTTGGCGAAAAGAGGAAATATCCAACTTGAATTTGCCCGTCTTCGTAGGATGGTAGTACTTATTAAAGAACTCCTCAGCAAGTTGAACCCAAGTGGTGATTGATTAATGTGGAAGATTATTCAACGAAGAAGAAGCTCGGTCCTTCAGAGAGAATGAGAACAATTTCAGTCTAACGGCTTCTTAAGTAACACCATTGATCTTAGCACTATTACACACTTGGAGGAAGTTAGAAAGATGCTCATGTGAGTCCTCAGAATCCATTCTACGGAATTGGACACCGCTATTGCGGAGCATGTTCACCAAAGGGAGCAAGCCTTAGTTATTTGCGGTGACAATGGGGCGAACAATGCTCGTTATTTCCTCCAGTAGTGTAAGCATACAATATTCTACCATCGTATGATCTATGTTACCATATTTCGCTTGGGCTACCATAGATAGCAATCTTTCTCTAACTACCTTTTGGTTCTTACGAGCTGTATTTTCAATCTTAAGATCAAACTGAAGGTAAAGAGACTTGTTGGAAAGGGTTAGCATAAAATAGTGAGAAGCAAGCAATGATAGCATTCAAGCCAAAGATTTTTTTGTATGTATTTTTTTTATAAATAAATGAATAAATAAGGTATCTAAGCTCGCTAGAGTCTATCAAACTTAATATCACAGTTGCTCCCCGGCAACGGCGCCAAAAAATTAACACGCGCTGGGTTGGCGAAAGAGCAAGTGTACCCTGTCATGCAAGTAATATAATGAAAAATATGGGTTGTCATACCCAAGGGAGCAGTGATGAGTACCAAATTCTCTAGACTCTTTAGAAATTTAGATAGTTAAACTGAAGGTGATTTGAATTAAAATAGAAAATGTATCCAAAGCGATAATTAAAAGAAAGGTGAATTCACTTATGGAAGGCCTAGGGCTTATGGGTTCACTTGTACCTAATCACATATTCCCTAAATTCCTTAGCTTACGTTGTGATTGATTACCTACCACCCTTACTAAATCAATTAGATGTCAATGGTCATGCACAACTAACTATCCTTTCCCTAATTAACATCCTAGATGGTCCCTAAAGGAATCGAAACTAGAGAAAGCATAAAGATCCTAAGGGATTGTTCATTCAATAACTAGTTGGAAGCGATAATCATAAATTGGTCCTTTATAATCATTGACTCGTTTACCTTGTAGTTTTGTTACTAATTATGAATGGTCATCTACAATTAAATAATTAAGGCACGCTTGAAATGATCAAGTTCTAACATGTAAGACAAACACCAAGACAAACCAATCAAAAAAAGAAACGCAAGCTAATTCAAATAGGAAAATAGTGCAATTAGAGTACAAGATCCCCTTAGCCCTAGCTAAGGATTTAGCTACTCATGTTCAATGAAAAATTATAACTAACAATTAAATATTTAGAAAAATACATAAGAGCAAAGTAGAGGTAAGTAAAAGAGACAAATCCTCTCGCGAAGACGCTAGATCGACATTTTGATTACCGTTGCAAGGTTGAAACCTCAACTTCCTCCAAGAACGCTCCAAAAGAGACAAAAGGTGCTCCAAATCGTGCCCCTAGAAGGTGAGAATCAAAGAAAATTAGGTTTAAGTTCGCATTTGGCATTTTAAATAGGTCTTGGGTCCTTTATGGGTTTGGCACGACCATGCCAAATAGACCACACGGTCATTCCAAAACACAAGGCTTGAAGTTCTTAACTGGCCTCTGGGATGGTTATGCCAACTATTGGCGTGGTTGTGCCAGCTTTGGCATGACTGTGCTAAATTCCTGGATTGCTTAAAACATTTCAAACAATGCACATGGCCATGCCAACTTGTGCACATGGTCATACCCTTCTCCTTAACTGCAAATTTCACCTTTCTAGTCGAAATAGCTAAGTATTGAGATAGTACAAATGCGTGCCCCTTAATTCTGATGCAAACGTTGACTCACATCTTCAAATTTATTGCTCTAAACTTCATAATTCCCTCAAGTTATACTTTAATCATTGTCTTATGACAAAATAGAAGAAATTAATTCAGTTTTCATACAATCCGAGCAATATTAAGTGTAATTAGTCACAAAAGGCGAGTATAAATCATGGTAAAAACGGGTTTATCAATCTGCACACCTATATTCATGTTAGCTTGTTATTATTGTTCCTTACTGCCTTCCTCCTGAAATATGCATGACTAAATCGTCCATGTTTTTAACTTGTCTCATTCGTAGTCTACATAATCTCACTGTCAAAATACACGTGTTCTTGCAACCTTGGATTGATTAACTTTAACGGTCGTGGAGTCCTGGTGGAGAACATATGATATATTTGCAAGCAAAATTTTACGATGGAAGCTTATTTAATGTGGACAATTAGTTATTTTCCTCCTTACAAGATATTATTTGGTTGGAGCACATTAGCATGTCCTTATTCAATGGAAAACACAAAGTCTTTCTAGTTGCAATATGGTAAAATAAAATTCGTCATAATTGAATTATATTATATTTTGAAAAAAAAGTATGCGTCAGCCATGAACCGACTCTAAATTAAGTTTAATTTTAATTAATTTTTTTTAAAAAAATAGTTCGCGTCATCTTGAGACCGACGCTACTATAATAACATTTTACGTCGGCTAGAAGCCGATCCTTATTACCATCGGTTATTTGTGTAGTGGCACAAAATCCACGTCGCAATGTATGACGGTTTTAGCCGTTACTACTTTAGCGTCGGATGTAACCCGACACTAATAGTTAGCCACACTTTGTTTAAAGGGGGCCGTAGCCAACGCTAAAGGCCTGAATTCTTGTAGTGTTGATGACTCCATTTATTATACTATTTATTTTTCTTTTTATTTCTATATAAGAATATATATATATATATATATATATATATATATATATATATAGGGTTGGGATCAAATGACACCAATTGACACCAATTCTTACACCAATCAATAACGATAGATCGAAGATTTTTTTCACGAAGCCTACCGTTGGATTAAAACTACTTATCATATAGATCATGTGTATAAAATTTGACATCAATCCGAGATCGTTTACTACTACATCAATGTACTAAAAAATTAACGTAACATATAGTTTTAAAAATCGTGAAAATAAAAAGTGTGTTAATGGAGTATTAAAAGATCTTTGATTGGTGTAAATTTTTGTACACATGATCTATACAATAAGTAGTTTCAATCCAACGGTAGGTTTCATGAAATTTTTTTTCGATATATCGTTATTGATTGGTGTAAGAATTGATGTCAAACCAATTGGTGTCATTTGATCTAACCCATATATATATATATATATATATATATATTTAGTCTTTTTTTCACATATCATCTTTAATGTTTCTTTTTTTTTTCTATACTGTTATTACAACCCAAAATGAATGTAAATATATAAATTATTATTGGTCTTAAAGAATTATCCTCAACTAATACAAATGCTATAGCATAGCCTTCACAACAGTTGATGACAATATAGAAGGCAAAAAGTTTATGATTGCAGCCACATCGCAATTGCAACTATAATTTAATTAATGCATGGGTGTCACATTGCATAACTCACAGTGGAAAGGCATCCAATTTTGACCATTAATTTGTTATGTTTTTTGCTCCCCCATAAGTTCAACAATATACCCGCAAAGGTCTATGCATAAAAGTTTTTGGGAAATGATATTTAGTTTTCAGAGGGCACTATTTAAGAACTTAAATATAGTAAAAAGATGTTAGAATGTATAATTTTTTGTATTCTCGAGAGACAAAATAATGTGCTCTTGTGATTATTTTTCTATTTCTAATAGCGTTAACTAGTGCCTTTAGGACACTCTATATCATAAAACCCAAATTTTTTTGGCATACAAAATATAAGATGTATCAATTAGCAGTAAGGTAGTTATTGTTAGCACCTTTTCTTTTGCTGTTTACGCTACATATTTTTTTCCGAAAAATTATCTTTCGTCGGGTATTTAAAAATTGGGCGCGCCCAAGTTTTTGAAATTGGGCAAATTAATAATTGTGTTTCGCAAGACTATGTAACGGTTATTAAAAATTGGGTGTGCCTAATAATTAAAAATCAAGCGAATACATAAAGGGATTCCTCAAAACACCTACCAGTAATTAAAAGCAAAGTGAACCTAATAATTAAAAACCGAACGAATACTTATAAAGATTTCTCAAAATGCCTACCAGTTATTAAAAATCGAGTGCATCCAGTAATTAAAAAAGGTTAGTTTTGCGTAACACACTAGTTAAATCACTTAGTTTCTAAACCTGATTGTGCGTGCTTGAGTTTTAAATATCAACCGAAGAATATTTTTTTAAAAAAATTAAAACGTGTTGTGTAGGAAAAAAAAGTTGGCAGTAATAGCACCTAAAAGTAATGCTAAACTAAATATTTTTTAAAATTTAATTAAAAAAATAGCTATTACTATATACTTTATGTATGTTATCTTAATTATATTCTTAGTAGATTTAATATAATATGAGATTTAATAGCAATATCATATCTTGTAAAGAGTATCAGTAACACCATTCTTAATTTGCAGGATACTAGCGAGAAGGTGGAGTTGGAGTTGAAGGCCAGAGTTCCTAATTTCAATGTTTCATCATCTACCAATGAGTCTAACATTGATGTTCATACTAATGATCAAGATGACATTGCCACTTCTCCTATTTAGCCACAGAGAGAGGAGTATACTATTGCCCGAGATAGACCAAGAAGACAAATAAAAATACCAGCTAGATACGCTGATGATAATATAACTGCTTATGCATTGTGTGTTGCACATGAGATAAATGATGGTGTTAAACCTGCTAGCTATACTAAAGCTATTTCTTGTGCTGATTATTCAAATTGGCTAGTAGCTATGAATGAAGAAATTGAGAGTCTTTGTAAGAATGGTACTTAGGCTTTGACCGGGCTTCCAAAAGGCAAACGACCACTCAGATGTAAATGGGTCTACAAAAGAAAAGAAGGCATTCCTGGGGTTGAAGATCCTGGATGCAAAGCACGGTTAGTTGTGAAAGGTTTTAGCCAAAAGGAAGGTATTGACTTTAATGAGATTTTCTCACCTGTTGTTCGTCATACCTCTATCCGCATTTTGCTTGCTTTTGTTGCTTTATATGACTTGGAATTGGAGCAACTCGATGTTAAGACAGCTTTTCTACATGGAGAGCTTGAAGAAGAAATTTACATGGAGAAGCCCGAGGGATTTGTTTTTCCTGGTAAGGAGCATTTAGTTTGTCGATTGAAGAAATTGTTGTATGACCTTAAACAAGCTCAAGACAATGGAACAAAAGATTTGATTCCTTTATGATTGGGCAAGGTTATTCAAGAAGCCAATTTGATGACTGCATTTATTTCAGACAATTTCCAAATGACTCTTTTATATACTTGTTTCTTTGTATTGATGATATGTTGATTGCATCACGTGACAAGTCCTTGATTAGGGAGTTGGAAACTCAACTCAGTAATGATTTTGATATGAAGAAATTGGGTGCAGCAAAAAAAATTCTTAGCATGAAGATTCACAGGGATATTCAAGCTGGAAAATTGTTGTTATCACAAAATAAATATATTGAAGAGTACTTGAAATGTTTAATATGAACAAATGTAAACTTGTTTCTACTCCGCTTGTTGCACATTTCAAGCTATCTGCAGAAATTTGCCCACAGATAGATGAGGAGAAAAAGCATATGTCACACATTCTATATGCTACTGCAATTGGTAGCCTTATGTATGTAATGATGTGCACTAGACCTGATTTAGCATTTGTTGTTTGCATGGTCAGTCGATATATGCATAATCCAAGAAAGGATCACTGGAATGCTGTTAAATGGATTTTTCGGTATCTAGAAGGTATTTCTGATATTGGCTTAGTGTTTGACAGAAGCAAGACTCTAACCAATGATGTTGTAGGTTTTGTTGATTCAGGCTATGGTGGTGATCTTGACCGAGGAAGATCTCTTTTTGGTTCTATCTTTGCTCTCTGTAACGGTGCTATCAGTTGGAAAGCGACTCTTCAGCCGAAGCAGAATATGTTTCGGCTACAGAGGGTGTGAAAGAGGCTCTTTGCCTTCGTGGTTTGGTAAATGAACTTGGTCTCGCACAAGATACTCTTGTTGTGTTTTGTAATAGCCAGAGCGCTATTCACTTAACCAAGAATAATCATTATCACGATAATATCAAAAACATACATTGATGTGAGATATCATTTTATACGAGAAATTGTTGTTGTTGGTAAAGTTGTGGTAGAAAATATTCAAACGTCAGACATGCTCACTAAACCTCTGCCAAATGCCAAGTTTAAACATTGTTTGGATTTTGTTGGTCTCTACCACATTTGAAGACATAGTTATGAACAACTAGTCAAATTCAAGTCAAGGTGGAAATTGTTGAGCAAGTAAATGCTCCTTCTGATGGCTCTCATTTTTATTGTCCTATTTTTACTCAAAACAAATGATTATTATTGACTTTTAATATCAGTCATTAGTTTAGTTATTAATTTGAAATTATTCTCTGTAGCCTTATAAGTATGTACTTCTAATATATCAAATCATCTCATTCTTATAAAACACATTATATCTCATCTAACTTGCTTTATCTCTTTGTTATGAAATTATATATTTTGCTTTTCATAATTTTTAATTGTTTTTCGATCTCGTATTTTCCATAGCGCTTATACCATAACACTTTTAAACTAAAAAAAATACTCTTTACAAGATATTCCACAAAAAGAAGCCAACGTTATATTTTATTGATATTGAGCAAATATAAGTACATGATCATATACTTTAGGTACAAACAAAGGAGTAAAAGGCACAAACACCTATGTTCCTATATACACTCCCTCCTTAAAATTACAGCACAATTAGCAGCCCAACATCTCCTTGTATGAGCTCCAACTACAATAATAAAGCAAAACAATTTGAGAAAAATAAAAACCTCTAAGAAAACATCATCAAATCTTGAAAGCTAGCCATAAATATAATACTGACTTAATGTATATACAAACAAAAAGTGATATGATTCATAAATATGCACTAACAAACAATTGTTCACACCATACTTCTTTTCTTCAAGGTTGTGAGGGGCTTTTCTGATTCCAAATGGTAGAAAGTGGTTCATCCCTTGTCCAATTCCTCAGCTTAAGAAGAACATAAACAATCATTCCTACCAAAAATCCAAGAGCTGCACTTGATCCAACTAACGAAACTGCAGTGCAAATAAGCATCACAAATGAATCTTCCTTTGAATTCATGTCCTTAGAGCACATGGCTAATTCAATTCCTGCAAATAACAGCAACACTCCTACAATTCCCACTGGAAATTGATTCAAAATGTGAGCCAAAGAACTTCCTAACACCAAACCCAACACCAATTTGGCAACACCAAGAAGAGCCACACAAGCACCACTTCTTCCTCCAAATTTATACTGCCCGGCTAGTCCGCCAGCCCCGTGACAGCTCGGCATCGCGCCGAACCAACTTCCTATCAAGTTCATCATTCCCACAGTCACTGACAACGAAGTCGCCGAAAAATCCTTTCTTGGAAACAAATCCGCCGATAATTTGCACACAGCAATCACTGAGTTCAAAATTGACAACGGAAGTTGAGGAATTGCACCCTTCACGAAACCTCTCCTCCATGCTCGCTTTGAGAATGTAACCACTTCCATCGACGCAGGTCCGAACTCGATTTGGTGAACAATCTCATGCCTTCTTATAAAAGCCAACACAACACCCAACACAAACACTATGAAAGCAGAAGGAAGCGAGAAAATTATCTTCCTCACTCTGCTTCTTCTCTTTTGTCTTGATAACTCCTCACCATCATTTTCAACACCATCACAACAATTGCGATTCTTCTCGCCGGCGCCGTTGACGATCACAATGAAACAAACACAAACAATGGCTAGAACTAAGCCGTCTAACCCAAACCAATGCCTATTACCCAAAGACTTAGACTTAGGCAAGTCTTGAACTTTCCTGACATACTTGACAGCTGTCAAAGCAAATGATAAGCCTTGTGCTAGTTGAATTCCCCTCACAACTGATAGAGGAATGAACTTGTACACAAGCTGCATCAGTCCAGTTACTCCTAAAACAAATAGCGTGCCGCCGGTTATGATGCCGGCGGTCATAATCTCCGGCACGCCAAACGTCGTGTCGGATAAGGCTTGAGCCGCGATGGACTTCATGGGCTGGACGGGCATAGGGACACCATAGATGGCACCAGTGATGATGTTATAAATGCCAGTGAAGATCAATGTGGTTCCAAGGTTCAGATCTCTTGCAAGTGTTAATGCTAAAACTATTGGTATATAGGTTCCAAGATCTCCCATTGCACCGTTTATTTCTCTCCATTTTGATTGGAAAATTAAATTGCTTTTCACTTTGTTAACCACTATTTTGGCAGAGAAAGTGCTATTGGGTTCAGGGGTGTGAGTGATTTCAGGTGCTTCGGGATCTGAGATTGGAATTTGGTGTGCCATGGAAAATGTTACTATTGATTTGGTTGCAGAAAAAATCTCTCAATCCCTCAAATCTGAAGTGTTATTCTGTTTTCTGTTTTGGATTGTTTATTTATAGGGGTTGTAAAGTCAATGTTAGGAGCAAATTGTCATTTAGTATTAATAATGCAAATTAGGAGAAAGCGTAACGAATTGGACAAAGCATTTGATAATCTACTGTATTTTTTGTTTTATATTACAATTTACATGTTTGTGTGTGATTTTATATCATAAAAAATGTCATTAGATGCTTAATCATTGTTGTATCCGTACGTTGATTATAATTTAAATAATAATTAAGTATTAATCACGACTTTTAATTTGGTTTCATTACCTAAAACCAAACTAGCGGCAAGCAAGTCAATAATTACTTGCCGCAAAAACTGCTCAAGTTGTTGTAGTAAGATGATGCCAAGTTGCCAACAGAATGTAAGATTTTGATTTTATACTTCTTAAATCAAAAAACAAATAAAAGGAATATTTTCTAACTTTTACTTTTCTCTTTCTATTGCAAGAAGTTATAATTAATTTTCTCTTTAACTCAACAAAATAGTTATTAGATAATCATAAAATGTTGTTCTATGTTAATTAACAAGAAATTCAATCCACATACATATTTTTTTTTGGGTGACCTAAGGGTATTCTCTCGCTGATAGCAGAAGACTAATCCCTTCGAGGTGTAGAGATCACCGAAGTGGGTTTTGCTTCTCCCAACAAAGTCTTCTCTATATGCACCGCTAGGATTCGAACCCCTATCAAGATACTTAAGGGACCCAGCTATCTGCCAACTATGCCGGAATCATCATACATATAGTGAAGGCAAATACCCAATACAATATATATATATATATATATATATATATATATATATATATATATATTAGTCACTGATTTTGTATTTTATAGGTTATTTTAGTCCCTCACGGAATAATTCATTTTAGTCCTGATTTTGTATTTTATAGGTTATTTTAGTCCCTCACGGAATAAGTCATTTTAGTCCTGACTTTCACTATCATCGATCATGTTGGCCCCTGACTTTCATTATTATCAGTCATTTTAGTCCCTAAAAGTCAGAGACTAAAATGAACGATTGTATAATTCTGGGACTCAGTGACCTGCAAAATACAAAGTGAGGAACTAAAGTGACTTATCCACACAAAAAGTCGGGGACTAAAATAACTTATCTTCACAAAATTAAGGACCGAAATGGTACAACACTAAAAAAAAATTGACTTCCTCTAACAAAAACATGTGCACGTTGTCGTGATTGAAAAAAATAAAACAAAATAAAAAATATTGATACTAAATGAAATGCCAGTCATCTCAAAAAGTGGTGAGGGCAGTGGTAGATTCGATCCGAGTCAAATGTATAATTAAAATTTAAAATTTATAGCTAAAAAATTAAAAATAACCAAAAACAAACTATAGATATTTTCAAAAGTTTATTAGAATGAGTTTTAATCTATATTTAATGATATAATAAATTTAATATTATCAAGTTAAAAAGTCAAATACTTTATGTTAAGAGATTTAAGCATATAAAGTACTAGGTACATGATTCAATACTTTGAAAATATCTTAATAGTAAGATTAAAATTTTTCACAACTAATCTGTTTTTCAACCTTAAAGCATATTTAGATATCCGTTGAGATTTTGTTGGAACCACTTAAAATTCGTAATTATAAATTTTAATATTTTAAATGCGAAAACAAAATTTTCTTATATTTTTTTCTTTTTATTTACAAAATGGATATCTAAACATAGTGTTGATAATAAGATAGGAGAATAAGCAAAAAACCAGAAAATTACCAAGTTAAATACATTGTTTTATAAATATTTTATGAATAACTTTTTTAATAGATCAGAGATATATCATTTTCACACTAAAAGTACTTACAAGTTGAGTAAGCATCATGAAAAATTATGATGTCGTCTATATTTTCTAAAAAAGTCAAATTCTCCAGCAGGTTGGCTTTTGATTGTGATTCCACGCAACCAATTTGCAACTGATCATCAACTAGTTTTTTTGTTTTGTTTTTTTTTTAAAAAAAAATAGTTAGTTTCTATAAATCACATGAATTTTTAGTTTAGTGCTTATAGATATTTTCTTTATTTGGTCGTCATATAAAAATATCTGCAATAAAGTCCTTATTATCGATAGACGTCGTTAAAAACAGCAGCGAGAATACAGATAATACTTTATTGGGATTATTATACCAATTTTTTTTTTAGGTTTGTATTTATTACATTTATTCTCTCCTAATTTTTAAAATTCATCAGTTAACCCCCTCTCTAGGTGTTAAGTGTAATTTTAAAAGAGTAAACCTCTAAATTGGTCCTTGAGATTATCGGCATCATACAGATTAGTCTGATTATGAAAACCTCAAATTAGTCACCGACTTTGCAAAAAAATCATTCATTTTAGTACTTTTCTACTTAATTTTTTGATGTCGTTTAATAAGTAAAAGGATGCATGTCGTTTTTTTAATGTTAGGGACTAATTTGAGATTTTCATAATCTCAGACTAATCTACATGACGCTTACAATCTCAGGGACCAATTCGAGGGTTTACTCAATTTTAAAAACTAGGAGATGTAAGTCTAATAAGAGCAAACCTCAGTAAAGGTTGGTATAATTATCTTTACTTTGTAATATTTTGTGGTATGTTTATGATAATCGATAATTATTAAATTAATATATGAAATATTTTTGGTGAATAATATGTGGAAAATTTATCTTTTAATTATTTTTTTGCTAAATCCTTTTAATACAACATTTATCTGATTTTGAGAAAATTGGTTGATCATTTGAATTTGATTCTTATTTTTGAAATTTTTAGGTGATTTTATTGAGGCCCAGGAAACATAAATCAGTTCAAGACTGAGTTGAAAGATTAAGGAAGTGGTTTGTAGCTGAAGCCAAGGAATTCTCGTTAAAGCTAGGAGAGGATAGGGCACTATAGTTGCAAATATGGGCTTCTCGATGAAGTCAGGAGAGCACACCGCAACATGGTTTAGAATATGGGCTTCTCGCTGAAGCTAGGGCTCCTGGATGAAGCCAGGAGACCTTTTTCTGAGACCTATAAATTTTTGTTTTTAGATTTTTAGGTCAATTTCTAAGTGATCTCAGACAGATTTTTTGAGAGTTTTGTAGGGAGAAAGAGTGGAGAACATGGAAAAAGAGAGAGAACTAAGCTCTTACGTACGTTTGGGATTGAATGTAAATTGTCGAAATCTCAACTCTCTTAACTTTTATATAAATGTTGATTTCTTTTTATTGATGATTTGGGTTTTTATCTCTGGTTTTAATTCTTGAAATAACCTGATCAACTATTTCTCATTAATAGATTCTAAGTTGTTGTTGAAAAACTCAATTTAGTTCCAATATGAATAAAAACCTCAACGCATTACTAAGCTAGATATAGTTAATAATGTCTTGATTGCAGTTTTCTTTAACACTTGTTTTTAGGGCTGGATAATTACTCTTAGAATCTTAAAATAGAGAAATCTTTTTAAGTGAATTTAATGTGTTCATCAAAGCAAAAGTAGAATCTAATGGTGGAAAGAATATGAAAGGGAGATTGATGAAATTCAATCCCAAACCTCTCTAAACTATTTTAAAAATCATTTTGCTCATTTACTTATATTGATTGTTTTCGATTTTACTGTGGCACTAAAAACCTTTTTAGAACTCTACTAACTGATTAATTACAAAAAAAGCCAAAAATACGTTACTCCCTATGGTTCAACAACCTTAACCCGCATATTAAAATGAATTGACTTTAGTTTATCCTAGAGTATCAACAGTTTAAAGCTACACAGATAAACCTTATTTATACATGAAAGGGGCTATGCAAATAAAGTAAAAGAATGATAATTAAATCATATTGCTATCTTAAAATTAACCCTAATATATTTAACATACCAATTACAATCATAAAGATATAATTATATCATTAACAATCAATTACAATCCTAACAAATCAAATAATATCCTAATAGCCCCCTCAAACTCAAGTGGATGTGGAAGAGACTAACTTGAGTTTGGAAACTAGATTATCAAATCGTTTAAGCAAATAAGGCTTGGTGAGAATCTATCTTTGTATGTTTCATATGCTCATGGAAGACACCAGTGTGGGTTATTTGAATAGTGCATTGGTTGTCACAGTGAATAATATTCGGGGAAGGTTGAGAAACACTCATGTCGTCAATTAACCCACATAGCCAAACAACCTCATCAATGGTGTTAGCAAGAGCTCGATATTTAGCTTCATCGCTAGAGATGGCAGTCAAAGTTTGTTTCTTATTTTGCCAAGAGATGAGAGAGTCGGCAAGAAAGATGCAATAACTAGTAGTGGAACATATCTATTCGTGGGATTAATACCAAATTACTTTAGTTTAATCTGCCTATTCCCTCCTTACCATTATTTATGTTACTCCAACCTCAACACAAGGAATCATTGACAATTACTTTATTTCTCATTTAAACTCTTTAGTCTTTGTTGTTATGCCCTCAAGGCTTGTATATAAACTTCCTTCGTATCTGTTAATCAATTGATTTGAGATTTACATAAAACATATCTGTTCCTTCGCCTTCGTCTTGTTCCTTTTGGGTTTTCTCTGTTAGCTGGGTTTCAACACCCTAGTTGTTCGATTCTTCATCTAGAATCGTGTTATGGTATCACGAGCCCGTAAAGGGACGTTCCGCTGATCTCAGAATGCACCATGGCCACCACCTTTGAAGTCAAGGATATGGAAGATCCTTCCAATCCTTTTTATATTCACCCCAATGAGAATCCTTCCATGGTTTTGGTGACTCCTCTTCTAAATGAAACCAACAATTACAATTGGTCCAATAACATGTAGATGATGTTGCTAACAAAGAACAAAGATGCTTTCATTAAAGGTACCATTCAAGAACCTCCATCTGATAGCCCAATTTACCCATTTTGGAGGCACTGCAATAATCTAGTTCGAGGATGGTTATATCGACCCATGAGCCCAGACATTGCTCAATCTTTGATCAAGGTAGAACTTGCTTTGAATATTTGTATAGAATTACGTGAAAGATTCTCTCGCGCAGATCTATTCCACATTTCTGAAATCGAAGAACCATTCTTTTCTCTCAAACAAGGTGATCTTTCTGTCACAAAATACTATACTACCATAAAGGCTCTTTGGGATGAATTGGACTTTCTTGATCCCATTCCTATCTAAACTTGTGGCGTTGCATGCGCATGTGGTGTTCTCAACAATCTCAAAACACATCGCAATACTCAAATCGTGGTTCGTCTTCTTCGTGGCCTAAAACAATTATTCCACTGCAAGATCACAAATTATGATTATGCACCCTCTCCTTGCAATAAAAGGGGTTTATTCAATGATAATCCAACAAGAACGACAACTTTTTGGTGACATTTCTAGTCAAACTAGTGTTGTTCTCAACGTTGGTTCTTCTACCAACATTCATGGTCAGAATCTGCAAAAATCTGCCTCTTCCAAGGTTCAATATGGCAACAGATCTCCATCCAACTCAAAAACAGTTTGTACCTACTGTCATAAGAAAGGCCATATTAGGGATGTTTGATACAAACTCAATGGCTTCCCACAAGGCTTTAAGTTCAAAAATTAGAAATTCAACAAAACTGCCAACATGGTTTCCGTGGATTGCTCGGACAACAGTTCTTGCATTGACAAGGAAAAAGGTGAATGCCGCTTTGGATTCATTGCAGAACAATACCATAAGCTTCTTACTCTCCTACCTTCTCTTGATAGCAAAGAGGCTCAAGTGAGTCTCACCTCTGTCCATCAACTCAGAACTGATTCTTCTAAGAATGGTAAAAAATTTCGCAAAAATGGGTTTTGGAGACTGGAGCAACTGATCATATCACTTGCTCTATGTTCAATTTCACAACTTATAAGCTTATAAAACCCATACATGTGGATTTTCCCAATGGTGACAAAATGAATTATTTTTATTCTGGGATCATTCACTTCTTTAAACACTTTTATCTTAATGATGTTTTGTTCATTGAAAATTTCAAATTTAACCTTATTTCCATAACTAAGATCACTAAGAATTTGTTCCGCGATCTCATCAGTTTTCCTTTTGGTTGCTATATATAGAAACATGTTACCTCCAAGAAGATTAGAGTAGCTGATATAATAGAGGGCTCGTATATGCTGAAAGATTTCTATTCTGGCTATTCCTTTGAATCTGTTTCAAACTTCTCTGTAACATGTTGCAATACCAATTATAGTTATGATACACTGTGGCATTATCGCCTTGGATACATCCCCCATGATAGAATTCTTGTCATGCAAAAGTCTTTTCGTGAGATAATTAGTAATAAAATCAATGTTTGTGACAATTGTCACTTTCCTAAACAAAAATGATTGCCTTTTCCTCTAAGCTCAGCGAGTTCTTTAGCTGCTTTTGATTTGATACACTGTGATATTTGGGGGCTTATGTCCATTGTTTCTATCCATGGACACTCTTATTTTCTTACCATAGTTGATGACTATAGTAGATTTACATACGTTTTTCTCATGAAGCAAAAATCTGTAACCAAACAACTTATAAAAGACTTCATTAACATGGTTGCACAATTGCCACACAATTTAATACCAACAATAAATGTCTAAGATCTGATAATGGCTAGGAATTCAACATGTTTTCCTTTTATGCCTCAAAAGGGATAATGCACCAAACTAGTTGTGGAAACCCCTCAACAAAATGCAATTGTTGATAGGAAACACATACACATATTTAATGTTGCTCATAGCCTCGTGTTCCAATCATATCTTCCTAAATGCTTCTAGTGTTATGCAATCAAACATGTTGTCTTTCTAACAAATCGTATTCCTACTCCTATATTAGATGAATGCAGTCCTTTTCAAAAATTGTATAACTGCTTACCAAAGTTACATGATTTAAAAACTTTTGGATCTTTATGTTTTGCTTCTACCCTTTCAAGAAATAGAATCAAGTTTGATACTAGAGCTAGAAAATGCATTTTTCTAAGCTATCAAACTGGGACAAAAGGTTTTGTGCTATTTGATCTTTCATGCAGGGAAATATTCTTATCTAGAGATGTGCAGTTTCATGAACAAGTTTTCCCACATCAACAACCTTCCACAACCCTGTCAGGAACAACTGAAGAATTTCAGCCCATATATATATAACGACCCGTTAGACTATAGAGAAAATACAAATGCAGATGAAGGCTCCACAAGTACTGATACTAACCCACATGGAGAATCACCATCTGTTGCACCACCTCCACAACAATCTAATTTCCCTGCTGCTATAATACATTCTACACGCATAACAAGACCTCCTAGCTATCTTTCATCATATCATTGGAAGTTCGCAAATCAAACAGGGGCGATTCCTTCATTCCTAAATAACTTTGATGATGTCAAATATCCATTATCTTTTGTTCTATGTTATAATAAACTCTCTCCTACTTGCAGGTCATTCATTGCAAATGTCACATGTTCTTCAGAACCGAAACACTATTGAGTAGCAGCTAAAGACTCCAAGTGGTAGAAGCGATAAACAGGAATTGGATGATCTCCAACGCAACCATACATGGGACATTGTGGATCTACCACCTGGAAAGAAGCCAATTGGATGCATGTGGGTTTACCGGATCAAACATAAATCGGATGGAATAGTTGAAAGATTCCAAGCGCATTTAGTGGCCAAAGGGTTTTCTCAAATCCATGGCTTAGATTATCAAGAAACCTACTCCCTGTAGCAACGATGAGCACTTTGCACCTTTTCCTCTCCATTTAAGCATCCAAGCATTTGCATCTACATCAACTAGATGTAGATAATGCATTCCTGCATGATTATTTCGCAGAAGAGGCCTACATGAAGATCCCACAAGGTTTCAAGGCTCAAAAACCAAATTAGGTTTTTCATCTCAAAACATCTATCTACGACCTAAAACAAGCAAGCAAAACATTGTTCTCAACTCTCTCAGCAGCCCTTGAGTCTCAATCCTTCCACAAATGCTAAGCTGATCACACATTATTCATTAAAACCATTCCTTCTACCTTCACGGCCCTCCTCATCTATGTAGATGACGTGGTTGTCACAAGCAACTGCATAAATGAAATAACAACAATCAAGGAATTCCTACATGGAAAGTTAAGAATATATGATCTTGGGGAATTAAAGTACTTCTCCTAGGCCTTGAGGTTGCTCGCAACTCAAGTGGTATTTCCCTAAACCAACGGAAATATGCACTTTAACTTCTCAATGACACAGGGATGCTTGCCTCAAAACCAGCAAACATTCCCATGGACCCATCCACAAGACTCTCAAAGAAGATAGGCAAACCTTTACAACACAATATATCCTATAGAAAGTTGATTGGTCTCCTTCTTTATCTCATATCCACAAGACCCGACATATCCTATAGTGTCCAGCAGCTCAATCAGTTCCTCGATTGCCCCACTGATGACGGATAATTATTAAACTATTTTGTGGTTAATTTGAATATATTTTAAATGATATTATGCTTATCTTTTAATTAAATTACCCTAAATTTAGTAAATTCAATACTTATCTTAATTTGAGAGAGAGTTGGTTGATTATTTGAGTTTTATCCTTAACTTGGACTAATTTAGAAAAGATTTGATCCCTAAATTATTGGATTGCAGGTAAATAGATAAAAGCACAGAAGATAAGGGTGAAGAAAAAGGAAAAAATATCTGAAGCAACCTTATCTGATATTATTTTATCTTATTTCGAGCAAAGATAAACCATTTGGGATCTCTATAAAGTCTCATTCACTAGGAGCTCAAGCAGTCTGAGTAGAGAAGTTGAGAATTCTAGAGATAGAAATAGTGCAAAGAGAGATCTTCTGTAACTTTCATCTATGAATTCAATTGTTTCTCAATTCAAGATGGTAGCTTAGATTCCTATTCTTGGATTTGGACGTAGCTAGCACTGTAATCACTCAAACTCTCGTGTTCCTTTCTATATTAATTGAATTGTTTCTCTTTATCTGTTTTAATTGTTGAGTTTAAAGCTTAATAATCTTTCTTCTCTTTCTTCTAACATTTTCAATTGAATGAGAATTTGATTTAAAAGGAGGTTCTGATAAAGGATTTTCATAAAGCAATAACCTAAAGGTAGGTATTGATTTATGAACCGTTTATTTAGAGGTTTTGCTTATTTCGTGATTGAATTCACATATTTTTAAGAGATTGGAATATGTATTTTCATTATCACAGAATCTTACGGAATGAGAAATCTTCTGTAAGTGAAATATTTACCTTACGGTCTTTCGAATAATATAGAAATTAACAGAGAAGAAGAGATCGTTACAGTGCGCAACAAGTTCAAATCCAAGTATTTATTAAAATTGTTTTAAACTCCTTTACATTACGAGCATTCGTTTTATAATTCAATTCAATTCAAAACCTTTCGAAAACTTTGCCCAAAGTCTTATATTGGCACTAAATTGTTCTGTAGTTGCTCCCTGAGGACGATAATCTGTTTTTCCACTATATTGAAACGAGTTAGTATTTTAGTTCTCTTAAAATACTTAACACCCACTGACACACATCTTCAAGCTGCTCACACGGAGTTCTTCGCTACATAAAATCATCCCCGGTCTTCTTCTGTTCATCATCAAACCTTAAACTACATGCATAAAGTGATAGTGATTGGAAAGGAAGTCCCAACATAAGACGGTATGTGACTGGATTCTTCATATTTCTAGGAAATTCCTTAATTTCCTGGCGAGTAAAGAAGCAATAGACTCCCTCAATATTGTCTAGTGAAGCATAGTATCGAGCATTAGTATCCACAACATGTGAGATCCAATGGCTTCACAATCTTATAAAAGCATTTGGAATTCAATCATCAGCTCCTTACAACTTGTTTTGTGACAATGACTTTGCCATCCACATAGCTCACAATGACTCATTGCATGAAAGCAGCAAGCACATTGAACTGGATTGTCACATCACAAGGACAAAAATCATCTCTGGATTAATCAAGTTGTTCCCAATCTTTGCATTTGACCAGCTCACAGATATCCTAACAAAACCTCTACCTGCAACGAGCTTCTACAGCATAATTCCCGAGCTGGGCATGCATGAACAATATTCATGGCTCAGCTTGAGGGGGGGGGGGGTAATACCAATTTACTTCTTTTTAATCTGCATATTCACTCTTTACCGTTATTTCTGTTACTCCAACCTCAGCACAAGGGCTCATTGGCAATTACTTTATTCTTCTTTATTCCTCATGAAAACTCTTTAGTTTTTGTTGTTATGCCCTCGAGGCTTGTATATAAACTTCCTTTGTATCTGTTAATCAATTTAGTTGAGATTTACATAAAACATATCTATTCCTTCTCCTTCATCTTGTTCCTTTTGCGTTTTCTCTGTTAAATGGGTTTCAACACCCTAGCTGTTCAATTCTTCATATAGAATCATGTTAGAGATCGAAACCCCCACCCCCAAATCAGCATCATAATATGCCTGCAAAACCAAAAAAAATTTAGTAGAGAAATGAGGTCCTCAAAATAAAGTTACCTTAACAAAGAGGATAATGCGGAGCACTACAACATAATGAGTGGAGCGTGATGCAAACATGAATTGGCTGACTCGGTGAACAACATAAGAGATATCAGGGCATGTAAGAGTATGTTAAATCAAACTGCCCACCAATTTTAAGTTCGATAAAGAGTGGTGTTTTCAACCACAGTACCATCAGTAGCATTAAAGCGAATGTTAAGCTCAAGAGGAGTAGGCTCAGTATAATTATTTGTAAGACTGACCTTAGATATGAAGTCAGAAGTATATTTAGCCTAAGATAAGAACAAGCCATTTATTAAGTGAGGACTTTGAGAGCTAGAAAATAGTTGAGAGTGTCAAGATCCTTCATTTCAAAATTTTGACTTAAGAAGTCTCATAGGCCAAAAATGTCGCTCGCGTCATTTCCTGGCGATGTAATGATCATGTCGTCAACACAAAGAAGTGATAACACAATATCATTTTTATTCTAGCGGAAGAAAAGAGCAGAATCATACGGACTTGAAGAGAAACCAAGTTGTTTCATATATAGCTAAATTTTAAGAACCATGTTTGAGGAGCCTGCTTGAGTTCATACATAGCTTTCCAGAGATGAAAAACTTTGTTTCGTGGACACTTATACCCAAGTGATGATTGAACATAGATTTCTACCAAGTCACCATTTAAGAAGGCAATCTTGACATCCATTTGATTTAGCTTCCATTTTCGTGAGGTGACAATGACAAGAAGAGTGTGAATAGAAGTAAGGCAAGCAATAGAAGCAAACATTTCTTCATAACCAATGTCATACTCTTTGGAGAATCCTTTGACCACCAAACGATCCTTATAACGATCAATAGACCCATCAGAGCTTATTTTGATATTGTAGACTCACTTATGCCTTATTAGAGAGATGATCAACCAAGTCCCAAGTTCTAGAATATTTTAAAGCATTAAGTTCTTCTTGCATATATCGCTTGTTTCCATTGGGGATCAACAGAGGCTTCATGATACAGTTTATAAAGATTAAGCTTGTTAGAAAAATAGTGGTAATCACAGACATATAGAGCATAATTTGTTATCTGGGATGGATGAGTGATGCGTATGATCAACAAGTGAATAAGAGTTACTAGACTAATTTGAAGCTTCAACGATCATGATAGGTTCACAAGGAGAATATGAAATCATGTCATTAGTGCCCAAGTTACTTAAAAAACAAATACCAGACATATGTGAATAAATATCAATAAAGGGGTCAGTAAAGAGAGGGATAGAAGTAGAAGGAACACTTTTGAATTTCGATATAGAAGAAAGCATAATTTCCTCGCAAAAGACCATGTGATGAGAGATTCTAATGTGCTAAGAGATATGATCACAACCGGGATAACCTTTTTGTTCTCATCCTTATCTTAAAAAGCAACAAAGTCGACACAAAGTTCAAGTTTATTGTACTCATAGGATTATAGAAGAACAAAACAAGAACATCCAAATATAAGTGAAGTTTAGTCCAGAGATACTTGGTGAAGATGCTAAAACGGAGACATGTTTCCTAGAATCAGAGAGGGAAGTCGATTGATAATGTATGTAGCGACGAGAGTAGCTTCACCACATGTTATTTTAGAACAAGAGGAAGAAATAAGCATGGCTCAAATGATATTTAGTATGTGGCGATGTTTTATTTTGGCTCTACCATTTTGTTGAGAAGTTCCGGAGCAAGAAAACTTAGAATTGGTACCCTGGTCAGCAAGATACTTGAGGAGAGTTAAGTCACGATATTCCATAGTATTATCACGACAAAAAACTCTAACAACTTTACAAGATTAAGCCTTAATCATTTTGGCAAAATTAATGTATATTTGACACAGTCTAGAGCGATATTTCATCAAATATAGCCAAGTGAACCTAGAAAAATTATCAATAAAAATCACATAGTAACTACAACCTCCTATAGTGGGAGTAGGGGAAGGTCCTTAAATATAGGAATGCACAAGATCTAATGGTGAGGTAGAGAATGAAGTACTTTTAGTAAAAAGGTAAAATAGGTTTTTTAGCGATTTGACAAGAAATGCAACAAATGGATTCTTCTTTAAACAAACCTAACATCTCTCTAGATATGAGTTGCTGTAAATTTCAAAGAGAGTTAAGACCAAAAATTTTATGCCATAAATGGGAAGGGGAAGAGACCGCACAAAGGTTTGGGCAAGGTAGTAGGAGGCGTTTGTAGACCTATAAGTTCAAATAATCTGTCGATTTTACAACCGATCCCAATTGTTTGCCCCGTCCATGAGTCTTGTACAGAACACCTAGTAGAAGAAAAAGTGATAGTGTATCCAAGATCACAAAGTTATCTCATGGAAATAAGATTAACGTTCAATTTTGGGACATGGAAGTGTTAGATTAATGTATGATTGGGCAAGGAAACTATAAGCCTTAGTGACTTTCTTTCATAAGAGAACCATAAACAGTTTGTATAAAAGGAATGATATTTTTAGATGAAAGAGAAGAAAATGCAAGTGAAGAAGACGTCATGTGATTAGAACATGTTGAATCAAAATACCAGTGGGTATTACTTGGAGCGATTGCTAATGTTGTGGGAGCATCAGAAGATGTAGAAATAATTTTCTTGAGAAGAGATTCGAGATTCATTTTTTCTTTTATGTATGTATATATAAACACTATAATAAAGTCAGAATTAGCAAATACAGAGCTGAAAAATGGAAAGATCTCGCAAAAAACCCTTAGGAGTAACGTTGTCCACCACTTTATTGCCACATCAACAGCCAAGTCAACGCCTCATGAGCTAAAGTCAATATGCAGGTTTGCGGAGTGTGTTAAAGCGTGAGTAAGCCTTGTCACAGGTTGGTGTTTCGGGTGATGCTGGCGTGTAACATGCGCGGAATGAATGAGCGGCACATGGAGCTGTCGTTGGCAGTGAAATTTTGTGTCGTGGCTAAACGGCGGGTGATGAAGATGTCTGTGTCAGCGGTGTCAAACAAAGACAACATGATACTAGTGAATGAAAATCAACAGCAATGACAATCTTGCTTGGAATTAGAGTGTCTCAGATCCCAAAAATAGATGCAAATTGAGTGTTACTCCACTTCAAATCTTTAGAGGGAGAAATAGACATTGACAGAACACCCAAGGAACTGGAAAATTGCTTAGAACAAAAAACAAAACGACCGAGTAAAAACTTAACACGAAAACCAGAAATGCACGAAGCTACGAAGAGCAACAAGAATTGATACTGTAACACCTTTATTTATACATACAAAATTTCTTTCTTATTCAAGAAAATAATATAAATACCATAAGTTTTAAAACAATTCATGATTTCAAATCTTGAAATCATATTAATTTATACTTTATTTTTATAAAGAACTAACTTACATATAATTTTCAATAATTAATACATAATTTTCTGCAAAAAGATATACTAAACAACACTTGTAAATAGTACATCCATTCGGTAAACTTCTAATAATTGTCATTTTCTGTTCTTCATTCTTCTGCTTCAATAGTTATCCATCTAAAATGCCACGAATACACATGAAAATAAATGGGGTGAGAATTCACATTCTCAGTAATTTTCTAGCACATTTATAACTAATGGCATTTTAGGATTTCAGAGTTATATGAAATCAAAACTGCTTTTTATTATAAAATGAAATAATCCAGAAACCAAAATATTTTTCTCATATGAAACATACACGTATAATAATTACCATCAACGTACAAACACAGTAGTAATCACAATCAACCTAATTATTATTACTTAGGATTTCAAGCACAAGACAATTTAACACAAATTGTCAATCAATTCAAACAAACAACTAACATCATCGTAAATTCATCCAAACTATAATCAAATACATAATGCAAGATTCTATTTCTATCATGATGCATGTTCTATAAATTTCATTCTATTGGAGAAAAAATCAAAGGTGTACAAGTCCTATTGGTAACCGTCTGTCCTGCTCGGCCCAACACAAAACACAACTGTTCTTGGGGACTTCACTCAGAATCTAACTGATAATGAATCCCTCTACACTCCATCTCCTCAAATGAACATTTACTTGGATAATGACCTATTTTCTCGCCATGTGTTAAGCCATATGCAACAAACACATTCTAGCCTTGGGGTTGGCACACGTACATATCATTCCATTAGGCATCCTATATTCTAGCCTCGTGGTATTTTCACTCCAACATTTCTCAAATCATTGTGATTGAGTATTACCTATTATTATTCTCAGTGCACAAAACAACTCTTCATCACTAGGCGTCTCCAATGATTTCAACACTTTTCAACTTAGATAATAAGTATTAATAAATTATAATAACACAATATAATATTGTATAAATACTGTATGAATAGTAAAATATGCGTATGAATAGTAAAATACGCGTATAAATAGTGTGAGTGAACCACAACTCTTATTCTTACCCAAATTTCATTAAGTCACTAATAATGAACATTTAAATAAGCTCACAAATAATATAGAACAAGTTTTAAATTTTTTATTTTAACTTGATAATAAAAATGTGTACTACTTAACAAAATAAAAGTTATCCTTTTAACTTAAATAAATTATCAATAGAATCTATTCATCTAGCAGGTTTTAAAGATATACATCTTATTTTTAAAATAATAGAAAAAAATACAGTAAAACCCATACATCAGTCCGGAGCAAATAATGAAAGTTGTCTATTTGAAAATCTGAACCAGTAGAATTAAAGATCTCGATGCGTAGAATATTTCTCCTAACTACTCCGTCACGAACCAATCGGATTAAGGCCATCATCTAAGCGTGATAAGTAACTCTTTCTCTCTTGTCTCTGGAGAAGAAGAAAAGTCACCTTTTGAATAGTATAATAATATTATATTATATAATATTATAATAATAATAGTACTATTTTTAATTTTTTGTTATACCATAAATTTTTATTTATCACATATTACTATCTAAATCAATCTAATTATACTAATAAATTCTAAATATGATTTTTAATCTATAGTAATTTTTCTAGTATTTTTGAAAACTTATAACTATTTTTAATGCATAAATATGTCTTTAAGAGTAATTATTAATTTACTCTAAGACTTAGCCTTAAAATTATTTTTGACTAACTAAAAATCCTCTAATAACAAAACGTGATTCTATAATTAGCTATAATTTATTCTAATTCCCTTAACACGTTTTTTTTTAATTGTCTCCATATCAGCTTATTTTATTATAATTTATTTCCTAAGGCTTTGAAACTGAATTAAATACAGTTTATATATCAAACTAACTCTGAAAATTCTACTATTTCGATCAAAGCTTAACTATAATATTCTGTCACAAAAAACCAAAACACTATAAATTTTACCCACATCTAACTATTTGAAATAATTATTATCTAATTGTCACTATTTCTGATAAACAACTTTAAATTAAATACTATATATTTTCTAAACAAAATGCATCGTAAAAGCTATTAAGAGGATGTTACAGATACCATGTTAGAAACATAATAGATAATAGATATAATAATTTGTAGTATTTTGAGTTGTGTTTAAAACTGTACATATGAGCCCGGTTTATACAGGAAATGGGCTATACGAATAAGGTAAAAGAATCATAATAAAATTAATCCTAATATCTCTAAAATATCAATTACAATTAACTATAATCCTAAAAAAATCAAATAATATCGCAAGAAGTGTTATGACTCCATGTGGGGAGAGATAAAAGTTTGCAAATGAAAAGCTGAAGTGCGCAAATAAAGGATTGGTTTAACCTGATATAATTTCGTCACTATATGTAACACAAATTTTAGTTTAGTATCTATACATAAAAAAGTTTCCAACAAAGCCCCAACCTTCAACAAATTACCAATGGGGTTAACAAGGTAGGTGATGGTAGCGCAGGGCTGTTTTGCAAATAATGTTTCATATAGAAATTAAATAAAAAATTTATATTGCATATAGAGACAAAATGTCAAATTAAACCTTTTTTTATTAAAACGTTTTTTTAATTTCATTTTGGGATGGGCCTCAACTTAAATAGTAAAAGATAATTTTAGACAATGTTGTTAAACTCCCGAGTTAACTAGTAAATTCCTTTTACAAGTTTATCTCACAAAAAGAGTTAACTCGTAAATAGAATTGTTTCTAACTAGACTATGTAAACTTGTGGTAAACTCGTGAGTTTAATTTGAATCTACAAGTTTAAGAATTTTTTTTCAAATCATTGAAAATATGCCCAAAATGATGCAATATTGTTTATAATTCGCTTGGGGTTTCAATTCACCCAAATCATATTGGCAAATCAGGGGACAAACCCTCAAACACTTATCTTCCTAACTCCTTTGAAACTTCCTCTCCATCTCTGCCTTCTCTGTGCGTCAGTCCGTCACTTTCCCTTTCGTCGCGTTCCCACTTCCCACCCCACACTATCATGTTCCGCCGTTCCCACCCGCCAGCTCACTTTACGCGTTGTTTTTCTCCCTCCTCTGGTCACGCCCTTGCCGCCTTCCATCTTTCCCTTCCATCAAATTTGACGCCAATGACATCCTTCTAGCCCTCCTCTGTTCATTCTGTTCTACGACTGGACAAGGTTGGTTGTTTATTGTCAGTTGTTCTAGTTCTCGTTCGGTTTTTAATTTCTGCGAAGTCTCTTGAGCAGTTTAGCCTTGAGCTTTACTTTTTTGTTTTTAATTTTTGTCCATTGTTCAAATGTGTGAAATCCCTTAAGCAGTTCATCCTTGAGATTTTTTCCATTTTCATTTTTATTATTGTTCAATTTTATACTTTTGTTTCTAACTCTAGACTTGTATGACTTGTATGAGTTCCATATGTTTTTAATTATTTTCTAATTCTAGACTTGTAGTTGTAGTTTAATTGTGTGAATCTGTGATTAGTGAATTTATTTTTCAATAATAGATGCCGTTAGTTGGTATATCAAGATTTAGTTTGGACACTTTAAACTTGGGTTGTTGTATTTTCTGCTTGGATTTAGTTATGATTATGTTTGTTTTTTTTACGAATTTGGATGATTAAATTTCTATTGTATATGTATTGGTCTGTTTTGGTTATTATTGTTGAGATTGTCAACAAATTTTAGTTATTTTGGTAGACTCTCACGAGTTTACTAGTTGATTTACGAGTCGAGTCTACCGACCCTTCACGAGTCTAGCTAGAATCTCAAGTCTGACAACCTTGATTTTAGGTGTTCATTAAGGATAAATATATTTGTGTAACCAAAAAAATCAGTTAAAATTATTCTTTTTGTCCTCTATCATTAATTGTTAATTGAACTTAGTCTTCTATCTATCTTTGTTTGTTTCCATTTGGTCATTCATCTGCTAATTTTTATTCACGTTTATCATTGATGTCAGGTTTTTTGTTAAAATTTAACATAAAAATCTGACAACTTTAAAACTGGCCACGTATCATATTCTTAAAAGTTCATTTAATAAAATAAATACAATAATATATATTTAAAGTAATTTTTTTAATAAATAAAAATACTTAACTATCTTCTTTCAAACCCTACCCATTTCACCACCGGCGACCATATACCACCTGCTTCAACTGTAGACGTTGGTAATAGCTTGAAAATGAGAGTGGAGGTTGTGGTGATAATATGCTATGGTTGAACCATAGGGAATTCTACATGGGATTGAAGTGGCTGATGAATCATTGAGAAATTGCTGCTATACTGTGTTGGGGTAAAATGAAATTTACCTCTATCAATATATAGTCAGAAGTAATGAAGGACTTGAATCAATATTTTCAAGTTAAGAAATTAATTAGAAATTAAGGGTTCTAAGTATTAGTCAGAATGATACAAAAATCTTAAAAGAGGTTATTGAATCTATGCTCATAACATCTTAGTGATAAGAGGAAGATTATATTCTAAAGGACAAAAATAACTTCATCTAATTTACTTTCAGATGACCAAAGCTAGGTTAGAGGTTACTCCTAATCAAGTATAAGTCTTATGGTCCTTTGACGACAGTGATGAAACTCATTCTAATTCAGTCAGAGAGGTTCTGACTTATACCATTTATGTTCGAAACACGATATTGGACTTATTCTTAAAAGGTCAAAGACTAGTTAGAGAATTCTCTGATCATATGCAAGTCTTAAAGCTCTCTAACTACAGTGGTCAGAATCACATCTAAATGGTTAGGAAGAGCTCTGACTTTGAGTACATGTGTTCCAAGCATGATATTGAAAATTTGGTTAAGTATTCAGGCATGCATAGGGAAACAATAGGAGAAAGGCTTCAATAAGACACATATATGATGTGCAAGAGGAAATTTCCATTGCAAACTCATGGAAAATTCATCAGATTAAATGACGTGGTTTCTACCAATAATTGGATAACCAATGCACAAGAAAATCAATCGTCGAGACACATGTCAACAAGTCATTGGAGACTTTATTTAATTTATTTCAATTTTGTTTTATCCTTTGTAACTACTCTGCCTAGTCAAAGCACTATATATAAAAACCTTTGTTGTACATAGAAGATATGCGAAAAAGGCAAATAACGTATGCAAAGTGATTACAAGAAAATGCATGAACATTGTGTTAGAATAGAGAGATTATCTGTTTCATTATGTTTGAGATGCAAGAAGTGCATAGCTAGAAAACCAAGATTCATTGACACAAACTAAGGTTTTCTATCCATCTTCTGACACCCAACAACCTTCTCATACAACTTCAGACACACACACAAACGTATACGACGCCATGGCTACAAACGGAATAATATTGGGTTATATGTAAGTCAGAATTAACCCCTTTGAGTGTTAGTTTCTTGTCTGAGTCCTTATGTGTACTTCAATTGATCCTATCAGAATGTAATTCAGTCTTTCTTCATTCTTGTATACACTTGCATCATTGTTTATATTATGTATGCTTTGTATGTAAGTATTTATTGTTCTTTTACTATTGTTACTTATAATTATTTGTTTTTATCATTAGTTAAAAAATCATATTTGGTTTATCAATTAATCCTAAATTTGTTAAAATTACTTTTTCGTTGTGACTGAACTACTTAAAATGAACCTTAGAGGAAGAAAATTTCCTTCCCTAAATTAGATCAATGAATTATTTGTTTTGAAAAAATACACGCTAAACAAAATGCTACTCACATTTCCACATTGTGGCCTTGTGGGTTATGTTGAACACTACCAAAAGGAGGTTTCTATTCTAATTCTAGGGAAACCTTCAATTGCTGTTGCCCCACCGACTGGAAGATAATATAATACTAGATAGAAAAAAAATTTCGTACTCACGTTTTTGTACTCATTTTATACTCATGGTTACATACGTTAAAATATTTGGTTACACACATAGAATTTTTGTTGAATTTTTATTTTTACGTTGTAACCACATATTTCTACACGTGTAACCACCAAATTCGAAAAAACACTGTAATAAAAAAAATAACTAATGTAACCACTTTTTTTAACTTACGTAACCAATGTATATTGTAACAAGAAAAATAACTAATGTAACCACTTTTTTCAAAGTACGTAACAAATGAGTACATTGAGTACAGAAAACCTTAGTACAAAAATAAGGACTCTATTAGATATATCATATTTATATATTAGTAATAATCACAGCAAGTTACTGTGTTTTACTTAACTTTAACTATAGCCGTAATTTCCGACTTCTTAGGTTGGAGATTTGAGATTGATGTAAAAGTAACTATGCAAGCTATAATACATTACTAGAAAATTGGTGTTTTGAAAAATTCCTATACTGCATTCTTTTATCAACAGGTTCTAGCCCACTCATCTTCATGCAAATAGATTTGTGAAGTCTGTAAAGTTAATAATTCAGCTTGGATTTTTAAAAGGAGTAAATCTGAAAGTTGTTAATGGTCTTAGGAGTTCAAACTTGTGCGAGGAACCTTGGATTAGAAATCAACCCCTTTATGTCTCTTTCCCTAGGCTTTATCAAGTCTCAAAGAATAAATTCTGTAAAATTGCTAGTTTAGGGAATTTTAACGGTTCTGTTTTGGCTTGGATTATTAATTGAGAAGACCCTTGTTTTTTTGGGAATTTGAAATTTTACAGGAGCTGCTTTTAATTCTTCAACCTTTTTCCTTATTTTCTTCAAGCTCTGATACGTGGTGTTGGTTTCTTGGTGGTGTAGCTGGTTTTTATGTTAAATCAGCTTATTCTTACAGGATTGCATTTTTCCATTCTTTCTCTTTACGTGTAGGTACATGGAGTTTATATATAAAAGTATGTGGTCTTCTATTGCTCAAGTCAGTGGCGTTCTCCTGGCTGATGTTCAAAGATCTCGTATCCCTCATAAACTGAATCTGCAAAAAAAAAAAGGGGAACTGCTAGGAGAAGGAACGTCTCTGCTATGTCTCCTTTGTGGTAGGGAGGATGACGATTCGCTACATTTATTCCTTCTCTGTTCTATTTCTCGGTTAATTTGGCGGAAAGTCCTTAGTTGGTTGAATATGGTGAGTGTTCTTCCTACTTCTTTTGAAAGTTGGTTTCTTAATTTTAGTGGCCTTTTCAAAGGAAAAATAGTTAAACGCAAGGGATTTCTTATTTGGAACACTGTAATATGGTCCATATGCATAGGTAGGAATGATATCATTTTTAGATCTGCAAAGGTGGATGATCTATATTTGATGGATACTGTTAAAATACATTCATGGAGTTGTTTCCATGCAAATGTGAAGGGTCATTTTATCATCACTTGGTTTCTTTGCTATTTTCTTTCTTTACTTTGATGTACTATTCTTACTTTGAGCACATCTTGTTGTCAAAGTTGTTATATGCCCTAATATATTTGCTTCGGCCTTATAAAAAAAAAAAACTGCACGGCTAGAAAAGTTTGAATTAAGGACCGAATAACCAAAATCTTATGTAGTTAATATCACGTCGCTAACCATTATTTTGATTGTTAATTTGGTGGCTACTCCATCTCTAACTATTTAGCGTCTAAATAAAACAAGTTTAGAACCAATTTCCTTGGTTGTTAAATACACTTTTTTTAGTAGCGATACTTTTGAAGAATGGAGATGAAGAAATGAATGTCTTTTTGAAGGAAGTAAAAATGATGTGTTTGAAACGTTTGATTCTATTCCATTGTGGATATGGCAATGGTTGAAGGGAAAATTTCAAAATATTTTTTATGTTGTATGGGATTGGCAAACTCAACCCCTTTTATGCTCAACTCAATGCCTATAAAGGAATGTCTAAGGAGCTTATTGGAGTAGTACTTACTATTCATATTTCTATTGTGTTCTCTCTCTCTTTTTGTTCTATGTTTTGTGTTTTTGTTGTTTTCTGCTATGCTGTATTTTCTTGTATTAGTTGTTGTTTTGTTCGGCTATGCCTCTTCTAGATAAGTTGTTTTATGGCTTCTTTTGTATTTGATTAAAACTCTTGTATTCCTAGAATCCACTTGTGCTTTATATTTTTCCAGTTATATACAAATGTTTTTTTTCCCTTAAAAAAAACTATGGAAGCTATAATATTTACCAAATGCTACTAAGTATAGATGTTGTTTCCTAAGGCAAGGTTGGGGCCACTAGCCGTGGAGGGTTCGTCGACGGGGGAAGTGGTTCTGTTGGGGTGTAATGATATGAATCCCCTTTGAAGAATTCTGAAAACGGATAGCTCTAGGTCATAAACAAGACCATTGACTTATATTCAATTTTATCTCACGCTGCAAAATCCCAATTATAGTGGTTCAACAATTGTAACTTCTCGATGTGAACTAAAACTTTAACTCAAGAAAGGTTGACAAACGATGTGTAAAACACAAGATACCATCCAAATAAAATCTAATGGAAATCAGTAGCATAGGAACAAACTTAAAACAAAAACAAAAGAAAAGGAAAGAGATTTGGTGAAGGTTTTGAAGGGATTAGTGGTTGTTTAAGAAGAGGATTTTGGTTGATGGTTAGGAATGGATCGTTTTAGTGAATGAGATTTATGAAGGTAGTGCATGGTGGATGGTGGCGCCACGTTTTGGGAAAGAAGATAAGCCATAAAGACCGCCACATTTCTCTTGATAAGTCTAAACTTGGTCTAGCCAAGAGCCTAGGAGAATCATTCGCACAAGTTGGTATTTATCAAAATCCAAGGGATTATTTTATTCATGAAACGTGGTGCTATATATAGGCCTCATGGGCAACCCATGTTGATTTACACACAAAACTCCACTAACATTAATGATGATGAGTCATCACCATCTTAGTGGAATGTGTAGATAAATCTAATTGGAGTTTTCCCAATTATGCAAACTAAAAGGCCACACTTCTTATTAAAGAAACAAAAACATGCAGCCCAACAATTCCAATAAAATGGCACACAAGGGGTTAGGTATCCCATAAACAGTTGAAAAAAGCATTATTACAAACATAAGAAAAGGCTTAAAATAGAGCAACCCCCTATGTCTTCTTGGGCCTTCAATTGACATTACGCAATACACCAAATGGTCTTCAAGAATTGCACAAACCACTTGGCGTAGGGCCTCTTTTGCTTTCATAGCCCTTGCCCTTCTCTTTGTCATAGGTTCTCCAAGCCCTTGTCCTTGACCATATCCTCATCATACCCTTCCTCTTGAAGAGGATTTGACCTCAAATCCAAAGCCTCATCATCAGCATCAAAAAGAGATAAATTAGAGACAATAAAAATGACACTTATGTTATATTCACTGGGAAAATTAATATGGCAAGCATTATTATCATTGATTCTCTCTAACACTTGGAAAGGACCATCCCTTCTAGGTTGGAGTTTTGACTTTCTATGTTTAGGAAACCTCTCCTTTCTGATGTGTACCCAATTAATCCAATCACTGAGTTGGAATACAACTTTCTTTCTTCCTTTATTCACTTGCTTGGCATAGCTTTCAATTTTCTTTTGAATTTGAGCTTTCACATGTTCATGCTTCAGCTTCCTTACATAATCAGTCTTGCCTGGCTCATCCTTATGCTTAAAAACTGAAATGTTAGGCATAGACAATATATCTAGAGATTTCATAGGATTAAATCCATACACGATTTCAAATGGTGAACAATTAGTTGTGCTATGGATAACCATATTATATGCATATTCAATATGAGGTAAACATTTCTCCCAAGACTTAAGATAATTCCTTAAAACAACCCTATGCAAAGACCCTAAAGTTCTATTCACTTCCTCAGTTTGTCTATTAGTTTGTGGGTGGCAAGTAGTAGAAATGAGTAATTTAGTGCTAAGCTCGCCCTACAATGTTCTCCAAAAGTGTATGAAATGCGCCATCTTCGAAAGCCTATCAACAATAAAAACATAATCTCCTTGAAAAACAAGTGAGCTATGTGACAAGCATCATCTATCTTTTGTAAGGTATGAAATGTGCCATCTTCGAAAACCTATCAACAATAAAAATATAATCTTTGTCATTCTTTGTTTTAGGTATCCCCAAAACAAAGTCCATAGATATATCAATCCAAGGAAAATCATGAACTGACAGAGGGGTATATAAGCTAGGTGGCATTACTTTTAATTTTTTCGTTTTATAAACAATGCAATGCTCACAAAATTTATGTACATCATGTTTCATACGAGGCCAATAATGTTCATGCAATATATCCAAGGTCTTTTGAATACCAAAATGACTTATTAAGTCTCCCTCATACATCTCACTCACAAGCAATTCTCTAATGAAACATTTAGGCACACACGATTTCTTTTCTTTAAACAACTAACCATTGTGCCTAAAGTATCCATTTTGAGACACTTTTCCACAAGCAGCATACATTTCACCGAAATCATCATCATGCAAATACACTTCTCTCAATGACTCAAATCCAAAAAGTTTAGTTTCAAGAGCATAAAGTAATGGATGCCTCCTCCATAATGCATCAACAACTATGTTCTCTTTTCTCGTTTTATGCTTAAGGACATAGGAAAATTGTTCTAGAAATTCAACCAATTTAGTATGCCTTTTATTCAGCTTGCCTTGTCCTTTCAAGTACTTTAAGGACTTATGGTCGCTGTGAATCACAAAATCTTCGCGAACAACATAATTTTGCCACGTTTTCAAAGCTCTTACTCAAACATACAATTCCTTATCATAAGTGGGATAGTTAAGAGCAACTCCGTTTAATTTCTAACTAAAATAAGAAATTGAATAGCCTTCTTGTAATAAAACAACGCCAATTCCAACATTAGATGCATCACATTCAATTTCAAAAGATTTAAGAAACTTAGGCAAATTGAGAATGGGTGCATTAGTTAGTCTTTGCATAAGAACAACAAAGGCTTGTTCTTGTTTCTCACCCCTTTTGAATCCCACGTTCTCTTTAACTAGTTCATTAAAAGGCGTAGAAAAGGGTTAAAATCCTTAACAAACCTCCTATAAAAGCTAACCATGCTATGGAAACTTCTCACTTTACTCACATTTTTACGTGTGGGCCAATCTTGAATAGCCTTAACCTTCTCTTCATCAACCTGTACTCCTTTAGCACTTACAACAAAGCCTAGGAACACAACATAGTTAGTGCAAAATGCACATTTCTCAAGATTAGTAGATAAATTTTCTTATCTAAGCACATGCATAACAGATCTCAAATGTTCAATATGCAAATGAAGAGTAGTGTTATAGATAAGAATAACATCAAAGTACACAACAACAAACTTTCCTTTAAACTCTCTTAAAACAAGGTTATCAATCTCATGAATGTACTTGGAGATACTTATCACAACCCCAAACTTAAACTTTTGTTTGTCCCCAAGTAAATCAACCTCAAGCACTCAAGGGAAGAAGACAAAGCATGATGTCACTTACACATTCCAATGGAATCGACATGTTCAAACCAAATACCTTGGTACTGAACAAGCACAATCTATCACACTCACATGATATGAAAGTCCAATCCGGCTATGCATGAATCAAGTTCTATCACATGAGCAATCAACAAGATATGGAAACCCAAATGAAAAATGGCAACACAAATGCAATCCTCACACAAGGAAATGTGTATACACTCATCACTCAAGTGTTCACTACAAGAAAACTGCACGTTTGCGACAATTGTTTTTCGGTGGTTGCCTCCAAGCGTCAAAAAATTCTAAATTTTCGGTTGTTTATTTGGCGGTTCCCTGCACCGTCAGAAATAACTTGCATTTTGCTGCGGTTATCTTTTGTTTTTTGGCGGTTAGCACGCGCCGGTAAACATCTTTTTAAAAACTTAAAGTTTTGGTTTCTTATGTGGCGGCCTATGACCATTGTTAACCTTTTTTAATGGTGCTGAAAATGGTTAACTCGCTTCAGCATAGTGACTATACGTGTATCGTCTACAGGGAGCACTAGGATTAATTCGATTAAGAATTAAGTTGATGAATTGTTCAAAAACATATTAAGATTGTGAATGGCAAATAAAATAAACAATAGATAAAGAGATAATCAAATAAAATAATGAGTCACCTGGGATTGAGTTTCATTACTTCACCTTGTTTCTTTCTATGTTAGTTAAATATTATAAGAAAAGATGCATACTCAATGTCACAAGTGCAAATCCCTTTGTCACTTGATTCTAAGACACTACTCAATCCCTTGGCACTCTAGCTACCAAGTCTTGCATTAAGCAAAGTATAAAGCAATCATAAAACACTTCCATCTATCCCTAGATCCGAAGGTTTTATGAGAGTTTTTCTCCATATCCTTTTATAAACCAATTTCCCAATTGCGCAAATAAACTAACACAAGGCAAAAGGTGATCAAGCTTAAACCAAGAAAAGAAGCACAAAAGAAGAACTTCAATTCATAAATAATATAAACTAACAATAGAAACAAGAGACGAAGTAATTACATTCAATCCCGACGGAAAGCTTAGCCTAGCAAAGCCATGAACTTCAAGAACTAAACCTAAGAGTATTAGAACTCTGACTAAGCCTAAACTTTGTGGTTTATTTCTATACAATTCAATATGATATCCCCTAACTTCTGAAAGCTGTATTTATAGGTGTTTTGGGCAGGGGTTTGGCGCTCGAGCACCCTCCTGGCGCTTGAGTGCTGGCATGACACGTGCTGGTTAATGAGCTTAATTTCCTGGTTAATGCGTCTGGCGCTCGAGTCCTGGTGTGGCGCTCGAGCGCCAGGCTTATAACTCAGGCAGAGAGGATCGAATGTAGGCTCGAGCACCAGGCTCATAACTGTTGGCAGAAAGGATCCAATGCTTAATGTATTCTAGCACTCGAGCCCTGGTGTGGCGCTCGAGCGGCAGACTCATAACTCTGGCAAAAAAGGATCCAATGCTCAATGGTTACTGGCGCTCGAGCCCTGGTATGGCGCTCGAGCGCCAGAGCATTTGCACTGGCAGAAAGGATCCTATGTTCCTCAGCTTTCAGCGCTCGAGCCTTGGTATGACGCTCGAGCGCTGGTCTCTTATATGCTCCAGCAACTTGATCTTCTTATTTTGCCTCCAAAAACATCTGAAAATACATCTCTAAGTTATAAAATCAATTATTACCATTTATTTACTCTTAAACTCACAAAGTAAAGATAAAGGGTGAAATTATGTATAAAACACGTAATTTCTAGAAAAAATAAGTGCAAATTCTTTATTGAATAAACACACTAATTTGCACTTATCAACCGTTAAAAAACTCTTTTAGCTATTACGTGAAGAAAAAAAAGCGCTCCAATCTATTTTCCATTCTCCGCTCTAAACAAATAAAGAAAAGAAAGAGTGCCTCGAAGAAAAGGAAAAGACGCACTCTTAAGAAACTGCTCCCTCACGCTGTGTACGTACCCAAGTCTGCATTTTTCCTTCGTTGTGCTTCTTCCACCTTGGTGCCTCTTCCATCGCGCTCTGGTCATCGTCCACCGCCGCACTAGTGGTAAACTTTAGGCACGCTCTCTGCTGCGCCCGTTTGTTGCTCCACCGTCTTAGCTCGTTGCTTTGTAATTATACTCAGGTACACAATCGGTCTTAAATTTGTGTTTTTAAGCTATGAAATCAATTCTTCTGCTATTCCTTGTTCTAAAGTTTTGTGCTTTCTCTTTGGAAATTATGTTTTATCATCAGTGTATTTGGGGTTATGGGATTTTGGGGTTTTTTCGTTTTCTGGGTTCATAACCCCAATACCTAGTATTAGTTGCTTATTTCTCTTGTTATGAATGTTAATTTATTAGATTTTTTCAACTTCTTCAGCCTTTGCTACACTCTTACAGCTCTCCTCTTCCATGTCTGAAGTGTTGAAGCATTAACTCTGAGGGTCTTCTAGGTGAGTAACATGGTTGAACCAAAATTTGTGTCCTGTTTTTATGTTATTTTCAATTAAAATTTTCACCAAACTATTTTATGGATACACTTTATGGTTTGAATCTCATGCACATAAGCCTCTCTGTTCAACCACTTTCACACTCATCCAGAATTTATTCAAATTGATACTTGTTTAGAATTATAGGTTTTAGAGTTTTGGTGCAATAGTATAATAATGTTGATTGAATCCTCTATGTAGAATCTTACGATTTATTGGAACTTGCATGGTCTAGAAGGCCAATGTGTTTCTACAAATTCATTTTAGATTAAATGCATTGCAAGTGGCATAGTTTCTTTTTGGGATAACTTCAAATGTCTATACTCCATACTTTTAATATGCTTTGACTTGTGCTAAAGAACACGTTGGAAGCTAGATAATGAGACAACTAAAATTTTTCCCCCAATAAGAAATGGTATCTAAGGAGTAGAGTTGGCTTTGATTATATTATGATTTCTTTCATTATTTGTTTATGTTCTGACCACATTATTTGTTTCAATACCACAATAAATACCTCGATGAAGGATGGCCTTGGTTTTGCTTTTTGATGGGATCATTAAACATTTGCAGGCATATGAAATTGAGTCTATATCCACCCCAAGGATCATAACTAGTTACTAAATACACTTAGTCTTAATTTTATTTTGAAGAAATTGAAATACAAAGGACTATAATAGTTATCACATTGTTTTAGTCATGTTTAAATTTTGAGATTTCCTATGATCTTCATGATTAATCAATTGTAACTTGCATGATATATTATCTAATAAATTAATCAATTCTACATTCCATGTATATTATATTATTTTCATAAAAGCTTCAGCTTGTCCTTGGAACTAAACTTGTTAATGGAAATCTGAGAAGTCATTTGATGGAGACTTATATAATGAAAATCCATGATTGAAACAAATATGAGTTGGGTTGATTCTAAAACTAGGATTTGGTATCAGAGTATGGTAATTTTTTAGTGCCTATAGATTGCTACTAATTTACATTTGCAATACTATTTCACTATTTCTTCCTTTCTAAATTAATAAATATCCATTTTACTTTGGGTTCTTATTTCTCCCACTGTTGGAAAATGTTTTTTCATTGAGATTAGAAATTGGTATCTATGAACGATATACTTTTGATTATGCACATCTTTAAAGGGTCCTAACTTTGTAAAACTTAATGTGCTCTGTTTAGATTTGAACCTTCTTCAATGTATAGGTTTAATCAGGCTATAGTTTCTTTGTTTTGTTTTTATTTTCGGGATATTGGTGCTGCTTGCTTATTCTGTTCCAGCATGTTTTCACTTTCCGTTGCATAGCTGGATTGTAGTAATGAATGGTTAGTGATAATTAGTATTTCATTTTGCCTATTTAAAAAAATGTATGTAGGGATCAGCGTATGGTAATTTTTTAGTGCCTATAGGTTGCTACTAATTAACATATTTAAAAACTGAAAATAGGATACACGGACAAAAGGCCAATAGTGGTGGTTCAAAAAGCGCCAGAAAACGTGACATTTGATCTTCAAGTCACATTCACCGACGGTTACAAGACGCCACAAAAAAAGGCGCGAAAACGTTTCCCGGCGGTCAACTGCTAGTAAATGACAAAGAAAATAATATTTTTAAATTGTGTTTGCCGACTGTTTATAACCGTCACTAAATAATAATCAACCGCCACAAAACTTTTTCTGACGATTGTACCAGCGGTTATCTTGTAACCGTCGGAAAATGCTTTGCGACCCTAGTGATAACGACAGTTTGCCAACCGTAAAAAATCTAATTTACCGTCAGTTGTAACCGCCGGTAAACATCAAAATAACCGCCAGTAAAATATCTATTTCCTGTAGTGGTTTAAGGGTCATGATTTCACTCAAAGCCTACCAATATGAACATGCTACCATAAGCTTGCAATTGCTCTCAAAATCTCCACCACCATACATGTGTACTTTGAATCAATCAAGAGGTCTTTTCCATGGTTGTAATGGGGCTTGGGTAAGGTAGGATAAAAGGAAGGGAAGCTAGCTAAGTCTTTAAAAGAATCATGAGAAAATTGGTTATGGATGACAAGTTCTAGCTAACCTATGTGATTATGCATGCAAAATGGAAATGGAAAATGAAAAGGAAAGAAAAATGGAAGATGGTAGAACAACAACCAAATAAAAAAAACTTGGAGAGGCCACACTTTTATTTATTGGTGTTTGTTTTCTTTTTCTACTTTTTGTCAATCTCACCTTTAGAAAAGAAAGAATAACTGACATAATAAAGAAAATATAAAGCTAGAGAAAACAATATTTGATAATATTAAAATAATATTGAAATGATATCTTATTAAAATTCAAAAATTAAAATTTGATAAAACTTAAAAACAATATTTTAATATATCCAATACTTCTAGAAATCGACATGTTTTAAAATTGGGGAATGAATTGTATATATTATAGATAGATAGATATAAACCCTAAACACTAAACGCTAAATCCTTGACCATAAACTTTAAACAAGACCCATAACCCCTATTCCCCAAACTTCACACAATAAACGCTAAACACCAAAAAAGATTTGCGTTGGAATCATCCCAAGTAAAATTTCTACCGGGAAAACATATATAAAATATAGAAAAAATAAGTAACTTTCATATTAGCTAATAAAAGTTGAAGAGATTGAAAAATACTCAATTTTCAAAAAAATCACGTGTCATTGTTGTCCTTCAATCATCAATCTCACTAATCTAAAACAAAACGGATAAGATGTTAAGATAACTACTTAAAAAGTGAAAAATAAAATAGAAGAAGAAAGAACTAAAAGGGAGAAGGAGAATAAAAAACATGAATTAATAGAACAAGTAAAACAAAAAAGAATAAAAGAAAATAGAAAACGAAATGATGGAAAAGAGTGAATGAGTGAAAAATAGAAGGTGATATTAAAAAGAAATGCGCGGTAAAAATTGAATTTGCAAGAGAGAGAAAATATCTCACCTTTGAAAAAAGAGACTAATCAATCCGGGGAAAAAGTTGTAAGACGATAGAGAAAATAATCAAAATAATTGAAGAAAAAACATAAATCAAATCTCACCTTCATGAATGAAGGCCAATCAATCCTATTAAAATAATTGCAAAAGGAAAGAGAGCATGAAAGGAGATTAATCCATCCATGAGAAAAAAATTGTAAAAAGAGAGAGGGAGAAAATGATCAAAATAATAGAAGAAAAATCATAAATCAAATCTCCCTTTTATGAGTGAAGACCAACCATTCTTATGAAAAAAATGCTAAAAGAAAGTGAGTATGAAAGAAGACTAATTGACTCAATAAAAAATTGCAAGAGAGAGAGAAAAAATATCTCACATTTGAGAAAGGAGACTAATCGATTCGCGAAAAAAAAATTGTAAAAAGAGAAATCTCACCTTCATAAAAAGAAATAATTACCAACATAATAAAGAAAAGATAAAAGCTAGAAAAAAGATAAATTAACAAAAAATTAAATTTAAAATAATATTAAAATGATATCTTATTAAAATTCAAAAATAAAAATTTGAGAAAACTTCAAATTTGAAAAAAATTAAAAACAATATTTTAATATATGCAATATCTTCAGGAAATAACATGTGTTAAAATTGGAAACTTAACTATATATATTATAGATAGATATAGATAAATAGATGTTGTGTTCTAAAATAATGGAAAGATCACACGGTATAAATGATACATGGCTTGGATACGATGTAGTTCACGTGAAAAATTCGGTCTTTGAGTGCTCCAAAACTTCGATCAGTATGCGGTCAATATGGGGTGTAAGCAATATATTGTGTATACTTTAATGACCAACAATGAAGCCTATTTATAAGTCGTAACATATAAACAAAATTAAAGTCTCCTTCCTAATTAGGTCTCAACTTGACACTTTGACCGAAATTTTAGTTCCCAACCATGAATATATAAAGGGTTTTGCTATCTATTGTTCTTAGATAATGGTTAAGCAACTCATTAATGAAAATTTTACATTTAAAATAAATTGAAAAAATTTTATAACATTAAATACTCTATATTTTTTGACACTAAATTTCTATTAATAAATTACTTAATCATTATTCTTAGAACAATGGATAACATAACTCATATAAAATATAAATTATACGAAGGGGGCATTCCAGAAAATGTTCATGTCCAATTTCCATCATTATTGAGATCTTTGGAATAAAGTTATGATCATTTGGATTCAAATCCGATCTTTTCTATTGCTTACTTTTTCCTATTTAAGAAATAATCCTTTTGCGAAAAGCTCCTTTGAGTGGGACGCAATATATTATTATGGTAAATGATATTTAGTGTCTTAAAGGTATTATTTAAGAGCTTAAATATAGTAAAAAGTTATTAGAATATGTAGTTTTTTATATTCCCGAGAGACGGAACAATGTGCTCTTGTGATTATTTTTCTACTTCTAATATGCTTAATTAGTGTCCTTAAGGCACTATATATCAACACCCTATTATTATTACTATATATTATTTACAAAAATTATAATTTTTTTTATGGGCTAAACACACATATACACTACATTATTGTTAAATCTACTTTATTAAAAGTTAAATCTCACATCTTGAGCTCTAAAAACTTTTTCATATACCACTTAAACTATAAGCTCTCGTAATTCAAATTAAAAGATACTCTGAGACCCTTTTTTTTTTTTTTTTTTTTTTTCCGGACACAAATTTAAATTTTAAAGGAATATGTGCCACAAATCTAACAATTCATTTTGAAATTTTATTTTTTAATAATAAATTAGGGTTGCATCTAACAATTTCGGAATCTTAGGCAAAAATTAAAATAGGGGTCTATGTTAATATAGACTAATAATTTTTATGTTATTTTTCTGGCTTTTTGAGCAGCAAAATTATTTATTAAAGTTTTATAAACAAATAATTTTAACATCTCACTCAATAGATAATATAGCTAATCCATTTAATCTATCTTGTAGCATAGTTGATCTAAAATATGATTTAATTAATTTTAATTTTGAAAAGCTTCTTTCAGCGGTCGCGGCAGTTAGAGGTAATGTTAATAGTATCCATGTATGTATTTGGAAAAGAACCTAATTTTAATATTTTTAATGGTGTGTTAATTTCATTTGTTAGAATTTCTTTAATAACTTTAGTTCTGAAAACAAATTAAGACCATGAATATAAGAATTATCCTCAAAATCTTTTCAAGATTAATACAATATTATTTCAATTCATCTTCCCCATATATCTGTTAATGAAATTTTCTTTAAGCTATGTTAGGTTAACAATTTTCTTCAAGAAAGTGACATTTTTTCTTTGTCAAAGAAATGTAAATTGTATAATGTAACAATCTAACAAGTAACGAATAGATCATAGATTTATGTGCTCAGCAATCTAAGGAAACTCACTGAGTCACTGTTGAGTGACATTTCATTTGAAAAAACTTAAAAATAGGCTGCGGGCTTTTAAATAGTTTAAAAAATAGGAAAAAAATTATAAAAAATGTAAAATATGGGCCTTATAAAAATATTAGGCCCTATCACAAACATTATTTTTTAAAATCAAAATTTATATCAATAATATTGCTATTAAAAAAAATTGAATTGAGGGCCTTAAAAATTTGGGGATTCTAGGCCATGACCTTAGTTGCCTTATTGAATATCTGGCCGTGTAATAAATCAATAAATAGTAGTAATGTTGTGTATTCATACACAAATTTTTGGTTGTGTATCATAAATGAAACTTTTTTTTTTTTTGAACTTAGACTTGTTCTGACAAGAGCTTTGATTTTTTTTTTTTCTTTCAGTGACTTTCACTTAAAAATATTAATATCTCTGAAAATTGTATTTTAAAACTCATTTGTCAATAAGTTTTATAGGTTTCAAATTTTAAAAACAAAAAACTATTCAGAAACATAAATCAAATCGGTCTTAGGTACGATGCGACTAAAATCTTAAGTCTCTTTGTCATTAATTTAAGTTGTTTTTAGCATACTATTATTTGTCGCTTCTTAAGTATTCTTACTTTATAATTGAGCTCACACAAAATAGTTATTGATAATAAAAAAATCTTGCTCAACGTAACAAAGAATTAAATTTCTACACATGTAAGTAAGGAACGATATATATATATATGATTAAAAAAAAGGTGTGTTCAGGTTCTCTCTTCTTAAATTTTCATATTTACATATTATTTAAAAATTGTGTACATTTTTTTTTATAAAAAAAAATAATTGTGCACATTTTGCTCTTAATAAACATTAAGTAATTGATATTTTATTGAAATTTGTAAAATATATTTTACCAAAAAGAGAAGTAAACTTAATTATAATTAAAATGACAAAGTTATATAAATTTAAGAGTAAACCCTCAATTGGTCATTGAGATCGTATGTGTCATCAAGATTAGTATTTGAGATTATGGAAATTTTAAATTAATTTCTGATTTTGCAAAAAATCATTGATTTTAATCATTTTTTATTTAATTTTCTAATATCGTTTAATAAGTAAAATAACTAAAATGACTAAAATGCATGTCGTTTTTGTAAAATTCGACACTATTTTAAGATTTTTGAAATCTCAAAAACTAATCTGTATAATACGTACGATTTCAGAAACTAATTTAAGGATTTTCTGGTAAATTTTCAGTATGAAAGATGGAAATCTCTCTGCTTGCAAATATCATATAATCAAATCAGTATATACTCACTTACCATTAATGTCTAATCACCAACCACAACATGTTGCTGAATAATTTCCACTTTCACAAGGAAAAACTACTTTTCATGGAACTGTTATTTACATATCCATGACTGAAAATTAAAGAATAATCATCTCACTCATCGACCCATTAATGTTTGTCCCAGCTAGCACCCGCTTCATCGACCTTGCCGAGACACACTAACATGATAGCACAAGTTTGTCATCAGAACAAAGATTTTTGTACTCATATTTTTCGTATTCATTTTGTACTTATAGTTATATATATTAATATATCTGGTTATACATGTAGAAGTTTTGTTAAATTTTTATTTTTATGTTGTAACCACGTATTTTTATACATATAACCATCAAATCCACAGAAACACTATAACCAAAAAATAATCACTATAATCACTTTTTTTCAACATATATAACAAATAAGTACATTGAGTACAACAAAAATTTGAGTACAAAAAACACCACTCTTGTCATTAAATAGTACCAACTTGCAATCTTAGTTCATAAATTATTATTTCTTTTATTTTTTATCATTATTTTTCTTGGGAGTGGTGGGATCTGTTGGGGAAGCAGATTTGTGCACAAAGATTGAGGGCATGTATGAAAAAATTATTTTTTAGAATAATGCTTTATTCTTCTACTAAATTTTTTATTAATTTTTTTATACACTTAATTTTGAGAAATGTCATCTATTTTTTAAAAAGTAAATGATAAGTGGAAGATAAATGACACTTGTCAAAATTAAGTGGGTAAGAGGATTAATAGGAGGATTAAGCATTTTTCTATTTTTTATCATACGTTAGATAGTTATATTTTGTATTTAAAAAAATTTTGATTATTCTTTTAACAAAGGAAAAAGCTTAAAATTTGGATATTATTTCAAAAAAGTTCAAAATCACTTTTCACAACTTAAAATTATCTTAAAAATCGCTTTTGACAACAAATATATCCCAACAAAAATTAATTACATCTCACACAATCGATTTTTTTAACAACTTATTTTCATAATTAATTTCATCTAATCAAAACATACTCAATTCTGCCGCCACCTAGAGTTTATTGATATATAGATTACTAAATTATTAAAATATTGAACTACATTAATTTTGTATATTTATAAAATATTACAAGTAATGTTAAAAGATAATATTTTTTCAGTGTTATTAAAATTTTTAACAACATGATTTTTATACCACGTTTGATAAAAATGTTATAAATGTATAAAAGAAACATTTTTAGTGATTTTGTAATAATTTTTAATGATTTCTTTTTTAAATTCTACTACTAAACAATTATGTTGTAGTGATATATTTATTCCAAGTAATAGTAATTTTGTAAATATTAATTTTTTTTTTACTTTTATTAAATTTATTAGATTTGTGTTAGAATCTGAAAGTACATTTTTAATCAGTTATCAAACATACACTTAAAACATGACCCTAAGTCGCGCCGAGCACTTAGGTTTAGTTCTTTGATTCATATTATCTAAGGGTCCGTTTGATTTGCTAATTTTCAAGGTACAGCACAGGACAAACTTTTTGTTCTGTGTTTGATTCAAAAAGCTGTCAAGTAACAGCACAAAATTTGAGTCACAGGACAGTACAAAATGACAATTTTTTGTACCTCACTAAACCAATGGACAACTTTCTTGTTCCATGCACAAGTTAAGAAAAGACATAATTAACCTTGTATTTTTATTCAGTACTGTAACTACCTTCCCCATTTTCTCCACTTACGAGGTAGTTTATGTTGTATTTTTTTTTAAAATCGATGTTTACGTCATTTTTTCGTCATTTATATATATATATAATTAAAATAACGTATTAATAATAAAATAAATTTTATCGGTAAATATAAATATAAAAAAATAAATATCAATGGGTCAGTAACATGGTTTCCTTTTATTTCTCTAACTTTCCGGATAATGCATCCCAAGTAGATTTGTGGAAAATGTTTCAGAAATGGGGTAGAGTTAGAGAAGTATTTTTACCTAGTAAAAGAAATAAATTTGGGAAGAGATTCGGTTTTGTAAGATTCATTGATGTTAAGGACCCAAAAGGTCTAGAAGAGAAACTAGATAACATCAAGATGAATGATACAAAACTACATGTGAATCTCCCAAGGTTTTCTAGACTAGATGGTAGGGGTAGAAACATGGGTACGTTTTCTAGACTAGATAGCAGGGGTAGAAACACGGATACGTTGTTTAGGAATCGTTTTAATACCAACTCAGGCAGAATATTAGAAAATAAATCATTTGCACAGGTGGTGATTAAAGGGTCTGAAAAGTCTTCTATGCTGACTTCATATCAGTGTAGTGAAAATAGGAGGATTAATAAAAATCTTAGGTGCTTTAGATATGATAAGGGAGCATTTTTTTCAGCACTGAGAGAATTAAGTGGATGCAGAGGTTCTTTATAGGAAGAGTTCATGAGGTACTCCCAATAGAAGAGTTTAGGGACATCATGGTTGAGGAAGGTTTCTCAACTATCATCTTCACCCCAATGGGAGATGATTGGATTCTATTGTCTCCTTCGTCGGGTGAGGACCTCCATTCGGTGTTTGTACGAAAAAAAGATGTCCTAGCTAAGTGGTTTTCCTCAGTATCTCCATGGAAAACGTCATCCTTTGCGGGTCATCGTAGAGTTTGGCTGTCATGTTACAGAGTTCCTCTCCATGTATGGCATGAAGATTTTTTTAGGTCTATAGCTTTAGATTTTGGGGTCCTTTTAGAGGTGGATGAGGATACCAAAAATCAGAAGAATTTTGAAGTAGCTAGGATTCTAGTTAGAACCGCATGCTCTCTCCCGGTTCAACAGTTTATGAAATTCAATATTGATGGGGAATCCTTTGATATTCTTGTTAAGGAGGAACAATGCTTTGAAAGAATTAAGTATGTTCCTTGCCAATGCAAAGGGCAAGATAGTAACTCTTCAAGTGATGAATCAGAAGAAAATGGTTTTTTTGCTTCATCGTGAGAAGATTCCGGCGATGACTTGCCGGAAAATGGTCTGGATTCCTCAACTGTCGAGATAGGAGATGGGAGTTCAATTGTAAAGAATTCCAACTCTCAAGAAAATTCCATAGGAAGTGTCAGGGAATGTCAGGGGGGACAGGGCTTGGAGCTATTAAGGGGAGAGAACAGCGCATGACAAGACAACATAGTAAATATGGCGGCTGGGGAACAGCCTGGTGGGAGAAGCGAGAAACCAAGGGAAAGGTTTTTCTTTGATTCTTCTGATAAGTTAATCTTAGGCCCATTAGCCCTATTCTTTTTTTTAGGCCTTTTAAGTCTGTAAGCCCAGCATGTGTCATTCAGGATTTTTTAAGTAGTGATAGCTTAAACCCAATTATTACAAAAAGAAAAGAGTGCTCCAAGGCCTGCGTAACCCAATTCAGAACAAAGAGTGTAGGTAACTCTCTTTCATATCCAAGGCAAGGGAACTTAGGGGTTTTACAGGGGGACGAAAATGATGAGGGTGAGAACATGACCCTGCAAGATTCCAAAATTTGGGTGAGGCAGGAGAGGATAATCATGTTGGGGTGCAATCATCACTGCGAAGAGTTGATTTGGAACAGATGGGGAAGATGGGAAAAGATGGGGAAACTCCTCCCTGGAAAGGGGCATTTGAAGTAGCAGATGATAATGTAGAAGGGGTGAATAATTCTTTGCGTAAAGAAGAATCTATGAAATTGGGGAAAGATTCCATTGGGTCTTGGAGTGATTTTATGGAAAGCATGGAAAATGAAGAAGAATCAATATCCCCTTCTTGGGCAGCGACGATGAATAATCAGAGACTAAGAAAGTGCGAGAAAAGGGGGGTCAAAAAGAGAAAAAATAGGAAACAAAGGTGCAGGAAAGACCAATCTGAGTGCAACCAACAGAAAGAGGTTAGCCCATCTAATTCCTTTTCTTGCTGTGCTGGTAGCAGTAATTCTCTTGCTAGAATTTTCAAAGAGAATCAGGCTAGAGAGATTTGGAACAAAGGGAAAGTTCTAGGAGTGTCTTTTTCAGAGGAGGAAAATTCCATGATTAACAAATTAGTGGAGTTAGAAGAAAGGGATAAAAAGGAATTGGAAGGTAATGGTTATGGTAGGGATATTCCAGGTGTCCCATGAAGATAGTTTCTTATAATATAAGAGGCTTAAGGGGGAGGGCTAAAAGGATATCTCTAAATAAAATCATCAAGGAAGAAGGAATAGACTTAATTTGTATTCAGGAAACAAAAGTTGAGCTAGTGGACTTTAGATTATGCTCTAGTGTGTGGGGAGCTGATGATTTTGAGTGGGTATCAAAACCATCTATTGGAAATTCTGGTGGTTTGTTAATTTGTTGGAGGAAAGGTTCCTTTGAATTAGTGTCTTCCTTCTCAGAGATAGGTTTCATTGGGGTGCAGGGCCTGTGGGGGAGTAGTAAAATTCCATGTTTTATTGTAAATGTGTATTCTCCCTGTACAACAACAGAAAAAAGGTTGTTTAGGGAAAAATTAATTGAGGAAAAGAACGCAAGGGGTAGAGGGCTTTGGTGTATAGCTGGGGATTTTAATTTTATTAGAAACCTTAGAGAAAGAAAGAGCCCATCTCTTTTGTTAAATACCTGTGATTGCCAACTTTTTAATCATTTTATTGAAGAGTTGGAAGTACAAGATTTACCTCTTTCTAGAGGGAGATATACTTGGTTTGGGTCTAATGGAACGTCCATTAGTAGATTGGATCATTTTTTAGTTTCAAATGAGTGGTTTTTGAATTGGCCTAACATAACCCAATTGACTCTTAATAGAGACGTATCTGACCATAGACCCATTTTGCTCAAGGATTCTTTAGTGGATTGGGGACCTCGACCATTCAGATCCCTAAATTGTTGGTTAGAAGAAAAATCTTTTGGGACTTTAATAGGGAAAGTGTGGAAAGGGAGCCTAATGGAAGGGTGGGGTGCGTTTGTCTTTAAGGAGAAGCTAAAGGAACTGAAAAATCATATAAAAATCTAGAATAAGAGTGGTTTTGGGAAAACAGACTCTTTAATAACAGAAGTGGTGAAAGAAATAAATGTCTTAGATAGTATAGGTGAAACCCAAGGACTTGATGAGTTGCAGGTTAAGCTTCGAAAGGATCTCACATCTACCTTTTGGGATTTGGAGAGAAAGAAAGAATCTATTTTGCTTCAAAACTCAAGACTTAGATGGGTCAGGGAGGGAGATGAAAATTCTAAGTTCTTCCACATTTCCATTCGCTCTAGGAGTAGCAGGAACTCTATTAGAGGGTTGAATTTAGATGGTCGTTGGTGCGAAGACCCCGTTGTTGGTTAAGAATAAAATTAAAGAGTTTTTTGAGGTGAAGTTCAAGGAACAAGTCTGGGATAGACCAACTCTGGATGGAGTTGAATTCCCAAAGTTAAATGTTACAGATAGAATTGCTTTAACTGAACTTTTCACTGAGAAGGAGGTGAAGGAGGCAGTTTGGGAGTGTGAGGGAAATAAAAGTTCGGGTCCGGATGGGTTCAATTTCGGTTTCTTCAAAAAAATTTGGCATATTCTTAAGGATGATATTTTAAGATGCATGAGGGAATTTCATCAATATAGCTCGTTACCAAAAGGTTGCAATGCATCTTTTATTGCTCTAATTCCAAAGAAGGAAAATCCCCAACATCTTGGGGAGTACATGCCTATCTCATTAGTAGGCAGCCTTTATAAGATCATCTCAAAATGTCTAGCTAGCAGACTCAAGAATGTCATAGGTTCTATTATTGCAGATACTCAATCTGCTTTTGTGGGGTCTAGGAACACGTTAGATGGGGTGGTAGTAGCAAATAATACTATAGACTTTGCTAAAAGGAATAGGATTCCTAGTTTTCTTCTCAAAGTAGATTTTGAGAAGGCATATGATTCACTTAACTGGGCTTTTCTGGATTATATGTTGGGAAGATTTGGTTTTTGTGATAAATGGAGAAGTTGGATTAAATGCTGCCTTAAGTCCTCTTCTTCATCTGTGTTAGTTAATGGGAGTCCAACCTCTGAGTTTAGTATAAGTAAGGGGCTTAGACAAGGTGATCCTACGGCCCCTTTCTTATTTCTTTTGGTGGCAGAGGGTTTTGGGGGTTTGATGAGAAATGCTTTGGCTCTAGGATTGTATTAAGGAATTTCATTGGGGAGGGAAAGGATTATAGTTTCTCATTTACAATTCGCAGATGATACTTTAATTTTTGGTGATGCTTCTTGGGAAAATATTTGTCTTGTTAAGGTGGTTCTTAGATGTTTTGAACTTGTTTCGGGTCTAAAAGTTAATTTTCACAAGAGTAGGTTGGTAGGGATTAATGTTTTTGAACAATATATGAATGAAATGGCATCTTATCTTAACTGCTTGTCTGGCTCTATCCCATTTACTCTTTTGGGAATCCCTGTGGGTGCAAATTCTAGAAGAGGGAATAACTGAAAATCTGTCATTGATAAAATTCAGGGGAAACTCTCTTCTTGGAAGCGTAAATTCCTTTCCTTTGGTGGACGTATTACTCTCATTAAATCTTTTTTGTCCTCTATTCCTATCTTTTTCTTGTCTTTTTTTAAAATACCTGCTTCTGTGGCTAATAACATTAATAGAATTCTGAGGAGTTTTTTATGGGGAGGCCATAGGGAAGGAAGAACCATTGCTTGGGTTGGGTGGGACAAAGTTTGCTTACCAAAAAATAAAGGGGGGTTGGGGATAAGGGATTTAGTATTTTTTAATGCAGGTCTGATTGCAAAATGGAGATGGAGATTGTTATCAAGCCCAAATTGTCTTTGGTGCAAGATTTTATACTCTAGATATGGAGATGTCTCATTCTTTAATCCTCAACTACACTCAGACGAATGGAAGAAGTGCTCTGTTTGGTGGAAGGATCTTTGGAAGGTAAGTACTACGGTTAAAGGAGCAAATTTGAAGTGGTTTGATCAAGGTTTGAGAAAAGTAGTGGGAAATGGTAATTCAACTAGGTTTTGGACTGAGCCTTGGATTGGGAACAGAATTCTGGGTGAAGATTATGCTAGATTACTCTCAGTTTCTTCTCTAAAAGAGGCAAAGATAACTGATATGGGTTTTTTTGAAAATGATAGATGGGTATGGAACCTTGTTTGGAGAAGAAATTTATTGAGTGGGAAAAGGAACTTGAGTAGGAGTTGATTTCTCTAATTCAACATGTTCCTATAAACTATTCAGTTGAGGATGAATGGGTGTGTACTTGGGGGAAGACAAGAGTTTATAATGTTATGGATACTTACAATTTTCTCATAGATTCTACTCATAAAGTAGTTGCTTTTGCTTGGAAGTTAATATTAGATTGTTGTCCAACTAAGTCTAAATTAGCTTCAAGAGGGGTTCTGTTAGATTCTTCAGAGTTACTTTGCTCGTTGTGTCTTGATAAGGAGGAATCAATTGATCACCTGTTTCTCACTTGTGGTTTTGCGCAAAAAATCTGGATGAAGATATATAAATGGCTGGGAATAAAGGTTGTGTTAAATGCATCATACAAAGAACATTTTATTCAGCATGGTTATTTGTGGAATTCAAAGAAGAAATGCAGAGATTGGAATATAATTTGGCTTGCTGTAATTTGGAAGATTTGGTGGAATAGAAATCAATCGTTCTTTAATAATATAGCTTTCCATTGGGAGAAGGTGGTTGAAGATACCCAACTTAGATCATGGTATTGGCTGAAAGCTCTTAATTCTAGATTCTCAGCATCCTTTTATGACTGGTTTCAATTACCCCTATTATGCTTATAATCAGATTAGGCTGTGGTTGTTTGTGTTCTTCATGATATGCGCTGGAAGTTATTTGTTGAGTCAATGTTGCCTCCTGTTTAGCGATTGGTGATGCATTCTGTTCTGTGTTCTTTGTCATCTGCAGCTTTTTGATGTTTGAGCGTGCTTTTTAACCTTCTCTGTGTTTTACTGGTTGCGGTAGTTATTCTGTTGGATGTTTAGATAAGTTTTGGTGCATTGATCAATGTTTTGATCCGTTATTGATTTGTTTATGTATATCAGGATTAGGTTGTTAAACATTAGATGATGTTCTTTCTCTATATTGACAATACCGCTACTTTTTGTATTATGCACCTCTAGTGCTTGTTATTTAATATATTGAGTCTTTTTTGCTGATAAAAAAAAATTATACCATTTATTTGATTGGAGTACCAATTAATATTTTATATTTAAAAATCAAAAGAGGAGAGATAAAGGGTATTATTATTATTTTGATGAAAACAAGAATAATAATTATATTTCTTAATAATTGTATTTCAATCTAAAGTGGACAAATAAAAATAAATAGAAACAGAGGTAGTATATAAATTAATTAGTCTTCTAACTGATGATTTAAATTGCTGCCCACCTGAGGAGGCCTGCAACTCGTTGTCTTGAAATTTTGCCTTAAATTGCTACTGGAAAAAAAGAAAACATTAGTTAGCATCATATATCAATATTTTTCAACTAAATGCTGAAAAATAATAAGTAAATAAACAACTAACAAATGTCTCTCGAGAGCGACTATCAACCTAGCCTCCTTTGGTGTGCGTGTGGGTGGCCACAAATAGCTCGTCAGCATGAATAGGTCGGCCCTTCTCCCATTCCTAAATGAAAATTACAATTTTGTGAGATAAAATTTTTACATATTTAAGAAATTAAATAGGAAATAACTGGATGTAGTATATACGTACCAATTGTCGTCCAATCTCAAGGTGAGATATGCGCCCTGTAGTGTGCACGACTCCACCTCAGGTAGAAGCCTGATTGGTTTTTTTTCGGATTGACTTATGTTTGAAATCATCACTAGCCCAATAGGCCAAAAGTCCAGTCCAAGCATCCTCGCCTATCCAATGGGGCCTCTTCCTCTTCTTCCTTTCCTTGGAAAGCATATTGGTAAGGCATTTCCTAATTTTTCTATTATAAACCTTTTCGATTTTTGTATTATGAACATAGGCCCAAGAGACTCGAGTCTGCGACATAGATAAAACGATTTTTATTTAGACCAATGTGACTCACATTCTATATGCCAACAATTATTTGCAAGTTGAGTTTACCTTGAATTCTTTCCACCACTTTTCCCTAACTTCTGTTGGGGTTACATCATAGCAATGATAAGGACCCCTAAATTGTGACCGGATTGCGTGACTAAGTGCTGCAGCAGCAACTTCAGCAGGAGTCCACCTACAAGGAAGAGTTAATAATTTGTAACAACAATACAATTTGCTAGCCAAAGGCATAAATCAAGTTTTGTATAATTAGGCAGTACTAAGAATATATAAAATGACAATACTAGATATTTTTTTCTTCTATTGAGACAAACATATACTCCAACCCATCACAATTTGAAGTATATATCATTGAAGATTAATGTGTAAGCTTGTTTATTAATGATTATCCCAAACATCAATAGAAAAAATAAAAAGGCAAAAATTGGAAAAGTCATTACTCACTGCAAATACAAAAAAGTCTGTACAAGAATGAAAAGCTCCATTTAAACTCGAGCCTCTAAAACAGACCTAAAAAAACTCCAAACCAGAAATACAAGAAGCACCAAATTGCAGCATCAACAGAATACAACAGAACGGAGGAAAACTAGCATTGACCTCCAATAGCAAAAGAAAAAAAAACAGCTAATAGAATTGTTTAAGTTTCCATCCAAATAAACTACCAACAAATATGCTAAAATTTAGTATTAAATATATAAGCATTAAATTAGTAATAAAGATGCTAAAAACTAATAACAGAGTAATTATAATCTAACCAAATAAATATCCTAAAAGGCATCGGAAAAAATGTGAACCACAACAACAATTTGCAAAAACAATTTTCAACCTAAAGGCATAAATCAAGTTTTGTATAGTTATGCAATACTAAGAATATATAAAATGACAATACTAGATTTTTTTTTCTTCTATTCAGACAAACATATAATCCAACCCATCACTTGCCAACTAGAAAATATCATTAGAAAAATTATTTTTATATTATTAAATTAAATTCTATATGTTATATAGAAGTATATATCCTTCCAACTATACACATGATTTCATGTGAACATTGAAAATATCATTATCAAACAAAGTTGTACAACACAATGTCATTTACACATAACCATTCACAATTTGAAGTATATATCATTGAAGATTAAAGTGTAAGCATATTAATTTAATGATTATCCCAAACATCAATAGGAAAAATAAAAAGGCAAAAATAGGAAAAGCCTCTAAAAACGAACTCCTAGTGAACACCTCTCTAACTCCTAATACATGCAAGTGGAGCTAGACACCAATTTGCAAAAGAAAAGGCAGAATTCTCCAAAGTATTAAACCAGAACCACGACCTTGACTTTACAAGATCAAGACAAGAGCAGAGATCAACCTTTTGAGATTTGAAAATCACAGCATTCTTGTCCAACTAAATAGTCCAAACGCACGCAAACCAAATCAAAGAACCCCTGCGCTTATTAACTTTTCCAGAAAAGAGGCTCAGTCCAAACTTGTAGTTACACAAATATAGAAAGAGAATAAATGGAACAATAACAATTAACAAAAGCATGAGAATCGATGATTTCACAACAAACCAAGAATCAAAGGCTAAATCACGTGAATAAGCATCCGCAACAAAAAAGGGTATTTAGGTTGTTAAAATTATGAATGTAAATTTGATTAAGACTCTTTGAATTGAAACAAACATTTTTCTAAAAAGGAATTTTTAGAAAAATATTAAGAGTCAAAGATAAAATCATTTTCAAAAGAAAAGACCCTCAAAGAAAACATCTAAAAATTGATTTTTACTTGAAAAAGTCAAAATTGGGTGTATATTCGAATATCAAGGTTCTGGAAATAAAATTTGAATTTTCTAACTAGTATATTCGAATATGGCTTGCCATATTCGAATACATATTCGAATATGACATATTACTTTGGCCTGAACACTTTTCAGAATCTGTATATTCGAATATGTATTCAAATATGGCATGAGAATATAACAAGAAACCTAGGCCTTGTCACCTTCCAGAACTCTTATATTCGAATACATATTCGAATATGGAACCTCCATATTCGAATATATATTCGAATATGAAGCCTACAAAAATCATTTTTTGAACGCATAAACACTATATTCGAATATGATGGTGTTATATTTGATTATGACAATGCTATATTCGAATATGTAAATGCTGTATTCGAATAGCATATTCGAATATGAAAATAAAATATGCGCAATTCTTGCTGTTTCTGCCATCTATATAAAAGGCTTTTGATTTTAAATAAAAAACACCCTTGTGAGCTTAAGGCTGTTTTGAAATTACTTCTTATCATCAATCTCTCTAAATCAAGGGTCTTGTGCTTTTGCCTAAGGCTTACTTTGCTGTTACCTATACTGTTTCTTTCATCAAAACAAAGAGCCTTAAATCAAATATATTAGAGCTTCAATTTGTATCATTTACTCTTTTAAGAGTTTCAATTGTTGTGAGCTAATTTTGTGTGAAGGTGTGGTATCCTTCTAAATTGTTTGAAGGTGGGGTATCTTTCAAAGTGTTCTTAGGGTGAGGTATCCCTAGATTGAGGCCTTTAAAATTGGTGGGGTATCCAATTGAGATAGGTGCTCTTAGTGTGTAATTATTGAAAAGCAATATAAGAAATCTCGCGTGGCGGAGATTGGTAGACTGGACGTAGGTCACCAGTGGTGTGTGACTGAACCAGTATAAAACTCGGTACTATTCTCTCTATCCCTAACACTCATTTTGTTTAAATTTAGTTGATTTTCATTTAGAATTTTATTATATTCCAACTTCATACATCAACTAACATATCTTGTTTAATTTGTGTTATTATTTTCAACGAATTTATGAAAACTTTTAAAAGCTCAATTCACCCCCCCCTCTTGCATAGAGGCCACTTGATTAACAAGTGGTATCAGAGCCCGGTCCTTGTTTAAAGAGCTTCACAGCTTCAAGGAAATGGCCTCTTTTCAAAATATGTCTATCTAGGAAGGTGCCTCCACAAATAGACCTCCATTCTTTAATGGAGACAACTACTCTTTTTGGAAAATTAAAATGCAGGCTTGGGTAGAAAGCATTGATGTCGCTGTATGGGATGCTATAGAGGAAGGTCCATTCATTCCTATGCACACTGTTGATGGTAAGGTAGTTGAGAAACCTAGAAAAGAATAGTCTCTCAAAGAAAAGAGACTTGCTCAATTTGGTCTAAGAGCCAAAACTATAATTATCTCTGCACTAGGTAACGATGAATTCCCTAGAATTTCTAATTGTAAAACTGCTAAAGAAATGTGGGATGTGTTAAAAGTAACACATGAAGGAACTGATGAGATAAAGAGATCAAAGATAAATGCTTTAACTAGAGAATTTGAAATGTTTCAAATGAATCTGAGTGAAAATATCCAAGATATGCAAAAACGTTTTACATATCTTATAAATCAACTTCATGCCTTGGGAAAAGATTATTCAAATGAAGATCTCATTAACAAAGTTTTAAGATGTCTTAGCAAGGATTGGCAACCAAAGGTTACTACCATTAGCGAAACAAGGGATCCACGCACAATGTCATTGGCAACCTTGTTTGGCAAACTAGAAGAGCATGAACTTGAGTTGAGTCGGCTGGATCAACTTGAGGGAGTTGACAAGAAAAAGAAAGGCATTGCCTTCAAAGCAACCACTCCTCCACCTCAAGAGATAGAAGAAGATGAATGCAACCTTGATCCAACTAACATGGATGATGAGACTGTAATTCTCTTCCCCAAAAGATTCAATAAATTCTTCAAGAAAAGAGAGTCATCAAGAAGACCATCAAATTTCACACTAAGGGAAACATTCAACAAGGCAGATGGATCAAATCAAGGTCTAACTTGTTATGAGTGTGGAAAAACTGGACATATGAAGATGGAATGTCCTTTTAATAAAAATAAGAACGAAACACAGGAGAAAAGATTCGTCAAAGGAAAGAAGAGCAGAAGAGCATACATAGCTTGGGATGGTAATGACTCAGAATCATCTGATAAATCGGAGAGCGAAACAGCCAACCTATGCCTCATGGTCAACCATAATGAAGATGATCTTCTTGATGAAGATGAGGTATGCTTGGTGGCAAAAGAATCAAAATGGTATCTTGATAGTGGATGCTCCAAGCATATGATAGGAGACAAAACAAAATTTTCATCCTTCACACCTAAAGATGGAGGATATGTTACATATGGTGACAACAATAAAGGAAAAATCCTTGGTACAGGTAAAGTTGGTAAGACTTCTTCAACTTCCATAGATAATGTACTTTATGTTGAAGGATTAAAACATAATCTGTTAAGTATTAGCCAATTATGTGATAAAGGAAATGATGTTATTTTTAATTCTTATTCATGCTCAATTATTAGCAAAGAGAATAACTCAATCAAATTTATGGGTCATAGGATTAATAATGTTTATATGATTAGTTTAGATGATATATCCTCAAATGATGCACAATGTTTTATAACTAAAGAAGAAGAATCTTGGCTATGGCAAAAAAGGATTGCACACATTCATATGGATCATTTGAATAAGATAATTTCAAAAGAATTAGTTATCGGTTTGTCCAAAATTCGTTTTGAAAAAGATAAATTATGTGATGCTTGTCAAAAGGGTAAACAAACAAAAATCTCTTTTCAATCTAAAAATATCGTTTCAACCTTTAGACCCTTGCAACTATTGCATATGGACTTATTTGGTCCATCAAGAATTATGAGTTTAGGGGGAAATTACTATGGACTTGTAATTGTTGATGATTTTTCAAGATACACGTGGACTCTCTTTTTATCTCACAAAAATCAAGCCTTTAAAGCTTTTAAGAGATTAGCAAAAGTAATTCAAAACCAAAAGGATTTGAAAATTGCATCACGGAAAGGAATTTGAAAATATTGACTCTGAAAGATTTTGCGATAAAAATAGCATTGAGCATAACTTCTCATCTCCAAGGACCCCACAACAAAATGGTGTTGTGGAGAGGAAAAATCGCTCACTAGTTGAGTTAGCTAGAACAATGCTCAATGACATGAATCTTCCAAAATATTTTTGGACAGATGCAATAAGTACTGCATGTCATGTTATGAACCGTGTTCTCATTCGTCCTATTCTAAAGAAAACCCCTTATGAACTTTTCAAAAGTAGAAAACCTAACATATCTTATTTCCATATTTTTGGATGCAAATGCTTTGTGCTTAATAATGGAAAAGAAATATGGGAAAATTTGATGCCAAAGCTGATGAGGGTATATTCTTAGGATACTCCTCAACCAGCAAAGCTTATAGAATTTATAATAAAAGAACAATGACTGTTGAAGAATCTATTCATGTCACTTTTGATGAATCTAACACCAAAAGCTTGGAAAGAAAGGTTGATGATCTTGCAGGAACTCTCGAAGACATAAGCATTCATGAAGAGAACATGCCAGATATACTAACTCACACACCAACCAAGACACAAAATGAACTACCCAAAGAATGGAGAGCTGCAAAACATCATCCAATTAATAACATTATTGGTGATATTTCAAAGGGGGTAACCACTAGACACTCTCTTAACAATGCATGTAACTTTATGGCTTTTGTGTCTCAAATTGAACCTAAAACTGTAGACGAAGCAATTAGTGATGAACATTGGGGAATAGCTATGCAAGAAGAGCTAAATCAATTTGAAAGAAATCAAGTTTGGGATCTAGTCCCTAGGCCTAATGATTATCCAATAATAGGCACTAAGTGGGTCTTTAGAAACAAACTAGATGAAAGTGGCATAATAACTAGAAACAAAGCTAGATTGGTTGCAAAATGATATAATCAAGAGGAAGGTATTGATTATGAAGAAACATATGCTCCCGTAGCTAGACTTGAAGCCATTAGACTCCTACTTGCCTTTGCTTATATCATGGATTTTAAACTTTATCAAATGGATGTCAAAAGTGCTTTCTTAAATGGGTATATACAAGAAGAAGTTTATGTTGAACAACCTCTTGGGTTTGAAAATGCTGAACTTCCAAGTCATGTTTACAAACTCAAGAAAGCCTTATATGGACTAAAACAAGCCCCTAGAGCTTGGTACGAAAGACTAAGTAAATTTCTCTTGAACAATAACTTTCAAAGAGGCAAAGTAGATAACACATTATTCATAAAACAAAGACACAATGACATTCTACTTGTACAAATTTATGTCGATGATATAATTTTTGGTGCTACTAACGAAAATCTCTGTAAAGAGTTTGCTACAAGCATGCAGGGAGAATTTGAAATGTCCATGATGGGAGAACTTACATTTTTCCTTGGATTTCAAATTAAACAAACAAAACAAGGAACTTTCGTCTCACAAACAAAATATTGCAAAGAATTGCTTAAGAAATTTGGCATGGACAATGCTAAAGAGATAAGTACTCCTATGAGTACTTCATGCTATCTTGACAAAGATGAAAAAGGTAAACCGATTGATGTGTCAAAATATCGAGGTATGATAGGATCTTTGCTTTATCTAACTGCAAGCAGACCTGATATAATGTTTAGTGTATGTATGTGCGCTAGATATCAGGCATGCCCTAAAGAATCACATCTTAGTGCAGTAAAAAGAATTATGAGATATTTGATTGGCACCTGTACCATGGGATTATGGTATCCTAAAGGTGCATCCTGCACTTTAATTGGATATTCTGATTCCGATTTTGCTGGATGTAAGTTAGACAGAAAAAGTACTACCGGAACATGTCACCTTCTTGGAAATTCATTAATCTCATGGCACAGTAAGAAACAAGTTAGTGTGGCTCTATCCACTGCTGAAGTTGAGTATGTAGCGGCAGGAAGTTGCTGTGCACAAATTCTCTGGTTAAAACAACAACTTAAGGACTATGGTATTCATTTGCATAATATTCCACTAAAATGTGATAATACGAGTGCTATAAATCTTACGAAAAATCCTATTATGCACTCAAGAACCAAACATATTGAAATTAGACATCACTTCATTAGAGATCATGTTAAAAAAGGTGACTGTGTACTTGAGTTCATTGATACATCCAAACAGCTAGCTGATATCTTCACTAAGCCTCTTCCAACCGAAAATTTCTATTTTATAAGAAGAGAGCTAGGCATACTTGATCAAAATTATGTTATTTAAAATTGCTTTATAAATTATTTATTGATCTATTACTGACTTGGGCGTCGGAGCATTTTCTTTTTTTTTGCAGGTCTCGAGGAAAAAGCAATCAGGATCTCTTTCTTACCCAATTGGTGCCAAAGCCGCAACAAGTTCAAGTAGTGAATCAACAAGCTCAAATAGGAGCATGTGAATTGTGTGGTGAAGCTCATTCATACACTCAATGTCCGCATGCTTCTAGCCAAAAAGATGAAGAGTTGAATTTTGTGAATAATCAGTCAAGAGGAAATTTCTTTTCTTCACCCTTTAAATCTAATGTTTCCAATGCGGGAATGCAAGGGTGGAAGAATCCTCAAGGACAGAGTCAAATGAACTGGAAAAATTCAACAAGTTCATCTAATAGGCCGCCATTGGTTTCGTTGGTAGAGAGGAACATTAAATTGGAAGACACCTTGGATAAATTTATCCAAGCTTCATTGGCTAACCACCAAAGTAATGAAGCTTTCCAGAAAAACACCGAGGCGTCTATCCGGAATCTTGAAACGCAAGTGGGCCAAATCTCTAAACAATTGGCAGAGCTTACCACTACTCCATTCTCCGCTAATACCACCACGAATTCTAAAGAACAATGCAAGTCCATTGTCACAAGAAGTGGTAAGGAGATTGGTAAAGGAATAGGGGATCATTTGCATGAACCCGAGGAGGTGGAAGGAAGAATTGAAGAGGTAGCCATAGAGGAGGTAGAGAAGGAAAGTGAAAGTGAAAGAAGTGAGGAGAAAAATAATGTAAATATTGAAAAAGAAAAAGATAAAAAAATCAAAAAGGAGGTTGAGGTCAAGGAGAAGATGGATGGAGTACCTCAGGTAAAGGAGGTTCCTTATCCTGTTCATCCATCAAAGAAAACAAAGGAGAGGTAATATGCTAGGTTTCTAGACATTTTCAAACGGCTTCAAATAAATGTACTATTTATGGAAGCTATGGAAAAATTCCCACATATGCCAAGTTCATGAAGGACTTGTTGACGAAAAAAAGAAAATTCAAAGATGAAACTGTGGAACTAGAAGCCGGGTGTAGTGCCATAATTCAAAAATCCTTGCCTCACAAGACCAAATATCTAGGTAGTTTTACTATCCCTGTTACTATTGGTGCTTTTCCCGTAGGGAAGGCATTACTGGATCTTGGTGCAAGCATAAACCTCATGCCATTGTCCATGTTAAAATGGATCAGTGATCTGGAAGTGAAACCCACTAGAATGACCCTCCAACTGGCAGATAGGTCGTTAAAATTTCCTTATGGAGTAGCGGAGGATGTTCTAGTGAAGGTTGATAAATTTGTCTTTCCGGTTGACTTTGTCATCATGGATATAGAGGAAGACTTGGAGGTGTCTTTAATTCTAGGGCGACCTTTCATGAAAATGGCAAGAGTCATCATTGATGTGGATAATGGACAACTCAAGGTACTAGTTGAGGATGATGAGGTAAAATTTGATGTGTTGGAAGCCATGAAACACCCAAAGGAAAAACAATCGGCCTTTAGGGTGGATGTCATGGAGGAGGCATTTCTATTAGGGAAGCAAGAAATGTACAGTGCTAGCCCTTTAGAAAAAGCTCTAGTGCAGTCTCATGCAAAGTTATATGACTTGGAGGAAGTCGAAATTGAAAAATGTTTGAGGGACCTAGATACTCTGAAAGTCGATCCCATGTTAACATTTGTTCCGGAAGACTTATCCATGGAGGAAAAGTTAGAAAAGAATGAGTTGGAATTGAAAGCGTTGCTGTCCCATCTTAAATATGCATTTTTAGATGACGGGGGAGGCAAGCCAGTGATAATTAACAGTTCACTATCTTCTGACCAAGAGGCACAACTCTTGGAGGTTTTGAGAGACAATGAAGGGGCGATAGGATGGGCACTGATAGATCTTAAAGGCATAAGTCCTTCTTTCTATATGCACAAAATACATATTGAAGAGGATTTTAAACCTGTGGCCTAGCCTCAAAGGAGATTGAATCCAACAATGAAAGAAGTAGTGAGAAAAGAAGTCCATAAGTTACTTGAAGCTGGTATGATTTATCCCATCTCCGATAGCGAGTGGGTAAGTCCAGTTCAAGTGGTCCCGAAGAAAGGGGGGATGACGGTCATTTAGAACGAAAAAAATGAATTAATCCCTACAAGGACAGTGACCGGGTTGTGCATGTGCATTGATTATAGAAGACTAAATCAGGCCACCGGGAAAGATCAGTTTCCATTGCCTTTTATGGACCAAATGCTTGAGAGACTGGCTGGCCAGGCATACTATTGTTTCTTAGATTGATATTCTGGGTATAACCAAATTCTGGTAAACCCAGAAGATCAGGAAAAGATAGCTTTCACATGTCTATTCAGAGTTTTTGCTTATAAAGGTATGCCGTTTGGACTGTGTAATGCGCCTGCAACCTTTCAAAGATGCATGCTTGCCATTTTTTCGGATTTGGTTGAGAAATGTTTCGAGGTTTTCATGGACGACTTTTCTGTCTTTGGGAAAAGTTTTGAAGAATGTTTGAACAATCTGAAGATTGTGCTAGGAAGATGTGTTCAAACAAATCTAGTACTTAACTGGGAGAAGTGCCATTTCATGGTAGAGGAAGGGGTGGTGCTAGGTCATAAGATCTCGTCTAGAGGGATCAAGGTTGACAAAGCAAAAGTTGAAGTCATTGAAAAACTTCCACCACTCGTGAATGTTAAGGGAATAAGGAGTTTTTTAGGACATGCCGGTTTTTACCGGAGATTTGTTAAAGACTTCTCCAAGATTGCCAAGCCACTTAGTAATCTTTTGGTCAAAGATGTGAATTTAGTTTTTGATGCTAAGTGCTTGGAGGCATTTGAGAGACTTAAGGAAAAGCTGATTATGGCCCCAATCATAGTTTCTCCAAATTGGTCTTTGGACTTTGAGCTTAATTGTGATGTGAGTGACTATGTTGTTGGTGCCGTATTAGGCCAAAGAAAAGACAAAATTTTTCACCCAATACATTACGCTAGTAAAGTACTTAATGATGCACATGTGAACTATGCAACTACAGAAAAGAATTACTGGCGATTGTATTTGGGTTGAAAAATTTTAGATCTTATCTTATAGGGTCAAGAGTGATTGTCTATACTAACCATGCAGCCCTAAAATACTTGGTGACTAAGAAAGAGTCGAAGCCAAGATTGCTTCGTTGGATGCTATTGCTGCAAGAATTCAATTTAGTCATCATAGATAAAAAGGGTTGTAAAAATTTTGTGGCTGATCATTTCTCCCGACTTCATAACAGAAAGGGGACTAGCGAAGCAGAAGAGATTGTCGAGGAATTCCTAGATAAAAGTTTACTGCTCATTCAAGAAAGGCCATGGTTTGCTGATATGGCAAATTTTAAAGCAGCAGGAATTATTCTGGATGGGTTTTCTTGGCAACAAAAAAAGAAGCTTTTAAAAGACTCCTCTTACTTCGTTTGGGATGATCCTTACCTATTTAAAATTGGAGGAGATGGTCTTCTGAGACGGTGTGTTTCCGTGGAGAATCTAACAGCACATTGTGGCATTGTCACAATTCACCCTATGGGGGACATTTTAATGGGGAACGCACTACAACCAAAGTATTGCATTCCGGTTTCTATTGACCCACAATCTTCAAAGATGCTCACATCTATGTGAAGTAGTGTGATAAGTGCCAAAGAACCGGAGGAGTGACAAGGAGAAATGAGATGCCTCTGATAGTTATGCAGGAGGTAGAAGTATTTGACTGCTGGGGAATTGATTTTGTTGTTTCATTTCCACCCTCTTTCACCAATGAATATATATTGGTGGGAGTGGACTATGTTTCAAAATGGGTAGAAGCAATTCCTTGTGCAAGAGCTAATGCAAAGACGGTAGTGACATTCTTGAAAAAGAATATATTCTCAAGGTTTGGTACCCCGAGAGTACTCATCAGTGATGGGGGTTCGCACTTTTGTAACCATCAATTAAAAAAGGTCTTAGAACATTATGGGGTGATACATGAAATTGCAAGTCCATACCATCCCCAAACTAATGGTCAAGCTGAAGTCTCGAATAGAGAAATCAAGCAAACTTTGGAAAAACCGTTAGTGTTTCAAGGAAAGATTGGGCCATTAAATTGGATGATGCTCTGTCGGTGTACCGGACAACTTTTAAAGCTCCCATAGGATTGACTCCTTTTCAGTTAGTCTATGGGAAGTCCTGTCACTTATCGGTTGAATTGGAGCATAAGGCACATTGGGCTTTAAAATATTTTAATTTTGACCAGACAACTGCTGGAGAAAAAACAAAAAATACAACTTCATGAATTGGAAGAATTGAGACTCCAAGCTTATGAGTCTTCAAGGATATACAAGGAAAGAATGAAGTGGTATCACGATAAAAAGTTGGTCAAAAAAGCTTTTAGTCCCGGGCAATATGTTTTACTCTTTAATTTTAGAGTGAAATTATTTGGGAAAATTAAAGTCCAAGTGGTCCGGACCCTTTAGGGTTAAGGATCTAAGGCCTTATGGAGCTGTGGAGATTGAAGACCCAGTGAAAAAGGAAAGCTGGGTCGTAATTGGTCAAAGATTGAAGTTATACCTTGGTGGTGACATCGAGTGACTAACCACCATATGAGTTTGAAGGAAGCATAACCATGCTACAGGCGTCGAGCTAATGACGTTAAACAAGCGCTGATTGGGAGACAACCCAATTTTTTGGGTTTATTTTTTGTGTTTTTGTAAATAGAATAAATAAATTTGATGAATTTTGAAAGAAATTGTGTGAGAAAGTTGAAATTTGGAGCACTTGAAGAAGACTTCCTCACTGTCCAGTTTTTGGATCTGGCGCTCAAGCGCCAGGAGGGCGCTCAAGCGTTAATTGGCGCTATTTTCAAAAAATTTGGGTCAGATGTTGGCTCTCGAGCGCAAATATCAGCGCTCAAGCGCCAAAGACAGCTGAAAGGTCTTTCTTCACTGCCATATATTTTGGGTTGGCGCTCAAGCGCCAGCTGTGGCACTCCAGCGTCACAAAAGCGTAACGGTTGATCTGCTATTCAATGCCCTAGCGCTCGAGCACCAGAAGCAGCGCTCGAGCGCCAGAAGCAGCGCTCAAGCGCCAGTCACGCGTTGGCTTTAAAAACAGCACATAATCTGTTTTTTCTACACAACATCTCTTTTTCCTTTTCTCTGTGACGCGATACAAATCATTTCTCACATTAAATCTGTCCAAATTCATCAAATTTCTCAAGTTTTTCATCAATCATCATCATGTTCAGGTATTGTTCATCTTTCCATTCATTGTTCATGTTTTCATTTCCATTTATGATGTGATTTTGATTTGTTAGAGGATGATGAACTTGAACACGAACAGCTTAGGAATTCTTAATACATTGTAATTTGGGTTTTCTATTCAAAATGTTGTTATTTTGGGCTATTCTCTGTGTTTTTGAAATTCTGAAGTTTTGAAGTAATGGTGGAATTATGTTGAAATTCTTACTGATATTCTGAATGTGACGAAATTCTGAGTCATGTTCTTGATTTGTTATCTGTGATGAATAGTCCATTTTTGAAACCCAAATATACATTGTATTAGTGAACATGATGATGATGATGATGATGATGAGTTTGTTGTGTTTGTTGCTAATTTTGGATTTTTATTTAAATAATGTACAAGAACCAAGGAAAGGCACCTGCCCATGAGCCCGAACGCGCTTCCAAGAAGAGAAAGGAAGGCCCCCAAAGGAGAAAAGGAGGTTCCTTATCCTAGGGCAGTGGTTCTGACCACCCCCACCGATTCATTGACCGGGAAAGGGATGAGAAGTTCCGCGTCATTGATGACTGTAACTTCATTGCGGAGCGAAGAGTTTAGTTGTGGGATGGAGAATATCAAGAGTTCACCGACATGCTCACTCTTCGCAACTGGTGGTCTATTGCATCGCTCCCGGAGAAGTTCCACCCGGAGATTGTCAAGGAGTTCTATGCGAACGCCTTTGGGGGAAAAGACACCAAGACCCGTGAGAAGGTATCCGTTGTCCACGGTATTTGGGTACCGTATGATGCCGACTGGATTAATGAGAAGATCGGCAGAGGAGTCATTTCACTTATCTCGACATATGAGAGAAGTGAAGGGGTGGTTGATGACTTCACAAGAATGAGGAATCAGGGGGATTTGGACCTCCAAACGACTCTGGAGAGGATTTGCTATGAGGACCGGAGGATTGTAGAAAATTAAATGAAGCCTCCAGGAAAGATCATTTTCCCTTGCCTTTTATGGACCAAATTCTTAAGAGAATGGCTGGCTAGGCATATTACTATTTCTTGGATGGATATTCTGGGTATAACCAAATTTTGGTAAACCCAGAAGATCAAGAAAAGACAACTTTCATATGTCCATTTGGAGTTTTTGCTTATAAGCGTATGCCGTTTGGACTGTGTAATGCGCCTACAACCTTTCAAAGATGCATGCTCGCCATTTTTTCAGATTTGGTTGAGAAATATATCGAGGTTTTCATGGATGACTTTTCTGTCTTTGGGAAAAGTTTTGTAGAATGTTTGAACAATCTGAATATTGTGCTAGGAAGATGTGTTCAAACAAATTTAGTACTTAACTGGGAGAAGTGCCATTTCATGGTAGAGGAAGGGGTGGTGCTTGGTCATAAGATCTCGTCTATAGGGATCGAGGTTGACAAAGCAAAAGTGGAAGTTATTGAAAAACCTCCACCACCCGTGAATGTTAAAGGAATAAGGAGTTTTCTAGGATATTCCGGTTTTTACCGGAGATTTATAAAAGACTTCTCCAAGATTGCCAAGCCACTTAGTAATCTTTTGGTTAAAGATGTGAATTTCAATTTTGATTCTAAGTGCTTGGAGGCATTTGATAGACTGAAGGAAAAACTGATTATGGCCCCAATCATAGTTACACCAAATTGGTCCTTGGACTTTGAGCTTAACTGTGATGCGAGTGACTATGCTGTGGGTGCCGTATTAGGTCAAAGAAAAGACAAAATTTTTCACCCAATACATTATGCTAGTAAAGTACTTAATGATGCACAGGTGAACTATGCAACTACAGAAAAAGAATTACTAGCAATTGTATATGGGTTGGAAAAATTTAGATCTTATCTTATAGGGTCAAGAGTGATTGTCTATACTGACCATGCAGCCATAAAATACTTGGTGACTAAGAAAGAGTCGAAGCCAAGATTGCTTCGTTGGATTCTCTTGCTGCAGGAATTCAATCTAGTAATCAAGGATAAAAAGGGATGTGAAAATTTTGTGGCTAATCATCTTTCCCGACTTCATCATACAGAGGGGACTAACGAAGCAGAAGATATTGTCGAGGAATTCCCGGATGAACGTTTGCTCTCATTCTAGAAAGGCCATGGTTTGCTGATATGAAAAATTTTAAAGCAACAGGAATTATTCCAGATGGGTTTTCTTGGAAAAAAATAGTTCTTAAAGGACTCTTCTTACTTCGTTTGGGATGATCCTTATTTATTTAAAATTGGAGGAGATGGTCTTCTGAGACTGTGCGTTTCCCGTGAAGAATCTAAAAGCATACTGTGGCATTGTCACAATTCACCCTATGGGGGGGCATTTTAATGGTGAACACAGTGCAGCCAAAGTATTGCAGTCCGGTTTCTATTGGCCGACAATCTTCAAAGATGCTCACATCTATGTGAAGCAGTGTGATAAGTGCCAAAGAACCGGAGGAGTAACAAGGAGAAATGGGATGTCTCTGACGATAATGCAGGAGGTAGAGGTATTTGATTGCTGGGGAATTGATTTTGTTGGTCCATTTCCACCCTCTTTCACCAATGAATACATATTGGTGGGAGTGGACTATGTTTCAAAGTGGGTTGAAGCAATTCCCTGTACAAGAGCAGATGTGAAAACGGTGGTAACTTTCTTGAAAAAGAATATCTTTTCAAGATTTGGAACTCCGAGGGTACTCATCAGTGATGGGGGCTGATAGCTTGATTGCCACATTAGCAAGTGCACTAGTCGAGTTTAGATAGAATAGGGAGAATAGGGGTTGTCGTATCCACAGGGACTATGCGATAGACTATCGAATTCCCAAGACTTTCGCTATTCGGACAAACATTTTGCATAGAGAATAGTGTATCATAGCAGAATTTTACAACAAAAACAGAGAAATTACAAGAACTAGCTAAGAAAGATGGTGCAACCAATTGAGAAGAGAGCTAGGAGATTTGGTTCATTTGATCCTTCCCTTATGCATCCTAATTCTAAGGTCAATTCAAGTTCACAAATCCTAATTGAAGGTGGAATTTACCCAACTATAGATTAAGACTATTCCTAGATCATTAATCCCTTTGCTTCTAGTCAAATTCCCTAATCCATTAGAACAATCTTAATAGAAACAAGAGAAAGAGTAAATTCATCGAGACCTCATAATCTACAAGTCTTATCACTAAGCACATGCAAGATTATGGTAATCTACTTCAATTCTAACAAAACTATCAATTTTCCAATTCACAATTGCATCAAAATCAGATTCTCATCAATCAATTTCAAGTGAGCATTCAATATCGGAAGCAATTCAACAATTGAGCATAATCAATATAGAAAGAGCATTAAGCATAGAAGAAATTACTCAATTAGAATCATAAGAACAAGAATCAACCACAAGAATTCAGATTACATTAGATTTGGGATCAAAATCCCCAATCTCCTAACCTAGAAACTAGCCAAACATGGAGAGAGAAGAAGAAATGGAAGAGGAGATGAAGGAAATCATCATGAAGGAACTAAGAATCACCAAGAACTCCAAGGATCTTCCAAGTTCATCCATAAAGATGAGGAGAAAAGGTGAGAAAAGCAGAGAAAATCACGCCAAAAAGTCCCAAAAACTGTTCTGTTTCGCACTACTTAAATCTGCCCTGCACCATTTGAGGTGCGCACATGTCCTGGAGGGTGTGCGCACGGGATGAGGCAGCACCTTCCAGGACCAATTAAGGTGCGCACATATCTGGAGGGTGTGCGCACGGGTTTGGGCTTTGACAGCACTTGACAGCATTTGACAGCTTCTTAGTGTTTTCTAACCTCTTTTATTCAACTTTCTTCATTCTTTTCTTCATTCTTCAACTCCAATCTTCTAAAAACAAAACTTCTCAATCATTTATTCCTACATGAACATAATCGAACACAAATCAAGATCAAAGATCATCAAAACTACACCAAAATTCCTCAATTTCCAAGAGACTACAACTAACTATGCAAGAAAGCACTTTATTTGATTTTATTCATTTCTAAGAGCTAAAAGGCCACAAACACACTACAATACTAATAAAAAGAGACTAAAATAGACCTTAGAACATAGATAAGTGGACACTTATCAGGGGCTCACCTTTTTGCAATGCTCAACTAATGAAAGTCTTGGAACACTATGGAGTAAGGCACAAGATTGCAAGTCCTTATCATCCACAAACGAACTGTCAGGCTGAAGTTTCTAACAGGGAAATCAAACGAATACTAGAGAAGACTGTGATTGTTTCAAGAAGAGATTGGTCCATTAAGTTGGATGACGCTCTATAGGCTTACCAGACAACTTACAAAGCTCTTATTGGATTAACTCATTTTCAGTTAGTCTATGGGAAGTCTTGTCATCTTCCAGTGGAATTAGAACATAAAGCATATTAGGCTTTAAAGTTCTTCAACTTTGACCATACAGCTTCGGGAGAAAAAAGGAAATTACAACTCCATCAATTAGACGAGTTAAGACTTCATGCTTATGAGTCTTCTCGGTTGTACAAAGAGAGAATGAAGTTGTATCATGATAGGAAGCTGGTCAAAAAGAATTTTCAACCTGGACAATATGTTTTACTCTTCAATTCGAGATTAAGATTGTTTCCGAGTAAGCTAAAGTCCAAATGGTATGGACCTTTTAGGGTTAAAGATATTAGACCCTATGGAGCAGTGGAAATTGAAGACCCAGTCAGAAATGAGAGCTGGGTGGCCAAAGATTAAAACTATATCTTGGTGGTGACGTCGAGCAGATAGCCACCATAGTGACTTTAATTGAGGAATAGACATGAATCAGGCGTCGAGCTAATGACGTTAAACAAGCGCTGGTTGGGAGGCAACCCAATTTGTTTGTTTGTTTTGTGTTATTTGTAAATAAAAATAAAAGAAGTTTGATGAATTTTGGAAGAAGTTTTGTGAAATTAAATCAGAAACTGTGTTTGAAGCATAGGTAGAATGTCCATTGTGCGTCTTGAACTCTCTGACAACATCTTTTTCACTGTCCCAAATTTTTAGCTAGTGCTCAAGCGCCAGAAGCATTAATTTGGCGCATCTTTTCAAAACTTTTTGTCAGAAGTTGACGCTCGAGCAAGAGAGATGGCGCTCGAGGGCCAGATGAGCACTAGGGATCAGTTTTCTCTGCCTGCAATTTTGGGCTCGTGCTCCAGCGCCAGAGAAGTGTAACGGTTGGCCTGGTTATCAGTGTCCCAGTGCTCGAGTGCTGTATTTTGGCGCTCGAGCGCCAGGAATGCGGAGGTTTTGAAAACAGAGCAGTTTCAGGGATTTGCTCGCATCTCTCTTTTTCTCTCTCTTAAGTGCAAATTTCTTCTGATTTTGTTCACAAAACTCTTTCTAAAACTTCATCAAACTTTGGTTTGGAGTGTGAAACTTCTGCAACATTCTCTTCCTATCTACATTTTGTGCTCCTTCATCATGAGTTTCCGGTATGTTTATGGCTATTTCTTCATTTTTCATGCTTCTCATTTATGTATATATGTTCTTAAAAGAGAAATGAGTATGAAATTGAAGTTATATGATGAATTTACATGTTGGTTAGTATCTCTATTATGGACTTTTATTCTAATGTGAGATGATGTCATGTTCTTGATGTTCATATATGTTCTTATCTGTTCATCATGGAAAGGTTAGAACATAAAAAATTGTTGTGATTCTCATTTTTGAAGGCATCATCTTTTGTTTCATCAAAGTACTATATAGAAACTAAAACAATGTGTGATGCTCATGATGATGATAGTATGATGTGGTCTAATTTTGTGTTTTCAATGCAGTAACCGAGGAAAAGCTCCTGCTGTTGAGACTCATCATGGGTCTATGAAGCGTAAAGATGTTCCACGGAGGAGTAGAAGTTCTTCCTCCGCTGGTGGCTTTGACAGAGACAAATTCATTGACCGTGACCATGCTGAACGGTATCGGGTGATTGACAACTGGAGCTTCATTTATGAACAGATGTTGACTCGCCGCAACTGGTGGCCACTTGCATCTCTACCGGAGAAGTTTAACCCGGATATCGTGAAGGAGTTCTATGCCAACACTTATGGAGGCAAAGACAGCAAGTCACGGGAGAAGGTTTCGGTGGTGAGGGGTACCCGAGTTCCATATACTACTGATTGGATCAATGAGAAAATTAGTAACTCGGTTATTTCCCCTATCTCTTCCTCTCAAAGAAGTGAGGGAGTGTTGGACGATTATGCCCGTATTGAGGAACCAAGGAGAACTTGACTTGGAGTCCACATTGGCCAAAATATGTTATGAAAACCGCAGAATTGCGGAGACCAGTCATACCAGGGTTCCCCACAAGGTTCTCCGGGTCAATATGACTAGGATTTCAAAACTCTGGATGACGTTTATTTTGGCCAATTTGCGACCCAAGTTGCACCCCTCTGATTTGCCTGTGGAAGAGTGTCACCTGCTTGGTTGCAACATGACTGAAGGGACTACTATGGACCCTGCCCGAATCATTTCTGATATGATTTGGGTAAATGTGCAAAAAGGAGGCAAGAAGCAAGGTTTGGCATTCCCAAGTCTTATCACATGCTTATGTGAGGAGGTAGGAATTCCGGTTGTGCGGAGTCAAAAGATTAGGAAACCTATTGACTTGAAGTATCTCCGCAATAACTGTGCTGATCCAAACCCAAATGCACCAGTGCAACCACCACTAAGAGCACCACGGAGGACTATGGAGGAATTGTGGGCCCAAATGAGCACTAGGCTTGATCATCAGGACCTGCAATATGCTTCCATGCATAGGGGAATGACTAGCCTTCACCTGTCCCAATATTCCATGGCCCAACATTACATGCCGGGTCAAACATTTTTCCAGAACCCGGAGGCCTATGCGGCTCATATAAACTGGCTAGGGGACCGGCCAGCTTCACCGGGGGAGGTAGGTGGAGAAGATGGTGAAGGAAGTGGTGGTGGTGAGGATGATGGGAAGGTGCCTTGGAAAATAAGAAAGAGGAACACTTGAAAGGAAGTATGAGTTGAGCATGTTATGAAGAATAGGTTGGGGGGAAACTTGTAAGAATATGTAAATATTTTCTCCAACTCGTTTTGCATAACTAGAAAAACAAAGATTCTTTGTAGCCCAGCCTCATTACAACCTTTTGAAAAGACCTCTTGATTTATTGTTCAATTTTGTGAAATGGTTTCATGGCAAATGAAAAACAAAATTCAAGTTAAGTGATATTGAGGAGTGAGCAAAATTGACACCATGTAAGGTTTGAGAGTAAACCTTTGTAAATGGTTGATTATAATTTCCTTTGCACTTAGGTCATAAATTGGTCCGTTGCTTCTGTCAATTGGGTGATCACAAGTCTCTCTCTTAACTCTTTCCATGCATATTATAAAAGATTGAAGTTTGATACACTTTGCTTTAACTCATACTTGTCATGTTTCTTTTGTTTTTTTCTTTGTTTTAGGGATACATTGCTTGAGGACAAGCAAAGTCTTAGGTTGGGGGGAGTTTGATAAGTGCACATTAGTGTGTTTATATAATAAAGGATTTGCACTTATCTTCTCTAGAAATAACATGTTTCTATGCATAATTTCACCTCTATTCCTTACTTTGTGAGTTTAAGAGTAAATAAGTAGTAATAATAAATTTTCTAACTTTAGAAATGTATTTTCAGGTGTTTTTGGAAGCAAAATAAGAAAATCAAGTTGCTGGGGCATATAAGAGGCCAGTGCTCAAGTGCCATACCAAGGCTCGAGCGCTGGAAGCTGAGGAACATAGGATTCCTTCTGCCAGATTTATGAGCCTGGCGCTCGAGCGCCACACCAGGGCTCGAGCGCCAGGATATGTTGAGCATTGGATCCTTTCTGCCAGAGTTATGAGCCTGGCGCTCGAGCGCCACACCAAGGCTCGAGCGCCAGACGCATTAACCAGGCAATTAAGCTCATTAACCAACACGTGTAAAGCCATCGCTCAAGCGCCAGGAGGGCGCTCGAGCGCCAGACTCCTGCCCAGAACACCTATAAATACAGCCCTTCAGAAGTTGGAAGGAATAATATTCAATTGTAGAGAAATAAACCACAAAGTGTAGTGCTTTAGGCAGAGTTCTAATACTCTTAGGTTTAGTTCTTGAAGTTCATGGCCTTGCTAGGCTAAGCTTTCCGCCGGGATTGAATGTAATTACTTCGTCTCTTGTTTCTTTCAATTGTTAGTTTTATATTATATATGAATTGGAGTTCTTCTTCTGTTCTTCTTTTCTTGGTTTAAGTTTGATCACATTTTTCCATGTGTTAGTTTATTTGCGTAGTTGGGAAACTGGTTTATAAATGGATTTGGAGAAAAACTCTCATAAAACCTTCTAGTCTAGGGATAGATGGAAGTGCTTATGATTGCAATATACTCTGCTTAATGCAAGACTTAATTCCTAAAGTGCCAAGGATTGGGCTCTAGAAACTAGTGTCTTAGAATCAAGTGACAAAGGGATTTGCACTTGTGACATTGAGTATCCATCTTTTCTTACAATATTTAACTTTAATTGAAAGAAACAAGGTTAAGTAATGAAAGTCAATCCCAGGTGAATAGTTATCTTATTTGTTTATCTTTTTACCAATCTTTTATTTTATTTTCCATTCACACTTGATATGATTTTGGATATTCTGTCAACTTAACTCTTAATCGAATAAATTCAAGTGCTCCCTGAGGACGATACACGTATAGTCACTATACTGAAACGAGTTAATCCTTTCCAGCACCATTAAAAGGTTAACAAGGCCTAAGATCACAGTACATGGAAATTATAGAAGAATCCAATGGTGAGGAAGAGAAGATTTCAAGTCCTGATGAAGCAGAAGGAAGGAGAAAAACTCTCATAGAAAGAAAACCTCCCGAACACTTAAAAGATTATGAATGGAGCATCACTTGGGGAGATGTTTCAGATCAAGACAACTCAGTAAAAAGCATCTAGAATGTCAATCAAACTACATCAAAGACTGGCAAAATCAAGTATCCTATAGATAACTATGTGGGCTACTTCAATTTGTCCAGAGAATTCAAACACTTTTGCTTAAACATCTCTTCTGATTTTGATCCTACTTCATATAAATAAGCTATTCAACACAGCCATTGGAAGGAGGCCATGATAAGTGAACTGCAGGCTCATGAAAGAAACAGAACTTGGGAGTTGACAAAGCTGCCTTCAGGAAAGAAAGCTGTTACATGCAAATGGATTTTTAAAACAAAAAGAAAGGCTGATGGCAGCTTGGAAAGGCACAAGGCACGCTTGGTGGCAAGAGGATTCACTCAAACCGAAGGGCTTGATTATTCTGAAACCTTTAGCCCAGTAGTCAGGATGTCAACAGTGAGAATCCTCTTCACACTTGTTGCAGCAAAGGGATGGACACTCAAACAACTTGATGTCAACACTGCTTCCCTACATGGAGAACTCAAAGAAGAAGTCTACATGGAGGTTCCACAAGGACTACAAGTGCAGGAATCAACAACCGTTTGCAAACTCAGAAAGTCCCTATATGGACTAAAGCAAGCAAGCAAGGAGTGGAATCATAATCTTTGTTCCTTTTTAAATCAGTTTGGATATGTGCAATCTAAATCTAATTATTCCCTTTTTTCAAAAAGAACATCTCAACACTGACTTTCATTCTTATATATGTAGATGACTTGTTGCTGGCTGGAAATGATGATGAAGAAATCCAAAGGATTAAGGAGCAGCTGGACAAGGAGTTTAGCATCAAAGACTTGGGAAATGCCAAGCATTTTCTGGGAATGCAATTGGCAGAACGAGCAAAGGAATCAAGCTCAGTCAAAGAAAATATGCCATCGACATTTTGAAGGATGCTGGACTCATGGATGCCAAGCCTTGCAACACACCTATTGACAACAAAGTGAAGTACAACAAGGACCAAGGAGAACCTCTACCTGACCTAGAGAGTTTTAGAAGACTAATTGGAAGACTTCTCTATCTAACACACAACCGTCCAGATATATGTTTCGCTGTCAACCACTTGAGCCAATTTAGAGCAATGAAGATTCTCAGATTCATCAAGAAGGAACCAGGCAAAGGTCTATTTTTCTCAGTAGACCCAGACCTATCTTTGCTAGGCTTTACTGATGCAGATTGGGGAGGATGCGTGGATTCCAGAAAGTCCACCAAAGGTTATTGCTTTTTTTTTTTGGATCATCTCTAGTGTCTTGGAAGAGCAAGAAACAGAAAACTCCATCTAAATCATCATCTGAAGCAGAATATAGAGCTCTCGCTCATGGAACTTGTGAGATCAAGTGGCTGCTAAAGTTGTTCCGAGACTTCTATATCACACCTAACCTACCAATTCCCTTGTTTTGTGACAACCAATCTGCGATCTATATTGGAAATAACCCAATCTTTCATGAAAGGACGCAACATATAGAGTTAGATTGTCACATTGTGAGGGATGCAGTTGAAAAAGGAATTGTTCAACTCATGGCAATTCGAAGCAGCTCTCAGGTAGCAGACATCTTCACTAAAGGGCTTGCGCAAGGACCTTTTGAAATAGCAGAATCCAAGCTTGGAATGATGGACATATACATTCAAGCTTGCGGGGGACTGTTAGACACCCATAAAAGAACAGCCATTGATAACTCTATCAATGAAGAAAGAGATCGAGGACGAGAACTTGAGGAAGCAGAGAAAACATGAAGTTTATCATCAGAAACTAAAGGAGGACCAGTTAGCAAATGTCTGAATATATGGGAAAGTTTTAAGTGTTGCTTAGTAACACATCGAGAATAATCGGTTTGACAACACCAAGTGCACTACTGTATTGCCTTTTGGTTTGCTGCTAGCATGAATTCTTGAGCATTATGGTGTTTCTCTAAAAGAAGAAGATGAAGATTCTATTGGAGAGAACTTTGGAGAGATAAGTGAGGACTTTGGAGAGATAAGTGAGGTCTCTTAGACTGTATAGAAGATTTCCTCCTCTGCCTGCCATTGGTTAGACTTAGAATGAAAATTTTGTTTTCATAGGCTAAAGTGCGTCCACATGGGTTCGAACTGAGGACCTGCTATTTAAAGTAGTAAGACTTAGAAAGAGATTCAATTTGAAGTTAGGAAGACGAGACATGCTAAGAGGCCACATTGGATTGAGAGTGAGATTAAATAAAAAACAAGGCATGAGCAAGCTCAAATTGTTAAGGTAGAGAGTAGAGGTATAGGGAAGAGGATAACAGAAATTGTTGGAATTAGAAAAGTATTTTCAACAAAGAATGCCAAACTGGATAAAGAAAGTTCTAAAGAATTTGAGCAAGATTTAGCTGAAAATGATTCAGCTTAGATCAAAGATAAAAATTCACTCAAATCCCACTTAGATTTTGGCATGTGTGTTTGAAAGGTTGAAAAAAGATGTGTCTAGTGAAGTAAAATCAAGCTTTGAAAATGAAGTGTGTGAAGATCTTTCTTGTGATAAAGCTCCAAAGGTATCAACTGATAAAACTGCAATCTATTCCATGCTTATATAATTTCAACTTCAAGGAAGTTTGGAAGAAGAGGGAGAGACTGAAATGGAAGAAGTTGTTTGGAATGAAATTACTCAAATTGAGACTGGGACTAAACAGACCTTGGTAGAGACCATGTTAATAAATTTATTCATTTTCTTTATAAAAAGTTATACCTAGGATTAAAAAAACCTAAGCATGTTTTCTATCAACTGAAAAGCTGCTACTCAAAGTTGCTCTCCATCCCCTGGACAAACCTGTTGGATGCATCAAGTGTCAAAACTTAATTATCAAGTATTCTAAAAATTATTTTGATTGTATTTTTTGTTTGTAAATTTAGTTACTTAAGTTATATTTTGATCTCATAGTTCTATTACCACATTCTAATAGAATATGGCAATAAAGAAAAAAAAAAGAAGTAAGTATTGACATGTATATGTAACAATCTATGAGAACATGAAATAAAAGTAGTAAGTATTGACATAATTTGAGGTTAAAAACCAACGTTTTAAAGTTTGAGGACTGAAAATGAATTCTCGCTAAAGTTCATTGATCAAAAACCTATTTAACCCTAAAAGCTTTTAAAATCTTTTATTCGTGACCATCCATGTAAGAATCTATCACCTAGATTCATCCCTCTTACACTCAAATAAGAATCTCCTTTTACATTAGATATGCTCTCGTTGTATGTGTTATACATACACACACTAGTGTTTGATGACTAGTGCTACATCAGGGTGTAATTTGGGATCTTAAGTTCATTATATTAATAGCAAGAAAACTAAATTCATATATGATAATTAAGAAATAAAAATAAAAGGAAGAGAAAGAAAACAAGTATCTTACAAATTAAATTTGTTAAATATACTTATTTACAAAAGTTTTTGTTTGTTTTGTGATGTAAATTATGCTAGATATTATATGCTTAAAAAACCATAATATAGAATTGATGTGATGATAAATAAAAATGATAAACTTTTATAAGTATAATATAATTGAACTAAATGAATAGAATAATATGTGATTAATCTCTTTGTTATATAATTTAGATATTAATAACACTACAGGAAAATCGCCCATTAGTGTCGGCCAAAATCCATCTCTAAGGCTACATAAACCACCGCTAAACCACGTTGGCGTTTGCCACAGCATCGGTATGGGGCCGACACTTAAAACCTCAACGTTAACAGTTAGTGTCTGCCACGAAGAGGCCGCCGCTAATTAGCAGGGGTCTAGCCGCTGCTACCGCCACAATAAAAGGACCTAACACCCCATTGTGGGGCCGATGCTACGTAACAGCGGCTTTAGCCCACGCTAAGTAGTGTCCATTCAGGCCAACGCTATGTAGCGGAAGCTTTGCCCCACGCTAATGTTTACGTCCCTCGCAAGTTAGCGCCGGCTTATGCCCACACTAGTTACCTACGAATACTAGCCGACACACTAAAGAGTATAGTAGTAGCATCGGCCTAAGCCGTCGCTAGTGTTATACCAATGTAGTGTCAGCTAAAGCCGACGCTAGTGTTGAGCTTTTTTTTTATTCTTTATACTATTATATTAATACTATTAAAATCACCTATAGATTCCAAATAAAAGTTATAACAAATCATAATATATAAAAATAGAATATATAAATAGCAGTATAAATAAATGTATACAAAGTCACGATAATGAATAAATAGAAAAATCCAAATAGTACATAAAGTCAAAAACATAAATAAAAAAGTAATCCTAATCCTCCTCCTCCTCATAGTCCTGATGGACCGGGAAGAGCTGGATGCAGGAGGCCTCTAGGACTCAATTGCAGACAGTCGAGCCAACACCAGAGCCATATCCTCCTGAATCTTTCGACGTATCTCCTCCATCTCATGCTGATGCTATCGGCGCATCTCCTCGATCACTACCTCCTAATGCTGACGCAATTCCTCTATCTGCTAGTGGAGCCTCTTCGTATCTACATAGGAAGAAGAGGTGGACGGTCCACACATGGACTCCTGAGTGTAGATGGAGGTGGCCCCACTCCTAAGTTGGCCGGCTAGGTCCCCACACTCATAAACACGACCCCTCGCTAGTGGTAGCATCGGCCTAATTCGTTGCTAGTGTTACACCAATGTAGCGTCGGCTAAAGCCGACAATAATGTTGGGATTTTTTTTTTATTCTTTATACTATTATATTAATACTATTAAATCACCTATAGATTCAAAATAAAAGTTATAACAAATTATAATATATAAAAATAGAATATATAAATAGCAGTATAAATAAATGTATACAAAGTCACGATAATGAATAAATAGAAAAACCTAAATAGTACATAAAGTCAGAAACATAAAAAAAAAAGTAATCTTAATCCTCATCCTCCTCCTCCTCATAGTCCTGATGGACCGGGAGAGAGCTGGATGCAAAAGGCCTCTGGGACTCAATCACAGACAGTCGAGCTAACACCAGAGCCATATCCTCCTGAATCTTCCGACGTATCTCCTCCATCTCATGTTGATGCTGTCGGCGCATCTCCTCGATCACTACCTCGTAATGCTGACGCAATTCCTCTATCTGCTAGTGGAGCCTCTTCATATCTGCATTGGAAGAGGAGGTGGACGGTCCACACATGGACTCTTGAGTGTAGATGGAGGTGGCCCCGCTCCTAACTTTGCCGACTAGGGCCCCACACCCATAAACACGATCCCGCAACTTGCCCCCGACACTGTAAACCCAAGCAAAGTTCTTCATCAGGTTTTCGGCCACACGAGTCCTACTAGGCAATGCCTCACAGACGCGTATCTGCTCCTGATACCGAGACTATAAACAAAAAAAATCAAGTAATTTCATAAGCAAACTAATAACTAACTAATAGGATTGATATGAAATATTTTAAGATGCTTACGTGGGTCTGTTCGGCTCTAGGCTCCACCCACGTCCCGCCCGCCCGCCCTCGTGTGTGTCTCGAGGAAGAGCTCATCCACAGCAACGGGTCGGCCCATTTTACGCGCTTACAACAAAAATCAGAAATAAAGTTAAAAAATATTCAATTATCTACAATTTTTGTTAGTGACATATGTAGTCGAAAAAAAATGATCCTTTGAACCCTGGCTTTTTGTTTGACACCCCTCTTTGATGTTCCCATCATTCTGCGTTATTACAACACATTAAACATTATTGTAAATCAAATGAATTGCATATGGTACATATTAAAGGTAAGAAGATTTTGTTAATAGTTATACCTCTCAAATGGATACATTCACCGATATTATACTGGTCAACCAAGCCGTTCTTCGTTGGGCAAGTGGATTGGAAGATGTTCTATCGAATCGAAGAAACTTGGCAGGAATATCCTTTCTAGCTTGCATAGGATTAGAGGAATGTTCTGCACCATTCTATCCAATTTAGCATTAGATTTAGTTAATGTATATTTTTCCTTTGGCATCCCCATTTTTCCATTATTTAACGGTAGCAATTCCATGTCCCCATGTCTATAGTGCTTCTTCATGTCCATCATTGCCTTTTGATAATCCTTTGTTTGTCAGGATCATTCATAACCGTGTGAAATAAATTGTCGAAAAAATTCTTATCAATATGCATAACATCAAGGTTGTGTCATAAAGAGTTATCGTTCTAGTATAGTAGATCCCAAAAAAATACTCCTGTTTGTCCAATAATGCAACGATCCAAAACCCGGTATTTTTTAAGGTTCATGCTTGGTCGCTTTAGGAAAATCATGAACAAACTCCCAAACATGATCTCCACTCAATATAGCCGGCGGTCCACTCTTGTCTTGAACATCCACTCTGAAGCCCAACTTACTCCGCTTGAATTTATGATCCGACGGTAAAAAATTGCGATGATAGTCAAACCATGAATACTTCTTACTATTGTCCAACCAAAATGACTTTGTCTCTTCCATACAACACGGACATGCTAACCTATCATGTGTGCTCCACCAGATAACATCCCGTAGGCAGGAAAATCATTAATTGTCCACATCAAACAAACTTTCATTACAAAATTTTGCTTCCTAATATATCATATGTCCATGCACCATGGTACCCAACTGTTGAAGATCATCAATCAACGGTTGTAAGAAAACGTCTATTCTAACATTGGGACTTCTAGGACCAGCTATAAGACAAGACAGGAACATGTAAGGCTTGGTCATACACATCTCAGGAGGCATATTGTATGGAACAACAATCACAAGCCAACACAAGTACAGGGAAGCTGATGCTTGAATAAAGGGTGTAAACCCATTGGCACATAGGCCCGGTCTAACATTTCTAGGTTCATTGGCAAAATCTTGGATAATAGTAGTCAAAATGTTTACATGCCAAGACATCGGTTGGATGACAGAGAACACCATCTTCACTCCTTTTCTCATTATGCCATCTCATGTGACTTTCCATTTTTGTGGATGCTTATAACCTCTGCAACCTAGGAATTATTGGAAAATAGAACATTCTGTTCTTAGGAACATCCTTGTATTTCCCTATCCTGTCTCTTTTAGATTTAAACCGCAATATACTGCAAATATTACATACTTTTAGCCCGGCGTCTTCCTTATAGTAAAGCATACACCCCTTCTTACAACAATCAATCATCCAATACTTCAGGCCTAATTTATATGCTAACCTTATTGCTTTATAATAATTGTTAGGAAAATTATCCTCAGATGGGGGACAAATTTGCAAACATCTCTGCATAAAAGTCAACACACCTCTGAGGTATGTGCCAATTAGATCTCGCTGCCAACATCCTAACTGAAATTGATAGCTTGGATTGCGAACTCCCTTCGTAAATCGATTCATTAGCAGCTTTCAACAAATCAAAAAAATCTCTGACAACTTGGGTTAGAAATCTCCTCCACATTTTCTGTGTCTGTAATCGTATTTGCATGTGCATATATGACTGACCTAAAAGTATGTGTCACCATATGGTCCATCATTTCAACCCTCTCCTATCTGGGTTAAACCTATCATACATCCAACTACGATCCTCCATATTCTGCAATAAACGTGTAATAAACTGATTTACAAAAAACTTGGTAGCATAACCCCTACTATATACAAGCATTTCCAAAATTTAAAATAACAAAAAAATTTTTAAAAGCAAACAATATGCAACAAAATAAAATAAACCAGCACCCCGGTATATCCAGTATTTTCATCGGGGTCTCACCTATCCAGTAACACACAAAAAACACACGCAATGACATAAAATAAACCAGCACCCCGGTATATTCAGTATTTTCATCGGGATCTCACCTATCCACTAACAAACAATAAACAAATCCTAACAACATGTGAACAATTATATTCTGTAGCTAGCTTCAAACCCTAAATAATCAAGAACATACCTCTCACTCCAAAATCGTATGCTCCTAGTTTCTGCTATCTCCACGATCCAAAATCAACAACGGTAAACAAACAAAATTCACAACAAACTATTTCAATCATTTCAGTGTTTACATCCCTCATCGTCTTTGAATAAGAATAAATTTGGTAGATTGTACTCTTTTTTGAAAAAAACAAGATATAAATAAGGTTGTTATTAGTTTTCTTAATCCGTGAGAATTGGTTAGAGGGTGTTATAAAAAGGACTAGAGGTAGTATTAAGGGAAGGAGGTAGTATATATTTATAATCTTGTTCCCTTATGATTTCCAATTCACAAATTAAATTATACACATCTAATTAATTACACTTTCATTCCATCCCATGCATTATTATTAGCTTAATTAACACCACAGCAAAGTGCAATATTATAAACCCCATTTTCAAATAAAACAAATTATTATGAGACTCATCAAATCAAAAGATATTTTGGATATGGAATCTAATTCCATTCCCCCCATAAACATTAAATTATACTTAAAATCCACTTTATTCTAAATTAAACCATACTTTGCTTTTATCAACATATATAGCAAAGAATAGAAAAGGCTGAGGATATATCATATCAAAAGTATAAATTACTAACAAACAAAAATTTGCACTAAAAAAAAGAGTTTCTTTCTCATAACAACCTAACCGATAAATTAAATTCTCTATGCAAATACTACAATTTTTTTTTAAAAAAAAAGCAGCTAATAATCCACTAAAATTCTCCACACTCCAATCCAATGTTTACAAAATCAATCTAATTAACCATTCTGTTCTGCTACACAAAATCCACAATACAAGTATACAAATTGCAGCACACACTATATATAGCACATTATAATCAAATAAGTAAAATCTTTTCTTGAAAAAAAAGGGACAACAGAGGAATACCTTATGCTAGTGACTGGTGGAGGAGGAAGCCTTTGGTGATGGTGGCGCGTGGCGGTGATGGTCGTGGAGAAGGGGAGGGTTTCGGTTAGGATTTTGGCGTGGGCGGGTTAAACCAAAAATTTATCGGACCAAAACATCTGGGGAAGGGTGAGGAAGACTTGTACGGTGGCAAATGTGTTTGCGTGGCCGAAAAAATAAGGCACGGCTTCACATGGTGGCAAGTAGAAAGAGAGAGGGAGAGGAGAGGGAAGACTGAGGAAATGAGGAACAAGAATCCAAACTCTGTCTACTTTTAACAGTAGCGCTGGCCATAGCCAACGCTAATTTGAAATTTGACACGTGGCATTGTACCGTTTAAACGTAGCTGGCCATGGCTGACCCTAACGTGCCACATTTAATACGCTCCATAACTTTAAAGTTAGCATTGGCCTAGCCCATGCTAACTGCACGCAATTTCATTAATTTGAAAATGTCAATAATTGCATGGGACTTGTATCGGCCTTTCTAACACTTATAGCATCAGTGCATGGCCGCACTAATTTTTTGCCGCTAAATTAGCATATTCTAGTAGTGTAAGTTTTTTTAAAAGAATTCCTACCACCCCGACCATCTCTACCATCTCTAGTTACCACCATGCATTCATGCCCTAGCATCAACGAAGCACCGCCGCCACGCTTGACGAGAATATTTCAAAACAAAAGATGTGCGCATCGAATGGTAAAGCTTGCTTGATTTTAAAGCTCTAAAACTCCGATGGTGGAGTTTGCTTGATTTTCCAATAGTAATGATGGTGGTGCAAATTGCATGTGATAATGCAATCTATAATTACAGTGGGGCGATGCTAAAGTAAAGTGATTTACTTGCAGCGTAGATAAAAGAAAGCAGGAAAAAGAAACAACTTCTAAGTTAAAGGAAAAATAAAAAGGATTTTTCTAACTTGTGCCCATAGAGCACACGTTAACAATGATTAGCAACTAATCATATTTTATAAAAGGGAAGTTATTAAATAGTGGGTGGTGAGGGGTTTAGTGGGTGCATATAGGGTATAGTAAAAAGAATAAGATCCAACCATTAAAAAATTCAATTTAAACATTGTTAACTTGTGCCCATGGGCACAAGTTAGAAAAATCCAAAGAAAAAATATACATAGAAGATCAAAAAAGAGATGAAGTATAAAAAACTATAAAGAAAGAGAAAAATAGAGATGTGGAATAGTAATTAATTCATAACCACATTGATAATATGAAAAATTAATATATCAACTGCTGTCGACATAAGATTTCAAAATTGATCTTTTGAGTGGAACATTTGAAATGTCCAAAACATCTTTTAAAAGTGTGGGGAATACTTGTTGCTGACTGGTTAAATACTAATTATTACAAACTAGACAATTACCCGTGCGATGCGCGGATGCAAGAATAAACGGATCATTGATAATATTGTTCATAGGTTATAAAACTGAAATTCAATTTATTAAATATGTCAACAATTTATGAAACTAAATTTGTAATTATTATAGAGGAAAGAATTGTTGCATAACAACTCCAAATAAAATTGAACAGAATTGATGCAAAGTATTTTTAGGCATATTATCATACATATTTTTGCAATAATCTTTGGATTTATTTTAGGAAGATGACATTTTTTGTCAAATAGAAAGATGATTTCATATTGAGACATGCTGTATTTTATATGTTCATTTTTTTTACGCTTTAAATGAAGATTTCATGTTATTTAATGATTCTATGTTTTTGAATTGTATATCACTTTCTCCTTATTTTGTGATAAAAAATAGCTCTTCATCTAATATTCTTCTTAAGTTGTTTTTGAGGAACGAATCTTCTATGTTAGTAACTTTAAAAGAAAAACATATTAAAATGTTTAGAAAGCCCCTTTTTTATAATGCACTATGTGTGAAGTTAGAATAAATATATAAAAGAAAAATGTATTTAAGAGGAACATATTGTAGGGCATATAAAAAACATAATGTTAATTTAAGATGGAGGCATCAATAAAAAAAGATATATGAAATAGGTTTCAATAATAGGAATAAATCATTAAGTTTTAAAAATTAGTAGGCTACTTTAACTTATCATCAAACTTTGAAGTGAAGTCATTCCTTAGGCGGAAAAAGCAAATTTTAATACTTTTTAGAGTAAAAATAGTAAATTAGTTATTTTTTTATGTATGATTTGATGAAGTGTGCAACTTATTTATAATTATCATAGTTTTTGTTGCAATATTTATTATATTTCAAAGTGTGGTTCATGGTTAATTCTTTGGTGTCTATTAGCCAATTCAGCTAATTGTGACTTTCGAAGCTACTATTTTCTGCTTAGGTATTCATTGTTTTTTTGTTTACATAAATGGGTTAGAGCACCTCTTTTGGTCTCTTAATTTTTTTCTAATAAAATAATTATTTGTTTTACATATATTTGTTAAATGTTAATAGATTTCAAGTAATTTAAATTTGGAATAACAAAAATTGTGTATGCATTTAATATGACTATGCAAAAATAAACAATTATTTTATAAAATAAACATTTTGGATAATTGAATTTATATCCATTATAAACTAAATAACTAAGTTATGTAATAAATTAGGCTAAATTTAATGTGTTTGTTATGATAATCCAATAAATGCATTATAATATTTTATTTTGGTGTTTTGTTAGAGTGAACTATTGTTTTGTTGTGGATGTGGTTCCTAAGTTAGAATCGACACATGGAAAATCGAGGGTAATGGCATGTGCAAGGTGTCAACACTATAACATTGGCTTCCGTTTTAATATATATATAATAGATATAATAGATGGGCGGCAATTTTCCCTCCAAAACCTATTAGCTTTTAGGTTATAAATAAATATCCCTTTCCACTATTCTACAATACACAATCTCGAATTGTAGATTCATTCCACCTCTAATTTCACAAACACGTTGTTGCTCGTAGAAGGCCATTGTCCACGGATCAGAGAATGTTGCCATATGCCATCATCTTAGCTACTAAATGCCGTCTAGAAGGTTAGTTCTATGCAGTGTAACTCTTAACCAAGCGGCCATGGCGATAATGGCAAGGATGAGCGGTGACATGTGCCAAGGCTGACCTTGATTATTTGCTCTAAGTGTAAGACGAATTAAAGGTTGATTGACTGCGGAGACAAGATTGAGATGGTTTGTTCGGTAGTCGTGGTTCTCAAACATCAAACAAAACCCCCTGACGTCGATTTTCATTTTCAAAGCAGAATCACGGCCCAAAATCGGTAACCTAATTATTATTTAATTAAGTTAAATTCTTACTTAGTACTTGCTTCTCTTGTGGGCTTCTTGTATAAAATTGAGTTTAAAATTTGTGTTTGCTACTTTCATGAATTTCCTATTGTGTTTCTTCCATGTTTGAAGGCCATTTGCATTGATGTGTGGGACACGTGAGAGAGACGTAGATGTGCAAGAGGCAACAGATGAAGGGTTAACCTGATTCTAACTAATGTGTGTAAATTTCCAAGCTGATGTAGAACTTTTAAGATAAGCACCAACAATTAATTTGCAGGTATACGGTGTGAGACCGGGACCGGAGACCGACAATTTTCATCCATTGCCAACGTAAGTATATTGAAAGTAATGGTAGATGAATTGAAATACCATGAATTGAAGGATAATCATTGTAGCTTGAAATATAGGTCAAAACTTCTTAAATGGAATCCCAGTGCAAATTTACTATCAAAGGATTGTTTGCAACAGAGGCACAAATAAACTGCAAGAAACACATTTCTTTTGCATTGTCCTCCGTAACCATGATTATAGAGGATAATAAAGGGAAACAATTAAAAATAATGAAATCAAGAATCCTATAAATGCAAGGCCATCAGCATAGTAAGTACATACATTAATCACAAAAAACTTTGTCATGACTGTGAGTTAACCCAGACCCAATGGCTAGTAGCAGCAACAACAATGTAGCTCCAATCACCACAAAACTTTTAGACACTTATTTTGCGAATCACCAAAATCCTTGTGGTCAACAAACTCACAGAGATGGTGGTCAAAAAGAAGAAAAACGATGGATGTATCCTTAGTGTTCCATGTGTTAAATTTGGGTCGTACAATTGTCCAAAGTGATTAAGAAAATTTGAGACCTAGCAAAAGTTTGTTGTTGAAGCAAGTCAATATTATAGGCGTGAGGCCAAACAGGAGAAGAAGAAGAGACTTCTGACCAGAAAGAAGCATGGTAGTACAAAGAGACCAACTCTCTGCATCATTTGATGCATGATGGAGGGTTGTTCTCTTTGTACTACCATGCTTCATTTTGGTCAGGAGTCTCTTCTTGTTCTCCTCTTTGGCATGACGCATGTAGTGTTGACAGCTTGAGCAACAAACTTTTTAGAGGTCTCAAATTTGTTCAATCACTTTGGACATATGTATAGCCAATTTTTATACACGGAAAACTATATGTTCTTCCTTTATTTTTCTTCTGCTAAACTCCTTGACTACCACCTCTGCAAGTTAGATGTAACTAGGATTTTGATGGTTTGCAAAGTAAGAGTGAAAAGATTTTGAATATATCGGAGTTACGTTGTTGTTGCTGGTGGCCATTGGGACTTGATTAACTCAGTCATAACAAAGCTTGTATGTGCTTGTGATAGATTTGAGACTTTACTGTGTTGGTGGCACTGTTATGGAGGACGACCCAAAAGAAACACACTTTTTTCAGTTGATTTGTGCCTTTTTTGGAATCAATCATTTCATAGTAGATTTGCCTAAGGATTCCATAGAAGATGTTTTGAGCTATATTCCACGCTACAAAGATTATCCTTGAATTCATGGCACTGTGATTCATCTATCATTACTTTGATATACTTCTACCGGCAATGGTTGTTAAATTATGTCATTAGTGAATAGAACCATTATACTAAGATTTATCTTCTTCATACCGCTTGGCTCAAGTGCAATATAACGGTAATTTCATGGATTATCAAGTCTGTTTCTCCCAAAATTACATAGAGCATTGCCTATTTTGACATTGTTTCTGAGGTTTGGCAAGATCTTAGGGACCATTTCTCCAGGGCGATTATGTTTTCCTCTCTGGCCTTCTTCAAGCTATTCACTCCATTCATCAAGGAGATTAGGATCTTCAAACCTATTTCATGCACATGAATATTCTTTGGTAGGAATTAGAAGCTATGCGTCCAATTCATTCTTGTACATGTCCTACAAAGTGTTCTTGTGCCCTTGCTTCAAGTATCAAGGGTTACCATGATTCTAAATATGTGATTTGCTTCATGAAAGGCTTGAACTATGCCTACGACATTGTTTGCCGTCAAATTCTCTATATGGAGCCACTACCTCCTAGTTAAAAGGTGTTTGCTCTGACTCAAATTTTGGAGCACAAACAATCCCAAAAACGCTTTGTTGACACCAAGATTCTCTCATATGTGCAAGCCGCCACTGCTTTACAACTTAGAAGGAGAACAATCACCGTTTTCAATCCCAAAACAAAGGGCAAGGGATGGCGAACCCTAACCGTGCGTCTTCAAATTCTAGTAAGATGTGCACATTTTGTGGTATGGAAAATCAATCGGTTGATATGTGTTACTTCAAACATGGCTTCCCTTTAAATTTAAAATTCAAGAATAAAGCACCCCAAAATGTTGTTAACAATCTTGCCACTAATGATACCTATGTTGTGATCTCTAGTAATAATGCTAAACCTAACCTAAATCTATCTCATGAGGATTATGATCTCCTTTTAGGTATGATGAATAAGGCTAAGATTCAATCTCAAGAACACACCATTAATCATTTCGTACATGCTTCACATGCCACCGACACATACAAGGTATTTTATGTTCTAATAGCTTATGGATTATAGATAGTGGTGCTGACCACGTTTCTCAATATATGTTAAACTTACCAATGGAGGTACTTCTGTTGCTAAGTATTCGGGTATAATTCAATTTCCGGACAATGTGTTTCATGACAATGTTTTCTATATTCCAAACTTTGAATTTAATATCATACATGTACATAAAGTTGCTTTTTATTTGAATTTAAGGATGAATTTTGATCAATTTTATTGTTTTACCGAGGAAATTAATTCCCAAAAGATGATTGGACTTGCTAAAGTCCTTCATAGTCTACACTTTCTTAATCCGGCTTCTTATTAGCCTGTTGTAAGCCTGTAACACATTTTTAGTTCTCTTCGTTACACATAAACAACTCAATTATGATCTTTGGCATTCACGTCTAGGACATCCTTCTAATCATGTTAGCTTGGGATTCATGTCATTTTTGTAAACAAACTAGATTGACATTTTCGAGGGAAAGTCATAGTACCCTATTATTAAAAGTATATGCTTTGATAATGGTTTGGAATTCTCCATGTCTTCTTTTTATGATTTGCATGCCATTTTGCATCAATCTTTGTGTGTTCAAACACCTGAATAGAATTGTATTGCAGAGCGTATACAGAGACACATTTTAAATGCCACTGGAAGCATTTTGTTTCATTATCCTCTTCCACATTATTATTGGTGCTATGCTATAATTTCTGTTGTTTGTTTGATTTATCGTCTACCTAGTTGTGTTTTGAATAATAAATCTCTTAACCGTTTGCTATTTGATAAGTCCCTTACTTTATTTGACCTCAACAATTTTGGGTCGATGTGTTATACCACCGCACTCACCCTAAATACATAAAAGTCGGACCCTCAAGTTAAAAAATATGTTTTTTTTGGGTTTTAAAATCTGTACTAATGATTATCTTGTCCTTGATTTAAAAACTTGTGATATTTACATTTTTAGAAATGTTTATTTTTTTAAATATTTTCCCATTCAAGTTAGAGCAACCAAGAAATGTTGCCTTTGACCTTCTCTTGATATTAATTTTAATTCATCAAAAAATCTTTTTTATGACCTTTGGCCTACTAATAAAGTGACTAAAACATCTAATACACAACAACCAACTGCAACTCTCCTTCCCACACCTACTCCTGCATCGATTTCAAATGGCACTGCAGTTGCCCTGCCCACTACATGGAAATCTACAAGCAGTAAGCAGCCTCCTCCCTACTTGATTACCATTATAATCTCTTGGAAGGTAAATCTCTGACGAATGGTGAAGCGGTCTGGTATCTTCTATTCTCTATTCTTTCCTATCAAAGATTATCTAATTCCTATGCTAGTTTTGTGTTGCATATAAGTCTTCATGAGGAACCTAAAACTTACCTTGCTATGCTAATTTAGCATAAACTCCTACACGCTCTATACGGGTATACAAGGTTAAATATCCTTCTAATGATAGTATAGAGAGGCACAAGGCACTTCTCGTTGTTACACCCAAATCAAAGGAATTTTTTATTTTGATACTTTTGCTCCGGTTGTGAAACTCACTACTGTATAAATTAGATATTGATAATTCATTTTTACATGGGGATTTAAATGACGAGGTTTACTTAACTATTCCTATAGCATAAAATATCTCTGGTTCTATCCTTGTATGCAAACTAAAAATGTCTTTATATGGCTAAATCAAGCCAATAGGGTGTGGTTTGCAATATTCCCTCATTTCTCTTCATTATGAACCATCTCAACATGATCTTTCCCTTTTTATCAGTAAATCTAGCAATATGTTTACCTTTATCCTAATATATGATGATGACCTTATTCTAGGGGGTAATGACAGCAATGAGATCTCTAATGTAAAACACCCTATTGATAAAATTTTCAATATTAAAAACTTGGGCATTTTGAGATATTTCATTGGATTAGGGATTGCAAGATCCAAGTTTTGAATCTAAATATCACAAAAGAAATATACTCTGCACTTATTAGAATCATGTGGTTCAATTGTAGGCAAACAGTTCACACCCCTATGGTAAAAGACAATACGAAAATTGATGCCACTACTCTTTATGATGATGCCTTAGGTTATCGTCAGTTGATAGGCAAGTTGTTATACCTCACGACAACGCGACCGAACATTACCTTCACAGTTCAACAACTTTGTCAACATCCAGCAACAACCAGGATAGCTCACCACACTGCTACCATATGCATTTTAAGATATCTGAAATCTTGCCCAGGACAAGGAGTATTCCACCAAGCCAATTTAACCTTACATTTGAAGGCTTTCAGCGACTCGAATTGGGCTACATGCCTAAAAACTTTTTGTTATGGGACTGCTTTCTACATTTTCCTAGGAGATTCATTAATCTCTTAGAAGTCTAAGAAACACAAAATTGTTTCTCCAAATCGATGGTTAATGGATACCTGCTATACATGATCTCAAAATTGATTTCACCTGTCATGTGCATTACTGTTTCTATTATAATCATTCAACATGTTATATTACTCAAAATGCAGTTTTTCACAAACACTTTAAGCACATCAATGTTTGTTGGTATGTCGTTCATAAAAATTGCAAAAAGTATTGCTCGTTGTTCTCCTGATCTACACACAACATCAATTGGCACATATTTTCACTAAAGCATTGGAGTCTCTGTATTCTCAACATATCCTCTCCAAGCTGGGAGTATTAGATATATACTCTCCAATTGGCGAAGTGTATTGAGTGATAATTAGCTATTTTTATTGTATTTCTCACTTTTTCTTATTATTTTACAGCCATATTATTATGTATATATACAATGTATTGTCCCTTGTAAACAGTGAACCGAGACATCTCTTCATTTCACATTTTACATAATAGTACACATTTTATATAATTTGGACTACTAGAAATTCAAAAAATTTCTCATCTCATTTATGGGATGTACAAAGTACCTTTGATTGGATTAAAATGAAAACTTGGCAATGGTTGTGTGTGGGTGTGGACCAACCTTGTTTCTCATATTCCTCTTGGATTTTATGTCCCTATATTTAGTTTTTGCCATAGGTAACAGGTGGTTATTATAGGAGGGTTGTAGGGTTGGGCATTTGGTGAAGGATCACTTATGGGCCGCACTTTAAATCATTATTATAAGCCATGTTTATTTCTATTTTTGCTTCTCTTTGAAAATTGTTTCACCATGAAATATATTCCTCTTCTGTTGAGAAAAAATAAATATCAGCTCTTAAAATACATGATTTTTCTCTGAAGTAGGTTAGTTCACTTGAAACTATTCATATTTTTTCTAGATTTTAAAGTTTTAGTTTATTTGAGATGTATTTTTTCTCTTCTATTTACCCCCCCCCCCCCCCACTTTTTATGTTTTTCTTTGGTAAGGTTTTTTCTGATCGAGAAGAAGTTTTTGAGGTTAGTTCACTCACAATCTTCCTTTCATGTTCTCTCAACCTTTTTCTTTCTCCTTCTATTTTTTTTATTTGGATAAGCTACAATTTTCAACTGATCATTTGAGCTCCTATGTTTAAAGTGTGAGGTTCATTCTTACTACTTTATCATTAAATATATTCTGTTTCATTTTTTTATGTTTACTATTGCATACATCAATTAAAATTTTTTGCTACATTATCAAAAAGTTAAATTCAATTTAATTTTTTTGTTTTTAATATCTTTTAAAAAATTAAATTACATGTTTAATAGTTTATATTTGTCTATGTTTGTAACAAATAAAAAAATTAAATTGCTTACTTATTTATATCTAATTTCTTATTTTTTGTCGTTTACTTATTTATATGATCTATTTAATCAATTATATTGTCATTATTATTATTATTATTATTATTGTTTATAAACCAATTTTTTTTCCTTTTTTTCGGGGAGGGAGAGGGGGAGTTTTGAAACTAACCAGATTTGAACCTTGCACCTTCACTTAGTATCACAGTAGCACTCCCGCTAGGTTACTATTAAGGGGATTGCCATTGTTATTTTTATTAATTTATTAGTTATAAACATACAAGATTTTATAGAGATTTATTAATGCCTTTTCCTAAAACAATTTTATTTTTGGAAATTCAATGTATGCTCCAAAGTCCATCTAGAAGATGACATAGCTCCCTTCTAATACAAGTTATCCAAAAATGCGCTCCAATCATGAGGTAACCATTTGCAAATTTCATAAACAATATTTCAGGGGCGTTTGTTTCGTGGAATTGAAAAAGATTTCTGGAAATGTTAACTTGGGAATGAACATTCCAATGTTTGGGATAAGTTTTTTTTTAAAAAATATTCCAGGAAAAGAAGATTCTCAAGAAATCACTTTCTCACCTTATGGTTGATTTTCATTACCACTCTCAACCATAGGAAACAAAGATTCCTTAGTAGTGGGTATGTTAAAATTTGATGAAAACTACCCCTAATACTCTCCACCACATATAAAATAATTGCTATATTGTTGTTCTACATTAATGCCTCATATAAATTTTTTTTACAAAAATATAAACTTTATTAAATACTACATTTTTATTAGTTAATTATATGATAAAATTATCCTTATCATAAGCATGTTTATTAAGATCTTACTAGATATATAATATGTGTGCTTGTTTATATTATTGTGATTTATTATAGTAAGAATATCCACATATAACTTTAGTGATATGCTAATATGCAATAGGTGAGACAAGCTTCCCTAAAACTTTATTTTTAAAATTTGTAATTCAATTAATTTTTTTGGTATTTTAATATATTTTTTATGAGTAAATTTTAAGTAACGTTAATATAATTTTTTTCACAAATGATATAAATAATTAATTGAATTTTTTGTAAAAAAATATTAAAAAAATAAATATTATAATCAGGGTAGTAAAAAGGTATTTAAAATAATTTTACATGAAATAGGGGTAATTTGATAATTATACCATAAATTCCTAGGAAACTGTTTTCTTAAACAAACATAACTTAAACATTTTCAGAAATTATTTTTTAATATTCCAAGGAAAAATAATTAACAACCAAACAAAATTTTGTATAATACCCAGGAATATATATTCCTGGACATGTCAAGAGTACATTCCCAATAATCAGATTTCTAGGAATGTTTTTTAAATCCATGAAACAAACGCCCCCTCAGTATTTGTGTAAGGGGGAAGGTGATCGTTATCGGTATTTACAACATCCAATGAATCTAAATGACAAATAAGAATTTTGAACCCCAACAACCAAGCCAAATAGAGGTTTTTCTTAAGGGAAAGAAGCTGACCATGAAGATTGTTGGTTCTAACTCTAATAAAGCCTACATTCACACACAAAATTTCCCACCTCATTCTTAACGACACCACTAATTCCAGCATTACAAGGATTTAAAGCGCATTGTCATTTACACTAAATAATGTCAATATTCTTCTCTTATTTTAGTAATGAACTTAAAAGCCCAAATTCTTTTCTGACATAGTACAAGTGACCAAATAATAGCATCGTATCATCGATGAGACCTTGAGATAAATTTAATATACCTTTACCCGCTTGTCTCCAAGATCGATATTGGTTGCACCGGGTTTTATCTAGCATCCGTTAACTATGTTTTGTTCCCCAATAGTGCAGATATAATATCTACATCTGTTGTTAGCTGTTCAAGCTTACTGGTTCTATAATAGACAACTATGGCAATAGCATCTTCCTATTTGTGTGTATATATATACTAGTGTTTGGTGACCCGTGCTATACGTCCGAGTGAATTTTGAGTTTAATATGAACAAAAAATAAAAGTAAGATATAGGTAACGTTTGGTAACGATACAGAACAGAATGAAATGAAATAAAACCGTGTACTGTGTATGGTAACCATTAAATGGAACAGAACCATATGTATTATTTTATATTTAGTGCGGATTAAAATAAAAAAATATTTTTTTATAATATATAATTTTACTTTACTTGATAGAAAGTATATAATTAAAGGAAAAACAAAAAAAAAGTATATTTTTTTCTATTTCTTTTTTTAAATATTATGAGTATAACTAATTAATAATTTTAAAATATATTATTTTTTTATTAATATTTTATAAAAAAAATTATTAAATACAAAATTCTGTCAATAAATAAAATTATTAAATATTTTTTTAAAATTAATTATTAAACATAAATTATGTTGAATATATTTTTATTAAGTAAATTTTGTTAAACAAAATTTAAAAAATGTTTTTTGGTTGGAAAAAAAATAATATAAGGTTCAACAAATTTAAATATATATTATTTTGTAAATAAAAAATGACTATAGAAAAATAATCATAATTCTCTGTGTATTGTTTTGTTCTATTCTCTTCTGTTCTACCATTTTCAATGGAACTAATTTGTTCCGTTCATTGGCCTTAGTTAGAGCTGGGTATACGGACCGGAGTCCGCGGACCGGCCCGCGGGTAAATAGGTTGGGCGGACATGGGCCTAAAAAAATATGACCACTTAGATTGCGGGCTTAGGCGGACTTGACCATTTACCCACGGGTTGAACGGATAAAATCCGCGGACTCAGCGGGTATCCGCTTAAAATTTTTAATTTTTATTGTGATGAAATAAGTTAGTTAGGTCTAATATTTTTGAAAGTTTTCTAACCCTTCTATCCAATGAAAAAAGGGTGCTTATGCGGATGTCTACGGACTTTGAGGGCAGTGTTGGGCCTGACAAAATTAAGTCATTTTATGATTCGGGCTTAAGTGGGTGGGCCGTTTAACCCGCGGACTTGTGCGGGGCGGTCCTGGCCCCGCAGACCACCCGCATACCCACCTCTAGCCTTACTGTCATGTTTCGTTCCTCTATGCACCAAACATGAAACATTACACAATGTCTCGTACTGTTCTATTCAAGCACGTCCGCCAAACGCTACCATAGAAATAGAGAAAAAAATTCTATTGACAAAAAATAGAAATAGGAAATGAGCAATTTCATGAAAAGAATATAATAGAAAATTGATTAAATGTTTAAAAATAATTACATATGTATGCTTGCCAAAGAGATATGGGATCATGAAGTAAATTGTATCCCGGATTTTAGTACTACCGTCTTGGGTAAACATGTTTGCTCTATGGTCCATGATCATCAGCTATGGGTCTCGTTGCTCGCAGCCAAGTACCTAGATTGTCAACATATTGCTTCTGCTAAGGAGGGTGATTCCATCATTTGGAGATGTAGAAATGGATGGATAGGAAAGCAACCTAAGAGGGGTGAATTAGGTTGAACTAATATGAAAACTTTTTCTAAGGTTTTAGAATGAACACTTGTTATGCAGTGGATACTATGAACTCTTTAGAATGATTTTAAGCACAAAAAATAGATGAATGAAACCACTTAAAAACAGAGAACATCTTCCCTAAATTGGTTGTATATATACAAGCTTTAAGTGAAGATTACAAACAAACTAGGTATGAGGCTCGTGCGTTGCACGGATTATTTATTTATGTATTTTATATTATAAATCTTTTATTTCAAGTATTATGTTATGATAGAAAAAAAGTCAATGCTATTCTACATAAATAGAGAAAATTTATAATATAGTAAATTTAAAATTTAAATGTATTAGATTTTTAAATTAACCTTTAGGTATATATAGAATAATTTATATATTTTAAATTACTCTTTTCAAATTGTGATTACAAACTTAGTTTGAAAAGAACAAATGGTGAATGAATAAATTTGTAATATTTTATTTCACTTAGCATAATATATAATATATAGATAGATCAAATCAATTTTACTCTACATAGATACAGAAAATATGTAATAGGCTAAATTATAAATTAATATATATATATATATATATATATATATTAAAAATATTAATATACAAACAGATATAGATAGTACAATTTTAATAATTTTAAATTATTTTTTGTAAAGTATAATTATATATTTTACATTAGTATAAAAGATTATATATTCAATTTAAAATAATAATTTTAAATTATTTTTGGTAAAAATAATTATATATTTTACATTAGTGTGAAAGGTTATATATTTAATTCATATTTTATATTTTAAAATGTGTAGCACAAATTTTAAAGTTATCAATATTTCAAATACAATACAATAGATAGATTAAGTCAATTTTACTCTATATAGAAAGAGAAAAGAATAATAAAATATATTAAAAGTTTTGATATACATATACATATATATAGCCTAATTTTAATAATTTATTTTTTAAGTAAAATTATAAATTTTGTATTAGTATGAAAGATTATATATACAATTTTAAATATATTAAAAGTTTTGATATACATACACTTATAGATAGTATAATTTTAAATTATTTTTTGCAAAGTGCAATTATAAAATTTACATTAGTAAGAAAGATTAAATATTCAATTTAATTTTTTTTAAAATTTTATAACATGTAGTACAAATTTTAAAGTAATCTTTAAATTTTTAAAGTAAAAACTGACATTTCAAGTCTATTTTACTCTATATAGATGGAGAAAAAAATAATAATATATATTAAAATTTTTAATATACATACACATATGGATAATATAATTTTAATAATTTTAAATTTTTTTGTAAAGTGAAATTATATATGACACATTAGTATGAAAGATTAGATGTTCAACTTGAAATATATTAAAAGTTTTAATATACATACACTACTTATAAATAGTATAATTACAATAATTTTAATTTTTTTTATAAAGTAAAATTATATATTTAAATTATTATGAAATATTATATATTTAACTTATATTTTATATTTTAAAATGTGTAGTGTATAGATAGTATAATTGCATTAATTTTAAATTATTTTTTTAAAGTGAAACTATATATATTATTTATATATATTCAATTTATATTTTATATTTTATATTTTAAAATGTGTAGTACAAATATTAAAGTAATATTTAAAGTTTTAATGTAAAAAGTGACATTTACTCACACCATCATTAATGTTATTTCTCAATTGAAGAATACAATATATATATATATATAGATGAAAGATAAATATTCAATTTATATTTTATATTTTGAAATATGTAGTACAAATTTTAAATTAATCTTTAATTTTTTAATGTACGAAATGATATTTTAAGTCGATTTTACTCTATATAGATGGAGAAAAGAATAATAATATATATTAAAGTTTTTAATATACATACACATATAGATAATATAATTTTAATAATTTTAAATTTTATTTTTGTAAAGTGAAGTTATATATTTTACATTAGCATAAAAGATTATATGATGAATTTAAAATATATTAAAAATTTTAATATATTCAATTAAAAATATATTAAAAGTTTTGATATACATACGCTTAAGGATAATATAATTTTAAATTATTTATTGTAAAGTGAAAATATATATTTAATATTAGTATGAAAAATTAAATATTCAATTTATATTTTTTATTTTATATTTTATAATATGTAGTGAAAATTTTAAGGTAATCTTTAAATTTTTAATGTTAAAAATGACATTTCAAGTCGATTTTACTCTATATAGATGGAAAAAAGAATAATAATATATATTAAAGTTTTTGATATACATACACATACATAATATAATTTTAATAATTTTAAATTTTTTTAGTAAAGTGAAATTATATATGACACATTAGTATGAAAGATTAGATGTTCAACTTGAAATACATTAAAAGTTTTAATATACATACACTACTTATAAATAGTATAATTTCAATAATTTTAAATTTTTTATAAAGTAAAATTATATATTTTACATTATTATGAAATGTGTAGTACAAATATTAAAGTAATATGTAAATTTTTAATGTAAAAAGTGACATTTACTCACACCATCATTAATGCTATTTCTCAAGTGAAGAATATTATATATATATAGATAGATAGATAGATAGATAGATAGATTTACAATCTATATGATCAAGACAAAAGTGAATGTTCATAGAATGATTTTATTCAAGTTCAAGTTGCGGGCTAGGAGGTATCTCAAAGCTCCTCACCTAGTAATCTGATTTGTGTAATCGGCTTAGAAAGTATTGTGTTCTAAAAATACGGGAACGACAAAGAATAGAGATACCTGGCTAGGAGGTGCTGATGACGAGATTACGGGAAGAACTCCGGTCTCTAGGTGCTCTAGCGACGCTCCACGACGGCGGGTGGGGGACCTGCAAAGACTCCGACGCTCAAGTCAGTGACTGTATAGGTCAGAGTAATTATTATTAGATTAATAGCATACCTGAGTAATTATAATGTATTTGTATTTATAAAAAATATTTAGGATTTGCAAGCTATATTTTGGGCCTCATGGGCCTTGTCTCTGGGTCTAGCCGAATCTCTATAATGGCTGAGATATTGGTCCCGACATGGTATTTACGACTGGGATATTTCTTAATTCTGGTCCACAACAGAAGCCCCCCAAGACGGCGAGTTGATGCAGGCAAGTCGGCGTCTTTATGTATCCATGTCAGATTACTGTTGATCCCTCTCTCTGGGATATTTCAAGTTATTTAGCTTTGTCGCTCTTTTATTTATTAGGGGTTCATTTCTGGCATTTCAAGCATTCTCCTTTGCCTTGTCGACTTAACTTAGTTTCTTGACTTCAATTTGAAGCTTCATATTCTCACATCGTATGCCGGTTTGGATGTTGAATTTGAAACTCCACGTGTTCATACTCGATGAATTGCCCTCTATTTGTGAGTAGGAGAATTATTTTTATGGCTGATCATTCTGTTGATTTCTTTATTGAAGCCCCCATGATGGTATATCATTGAAAGTAAAACTTTGACTTTATAATACTTAGCCGACATGAATGTCATGTCGGATTAAAATATTTTGTCTCTCACCGTTATGTCGGGACTTTACATAATTTTCTTCTTGAGTTTGTTGTTCGGCTTTTATAAGCATATGATTTTAAGCTAAAACTTTCAGTCCTTTTACCTTGGCGTGGGGCCTATGAACCTCTGCACCACTAATGTAGATATGAGATTATGATCCCCAAGTTAAGGCTGCTGCCATCCACTTTTAGTGGAATCCTTTACACAATTTGGTTCACTGACTCTACCGACACCGGCATTGTTCAATGTGATCTGATAATTCCAGGAGATGTTTTACACATTGGTGATCTAAATTTATGACGACGGCTATTGCCGAAGCTATCTTGGATATCGATGGCATTTCATGCTTTGTGATCATATTTCGTTCAATGTTGTCTTGAATATAAGTTCATCTCGGAAATTTTCAAAAATCAACATCATCCCGGATGACATATTTGTGCTGGCTGCACCACTTCTTTTTGGTTTCTTTCTCTATTTTTTTGTTCTTTGCTGATCAGGTCCAATTTTTGCTGACTGCATAATTTTTTTTTAGTGGTATATTGCGTTTTGAGCCTTTTTCTGTTTTCTAGTCACACCATTCTTTTTTGTTTACTAGGCCTTTCTTCCTCTTTTCTTTTTGATTGCACCAGATTTTAGTTTATGCTGACTTGGACTTTTTTGCTTTTTTTAGGACTGAGATGTCTCTCTCTTTTTTCTTTTGGACATGATGACGATTTTCATACGTGCACCACCCCCCTTTTTTTGCTGCCCAACTGTGCTTTTTTTTGCTGACCAACTGTGCTTTTTTTTTGCTAACCAACTGTTTTTTTGCTGACCAACTCTATTTTTTTTTGCAAGTGGGCCTATTCCACTTGCTATTCGCACCACCCCGATCTTCTTCGGTGAGAATGGAGAGACGCAACGCCGCAGCCTCCTTTGTTTCTCGATGCGCATGGGAAACCGCTACAGCCTCCTTTGTTCCTCGATGCGCATAGGAAACTGCCGCCAACATGATTTCGATCCTGGGTTGTGTGATGGCCGCCGCCACGGAGGTGCACGCAAGTCACGGCGCCGCAAACACCACGCCACCACATGACAAGGCTCAGGTCGCTGGTGTCAAACTGTGATTTTTTCGACGCCGGTTGACGGTGGCCGCAATGCCGGATGCCATCGGTCGACAACAACTTCGATCTGTTCTGTGGCTTCCATTGAAATCCTACTTGATGAATTGGGGGCGCTCCAAAGCCGATTTAGATTTCTAAATTGAGGGATTTTTTACCGCTGCCTAGAGACAATATCCCGCAATGCTATTTCTCACATTCAACCAAAATGCAATTTTCATTATCAAACTCTTGTTTGATTACAAAATGCAATTATTATCTCCTATTTGGATTCTTTCCGTGGTACTAGCCATAGAGAGGACGGGAAAATGTTTTACTGTTCCCCACAGACGGTGCCAATGTTGTGTTCTAAAAATACGGGAACGACAAAGAATAGAGATACCTGGCTAGGAGGTGCTGATGACGAGATTACGGGAAGAACTCCAGTCTCTAGGTGCTCCGGCGGCGCTCCACAACGGCGGGTGGGGGACCTGCAAGGACTTCGACGCTCAAGTCAGTGACGGTATGGGTCAGAGTAATTATTATTAGATTAATAGCATACCTGAGTAATTATAATGTATTTGTATTTATAAGAAATATTTAGGGTTTGCAGGCTATATTTTAGGCCTTAAGGGCCTTGTCTCTGAGTCTAGCCCAATCTCTATAATGGCTGAGATATTGGTCTCGACATGGTATTTACGATCGGGATATCTCTTAATTCTGGTCCACAACAGAAAACCTATCTGAAATCTCTTTCACTATTTCAGATTCTTTCATTTTGATTGCTTCAAGTTCTCTTCTTAGGTTCAGCACCTTCATCCTCCTTGTTCTTTCCCTGCCTTGGAACTCCTCGTTGAGCTTGTCCCAAACCTCTTTTGCACTTTCAAGATTTAAGATTTTGTTAAGACCTCATCATGTAGGGTTGTTAATTGAGTGTCCGGGAAGTATACTAGAGTCAAGTTATAATAGAAGTGATAAGATCTGATATCGTTCGATAGGGAACAAGTAGTTTATTATAGATCCTTAAGAAACTTGTTTAGTCTATGTACTAATGAATTATAGATATATAGTTATCAAATTTATACATCTTGGTTCAGCACTTAAATATATCTTATACTGATGTTTCAAGTATAAGATCTAAAATAGATTTCATATATATCGATGTCTTCAATATAAAAGAAATCAATATAGCAGTATAACCAAGTATTAACAAGCAATTAATCTTTAGATATTTATTCCTTAACGTGTTGATAAGTGCTACAATTAAGTGATTTTATCACGAGGTTATGCACTTATTTGGACTTAATAATGTATATTTGAAGTTTTAATCCCTTTTGATAAAAAAAAAACAGAATTTGTAAGTGCTTTAGGGATATGATTTTATTCTAACAAAACTAAACCTCAATTGTACGATCTGCATGTGGATTTAAAGAGAAGAAGAAAAAAGGAACTATTTTAGGTTAAGTGAGAAAATGGGGGACAAAATTGCGTTTCACTGAGGTCATAAAAAAAAACAGAATTTATAATTTCGTTTGTAATTTTAATAGCTACTTATTAGCTATTAAATTAGCTATTGATTAGCTTTGAGTGAACCTACAAAATATTTTCGTAGTTAATTTGTATATAAATAGCTTGTGATTAACTATGAAATGTAGTTTTAAAATAACTAATTTATATCTAAGTAACTTCTAATTAGTTATTGAATAAAAGTTCATAGCTAAAATTTGTAGTTATTGTTTAGCTTACTAATTAACTATGAAATGTTGCTATAAAAAATAAAATTTCCTTGCTAAATTTATTAAAGTCTTGAAATTATTTTTAATGGATTATATATATAAATTCCAAAACATTTTTATCTAAACAATATATAATTATAAAAATAATATATTAGTTAAATGCTAGTAAGTATCATAAATGCATTAGTTAAAGTGTAACAACTACATCTCATTTAATGTTTTAAATCATACTTTAAAAAATATTCATTGAATGAGTTTTTTAATTTTTATAGTAATAAATTCTTTAACTTATATAAAATATTTCTACCATTATAACCATAGTTATTAATTTTTGCTCAGTCATAGACTTGACTGGTCCCCCTAGTCCATTCGATTTATCAAAGGAGGTAATCAAAACTAAATTTTAGAATTTATAACTAAACAATAAAAAATAATAATAGTATAAAATAATCTTGATTGTTAAACTAAATATGCAATTTTAAAAATGAAACTAAATTAAAATATATTTTTATTGATATATTTATATTTTTATGGGCACAGTTTAGCTCGCTTAAGCGAACAAATTCACGCATAAGCGCACCTATGATGACATGTGAGATGATGTAAGTGAAACACACTTCTATCCCCCAGTATGCTCACTTAAGCGCACTTTTTCTCACTTAAGCTCGTAAATTAGGTCATCTAAGTCAACACACATCATTCAGACGTCAAAAATAAGGTCAGCTCAAAAAGGCGTGCGCACTTCAGCACACATGTGCTCACTTAAACACACACAGACAATCAAAATTGTGTTTTTTTGTCTTATCTTCAAATTCACCTGCAAATTGTGCAATTGAGGTCCACTTTAGACGGAATGTAATCATCCTTCTAAAACACTCTTACAAATTCATTTTTTCTTAATTTGGAGGGATTTAAACTGAAAATATACATGATTAAGTTCAAATAAGTACCCAAACTTATCATAAAATCACTTAAGTTTAGAATTTATCAAATCCCCCCAACCTTGAATTTTTCTTGTCCTCAAGCAAAATAATTGAATTTAAGACAAAAGCACTTAATTTAATTAAAATTAATTTCAAATTGTTCAATCATTTAGAACAAACTCAATCTATTCATAAAGCAATGTAAATCCTAAACGGAGATACCATTCCTAAATCCAAAAAGAACAAGGCAAACATGTATTTTTATTTAAACAATAAAAATAAGAACAACAACACAAATAATTTTAACTAAGGGAATATTCTCTCAATATATCACCACGATAAGTGTTTCTATCTTTTCATCACTGAGATCATTGAATTTGTCTTTGCTAGTCATTTAAAATCGAACTATTTACACATTTTCAAATATTGATCTTAAGAACTTAGGCATTATTCCCTCGATCAAAACATTTAATTGTTCTAATTATTTAACCTGTTCAAATTTTGCACAAATGTCTAGCACTCAGTTAGATTCTAAAAACAACACTGTATTCAATTTCTAACTCTATCTTAGAAACATCTTGAAATCTTTTCTAGATTTAAAAACAAATTTGAAATTTAATCTTTATTAAAAAATTTGGGTTAAATATGTTTTTCGTCGCTAAACTTTAGCAAGAATAAGCTTTTAGCCCTCGAACTTTAAAACATCAATTTTTAGGCCCTGAACTTTAAAAAAGTTCACTTTTAGTCCCTCCCTTCAATTTTTGGTGACGTGGCAAATTGACAGCCCTTCATCAAGTCGACGTGTCAACATATTAGATTGCCACGTCACCCAACAATGTACGGAGGGAATAAAAACGAACTTTTTCAAAGTTTAGGGACTAAAAACCGACGTTTTAAAGTTCATGAACTAAAAATTATATATATATATATATATATATATATATATATATATATATATTTTGTTGTTTAGGATAAACACAGAAAAACAAAAGCAAATAACAAGTGTGTATCGAGTCAGATATTAGGAAAGAGAGATAGTTCACAATGAAACGCTTAAAAACCAAGATGAGGTCTTTGCAGGTTTTTTTTCTTTAGAATTTTTTTTGAAAGTATACTTTTAAGGCCCAATTCCAGCGGTTTTTTGGAATGGCCCATAAACCATTGAGATTAGAAACATTTTTTTTGTTGTGTCTTCATAATCTTTATTTGAATATTATTGCAAAATCACATTTTTTAATATTATATTTACTGTTCACTCTTGTAAATGTTTGCTTCTGTTAGTGGTTGAAACTTTCCTTAAGTACTCTAGCATAGTTAGGATTAATCATGAAGATATTTCCTTTATGTTTGTTGGTTATTTTGTACTGTTGATAGGTTGCTTGTTTAAGTAGTTAAACTTCTTTCCATAGTTAAAAAACCATGCTTATGATACTTGTTACACCATGGGTTGAATGCCTTGTTTACACACAATGTACTTTTTTATAGAAGATATTATAATGAATAGATATCTATGGACTAATAGCTTGTTAATACTTTGTTATAATGCTTGGTTAATTTCTCATATATTGGAGACATGAGTATATAAGCATTCTATCTTAGATCTTATATTTGAGACATCATATCATAATAATATATATATTTAAGTGTTGTATCAACATATATAAATATGATACCTATATATCCCTAAGTTACTTGAATTCATGAGTTTGATATTCATCCATTCTCAAGTTTGACCTCTAACCCAATCACATTTTAATTTTGGCCTTATTTATTTATTTATTTATTTATTTATTTATTTATCTGTTCAAATAATTCATTCAATCAATTATACATTTGTACATAGAGTGAACAAGTTTTTTAAGTAAGAATCTAAAATAAACTACTTTTCGCTGTGGAACGATATTTGGTCTCATCACTGATATACTGGACACCTAATCAAGGTTTTTAGAGGTTTTGCCGGGGAACGATGTCGTTTTATTTTGATTCTGAAAGATTAACTAATTTATTCACTGTATAGTTCTTTTGTAAAGTTTATTCTTTTGTACAAATTATTTGGTTTATTCTTTTCTATAGTATTCTATTTATTTTTGTATAGTTATTTGATATTTAATTGTTTTCCTTATCTCATCTTTGCTTTAGTTCATTTATGCATTTACGAGGTAGAGCTCTTGTTAAGAATTTGTTGTTTGATCGAGAAACTGAAAAAACAACTAGGTTAAACTGAAGTAAAGTGAGAAAGAAAAAAGAAATGAGATCAACAAGGTGATCCTTCTAACTTAAGTTGATCACAATCAAAATTCGCGTACTGATGAAGTAGCTTAAGTTGATCTACCAAGAAGAAGAACATTAGAAGATTTTGCTGTTTTTCAGGGACCTAGACATCAATACAGCATCGTCAATCCACCTACCGCAAGAACAATTGAGATTTAGCCAACATTCTTAAATTTATTAACTGCACATCAATTCTCTAGTAAGGATTATGAGAATCCATATACACATATGGATGATTAATATGAATTGGTTGCAACTATGGGTTTTGATGAAACGGAAGAAGAAGCTGCTTATATGAAATTGTTTCCCTTTTCTTTAATTGATGAGGCAAAGGAGTGGTTAAAATCCTATCCTAACCAAAGCATGACTAATTGGAATGATTTAGAAAGGAAATTCTTGATTAGACTTTTCCTGCCTAAAAAACATATTAGTGCTAGGTCTGATATACGTTCATTCACACAAGCAATTGATGAATCATTATATGAAGCATGGAAAAGTTATAAAACATTACTAAAAAAGTGTCCAAATGATGGATATTGTTGGGATAAAACTACAAGTGAACCGCTGTCATTTCAAGTAATAAAAACCTGTTAGACAAGGTCAAACCACAGAGAATATGTCCAGTTGTAACATTCCAAAGTTATGCAACTAATTTAGACGGGAAAAGATTATTTATGAATAAGACTATAAAAGTAAATAACATAAGAAATTAAATCTAATCTAAATAACATTTGGAATTTGGTTTCTTTTAATTATGAGTCTAAGAACTTCATAGACAAAGTTCCATTTGAATGAATCCTAGTTTCATTATCCTAATCCTAGTTTCATTCTCTTATTGTTGGTCAAGTTCTCTAAATTACCTAAATATCATTCCCGACTAATTAGCCCCTTTGGTTTTAACCTAAATGATCAATTCCTTGTATCCCCTAAGTTAAAAACAAGCATTAAGATCAAGAACCTAACAAGACCACACAAATTACGGTAACCCTTGATACTTGAAGCAAGGGCACAAGAACACTTTGTAGGACATGTATAAGCATGAATGAGAAGCATAGCTTCTAATTCCTACCAAAGAATATTCAAGTGCATGAAATAGGTTTGAATATCCTGATCTCCTTGACGAATGGAGTGAATAGCTTGAAGAAGGTTAGAGAGACAAAAATAATCGCCCTTAGAGAAATGATCCTTGAGATCTCGCCAAACCTCAGAATCAATGTCAAAATAGGCAATGCTCTATATAATTTAGGGAGAAACAAACTTGGTAATCCACGAAGAAGCTATATTATATTGCACTTGAGCCAAGCGGTGTGAAGAAGATCAATCTTGGGTATAATGGTTCTATTCACTAATGACATAATTTAGCATCCATCGCTAGTAGAAGTATATATATCAAAGTAATGTTAGATGAATGACAGTGCCAAGAATTCAAGGATAATCATTGTAGCATGGAATACAACTCAAAACATCTATGGAATCCTTAGGCAAATCTACTATCAAATGATTGATTCTAAAAAAGCCACAAATCAATGGAAAGAAATGTGTTTCTTTTGCATGGTCCTCCATAAAAACGACTATAGAGGTTAAAAAAGGAAGAAAATTGAAAATAATGAAAGCTAGAGACCTATAAATACAAGGCCACCACCACAATACAGTCTCACATCTATCACAAACACATATAAGTTTTTTTGTGATTGTGAGTTAACCAAGTCCCAATGGCCACCGACAACAACAACATAGCTCCGATATATGCAAAACATTTTGATGTTTACTTTGCAAATAATCAAAATCCTAGTTGCATCAAACTCACAAAGGTGGTAGTTGAGGAGTTTAAAAGAAGAAAAATGAAGGAAGAATGTATAGTCTTCCGTGTGTAAAAATTGGCTGTACAAATGTACAAAGTGCTTGAAAAAATTTGAGACAGCCCAAAAGTTTGTTGGTCAAGCAAGTGAACACTATAGGTGTGAGGCCAAAGAGGAGAACAAGAAGAGACTTCTGACCAGAATGAAGCATGGCAGTACAAAGAGACCAACCCTCCATCATGTGTCGAATGATGCGGAGAGCTAGTCTCTTTGTACCACCACGCTTCTTTCTGGTCACAAGTCTCTTCTTGTTCTCCTCTTTGGTCTCACGCCTATGGTGTTCACTTGCTTGACCAACAAACTTTTGGGCCGTCTCAAATTTTTTCAAGCACTTTGTATATATGTACAATCCATATTTAACACATGGAACACTACGGATACATCCATCATTTTACTTCTTCTCGACCACCATCTATCTCTGCAAGTTTGTTGAAGACAAGGAGTTTGGTGATTCGCAAAGTAAGTGTCCAATAGTTTTGTTGTGATTGGAGCTACATTGTTGATGCTTCTAGTGGCCATTGGATCTGGGTTAACTCAGAGAAACTACAAAGCTTGTATGTGTTTGTGACTGATGTATGTACGTACTATGGTGATGGCGTTGCATTTATAGGATTCTTGCTTCCGTTATTTTCAATTTTTCCCTTTATTATCCTCCATAATCATGGTTACGGAGAACAATGCAAAAGAAATGTGTTTCTTTTAGTATATTTGTGCCTATGTTGCAAACAATCCTTTGATAGCAGATTTGCACTATGATTCCATTTAAGAAAAAGTTTTGACCTATATTTCAAGCTACAATGATTATCCTTCAATTTATGGAATTTCAATTCATCGACCATTACTTTCAATATACTTCCATTGGCAATGAATGAAAATTTTCCGTCTTCAATCCCTATCTCACACCCTATACCGCCAATAAATTGTTGGTGCCTATCTTAAAAATTCTACATTAGCTTGACAATTTACACACATCGGTTAGCGTCACGTTAACCCTTCATCTATTGCCTATTGTACATCTACGTCTCTCTCACACGTTCCCTTCATCGATTCAAATGGCCTTGAAACATGGTATAAAAAAATAGGAAATTCATGAAAGTACCAAACACAAATTTTAATCTCTATTTTATACAAGAAGCCCACAAAGTAAACTAGTACTATGTACGAAATTAACTAAATTAAATAATAATTTGGTTACTGTATTTGGGCCATGCTTCTGCTCTGAAAATCAAAATCGATATCAGGGGGTACTGTTTGATGTATGAGAACCAAGACTACCAAACAAACCATCTCGATCTTGTCTCTGTAGTCAATCAACCTTGAATTCATCTTACGATTCGAGCGGAGAAGCAAGGCTGGCCTCAACACACGACACCGCTCATCCTTGCCATCATCGTTACGGCCGCTCGGTTAAGGGTTTCACTGCATATGACTGACCTTCCATACAACATTTGATAACCGGGATGGCATATGGTGGCATTCTCTGATCCGTGGATGATGGCCTTTTACGAGCAATCGTGGCTTCTCGGAGGCACAATTTATTTTGTGAATTCAGAGGTGGCATAAATCTACAAGAAGAGATTGTGTATTGTGGAATAGTGGAAAGGAATATTTATAACCTAAAAGTGAATAGGTCTTGGAGGGAAAATTGCCGCCCATTTGTAGTAATTAGTATTTGACCAGTCAGCAACAAGTATTTCCCACACTTTTTAAGGGTGTTTAGGACATTTCAAAAGTTCCACTCAAAAGATCAATTTTGAAATCTTATGTCTAAATCAGTTGATATATTAATTTTTCATATCATTTTTTAACAAGTATTTTTCTCTTTCTTCATAGTTTTTTATACTTCATCTCTTTTTTATCTGCTATGTGCAGTTTTTCTTTTTCCTCTAACTTAGAAGTTGTTTCTTTTTTCTTCTTTCTTTTATATATGTTGCAAGTAAATCACTCTACTATAGCATCGCCCCACTGTAATAGTAAATTGCATGATCACATGTAATTTGCACAACCATCATTACTACTGGAAAATCGAGCAAGCTCCACCATCGTAGTTTCAAAGCTGTAAAATCGAGCAAGCTCTACCATTCAATGCGCGCATCTTCTGTTTTGAGATCTTCCCGTCAAACGCAGCGGTGGTGCTTCGTGGACACCTTGGCACGAATTCATGGTGGTAACTAGAGAAGCTAGAGGCAGTGAGGGTGGTATGAATTCTTTTAAAAAAACTTATTAATATCTAAATTATGTGACAAAGAGATTGATCACATATTATTCTATTCATTTATTTCAATTACATTCTACATATAAAAGTTTATCATTTTTATTTATCTGCAAATCTATTCTATATTTTGGTTTTTTAAGCATATTAATATCTAGTGTAATTTAATAACACTACAGGAAAATTGCCCATTAGTGTCGGCCAAAATTCATCTCTAAGGCTACATAAACCGCCGCTAAACCACGTTGGCGTTTGCCATAGAATCGGTATGGGGCTGACGCTTAACAACTCAACGTTAACAGTTAGTGTCCGCCACGAAGAGGCCACCGCTAATTAGCGGGGGTCTAGCCGCTGCTACCGCCACAATAAAAGGACCTAACACCCCATTGTGGGGCCGACGCTACGTAACAGCGGCTTTAGCCCATGCTAAGTAGTGTCCATTCAAGCCAACGCTAGGTAGCGGAAGCTTTGCCCCACGCTAATATTTACGTCCCTCGCAAGTTGGCGCCGGCTTATGCCCACGCTTGTTAGCTTCGAATACTAGCCGACACACTAAAGAGTATAGTGGTAGCGTCAGCCTAAGCCGTCGCTAGTGTTACACCAATGTAGTGTCAGCTAAAGCCGACGCTAATGTTGAGCTTTTTTTTTTTATTGTTTAAACTATTATATTAATACTATTAAAATCACCTATAGATTCAAAATAAAAGTTATAACAAATCATAATATATAAAAATAGAATATATAAATAGCAGTATAAATAAATGTATACAAAGTCACGATAATGAATAAATAGAAAATTCTAAATAGTACATAAAGTCAAAAACATAAAAAATAAAAAGTAATCCTAATCCTCCTCCTCCTCATAGTCCTCATGGACCGGGAAGAGCTGGATGCAGGAGGCCTCTAGGACTCAATTGCAGATAGTCGAGCCAACACCAGAGCCATATCCTCCTGAATCTTCCGACGTATCTCCTCCATCTCATGCTGATGTTATCGGCGCATCTCCTCGATGACTACCTCCTAATGCTGACGCAATTCCTCTATCTGCAAGTGGAGCCTCTTCGTATCTGCATAGGAAGGGGAGGTGGACGGTCCACACATGGACTCCTGAGTGTAGATGGCGGTGGCCCCACTCCTAAGTTAGCCGGCTAGGTCCCCACACCCATAAACACGACCCCGCGCTAGTGGTAGCATCGGCCTAATTCGTTGCTAGTGTTACACCAATGTAGCGTCGGCTATAGCCGACACTAATGTTGGGATTTTTTTTATTCTTTATACTATTATATTAATACTATTAAATCACCTATAGATTCAAAATAAAAGTTATAACAAATTATAATATATAAAAATAGAATATATAAATAGCAGTATAAATAAATGTATACAAAGTCACGATAATGAATAAATAGAAAAACCTAAATAGTACATAAAGTCAAAAACATAAAAAAAAAGAAGTAATCTTAATCCTCCTCCTCATAGTCCTGATGGACCGGGAGAGAGCTGGATGCAGAAGGCCTCTGGGACTCAATCACAGACAGTCGAGCCAACACCAGAGCCATATCCTCCTGAATCTTCCGACGTATCTCCTCCATCTCATGTTGACGTTGTCGGCGCATCTCCTCGATCACTACCTCCTAATGCTGACGCAATTCCTCTCTCTGCTAGTGGAGCCTCTTCATATCTACATTGGAAGAGGAGGTGGACGGTCCACAGATGGACTCCTGAGTGTAGATGGAGGTGGCCCCGCTCCTAACTTGGCCGGCTAGGGCCCCACACCCATAAACACGATCCCGCGACTTGCCCCTGACACTGTAAACCCAAGCATAGTTCTTCGTCAGGTTTTCGGCCACACGAGTCCTACTAGGCAATGCCTCACAGTCGCGTATCCGCTCTTGATATCGAGACTATAAACAAAAAAATCAAGTAATTTCATAAGCAAACTAATAACTAACTAATAGGATTGATATGAAATATTTTAAGATGCTTACGTGGGTCTGTTCGGCTCTGGGCTCCACCCACATCCCGCCCGCCCGCCCTCGTGTGTGTCTCGAGGAAGAGCTCATCCACAGCAACTGGTCGCCCCTTTTACGCGCTTACAACAAAAATCAGAAATAAAGTTAAAAAATATTCAATTATCTACCATTTTTGTTAGTGACATATGTAGTCGAAACAAATTGATCCTTTGAACCCTGGCTTTCTGTTTGACACCCCTCTTTGATGTTCCCATCATTTCTGTGTTATTACAACACATTAAAAATTATTGTAAATCAAATGAATTGCATATGGTACATATTAAAGGTAAGAAGATTTTGTTAATAGTTATACCTCTCAAATGGATACATTCACCGATATTGTACTGGTCAACCAAGCCGTTCTTTGTTGGGCAAGTGGATTGGAAGATGTTCTATCGAAACGAAGAAACTTGGCAGGAATATCCTTTCTAGCTTGCATAGGATTAGAGGAATGTTCTGCTCCATTCTATCCAATTTTGCAATAGATTTAGTTAATGTATATTTTTCCTTTGGCATCCCCATTTTTCCGTTATTTAACGGTAGCAATTCCATGTCCCCATGTCTAGAGTGCTTCTTCATGTCCATCATTGCCTTTTGGTGATCCTTTGTTTGTCAGGATCATTCATAATCGTGTGAAATACATTGTCGAAAAAATTCTATTCAATATGCATAACATCAAGGTTGTGTCTTAAAGAGTTATCTTTCTAGTATAGTAGATCCCAAAAAAATACTCCTGTTTGTCCAATAATGCAACGATCCAAAACCCGATATTTTTTAAGGTTCATGCTCGGTCACTTTAGGAAAATCACGAACAAACTCCCAAACATGATCTCGACTCAATATAGCCGGCGGTCCACTCTTGTCTTGAACATCCGCTCTGAAGCCCAACTTACTCCTGTTGAATTTATGATCCGACGGTAAAAAATTGCGATGATAGTCAAACCATGAATGCTTCCTACTATTGTCCAACCAAAATGACTTTGTCTCTTCCATACAACACGGACATGCTAACCTATCATGTGTGCTCCACCAGATAACATCCCGTAGGCAGGAAAATCATTAATTGTCCACATCAAACAAACTTTCATTACAAAATTTTGCTTCCTAGAAATATCATATGTCCATGCACCATGGTACCACAACTGTTGAAGATCATCAATCAACGGTTGTAAGAAAACGTCTATTCTAACATTGGGACTTCTAGGACCAGCTATAAGACAAGATAGGAACATGTAAGGCTTGGTCATACACATCTCAGGAGGCATATTGTATGGAACAACAATCACAGGCCAACACAAGTACAGGGAAGCTGATGCTTGAATAAAGGGTGTAAACCCATCGGCACATAGGCCCAGTCTAACATTTCTAGGTTCATTCGCAAAATCTTAGATAACAGTAGTCAAAATGTTTACATGCCAAGGCATCGGTTGGATGACGGAGAACACCATCTTCACTCTTTTTCTCATTATGCCATCTCAAGTGGCTTGCCATTTTTGTGGCTGCGTACAACCTCTGCAACCTCGGAATTATTGGAAAATACTGCAAATATTACATACTTTTAGCCCGGCGTCTTCCTTATAGTAAAGCATACACCCATTCTTACAACAATCAATCATCCAATACTCCAGGCCTAATTTATATGCTAACCTTGTTGCTTTATAATAATTGTTAGGAAAATTATCCTCAGAGGGGGACAAATTTGCAAACATCTCTGCATAAAAGTCAACACACCTCTGAGGTATGTGCCAATTAGATCTCGCTGACAACATCCTAACTGAAATTGATAGCTTGGATTGCGAACTCCTTTCATAAATTGATTCATTAGCAGCTTTCAACAAATCAAAAAAATCTCTGACAACTTGGGTTAGAAATCTCCTCCACATTTTCTGTGTCTGTAATCGTATTTGCATGTGCATATATGACTGACCTAAAAGTATGTGTCACCATATGGTCCATCATTTCAACCCTCTCCTATCTGGGTTAAACCTATCATACATCCAACTACGATCCTCCATATTGTGCAATAAACATGTAATAAACTGATTTACAAAAAACTTAGTAGCATAACCCCTCCTATATACAAGCATTTCCAAAATTTAAAATAACAAAAAAAATTTAAAAGCAAACAATATGCAACAAAATAAAATAAACCAGCACCCTGGTATATCCAGTATTTTCATCGGGGTATCACCTATCCAGTAACACACAACAAACACACGCAATGACATAAAATAAACCAGCACCCCGGTCAGTATTTTCATCGGGGTCTCACCTATCCACTAACAAACAATAAACAAATCCTAACAATATGTGAACAATTATATTCTATAGCTAGCTTCAAACCCTAAATAATCAAGAACATACCTCTCACTCCAAAATCGTATGCTCCTAGTTTCTGCTATCTCCACGATCCAAAATCAACAACGGTAAACAAACAAAATTCATAACAAACTATTTCAATCATTTCACTGTTTACATCCCTCATCGTCTTTGAATAAGAATAAATTTGGTAGATTGTACTCTTTTTTGAAAAAAACAAGATATTAAATAAGGTTGTTAATAGTTTTCTTAATCCATGAGAATTGGTTAGAGGGTGTTATAAAAAGGACTAGAGGTAGTATTAAGGGAAGGAGGTAGTATATATTTATAATCTTGTTCCCTTATGATTTCCAATCACAAATTAAATTATACGCATCTAATTAATTACACTTTCATTCCATTCCATGCATTATTATTAGCTTAATTAACACCACAACAAAGTGCAATATTATAAACCCCATTTTCAAATAAAACAAATTATTATGAGACTCATCAAATCAAAAGAGAATTTGGATATGGAACCTAATTCCATTCCCCCCATAAACATTAAATTACACTTTAAATCCACTTAATTCTAAATTAAACCATACTTTGCTTTTATCAACATATATAGCAAACAATAGAAAAGGCTGAGGATATATCATATCAAAAGTATAAATTACTAACAAACAAAAATTTGCACTAAAAAAAGAGTTTCTTTCTCATAACAACCTAACCCATAAATTAAATTCTCTATGCAAATACTACAATTTTTTTTTAAAAAAATAGCAGCTAATAATCCACTAAAATTCTCCACACTCCAATCCAAGGTTTACAAAATCAATCTAATTAACCATTCTGTTCTGCTACACAAAATCCACAATACAAGTATACAAATTGCAGCACACACTATATATAGCACATTATAATCAAATAAGTAAAATTTTTTCTTGAAAAAAAAGGGACAACAGATGAATACCTTATGCTAGTGACTAGTGGAGGAGGAAGCCTTTGGTGATGGTGCCGCGTGGCGGTGATGGTCGTGGAGAAGGGGAAGGTTTCGGTTAGGGTTTTGGCGTGGGCGGGTTAAACCAAAAATTCATCGAACCAAAACGTCTGGGGAAGGGTGAGGAAGACTTGTACGGTGGCAAATGTGTTTGCGTGGCCGAAAAAATAAGGCACGGCTTCAGATGGTGGCAAGTAGAAAGAGAGAGGGAGAGGAGAGGGAAGAGAGAGCAGTGACGAAATGAGGAACAAGAATCCAAACTCTGTCTATTTTTAACAGTAGCGCTGGCCATAGCCGACGCTAATTTGAAATTTGACACATTGCTGACCCTAACGTGCCACATTTAATACGCTCCATAACTTTAAAGTTAGCATTGGCCTAGCCCATGCTAACTGGACGCAATTTCATTAATTTGAAAATGTCAACAATTGCATGGGACTTGCATTGGCCTTTCTAACACGTATAGCGTCAGTGTCATGGCCGACACTAATTTTTTTCCGCTAAATTAGCATATTCTACTAGTGTAAGTTTTTTTAAAAGAATTCCTACCACCCCGACCATCTCTACCATCTCTAGTTACCACCATGCATTCGTGCCCTAGCATCAACGAAGCACCACCGCCGCGCTTGACGAGAAGATTTCAAAACAAAAGATGTGCGCATCGAATGGTAGAGCTTGCTTGATTTTAAAGCTCTGAAACTCCGATGGTGGAGTTTGCTTGATTTTCCAATAGTAATGATGGTGGTGCAAATTGCATGTGATAATGCAATCTGCAATTACAGTGGGGCGATGCTAAAGTAAAGTGATTTACTTGCAGCGTGGATAAAAGAAAGCAGGAAAAAGAAACAACTTCTAAGTTAAAGGAAAAATAAAAAGGATTTTTCTAACTTGTGACCATAGGGCACACGTTAACAATGATTAGCAACTAATCATATTTTATAAAAGGGAAGTTATTAAATAGTGGGTGGTGAGGGGTTTAGTGGGTGCATATAGGGTATAGTAAAAAGAATCAGATCCAACCATTAAAAAATTCAATTTAAACATTGTTAACTTGTGCCCATGGGCACAAGTTAGAAAAACCCAAAGAAAAAATATACATAGAAGATCAAAAAAGAGATGAAGTATAAAAAACTATAAAGAAAGAGAAAAATAGAGATGTGGAATAGTAATTAATTCATAACCGCATTGATAATATGAAAAATTAATATATCAACGGCTGTCGACATAAGATTTCAAAATTGATCTTTTGAGTGGAACATTTGAAATGTCCAAAACATCTTTTAAAAGTGTGGGGAATACTTGTTGCTGACTGGTTAAATACTAATTATTACAAACTAGACAATTACCCGCGCGATGCGCGGATGCATGAATAAACGGATCATTGATAATATTGTTCATAGGTTATAAAACTGAAATTCAATTTATTAAATATGTCAACAATTTATGAAACTAAATTTGTAATTAATATAGAGGAAAGAATTGTTGCATAACAACTCGAAATAAAATTGAACAGAATTGATGCAAAGTATTTTTAGGCATATTATCATACATATTTTTGCAATAATCTTTGGATTTATTTTAGGAAGATGACATTTTTTTGTCAAATATAAAGATGATTTCATATTGAGACATGCTGTATTTGATATGTTCATTTTTTTTACGCTTTAAATGAAGATTTCGTGTTATTTAATGATTCTATGTTTATGAATTGTATGTCATTTTCTCCTTATTTTGTGATAAAAAATAGCTCTTCATCTAATATTCTTCTTAAGTTGTTTTTGAGGAACGAATCTTCTATGTTAGTAACTTTGAAAGAAAAACATATTAAAATGTTTAGAAAGCCCCTTTTTTATAATGCACTATGTGTGAAGTTAGAATAAATACATAAAAGAAAAATGTATTTAAGAGGAACATATTGTAGGGCATATAAAAAACATAATGTTAATTTAAGATGGAGGCATCAATAAAAAAAGATATATGAAATAGGTTTCAATAATAGGAATAAATCATTAAGTTTTAAAAATTAGTAGGCTACTTTAACTTATCATCAAACTTTGAAGTGAAGTCATTCCTTAGGCGGAAAAGCAAACTTTAATACTTTTTAGAGTAAAAATAGTAAATTAGTTATTTTTTTATGTATGATTTGATGAAGTGTACAACTTATTTATAATTATCATAGTTTTTGTTGCAATATTTGTGACTTTCGAAGCTACTATTTTCTGCTTAGGTATTCATTGTTTTTTTGTTTACATAAATGGGTTAGAGCACCTCGTTTGGTCTCTTAATTTTTTTTCTAATAAAATAATTATTTGTTTTACATATATTTGTTAAATGTTAATAGATTTCAAGTAATTTAAATTTGGAAAAACAAAAATTGTGCATGCATAAAATATGACTATGCAAAAATAAACAATTATTTTATAAAATAAACATTTAGGATAATTGAATTTATATCCATTATAAACTAAATAATTAAGTTATGTAACAAATTAGGCTAAATTTAATGTGTTTGTTATGATAATCCAATAAATGCATTATAATATTTTATTTTGGTGTTTTGTTAGAGTGAACTATTGTTTTGTTGTGGATGTGGTTCCTAAGTTAGAATCGACACATGGAAAATCGAGGGTAATGGCATGTGCAAGGTGTCAACACTATAGCATTGGCTTCCGTTTTAATATATATATAATAGATATAATAGATGGGCGGCAATTTTCCCTCCAAAACCTATTAGCTTTTAGGTTATAAATAAATATCCCTTTCCACTATTCTACAATACACAATCTCTAATTGTAGATTCATTCCACCTCTGATTTCACAAAATAAATTGTGCCACTGGGAAGACACGCTGTTGCTCGTGTCCACGGATCAGAGAATGTTGCCATATGCCATCATCCTAGCTACTAAATGCCGTCTAGAAGGTTAGTTGTATGCAGTGTAACTCTTAACCAAGCAGCCATGACGATAATGGCAAGGATGAGCGGTGACATGTGCCAAGGCTGACCTTGATTCTTTGCTCGAAGCGTAAGACGAATTAAAGGTTGATTGACTGCGGAGACAAGATCGAGATGGTTTGTTCGGTAGTCATGGTTCTCAAACATCAAACAAAACCCCCTGACGTCGATTTTCATTTTCAAAGCAGAATCACGGCCCAAAATCGGTAACCTAATTATTATTTAATTAAGTTAAATTCTTACTTAGTACTTGCTTCCCTTGTGGGCTTCTTGTATAAAATTGAGTTTAAAATTTGTGTTTGCTACTTTCATGAATTTCCTATTGTGTTTCTTCCATGTTTGAAGGCCATTTGCATTGATGAGTGGAACACGTGAGAGAGACGTAGATGTGCAAGATTAACCTGATTCTAACTGATGTGTGTAAATTGCCAAGCTGATGTAGAACTTTTAAGATAAGCACCAACAATTAATTTGCAGGTATACGGTGTGAGACCGGGACCGGAGACCGACAATTTTCATCCATTGCCAATGTAAGTATATTGAAAGTAATGGTAGATGAATTGAAATACCATGAATTGAAGGATAATCATTGTAGCTTGAAATATAGGTCAAAACATCTTAAATGGAATCCCAGTGCAAATTTGCTATCAAAGGATTGTTTGCAAAGGCACAAATCAAGTGAAAGATACACATTTCTTTTGCATTGTCCTCCGTAACCATGATTATAGAGGATAATAAAGGGAAACAATTAAAAATAATGAAATCAAGAATCCTATAAATGCAAGGCCATCAGCATAGTAAGTACATACATTAATCACAAAAAACTTTGTCGTGAATGTGAGTTAACCCAGACTCAATGGCTAGTAGCAGCAACAACAATGTAGCTCCAATCACCACAAAACTTTTAGACACTTATTTTGCTAATCACCAAAATCCTTGTGGTCAACAAACTCGCAGAGATGGTGGTCAAAAAGAAGAAAAATGATGGATGTATTCTTAGTGTTCCATGTGTTAAATTTGGGTCGTACATATGTCCAAAGTGATTAAGAAAATTTGAGACCTAGCAAAAGTTTGTTGTTGAAGCAAGTCAATATTATAGGCGTGAGGCCAAATAGGAGAAGAAGAAGAGACTTCTGACCAGAAAGAAGCATGGCACTACAAAGAGACCAACTCTCTGCATCATTTGATGCATGATGGAGGGCTGTTCTCTTTGTACTACCATGCTTCATTTTGGTCAGGAGTCTCTTCTTGTTCTTCTCTTTGGCATCACGCATGTAGTGTTGAAAGCTTGAGCAACAAACTTTTTAGAGGTCTCAAATTTTTTCAATCACTTTGGACATATGTATAGCCAATTTTTATACACGGAAGACTATATGTTCTTCCTTTATTTTTCTTCTGCTAAACTCCTTGACTACCACCTCTGCAAGTTAGATGTAACTAGGATTTTGATGGTTCGCAAAGTAAGAGTGAAAAGGTTTTGAATATATCGGAGTTACGTTGTTGTTGCTGGTGGCCATTGGGACTTGATTAACTCAGTCACAACAAAGCTTGTATGTGCTTGTGATAGATTTGAGACTTTACTGTGTTGGTGGCACTGTTATGGAGGACGACCCAAAAGAAACACACTTTTTTCAGTTGATTTGTGCCTTTTTTGGAATCAATCATTCCATAGTAGATTTGCCTAAGGATTCCATAGAAGATGTTTTGAGCTATATTCTACGCTACAAAGATTATCCTTGAATTCATGGCACGGTGATTCATCTATCATTACTTTGATATACTTCTACCGGCAATGGTTGTTAAATTATGTCATTAGTGAATAGAACCATTATACTAAGATTTATCTTCTTCATACCGCTTGGCTAAGTGCAATATAACGGTAATTTCATGGATTATCAAGTCTGTTTCTCCCAAAATTACATAAAGCATTACCTATTTTGACACTGTTTCAGAGGTTTGGCAAGATCTTAGGGACCATTTCTCCAGGGAAATTATGTTTTCCTCTCTGGCCTTCTTCAAGCTATTCACTCCATTCATCAAGGAGATTAGGATCTTCAAACCTATTTCATGCACATGAATATTCTTTGGTAGGAATTAGAAGCTATGCGTCCAATTCATGCTTGTACATGTCCTACAAAGTGTTCTTGTGCCCTTGCTTAAAGTATCAAGGGTTACCATGATTCTAAATATGTGATTTGCTTCGTGAAAGGTTTGAACTATGCCTACGACATTGTTTGCCGTCAAATTCTCTATATGGAGCCACTACCTCCTAGTTAAGAGGTGTTTGCTCTGACTCAAATTTTGGAGCACAAACAAACCCAAAAACGCTTTGTTGACAACAAGATTCTCTCATATGTGCAAGCCGCCACTGCTTTAACACTTAGAAGTAGAACAATCACCCTTTTCAATCCCTAAACAAAGGGCAAGGGATGGCGAACCCTAACCGTGCGTCTTCAAATTCTAGTAAGATGTGCACATTTTGTGGTATGGAAAATCAACCGGTTGATATGTGTTACTTCAAACATGGCTTCCCTTTAAATTTAAAATTCAAGAATAAAGCACCCCAAAATGTTGTTAACAATCTTGCCATTAATGATACCTATGTTGTGATCTCTAGTAATAATGCTAAACCTAAACTAAATCTATCTCACGAGGATTATGATCTCCTTTTAGGTATGATGAATAAGGCTAAGATTCAATCTCAAGCACACACCATTAATCATTTCGTACATGTTTCACATGCCACCGACACACACAAGGTATTTTATGTTCTAATAGCTTATGGATTATAGATAGTGGTGCTTACCACGTTTCTCACTATTTTCTATATTTCAGTAGTTATGTGTACTTTCATTCAATATATGTTAAATTTACCAATGGAGGTACTTCTGTTGCTAAGTATTCGGGTATAATTCAATTTCCGGACAATGTGTTTCATGACAATGTTTTCTATATTCCAAACTTTGAATTTAATATCATACATGTACATAAAGTTGCTTTTTATTTGAATTTAAGGATGAATTTTGATAAATTTTATTGTTTTACCGAGGACATAAATTCCCAAAAGATGATTGGACTTGCTAAAGTCCTTCATAGTCTACACTTTCTTAATCCGGCTTCTTATTAGCCTGTTGTAAGCCTGTAACACATTTTTAGTTCTCTTCCTTACACATAAACAATTCAATTATGATCTTTGGCATTCACGTCTAGGACATCCTTCTAATCATGTTAGCTTGTGATTCATGTCATTTTTGTAAACAAACTAGATTGACATTTTCGAGGGAAAGTCATAGTACGCTATTATTAAAAGTATATGCTTTGATAATGGTTTGGAATTCTCCATGTCTTCTTTTTATGATTTGCATGCCATTTTGCATCAATCTTTGTGTGTTCAAACACTTGAATAGAATTGTATTGCAGAGCATATACAGAGACACATTTTAAACGCCACTGGAAGCATTTTATTTCATTATCCTCTTCCACATTCTTATTGGTGCTATGCTATAATTTCTATTGTTTGTTTGATTTATCGTCTACCTAGTTGTGTTTTGAATAATAAATCTCTTAACCATTTGCTATTAGATAAGTCCCTTACTTTACTTGACCTCAACGATTTTGGGTCGATGTGTTATACCACCGCACTCACCCTAAATACATAAAAGTCGGACCCTCAAGTTAAAAAATATGTTTTTTTTGGGTTTTAAAATCTGTACTAATGGTTATCCTGTCCTTGATTTGAAAACTTGTGATATTTACATTTTTAGAAATGTTTATCTTTTTAAATATTTTCTCATTCAAGTTAGAGCAACCAAGAAATGTTGCCTTTGACCTTCTCTTGATATTAATTTTAATTCATCAAAAAATCTTTTTTTATGACCTTTGGCCTACTAATAAAGTGAGTAAAACATCTAATACACAACAACCAACTGCAACTCTCCTTCCCACACCTGCATAGATTTCCAATGGCACTGCAGTTGCCTTGCCCACTACATGGAAATCTACAAGCAGTAAGCAGCCTCCTCCCTACTTGATTACCATTATAATCTCTTGGAAGGTAAATCTCTGACAAATGGTAAAGCGGTCTGGTATCTTCTATTCTCTATTCTTTCCTATCAAAGATTATCTAATTCCTATGCTATTTATGTGTTGCATATAAGTCTTCATGAGGAACCTAAAACTTACCTTGCTATGCTAATTTAGCATAAACTCCTACACGCTCTATACGGGTATACAAGGTTAAATATCCTTCTAATGATAGTATAGAGAGGCACAAGGCACTTCTCGTTGTTACACCCAAATCAAAGGAATTTTTTATTTTGATACTTTTGCTCCGGTTGTGAAACTCACTACTGTATAAATTAGATATTGATAATTCTTTTTTACATGGGGATTTAAATGACGAGGTTTACTTGACTATTCCTATAGCATAAATCTTTGTATCTATCCTTGTTTGCAAACTAAAAAATTGCAAAAAGTATTGCTCCTTGTTCTCCTAATCTACACACAACATCAATTGGCACATATTTTCACTAAAGCATTGGAGTCTCTGTCTTCTCAGCATATCCTCTCCAAGCTGGGAGTATTAGATATATACTCTCCAATTGGGTAAGTGTATTGAGTGATAATTAGCTATTTTTATTGTATTTCTCACTTTTTCTTATTATTTTACAGCCATATTATTATGTATATATACAATGTATTGTCCCTTGTAAACAGTGAACCGAGACATCTCTTCATTTCACATTTTACATAATAGTACACATTTTATATAATTTGGACTACTAGAAATTCAAAAAATTTCTCATCTCATTTATGGGATGTACAAAGTACCTTTGATTGGATTAAAATGAAAACTTGGCAATGGTTATGTGTGGGTGTGGACCAGCCTTGTTTCTCATATTCCTCTTGGATTTTATGTCCCTATATTTAGTTTTTGCCATAGGTAACAGGTGGTTATTATAGGAGGGTTGTAGGGTTGGGCATTTGGTGAAGGATCACTTATGGGGCGCACTTTAAATCATTATTATAAGACATGTTTATTTCTATTTTTGCTTCTCTTTGAAAATTGTTTCACCATGAAATAGATTCCTCTTGTGTTGAGAAAAAATAAATATCAGCTCTTAAAATACATGATTTTTCTCTGAAGTAGGTTAGTTCAATTGAAACTATTCATATTTTTTCTAGATTTTAAAGTTTTAGTTTATTTGAGATGTATTTTTTCTCTTCTATTTACTCCCCCCCCAACTTTTTATGTTTTTCTTTGGTAAGGTTTTTTCTGATGGTGAAGAAGTTTTTGAGGTTAGTTCACTCACAATCTTCCTTTCATGTTCTCTCAACCTTTTTCTTTCTCCTATTTTTTTTTATTTGGATAAGCTACAATTTTCAACTGATCATTTGAGCTCTTATGTTTAAAGTGTGAGGTTCATTCTTACTACTTTATCATTAAATATATTCTGTTTCATTTTTTTATGTTTATTATTGCATACATCAATTAAAATTTTTTGCTACATTATCAAAAAGTTAAATTCAATTTAATTTTTTTGTTTTTAATATCTTTTAAAAAATTAAATTACATGTTTAATAGTTTATATTTGTCTATGTTTGTAACAAATAAAAAAATTAAATTGCTTACTTATTTATATCTAATTTCTTATTTTTTGTCGTACACTTATTTATATGATCTATTTAATCAATTATATTGTCATTATTATTATTATTATTTATAAAACAATTTTTTTCCTTTTTTTCGGGGAGGGAGAGGGGGAGTTTTGCAACTAACCAGATTTGAATCTTGCACCTTCACTTAGTATCATAGTAGCACTCCCGCTAGGTTACTATTAAGGGGATTGCCATTGTTATTTTTATTAATTTATTAGTTATAAACATACAAGATTTTATAGAGATTTATTAATGCCTTTTCCTAAAACAATTTTATTTTTGGAAATTCAATGTATGCTCCAAAGTCCATCTAGAAGATGACATAGCTCCCTTCTAATACAGGTTATCCAAAAATACGCTCCAATCATGAGGTAACCATTTGCAAATTTCATAAACAATATTTCAGGGGCGTTTGTTTCGTGGAATTGAAAAAGATTTCTGGAAATGTTAACTTGGAAATGAACATTCCATTGGTATAAGCTTTTTTTTAAAAAATATTCCAGGAAAAGAAGATTCTCAGGAAATCACTTTCCCACCTTATGGTTGATTTTCATTACCACTCTCAACCATAGGAAACAAAGATTCCTTAGTAGTGGGTATGTTAAAATTTGATGAAAACTACCCCTAATACTCTCCACCACATATAAAATAATTGCTATATTGTTGTTCTACATTAATGCCTCATATAAATTTTTTTTACAAAAATATAAACTTTATTAAATACTACATTTTTATTAGTTAATTATATGATAAAATTATCCTTATCATAAGCATGTTTATTAAGATCTTACTAAATATATAATATATGTGCTTGTTTATATTATTGTGATTTATTATAGTAAGAATATCCACATATAACTTTAGTGATATGCTAATATGCAATAGGTTAGACAAGCTTCCCTAAAACTTTATTTTTAAAATTTGTAATTCAATTAATTTTTTTGGTATGTTAATATATTTTTTATGAGTAAATTTTAAGTAACGTTAATATAATTTTTTTCACAAATGATATAAATATTTAATTGAATTTTTTGTAAAAAATATTAAAAAAATAAATATTGTAATCAGGGTAGTAGAAAGGTATTTAAAATAATTTTACATGAAATAGGGATAATTTGATAATTATACCATAAATTCCTAGGAATGTGTTTTCTGAAACAAACATAACTTAAAGATTCTCAGAAATTATTTTTTAATATTCCAAGGAAAAATAATTAACAACCAAACAAAATTTTCTATAATACCCAGGAATATATATTCCTGGACATGTCAAGAGTACATTCCCAGTAATCAGATTCCTAGGAATGTTTTTTAAATCCATGAAACAAACGCCCCCTCAGTATTTGTGTAAGGGGGAAGGTGACCCTTATTGGTATTTACAACATCCAATGAATCTAAATGACAAATAAGAATTTTGAACCCCAACAACCAAGTCAAATAGAGGCTTTTCTTCACGGAAAGAAGCTGACCATGAAGATTGTTGGTTCTAACTCCAATAAAGCCTACATACACACACAAATTTTCCCACCTCATTCTTAACGACACCACTAATTCCAGCCTTACAAGGATTTAAAAAGCATTGTCATTTACACTAAATAATGTCAATATTCTTCTCTTATTTTAGTAATGAACTTAAAAGCCCAAATTCTTTTATGACATAGTACAAGTGACCAAATAATAGCATCGTATCATCGATGAGACCTTGAGATAAATTTAATATACCTTTACCAGCTTGTCTCCAAGATGGATATTGGTTGCACCGGGTTTTATCTAGCATCTGTTAACTATGTTTTGTTCCCCAATAGTGCAGATATAATATCTACATCTGTTGTTATCTGTTCAAGCTTACTGGTTCTATAATAGACAACTATGGCAATAGCATCTTCCTATTTGTGTGTGTATATATATACTAGTGTTTGGTGACCCGTGCTATACGTCCGAGTGAATTTTGAGTTTAATATAAACAAAAAATAAAAGTAAGATATAGGTAACGTTTGGTAACGGTACAGAACAGAATGGAATGAAATAAAACCGTGTACTGTATTTGGTAACCATTAAATGGAACAGAACCATATGTATTATTTTATATTTAGTGCGGATTAAAATAAAAAAAATATTTTTTTATAATACATAATTTTACTTTACTTGATAGAAAGTATATAATTAAAGGAAAAACAAAAAAAAGTATATTTTTTTATATTTCTTTTTTTAAATATTATGAGTATAACTAATTAATAATTTTAAAATATATTAATTTTTTATTAATATTTTATAAAAAAAATTATTAAATACAAAATTCTGTCAATAAATAAAATTATTAAATATTTTTTTAAAAGTAATTATTAAACATAAATTATGTTGAATATATTTTTATTAAGTAAATTTTGTTAAACAAAATTTAAAAAATGTTTTTTGGTTGGAAAAAAAATAATATAAGGTTCAACAAATTTAAATATATATTATTTTGTAAATAAAAAATGACTATAGGAAAATAATCATAATTCTTCTGTGTATTGTTCTGTTCTCTTCCGTTCTACCATTTTCAATGGAACTAATTTGTTCCGTTCATTGGCCTTAGTTAGAGCTGGGTATACGGACCGGAGTCCGCGGACCGGCCCGCGGCTGATTAGGTTGGGCGGACATGAGCCTAAAAAAATATGACCACTTAGATTGCGGGCTTAGGCGGACTTGACCATTTACCCACGGGTTGAACGGATAAAATCCGCGGACTCCGTGGGTATCCGCTTAAAATTTTTAATTTTTTTTGTGATGAAATAAGTTAGTTAGGTCTAATATTATTGAAAGTTTTCTAACCCTTCTATGCAATTTTAAATTTTTTTAAAAGTAAAGTATTATAAAGTAAAAAAAATAAATTATTATGCACTTTTTAAAAGTAAAGTTGCAGTGTAAAGCCAAAAAAAATTGGTAAAAAAAAATTCTGCAAAAAAATGTGTTTTTTTTTTGTCAAAAAAAAAAAGGTGCTTATGCGGATGTCTGCGGACTTTGAGGGCAATGTTGGGCCTGACAAAATTAAGTCATTTTATGATTCGAGCTTAAGCGGGTGGGCCGTTTAACCCGTGGACTTGTGCGGGGCGGTCCTGGCCCCGCGGACCACCCGCATACCCACCTCTAGCCTTAGTGTCATGTTCCATTCCTCTATGCGTTGCACGGTTTATTTATTTATGTATTTTATATTATAAATCTTTTATTTCAAGTATTATGTTATGATAGATAAATCAAGTCAATGCTATTCTACATAAATAGAGAAAATTTATAATATAGTAAATTTAAAATTTAAATGTATTAGATTTTAAATTAACCTTTAGGTATATATAGAATAATTTATATAATTTAAATTACTCTTTTCAAATTGTGATTACAAACTTAGTTTGAAAAGAACAAATAGTGAATGAATAAATTTGTAATATTTTATTTCACTTAGCACAATATATAATATATATAGATAGATCAAATCAATTTTACTCTAAATAGATAGAGAAAATATGTAATAGACTAAATTATAAATTTTAATATATATATATATATATATTAAAAATATTAATATACAAACAGATATAGATAGTACAATTTTAATAATTTTAATTTTTTTAATTTTATACATACACTACTTATAAATAGTATAATTTCAATAATTTTAATTTTTTTTATAAAGTAAAATTATATATTTAAATTATTATGAAATATTATATATTTAACTTATATTTTATATTTTAAAATGTGTAGTGTATAGATAGTATAATTGCATTAATTTTAAATTATTTTTTAAAATTGAAACTATATATATTATTTATATATATTCAATTTGTATTTTATATTTTATATTTTAAAATGTGTAGTACAAATGTTAAAGTAATATTTAAAGTTTTAATGTAAAAAGTAACATTTACTCACACCATCATTAGTGTTATTTCTCAATTGAAGAATACAATATATATATAGATGAAAGATTAAATATTCAATTTATATTTTATATTTTGAAATATGTAGTGCAAATTTTAAATTAATCTTTAAATTTTTAATGTATAAAATGATATTTTAAGTCGATTTTACTCTATATAGATGGCTAAAAGAATAATAATATATATTAAAGTTTTTAATATACATACACATATAGATAATATAATTTTAATAATTTTAAATTTTATTTTTGTAAAGTGAAGTTATATATTTTACATTAGCATAAAAGATTATATGATGAATTTAAAATATATTAAAAATTTTAATATATTCAATTAAAAATATATTAAAAGTTTTGATATACATACGCTTAAGGATAATATAATTTTAAATTATTTATTGTAAAGTGAAAATATATATTTAATATTAGTATGAAAGATTAAATATTCAATTTATATTTTTTATTTTATATTTTATAATATGTAGTAAAAATTTTAAGGTAAACTTTAAATTTTTAATGTTAAAAATGACATTTCAAGTCGATTTTACTCTATATAGATGGAAAAAAGAATAATAATATATATTAAAGTTTTTGATATACATACACATAGATAATATAATTTTAATAATTTTAAATTCTTTAGTAAAGTGAAATTATATATGACACATTAGTATGAGAGATTAGATGTTCAACTTGAAATACATTAAAAGTTTTAATATACATACACTACTTATAAATAGTATAATTTCAATAATTTTAAATTTTTTATAAAGTAAAATTATATATTTTACATTATTATGAAATGTGTAGTACAAATATTAAAGTAATATGTAAATTTTTAATGTAAAAAGTGACATTTACTCACACCATCATTAATGCTATTTCTCAAGTGAAGAATACGATATATATATATATATATATATATATATATATATATATATATATATATATATATATATATATATATAGATAGATAGATTTACAATCTATATGATCAAGACAAAAGTGAATGTTCATAGAATGACTTTATTCAAGTTCAAGTTTCTTTTAATGTTCAATTACAAATCAAATATTTGAAAGGTTATGAACTTGCATTAAAACATGTAAATAAAACATAAAAGGAACAAAACAGAAGGATATATCTTGGTTCGATGTTCTAACAACACCTACATTCAACTTTTCTAGCTTTTACTAGAAGGTTTCACTATCTCACAAACTATACACAATTGTTTACAAGATAATATAAAAGGTTTCCACCTAGAAAATCTACCCAACAAGAGACCCTTCTCTTGGATATTCACCACCACCTAAAGACACTCTTGGATTTAGGCCAACAATCACAAACACCTAAAAGATCACTAGCTCTGCATTTAACCCTATTACCCTAAGTATCCTTAGAACAATAAAAATGCTTCATCATTTGTTTTGATTATATTTGATTACTAGCTCTGCATTTAACTCTATTCCTGAACAAGAAGAAATTTTCAAAATGATTATTTTTATTACAACGAGGGCATGGTGGATACTTTTCTTTCAAACCTTCCTCTTTGTTCCCTTCTTCCTCTTTTTTTTTTCTTTTCCTTTCTTTCCTCCAAATGATTTTTTCTAGATTCACAACTACCATGAGCTTGGCCTTTGTTGTTAGCAATAAAAACTCCTTAAAGCGTTTTCTCCTATTCTTAAGGAGCATCTTTGTTCCGTAGCTTGTAGAGAATTAACAAGCTCTACAACTGATATTTGGGAAAAATCTTTATTTTCTTCAAGAGAGGATATTTTTGACTTAAACCTCTCTTGAAGACATACCTGAGTTTTATCCATAACTCTTGATCTCAAAGCTCCTCACCTAGTAATCTGATTTGTGTAATCGGCTTAGAAAGTATTGTGTTCTAAAAATACGAGAACGACAAAGAATAGAGATACCTGGCTAGGAGGTGTTGATGACGAGATTACGGGAAGAACTCCGGTCTCTAGGTGCTCTAGCGGCGCTCCACGACGACGGGTGGGGGACCTGCAAAGTCTCCGACGCTCAAGTCAGTGACTGTATAGGTCAGAATAATTATTATTAGATTAATAGCATACCTGAGTAATTATAATGTATTTGTATTTATAAGAAATATTTAGGGTTTGCAGGCTATATTTTGGGCCTGAAGGGCCTTGTCTCTGGGTCTAGCCCAATCTCTATAATGGCTGAGATATTGGTCTCGACATGGTATTTACGACCGGAATATCTCTTAATTCCGGTCCACAACAGAAGCCCCCCAAGACGGCGAGTTGATGCAGGCAAGTCGGCGTCTTTATGTATCCATGTCAGATTACTGTTGATCCCTCTCTCTGGGATATTTCAAGTTATTTAGCTTTGTCGCTATTTTATTTATTAGGGATTCATTTCTGGCATTTCAAGCATTCTCCATTGCCTTGTCGACTTAACTTAGTTTTTTGACTTCAATTTGAAGCTTCATATTCTCGGATCGTATGCCGGTTTGGATGTTGAATTTGAAATTCCACGTGTTCATACTCGATGAATTGCCCTCTATTTGTGAGAAGGAGAATTATTTTTATGGCTGATCATTCTGTTGATTTCTTTATTGAAGCCCCCATGATAGTATATCATTGAAAGTAAAACTTTGACTTTATAATACTTAGCCGACATGAATGTCATGTCGGATTAAAATATTTTGTCTCTCACCGTTATGTCGGGACTTTACATAATTATCTTCTTGAGTTTGTTGTTTGGCTTTTATAAGCATTTGATTTTCAGCTAAAATTTTCAGTCCTTTTACCTTGGCGTGGGGTCTATGAACCTCTACACCACTAATGTATATATGAGATTATGATCCCCAAGTTAAGGCTGCTGCCATCCACTTTTAGTGGAATCCTTTAGACAATTTGGTTCACTGACTCTACTGACACCGGCATTGTTCAGTGTGATCTGATAATTCCAGGAGATGTTTTGCACATTGGTGATCTAAATTTATGACGACGGCTATTGCTGAAGCTATCTTGGATATCGATGGCATTTCATGCTTTGTGATCATATTTCGTTCAATGTCGTCTTGAATATAAGTTCATCTCGGAAATTTTCAAAAATCAACATCATCCCAGAATTTCTGCTTGGATGTGATTTACATATTTTTCACTCTACTAATAATAATGAGTAAGCTTTATGGGCTTTTTTCAAGCCTATCCCGGTTTCTTTCTGGACTTTTCTAGCAATATTCTCTTCGAAGATACGTATCTCTGCTATGAAGATGGACTCTTTAGTCTAGTTATCTCCTTTCTTTTACTGTATTTTCGCTAGGTGCACCATTAGCAAATAGTCCTTTTTTGCTAGGCGCACCTTTTTTACTGTATTTTCGCTGACTACACCATTTCTCCTTTTTTCTGAACGGGATGATATTTTTACTATGCACACCACCCTCTTTTTTTGAAGATCAAATCTGCTTCTTCTTTTTTTTACTGCACCATCATTTTTTAGAACCGTGATGATGTTTTTTCTTGATACACCATCATTTTTGTAAGTTGTTTGCTAATTGGGCCTAATTTGGTGCTGACTTCCTACTTTCTTTTTTATTGGCGTTAGCTCACCATTTTTGTTTGTCCAGTATGACATATTTGTGCTGGCTGCACCACCTCTTTTTGGTTTCTTTCTCTATTTTTTTGTTCTTTGCTAATCAGGTCCAATTTTTGCTAACTGCATAATTTTTTTTTTTAGTGGCAGATTTCGTTTTGAGCCTTTTTCTGTTTTCTAGCCACACAATTCTTTTTTTGTTTACTAGGCCTTTCTTCCTCTTTTCTTTTTGATTGCACCAGATTTTAGTTTATGCTGACTTGGACATATTTTTTTTTAGGACTGAGATGTCTCTCTCTTTTTTCTTTTGGACAAGATAACGATTTTCATACGTGCACCACCCCCGTTTTTTTGCTGACCAACTCTCTGTTTTATTTGCTGACCAACTGTGCTTTTTTTTTTGCTGACCAACTGTGCTTTTTTTTTGCTGACCAACTCTGTTTTTTTGCAAGTGGGCCTATTCCACTTGCTATTTGCACACCCCCATCTTCTTCAGTGAGAATGCAGAGACGCAACGCCGCAGCCTCATTTGTTTCTCAATGCGCATGGGAAACCACCGCAGCCTCCTTTGTTCCTCGATGCGCATAGGAAACTGCCGCCAACATGATTTCGATCGTGGGTTGTGTGATGGTCGCCGCCACGCAGGTGCACGCAAGTCACGGCGCCGCAAACACCACGCCACCACCATGACAAGGCTCAGGTCACTGGTTTCAAACTGTTATTTTTCGATGCCGGTTGACGGTGGCCGCAATGCCGAATGCCATCGGTCGACAACAACTTCGATCTGTTCTGTGGCTTCCATTCAAATCCTACTTGATGAATTAGGGGCGCTCCAAAGCCAATTTAGATTTCTGAATTGAGGGGTTTTTTACCGCTGCCTAGAGACATTATCCCGCAATGCTATTTCTCACATTCATCCAAAATGCAATTTTCATTATCGAACTCTTGTTTGATTACAAAATGCAATTATTTTACATTTTTCTTATCTCCTATTTGGATTCTTTCCGTGGTACTAGCCATAGAGAGGACGGGAAAACGTTTTACTGTTCCCCACAGACGGCGCCAATGTTGTGTTCTAAAAATACGGGAACGACAAAGAATAGAGATACCTGGCTAGGAGGTGCTGATGACGAGATTACGGGAAGAACTCCGGTCTCTAGGTGCTCCGGCGGCGCTCCACGACGGCGGGTGGGGGACCTGCAAGGACTTCGACGCTCAAGTTAGTGACTGTATGGGTCAGAGTAATTATTATTAGATTAATAGCATACCTGAGTAATTATAATGTATTTGTATTTATAAGAAATATTTAGGGTTTGCAGGCTATATTTTGGGCCTGAAGGGCCTTGTCTCTGGGTCTAGCCCAATCTCTATAATGGCTGAGATATTGGTCTCGACATGGTATTTACGATTGGGATATCTCTTAATTCCGGTCCACAACAGAAAGCCTATCTGAAATCTCTTTCACTATTTCAGATTCTTTCATTTTGATTGCTTCAAGTTCTCTTCTTAGGTTCAGCACCTTCATCCTCCTTGTTCTTTCACTGCCTTGGAACTTCTCGTTGAGCTTGTCCCAAACCTCTTTTGCACTTTCAAGATTTAAGATTTTGTTAAGACCTCATCATGTAGGGTTGTTAATTGAGTGTCCGGGAAGTATACTAGAGTCAAGTTATAATAGAAGTGATAAGACCTGATATCGTTCGATAGGGAACAAGTAGTTTATTATAGATCCTTAAGAAACTTGTTTAGTCTATGTACTAGTGAATTATACATATATAGTTATCAAATTTATACATCTTGGTTCAGCACTTAAATATATCTTATACTGATGTCTCAAGTATAAGATCTAAAATAGATTTCATATATATCGATGTCTTCAATATAAAAGAAATCAATATAGCATTATAACCAAGTATTAACAAGCAATTAATCTTTAGATATTTATTCCTTAACGTGTTGATAAGTGCTACAATTAAGTGATTTTATCACGAGGTTATGCACTTATTTGGACTTAATAATGTATATTTGAAGTTTTAATCCCTTTTGATCAAGAAAAACAGAATTTGTAAGTGCTTTAGGGATATGATTACATTCTAACAAAACTAAACCTCAATTGTACAATCTGCATGTGGATTTAAAGAGAAGAAGAAAAAGGAACTATTTTAGGTTAAGTGAGCAAATGGGGGACAAAAGTGTGTTTCACTGAGATCATTCCATATGTCATCACATGGGTGCTTAAGCAAGGAAATGCTAGCCTAAGCAAACAAGGCAGCATCCAAACACTATAAATAGGAGTTTCATTTGTGTTTCAAAGCATTAGAAGTTAGAGAGAGAGAGTCTAAAAAGAGAAAGAGAAGGGGAAACATCTCTAGTGTGCGGGAACAACTCTAGTTTCAGTTCTATGATCTTTTCTTAGGTATTGGGAACAACTCCAAGGAATGTATCTTAGATCATATACTTGATGAATCAGTATAAGATATATTTAAATGTTGCACCATGATACATACAAAAGTGATACCGATATATCTCTTAGTTACTTGAATTCATATAAGTTTGATATTCAATCATTCACTACATGAAAATTCATGATTAGCTACAAAATTTAGCTAGCAAATATTTTTAGTAGCTAATTCATAGTCAAATTGCTACTAATTAGCTACCGAAAAAATTCCTAGCTAATTTAATAGTTACGGATTTGCTACTGAATTAGCTATGAAATATAGCTCCAAACTATTTTAGTAGCTAATTTATATCTAAGCAGCTACTAATTGGCTACCAAATATAATTTCGTTTGTAATTTTAATAGCTACTTATTAGCTATTAAATTAGCTATTGATTAGCTTTGAGTGAACCTACAAAATATTTCCGTAGTTAATTTGTATATAAATAGCTTGTGATTAACTGTGAAATGTAGTTTTAAAATAACTAATTTATATCTAAGTAACTACTAATTAGTTAGTGAATAAAAGTTCATAGCTAAAATTTGTAGTTATTGTTTAGGTTACTAATTAACTATGAAATGTTGCTATAAAAAATAAAATTTCCTTGCTAAATTTATTAAAGTCTTGAAATTATTTTTAATGGATTATATATATAAATTCCAAAACATTTTATTCTAAACAATATATAATTATAAAAATAATATATTAGTTAAATGCTAGTAAGTATCATAAATGCATTAGTTAAAGTGTAACAACTACATCTCATTTAATGTTTTAAATCATACTTTAAAAAATATTCATTGAATGAGTTTTTTAATTTTTATAGTAATAAATTCTTTAACTTATATAAAATATTTCTACCATTATAACCATAGTTATTAATTTTTGCTCAGCCATAGACTTGACCAGTCCCTCTAGTCCATTCGGTTTATCAAAGGAGGTAATCAAAACTAAATTTTAGAATTTATAACTAAACAATAAAAAATAATAATAGTATAAAATAATCTTGATTGTTAAACTAAATATGCAATTTTAAAAATGAAACTAAATTAAAATATATTTTTATTGATATATTTATATTTTTATGGGCACAGTTTAGCTCGCTTAAGCGAACAAATTCACGCATAAGCGCACCTATGATGACATGTGAGATGATGTAAGTGAAACACACTTCTATCCCCCAGTATGCTCACTTAAGCTCGTAAATTAGGTCATCTAAGTTAACACACATCATTCAGACGTAAATAAGGTTAGCTCAAAAAGGCGTGCGCGCTTCAGCGCACATGTGCTCACTTAAACACACACAGACAATCGAAATTGTGTTTTTTTGTCTTATCTTCAAATTCACCTGCAGATTGTGCAATTGAGGTCCACTTTAGATGGAATGTAATCATCCTTCTGAAACACTCTTACAAATTCATTTTTTCTTAATTCGGAGGGATTTAAACTGAAAATATAAATGATTAAGTTCAAATAAGTACCCAAACTTATCATAAAATCACTTAGGTTTAGAATTTATCAAATCCCCCCAACCTTGAATTTTTCTTGTCCTCAAGCAAAGTAATTGAATTTAAGACAAAAGCACTTAATTTAATTAAAATTAATTTCAAATTGTTCAATCATTTAGATCCTAGACGGAGATACCATTCCTAAATCCAAAAAGAACAAGGCAAACATGTATTTTTATTTAAACAATAAAAAATAAGAACAACAACACAAATAATTTTAACTAAGGGAATATTCTCTCAATATATCACCACGATAAGTGTTTCTATCTTTTCATCACTGAGATCATTGAATTTGTCTTTGCTAGTAATTTAAAATCGAACTATTTACACATTTTCAAATATTGATCTTAAGAACTTAGGCATTATTCCCTCGATCAAAACATTTATTTGTTCTAATTATTTAACCTGTTCAAATTTTGCACAAATGTCTAGCACTCAGTTAGATTCTAAAAACAACACTGTATTCAATTTCTAACTGTATCTTAGAAACATCTTGAAATCTTTTCTAGATTTAAAAACAAATTTGAAATTTAATCTTTATTAAAAAAATTGGGTTAAATATGTTTTTGGTCGCTGAACTTTAGCCCTCAAACTTTAAAACGTCGGTTTTTAGGCCCTGAACTTTAAAAAAGTTCACTTTTAGTCCCTCCCTTCAATTTTTGGTGACGTGGCAAATTGAGGGCCCTTCATCAAGTCCACGTGTCAGCATATCAGATTGCCACATCACCCAACAATGTACGGAGGGAATAAAAACGAACTTTTTCAAAGTTTAGGGACTAAAAACCAACGTTTTAAAGTTCGTGGACTAAAAATAGATTTTCGCAAAAGTTTAGGGACCAAAAACATATTTAACCCAAAAAAATTTAATAATAAAAAAAATAAATTAAAAATTATATATATATATATATATATATATATATATATATATATATACAGAAAAACAAAAGTAAATAACAAGTGTGTATCGAGTCAGATATTAGGAAAGAGAGATAGTTCACAATGAAACGCTTAAAAACCAGGATGAGGTCTTTGCAGGTTTTTTTTCTTTAGAAATTTTTTTGAAAGTATACTTTTAAGGCCCAATTCCAGCGGTTTTTTGGAATGGCCCATAAACCACTGAGATTAGAAACATTTTTTTTGTTGTGTCTTCATAATCTTTATTTTAATATTATTGCAAAATCACATTTTTTAATATTATATTTACTGTTCACTCTTGTAAATGTTTGCTTCTGTTAGTGGTTGAAACTTTCCTTAAGTACTCTAGGATAGTTAGGATTAATCATGAAGATATTTCCTTTATGTTTGTTGGTTATTTTGTACTGTTGATAGGTTGCTTGTTTACGTAGTTAAACTTCTTTCCATAGTTAAGAAACCATGCTTATGATACTTGTTACACCATGGGTTGAATGCCTTGTTTACACACAATGTGCTTTTTTATAGAAGATATTATAATGAATAAGACCTTTAGCCCAACAAAATGGTACCTAGAGCACTACTTTTTATCCGCGTATCATATGTGTTGACCAGATGACCTAACTAGGCGTGCTTAAGAAAGAAAAAGCTTGATTAATTGCGAGTATTGGGTAACAAGAGTGTGTTACGATAAGACCATCCCATATGTCATCTCAGGTGCGCTCGAGCGAGGCGATTAGTGTTCTTAAGCGAGCTAGTTATGCCCAAAACACTATAAGTGTGGACACAACTCTCGACTTTTTTTTCTGATTTGTTTTAAGGTATTTGGAAGCTAGAGAAAAAAGGAGCAAGGGAATAAGCTTAGAGTGTGGACACGACTCTTGTCTTATTTCTCTGATCTATTCTAATATATATTTAAATCTCCCGGAGGAATGTGATTGTAATCGTCATCTCATGTTTGATTCTGGTAACTTATATAGATAGTTAATTATCCTAGCTATATTTTATATATCTTGATAATTTAATTATGCTCTTGATGCTTGATTCCGATAGTAGCATGATGTTGAATCTATTATATAGCGGACTCATATATTATAGATTTTGATATGAATTAATTACTTAATCTGTGATAATCTGGGAATAACTATTGACATGCTAATGAATAGATATCTATGGACTAATAGCTTGTTAATACTTTGTTATAATGTTTGGTTAATTTCTCATATATTGGAGACATGAGTATATAAGGATTCTATCTTAGATCTTATATTTGAGACATCATATTATAATAATATATATATATATTTAAGTGTTGTATCAACATATATAAATATGATACCTATATATCCCTAAGTTATTTGAATTCATGTGAGTTTGATATTCATCCATTCGCAAGTTTGACCTCTAACCCAACCACATTTTAATTTTGGCCTTATTTATTTATTTATTTGTTCAAATAATTCATTCAATCAATTATACATTTGTACATAGACTAAACAAGTTTTTTAAGTAAGAATCTATAATAAACTACTTTTCGCTATGGAACGATATTTGGTCTCATCACTGGTGTACTGAAAGATTAACCAATTTATTCACTGTATAGTTCTTTTGTAAAGTTTATTCTTTTGTACAAATTATTTGGTTTATTCTTTTCTATAGTATTCTATTTACTTTTGTATAGTTATTTGATATTTAATTGTTTTCCTTATCTCATCTTTGCTTTAGTCCATTTATGCATTTACGAGGTAGAGCTCTTGTTAAGAAATTGTTGTTTGATCGAGAAACTGAAAAAACAACTAGGTTAAACTGAAGTAAAGTGAGAAAGAAAAAAGAAATGAGATCAACAAGGTGATCCTTCTAACTTAAGTTGATCACAATCAAAATTCGCGTACTGATGAAGTAGCTTAAGTTGATCCACCAAAAAGAAGAACATTAGAAGATTTTGCTGTTTTTCAGGGACCTAGACATCAATACAGCATCGTCAATCCACCTACCGCAAGAACAATTGAGATTTAGCCAACATTCTTAAATTTATTAACTGCACATCAATTCTCTAGTAAGGATTATGAGAATCCATATACACATATGGATGATTAATATGAATTGGTTGCAACTATGGGTTTTGATGAAACGGAAGAAGAAGTCCCTTATATGAAATTGTTTCCCTTTTCTTTAATTGATGAGGCAAAGGAGTGGTTAAAATCCTATCCTAACCAAAGCATGACTAATTGGAATGATTTAGAAAGGAAATTCTTGATTAGACTTTTCCCGCCTAAAAAACATATTCATGCTAGGTCTGATATACGTTCATTCACACAAGCAACTGATGAATCATTATATGAAGCATGGAAAAGTTATAAAACATTACTAAAAAAGTGTCCAAATGATGGATATTGTTGGGATAAAACTACAAGTGAACCGATGTCATTTCAAGTAATAAAAACCTGTTAGACAAGGTCAAACCACATAGAATATGTCCAGTTGTAACATTCCAAAGTTATGCAACTAATTTAGACGGGAAAAGATGATTTGTGAATAAGACTATAAAAGTAAATAACATAAGAAATTAAATCTAATCTAAATAACATTTGGAATTTGGTTTCTTTTAATTATGAGTCTAAGAACTTCATAGAAAAAGTTCCATTTGAATGAATCCTAGTTTCATTATCCTAATCCTAGTTTCATTCTATTATTGTTGGTCAAGTTCTCTAAATTACCTAAATATCATTCCCGACTAATTAGCCCCTTCGTTTTAACCTAAATGATCAATTCCTTGTATCCCCTAAGTTAAAAACAAGCATTAAGATCAAGAACCTAACAAGACCACACAAATTACGCTAACCCTTGATACTTGAAGCAAGGGCACAAGAACACTTTGTAGGACATGTATAAGCATGAATCGGAAGCATAGCTTCTAATTCCTACCAAAGAATATTCAAGTGCATGAAATAGGTTTGAAGATCCTGATCTCCTTGACGAATGGAGTGAATAGCTTGAAGAAGGTTAGAGAGACAAAAATAATCACCCTTAGAGAAATGATCCTTGAGATCTCGCCAAACCTCAGAATCAATGTCAAAATAGGCAATGCTCTATATAATTTAGGGAGAAACAAACTTGGTAATCCACGAAGAAGCTATATTATATTGCACTTGAGCCAAGCGGTGTGAAGAAGATCAATCTTGGGTATAATGGTTCTATTCACTAATGACATAATTTAGCATCCATCACTAGTAGAAGTATATATATCAACGTAATGTTAGATGAATGACAGTGCCAAGAATTCAAGGACAATCATTGTAGCATGGAATACAACTCAAAACATCTATGGAATCCTTAGGCAAATCTACTATCAAATGATTGATACTAAAAAAGGCACAAATCAATTGAAAGAAATGTGTTTCTTTTGCATGGTCCTCCATAAAAATGACTATAGAGGTTAAAAAAGGAAGAAAATTGAAAATAATGAAAGCTAGAGACCTATAAATACAAGGCCACCACCACAGTACAGTCTCACATCTATCACAAACACATATAAGCTTTTTTGTGATTGTGAGTTAACCAAGTCCCAATGGCCACCGACAACAACAACATAGCTCCGATATATGCAAAACATTTTGAGGTTTACTTTGAAAATAATCAAAATCCTAGTTGCATCAAACTCACAAAGGTGGTAGTTGAGGAGTTTAAAAGAAGAAAAATGAATGAAGAATGTATAGTCTTCCGTGTGTAAAAATTGGCTGTACAAATGTACAAAGTGCTTGAAAAAATTTGAGACAGCCCAAAAGTTTGTTGGTCAAGCAAGTGAACACTGTAGGTGTGAGGCCAAAGAGGAGAACAAGAAGAGACTTCTGACCAGAATGAAGCATGGCCGTACAAAGAGACCAACCCTCCATCATGTGTCGAATGATGCGGAGAGCTAGTCTCTTTGTACCACCACGCTTCTTTCTGGTCACAAGTCTCTTCTTGTTCTCCTCTTTGGTCTCACGCCTATGGTGTTCACTTGCTTGACCAACAAACTTTTGGGCCGTCTCAAATATTTTCAAGCACTTTGTATATATGTACAACCCATATTTAACACACGGAACACTACCGATACATCCATCATTTTACTTCTTCTCGACCACCATCTATCTCTGCAAGTTTGTTGAAGACAAGGAGTTTGGTGATTCGCAAAGTAAGTGTCCAAAAGTTTTGTTGTGATTGGAGCTACATTGTTGATGCTTCTAGTGGCCATTGGATCTGGGTTAACTCAGAGACACTACAAAGCTTGTATGTGTTTGTGTGACTGATGTATGTACGTACTATGGTGATGGCGTTGCATTTATAGGATTCTTGCTTCCGTTATTTTCAATTTTTCCCTTTATTATCCTCCATAATCATGGTTACGGAGAACAATGCAAAAGAAATGTGTTTCTTTTAGTATATTTGTGCCTATGTTGCAAACAATCCTTTGATAGCAGATTTGCACTATGATTCCATTTAAGAAAAAGTTTTGACCTATATTTCAAGCTACAATGATTATCCTTCAATTTATGGAATTTCAATTCATCGACCATTACTTTCAATATACTTCCATTGGCAATGAATGAAAATTTTCCGTCTTCAATCCCTATCTCACACCCTATACCGCCAATAAATTGTTGGTGCCTATCTTAAAAATTCTACATTAGCTTGACAATTTACACACATCGGTTAGCGTCACGTTAACCCTTCATCTATTGCCTATTGTACATCTACGTCTCTCTCACACGTTCCCTTCATCGATTCAAATGGCCTTGAAACATGGTATAAAAAAATAGGAAATTCATGAAAGTACCAAACACAAATTTTAATCTCTATTTTATACAAGAAGCCCACAAAGTAAACTAGTACTATGTACGAAATTAACTAAATTAAATAATAATTTGGTTACCGTATTTGGGCCATGCTTCTGCTCTGAAAATCAAAATCGATATCAGGGGGTACTGTTTGATGTATGAGAACCATGACTACCAAACAAACCATCTCGATCTTGTCTCTGTAGTCAATCAACCTTGAATTCATCTTACGATTCGAGCGGAGAAGCAAGGCTGGCCTCAACACACGACACCGCTTATCCTTGCCATCATCGTTACGGCTGCTCGGTTAAGGGTTTCACTGCATATGACTGACCTTCCATACAGCATTTGATAACCGGGATGGCATATGGTGGCATTCTCTGATCCGTGGATGATGGCCTTTTACGAGCAATCGTGGCTTCTCGGAGGCACAATTTATTTTGTGAATTCAGAGGTGGCATGAATCTACAAGAAGAGATTGTGTATTGTGGAATAGTGGAAAGGAATATTTATAACCTAAAAGTGAATAGGTCTTGGAGGGAAAATTGCCGCCCATTTGTAGTAATTAGTATTTGACCAGTCAGCAACAAGTATTTCCCACACTTTTTAAGGGTGTTTAGGACATTTCAAAAGTTCCACTCAAAAGATCAATTTTGAAATCTTATGTGTAAATCAGTTGATATATTAATTTTTCATATCATTTTTTAACAAGTATTTTTCTCTTTCTTCATAGTTTTTTATACTTTATCTCTTTTTTATCTGCTATGTGCAGTTTTTCTTTTTCCTCTAACTTAGAAGTTGATTCTTTTTTCTTCTTTCTTTTATCTATGTTGCAAGTAAATCACTCTACTATAGCATCGCCCCACTGTAATAGTAAATTGCATGATCACATGTAATTTGCACAACCATCATTACTGCTGGAAAATCGAGCAAGCTCCACCATCGTAGTTTCAAAGCTGTAAAATCGAGCAAGCTCTACCATTCAATGCGCGCATCTTCTGTTTTGAGATCTTCCCGTCAAACGCAGCGGTGGTGCTTCATGGACACCTTGGCATGAATTCATGGTGGTAACTAGAGAAGCTAGAGGCAGTCAGGGTGGTATGAATTCTTTTAAAAAAGCTTATTAATATCTAAATTATATGACAAAGAGATTGATCACATATTATTCTATTCATTTATTTCAATTACATTCTACATATAAAAGTTTATCATTTTTATTTATCTGCAAATCTATTCTATATTTTGGTTTTTTAAGCATATTAATATCTAGTGTAATTTAATAACACTACAGGAAAATTGCCCATTAGTGGCGGCCAAAATTCATCTCTAAGGCTACATAAACCGCCGCTAAACCACGTTGGCGTTTGCCACAGAATCGGTATGGGGCTGACGCTTAACAACTCAACGTTAACAGTTAGTGTCCGCCATGAAGAGGCCACCGCTAATTAGCGGGGGTCTAGCCGCTGCTACCGCCACAATAAAAGGACCTAACACCCCATTGTGGGGCCGACGCTACGTAACAGCGGCTTTAGCCCACGCTAAGTAGTGTCCATTCAAGCCAACGCTAGGTAGCGGAAGCTTGCCCCACGCTAATGTTTACGTCCCTCGCAAGTTGGCGCCGGCTTATGCCCACGCTTGTTAGCTTCGAATACTAGCCGACACACTAAAGAGTATAGTGGTAGCGTCAGCCTAAGCCGTCGCTAGTGTTACACCAATGTAGTGTCAGCTAAAGCCGACGCTAATGTTGAGCTTTTTTTTTTATTGTTTAAACTATTATATTAATACTATTAAAATCACCTATAGATTCAAAATAAAAGTTATAACAAATCATAATATATAAAAATAGAATATATAAATAGCAGTATAAATAAATGTATACAAAATCACGATAATGAATAAATAGAAAATTCTAAATAGTACATAAAGTCAAAAACATAAAAAATAAAAAGTAATCCTAATCCTCCTCCTCCTCATTGTCCTCATGGACCGGGAAGAGCTGGGAGGCCTCTAGGACTCAATTCCAGATAGTCGAGCCAACACCAGAGCCATATCCTCCTGAATCTTCCGACGTATCTCCTCCATCTCATGCTGATGCTATCGGCGCATCTCCTCGATGACTACCTCCTAATGCTGACGCAATTTCTTTATCTGCAAGTGGAGCCTCTTCGTATCTGCATAGGAAGAGGAGGTGGACGGTCCACACATGGACTCCTGAGTGTAGATGGCGGTGGCCCCACTCCTAAGTTAGCCGGCTAGGTCCCCACACCCATAAACACGACCCCGCGCTACTGGTAGCATCGGCCTAATTCGTTGCTAGTGTTACACCAATGTAGCGTCGGCTAAAGCCGACACTAATGTTGGGATTTTTTTTATTCTTTATACTATTATATTAATACTATTAAATCACCTATAGATTCAAAATAAAAGTTATAACAAATTATAATATATAAAAATAGAATATATAAATAGCAGTATAAATAAATGTATACAAAGTCACGATAATGAATAAATAGAAAAACCTAAATAGTACATAAAGTCAAAAGCATAAAAAAAAAAGTAATCTTAATCCTACTCCTCATAGTCCTGATGGACCGGGAGAGAGCTGGATGCACAAGGCCTCTAGGACTCAATCACAGACAGTCGAGCCAACACCAGAGCCATATCCTCCTGAATCTTCCGACGTATCTCCTCCATCTCATGTTGACGCTGTCGGCGCATCTCCTCAATCACTACCTCCTAATGCTGACGCAATTCCTCTCTCTGCTAGTGGAGCCTCTTCATATCTGCATTGGAAGAGGAGGTGGACGGTCCACAGATGGACTCCTAAGTGTAGATGGAGGTGGCCCCGCTCCTAACTTGGCCGGCTAGGGCCCCACACCCATAAACACGATCCCGCGACTTGCCCCTGACACTGTAAACCCAAGCAGAGTTCTTCGTCAGGTTTTCGGCCACACGAGTCCTACTAGGCAATGCCTCACAGTCGCGTATCCGCTCCTGATATCGAGACTATAAACAAAAAAAATCAAGTAATTTCATAAGCAAACTAATAACTAACTAATAGGATTGATATGAAATATTTTAAGATGCTTACGTCGGTCTGTTCGGCTCTGGGCTCCACCCACGTCCCGCCCGCCCGCCCTCGTGTGTGTCTCGAGGAAGAGCTCATCCACAGCAACGGGTCGGCCCGTTTTACGCGCTTACAACAAAAATCAGAAATAAAGTTAAAAAATATTCAATTATCTACCATTTTTGTTAGTGACATATGTAGTCGAAACAAATTGATCCTTTGAACCCTGGCTTTCTGTTTGACACCCCTCTTTGATGTTCCCATCATTTCTGTGTTATTACAACACATTAAAAATTATTGTAAATCAAATGAATTGCATATGGTACATATTAAAGGTAAGAAGATTTTGTTAATAGTTATACCTCTCAAATGGATACATTCACCGATATTGTACTGGTCAACCAAGCCGTTCTTTGTTGGGCAAGTGGATTGGAAGATGTTCTATCGAAACGAAGAAACTTGGCAGGAATATCCTTTATAGCTTGCATAGGATTAGAGGAATGTTCTGCTCCATTCTATCCAATTTTGCATTAGATTTAGTTAATGTATATTTTTCCTTTGGCATCCCCATTTTTTCGTTATTTAACGGTAGCAATTCCATGTCCCCATGTCTAGAGTGCTTCTTCATGTCCATCATTGCCTTTTGATGATCCTTTGTTTGTCAGGATCATTCATAATCGTGTGAAATACATTGTCGAAAAAATTCTATTCAATATGCATAACATCAAGGTTGTGTCTTAAAGAGTTATCTTTCTAGTAGATCCCAAAAAAATACTCCTGTTTGTCCAATAATGCAACGATCCAAAACCCGATATTTTTTAAGGTTCATGCTCGGTCACTTTAGGAAAATCACGAACAAACTCCCAAACATGATCTCGACTCAATATAGCCGGCGGTCCACTCTTGTCTTGAACATCCGCTCTGAAGCCCAACTTACTCCTGTTGAATTTATGATCCGACGGTAAAAAATTGCGATGATAGTCAAACCATGAATGCTTCCTACTATTGTCCAACCAAAATGACTTTGTCTCTTCCATACAACACGGACATGCTAACCTATCATGTGTGCTCCACCAGATAACATCCCGTAGGCAGGAAAATCATTAATTGTCCACATCAAACAAACTTTCATTACAAAATTTTGCTTCGTAGAAATATTATATGTCCATGCACCATGGTACCACAACTGTTGAAGATCATCAATCAACGGTTGTAAGAAAACGTCTATTCTAACATTGGGACTTCTAGGACCAGCTATAAGACAAGATAGGAACATGTAAGGCTTGGTCATACACATCTCAGGAGGCATATTGTATGGAACAACAATCACAGGCCAACACAAGTACAGGGAAGCTGATGCTTGAATAAAGGGTGTAAACCCATCGGCACATAGGCCCAGTCTAACATTTCTAGGTTCATTCGCAAAATCTTAGATAACAGTAGTCAAAATGTTTACATGCCAAGGCATCGGTTAGATGACGGAGAACACCATCTTCACTCTTTTTCTCATTATGCCATCTCAAGTGGCTTGCCATTTTTGTGGCTGCGTACAACCTCTGTAGCCTCGGAATTATTGGAAAATACTGCAAATATTACATACTTTTAGCCCGGCGTCTTCCTTATAGTAAAGCATACATCCCTTCTTACAACAATCAATCATCCAATACTCCAGGCCTAATTTATATGCTAACCTTGTTGCTTTATAATAATTGTTAGGAAAATTATCCTCAGAGGGGGACAAATTTGCAAACATCTCTGCATAAAAGTCAACACACCTCTGAGGTATGTGCCAATTAGATCTCGCTGACAACATCCTAACTGAAATTGATAGCTTGGATTGCGAACTCCCTTCATAAATTGATTCATTAGCAGCTTTCAACAAATCAAAAAAATCTCTGACAACTTGGGTTAGAAATCTCCTCCACATTTTCTATGTCTGTAATCGTATTTGCATGTGCATATATGACTGACCTAAAAGTATGTGTCACCATATGGTCCATCATTTCAACCCTCTCCTATCTGGGTTAAACCTATCATACATCCAACTACGATCCTCCATATTGTGCAATAAACATGTAATAAACTGATTTACAAAAAACTTAGTAGCATAACCCCTACTATATACAAGCATTTCCAAAATTTAAAATAACAAAAAAAATTTAAAAGCAAACAATATGCAACAAAATAAAATAAACCAGCACCCCGGTATAGGGTTTTGGCGTGGGCGGGTTAAACCAAAAATTTATCAGACCAAAACGTCTGGGGAAGGGTGAGGAAGACTTGTACGGTGGCAAATGTGTTTGCGTGGCCGAAAAAATAAGGCACGGCTTCAGATGGTGGCAAGTAGAAAGAGAGAGGGAGAGGAGAGGGAAGAGAGAGCAGTGACGAAATGAGGAACAAGAATCCAGACTCTGTCTATTTTTAACAGTACCGCTGGCCATAGCCGACGCTAATTTGAAATTTGACACATTGCTGACCCTAACGTGCCACATTTAATACGCTCCATAACTTTAAAGTTAGCATTGGCCTAGCCCATGCTAACTGGACGCAATTTCATTAATTTGAAAATGTCAACAATTGCATGGGACTTGCATTGGCCTTTCTAACACGTATAGCGTCAGTGTCATGGCCGACACTAATTTTTTTCCGCTAAATTAGCATATTCTACTAGTGTAAGTTTTTTTAAAAGAATTCCTACCACCCCGACCATCTCTACCATCTCTAGTTACCACCATGCATTCGTGCCCTAGCATCAACGAAGCACCACCGCCGCGCTTGACGAGAAGATTTCAAAACAAAAGATGTGCGCATCGAATGGTAGAGCTTGCTTGATTTTAAAGCTCTGAAACTCCGATGGTGGAGTTTGCTTGATTTTCCAATAGTAATGATGGTGGTGCAAATTGCATGTGATAATGCAATCTGCAATTACAGTGGGGCGATGCTAAAGTAAAGTGATTTACTTGCAGCGTGGATAAAAGAAAGCAGGAAAAAGAAACAACTTCTAAGTTAAAGGAAAAATAAAAAGGATTTTTCTAACTTGTGACCATAGGGCACACTTAACAATGATTAGCAACTAATCATATTTTATAAAAGGGAAGTTATTAAATAGTGGGTGGTGAGGGGTTTAGTGGGTGCATATAGGGTATAGTAAAAAGAATCAGATCCAACCATTAAAAAATTCAATTTAAACATTGTTAACTTGTGCCCATGGGCACAAGTTAGAAAAACCCAAAGAAAAAATATACATAGAAGATCAAAAAAGAGATGAAGTATAAAAAACTATAAAGAAAGAGAAAAATAGAGATGTGGAATAGTAATTAATTCATAACCGCATTGATAATATGAAAAATTAATATATCAACGACTGTCGACATAAGATTTCAAAATTGATCTTTTGAGTGGAACATTTGAAATGTCCAAAACATCTTTTAAAAGTGTGGGGAATACTTGTTGCTGACTGGTTAAATACTAATTATTACAAACTAGACAATTACCCGCGCGATGCGCGGATGCATGAATAAACGGATCATTGATAATATTGTTCATAGGTTATAAAACTGAAATTCAATTTATTAAATATGTCAACAGTTTATGAAACTAAATTTGTAAAAGTCGGACCCTCAAGTTAAAAAATATGTTTTTTTTGGGTTTTAAAATCTGTACTAATGGTTATCCTATCCTTGATTTGAAAACTTGTGATATTTACATTTTTAGAAATGTTTATCTTTTTAAATATTTTCCCATTCAAGTTAGAGCAACCAAGAAATGTTGCCTTTGACCTTCTCTTGATATTAATTTTAATTCATCAAAAAATCTTTTTTTATGACCTTTGGCCTACTAATAAAGTGAGTAAAACATCTAATACACAACAACCAACTGCAACTCTCCTTCCCACACCTACTCCTGCATCGATTTCCAATGGCACTGCAGTTGCCCTGCCCACTACATGGAAATCTACAAGCAGTAAGCAGCCTCCTCCCTACTTGATTACCATTATAATCTCTTGGAAGGTAAATCTCTGACGAATGGTAAAGCGGTCTGGTATCTTCTATTCTCTATTCTTTCCTATCAAAGATTATCTAATTCCTATGCTAGTTATGTGTTGCATATAAGTCTTCATGAGGAACCTAAAACTTACCTTGCTATGCTAATTTAGCATAAACTCCTACACGCTCTATACGGGTATACAAGGTTAAATATCCTTCTAATGATAGTATAGAGAGGCACAAGGCACTTCTCGTTGTTACACCCAAATCAAAGGAATTTTTTATTTTGATACTTTTGCTCCGGTTGTGAAACTCACTACTGTATAAATTAGATATTGATAATTCTTTTTTACATGGGGATTTAAATGAAGAGGTTTACTTGACTATTCCTATAGCATAAATCTCTGTATCTATCCTTGTTTGCAAACTAAAAAATTGCAAAAAGTATTGCTCCTTGTTCTCTTAATCTACACACAACATCAATTGGCACATATTTTCACTAAAGCATTGGAGTCTCTGTCTTCTCAGCATATCCTCTCCAAGCTGGGAGTATTAGATATATAGTCTCCAATTGGCTAAGTGTATTGAGTGATAATTAGCTATTTTTATTGTATTTCTCACTTTTTCTTATTATTTTACAGCCATATTATTATGTATATATACAATGTATTGTCCCTTGTAAACAGTGAACCGAGACATCTCTTCATTTCACATTTTACATAATAGTACACATTTTATATAATTTGGACTACTAGAAATTCAAAAAATTTCTCATCTCATTTATGGGATGTACAAAGTACCTTTGATTGGATTAAAATGAAAACTTGGCAATGGTTATGTGTGGGTGTGGACCAGCCTTGTTTCTCATATTCCTCTTGGATTTTATGTCCCTATATTTAGTTTTTGCCATAGGTAACAGGTGGTTATTATAGGAGGGTTGTAGGGTTGGACATTTGGTGAAGGATCACTTATGGGGCGCACTTTAAATCATTATTATAAGCCATGTTTATTTCTATTTTTGCTTCTCTTTGAAAATTGTTTCACCATGAAATAGATTCCTCTTGTGTTGAGAAAAAATAAATATCAGCTCTTAAAATACATGATTTTTCTCTGAAGTAGGTTAGTTCACTTGAAACTATTCATATTTTATTTTAAAGTTTTAGTTTATTTGAGATGTATTTTTTCTCTTCTATATACCACCCCCCCACTTTTTATGTTTTTCTTTGGTAAGGTTTTTTCTGATGGTGAAGAAGTTTTTGAGGTTAGTTCACTCACAATCTTCCTTTCATGTTCTCTCAACCTTTTTCTTTCTCCTATTTTTTTTTATTTGGATAAGCTACAATTTTCAACTGATCATTTGAGCTCTTATGTTTAAAGTGTGAGGTTCATTCTTACTACTTTATCATTAAATATATTCTGTTTCATTTTTTTATGTTTATTATTGCATACATCAATTAAAATTTTTTGCTACATTATCAAAAAGTTAAATTCAATTTAATTTTTTTGTTTTTAATAACTTTTAAAAAATTAAATTACATGTTTAATAGTTTATATTTGTCTATGTTTGTAACAAATAAAAAAATTAAATTGCTTACTTATTTATATCTAATTTCTTATTTTTTGTCGTACACTTATTTATATGATCTATTTAATCAATTATATTGTCATTATTATTATTATTATTTATAAAACGATTTTTTTTCCTTTTTTTCGGGGAGGGAGAGGGGGAGTTTTGCAACTAACCAGATTTGAACCTTGCACCTTCACTTAGTATCATAGTAGCACTCCCGCTAGGTTACTATTAAGGGGATTGTCATTGTTATTTTTATTAATTTATTAGTTATAAACATACAAGATTTTATAGAGATTTATTAATGCCTTTTCCTAAACCAATTTTATTTTTGGAAATTCAGTGTATGCTCCAAAGTCCATCTAGAAGATGACATAGCTCCCTTCTAATACAGGTTATCCAAAAATACGCTCCAATCATGAGGTAACCATTTGCAAATTTCATAAACAATATTTCAGGGGCGTTTGTTTCGTGGAATTGAAAAAGATTTCTGGAAATGTTAACTTGGAAATGAACATTCCATTGGTATAAGCTTTTTTTTAAAAAATATTCCAGGAAAAGAAGATTCTCAGGAAATCACTTTCCCACCTTATGGTTGATTTTCATTACCACTCTCAACCATAGGAAACAAAGATTCCTTAGTAGTGGGTATGTTAAAATTTGATGAAAACTACCCCTAATACTCTCCACCACATATAAAATAATTGCTATATTGTTGTTCTACATTAATGCCTCATATAAATTTTTTTTTACAAAAATATAAACTTTATTAAATACTACATTTTTATTAGTTAATTATATGATAAAATTATCCTTATCATAAGCATGTTTATTAAGATCTTACTAAATATATAATATATGTGCTTGTTTATATTATTGTGATTTATTATAGTAAGAATATCCACATATAACTTTAGTGATATGCTAATATGCAATAGGTTAGACAAGCTTCCCTAAAACTTTATTTTTAAAATTTGTAATTCAATTAATTTTTTTGGTATGTTAATATATTTTTTATGAGTAAATTTTAAGTAACGTTAATATAATTTTTTTCACAAATGATATAAATATTTAATTGAATTTTTTGTAAAAAATATTAAAAAAATAAATATTGTAATCAGGGTAGTAGAAAGGTATTTAAAATAATTTTACATGAAATAGGGGTAATTTGATAATTATACCATAAATTCCTAGGAATGTGTTTTCTGAAACAAACATAACTTAAAGATTCTCAGAAATTATTTTTTAATATTCCAAGGAAAAATAATTAACAACCAAACAAAATTTTCTATAATACCCAGGAATATATATTCCTGGACATGTCAAGAGTACATTCCCAGTAATCAGATTCCTAGGAATGTTTTTTAAATCCATGAAACAAACGCCCCCTCAGTATTTGTGTAAGGGGGAAGGTGACCCTTATTGGTATTTACAACATCCAATGAATCTAAATGACAAATAAGAATTTTGAACCCCAACAACCAAGTCAAATAGAGGCTTTTCTTCACGGAAAGAAGCTGACCATGAAGATTGTTGGTTCTAACTCCAATAAAGCCTACATACACACACAAATTTTCCCACCTCATTCTTAACGACACCACTAATTCCAGTCTTACAAGGATTTAAAAGACATTGTCATTTACACTAAATAATGTCAATATTCTTCTCTTATTTTAGTAATGAACTTAAAAGCCCAAATTCTTTTATGACATAGTACAAGTGACCAAATAATAGCATCGTATCATCGATGAGACCATGAGATAAATTTAATATACCTTTACCAGCTTGTCTCCAAGATGGATATTGGTTGCACCGGGTTTTATCTAGCATCTGTTAACTATGTTTTGTTCCCCAATAGTGCAGATATAATATCTACATCTGTTGTTATCTGTTCAAGCTTACTGGTTCTATAATAGACAACTATGGCAATAGCATCTTCCTATTTGTGTGTGTATATATATACTAGTGTTTGGTGACCCGTGCTATACGTCCGAGTGAATTTTGAGTTTAATATAAACAAAAAATAAAAGTAAGATATAGGTAACGTTTGGTCATGTTCCATTCCTCTATGCGTTGCACGGTTTATTTATTTATGTATTTTATATTATAAATCTTTTATTTCAAGTATTATGTTATGATAGATAAATCAAGTCAATGCTATTCTACATAAATAGAGAAAATTTATAATATAGTAAATTTAAAATTTAAATGTATTAGATTTTAAATTAACCTTTAGGTATATATAGAATAATTTATATAATTTAAATTACTCTTTTCAAATTGTGATTACAAACTTAGTTTGAAAAGAACAAATAGTGAATGAATAAATTTGTAATATTTTATTTCACTTAGCACAATATATAATATATATAGATAGATCAAATCAATTTTACTCTAAATAGATAGAGAAAATATGTAATAGACTAAATTATAAATTTTAATATATATATATATATATTAAAAATATTAATATACAAACAGATATAGATAGTACAATTTTAATAATTTTAATTTTTTTAATTTTATACATACACTACTTATAAATAGTATAATTTCAATAATTTTAATTTTTTTTATAAAGTAAAATTATATATTTAAATTATTATGAAATATTATATATTTAACTTATATTTTATATTTTAAAATGTGTAGTGTATAGATAGTATAATTGCATTAATTTTAAATTATTTTTTAAAATTGAAACTATATATATTATTTATATATATTCAATTTGTATTTTATATTTTATATTTTAAAATGTGTAGTACAAATATTAAAGTAATATTTAAAGTTTTAATGTAAAAAGTAACATTTACTCACACCATCATTAGTGTTATTTCTCAATTGAAGAATACAATATATATATAGATGAAAGATTAAATATTCAATTTATATTTTATATTTTGAAATATGTAGTGCAAATTTTAAATTAATCTTTAAATTTTTAATGTATAAAATGATATTTTAAGTCGATTTTACTCTATATAGATGGCTAAAAGAATAATAATATATATTAAAGTTTTTAATATACATACACATATAGATAATATAATTTTAATAATTTTAAATTTTATTTTTGTAAAGTGAAGTTATATATTTTACATTAGCATAAAAGATTATATGATGAATTTAAAATATATTAAAAATTTTAATATATTCAATTAAAAATATATTAAAAGTTTTGATATACATACGCTTAAGGATAATATAATTTTAAATTATTTATTGTAAAGTGAAAATATATATTTAATATTAGTATGAAAGATTAAATATTCAATTTATATTTTTTATTTTATATTTTATAATATGTAGTAAAAATTTTAAGGTAAACTTTAAATTTTTAATGTTAAAAATGACATTTCAAGTCGATTTTACTCTATATAGATGGAAAAAAGAATAATAATATATATTAAAGTTTTTGATATACATACACATAGATAATATAATTTTAATAATTTTAAATTCTTTAGTAAAGTGAAATTATATATGACACATTAGTATGAGAGATTAGATGTTCAACTTGAAATACATTAAAAGTTTTAATATACATACACTACTTATAAATAGTATAATTTCAATAATTTTAAATTTTTTATAAAGTAAAATTATATATTTTACATTATTATGAAATGTGTAGTACAAATATTAAAGTAATATGTAAATTTTTAATGTAAAAAGTGACATTTACTCACACCATCATTAATGCTATTTCTCAAGTGAAGAATACGATATATATATATATATATATATATATATATATAGATAGATAGATTTACAATCTATATGATCAAGACAAAAGTGAATGTTCATAGAATGACTTTATTCAAGTTCAAGTTTCCTTTAATGTTCAATTACAAATCAAATATTTGAAAGGTTATGAACTTGCATTAAAACATGTAAATAAAACATAAAAGGAACAAAACAGAAGGATATATCTTGGTTCGATGTTCTAACAACACCTACATTCAACTTTTCTAGCTTTTACTAGAAGGTTTCCCTATCTCACAAACTATACACAATTGTTTACAAGATAATATAAAAGGTTTCCACCTAGAAAATCTACCCAACAAGAGACCCTTCTCTTGGATATTCACCACCACCTAAAGACACTCTTGGATTTAGGCCAACAATCACAAACACCTAAAAGATCACTAGCTCTGCATTTAACCCTATTACCCTAAGTATCCTTAGAACAATAAAAATGCTTCATCATTTGTTTTGATTATATTTGATTACTATCTCTGCATTTAACTCTATTCCTGAACAAGAAGAAATTTTCAAAATGATTATTTTTATTACAACGAGGGCATGGTGGATACTTTTCTTTCAAACCTTCCTCTTTGTTCCCTTCTTCCTCTTTTTTTTTCTTTTCCTTTCTTTCTTTCAAATGATTTTTTCTAGATTCACAACTACCATGAGCTTGGCCTTTGTTGTTAGCAATAAAAACTCCTTAAAGCGTTTTCTCCTATTCTTAAGGAGCATCTTTGTTCCGTAGCTTGTAGAGAATTAACAAGCTCTACAACTGATATTTGGGAAAAATCTTTATTTTCTTCAAGAGAGGATATTTTTGACTTAAACCTCTCTTGAAGACATACCTGAGTTTTATCCATAACTCTTGATCTCAAAGCTCCTCACCTAGTAATCTGATTTGTGTAATCGGCTTAGAAAGTATTGTGTTCTAAAAATACGAGAACGACAAAGAATAGAGATACCTGGCTAGGAGGTGTTGATGACGAGATTACGGGAAGAACTCCGGTCTCTAGGTGCTCTAGCGGCGCTCCACGACGACGGGTGGGGGACCTGAAAAGTCTCCGACGCTCAAGTCAGTGACTGTATAGGTCAGAATAATTATTATTAGATTAATAGCATACCTGAGTAATTATAATGTATTTGTATTTATAAGAAATATTTAGGGTTTGCAGGCTATATTTTGGGCCTCAAGGGCCTTGTCTCTGGGTCTAGCCCAATCTCTATAATGGCTGAGATATTGGTCTCAACATGGTATTTACGACCGGGATATCTCTTAATTCCGGTCCACAACAGAAGCCCCCCAAGACGGCGAGTTGATGCAGGCAAGTCGGCGTCTTTATGTATCCATGTCAGATTACTGTTGATCCCTCTCTCTGGGATATTTCAAGTTATTTAGCTTTGTCGCTATTTTATTTATTAGGGATTCATTTCTGGCATTTCAAGCATTCTCCATTGCCTTGTCGACTTAACTTAGTTTTTTGACTTCAATTTGAAGCTTCATATTCTCGGATCGTATGCCGGTTTGGATGTTGAATTTGAAATTCCACGTGTTCATACTCGATGAATTGCCCTCTATTTGTGAGTAGGAGAATTATTTTTATGGCTGATCATTCTGTTGATTTCTTTATTGAAGCCCCCATGATAGTATATCATTAAAACCGTGATGATGTTTTTTCTTGATACACCATCATTTTTGTAAGTTGTTTGCTAATTGGGCCTAATTTGGTGCTGACTTCCTTCTTTCTTTTTTATTGGCGTCAGCTCACCATTTTTGTTTGTCCAGTATGACATATTTGTGCTGGCTGCACCACCTCTTTTTGGTTTCTTTCTCTATTTTTTTGTTCTTTGCTAATCAGGTCCAATTTTTGCTAACTGCATAATTTTTTTTTTTAGTGGCAGATTTCGTTTTGAGCCTTTTTCTGTTTTCTAGCCACACAATTCTTTTTTTGTTTACTAGGCCTTTCTTCCTCTTTTCTTTTTGATTGCACCAGATTTTAGTTTATGCTGACTTGGACATATTTTTTTTTAGGACTGAGATGTCTCTCTCTTTCTTCTTTTGGACAAGATAACGATTTTCATACGTGCACCACCCCCGTTTTTTTGCTGACCAACTCTCTGTTTTATTTGCTGACCAACTGTGCTTTTTTTTTTTGCTGACCAACTGTGCTTTTTTTTTGCTGACCAACTCTGTTTTTATGCAAGTGGGCCTATTCCACTTGCTATTTGCACACCCCCATCTTCTTCAGTGAGAATGCAGAGACGCAACGCCGCAGCCTCATTTGTTTCTCAATGCGCATGGGAAACCACCGCAGCCTCCTTTGTTCCTCGATGCGCATAGGAAACTGCCGCCAACATGATTTCGATCGTGGGTTGTGTGATGGTCGCCGCCACGCAGGTGCACGCAAGTCACGGCGCCGCAAACACCACGCCACCACCATGACAAGGCTCAGGTCACTGGTTTCAAACTGTTATTTTTCGATGCCGGTTGACGGTGGCCGTAATGCCGAATGCCATCGGTCGACAACAACTTCGATCTGTTCTGTGGCTTCCATTCAAATCCTACTTGATGAATTAGGGGCGCTCCAAAGCCAATTTAGATTTCTGAATTGAGGGGTTTTTTACCGCTGCCTAGAGACATTATCCCGCAATGCTATTTCTCACATTCATCCAAAATGCAATTTTCATTATCGAACTCTTGTTTGATTACAAAATGCAATTATTTTACATTTTTCTTATCTCCTATTTGGATTCTTTCCGTGGTACTAGCCATAGAGAGGACGGGAAAACGTTTTACTGTTCCCCACAGACGGCGCCAATGTTGTGTTCTAAAAATACGGGAACGACAAAGAATAGAGATACCTGGCTAGGAGGTGCTGATGACGAGATTACGGGAAGAACTCCGGTCTCTAGGTGCTCCGGCGGCGCTCCACGACGGCGGGTGGGGGACCTGCAAGGACTTCGACGCTCAAGTTAGTGACTGTATGGGTCAGAGTAATTATTATTAGATTAATAGCATACCTGAGTAATTATAATGTATTTGTATTTATAAGAAATATTTAGGGTTTGCAGGCTATATTTTGGGCCTGAAGGGCCTTGTCTCTGGGTCTAGCCCAATCTCTATAATGGCTGAGATATTGGTCTCGACATGGTATTTACGATCGGGATATCTCTTAATTCCGGTCCACAACAGAAAGCCTATCTGAAATCTCTTTCACTATTTCAGATTCTTTCATTTTGATTGCTTCAAGTTCTCTTCTTAGGTTCAGCACCTTCATCCTCCTTGTTCTTTCACTGCCTTGGAACTTCTCGTTGAGCTTGTCCCAAACCTCTTTTGCACTTTCAAGATTTAAGATTTTGTTAAGACCTCATCATGTAGGGTTGTTAATTGAGTGTCCGGGAAGTATACTAGAGTCAAGTTATAATAGAAGCGATAAGACCTGATATCGTTCGATAGGGAACAAGTAGTTTATTATAGATCCTTAAGAAACTTGTTTAGTCTATGTACTAATGAATTATAGATATATAGTTATCAAATTTATACATCTTGGTTCAGCACTTAAATATATCTTATACTGATGTCTCAAGTATAAGATCTAAAATAGATTTCATATATATCGATGTCTTCAATATAAAAGAAATCAATATAGCATTATAACCAAGTATTAACAAGCAATTAATCTTTAGATATTTATTCCTTAACGTGTTGATAAGTGCTACAATTAAGTGATTTTATCACGAGGTTATGCACTTATTTGGACTTAATAATGTATATTTGAAGTTTTAATCCCTTTTGATCAAGAAAAACAGAATTTGTAATTGCTTTAGGGATATGATTACATTCTAACAAAACTAAACCTCAATTGTACAATCTGCATGTGGATTTAAAGAGAAGAAGAAAAAGGAACTATTTTAGGTTAAGTGAGCAAATGGGGGACAAAAGTGTGTTTCACTGAGATCATTCCATATGTCATCACATGGGTGCTTAAGCAAGGAAATGCTAGCCTAAGCAAACAAGGCAGCATCCAAACACTATAAATAGGAGTTTCATTTGTGTTTCAAAGCATTAGAAGTTAGAGAGAGAGAGTCTAAAAAGAGAAAGAGAAGGGGAAACATCTCTAGTGTGCGGGAACAACTCTAGTTTCAGTTCTATGATCTTTTCTTAGGTATTGGGAACAACTCCAAGGAATGTATCTTAGATCATATACTTGATGAATCAGTATAAGATATATTTAAATGTTGCACCATGATACATACAAAAGTGATACCGATATATCTCTTAGTTACTTGAATTCATATAAGTTTGATATTCAATCATTCACTACATGAAAATTCATGATTAGCTACAAAATTTAGCTAGCAAATATTTTTAGTAGCTAATTCATAGTCAAATTGCTACTAATTAGCTACCGAAAAAATTCCTAGCTAATTTAATAGTTACGGATTTGCTACTGAATTAGCTATGAAATATAGCTCCAAACTATTTTAGTAGCTAATTTATATCTAAGCAGCTACTAATTGGCTACCAAATATAATTTCGTTTGTAATTTTAATAGCTACTTATTAGCTATTAAATTAGCTATTGATTAGCTTTGAGTGAACCTACAAAATATTTCCGTAGTTAATTTGTATATAAATAGCTTGTGATTAACTGTGAAATGTAGTTTTAAAATAACTAATTTATATCTAAGTAACTACTAATTAGTTAGTGAATAAAAGTTCATAGCTAAAATTTGTAGTTATTGTTTAGGTTACTAATTAACTATGAAATGTTGCTATAAAAAATAAAATTTCCTTGCTAAATTTATTAAAGTCTTGAAATTATTTTTAATGGATTATATATATAAATTCCAAAACATTTTATTCTAAACAATATATAATTATAAAAATAATATATTAGTTAAATGCTAGTAAGTATCATAAATGCATTAGTTAAAGTGTAACAACTACATCTCATTTAATGTTTTAAATCATACTTTAAAAAATATTCATTGAATGAGTTTTTTAATTTTTATAGTAATAAATTCTTTAACTTATATAAAATATTTCTACCATTATAACCATAGTTATTAATTTTTGCTCAGCCATACACTTGACCAGTCCCTCTAGTCCATTCGGTTTATCAAAGGAGGTAATCAAAACTAAATTTTAGAATTTATAACTAAACAATAAAAAATAATAATAGTATAAAATAATCTTGATTGTTAAACTAAATATGCAATTTTAAAAATGAAACTAAATTAAAATATATTTTTATTGATATATTTATATTTTTATGGGCACAGTTTAGCTCGCTTAAGCGAACAAATTCACGCATAAGCGCACCTATGATGACATGTGAGATGATGTAAGTGAAACACACTTCTATCCCCCAGTATGCTCACTTAAGCGCACTTTTTCTCACTTAAGCTCGTAAATTAGGTCATCTAAGTTAACACACATCATTCAGACGTAAATAAGGTTAGCTCAAAAAGGCGTGCGCGCTTCAGCGCACATGTGCTCACTTAAACACACACAGACAATCAAAATTGTGTTTTTTTGTCTTATCTTCAAATTCACCTGCAGATTGTGCAATTGAGGTCAACTTTAGATGGAATGTAATCATCCTTCTGAAACACTCTTACAAATTCATTTTTTCTTAATTCGGAGGGATTTAAACTGAAAATATAAATGATTAAGTTCAAATAAGTACCCAAACTTATCATAAAATCACTTAGGTTTAGAATTTATCAAATCCCCCCAACCTTGAATTTTTCTTGTCCTCAAGCAAAGTAATTGAATTTAAGACAAAAGCACTTAATTTAATTAAAATTAATTTCAAATTGTTCAATCATTTAGATCCTAGACGGAGATACCATTCCTAAATCCAAAAAGAACAAGGCAAACATGTATTTTTATTTAAACAATAAAAAATAAGAACAACAACACAAATAATTTTAACTAAGGGAATATTCTCTCAATATATCACCACGATAAGTGTTTCTATCTTTTCATCACTGAGATCATTGAATTTGTCTTTGCTAGTAATTTAAAATCGAACTATTTACACATTTTCAAATATTGATCTTAAGAACTTAGGCATTATTCCCTCGATCAAAACATTTATTTGTTCTAATTATTTAACCTGTTCAAACTTGCACAAATGTCTAGCACTCAGTTAGATTCTAAAAACAACACTGTATTCAATTTCTAACTGTATCTTAGAAACATCTTGAAATCTTTTCTAGATTTAAAAACAAATTTGAAATTTAATCTTTATTAAAAAAATTGGGTTAAATATGTTTTTGGTCGCTGAACTTTAGCAACAATAAACTTTTAGCCCTCAAACTTTAAAACGTCGGTTTTTAGGCCCTGAACTTTAAAAAAGTTCACTTTTAGTCCCTCCCTTCAATTTTTGGTGACGTGGCAAATTGAGGGCCCTTCATCAAGTCCACGTGTCAGCATATCAGATTGCCACATCACCCAACAAGAGGGAATAAAAACGAACTTTTTCAAAGTTTAGGGACTAAAAACCAACGTTTTAAAGTTCATGGACTAAAAATAGATTTTCGCAAAAGTTTAGGGACCAAAAACATATTTAACCCAAAAAAATTTAATAATAAAAAAAATAAATTAAAAATTATATATATATATATATATATATATATATATATATATATATATATATATATATATATATACAGAAAAACAAAAGTAAATAACAAGTGTGTATCGAGTCAGATATTAGGAAAGAGAGATAGTTCACAATGAAACGCTTAAAAACCAAGATGAGGTCTTTGCAGGTTTTTTTTCTTTAGAAATTTTTTTGAAAGTATACTTTTAAGGCCCAATTCCAGCGGTTTTTTGGAATGGCCCATAAACCACTGAGATTAGAAACATTTTTTTTGTTGTGTCTTCATAATCTTTATTTTAATATTATTGCAAAATCACATTTTTTAATATTATATTTACTGTTCACTCTTGTAAATGTTTGCTTCTGTTAGTGGTTGAAACTTTCCTTAAGTACTCTAGGATAGTTAGGATTAATCATGAAGATATTTCCTTTATGTTTGTTGGTTATTTTGTACTGTTGATAGGTTGCTTGTTTACGTAGTTAAACTTCTTTCCATAGTTAAGAAACCATGCTTATGATACTTGTTACACCATGGGTTGAATGCCTTGTTTACACACAATGTGCTTTTTTATAGAAGATATTATAATGATAAAGACCTTTAGCCCAACAAAATGGTACCTAGAGCACTACTTTTTATCCGCGTATCATATGTGTTGACCAGATGACCTAACTAGGCGTGCTTAAGAAAGAAAAAGCTTGATTAATTGCGAGTATTGGGTAACAAGAGTGTGTTACGATAAGACCATCCCATATGTCATCTCAGGTGCGCTCGAGCGAGGCGATTAGTGTTCTTAAGCGAGCTAGTTATGCCCAAAACACTATAAGTGTGGACACAACTCTCGACTTTTTTTTCTGATTTGTTTTAAGGTATTTGGAAGCTAGAGAAAAAAGGAGCAAGGGAATAAGCTTAGAGTGTGGACACGACTCTTGTCTTATTTCTCTGATCTATTCTAATATATATTTAAATCTCCCGGAGGAATGTGATTGTAATCGTCATCTCATGTTTGATTCTGGTAACTTATATAGATAGTTAATTATCCTAGCTATATTTTATATATCTTGATAATTTAATTATGCTCTTGATGCTTGATTCCGATAGTAGCATGATGTTGAATCTATTATATAGCGGACTCATATATTATAGATTTTGATATGAATTAATTACTTAATCTGTGATAATCTGGGAATAACTATTGACATGCTAATGAATAGATATCTATGGACTAATAGCTTGTTAATACTTTGTTATAATGTTTGGTTAATTTCTCATATATTGGAGACATGAGTATATAAGGATATATTATAATAATATAAATATATATTTAAGTGCTGTATCAACATATATAAATATGATACCTATATATCCCTAAGTTATTTGAATTCATGTGAGTTTGATATTCATCCATTCGCAAGTTTGACCTCTAACCCAACCACATTTTAATTTTGGCCTTATTTATTTATTTATTTGTTCAAATAATTCATTCAATCAATTATACATTTGTACATAGACTAAACAAGTTTTTTAAGTAAGAATCTATAATAAACTACTTTTCGCTATGGAACGATATTTGGTCTCATCACTGGTGTACTGAAAGATTAACTAATTTATTCACTGTATAGTTCTTTTGTAAAGTTTATTCTTTTGTACAAATTATTTGGTTTATTCTTTTCTATAGTATTCTATTTACTTTTGTATAGTTATTTGATATTTAATTGTTTTCCTTATCTCATCTTTGCTTTAGTTCATTTATGCATTTACGAGGTAGAGCTCTTGTTAAGAAATTGTTGTTTGATCGAGAAACTGAAAAAACAACTAGGTTAAACTGAAGTAAAGTGAGAAAGAAAAAAGAAATGAGATCAACAAGGTGATCCTTCTAACTTAAGTTGATCACAATCAAAATTCGCGTACTGATGAAGTAGCTTAAGTTGATCCACCAAGAAGAAGAACATTAGAAGATTTTGCTGTTTTTCAGGGACCTAGACATCAATACAGCATCGTCAATCCACCTACCGCAAGAACAATTGAGATTTAGCCAACATTCTTAAATTTATTAACTGCACATCAATTCTCTAGTAAGGATTATGAGAATCCATATACACATATGGATGATTAATATGAATTGGTTGCAACTATGGGTTTTGATGAAACGGAAGAAGAAGTCCCTTATATGAAATTGTTTCCCTTTTCTTTAATTGATGAGGCAAAGGAGTGGTTAAAATCTTATCCTAACCAAAGCATGACTAATTGGAATGATTTAGAAAGGAAATTCTTGATTAGACTTTTCCCGCCTAAAAAACATATTCATGCTAGGTCTGATATACGTTCATTCACACAAGCAACTGATGAATCATTATATGAAGCATGGAAAAGTTATAAAACATTACTAAAAAAGTATCCAAATGATGGATATTGTTGGGATAAAACTACAAGTGAACCAATGTCATTTCAAGTAATAAAAACCTGTTAGACAAGGTCAAACCACATAGAATATGTCCAGTTGTAACATTCCAAAGTTATGCAACTAATTTAGACGGGAAAAGATGATTTGTGAATAAGACTATAAAAGTAAATAACATAAGAAATTAAATCTAATCTAAATAACATTTGGAATTTGGTTTCTTTTAATTATGAGTCTAAGAACTTCATAGAAAAAGTTCCATTTGAATGAATCCTAGTTTCATTATCCTAATCCTAGTTTCATTCTATTATTGTTGGTCAAGTTCTCTAAATTACCTAAATATCATTCCCGACTAATTAGCCCCTTCGTTTTAACCTAAATGATCAATTCCTTGTATCCCCTAAGTTAAAAACAAGCATTAAGATCAAGAACCTAACAAGACCACACAAATTACGCTAACCCTTGATACTTGAAGCAAGGGCACAAGAACACTTTGTAGGACATGTATAAGCATGAATCGGAAGCATAGCTTCTAATTCCTACCAAAGAATATTCAAGTGCATGAAATAGGTTTGAAGATCCTGATCTCCTTGACGAATGGAGTGAATAGCTTGAAGAAGGTTAGAGAGACAAAAATAATCACCCTTAGAGAAATGATCCTTGAGATCTCGCCAAACCTCAGAATCAATGTCAAAATAGGCAATGCTCTATATAATTTAGGGAGAAACAAACTTGGTAATCCACGAAGAAGCTATATTATATTGCACTTGAGCCAAGCGGTGTGAAGAAGATCAATCTTGGGTATAATGGTTCTATTCACTAATGACATAATTTAGCATCCATCACTAGTAGAAGTATATACATCAACGTAATGTTAGATGAATGACAGTGCCAAGAATTCAAGGATAATCATTGTAGCATGGAATACAACTCAAAACATCTATGGAATCCTTAGGCAAATCTACTATCAAATGATTGATTCTAAAAAAGGCACAAATCAATTGAAAGAAATGTGTTTCTTTTGCATGGTCCTCCATAAAAATGACTATAGAGGTTAAAAAAGGAAGAAAATTGAAAATAATGAAAGCTAGAGACCTATAAATACAAGGCCACCACCACAGTACAGTCTCACATCTATCACAAACACATATAAGCTTTTTTGTGATTGTGAGTTAACCAAGTCCCAATGGCCACCGACAACAACAACATAGCTCCGATATATGCAAAACATTTTGAGGTTTACTTTGCAAATAATCAAAATCCTAGTTGCATCAAACTCACAAAGGTGGTAGTTGAGGAGTTTAAAAGAAGAAAAATGAATGAAGAATGTATAGTCTTCCGTGTGTAAAAATTGGCTGTACAAATGTACAAAGTGCTTGAAAAAATTTGAGACAGCCCAAAAGTTTGTTGGTCAAGCAAGTAAACACTGTAGGTGTGAGGCCAAAGAGGAGAACAAGAAGAGACTTCTGACCAGAATGAAGCATGGCAGTACAAAGAGACCAACCCTCCATCATGTGTCGAATGATGCGGAGAGCTAGTCTCTTTGTACCACCACGCTTCTTTCTGGTCACAAGTCTCTTCTTGTTCTCCTCTTTGGTCTCACGCCTATGGTGTTCACTTGCTTGACCAACAAACTTTTGGGCCGTCTCAAATATTTTCAAGCACTTTGTATATATGTACAACCCATATTTAACACACGGAACACTACCGATACATCCATCATTTTACTTCTTCTCGACCACCATCTATCTCTGCAAGTTTGTTGAAGACAAGGAGTTTGGTGATTCGCAAAGTAAGTGTCCAAAAGTTTTGTTGTGATTGGAGCTACATTGTTGATGCTTCTAGTGGCCATTGGATCTGGGTTAACTCAGAGACACTACAAAGCTTGTATGTGTTTGTGTGACTGATGTATGTACGTACTATGGTGATGGCGTTGCATTTATAGGATTCTTGCTTCCGTTATTTTCAATTTTTCCCTTTATTATCCTCCATAATCATGGTTACGGAGAACAATGCAAAAGAAATGTGTTTCTTTTAGTATATTTGTGCCTATGTTGCAAACAATCCTTTGATAGCAGATTTGCACTATGATTCCATTTAAGAAAAAGTTTTGACCTATATTTCAAGCTACAATGATTATCCTTCAATTTATGGAATTTCAATTCATCGACCATTACTTTCAATATACTTCCATTGGCAATGAATGAAAATTTTCCGTCTTCAATCCCTATCTCACACCCTATACCGCCAATAAATTGTTGGTGCCTATCTTAAAAATTCTACATTAGCTTGACAATTTACACACATCGGTTAGCGTCACGTTAACCCTTCATCTATTGCCTATTGTACATCTACGTCTCTCTCACACGTTCCCTTCATCGATTCAAATGGCCTTGAAACATGGTATAAAAAAATAGGAAATTCATGAAAGTACCAAACACAAATTTTAATCTCTATTTTATACAAGAAGCCCACAAAGTAAACTAGTACTATGTACGAAATTAACTAAATTAAATAATAATTTGGTTACCGTATTTGGGCCATGCTTCTGCTCTGAAAATCAAAATCGATATCAGGGGGTACTGTTTGATGTATGAGAACCATGACTACCAAACAAACCATCTCGATCTTGTCTCTGTAGTCAATCAACCTTGAATTCATCTTACGATTCGAGCGGAGAAGCAAGGCTGGCCTCAACACACGACACCGCTTATCCTTGCCATCATCGTTACGGCTGCTCGGTTAAGGGTTTCACTGCATATGACTGACCTTCCATACAGCATTTGATAACCGGGATGGCATATGGTGGCATTCTCTGATCCGTGGATGATGGCCTTTTACGAGCAATCGTGGCTTCTCGGAGGCACAATTTATTTTGTGAATTCAGAGGTGGCATGAATCTACAAGAAGAGATTGTGTATTGTGGAATAGTGGAAAGGAATATTTATAACCTAAAAGTGAATAGGTCTTGGAGGGAAAATTGCCGCCCATTTGTAGTAATTAGTATTTGACCAGTCAGCAACAAGTATTTCCCACACTTTTTAAGGGTGTTTAGGACATTTCAAAAGTTCCACTCAAAAGATCAATTTTGAAATCTTATGTGTAAATCAGTTGATATATTAATTTTTCATATCATTTTTTAACAAGTATTTTTCTCTTTCTTCATAGTTTTTTATACTTTATCTCTTTTTTATCTGCTATGTGCAGTTTTTCTTTTTCCTCTAACTTAGAAGTTGATTCTTTTTTCTTCTTTCTTTTATCTATGTTGCAAGTAAATCACTCTACTATAGCATCGCCCCACTGTAATAGTAAATTGCATGATCACATGTAATTTGCACAACCATCATTACTGCTGGAAAATCGAGCAAGCTCCACCATCGTAGTTTCAAAGCTGTAAAATCGAGCAAGCTCTACCATTCAATGCGCGCATCTTCTGTTTTGAGATCTTCCCGTCAAACGCAGCGGTGGTGCTTCATGGACACCTTGGCATGAATTCATGGTGGTAACTAGAGAAGCTAGAGGCAGTCAGGGTGGTATGAATTCTTTTAAAAAAGCTTATTAATATCTAAATTATATGACAAAGAGATTGATCACATATTATTCTATTCATTTATTTCAATTACATTCTACATATAAAAGTTTATCATTTTTATTTATCTGCAAATCTATTCTATATTTTGGTTTTTTAAGCATATTAATATCTAGTGTAATTTAATAACACTACAGGAAAATTGCCCATTAGTGGCGGCCAAAATTCATCTCTAAGGCTACATAAACCGCCGCTAAACCACGTTGGCGTTTGCCACAGAATCGGTATGGGGCTGACGCTTAACAACTCAACGTTAACAGTTAGTGTCCGCCACGAAGAGGCCACCGCTAATTAGCGGGGCTCTAGCCGCTGCTACCGCCACAATAAAAGGACCTAACACCCCATTGTGGGGCCGACGCTACGTAACAGCGGCTTTAGCCCACGCTAAGTAGTGTCCATTCAAGCCAACGCTAGGTAGCGGAAGCTTTGCCCCACGCTAATGTTTACGTCCCTCGCAAGTTGGCGCCGGCTTATGCCCACGCTTGTTAGCTTCGAATACTAGCCGACACACTAAAGAGTATAGTGGTAGCGTCAGCCTAAGCCGTCGCTAGTGTTACACCAATGTAGTGTCAGCTAAAGCCGACGCTAATGTTGAGCTTTTTTTTTTATTGTTTAAACTATTATATTAATACTATTAAAATCACCTATAGATTCAAAATAAAAGTTATAACAAATCATAATATATAAAAATAGAATATATAAATAGCAGTATAAATAAATGTATACAAAGTCACGATAATGAATAAATAGAAAATTCTAAATAGTACATAAAGTCAAAAACATAAAAAATAAAAAGTAATCCTAATCCTCCTCCTCCTCATTGTCCTCATGGACCGGGAAGAGCTGGATGCAGGAGGCCTCTAGGACTCAATTGCAGATAGTCGAGCCAACACCAGAGCCATATCCTCCTGAATCTTCCGACGTATCTCCTCCATCTCATGCTGATGCTATCGGCGCATCTCCTCGATGACTACCTCCTAATGCTGACGCAATTTCTTTATCTGCAAGTGGAGCCTCTTCGTATCTGCATAGGAAGAGGAGGTGGACGGTCCACACATGGACTCCTGAGTGTAGATGGCGGTGGCCCCACTCCTAAGTTAGCCGGCTAGGTCCCCACACCCATAAACACGACCCCGCGCTACTGGTAGCATCGGCCTAATTCGTTGCTAGTGTTACACCAATGTAGCGTCGGCTAAAGCCGACACTAATGTTGGGATTTTTTTTATTCTTTATACTATTATATTAATACTATTAAATCACCTATAGATTCAAAATAAAAGTTATAACAAATTATAATATATAAAAATAGAATATATAAATAGCAGTATAAATAAATGTATACAAAGTCACGATAATGAATAAATAGAAAAACCTAAATAGTACATAAAGTCAAAAGCATAAAAAAAAAAGTAATCTTAATCCTACTCCTCATAGTCCTGATGGACCGGGAGAGAGCTGGATGCACAAGGCCTCTAGGACTCAATCACAGACAGTCGAGCCAACACCAGAGCCATATCCTCCTGAATCTTCCGACGTATCTCCTCCATCTCATGTTGACGCTGTCGGCGCATCTCCTCAATCACTACCTCCTAATGCTGACGCAATTCCTCTCTCTGCTAGTGGAGCCTCTTCATATTTGCATTGGAAGAGGAGGTGGACGGTCCACAGATGGACTCCTAAGTGTAGATGGAGGTGGCCCCGCTCCTAACTTGGCCGGCTAGGGCCCCACACCCATAAACACGATCCCGCGACTTGCCCCTGACACTGTAAACCCAAGCAGAGTTCTTCGTCAGGTTTTCGGCCACACGAGTCCTACTAGGCAATGCCTCACAGTCGCGTATCCGCTCCTGATATCGAGACTATAAACAAAAAAAATCAAGTAATTTCATAAGCAAACTAATAACTAACTAATAGGATTGATATGAAATATTTTAAGATGCTTACGTGGGTCTGTTCGGCTCTGGGCTCCACCCACGTCCCGCCCGCCCGCCCTCGTGTGTGTCTCGAGGAAGAGCTCATCCACAGCAACGGGTCGGCCCGTTTTACGCGCTTACAACAAAAATCAGAAATAAAGTTAAAAAATATTCAATTATCTACCATTTTTGTTAGTGACATATGTAGTCGAAACAAATTGATCCTTTGAACCCTGGCTTTCTGTTTGACACCCCTCTTTGATGTTCCCATCATTTCTGTGTTATTACAACACATTAAAAATTATTGTAAATCAAATGAATTGCATATGGTACATATTAAAGGTAAGAAGATTTTGTTAATAGTTATACCTCTCAAATGGATACATTCACCGATATTGTACTGGTCAACCAAGCCGTTCTTTGTTGGGCAAGTGGATTGGAAGATGTTCTATCGAAACGAAGAAACTTGGCAGGAATATCCTTTATAGCTTGCATAGGATTAGAGGAATGTTCTGCTCCATTCTATCCAATTTTGCATTAGATTTAGTTAATGTATATTTTTCCTTTGGCATCCCCATTTTTTCGTTATTTAACGGTAGCAATTCCATGTCCCCATGTCTAGAGTGCTTCTTCATGTCCATCATTGCCTTTTGATGATCCTTTGTTTGTCAGGATCATTCATAATCGTGTGAAATACATTGTCGAAAAAATTCTATTCAATATGCATAACATCAAGGTTGTGTCTTAAAGAGTTATCTTTCTAGTAGATCCCAAAAAAATACTCCTGTTTGTCCAATAATGCAACGATCCAAAACCCGATATTTTTTAAGGTTCATGCTCGGTCACTTTAGGAAAATCACGAACAAACTCCCAAACATGATCTCGACTCAATATAGCCGGCGGTCCACTCTTGTCTTGAACATCCGCTCTGAAGCCCAACTTACTCCTGTTGAATTTATGATCCGATAGTCAAACCATGAATGCTTCCTACTATTGTCACTTTGTCTCTTCCATACAACACGGACATGCTAACCTATCATGTGTGCTCCACCAGATAACATCCCGTAGGCAGGAAAATCATTAATTGTCCACATCAAACAAACTTTCATTACAAAATTTTGCTTCGTAGAAATATTATATGTCCATGCACCATGGTACCACAACTGTTGAAGATCATCAATCAACGGTTGTAAGAAAACGTCTATTCTAACATTGGGACTTCTAGGACCAGCTATAAGACAAGATAGGAACATGTAAGGCTTGGTCATACACATCTCAGGAGGCATATTGTATGGAACAACAATCACAGGCCAACACAAGTACAGGAAAGCTGATGCTTGAATAAAGGGTGTAAACCCATCGGCACATAGGCCCAGTCTAACATTTCTAGGTTCATTCGCAAAATCTTAGATAACAGTAGTCAAAATGTTTACATGCCAAGGCATCGGTTAGATGACGGAGAACACCATCTTCACTCTTTTTCTCATTATGCCATCTCAAGTGGCTTGCCATTTTTGTGGCTGCGTACAACCTCTGTAGCCTCGGAATTATTGGAAAATACTGCAAATATTACATACTTTTAGCCCGGCGTCTTCCTTATAGTAAAGCATACATCCCTTCTTACAACAATCAATCATCCAATACTCCAGGCCTAATTTATATGCTAACCTTGTTGCTTTATAATAATTGTTAGGAAAATTATCCTCAGAGGGGGACAAATTTGCAAACATCTCTGCATAAAAGTCAACACACCTCTGAGGTATGTGCCAATTAGATCTCGCTGACAACATCCTAACTGAAATTGATAGCTTGGATTGCGAACTCCCTTCATAAATTGATTCATTAGCAGCTTTCAACAAATCAAAAAAATCTCTGACAACTTGGGTTAGAAATCTCCTCCACATTTTCTATGTCTGTAATCGTATTTGCATGTGCATATATGACTGACCTAAAAGTATGTGTCACCATATGGTCCATCATTTCAACCCTCTCCTATCTGGGTTAAACCTATCATACATCCAACTACGATCCTCCATATTGTGCAATAAACATGTAATAAACTGATTTACAAAAAACTTAGTAGCATAACCCCTACTATATACAAGCATTTCCAAAATTTAAAATAACAAAAAAAATTTAAAAGCAAACAATATGCAACAAAATAAAATAAACCAGCACCCCGGTATAGGGTTTTGGCGTGGGCGGGTTAAACCAAAAATTTATCAGACCAAAACGTCTGGGGAAGGGTGAGGAAGACTTGTACGGTGGCAAATGTGTTTGCGTGGCCGAAAAAATAAGGCACGGCTTCAGATGGTGGCAAGTAGAAAGAGAGAGGGAGAGGAGAGGGAAGAGAGAGCAGTGACGAAATGAGGAACAAGAATCCAGACTCTGTCTATTTTTAACAGTACCGCTGGCCATAGCCGACGCTAATTTGAAATTTGACACATTGCTGACCCTAACGTGCCACATTTAATACGCTCCATAACTTTAAAGTTAGCATTGGCCTAGCCCATGCTAACTGGACGCAATTTCATTAATTTGAAAATGTCAACAATTGCATGGGACTTGCATTGGCCTTTCTAACACGTATAGCGTCAGTGTCATGGCCGACACTAATTTTTTTCCGCTAAATTAGCATATTCTACTAGTGTAAGTTTTTTTAAAAGAATTCCTACCACCCCGACCATCTCTACCATCTCTAGTTACCACCATGCATTCGTGCCCTAGCATCAACGAAGCACCACCGCCGCGCTTGACGAGAAGATTTCAAAACAAAAGATGTGCGCATCGAATGGTAGAGCTTGCTTGATTTTAAAGCTCTGAAACTCCGATGGTGGAGTTTGCTTGATTTTCCAATAGTAATGATGGTGGTGCAAATTGCATGTGATAATGCAATCTGCAATTACAGTGGGGCGATGCTAAAGTAAAGTGATTTACTTGCAGCGTGGATAAAAGAAAGCAGGAAAAAGAAACAACTTCTAAGTTAAAGGAAAAATAAAAAGGATTTTTCTAACTTGTGACCATAGGGCACACTTAACAATGATTAGCAACTAATCATATTTTATAAAAGGGAAGTTATTAAATAGTGGGTGGTGAGGGGTTTAGTGGGTGCATATAGGGTATAGTAAAAAGAATCAGATCCAACCATTAAAAAATTCAATTTAAACATTGTTAACTTGTGCCCATGGGCACAAGTTAGAAAAACCCAAAGAAAAAATATACATAGAAGATCAAAAAAGAGATGAAGTATAAAAAACTATAAAGAAAGAGAAAAATAGAGATGTGGAATAGTAATTAATTCATAACCGCATTGATAATATGAAAAATTAATATATCAACGACTGTCGACATAAGATTTCAAAATTGATCTTTTGAGTGGAACATTTGAAATGTCCAAAACATCTTTTAAAAGTGTGGGGAATACTTGTTGCTGACTGGTTAAATACTAATTATTACAAACTAGACAATTACCCGCGCGATGCGCGGATGCATGAATAAACGGATCATTGATAATATTGTTCATAGGTTATAAAACTGAAATTCAATTTATTAAATATGTCAACAGTTTATGAAACTAAATTTGTAATTAATATAGAGGAAAGAATTGTTGCATAACAACTCGAAATAAAATTGAACAGAATTGATGCAAAGTATTTTTAGGCATATTATCATACATATTTTTGCAATAATCTTTGGATTTATTTTAGGAAGATGACATTTTTTTGTCAAATATAAAGATGATTTCATATTGAGACATGCTGTATTTGATATGTTCATTTTTTTTACGCTTTAAATGAAGATTTCGTGTTATTTAATGATTCAATGTTTATGAATTGTATGTCATTTTCTCCTTATTTTGTGATAAAAAATAGCTCTTCATCTAATATTCTTCTTAAGTTGTTTTTGAGGAACGAATCTTCTATGTTAGTAACTTTGAAAGAAAAACATATTAAAATGTTTAGAAAGCCCCTTTTTTAATGCACTATGTGTGAAGTTAGAATAAATATATAAAAGAAAAATGTATTTAAGAGGAACATATTGTAGGGCATATAAAAAATATAATGTTAATTTAAGATGGAGGCATCAATAAAAAAAGATATATGAAATAGGTTTCAATAATAGGAATAAATCATTAAGTTTTAAAAATTAGTAGGCTACTTTAACTTATCATCAAACTTTGAAGTGAAGTCATTCCTTAGGCGGAAAAAGCAAACTTTAATACTTTTTAGAGTAAAAATAGTAAATTATGTTATTTTTTTATGTATGATTTGATGAAGTGTACAACTTATTTATAATTATCATAGTTTTTGTTGCAATATTTGTGACTTTCGAAGCTACTATTTTCTGCTTAGGTATTCATTGTTTTTTTGTTTACATAAATGGGTTAGAGCACCTCTTTTGGTCTCAAGTTTTTTTCTAATAAAATAATTATTTGTTTTACATATATTTGTTAAATGTTAATAGATTTCAAGTAATTTAAATTTGGAAAAACAAAAATTGTGCATGCATAAAATTCGACTATGCAAAAATAAACAATTATTTTATAAAATAAACATTTAGGATAATTGAATTTATATCCATTATAAACTAAATAATTAAGTTATGTAATAAATTAGGCTAAATTTAATGTGTTTGTTATGATAATCCAATAAATGCATTATAATATTTTATTTTGGTGTTTTGTTAGAGTGAACTATTGTTTTGTTGTGGATGTGGTTCCTAAGTTAGAATCGACACATGGAAAATCGAGGGTAATGGCATGTGCAAGGTGTCAACACTATAGCATTGGCTTCCGTTTTAATATATATATAATAGATATAATAGATGGGCGGCAATTTTCCCTCCAAAACCTATTAGCTTTTAGGTTATAAATAAATATCCCTTTCCACTATTCTACAATACACAATCTCTAATTGTAGATTCATTCCACCTCTGATTTCACAAAATAAATTGTGCCACTGGGAAGACACGCTGTTGCTCGTAGAAGGCCATTGTCCACGGATCAGAGAATGTTGCCATATGCCATCATCCTAGCTACTAAATGCCGTCTAGAAGGTTAGTTGTATGCAGTGTAACTCTTAACCAAGCGGCCATGACGATAATGGCAAGGATGAGCGGTGACATGTGCCAAGGCTGACCTTGATTCTTTGCTCGAAGCGTAAGACGAATTAAAGGTTGATTGACTGAGGAGACAAGATCGAGATGGTTTGTTCGGTAGTCATGGTTCTCAAACATCAAACAAAACCCCCTGACGTCGATTTTCATTTTCAAAGCAGAATCACGGCCCAAAATCGGTAACCTAATTATTATTTAATTAAGTTAAATTCTTACTTAGTACTTGCTTCCCTTGTGGGCTTCTTGTATAAAATTGAGTTTAAAATTTGTGTTTGCTACTTTCATGAATTTCCTATTGTGTTTCTTCCATGTTTGAAGGCCATTTGCATTGATGAGTGGAACACGTGAGAGAGACGTAGATGTGCAAGATTAACCTGATTCTAACTGATGTGTGTAAATTGCCTAGCTGATGTAGAACTTTTAAGATAAGCACCAACAATTAATTTGCAGGTATATGGTGTGAGACCGGGACCGGAGACCGACAATTTTCATCCATTGCCAATGTAAGTATATTGAAAGTAATGGTAGATGAATTGAAATACCATGAATTGAAGGATAATCATTGTAGCTTGAAATATAGGTCAAAACATCTTAAATGGAATCCCAGTGCAAATTTGCTATCAAAGGATTGTTTGCAAAGGCACAAATCAAGTGAAAGATACACATTTCTTTTGCATTGTCCTCCGTAACCATGATTATAGAGGATAATAAAGGAAAACAATTAAAAATAATGAAATCAAGAATCCTATAAATGCAAGGCCATCAGCATAGTAAGTACATACATTAATCACAAAAAACTTTGTCGTGAATGTGAGTTAACCCAGACTCAATGGCTAGTAGCAGCAACAACAATGTAGCTCCAATCACCACAAAACTTTTAGACACTTATTTTGCGAATCACCAAAATCCTTGTGGTCAACAAACTCGCAGAGATGGTGGTCAAAAAGAAGAAAAATGATGGATGTATTCTTAGTGTTCCATGTGTTAAATTTGGGTCGTACATATGTCCAAAGTGATTAAGAAAATTTGAGACCTAGCAAAAGTTTATTGTTGAAGCAAGTCAATATTATAGGCGTGAGGCCAAATAGGAGAAGAAGAAGAGACTTCTGACCAGAAAGAAGCATGGCACTACAAAGAGACCAACTCTCTGCATCATTTGATGCATGATGGAGGGCTGTTCTCTTTGTACTACCATGCTTCATTTTGGTCAGGAGTCTCTTCTTGTTCTTCTCTTTGGCATCACGCATGTAGTGTTGAAAGCTTGAGCAACAAACTTTTTAGAGGTCTCAAATTTTTTCAATCACTTTGGACATATGTATAGCCAATTTTTATACACGGAAGACTATATGTTCTTCCTTTATTTTTCTTCTGCTAAACTCCTTGACTACCACCTCTGCAAGTTAGATGTAACTAGGATTTTGATGGTTCGCAAAGTAAGAGTGAAAAGGTTTTGAATATATCGGAGTTACGTTGTTGTTGCTGGTGGCCATTGGGACTTGATTAACTCAGTCACAACAAAGCTTGTATGTGCTTGTGATAGATTTGAGACTTTACTGTGTTGGTGGCACTGTTATGGAGGACAACCCAAAAGAAACACACTTTTTTCAGTTGATTTGTGCCTTTTTTGGAATCAATCATTTCATAGTAGATTTGCCTAACGATTCCATAGAAGATGTTTTGAGCTATATTTTACGCTACAAAGATTATCCTTGAATTCATGGCACGGTGATTCATCTATCATTACTTTGATATACTTCTACCGGCAATGGTTGTTAAATTATGTCATTAGTGAATAGAACCATTATACTAAGATTTATCTTCTTCATACCGCTTGGCTAAGTGCAATATAACGGTAATTTCATGGATTATCAAGTCTGTTTCTCCCAAAATTACATAGAGCATTACCTATTTTGACACTGTTTCAGAGATTTGGCAAGATCTTAGGGACCATTTCTCCATGGCAATTATGTTTTCCTCTCTGGCCTTCTTCAAGCTATTCACTCCATTCATCAAGGAGATTAGGATCTTCAAACCTATTTCATGCACATGAATATTCTTTGGTAGGAATTAGAAGCTATGCGTCCAATTCATGCTTGTACATGTCCTACATAGTGTTCTTGTGCCCTTGCTTAAAGTATCAAGGGTTACCATGATTCTAAATATGTGATTTGCTTCGTGAAAGGCTTGAACTATGCCTACGACATTGTTTGCCGTCAAATTCTCTATATGGAGCCACTACCTCCTAGTTAAGAGGTGTTTGCTCTGACTCAAATTTTGGAGCACAAACAAACCCAAAAACGCTTTGTTGACACCAAGATTCTCTCATATGTGCAAGCCGCCACTGCTTTAACACTTAGAAGTAGAACAATCACCCTTTTCAATCCCTAAACAAAGGGCAAGGGATGGCGAACCCTAACCGTGTGTCTTCAAATTCTAGTAAGATGTGCACATTTTGTGGAATGGAAAATCAATCGGTTGATATGTGTTACTTCAAACATGGCTTCCCTTTAAATTTAAAATTCAAGAATAAAGCACCCCAAAATGTTGTTAACAATCTTGCCACTAATGATACCTATGTTGTGATCTCTAGTAATAATGCTAAACTTAACCTAAATCTATCTCACGAGGATTATGATCTCCTTTTAGGTATAATTTCTGTTGTTTGTTTGATTTATCGTCTACCTAGTTGTGTTTTGAATAATAAATCTCTTAACCCTTTGCTATTAGATAAGTCCCTTACTTTACTTGACCTCAATGATTTTGGGTCGATGTGTTATACCACCGCACTCACCCTAAATACATAAAAGTCGGACCCTCAAGTTAAAAAATATGTTTTTTTTGGGTTTTAAAATCTGTACTAATGGTTATCCTATCCTTGATTTGAAAACTTGTGATATTTACATTTTTAGAAATGTTTATCTTTTTAAATATTTTCCCATTCAAGTTAGAGCAACCAAGAAATGTTGCCTTTGACCTTCTCTTGATATTAATTTTAATTCATCAAAAAATCTTTTTTTATGACCTTTGGCCTACTAATAAAGTGAGTAAAACATCTAATACACAACAACCAACTGCAACTCTCCTTCCCACACCTACTCCTGCATCGATTTCCAATGGCACTGCAGTTGCCCTGCCCACTACATGGAAATCTACAAGCAGTAAGCAGCCTCCTCCCTACTTGATTACCATTATAATCTCTTGGAAGGTAAATCTCTGACGAATGGTAAAGCGGTCTGGTATCTTCTATTCTCTATTCTTTCCTATCAAAGATTATCTAATTCCTATGCTAGTTATGTGTTGCATATAAGTCTTCATGAGGAACCTAAAACTTACCTTGCTATGCTAATTTAGCATAAACTCCTACACGCTCTATACGGGTATACAAGGTTAAATATCCTTCTAATGATAGTATAGAGAGGCACAAGGCACTTCTCGTTGTTACACCCAAATCAAAGGAATTTTTTATTTTGATACTTTTGCTCCGGTTGTGAAACTCACTACTGTATAAATTAGATATTGATAATTCTTTTTTACATGGGGATTTAAATGAAGAGGTTTACTTGACTATTCCTATAGCATAAATCTCTGTATCTATCCTTGTTTGCAAACTAAAAAATTGCAAAAAGTATTGCTCCTTGTTCTCTTAATCTACACACAACATCAATTGGCACATATTTTCACTAAAGCATTGGAGTCTCTGTCTTCTCAGCATATCCTCTCCAAGCTGGGAGTATTAGATATATAGTCTCCAATTGGCTAAGTGTATTGAGTGATAATTAGCTATTTTTATTGTATTTCTCACTTTTTCTTATTATTTTACAGCCATATTATTATGTATATATACAATGTATTGTCCCTTGTAAACAGTGAACCGAGACATCTCTTCATTTCACATTTTACATAATAGTACACATTTTATATAATTTGGACTACTAGAAATTCAAAAAATTTCTCATCTCATTTATGGGATGTACAAAGTACCTTTGATTGGATTAAAATGAAAACTTGGCAATGGTTATGTGTGGGTGTGGACCAGCCTTGTTTCTCATATTCCTCTTGGATTTTATGTCCCTATATTTAGTTTTTGCCATAGGTAACAGGTGGTTATTATAGGAGGGTTGTAGGGTTGGACATTTGGTGAAGGATCACTTATGGGGCGCACTTTAAATCATTATTATAAGCCATGTTTATTTCTATTTTTGCTTCTCTTTGAAAATTGTTTCACCATGAAATAGATTCCTCTTGTGTTGAGAAAAAATAAATATCAGCTCTTAAAATACATGATTTTTCTCTGAAGTAGGTTAGTTCACTTGAAACTATTCATATTTTATTTTAAAGTTTTAGTTTATTTGAGATGTATTTTTTCTCTTCTATATACCACCCCCCCACTTTTTATGTTTTTCTTTGGTAAGGTTTTTTCTGATGGTGAAGAAGTTTTTGAGGTTAGTTCACTCACAATCTTCCTTTCATGTTCTCTCAACCTTTTTCTTTCTCCTATTTTTTTTTATTTGGATAAGCTACAATTTTCAACTGATCATTTGAGCTCTTATGTTTAAAGTGTGAGGTTCATTCTTACTACTTTATCATTAAATATATTCTGTTTCATTTTTTTATGTTTATTATTGCATACATCAATTAAAATTTTTTGCTACATTATCAAAAAGTTAAATTCAATTTAATTTTTTTGTTTTTAATAACTTTTAAAAAATTAAATTACATGTTTAATAGTTTATATTTGTCTATGTTTGTAACAAATAAAAAAATTAAATTGCTTACTTATTTATATCTAATTTCTTATTTTTTGTCGTACACTTATTTATATGATCTATTTAATCAATTATATTGTCATTATTATTATTATTATTTATAAAACGATTTTTTTTCCTTTTTTTTCGGGGAGGGAGAGGGGGAGTTTTGCAACTAACCAGATTTGAACCTTGCACCTTCACTTAGTATCATAGTAGCACTCCCGCTAGGTTACTATTAAGGGGATTGTCATTGTTATTTTTATTAATTTATTAGTTATAAACATACAAGATTTTATAGAGATTTATTAATGCCTTTTCCTAAAACAATTTTATTTTTGGAAATTCAATGTATGCTCCAAAGTCCATATAGAAGATGACATAGCTTCCTTCTAATACAGGTTATCCAAAAATGCGCTCCAATCATGAGGTTACCATTTGCAAATTTCATAAACAATATTTCAGGGGCGTTTGTTTCGTGGAATTGAAAAAGATTTCTGGAAATGTTAACTTGGGAATGAACATTCCATTGGTATAAGCTTTTTTTTAAAAAATATTCCAGGAAAAGAAGATTCTCAGGAAATCACTTTCCCACCTTATGGTTGATTTTCATTACCACTCTCAACCATAGGAAACAAAGATTCCTTAGTAGTGGGTATGTTAAAATTTGATGAAAACTACCCCTAATACTCTCCACCACATATAAAATAATTGCTATATTGTTGTTCTACATTAATGCCTCATATAAATTTTTTTTACAAAAATATAAACTTTATTAAATACTACATTTTTATTAGTTAATTATATGATAAAATTATCCTTATCATAAGCATGTTTATTAAGATCTTACTAGATATATAATATATGTGCTTGTTTATATTATTGTGATTTATTATAGTAAGAATATCCACATATAACTTTAGTGATATGCTAATATGCAATAGGTGAGACAAGCTTCCCTAAAACTTTATTTTTAAAATTTGTAATTCAATTAATTTTTTTGGTATGTTAATATATTTTTTATGAGTAAATTTTAAGTAACGTTAATATAATTTTTTTCACAAATGATATAAATATTTAATTGAATTTTTTGTAAAAAATATTAAAAAAATAAATATTGTAATCAGGGTAGTAGAAAGGTATTTAAAATAATTTTACATGAAATAGGGGTAATTTGATAATTATACCATAAATTCCTAGGAATGTGTTTTCTGAAACAAACATAACTTAAAGATTCTCAGAAATTATTTTTTAATATTCGAAGGAAAAATAATTAACAACCAAACAAAATTTTCTATAATACCCAGGAATATATATTCCTGGACATGTCAAGAGTACATTCCCAGTAATCAGATTCCTAGGAATGTTTTTTAAATCCATGAAACAAACGCCCCCTCAGTATTTGTGTAAGGGGGAAGGTGACCCTTATTGGTATTTACAACATCCAATGAATCTAAATGACAAATAAGAATTTTGAACCCCAACAACCAAGCCAAATAGAGGTTTTTCTTAACGGAAAGAAGCTGACCATGAAGATTGTTGGTTCTAACTCCAATAAAGCCTACATACACACACAAATTTTCCCACCTCATTCTTAACGACACCACTAATTCCAGCCTTACAAGGATTTAAAACGCATTGTCATTTACACTAAATAATGTCAATATTCTTCTCTTATTTTAGTAATGAACTTAAAAGCCCAAATTCTTTTATGACATAGTACAAGTGACCAAATAATAGCATCGTATCATCGATGAGACCTTGAGATAAATTTAATATACCTTTACCAGCTTGTCTCCAAGATGGATATTGGTTGCACCGGGTTTTATCTAGCATCTGTTAACTATGTTTTGTTCCCCAATAGTGCAGATATAATATCTACATATGTTGTTATCTGTTCAAGCTTACTGGTTCTATAATAGACAACTATGGCAATAGCATCTTCCTATTTGTGTGTGTATATATATACTAGTGTTTGGTGACCCGTGCTATACGTCCGAGTGAATTTTGAGTTTAATATAAACAAAAAATAAAAGTAAGATATAGGTAACGTTTGGTAACGGTACAGAACAGAATGGAATGAAATAAAACCGTGTACTGTATTTGGTAACCATTAAATGGAACAGAACCATATGTATTATTTTATATTTAGTGCGGATTAAAATAAAAAAAAATATTTTTTTATAATACATAATTTTACTTTACTTGATAGAAAGTATATAATTAAAGGAAAAACAAAAAAAAGTATATTTTTTTATATTTCTTTTTTTAAATATTATGAGTATAACTAATTAATAATTTTAAAATACATTAATTTTTTATTAATATTTTATAAAAAAAATTATTAAATACAAAATTCTGTCAATAAATAAAATTATTAAATATTTTTTTAAAAGTAATTATTAAACATAAGTTATGTTAAATATATTTTTATTAAGTAAATTTTGTTAAACAAAATTTAAAAAATGTTTTTTGGTTGGAAAAAAAATAATATAAGGTTCAACAAATTTAAATATATATTATTTTGTAAATAAAAAATGACTATAGGAAAATAATCATAATTCTTCTGTGTATTGTTCTATTCTCTTCCGTTCTACCATTTTCAATGGAACTAATTTGTTCCGTTCATTGGCCTTAGTTAGAGCTGGGTATACGGATCGGAGTCCGCGGACCGGCCCGCGGGTAAATAGGTTGGGCGGACATGGGCCTAAAAAAATATGACCACTTAGATTGCGGGCTTAGGCGGACTTGACCATTTACCCACGGGTTGAACGGATAAAATCCGCGGACTCCGTGGGTATCCGCTTAAAATTTTTAATTTTTTTTGTGATGAAATAAGTTAGTTAAGTCTAATATTTTTGAAAGTTTTCTAACCCTTCTATGCAATTTTAAATTTTTTTAAAAGTAAAGTATTATAAAGTAAAAAAAATAAATTATTATGCACTTTTTAAAAGTAAAGTTGTAGTGTAAAGCCAAAAAAAATTGGTAAAAAAAAATTCTGCAAAAAAATGTGTTTTTTTTTTGTCAAAAAAAAAAGGTGCTTATGCGGATGTCTGCGGACTTTGAGGGCAGTGTTGGGCCTGACAAAATTAAGTCATTTTATGATTCGAGCTTAAGCGGGTGGGCCGTTTAACCCGCGGACTTGTGCGGGGCGGTCTTGGCCCCGCGGACCACCCGCATACCCACCTCTAGCCTTAGTGTCATGTTCCGTTCCTCTATGCGTTGCACGGTTTATTTATTTATGTATTTTATATTATAAATCTTTTATTTCAAGTATTATGTTATGATAGATAAATCAAGTCAATGCTATTCTACATAAATAGAGAAAATTTATAATATAGTAAATTTAAAATTTAAATGTATTAGATTTTAAATTAACGTTTAGGTATATATAGAATAATTTATATATTTTAAATTACTCTTTTCAAATTGTGATTACAAACTTAGTTTGAAAAGAACAAATAGTGAATGAATAAATTTGTAATATTTTATTTCACTTAGCACAATATATAATATATATAGATAGATCAAATCAATTTTACTCTACATAGATAGAGAAAATATGTAATAGACTAAATTATAAATTTTAATATATATATATATTAAAAATATTAATATACAAACAGATATAGATAGTACAATTTTAATAATTTTAAATTATTTTTTGTAAAGTATAATTATATATTTTACATTAGTATAAAAGATTATATATTCAATTTAAAATAATAAAAGATTACATTAGTGTGAAAGGTTATATATTTAATTCATATTTTATATTTTAAAATGTGTAGCACAAATTTTAAAGTTATCAATATTTCAAATACAATACAATAGATAGATTAAGTCAATTTTACTCTATATAGAAAGAGAAAAGAATAATAAAATATTTTAAAAGTTTTGATATACATACACATATATATAGCATAATTTTCATAATTTATTTTTTAAGTAAAATTATAAATTTTGTATTAGTATGAAAGATTATATATACAATTTAAAATATATTAAAAGTTTTGATATACATACTCTTATAGATAGTATAATTTTTAATTATTTTTTGCAAAATGCAATTATAAAATTTACATTAGTATGAAAGATTAAATATTCAATTTAATTTTTCTTTAAATTTTATAACATGTAGTACAAATTTTAAAGTAATCTTTAAATTTTTAAAGTAAAAACTGACATTCCAAGTCGATTTTACTCTATATAGATGGAGAAAAGAATAATAATATATATTAAAATTTTTAATATACATACACATATGGATAATATAATTTTAATAATTTTAAATTTTTTTGTAAAGTGAAATTATATATAACACATTAGTATGAAAGATTAGATGTTCAATTTGAAATATATTAAAAGTTTTAATATACATACACTACTTATAAATAGTATAATTTCAATAATGTTAATTTTTTTTATAAAGTAAAATTATATATTTAAATTATTATGAAATATTATATATTTAACTTATATTTTATATTTTAAAATGTGTAGTGTATAGATAGTATAATTGCATTAATTTTAAATTATTTTTTAAAATTGAAACTATATATATTATTTATATATATTCAATTTGTATTTTATATTTTATATTTTAAAATGTGTAGTACAAATATTAAAGTAATATTTAAAGTTTTAATGTAAAAAGTGACATTTACTCACACCATCATTAGTGTTATTTCTCAATTGAAGAATACAATATATATATAGATGAAAGATTAAATATTCAATTTATATTTTATATTTTGAAATATGTAGTGCAAATTTTAAATTAATCTTTAAATTTTTAATGTACGAAATGATATTTTAAGTCGATTTTTCTCTATATAGATGGCTAAAAGAATAATAATATATATTAAAGTTTTTAATATACATACACATATAGATAATATAATTTTAATAATTTTAAATTTTATTTTTGTAAAGTGAAGTTATATATTTTACATTAGCATAAAAGATTATATGATGAATTTAAAATATATTAAAAATTTTAATATATTCAATTAAAAATATATTAAAAGTTTTGATATACATACGCTTAAGGATAATATAATTTTAAATTATTTATTGAAAAGTGAAAATATATATTTAATATTAGTATGAAAGATTAAATATTCAATTTATATTTTTTATTTTATATTTTATAATATGTAGTAAAAATTTTAAGGTAATCTTTAAATTTTTAATGTTAAAAATGACATTTCAAGTCGATTTTACTCTATATAGATGGAAAAAAGAATAATAATATATATTAAAGTTTTTGATATACATACACATAGATAATATAATTTTAATAATTTTAAATTCTTTAGTAAAGTGAAATTATATATGACACATTAGTATGAAAGATTAGATGTTCAACTTGAAATACATTAAAAGTTTTAATATACATACACTACTTATAAATAGTATAATTTCAGTAATTTTAAATTTTTTATAAAGCAAAATTATATATTTTACATTATTATGAAATGTGTAGTACAAATATTAAAGTAATATGTAAATTTTTAATGTAAAAAGTGACATTTACTCACACCATCATTAATGCTATTTCTCAAGTGAAGAATACGATATATATATATATATATAGATAGATTTACAATCTATATGATCAAGACAAAAGTGAATGTTCATAGAATGACTTTATTCAAGTTCAAGTTTCCTTTAATGTTCAATTACAAATCAAATATTTGAAAGGTTATGAACTTGCATTAAAACATGTAAATAAAACATAAAAGGGACAAAACAGAAGGATATATCTTGGTTCGATGTCCTAACAACACCTACATTCAATTTTTCTAGCTTTTTCTAGAAGGTTTCACTATCTCACAAACTATACACAATTGTTTACAAGATAATATAAAAGGTTTCCACCTAGAAAATCTACCCAACAAGAGACCCTTCTCTTGGATATTCACCACCACCTAAAGACACTCTTGGATTTAGGCCAACAATCACAAACACCTAAAAGATCACTAGCTCTGCATTTAACCCTATTACCCTAAGTATCCTTAGAACAATAAAAATGCTTCATCATTTGTTTTGATTATATTTGATTACTAGCTCTGCATTTAACTCTATTCCTGAACAAGAAGAAATTTTCAAAATGATTATTTTTATTACAACGAGGGCATGGTGGATACTTTTCTTTCAAACCTTCCTCTTTGTTCCCTTCTTCCTCTTTTTTTTTCTTTTCCTTTCTTTCCTCCAAATGATTTTTTCTAGATTCACAACTACCATGAGCTTGGCCTTTGTTGTTAGCAGTAAAAACTCCTTAAAGCGTTTTCTCCTATTCTTAAGGAGCATCTTTGTTCCGTAGCTTGTAGAGAATTAACAAGCTCTGCAATTGATATTTGGGAAAAATCTTTATTTTCTTCAAGAGAGGATATTTTTGACTTAAACCTCTCTTGAAGACATACCTGAGTTTTATCCATAACTCTTGATCTCAAAGCTCCTCACCTAGTAATCTGATTTGTGTAATCGGCTTAGAAAGTATTGTGTTCTAAAAATATGAGAACGACAAAGAATAGAGATACCTGGCTAGGAGGTGTTGATGACGAGATTACGGGAAGAACTCCGGTCTCTAGGTGCTCTAGCGGCGCTCCACGACGACGGGTGGGGGACCTGCAAAGTCTCCGACGCTCAAGTCAGTGACTATATAGGTCAGAGTAATTATTATTAGATTAATAGCATACCTGAGTAATTATAATGTATTTGTATTTATAAGAAATATTTAGGGTTTGCAGGCTATATTTTGGGCCTCAAGGGCCTTGTCTCTGGGTCTAGCCCAATCTCTATAATGACTGAGATATTGGTCTCGACATGGTATTTACGACCGGGATATCTCTTAATTTCGGTCCACAACAGAAGCCCCCCAAGATGGCGAGTTGATGCAGGAAAGTCGGCGTCTTTATGTATCCATGTCAGATTACTATTGATCCCTCCCTCCGGGATATTTCAAGTTATTTAGCTTTGTCGCTCTTTTATTGATTAGGGATTCATTTTTTGCATTTCAAGCATTCTCCTTTGCCTTGTCGGCTTAACTTAGTTTCTTGACTTCAATTTGAAGCTTCATATTCTCGGATCGTATGCCGGTTTGGATGTTGAATTTGAAACTCCACGTGTTCATACTCGATGAATTGCCCTCTATTTGTGAGTAGGAGAACTATTTTCATGGCTGATCATTCTGTTGATTTCTTTATTGAAGCCCCCATGATGGTATATCATTGAAAGTAAAACTTTGACTTTATAATACTTAGCCGACATGAATGTCATGTCGGATTAAAATATTTTGTCTCTCACCGTTATGTCGGGACTTTACATAATTTTCTTCCTGAGTTTGTTGTTCGACTTTTATAAGCATATGATTTTCAGCTAAAATTTTTAGTCCTTTTACCTAAGCGTGGGGCCTATGAACCTCTGCACCACTAATATAGATATGAGATTATGATCCCCAAGTTAAGGCTGCTGCCATCCACTTTTAGTAGAATCCTTTAGACAATTTGGTTCACTGACTCTACCGACACCGGCATTGTTCAGTGTGATCTGATAATTCCAGGAGATGTTTTACACATTGGTGATCTAAATTTATGACGACGGCTATTGCTGAAGCTATCTTGGATATCGATGGCATTTCATGCTTTGTGATCATATTTCGTTCAATGTCGTCTTGAATATAAGTTAATCTCGAAAATTTTCAAAAATCAGCATCATCCCGGAATTTCTGCTCGGATGTGATGTACATATTTTTCACTCTACTAAAAATAATGAGTAAGCTTTATGGGCTTTTTTCAAGCCTATCCCGGTTTCTTTCTGGATATTTCTAACAATATTCTCTTCGAAGATACGTATCTCTGCTATGAAGATGGACTCTTTGGTCTAGTTATCTCCTTTCTTTTACTATATTTTCGCTAGGCGCACCATTAGGTAATAGTCCTTTTTTGCTAGGCGCACCACTTTTTACTGTCTTTTCGCTGACTACACCATTTCTCCTTTTTTCTGAACGGGATGATATTTTTACTATGCACACCACCCCCTTTTTTTTGAAGATCAAATCTGCTTCTTCTCTTTTGTACTGCACCATCATTTTTTAGAACCGCGATGATGTTTTTTCTTGATACACCATCATTTTTGTAAGTTGTTTGCTGATTGGGCCTCATTTGGTTCTGACTTCCTTCTTTTTTTCTTTTTTTTGTTGGCGTCAGCTCACCGTTTTTGTTGGTCCAGCATGACATATTTGTGTTGGTTGCACCACCTCTTTTTGGTTTCTTTCTCTATTTTTTTGTTCTTTGCTGATCAGGTCCAATTTTTGCTTACTGGATAATTTTTTTTTTTAGTGGCAGATTGCGTTTTGAGCCTTTTTCCGTTTTCTAGCCACACAATTCTTTTTTTGTTTACTAGGCCTTTCTTCCTCTTTTCTTTTTGATTGCACCAGATTTTAGTTTATGCTGACTTGGACATATTTTTTTTTAGGACTGAGATGTCTCTCTCTTTTTTCTTTTGGACAAGATGACGATTTTCATACGTGCACCACCCCCGTTTTTTTGCTGACCAACTCTCTGTTTTATTTGCTGACCAACTGTGCTTTTTTTTTTGCTGACCAACTGTGCTTTTTTTTTCTGCTAACCAACTGTGCTTTTTTTTTTGCTGACCAACTGTGCTTTTTTTTTGCTGACCAACTCTGTTTTTTTTGCAAGTGGGCCTATTCCACTTGCTATTTGCACCACCCCCATCTTCTTCAGTGAGAATGCAGAGACGCAATGCCGCAGCCTCATTTGTTTCTCGATGCGCATGGGAAACCACCGCAGCCTCCTTTGTTCCTCGATGCGCATAGGAAACTGCCGCCAACATGATTTCGATCGTGGGTTGTGTGATGGTCGCCGCCACGCAGGTGCACGCAAGTCACGGCGCGGCAAACACCACGCCACCACCATGACAAGGCTCAGGTCACTGGTTTCAAACTGTTATTTTTCGATGCCGGTTGACGGTGGCCGCAATGCCGAATGCCATCGGTCGACAACAACTTCGATCTGTTCTATGGCTTCCATTCAAATCCTACTTGATGAATTAGGGGCGCTCCAAAGCCGATTTAGATTTCTGAATTGAGGGGTTTTTTACCGCTGCCTAGAGACATTATCCCGCAATGCTATTTCTCACATTCATCCAAAATGCAATTTTCATTATCGAACTCTTGTTTGATTACAAAATGCAATTATTTTACATTTTTCTTATCTCCTATTTGGATTCTTTCCGTGGTACTAGCCATAGAGAGGACGGGAAAACGTTTTACTGTTCCCCACAGACGGCGCCAATGTTGTGTTCTAAAAATACGGGAACGACAAAGAATAGAGATACCTGGCTAGGAGGTGCTGATGACGAGATTACGGGAAGAACTCCGGTCTCTAGGTGCTCCGGCGGCGCTCCACGACGGCGGGTGGGGGACCTGCAAGGACTTCGACGCTCAAGTTAGTGACTGTATGGGTCAGAGTAATTATTATTAGATTAATAGCATACCTGAGTAATTATAATGTATTTGTATTTATAAGAAATATTTAGGGTTTGCAGGCTATATTTTGGGCCTGAAGGGCCTTGTCTCTGGGTCTAGCCCAATCTCTATAATGGCTGAGATATTGGTGTCGACATAGTATTTACGATCGGGATATCTCTTAATTCCGGTCCACAACAGAAAGCCTATCTGAAATCTCTTTCACTATTTCAGATTCTTTCATTTTGATTGCTTCAAGTTCTCTTCTTAGGTTCAGCACCTTCATCCTCCTTGTTCTTTCACTGCCTTGGAACTTCTCGTTGAGCTTGTCCCAAACCTCTTTTGCACTTTCAAGATTTAAGATTTTGTTAAGACCTCATCATGTAGGGATGTTAATTGAGTGTCCGGGAAGTATACTAGAGTCAAGTTATAATAGAAGTGATAAGACCTGATATCGTTCGATAGGGAACAAGTAGTTTATTATAGATCCTTAAGAAACTTGTTTAGTCTATGTACTACTGAATTATAGATATATAGTTATCAAATTTATACATCTTGGTTTAGCACTTAAATATATCTTATACTAATGTCTCAAGTATAAGATCTAAAATAGATTTCATATATATCGATGTCTTCAATATAAAAGAAATCAATATAGCATTATAACCAAGTATTAACAAGCAATTAATCTTTAGATATTTATTCCTTAACGTGTTGATAAGTGCTACAATTAAGTGATTTTATCACGAGGTTATGCACTTATTTGGACTTAATAATGTATATTTGAAGTTTTAATCCCTTTTGATCAAGAAAAACAGAATTTGTAAGTGCTTTAGGGATATGATTACATTCTAACAAAACTAAACCTCAATTGTACAATCTGCATGTGGATTTAAAGAGAAGAAGAAAAAGGAACTATTTTAGGTTAAGTGAGCAAATGGGGGACAAAAGTGCGTTTCACTGAGATCATTCCATATGTCATCACATGGGTGCTTAAGCAAGGAAATGCTAGCCTAAGCAAACAAGGCAGCATCCAAACACTATAAATAGGAGTTTCATTTGTGTTTCAAAGCATTAGAAGTTAGAGAGAGAGAGTCTAAAAAGAGAAAGAGAAGGGGAAACATCTCTAGTGTGCGGGAACAACTCTAGTTTCAGTTCTATGATCTTTTCTTAGGTATTGGGAACAACTCCAAGAAATGTATCTTAGATCATATACTTGATGAATCAGTATAAGATATATTTAAATGTTGCACCATGATACATACAAAAGTGATACCGATATATCTCTTAGTTACTTGAATTCATATAAGTTTGATATTCAATCATTCACTACTTGAAAATTCATGATTAGCTACAAAATTTAGCTAGCAAATATTTTTAGTAGCTAATTCATAGTCAAATTGCTACTAATTAGCTACCGAAAAAATTCCTAGCTAATTTAATAGTTACGGATTTGCTACTGAATTAGCTATGAAATATAGCTCCAAACTATTTTTGTAGCTAATTTATATCTAAGCAGCTAACTAATTGGCTACCAAATATAATTTCGTTTGTAATTTTAATAGCTACTTATTAGCTATTGATTAGCTTTGAGTGAACCTACAAAATATTTCCGTAGTTAATTTGTATATAAATAGCTTGTGATTAACTGTGAAATGTAGTTTTAAAATAACTAATTTATATCTAAGTAACTACTAATTAGTTAGTGAATAAAAGTTCATAGCTAAAATTTGTAGTTATTGTTAAGGTTACTAATTAACTATGAAATGTTGCTATAAAAAATAAAATTTCCTTGCTAAATTTATTAGTCTTGAAATTATTTTTAATGGATTATATATATAAATTCCAAAACATTTTATTCTAAACAATATATAATTATAAAAATAATATATTAGTTAAATGCTAGTAAGTATCATAAATGCATTAGTTAAAGTGTAACAATTACATCTCATTTAATGTTTTAAATCATACTTTAAAAAATATTCATTGAATGAGTTTTTTAATTTTTATAGTAATAAATTCTTTAACTTATATAAAATATTTCTACCATTATAACCATAGTTATTAATTTTTGCTCAGCCATAGACTTGACCAGTCCCCCTAGTCCATTCGATTTATCAAAGGAGGTAATCAAAACTAAATTTTAGAATTTATAACTAAACAATAAAAAATAATAATAGTATAAAATAATCTTGATTGTTAAACTAAATATGCAATTTTAAAAATGAAACTAAATTAAAATATATTTTTATTGATATATTTATATTTTTATGGGCACAGTTTAGCTCGCTTAAGCGAACAAATTCACGCATAAGCGCACCTATGATGACATGTGAGATGATGTAAGTGAAACACACTTCTATCCCCCAGTATGCTCACTTAAGCGCACTTTTTCTCACTTAAGCTCGTAAATTAGGTCATCTAAGTCAACACACATCATTCAGACGTAAATAAGGTCAGCTTAAAAAGGTGTGCGCACTTCAGCGCACATGTGCTCACTTAAACACACACAGACAATCAAAATTGTGTATTTTTGTCTTATCTTCAAATTCACCTGCAGATTGTGCAATTGAGGTCCACTTTAGACGGAATGTAATCATCCTTCTGAAACACTCTTACAAATTCATTTTTTCTTAATTCGGAGGGACTTAAACTGAAAATATAAATGATTAAGTTCAAATAAGTACCCAAACTTATCATAAAATCACTTAGGTTTAGAATTTATCAAATCCCCCCAACCTTGAATTTTTCTTGTCCTCAAGCAAAGTAATTGAATTTAAGACAAAAGCACTTAATTTAATTAAAATTAATTTCAAATTGTTCAATCATTTAGATCCTAGACGGAGATACCATTCCTAAATCCAAAAAGAACAAGGCAAACATGTATTTTTATTTAAACAATAAAAAATAAGAACAACAACACAAATAATTTTAACTAAGAGAATATTCTCTCAATATATCACCACGATAAGTGTTTCTATCTTTTCATCACTGAGATCATTGAATTTGTCTTTGCTAGTCATTTAAAATCGAACTATTTACACATTTTCAAATATTGATCTTAAGAACTTAGACATTATTCCCTCGATCAAAACATTTAATTGTTCTAATTATTTAACCTGTTCAAATTTTGCACAAATGTCTAGCACTCAGTTAGATTCTGAAAACAACATTGTATTCAATTTCTAACTGTATCTTAGAAACATCTTGAAATCTTTTCTAGATTTAAAAACAAATTTGAAATTTAATCTTTATTAAATAAATTGGGTTAAATATGTTTTTGGTCGCTGAACTTTAGCAACAATAAACTTTTAGCCCTCAAACTTTAAAACGTCGGTTTTTAGGCCCTAAACTTTAAAAAAGTTCACTTTTAGTCCCTCCCTTCAATTTTTGGTGACGTGGCAAATTGAGGGCCCTTCATCAAGTCCACGTGTCAGCATATCAGATTGCCACATCACCCAACAATGTACGGAGGGAATAAAAACGAACTTTTTCAAAGTTTAGGGACTAAAAACCAACGTTTTAAAGTTCATGGACTAAAAATAGATTTTCGCAAAAGTTTAGGGACCAAAAACATATTTAACCCAAAAAAATTTAATAATAAAAAAAACTAAATTAAAAATTATATATATATATATATATATATATATATATATATATATATATATATACACAGAAAAACAAAAGCAAATAACAAGTGTGTATCGAGTCAGATATTAGGAAAGAGAGATAGTTCACAATGAAACGCTTAAAAACCAAGATGAGGTCTTTGCAGGTTTTTTTTCTTTAGAAATTTTTTTGAAAGTATACTTTTAAGGCCCAATTCCAGCGGTTTTTTGGAATGGCCCATAAACCACTGAGATTAGAAACATTTTTTTTGTTGTGTCTTCATAATCTTTATTTGAATATTATTGCAAAATCACATTTTTTAATATTATATTTACTGTTCACTCTTGTAAATGTTTGCTTCTGTTAGTGGTTGAAACTTTCCTTAAGTACTCTAGGATAGTTAGGATTAATCATGAAGATATTTCCTTTATGTTTGTTGGTTATTTTGTACTGTTGATAGGTTGCTTGTTTACGTAGTTAAACTTCTTTCCATAGTTAAGAAACCATGCTTATGATACTTGTTACACCATGGGTTGAATGCCTTGTTTACACACAATGTGCTTTTTTATAGAAGATATTATAATGAATAAGACCTTTAGCCCAACAAAATGGTACCTAGAGCACTACTTTTTATCCGCGTATCATATGTGTTGACCAGATGACCTAACTAGGCGTGCTTAAGAAAGAAAAAGCTTGATTAATTGCGAGTATTGGGTAACAAGAGTGTGTTACGATAAGACCATCCCATATGTCATCCCAGGTGCGCTCGAGCGAGGCAATTAGTGTTCTTAAGCGAGCTAGTTATGCCCAAAACACTATAAGTGTGGACACAACTCTCGACTTTTTTTTCTGATTTGTTTTAAGGTATTTGGAAGCTAGAGAAAAAAGGAGCAAGGGAATAAGCTTAGAGTGTGGACACAGCTCTTGTCTTATTTCTCTGATCTATTCTAATATATATTTAAATCTCCCGGAGGAATGTGATTGTAATCGTCATCTCATGTTTGATTCTGGTAACTTATATAGATAGTTAATTATCCTAGCTATATTTTATATATCTTGGTAATTTAATTATGCTATTGATGCTTGATTCCGATAGTAGCATGATGTTGAATCTATTATATAGCGGACTCATATATTATAGATTTTGATATGAATTAATTACTTAATCTGTGATAATCTGGGAATAACTATTGACATGCTAATGAATAGATATCTATGGACTAATAGCTTGTTAATACTTTGTTATAATGTTTGGTTAATTTCTCATATATTGGAGACATGAGTATATAAGGATTCTATCTTAGATCTTATATTTGAGACATCATATTATAATAATATATATATTTAAGTGTTGTATCAACATATATAAATATGATACCTATATATCCCTAAGTTATTTGAATTCATATGAGTTTGATATTCATCCATTCGCAAGTTTGACCTCTAACCCAATCACATTTTAATTTTGGCCTTATTTATTTATTTATCTGTTCAAATAATTCATTCAATCAATTATACATTTGTACATAGACTAAACAAGTTTTTTAAGTAAGAATCTAAAATAAACTACTTTTCGCTATGGAACGATATTTGGTCTCATCACTGGTATACTGGACACCCAATCAAGTTATTTAGAGGTTTTGCCGGGGAACGATGTCGTTTTATTTTGATCCTGAAAGATTAACTAATTTATTCACTGTATAGTTCTTTTGTAAAGTTTATTCTTTTGTACAAATTATTTGGTTTATTCTTTTCTATAGTATTCTATTTACTTTTGTATAGTTATTTGATATTTAATTGTTTTCCTTATCTCATCTTTGCTTTAGTTCATTTATGCATTTACGAGGTAGAGCTCTTGTTAAGAAATTGTTGTTTGATCGAGAAACTGAAAAAACAACTAGGTTAAACTGAAGTAAAGTGAGAAAGAAAAAAGAAATGAGATCAACAAGGTGATCCTTCTAACTTAAGTTGATCACAATCAAAATTCGCGTACTGATGAAGTAGCTTAAGTTGATCCACCAAGAAGAAGAACATTAGAAGATTTTGCTGTTTTTCAGGGACCTAGACATCAATACAGCATCGTCAATCCACCTACCGCAAGAACAATTGAGATTTAGCCAACATTTTTAAATTTATTAACTGCACATCAATTCTCTAGTAAGGATTATGAGAATCCATATACACATATGGATGATTAATATGAATTGGTTGCAACTATGGGTTTTGATGAAACGGAAGAAGAAGTCCCTTATATGAAATTGTTTCCCTTTTCTTTAATTGATGAGGCAAAGGAGTGGTTAAAATCCTATCCTAACCAAAGCATGACTAATTGGAATGATTTAGAAAGGAAATTCTTGATTAGACTTTTCCCGCCTAAAAAACATATTCGTTCTAGGTCTGATATACGTTCATTCACACAAGCAACTGATGAATCATTATATGAAGCATGGAAAAGTTATAAAACATTACTAAAAAAGTGTCCAAATGATGGATATTGTTGGGATAAAACTACAAGTGAACCGATGTCATTTCAAGTAATAAAAACCTGTTAGACAAGGTCAAACCACATAGAATATGTCCACTTGTAACATTCCAAAGTTATGCAACTAATTTAGACGGGAAAAGATGATTTGTGAATAAGACTATAAAAGTAAATAACATAAGAAATTAAATCTAATCTAAATAACATTTGGAATTTGGTTTCTTTTAATTATGAGTCTAAGAACTTCATAGAAAAAGTTCCATTTGAATGAATCCTAGTTTCATTATCCTAATCCTAGTTTCATTCTATTATTGTTGGTCAAGTTCTCTAAATTACCTAAATATCATTCCCGACTAATTAGCCCCTTCGGTTTTAACCTAAATGATCAATTCCTTGTATCCCCTAAGTTAAAAACAAGCATTAAGATCAAGAACCTAACAAGACCACACAAATTACGCTAACCCTTGATACTTGAAGCAAGGGCACAAGAACACTTTGTAGGACATGTATAAGCATGAATCGGAAGCATAGCTTCTAATTCCTACCAAAGAATATTCAAGTGCATGAAATAGGTTTGAAGATCCTGATCTCCTTGACGAATGGAGTGAATAGCTTGAAGAAGGTTAGAGAGACAAAAATAATCGCCCTTAGAGAAATGATCCTTGAGATCTCGCTAAACCTCAGAATCAATGTCAAAATAGGCAATGCTCTATATAATTTAGGGAGAAACAGACTTGGTAATCCACGAAGAAGCTATATTATATTGCACTTGAGCCAAGCAGTGTGAAGAAGATCAATCTTGGGTATAATGGTTCTATTCACTAATGACATAATTTAGCATCCATCACTAGTAGAAGTATATATATCAACGTAATGTTAGATGAATGACAGTGCCAAGAATTCAAGGATAATCATTGTAGCATGGAATACAACTCAAAACATCTATGGAATCCTTAGGCAAATCTACTATCAAATGATTGATTCTAAAAAACGCACAAATCAATTGAAAGAAATGTGTTTCTTTTGCATGGTCCTCCATAAAAATGACTATAGAGGTTAAAAAAGGAAGAAAATTGAAAATAATGAAAGCTAGAGACCTATAAATACAAGGCCACCACCACAGTACAGTCTCACATCTATCACAAACACATATAAGCTTTTTTGTGATTGTGAGTTAACCAAGTCCCAATGGCCACCGACAACAACAACATAGCTCCGATATATGCAAAACATTTTGAGGTTTACTTTGCAAATAATCAAAATCCTAGTTGCATCAAACTCACAAAGGTGGTAGTTGAGGAGTTTAAAAGAAGAAAAATGAAGGAAGAATGTATAGTCTTCCGTGTGTAAAAATTGGCTGTACAAATGTACAAAGTGCTTGAAAAAAATTTGAGACAGCCCAAAAGTTTGTTGGTCAAGCAAGTGAACACTATAGGTGTGAGGCCAAAGAGGAGAACAAGAAGAGACTTCTGACCAGAATTAAGCATGGCAGTACAAAGAGACCAACCCTCCATCATGTGTCGAATGATGCGGAGAGCTAGTCTCTTTGTACCACCACGCTTCTTTCTGGTCACAAGTCTTTTCTTGTTCTCCTCTTTGGCCTCACGCCTATAGTGTTCACTTGCTTGACCAACAAACTTTTGGGCCGTCTCAAATTTTTTCAAGTACTTTGTATATATGTACAACCCATATTTAACACACGGAACACTACGGATACATCCATCATTTTTCTTCTTTTCGACCACCATCTATCTCTACAAGTTTGTTGAAGACAAAGAGTTTGGTGATTTGCAAAGTAAGTGTCCAAAGTTTTGTTGTGATTGGAGCTACATTGTTGCTGCTTCTAGTGGCCATTGGATCTGGGTTAACTCAGAGACACTACAAAGATTGTATGTGTTTGTGACTGATGTATGTACGTACTATGGTGATGGCGTTGCATTTATAGGATTCTTGCTTCCGTTATTTTCAATTTATCCCTTTATTATCCTCCATAATCATGGTTACGGAGAACAATGCAAAAGAAATGTGTTTCTTTTAGTATATTTGTGCCTATGTTGCAAAAAATCCTTTGATAGCAGATTTGCACTATGATTCCATTTAAGAAAAAGTTTTGACCTATATTTCAAGCTACAATTATCCTTCAATTTTTAGAATTTCAATTCATCGACCATTACTTTCAATATACTTCCATTGGCAATGAATGAAAATTTTCCGTCTTCAATCCCTATCTCACAGCCTATACCGCCAATAAATTGTTGGTGCCTATCTTAGAAATTCTACATTAGCTTGACAATTTACACACATCGGTTAGCGTCACGTTAACCCTTCATCTATTGCCTATTGTACATCTACGTCTCTCTCACACGTTCCCTTCATCGATTCAAATGGCCTTGAAACATGGTATAAAAAAATAGGAAATTCATGAAAGTACCAAACACAAATTTTAATCTCTATTTTATACAAGAAGCCCACAATGTAAACTAGTACTATGTACGAAATTAACTAAATTAAATAATAATTTGGTTACCGTATTTGGGCCATGCTTTGAAAATCAAAATCGATATCAGGGGGTACTGTTTGATGTATGAGAACCATGACTACCAAACAAACCATCTCGATCTTGTCTCCATAGTCAATCAACCTTGAATTCATCTTACGATTCGAGCGGAGAAGCAAGGCTGGCCTCAACACACAACACCGCTCATCCTTGCCATCATCGTTACGGCCGCTCGGTTAAGGGTTTCACTGCATATGACTGACCTTCCATATAGCATTTGATAACCGGGATGGCATATGGCGGCATTCTCTGATCCGTGGATGATGGCCTTTTACGAGCAATCGTGGCTTCCCGGAGGCACAATTTATTTTGTGAATTAAGAGGTGGCATGAATCTACAAGAAGAGATTGTGTATTGTGGAATAGTGGAAAGGAATATTTATAACCTAAAAGTGAATAGGTCTTGGAGGGAAAATTGCCGCCCATTTGTAGTAATTAGTATTTGACCATTTAGCAACAAGTATTTCCCACACTTTTTAAGGGTGTTTAGGACATTTCAAAAGTTCCACTCAAAAGATCAATTTTGAAATCTTATGTTTAAATCAGTTGATATATTAATTTTTCATATCATTTTTTAACAAGTATTTTTCTCTTTCTTCATAGTTTTTTATACTTCATCTCTTTTTTATATGCTATGTGCAGTTTTTCTTTTTCCTCTAACTTAGAAGTTGTTTCTTTTTTCTTCTTTCTTTTATCTATGTTGCAAGTAAATCACTCTACTATAGCATCGCCCCACTGTAATAGTAAATTGCATGATCACATGTAATTTGCACAACCATCATTACTGCTGGAAAATCGAGCAAGCTCCACCATCGTAGTTTCAAAGCTGTAAAATCGAGCATGCTCTACCATTCAATGCGCACATCTTCTGTTTTGAGATCTTCCCATCAAACGCAGCGGTGGTGCTTCGTTGTCGCATTGGCACGAATTCATGGTGGTAACTAGAGAAGCTAGAGGCAGTCAGGGTGGTATGAATTCTTTTAAAAAAAGTTATTAATATCTAAATTATATGACAAAGAGATTGATCACATATTATTCTATTCATTTATTTCAATTATATTATACATATAAAAGTTTATCATTTTTATTTATCTGCAAATCTATTCTATATTATGGTTTTTTAAGCATATTTATATCTAGTGTAATTTACATGACAAGACAAACAAAAATTTCTGTAAATTAGTATATTTAACGAATTTAATTTGTATGATATTTATTTTGTTGTTATTGTATCTTATTTTGTGCAATTTATCTTTTTTTATTATATTGTTTTCAGTTTTTTCATTACTTTTTCTATTTTCTTTTTCTTTCTTTTATTTTTATTTCTTAATTAGCATTTATGAGTTTAATTTTCGTGCTTATCGTATAATGAACTTAAGATCCCAAATTTCACCCTGGTGTAGCATAGGTCATGAAACACTAGTGTGTCTACGTATATTTATACACACAACGAGAGTATATCTAATTTAAAAGGGGTTTCTTATATGAGTGTGAGAGGGATAAAGCTAGGCGATTCATTCTTACATGAATGGTCACCATTAAAAGATTTTAAAAGCTTTTAGGGTTAAATAGGTTTTTGGTCCATGAACTTTACCAAGCATCCATTTTTAGTCCTCGAACTTTAAAACGTCAGTTTTTAGTCCTTAAAATTTTAAAAAGTTTACTCTTAATCCCTCAGTACTTTTTTGGTGATGTGGCAAACTGATAGTCCTTCATCAGGTCCACGTGTCTGCATATCAGTTTGCCACGTACTCAAAAAATGTACGGAAGAACTAAAAGTGAACTTTTTCAAAGTTTAGAACTAAAAACCAATGTTTTAAATTTCAAGAACTAAAAATAGATTCTCGTGAAAGTTCATGTTTGTTTAATATCAATTTAAAATTTTTTAATCATGATCAACCATGTAAGAATGTATGACCTAGATTTATCCCCTCACTCTCAAATAAGAAACCCCTTTCTCACTTGATATACCCTCTACACACATATATACTAGTATTTGACACTCAAGCAATGAATGGGATATTTGGGAAAAATCTAATCAAATAATATATTTAATTTTTAGGAAAATATTTAATAACAAAATGACTTGTATATATAGTTACAGGTTTTAACCTAAAGAAATTTATATTTTTGCAAGAGCATATAATTAACTGTAGGGTTTTATAAATTATTTTCAGCTTATTTTCATAAACTTTTCTCTCGAGGACTCATCAGAAAGTTATGTATAACTTATTTATTTAATAAGAAATTAATGTAAAAGTTGTTATCTAAGGTCTGTCCCAAACACATCTCAGATATATTTGTGAAAAATATTTCTATTTCCATCAAGTAAATCGATTAGTGCAGTTGTGTCATCATCATTGAACACACCTTTTGTTTTGATTAGTTTTTGATAAATATCGGGTTCTCCTTCAGCTGCTTCATATGGGCTGCCAAAAAATTGGTTGATAGCGTCCATGGTCTTCTAGCCAAATATCTTTTTCCACCCGACAAAACCAGTGATCCTTGTGAACAAGGAATTGGCATAAAATTCACGAACAAGTTCAGAATGAAACTTTGGCAAATGTTCTCCCAATTGCCTCCATCCCCTCCTAGTGATCTCTTGGTTAAACTGAGGATACTCATCTGCTGCAAGAGTTTCTCTCTTTTTATTCACAAAGGACCACCTTTGGATGATTTCTATTGACCAATCCTTAATCGACCAATCCTTCTTAGAGTGTGAAACAATTTTCTCTAGGATTCTATTGATTTCGCTATTTGAAACCTCTGCTTGATCATTAGTCTACGGACGATAGGGTGATGCAACTTTGTGTCAGACCCCATAATGTTCCACAACCTTTTGAAGTTGAGCATTGCAAAAGTGAGAACCACCATCACTAATCAACACTCTGGATGTACCTAACATGCAAAAGATATTTCATTTTAAGAATGTGATCACGATCTTGACATCAGCATTAGAAGATGCAATTGCTTCAACCCTTTTTTTCTCATAGTCCACAGCCACAAGAATTTATTCATTTGAAAAGGAAAGTGCAATGGTCCTACAAAGTCAATTCTAACAATCAAATACTTGAACCTCCAGATATTGTTGAGTGGCATCTCATGTCTTCTTGAGATTCCTCTTATTCTTTGACATTCATTACACAAAAAAGTAAGCATCGTTCAAAAGAGTGGGCTAATAAAAACTAGATTGAAGGACTTTGACAATTGTCATTTCTCCATTAAAATGTCGTCCATAAGGTGAACTATGGAAATGTCATAAGATGCTTCTTGCTTCTTCTGTAGCGACACATTTCCTTAGTAAACCATCAGGTCCAATCTTGAACAGATGAGGATCACCCCAAACATAATACCTAGAATCCCTTAGAAACTTCTTTCTTTGATTCCAATTTAACTCATCAGGTAAAACACTTGCAACTTTAAAGTTAGCCATGTCAGCAAACCACGGTGTTGTTTGAACATTAAAAGTTTTTCATCCAGAAATTCATCTTGGATTTCTTCTTCTTTTCCGGTCACTTCATCATTCGCTAGTCTAGACAAATGATTAGCTACCAAATTTTCACTACCTTTCTTATCTTTTATAACTATATTAAATTCTTGGAGCAATACAATCAAGTAAATCAATCTAGGCTTAGAATCATTTTAGTTAATAAATATTTAATAACAGCATGATCAATATAAACAATAACCTTTGAGCCAATCAAGTAGGATCTAATTTTTTCCAATGCATATAGTATGGCTAGTAATTCCTTTTGTGATGGCATAACCAACTTGTGCCTTATTTAAAACCTTACTAGCACGATGAATGGCATGGAAAATTTTATATTTTCTTTGTCCTAATACTACTCCAATAATAGGAGCAGAAACCAAATTAAAAGCGTGTAAACAAGTAGAATCAAATTTAAATGGGGTATTCTTATTCCACAAATTGGTGAGAGGTTTAGAAATTTTAGAGAAATCCTTCATAAAATGCCTATTGAAACTAGCATGTCCTAGGAAACTTTGCATTCCTTTAACATTTATGGGCGGTGGAAGTTTTTCTACTACCTATCTTTGCTTTGTCAATTTCAATCCCTTTGATAGATATTTTCTAGCCTAAAACCACACATTCATTCACCATAAAGTAACACTTTTCCGCGTTGAGAACTAGATTTGTCTTAAAACACCATTTCAGAATATTCTCTAGACATTTTTCAAGTGATTCTCCAAAGACAGAGAAATCATCCATGAATACTTCTATATATTTCTCCACTAAATATGAGAAAAATGAAAGCATGGAACACTGAAATGTAGCTGGTGCATTGAATATTATAAATGACAGTCTTTTCCTGAACAATAGAATCCACAGTTATCAGATTGTATCCTGAGTAACCATCCAAGCAAAAATATAAAGCTTGCCCAGCTAACCTTTCCAACATTTGATCCATGAAATATAAAGGAAAATGATCCTTTCTTGTAGCCTGATTTAATTTTTTGTAATCAATGCACATTCTCTAACCAGGTACAGTCCTAGTTAGGATAAATACATTTTTTCATTGCATATTATAGTCATACATCCTTTGTTTGAAACTACTTGCACTGGGCTAACCCATGCACTATCAGAAATATGATTGATCAATCCTACATCAAGGAGTTTAATGACTTCCTTATTCACAACTTCCTTCATAGTTGGGTTTAGTCTTCTTTGAGGTTATGCATACAATAGGATGGACTAATACCTATGAGATCAGAAAGAGTCTAGCTCATGACCCCTTCATGAACCTTGAAGTCAGAAATGAATTTTTTTCCTCCTCTTTGGAAAGAGCATTACTGATTACAACTGGTTTATTACCTCCTTCTGCAAGAAAAACATATTTCGAATGAGAAGGTAAAACTTTTAATTCTAACATGTCCTCCAAAGAAATATCTTTAGAGGATTCTAGTTCTTTGAAGTTCATCAATTACTTTTTCCTCTTTTGCATGAACATCCTCACAAGCATTGATCAAAGCTTTTTCCAATGGACTAGCTTTATACACTTGTTTCCTTAATGATAGGACAACTTCATCAAGAATATCTATCTTGGAACATTGTTGCTTGTCAGCAGGATGTTGAATTGCTTCAAAACATCAAAGTTTACTTCATCATCATATACTATGACTTTTAATTTTCCTTCATTCACATCAATGATGACTTTAGCAATAATAGCAATAATTTTCATGAAAGGTCTTACCAAAATGAGTGGAACTTCAACATCTTCTTCAATATCCATGACTACAAAGTCCACCGAGAACACAAATTTATCAACTTTCATCGATATATCTTTAGCTACGCCGTAAGGATACTTCAATGATCTATCTGCCAGTTGCACGGTCATCCAGGTAGCTCATACCTCCAAGTCTCCAATTCTTTCCAGCATTGATAAGGGCATCATATTGATACTAGCCCCTAAATCAAGTAAAGCTTTCCCCACATATACAACACCAGTGGTAACTGGAATGATAAAACTACCTAAATTCTTTGACTTCTAAAGCAAGGATTTTTTAATGATAGCATTACATCTTTCCTCCAGTTCCATAGTTTCATTAGTAAATCTCTTCTTTTTAGAAAGAAATTCTTTCATGAGTTTTACATATGTGGCCATTTGCTCCAAAGCCTCCATGAAAGGAATGTTAATCTACAATCTTTTAAAAGTACCCACGATTCGTGCAATTTGTCTTTTCTTATCCTTTTTGAAGTACCCAGGATTTTTAAGTTATGACATATGTTTCAATTGTGGAACTTCAACTTCCATTTTATCTTTCTTTTTGTCATTTTCTTTTTAATTTTTTTCTTTTTTATTTTTATCCCCTTTCCAATTACTACACCACTTCTTTGTTTTAACCATGATAAAGGACTTGCTTCTTTGTTTTAACCATAACCATGATTCTGGTTATTTCTCCAACCCAATGAAAAATTATTATAAGCTCAGCCTGCGTATTGGAGGGCTAGGCGGGCCACAGGCTAGCCCTCTCAACTTGAAAAAAAACCAAAAGGGCTTAAAATCTTTTTTTTTTTTCTAGAATATGTATTTACTGGTCACACTATGCTAGCCGTTCAAATTAGCCACCGCCGGAGTAAGTTGTCATATGCCAACGGTTGTAATTAGTGACTACGGGCATCTGCTATTTTTTTTCCTATTAGCTATTGCTACATAGAGAGTGTTGCGAGAATCGAACTCATGATCTCTAACATCAAAAGCGAAAATCATACCAGTAAACCAAACCCCAAATAATACAAGTTAATGAGGGAGAATTGTATAAAATAAAGAACAACTTAGGAACATGTTAACAAACTTATGGCATGAACACAGAGACAAAGATACAACCATTCACAAGTCAAACAAGTATAAAGTTAAAACAACAATGATTGGTATATAATCATTAGCGCATATAACTCCTTTATAACTCACTTAACATCATTCAAATCAATTATTTTATTCTACTTTTCAATTATTTTACATTAAAAAAATAGTTAAACGTGGGAATAAATGAGTTATATGTGAATAGTAGGTGTACAAAAATCTTTTTCCAAACTCAAAATAGGGTTGCAGAGTAACAACTTCCACTTTAATAACAACAAAAGGCCTAAAAGAAATCTATTAATAATGTTAGCATATCAGATACACATCAAATAGTGTATTCAATATAGATCAGTTTTCTATTCTCCCCTTTTTTTGTTATAAGCAAGTTAGTTAGTTAGTTTGTAAATATCCGCTACAGTATAGATAGCTATAATACAAGTTCTAAATTTTATAAAAAATAAAAAATAGAATTATGCAGATGCATTACAATTCAATCAAGTCTTCTTTAGTTTGTTGACATAGTATTGCAAGCCTAAACTTGGTTCTTGTATCTCATTGGTGCTTCAATGGCGTCTTCTTCTCTTAATGAAGATTATACTACCAATCCCACAAATCCTTTCTTTCTACACCCCAATGAGAACCCCTCTATGGTGCTGGTTTCTCCATTACTCAATGGCTGACATTACCACAAATGGGCCCTCCGCTTGAAACAAACTCTAAACACCAAAAAAGAGCTTGAATTCATTTATGGCACCATTTACAAACCCAAGCCTGGTGATCCTTTGTTCGCACCATGGAAGAGATGCAACAAGATGATACTTTATTGGATCCGACACCCATGTGAAGATACCATCTTGAATTCTTTACTTTGGTTTGACACAACCATTGATGCTTGAAATGATATTTCTACTTGTTATTCCCAAGGAGACAATTTCAGCATTTCAGATTTACAAGAGGTGTATTGGCTTAATTAAGGTCCTCGTTCTGTCCCACAATTCTTCACCGAGTTGTGCACTCTTTGGGAAGAAATTGGGAATTACAGACCTACACCACATTGTAAGTGTCAAATACCTTGTTCTTGTGATACCCAACAACTTGTTCTTTCCTACAAATATCACGACATTGTGATTCACTTCTTGAAGGGCTTAAATGAACAATTCACACAAGTGTGTTCTTAGATTATGCTGCTTTGATCCCTACCACCTCTATCTGAAGTTTTCTCATTGGTAGTGTAGCAAGAATGTCAATTCAACATTGACACTTCACCTGCTGATACACGATTGTGACTACCTCCTCTCAACCTTCATAGACTCAACCCAAGAAACCTCAAAATTCTCAAAAATCAAAGAATTAGTGGAACAACAAGCAGCAGAATACCAAGTACTGCACTCATTGTAAGAAAACCAACCATACCATCAACACATATTACTTCAAGTATGGAAAACTGGAAGGCTACCAAGCAAAGGCTAAGCCATCCGCCAACAATGTCACCTATGCTACTCAAGATATCATTTAACCTGATGCTAGTCCACGGGAAGCTAATGACTCTGGGATTACATTAAGTAAGCACTAATACCAATAACTAATGGATCTTCTCCAACATCACAAACCAGAAAAGGTGTCAACTACTCAAAAATCCAACATGGTTACTACAAATGTTCCTTTTGTAAATGGAATTCTACCTTCAAGGAACTCAGGTAAACAACATGAGTAGTAAATCCATGACACATATTCTCATTGGTAGTGTAGCAAGAATGTCAATTCAACATTGACACTTCACCTGTTAATACACAAATTCTCACTACCTCCTCTCATCCTTCAAAGACTCAGCCCAAGAAACCTCAAAATTCTCAGAAATCAAAGAATTAGTGGACAATAAGCAGCAAAATACCAAGTACTGCACTCATTGTAAGAAAACCAACCATACCATCAACACATGTTACTTCATGTATGGAAAACCGAAAGGCTACCAAGCAAAGGCTAAGTCATCCGCAAACAATGTCACCTCTGCTACTCAAGATATCATTTCACCTGATGCTAGTCCACGCGAAGCTAATGACTCTCAGATTTCATTGAGTAAGCAGCAATACAAGCAACTAATGGATCTTCTCCAACATCACAAACCGGAGAAGGTGTCAACTACTCACAAATCTAACATGCTTACTACAAATGTTCCTTCTGTAAATGGTATTCTACCTTCAAGGAACTCAGGTAAACAACATGAACAGTGAATCCATGACACAGGGGCCACTGAACATATCACTCACAGCTTAAATTATTATGATTCATATTGTTCTATACCACCTATACCAATATCCCTTCCCAATGGTGATCAAGTCCGCACCACCATTGCTACAATTCTTAGATTATCTTAAAATTTGATTCTCAAACATGTTCTTTATGCCACTGACTTCTATGTGAATCTCATTTCAGTAACCAAACTTCTTGAACAAACCGCGTGTTATCTCATGATTACTAATGGATCTTGTTCCATTATGCAGAATGTTACAAGGCAGATGATTGCTACAGCTAGGAAATCTCAAGGGATGCTCATTATGGACCTGGAGAATGAAAGGTTATATAGTTTATGATTTCATCTCTCACGAATTCATAGTGTCTAGAAATGTTATTTTTTATGAGCATAATTTTCCTTTCCACCAATGTACGTGGCACGATACCAGCTCTTGGTTTCAGGGGGGAATCACACATCAGCATATCCTTCCAACACACACAATTACCTATGATGATCTCGCCAAACCTCAGAATCAATGTCAAAATAGGCAATGCTCTATATAATTTAGGGAGAAACTGACTTGGTAATCCATGAAGAAGCTATATTATATTGCACTTGAGCCA